>CM041552.1:11571146-14181816 GCA_023238725.1 Scortum barcoo
GAGAGAGCGAGAGTGCTGTATGTGAACTTGCGCACCTAGGTTTTATGTTTCTCTTTACTTGGTCATTTGTGTGGGGATATAGAGGCCCAGTAAAACAACAAGCACGTGCACAAGGGCAACCATCAAAATGACGATGACCTGCCGACTGCTTATCACTCCTTTTAAAGGTTCCACCAGTTGTACATGTTAAAATCAATGTACTAGTCACAGAGGGTACAACACAGCCTGTCTAAACAAATGTAAAAAGTGTTCTGTGGCCTCAAAGTAAGCTTTGTCACCACTGGGAAAACTACTCAAGCAACATCACACGGGTATCTCAGCCTAGGCCTCACAGACTTTAAAAATGAGATTTTAAAACACCTGGGCTTTTACCAGTCAGGGAAGGTCTAACAATCCAGATTACTTGGCCTGTCCTGTATTGATTTGATCATTCTTTTTTTTTTAAATCTGTCTTCTGCAAGTTCCCTCACTTTAATCTAATCGCAGCACTAAACCACTAGAGGACTCTTTAAAGGCCACTTTTAAATGTTCTTTGGGTTTGTACGTGCAATTTAAACTCTTCTCCTGAGAGGGCCTTGGTCTGAGTTCTTCCACCGAGAGCTCTGAAAAGCTAATTTCCAAGGACCCGGAAAGGCACAGATAAAGTTGAATACACTTTAGAGGTCTTTAACAAAACTTGTTCAGGTGCAAAATAAAGTTCCAAAGAGTATCATATCACCTTAACTAAAAAAAGCCCCCAGGGAGCTCGTATTCCTTAGTCTGCATGTCTTTTACTACTCTTTCCACAACTTGCTTTACAATCTTATTAAGCAACAATACCGATCCCTCCGTTTGACCATAATGCCCAATAAAAGAGACTTTATAGTAGCATACATTTAACTTCAGATCTTTGCATATATATTGCTCTCCACACAGCAGTGCAGTCGTTAGTACAGCGGTGTTCTGCTCAGCTGCCGTGGAGGACAGGTAGTATTGAGTGGTGTTGTAAAAGGATCTGCTTTACTGTGTGTTTGTTCTGGCATGTTAACGGCTGGCTTTACAGCTCTGATTACGGCCCACCGAGGGAGCTGGGAGCGCTAACTACACAGGGAAAGTGCCGCAGGCAAAAAGGACAGGAGGAAGTGGTAACGTACATTACCTCAGGGTGTGCATGCCTTCACAGTGACAATCAAAAAGATCCTCTTACGGGGAACATTGTTCTCTACTTATTTTTAATATCTGGCGCAAGCAAGAAAACTGGGCTGGGCTTTCACAGCTGTAGCATGATGTGAGTATGTGAAAACTTCAAAATGTGAGCGAGCCTAGTTGCATGTTGCATGAATGTATGTTTATTATTATTTGTGGCTGTTTGCTCTGTAGGCTTCTCTGCCTTCACACACTGAAATCCTCTTACCCTCACTCGCGTTCACCTGTGTCACCAACACAAATTCCTGATTGTACTTCCGACAAAGGAATTGATTGTTATTCTGGTGCTACAAATCCCCCACAGTTTATGACTTGAGACTGACAAGCATGATTGACAGAATTATATTTTCACATTACTCCATGATTTATTCACACAACCAGCAAACTTTATTTAATTAATAAAACTCATAAACACATGCAAGATCTCACATAGACACACACAAAATTGTATTTTTCAACGGTGGAGTTTCTGCATCAGCCTGATATTTCACAAATGCTAATCCTGTTGCCTGGACAACTAGGGACTTCTTAAATGTGAGTGTGTGTGTTTACACGTCCATGTATGTATATATGTTTACCGCAGCAAATCCTCTTGTCTCCCACAGCTGGCATTGCCCACAGACTTGCCCGTCTGCACTAAACTTACTCCCTCCTCTGGATGTATTCAGATACAATGCGTTCATTAAGCAGAGGAACAAGTCTTTAAGAGTTACTCAGTACCTTTCACCCTCTGGTCCATAAAAATAGTCATTATCTTGCCATGTATAATTATTTGTATTGTACAGCAGTGATGTGTTACTGTGCCTTTTTCTCTGTCTATGTCTCTAGCTGTCTTTAGGTTTTCTCCTTGCTCCATTTCCTCTTTCTCAGTATGCAGCTCCTCTCCTCTCTGTCTCTGACACCGTCAGTCATTAGCCTAACCCCCAGAGCAGAAAGAACGACTCTGTGTGTGTGTGTGTGTGTGTGTGTGTATATGAGAGCGCAAAAGGAAAGCAAGAGAGTGCCAGCCTGCTCTGATTGCAGGGTCACTCAGGGACGACATTATTGACAGTGTCTGGACACTGAATCCCAATGGACGCTGGCAAAACTACACACATACGCATATGCAGGTGCCAGAAGACACAGTGTCTGGCCAGGAATGGCTACAGATAACAGCACCTGTCCTGGTTTGCTATCACACACACACACACACACTTCTACACACACACACACACACACACACACTGTCTGTACACACACACACACACACACACACACACACACACACACACACACACACACACACACACACACACACTTTGTACTGACATGAGGGTTCTGTGTCCCCGTGGCAGATGAGAGCGATGAGGATGTGAGTGTGATGGCAGAGATGGCGCCGGCTGGCTGGCTAGGCTAAAGGACCCCAGGGAGGGTTGACTTGATGGCTGATAGAAGCTGCCTCCAAGCCCTCTGATCCAGATAGTGTGTGTGTGTGTGTGTGTGTGTGTGTCTGTCCAGATGGTGTGTGTGTGTGTGTGTGTGTGTGTGTGTGTTTGCAAAAGAAAGAAGGGGGTCTATGTGGTATGGCAGATGGTATGATGGTGTTTAAACCAGTTAGGTTACCATCAGTGGAGGACCAGGTCACGACAGCTTTTTGGCTGGAAGGTGACTGGAATAACTTCTCGCCTCAAGGTTATACCATTATTGGGTTCACAGTGCCTGGTCGTTATCCAGACAAAAATAATCCATGCATCCATGCAGGGAGGGAAAATGAGTTTATTTATTCAGCAACTTTAGTTACTGCATACTTAAACACATAACATGTAAAACGTGATGAACTTTTAAACTATTAGGCATTAATACAGATTAAACTACCCAACATTAGTAAATAATAAGCTCCTATAACAGTAATAAAGATACACATATTACATTACAATAATAATATATACAGTATGATTATACTAATATCATACATTCATATGGGCTATTGCATGGAGTACTTAGTCTGTAAGTATATTTGGCTAATAATACTACTGTATTTGTGATAGAGATTACTGTTCATAGTTGCAGTAATTGAGGAAAACATTTTTTACGGCATCTTTGTGCAAACGAGCACTACTTACAGTGTGCATGTATGATGATGATGTGTGAATATGACTTGTGGTTTGTGTGTAATACGTGTGAATGTGATAACCATTCATAAAATACACTGTAAACTAATATACCCTATGTTTAAGAGCGAAGAGGTATTTTAAACCTGCTGGTTTGTCACCGACTTTTTTTTAAATTAATTTTGATCACATTTTTATTTCAGTGTTTGTTTATTTCACTTTGAGGCAAGACTTTGTACATTGCTGCACGTTGTCAGTCTGCACCATGTAAATTAACTAGAATTATCCTGTTAATTGTAGGTTAAGGAATGCACGCTTTACGTGTGCATGGTAGTGTGTGTGTTCCGATTAAACGACTATGTGCGCGTGCAGCCTTCTGTAGACTGTGCACCAGAGTTAATTGAGTTCATCACGAAAACAAACACAGCTGGCCAATGTTCTGCAGTGCTGGAAAACGATAGAGTGACAACCCGGAATCTGTTGCGAGCACTTCACATCAGGAAGCTCATCAAGTATTGAAGAGGAAAACCAACTTAGACTGAGAGTCTGTGAAAGGAACACAAGACAAACAAGAGGAGATGAGAGTAAAGAATTAGTCACAAAGAAAGTGAGAATGCATCGTGTTTGTTATGTTGCAGTGAGAAAAGGAGAAGATAGTGACCTTAAAGAGCTTTAGAGATGAAAATATACTGAAGCAATGAGGGGAAATAGGTTATGACTTTGTGTTTTTATAGGCCCTTTAGATGAGTGCATGTGTGCATTTGTCTCTCCTCTTTGTCTGTCACTCTGTCCCCTGAACTGAGTTAAGGGGGTGTTTAGAAGAGCGGGAGAGCTATTTAAATCATGTGTGTGAGTGTTAGTATGTGTGTCTGGATCAGTTGGAGGTGCAACAGACAGATTTACACCCCATGTACAGGAGAGATGAGGGCCATTTCCCAGGCAGGCCGTTTCTCTCTTTTCTGTGTTTCTCTGGCCGGCTGGCTGGCGTTGGTCCAGTTTAATTTCTTCAGAGCCCACAGGCTTGTTCTTTCACCTCCATATCCCTTCTTCTCGCCGCCAACGAAAAGCCTACTTTCATATTCTCTTCCTCTGTAACTCCCTCGCCGACGCTCAGCTGAATCCCTCTCTGCCTCTCTGCAAAGTGCTGTATCTTTATCGTTCCCCTGCCCTTTGTCCCCTGCAGCTGAGGTACCTAACCTCTCAGAGCGTCAATCACTCAGCCCCTCCTCCCTCTGTCTCCTGTGTTGTCTGTGCCCCATAACCCAGCTTTTTTTTTTCTTCCTCCACCTTCCTTCACAAGCTAGACAATTCTCACAAGTTGATCGTCCTCTGCCATCTTGCATTCCACCCTACAGTGCATGAAATGAGTCACATGACATCAGTGTAGACAAGATCATTTATACCTTTTTTTTTAATACAGTGTAGAGTAGGCGACAACAACTGGAAAACACTACAAACAATGCCCGTTCAGTAAAGTCTTTATTTCTCTAAAGTCAAGTCAAGTTAAGTGATCTTTGATAGTCCCATTATAGAAAATGTGATGTGGAGCCAGGTTTTAAAACATTATATCAACAAGACAATAAGACAACGGTGACCCCACACACAACTGTTAGACAATAAAAAAAAATGATAAAACCATCTATGAGGCAGTAAAAACAATAATAGTGCAAAACCATATAAAAAGATAAGCGGCATAAAAACCCAGAGATCGTATCAGAAGCGAGGTAGCAGAATGTGCAAATAAAAGGCAGAGAGGGCAGCTGTTGTGTGTGTGTGTGTGTGTGTGTGAGCTGTTCTATGTTCGGCATATCTATACCTATATATACAAAGGCAACATTTCAGTGGTTTTGTCCTCATTACAGGGGATCTATAGTTGCAGCCTCGAGGACATAAGCGCCTATCGTTTTGTTCAGAGTGGTGAGGACAGTCTAAAATGGCTTTGGCCTTCCTAAAGACCTGCTTGTTGTAAATATCCCTAAACTGGGCTGGACTCAACCCACTGTCCTGCTTAGCACATCGACAAGCCTGTCAAGCCTATTGTTAATGGTCACGTGTGCAGCCAAGAGAAGGAATAAGGCTGTTTCTATTAAATGTATGAAACTGAGAGTCATCAGAGCAGCACAGTTATTAAAAATTAATTTAGATAGCTTATTTTCGACAAGAGGCAAATATATTGTTATACTTACCAAGGAAGCATTTATGTTAAGTTGTAAACATAGTTTTCTGCCAAGAATTTTAAAAGTCACTGTGGGCATTGCTACGGCACTTGATGTCCTTATAAAACTTTCAGCTGTAAAGAGGTGCTACTAAAGGTGTAAAAATGTATGTACACCCTTAGAAATCTAAAACAACAGAAGTTATTTTATATGTCCAATGTCCATTGTCTAAAGTACACCTAAAAATGCATTTTCTGTTTGTGGAAAGGGTGCATTTCCAGATTTATTCAAAATTATGTGAACATTTTCAGGTTTAAGTACGCTGAACTCAGGCTAATTTTGGACCAAATCAGACACAGACTTGTGTTTGACTATAATTTAGGCCAAATGCCACATGTCCCCGCCCTTTTTGCTCCAGCATGATTGCCACTGTGGATGTGCTCCAGAAATACCTTCTTTGCAGTGTTGCAGAGCACACTGCAGCCCACATAGCAGATTCAGCTGCAAGCCTGGACTCCTGGGTTTTTACTGGGTAAACACTGGTGGAAGCCTTTTCCGTGGACTCTATGCTATATGATCTAGTTGTGTGAGAGATGGAAAGCCGCACCCAGGAGCACGGTGGTATCAATTCCAAACCCTGCATCCCCTGTAACCCTGCACCTTCACCTCTCTTCCTTAGGTAATGAAGAAGACCTCCAAAACAACTATTGGTCTACTGTGCATCTGTCCTTATTCCCGTCGTCCTCTCCTATAGAGAGGACAGTCCATTTCTCAGTGTGATTGAAACATCATTTTCCCCTTTTTCCATCTCTCTTAATTCTGCACTTTCTCTTCTCATCGCTTCCTCACACTTGTCTCATTTTATTTTCATTTAATCTTTGGAAAGTGGGGTTAAGGAGAAAAGATTGATGAAAGTGGGAAGAGGTGGAGATAGAGAGAGAGCGAGATGAGGGAAGGGATGGATAACACAAGTCAGTAGCTCTATTTCCCCTGTTGTTGTATAGTGTACTCTGGGTTCAAGGTCTCTTCTCCATCAGCATCTTCCTCCCTGCCTCCTTCTCTCTCTGCTCTGCCTGACTCCACCATAAATCCACCAACACACGTATTCACACACACACACACACACACACACACACACACACACACAAGCACACACCAATCAATACAAGCCTGCTTGGCACTGCCAAAGCCCAAAATGACTATAGATTTTCTGTCGACTCTGCCACTAAATTATGCAAACCTCTGGTTTATGTTCCGGTACTTTTTTGGCATTCCTACTCCAGACAAAGGATGGGGTTTTCCACAGAGGCAGAGATAGAAGGATATCGGGGCGGATTGAAGAAGAGGAAGCTTTTGGACAGGACCGAATACATTGTTTTTGACAACACATACAGGCTTTAGTTTGACACAAAGTATTTGCAAAATGCATACAGATATAGATTATGAAATCAATATCATCAAGATCGTTGTTAATGTCCTGCTGAAGTCAGGGTTTTGTTTAAGTGGTGAATAATGCGCTCGGGATATCAGTGGTGGAATTTCTGTTTTGCAAGCACACACATCACACAACATAATCGATGATAAAAACATAATTAAAAACTACAAAAAAAGATACAGTAAAGATTCCAGTCTTAAGTCTTAAATGCAACCTGATGCAGATGAAAACAGTATATTTACAAACTTAAAGTTGGGATCTATGAGATTATTTAATGAATTCTTCTTAATATTAATGTGAAATATTGTAAAACTCCTGATAAGAAGAGAAAAGAGACACGTTCAAAATCTGACACAAACCAAACTTGATAATTCAGTTCACATCATCTTACAATTCCCCTTTTGGATGTTGCATCAATGTCTTTAGTATGAGAAGTTTAAATATCATTATCTGCAGCAGTAATGTTACTGTCAACATGTTTTTGCTCAAATTTACTATAATTTTGCTATTTGCAAAGTGTTTTTATATGCAGTCACTGAGCGATTATAATCACATTTATTATAATCTCTGTGTGATGCAACTTGTTGGTCTTAGTGAAAAGATGAGATTTTAGTTGAGCTGTTGATAGAGGGGCCTGTCTACAAATGGAGATTGCATGTGTTTGTGTGTGTGCGTGCTTGTTTCTGAAGTGGGTTAATAGTTTGCCTGTCCAGGGCCGTGGCAGGGCCATCAGTAACTCTAAGGGGAAATTGAAATGATCGGCTCATTCAGTCCCCCAGCAACTCCATTACCCAGAACCTAACCATCACAGACACACACAGGCAGACACAGACACACACACACACCTCCCCTCCTCGTTTATACTTGGCTGATCTCTCCATCATTGCCACTTGCTCATTTCTCTCTGTTTTCTCTTTCACTACCCAAGTCTTTATTCTGCATCAGACTGACTTGAAGTTATTTTAGTGTCTTTTAAGTTCATTTGTCTTTTTTTACATCTCTCACTTTTGTTCCCTCTTTTTATCCTCTCCGCCTTGCTCCTGCCTGTCTCAAGATTCCCAAACTGCACTTTTCAAAGTCTGTTTAAAGGAGTCTGACTGGATGTGTATTTGTGAAAGTGGAATATGGACTGTATAAGAGAGAGGCAGCTCTCTGTCCAGGATAGCATTAGGGTGGATTTGGAATGGCTGAGGTGACATTGACTCTCAAAGCAGGAGAAGGTTCAGGGAGGTTTGAGTTGTGCAGAATCCGCATCCGAGTCACAGTGCTGCTTTTGCAGATCCCCTTTTCATCACAGGGAAATTGAGGGGGAAAGACAAACGGACAGAAAGAGATGAAAAACAGCTTCTTGAAGCAATCATTGATCACTAGTCAAGGTCCTTGATTCTGTCTAATGAGCTGCTTGTTCCTTCTGGGAGGGAGAGTAATGAGAAAAACAACGTTGGCTGCCACAGTGAAATTGGGAAAACAGTCAAACATAGATAGACCTCTTTGTTTTATAAAAAAGAAAAAAAAACATGATGCTGGTGTGTTTAGACAGCGACATTGATAATTCAGTAAGACAGTGTTTCAGTAATACACACAACGTGTGCTCATTTACACTTCAAAAGCATAGTTTTTCTCAGACCCTTTTTATAGTTATTAAGGGGAAAGCATATATATCGCTATATAATGAATATTAAACACCTAAGACCGAAACACCAAGTAACCACTGCAGTCAAGCCATTTTTTCTTAGTGTGGTAGTTCAACTAATAGATGTAATATATTTCTTAGTGGGGGTCTTTATAGGTCAATCTGCCATCTAATAGATGCAATATATTATTTCATGCACACTTCATTATGCAGTAATGGAACAATCAAACAAAAAGTCGAGTAAAAGTGGAGAATTTAGCAGATTTTGCTGTAAACACACACACGTACGCTCACATACACACACAAGTACAGGGTGATGTAGCTGGTAGCTGCTCAGTGCCCTGATGTGACCCTCTTGGCTCGTCAGGAAGAACTGCTCCACTTAAACTTTGTTGCTCCCTTGTAATTGAATTAGTCTGCTCAATTATGTAGAGGCAGGCCTGTCCTCATTACACAGCACTATTAAAGCTTGAGGATGGAGCCGAGGGGAGGAGAGCAGCAGGCGGGGAGCGAAGAACGGTGCTAAAAACTCATTTTAGTGAAAGTGTAAAGTTTCATCACCCCCTAATCTCCAACGTGTCTGCCACATCTGTACAACAACCGTGCCATAGTTCATGAATTATGTCCTGCTGTATCTTCTCTGCCATGCCTGTCTCTCGCTGTTTGACTTTCCTCTTTGACTCTCGACGCACTTCTGGGCCAAGTGCCTGGAAAACGCTGAGCCAGCGATTTGGCTGAGCACTTCCAAAGCTAACTTCACAAGAAAACATCTAACTGAGACAAAATGCAGTCACACCACTTGCTGGGTGTCTGCACCCATCTGAGACATCAACTGCTTTCTTAATTCTGTCTCTTTGTCTCTCTGTTTGTCCCTCCAGGAGCAGCTGAAGAGCCTCCAGAGTGGCTTCAAGCATGTAAATGATGGCGGTTTCCAGCTGCAGAGGTAGGTTTACACACACACACACACACGTACACAATAAACACAGACACAGAAGGAGCAGCCTGCTCTTGTCCTGCTGTAAAAGCCTATTTCCCTGCAGATGGGACCAAGCCGTCGCTGTTTAATTACTGATAACCCAGACTGAGATTGGACTTGTGTGTGTCCTCTGAATGTCCCCTACACCCCTTCCCTTTCTCTCCCTGCTCAGTAATCATCTGACCATGGACCTAGACAACAACATCAATATCAACATGCCGCCCATTGAGACCAAGGTGTTGATGTGAGTACGTCTTTTATCTGCAGCTGAAAAGCAGCACGTGTGAACTTAAGTTTTGATAACACGCAGTATGTGTAAACAATAGGAAAGACAATAGGAAACTGCATCTCTGGATACTTTATCTACATATTTTTAACCCCTTCTCTAAGTCAGAGGTTCTCAGCCTGAGATTCAAGACTTTTTGAGGTAACAAGATAAATCTGTTGTTGATAATTGAAGCAAAGGAAAATGAAAAAACAACTCTCGTTTTTGGCGATTTTCTTCAGTCTTCACAGTGAAGACACTATTAGAACTATTCAGAAATACATTACTTATGTAAAAGCCTGAATGCCACACGTTCCTGTAATATGTTGTCTCTTCATCACTGCGTGCAGTATCCAGCGGGCCTGGCGCGACTTCCTCCAGAGACAGGAAGTGGAGAAGAGGAGCCCCTCCCCACCCTCCCTCTCCTCCTCTGACAAAATGAGCATGTCAATCAGCATGACGACTCTGTCAGATGGCAGCACCCCGGTAAGTCATGCCTCTGTCAAACATGTTCTCCATTTACAAATACAGACAGCGCTGTGAGTGACAGACTGTGTGTCTTTGCTCAGACAGTTGAACACAAAAGGACAAATAACTGGACACATCCTGGCCATCGTAGAGATGCTTAAATTTGTGCTATAATTATCTTGATGAGGCTATGTATGTGCAGATTTGTGTTATCAGTATGTGACATATATTAAGGTGTTGCAGTTTGGGTGTTTAAAGGTCCGCACTGCCTTGTATGGATAATGTGGGACAGCTTGTATAGTCCCATTCCTGTCCAGAAGGGGGCAACATCTCTCTGCAGATTTCTTCAGTATGCAGACTCACAGCCAGCCTCTTCAGTGAGACCAAAGAGTAAATATACAAGGATTTGGTCTGAAACACATATACACACACACTCTCTCTCTCACACACACACACACAGAAACAGCACACTGAGAATTGAAATGAGTGGAACATTCTCATTCAGCACGTCTTCTCTTCATTTAACCAGACCACAGTAAATCCCCAGGATTTTCTCTATTGCGTCTGTTCTGGTCATTATAATTCTATACTGACGTCTCCTGCAGCCTTCTGGCTGAATAGTAAGTGTGTGTACACTTCTCTGCTAATCTCTGAGCCTGAAGTCAACAGGCAGGTTAAATCTCAGAGACGGCTGGGAGAGTTGCGTGTATGAGCACACTTAGGTGGTACTTGTCCACTCAATCGCTACAGAGAAAAGCTTTTAAACAGAAGAAGCCTGTTTGATTTGGATTCTTGTGGATAAAAGGAGGTCAGATAGGTTTGTGAAAATAATTCAGAGTGGTGAGCAACTGGAATAAATACACACTCTCCTCAGAACTGTTAGGTTTACAACGATATGCGATGTGAGCAGCCGATGGTCGAGTTGGAAGTGAAACTTCCTATAAGGTTATGTATACACACACATACAGCACGCGCATGTACGTACACACACACACACAATAAATACTGGTTGTGTTTGAGGTCCTTTGGGATGGCCAGGAAATGCTTAGCTCAGTGACTCTGACCTTCTGACAAGAGCAGATGATCATCCCAAAGAGAGAGAGAGAGAGAGAGAGGTGTGTTTAATGTATGTGTGTTTGTGTCTGCGTGTGTAACTGTGCATGTATCTGTGTGTGTGCAATAGGACCCTAAGGTTAAGGGAGATAGAGGAGAGCGGTAGAGAGGAAAGGAAGATGAAAAACAGATGTTGGCTCACTGGTTGAATGTGCTGATGCTGTGGATCCGCTCCCCTCAGTGGGAAACGGAGGCTCTCTTACGAGCTCTTTTTTTTTTTCCCCAAGCTGATTGATCGCAACAGCGCACATGATGTCTGCTGTATTATCTTAACTCTGTCTCGCTCCATACACTTTCTCTCTCTCTCTGTTCCCATTTTTCTCTCTTTATTTGATTGTCCTCTCTTTAAAGTAATGTGTTTGGTGGATGTGACAGCTCCACCCCTGTTTGAATTTCGAACAGTTTCATTTCTGTCGACCCAGCGATACATTCTCAATCCCCACCAAGGTCTATATATTCATGGATGCACGCACACACACACACACACACACACACACACACACACACACACACACACACACACACACACACACACACACACAGAGTAGGGAAAGAGATACAGTGATGTAGCAGCCATCTCTAAAGTGATTGAATTTGTAACCTTTGTGCCTATAACATCAGTCTTTGACAAAACCTTCCTGCATGACACTGTGGCGTGTGTGTGAGCACATTTTAGCGTGCCTGACCGTGCTTGTGTGTGTGTGTGTAGTCAGACCAGGAGTTTGTGTGCTTCTGTAAGCAAGCTATTTGTCAACATGTGGTTTCAAGATGGTTTTGAGTGTAAAGTTCTCAGCAGTGCGTGACAGAGATATGGTTGACATGCGGCTCCTTATGTGTAAATGATCTTTTACACTTTAAGTTACAGCAGCTCACTCATTGCCATGGCAATCCTGCAAAACAGAGCAGCCCTGAATATCCCTCTTTATGATCGATCCCGTTGCTCCATAGCAACACCACAGAATGGAGGCAGAAATGATAGGTTTCATTAAAAAGGGACCTAACAAAACTCTGGCTTTTATGCCCAGATATGAATCAGCTGTCTGAATTTTATTGTTTCATATTACTGGACCGCATCAACACGCGGCCCCCTCCAACCACCTACAAGAAGCACACACATGCATGACTACAAGAGAGAGTGAGCGCACACACAGGGACACAGGCGCATGGACACACAGACCACTACGACTTTAATTTCAGACTGTCTAGATGATAGATGTCTTTTTATATCCAGACATCAATCAATACTGTTTGGGGACTGGCCTGAATGTTTTTCTAGCGGGATTGCCACTAAATTACTAAAAACAAGCATCCAGAGAAGATCTAAACCCACACAAGATGTTTGGTTATTTAATTGTTAACTCTGCTGTGTTTTTAAATAAAGTCCACTTTCCTGTCAAGCTTTGTAGCTCAGTGGTGGGTTGCATTTTGAATGTGGGAGCTGTCTATTGCCTAGGTGCTGAACTGTGATCTATGATGTAGTAGCAAAGTCTTGACACTAGAGGGAGACCCTGCATCACAGTGGGTTCCTTTGCTCTTTTGGGGGGCGTTTGGGCCAGTTGTAGCTGACACACATGTTGACATTTTCGGGAGAGCAACAACCTCAAGATCTCAAAAGTAATATAACTCTAGTCATGTGCTGCCTTCTGTGTGTATCTGAATATTTGAAAAATAATATATTTGTTGTTTTTGAGTTTCTTTCAGGCATTTATACCCCTTAAAGTAAATCTGGGCCTCTGAATTCTCCAAATAAAATGTCTCATATCGTGCCATGTCAATTCACAAAGGTTATGACAAGGGTACATAATATGATTTATTGTGTTGACTTGTGCAAACGTGTTTTCCTAGAAATGTATACAGCATATGTGTGTGTGTGTGCGTGCTTGTTTGCATGTGTGTGTGCACATGTGTCTTGGCTGACGAAGGGCACACAGGGGCAGGTTGGTCCATCTGGCCTGCTGAGGTGCAGTGAGACTGGGCTCGAGCAGAGCAGCACCGCCTTCCCCGTCTGCCAGCTGTCATGCCTCTCCGTCTTTGCCCTCCCCATCAGCGCTCTCTTAATGTTCCCCTCCTTCTCTTTTCTGTCATATCACAGTTTATTTTTGCCTTTGCCTTTTCATATTTAATGTCTTTCTCTTTGTCTCCTCTCCTTCTTTATGCTTTTATGCTCGGGGCCTCTCTCTTTCCAGCTCTCAGTCTCCGTTGCAGTGTCTGTCTCTTTATCACTTTCTCACCCACCTACTGTTCTCTTGGCTTTATCAGGTCATGCAGCTGCAGCAACAGCTATGGGAGCCTGGCAGGAGAGATAAAAGAGGTTAGGCAAAGTTTGGGGAATTTTTATGGAGTTACTGTATGTCTGCCCTTTATGTACAGTCAAGGTGCGTAAACCAGCAGTTGACACCACAGAGATAAGAGACTTTCAGCAGTGTTGCACTACCTAATACAGGTCTCCAGGTTAACTTCTAGGTCTGCTTGTGGAGTCCTGAAATAACCCACTGACTTTACTGTAGCTGCCTCAAATTCATCATTACACAAAGCATTAGAACTTGAGCAGATTACTGAGCCAGCAGCCTGCACAGACTGCACCCTGTGTCGAAGCATTTAACCCCCCACATTCATTCTTACACTTCTAATCCACTGCCGGGTGCAAATTGTTGCCCTGTCACTGAGCCTGCATAATTTTAATCCTTGCAGTCTCTTTCTATTCTCCGTACAAGCCAACCTTTCATTGCTATAGATGGAAGAAAGCAGGAAAGGTCACATATTGTATCACCTCAGTAGAAACATTATTACACTAAGGCCTCAGCATTGTTATTGTATGAATGACTCCCCCCTCAGGCTCACCGCGGCCCCATTCTGTTGTATTTACCATGCATTAACCTCATGGTGTACCATTCATTGATAGGTAGGCTATCCTAGACTGATAGGTCGGCAACCACTGGGAAGGAAAGCGCTTTAATGCTGCTTTCCAATTGCTTATAGTCTTTGTTCAACAGTGAAGAGTTTATTTCAGTGTAAAAGCCCATATGTAGTTACATACATATAAAAACATTGTGTAAACAGTCAAGTCAAGTAATGAAAAAAAGAAATCACAAAGCAAATCTTATCGTCTTAAGCATAGTAAACATACAAGTAAATCATTAGCAGATAACTATTATTATTATTATTATTATTATTATTATTATTATTATTATTATTATTATTATTATTATTATTATTATTATTATTATTATTATTATTATTATTATTATTATAGCAGTTTTAGGAATGTATAAGAAGTCAAAGTACCACTTTCAGACATATATTAAAATAAATATGCAACTCAGCATTCACTAGCCCTTTGATACTTCAGATAATGTAGAGCATAGATTCTGTATAAGCCTTCCACTTCCCAGGCATGCCTTGGCGTGAACTCCGCAGGATTATTCTTAATCATTACCATGTCAGCTATCAAGTCAGTGGTCTGCTGCACACTCTCTGTCACCCCTCCAAGCTGTGCTATTCCTCAATAGTCTTTGCCACCTCTCCTCCACTGTGGACCAGAACATCCCTGTGATGATTTATGGCAATTATGCAAATGCAAAATAAGGCTTTGGAAATTAATGCTAACCCTCCCCAGTCTCTTCATCACTGGAGGATGGGTGTAACTGGAGCCAATGCTTTTACAATCCTGTTACTGTAATACCAGGGACAATGCAAAAAGCCTAGGTCAGGCAATTAAGGATTCCCTCGAATTAGTTTAGGTTTATTGAAGCCTCATGGAGGCAATTCACGTGTTTAATCATTCCTCTTCATTCATTAGGTGCAAATTGATTGAAGAGGCAGCGTACATGTGGGTTTATACTCTTTCGTATTCCTCCAGAGTGATGCTGGGTCTGTAGGCAGCAGATATAATTGACATAATCCCTCTTGTCATAATCTCTCACCCAGACAAGATGTACTGTACGGTAGCGGTGCAGGTGTGGGTGTGCTGGGTCTCCACCATGTCTGAGGTGGGCCGGGCAGAGTGACAGCCCTGGCAGGGTGTAAGGAGACTGCTGTGACACACCAGCCAAGGTACTGATTGACAGAATCATTAGCGACCTCTTGCCACTCCATCACCTCCTTATGTGGCAAGAGTCTGGCTCCAGATCGAGAAGCTACAGAATTTACATGCTTTTGTGATTGCAGCCAAGCAAACTGACTTAAAACAATGTTTCTGTCTTTGCACTCAAGATCTAGGTTTCTTTATAAATGCTTTAACCCCTTCCAGACATGTGATGGACATTCGTATGACTTTTATAATAATATATTAAGGAGATGGAGCCCTTCTGTGCTATAATGTCTGATGGGGGGCAGCAAGGCTTGACTCTCTGCTAATCACCTGCCAGCGGCATGTCAAGTCAAACATGGACCCTTTCACACCTGGGACATGTAATGTCATACACTCTCTGAGGTGTGTAATATACATTACCTCCACTGACATGCTAGACATGGTGCGTGTGTATGTGTGCGTGCGTGCGTGTGATGGAGAGGATGGGGGTGGAACTTATTGCACACTGCGTCCTAATTACTTGGAGCCTGGAGTATGTTCTTCATACATGAAGTGCCTTGAAAAGCCAGTTGAAAGTAATGCTGTGTCAGTTTATAAGACCGTTTTACTTTGTGCTGGAGTCTGCACTAAAGCTGTCTAGATGTTTGTCGGACAGCTGTTTACAAAAGATAGCAGCTCTTGCTTCAGAGTGACGTAATGTTGCATTTGTATTACCCAGTAGAATCCACAGGGGGTCACTGTTCTGCTTTGTTGGGGCAGACTAGCCAAATTGCAGGGAGTAGTCCAGGTCCAGTAAAACACTGGGTCAAAATGGATCCATGCTCTACTTTGGAGGGTATTCCACTCTTTATATATTTCACATTAATACTGTATCAGTATGAATTCAAAAGCATGGTGCATGTAGATTCATAAAATCTGGTCTAGTTTGTTGGAGCCGGAGGGACTGATTGATGTTGTTGTGTAGAGGACACTCTCAGTCAGCAAACACCATCTTTTTCCCTCTGATAATGCAAGTCAAGGGCCTCTTATTTCAAAGATAATAACCCATTATCAACGTATTTGTAATTAAAAAGAGAGGTGAGCTGCTGTTTTGTATTTCAGCAGCTTATCTAGGACCCTCTAGCCCTCTCTATCTCCCTCTTTCTCTCGCTCTCTCTCTCTCTCTCTGTCTCTCTTCTCTCTTTCGTCCTCTACCTCTTCTCCTTGAGCCTTTTAATTTCATGACACTTCAATTAAATATTAAAGTGTTTCAGGATTACGTCAGACTTGTGAACAAGCTGCTGGGTTTTTCCAGCTCGCCTTCTATATATACATTTCCTCCCTCCCTTGCTTTCTTTTCTTTTCTTTTTTTTTCAGCTGGGGCCATAAGTTGGATATTTACTCCAAGTATTCCGCTCAAGCTATTGCAATGATGCGACTATAGACAATATGTCTTGTGCATGATATAGTCTTCTAACCATGGAAAATCTTGAGGGCGAACAGTAACTTATTGTTGGGCACTTTGTTGATATTGTAAATATGTCATAACTACCCACAACATTCATCATTCACAACATCCATCTCTTACATTTTTATTGTATAAGTACCCTATTTTGAAAAGCCAAAGAACTGTATGTTGTTCTATACTGTTTATAGCATTACGGACATATGCAGGTTCTTTACATCCGTCTCTCTATCTTTTTTCTTTCCATTCTTATTCTCTCTCACTCTCTCTCTCCCTTTTTTTCATACCAAGAGTGCCTTTCTCTCTTCTCAGATCCCACAACCACCACCACATTATCTCATTGATCTCTACACAACCATAATTGATCATTAATGTCTGATTGGGGACAGTGGTGATATGAAGAGCAGCAGATTGAAACAATTACGAATCATCTTAGCTCAGGAATCTATTGATTGGGGCTTCGCAGGGGTAATCAAGGCAAGATTAGCCACATGCCTCAAAGTGTCAGCCTGCCATCTATATTCTGAGGACAGTATCCATGTGAGATTTCTGTAAGAGCTATAAGTGGATCATTCAGCTGATGAATACGGGACACAATTCACTGATGAAAGCTGATGAGCATGAACATGCCTTTAGGTCTCTCTACATCCAGGCAGTGAAATAAGACTTCATCACTGTAGGACATAAAGGATCATTTAATGTTTAATTCAGAAGACATAGGGGGTAGGGAGATGAAGAGGAGGGGCATGGGCCATCAAACAAAGAGATAAATTCCAATAAACCCCATTAAAGTATTTTCTTTACTTTTACTTAGCAACATGTTACAAATGGATTTGAATGAAAATTTGTAGAAAGGATGGTTATTTTGGCATGATAGAAATACTGATTTGAGGCAAAAAGACTTTTTGAACCTGACATACTTTTGCAACTGCACCACTAGTTTTGGTAGATATCTACGGAGCATCATTTGTTTAAATCACTTTGCCTGTAAAAGGTTTTGGCAATATTTATCCAAAAACATGATATTTATCACATCAGGTGCTACCTGATTCTGGAATTTAGAAACAAAATCTCTGTTGTAGCTCATTAACTCTTACCAGTGTTTCTTTAGAGCAACATTTTAAAAATCTCTGTGGAGTATAGAGGAGGTGTTTGTGTGAAACAAGCACTGCCTTCTTATTACCAGTGCTAGTGGTGACAATGTTTTATTAATAGGAGAGTCATCAGCGGCCAGGCTCTCAGCCTCACACACAAACTCAGGTATTCAGGCATATATGTATGCAGCCACACACATACATACACGGGCACACAGGAAGTAAAGAGGTAAGGGAAAGTGTACTGCCATTCATTTGTGTGTGTCAGGTTTTTGCACGTAGTGTATACCTCAAGAGCTGGGAGATGTGTGGGCGTTTGTGTGTGCATGTGTGTGTGTCTGACACTGGGTGCAAAGGAACAGCCTGCAGCACTGTGCATATCCAGCCTCATTTACCAGATTCCACTCCTCCATTATCAGCAGGATCATTATCCTCTCTCCGCTCAGCCCTCGCCGCCTCATTTCTACTGGGACTCAAGGTGGCACACCAAAATATCAACACGCACATCTCACTTACCCAGAACGCTTATTATTCTGCACTCTTTTTATAATGCGAACCAGAAATAACCAAAAATAGTTAACTACCAAGTGTGCATGTGCACAGGTAGGTGCAAGGTTTTGTTATATCTTTTCCTGGCATTTCTGTGGCAGTTACTTTAAAGAGCAACTGACAAAATGAGGTTAGTGTGGCTGTTTATGTGTGCAGGTGTCTTCACTCCCGACACCAATGGCTTGCAGGCCACAATTTCGAATAGTAAGGAGATGCAGAGATAGACATCTCAGATGAGATTAAGGCTTCAGCTCTGCTACCAGTGGAATACCACTCACTCATGTCTTCTTTCATGCTCGTGTATATCGCACCGCTGAGCATAATAGAATGTATTTTATGTTGCACATCAAGGTCATATATATGTGCTCATGAGAGGACACAATTGTCTATGTACACAGATGGGGATAACAGGAAATGGGACATTAACCATTTGGAAGGATCAGTGAAGGCAAATAGAGTAACCCACATTACATTATTACAGCTCTTGAGTTTTTCCCTTAAAATATTTTTCTTTTATCGTGTATACCACTGCATCGTTCCAGTTTCTCATCAAAATGACAGCCACTCCGTTCCTGTGATTTTCACTGCCTGGTCCGAAGTCGTATTTCGTCTTTCTAAGTTTGCTATGTTGTTATTCAGCTTGAACAATCCCACTGCTTATTCAGCCCTGTGAGATCCCACTAATAGTCACAGTGGCTGCTGAGGCGTGGAACAGTAGGTTAGACCGAACCGGCTCTGGAAATATATTAGACAGCATGCACTCGACGTCGATCGTTGTGTATGTGTCTGCATGTGTTTGAGTGCGTGTGTCTGCTCTCTCAGATGTGACCATCTAAGCTCTGATTTTTATTAAAATACTGAACATGCAGTCTGTTTGAGGAGGAGAGAGGGAGAAAAGGGAATTTGGTTCCTCGGTTTATTGGTTTGGCATTTAGAGACTGGAGAAATCCCGCGAAGAAGAAGGGAGGGAAATGTATTGAACAGAAGGGAGATAAAAAGAAGGGAGAAAGAGCCTATTCTCCTTCCCACTGAGTGGTCTGGTCTCCAGAGGGAAATACACTGATTTGTGATTAATGAAAAGATGGAGAAGAGGCTTCCTCTCTATTTCCTGACCTCCCTTTCTCTCTCCCTCCATTCCCTCTCTCCCTCTAACCTAACTCCCTCACCCAGAAAATACATCTCTCTAATGATGTCTGTGTATAGGGAATGATTATGGAGCAGATAAAGAAAAAATCAGCCAATAAAAGGAACACAAAAACACTCTACAGGATTATCATCACACAACCACTCTGTGGACCAGCGGAGATAACATGTTATCATGAAGTAAACACCTGACCTCTTGCAAAACACAAAGTCACAAACCTCTCCCATGTAACTTTCTCTCCGCTTTTACAAAGAGCTTGCATGATATTTGTCTCCAATTTAGCAAAACAGTATCTAATGACTGCACTTTAAAGTGAGAGCAAGCTCTGCGCTTAAATGACGTAGACAATGCAGAACACAAAGCAAGTTTTGATTAAATATAAGAGTTTTAAAGGATGCACACAGATGGAAGGGAAATCCTGAGTTGTGTGGCGTTCCTTCATGCCCCATTAGCCCAGTAAACTGAAATCAGCTGTGCTGTCCTTCTTATCACCTCTACCACCGCACGCGTCCCTGTGCTCCACTGATATTACAGAGCATCACTTTGCCTCCTTTAATAGCCAGCAACAAACAGAAAGGGCAAGAGGAGAAAGGGATGATGGAGGAGGAAGTCTCTCTTTAAACTGTACTCACAAGGAATAAGTAGGAGAGTGTGGCAGGGAAAAAAATGGTTGAAAACAAGCTAAATAGAGGCGTAAGATGTGTAGAGATGGAATAGGGGTGAGCAAACGTATCATCATGAGAGCCACCTGGAAGATCAGAAGCCACGGCGCAACGCTGCACCTGCCTGCCACATGGGAGACTTCATAGCAACCGCAGTACAACCCATCATTCACAGAGCGCTTCTCTGGGAGAGCGAACCGTTGTTAGTGTGTCAGAAGTGGGGACAGGAAGACATGGCGTAAAGGGAAAGACGGAAATTAGGAAGAGAAACAGCATTTTCCCCTGAAATGGTTTTATGCATAATCACATGGTGAAAGAAATTGACATGCAGGGGTAAGGAAGTGACAGAAAGGTCACATAGGGATAAGGGAAAGGAGAGATATGTAAACAGGGTAACAAATAAAAATGTCTGTTCTGTTCAAGCTGCGAGACTTCTAGTTTTTCTTGCCTCTTCCATAAGGAACTCCTCCCGGTTGGTCACGCCCTTGTGCTGGTGGAGCACAAAGACCTTGAGGTCATGGCTGTTGGTGAGGAACAAGCATTTAACCCTTTGTGTTTAAGCTCCCTCTTCTCCACCACAGTCTCATATGTCTGCCACATCACTATCGCTGCTGTAGCGATCAGTCACTCTCACAGTCCTATCCTCTCTCCTGAGAAACACTCAGAGATACCTCAAAAGCTTTCAACTTGGGACAATTGCTGCGTCCTCACATGTAAATGGGCAAATGAACAAAAGTATTAGAAATGCCTCTCAGAGTAATTGAATACAATTCTGCAGCACCACAAACTGTGTCCTCAAAAATAACCATAAAGTTGGATCAGTGCCTCTCAAAAGCAGTTTCAACAAAAAGTGATTATAACTCTCACGAAGGGAGGATTTATTGTTGAATTTGACTGCATTCATTTTAGCTTGGTGTACCGTTATAAACTGGCAGCTCAGGTGTAAAGTTTGTAATGTTTGTCAGAGGATTGTCAGAGATTTATCTAGTATTCAGGTTGTGTTTGTTTGTGTGTTCAGTGATATAGTACATGTTTCCCCAAACAAACGATGTCTGTGTACCCTCGTTGTATGCCGAATGACAGCAGACGTACTGTCCCAAACTACAATGTCTGCATATTCTCTGTATAGGAAACGATGAATGCAGGATTCAGAGAGCAAACAGAGAATGCCTGACAGCTTTGATATGACAACACCTTTCATTTGCCGAGTTCACGAACTCTGAGAAAACTAGAAAGAGGGAAGGAGAAAAAAGCCATTCGAGAGAGACGCGTAATGTGGGGGGAGTGGGGGATGGGGCATGAGAGAGAAGATGGCAAATGTGAGGGAAGAAGAGAAGTCTTTCCAAGAACTCTCAGTCCTGTAGAACTCTTCAGTGGCTTCCCACTCCTGTAGGGAGAACGGGTTTTGCTGAGAAAGGAGATCACATCGCTATTAAGACGAAAGCATTTTAACTGCTTTGTAGTAAGCAGATCTCACCTGGGACTGGTAGAGGTAGAAAGTTCAGCAGGTACAAGCAAGGAACAGCTAACTAGTTTAGAGACAGGGAAGTTTTCCACTTCCAGTTATGTTTTATTAATTGCAGCCCTGGAAATGAATATCTCATCAACGTCACTACTATAGGTTTCTCTCTGTCCTACATTTGTGTTATTAATTTATTGTCTCTTACTCTGTGCACACCAGCTGTTTTGCTTTTCAGTGTGGATAAATATTTCATTGGAAGATTTCCATTCTCCAGTAGGCAGCTGTCTCCCTGCCATAAAGGCTGAAATATGGAAATGACCAGAGTGTCTCTGGCGCGGTTAATGTATTCAAATCACACAACATCAATCACAATATATATCTAAAACACTTCTATACCACCGTCCCTTATTTGCATATTTTTCAGAGTCTTTTACAAATTCGATATTGTGCTCTTACAAGTACAATTTTTAGTGGAGTAACACTCTCTGCATGCATAATGCAGCACAAAAAATCCGTATTCAACACAGCTGTGTTCGGTTGCCAGTGCGAATCCATCTTGTTCAGTGAATGAAGGCAGCATCGTAGGCACAGCTACCATATTTCAGTCAACAGCCGTAATTAAATGACAAATGACTAAGCAGACACTAATTTGTTGAACAGGAGCAGATTTGATATATTACTGCAGTTAAGGGCATAAGAAGAGTTTGGTGGCACAAACATGTGCAGAATGAGTGTCTGCTGGGGCACATGAATACTAAGGTTTGATTAGATTGCATCATTAAGGATATCCTGTTTTAGTCAAGTGGATTCAAATCGAGTGATTTATATTAACTTGTGATGCATCTACTTAAGAAGATGAGACTTCTCGTGTTGTCAGAGTACTCCAAAGATATCTTGTTAGCTGGTTGGATTTTAAAATTAGGGGGAGATAAAAGGGGGAAATAAATACACCTGTAACATACCCCACATTTTATATCACTGTATAAAATATAATCTTCTTAGGAGCATGTAGTTTGTGGTGCTATTGTTTTGAACTACATTATCCTTACAGGTGTTGCTGTTGTTTAGTCTACCCTCATTGGTGTAATTGGGGTGGACAAAATAACAGAAACACCTGTCATCATAATGCAATTCAGCAGCTCCCCAACCTGCAGCCTTCAAAAAGACCGCCGAGTTGAATCAGCAACTCTGTAAAACAGCTTCAACAAAAAAATGTTATAACCTTCATAAAGGTAGAATGCACTGCAGGGCTGTTCTGTTAAACTGCATTAGTTTTAGCTAGCTGTAGCTAATAAACTGGCGACTGTGCACATGGCCGAGACTTGAGAAACTATAGACAAATGCAGGCTGAGGGGGAGATTAACAGAGTTTCACAGAAAGCAAACTTCATCATTTCAAGGCAAGCGGACACATATTTCATCAAGTCCTGTGTGAGCGCACACAGACGGGTGTTAGCTTGTGCGAAAGCTGGTATGCCTGCATGTGCTATTAAATAGAACTCATTGGACCGTGCATCCATATGGCTGGCCTCAATGTAGCCCGTGTCATGCCAGTTATGCTCTAAGATTAGCTAATTCACTTTTTGTTAAGGAAGATTGCCCTGCCCAAAAGCTCACTTTGTTCTGTCCAGCACTCTGTTCTCTCTGTGTTATGATGGAGAGTCTGCATACGCTGCTGTGGTACAGATTTCTGCATGGACTGGGGTCAGAAAGGTCCATGTGTGGTAAGAAAAAAACATTGCTTGTAATAAACGATTGCATACACGGGGATGTGCATGTTTCTGTAAGATATGGTGTTTGAAATAAAACTACATACTTTTCCTTTTGAATAATTCTTATCCTTATACGGTGTTTACTGTATTACATTAAAAATCCGTAGCATGTTTGATTTTGTAATAATGATCTGCCTTAAACACAGAAAACCCAAACAGGTGTCCCTAACAGTTTGAAACTGTACCTGCAAGGGATTTTCCATAAACAACTGTCATATCAGTGAAGCGGTGTTCATCTCTGCACAGCTAATTATTCTGTAGGAGAGAACGCATAGCGTGGTTGTTTGGATCCATTTCAATGAGCAGACTGTCTGTGCTTAACCGCCCGCCGCGGGAAGTGGGAAGTGGAAATCACCAGAGCACACGGGGGAAAGTTTTTCCTACAGGCGAGCATACAGTTGGATTAACGGTAATACGGTTTACCATGCTGTAAACATACTGAGCACTCATTCCTTTGTTTAAAGTCGTTTCTGTCCCACATTCTCAAGATCAGCTCACTATTGCGTGTTTGTGCGTCCCAGCCCCCTCACCCCTCGGTCCCAGACGAACACATGTCCCTTTGATCAGCTCTGATGTTTAATTACGCCCAACAAGATAAGACCGTGTCCTCCAGCTGAAACTGTTTCAGCTTTGTCTTCTACATTCCTATCTATCTCTAACAGAAAACAGCTGGGCATATCACGGTGAGGAATGAAATGTCTTATCCAAAAAGGCTATCGCTATCATAGCTGTTTGTGATCATCTTATGCTCCTTTGTAAAGCCTGATGATAGAAGCCAAGTGCCAAGCTACGGCACTTATCTGTGGTTCCATGCAGCCCATCACCGGTGTTATGTGAGGCAGCGGCGGCTGTGGATGCTTTATTAACGCAGATGTTCACCTGACAGGGGATAGGATGGATAAAGAGGAGAAAGACAAAGAGTCGGAGATGGATTCCTGTTCAGCGTGTGCAGAATTGTAGACTGCTGCCTTAAAAAAAGATTTACCGAATAAAGCCAAGCTGTTGACAGAGATGAAAACAAATGGGAAAAGAGGGCCACAGCACATTCTGCATGTTTCATTTTCCCACTTCAACCCCTAGACCATTCTGCATAGTAGCTACAGTTGAAGTGAAAAGGGTGGAGAGAGTATGTGAGTTATGGGATCTGTAATGAATAGTCTCAATGACACCACTAGCTGCCAGGTCGCATATTTTAACTCAATCCATCACTAAAGGAACATTTTCAACTCTTGCCCCGCAGCTGAAATATGAAAGTCACAGTCCGGTTTTAATACTAAAGCCATCGATTCACTACCCGCTATCTCACCGCAGCCTTAATTACACGGTATCTTGTGTGCTATCTGCCCTCCCGCCTAAGCCTGGTCATCGTTCAGTATAAGATGAGTGAGATGAGCCCATTCTAATTAAATAAGAGAGAGACGAGGAGAGATTACAATACCACTGTGTGCAATATGACCTGGGTGGAATAATGTCTATATTTGGCTGTCACAGGATTTATGAAGTGCTTAGATGGGGAGTCACACCGCCGTTATATAAGGTGGCTGGCAAAAGATATGAAACCGGCCTCAATGGAGACATCTGCACCAAAAAAGTGCTGTTTGTTCATGTATTAAAAAACTGAAATATGGAAATATTTCATGCTTCGAGGAAGAGTAATAAAGGGCACCCAGAGAAATGAGTCATCTTTTACCTCAAATCAGTAAACAAAAACACATGAACGGTTGCAACTGCATGACCACAACAAAGGCTTTTGGGTAAGTAGAATTTTGGTAGAATTTCAGCATATTTTTGGAGTGACTACTTATCTCACTGTGCTTTACCACTTTTTATGCATGGTCACATTGGTAGAAATGAGAGTCTCAATGAGTTTCCTTCATTGTGAGTCTAACAAGGTGACTCATAATTGGTGAAATTGATCAAGTAGAATGGATGCTCTGGTGCAGCGCTGAGATGAGTTTCAGATTAAAATTGCACATGCACAGTACAAATGAATGAAATTTCCAAGATCAGACATTATCACTGACGGTAACTCTTTTTGCCATCACCGGCAAAAGGAGGGAGGCACCTGCAGAGAAAGGAAACAGCTCAGTTTTTTGTGTGTGATGGCATGGATTCTGCTGGAAATTCATGAAAAAAAGCTCACTCATGGCCCTGAAACTGTAAATATCTATAATCCCTGGCATGTTCCAGAGTCCCTGTCCAACTGTACTCCCCCACAAACCAATCGGTTTTCCTCCACTCTGCACCCGTGTGTGTGTGTGTTGTTGTGTGCGCGCATGTGTAGATGGCCCTTGCTGGAAGGCATAGGTCTCAATCCTTGCGAGTGTTATCTCTTTAACAGAGCATGGAGCAACCTGTAGAGCTGATCAGCTGGGCAGCTATCTCTCTCACAGTGGGACAGACACACACACACACATGCACCAGTCAGAAACTCTCATTGTTTTGCTTTTCTCCCAAAGCAAATTGAAGAGCTGCAGGTATCCTTTAGGGGAAAACATGTGGAAAGGAGGGATTAGGGTGAAGAAAAGTGCTGGAAGCTTTTCTGAATGCAGGCTTTTTTGAATACACAGAAGTGTTTTTTGTTTTTTAATCAATATCACCAGTGCACATCCCCCCTCGTATGTCTCATCCAGGCTGATGTATTATCCTGCATGTATACCCAACCAAGGTCAGATACTATATAAATGCTACTGTGATCCTATCTGACCTGTAGTTTGTACCCAGTTCATATGTCACGACTTAGGCTTGACTTCCCAGGTGAGGTCAAGAGTCAAACTACTGAGTCCTTGACTCACGACTCCCCCGTCATTGATTTAACAGAGCCCCCTGTGGATGACCTTGGAGTGAATAACAGAGAAGATTTATGAGTTTCTCTTCCTTCCAGGTAATATGGTTTTAAGTGCAGTGAGATGCACAGGGCTAAATCTCTGAGGAATGCAGCACAGTATCACTTCAGGTCGAATCTTTTATTTCAGCTCGCTTTAGTTTCAATTTTATTTGAACTCGCAGTACATCACCTACTTTTGTCTACCCTACTGCCTCCCCTGCTCTTCTGGGCTTTGTTCCCTGAGCTGAAGACGTCGCAGCTCTGCCGCAGACAGTTTCGCAGCAAACAGTGGCTTGTGACTTCACAGTGCTGAAATCAACTCGGATAAGAGGATTATGGGACTGGGGACGACTGAACAGGACGTTTAGTGTCGGTGCCCAGAAAGAGCCCGATCAGCAGCTAAGGGTTATTAGGCAGCAGACTTAAAGACTGGCTCTGTCTCTCATTTACTGTCCTCGACGTCCCCCATCCTCTTCTTTTGCCTCGCTTTTCTGCCAGTTTCCCAGATTCTGCTCAACTTTTTGGGCAATTTCTCCCTGCTTTGTCTCCCTCTGATTTACTTACCTTCTCCCTGTTATTACTTTATTATTTTTTGCACCTTTCAGTTTAATTTAGTTCCATCTTCCTCTTCTGTTATTCTCCTTCTTTCATCAATATGCCAGCATGGGAGTAATATAGCAGCTTGCTTTCATTATAAACTTGTCTAAACTACTGTGTCTGGTTAGTGGTAATACAGCGTGTGCATTTGTGTGTGCTTGTGCGTTAGGGGGGACGTTTGGGGGGACGGGTGGGGGGGGGCTATTTTCTCTCCTCTTTTTAGTGCCGTCGATTTAAAGCCAAGAAAATATATGTTCATCTCTCCTGCCTTAATGTGCGTGGAATGGCTGAATGCTGTAAAAAAGAACCGTAATTGCACCGCATCTGAAAGGAGCGGGCAAAGTGATGATCCCCCAAGGACCCCACAGTACAAGAGAGATAATTACTCAGGGAGAGACAGAGAGACACAGTCACCACCTTGTTCTCCTTATGGAGCATCAGTCATGCATCCTGGATGGATTATGTTGTAAAGCCTTGAGGAACAGAGTTTGTGACTGTCAAAACTTTCACTTGAGGTCTCTCTCTGTTTACCATATAAGGTGTAATGTCAGATAAGCCACAGCTAACTTGATGGCGCTGCTCTTTGTTGTCAGTTACAGTGACTTTTAACGGCAGTTGGTCTTAATGTCACAGGGAAAGCTGCGTGATGTTTTGCCCTCGGGGAGCGAGGGGGGTTAAGTGCCTGGCTCACTGCCTCTTGTTTTGACTTTTTATTTGTTTAAGCACTTTAAAATGATTACTGCAGAGCATGGTTTTAATGCAGTCACACGGGAAATATTTGATTACAGATTTTACGAAGATGACCTTTTGCTTATCGAGAGAAGATTGAGCATGAATGCTGTATCAGCAATGCCCTTCCTCAAATACATATTACAGCGCAGATGCTCTTATGCCAGAGAAAGTCAGATATGAAATACTTGTGGTAAGGGCCGGGCATGATAAACCTCAGTTCCTGTTTGAGTGAAATGGGTAACATTGATTATTGCTTATTGAGTCTTATTTACATATTATTTGATCTGATATTTCTGGATTCAAGTCATATCTTTACCAGTTGCATACAATTTTACTTCCACAAAATAAGATAGCACTGATACATCTTTTTGTTTAATGGATAAAAAAGGGGGGAAAAACAAATAACAACCAGCATTGCTTGTGGTTTGATGACAAAGTGACATATATGACATATATAAATGTCACAATCCCTTGATGAAGAAACAAATACTTGTAAAGGACCTGCATTAAAGGCTTACTTAAGTAACAGTGCTAAAGTAATAACAGCAAAATATACTTTAAGTATCAAAAGTAAAGTATTCATTATGCAGCAGAATGTGATACAATACTTTAAGATTTTTGACTATTATTACTGATTATTTGCTGTTTGGTGATTCATTATTATTCATATTGCATCATCTTCTATAAGCTCATCATATGTTTTATCCGTAACATTTCAATCTATACGGTAACTTTGTTCAATATCTGTAAAATAAATTGTGGAGTAAAAGGTATAATATTTCTTTCTGAAATCAAGGAACGTAGAGGTATAAAGTTGCCTAAAATGGAGATTCTCAAGTCAAAATTTTACTGAACTTACAGTACTTGAGTAAATGTACTTGGTAGCTTTCCACTCCTGACAGCTGGTGTGGTTAAGTGCCTTGTTCAAGGGCACATGACAAGGGCACACAAGAGTGCTTGTACAGATGGGGAAACTTCATTAAAACCCCTTGCCCTGATTTTCCCAACTGGTTTGTGATTTGTAACTTTCCAATCATAAGCTCAACATCCTCCAGAGTGTCAGGCCTTCAGGCAACTGCTTATCCAATGCACAGTATTCATTGTGCTCTGGCATGAGGACGGTGTCTGTGCAATTGTATAAATAGCCTCTACTAAACTAATATTTGATGTGATGTGGTGTTACAGATGTGATGCAGAGTTCTCTGAGTTAGCATATGAGTAAATCAATGGAGTTTCATTTAGCTTAGTACTCAGTCTTCAGAGGGAATCTGAAAAACACAGCTTAGTCAACCTACTTGCCAAGCCAAGTACCTCCACTCCTCTGTCTTGCTGATGATGACAACACATTAACTTAAATGCATTAACACAAAGATGAATGTAAAAGCAGAGCTGGGGAATCAATCAGACTGTAAATGCAATGGGTTTGTTTATTTGTTAAGAAGAGAGAGAGAGACAGATGATAGAGTGCAGCCAATTACGGCAGAATATACGTGCAGAGGAGAGAAGAAGAAATTGAGTCAAGTTGATCGATAGATGAGAGAATGTCTGCTCCAATATTTCACATTAAATGTTAACCATGGAGAAAAATACTAAATTGTTTTATTTTGCACACACACACACACACAATTATCATCATTCAGTAAGCATTTTAAAATCAAAGCCTTAATCTGTTGCCTGTGATGTTTTTACAGATGTGCATTGTTTCGTACGTGTGCACACACATGCATACAGAATGCATTTTTAAGCAAAGCTTTCAAAATTAAAACCTTGTGCTGTCTTGTCTTGTCTGTTCTTTGCATATGCAAAAGCTCCAGTCATTTCTAAGGTCTAGAACGCACTCAGTCAGACCCCCACAAGCCATTTACCCACTCAGCAGGGGGGCGAAGGTAGTCATTCGCTTTTCCAGTGGCATTTGTGACTCCAATCATCTCTCACTTGTATCGTTTTTGTGTAATTCAGTCAGGAAATAAGGAATTTAGAGTAGCTCTGTTAAGTCCATCAAAGAGTAAAACCACCACCATCACCTCTGGCCCTCGACTCTCTCCGCGTTCTCTCGACGTGTCAAAGCTGCCGTGTTAAGCGCACTGATGTGGACTGCTCTGTAGGTGTTACGTCATAACTGCTCTCAGCCTTCACAGAGCATTACTGCAAGTGTCTCATGTTAACAAGTCCTGTTGTAAGATCCTCTGCCCTCAATATGTTTGTCTTGTTGACAGTCATATACTGTAAAAAAGCTTTTCCAGACTGAAAAATGTCATCTAGGGGCGGAAAATTATTTTCAGATTTTCTATCTCCTCAGCCAAAGAAAACCAATTCCATTTTTATTGTCATATTTCCAACAAATGAATTGCGGGTCTTTTCTGTAGCGGTGAAAAACTTCTAATCCTTATTGCTACAGGCAGAAAAATAATTGAGTCAGAGAGAGGTCAACACAGGCGTGCACATAAAGATAAAGGCATGCACGCACAAAAACTGGCTTTGTTAAATACATACATACCCAGACGGACACTGCAGACATCAGAATCAGAATCGGGTTTATTGTGAACACATATAAGGAATTTGCCTTGGTGTTTTGGTGCATAACAATAATGTAGGAGGAGAATAGAAATAGAAAACAAGTAAAAAAAGCAAGTACTGCAACAGGCAGTCAGGTTATTTTGTTTCGTCTCTGAAATGTCAGGAAATAGTAAACAACACAGTCAGTGGCTCTGTGATACTGTTAACCTTAGTGAAAGGCTGACATGCTCAATGTCAACATGCAAATGGTAAGCAGGTAATGTCTGCCATGTTCACTATCTTAGTTTAGTATGTTAGCATACTGACATTTGCTAATTAGAACTAAACATAAAGTACAGCTGAGCCTTATGGGAAAGTCTGTAGTTTTGCAGGTATATGGTCAGAACCCAAAGTGACAAAATGAAATATTGACTGATGGTGATGCCAGAGGAAACGTCAGGGGATCATTGCTAAATTTCATAACCTGGGGACTGTGCATGACTTTTTTATAGCAACCCACCCAGGATCTGTTGAGCTATTTCTGCCTGGACCAAGACCCGTTACCCTCCTTAGAGCCGCAGTGCTAGCATGGCTACATTTTTAGTCACAATTTCCCATTGATCCAAAGTATTCCTTTGTCTATTTTTCTATTCAAACAACAAATCCTAAATCCAAAAATATTAAGTTTACAGTGATAAATTAAAGAACTGAGGACGTTTTTACTTTTCTGGAACAGTTTGGCAATTTTGCGTCATAAATGAGAGAGACTAACTTATCAAGAATGCTAATTTAATTTTCCATGTTCTTCATTTCTGAAAACCTATATGCAAAAAAAAAAAAAGACTAAGACTAAGATGTTGAGTAACCAGGGCAGCACAGTGTTGCAGCTGTGGGCACTGTCACATCACAGAAACAAGGTTCTGGGTTCGAACCAAGTAACATGACTTTCACTTTTAAATTGCATGCAGTGTATCCATCCAAGTCCAATTGTGTGTACAGGTCATACACCAATCCTTACGATTTCCTTCTGTGGAGAGTAGATGCGTATGGGATGAAATAACTACATTCATTGTGTCAGTTAAGTTATTACTAAATACATTATGCTAAATACATGATGTAAGCTAAATACATTACTTAAGTTAACTTATGTGAGTAAGTTAAAATTAATCAGCTCTCATGTTTGGTTATACATGGAACATGAATTATGGTCTTCTGGGTGAAAGTCCTGTGTTTATTTGACCCATGCATCCACCACTACCTCCTCCTTGACAGCTTCGTCACTCTTTATTCTACGTCACCTGACATGCAGTTAGATGACACACAAAAATGAAAAAAAAATGCGTTGTGATGACACGCGAAATGACTGAAGACATTGCCGTGTTATTTATATGCCATTTGGTGAGATCAGGCTGGAATAATCATCCAGTGGCGGCCCTCGGCTCACTGTGGTGCCGAGGGAAATCAAGCTGAACAGCTCCCAGCAGGGACCCTTCCATTCCATTAGCTAAAGTACAGGTAGATCAGCCCTTCCTGCCTGACTCCCACTGTCACGACCACAGAGGCAAATGTGTGTTAGTGAGCAAGGGTGTGTGTGTGTGTGTGTGTACATGCGCTTGTTTGATGCCTGTGTAGTGTGAACACCGGGACAGCTATGGTCACGCTATGCTGCCTGCATACACCTAACTCATATGCAGCCATTAATCATTGACCAAGCCCTATAAATGCCTTCTAAAGGTATTTCTCTTGTGTGAGAGTGCTTGGCTGTAATCAAGCAAAAGGAGTAGCCCTTTGGTCTCGTCTACCTTTTCTTCTTCCTCTTTCTTCTTTTGTAGGGGAGAAAAGAAGGCTGTTATTGAAGCTTTCACCCATATGCGTCCTTGCCTCATCTCTCTGATGAATACTAACTCCCTCAGACCTGAAGGAAAATACTTTGATTGAAGGCGACAGTTGCCAATAGTCATGGATTTTCTCCCCTTTGTTTGTATGCGCGTGTGTCTGTTTACAGGTGCGTGTGCTTTAATTTGGTTCTGCATGTGTGTATTTGAACGTGCGTCTGTCTGTGCTCGTCCGTATGCTTGAATGCGGTTGGCCCTGTCTTTCAGCCAGGTTCCAGTCATTAGGATCACATCCAAATCACGCCAAGCTGAACCTCTCATCTCTCATTTAGCCTGATGGACACCCGCTCGGGGAACCACAGAGGAGAGACACGTCCCGCTATGTCTGTCCTTCTCACTCACTTCCTCTGTTTGTTTGAGCGTGCATGACTTTATGTGCCTGTTTCCGAAGCGGCTGAAGGGCACTGAGTCTAGAACTGAATTTCCTCCTCATTAAAATAAATGCAATATTTCAATATCTATTCTCAGTGTAACAGCATTTGCCATGGTTATCAAAACTGAGCTGATAACAAGTTATTCCGGTTGAGCCTGATTGGTACCATCCAGTGTCGCTAATGCCTGGTTTGCCTATACCACTCAGCTCATGTTCCATGACTGCATAGCGCAATATTTAACAAGCTGTGGCCGTAATTACACAAAAATGATTACAGAGGGAATAGGTCGGCTGTACATCTTCTGGAATGGCAGCAGTAATAAAGCAGCTTAGGGAAGTACCAGCATTGAATGGCACTCAAAATGTACCTGGTTTAAAGCCTGACATTTCATAAGTGTATCAGTATAATAGAAAGGGGTCATTTTAATTTCCAGCCTAAAGTTGGTTTTCCAAATTGAGCGGAAATCTCCTTTTCATACTCTGTTTTCATCCTGTAGATGAGAGTCAATTGTCCCTTCTAGCAAAGTTTCTGCAAGCACGAAAGATCAGTCTTAAAGGAACAGGCTCATTATTTAGGAAATGCACTTGTTCACTTTGTTACAGGGAGTTGACATAGATAAGAGGGTCATCACCACGCTCATATCTTTGTGTTACATGTATGAAGCATCAGCCAGAAGACAGTTACCTCACCAGAACCTGACCAGAACCAGGGGGAAACAGCAAGCCTGGGCAAGATTACAAACTAAAACTTTGTTTACTTGTATAGAGTAAATAAATGAGATATAGCTTGTTAATGAATGAGGTTTCAAGGTGCAGCTAGGTGGATTTTATTGCCTTTGGACAGGGCTGGCCTAGCCGTCTCCTAATGTTTCCAGTGTTAGTGCAAAGCTATGCCAACTGTCTCCTGGCTCCAGCTTCATACGTAATGGATGGGCATCAATCTTCTGATCAGACTCTTGGAAGGAAAGTGAATAAGATTATTTCTCAAAATGACTGTTGTATTTCCTAAAACTCTTCCATCAAGATTCGTTTGTGAAAAAAAACAGTGCCCACGAGAATACCAGGTAAGAAGATCGCCATATGCTAACTGTCACCTACCCTAGATTAACTCATCTGTAAAAGATCAGCAGAATCCCCTTTGGTCCATTCGCAGCCACCTCGGCGAATCATCCCGCCCATAGCAGAGGAGAGCACAAAGCAAAACAATAGCTGCAGGCTGATCTGACATCAGCATAATTCATAAAGCTCTGCAGGCATATCAGTGTCAGGCATATGCCAATGCTGTTTAATTACTACACAGAGATAATCCACAGGTAATTACTCCTTTTTATTAATTTCCATTTTTAATGTCCCCATATCCATTCATTTACTTTGTTGCAGCTTCTGAGGGGCTGCGGTGGAAGGCTTAATGTATTTTGGGAGGAATCATTTCAACTTTTTTTTTCCTCATTTTCCCACTGCATGGAGAAGAGCCATTAGACTGATGTAAATAATATGGCAATTTGCCTAAACTTGAGACGCAAATATATTCTATACCCAGCTGCAATATTGTTGGCTCTGTACCTCAAGCAATTATGTATCAACACTACCTACAGCCAAGTCTTGGTTCCAAATAATAAGCTCCGTAGTGGAACTCCTGTGCTTCTTTTTCTTCCCTTAACTTCTAATTCTTCAGTCAGTCTGTTCTACATTAAGAGGTTTTTTTTTCAGCTGTGTTGGTCAAATGCAGCTAAAGCCTAAAGTGATTTGGGGGGCCAGACCTTCTCATTCTTTAGCCGGTGTCCAGTATTATTGTATTTTCTTTTACCAAGGTTTTTCCTGTCAGAACACAAAGAGAAAAGAATATGAGACAATGGTAGACCAGCATAAAACTGAGAAAAAGTGAAGGAACATGAAGACAACAAAGTAACGTAAGAGAGACAAAGGTTGTAGAGAAGAGGTAGGGAGCAGGATCATTATGTCTCACCACAGAGTACCTTCTTCAGACATCATTCTCCCTCTTCCAATTAAGCCCTCCAAAAACAGACCTCTGCAGATGGGAGGGAGGCACTCAGCTAAGACCCTGAATGTCTCCCACTGGTCCAGTTTCCCTGGATAAGCAGTGGGTCAGTGCAACTGCAGCACTGCTGTGTCAGAAAGACTGGGGCCTGCTTTGTCAAGTTGAGGAAGCTCAAGCTGTTCTGCTGCTGTATGGACCTGAGGTTGCATCCTTTACCAGAATGAAATGAGCTCGCCTGGAGAGAACAAGAGTTTGTGGATTTATAGCAGGCACTTTCAGCAAAAGCCAAATGGTTCTTTGATGTAATCGGGCCTCACTTCGCAAGAGGCACAGCTCCTCTATGCCCTTTGTCACATGCTCACACATACAGCACACATAAAGATATCCAAAGAGACCTATGTGCCTTACAAACACACTCTATAGGTAAAAGGACAAACCTCTCAGTCTACCATTATCCTTTTTCTCTAAGTAATCATATGCACCTCCCCTTTACATACATAAATAAATACAGAACAGAATATTTTGTGTCTACAAAATATGAGATTAAACAATGCAAATAACACCAATGCACACCAGCCATTTTTCTTTTCAGAGCATCAAACAAATCCTTGTCTTGCATCATGATGAAGTCTCTCAAGGGGAACTCAACCATGACTGGGCTCTTTGTTGATGACTCATCCTGATCATCCCCACTGCCCAAGTGATTTTTTTTCTTTCACCTCCAAGCTGTTCCCATAAATCAGTTGGGTCTGCATTCAAGTAATATACTAATCATTTGCACTCTGCAGGATATTTGAAACTTTCTTTCATTGTCTTGAAACCTCAAAATGAATTCTAATGCAGTTGGATTTGATCAGCGGAGATGCAGTTGATTTGAGTTTCCTCAATGTGCAGAGCTCTACTGGCTGAGAAATGGGAGTGGACTGTGTGTGTGTGTGTGTGTGTGTGTGTGTCAATGAATGAGTGAGAGAGAGAGAGAGAGAGAGCAGGCAGGAAGGTGCTCACATCAAGCAACTCTGCTATGTGTGTGTGTGTGTGGAGACAGTAAGATTGTTGCTAGGATGCACATCTCTCTCCGAAGGAAATGGAATCTGGATGACGGCACAGCAGAAATCAATTAATCCTCCATGAAGTCAGGACAGAGTCATACACGCACACACTCATGCACATACACACACACACACACATGCATTGTAACACACATACACACATATAAAGCAGCAATGTAGCACTATTTCAAACTGTACTTTGTGCAGTAAGGTAACTGAGTTGATACAAGCATTTAACAGTTTCTATTTATACCTGACCTTTACTACTGAAAGCTTCTGAGTTTGTTTGTGTGTATGTGCACAGGATGTGTGTGTGTGTTCATTCATATACAGGAGCATCATGAAGCTAGAAAAACTCCATATATCAAACGTTGGACTGCAGGAGCTAACACCCACACACAGTAACACAATTAGGGCTGAGTTTATGCAGTAAGTTATTGGTCTTATTGAACCACAAAACAGAATGAATCTAAAAGCCAGACAGCTCTGGTGGCTTATGAATAATGATTTCTCAGCTAGGTAATTTGATTTATCATTGCATAGTTTTAGCTAGAATCCACTTTTTCTTCATTGGTGAATTGATTCTTGAGGTTTAGAGACAGTAGAATGATAGTACTCTGGGGTTTTTGTTTGAACTCTTTTTTCTTTATTAACCACTGTTTAAGTGGGAGAGATAGCAAGAGGCAAAGAGAGAGAGAGAAAGACAACGAGAGAGCCTGGCATGAACACAAGATAGGATCCATCAATATCACAACGCCACTAATTATCTTCATTGCAAGTGATGTAATGGCACAGTGCTTTGTCTCCTTTACTTCTCCGTCCCTCTCAGCTTCAACCCATTTAATACCTTGCCCATAGTGTATTACATTAACTCTGCAGCCATTCCTCCTCATCAGTAGATCAACTCTGAATGCCTTTTGCCCACATGCAACGTCAGTCTGGCCAGTGATCCAACACAGAGGCAGGAAAAATTGAAGTAGATGGACACAGAGGTGGTTTTAGTGGCATTGTGTTGAACCACCGGTTGCTGCTTTTGGGGGTTTATGACAGCCAAGGAAGCCTTGTCAAAGAAATAGGATGCCGTAACTCTTCTGACAAGCACAGACAGACAAAATACAACCAAAGCACAAGGGCTTTGTATCCATATGCAGTGGGTAAAAGAAGCCTGCACTGTGTATTTTGGGACTGATTCCATGGAGGTGTATGTATACATTGGCAGAGAGCGTAAGATAAACAGTGAATATAAGAAGAGCCTGTTCACCAGCGTATCCTCCCAAGAGTATGGTTTCCTTTATACATGACAGAAATATCAAAGGCCTGTTTGATCTCACCGCCGGCTTTTCACCCTTCGAAACAAATCGACACGGTTCAGGGCTCTTTTTTTTTTTCTGAATAGCTGCTTGTTGAAGTTTTGATGATGAAATGTTGCAGTCTGTTCAATCCCTCCTGCTCTGAATTTCTCAGCTCCTCCCTTTGGTGTTCCTTCTTTTGCCAGTTCCCTCTCTCAAGTTGGGCTGACTTCTTTCGTGGCTCAAGATCTCACCTCATGTGGATATAGAGCTATATGGAAGGGAAGGGAAAAGCACAGTGGAAGAGATAAAAGTGACAATAGAGCGAAATAGAGAGCAATATGCCAGCGTAGTTCTAAATGCTTGCCATCACACAGCCGTCCAATCTTATTGCCACACACTCCCACTGTTACAGCCTCTTAACCATTCCGTCTGGTCCAAGTTACTCTGAGTGTGCTTAATGTCCACCAATTAGGCCCAGGCTCATTTTGGACTGAGCATGTCTGATTATTTGTCATTCGTCCCATCAGAGCTGTGTTGCTGGACTCATAACTGCTACTTAATTGGCTGGGAGACAGAACACTGGGTCTATATGGGTGCTTAGGCTGGCTACTGACTGATGATGATGGCTAGAGTGGGACTGAAAAAGCCTATCTGTGGGGTAATGGAGACTGAATGGATGGCGCCCTGCAGATGTCTTATGTTTTCTATTTAGCCCACATAAGCCCTCACGTCTAGACTGGAACTGCCTATTAGAGGTATGCCAAGTACATGGGGGTGTCTGCGCTCCATGATTAAACTTAAACATGGCAGCCATGGTGCGCTGCATGAAAGTGGAGAGTCAGTATATTTTTGGACAGGACAGACAGAGAGCAACCAGCCAGACAGATAAATGAACACTTCTGTAAACAGGGCAGTGAAGACCAGAGAAGTGGGCACGTAGCCATTTTAATTCCTTATGGACCAAACTGGGTAAGGAAACATTCCCTTTCACATCAAACCTCCACTAAGGTGTCCTTTTGCAAGGCACTCAAAGGTACCCTGTGGAGTGCTCTGGTAAACATACATATTCTTACCAAATGCATTGTGTGACTTTGAGATTTAACAAATATTGTATGTTGAAGTCATTTCCTTCCTAATTTCCTTCCTAATTGAGACTTGGACCCCCTGGAAAAGGTAAAAACAACAGTTCGTTGGGGTTGAAACATATGCCATGCAAATCAATGGAGACACTGTAGGTTAAATTTACTTTACTTTCGCACCTTCACAGTTTTCTGATGGCGTACCCCTTCATTCCCAGTGTTGGCTAAATAGTTAGCTATGTGGATGGCTTCGCATTTCATTACTAGTATAAAATGTCATACTGTATCTCCTCAAATAGTGAACAGGGCCTTTATTTACTTCGCTTCAGAAGGTAACAGGCCTTGATTTAAAGTAGGATTATAAAAGAGGCAGGCCTTTATTTCTAATCCCGTGTCTGATAAGATGAAGGCTGAAAACAGCTGAAAAATTTAAATTATTGGGTGGTCTATGCCTTTATTGTTAGTCACGCACAGAGATGCTGTAAGGTAGTAACACATCTGCCTACCTGTTTGGCATGTGGATAGTGTACAGCATTGTGTGGGTCTGTGTTTAAACAGAGAAGATAGTCTGCTGTTTTTGTTGTGTCTGTGAGTCTGACTTGTTGGCAGTTTTGCTTTGTAAGTGACTCCTGTGTCCTTATTCCTTATAATTTGCACTCTAAATTGGTTCCAGTAACAAGTTTTGTCTGTGTATGAAAATGTCTGTGTATGAAAAGTCTTTTCCTCTATGACATAGTTTCATTGCTAAAGCACACGATATATTCCTTCATTACATTGAACATGGCCAATGTACTTTATTAAAAACTGATAAAAACTACAGTACAGAGATCCATCCATCCATCTTCTTCTGCTTATCCGGGACCGGGTCGCGGAAGGCAGCAGTGAAAGTCTGAGCAGAGATGCCCAGACTTCCCTCACCCCACAGACTTCCTCCAGCTCTTCCGGAGGGGGCTCTCTGAGGCGTTTCCACACCAGCCGAGAGACATAGTCTCTCCAGCATGTCCTGGGTCTTCCCCGGGGCCTTCTTCCCTGGTGGGACATGCCTGGAACACCTCCCTAGAGGAGGCGTCCAGGGGGCATCCGAAACAGATGCCCGAGCCACCTCAGCTGACTCCTCTCGATGCAAAGGAGCAGCAGCTCTACTCCGAGCTCCTCCCGAGTGACTGAGCTTCTCACCTTATCTCTAAGCGAGCGCCCAGCCACGATCAGCCGCAATCTTGTCCTTTCGGTCACTACCCAAAGTTCATGACCATAGGTGAGAGTGGGAGCATAGACTGACCAGTAAATCGAGAGCTTCGCCTTTCGACTTAGCTCCTTCTTCTTACGATGGTCCGGTCCGCACACAGACCGCAGCATAACTGTGGAGGCTGCACCAATCCGCCTGTCAATCTCACACTCCATCTTTCCCTCACTCGTGAACAAGACCCCGAGATACTTGAAACTCCTCCACTTGAGGCAGGACTTCTCCACCCACCCGGAGAGGGCATGCCACCACCCTTTTCCGGGCGAGAACCATGGCTTTGGATTTGGGTAGGTACTGATTCTCATCCCACCCACTTCACACTCGGCCGACTGCAAACCGCCCAGCACATACATGCTGAAGGTCCTGGTTTGATGAAGCCAATAGGACAACATCATCTGCAAAAAGCAGAGATGAAATCCTGTGGTTCCCAAACTGGACTCCCTCCGGCCCCTGGCTACACGCCTAGAAATCCTTTCCATAAAGATTATGAACAGAATTGGTGACAAAGAGGCAGCCCTGCCGGAATCCAACATGCACTGGGAACAGGTCTGACTTACTGCCGGCAATGTGAACCAAGCTCCTGCTCCGGTCGTACAGAGACCGAACAGCCTGGAGCACCGCCCACAGAATACCACAAGGGACACGGTCGAATGCCTTCTCCAGATCCACAAAGCACATGTGGACTGGTTGGGCAAACTCCCATAAATCCCTCAAGCACCCTGTGGAGGGTATAGAGCTGGTCCAGTGTTCCACGACCAACTCCATTGTTCCTCCTGAATCCGAGGTTTGACTATTGGCCGAATTCTCCTCTCCAGTACCCTGGCGTAGACCTTTCCCAGGGGAGGCTGAGAAGTGTGATCCCCCTGTAGTTGGAACACACTCTCCGGTCCCCCTTTTTAAAAAGAGGGACCACCACCCTGGTTTGCCACTACCAGAGTTGTACTGTCCCTGACCTCCATGCAATGCTGCAGAGGCGTGTCAGCCAAGACATTCCCACAGCATCCAGAGACTTGAGGTACTCAGGGTGGATCTCATCCACCCCCGGCGCCTTGCCACCGAGGAGCTTGCGAACTACCTCAGTGACTTCGGCTTGGGTGAATGGACGAGTCCACCTCAGAGTCCCCAGCCTCCGCTTCCTCATTGGAAGGCATGTCGGTGGGATTGAGGAGAACCTCGAAGTATTCCTTCTACCATCCAACAATGTCCCCAGTTGAGGTAAACAGCTCCCCACTTGCACTGTAAATAGTGTTGGCAGAGTACTGCTCACTGAACTCCTCCCACACCCGAGTTTTTGTGATGTTGTGGAATCCATGATAAGCTTGTGAACTGCTCTTAGTCTGGCCTGTCATGCCCTAGGACCTGTTTTTCATGGGAGACTCTACCAGGGGCGTAATGCCCCCAACAGCATAGCTCGTAGGATCATTCATTCAGGCACACAAACCCCTCCACCGGGGTAAGATGGCTTTTCAAGGAGGGGCAGGACAAAGATTTTTTAGAAAATTATTTTGCCTGTTATTAAAACTGAAATACATATTTATTATCTTTTTCATTTTTTTTTAAGATTTACATCTTAAATGAACTTGACACATTATTATTACTGGTTGTGGTCTCACCAGCCTTATTTTTCAATCAACTGCCTTTTTTTTCCTTCTTGGCAAATTTGCGTTTCTTAGCATGTTACTCCTGCCAACTGTCAATCAGAGCAATGACAGAGAAATGGCAAGTATGTCATATAGTCCACCTTTCATTTGATAGACATGAGCTGTTTATGAGGTTAATTTCTTTTCATTTATCATCACTTTGGTCACATTTTTTTATCTTAGTCTTTAATGGGTTGCATGTTTACTATAGTTTCCTGCCTAAAGCATGAAATACAAACAAAACAGCAACCTTTTCGTTAAATAATTACTGGGTACTTTAAACTTCAGGTGGACCTGCTCATGGGCCAACACTGGACGGGATTCCTTGGGTATGAATATATGTGCATGATTGTGATGTGCAATGCTGGAGAAGAAGATAAATAATCGGCCAACTTTCCCTTGGTAAATAATGGTTTAAAATAAACAGAGTGCCAGTGTTTTGTCGGCTGGGACAGATGGACAACACCTCAGCAGATAAGACAGCAAAATGCAAACAGATAAACAGTCAGGCTGATAAGACCCATTGGATCAAGCTGTGAATAACTGGATTTGGCTCAACGGACAAGTGGAAGGAGCAGGGGCATTGGGAAGGAGGAGCTGATATGGTGTGGAAATAAAGGACAAGGGGGGAGGGGGGCTTGGCAGTTACCAGAAATAGAAAAGTAGCTAATATGTCCCCGACTGCACGTTGGAGACTGACAGGATGAGAGTGTGAGAAAAGAGGAAAGCAATGGTAGAGAACAAGGGGTCATAACTGCTACAGCTTGTATGAAGTCAGGCTGAATCTGTTAATTTCACACCTCGCTTCCATGTCCACTCTCTCCGCTTCGGCTTCTTCATCTTACAAGTCCTTTTTTATTGAGGAACATGAACATCTTCTCTGGTCCACTTTCCTATGTACTGTAACCATAACAACCAGGGGACTGGTCAGTGTTTTGATATTCCACCTTACACTTGTGTTCTGTTTTCCTGCCTGTCCATCTCCCTTATAGTCCTTGTTTCTGCTAAAGATAGAATATGAAGGCATGAATAGAATGACGGACATGAAGCTGCATGGGATGGCAAATGCTTTGTCCCTTTGCCGTCCATGCACCATCGCCTTAGCATAGTAGGAGAGCTGAATGTGACTCAACTAGTACACAATGCTGTTTTTCCAACAGACCACCATTATAGAAGAGGCTTTGCTAAACTCTTGACAAGCCATGTCCAGCTGTAAACCAGATAAACAATTACTATTTTATTACTCTTTTATTATGAATTCTGAAGGTTTTCTAGTTGCAAAACATTCGGCAAGACAAGAATAGATATTGTTAGATTTGTTCATTCGAATGCACATTTGCTGCACACCAGAAACTGCAAAAACGTTCAGTTTATGCAATGCAGGTGAGCAATTCCCATTCTGCATTTGGTAATCCAGCTGCAATCTACAATGTGTTTGTATTCTGTGACTGAAAACAAAAGAAAAAGTGAACTATGCACAGGAGCAGCATTATGACTGTCTCTGTGTGTCACATAATGGTATGGCCTCAGTAATGGTCTTAGCCCTGTAACTGTGACCCGGCCCATACTGTAGGAGCTATTGGAGGACTGTTCTGCTTTCTGTGTGTGTGTGTGTGTGTGTGTGTGTGTGTGTGTGTCGTCAATGGAGACTTTTTCCATTGTTGTATTCACGCGCTGCCATGGGACCAAAAGAGGTACTGAATGGGCGAAAGGGAGAGACAGGAATTCAGGAAGAAGAAAAGAGAAATGGAAATAGATAAGAGGCATATGCAACAAAGGAGAAGCAACAGAGAGTCGCACATACTGTAGAGTAAAGGGAAAGCTGTGTGAGTAATACCAAAGCCACTCTCATGGAACTAAAAAGCATAAAAGGTCAGCTTGTCTGTCTGAGAGAAGCATTGCTTGTTTTCTGCTCCTGTTTTGAGCCACCTGTTTTATCCATCCTTTTTTCTATCCCTCCCAGTCAGCAAGGGGCAGTTGGTTTAAGATGGAGATATACTATCTTCAGGACAATTTCAGAGGGGGCACTGAAAGACAATAGGAGGAGATTTTTACAGTATAAGGTCATTCTCAGTGGACACACCTAATGCATGGAGGTTAAACCCATTTTATACATGAACAGCAAGATGTCTTTTCCCTCTCTGTCTTTAAACTTTCTCCTCTCCTCTCCTCTCCTCCTCCTCTCTCCTCCTCTCCTCAGGGAGAGTAACTCCTGCCAGACAGCAGACTGGATGCTACATATCTTTTTTATTTCTTCTCCTATTCCCTCACTCTCTCCCTCTTTCTCTCTGTGCGCCCCCTGTTCACTGGTGATGTCATTGATGCAGAGATAAATATGTTGCCTTAAAGACCGATTCACTGCTGAGGGACAGTCCGCAGTGCAGAGAGGTAGGGGAGGAAGACAGAGGGAGACTTGGCAGAATGAAACAGTGCGAGAGAGACAGGCAGACAGGCAGGCGGAGCAACTTAGTTTTAACTTTTAACAAGATTTGCTCTAATGGCGCATACTTGCTGTGATGCATGACAGACAAGAGAAGAGCGGGTGAGTGACAGAGAGAGAAGGAGGGGGGAAATAGTGTTCTGTCAGTTCATGTTTTAAATATGCCTCGCTGCTCAGTCACAAATCAATGGGCTAAGCCTGACTGAAATCAACAGAGGGGATTGTGTGGTAGAGATTTAAATAATGATCTAGAGCATTTCCACATACACACACACTCGCTCAAATACATGCACAGCCACGCCCCCCAACGTGCACCCAGGCATTCATAAACTTCAGCAAACAACACAGAGGAAGCTCAGAATGGGTTTTTGTGCGTGCGGATGTCTTGCAGTAGAGGTGATTTATAGCCCACCAGCTCATCCCGAGATGAATTCTCCAATGAATCATTGCACCTGCAGTGGTGATGGCAGACAGGGCTGTGTCACTAGCTTCTCCTTTTGTTCGGCCCTATATGACTTTGTTTAGTAGGATTTGTTTGTTCTCAACTCTTTTTTTTTCTTCTCTCTGAAGTACATTCCATAATACAACTTGATTTTTTTTTTTCTTTCTGACACGTTCAAGTCATGTCTAGCAGACCTGAGGGGGGCTGGTGGACAATAAAGATGTGGAGCACATGAAGCAAAAGACAGGTGGCAATGTGGATGTTTCAGTGCCGAAACACTAGTCACCAATGTCTCGCACTAACAATAGTCCCTCCACATCTTCCATTACACTTCTGTCAATGGTGCTTTGAAAGACACGGTATTTGCATTGCTCAGTCCATCCACGCTCTAAATTATGAATCACTTCCAGCCGGGGCGCCTTATGTGTGAGCATGCTTCCTGGCTGTAACAAGAACATGTAGTGAGCTCTTTCACTGTGTCGAGAGGGATGACCTCTGTTTTTGAGTGTGTGGATGCAGTTGTGAAAAGTAACTGCTGTAAGTACTTTCTTTTTTTCAAGCACTGTATTTAAACACAGTTTTAGGATGGTTGGCCCAGCCTTGTCCTCTTGACGTGTAGCCAAGCCAGCTGACTTTGGTGTTGGTTTCACTTCATTTTGGTAAACAAATAGAAAGAAAGCAAAGCAGAAAAGTAAAAACTAAATCTAAGTACTTCATCAGCACAAAACTGTCAACTCTCTTCTACCTGTACCTGATAACTGTTAAAATGAGCTTTTCCTAGCTGCAACCTTGAAATGTTGCTTACATATTAAGTCCAAGTAATACTTTACACATCTGCATGGTCATAGTGCTCTGTGTAAAGTCAGTTTCATCTTGTGTCTGTGAGGTTTTGCAGGAAATATCTATATGTTGCCCAAATGTATGTATGACTGTACTTGCTTAGATCTCTGAACACACCCATGTATACAGAAACCCAAGGTATTATATGTTATAATACTTTATATGTATGCCCTTTCATGCATTAACGTTTGTGCATTTAAACTTTTTACTTGTTATGTATCTGTATATTATGGTATGTCTGCTCTTATAAAAGTAAAGGATCTGTGTGTTTTGCTGTGTATATAGTTTGTGCACACAGACAGTGATGACCCATGTATTTCTGGCTGCCCATATGACGCACTTCGGACAGCCAAGTGTGTGTTTAAACACGGTGTGAACCATATTCATGCTCTTGTTTTGCAGCACAGCCCTCTCTGCCCCCTATTTGCTGTGTCGTCAGCTGCTGTGTCCTCATCCTCGGCGTGTGTGTGTAAGTGCTGAGTTGCGCTAGTTTAAGCCCAGATAGACCACAGGCCTCCACACATATTTGCTTAGGAAAACGCAGACGCAGCTCAAGTCGGACGCTGTTGTCAGAGTTCGCAGGGAGTGGGAGGCAGAGGAATTTGCTGAAGGATTTTCTGCCTCTCTGTCTTTAATCACAATGCTAATTAAAGTTTACTGGCTAATTGTGGCTGAGATAGTGTTTCTGTATGCTGCCTACTTCCCTGTGCTAGTGCCTGGCTAATTACAGAGCTAATGGTCTATTGGTCTGCTCTGCTGTGGACACAACTCTAATGCATGAACAGTAAAGTGATGGATTACAGTCCGTGTTCATCAGTCCTGGTCCCGCCGGAGCTTCCCAGGAGGTTCAGGCTTTTGCTCCTGCCCAGCAATGAAATCGGAGCACTGAAATTCATCTTGTCAGTCTGCCACAGCGGTCAATACTTGTCATGCCAGCTCCTAAGACTTCTTATCAACCTGTAGTCTTACACACAGAAAATCCATGGACACACACGTGCTCGCACGTGACAGTGGACTCCTTTCATGCATGGCCACTCCTCCCCGGTCAGGTTATAGCATTGACAGCTGGTACTGACAGGCTGATATCCCGAGGCTGGTACTAGGTGTGTGTAATGTTTGTGCATTCGTTAGCCATAACAATGATTAACAGGGTTAATTGGGCACAGTAAGGCTCTGATTATGCTGCAGGATGACAAGGAGCTGCTGGAAAGCTGTCAGAGTGCTGTCGGAGCGTCGCGCTCTACCTAGACATCATGCCTGACTTCTGTCCTTGCAAATCCCGGGAGATCAAGTCAGGGTGACACACAGCTCTTCAAACGAGGACTGATTCTGTGTGCCTTTGGTTTAACAATCGTCAGAATCACCCTGTCTGTGCAATGTGAGATCTGAAATGATGGAGCTCTTTGAGTGTGCAGTATCTTGCAGTAAGTTTGCCCGCCGAAGACATCTGCAGCCAGATGTTGTTAAAATACCAGTGGCCTTCCAGGTAGCTGCACCCATGAGAGACAGTGTAAAAGAGACAGGCTTGCCATGGACATAAAGTACAAATTACACACCAATGTGATATTCTCCATCCCAAACTCCTGTATTCTTACTTCTACTTAGTCATCCTCACGCATGCATTAGAGCTCAGAGTGGTAACAAGGTTTTTAACCAGCATTCCCAAGAAGAACGAGAGCACAAAACGTCCTTTGAATTCCTCCTCCTTTCAATACATACAGAGTCTCTGTATTTTAAAGAACTGATCTAGCTCGTGTCTTGGATGTGGAATTCATGCAAAAGTCTGAGGTTACTCAGTTTGTTCCACAAAAGGCACAGGGACGGCACCCTCAGAAGGCAAGGCCTATTATAAACACGGCTTTCTTTGAATGCTCCTCTGTGGATGTGTGTGTATCTCCGCTTATGTGTGTCAGCGTGCTCGTGTCCTTTGCCTTTGTAATCGGATCTCTGTGATGTCTTGACTGTTTGTCAGACGAACCAAAGCCCTCTGTAGGCAACAAATGATAACCACAAGGGTAAAGAGGAAGAAAAAGAGAGAGAGAGACCTATTTGAATTAGGGATTCCTCTTTCTTCACTGCATGCTTTGAAGCTCAGAAGAAAACTGGTGATCGGATTGAGGATGCTGTAAGAAATGGGATAAAGGATGGGAGGGGAGGGGAGTGGTGAGATTTTCCTCTCTCTGGGAATACAGGAATGTTCTGAGATTCTTTCACTTGTGCACGCTGACAGCGACACTAAGCTTCTAATCATGATACTCCTACATGTGTATGTGCATGTATGTGTGTGTTCAGAGCTGATACCCGTATCGCATACTGTCAGGGCTCTCCTGATATTGGCAAACGTTCGACAGACCCGCACACACACACACACAAACACAGGAGCACTGAGGCATGCATATTTCTAATAGCAAATCACGTTGAGTCTTCATTCACCATATCAGATCCTTGATTGAATTAGATCAGCATGTTTTGGCCTTAAGAGGATTTCTCCACATGCATTTTGTATGAGACTGTAATCGGCACAGTTACTATCACTGCTGCTATTTGGGGAAGAGGATTATTAGTGCAGATTACAGGCAACTATTTAAAAGATTCTTAAAAGAAAAAAAAACATCCTATACCACCCACAGTGTGAAAATAAAGTATTTTACTTAGTGTTCATCATCTTATCCCCTCTCTGAGATTTTTATAGTTTTGATTTTTCTTACAATTTTAACCCAGTTACCCTCTTTATCCTGACCCGAATCCTTTTTTTGTGTGTCTCCACTTCAACGCCCAGTGTTAACTACGTGTCTGTGCCCTTACTGCAGTGCTCTGCCTCGCCCCGCTGTCTGACGTATTGATCAGGACAGCCTCAAGCTCTCTGCATTGTAGTTCCCCGGAGCCCAGATGTTCTGTACAGCTCTGCGTACAGCCTAAGAAGTGTGTGTACTGAATTGAAAAATCTGTTACAGCCTTGAGTATTAACCAGAAAGCTGTATACACACACCCTGCTGATGAGGTGAGCACTCTTACCTGTGCAAATAAACTCCCACAAATAATCTTTTATTCACACCTTTGTCAGTAGTTCTTTCTTTCTTTCTTTTCTTTTGGCTTGGCTTTTATCTTTTATCCAGGTGTCTGTCTTTAATTCACTGGTTGGACTACACGAGCAGAGGCGAGTTTATCTCCCGCTCCCTCTCTCCGTCTGATCCCCGTGGCCAGTGTGTACCCGCCTCCTGTCTCTCTGTGTGCCTTGAACTGTGCTTTGGAGTAATTACCTGGAGAGGCAGAGAAATGAGAACACCTGACCTTTAAGTCTTTATCAGCCCTCAGGCCTGGAGGGGACGGCGCAAACACACACACACGCAAATGCACGTGCACGTCCTCACATCGTACGCAAATGCAATTCAAATCTGTCTGCCGTGCAGTTGAGATAAACACACACTCACACAAATAGTGCCAAAATACAATAATGAGACACACAAATGGAAGCCCATCTCAAATGAGCTCACACGCACACACAATCATTTTCTCTTGGAAACAAATGGCGGTGTGTACAGTGGTGACAGGCCATCTCTGTGAGGGATTTCGTCACATCAGCCAGGCGCATATGGCAGGCCTTAATTACACTTGCCCGCAGACGCACGTAATTGATCATGTAATCAATTAATTAATGCCCCCACCCCCCTCCCTTCTCTTGTTAGTGGCCCATGAAGCCCATTTGCTTTTACAGGTCATTAAAATGATGAAGGGCTAGAAGCAAGGTTATAAAAGGATATACTCATGGATAAGTAATGGCAACAATAAGGTAGAGAAATAAGGAAGGTGGTAGGAGGGTGTATTTACAGTATACAGTATAGTGTGTGTGTGTGTGTGTGTGTTTGAAAATGCCTGGAGATGACTGTCTGTTCTTTTCAGAATAGAAGGCACACACGTGCACCAAAAAAAAAAAAAACTACAGGGACACACAAATACAACACACACGAGCCTAGCCAGCTGACCCATTAGGCAATATAGGCAAATGCTAAGAGTGTCATGGCCTCCAGGGAGCGCCACAAAATCAGGAAAAAATTCACCTTCAATATAATTATATTAAAACTAGTTATTACCATTAACTCTTAACAGTGGAAAAGCTCACATAGATTCAAATGTAAAGCAATGCTCAATTAATATTACTACAAATGATAATACCAAATAAGCCCCTCCGCCTTCCTCCGGAGCACAGGGAAGAAAAAAAGAAAAGAAGAAGAGGAAAAATGTGAGAAAGAAAGAGGTAAAGTAAAGATATAGTAATGAAATGAAGCATCAGTTGTGCTGCATCAGTTATCTCGCACAGTGTACTGTTAAGTTGATAACTTGCTTCTGAGTGATTAGCCTCAACATGCTAATCAGTAAATAAACAGTTTTTTTCTGTAGCTGGGCGGCATGGAGGCTCTTTACTGTTATGGATCATTTGTAAAGATTAAACCTACTCAGTAGGTGTCTACATTGGCCTAATCTACACTTTTATTATTTGTTTTATTTACATTTTTTTTTTTTACATCTGCATTATTTTTAATAGTCAATCAAAATGCTATTCCCTTTTCACCCCTCTATATATCATCAGATTTTTAACCCTAGTTGTTTGTTGTGTTACAGTTCATATTGTCTAAAACATGTTAATTGTTTTAAACTTTAAAGTATACATTATATATATATATTTATATATATATATATATATATATATATATATATATATATATATATATATACATATATATATACATATATATATATATATATATATAAGGAGCAATTGTCTGCATCTACCGCACATGGTCTATTTCTCCCTCCATTCCACTTGTTTCTTCTCCTCCCTCCCGCTCATCCCTTTACATATCTGTACTCAGTTTGTCAGTTTGCCACCAATTCTCATTCATACAGCACCCATCTGTGTACACAAGCGCACCACACGTTCACTCACACACGCACACATACACACAGCGCCAGTCATAGGGAGGCAGGTGTGTGAATGTGTTGACAAATAAAAATTAATGAGGAAGAAAATACTTTTTTGCAGTGGGGAAAAAATATGATTATTCAAATCAGACTTGGCTTTGTTGTGGTGAAATGAGCTTGGCAGTCATTCAGGAGGATGAAGCAGTGAAGAAGGAGAGAGAGATGTAAGAAACTCACTTTTCTTTTTACAAGGATTTCACCAAAACATCCCATGTGTCAGATAGTTTCCCTTAGGGGGATGGAGGAGGAGGAGGGGGGGTGGTTCCTTTTAGCTGAAGAGAAGAAGGGAATTGTCTGCCCATACCTGTCTGTCTTGTTTTCGGGTTATTCAACACTGGCTGCAGAGAGCAGAGGAGACTGAAGCAGTGATTTAACACATGACTGCTGTCTCACCTCATCAGTGTCATCTCCTACACCACCCCACCCCACATACCCACAATCCCATCTCCTATTGCTTCATCATCCACTCAAGAACTCTGACTTGTAGAGATGGTTATACAGTATGTTACGGTTCAGCTCCCAAGCCCTTATAGGTTAAAACCCGAAAACGCTATTTTACATTTCATGAATTTCAACAGTAAAGATAATGTACAAAAACAAAACTCTCAACAATGGTAATCAGTAATTATTTTGAAGATATTATCAACTGTTTTTTTTGGGGGTTTTTTTTTGTAGTTGGTCCATTTTTTGTCATTGATTAATTGATGGAAGTGTTTTTGTTTATCTGCTATGGTGTCATTTTTCATACTACCACTGGGGACGCCAAATTGAAAGGTTTTGAAACTCTACTTATAGACTGACAGTTTGTTTTTGACCTTGGAAATAGTAGTTCACAACCAAAACGATATCACTGTCCATCTAATAGCTGATGTGGAGCTTTCAATCATATCACGTGATCTTCCTCAGATCTTTTCCAGCTGTCGTGGAACTGTAGATGTCAAAATTTTCATTTTCCTGAGAGCTTTAAGAACTTCTCCTTCATGGTTGCTTAAAAAGTTGAAACTGAAAGTTTTCTCTTAATCTTGGAAACAGTTGACAAAACAATCTCACCACAAGGCACATTCAATTCAGCTGTTCTGAAGCTTCACACTGGGCAAACTCCATCTGCTGAGGAAGATACAATCGGAATCTCCAGGAAAGCAATGGACCTAGTGGTGAGATTGTTTTTGTCAACTCGACACAGAGTTGCTTTAAAGAGGAACGAAATACTGTCTATGCAACTCTCCAACTCCTACATAAATTACATTTTGGTGGATTGAAAATCAGTGGAAGTGGGATGAGTGCGGTGAGGGGTATCAGGGTTCATAGTAGACCCCAGCTGGCTTGCTTACACTATGGAAAGCAACACAGACGGCTAAACCTGACTGCAGTTTGAGTCGAAAACTGTTTTGTCAACTGTTAGGTTGACAAAATATTTCAAAATCTTTGATACGCTATCATCAAACTGTTTCAGCTTTGCAGCAACAGCTGAATTTCTAAACCTGCAGAGAACTTCGAGTTCCAGCTTGAACGCCCATAACCACCATTTTCAGTTTTTTATATGCATTGCTGACAACATTTAACGTGTTAATAGAGTTTTCTGTGTATTTTAATAACTCAAAGACATTTTTTATTCTTTAAGGAAAAAGTTATTGAAGCTTAGAAATCAAACCTGAACCATACCATATTATACAAATAATTTATAACTATACAAATAACTCATATACAATATACTTTTAGCACAGATCTGTATATGTGCATTTGCATAAATTTACATTAGCTGGATTTATTTGACAACCATGCATATATATCTTAAAATGTCTTTTGTAATTTGTACAATTGTAAATATTAAGTATACAATCTGATAGTTGTATGCAAAGTGACTATTATTTCTTTTGAGTATTATTTTAAACTGAGCAGTGACATCAGTATGACTATATTATTTTTCAATTTGTTCTTTTGTCCAGAATCGTATACATTTCATAGTCTTTGCTGCAGCAATGACCCAGTTTCTCCAGGGGGATCATTAAACTTTCATCTCATCTTAACTTCTCTTGGAGCAAAACCTCAAGGCGCTCCCGAGCTCACTCCCGAGCACACCAGCACACGGCAGCCACATTCAGCCGCCATGGCTGAAGAGCACTTTCATAGTGTGTGAGACATTAACATCCCTGTCAGCGGAGACAGATGACAGCAAAGACTAGGAGAGGAAGGGGAGAGAGAGTAAGAGAGAGGGGAGACATTATAACGAGTGCCGAGTGACTAATGACCTATCAGCTCACTGCAACTAAGTCAAACGGGGAGGAAGTTCGGGTGAACGGGTGCGTGGAGGGTTATTTGCACATTTGAGTGCTTGGGCCAATAATAAACACGCAGACAGAGAGATCCACAGAGTGCTTCGCCTGCCTTCTCCATGGCTGTTGTCACATTGATTCATGGCAATCTGTCCTGTTTACATACAGTCGATTTGTAATAACATTATCTGCGGGCTGAAGAAATACGTCAGCCACTATTGAGAGTGACTGGCGTGTGTGAGAGTATAGACTAGTTAAATGTGAGCATGTGTGTGTGTGCATGTTTGTTTGGTACACCTGAAAGACAAAGTTAATTGCTCCGCTGAGACCTCAGGGCTTTGGAGAAAGCTGAAATATGTAAGAACATTGTGAGCAGAAGAAAGAGCAAGAAAGAATGACTCGCAAGGGGTGGATCCTGGCAGGTGTGCATAATGGACGAGAGAGCATGAGCCAACTAAAGCTCACATGACCTTAATTGAGGAGAGAGAGAGAGGAGAGGAGAGGAGAGGAGGGGAGAGGAGAGGAGAGGAGAGAAACAAAACAGAGAGTCTTTGCCACAACATGCATATTAAGATAAAGCGCCTTAGGAAAAAAAAAGGGAAAAAAGAGACAATAAGAGACTGACTTTGAGAGGATAAGAGCTGCATAGAGCTGGAACAAGAGAGATAGTGGATATAAAACAAAAAAAACTTTAAAGATATTAAAGCCTGAACAAACCAAATACTACCCATTGAGATCAATTATCCCATTAAAGCCTCCAGCAGATGCTCCTTGTTACGCGTAGACAGGCACAGCACTTGCACATGACAAGTATTGACCAGCAATAGACTTCCAATTTACCAAATTGGACATTATGTAAAGCTGGGAATGATTATAACATACAGTGCTTTTATGATTAAAAGCCTACATATCACACGCGCATGCACAAGTAAATGAGGTGAGAGATTATGTGCCTAATCAATCAGCTCGCCTCGCCTCTTTACGAGCTTGTGTGTTTGTGTGTGAGAGAGGGTAAGCTGTGATCTGTGTAATGTAACGACAGAGGCGGTGCTGCTCCCCTCTGTCTCGTGGACTCCGATGGAGAGTAAACCCCGAGACGATTTCCTAGTGAAGTAATAAAGCGGTCGCTGCGTGAACTGTGGAAGTGTGTTAGTCCTCGCAGAACTCCATGCACCGATGTGCACGAGAGGAGCGAGAGGGCAGCGGTCTGTGTGAGAACGGAGGCTTGCAGGAAATTAATTAGGAGGACGGAGGAGAAAAAGGGGCTGATGGGATTCATGCTGTAATTTATGCAAACACTTGTCATCCTACCACACCTGATCCTCCCCGCTTCCTTTACAGTGTTTTCTCATTTCAGAGCCCAGTGGACACAGTTTGGCTCACTGCACAAAAGAGACAGCTGTTGCTCATTTTAACAGTTAACAGTAATACTTGTTACTCCCTGGGAGCAGTAATTTTAGTTTTTAATTTTATGATGAGTGTTATTCCACATGTCTTTGCACCTTTTGGGAATTTTCTCTCTGTCTTTAAACTGTCACTGGCTGCCTTTTGCTTGTGCTTTCAAGTCGAAACTTTTTAGCCATTATTTGAGGTGTTTTGTTTATATCGTTTCATTATGTAATGGAATATTCTGGTATGTTATCTATATAGAGTCCCAGGTGTACCAAGCTTTCATTATCCAAACAATATGCCTGACTGACAAAGACTTTTACTACACCGTACATTTTCTCTTCACTCTGCCTAAGAACATTTAATTTCAGTGGCCAGAGTTTTCATCTTCAAGAGCACCTTAAGGTCCCTTGAATTTACTGCATCTTAAAGTGATTGAGCACTTAGCCTCTGTATTCCTTCAAGTGTTTGCTCTTGTCATTTTGCTTGAGTGGGAACTTAAGTATGGTGACATTGTGTGTGTGTGTGTGTGTGTGTGTCTGTCTGCACCAGAGCGATTTTACAGTTGATTACGGTGTTATTGTGATCCTCATAAAATCAAGGTAGCTTGAATATTTCCACCTGGAGAAGAAGACACTTTTACATCACAGAGGGCTCGTTGTGAAGCATGTCAAATAAGAGGGCATTTTCTTCCTTTCAATTAAAAACTAATTAACAACTAATTAGAATGACAGTGACTCAGGGACTGGGAGTTGATTATTTGGTTTTGCAAAACCTCGAGATGGTATTTAGAGGGGTTAATAATGCAGCAACTTTACACTGACACCTGTTGTCGTTGGGAAATGTGTCTGTAACACATTACAACCCTGCTGTGATAAATAAATACACACTGTCATTTTATCCACTTTTGATTTACATGCGCATATACTGTACCACTAACAAATCTATCCTTTCTTTCTTTCTTTTTCACACACTAGTAAGCCTTCATGCAACACATGCTTGCACAGTCTCTCATCTGTACACACACATACACACATATACAGTAAGGCTGCACTGTGCTGTGAAAGACAGACAGACACCTCTCTGCCCACCCTTGACCGAGTGACAGTGGCAGAGTTGTCATCCGTGAGAGGGGTGTCTCTCTCTCAGACTCTGGTTCTATAAATCACTCAGCGGGACGCCTCCCGGTCCCCCTGACACAAACACATCTGACAATCAATTCATCATGATAAGGTCTGGATACGGTAGGAGGGCATCACCAAACTGGTGCTTGTTGACAGTTTGTTGAGTGACTTTTGCCATCCTCATAGCTCCACCCTCACAGCAAGGAGATGTGAATTAAATCTGTTTTTGTGGGGTTTTTTTGTTCATCTAAATCTGTGAAAAGTGTGTCATCATACATGGTTTCACACTTACATTGAAAATTGGCTGTCTGTTTGCGAGTGATCATTGCATAACAAGCACGTAGGATTCATTATAATTATGTGTGTACTTGCAAAGAAAGGACATTCAGAGATTAACGTAAAGAGGCTGAGAAACACAAGGAGAAGTGTCTCATTATCAGCTGCCCTCTTACTCCTCCCTGAGGGTCAAAGTCCATGAGAACATGCTGAGGCAGCTCTGAGATCCATGACATCGATGTTGCATTGGCGTCTTATGAGCTGGCTAATGTCCACACAGGTTGTTAAGGGTAATGTATCAGACACACATGAGCAAAAACACACGCAATCCCACATTACACTCCTCAGCTAATAGGCAGAGCCGCTGTGGGTCTTCAGTGGCCTTGGGAGTGTAGTTGAGGGTTTGTATGTAAATGGGTCTATTTCCAGCAAGGGCAGGGTCAGAGGGGCCTCACGCTGTTTAACATTACCAGCAGCACCCACCATGAGTCAAGATGTCAATGCTCCACCACCTTCTAATCACCTGTAGGGAGACCATTAAAAATCTGGCACTTGTGTATGTACGGGTGGTTGAACATGGAAGCCTTTTTTGGTGTAATTTGTGATATTTTCTCTGTATGCTTATATGTACGTAGTGCATTTATGTAACATATCTATATATTTGGTTGTTTTTGCTTGATTTTTGCTTGTTTTTTGTCCATTTCCATCTATATAAGTGTGAGCGTGCATGTCTTCAAGTCTGTGCCCTCTCTCTGTGTGCACACACGCATGTTAGTGTGTCCGCGTGTTGGTTATCATCAAGAGAGCGCAACATTTAATGAGGGAGATGGGAGGAAAATAAATATAGTACCTTTGAAAATGATTTCATCTCATCCTTTTATTGCCTCTCATTTCCATCCATTTATTGTGTGGGAGAGAGTGTATGGAAGCACGGAGAGAGAGAACATTTGAATCATTACACCCCAGTGTCAACATTAGTTTGTCTTCTTTTATGCCTCTGTTCGGTTTTATTCATTCCTCTCACCACAGCTGTGCACCGTGAGCTCTGTTTTTAACATTAGGACAACTGCAGTGAAACAGTAATGCAGTTCAGGGAAAATATCTGTCTCTCCCAGTAAAAAAAGAATGAGTAAATGAATGTTATTGCATATATACAGTATATCTTTCTATAGAGGATGTCATGTTTACAGCACATCTCTTTCTCTACCTTCTCTAAAGCACCGACATCCCTCTCATATTGTTAATTGGTTTGACATTTCCTGCCTCTGACCTAAAGAGAAACTGTCATTAGGAGAGCCGACCAATAAGAGTGGGGGAATGTGGCATCTGTGTGTTTGATTGTCAGTCTGAGAGGTCACAAGCTTTCCACACGCCAGATTGTTCTAATTTCCTCTCCCTTTTTTCACTTCCATCGGAAAGCACGCTGGGGATCTGTGCACTTCCTGTGCTAGCGCCTCACTGTGCTATATTGCTGCCTCTTTGACAATAACATAGTGTTAGATGCAGGCGGCAAGATTAGAGGTTGGCTGATGGGGTAAGGGATTGTGGGATTCCATCAGTTCACACATGGAGTACCCTGTAATTGTCTGCACACGTCTTGCACACAGGAACATGGCTGAAAAAGTACAGGTCAAAAAATAAACTACCTCGATCATCACTTTGGAGAAATATAACAGCATTCGAAAAGTTACCCACAGGAACTTCTTTGACAGAGCAGAGAGGGCAGTATATCTGTCATGTTGACAAGTCATGTCATGTTGAAACCAGTGATCCCAAACACTGATTCACCACTCCCCCTAATGCAACATGCATGCACCTTCAGTTACTGTATTGAATATTGATTACAATTACGATATTGCTGCTAAATGTGTTGATTCTGATTGGTTGGAAGACTTTTAGTAAACAAAGCCTAAAAGGGGACAATTTCACCAGTGTTAAACTCAGGTTAAAGACAGCAACAGTCCAAACCAATTAGCAGTAGGAGGAGATAAAAGAGGACTTTTAAAGTGAGCTACATCAGCTATGATGAAGCTGGAAGCCAGCAAAGACAGCTTCAAGGGACCGGAGAGGACAGTTGAACAAAACTGCACAGTAAATAAGACGCGAAGAAGTCATGTCAAGAGTGTGAAAAAGAGAGGCAGCGATAAGGAGTGTTTGCACAAGACACCTTAGACTCAGTGTCATCAATTATAATCAAGGAACATACAACTCGTCAGGTATCCCTTACGTAATTGTTTAATTCTTCAGTGGTGAGTCTTTGGCCTACTCCAAAGTAAAGTGTTCATCGTCGTACTGTAAGAAAAAGAATCTCAAGCGCTCAGTGCGTGTTGAGCCATACTTGCACATCTTATTTTCTTATTTAAGGTGGCTGGTGGGCTGCAGGAGTTCCTCTCTTAATTAAAGCTGTTCTGTGTGCGAGGTCAGAGCCTACAACATTAGGGCCATTACCCCAAGGAGCTGAGAATCAATGCAGAGAGAGAAGAGCATTCTTCTTTTTCCTTAACTCTATTGATTCCCATTTACCTTCAACCATTCACCAAACCATCCACTGCCACCGTCCAGGGCACTGAGAACAAGCATGTACACGGCAACTGGCAGTGAATTCAAGCACTTTGCAAGCGCATACATCTGTGTGTCTGTGGATGGGTGTTTATTACAAAAAAATAATGTGTAGTTTATTTTGATAATCCTTAATTATGCTTCATAGTCTGCCACCGTCACATTATTTTTTATTTTTCCTGAGACACCACCTGCTCCCGTTCACTGCCTGTTCCCTCACACTGAACCCACTCTCTGGCTGCTGCACAGCTGGAGGTGAGGAAAGAGTATGTGAAAGTATGTACCATGTTTTGCCTGGAGCCCTTCTCTTGATCTATCCTGCACTCCATGTTTGCTCTCAGCTTGTGTTGTGTGTCTACAGTTTTTCCACAGCCCTCTTTCCAATGAAAACGAGAATAAAAGGACTTTTCTACCTTTCTTGTCATTTATCAAACACATATCACACAGTCTCAGAAATGACACATTTTTCATTACCTCCACCCCCCTCTCTCTCACACTCTCTCTGGCCATTTTGTAGGTGTTGGTATAATATACTGTGCGGCGATTAAGAGAGTGGGCAGGCGCCCGGGCCTTTAACTTGTCTCTTGGTATATTATATGAGACATGTTTTACAGCCGTCTGCGTTGTTCAGTAACACCTCAATCTTTCCCAAAACAAAGACACTGTTAAACCTCTGAACCCCAGCCAGTCTTTGTGAAGGTTAACCAATACAGCAGTTTAAAGTGTGTATGTTTCTTTTACTGTGCATTAATGTAGCTGAGGTGGCAGAAAAATTGCAAATAAAAAACACATCTCAATCTCCCAGCAAAAAATAATGTAACAAACAATTACAGCACATTTGTCCATAAATCCTGGCTTAAATGTTCAAATAAAAGCTGATAAACTACAACACCTACCACAGACTCTGTTAATGTAGAAGGAGGAGTAAGGCTGATGATTCACTTCAAGCAATTTTGTTTATTTTTCCCTCTTGATCACATGATTGATGATCACAGAACATCAGCATGATATTATGAATATCATCACTCATGCAGGCAAACTGACAGTAAAAAGGGGCTGCTGGGCCTAGTATTTACCAAGAATAATGTAGCAATATTAGCAGCGTTCTTCGCATACACATACTCTCTCACACACACACAAAACTGCTTGTACCAAGCTTTTGTTTTCGTGCCCATGTATGTGTTTGCACCTGGAAGGTTATATGGGAGAGTAGTGCACACCTATATTAGCCCTGGACCTGATCATGTATTCTACAACTTTACTGCAATCCAGAGTCCTGGGACTTTTTACAGCACATTTTTTCTTTGTGTTAGGAAATAATGGGCATTATTCAGGGCACGGTTATCAAATCTGACTTTTAAATTGTATACAAGCACACATCACACATTCAGTGACGTCTGTCTCTCCGGGGAGGATGCGTATGAAAGGTCCACAGCCTAGGGACATGCTCTGTTAATAGCCCCCCTAAATGAAGTCATCCATAATGATACAACCCTTCCATAAACACACAGATACACCCGCACATGCACACACATTCTCCTCTGTTTGCCCCAGGACGTATTGGAAGCAAGGTCTGTTGGGATGGGGTTGTAAAAAGGTAAATTTGACTGGATAAGAGAGGAAATGATTCAATGGGTGACCTTGGAATGGTAACAGAGACAAGAGACAGGCAGGTTGAGTTTGATTAAAGGTTGGAGGAGGTGAAAGACAAGCTTGGGGCAAAAGAGTGGTGGGGGATGGACAGGAGTAATGGTAAAAGTCCCTCAGGTGGAGAAGGAGATTGAGGGAGAAATGTTGTGAAGAAAGAGTGATGGCGGTCTTATCATGGCGTGTCAGAGGTACTTTTCTACTTCTAGAGGAACAAACCTATTTTTAAGGTTCACATGCCTTTGCATATTCATTGGGATTCTTTGTTTGAAACAGTCATTAAATCAAAATGCAAAATCTGCATCACGAATGCATCAAACAATTTAATGAGATGTAGCAAATAAGATATTTTTGGAATGTGTTCCTCAGGAAACTTGCTCTGTAAGTCTAAATTTGTCTCATTGTTTCATAACTTTGGAAATTAATATCAAAGCTGGCCACACAAACAAGGTTTTAAGCAGAGCATAGTTCTGTGGGCGTTGTTCCAGCATTGCAGCTGCGTTACGTCACCGAGAGCCGGTGTTTCTGTTCCTGGTCCTTCTCTGAATATTTCACTCTGCCGTTTGCTCCTGGGCTCTCTCCGAGAGAAAGGGAACCATAATAAATTATGCCACACCGCCCTATTTCCCTCTACCTTCTCTCTTTTTCTCTACCAATATCCTTCTCTATCCTTCTCTATTCTCACCCACACAGTTTCCTTTTTTTTTTTCAAACTCTGGCTCTCAGTGTCTGTCCCCTTGATTTCTTATCTCTGCTACCCCCTTCTCTCTGCTTCCCAGTCAGAGTGGTAATGGGTCTAAAAGATGTATGTGACGTAATCCAAACAGACCACAGCTCTGTGTCAGGGATGCCGCTCCCTCCACTCCTGCCTGCTGCCCCTCATCCACCTCCTCGATCCTGCAGTCTCTGTTCAGACACAAGGAGGCATTTCTTCAGTGCCATTGTGTCTCTCTGGCTTTAATAGAAGATGTCTGTTGAATCTGCCCTGTCTTTCCCAGACCAAGACCCTTTGATATCATCTAGCATTCCCTGAATTAGGCCAAAATACTATTGCATATACAGTACATTTTCTCATGGGCATCGTCATCTGCCAGAAAATGTAGATATGAAGTCATTAAAAGGTCAACAAGATCACATTGTGTCTGATTTACAATGACAGCTGTCTTTAAGCTTCTTCTTTTAAGCTGATACTTTTTGGAGGTATGGGGCAAAAGGTGAATCTCTACATTTAAGATGAAAGTGTTGTTTTTTTTGTGTCAGTGCACAGTGGCAGTTGCTCTGCAAACCTTACGGCTCTAATATTTCAAATGTACTAGAAATGAGTGGCAGATCATTGCATGGCTGACCTCGTGAACTATGGTTGCCCTCGGGGCTCAGACAGGTGCTCGACTGATCAAAGGCTGCATAAATGCAGCGAACTTTTGTACCCGCATATATCAGCCTTCTCCTCTTTCCATCACTCACTTACTAACTTTCTCCCCCTCTCAGAGGAGGAAGCAGCCGAGTGTGTCTTGTCAAAGAGCGACAGCACTTTTATCTGTTCAAATGAAGACAGGCAAATGCGTGGTGGTGGTAGTAGTGGGATGGTGTGGAAACAAAAATGTGTTTATGCAGGGACCAGGAGGAAAACTTAACAGAGTAAGAGAAACCAATAGAGAGAGACCAGCATTGAGGGAATAGAGGAATAAAGCACAGATTTTTAAAAGCCACATGTGAATAAAATACGCAATGAAATATTGACAGCAAGGAATGTTGGATTACTTCTCTCCATCGCTGTACACCTACTCCTCTGCACAGACTCTCTCTCCACTTTCTCTCTTTTTTTAATGGCGTTAAAGGACTTACACTGTAAAAGCGTCCTCTGTAACATCTTAGCATCTCAGATGATTGAAGTTTGACCTCCATCAGGACAGCTTTTCCTTTCCTTTTTCAATCCTAATCCTCATCTCTATTTCTTTGCTCTTTATTTCTCAATATCAGTTTCTCTTCCTACTGAAAATATTTAAACTTGATTTTTTTAAGTCAAGCGAGATGTACTAACTTCCTCTGCTGTTTCTTTCTGTCTGTCTCTGAGTGCTTTCTGAGAGGTTAAGTTAGAACAAGTTTCTATTATCTTCTTTCTTCCTCTGTCTGTTGTGTGAGGCACCCAAATGCACATCCCATACTTTTCGTACATTTGCTCTCTGAAGCAAAGCTGTAATTTACCCAATGAAGCATGTTCATTAATTATTCTGCCAACAAAATTCATCCATACTTACATTCTGTACAGTAAGTGTTGGTATTCAGTCATTTAGAAGCGAATTAAAACTATTCCTTTGACGTCCTTCTGTTATTGCCATTTAGAATAAACTCTTACAGCTTACAGGTGTTTGCATCTGCTTTCAGCCATACGACCTGCAATAAAGTCTAAATATTTAGGGCACGTTATCTAAATGTGGGGCAATGATGTCCATTGCTCCAAATCTGTTGCAGGCCATGAAACCTTAATTATGCCTCAATAATCTAGTGGCTCGTTGACATGGTGCTCTCCTGTTGCAAAAGACTGAGCTAAGCACTGGCTCAAGTGAATGCAAACACGCACAATGCATAGAGTTTAATAAGGGACATGCACTAACAGGCTTAGTAATGACTAATAGGACATGCATACAAGCTTATTCATTAGCACCTTGGCACATGCAGACTGAAATAACCCCAGACGGTGTTTTTATACACACATCATTTCCTTTGCTCAAAAGAGGCACACACATGTGACAAAAAGACACATGTGTTCCCAAAATAAAAAACAAAAGACTCTGCAAGTGCTGTGTGGCAGCTCAACTGCAGTGCTGCACAGATTTGGGTCAAGTGCTGGATGGTGGCCGTATGGCTCTGGAGTTGAGTTGTGGTTTTTTAACAGATTAAGATAAGATAAGATAAGAAGGTGGTTTGTCATATTTAGATTGATTTTCACTTGAAATGATACAGTATACCTTGCATTTTAATTTGAATCAAGAATGACTGACCAGTGCAAATGCAACTAAAAATCTGTTTGAAATATCAAGCAAATTGAGTTAAAATATATTAATACTTCCTTGTTAAATTTATAATGTTACACTCTCTGTCTGTAATATGTTACTCATATGAAAGTAGGACTGTTTTTTATCTGGAGATGCAGCAAATGAGGTAAGGCTTTCTGTGAATTCATCAAAGTTTTCCTGTTTCTCAAGTGTCCATTGAGCTCCTTCTTTTAGCACACATTTTGATGCTGTCCTGTTTATAGGGGTTTATTTTTACCTCTAATCTGTGGTAGAAATGTGTACTTCTAAATCATCCAGGTCTGGCTGTATCAGCGCAGGTATTGTCTTGCATGTTACTCTATCAAGCTGGCAGATAATCGTTGGACAATTTCACTTGTTTCAACATGTCAGAGGGACTGAATCAATGTGACAGCGGCACTCTGATTCACCTTGGCAGGAGATTCCACGACAAGGACAAGTGATACAGCCTTTTTTTTTTTTTTTAGGACAAGTACATAGGACAAGTGGTTGTCAACAGGGGCAACCAGGCCACATGAAACCAGTTTCCCAGCAACCGTTACTAAAGCTATGCTCTCTCTTGTTTCTGTTATCATTTTTCTTTATTATTTTTTATTTTTCAAAAATAGACCAGTACACAGGCGACATAGCAATAACTATATTTGCAGATTAAGAAGGTAACTGTTCTAACAACACAACATCAGGAAGGAGTTTTTATCTTTGAGACTCACTATACTCTAGATTTACATTTTTTTGGGATACAAGACAAAATTACACTGCACATCAGAAATCTAAGATCCGGTTGCGTTCTGTTGTTTCATATTATTAAAAAATGAATATTTCAAGATTTACATGCTTCATTTAGTCATTTAAGTAATTTCCCTCTAAGATATTTCCATGTTGTCCCATTGGCACAGGAACGCCATCTTGCATTTACTCTAGTCTGACCTTTAAACTTGCCACCGGCAGGAAAGCCCATTTAACCTGTCTGATGCCTTGTAATTAAAAGAACTATTCATCTCCAAAATGCACCCTCACACACACACACACACACACACACACACACACACACATTACGTCCTACATTCACACTTAGATCTGTAGGCTAAATTAAATATATATCGTAACCCCACAAAACTCACACACACCTACTGTACACACTCTCACAGCACTTCCATCCCTAACTTCTTCCTGGCAGGACATCAGGCCCATGTGATAAACACTAATGATATCTCCTCTCAGTAATAGATAAATCAATGTTGCACTCTGCCAATCAGAGTGCTGCTTCAGCCCAAACTGATACAGCCAGTGCTCATCTCTGCAGTAACGATCGGCCCGCCTTTGCACTGACAGAATTGATATAATGTTGTTATAATGTTGACGCTGGGTGTATCGATTCCCCGTGTATCACAGGCAGGAGAGAAGTAGGGGAAGAGAGGAAAAGAAAGGAGGAAGAAGGGCGAGTGAGGAGGAAACCAGAAGGAGGGAGGAGGTAAATGTCTGCTCCTCTGTGTCAGAGAGCACTTGATAATCAATCTCTTCCCACTAAATCCTTGACTTCACAGGATTAAGGGAGACAGAGAAAGTGAGGAAATAAAAGAATATGGAGGGTGTCGTTTTAATTCTCCCACTACTAATGCCATCAGCTGTTACATTTCACCTCAAGGTTACTTTATGTAAATTTAATTTTGTATCATCTGATTCTCTCCCCACCTCTGTGCCATTGCAATAATGAGCTGCTCTCATGCCAGAGTTCAAATCAAGTCTTCAGGCTGTTTGGTGGGTGGTGGAACACACAGAGTGAGAGTAGAGGAGCTCAGTCAAAACAGTGTGGCAGCGCTTCGAAACCAAGAAAAGCTATTTCGCTCTTGCTTCCTTTTTTTTTTTTTTTTTCTTGGCAGAACATAAGCGGCTTAACTTCACACATAAAGATACAACGGGAGGATACTTTAAAAAAAAAAAACCTTAACCTTATTGAACATAAAAGACATCTTTATTTTTGCTTGAGAACTTTCCAAGGGATTGCACAGGACATAGTCTTTTGATATTCAGTGTTTCAACCTGGTGGACTTTTGTTTCTAACGCGGGAGATTGAATCCAAGTTCTTGAACCGATCGGCAAGTTCTTTAATCAGTACACACACCTCAGCACTTCAGCACTTTAAAATGAAAATTATGAAGATTATGGGTCAGTAGCATATTGTGTGACTGTGTCAGGACCAGTTAAGCGGGTGAAATCCTGTCTGCACCCAGTGTGCGTGGTGAATTACTAGAAAAGTGCTCACTGACAGGCTGCAGTGGCTACAAGCTCGAATGCAGTTTCCTGGGAAACCACTCCTCGCCGACTATATGATATTGAAATACCAAATACAGTGCTGTTACATCTCTGTCTTCTATTACCCTCAGTGCCCTCACAGTGTTCTGCAAAAACCAGAGCAGACATTCACAAATTCAGCTTAACAAGAATCTCAGAGCCCTCGCAGTTTGCAGTCTAAATATTTTTGCTATGGCAGAACGTCTTCAGAATCTGTTTTCTTTATTGCCTTTGCTGCTTCAGGCTTTTTCACAGTTTATCATAGTTAAATCTTACTCGCCCACCCCTCATATGAATGGCAGCTGGTTACCCTGCTTAATTCTGAGCCAGAATCCACATAGCTTGCCAAAACTAATCAGCAAAAAGTGCACAGACGTACTCAGTAACCGTTTGCATACTCCCATGATGCGAGCACATGCGAATGCCTGCAAAAAAACATTTTTAATTTGAGTGGGGTGACCTATTTTTAATTTCCCTCATCGTGAGGAGTTTACAGTTGGTGGCACACAGTGTCATCATGTATCTCATGCTAGAAATAGAGAGCAACAGCTTAAGGTACACACCTTCAAAAGAAAGAATTCTTGTTTATTAATTCAAATTTCTGCATGTCTCAGAGATGTTGCAATGCACGTGTGTCTGTTTTTAAATATCAAATTTAGACAAAAAAAATATTTAAGACAAGGCAAGGGTCATAAAATTGATTATGTTTGGTATCAGGATTATATTATTATTAGTATTGTAATATATCTCTATAGAATGTCTGTTTATTTGTTACTTTCACATGTTTGGATGAACAGTGAGTTTCTTTTGTTTCTTTTTCAGAGATTTTTCATCATTCAGAGGAGCTAGGAATAGTTGCATGTTTCCACTCTGCCTGTTCCTCTTCTATTCCAAGCCGAACTATGCATTGACAGAGACAAACTTCACTATTGATCTGCTGAACGCCACCCCTCCCCCCGCGTCCCAAAGGAAAATTAAAGCAGGATAGAAAAACTTTTTTTCTTCCCTTCTTCCCTCCCTGTTACCCTGCTTTGTCCTTTCTGCACTGCTGCCCCAGACAGCCCTGCAGTAATTCAGAAGTTCTGACACATGCGCCGTCTTTATGCCGATGTCTTCCTCTCTGTGTGTCGGTGTGTGTCAGCTGCTCTAATGTGCAGGGCGTGAGACTTTTACAACATGTTCAATATCACACCACAGGGCCCCGCAACCCAGACAACAACTCTAACGATGCAAGGGGAGAGAGGGATGGAGGGATGTGAGGAGAGATGGCACTGAACTATCAGCGCAGAGTAAACCCATTTGTCTTCCTCTTCCCATATTCGAAACACCCCCTACAGCCTCTAAAAACATACCACACACCAACATACCCACGCACACCAACAAAGAAACATTATATCTTCCAAATTCCACATTATACATCCCACAGAAGCTGAACTCAGGTTTCTAGACACATACACCATTCTCCCCAAGCTATGCTTCAGTTACCAAACCAACAAGGCTGGAAAGGGGACACAGATATACAATATTTGGACCATGTGTTATCATAGATATTCATATTCTTGTAAGATCCGTGCAATGTGGTAACTCCCCTGTAAGAATCATAACAAAACAATGTAATGCTACTTTCAGACCTTTTCAGGGCTGAGCGACAGGGTTATAATCAGTATAATGACATTGATATAAATACTTTCCCAATAGGGTGCATCTCAAAATTAAGGTTGAAATTAGGTTGAAATTAATTAAAGGTGTAACTTGTTAATTAGTGATCTTTAGAGGTGCTGATGAGATATAATGATTTTTTGTTATCTTCCCGTCTTTATTACGAAGCTAAGCTTATTAGCTGCTGGTTGTATCCTCATATTTATTGTACAGATATGAAAGTGGTATCGACCCTCCAATCTAACTCTCAGCAAGAGAGCGGTCAATAAGTGCATTTCCTCAAGTTTTGAACTATTTAAGGCTTCATTTCCCCACTCACACACACACACACACACACACAGGTACTTTTCTATTGTATTCTCAATGGCTATTTGCACATCACTACTGTATTTTGGGCTTTATGCATTATATTCATGAGAAATCACATGTAAATTAATCAGATTGACACCTACTGCAATTACCTGTGTTGATTAACAGTTTATTCAGAAACATTTCTTTACATTTGTAAACAAAATAACACATTTTGATCATTTTAATTATAATTTGCTTGAGAACATTTCGATAGCAAACAGCACAACACAGTCATGTCACCAGAGGATTTCACTGAGGGTCTATAAATATTTCCATTTAACCTTTATTTAATTTACTATGTTAGACCTAATCAGTCCATCAACAGAAAGTGCGAATAAACTCAAACTATGATAATATTCAGTCAAAGATATTGTCCTTGTAAAACATTCACAGCTCTTGCAGAATTTCATTTTTAAGAGGCTGTCGAGGTTAACTGGCATGGCACTCAGTGGACATGAACGTAGTTCCTGAGGAGATTAAATGTTTCAATACAGACAGACCCAGTGATAGTTTGACAGGCGGGCGGACTGAGGGGAGATGTGTGCTAATATTTGCCCGGTTATCCATTGATCCATGCGGATGAGTGTTGAGGCTTTGTAGATTAAGTGGCCTGCCTCAGGGCTCTGTGGAAATCAGCAGAATACACTCTCACATCAGAGCGTCTTAGCTGGTCTCCGCTTGGGGGGGAATTTAATCTCACTGTCACAAACATGAGTAATAAAGATTTTAAAATATTGGAAAGTTGTTAGAGCGACTAAATGATTAACAGTGGCTCCCAGAGAGTGCCGGGTTACCAATCCACCCTATATTCAATTAGCAGTCACTGATACTCACGTGCAAGATGTTCTGCTGCGTTTCAGGGCGCAGCTTTGTTGTGCAGTGGTGTGATTTAGCAAACAGACTGATGTCTCCTGTGGTTTCTGTGTAAATGCTCATAAACACTGATCATTTTACAAGTCGGGCTGATTACTCTTCATTTAATAGTGCTAAAGCTGCCCGTGGGGTAAATTATCATGGGAGGGGATATGATTATTGAGTTTCCCACTTAGTGATATTGCTTTCACCAAAGAGGGTTTCTAGTATCAATGCTGTGTCAACAAACTCTGTCTTGTTTTTTGTTTTTTGTTTTTTGTTTTTTAACACAGGATTGCTTGCCCCGCAGTAAGCATGTGCCCTATACCACCATTTCTCACCATTTCCGTTTCAGGCTCAATTAGGGACACATTGACCGGGCGATGGTCAAGTGAGCACAGGCAAACATGGCCTATAGGGAGGGGCACAAGCTGATAATACATAAAATGGCAGCCTGGTGTTGGAGTGTTGTGATTAATTAGAATGGACATTGCTAAGGGGCTAGGCCTTTTTCTTTTTTTCCTCTATAGTGACTGGTATTCCTTAAATAGTGAATGAGTGTGACATGTTTTCGTATGTCTGTGTGTGTGTGTGTATGTGCAGGATGTGAAAGCAGGACAGACGCTGAGTACCTCTCAGCTCTCCTCATTCACATGTTTTCCCCAGAGATGAATATAGGCTTGTTTTAGACTGCGGAAAAAAAGAAGCAAGAGCCAGAGAGGAAGCTGAAGAAAGCGAGGCACTTCGGTGAAAGGTGACTTATGTAAGCAGAAAAATAGTCCCTGGTAAGTTTCTCTTACCTGACTAAATGAAATCAGTCCGACTGTACCCGATTCTACCTTTTCCTCCTTTCCTCCATTTCCTCCCTCATTGCTTCTCTCTCCGCCGCCCACGATCCTGCCCGCACTTCTTCTTCGGCTCTACCTGCCTGCCAAGATTCCTCCCCTCTCGCCCACCTGAGCCCAACACCTGTGTGAGCGGTGAGTTCCAGGAAAGGGGGCCAGGATGCCGTCACAAGCAGCCTGTCACGAGTTCTCTCCCGCTGGGTAGATACCTCACACAGCCTGCCTGCCTGCCCGCCTCTCCTCTGGAGAGCCAAAGCTACCCCAGAGATTGCGTTTCTGGAGAGGCTTTTGCTGCACACTCTGTATTTAAGAAGCCGGGGACTTTCTAATCTCTTCCCTACTGTATGCACACATTCAAACACAGCTGGGTGAAGACAGCTGCACACACAGACACAGAAACACATTGTTCTCTCAGCAAACCTGTTCACAAGTGTGGGCTGCTTAGTGATAGTGAGTCGTGATAACCCTCTCACCGCCACCAGATGGCCTGCTCTCACTCATCAGTGTAATGATCTGGCAGCCAATCACGGGCTATGTAATATTCATGAATGAAAACAAGGCTGGATGGTTGCGTGAAGTGTTTGGTGAGGGGGAACAGACATTATGTTTGTTTCTCTCATTGATTCCATTTTAGAGAATTGTTCCCATATTTTAGGGTGCTTGTCTCGCTCCGACATCAATTCGGCCCACAATCAGGGAGTACTCATCGGTTTGTGAAGTGTAAACAAAAGTTGGATGCATTCGTCACATTAGGCTGCATCCTTGGCTAAGTAAGCAACATTAGGCAAGATACTTTCAGACATTGTACTGTTAACTGTCAGAAACAGTGGCCTCTTGTAATGTAGTTTTTTATTGGCTGTTCCAGCATATTAAGACTGTGATGCAATTTAAAATAAACCATCAAAGAGCTGAGTACTGATAATGTTATTACAATTCCCCTGATAATTACTGATAACAGTATTAGAAATCAGAAATTCACAAAATGGCCATGTCCATCCTTAATTTTAACCATTCAGCAAAATCAGGCTGTGTCCAACTTTCCCTATAGTGGAGACTAATCCTTGAGGCACCAATAAAGCCGCCTAATCCAAGTCCAAACTCATGATTGGATTATACCCAGTGGCAGGAGAGACTTATCTCCTAATAAACACAGCTGCAAAGATTGATACCACAAAGATGAGACAAAAGAGTATTTCCATATTAGATGGGGAAAAGTATCTGCTTCTTATAGTGAGGAATGTTTTTTTAAGCCTGGTGACTTTGATGAACCTTTGACTTTCTTTTTGCTGCCATTGTGATGTCCATGTTGTCGTTTGGAATGAAACGTCTCAACAACTGTTCGTCCTTCTCAGGATGAATTGATGGTTTCTGAACTTTTCATCCAATACTATCACTTGGTCAGAATTTTATTTGTTCCAGTACTTTTGTTCATGGCCAGATACCTACAAAATTAATGACATTCCCATCAGCCTCAGCTGTAAGTTGTTTTTAGTGCTAATTAACGAGCACACTAACACTTGGAACTAATCTGATGAACATAGTAAACATTATACCTGCATCATCAGCATGTTGTCTTTGTGAGCATGCTGATGTCGGCGTTTAGCTCAAAGCACATCTGTGCCTAAGTACAACCTCACAGAGCTGCTAGCATGACTGCAGACTCTTAGTGCTGTTAACTAACTGATTACCTGGGTGGTCTATAAAATATGCGGGAACAGTGAAAAATGCCATCAACCAATCACAATTACCCCAAGATGATATGGGCTCAGGGTAATTCCCTCAAATTCTTTCTTTTGTCCAGCCATTTGTCCATCACCCAAAGAAATTCCATTTTTCTTTTATTTCCAATCGTATAAAACAGTGAGAGGAGGCAAATCCTTCCATTTCATAAACTAGAGCCAGCTAGTAGCAATTTGTTTCCTGTCTGCTGATGAATCAACAAATCGTTTCGGCACACAGCGTTCAGCCAAATGATGTTGTTATGATATTTACGATCATCATGGTAATTTATTTCTATTTTCTAAAATTTGATTTAAAACATGTTCAAACCCGGCTGAGAGCAGAGCAATGGAACGTGACACGGCCCTGTTATCTGTGGCAGCCAATTAACTTCATACACCCCCCCACAAACAAACACACACACACAGTCACACAAATATGGATAAACGCACAAACATACCCACACAAAGGCACATGTGGACAACATAAAGCTGTAGTGTTATCTGTGATGTGCAATTAGGGAAATATTTACCATTGTGCTGATGGTAGCAGTAATGACTGGAGTATTAATATATTAGTATGCACAGGCTGTCTGTGATTTGCTCTGGAACACTACCTTGCATTGTTAAACCGAGAGAGAATAAAGTGTCTGCCGCAGTTATTTTCTCTGCCTCTTTGTTTCTCTCTCCCCATTCTTTCTCCAAATAACATCTCTTGCCCTTTTTTTTTGCTCTCTTTTTCATCACATTTTCTTTTTTTCTCATTTCCAATTTCGTTGCTCCATTCATTCTCTTTCTAATACCCCATTCCTCTCCATTCCTCTTGTCTTGCTTAAGGCTTTTCATTACCAGATAACCATTTTTGAAAGAAAATGTTCATTACTCAGTATTACCAAAAAACAGATATTTATGAGGTTGTTTTACTCTCAGCATCTTTTATATATAAATAAGCATCCAGGTAGATCATCAGAAATAGTCAATCAAGAGCTTTTCTTTCATGTCAGGAATCGCTTTCTGAGAGGAGGAATATTTTGTTTTTACCTGCGCTCTCTCTGCCCTCTTCCTCCCCTTTGCTCCCTCGCTCTCCCTGGTGTAATGACTCATCTAATGTGTTGAAGTCCAGCTTTCAACCATGCCATTGGCCTCGCAGTCGCACACAAAGTGAGGACTTGGACCTAATCTGTACACGGCGGCCAGTCATCTCCTTCAAACCAGGAGGGAGTGACGCCACAGGCAGAGACAGCGGGAGCCACGGGTGAAGAAGAGGAGGCGATCGGTGACACAAAGGCACAACGAGAGAAATAAGCAGAGACAACCGCAAGAAAAATAAAGGGAGGGAGAGTTTCTATGTCTAAGCAGAGACCTAGACTCTATGGAAAGTGTATGTGCTCGTGTGTTAACCAGCTATGCTACATGGCCATCAGCTTGAATGTGTTGTTAACTTACCATGAAAAAGAAAAAAAAGAGCTACAATATAGATATCGTCCATGCTGACAGAGTTTGTAGAGTTTCAGGGACTACTGTGAGGACCCACGTCTTTTTCATTCCCCCTCTATCTCTTTCACACACACACACATATGCACACACACTGACACACAAATTCTCTTTCTCTCTCCCCCCTTCAGTGAGTCATCGGTGATGTGTCAGAGCCAGATCGATATTGGGTGTCTCTTCCACAGATAGAATGGCAGGCCAAGAAACCCTTTGGAAAGGAGGAGAAAGTTGGGCTATGGAAACGTTTCCATCTTGACTGCTAATATAACCATTGACTCATTCCTCTGGGGGACCATCTTCAAATCACAAACAAGACTCACAAGTGAAAATCTGAATGCTGGCAATTTCCCGTGAAAACGTATCTTTAAAATGGGAGCTAAGAAAAACAATCTTGTTTTTAATGCCTGGCAACACATTTTTGATATTAATCCAGTGGGATTTTGAAAGAGGTGTGAGAGCCAAGATAGGAGAAATCTCTCAGGTGATACTTCAAGCTACAAGTCGGCATACCAAGATGACAAAAGAGGATGTTTGTCACTGACTTCCCAAATGACCCACCGGGATTGTTTAGGATACCCCTGTCAAGAGGCATCAACACCTTCCAAACTGATGTAACTGTTTCTGAAAGATTTAATCAGGGCAACTAAAGCTACTTGGTTACAGTTAAGAAAGGATTGTGATCATGACCAGAAGAAATCCTTGTCGAGTTTGGGAGACAGGATGCAAACCTGTTCTGTGGTGTCAGAGTCAGAGGCTTTGTGTGTCCAACCACTCACCCAGACTTCCTCCATATGGTAATTTGCAGCACCCTAACAAGATCATGCTACTTCAACAGTCATTATTCACACAACAACAAAAAAGAAAATGTAGATATGGGTCATTTTAAGTGTTTACAGAAGTATGTATTATTTATGGCCACTTGGGGGCAGCAGAGCAACCCACACCCACAACACTGACATATTGTTGGAGCCTAATGTTTACATGGCTGAAGTTTAAGCAAATAGTTGCTTATTTAAACTGTATATCCAGCACATGCAGAGCTACATTTTACAATTTGAACCAGGAATGATTATTTTTAGATTAAATCTTATGGCAGTCTTTATTTAAAGGCTTGAATTAATTGTGTTGTTTATGAGCCCCACAGTATATTTATGTTTTCAACAAATGTTTTTCCACCCATATGTACCTATGTCATAATGCTAACGACAGCATCGGGTTGCTTTAGTCCAACAGTGTGCATCCAGCTTGCATCCATTCAGTCTATTTAATCACACTCATTTGCTCCTCCGCAGCAGCCTGTTAACACCTTTATCTCATATCTTCTCGTACACTTCACACCTGGCTGACTGCACTGGGGAAAAAAAAAATACCCAGCCAAAGATCAATACGCCCAGTCAGTCCATCCCTCTGCCATCTAATGCACCTCAGCGGCTGCCATGCCAACCCAGTGGTGGATCTCTTACCGGAACAAATGCAGTTCATTGGTTCATCTCCAGTTCATGGCTTCCTCTGACTGACCAGGCACTTCACCAGCTGCACATTTCACACATGTCTGTGTGTGTGTGTGTGTGTGTGTGTGTGTGTGTGTGTGTACCTATGGATTTGTGTCCTCTGCAGTGTGTTTTCTAGAAAAGGTAGTCTGTAACTCACTACAGAAGATGAGTTCAGTCAGTCGTAGGAGGCCTGGAGCCATTTTTCCACACAACAGTCTTAATCCATGTACTCTCTCTAACAAGACCCCAAACCTGTGTCTCACATCTCACATGCATCTCCTGACCTAAATATAGTTTATTCTCTTAATCATATCCGCAGGGTATGGACCTTACAAACTATCGCAGTAAATCTTGTCCAAGGATGACTTTGTGTTGTATTTCTATATCTCCCCTAGAGTGTTTTTCCCCATGTTTCGATTCTTTGAGGAATTTGTAGTCATTGTAGTCAAGGTCATTGTAGTTGAATTGTAGTTGTAGTTGGTCAGTGGAATAGATGTCTTGCATATTGATAAGGCTCTTTGTTTTCAGTTTTTATATGCAGTATTTTTTATGTTTCAGGGGAAAAAAAAGACAAAGAATCCTGCAAACTGCCGATCACCCGAACACTTTGTTCCTCAGGCATCAAGTAAAGTTCCTATTCCTAAAATTTCTATTTATTTCAATCAGGTGAAATATATTCATAAAATTCATTTTTTTACAATCAAGAGTTTTTGTTCATACACACCTATCATGAGCACTTTCAACTGTGAAGAAACTTTGTCATACTTGTTAATGAAAAATGAAAAATAGGTTTAAAACCATTTTCACACTTTGATGTCTCCACACACTTGAAGCACAGTAGCTTCCTCCTGCAACAAGACACAGCTGTCTCCATAGTGCATTGTTAAACAAGGTGCTCTGTAGAGTGTTTGCATTGCAAATGTTTACATTTTTATGTGTAGAAAAATGTGTCTTTTTTAAGGGATTTTTTCATTCCCACAGCTAAAAAAAATCTTAAAAAATCTTGCAGAAAATCGCTGTAGGCTGCATAATCAGTGGCATCCCAATCAGTTTTCTCACCCAGAAAACATTCCAGTCACACAGGCTTCCGTGCATCACCTACAGCCACCACTGGGAGGTCAGTTTTCACATTCACGCCTGAGTAAAGGACAGCTCAACAGAAAAGCCCGACCAGGGTGAACTGTAGAAAAATACTTCTACCTCTAATTATATTATCACACCTCCTGCTTGGTTCAAGAAGAGAAAGAGAAGCAGGTCTATTAGAAATCTGTTGCCAGTGTGAAGGATACTGGACTCAGGAATCACCCCTGTTTCTCTCTTCCACTGGTGTCCAGGCCACAGCCCTCTAAACCGCATTACAGTATAGTGTTTGATGGGAGCGACTGAGAAACATAGAGCTTTATTCAGAGAGCGTGAGAAAAGGCGTGAAAGTGTGTTGGAGGTTTAGCTTGAAGAAAGACAGAATGCGGACAGGGCGGCGAGTGCTCGACAAAGGGCGAAAAATGAATAGATGTGGTTTCCTTCACATGTTTCAGATGTGACTGTTCATCAATAGACATTTTCAGACTGTTGATGAGAATCTGCATCATCATCCTCAACGTGGTCGTCTTTTTTTAGACAGTCATCCGCGGGTCACATGCTGCGGCTCTGTGGAGCTGAAGAGCAGAACACAACATCTGATATGGGCTCTATATCACACTGTAATCTAATTCATTTAGCCTTCTCTTTCTACTCACTCTCTCGTTCAGCTGCTTTCTGTCTTCCTCTTACTCTCTACCTGCAGGACACACGCACACACACACACCCGCCACACCTCTCGTTTCTGCAGTGCTAGCTGGGCTGAACCGCACGCCATTGATCCGCTCTAGTGATTGATTGCAGTGGCTGAAGGGTTTCAGTCACTTTTTTTCACCTTCAAATGAGTAGTCATTTGCACATCGCTGTGCTTTTTCGTGCAATAGCACAGACACAAACTCACACACGCTATATTTTACTGTGCATATAAGTGCAATTTACCATGCACAGACAAGCTGTTGGGTAGTAAAACAGCTTTCTCTGATACCAGTCCTTTGTACAGACTTCTGTATTATGCAGAGTGCATTATGTGGGCTGTCGAGCTGTGTTGGGAACTGGTACAAGTAGTCAGCACAGTATATAAATTAAGACACACTCTGTGGAAGAAAAAAAAAAACAAATGCTGCAGCTCTGTCTCACCAAATGTTGTCATTCTGCACTGTTGAAGGCTGTAAAAGCCGTAGGCCAGAGGACTCTGCTTCAGCGGGAGGATAGGTCCATGTGACAGACTTATCACAAGCAGAGAGAGATAAAATGCCATTTGTTCCTGTTTATGTGAAAACAGAGAGTAGGGGAAGGTGGATATAGCGCAAGGGCAATGTTGATGCAATGATTTGCCACAAAAATGCAAACATAGCGAAGATTCCTGATAATACTCCACTGTCTTCCTCTGTGTATTCACTGCAGCTGCAACAGCGTGAGGAAAAAAGCGCAAAAAAATGTTGTCTTTCCTAATTTTACCTTTTTTTTTATTAGATGTAAAAAAAATGTAGTATGTAGTAGATGTAGTATGTATGTATATACATACATATGTATATATATATATATATATATATACACACATATATATATTTAGGGTTAGAAAACAAATCAATGTAAAGCTTTTGTTAAAGATTTGTGACAAAGAGTGCTGCATCATGGACATGCAAAACTGGGATCCTCCATCTATAAAGCCAAAGTGTCAATCAATACTGACCTTTCAGCTTTTTCGACAACGGTTAATCCCTGACTCCAGGCCACCCAGGACCTGACACGTATGAACTCATCAAACAACTCCCTGTCGCTTCGCCTTTCTCCCCCTCTGTCTTTTTCCCTTTTCATGCCTCCTCTGTCCTCTCATCTCTGTGATTGATGTTCAGCTCAAACCCGAGTTCTCTCTGTGACTCGCTCGCTCGCTCTCAGCCTTTCACCACCCCTCTCCTGCACTTTCTCTCTCCATCTCATTTTCAGTGCTTGGCCTCTTTTTAAAAGGACGATAACAGCAAAACAGTATTTTTATGTTTCCCCCTTGCGTTTCATCTGCCTGTCACCGCCCGTCTGCCACCGAGTTTGTTTTTTTGTTTATTAGGGTTCCCTCTGATATCAAATGTTCAAACAGATGAAAAATTCATGCAATGTTATTTGTGAATTTCAGGGTCAAATGCAGGGCAGTTCATTCATTCTGTGTTTATGCATCCCCTTTTACTCTCCTGAATTGTTTTTTTATACATTGCTGTGAATTCATTGTCTGTAAAGATGTCTTATACCATCAGACAATATAAGGGAATCACATGTACTCATATTGATATAAGCCTGAGAAAATAAAGCGCAAAGCAAAACTGGTGCAATTCACGTTTTACTGGTAGCATTTTATATATATTTTACATTTATATTTGATTAATTTATTTCACTTTCAATTCAAGCTTAGTATTGCTTTGTTTCATTTGCTTTATTTACTGTTTTTATGATTTTTTGAATTTCACTTATATTTAATGTTAAAATGTTAAAAATATCTTCCTGCAAAAGATCGACTTTGAGTTAAGTTTTGTATTTGCCTGTTTGCTATTGCTTGCTTTGTTTAGAGGGGTTTTTCTCAAATTATTGTTTCAAATTCAGTGAATTTGTATTATTTGAAGTATCTATCCAAATCCAGTATCTGGGGTTTGATCAAACTGTTTGATTTTTTTTTCCGATTAGTTTTACTCTCAGATGCTTAGTAAATAGTATCCTTTGGTCTTCACCTCATTGTAGTTAATGTACCCAAGTTTCCCTGTCATGAGCTGTTGTGTGCTGAGGTCCTTGGTTTTGTCATCTGCCCTCCTTTCCTCCACCCTCTCCCCTTTATCAGGGCTAATACTAATGACATCCAATTAGCACTTTGTAATTACCTCTTCACCCAGAGAGGCCTGATGCTGATTGGCTCATCAAAAATGTGCATGCGTGTGTGTGATAAGAATGTGAAATCTTGCACTGATTTGGAATCTCTTCACACTTTTTTTTCCCGGTGGCATCCCTTTCACTCCCTCTTACAGTCGAATTTAGTGTCTCTGTATTTTTTGTTAATAGAGGGAGGCGCATTTCTTCTAAAATGGTCTCACCCAAAACCTCCATGGAGCCCAGTGGGGGGGGGGCAAACAAAACTATACTGCCTCCACAGGCACTGCTATTTACTAATGTACATAGACACACACACACACACACACACGCATACACACGCACATATGTGTTTGCCAATTGATCATTACCAACTGTTCCTCCCATCAGGCCCTGGCAAAGTGGCCATCTCTCTCAGATGTAGTGAGGCAGGCATTTCCACTGAAGTATCACAAAAACACACACAAATAAATCTAGTCAAGGTGTCGATTGTGCGTGTGTGTGTGCGTGTGTTTGCTTTTGTTTGCATGTGCACACTGTCTCTCAGTCTGCATGCTCTCACCTCCTCCCTGCATCAATCATTGTCCACCCTCTAATGAGGGCGAAAGAACGGACTCATTAAAGCACCTCATTCTCCCACGGATAGAGCCGAGTGAAGGAATGGGTGCTACAGGGAGAGAGAAAAACTCTGAGATAGTGGTAATGAAATAGAGAGAAACAGAGAAACAGATTAACATATGGAGTGGAGAAAAGGTGTGACAGAGGCACTGCTGGTGAGAGAGAGGCGGCCGGGCTGCAACAGAGTTAGAGGTGGAGAGGGGAGAGACGGAGACATGAGGAGCTGGAGTGAAAGACAGACAGACGGAGGGAGGGAGGATTCCTGGAAGGCGGCGCTGAGAGGGGCTTGGGGGGGTGCACATGGATGATAGTTTCATTTGTGCAGGCCTCCTCCGTGGCAAATGGAGAAATCGCCCAGATTTCCTCTTTTCATGTGCTGTGTTTCTGATGCGGAGCCAATCTGTCTGCCTGGCCAAAACTCAAAAGACCCATATTTACTCTGTTCACTTGTTCACTCCCTCTCTCTCTTTCTCTCTCTCATTTCAGTTTGCTGTTCTCCTCTCTCCTTTCTTCGTGAGTCAGAGGCTTGTCGAAAGCTACTTTAAGCCCCTCATGCTCAGTGTAGGCACGAGGTTTTCATCTGGTTTCTTTCAATCCCATCAACCACGTAGTGTCACATTGTTGTCACCTTCTTTTCCTGTTTGTAACCGCACTGCATCATCATATGCTCCCAGCAGTGTGCGTCCTCCTTGTTCATATGCTAAAGTACATATTTCATTTTCCTGCCGTTATTAATGCTTTTTGTCTTTCACATTGCCCTTCTCAGACCTCTAATTGTCTGGAATTTGGAGTGGTGTTGTGTGCTCGTGACAGGGCTGCAGTGTGTGTTTGTGTGGATGGAAGGGGAGTGGCTGGGAGGTGAATACACACTGATCTCCATGGATGGCACCGGGCCCAATGCCCTGTGGAAGACAGAAACACTGTCCTAGAGGATTAACCGCTGTTTAAGCCCTCGTGTCTGGGGCTGCTGCACTCTGTGCTCTTTGTGAGTATGTATGATTTTGCACGCATGTGTCCGGACGCTTGTGTGTGGACGCGCACTTGTGAGCTTGCGCGCCGATGTGTATGTGTAGCAATGTCTGCTGCTAGCAGATTAGCACAGAGAATGAAAACAATGGCCAAGCTTTGAGACAAGAGAAGCAAAAAAAAAATGAGAGAAGCAAGAGAGAGGAGGAAAATGGAGAAATGATGAAGGAGGGAGGAGAAATATTGACTGATATTGGGAAATGATGAGATGAATAGGAGAAGAGAGGCATTACACAGGAATGAAAAGAAGGTACCTCTCAGTACAGAGTAAATGAGGTTAGGAAAGGTTTGATGAGATTTGAAAATGGAATGAGGGAACTCAAGAAGCAAAGATATTTATGAGGAATGCAGGCTGAGCTTTAGATAGAAGTTAAGAGACCAGGGTGTGTGTGTGTGTGTGTGTGTTTTGTGTGTGTGTCTTTGTGTGGGAGATGGATGGACAGATGAAAGCATAAAAGGCTGCAGATTTAGGCTCACTTATCTGTGAGGCTGCAGTCAAAGTGCCTGGGGCTTCCCTCGTCTCTCGTTTTCAGTCCCATACCAAAGGAGCCTGTTAATTCTTTGGGTTCAACATGCACGTTGCAGTCATGCAAGCATGCATGCACAGATGTCTGCTTAAACATTCATAAATGCACAGTGTGAAGCTGTACATGTGTGATAGATTTGTCTTTACACAAATGGCACACGCAAACACAAACAAAAACACACAAACACACACACACACCTAGTTGCCACCATCCATCAGGGCCGTCCCCAGTGTGTCCTGTTCTTGCCTATGGCCAGCAGGTGTCACATCGAGAGGAAACTTGGCTCATGCTGGGCTGTTGGCATTGGACCAGGCTGTCCCCATGTCAAATACAGACACACACACACCAGCGCTCGCACACGATGCTTGCACACAAATATACACTTGCAAATGCGCACACACACACACACAGAGAAGGTGACACACACGCAGCTGCTGGCATGCCTCAGTTTTCTGACAGGCTGACAGAGGGCTGCTGGCTTTACACCCACACAACTGTGCAACCCACTGGCCTTCAACTCCATCAATCTCTGTAACATAAAACATAAGCACACACATAAGCCCACTGGCATACACAATGTGTGAAGAGAAGAGAAGAGAATTAGGTGTTATTCTAGTGGTAAATATGGGTTAATATCTTTATTATTATTTATCACACAATGTGACACCAAGTTATCCGTGCACCCCACTCTTCTACATCTTCTACAACACACCGTAGTGACTCTTAATCATGCGGCTTGATTCAGTCAATTACAGGTGTAACAGCATATTTTTGTGCAGTGCTCTGGGCTGCTTCCAGATGTCTATACCGCCACCCACAATTCAAATTTTTGTTGATCAATTAAACTTGTCCCTGTTTTTGCAGAAAGACAATCCATGCCTGTGTAGATGACTCTAAGGTTGGGAACATCTTCTGTCCCAGAGCGTTAGAGCCCAGATCAGAACGAATGTGGTGGAGAACATGAACATGATATCAACACAGTTATAAGGGCTGTTGTAAAGTGAACAACTGATATAACAGCTTTTAAATCCAAACAGCACTGCACGTTGAATGTGTCTCTTCAGAAGAAACATGCTTTTGGTGTTTTCCCTGCAGGTTTTGGGAAAAGGTTTAATTCATCATTTGGTCCCTGTGGTACTTGAGGAAATTGGTTGCACGGACTCAGTGCTTATAGTTGTTTTTCCCTTGAACACCTTTTTTTAAGTGAAGTGAAAAAAGCTGAGTCTTTACTTGACGGCATCAAGGTTCTGAATGCACAGCAAAAATGTAACACTAAATATTTTACCAGAGACTGTTCAACATGTAACAAATAATCAACAAATAATATGAGACTTTGATGAGTTTGATAAAGGGCAAGTTAACTGCTCCTATGCATGACTAAAGGAGCTCAGTCTATGCTAAATGGCACAAAGTGGACGTTTACAGATATTGCTTTGAGCAAAATAACACACAGCCCCAACAGAAAATGGCTAATGAGAAGCCAATGTTAGACTGATAACAAAATGGCAGTTTATTCTGAATATCAAGCTATCAGCAGGAAAGAAAGACCTGCAGTTATTTGTTTGGTCGGGTCATTAGCATCAAGTCTGAAGTGTTTACAAGAGTGTGCAGGGGCTGAATTTTATCTCATAGGCCAGAGGTCCAATGTTGAGTTAACTACAGTATAAATGCACTGTAGATAAACATTACTGATGTTTCTGGCACCCTCTGGCCACATTGCATTTCATTTTTTCTGCACATTAAAGCTGAAATTGTTTCTCACTATTCTCACAAACCCTGAAAAACGCCCCGAGTCTTGGACAGTGCATAATTAAATGTCAAAAATAAATGTGTTAATGGTAATCTTCAGTTCCTAGACAATGCTAAATTATGTTAATTAACACTTAAATAGCATCTAATCAAAGCAGTTAAATCCCTTTTATCATCCCTGTCTGGTGTGTGCACATCTGTATGTATAGGCCTCCTGTAGTATGCACAGACTAAGGAGTAGGACATTTTAAATCCTTTTTTAGACATGCTCACAGTCTCATAATAACCCACATACATACTCACATAAATGACAGGTGTCCCACCTTGGCGGCTCACCATGTAGGGTTAGAACCAGGTTCATGGCTCTCTCATTATGTGCCATTACTGCTTGGCTGTTTGGAGGGGAATCTGGCAGTAAGGCACAGCAGAGGGAAAGCCAGAAAGTGGCCGCCATCAGAAGTCAGCCAGGAGACCATGAAAAAGGAAATCCTGCTTCATTTAGTGGAGGATATGTGGTGGCCAGGCTCTTTCTGTCCATTGTTGTGGTCAGTGTTTCTTGTTTATTCTGGAGCTTTGTTGTTGATGTTGTTTTTGTTTTTTTTGTCAAACTCTTGGACGGAGAACAGTCAGTGAGCCTCTTCATGCGGTACATTTGATGGACTGACTGTGAGCAGCTGGGCTGGACGATAGAGCAGAAGGAGAGGGCTGCAACTGATTGTTTAACTAAAATGAAAGGCAGTCCAAACCAATCCTGCCTTGAAGTACATGAGACATACAAGTTATGCACCTGCACCCTTGATAAATTTGTGGTAATCAACAAAATTCAATGGGCAATATAAAAGTAAGACAAAAATATGAAGACCAAAAGCATGATTTTTTTTATACCATCTACTAAAAATTAATGAATGGAAAAATAAGGAAAACAGGAAGGAACTGATGTTTTGCAAAGCAAGGCAGAAGTGAACGAGGTGTAGAATTTGAGGTAAGATGGCGGCACTGAAGAGGTGTTGTTGTTGTTTCAAGAAGTGACAAGAGTTGAGGGTGTGTTTAGGTGAGCCAGAGCTGGCATGAAAGTGTTCTGCAAAAGGGAAATGGAGGATGAAAGACAACTGTGGCGAAAACCAGGACAACTTAAATTGTTCATGTAATTGCTCGGCTGAAAATAGTCTAGATAGCATCCAGGTATTTTAGAGGAAGTGACACGCCGACAGAGAAAGAGAAAGAGACAGGTAAGGCAGCCAAACATCCAGGCGATGTGGTAACTGCAATTATTTTGTGTGGATTTAACATACATGTGGGTACAATCTAATACACCAGTTTTATGTGAATTTTTCCGAAATTTTATTTAAGTTATGTGAGCAATAATATCAAAATGTTACATGCCCAGACTCCACCAGAAAGCCCAATTATTGCACATCACCTCGCCCTTTGTCACCATGTGGATCAGGAGAGACAGATTAACTCTTTAATAAGGCCAAATGCGATTTTAGGTGAAAGTCAGCAAATATAGCACGATGCATGAGAGTCATTGGCGCAGGATTAATTATGTCATTTTGTGACATAATCGTAGACACATTCCCATAAAGCTGAGAAACACACACTGATTCACATCTTGCTACAAAATATCAGCAATGCACCTAAAAAGTGTGCAAAGTGCCAAGAAACGATTATGATAGACGCCTGTTATTATTCCCTCTCTAACACATATGTCGACTCTGGGTGGTCTCTCCAGAGCTATTTCCAAGCACACGCTGACAAAATGCATTCAGCCCTTTTTATTCAGATCAATCACTGCAAATCAATAATTAGAGCCGGGTGTGATGGTAAATGGCAGATGAGAAATGAGAAAACAGTTGTGTGTCAGTGGGCCTATCCGTACAGAAGCAAAAGGAAAGAAGAGGGTGCGGATAGTGATAGAAAACCTTCAGAATGAAGTGATCGGCGAGGAAGGGGAGATTCCCTCTGCAGTGCTGAAGATGAATACCAATGCTCTTTGGTCCAGATCAAAGTGCTGGCCTCCTCTTATCCCTCTGCTCATCTCCCCTTCCCCGCTCTTTTCTCATTCCTTCCCTTACCCACTCTGTCGTCCCCTCCCACTTTCCCTACTGAGTTTTTCTTTTATCCGGCCCTCTGTCTCATCGGTTCCTCTGCTCCAATACTTTTCACCTACCTACCACTCGCTCTCCTCCCCAATTCTCCCTCTTCTTCTGGTCACTTCTCCTTCCCACCACTGAATTCCCTTTCTTTTTACCCTCGTGGGCCGTGTGAGGAATGATCCACGCTCGAGCTACTCCCCCCCATACCTCCGGCCTTTCTCTCTCCCTCAGCTGGGTGTGAGGGATTGTGTACATTCAGTATCCCAGCTATCTCCAAATAGCCCATAAATCATTGAGGCTTGGCATGGTGGGGAGAGACGGCCAGCCAGGGCAGAACTATTAACACAGCTGAACCACACTCATCATTGTCCCCTCTCTCTTTCTCTCCTCCTCTGTCCCTCACTCACCCCTCTCAGGCACTCCCCTTTTTGCCTCTCCCTTCTATCTAACATCAGTGGCAACTCTGTTTCTGGAAAAAGAGAGGTCTCACCTTTCTGTGTCAGGCATGCACAATGACTACAGCATCTGTCATAGTGTTTAAGTTACGAATTGATCAATCACCCATTTTTGATACCCTATTACAGTGATCCCTCCTCCATCGTTGGGGTTGCGTTCCAGAACCCCCACGCGAAAGGTGAAAATCTGCGAAGTAGAAACCATATGTTTATATGATTATTTTTATATATTTTAAGCCCTTATAATCCCTCCCACACTATTATGAACATGTCCCACACAGTTATACAGTTATAAACCCTTTATATTCTCTTAGATATTAGGTAAGATTAATTGAAATTATGTATGTAAACACACTGTTTATATACTACGCACAAATATACGTATCGTATATCATTGAGGAGTTTTATTTAATATGTAATACAGTTTTAAACACATTGTAATAATACATATTTTAACAAAAATAATTTTAGATTTACTGTAACACCTGATGCTGATGAGACAAGATGCTGAGTAACGCAAAGCGGAATCTAATGCTGCGCTCTGTCGCTGAGCCAATCAGCACCCAGGATACATGACGCGTCAATATCCTCTGCAGAAATCCGCGAACCAGCAAAACATCCACGATATATGTTTTCATATAAAATCTGCGATATAGTGAAGCTGTGAAAATCGAAGCGCGATATAGCAAGGGATTACTGTACTCATTTAAGCCATTAGTCTTGCAAAAATGCCAAATATTAAGCCAGCTTCTATAAAATTAATGTTAAGACGAGGGCACTTTGGTAGTGCCCAAAAGATGAAGTGGTACCTCTCCAGCTACCCGTCCACATTCTGTATTTAAGTGGTCTGAACTGGACTTGAACCGGCGACCCCCCCCCTTTCAAGTTCCCACAGACTGAACTACATCCACACCATTATCATAAGACCCCTACCAGGACCATTACCAGTACCTGTAATCAAAAGAGTCTGACTGGCTGCTAAGCAATACAAACATATGGACCCTTACATGTTGGGCAGACTTCCAATCATAAAAACTTTACTCTTTTGGTTCACTGTGTGCTCATAGCAGCAGGCAGCTGTTTCCAGCAGAAAAAACTCTAAAACTCCACTCCATACCACCTGCTCAGCACCAAACAAGAGACAGGCGAAATTACAGACTAGCTGGTGAACATTGTGGAGCATTTAGAAGCTAAAGAGAAAGATATTTGCCTCAGGAGGTGGTGGAGGCCAAAACAGAGCTAATATGGAGTGTATGTTGGTTTACCTCTTATCAGAGTTATCCATCTCTCTGTGGTATTTTATATGTTATAAACACTCTTTAATCAATTAAGCAAAAGAATAATCGATAATGAAAAGTTACAGCCGTATTACATACTTAAAATTAGTGTTGCAGTGTTGTATATTTTGGCACTGTCCGACTACATTTCAACTTCCTTGATTTCCTTTTTCACTGAGAACCAAAAAAATGGTCCTCCTCTCTGGGCCACTCAGTAAGATGTGTCTCAGTGCGAGGAGGCCAACATGTTGAGCTCCAGCTGAGCTCCAGTCAGCCAACAGATGGATTATACTCCGTCACTGTGATGCATGGCTTTCATTTACCAGTTTGCTGAATGCGATCTGTAGTCACTCATTGGTATTCATTGCTCCTAAATGCCTCTCTATATGATGGCCATTTTATTAGGCTACAACGCTAACGTGGGGTTCTCCCCGCCTCGCTAATCCCTGTGTGGGTGGGGGACAGGGAGCCATAATGCCAGCCTGTTATTGAGCTGTAATCCCTCTCACTATCCCTCCCTCCAATTTCCACTTTAAAAAAGGCAAAGAGGCAAATAGATTAATGAGGCTGTTCGCTTGTATGAACAAGATAATTTCAACAGGTGCGCCTGAGAATCAGATCTTGCTCTTTCAGTCAGTGTTATTCATCTGTTTTATTTCTTGGTAAGTACCTCTCCAGAAACCTTCGAGCAAGAAACCTGCTACTGTTGCGCAAAATCCCCTAATTCTCGACTGTTCCAACAGTTCAAGTTTGTGACCCATGAAAGAAACGAAAGAGAAACCGAGGGAAGAACACTCCGAGCTATTGCAGTTCTTTTTATCTCTTCGGCTTTTTAAGCAGATGCTGTGCTTGTCAGCTTGGGACAGACACACTAATACACAGGTCTGGATGTGTCAGTGGTATGCAAATTCATGTTCATTTAAATATGCGCTTCTCATCGTCAAATCATTGTGTGCGCCCCCTGACACTGCAGCCAGCCCATCTGCTAGTACAATACATATTCATATATATATTCACAGAACATACATGCATCCTCAGATAGTTTCTCTCTCTGTGTTTTCCTCTCTCTCTCCTCCCTTTCTCCCTCTCCCTCTCCTTTTCACACTCATAAATGCACAACCATATTAAAACTCTTACATCGAGTCATGGGAGTATGATTGGGAACACGAAGAGAGATTACTGATATTGTTTAATTTCCCCCGGGTGCACTGTCTTAGAAGAGCCCGGAAGCATATGGCTGCCTGCCTGTTGCATTTTATATGTGCTTATGTGCTTGCATTTGTTTCCTTTTATATGCGCGTTTGAGTGTGTTTTATAAAATCTAGATGGATATCTGTCAGACTTTTTGCCAAGCCGTCTCTATTTTATGCATCTTGGGTGTCTCTGTCTGTCAGCTTTTGTGTAAATGGTTCAGCTTCAGTTCCTCTTTAAGCGCTCGGCTTTACATTCCCTGTTCGACAGATGGGTCAGGCAGTTTTCAGCGACCTCTCCGTGTGCGCTGAACCTGCCAGCCCGTGCCTCCCTGCCACCTGTGTCTCCCTGTATAGCTTGTATCCCGAAGGACTCGGACGATTGATATGTCAGGAAGTTTGCTGGCCACCTCTCAGGTCCCTACACCACTCAGGTCCAATCCCTGTGGTCCAAGGATGAGTGATTTGTCAAGCAGCTCCTCCAGACGGCTTTTTTTGCACCCTGCTGGACATCCTCTGACCCGAGCTGTAGGCCAACTTTCACAACATGGAGGATAAATGCCGCATACTCTCCCTGTTGTCTTTCTTTTTTTTATGTATTTTTCTTTGGCTCAGCTTTTTATTGTCTTAATTTCTTTCTCTCCTCTCCCTAGCCATCTCAGTGTCTGAATCTCTTATTAGTTTTTGACTCAAGGAACTGGCATGCAGAGGTATGATTTGTCTCAGGCAGAGCTGCTTCTGCAACCTGTCAAAGAAACTTATCCAGACACATTAACACACGCAGGCACTTTTTTTATGCTTTATCGGTGTGTGTTTGTGTAAGAGGGAGAGGGAGAGTAAGAGATGTATTACGTTCCTGCTCGCACATCGGGCGGGTTGTATGTCAACCCGTGCACATACATGCGCACAACATTCGTGTGCATGTGTAATTGGATGTAAATGAGGAAAGGCCGGGCAGAATGTGTTTTGTCTGACAGCCTTGGTATCCGTGGCATGCTAATCTGATGGCATAGTACCCAGAGACTGGCAGATCTGTCAATCATTTCCCAGTTACAGACCTACGGGGAGGGAGGAGGTGGTGGAGGAGGGCGGAGGGACTTCGGAGGAAAGTTGCATGGAAGCACAAATGTAAAGTAGATAAAGTCTTTGAGAAGAGCTTCAAGTGGAGTGGATGAGGAGGAAAGAGGAGGAAACTCGGAGCCGGTCAGCAAGTTCAAAGAAAAAAAGCAGTTATGAGAAGCAGCACGGAGAGCCGATGCTTCATGCTGTCCTTGTTGAAAATCTACACACACATTTTTCTGTAGTTGAGGGCCCTGAAGATGCTCCGCAGGTGGAGAACCCCTTCGGAGTCATCGTTAAGTAGTAGACCGGAGGTGGGTTAGCAAGAACATCGCTGCCTCTCATCTTATTAAAGCATTAAAGACAGCCTTCATGAAGATGGACCTGCTCATTAAACACGACATGCACACTCTTGTCCGTCCCCCCTCTCCTTTTCCACCCGTTTTGTCCTCTGATGGACTGCCACAGATTGACAACGGCATCGGCTTTCACACGGAGGACTCCTCCTGCTTGCAGTCTAACACAAAGGAAATACTTTGTGTCGAATCCTCACAATTTTGCTGTTCATCAGATAGTTTGCTGCGGAGGAGAGTCGATCTGGAATGACACTAGGCTGATAATGGAGCCTTGTTGGAGAGAGAGGGCAGAGATTTAGAGCACACACACATATATATATGCAGTCGCATTTTTCCCATCTGAATCTGGACTATTTGCCTCCTATGCTATTGTGCAAGTGCTAGCCAAGGAAAAAAAAAAGTTATAATTATTTCACAGCCTTGTCTAGCACACACATATGGACACACCCACTCGAAAACATTTAGAGGTCTGACTAAGACTCACTCCTCCATTAGAAACTTCACATGTTCTTAAATAAACCTGTGCTAAACTTGAGTGTGTGTGTGTGTGTGTTTACATGTCACATTGCTCAGGCCCAATTTAACTAGCAGCTGCCCTATGCATGTCACCTTGCTCTCTCCACACACCCCTGGCATGGCAAGTGACGCAGATCTACCAATAACCACAAACACACACACGTACACTGTGACACAAGCACAATACAACATACGCACTAAAGTATCCTCCAGACAGTGGGTGTTAGCCAGCTGTAGTTTAAGGGAAATTACTGAGCTCTTATAATGAATGCATCACCAACCTGTATTCTGTTGCCTATGGGAAGACTACAGAAACACACACATAGATACACACATCACAGCCCACAGGGAAGACTAGATTAACACACAGAGATGGGGACTGCTCAATCACTATGGTTACACAGATGGGCCCCAGAGAGAGGCCGGCCAGCACCGAGGCTGGAGGCAAATGACACACGCGCACACACGCACACACATGTAACGCTGATAAACTGACACACACTGTATATTGTTACATGTTTGCTGGAAGGTGTCCCTTTTCCACTTACTCCTCCTTCAGTCGGCAGGATTTGTGAATGAGAGTTTATGTGTTTGTATCATTTGATAAAGCACAATAATCTCTCACATTATAGTTTTAGACTTCAACAAAATGACTGCTGTCGTTCTCTAATTCGGACTTACCCAGTGCCAGTGATGTCAAGCATGATTTGACCTTGTGACCTTTAACCCTATATGTATTGTCTGTTTCATTGTTGTAAGTTATGATATATTTTGAGATTCACACTGTACAAAATGATTGTATTTTACTATGAGAATCATAAATAGTTCTGTCTTTGTTTCATTTATATTCTGACTTAAGCTTTTTCTCTTAAGAGTCCCCTGTGGTCCCTTGTCCGTCTGTCTCTGTGCTCTTAACTAAGCATTTAGGCCTTATAGAATATGGCCTATGACAGCACAGCAGACAGCACAAACTCTTTTCTCTTCACACTGTAAAGTTTCATTGTCCCTTTTTTCACCAGGGAATTGTAGTAGAGATAGCATTAAAGTGAACGATATCGCTTGTATGTGCTCAATATCTGCTGGGACAGGAAGAGAATATATCACTTTGAGGAAAAGGGAATTGGGACAGGGAAAGATGCTTTAGGACTTTCCCTTTCTGCCTCCACGCATATACTGTATTACCTTGTGGGGTTAAATCACATCACAGACTATAACTCCTCTCACTTCTGCACTCTCTTGTCTCCTTCTCCTTCTTCTCTGTCCCTCCATTCTGCTTTTCTATCTCTCCTCCTGTCCCTGGCCGATCCCTGAGGGGACATACGTTGTCATCCCTCCCATCTCTGAGGGCTCTGCAGCCTGACAACCCGGCAGCCTGTTGTCCCCCGGGGACCGAGGGTGCTGCAGGAGTGATACATATAGGCCTGAGGAATGAAATGGGAGATGGGAAGAGATCCGGCTGTGGCGGTGGCCGAAATCGAGTTCAAGATGAGGCATGCAGTGTGCACCAACACGTGTATCTGCGTGCAAAGAGCATGCATATAAACAGAAACGCTGTTTACACGTCGGTATACCAGTGATATCCTGGTGTGTGTGAGCTGAGGTCATCTAGTGTGTGCGAGATGAGAGGCTTGCTCAGTGAGTCGCTGCTTCAGACGCATGGTTGACTATTCTTAGCATGGAGACAAGACACTGAAATACTAGCCACTGTGTTTACTGGGCTGCAGCTACACCTGTCTGCACTGGGACTGAGGCAGACACACACACAAAGAGAGAGCGAGAGAGAGAGCCATGACACATATGCTTATAAATTACATTGTTTTTAGGCCATGTGGTTCATTGCAATTCTTTTCACCTGCTTCTATTGTGCTCATCTATTCTCATCCACTTCCTCTCTAGAGATATCAACCCCCTTATTCTTCCCTAATTCAGTGCATTCCTAAATTTGTCTTTCCATATGTTCATGCATCTTTCCCCACACTCATTTCTGTATTCATTTATCTTCATTGTCCCGCCATCCAAGAGCTGAGAAATAACTCAATATAATATTGATAGTGTTATATAAGATTCAATATAGTCTGGGATTGGTTATCATAATGTCAAAATAGGTGAGAAATTGAAGGAAAAACCTATATATAAACTATCTTAGTAAAGTCTCACCATGAGCCTTCAGAACAGCTTCAGTGCTCCTTGGTATATTTTCTACGAGGCACCGAACACTGCTGGAGAGAGGGATTCTTCCAAAAGGTATTCCCTCATTCTGTGTTTTTAGTGATCCCTCATGCTCTGTAATCTACATTTGTTATGTTTCTCCACTCGTTTATTCAGTTTTTTTTCCTTTAATGAATCATATGTATGTATATTCTTAACATTGCCTTGTCAGTGTCAAGTTCATGCAATGTGTCATAGGACTTCTTCAAGTGAAGATCCCAAATATTTTCATTTTGCTCTCTTTCGCGGAACCTGTGCTGATAATTGGTTTTCTGGTACACTGCTTCACGTGCAGGTGAGTTGAAGAACGACTCTGTTATGTGAAAAGCTTTGTTTTAAGCCTAACTGTGATTTTTCTGGGAAAGTCGCCACTGACACCGGGGTCATTATACTATAGATGCAATGGCTTTCACCAGTGGGCCATAGACTCAATCAATTTTGTGTCATCGTGTTCAGCAATAGATAGAGACTTAATTTGTTTAAATGGAAATCTTTGAGACAAAAGCTGTCATAACTTTTCCAAACAACCACATGCAACGTGAAAAATCTGCTGTCATGGAGAGGGGAGACACGCGATAAGTGTTCCGGCACACAGTTTGACTGTATCTTTATTTGAAATGCATTTAAAGTGTTAACGATACAAAAACAAACAGAGCAGACTGGTTTTACAGCCAACTTTTTGACTTGTCAAAGCAGAAGGGAATTACTAACATTAATGATGGCTATTTTTTTATTTGGGGCTCCTGTATTGTGCATGCTGGCTCAATTACAGTGACACTAAATTAAAATTACGTTAATAATGACTCCAATTTAAATATTATTTACTCCTTCTTTCTGCGTTGACAAGTCAGGTTATTTCTACTGTGTAAATAGTGCACTTTCTGAATTAATTTAGAGTGTTAGAGGTCAATAAGGACCAGTGAATCCTCTTATTTGTTTTATCATCATATATTCAGATCATGTGTCTTGTTACGATGTCAAGATAATTCTTTAAAGATGTCACAATATTACATCTTAGTACTGTAGCCTATATCTTTGTTTTGGTATGAGGCTGTATATGCTGTTGATGGAGCATTTTAGCGATTTCACCCACCCCTCCCTTTTCAGCCATCCATGCTCACATCCTTCTTTTCATCCATCACTGCATCCATCCTCGCACACAACACCTCTGTTCATCCCTTATATCTTCATAGCACCTTTGTGCCATCTACTTTCCTCTCATAGATCCATCTATGTGTTCCTGTATCTCCGGTTGTGCTGTGAGCAGGAAGCAGGATGGCGGTGACAGTTAGAGACCCTGCAGCAGACCAAATGAGCCTGTCTCACTGCGACCAGACCTGGGGAAGCGGTGGCCTTGTCGTCAGCCTGTGACACGGGGACCGGCTGGAGCTGCCAGACAAAACCAGTCAAGTGCAAAACTAATCTACCTATCCATTTGTCTGAGAGCAGCAGAGGCAGGCGGAGGTGATATAATTGTGCTCGGTGTTATAAGTATTGCCACCGCTTTTTCTTTCTCACGGTTATGGAGGCCAGATTTCACAGCCCATTTTTGCAGCGCTCTGTCTGTCTCTAAGCTGTTTTAGATTGCACAGACATGCTGATAATTGAATGAAAAACAGGTCCGGCGTAGGTAGGTGTTGTGTGTCTGTGCGTGTGTGTGTGTGTGTGTGTATATGCGGGGTTTAAAGCCTGGCTGCATTTTATGAGCAATAAGCTGTTGTTTGTGATCCTCTGTGGATGCATAGATAATGTGTCTTAGTCAGCAGACTGGTTGCCTGTATATTATAAAACTGTGCTCAGGGTAATTGACTGAAAGGAGGCGAGACCGAGGCGTAGAGGTGAGAGATACGGCACAACATATACATAGCGTATACACTGATGCCGCCATCAAAATCTTGCACATTACATCCCTATCCACTGTGAATCTGGGTTTACACTTTCTGTACGGTGAAAATGTGTCGCCCAAGTGAATAAAACTTGCAACTGTATAATATCTATGCATTAAATTAGCATCTCTCTCCTTCCCTTTGCCCTTCTGACCAAAGCACCCAGGTAGTTAAAATGTTAATGAGTTGGATCAGTTTAATAATGTCACCAGAGCAAGGCTCGTCAATCATGGTTTCATATGGAGTACCATAATGCTGACGTGAATACAGACTCAATGCAAATTAAGAGTCGTTATGGCCCCTCGCTTTAAAAACACCACGGCTTTTTCTCATGTTCGTAAATTTCCGTCTGTGGAGCCTAAAGTTTTCCCATCTTGCCTCCTTTCATACTTCCCTTTCAAAAGCTCTTTCCTCCTCTTTCATAGTGCTGCTTTCCTGCCCGTCTCTTTTCAACACACCTCTTCTCTCCAGGCATTTCCTTCTCAGTTTTGTGCCGCAACTCTCTGTCGTCTCTCCCTTCAATACGTCTTTCTGACAGGCGCTCTTTCACGTGTTATTCCACGCACATTACAGTACACACAGGCATGCACGCAAACACATGCATACTGGCGGTGGTGTTGCAATCTCAATCTCTGTTGCTAAGACAATGCTGTCACTCCCATCTAGATATTAGTTTAGACGGCTTGAATTGAGATGGCAGACCATACTACGTGTTTCTGGTCCTCTTTACTGCTGGTTTGAGTGACTCTGTGTGTGTTTAGGGGTGTGGGTGTTTAGGTGTGTGTGGGTGTTGTGGGGGGGGGGGTTGTGTGTATGATATATTACATGCTGTAATTAAGGGTGGGCAACATGCCAATATACCCTGTATCATGAGACAATAGAAATTTGTCAACTATTTGAAATTTTGCTTTTACTATTCATATCTAGGCCATCGCTAAAGTTATACCTTTAGTATTTCAGGCTGTAGTAGAGCATCACAGCCAATAATGGAAACTATTCAGAAATTAATTGTCAGTGACAAATTACATTATACTTATATATTTTATACTGATTGTGGTTGAAGTATTAAATTCACCAGATTAGCCAAAAACATGACATTTCCATATTATTTATCTATGAATGGTTTCTCAATGGAATCTCCTATGCCACATAAAAAAATAATTTCTCAAAAATTATAATGGCTGAAACATAAACCCACATGATGATTTAATTATCCGCAAGCCTCACATGTTTCTGTGTTGAGGAACATTGAGGATTTCATTTAAAGAGGACTTTGAATTTAAATTTGCATATTCCACCCACTTTGCATTCCTTACTGTGACAGAGGCTTTCGTTCACATTGCCAGCTCCTACTTTACTTACTGTAAATGTGATCATGTTGTCCATGGAAACACTACATACAAAACCAAACATACATAAACATTTCATTTATGGCGGCCACAGTTTCAATCAGGCATGTCAAGCTGAGGTCAGCAGTTCACGCTCTGGGCGTGTTCTCAGTCTAATCACAGTCTGATGAAAATCTATAACCCAGACTTCTCACTGCTGTAAGTTAGTTAGTGACACACTAATCTTTCCCAGGAGTACCACTGATCCTGAATGAAATGCTGCAATCTTCCTCCTTACCTTTTTGTTTGTGTGTGTTTGTGTCATGTTAGGCGGTTCATCTTTATCTTGCGGTCCCATTTCCTTTTCCCCTCAGCCCGTGCTCAATTCGGGTTGAGATTACTCACCCGGTGACTTCCCATCCCAGGAGAGTGTGCGTAAGTCAAACAACTTAGTGACATAAGCGTGTATGCGCATGTGTGTTCAGAAGCAATATATTTGATTCTCACGGGTGAGTGCGCGCAGCTACGTTCACATCTGTGTGTCCCTTGTAATCCTATACAGCGTACAGCAGGCCTCATCCATTCCTAATTAGTGTGTGATCGATAGCTGGTTGTTGTGATGCTGTGCGTGGGGAGCCGTGTCAGAGCACGGGAACAATGACATTTCAGCGGACAGGGATTTCTCTGTTGACCTTGTTGTGATTAGAATTCAGCCCCAGCTCCTCCAGAGATGACCTCACCTTGTTCACACTGCGCCGGGATACTGGAGGTTGTTCAAAACTCGTTCCTCTCCTTCACCCCCCTCCGTCCCTTTTCCTCACCTCTGCTGTACATTTCTGAAACATCCTCTGCAAGCATATTTCTTTTCTATTTTTTTTTCTCACCCCCCCCTCTATTTTCTACAAGCACAGTCGCACCTTGCTTTTAAATTATGGCTACATCCATCCTTACATGTTTACGGAACCTTTCCCACTCGCTCTGCACCGTCATCTCAGGATTATATATCACAAGATTTGCAACATCTTTTACGTGTGTGTGTTTGGGAAAGGTGCATCTATGATCTGTGTGTGTGTGTGTGTGTGTGTGAGGTTACAAAATATAAAGAACAAGAACATAGAGCAATATCTGTGGCAGCTCTTTACGTTCTTCTCTCCAAAACTCTGATGTGTTTTTAAGTAATCCAAATACATGCAGAGACACACTCACACTACATAACTCCTCTGTGTTGTTCATTTTTTAATTTTCCATATGAGATGCAAATAGAGAGAAAGTGTAAGAGTAAAAAGAGAGTGAAAAAAGGAAGAGGTGGGGAAGAGTGCTGCGTATTTTGTCCTCTGTTTACTCTACTCTCCTGTTTTTCCTTGTTGCTTCCTCTTCCTCTTGGAGTAGTGATTGCAGTCCATTTAGCCATATATATATATAAATCTGTGGATTATTCAGGAACTGAGACATTTTCTCTGCAAAGGCACATTGCTGTTGCACTTTTCAAATGACATTTTTATGCCTTTAGCACCACAGACCCAATCCAGATCACAGTCATTATACTGGGTAGCAGCAGAAATTTCAGAAGAGGATAGGCTATCTGAAAAGCTGTGCAAATATAATAAAAAGGTCTGCAGGGATAGATAGGAGGAAGTGGAAGAATATGTGTTTTTGTAATATGGGGGAACTAAACCGAAATGGTCACCAAGGTGGCCTGAAGTGCGCTAAAGATTAATGGGTGATTTATACGAACATAGAATGTGTCATTTACAACTGCTTTTAAACCCCCACATAGTCATCTGAGGGCGGCAAGACAGGAACTGTGCGTTCTCTCTGCAGCCTCTGATTTAAAAAGTGTCATACCAAAGCACAGCGCCATCACAGGCAGTGATCCACTGTGGTTACCTTGACTAAATCATGCAGGAGTAACCAGGCTGCTGTAAAATAACCACACTTCTGTGCTTCATATTATTTATTCAAAGTTTCATTTCTCTCATTTGATTTTACTATAGATTATGTAACTGAGCATGTGGTTGTTGTGTGGATCACTGTATTGCATGAACAGATTGAAAATAATCCTTTCTTAGGCTGCATTGGAAAAGATGAGGGAAATATGGAATTTATGTGTGTTTCATGTGTTCATTTTAGGAACATTACGGTCCATATCCAATACCTTTGTCAGCTGCAATTTTTCATCTCTCCAGTGAAGCTGTAGCCTCAGTGGATGTTCAGTTCACATGCTTTGTGTACTCCATTTTTATTCTCTACTGTAAGCACCATTACTTTAAACTCTCATATTCTGCTTTTAGTGATAGACCATCTTTTTTTTTTCATCTCTGACTTTTCCACTCAATTTTTGAGGCACAAATTGAAAATACACATAAAAGAACTGGAAACTGGTGGATTGAAATACACTTAGTGTGATTATGACAGCTGCAAAAAGAAGTTTGAAATAAGTAATGTGGCTGGCTGAGAGGATAATCACTGTTCATCATTTGTTTCATATACTTAGATTTTTATTCAACTCTCCCAAAACTTTTGCATTTACTGTGTTGAATGTATCTTAATAAACATTGCACACATGATAAAAAGAATGCACAAATATATACAGTCAGCCACTCTGTGTATTTGTTCATTCACAGGGGCCTATTTGTTTATGACCGTCATTCTTCTGATGGCATGTCCACTCATACCAGGTCGTGGACAGCATAGCGGTTGAATGGCAGTGCGAGGCTGTCATCATCATCATCATCACCGCAGAACCACTGGGTGACTGGCACACATATCTGGGATATGGCCCACAGTGGCACAGTAACTGCGGTGGCGTAAAATGGAGCACCAGCAAGTAAGGGTGCACTATTGTGGATTTAGTCGCAGCGTTTTGGTTCCGCTGGAGGGGAGGGAGTCAGTTGGTGGTGGGAGAAATGCAAACCTGTCACACCTGTTTGAAGTCCGCTCTGCTTATCAGAGAGTTTTTCCAGCTCATAGAACACAGCTAGCCTGTCACTATGCAGGACAGAGGAGAGGAGAGGAGAGGAGAGAGGAGAGAGGAGAGGAGAGAGAGAGATGATTAGTTATGGAACACCACACCACACTCACACACATTGGATGTAGGGAAGGGATAATGGTGTAATGGTTACAGTAGTGAGAGAGGAGGACAGCTGTGGAGCGATGGCAGTAAAAATGGAGATGGAGTGGTGGAGGGTTGGATGGCACCGGGGGAGCATTTCGGGCATAAGAATTCCTCTGTAGCCTCCCACTGCTGCCAGCTTAGTGATAACATGCATGAGTAGACCTTAGGTGAAAGAAGATGGGGAGATGAGGAGAGAGGAAGGATGGGAAAAGCGCAGCAAAATTGACAGATTCAAAGGAGCAAAGTGGTCTGAAAGCCTCCTACATTCCACCCTCCCCCTCCTTCCCCTTTGCTCCTAGGGGGGCCCGCTAAGGACGTTAGTGTCCATTAAAATTGCAGCATGTTTACATAAAACTAACACAGCCTTGTGCTGTCTTTACCTCCTACCTCATCTCACCCTCCTACATAACACAAATATGAACCATAATTAAATTTATTTACTGATGAACAAGCAATACTTTCACATGTAAACTAACATGCAGTTTAAGACTTTAATCCTCTATCCTTGTGGCATTGTACAGAACTTCCTCTCATGAACTTCCACTGACCTGACTCTTTTGTACATTAGAACAATCAGAATTGAGAAAAAAAGTGCTGAAAATAGGAAACTCTTTTACTTTACTTGCATTAATTTTTCTGAGCTGGCTAGCATTGTGTTAAATGAAACAAGTTGCAAAGTCATGCACACACACAAACACAAGTGCATTCACACACTTCACCTATCAGCTACTATGTTGATGCACTACCCTGTTTAGCCTTTGAATGATTCAACACACTCTATTGCAAGGTCCATTTGCTATCTGATTCCTTTTGTCAGTGTGGTTTTCTCAATATTCTGCTGATGATCCCTCCCCCCTCATCTCTGGCAAGGAGCTGTGGGCTTGATGCCCTCATGCCTATTAACCCTCTCAGCCTCTTCAGCAGCATCTCTGATGCTTTATGCAGCACCAGAGATGGCACATAGAGCCTGGAGGAGAGAGACGGTGAATGTAGAATACAAAATAGTAGAAAGAGAGAAGAATAGGTCCAGTGAAGAAGAAAAAAGGCACACAAGTATACATGAGCAGTTACGGGAGGAGTGCGCTCATCATGATGGAGGTGATAAGGCCCCCCTCCAGGTGTATTCTGTGCCAAAATGGCTGAGGTGACATCCTCCCTCTTCAGTTCCAGGGGCTTTTGGCACTGCCTCTGACAGGGCATACATCTCTGCAGGAGTGGCTGGTTACCACTATGGCTCTCTCAATTGTTCAGGCTGGATTGCCTTTTGCACATTATGGCTTTACAGAAAATGTTCAAACCTCCAGAGTAAGGTTTTCTGCAGGTGCCACTGGATGAATTTGTCTTCTTTTAAAACAACAAAAGCTGCACGCCGCTCTGGCTCAGCATCATTTTAATCACAAATATTTCAATTGTGCTGGATCTTATTCAAAGCATCTCCCTGATTATCTGCCATGCCAGTCCACCTGCCTATTAGTTAACATTGCAGAGCTGCAGTGACCAAGCCAGTGCCGGTGGGTCTGATATTTACCCCGGTCTCCACAGAATGGTTTCATTAACAAATGACAGATGTAATTACAGAAACCAAACCATCGTTTCATACAAACTCTGGCAATCTATTCACTGATTCTTCCATTATCCATGCTCTGTGGTCATGGATTAGCTCAAATCATCACTGTTGTATTATATAATCCACTTTAAAAAGGAGACTATTATGATTTAAACTGCTATAATCTGATCTCATTTACTCCACTGTCTCCTCAATTACTTCACCATTTAGCTAATCTCTGAATTTCTCTTCTATCTGGACCGATATGGGGGGTGTGAATATGCCATATTTTATTATACCAATTCAGTTAGGTTTTCATCACATTTTCATCACATTACAGGAATATTTGTGGCATTTAGCTCTAGATAGGACCAATCAAAAGCACATGGACAATACAGCCAAAGATTGCCATAAAAGAACTTTATCCTAAGAGAAAGAAAGACACTGTTCTGAATGTCAGAGGAAAGTGATAAATGTATGGTAGATGTATTATTGTGATCGGGACCATTGACTGTGCAATGGTTTCTTCTTGAAAATCTATGACCCCCTGTAGGAAAAAGGTTGTTAAAATGCTGCAGTTTGAAAGCCTGGTCATAACCATTTTTGCAAAGATCATCATTTATCCAGTTAAGGTACTGACTAAAAGACTGACATCACAGCCAAAAGAGTTTTAAAATGTTTGAAATAAATAATATGTTATAGGAACTGTGTGCACTATCAAGGGTGCAAGAATGCACCTGATGCTGTTGTCAGAATGTAAAAAGCAAGCTGAACTTTCACCTTGAGGGGGGCTGCACTATTAGAAGACTGAACAACTCTCTGTTAACGGTGGAGAATTTAAAATGTGTGGCAATTGAAAAATTGGCCTTGTTATTTTGTGTGGCAGCAAAATCTGCAGTTAGAGGGAAACTTATTGTATATTTAGTGCTGCATTTGGGGAGAATGAGCAAGGAGGACAGTAAATTAGTTTGTACACACTGTCTGGCTGGGGGTAATTATTTTGATTTGCATGCTTTTAGGAACTATGAAAGCCATTAGACAAGCTGTTAGCTGAAAGTAAAGAAATAGCACTGGCATACACAAATACTATGATACTAGAGAAAAGGCATCACAATTCATGTTAACTGAAAAGATAAGAATAAAATGAAACCTAACCTTTATCACAGACCAATCTTCTTACATCGTTCAAATCATAATTAACTCCTGCAAGATAGAACATGAAAATTACCTTTGATAATTGCTTCACATGTGAGATCCATATGGCGGAGCTACTACTGGCTGTTGAATGAACGTTCAACTGTCTGAGTCAGTGGGAAACACATGGTGATTCTCTGTAATTACTATCATAAACAAAGAGGGCAAAGATAGCAGATTGTACACACCGCACAGCCCAATAACCTGATTAAATGTAAAAGTTGCACAGTGGCAGATTGCTTATGATTATACCAAATATTACTGACTCTCATCAAACCCATATAAGGTAAGGAGAACTCATAGTTTAATAGTCTGTACACAGAAGATTCACACTCAAAAACAGATTTTTGTCTGAAATGCTGAGTCTTTGATAGAACATCACAGCCATTCATTGCACCTTTAATTTGTGCAAACTGGGGTTGAAACAAAGGACTAAATTAACCACTTTAATTACTGTAAGGAACTATGAAATATGTATGTGTATATTATTATGCATTACATTTGTGTATAAACAAATAAATGGGTATATCTGTATATGAGTGTCTGTACAAGCTGTATGTATTGGCTATAGTTTTTGCTATATTTACATCATGAACCGTGATGCCCATATGTGACATGTAGACATGTAGTGTAGCAGTATCCCTGGAAATTGTATTCGTATTGGATGATTCTGCAAGGCACAATTTAAGTTCAATGCCAGCTGCCAGTGCCAGTGCAGGAAGTAGTCAGACAACAGTCAGACAAAACAAATAGTTTCGCCTAACCTTAACCATAATGTAGTTGGCCTTGCTTGAACATTGAGGATGTTGAGGACAGCAGCTCTCCAACCTCACAACAGCATTTCTGCTGGTGTGAAGGCGCAGTTATTCTGCTGCTGCTGCTTGTTTCTTCTCTCTTGCCATCACTGCGATGATGAGTTATGAGCCCACGTCTAAATGTGATGCAGTAGTATCTCACACCTGGCAGTCCAGGAGGGATCAATAATTGATCTCGACAGTGTGCCATCACCTTCCAGGTCCCCTCAGGGTTCACATGCACACACGTAATACCAGGAAACACAGACGCACACATGTCCTTTTTTGCTATTACTGTAATGATCTACACACAGCCAACACAGGTATAAAATGGAGTTGTCACTCAGTCGCATCACAGCTGATCAGATGTCAGGTTGTGCTTAACCTCGACAACTCCGCTGACCTTCCAGATGACACGGCTGCCTCTGAGGTCAAACTGTGAGTCGTACATGATCAACGGCTGTGTTGATGCTGAAACCTGCAGACTACTACGCTCTATTTTCCAGGAATAACTTAAGAAGCCGGCCCTTTTCACAGCTATGTGCACATAGGAAAAAAGGTTTGCTCAAAAAGTACTCTTTTCGTTTCAACCATCAACCCTTTCCCTTTATTTTTCTATCTCATTCAGCCTTTCCTGGTTATATTTGCTCCTTAAATCAACTACCGCTGCCTCCTGTCTCTCTTTCTCCCCCAATCTCTGGATGTTTAGGCGTTTATGAGAGAAGGTGGAAAACAGCAGGTGCGAGGCCTGCACAAAACACCAGAGAAGTGATCCAATTTGGTGTGGGCAGTAAATTGTGTGGACATCTGCGCACTGCACGGCGCGGAGCTGAGCACAGGGCAGGGTGGATGCATATCTCTGCCTGGCTGTACTGCTGACAGGGCACAGAAACAGCCGTGGAGGGGTGCCAGGCAGGCAGCAGAGAGAGAAAGACTGGGGATTGGGACCTGACACACTCTCAGAGTCTCCGTGTCCATATCTGACTCTTTAACCACCGTGGATGTTTTCTGCCGCGTTGCAGAAAGAGCAAGAGGGGAGGGCAAAGAGGAAAGAGAGGAGGAGAAAAAAGAAGTCTGACCTAAAATTCATCCAGTTTGTGAGGGAGGTGGTAAGTTTGGAAATTAATAGAATCTCACCATGACCATTATATAAACCTTCAGGTCTGACTGTAGACTGTTAGATTTGATAACTCTACATACAACTCTGTAGGCTGTGACACAACAACAACCTCCTTTACAGCAGACTGCTGCAAACTGCTGTGAGTAAAGCCTCAACTGCAGCCACAACGAGTGCAACAGCACGCGGTCTCGGGCCTAAATCTCTCCTCAGCCCCACAGGACGCCTCTCTAGGCCGGGCTAATTGAACAGATTACAAACCTTCCCTTCTTTCCCACTAATTAGCATTAGTGTGCCGTGGACTAAATGGGTCTGGAGTAGGGCTCGGCCCTTCACTTTTGCAGGTGATTAAGATCTCCTTCCACAGCAGCGACTCTGGTCATAACTTCATTTACGACTTGGCTGACTTTTCCAAACTCTGCTGGTTCCAGTCTCCCTCGAGGAGGTTTGGTCTGAATTTAGCCTCCTTTAAAGTGTGGAGATCTTTGAGTGGATTTAACACTTCTCTTAAAGATTTTTCAGCTCCATAGCTGTTACAGAGTGCTTCAGCGTCTTCATTTTCTTTCTTCACTGTATGTATTCAGCTGTATGCAGACTGTATTGCCTGTAGATTTGTCCTGCTTGTTGTCGTGATCATCCCCTCGCTCGTGAGTGTAATCTTAGAAACTATCATTTTCATCAGCACAAGCACGGCCCTAATCACTCTGATTTCTGTAGTGATTGTCAACATTATCATTGGCACCATTTTCATCTTCTTCAATGTCTTCATCACTGTAATACTCTACCTCCTCCCCCTCTATAATACTATTGCCTCCCCCTTCATCACATTTATCGCTGTTTGTTTTCCGCACTCACTTTCTTTATGGTTATGGCCATATGTACATATTCTGGTCTTTTCTGTAATTGCTAGTTTGGATTTAAGGCTTCTTTATGAATGCGTAGATGTGTGAAATTTGGTCTACAACTGAACGATCCATTTAGCCTCTCTAAACCACGCTAGATTAAACAAATTTGGTAAATCTCAGTCCATTCTCATTGGGCAACAGGCTGTACACTGCAGACACTATACTGCAGACTGGAACCCGACGTGCTTCCCATTCGAATTAATCTAATAGCAGTGCATGCTTGTATATATATTGGACAAGATGTTGCATTCACAATTCATTTCACACTTCGTTACCATGTGAAATTGTTGTCTGGATATACAGTATAGAAGGGAAGATCAATATATTACAGCCAGGTATTAGTGGTGCAATCCAATACAAGCGCCGGAGTTCGACTGATTCTGTAAACACAATTACAGAAACATGATACAGAGGTGCATGGTTATGCATCATAGCACGTGCACACATTTCAGACTCAAATGTACATACACGCACTGATGTTGCACACACACACATGCAAATAGTTGCCTTGGAAATGAAATTCACACACATACAAACTCCTCTTTGTTCCATTCCTCTTCACTCACCCCATGATTTGAATGGAGTAAATCATCATTGTGTTAAAGAAAGAGATTGATGGCGAGTCTCAATGGTTTGGCCACCCTTTCTATTTAGAACGACAGGTCAGTCGGCCAGTTAAGGATCCGACCTCTATTGTGGCCATCTGACATCTCTATTCATCATCACACAGTCTGCATCCTGCTGCTGCCTCTCAAGGCACAGACTTGCTTTGTGTGGCACTTTGTGTCCATGTTGCAGCAAATGTGGGGAAGAGGTGCGTGCTCACATAGTGTTGGCATTATGTTATAATAGAATATGACTGTATGAATTTGTCAGACCTTTTATACTGTGATTTATCTCCTTTTGTTACAATATCCCTGTGTGTATTAGGCCATTCTGGGAAATGTTGCAGGAATGCTTTATGGCAATATTGGATTTTTATATGATTTTCTGCATCGGTGTGTTGATGTTCTTTTTATTCGTCTGGTATTTAACCCTTATGCTGTGGTTGGGATCCTGGAGGCCCCTCCATGGCCCTCCTTAATAGCTCAAAAATTAGATAATTAGAGAGAGAAGAATTGCTGATGGAAATTATTCTGAACTGATGACATGTCTGCTACAATAAATGACAAATTACCTCAAACAAATAGTATTTAACGTTGTTTCACGCAAATTAAATACAGTATCTTTTTATGCTCTGTTGGCATTGATAGTAGATCTTACATACTTCTACCACTCTTCAATGCCAAATAAAGCTATCTGTATTCTGTTCTTCTCTAATTGACCTAAATCATTATTATGACATGATGACTCTTTGTCAAACAAAAGGAATATATTTGTGTAGCATATAAATCCTTATTTTTCTAAAATAACCATGCTTAATGGTCATTTACTTCATCAAATGTACAAGCCACGTTTGTGACAGTTTTGCCATTCCAACATTTTCCCATATATTAGGTTGAAAAAAAGAGAACAAGGTTCCACAAAAAGATTTTTCCCATTTTAATTATTAATTTACACATACAGGGTCTGTGGGACCCCAGTCAATGTGAAAGTAAAGTTAAGGTCAACAGACACAATGGTTTATTAATTGGATTAGCCAACAACTGACATTCCCGTCTGTCTGTTTGTTTCTTCCATGAACAGTTTCTTAGTTGTTTTCCAGAAAATGTACTTTAGCACAATATAATAAGACACAGTATAACATTAAATATACTTTTTATCTATATCACCCTTTTCTATGCGCACATTCAAGGTTGTAAATGCATTTCTCAAGGTAATCTAACTGTATATTTTGTAGTTTATACAAGCAGTTGGCAACTATGTGTTTCAGTGTGACCCAGCTGCTTCTTCAAACTGGCTTATAGAATGAAGCGAAGCTCAGTCAGGTTTTCTGTTCTTTCAGAAAAAAGACGAGATTGAACAAGAGAGATGCAGAGAAAAAAACCCAGTATTTCTCAGACAGTAATAGGTTGGTAAATGTTAACAGTTTTCCATTTACCCTTACATGGAGGCATCATTTTCTCAGAGCTTAGTACATAGGACTCTTCTTGGTATTAGAGGTGAAATAATAGGACTGTGTTTAGAAGCGAGGGAGTACTTTAAGGGGGATTTAAGCAATACAAGTGTTTAAGGAGATACATTAAAAAGTTTACAGTGACAGGCAGGATTGGGTCTTTATCGAAGAAGACAAGGCATGGTGAGAGACCTGGCCGTTGAGTCTATTGCCCGGTCTCTCGTGGCTCCCCCGTGTCTCTCATAACCAGGTAGGACATTTCCCATCTGCAGGTCTGGCCTTGTACCGCGGTCATGTTTCTGACGCTTCATTTTCTGTCATCTGGTTCGGCCCGAGTCTTATTTCAAGGTGAGCTCTGCCCCTCAGTCCCTGAAAAGAAAGAGTGAGAGAGAGAAAAAGTGAGAGGAAGAATCCTCCAAGGTCACTTTCAGTGTCTCTCCGTTAGAGTTGGTGAGTTCCTGACAAGGCAGAGACAGTTTCAATTTCTCACTGACTGTCAGGAGCTCCCTGTTTTTTAAACGCCTGCGAGACAGAAATAAGCAGAGGAAGATGTTCCCAGACTTTTCTGTATTATCTGAGGGGCATTCTTTCCTTCTGCCTTATCTCTCTGTCAGAAATGGCCCTTCAGTGATTTCTGCCAGATAACCGCAGCGGATGGACTGTTAGGCAGATAGAGCAAAGCTTCCTCAGATACTGTGGATCTAGACCTGGCTGTTTTTCCACATGTTCCTGCCCCTCAGTGATTCGCAAATCCCACTGAATGGCAGGTTGACAGACACCGCACCTCTGCTTCTAAGTAGAGTGTGGGGGAGAAAAACAAAAAAAAGTGGGGGAGCGATCGTCCCGAGGTGCCTGAAGTGCTGCACGGTGAACTTTCTTTGACCACCTCCTCAATCAAAAGTACAGCAAAAGTCATCTTCCTCTTCCAGGTGCGATAAAGACATCAGATCAGAGAGCTTTGACGTGACATATCATGGACATCTTCATCTGGGCTTACTGACTTGGAGCTTGTTGCTGCTTTTATTGTTTTGTGAAACAATCCACCGAGGGGAGGGATGCCATGTCAAAACTGTTTTTAGAGGCTTTGGCGCTGAAGGGAAATGGAAACTTCAAAGAAAGCAAACTGTGCACGTGCCTGTGTGTGCGCGCATGAGTGACCTAAACAATATTGGCTTCCTGTTGACAAGTTAATGATAAGGTAATTGCCTGGTGAGCATATGAACTTAAAGTCCCCGCATTCTCTCTGAGATAAAACCCCAAAAAGTAGCTTATCCTCCTTGAAGGCATTTGGTTAACTCTACAAGTCCTCACTTTACTCCACTATGACAGATTAGTGTTTGGAGAATTTGGGAGGAAAAGCGGAGGGGAGGAGTGGAAGGGCCGATAAGCGGGTTGGAAGCAGCGGTGGGGAATGGCGTGGCAGCAATAGGCTGGACTCCCGCTGTCTCCTCTTTGGGGAGATCCCCACTAGTGCTGTCCCTACTGTAGTGTAAGGAGAGGCACAGCCAGGGGTCTTTGAAGTACTGCTCTGTTATTACATGGATGAACTCATTTGTGCCGCTATTATACAATCAACGCACCACGTCTGAAGACAGCTCCCATTGTTCAAACGACTACAAATCTGTGCCCGTGCAGAGCGGAGAAAGTTGTGACTCACTGAGAGATTCCTGACAATATCACTGGAGTACAACGCAGCGCTTTTGTGTTTCCAAATGTTTGGCTTACCACTCGAGGGATGCAGATCCTGCTCCTAATCATAAAACACTTGTTGTACAAATGCTTTGGTTGTATGTTTCACTCCTGCCGCCGATGAGAGCAGTTTGTCACTGACATTTAACTTGATCGCCGTTTTGGAAGATGTAAATTACCAGCTGTTGGGAGAGGAAACAGAATGCAACATAAAGATATCATGCCATGTTGGTGTTAACCCCTCTTCAGCTCCGACACTCCAGCTGCCATCTGCGCCTGCGTGTGTTACCTCGTATGTCTACTACAGTGTTTTTATCCAGCAGGAGCAATCCCCATGAAAGACAGAATGAAATGACATAAAACCAAATGACCCAAGTTCAGAGAGAAGAGTGACAAATGTTGATTGACAAGATTTTAGCAATAAATTCACCACCAATTTTCTTAATTAATTGATTAATTAACAGTTGGGGAAAATCTCAGAATTTCTCAGACTAACTTTATTTTGTCTGACCAGCCATACAAAACCCAAAGATATCCAATTTAATATCTTATCTTTAACATCTGGGAAGTTGCAATCAGTGGGAGGGGTTATATTTTTGCATGAAAAATAGCTGAAACTTTTTAGTAAATAATCAAAATATTAACTGACTGATTTTTTCCCCCACTAGCAAAATCAGTTAATCAACTAACATTTTTATCTTTTCTGTGCAGCAATTCAATTTTATTCTGCTGTATCTATTCTGTCTTTGTGAGGCCTATAATCTTTATAATTGTTTGTGTGTTGACAAAATGTTGAGATGGGCTGGCACAGGAACATTTTCAAGGCTGTCATTAGTGGCTTTGTTGTGCAAGATTGGTCTAATATTCCGCATAATGCGCGTGAGGGGGCCAAACACTTGAAAACTCACTAAAGTGCCGGCCAGGAAGGCAAAATGTTAGAAGCACTGAGGACCTTTAATGGTGTTAAGATTGTTGGAGAGATTGTGAGCTCTGATGTTGGTCAATCCCTACATCAAATATGGAAGTCTAATTATTATTATTTTTTTTTTTTTTGCAATAAAGAGTGATAATTTTTATTATAACATTTTGTCCTTGTTGGTCTTACCTTCTGTGGCCACCTGCTGCGATGGCCTCACAACTTTCAACCAAACTGAACATTATGTCCCTCACAAAGGTTGAGTCTGTTGCAGGCTCTGCCGCATTGGATTGCTTTAGACTGCACGGATGAACACTGGAAACTGAAAATGACAGTCTTTATTTGACATATGAGAGACCAAATATGTTGTGTTATATGTTGAGTTTTATATATATATATATATATATATATATATATATATATATGTGTGTGTGTGTGTGTGTGTGACAGAAAACAGGTCTGGGAATATTCTAAATCCAGACCACCAGAAGTATGTTTAATAATTCACCCAAGATAGTTTCCTCTCTATTTCTCTCACTCCATCTCTCCCTCTCTCTTCCTCTCTCTCCTCTCTCTCTCTACCATTTGCAAGGTCAGTGGGTGCAGAAGGTTGGGCTTTAGTTGTGTTCTGTCGTCGTCACTTTCTCCTCAGAGCTGCAGGCTGCGACAGAGAGCCGGCTCGCGTAGAGACAGAGAGAAAGAGACAGAGAGACGCTACAAACATTAAACCCTGTGCCAGCCGTGGAGCGGCAGCAGCACGCTTGTTTTTTGCGCTGACAGTTTTGAGTCCTGCTTCTGGGTAATAACCGGCCCTGGCTCTCTATGTGTGTGTGGAAGTGTGTGTGTGTGTGTGTGGAGAGAGAGCTCCGAAGCGTGCGCAAGCCCATAATATAAGGGGGGGACGCACTTTACTCAGAGCCCATTTCTGCTCCAGCTGACGTGGGAGCAAAGAGAGAGAGAGAGAGAGAGAGAGAGAGAGAGAGAGAGAGAGCGCAGGCTGGACTGTTGGCTGGGCATCTCTCTCCGAGTGTGTGTGTGTGTGAGAGTGTGTGTGTGTGTAAGAAAGAGAGAGCCGGGGAGGAGGAGAGGGAAAAAAGAAAAAGCGGCGCTGACCTGCCGGGATTTTAAGACATCTAGCTGCGTGATTTTTCCCCCCTTTCTATCAGGACTCTTTTTTTTTTTTGGCTCATCTGTGGATACACACTCAGAGCGATGACTGGACTGAATCTCCCTCCGGCTCTCTGTAATTGTTCCAGCGAAGCCAGCCGCGCCGCTACAGCCGCCGCCGCCACCCGCCCTTAGAAATAAAGCTGCTGTGAAACAAGTCCAGCACCATCGCCGTTGTCTGACAGCTGGGATTTTACACTTTACAATGTCTTGAGACGCGACGGGAAAGCTGCAGAGATGATGACAGTGAGTATCGGGGCACCGGTTGGCGCATCCAGGCTACTTTTAGCTCGCCTACCCCCCCCCCAATCCGGAGTGGCTTTTATTAACGCGGGCGGTGACTTTTCATTTTGACCGATGATAGTGGATCGAGTCTGGGGTTGGTTGGTGGTGGTGGGTTTTGGGGGGGGGGGGGTCAATCTGGTCCACAGCAGCTGCGGTGGTGTGGGTGTCATCCTCCGCGGCAGCGTGATACTGGGCGTTTCTGTCACCGCTGTTGCCGGGGGGATAGCGGGCTCCTCCAGGGACTTTTTGGGAACATTACATCATATGAGTAGCCTGTGGCAAATCTGAGGACACGCACGCGTATTACCCAACTGTTTGCGACCTGGACGGGGTGTCTTTTTCAATCCGATGCCCCCCTCCCTCCCGCTTCCCTCCTTCTTTTGAAATAGATTATAGCCTATATGTTGCCAGATGTAACCCTGTCATGCGTGCACGGACGCCACATGGAGTGCGCCTTTGACGCACGCAGAGACTGGGCGTGTGTCGGTGATGTCCCCTTCGCAAAGCGCTCAGGGAAAACGACGGGGCAGAGTTGTGAGGGATAGTCTTTGACATAAATTAACCCCCCACCCCGTCCACCCCTCGCCCCCTCCCCTCGCCCTCTCTCACAAACACCCGCCCGGCTGCGGGGTGGAGATCGGTGGTGCAGCTGTCAATTTGCATGTATTTTGTGGCCAAATCCAGCCTGTACGGTCCGCCTGCGCCTCGGTTAATCCCACAGCGGATCAGCTTTACCGCTCCAGCCTGCCGTCTTGCAGCGCTTTCCTTCCTCCCTCTTTCTCTCTCTCTCTGTTTCTCTCTTTAATACACAGACACTTTAAACGATTACATTATTTTAATCGGGCTCATGTGACCGTCGTGCGTTGACGCCGCGCCGTTTGTTTGGAGGCTGCACGGATCGGGGTGACACTTGAAGGAAACGGATCGGTGGCCGAGATTTGAGACGTGATCGCTGCCTCGGAGAGTCCGCTACTACTCAGCGAGTCTGCCCACTTCGGGGAGGCGAACCCAGGGTTTTTGTTTTTTTTATTGAACGGCGCTCGTAGGGTGCCAAAGGCGGAGATGACAGGCTGGTCCGCGCACCGACGGGGACCGGTGACCGCGCAGTGATCCGGCGCGTTTGATGAGCACGTCGGTAAGGTTGTTCTCCGCTGCACGGACACACTGTGCGGTGTAACAGCGAGTACAGAGCGGTGCTACATTTCCAAGCTTTTAAATCTTCCCTTTTACATGTTGTAAATTTGCTGTGTAATAGCGGGTCTAAGCGAGCATTAGGCCCTAAGTGGGCTGGTAATGTTGTGTGGCCTTAAGCCCCCCTCCCCCTCTCCTCATCTCTCCTTCAGTTGTAAACCTGCAGGGGCTTCTGGAGATTTTCATGTCAATAACCCACAGATTGTTAAAGAAAATGATCCAAATGAACTGACTGTGAGATTTACTGACGTTATTACTGTCTGGACTGAGCAAAACAGTGATCTTACATTCTGGCACATTAATGGCTGAAGTTGACCTCTTCCTGTGAACACCCTGGAGGTCCCAACACCCCACTGACAAACCCACAGTGGTACCAGAGATGTTTTTCTCCCCACATAACACTGTTGTAATAATTTGACATCTCGCCACCATGTCGAGGCTAAATGTGGTTTCAGCCGGCGTCACCTCCGTCAATGCAGCAGCTCCGCTCCCGTTCTCTTTGACCTGTTAGCACTTTGTGGAGAAATGCAAGTTCCTCAGCATTAAAGTGGCTCATGTCTACACCGCATCAGCAATTTGTGCATCTAGTCTCCAAGATGCTGAGTCATATTGCTTCGCCCAACATAGATATTTTCTGCATTGTCCTTTGACGTCAACAGCCAGCGTCTGCACAGGTGTGGTCCAGTGGCCAAGAAAGCTTATCATCATCAGGATAATACTTCTTTATACTGCAGTTTCTCCCTCTTGTGAAAGAAGCAAAACTACCATAGGTCCTCGTGGCCTGAACCAGCAATCAACAATCTTCATAATGAATTTCTTTTCCAGACCAGCTCATAATGTGGATCACGTAGGAACGTGTCGTTAATTTTTCTTTGCCCTGAAAGAAATTTTGCTGCTCCTTGCTTTTCATTAACTTTTAAAAGTGGCATGAGGTTGTATGGTAATGCGCTCCTGTGGAGAAAACACTGATAACTCTGCAAGGGAAGGCTCGGGTCAGGTGGAGATTTGTGGAGGGTTGTAAACAACGCTGGATGTTTTCATTAGCTGTGAACTAATCAGTCAGACGGTGATTGGGGCTCTGCAGGAGCAACACAGTCAAGGTTAGACAAGAACTCTGGACTCATCTGTCCGTGTCACAGGTTGGTGTGTTGTGTACTGACGTGTCAGTGCCACTCACGCTCGCCCATCACAACACCCTGTTTTGTCCCTGTGGTGCTGTGCAGATGTAGCAGTGGATGGTGGGATATTATTCTGACACATCCAGCCACACGGACTCTGCCTTCGCTGTGTGTGTCAAGTGTTGCACAAGCCCACACACACACACTGCACACATTCACCAATACAGAGGAATGTACAATCAGTTTAGTCTAGTAAGACGCAGAAGGCAGAAGGCCGGCCACCGAGTCCAAGAGAGACAGTGACTGCATAATTCCGTGCAGAAAGGAAGTTCCTGCGGGACAGGAAGTGCTTTGTGGTTGCCGGTCTCAAACCACAACACTGGCATGACTAATCTAAGTCTACACACTTCCTTAAATTTTTATTCTCCTCTTCTCCTTCCCACTCTTTTCTTTCTCACTATACAACTTTTAAACTCTTGTTCATTATCCAGATGTTCCTGACTTTTCACTCTTTCTCTCTGTTCTTTGTCATTGCAGGATTACCGGGAGGATGGCATGGACCTGGGGAGTGATGCATCCAGTCGTTCCAGCTCAGAGTCCAACTCCAACAAGGTTACGCCTTGCTCCCCTTCTCTTGACCTGGCCACATTGGAGGACTACAAATCCTCCCCCTCTCTGGACCTGGTCACCCTAGAGGACTATGAGGAGGATGAGGACTACCAAGAGTATAAGAAGAAAGTGATAGAGGAGTGGGAGAGTGAGTATGGAGAGGAATATAACTCTCCACAGCCTTCTGGTCAGGAGGAAGGCGGAGGAGGCGTTGTGGGGGTCGACAGCCTGGCCGAAGGCTACAGGAAGACGGTGAACAGTCGCAGCCTTGCTGAAGAATTCCAGGATGTGAAGACAGTCCCGCCCATCCCGGCCCCTAGCGGACTCACTGCCACATCAGTCGCAGTCGTCCCAGAGGAACTGAAACAGAACGGCAATCTGATTTTGCCCAGGAGCAACCAGCTCCACTCTCCTGGTACACCACAGGGGGGCACAGGGACTCCCAAGCTCAGCCACCGCAGCTCCAGTCAAGGCAGGGGGAGCCGCAGCTCTACTGGGGGTGGTGGTGGTGGTGGAGGAGGAGGTGGAGGAGGCAGTGGAGGAACTGGGGGACGAATGGGGGGATACAGAGAGGAGGAGGGTGTAGAGGAGGAGCCTCTGCCCACCATGGACTGGGCAGCCCTGGAGAGACACCTGGCTGGACTGCAGTGCAGAGAGCAGGAGAACCAGAACCTCAACCATATCCAGAACCACAACATGGGAAAGACCAACTACACCTCTGTAAGTACCTAAAGATTTGACATGTTGTTTCTGGATGTCCCTGTGGGGTTTTTTTTAGATTTGGAGCTTTACTGCTTATGTGTGTCAAAGGTTATCTCACTCATCATCTTTCTCAGTTTTGCCATGCTCTGGTGGACAGCTGTTATTCAGCAGTTATCTGTGTCAGATGGACCCTGGAAACGGGAGGTTAGGTTAGCTGGAGTAAGGAAGAGGGATTAGTCAGCTAATGTAGCGCTAAGCTATGTGGCCCAGCTATTAACGTGACTATCATGGTAGTCTGAGCTCTGAGCATAAGTACACTGATTCACAGAGTTACTGCAAATCCAACAGCTGAATTTGAAATATTTGCATGGCTTATTTATCTCAATATTGTTATTGTTATTATTTCATGATTTTGGACAGATAGGGTTCACTAACCTTACAGTCTTATATCTGTTTAACCCTCCTGTTATGTTCGTTTCTCAGGAACAGCAATGATGTTCCTAGGTCACTTTGTTATTTTCTAAAAGTGACAAAAAACAAAAAATCCCTATAAAGATAGTTTATATTAGCTCCAATACTAACCATTTCAGTCAATATTTAGTTCAATGGTTTTCTTTACCTCTCACAATTCTTTTGTTCCGGGTCAAATTGACCCGCAACATAACAGAAGGGTTAACCTAATTTTAGGAAATCTGAATGTCCTCTGTTGTGGCCATATGGTGTTTCTACCAGAAGAGGTCAGTGTTGCACTGACAGTCTGCAGAGAGCTGCTGCAGGCCTTTCATGCTGCACCAGGAGTTCCACGGCACCAAAGGTTGTAGTGATTCACTCCCAATCTCATGACATCACTCAGATTAAATCACAGTCCCAGCCAGAGTTTTATGGTTTAACATTGGTCTGTGGGTCCAAAAGGGTGTAGCTTTAAAAATGTTTAGGGAGGAGCAGGAGAAAATTGCTTTCAGCAACCACAGTTGCAGTGCAGACACTCAGCTCTGATATCACTGAGTAAAACTGAGTGAGGGCAAATGTGTGTTTGAGAAAGGGGGGATTGGTGTTCTCTTTTGGTATGCAAGCACCAAGACCTTTTCTGTAGCGCACACAGACAATGGCTGCAGCAAGTGCCATTGTGAGTGTGTTGTGTGTCTTTGTTGGTCTGTCCTGGAGGCCCCCTCTGTCTCCCTGAGGCATGTCAGGAATGCAGCTGGAGAAGTGGGGGATGAGAGGAAGGAAAGAGGGAGGAAAGGACAGGAAGATGCTATCTTCAGGACGGGGCAGTCAGGGGGCCGCGTGGCTCGTGTGTTTGTGTCAATGTTCATTACCTGCTGTCCATCTTAAATTAGAAGGTCACCTCCTGCTTTGCTTTAGTCTGGGAAGAGTCTGCTCTCTCTCCCTGTCTTTTTTTCTCTCTCTCTTTAGGCAGTGGGCTGTGGGCTCTGTCTCCACATGCAGCCACCATGACCAATAATGGACATTTACACGCATGCTCCTCACCATAGACTCGTTCTTGGTCTCTGCTGGTGTCTCACATGTGTAAACACGAACGCCTGGTGTGGCAGAGAGAGATATCCCAGTCCTGATTGTGATAAAGTGCCACAGCTTCTGACTGTCTCTCCTATTTCAAGGAAAAAACAATTCTCACAAAGAAAAACAGCCCTCATTTTGATGTCCTGAGTAGATAAGAAATTGGAGTAAGCTGTGTAATCCCACCTGAGCAGGGAGCAGAAGAGATATATGATAGAAAAGATGACAAAACACAAGCTCATTCTGGACAATCCCTCTCTCAAAATCATTTAAGTGCTACCTCCTTAGAGGAATGCTCATCACAAAGTCCTTTCTCTGAGCTTCCACATTGACCCTCTGCTAACATGCTAACAAGTGCACAAAAGCAGTCAAGTGTCAATTTAGGAGCTGAGACATTCCCACAAGACTTTCCATTAAGACATTCCCACTGTCTCTCTATGTCAGGGAGCATCTGAGTTTTCTTAAATTTTCAGGACTTAACAGACACGCTGGAGGAAAAGGGGGGCTGGTGCTTTTAAAATGTTGTTAAATATTTAGTCATCCACTTAGACGGGACCCGCCAGCAAGATGATGCGTGTGTTCATGTATGGAAGGGTCTGTCTGTCTGGGATGTTGCTGGGGTCCAGAGGGACAGAGATATTCATGCTTCAGTAGAGCTTCAAAAGCATCTGTGCTTTCAGGAAGACGGGACAGGCTGAAGCTCAAAGCTAATAATCTGCAGTGGTCGCTAAGTGCCTGGAGACCAGTTTAGCTGGTCAGATGCAGTCGCCACAGCACAACACATGCACACATTTGGGTATAAGAAAGATTTAAAATATTGATCAGGTAAAATGTGTGCGTAAACCAGACACACAGTGCATCAGACAACATAAACGTATGTAGCACTGAGACTTCTTCCTGCATACTGGTTGTCCTGTCCACATCTCCATGGCAACAGTCCCCATGTGCTTAGTTTGGTTGAAGACACAGTTGAACCTGCAGGTCTTATACGCATATACACTTAAATACGTTTGTCGCTTTTTTGGCAAGAGTTAAATGAAAAGATTGATGCCACTGTCATGTATGGTAATTATGCAGTTGGTAACAATGGTAATGATAACAAAATCCACCTACAAGCACCTCCAGTGCCCCCTAATTGACATTTTATGTCAATTTATTTAATCCACACAAAAATCAAAGTGTAAACACAGCAAGTTCCGGTGTTATGTAAAGGATGATTTCCTGTGTTGCCATTTTACAATTAAGCCAAATGGCCTCAAGATTTATTTAAACACACAGCTAGTGGAGTGGTATAAATTTTTCACCATGCAATGAAACATTTCTTTGTGTTGTGCTTTGGCGATGATTTGTTTGGTTGGTGCAGGTGTGTTTAGTTAGGGTGTGGTTTCTGGCTGCTGTTATCTGTAGTGTCTGCCTGCAGGCTGCGGGTGTGGGGTCAGAAGGTCTCCTCAGGACGAGGGGCATGCTGACCGTTTGTAATTTGTTTCTAATGAACTCTGGAAGTCGCGTGGCAGAGAGAGGCCCACAGGGACCTCGAGCACACCACCGCAAACCCTCCATTTAGCGCCGCACCCCTGGAAGGTAAACAATAATATTATTCTTCTGAATTGGTCTTGAGGTGGAAAAGGCTGAGATGGGGTCAGTCTACATGTGTGGCTATCAGTTCTTAGAAATGTACCTTTGCATTGTCTAAGGTGAACACTGGAAAAATATTAAATCCATGCCTGCAGGCTCCTTCTTTTTCAGTCTCAGAGTGCACACACCCAGACTTACTCACATAATTTAAAAACACCCTATGGGCAAACTGGTCATAAAGATAGGGACTGTGCTGAGACCTGCAGCACCACTCCTACTCTTTGAAAGTGCAGAGAAGAGCTCACTCTCTGTTGCTCTGAGCAAATATGTCAAATAGCACATGGACTCAACTGCAGTCATACTGTTGAGGCATACATTCACGCACTGACACACTAATGCCTCATGACAACTGTGAAATCAAATACAAATATTCATACAGTACAGTACAAAGTAAAGAATATTGCCCCTAAACACACATGTTCTGTTCATAGACTTGATAAACACAATGTCCCTGCAACAGTGATTTTCTCAACTGTCTTCCCATCTTGTATTTTAGCACAGCAGGACTGTCCTCTCAAGTAGTGTCACTTTTTCACATACACATAAATCAATACAATACAATAACTCAACACTCAATACACATAAAGAAAAAGTAACCACTTGTGATGTAATATCTATAACCAACAAACCTGCATAAAAAGTGGACACATGGAGTTTGGAATGGTTTAGTGAAAAGATGTTGCATTATGGGATATGTAGGATCTTTGTCTTTGGAGCTACTCACTCTGCTGCATCAATTTCAGCCATTTTTATGTACTTTGTGTGCTTTCTGTAATTATGTAAGCATTATAATGTCATCATAATCTCATTAATGTTATTATAAATGGCATATAACAAAGGTAGCACATAACTTATGTTACATGTTACATTACACATTGCCAAATCTCCAACAAGGCTACTTCTAAACATATAACCCCTTGTGCTGTTTGGACACACGTTACAATTTATTTTTGTCTGCTTCCAGCTGTTAGAGGAAGTAACAGGTACATGAACATCTACTTAATAGGAAAGTGTTGCTCAAGCATACCATGTCATACAAATAGTGAAACGGCCAAGAGCTGAAGCAAATTGCAGAAGTGTGGCGTGCTCTGCCCCAGGAAAGTACTCAAGGGCTGTAGAAAATAAAAGGATGAGAAAGAAACAGAGTGAGGTTAGGGGAAAAAAAACAAAGGCAGAGAGAGGTTTCTCTGTTCCTCTCTCTCCAATCTGTGCTCTGTGATTACGTACAAGTTCAGCAGTTGAACTGTGCTCACCACCCTCCACTAAGAACCTAACTACTACCTTCTCGCAGTACTCGAGACCGCGCTGCGTAGATGGTGAGAGAGGGCAAGGGTAAGAGAGGGAAGAAATTGTAGGGTTTTAGAGGTCTTGAGTGCAGTTATAGTGGATATAAATAGACACCAACACAAACAATGAGTGTAAAGTAGTCACACTGGAGTCGGGTTCAGCACGACCAAACCGAGCAGGGAAGTCTGAATAGTCTGAATTTAAGAGAGTAGCAAAAACTTTGGGGGAGAGCGCGATTGGTGGGATCAGAAAGAATCTGTGGTGGAGGAGGGAGGTGAGAGGAGGTTTGTGTCAGAGTCTGGAGTGTGTGTAAAGACACTGCTGAGCCAAAAAGGGCAGACGCTTGGAGATAAACAAAGTATATATATGGTGAGGAAGTGGGAGGAGGCTTCAGAGATGGGAGGCAGGGCTTTTTCCAGGTGTGGAGGGCAACCTCTGAGGCTCTGGTGTCTGGTCCAGCCCCCTTAGGCTTAACCACTGTTCCTCATGTATCATGTGTGTGTGTGTGTGTGTGTGTGTGTGTGTGTGTGTGTGTGTGTGTGTGTGTGTGTGTGTGTGTGTGTGTGTGTGTGTGTGCAGTACCAGCTGAAACACGCCCGCCCCTCTGCACACTCACACACACTGACTGCACCGCCTCTGCTTCATAGTCAAGCAGTTTTCTGTCTCCTGTTAGTCCACGCACACACACACACACACACACACACACACACACATGCACTCACTCACCTCACTAAATCAAAGGATATCTTTTTCTTCTCATGGTATCCTGACAGTTCGCCAGTGTTGGTAGATTTTTTTTTTCTCTCTCCTTTTCTCTTTTTTTTATCAGTGGAGTATTTTTCATCTCAGCCTAACCTTGGATTCCTCACAGCAAGTCGGGCACTTAACTCAGGTAAAGCAGAATATGACCTCTTCTGACATTTTTAATAGTGTATTTTCTCTCTGGTTGGATAGACCCCTCTCAATATTACATGTGATGTGGCTGTAATCAAACCAAGACAGGACTTCAAAAGATTCAGACTCAAAAGTTAGATCAATTGTTTGGCAGAAGCGCTCACATGTAATTGTAGCCCAGGGCAGTACATTCCTCCGCTGTGACATGTTGTCTTTTGACTTTGTATGTAACAGAAACGTTAAATATGTCGAAAATGCAACATAAAGTAGAGCCAGCTGCACGTCTGTCCATGCGTCTCAGTTTCTTCAGTGACCCTTTAACACAGAGCAGGTTCATGCTAGGAGGACTCTGACCATATGTGGGTTGCTATTGCCCGCTATTTTTTTCTTTCTTTCTGGCAAAAAAAATGAAATGTGGAGTACACATGTATTTGAATCCTGTTTTAAATACGCAAAGTTTTGTGCTCTACACCTGTTTTGAATGTTCCTCTCTCTTGAGGTGCAGACAAAGGTTGTCGCACATGAGCTCAAAGAAATACCTGCATTACCTATAGATACCTTATGGTCACCTGAGGGCTTCCTAAAATCTGCGCTTGCAAACAACACAAAGACTTCAACTGACTGGAGACTCACATGCACATTCATTCTGCACCTGCATGGAGGAAATGAGGGAGCTTAAAAGAGACAGAATAAACAAACCTGTAACATCTGTTAAGAGGGACTTCATATATACACGAAGAATAAAAATAGAGACTAAGTCAGATAAGAAGGTGCAGCTGCCACTTTAAAGCTTTGCGCCAGCCTTTATGGTCTTTTGCTTGGGGAACAAGAAAAGAAAAGGCAGGAGCAAAACACCAGAACAAACTACCTTAAATGGGTAAATTCTGACCCACAAGGCTGAACAGCCAGTCAGTAAGCTCTTTCACTGTTGACAGTTCAGCATGCCTTAATGAAGAAAATGTGACCGATGGCCAGGTGTCTACTTGGTTTGTCTGGTAGAAAAGACATATAGAATCTAGTGTTTATCTCTGAGGAGCCCAGAATTGACCGCATGGCCTTCAGCTGTGGTTGAAAGTAAAGTCACTTTGACAAGTCAGGTGCTCTGCTACATGATGTCTTGTCTGGAGGGGGTACACACCTGCATAAGTACTTGTAAAGTAAAAATTTTGTTGTTTAGACTGACTTGCTGGGAAGTCTATACTGTCCAGACATCCCTTTTGCAAACTGTAACCAGGTGAGGCATAAACATCCAAGAAACACCACGCTTATTAGGTTCAGGACAGGAGTGGTCCTGTCTAAACTGCTCTTATCTGGTGTCAAAGTACAGTTCAGCAGCCTGATAATCCCTCCTCATCCGCACAGGTAAACAAACACAAAAACATACATTTGCATTGATGAGTAATGCTGCTGTGACTGGAGATAAAGTAGCAATAAATGTGCTCAGTGGAAGTGCATAGCTTGGAGCTACTCATTCCACCACTGGATTGATACACAAAAACTCACACATACACACCCTTTCTCTGATTCATTCAGCCATGATTCACCCAGTTCTGAGAGTCAAACCCCTCTTCAGCATGTGTTATATCCCATCTGGCATGGAAGTCAGCTTAGGCTCATACCAAGTCTCATTTTACTATACAGTTTCAAATCTTCTTCTTGTTTTCTTCTTTTCTTCCAGACATCTCATGTCTTACACTACTATTCCCACTCCTGTTCCCCGCTAATTGTCCTCTTCCTTAAGCTGTCAGGAGGCATTATAGCCTAATATTCTCACACAGCCAAAATACACCAGGAGACCATTTCCACCCCCCCTCCGCCTGCCTCCCCTTCTCCACCCTATGAAAACTATCAAAGAGGGGCGCAGGCTGTGAGTGGCAGAGCATGCTGTGGAGGAAATGGGGATTTATGTTTACAGCAAGGAGACGGCCTCTAATGTTATAACTTCATGTCAGTCACCGTACCGCACAGTCACTATAGAGCCGAGCCGAATATACACACTAATTCACACTCGCACAGAGGCGGTTTTTATAAGTGAGAACGTGGCGGAAGGAGGTAAAAAAAAAAAAAACAAGGTTTGTGGCAAGAAGGTAACAAAAAGAGAGTGGGAGCTGGAAATTGAGAAAGAGGGTTTATGTTTTCCAAGCAGTGAAAGATTTTACCATCCATCAGCTCTCCTGTCTCGTTGGAGAAATAAAGGGCTGTGTGTGTGTGTGCTTGCGTGGACATGTATGCTCATTTGGGTGGAGCTGAGACATGAAACACTAGTCTTCTCTGCTCCTAATTATAGTGTGTGTGTGTGTGTGTAAGAGGTAGAGAAGTGGGTTGTGATCTTAGTCTGTTTAAATTGCGCTAAAAATAAGGTATGCCCGCACACCCACACAGACCCCAACAAAACAAGGGTATTTTTGCCTCTGTGTTATCTAAGCTGTTATTCTGTTTGTGTGTGTGCATGTGCGTGTGCGTGTGCGTGTGCGCGTGCGTGGCGTGTGCGTGTGCGCGTGCGCGTGCACGAGGCAGAGGAAGACTTTGTGCCAGGTCATGCAGAGCTTCATCTGTTGCTGTAGAGAACAGAGCATGTTTATCTCATCATAACAAAGAATAATCATTCCATTAGACTAAAGTAGGGCTACCGCTAATGATTATTTTCTAGATCAGTTAATCTCTTAGTCTGTAAAATGGTGAAAAATGCCTGTTTCAATTTCTTTAAGCCTGAGATGACTTCTTCATGTTGCTTGTTTTGTCCAACCAGCTATTCAAACCCCAAAATGTCCAATTATCTGCATATAAGACAAAAGCAGGAAGCAACTGTGGAAGCGTTACAATTGAAAATCTGGAACCAGAGAATGTTTTCATTTTTGCTTGTAAAGTTACTTGAAGGATTAATCGAAACTATCGAAGCAGTTGCTAATGATTGTTCTGGCAATCTACTAAACAGTTAACATAGGGCTGCAACTCACAGTCATTTTGATTATCAATGAATCTGCTGAATATTGTTTTAATTAATCAATGAGTTTGGTCCATAACATTTCATAAATTAAAAAAAAATGTGTGAAAATTTTTTTCACACAATCACAATGTTTAGTTTTGTCCTACCAACAGTTCAAAGCCCAAAGATATTAAGAATACCATGATATAGAAACAAATCGAAACCTGGAATCAGAGAATGTTTGCAATTTTTGCTTGAAATACAATTAAGAATATGATTCATTGTCATATGTAATATGTATATGTTTATAAAATATATTCCCTTTATATTATTTCAGATCTAGACTAAAGTCAGTTATAGATTCCAGATTTTCATCTTTCCTTTTTTGCTTTTCCCAGTTTTTTATCTGTAAGCAAGAAAACAAGAAGCATGTAGGATACATGTCTCAGCTGCTTATTATTTGCTGTGACTCACAACCCCTGTGATGTCATGTAATTAGTGGTCAGTTGGTTTTTTTACTCAGTCGGTACACAAATCAGTTGACGCATTTAAGGATGTGAAGCAAATATTAATACAGCCTGGTGGTCACAGCATGCCCAGTCTTTGCACCACCAACTGCAGACAGTCCACATTAGAACAACCTCTGGTGGCTGATCATAAGACTGAACACCCACACACACCCACACACACACCCACACACACACGCACTCCCTGGCCTTCCACATCAGTTCCTCTCTGTCAGAGCGAGCTCATTACATTACGCCGGAATCTGGCCCTCACACTGAGCCAACCTGCTTTGCTATGCAGTGTTTTTACACTGGCACAAAATGTCAGCTCGCTAAAAGCATCTGTGCTCCCCTCTCCCCGCTGAGAAGGAGAAGGGAGGCAGAGAAACAGAGAGAGAGGGAAAGGAGGAGGAAGACGGAGAAAAGTGGTGAAAAGAAAGCAAATGTAGCTACACACTGAAAGGCCAGAGAGAGGGGAAGGAGGGGTGGATGGCAAGGCTGAAAAGACAGAGGGCAAGCTGTTTGTCGGAGAGAAGCAAGGAGAAGGAGGAGGCTTCTCAGCATGACCGAGAATCCAGTTTTTTCCATGACTTGTTCACAGAGTTACGGGCCCCTTTTTTTTCTTTTTTTTTTTTACCACCTACAGTATCATTTCCAGCTCTCGCCCACTAGTAGAGTACAGTAGAGCGATACACCATGTAATTTACCCTGTTATCAGCGGCTTATGATAAAGTACTCCTTATATCTGTTTGCATCTATAAATATGCACACACGCACACACACAGAGCAGAGTTAAATACACAGAGCCCCACATGAGTGGTGTTTTGATGTGCGGGGATGAGAGGAGGAAAATGAGGATGAGACGAGCTGCTCACCCTCTCACAGCGAGAGTGACACGCATAAGAGCAATTTTTCCTGCTCTGCGCAGACATAAATTACATTCCACGGCTGAAGTTTGGCATCAGAATTGGCACACAGCTATGTTGTTAGTAGAAATTCACTTCTTCTGGTTCTTAGATTTACAACCACGCCAGACGAGCATCTCTTAATGTGGCCAGTGTGTGGGAGGCTAAACTGCAGTCTGCCTGCCTTTTGTCTCCTCCTGTCTCCAGTTAATAATCTTTGCTCCGAATCGTCTTTGTTGCTGATTTAGGCCACTTACATAATCACAGTTGTTGTAGTTTGTTTGCAGCGTCTGTGTTTGGGGTTTATTCCTTTGCTATTTAGCGCATAATTGAGAGCCAAGGCCTTTACACAGTACAGTCTGGGTAGCGTCAGATATTGTTGTCTTTCCTTAGTGTGGATAAAGAGGTCCTGTCTCAATCTCCACCTGTGCTATGACTCAGATTGTAACCTTGACAACCGTGTGAAGGTCAGCAGGGGGTGTCTTCAGAGTGACTGCTGCCATGGTGATGGAGGAGAGAATGGGGGTTGCCGTTGCTTCTTGGATCAAAGCGTGGCTCAAAGTTGTTATTTTTTTCCCTTTCATTGCTCCTGTGAATGCGTGTACTTGCTTTAGTGCGCATGTGCATCAGAAAGAGAAATCAGTCCAGTGCATTTGTATTCAAAAGGGAGAAGCATCAGGCTTTAATGCATCTGAAGCTGTAAAGTGACTCACTACTACATGACATTGATTTCCACTCTTTAAGCTTGCAGACCTATTAAAGGCTAAGGTATGTTTAAAATGAGGGCACAAAGTTTCATCTGACCACATCTGAAGAAAAAAATGTTTATACCTGTGGCAGTCTTGAAGGTGGGGTGAAAAGCTCCTTTAAGCTTCTCGGCTCAAAGAGAGCAGAGTGGTTGTGGTGGTTGTGCGGTAAATGAAAAACAGAGAGCATGGGAGAAAGGTTCACTTCAACTGATGTAAAAATTAAGTCCAAACTCATTTTGAGTCTATACTTAATGTTCTTGAAGCAAAATCAGTGTATAAGTTTTTAACGGCTAATGTATTAGCAAACATCTGACTTAACATATTCAGCAGAAACGCGGCAACACAGACACTGAATTGGAGAAAAATCCTAGGGATGCCTTGACTTGCTATATGACTCTCTTCACCAGTCGCTCTTTAATCTCTCTGCCATTTCTCACTTGGCTTTACTGTTTATTCCTCTACTTACTGCGTACTTGTAAACTCAGCATAAGCTTAAGAGTGCTTTTATGAGGCGCCGTTGGTAGCTCTCACTGTAAGAAAAACAAGTTCATCACAGGTCAATGTCATGCACAGATAATTATATCCAAGGTTAGTGTGACACGATGGGCACAGTTCCACTCTGCCCCAGCTGGGCACCACGCAGAAGGCCAAGCCAAAGCCAGTGAAGTGCAGGCTGGGGCAGCGAGATCAGAGCAGGCAGCTCATCGATCCACTTCCAGGTCATTAAACCCAAGAGTGGTCTTATCGGCGGGAGGAAAGCAGCGTCACCCAACAGAGATCAATATCGGATGGAAAGATCCGGCCTGAGAGGAGGGATGAGATAACAGGAGGTATGTGTGTGTGTGGCCAGCTACCTTGCCAAAAAAGACAAAAATGAGAGCTGAAACAGATGTATGATTTAATTGCATCAGGATGCCACATTCCCCACATTCTGGTGCAAAGCTGTTCCACCGCTTTAATGGGAGAGTCGATAGTGGAGGAACATAAAAGCACTTACAGTTCTGGATAAAACCAAACAAACTATAAAAAAGTCGATTGGTGCTGAAGCTATGAGTTGATTAATCAACTAGTTGAACAATAGACATTTAAGACATTTAAGTGATTCATCATTAAGAGTTCAGTTGTTGGTATGTTTTTCCAGTTTCATGTAATGGTTTGGTGCTTTTCTGTTTGTTATTATATTGTAAATGCAATATCATTATGTTTCGGCTATTGATGGATCAAAACATGGAACTGTGGGAAATTTAAATAGGCATTTTTTTTACTTTTCTTTAACATTTTATAAAAATATTTTTTTTGTTTTATTTTTTTTTGTTTTTCTTTATTTAAATATTAGGACAGAGGTTATGAGGAAATTTTTAATGTGTTTTTTTGGGTTATTTAGATAAATTGATTGATCAATGAATCACAAGATAATCTTCAGGTATGCGATGATGCTCCAGTCTCAAGATGGAGTACACATGTTTACATCTCAGTGAGATCAGACGTTAAGGGGCGAGCCAGAAAACAAAGAGATGGATTTGTGACAGCGGCAGGTCAGGATAGAGGAATGGATGGAGAGATGGAGAGGGGAGAGATTATCTGAGTAGGTTGGCCTGCGTTTGGATTATGAGCCGTCCATCTGCCACTGTGGGATTATAATCCTACAAAGAGACAAACAAGAGAATGAGGGGAAGATGTGCATGCCATTCAGTGCACACATGCTATGTATAATTTACACACAGCAAAGCGCAGATGATACAAATTTAAGCCCGAAAAGAAGTGTTGAAAGTTTCAGTTTAAATCATGAAATGGGATCAGATAATCTAACATGAATGTCATCTTTTAGTACTACCATTTTTAGATGCTTGGAGCCAAAAACCCATTTGCAGTTTGATACCCTGGCCCCGTTTAAGTATCAGTTTTTAAAGAGTTGCAGCATCCTATCTTTGTTGACTATTAATGCAGCCTAGACCGGGATTAAAATAGAGGTTAAGGAAGAGAGTCTCCCCTCTGCCCTTCTCTTCCTCTCTCTCTATCTCTCTGTCTGGCACGACTCCATATGAAACGGCAGAATGACATTCTGACTCTGACCCACGCCAACCTCACCCTCCCTTCCTTTTCCCACCATCCCCTCTCCCCCACCGGCCAACTCTGCATACACTGAGCCCAGCAGCTCCTCCCCCTGTTTTCAGTCAGACAGAGAGAAAGGCGACCGGGAGTGTACTCTGCTTTCCGCTGCTCCCCTCCCTCCCTCTTTCTCTCTCTCTCTCTCCCCACTCACACACCCCTCCTCCAGTATCTCACTCCCCTCCCTCTTTCGGCTTTAGGAAAGCAGCGATCAGACCCTGCCCGTCTCTCTTAACAAACAGACAGACCAGAAAACAATCAGAAAACAGACGCAGAAATCAGGGGGTGACGACTGAACTGACGAGCAGGGGAATCTTTTTTTTTTTTTTTACTTTGGATCAAGGACTGGGTGGGATCCCTGCTCTCCTCTCCTCTCCTCTCCTCTCCGCTGGAATACCACTGCAGGGCTGGGAATCTTATCCCAGTCCCGCTCCTGTTCCCCCAGCTCAGCCAGCTCCGCTCTAAGATGCTGTGAAGGATGGTCCACCAGGAAAACTGTTCTTACCAGGTAGTTATCAGAGCTACATGACACATCACCTTCGTTTAATTTAATTGCCAGTTTCTGCTGATGTTGATAATGTTGCTGTTAGCCTCGCTGAATATCACGTTTTATCTCCTCGGCTCAGTTTATCACAAATCCTTGAATGTGCCACGATGAAAGTGGGACTTTGTTGAACATGTGTGGGACTTGTGTGTGTGATTGCGGAGACTCAGACCTGTGTGGGAGTCTTTCGTGGTTACGTGATTGTGTTGTGAATCTGATGGCTGGCTGGTTGCTAAGAGAGCACTTGACTCAAGGGAATAATGTCCCACCTCCTTCTCATCCAGCCTCATCAATCCATGTCAAGGAGGCATTAGGTGTGCATGTAACTGGAAGTTTATAGTGTCATGACTGCACTGTGCGCGCGCACAAATGCAATCTACCTAATGTAGAGGATGAGTATGGTGCAGGCAACATAGTGATAAAGGGGAATTTAAATGTGAACGGTTGCTCAGAGGGTTGTGTATACGCATTTGTGTTTGTGAGTGTGGGTGATTCTTGTGGGACATGTGACAGCAGTGTCCCACTTTATCTAGTGAGAAATTGGGAAGAAAGAAGCAAGCGGTGATTAAAGGAAAGTGAGTACACACCACAGCTGTACATCTGCTTTTCTATAACCAGCTCTGCTAGGGAAGAGCGCCTGCAATGCAGTGGAGATGGAGAGTGGGAGCGAGCAGAGGGGTAGATGAAAGGCAAAAGAGATGAGCTGAATATGCCAGGGGAGGCATTGAGGGGGAAAGATGGAGCTTCTTTGATGGGTAGAAGCAAGTGCAGAAGCTTGGAGAGACGCACGAAAAAAGCTGCAGAGGAAGTGATGAGAGTGAAACATGAGGGTCCTAGAGAGATGGGTGGGCCTCGTGGGTGTACTTAAAGTATTTCATCAACATGCAACATGGAACTTGGAGAAGTGTATTTTTTTGTATTTGCCCTGGAAAAAAAATGTGATTGATGTAGTATGTACTGCTGTTTTTCTTGTAGTCTTACAGATTCAGCTTAGTTGAAGATCTTCAAAGTCGGTGCTAACAACTGTAAGCGCTCTCCTCTCTGGCATTGTCAAAAATGCATAAAAACTGATCTCATGTCAGTTTTGTACACATCCTCTTAATGCTTGAGATTAGGTCTGGGAATTAATAAATGGCCCTCAGGTCTCTTGTTTAGGACTTTTGAGGTTAGAAAACCTCAAAAAGACAAAATATTTGTATTAATCTTGGCGCAAGTTCTCCATATTTGTATTTGCATGTCAGCAGGGCGGATTTGCGCTCGTGTTGGTGAGGGACCAGTTGTGTAATGGGATAAGGATTTCCTGCCATGTTTGGTGGCAGATAAAAAAGTAGATGGAGCGACAGAAAGGGCTAGGAGGCGAGAGCAGTGGATAACCAGAGAAAGTGACGCCAAAGGGTAAGTGGAGACAGCAGATGAAAGGCAGAGATGAAACGGGAAGGGACAGAGGAAGTATTGACGACACGGGCTGAGTGAAATGAAGGGAGCGACGGGTAGAAGGAGAGAAATGGGAGCGACAAAACGCTTTCTAAAGCAGCTGCACTGACACATGACCGTGCAAATGGAGAAAATAATTTACATTAAACATGTGAGAAATTAGAGAGAAGTTTATGGATGGGGGTGGAGGAAGTAAAAGAAGTTGGGGTGGCTTTAATGCAACACTAGAAGAGAGAAATGAAGTGAACATGAGAAAGAATGAGAGCGGTGAGCGGAACAGAGGGTTCAGCTTCTGATAACAGTGACTCTCTAGAGGCCCCTCAATTAGACTGGTAACCTGGCAACCGGCAGGCAGACAGCGCCCCTCACACACATACAACACACACACACACACACACACACACACACGCACACACGCACACACAGGGATGGAAAAAAGCAAAGGGCAATGAGGGGAAAGAACAGAGGAATGAAGGAGGAGAGAGAACAAGGGGTTTAATGAGGGAATGAAATGGACAAGATGGAAACAGATAAAGTGGGAAAAGATAGAAGTAGACAGGGTGTTGTCCCCGTGTCTCTGCTTGTCTCCTGGGACAGTCCACGTCCTGGGGCAAGCTCTGTTTTGATTATGAGCGTTGTTGTTTGCCTCTGCTTCAGTTAAGGTGTGGTCCTCGCCTTTTTGTCTTTGCCTGTTGGTGGTTTAAGGCAAAAAAAGGAGAGCAAAGACGGGGGCAAGAAAGAAAAGAAAAGCATCCGTCCTCCCCTATTTGCTCGCCTCATAATGCTTGAGGCAACCCCCCACCTAATGTCAGAAACCATCAGCCAATTAAGGTACAGGCTGACCCTGGGAGAACCAATAAAGTGACTATTTGACCCAGAGTCAACCAAAACCATGTATCAATTTAAGCCCTGTCAATTTTGCAAATAAACCTTGAGGCCAAAAAGTCAAAAACAATGTCCATCATTAGATCACAAGAGAAAACCAATCATCTCCTGCATCCGTCTGCTTCAGTCTGATGCTGCTCTTCATTTTGTTAAGTGCTTAAGGAAGCAAAAAGCACACTGTCCCTCAGTGTGTTTACTAGAGGCTCAACATCAATATGTCATCCTGTTTTCAGATTCTCACGTAAATCTATCAGTCTAACTGTGCTGCAGCAGCAGTACCAGCAGGTCGAAGGCTGATGGTGGGATTTATCAGCTCAGCCGCAGCGTGTCATCCCGGGCCGTAGGAATACTGTCAGCTTGCCAAGGCCGCGGGAACTCTGATTGAATGTTGAATCTTGTCGCACACAGCTTTTGCGTGCGTGAGGGCTTGTGTGTAGTTACAATATGCATATGTGTCTACAAGCTCACGCAGTTTTTCAGACTGGAGAAGGGGCGAAGGAGAGCTCCAGTGTCGGTGTAACAGTATATGAGGTGTGGCCTGATGAATTATAAATGAGGACTAGCAGTACAGTAGATGCCGCTGATGGATCATGCCCAAATGTCAGAAATGATCAATAAGGCTGGGCAAGAAACCAAATGTATGTAATTACTTTAGTTATTATAGCATGTAATATTCGCTAAAAACTACGTACTGTCACATTTACACTGCTCTTTATTTATACGTTAAACACAAAATGAACGCTAGCAGAAGCATTCTTAGGACAGAGCCATCCAGCTGTTTTCACAAATCTATCACTTTAACTGGTTATTTAATCAAGAAAAAGATATCAGAACAAAGCCAACACAAAGAAAGAAATGTGTTAAACTAATACATTAAAAATAGATATTGTTACAGCTAATGTTATCAAAGTAAATATGAGAACTTATAATACAGACTTCAGGTCAGATATTACAGTCCTATTAATCCTATTAACATTTGCATAGTTTCTGTATTGATTGCAGTTTTTCGGATGTTGGACTTACTGTGTGTAATGTGATTTTGTTTCATTGCACAGTCATGTATGTGGAGCTTGTTGATCATATGATCCCTGTAACGTGCCTTAGCTGTGCAGCACGCCTCTCTTTCCTTCACGGCAAGCACGGACCTCATCCTAATATTATACAATTTGCCAAAACTCCCAAAACAAGCTCCCTCAAACGCTGGCCTCTGTGTGAGTTAGCGGACTTCCCGATGGGCCGCCCCGTGCTCCTTTCGCAGCCCAATTTGTTTGGAACACAGAGCATCGCCATGGAGAAATTCTCACCACGTTGCCATGGTAGCAGCCCCCGTTCTTTCCTCTCCTGCTTTCCAAAATAAGACGAGATCAGAGTGCGTAGCATTCCTTTCATATGTGTCAGTAAAAGTGATCTGCTGCTGTAATATCACACAGGCAGACATGAAGGAGCGCCGTGCCAGATGCAGAAAGTTATGAGCGAACGCGGTGCAAGGCTGACAACGAGAGCGAGTGCATCACAAGTGTAGGTTCATTCGTATCAGACATATGCATGCACACACACACACATACAAAGCGCCATTGGCCTTGGATCTCAGGCGTACAGGAGGTGCCAGGAACCTTCTCTCCCACAGTCACCCTCTGTTCACTTGGAACAATAAGCCATTCTGTGTGTGTGTCTCTCTCTCTCTCATTTGCTCACTCTCTCAGCTGACCCGGCAGTCTGGCATCAGAGGAATTAACTTGTGTGTATAAATCAAATATGCAGCCAAAAGTATCCCCAGTCTTTGCCTTTGAACTGTGATCGAGGTGGTCAAGTGTTCGTGTGTTTGCAGTTGTTTGTAGATTCCCGTTGCTGACTTCCCGTGCTTAGGTCACCCAGGTGACCCCTCCCTCTCTGCCTCCTGTCCCATTTGCATCCATGCTGACTTCACCTTCACTATGAAGTCAGCCTCAGTAATGAAGCAGAGAACCAGCAGACTCTGCCCCACCCTTCAGCCCCGAACAGGCCGCTCACGCTCGCGTCTAACACCAGTTTAATTGGCTTGTGTGCATTTGTGAAAGTGTGTGTGTGTGCTGTCTGTATTGTCCCCAGCAGCAGCAGTCCAGTGTGGGTGGATTCAGGAGACAGCCAGACAATTCGCTGTACTCTACCCATAATCCTCAGGGATCAACACTGAATCAAACCCACTTCCTATTTTTTCATTTAACCCCTGTGTGTGTCTGTGTGCGTGTGTCTGTGTGCATGTGTGCGCCTGTTCAATGCTCTTTGATGTTACATTCCTCGCTCTCTGCCTCTCTCAGCAGACTAACAGATGAATGTGACTCACGTTCATCAGTATCAGTTGCCGTTCTCTTCCCTCCTGTCTTTCTCCTCTCATCTCTCTTGTATATACCCCTTTGTGAATGGCTAGCTATTTTATTTTTTTATCTGATATCCCTGTCTTCCCATCAGATCTCTGACTATTTAGGATGATTCATCCTCTGAGTCAGTCTGCAGTCTGATCCTTCAAAGAAGGGAAGAACCAGTACAGACCTTTTAGGGTGCTAAAGGTGAGGTTAAGCTTTTGTGTATTTCTCCAAAGCTATTGTTTCAGTTTTGTATATTTATATTTCCAGATTTTTTTTTTATTGCAACCCTGCAGTACGACATATATGTCTGTCCCCTGGCTGAATGTAACTTTAAATGAGGGATAACCAGGGAGAGATCTGCAATGTTAGTTATCTGAAATTTTTCAGTACTGGTCCCAATATAATACCTGAGTTTCATTACCAACCCCAAAGCAGTACTTTCTGAATACTTTACTTCTAGGAATCTAAAAAAAATTTTCTTCTATGAAACTCCTTTTTTCTATGTAACAACATTAACCAAACTCCTGAAATGTATTAGTTTCTACTTTTGTCTTGACAAAAAGCCCCTGCATAAGAATAGCCTAAATAAAAGAAATGAGACATATTCAAAGAGTACCGAGGTACATTACCCGGCACAACAACTTACTGCTTTTGTTATGGTAATGTAGTGGTGAATCGATCAGTTTTCCAGTTTTCCTTCCTCTTTACCTTCTACTAACTTTCTACTTTACTCTGTTTTATATCCTTTTGTAATTAGTATATTTTTTAGACAAAACAACCAATTTGAAGACGTCACCTTGGGCTATGGCTCTAATTGTGATGTGCAGTTTCATGCAGTATTTTCATTGATATTTCAAAGACAATTAAGCAGTTTAACAAAAAAATAACTAGTAAATCAATCAACAAAAATGGTCAGTAGTTGCAGTCCTACACTCCATTTCATCTCTACACAGTAAAAACATGCTTTGGTGCATATGAATTATGAATTTCTTTCCACTTAACCATGACGGTGACGGTTTTCCAATTCCTTGTCAATTCCTTGTAACCAGTTTGTGGTTTGTGTGTTTGTGTGAAAGCATGTTCCCCAGCAGTGTAATTCTGCAGCCGTATGTGGACATAATTTTCAGTCTGGGCGGCTATGACAAATATATGAGTCACGGGTCGATAGCGTCTCGCTAAGATGAGATCATTACACACCATGGAGAGCTCAGATTGAAAATGTAAGTCACTGATACTAGGCACAAGCAATCCCCGTGTATGTGGAGTGAGTGAGTGAGTGAGTGAGTGAGTGAGTGAGTGAGTGAGTGAGTGAGTGAGTGAGTGAGTGAGTGACTTTGTGCGTGTATGTGTGTTTGTGTGTGCCTGACTAATGGTCCATTGTGCTCTGTCAGGGTTTATTTAGCTGGCCGGGGCTGTGGGGCTGCTGGCTTTGGAGCCCAGACTGGGCACTATTTTTACCTTAGCAGGAAGGGAGCACTCTGCCCTCTCTGTTACATAAACACACACACGTTCACGTTCATTTCACCTCAGATATGTAGGCTAATCTACATTTTAAGTTAATCTCTTTCACATATATTCACAGAATTGTAAGCCATTCTATATAAGAGTGTTAGGAGGCTTAAAAGGAAAACATTCAGAAATGAGTCCTGGGTGTTACAGAGGGAGAATAAATATAGGCAGTGAGAGATGGTGTCCAGGAGAAGCTCCAGACACACAAGGAGTCATTTAAACAAACACACATGGGTGCGCACAATACACGTACGTTGCCGTGAGCACACACTGGCACCGTGGCTATCCCGCAGCCGAGGTTTCCAAACTGGTTGCGAGCAGCTGCTGTCCCTCACGTTAGGGCGTGAAAACGGGAAAAAAAAAAAAAAAAAAAAAACACCAGTGTGAGTTTCTCCTTCTCTATTGCTCTCCCTGGCTGCGAGAGGCCGCCCTGACCAGAGGGAGGAAGGTAGGGAGGGTCTAAAGGGGCCTTACCTCTGACCATTGTGCTTTCACAGTCCTGTGGGAGAGGAGGACCGACAGAGGCAACCCACAGGAGAGAGCGGAGCAGTCTGAAAGCGCAGGGAAGTGAAAGAGAAAAGTTGTCACAACATGTAAGAGGAAGACGAGTAGAAGTCACCAGTAGAGGAGTGGATTTTTTTTTTTTTTTTCTAAATGTCAGACCATGGCAGGGGTGAGTGAGTCGGTTGGGAATATGATGTGTACTGACTGGACTCAACCTCAGGAGTCCGTTCTGCACTAACTTACTGACTGGGGAGTAGAGAGGAAAAGACAGGGTGACAATGAGAGAGGCGCTGGATAATATGGATGGATGTGGCCAAGTGGATGATGTCATCAGGCAAACGTCCAGCCTCTACCTCAGTGACGACTACAGAGAGGTAAAGGAGCATGTTGTGTTTGTAATACGCCACGCTTATGAGTCAGTTTTTAATTAGCAATCAATTGAAACTAATGTGTGCCAAGGGCTGGTGGAAAAATCAGTGTGGTCAATTGAGGGGGGGGGGGGTGTTTTAGGTGATACATGTGGCTTTGTTTACTGTGGTGGTTTGCTCTTCTCTGTGTCTGCCAATTATGTGAACACACACACACACATTCAGAGTTACTTCTGCTTTGTTTTGTTATAGGAATAGTTTGACATTTTACGACACACACATTTTCTTGCGAGGAGTTAAGTGAGAGGATTGACACCACGGCTCACTGGGCTCTATCTAGAGATAACAGAATCAGAATCACCTACCAGAGACGCTAAAGCTCAGGAATTCATTAATTTGAGCTCGTTTATTCAGTCAATGTGAAACTGTCGTGGTGGGTTTTGTGCTGAACTATTTCTAACTATTTCTAGGCCAGAAGCGGTGACGACGAGCATTCCGGAAATGACTGCTCACAGCCAAGAAGTAAGAAGTACAGTATATTACCCTGCTTAACACAGTCATTTTAGGCCAATTTCAACCTACTGTAGGTAGATTCCAGCCTTTATGCTAAGCTAAGATAAGATAACTACCTCCCTGACTGCAGCTGCTTGCTGAACAGACAAACATAAGAGTGGTATTGATCGTCTCATCCAACTCTGTGCAAGAAAGCAAGTAGGCGAGTCAAAAAAATAAATATTCGAAATATTCCTTTAATAGGATTTTATGTTATGTTGTTATTTTATGAGTAACACACCCCAAGACTGAGGCTGATGTAATGCTTTGAAGCTTGGCTATCAAAGCGCTTTGATATTTGGGGCAAAGCTATGACATAATGGTGTGAGTAAGCAGGCTTTTATCCTTAAATCTGCTTCATTCTTGGGGAGAAAGATTCAGATTCCTCCGCTGAGTCTTTTCCCACAGATCCACAGTCTGGCCTTCTCGCAGGGAGAAAGCTCAGATGTCACTTGGAGACCTATTGTCCTGTCTAAACCCACTTCATGCTCCCGATCTCTCCACCCTCCCTTTGTCATCCTCCCCCCCTTTCTTTTTTTTTCTCCTTTATCCCACCATCACCATCCCCCATTTCTTTTACCACCACACACACACACTCATATACGGCCCACTACCACTTGCTGATTTGTTCTCTTCCAATCTGAGTGACAGGAGCAGCCTGGCACTGACCTGGGGCTGAACTGTATGAGGGGGCCAGAGGTCAGCTTCCTTATCGGGGATGGAATGCTGCACTGCCGAGACAGACAGGTCTCAGATAGCACAAAAACAGAAGACGGTCTTTGGCATATACATATATATATATATATATATATATATATATATATATATATACATATATATATATATATATATATATATATATATATATATATATATATATATATGATGTATAGCATAGTATTGTATAGTTGAATATTATTGAAGAAGTAGACTTTCATTTGGAGATTTCTATAAGAGAATGATACCACTCTCATGTCCGTACAGTTCTTTATGAATTCTGCCGGAAACACCTTTATCTGCATATGAAGCTTTGCATACATTCTGAAAGCCGGAAACACCTAGTCTGGCAGAAAGACACTCTGCACTCTCGTCATCACTGTGAGGTTACTGGGCCACTTGCAGGATCCCCAGAAAGACACTGCACCCAGCTGAGAAACAGCACCACAGATGAAGGCTAGCTCAGAGGGGTACATATTTATACATATTTAGCACAGTTCACAGTGACCTGAGAGTGGTATCAGTGTCCTCAACTTACTCTTACAGTTCTCAAAAGGTCGAAATATTCCTTTAAATGGAAGAACATCTGAATTCTACGGTTCAGTCAAAACACACTCTCACACACACATACACGCAGAAGACACAGTGACCTTGTATCTGTTTGTAGAGCTGTGAGCTCAGCAGCAGCAGCCCACTGTCAGGCCTGCCTGGAATACATATCAGAGTGAAGCTGTCCCAATCCTCCCAAACACATCATGTTTTTCACCATTGCTTCTCTTAAATAGGCATGTAGTCTGTGCTCACAAGATCTGGTATTTGCATGTTTGTATGTATGTGTGTGAATGTGCGTGTGCATATGTGTTTGTATATGTGAACAGTGGGTTCTTGTCTCCAACCAGGGAGTGAGGTAAAAGCCCAAAAAAAAAAAAAAGAGGGACCGGTAAAAAGCCTCCATTGTGCAAGAAAAAAAAAAAAAAGAGGGACAGCATATAATGGGGAATGAAGGGCGAAAAAAGAAGAAGAAAGTAGATAGAACTATTAATAAATGAAGAGAGATTTTAAAGGAACCGTTCTTCAAGAATGTTTTCTTTTTCATATATGGATCCCGCTGTGAAGCGAAAAAGGGGGACTGGAATCACAATGAAGCAAAGGACAGAAATCTGTTGGCATGCAGAAAAACACACACACACATTCACATTTATACACATCTCAGATCTTAACCACTGAACAATTTCTGACCACAAGAGCCAGCAATTTGGGGGAGGGAGAGGGAGGAAGCTCTTTGTTAGCACAGATAATTAAATTCATCTCCCTCCCCTAATATAGATTTCCAGGGAAGATTTGAGGGCTCATAGCAAACATCCCGTCGTCCATAGCCGGGGCCAAATCGCCCTCCGGGTCCGCAGATGAATGGTTGTAGTACAGAGTGGAGGAGAAAATGTCTTTGTCAATGAGGGTTTTTCAGCAGAGGAAATTGCTTGGTGAATTTTGAGGAAAAACACAAATTAGCCCAATTGTGTTCCTCCCAATCTAATTTGGACAATGACGACTGGGGCGCTCAAGGCCAGAAAATGAGGGAGGTGGTTAGGACTGTCAGTCATTCTCTCTCTCTCTCTCTGTCTCTCTTTCCCACATCTCCCTTTCCCACATGCAATGTTAAAATGTTAATGGATCCAGCAATTTTCAGTGTCAATTTTCAGTGTCACCATCATGTGGAAAACAGGCATTCAGATCTCATCTGCCATCTCAGGATTTCATAAGCTTTATAAGAAGCTTTAGCTCTGGGAAAATTACGCAGTAAAGCACACAAAAGCTCACACTAATGGTGTATTTGTGACGATTTGAGTGAGTGAGACACTCAAAAGAAAGAAGACAAGGTCGAAGATGAGCTATTGGAAAGGATGATAGAAGAACTGTGTAGAAAAAGGAAGTAGAAAAAGGAAGCAGAGGCATGAGTATGTTTACTGCTCATTTCACACCTCTACATCTCAGTGGCGTATTCAACACCTTTGTAAATGTTTTACAAGGCTTCCATGAGATGATGACTATCTTACCACTTGCAGCCCAGCCCCCAGGCACACAGGCACACACACACACACACACAAACACAAGCGTAAACATGCTGTAAAACAGATGTTGTTTATACAAAGACAGGAAGTTGTGTTGTCAAGCAGGTGTGGGATACGCACCTGGATACAAAGACGTCCTGCATGCTAATTCTTCTTCAGACCAGTGGGAGCTTTTGACTAGAGGTGCTTTGAAAGTTTTTTTTCCCCCATTTCCAAGAATGTAATGTGTTACAGTTGATTTCATTTGGGCATTCTCAGTATGCTTTGCATTTAGTTCCAGTTACTAAGTTTGTATGAGTGTATGAACTTAGAACTGACACGTTTAGATGATTAATCAATTTGCCAGTCGACAGAAAATGAATTTGTAATTATTTTCATAGTAGTTTTAGTCATTTTTCAAGCGAAATCACCTAAAATTAGCTGGTTCCTGCTTCTTCAATATCAGGATTTGCTGCATGTTTTGTATCATTTTAAACTGACTGTCTTTGTGATTTAGATGTTGGTCAGGACAAAACAATATATTTAAAGACGGACTTGGGAAGATAATCTGGTTTCTGACATTTCATTGACTAAATGATCAATCAGTTAATCAAGAACACAATCAGAAGATTAATCAATAATAAAAATGATTGTTGCAGTCCAAGTGTGATAGACAAATTACTAATCTTGAAGTGTGATAGACAAATTACTAATCTTGTCAATAACAGAAGCAATGTATTTCATCCTGACTCTCTCAAAGCTAACAATATGTAACGGGGTAGAACAAGAATAATATGACTGCATATCATCAGTAGACTGCCGCAAAAGTTTGTGTTCTCGTGTGTGGATGTTTATATAAATCACAACTACTATCCAAAGGTTTGTCCTTGAAGCTGTCCGTGTATAAAAATGTTTTTCATTTTAAATCAGTAGAATATGCTCTCTGTACTGTGTCATATGTCATATGTTTGAACAACTCTCAGTGTAAAATACTAAATGCTAAAACTGTGCCATGCTGTTTGTAGTCTAGTCTTAACTAGGTTTTCTGATGGTAGTTGAAAAATGTTTTTAATTTTGATTGAGGAAGTGAAGACCTATTAAGATAGTTTGATTATCTGATAAGTTTTTCTGAATTATGGTAGTTGAAAAATGTTTTTAATTTTGATTGAGGAAGTGAAGACTTCAGTGGGAATATATATTTGGGCGAGTTGGGTATAACCCATGTGGGTCTCTACAGCTGTGTGTGTGGTCGTGCATTTGCATGGGAACAGAGCTGCAAAGTTTAATCGACAATGCTTTTCAATTACTCTGTATTCTGATGTAAACTTTTTTGATTATCAATTTCCTGAGTCTTCAGTGGGAATATATATTTGTAGGCGAGTTGGGTAAACCCATGTGGGTCTTCAGCGCTGTGTGTGGTCTGCATTTGCCGGCTGCAAAGTTTTCCTCTTTTCAATTACTCTGATTCTGATGTAAAATTTCGACCCCGAATGTGTCACACTTCCGCTCTGCCCGGACCTCTGAGCGACCCCCATTAGGTTCTTTACCTCGTTCCCCACCTCACGATGGGATCAAATGGTTAAACAACGCTCAGTTCTTCCCTGAACCTCACGTGGTCCTGCTGCTTTCTGATTTTTGACTTCGCTCGGAGCAGATGTTCTGCGGAGTAACTTGAATGACAGTGTGTCAGCTCTGTGGTAGTCAGGCTTGTATGAGTGATGTGCGTGTACACAAATGTGTGCCTGCACCGCACCACACAGGCTACTGTTGCGCCTTTGAAGCAATGAACTGAAAGAAGCGTGTTCATTCTCAAGCGTATGCTTTCAAACACACATACACACACACACAAGTTGACTCCCAAGGCTATCTTTCAAACACACATACACACACACACAAAGGAGCGCTGCCAGGTCCACTCCCCTAACATGCCTGTGTGTGTGTGTGTATGTGTGTGCTGGCAAAGTGGCAAAGGCGTCTTGCGGGCTCTTGTGTGGAGTGGGATTATGTTAATTTGTCCTTGGTGGAGGCACTCTCACCAACGCCTGCACACAATTGTCAGGAGGAGAGACAGAGGGAAAGGAAAGGAGGGAGCGAAGGAGAGCTGAGAAAACGAGTGGGAGAGAGGTGAAGCTGTGATAAGCAGTTCGGAGATGGAAGAACAGAATGAACAGCGAGCTTGTCGGAGGGATAGGAGAGGCCTCAGGCTGATGGAGAGGAGTCGAGATGAGTGGAATTGGTGATGATGATGAGGAGGAGAGAGCGAGGCAAACGGTGGGTAAGGAAAGCAATGATGGAATGGGATGATGATGAGGAGAGAGAGCGAATGTGAGGAAGAGAGAGACGAGGAAGATAGAGGGTGTGTAGAGGAGTGAGTGGAAAGGGGGCAATCATAGGAAAAAGGAAGTAGTAAGTAGATCACAGCAAGACAAAGAGGGAAATCAGGGCCTGGAAAGATCAGAATTTAAATAGATATTTATTTAATGGATACAGCAAGACAAAGAGGGAAATCAGGGCCTGGGTCAGAATTTAAATAGATATTTATTTAATGGATACTCAATGGTATGTTCTCAATGTGCAGTGTCTAAACCTCTCCATTCCTCTTTCATTCAGGCCTACTGGTACTGGTCTTCTGTCTCTGAGAGAGGGGCAGGAGTACTGCAGTGTTTCAGCAGACGGGCTGAAAAGGTGTTGCAGAAAGGGTCTTAAGGGACCGTGGAAAGTCCTACGTTGTGGTGCTGCGACTGCGCTCTTCCCTCTCTGATTAGAAACAGTCTGAGCCGCTCATTAGTTGTTTGCACCTCAGTTGGATGTGTTTACCAGACGAGGCATGTTATGGACCTGTATTTACCTGCACAGCACAGACGAGGCATCCTATGGGGACTGGTGGACTGTGTGTGTGTGTGTGTGTGTGTGTGTGTGTGTGTGAATTGCTGCCAAAGCTGAGGCTGCGCTGAGTGAGGAATTCAAGGTTGGGAAGAGGCCGAGAGAGTGACTGTAGAATTGTGTGAATGTTGGGATTCGTGCAGATTTAAGCATGTATGAAACTGCCGTCACTGTTTACATACATAAACTTAATCCTTTGAAAGTCCTGTATTAGTGGAAATACTTGTGATTTGTGTGTGTGTGCGCGCGCAGTTTTTAGTGTTCACTGGTTGTTCTCTGAGACAACAGCACCACCTGCTTGTGAATACTGCTAGTGTCAACTTACCATGATCCCTGCTTAGATATTTTTACACTTATTTTTTTTCAGCACTTCAGCTGACTCCACACTTTGTATCAGAGCTTGTTAGGATGGTACTGAACCGCACACTGCAAATTAAGAGGAATCTGCTGCTATTAATACTTGCACCTGTGATCTGGTCCGTCAGACAGTGCCTGGGGTAACAGTGTTTCTATTTTTGAATACAGTGCGTCATGGTGGGGGTAAAGGTGATATATCGTGCCAGAAGGCTAAATATAAGTACCTGGGTTTAAGGTGCCATGGCAACAAGCATCCACCCTGCTGATGTGTCTTTGAGGAAGTCTGACGCTGACCTCTGATCTGATCTGAGTGTGAAAAGAAGTCATTAAAAAAGATGATAAAAAAGGTAACCTTATCTTGTTAATCTTTCACAGGCCCAAAAGAATGAGAGGGAGTCTATCAGGCAGAAGTTGGCCCTGGGCAGTTTCTTTGACGATGGGCCCGGCATCTACACCAGCTGCAGCAAGAGTGGCAAACCCAGCCTGTCCTCACGGTAAGACCTCTGACATTTTTCATATTACTTCACGCTCACTCTTTTCTTCTATTTTTTGTGGTTTCATAATTGTCAGAACGAGGATGTACTTAAAGGGCACTCTGAACAAAGATGAGAGCAGGAGTTAAATGTCGAAAAAGAGATGTACAAGAGTTAAAAAAAAAACGAGTATCAATCTGAAAGTGCAGATTTACTGTCATGGGTACCAATAAAGAGAGGACGAACAAGGAGGAAGAGAAAGACAGGAAACAGAGACGATTTGTGCGGCGCGATTGAGCCCCTGTGGTTCTCATTTCCCAAAAGACATGTGCATGCAGACGCATACACAACACAACCACCTCCTACACTATAGGCTACCTTACTGGAACTGGATGTTCTGTAAACACTCCAGTGCTCTTTGTATTCCTGTGACTCGAATCACGTGGAGTTCGATGACTGATTTTGATGCTTACTGTCTCATTGATGATTACGGGGAAATAGTAAAATGAATGAGTGCTTTGTGAGAATTTGATATATTTGTCACAGGCATACCGCACAGCCATATATACTCATGCACAAAAAGGCTGTGTGCATTTTGCGACTCTAATTTTGTTTCTTCAGGTCAGTGTGCATGTGTTACTTTTTTTATTGATGGTGCTTTCTCATACCAACGTGATGGGCCTACAGTTAAACCCCTTCAAATGTGAATAATTGTGACCAAGATGAAAGATAAGGTGTGAGACATTTTGTAATTAAAAGATGAGTGCTGTCTAATTAAAAACTATTCAATAGTGACACTCTTTGTAAAAGACCTCAAACAAATCTTTGAGATCTCTGTACTGCACTTTCTTGCTACTTATGAACTGTTGTATTTGCCAGTTATAATGCTAACAGATCTACAGTAAGCTCAAATTGGCTGATATATGTCAGTCATACTCTGCACTGTAGAGGTGTCACACTATATATCAGCTGCCAGCCATCGGGGAGGTTAACGCTCCCACAATCTATTCAGTTCCAGTTACAGGGAGGTTTTTGATGCTGCCTCTCCCAAAAAAAAAAAAGAAACAATCGAACACTCAGGTCCTATTTTAATCAGGACTGATTGGATCTATGCTGTGTAACCAATCAGCTCTGTTTGTAATTACTGCATTGAATAAGCAGATTATTGATCCACAGTGGGCTGGATCTAAGCTTAGTGATATTCTGCTCTTCCTTGGCACAAACACACCTCCACCAGTCCCAGGCAGATTGGATCAGACCTACCGGAGGCATCCTGAATCGATCCATATTGAAGACAAGAGGGGAGATGATTAAAAACACGAGCCCTCCTTAATTCTATCCTCGGCCCGCACTTTGCTCTGGTGATGAAGGCAGCTTGCTCTTTTCTTTGCATTTTTCTTCATTTGTGTGCACTTTTTCTCTCTTTAACACATGGCGGAGTGCACACAGGACACTCACAGCACTCTTCATCCTTTATTAAGGCAAAGCACTGAACTCATCATAGGTCATCTGTGTTAGCAGCAGTGCTGTTGACATTGCTGTCTGCTTTTGGCCCTGGTCCGAATCAATTACTTGACTTGACTCTCATCCGCATTAATGCTAATATTAACATGTCTGTTTCAATCTATCTCTGTCTCCATCTTTCCCTGCAGGCTGCAGAGTGGCATGAACCTACAGATCTGTTTTGTCAATGACAGCGGCAGCGACAAGGACAGCGATGCAGACGACAGCAAGACGGAGACCAGTCTGGACACACCTCTGTCTCCCATGGTACTCATGTGCAACACGACAGGAGACAGGAGTTATTATAGTTTTTCTCCAGAATTCAACAATGAAAGGGAAAGATCTTGAAATTAACACACAGTGTGTATTGTGAGATACAGGACTGACAGTATGAAAGTGTCACTATCTGATCGCGTAAAAAAGAGATTGCGAGGCAGAGCAAGAATGAGAGTAGTGAAATAGGGGAGATTCATTATGAATCAGAGATAGCTGGCAGTTTAGTTTTCTCTATGAATGTCTGTACTCACGTTTTCTGGCCTGTGAACCAATTCATGGGCAGCAAACGAGAGGTGAATTGAAATACGCTCGCTGTGGCCATGGATGAGCGGTCACATTAACCTCCTGTCAGCCCGAGACACGTTTAACAGACAGAGAAGGCGAGAGAGAATTATCATCTCTTTACATGTTCATCCTCGCTCTCCTCCCCGTCAGTGTGAAAAATCTACATCTAAATGCAAGAAACACATAAACATTAATCTCCTGATCTCATCTTTCCCCCTTTCCGTTTCCCCCTCCTTTCTTATTCTCTCCCCTTTCTCCTTCATATTTCATTCCACCCCTTGCCACTCTTCTCCCTCTTCTTCCTGCTGTCCTCCCTGCAGTCCAAGCAGAGTTCATCCTACTCAGACAGGGACACCACAGAGGATGACTCTGAGTCTCTGGAGGACATGGACTTCCTGAGTCGACAGAAGAAGCTGCAGGCGGAGGCAAAGCTGGCCCTGGCTATGGCCAAGCCCATGGCCAAGATGCAGGTGGAGGTGGAGAAACAGAATCGCAAGAAGTCACCTGTGGCGGACCTGGTCAGTACCACAATTATACAGTAATGCTGCCTTTGAGGACAACATTCGTAAAAAGAGAGAGGGCTAATTTTCCAAATAACTAAATGTTCTTTGGCTTGACAAAATGCATGTAAGTGGAATGGCTTTGAGTTATTTAGTTTTATACAGATGAGGCTAGGGTGGAAATACAACACAAGACTGATACCCTGGAACCAAGCGATTTATAAAACCACAGAAGAAGTTAAAAAAGGGGGGCATATTTGCGGTTTCAAGCTTTTGGTTTTACTTTTCTACCACCAATAGATTAGGGGTTTTTATGTGGTTGTGAATTTATCACCCAGCTCTGCTGTTTCCCGCAGCTCTACAGCAGCTCATTGTTCAGGAGCCTCACGTCACTGTTTTGCTTCACTCTCATCGGAGGAGTTTTCAGCAGTCAGATAAAGTCCGTGACAAGTGGTGAGGAAATTGGAACATTTAGCAGCTAAATTTCTCAGAAGCTGGTGGAGAGTGTGATTATTGAGCTTAAATTTGCCTAGTGACCAGAGATGCCACTCCAAATGGAAACTAATGTTGCTTCATATCTGCTGGAAGTGTAAAGTGGCAATTCCTTGCCAAGTCTGCCATGTTGATAAAAAAGTGATAATATTTCAGTGCTTACAGCTTGTTTACCTCCAAGAGGCCAAAAAAATGTCTTAAAACCATCATTATAAACAGGCATCTCAGATTTACCAGTTGATTGATCCCTTGTATTAATTACAGTGATGATGACACAGTTTGTAAGATTGACATTCAGTATATGTATATAAACACCCGATCTTCTCAAAGTCATATAATCCGTTCTTCTGAAGATTTTAAACCACCAATCAAAGAAGGTTTCCAGTGTATCTTGTGAAGTGAGCTTCTTCATCCTGATCAGTAGTTTTTGTTTGTGTTTTGTGTATCGGACGTTAACAATTTTCTTTCTCACGGAGTGTGGGCCTGAGGCAACATCGGACTAGGTGATGAAACCGAACAATGAGCTGACACATTATTATGCTGGTATTTTTTTAGAATTTCTTAATCTGCTCCTGATGATGTTTGGAAAGCAAAACTGAAAGCTTAAACCACCAAGAATGCCTCCTTTTGTTGTAGTAACTCTACATCTATAGATACACTTATACGCTTATGCTGATTATTTAGGGCAAAGATTGTAGCTGAAATACACAGTACTCTCTATCAGTGACCAGTGACTCTATCAGTAACGGAAACAAATCAATAAGTCACATTGTTATCATAAATATGAGTAAGATAGACCATTGGAACAGAGGAAAAAATTGCAAAATGACATGTTGTGTTTAAAATGTGTCATAATTTTTTTTTTTCCATGTCGCCCTATGTCCACAATAATGAGAATAGATGGGTGGGTTGTGTTTCAGTAACAAATGAGTATTAAATGGGAGCTGAACGGGTCATACACATGACACAGTTCACTCTCTTCCTCTGCCCCCATTTAGAGGAAGGAAGGTGATGACGACCCTGCTCATCATTATTTCATCCGTTTTTATCTGCCTCGCTGCCTCCTCAGGAGCGCGCACGCCAACACACTCACAAATCCACACGCTGTCAGGCTTACACACTCTGTATTTCCACCCCAACTCGCAGGCAGAGGCGCTTTACTTATTCAGAGAAGAGAAGGGCAGCTTGGCCGGGTCCATCTATAATTCATGTGCCGGAAAGCATTGACATCAGTGTTTAGGGATGTAGCCATGCTCAGCAGTCAGAAGACATCACTGTCGCATCCAGACCGAACATACAGCGAATATTAAGATGTATTAAGGGTACAGAAACCTGCCATGTCGACGACACCAGAGATCGATTAAACTGCAGAAGTTACATGTGCCAAATGCTACCCTAGAGCGGTGACTCTGAACTAGGGGGTACTTGAGCAGTTTCCTGGGGTACACTGAAGGAGTGTCGAGTAGCTCAAGTAAAAATTAAAATAGATATTATTATTCAACGGAAATGAAAACTATGAGTTTGTCCTGTGTAGTACTTCTTTACATGCACATTAACATGAGTTAAAACGAACACTTTCGTCATAACTGATGAAAGCAGTTGGGTGCTGTACATCAAAAAAAAAAATCTCTCTGCTGTCACTTTCCAACTAAACTACCAGCACAGGGAGTTGACCAGCACAGTAAGCCCGCATGCAAATGTCTCTCTGTGTACTGAGGGTTTTTCCTCAATCTCTACAAACAGAATCACTGAGAAAAAGCAATAAAGTCAGAGAGAAACAAAGGGAGAGCGATTCAATTCTCTCTTTCTCTCAACTTCATTCATTCAGTGTCATTCCTCTATCTGATATCAAGTCATTTCTGGAAGTTTATTTTTCTGGTATTGAACACCCAGACAGTCATTTGTAATTAGCAAGTATGACTAAGAACGTCGCAATGCGGACTAGCCTGTTGAATCAGGTCTAACACCAGCCCACAAACCTTTCCCATCACCCATCGCGTGTTGTCTTTGACATCACCATTTCTCTTTATGTCACTCTGAAGCCACTGCCTTGTGCATGTCCAGTCCACGCGAAACTGAAACTGACGGCTGCCTCCAGTGGAGTTGCATCAGTGCTAATGCGAAAGTGAAAGAGGGGTGAGAAACTAGCGAGAAGAGCCAGGCAGCCGCCAACGCGCATGCAAGCACTTACAGTGTGGCACATGCAAAGAGAGAATGCACACATTGCCTCACCTTCTGTTTCTGAAGACTGGAGACGAAGTGGGAGGGAGAGAGAAAGCGTGTAGACCGGTTGGATAGGAATGTTGACAGAGGGACAGTCTGGTAAACAAAAAGCAAAATGATCTGCCTGTGAATGCCTGAGAAAGCACACGCCATGCTTTGTGATTTTGCTCATTAACACATAGACAGAGGCATCAGGAGCATTGTGGAAATATTCATTCAGTTTTAAGAGTACATTAAAGGTAGTAATGACAAAATAAAAGCTCTGGTTAGAGACATATTCGCTTAGGCCATTACAGTGTTTGGCTCAAATTCTGCTCCAAAATTTCCAGGACAATGGAAGCTTTTGATTTTCATACAGAGGGAAATAGTCATTTCTCCCCCGTTATTGTCACTCCATCTTTGTCTGTGTTTACGTAACAGATGTTTTCACTGCTGTAGATGAGTGGGGTTTTGTGCTAAATGACTAGGGAATTTTAAAAGTTCCCAAGAAAAGAGAAATCGTATTGTAAATAGAAGATGTGATGTGAGGTAATTGATGTGAAGCAAAATGAACTAGGTTGCTCCAGTCTGTAGTGTACATTGTGAGGTAAAACTACTCAAAAACTCAGTGCTGGCCTCTGCTGGACAGCTCAAACGTCACACAGTCACCGAGTTCATCTGCTGTTTATTTGTTAAAAAAAAAAAAAAAAAAAACACTGTGTCAACTTGTTTGTGACCAAACTGCAATCCCTGGTTGGAATCCCCAAACTTCACAGTATCACTACGCAGAGTGGAGGACTTCTCAAAGAAAGTGTGATAACACCTTTGTTTCATTATCAGAGGAAGTCAAAAGAGGGTGGGAAGCAGTTGTTTCCCACAGAAAGAGTAGGAAATGAAAAAGCAGTTAATCACAAAAGTTCAATCAGGGATTGAAGTTGCATATACAGTGATTCAATCAACCCTCTGGTTATTCTTTTTCAGTGAACAGATGTAAAATGTCACAGATAGTGATTGTGAAAGATGCAAATTACCACTTATTTGAGAGAAAATCAGAAACATCTCACATTTGAGAATCTGGCACCAATAGATGTTTTGGCAGATATGATTTATTATCAAAATTGTTATTGATTATTTTTCTGTCAGTCAGTGGCTAATTGTTTCAGAGCTTCACCACTACCATTATTTGTACATAATGTAGATCCAGTGAGTGACATTTGTGATTTTGATTCTCATTTATTTAAAAAGTCCATGAGTTACATTTCACTTATCTTATATTTTTTTGCAAGATATCAATTGTTTAACACAAATGTTTAAGTGAATATCATAAATACCACAAAATCTAACTTTTTTTTTAGTTGGCCCTTGTTTTTATCCATCCCATGAGGTGTTAACTTCCACATAGTGAAAGCACAACATGTTAACATGTTTTTCTTTCATGTACATGTGTCTCTATGTGTGTGTTTTTTTTTTATAGCTTCCGCACATGCCTCACATCAGTGAGTGTCTAATGAAAAGAAGCCTGAAGCCCACCGACTTGAGAGACATGACGCTGGGACAGCTACAGGTTATAGTCAATGACCTGCACTCCCAGATTGAGAGTGAGTTGACTGCGTGAACTCACACACACAGCACACACACACAGAGACATATACAGAGTTACTGACCTCTACTTTCATTTGCAGAAATGAGCAAGCGAGCAAATGGGGAAAAACATACATAGTGACCCCTACCCCTCTCAGCAGATGTGAAAGTACTTATATATGTTAGTCAGTTCAAAGAACTTCACCAGTTAACAGCTTCCCCTTAGCATTTACTGTTACTACACTGTACAGATCATTGATCCTGGATGAATAATCTTTCATTTTACATAAACAGCTCCAAAAATCCCCATGAGTCCAAAATCATGAGCTCATTTTTACTTACAAAACAGATCTTCCCCTCAAAATATATTTTATCAGTGCAGCATATTGTTTGGCAAAGCTCAAGGAACAATAGCTGAATCATGTGATGTGAAAACAACCACAACCACTAATGTGTGTTCAGACCGTCAGTGCTCATAATGGTTTTGATGGCTTTGTGGGGTCATTTTATGAGACCATAGTGGAAGATTTCAGGCGGCCAAAGTACTGTACAGTATTTCACGTAGATTCAGTGTCCATATAGAAATAGAAATTGTGTTAATAGTCAACTGTGGTCACTGTGGTGTTTAAAATAATTCCATATTGCAAATGTGATGTGGACAGATTCCTGCTTGTCATGGTGATATGTCATTGTCTTTATTTTCTTCCTCATATTATACTCCACTCCAGGTCTGAATGAGGAGCTTGTACAGTTGCTACTGATTCGAGATGAACTACACATGGAGCAAGACGCCATGCTGGTTGACATAGAGGACCTCACCAGGTGATGACACGCTTATGGAGGAACTTATCTGCTGCATTAGCCTCTTTTTTTTTCAACTGATCTGAGGCATTAGAAAAAAAAAAACTTTTTTTTTTTGAGAAATCTAATGGAAAAGACCAAAACCAACAACTTGTTCATCCGTCAATAGTCTCCAACTTTCCTTCCCTGTCTGTGGTTGTCAAGCCTGTTTGTCCCTCAAGATTTGTTTTTTGTTTTTTTTGTTTTTCCTAAAACAGCTGGGTACTGTAGTTTTTAAAGAGTAAAAGTTTAAAGAGTAAAAGAGATAAATCTTTCACCATTTTAGCACCAGACTCCTATAATACTTTCAGATTCAATGCAGTACAAACAGGGTCATCATCTTTTTTTTTTTTTTTTTTTTTTTTACACATCTTTGTGCTTGCTTGCATTACCCATGATGCAGCCCGAATAGCCAATAGCAGTTTGGTCAGAGACTTGGTTGTGTTATGCCAATAGGGGCTAATAGCTATGGTGGTAGCTATAGGAGAGATGACGAGTGGGCTACACATCCACAATTTTTTTTCCCATTTTCAAACTTGCAGTCTTCAGCCCCAACACACACTGACTCAAGTGACATCACTCAAGGTTGTTATGGACTGTTTTTACTTGATTTTTTAGGGATGCTGTATTAAAATCAAAGCGCAATCAAAATACATTGTCCATGGTCATGATAATAAAGGAACGAGTCACCTAATAGAACAGGGTGGCTCTCTCATGTTGTGTGTTGTTTTAACTTAATGTTTAATAGTTTCTAGACAAATGCGGTGGTCTGTGGCACCAAGAAATAATAATTTCATATCTTCTTTGTTGACAATAAGAAAAAAATTAAATACAACCAGACTTTTCCTTTAACCAACAAATTTTTCCTTTTCTCTTTTCCAGGCATGCTGAGAGCCAGCAGAAACATTTGGCTGAGAGGACCCTATCCAAATAAGATGCCCATCCCTGCTCCACCCTGCCCCCCCTCTGCCAAGCTAAGCTCCCGCTCCAAACCAGACTTTTCCCCTCCGGCCATTCCACCTCTGCCCCGTGTCGATCCAAATCCTGCCCGCTCGTCCCAAGTATTTTGCTCCTCGCTGCTTCCCCTGTCTCCCCATGTCTACCTTTCTGTCCAGCCCCACTGGCTCCAGTGGTAGCAGCAGCGCAGAAGAAGGCCACCCCTCTTTCATTTGCTTCTGTGGTTTTCTCCCAGCGCTGCGGACAGAGGACTACTTCCTGCTTCCCGGGAGAAGAGGAAACTGATTGTGTGTTGTCATGGATTCTGTCCCCAGCTTCCTGTGCAGTGATCGGCCTTGCTTTTGCGATTGTTTCTTTTTAACTTTCTACATTCGCCACTAAATTATAACTGTCAAATGCAAAAATTGTGGGAAAAAATAAAATAATAGTGAAAAATTTAGTAGAAAGTCAGTCATGAGAAAAAAAAAGAAACAACATTGTAAAGAAAAAAAACAGACGGAAACTAACTTCTTCAGACCATTTTAAGTTGGACAGTAATTTTAAAGTATTTCAAAGTCGACCTGTTTTTATTCTGCACAAATGGTAGTTTTCAACTGAGAAATGTTTATTTGAAGGTGCTAAAAGAGTGTAAAGGAAACATGCCTGCCTTGTAGTGGAGTCGTAGCTTTTGGTAATACGTTCACTCTAATTGCTCTTCAACATTTTGTGAATGTTGATTTTCTGACACGAGTCATTTTAAATGAATAAGTGTGTTAATATCGTTTTCATCCTATTGTAATCAGAAACTTTATTTGAGGGAAGAAATGTTTATGTACAGATATGTAAAATAAAGAATAAACTTTGTTTCATATATGTTGGTCTGCTGTGCAGTATGTTAGATCTGTACTGCTGCATGTGTCTGCAAGTCAGCTGTGTGCTTCCTCTTTCTAATGAAAGCACAACGTGCACTCTAAAACATAACCACATAACAACTAGTATGACTCAACTCTGTTTCGGTCTTGCCTCATCATAACATTTTTTTTTCTCTCGTTTTTTCTCTCACTCTTAAATCAGGGTTTGGATTGCTGCCCTTAAAGGGACAACCATTTGGACAACCCCTTGAAGGATTTTTCTTAATTCACGTGAAAAATGGCAGTTTATGAAAATATAAAATGAATGGTCACTCGTGGTCACAGGCATAAAAGTTCAGATATGACTTTAAAGGACAAGCAAGGTTTAGTAATGAATACAAGGTTATTTGTCATGTAAGGTATGATAAATGTTTCTCTGAAGAAGTCCCCCCTCCCCTCTGGTGGGTCAGCCATCCACTCATGTACTGTTTTTAAACAGTGATGGTAAGCTTCACTCTTTTATGACCATGTAGTAAGAAAGGCCAGGAAACTCCTATCAACCACTCACTGACCACTGCAGTTTCTGAGATGACGCTTCCTTTCAAAAGTCTCCTCTCAGATACTCATTAACAAACTCCTCACATAATGTACTTCTGAAAAAAAAAACCTCTGCTTTGCATTGAAAGGTCATTGTTGACCTTGGGAACAGAAGTGTCCAAGGTCAAAGCCTCTCAGTCTAAAGCAAACTATCACAATACACAAGATTCCAAGTTCAATTTGTAGTTATAGAAATGAATTTGCTCAGTTGTCACTGAAGTGTAAATGGAAAATTGCCTTTTTTCTGAACTTTTTAAGGACATTTTAAACCTTTTAAAAGCTGATACTGAAAGTTCATTTCACATTTTCGTCAGAAGTTAATGACCCACATTGAAAATCTTACTGAAAGAAATTATGCAGAGTATTAATAACAGAACACTGTAAATTTAAGAAGTGCTCATTATGCAGAAAGACTCCTTTCAAGGTGCTATAGATTATTATATAATCATTTTATTTTTCATCACGGATGCATCAAGCAGCATTTGATACTGTAGTTAGTTGAGTTTCATCTACTTTGTAGGTACATTAATCTGTAATATGTCATCATACTTTATAAACTGACATAAAATTAATCTAGTAGTGTAAAAAAAAGTTCAGTATTTCTTTCAGAAAAGTAAAGTGCAGTATAAAATTGAAAGATTCAACATTGCACTGAGTAACCTTTTTTTGTGGAGAGAGCATTCTTTCTTCCCTGTCTTGGTGTCTTTGCGTGAGAAAGGCGCTGTCATAATCCCACCGCCCACCCGGATTGAGCATCAGAGAATAAAAAAAAAAAAAAAAAATCCCAACCGAGCCCTCCTCTGCATTGACGTTACCAGCAGCTGTGACTGGTGCACAGTCCGTGGGTCAGACGGGCAGATCATTGGCCGGAGGTGCACAGTCAGACGGACAGAGAGACAAGATGCACATCCGGCGTCATGAAACGCGCACCGTGCGCAACGAGAGGCCGCGCGTACAGGCGGCTCTGCGTGATGAGTGTGAGCTGAGCCTGGGCTTACCTGCCCTTTAGTTTACCGCCACAGCTCCGCGAGTGCAACCTCATTTCAAGAGCACCCGTTTCCCATCAGTCCTCCGATTAGACGAAGCAGCACTAACTAGGTTTCCTGACATTAACTCCTCACAAGCACCACTGCGATGCTCATCGTATTATCAGCAGAATGAACTCTTTGCACAGCTTTACATGCGCAATATGTCTGTTTCTTTGGAGCTGAATCTCTATAATTAATCTAATTTAGATTATTTTCATTTCATTGTATGTTTTTGTTGGTGTTGATGGTGTTTGATGGTGTTTGGATTTTCCCATCTGGGCCAATGCAAAAGAAGATGATCTTAATACTTACTTTGCATCCACCTGGAGTTATTATTATTACTTTTATTCTAAGACATTGTCAGCACACACACACACACACCTGTATGTAAATTTATATCCCAATTACATCACACTTTTCCCCCTCCCTCCGGAGTTGCTTTCTCTCAAAGAATGAAACAGGCGGGTTTTTCGTTCCCCCGACGTCTTCTGGTAGTGGATAAGGAAACTACATTTGACGTTGTTAGTTTCACTTTTGAAGGGAATCTCCCGGTTGTTGCGTATAAATCCATCAGATAACAGGGCAGAATCACACTGTTGCTGATTCACCAGGCTCGAGCAGAGATAATCTACCACATCAGAAAGATGGCAATCTTGAACATCTCTAACTTCTGTGAGTCTGAGGACACACGCTCAGATAGAAATGACTGCTATTTTCCCCATCTCGTGTGTTCTCACAGGTGTTGTGTGTGTGTGTGTGTGTGTGTGTGTGTGTGTGTGTGTGTGTGTGTGGAGCCGTGCTGATGCCTGTCACTCTCTTTGCCGTGCAGACGTCGCCAGCTGCGCACTGATGATGCTGCTGACCCTGAACTGGCGCACCTCCACGGCGCTGCCCGTGTGCACGCTGAGCGCAGAGCGGTGCAGAGACTGCGCGGCGCACTTCAAGAGGCTCCTGCTCAACGTCGCACAGCTGCCCAACAACGTGAGTACGGCCGACTGCCTTATGATTTTTCTGCTAAATTTGAATTTGAATTTTGAAATTTATAATGCTGCGATTGTGTCTATTTGTTTTTGTTTTTTTTCTGTTTTAACACTTTTTTTGGACAGTTTATGGATTATTAATATTCCAAATTCCGTATCACAGGAGGATTTGTGTTTTAGCATCTACTCTGATAAAATGGTGGTGAAGAGCAACACTGAGACAGTAGAGGCCTGCGCCCCCACTCTGACTCAGGTAACACGTGTTCATTTATCAGTGATGTCATTTAGGTGTGTTAAATGATTATTTAAACTGAAGAGCAGCCCAGCTTTGATTTTGTGTGTGTGTGTGTGTGTGTCTGTAAGGAAAATATAAATCTGAATGATTCTTTTGTGCCTTTTTTTTCACATTTTTCAAAGTCTTTTCTCAAACCTTTCAGCTGAGGTTTTACTAAACTTTACTTGCTCCACATATAACGATTCAAATGTATTTTTGTACAAACACATGTCTGTGTTTACTCCCACAGACTTCAGGTTGCATGATGCAAAGAAATTCATCCTTCAGTAAGGTATGCTGTGGTATTATTTCTTTTTTTTCTTTTGTTTTTTTAATTGTTTTTCAGACATAGAGTACGTTATACACCATTACAAATTAGGAATACAGTATCTGTTTCACTCAAATAAAGCTTTTCATTTACATTATGCATTTAGTTGCTTTTTCTTCTTGTTTTTTTTCATGTTTTATAACACAGACAGACAGATGAGTGATGGTTAATGTTTCTCATTTTGACAGTGTGAATGTCTGAAGAACATCATGAAGGACATGGCCCACTATGCTGCTGCCATTAACTCCTACATCAAGACCGACCTCAGGAGTCCAGTGAAAGAGGTGGCACTTCTCAAACAAACTCTGGACATAATCAAGGACCTGAGGAAGGTGTGTTTATTATTATTATTATTATTATTATTATTATTATGTGTGGGAGGGGTAAAAACGCACAGAGAGAGACAGTGTCACTGTTTAAAGACAGAAATAGTAAGGGAGAATCTCCTGGGGAATAACATTTGAAAGTTGCCTGACGAAATCTTCCTTGGTTTATACAGAACTGCTCCCTGGTGCCGGATGGAGGGAACGATTCTTCAGAGGTATTTTTCTATTCCTTCTTTTTTTTTTTTTTGTTCTCTATTTACTCCTCATCAGTCCATGAGAGGACAACTGATATAAAGTCTGTGCTTGTGAAGATTTTTCTTAGCCACACAGGAAAGTTTGGGTGTTTTTTTTTGTTTTTTGTGAAAAATGTGCAGGTGTGTGCTGGTGTTTTCATGTTGCGTCCTCTCGCATTGCCTTTTAGGTGGAAGCTGCACAGATGTGGGGAGACAACACCTTCAATAACAGGCAGGAGATGTGCAAGATGATGAGGGGCTTCCACATCCGAACCATCACCATCAATCGAGCTATGGGCTACATCTCCTCGGGAGACCACAGACAGTAAACGCCTGCCGCAGCCTCCTCATCATCATCATCATCATCATCATCATCACCATCATCATTCCAATTAATACCACAAAATCTCAGTTCCTTCAATTTAAAACAACTTAACCAGCCTTGACAGCTAATTCACTACCATCGTTCACAACTACTGATCAAGTAGTGCTTTACACTGCGCACACTGCACAACTGTCTGCGTGATCCCTGCTCAGGCATAAGCTATCTGGCCAGGCTCGAGCCTCTTAAGAGCCGAGTTACAGTCAGATTCATTCAGAAGGATAGAAATGGAAGCCATGTTGGCTCATTTAAATGTATGAATGTATTCCAATATTTGGGGGAATGTATTTATTTATTTGATCTCTATTTATTATATCTATTTATTTATTTATTTGATGGACTGTGGTGTTATTTATTGTTATTTATAATAAATTATTTTTTCTCATCAAGCACTGAAGTGGAGGTGATTTATGAATCATGACATTTCATTACAGATAACACTGAGGAAGAAATGAGGTAAAAAAAAAAAAGAAAGTAACATCATATAGACTTTTCTTGTTTTATTCAGTCAACATTTGCATCTTTTACATTGAACCAACTCTTTGGAGGGAATCCAAACATGATAGAAAGAAGTGCAAAAAGGACAGACTGGTTTGTTGTTGGCTAGCTGTTTATGGGAGCGACCCTTGCTCTCTGAACGTAAACATTAATGCATAATATCGACATGGAGGACCCTAAAAGTTTTGGCCCTCCAAATGTCGTCAACAGTGTCATCTGGAAATTAGCATCACAGCAAAGCTGTGATTAATGTAGGCAATGTTGAGAAAATGTAACTGAAATCTTTCCACAGGCAACTTGCAGTATTTTTTCCAAATCTTAAATGTTCTAAGCTCTACAGCTATTAAAAAAAAACCTAAAAAAAAACCTTGAAAAGATGACTCGTAAAAACAGATGAATGTTGCCAGGCTGTAGCTGCACTAACAGGTAGGGTACTTAAATTCAGCTTTAAGCAACTTAAATCCAAATGCTTATGAGATTTTCGTTTTTTTTCTCCATGGTGTACAGCTTTGTAATACACACAAGCAACATTTACCCTTAACAAACAAAAGATGTGCGTTCCAGTCACAGGAGGGCAGGAATGGATTCATGATTCAAGTTAAACCAAATAAACATGGTCAGGCAACTCAGTTAGTCTCAACAAGTTCAGAATCATCAAATAAAACACAAAACAAGCATAAAGAGACAAAAAAACAGACTTAAAAAAATAGAATGCAGTTTGAAAATGTTGGTAAAAAAAAAGATATGTACAGGAATATGTACAGGACATAGTGTGCACAAATATAAAAACGTAATTCAGTACATAACGCTTTGGACAGTCACGATCATGTGCATGTGATGTAATGTCTAATTCTTTTATAAAAAGTCCCACAAACATAACATTTAAAAGTGAAACAAGATTCACAGGTTGGATTTTTTCTGTTTTTTGCAGTTTCAACACTGCAGCACCTACATTCGTTACTGGCTACATAATTAGCTACTCAATATCTCAATGACCTCTACACCTCTGCTACCGGTCATGTTTGAACCTGGCAATCCTAAGCATCAAATTCAGGCTACGCAAAAGAACCTTGTAGGTACAACTACTCTGTATTCATTACAGAATCAAAAGACTACTTTCGAACAAAACTTGGGAAAATGCCCATCCTAAGTTAAGACAGTGGCCCTTTTCATGAAATGTGGCAATCGCAGTTTCATGTCCAGAAAATATTCAAAAGAGAAACACAAACTGAGAAAAGAGCTGGTCTGTGGGTCAAATCTGCACCGTTGCATTCCTGAGATTTTGTTTTTCTTCCCGATGGTGGAGCAACAGACATCCAACAGTCCATTAGAGTTAAATCTCTGTCATTTTGCTGCTTGATTGTCCATCATGTCTGAAAAAAAGACATAACAAAAGCAAAACACACCAACTTGTAAGCCCCATTGTACATCTGTGTTCATTCGAACTATGATGACTTTGAACACAGCAACAACTAGTTTAATACACAAAATGACAACCATATTGAAAATTCAAAAGGCAAATAAGGTTCTGTCGAGATTTATCCCTGATATAGGACAGTTTGCGATAAATCATGGTCCTGCTGGTCGTCAAAACTGTAGTCTTATGGCCACCAGTGGCAGCTCTCAATGGAGAGCCAAGGAGGCTGTCCTGCGCCATCTGTGATTTTACATGGCTTCTATCGACTTTAATGGATAACACAGCCACTTGACGCCACTTTTCCAAGCTTATAGGTAGCTTAGCTAGCCATCCAGTGAGCTTTCATTCTCAACATTCATTCATAATATATATATGAGCAGATTTTGCAAAGTAATGCACCGTTCTGTGTCAGGACTAGTTACTAATATGACATTATAAAATATTTTATTCAGTCTCAACAGCTGGCCAAAAAAATATGAAAGTATTCATTTACATTTCAATATTTGGAAAGCGAATGTTTGGTATGGCTCTATTGCTTGATAGGTCGGTCTGCCACTTTGGTCCAGACTGAAATATCTCAACAATTATTAGATGGATCTACACAAACATTTGTACAGACATTCATAGTCCTTTACTGACTTTGGCGATCACCTGACTATTCCTTTTAGAAGCACAGACAAGATGACGTTTGTGAATTTTAGTAAAATGTCTCAACATGTAGCGGAAGAATTTATTACGCACATTTATGTTCTGCATTTTTATGGAGCACCATCATGAGGTCACATGGTGTTAATGTGTGTCTGCAGTTTATTACCTTGCAGCATCTGCTGGACTTCATTTGGCAAGTCATCCAGTTCCTCCAAACTTTTCCACAGGTGGTACGCCGTGGCCTCTCCCTGCCGCCTTCTGCTCTTCCACACCACCAGCATCTTCAGCTTCTGCATCGTAACGTCTTTCTCCGCCGCCTGGATGTCGTCCAGGTCGGCGGTTGCCAAGTCTAGAAAGATGGCCACCTGCTTCCACTCTTTCCCGAGCCGCTTGGCCACCTGCAGTAGCTGCTTCTCCGACATGTCCTGGCCCCGAGTCGTCACTGTTTTCTGTCCATCTGGAAAAAGAAGGCACAGCACACACAGGTACTTCATTTCAGTGTAACTGTAGACAGACAGGTGCATCTGGAAATAGTTCAGGTGCTGTCTGTTGACAAAGTTAAACAAATCGGTAGATTATAAGAGACGAAGACGGTCACCTGACTCGTCCTGCCATCGAGGTTTTTTACAGGTCACTGATTCTTCCTCTGAGGGGCTGCTGCTCCTCTGCCTGCCTATGAGGGAGATAGATGTGACGTGAGGGGACTTGTACAAGCTGAAAGCGTGCTGCGATGAAAACATTTAATCTGAATTAAAAAAGGAAAGACAAGAGGCTTACTGTGTGTCCTTTTCCTTGGCTTCTTTTCTGTGTTATCCACACAGTCACCTTAACAGAGAAAAAACAGAAAGCCATCACCAATCTGGAGTAGAAACCAAATAACACACTTGTATTTTTTAAGGCTAATTTGCAGATAAAAAAATTGTCAGGTTTCCTGTTAGTCTCAGCTGCCCAGTGAATACAGAAAAACGTGTGAAAAAGCTTTTACTTTTTCTGGACTTTTCAAACAAATCTAACACCTAAATGTGTTTTTTTTTCACCTGCACATCTTCAAACATGTTCAGTGTGAAACTAAATGCACCGGTACCTTCTCTGATGGTGGCGGACCACACGGTCTCCTCAGTGGTATTCTCTATGAGAGACAATTTAAAGGGAGGAGGCTCCTCAAAGAAAGCTTCAAAGTAGCCTTTCATCTTAGTCACAGCAAGAGTGAACTTCAAATCCTGCACAGAAACACATAAATATAATTCACTCAAATTATTTGCAGACAGCCATAACATTTCGTCCTATATATTTTTGCGTTTTCAATACATTTTGCAACACAATAAATGATTTCACATTAGCGGGCATATGTGCAACATGTAAAAGGACACACCTGAGGTTTTATGTCACCCTCCGGCTCGCTCACGAGGCGATATGTCCCCTCATCCAGTTTACAGGTGGGCGGCTTGTCTATAGGAATGTAACGACTCTTGTAGCTCCGCACCTGTTTGCCTATATCCTGGTTTATGCAAGAAGAGCGGGGAGAGAAGATGAGGCAGAAGACAGGTCACTTCCAAGCAGACGATGAGTAAGCTGAATAGTAATTAATGTTCAATAAAGCCACGGCCAGAGTGGAAAAACTGAAGGCGTCTCAAGTCACTCAGAGTTCAGGCCTGGTCAGTGATTTGCTGAACAGAGTGACACAACGTACGCACTGATGGGAAAAAACACACTGACAAATTGCAACATTTTTCCATTACAATAAGTGTGCGCTATTATTCACCAGATGCATCCTCTCAAACACACATGCTCGCACGACCACGAGCACACATCCTGAGTGACATCAGCGGCGCAGCGTTACAAAATGACTCAGCGTTATTGTCATGTAGCTGTCATTACAGTAATACACACACCAGTGTGTATCATTACCATTCCGATACATATCACCACTACCTCCACTATTTCTTTTAATTAACCATAAAGGCTATTCTTGAAAAAATAATTCATTGTCCCATAGCACAGAGGTACCATAACATATATGAGATAGCGTTTGAGAGTGTCACAAATACCAGAGTCAGTGATCACTTCACCAGATGTGAACATTTGTGCTTTTCAACAATATAATATATCATACTATCTTTGCATAGTGATATACTGTATAACCTCATCACGACATCTTCCTGTTCGCTTAAGTGTGTGTTACACAAACCTGGAAATTTGGTGCTAAGAGATGCCAGGGCAAGTTACAAGTGATGAACAAGAAGTGAAAGTTGTGTTTTGGCTCTACTCTGGTCCTTATTTTTCCACACACATTTTTATAGGTTTCATAGGCATTTTGCTGGAGTTTTATCCAGTGAGCAGCTGGCATGCTTGAAAAATTGAGGGAGGCTCAGGTGATAGTCTCATGAATGGAATATTTGTGCAGTGCACGTAAGGAAGGGATTTTTTTTTGCTTCTTTTGGTTTGTTTTTGATTGTTTTGTTATTTTTTGCTCATACGTCAAAGGAAAAATTCCTCAGTGAAAACATAAAATGTGGTCAGAAGTGAAATTTCATGAAGATTTTGACACTTTGACTTTGGGTCACTCACGGTATTTTGGAAAAATTAAAAACAATCCAATTTTCTAAGGTAGGTTGTTTTTATTTACATACGCATAAGAAATGGTAGTTAAAGGTGAAATCTATAACTGCCTTAAAAAGCAGGACATAAGTAATTTAATAAATGTGTGAGTGTATTTAGACATTGTGCACTGTATCCATTAATGTAACCGCAGTATTTCATCACCACACAGGAACAGATACTGAAATGTTACCGGATCCTGAGAAGGCAGATGGCTGAAGTAACTTTTAGGTTCTTTCTTTAATCATGGAACAGACTATTTGAAAGTGGCTTCCACTAACTGGGCGCAAAATCAAACAGGATCCTGCAACTACAGGAGGTTTTGGAGAAATTTGGAGGAGAAAAACTGTAAGTTCTCTGTTGTTGAGCCTGCATGGTGCTGGGAAATTACATTCTTTGAAAAGGGATGAATCCATTTCCCCCTCTGAGATGACTCTGTAACAATAAGACACACACAGTATTCACCCAGCGCTTACCTTGATGTCAGAGGCACTGTTAGTGGCCAGGTAGATGTGGAAGCTGTAGTTGTTGTTGTTGTCGTCACCACGCAGCTGCTTGTAGACCAGGACCACCCCGTGGTGCTCTACCGATTGGCTCGTCTGAATGATGGGACCCACGGGTGACAGGGACGTCACATTCCACTTCACGTGGCTACCTGAGTGGTCCACTGTCGGCTCGATGAGCGGGCGGTTGTCCTTTACGTGCAGGACACTGAATGACATCTCATTTTCTGGATCTGTGTGAAGAAAATTAGGTTTTATGTTTCACCTAGAGCAGCTATGATTAAAGATTATGAGTCACTAAAATGAACCACTTTGTTTAAAGGCCTTAAGACAGAACATAATCTTAATTAACCAAGAATTGAATCTTTACTTTCACATCAAACATCAGCTTAATTGAAGAAGACCTCTAGGCGACATCATATCATAACTTCGCCTTATGGGCCATGAAGTCGCCACAGGAAGTCAAGATCGTGATTATTATTTATTAAACACAGAAAATGATGCCCTGATATCCATTCTCACCGGCAAGACAGACGGAGTGAGGGAACTGGATGGACTTGAGGACAGACGCATCCTTGTTGACCGTGTCCACGTTAAAGATGGGTCCCGCGAATTTCCAGGAGTCTGGGAGAAACGCGCCGAACTTGGACCAGGACAAGACGGAGTACCGCACCAGAACCCGCTCTGATGCTTCGAACACCAGGCCTGTGATCGAACACTCATATGTACCTTCACCTTCCAGCTGTACCCTAAAAAACACGCCCATAGTCAGCGACGCTGCACATACAGAGTCAATATGAATATGCACAGACGGTTATACGCACTGTAATCTTCCTTTAGCGATCTTCCTGGGTTTGACGACCTCATTGCCGTGGCTCTATCAAACAAACAATTATAACATCATGGTAAAAACATTTTCAAAAAACTACAGATAGATAATATGTGTACAACAGGAAGGGCTTATCCAAAGTCATCATCAGAATAATGTCAAATATAATGATCAAAAACATTAGGCAGACCAGACTTCGTTTTTTTTTTTTTTTTTTCAGGTAAACATCTGGTTTCTGAGCTCACCTGCTGGATGGCTTTGCATTTTTCACAGCATAATTTGAAGTGGTCCTCTGTCAGGATGTGCGACAAACGGGATGTTATTTACAAGACACGTGAAAGTACGTCCATCATCATCATTTGCTGTTTCGTAACCTCAGTTATCATCTGCTTACCTTTCCCTTTTGAAAGCTCAGCTTCAGGTCCAGGCTGTGACTCTGGAGGGTAAAATAATTCCAATATCATTACATGATAATCACATGTCAGAGCCTGAAGCCTGTGTTGAGACTCTGACAGACACCCTAGACAAACTCTTCTGATTGTGGGCCAGTTTTTTGGTTTGCGAGCGAGGGTGGAGCACGCTCAATTACACGTCAAATCGAATTCTGTGTTCCAAAAAAGCCGGTGGCGTCCGACATTTTGTGGCATAATTATGTAGCATGGCTGCCATTAGGAGGCGGTTGTGGCTGTAGTCTACTGAGTTAGCACTGAAAGCCATGGCAACTATGACAACAAGCCGACATGGCGGTCTGGAAGTAAACAACAAACAAAGCAGTTCTAAAAAGCAGACCGGTCGCCTCCGATGAGGCAGGTATTGGTATTTTGTGGACACAATGTTGTTTGATGAAGTGTCATACCATTTCGAAACTCCTCTTCATTGGCGTCTTCACTGTCTGCAAAGGAAGAATATGGAGGACATCAACGTGATTGACATCATCCTTGGTTAACTTGGTCGTAACACCATTTATTTTTTATCCCGTTGTATGCATCCCTTTTTTTTAAAGCTAAAATTGATTATAGGAAACCAGTTCTTACCTTCCTCTCCTCCATCATTCTCAGCACAGCCATCTAATGAGAGTCAAACAGAAAGAAGAGTGAGAAAAAGAAATTATGATGCAATAATTCACTTTCTTACTAAGCGTAATGAGAGGACCAATACCACATTCGTGTCTGCACTGTAAATATGAAGCCACCACCAACAGCTAGCCCTGCATCTTATTTAGTGAACTTTAGCAAGCTATACAGGAAGGCAGATTTCTTCTTCCCCTGCACAGAGCCAGGCCAGCTGTTTTCTGTTTCAAGTTTTTATTCCAAGCTAAGCTAACAGCCTGCTGTCTGTATCTTCATATTCAACGTAGAGACACGAGTGGCATCAATCTCCCCATCTAACTCTTGGCAAGAAGGCTAATGGGCAAATTTCACAAAATGTCGAACGTTTACGAGCCACGATTGAGCGCTCAAAGTGCGTCTCTCACCGGGATCCTCGTCCTCCTCTTCTTCCTCTGAACTTTCCTCAGTGGATGTTCCTGCGTTCTCTGCTTGACGAAAAGCGCAAGGGACTCGTGAGAGAGCTAAAACCTTTGCACTGACATATCCAATACAGTGATGAGTAAAAGGGGTTTGTGCCATGCAGATTAAATGTTAAAAAAAACCCAAAAAACAACTTTGGAATTAAAAAAAGGAATTAAATGTCGGAACAAAAGAGAGTCTCTGCAAATGACTGAGTTTTCATATGAGTTATGTGGAAAGAACAAAAGAGGTGGTGTGATATTTGAGCTTACCTGAGCTACCGCTGTCACTTTCTGTCAGATTATCTGTAACAAATTAGTAATTGTTTTGAGGTTCAGCAAAAACTGATGCAATACAGTTCAAATGTAACGCAAAAAGTCCTTCTATATTTCCAAATTAATCATCAGTATTACTAAATCATTATAAATATTTGTGGTTAACCATGTCATGTTTATGGGAATTTCACCACTTGCAGACTAAACCAAAGGTCTCACGGCATCATCGTCCCATTTTTGTGGTTCCTTGCCCAGCAGTTAGTGCGTGAGCAGCGAGTGATTTCGGGGAAGGGAGAAGCTTTTGTGCCTCATGTTAAATTTCACCTGACAGGGACACATCAAACAGAAACCAACAAGGCTCAGTAATATGGCAATCTTGCATCTATAATTAGTTATTTTCGAAAGACAAAAAACCAACGACTCTCTGATTTCTCTCTCACCAAAGCCCATTCAACACGCTGAAAACCTCAGGTGCAGCCACATGCCCTGCTGCTAAACTCATCTCCCCGCCGTTTCAAACTTTCCTTACATAAGACCAGTAATTATAAATGGCCTAGTGTGGACTGATGTCTCCGAAAAAAAAAAGAGTACAGAGTTTTACCTTTTGTCACAGGGGCTCTTCCTCTTTCAGGTGCAGCCCCAGTGAGAGATACCTACTTTTAGTCTAGTTCTATATTTGTGTACTGTGCGTGTTTTGAAAAACAGTCTCCATCATATTAGTCATCAAAAAAGCCCTCAGTGTGTCTGACTTACACCACCGGCTTTTACATATCCATCATTCCCCAGCAGCTGAACTGTGGCACCCTGCAAAGAAGCCCGCGATAAGTGCCGTGCATTAACATTTTGGCACATTTATACAGATGGGTCCAGAGGAGCTGCTTCTCCTCTCTTCCCAGCAGCAGTGGATGTCCGTGGACCGGGCCATCTGGCTGAGTGCCTGGCCGGCTAATGGATGGAGCCCATCCTCTCTGGCCCACAGAGTTTTATCTTAGACTAACAAGCAGATGCTGCCATCGCCACTCCACTCGCAGCACCTCCCTCATCAATCTCTCTGCTCCACTCCACTCGATCTGTCTGCTTCGCCTCTCCCTCTCTCTCCCCACTTCTCTCCCCTCGTCCTCATCTGCCTCCTGCGGCCAATCTCCTTCTCCGCCACCTCATCTGAGCCAGCAGGTGTCCCTCTTCGCTCTGGCATGGACGCCTCCCTTCATCAGACTGACAAACAAGGTGGAGAGCAAACGCCCTCACACACACTAACACACACATGCAGGTGCAAACTCAAGTGCACACACACAGACACACACACACACACACACACACACACACACACACACACACACACACACTTGTTTTCAGCTCTAAAGGCTTGAACAGTTTCATGGGTGTTGGCTGCCATCTGCTGGTGAAAATAAATAGCAAAACCAAGGGCACAAAAAGGTTGATGTGTGGTGCGCAGCGGTGGTTCTTAACCTTTTTGCCCTTTGACTGCCGATACAGCAGCGGTGTGTGCCTGCGACCTTACTGTCACATCCAGGGAGACAGTAAATGCAGTTTCGTGGTCAAAGTCAGTATCAAATTTGGTGTTTCTGCTATCTGTTACACCAATTAGCAAAGGGCGGGCCACCGACATAGCTCTTTACACCACAGCTATCCCTCCCCAGGCCTCTCTCTGCCTCACGCTGCCTGCTATAGTTTTAAATCTGGTAAAAATAAAGCACTCATATTGGATCAATAATGCATATTAGCGGTGCCTTGGGCTGATTTATTGTAATTGGTATCAGGAGAGAAAATAGTCAGATCACTGCATTCCTAATCATCATCAGTTGCATATGTCTTTCTCTTATTACCAGGTCAGCTACAGAGTGCTTTGTTGTTGTTGTTGTTGCTTAATTTAAATATTTTAGGCGTGAAGTAAATAAGTGGAATTTTGTGTGCTAGTGTGCAGTACTAAAGATAGTAAATGCAGAAGTGAAACACACAAGTGATCGTATGACTGTGCATAAATCTCACTGCACTTTAAAAGGCAAATGATATGGAAATCAGAGAGGTCAAACAGTGACAAGAGATAAAGGTGGGAGGGCATGAAGACGGAAAGGAAAACAAAAGTGCTCGGCTTTTTAATTAATTATTAAAAAGAAAAAGGAGGTGAGGGAGGGACATGGCACAATGACATGAAACCAAAAAACATGAAAACAACAATGACACAGACACTTGTAGCTCAACATGTGCTTCGTGAGAAAATGAGAGGAGAAAGCAAAGAGAGGGAAATGGGCTGATGTTTACCTTTGTTTTCAGGTACAGGGATATCTCCATCTCTGTGGGGCAGAGGAGATAATATTCAGACTTTAAGGTGAACCGAGCTTCCCCAGTAATAATATAAAAGAGATGTCTGGGCTGAGTGATGACAATTACGGAGGAATTTAAAAAGGGTGGAAGTGAAGGCTCTTAAAATCGTGCAGCTGCAGGCTCTTGTAGTACACCGCTTCTGCTTTCGAACAGGAACACGCGCGGTCGAGTGAATTAGAAAAACAGGAAACGTGTGTGAGCCGCCTGCCTCGCACTTTCTCGCACTTCGGACACCCGCCCGTCCTCTGTTGGGGACAGATTCACCTTCCCACCCACACTCCCACTCTGACCCACTTTAAGAGAGATGCTGATATACGACAAAAATGGACACTTTTTCTGCAGGATCAAAACACAACAGTGCGGCTGGACCATTCATAATGAATTTCATCATTTATTGACTCTCAGTGGTGACATATTGTGATGACAGGAATCATGTGGGGTTATAGTTTTTACACATTTCTGGTGTCTAAATGATTGTTTCCAACCGCACTATAATTGAAAATGAACAAAGTGAGTAATTTAAAGTTTTGTTTTACGTGTGTGAAAGCATGCCCAGAGATTAGGGTTAGAGAACGGAGTTACACACTTTACAGCAATGATCATCCTAATTATATTGCATTTTAATTATACTTAATTATCATTTTAATTATATTGCATGTGATAGTATCTAAAACAATTTCTTATTAGCAGGGTGACATCAGTTTCAACCATATTGCCCAACCCTACGCGTCAGCATCAAAACCTGTTCTTCCTCACTGTTTAGCTCTCGATATACGCATATGTTGCTTGACTATCCGGGATTGTGGTGTATCAAACAAACAAATGATCCATGTGTTATCATAGTTGAACTGTGTCGAGGCAGAGGACTGGAGCAACCTGGCGACGCAGTCAGAGCATCAACAAGAGGCAACACGCCTGATATCTGTCAGGGGGGGAAGAGACAGAGAGCCAACCCCACAAGACGAACGAGTTCACCACCGGCAGGCATGAAAAAAGTAGGTCAGATCCCGCCCTGCTGCTTTTTCCAAAAAATGCGGAACTGGGAGCTAAAATGTTATTCCTCCGGAAATTGAATTTATTATACGGGACCAAATTGTGGCCTTTCACATGCTGCCTGTTAAACCTGATAAGGCGCTGTGGCTTCCTTTGTTTTCAAACATCTGTCCGGGAAACACAGTTCTCTTCTCTTCAAGGTCAGCCCGCACACGGCTGAGCCAGACCGCCACAGGACAGAGGCTCATTATTTGCCATGGTAATCGTCTCTTCCTCTGAGAAAAGGGTCACTTTCTCGGGCAATGAATAGACCCCTGAGCGAGCTCTCACACGCTTTTCTCTGCTCTCGCTCGTCTCTGTCTGCCTCCCACAAAATATGACAACAAGAGGGTGTTGGTCTGCGTTTGGCTGAGAGATAAAGGCCAAACTGCAGCTTCCCACAAACACAGCGAGGAGAGAAAACATCTGTAGACGGATAAACAACTGTCAGTTAATCTGCATCTAGTGCACAGTACAAAAAAACAAAAAAAAAAACAACTGACCTTTGCTACCTCCAGTCATTAATATTAAACCTGCTTTCACTGTGATGTTTATGGCCGCTCATACACATAAAAAAAAATATATATTCCTGCTAATGCTTCTGATGCTTCTCATTCCTTCAAATGAAACCACTTTATTTGTCCGTCGTGGACACTTACATCTAATTTGCTTCAATTTTTTTAAAGGTTTTAGTACAAAGATGATAAAACCCTGCGTGCCATTGTTCCTTCAGGTACTTTTCCAGCCCTGATCAGCAGGTGAGTGAAACCCTGACAACAACACATGGAGTATTTACAGAGGACAGTGAGTCACCCTGATCACTTTACCTGTCTGTGTTTCACAAAGCATCTGAAAAGAGACGGCTGTAAGTCAGATGAGGGTTATCTTTACTTTTTAAATGTGGAAAAAAAAAACTCTTTTAAATGACCGTTCATGTTGGTAAAAACATGCGTGGTCAGGGCATCAGTGACAAACTGAGCAGGAAGTTGCATGTGCGTGCTGCTTTGTGCACCCGGTGACGTTGCGTTGGCGTTAATAAGGATGTTTTTCTGATTTCTGACCTCACGAACCTGCTGTAACTTTGTCGACGAGCAGCTGCGGCTCTTCGTGTTCAGTGATCGTTCAGTGAGCTGCCCGCTGTCAGCCTCCTCTCCGACGCGGCGTCATGTTACACTGTTGTCAATGAGTCATCACGATGTAACAACACAGGAGCGTGCACACACACACACACACACATCAACAAAGAGACCCCCACCGTCTCTCTCTCTCTCTTTTATCTCGCGCATTCATAAGCAGGAAGCAGTGATTGTAGCTTTGTGTCTTTTTCTTTTTTTTTTTTTGCTCGTGGAGAGTCACGAACTGATGAACTGACAAAAGACTTCCTGTGTGCACGCGCGGCGGTTTCGAGCGCTGCATACATCGCGGTTCAAACTGCACGCGCACACACACGAATAAACGGAAACACACACACAGATATCTACATTTGTCTGTTTCTGTCCCCTCGTCGTGGCGGTAGAAAGTCTTACCCGTCCTCCAGGTGACCAGCCGCTCCGCAGCTCGCCATGTCGGCCACCATCCTCTCCCCCCGCGACTAAAGCCCGTTACACTTTCACTTGGCTCAGCACCTGCGCACTGCAGCACCTGGATGCGACCTTATCATCGGCTGTCGGCGTCCCGTTAAAGAAAAAAGAAAAAAAAACGGAGCCCTCGTGGCTTCTTCACATCACATCACAGCATCCCGTCGTCACAAAGAAACATCTGGATGTGAGCAAGAAAAGAAACACACAAAGGGCGCTGGTTTTTTTTGTTGTTTTTTTTTTGCCAAAACCAGAAAAAGAGCGGGCCAGCCTCTCTGCAGCCTGAATGTGGATGTTTTGCTTCCTCTCAGTGTGCGAGCGACAGAATCAGCGCAGATCTCCAAATCCACCGGCCTGCTTCCTCAAATAGCGCAGCTCGGGAAAAGAGGATTTGGAGATCTGCGGCACTGCGCAGTTACCGCGCAGTTACCGCGCAGCGCTGCAGAGCGCGCCGACTAGCGCCACGTGTGGGCGGGTAGGGGTGTTGGGGGGTGGAGGGGGGGGCAGCGTCCCGCCTTCAACAGGAGCTTTGTGAAGATTTGTTGATGATTTACAGCAGGGCTGGTATCACTTTGTTAGAAACCAAGAAGGCATCAGGAGATAAGGAGGTGTTCACTTTGCATGAGCTGCATGTCTGGGTCTGATGGGAACACTTTAGATGTCTTTAGAGTCTCCATACATATCCATCTTTGTGCGTCACTTCACACAATTTAAAAGCTGATCCAGTGCTAGGTTTAAAAATAAAAGGGAACAGGAAGAGATCTGGGAAATAACGAGCAAAGCTGCTATTTTCTGTTCGCCTATCCTCCAAAATAAGATGTCCGCGATCATCTGAGACACATCTCTTGGCTGCACAGTTTCTCCCACACATGAAAGCAGCAGCCAGCCCTCCACAGTGCAACTAGGTCACTTTGAGCGGGAAAACATGCACACCAGGTTGCAGGGCTGCATTACTCGCCAGGCGCCACCAGATGTCACATCAGACAACGAAACAAGCAGCAAGAAGGGCAGCAGCAAATTCATGCCTCCCTCAAAATGTCCTTGCACCGGAGGACACATTCAAACTAGATTCATGTATTTGGCACAAGTGTCAGCGAAGCGTGCAGTTCGAACGAAAAGCACGAAGAACGAAAGTGTCCGTCCGTGGCATAAGCTCACTGTCCGTCATAGAGAGGCAGAGAGCTCTATGTGAGCCTCTGAGACGTCCAGTGGGAGGAATGAGTGAAGGATGAAGGGCTTTCCTATTGATCTTCCACTCATTGATCTATTCTCTTTTCTCCTCTCTCCATCCACCTGTCCTAGTTTTCTGGGATGGATATGTAGTTTGCAGCAGAAGAGGAGAGAGAGAGAGAGAGACGGATGCCTCAGACTAACAGGGACATTATCCAAGTCTCAGAGTCTAAAGGGAGAGATCAGCTCCTCGATGCAGGAAGAGACAGTACAACATCAGACTCAGTGGCGAGACGATACCCCCCCAATACCTCAGGAAATCAGAGGAGATAAAGCGAGAAGGGGGGGTGGGGGAGAGAAGGGGACGGGGAAAGGTCAGGAGGAGAGGAAATGGAAGAAAAGATCAGAGAAGAGAAGAAGAAGAAGGAGGGAAGGAGTCACTCAAGTCACTTAAAGTCTGAAAATATGCGAGCTGGAGATGTGAAATTTGGACTCGAAAATGAGGACCCGTGAGTCACCTTGGAAAGCATTTGTCGACAGCTTGAATATTTGACTTGACTTGAGACAAAGAGAGGAAAGTTGACCTCAGATTAATAAATGTTTAACGAGACTACAACTACAGAAACACAAGCAGCTCTGTGAGGCTGTGTTAAGAGACAGAGGTACTTCGAGCTGAACACATACCACGTTCGTCCTCTCGCATTTGCTAATTAGCACAAAAAAAACCCTACAGATTTGGATCATGGAAATGTCTTTATTTTAGCAGGTATTTGCTGATAGATCAAGGTATTGTCATTTTTAAAATTACCTATAGATACAGGAAATTTTAAGGTACCGCCAAAGTGAGTCCTCTAAAGTCCAAGTCCAAGACAATCTGTCCACATTTTACTCAAAACCACACATGTGAACGTCACAGTGGCTACTTGAGAAAATGTCAGTAGATCATGAAAGTCATTTGGACTCATCCCCTGGGGACCATCAATGTCTCCTCCAAGATTTATGCCATTCCATGTAGAAGATGTTCAGCTATTTCACTGGACATGTGACGACTCTGACCTGCTGGTGGCGTTGGAGGAAAAGTCAGGGGAATGCTTAAGTCATCGGGGTCCTTCCTCCAGGGACCACGAATATCTGAAAAAAAAAAGAAAAAGAAAAAAAGATCCAATTCCATCTTATAGCTGTTGAGATTTTTCAGTCTGGACTACGGTGGTGGACTGACAAACCAACCTACATTCTGCCCATAGAGAAATGCTGTTAGTGTACATAAAAATGAAGCACTGTTGTGCTTTTCTGTTTGGTTCAATACCTGCAACTGGACATTTAAGCACTGTTAATAATAAAAAAAAATAGTATTCCTTAAGCTTTTGGCTATTGTAATTAGCATGCCAGGTACTGATAGACTGGAAAGACTGGCTTTTTGACTTGGACTTGATCCAAAAGACTTAAAAACCACCCTGGAAGTGAAACATGTCTACAGTGTGTTAAATCATAAGAAGCTGAACTGAGATACATTTTCTTTTTAAAAAAAGTCTTCATCAAAAGAAACAACTGTAATAATCTTTCCCTCCACTGTGGCTCAGTTGAAAATTTTGTTTTGTTCTTTCGCTGTGTGTGTATGTGTGTTTGTGTGTATTATGACAGCTCTTTTTTTTTTTTTTTTTTAAACAGATCGACTAACCTGTTTGGAAACGATGATGTCACGCACCCTAGAGGGTTAATATGAGCCCTCATTGTGCAGACTCATTATCCATCACATAGACACAGACGCACACACACTCTCTCTCCCAAAATAACACACAGAAAACACAGGCGCTCACATATAAGGCTACTCAGTCAGCAGCGGGGAAGAAAACCTCGTCCCCTCTGTGCTCCAACGTTCCCCTTTATAAACATACATGTATTCACACACGCAGATGCACAAAAGGTGTCCTCTTACTCAGGAGATGAGGAACGCCATATCATTTCAATTTCAATGGGCCATTTTGCCATCAGGGCCGAGTTATCACTGGAAAGATCCACGGTAACAAAAGAGCCATGCCTGCTGCAGCCCCGCATAAAGAAGCCGGAGAGAGAGGTGAACGGGGACAAAGAGCAACACCTTTGCATAGAGAAAATGGGAGAGAGGCTCTGGAGATCGTCCAGCCATGAGAGATTTCAGAGGCAACCTCATTCAATCCCGTACAACGATATAATGTATAATGCATGGGCCGGAGAGTCTCTCCTGTGCAATCAATAGGATAAACTCCCTATATAAAGGCACAGAAACAGAGCAGAGCTGTTGTGCTCAGATGGAGGCTTTTGGCTGGACGGGGGAAAAAATGTTTCGTAAAGTGCAAGTTGATTTAATAGCTGGACGCGGATTCAAACACTGAACTTGTGATTCAACTCGCTACCAAACCCAATTCCCTTTGATTTCATTTTCATTATCCAAAGGCCTGCATTTGTTTGTTCTTTATCTTTATTTTTAAACTTTTTATTGTTTCTCAGCAGCCTGTTTGCCGTTGCCATCCTACGCTTTTTTCCCTCTTGGGTCGAGATGCTTTACGAGTCCCTTGGGGTTTTTTCATCTCACCAAAACAGCTTACACTTCTTTTGTTCTCTATTTTTGGTGCACTGTGATTTAGTGACTGTTTTTGTCACGTTCATCAAAATGCGCCATAGAGCAACAAAGCGTTCTCCGGTATCTGAAAAGCTGTTTGACATTGTGCCTCTTTATTTCAACTGCGGATGTGGGATATTTATTTTAAAAATATAGATATTCAAAGTTGAAATGATAACATCCTCACAGTTATTCTAACATGCTGATCATTATCAGTACAATGTTGACCATGACCTTATTTTAGTGTGCTAGCTTGCCAACATTTGCCAGCTTCTCGCTAAACACAAAGTACAACCAAGGCAGATGGGAACGTCTTTAGTTTGGTTTGTCATCATTCTGCTCACAATTAATATTGACCTGATGATAGCGCTAGATTAAAAGTTAAGGGATCTCCAAAGTTGTTACCAATCATCCTAAGACCTGAAGATGTGAACGCCTCAACCAAATTTCGTGGCAGCACAGCCAATAAGTTGCCGAGGTAAATCACAAATGTCAAACTCATGGTGGCACAGAGTCGGCAGGATTTACCCTCTGGGAATCATGAATGTCTGCGCAAAGTGTCACGACAGTTGAGCTCTTTCAGTCTGGACCACATGGTGGACTAACAGACCGACCAATGTGGCTGTCCCTACAGTGGGTAAAAACATACTCAGACCTCCCAATGCTCACTTTAAAAAAAAAAGCAGCTTCCAAGTCAGGAAATTTTTTTTCAGTGTTGTTTGACAACGTTGCAGTCTGTACATATCTCTCCTCCTCCGCTTTTTTCAGTTTCCATTTTACAGCTGCATCTTTGTACATAAAACTGTACACCATTTTATTTTATATTTATGTTTCCCTGTTTTTGGCATCCAATATTTAATATTTTTGTCATCCAAAGTTTGTAATGATGATGCAACAAAAGGGCACATGGAGATGAAGAAGTTAAACTGTACCAATATAGAGGTTAGATCTCTTACATACTCTTTGTTTGTCCCAAAAACATCATCAGGTTTTGTATTGTGTGTAAACTGTGTGTTCTACGATGTTAGGCACATCTGTCCTTGATGTTGCCAGTGTTTGGATTTGACACCTACACAGTCCTACTAAAACAGCCCTGGGACTCCTTCATTGTTCCCCTTTCCACCAGAGGGGATTGGCTTTAATTGTTGTGCATTTTCACATATTAACAGATTTCCTGTCTCTGGACGTCCATAAAACTGGATGGAAGGAAGAAACTGAGGAATGAAGACCATTATTTAGGTGACAGGGGGGATAAAAAAAAAAGAGGTTAGTGTCTGTATGGTGCCTGGGGACCTTGGATGTTACTTTCTGAGTTGACTACCCCACTTCCTTTCTCCCCTCACATTACACCCACCTCTTACACAAACCCTCCACTTATTGCTCTATATTACACTTCAGCCTGTCAGCGTTTCTGTGCAAAGTGTGTTGTGTCGTGGCCTCTCTCTCTTTTTATCTTTTTTTCCGCCTTCTCTCTGGGTTGTTGAATTCTTATTTGGGAGCCCTCAGGGAGACTCTGTGCTTTTGGGGCCCACAGACGGACCAGTCCCGGGACGTAACGTGGGCGTTTGGTGGGAGGGACGCGACTCAAGGCCGTAGTTTAGTCACATTCTGAGACACAGACCCCCCCACACCCTTTTTTATTTTTTTTTTGAGTGACTCAGCGGAGTAGTGCGGAGGCAGGGGGTCAAAAATCCCCTGCCCTCCGCCTCCACTCAAAACATGTGGGAATGGGAAAACTTTATCCTATATTTAACCTCCAGGTGTCTGTCTGGTTTGTGTGTCTCAAATGCGTGTGTGAGTCCCAGTCACTGAGTCACCGGTAGCTGGGTGTTGCAGACCGGGTTATCCTATGTGCCCTCGTTGCTGAGAGATTGGTTGGGGGCTTTCAGCAGTCTAGGAAAAGCTGTGTATTTGCCCCCTCCACGCTCCACACTCTTCCCCCCTTCTGATGAGAACTTTCCCCATTAAATCTGTCTGAGAAAAGAGAATCAAAATAGTCTAACTGTGTGCACACACTGTACTTCCATCTACTTCCACGGTTCACACAGTTTAATGCAGCAGAGAAACAGCTCCCGTCCTCGTGGCGAGTAAAACTTCCTTCTTTAATTAATAGTTAATTAATACGTAATTTCTTACACAGAGAATAACATTAGTCAGGTTTAAGATGTTGAGTTGGCTGCGTCCGTGGCAGTGTGGAGGAGCAGTATTCCCCGAAGGTAAAAAGACAGAGTTTGATTTATATCTACATAAACCTTTCCTGGCAACTGATGTTCCCATTTGAGCAGAAAGCAACGATGCTGAGTCAAATCACTTAGTGCTATTACCCATCAAAACGTATAGCAGTGTATTATAGCCTGCGATCATCATAAGGGCTACCGTACACTGTTATTCACTGCAAAGTCAAAAAGCACAGCTCAGCAGAAACTCCCCAACTTATCAGATTTATTAAGAGCACTGAGACGGGGGAAAAAAAAGGGATTTTACCCCTCTCAATCCTCTGTGAAGGATTTTTTGGGGGTCTAAGAGCAGGTTTTCTCCTCAAAGGAAGTCTGATTCATCTCCAAGCCAAAAACTACACAACGCCAGGAGAGCAAGCCACATAAAGGCAAGACCTGCGCACTTTTCTTTCGCACACATGCGCTAGAAGTGACCACATCCACACGCTCGTTCGGTCGAGTTCTGAGGAAGGTTTGTACTACGATGTGTTTTAAATGACGTCCGTTACGTGACCTGACCGGCGTCACATGTCATCCCCTCCGGCCTCCATCTGCCATGTCCCTCTCACTGAACCACATACTGTCCGGTGACGCAAAAAGAGAGGGAAAACATGCGTGAAACTTTACAAAGACACCCACACAAACGAACTAAAACATAAATATAACTGCCCCGCGCTCTCAACACACACTCGCACACAATCCCGTACACTTAAAGACCTCTGAGCCAGCAGAGCGATAAGATTAGAGGAAGTACGTGGGTGTGAAATAGCTGTGGTGTGGGACTTTCTGGATTCACATACATCTACACTGACTGCAGGCCCTGCTTTTTATTAGAGTTCAAGCTGATGGGAATACACAGCCGCTGATGACACCCACACACGTATCCTGCCATTCTGGGCTAACAACCGCACAGATACAGTATTTACACGCACATCAAACACTCCTAAATTTATGCATTTATGATGTGTGTTTGTGGGCCCTAGGGCCCTAAACGCTGCTGCGGTGCTACAGGCTTGATTATTTATCGCAACAATATATCACACCATGTGAAAGGTCAGATTGTTTCCTTAAATATAGCATGGAAAGGCGCTAGAGAGGCTGAACTTGGTCTCAGGGCAGTAACCCCCCAAGGTTGTGACTTCTGCTCTGGTGCAAACAAAGCCAAACCCAGAACCATCAGTGGGTCCATTAACAAAGCCTGCGGCCTGACAAGGCTTTCTTTGTTTCATAATTAATGCAAAAGTGATAACCGTGACATTGACGGTTGGGCGGTCCGTATATCAACATCTCTGACACATGAAAATGAACGCTGCCATTCATCATTACACAGGGCTAATGGACCCCATAAGGCTGAATTATTAAGCACAACACAAGAGACCTTTGTGCCAGATTAATGGAAGCATGCAGCACAGCACATTTAGCACGGCGATGTAGTCAGTGTGTTATCATGTTAGTTGTTAGCCACACAGGAGCCTTCAAGTTCAAATTATTGTGTCGGTTAACGCAACAGCTGCCTTTGTGTTTCTGGTGTTAACTGGTTTGTTGTGTGTATACTTCTCACTGTTTCTCATCTCTTCTCTTCCAACATGTCTACCTGTATCTGCGTTTCTGCCTCCGCGTACATCAAGGATTCACAAGTCTCACGGCATCTGTCAGAGCGCAGAAACGCCACTCTGTGTAAATAAACTTGTGCAGTAATTGTCCTTTTCTGTTTCCTGCAGGGTGTAGCTGGTCTCCAATTAGTGTGATGCGCTTGCTGAGAGCCACTCCTAGATGGACGGAGAAGGAGAAAGATGGGTGGAGGGGGAAAGAGATAAAAAGAGAATTTATTCAATCAATGTTACTCACACAATAACAGCACTTTGTGGTGGATTTCAGGGAATGAGGGAAAAAGAGGCAGGATGTGGTGGGTTGGACACAGACTCGAAGAGGACAAACAAGAGAGGAAAAGGGAAGAGATTATATTTTAATATATTGTCAATGATCAAGAGATTTTAAAAATTGAAAAAAATACTAAATGTTTTGTACTTTCATCTATTTCTTTCATTTTTTTCAATGTATTTTCTTTAGGATTAATAAAGTTCTTTATTATCTTATTTCTCATCACATCTTCATGATGGCTTACACTGGTTTGGTTTCCGTGTGCTTAAAAAGTGAAAAAGTGAAGCGAAAATGGTTTCGAGTTCTCCTCTGCACTGTGGAGATGGCAGCGTTTTTCTACCTTCCAGACACTGTAGAGAGTGAAAGCTGTGATCAAAAATAGCAGTTGTTCCCTGTGCAAGTCAATAAGGACCCTGCTGTGCCGCAGAATAGCAGAAGTGCTGGGAAAGCCCTGAAAACAAAGGCAGGTTCCTCTCAGAGCCACTGTCCACAGGCTATCAATTGTGTATTTGTTTATTTGGTTAGGAGGGAGCCCTGCGATCGCATTTCCCTAATCGAGGCAGATTACAGCAAGAAATATGATGCTGCATAAATTAGGTTGCATGTTACCCATCTACTGAATTCCACGTCATAATGCTCCAGTAATTAGATTTGGTGTGTTGCACATTAGGCCTTGTTTGGGAAAGAAAGGAATATAGACTGGCTATTAGTGACAAAGAGTAACATGAAGACAGCAGGGTGAAATGTTCCTGTAATTTAAAGGGATTCGCTGCAAGAGTTAAACCATGAAGACTTCACAAAGGACTGTCAAGGCCATATCTCATCGCTAAGACCCCCTTTATTTAAAATATACTTCTTTGTTCTGTCCTAATATCATAAATCCCATTCTCCGGGGAAAAGAGGCCATAATCCTTTTAAATCCAATAAGGGCACACAGCTTTGAAAATGACCTTGGTCACTCTATACAACCCCTGTAGAAAATCATTCGTACAGTCGCTGTTTCATTGCACTACAAGAAATTATGCAGATTGCTTTAATTAATCAGTTAATATTCTGTACTTGTAGAGCAGCTCCCTGAGCCGCCTGTCATTTTTGGATGTTATCCAAAGGGACATCTTTAGTGTACATTAACACGTTGGGTGAGGAGACTGTCGTTTAAACTGGAGATTTAGTTTTATGGTTATGTTTCTCAATGCTGCAGACACATGGTCCTCTGGGGTGATGCTGAACTAATGTGAATCCAGACACTCTTCTAATGGGGGGCCATTACAGCCCACACTGCAAGAACTATTCATTTTTTATGAGAGGGGTAGATTTGTTGGCGCCTTGCATCGGGGGCATTCACCCTCCCTGGTTACATCTGGTGCAGCATCCGCGCAGGATTCAGTTAAGAGTACAGTTCAGCCTTTAGGGGGCAATGGATCATAAAGTGGGGCGTGGGGACTTGCGGGGATCCTTTGGAGTGTTAAAGGCCCCCAGTAGATTGACTCAAAGACTGTACAGATGTCAGTGCTTTACTTTTCCTAGGTATTTCCATTTTTCCATTTTTGCAGCACATCAAATAGTTAAAATTTCCACCTCCACCTCCAACTACAATGGCAAAATACCACTCAATCCTTAATTCTTAAGTAATTATGATATCATTTACCATTTTTTACACTTGCAGGGACTATTTTCCTGCACTGTGAGTAACTCTGATACTTTGTGTGCATTTTGCTAATAATAAGTTTACTTTAGGGGATATATTTAATGCAGGATGTGATTGTTGTATAAGTACTTCTACAGCTTTGCAGCTTTTACTTATATACAGGATGTAAATTTCTCACCCTACCAGGTTCTTACCTCTGGATCTTGCCAAACAACATACATCAGTTGCATTTACCTGAGAGGGGGGTTGCTGATATTAAATAGTTTAAGGGGGGGGGGGTCTCCTGGGCAGGACAGTTCAGATGAGGGTTCGATGTGTGGAGTGATGGGGACCCTTTTCTGTGGGGCTGCACCGCTGTAAGGACCTGCCAGGGGAGCTGATAAAAAATGTATTCGTGTAACAATGATGTAGGATTATTCGGGATTCTCATCACCTCGCTCCCCACCACCCCACCACATCCACTGCTCCACTCCTATCACCTCATACTACAGCACAGCAGACAGGTTGTCCTCGGCGGGGGGGGGCACCTGCTGTCTGTCCCGCTCCGCGCTGCAGTGGCTGCGAGGGCGGACGAGAGCCCACGTTTGGCGCACAGCTGGAGAGAGAGAGAGAGAGAGAGAGAGAGAGAGAGAAGCAAACCTGTAACACCTGAAGGGACTTTGACGTCGCAGCATCGCACGCGCGGGAGGGAGAGACGCGCACATTCTCACACACACACACACACACACACAGAGCGGACGGGAGATCCAGAGATGATGCCCCGTCTGCCGGGCGGCGGCGGGACCGGGACCGGCACCGGCACCTTTCTGTCGGCGTGCCTGCTCTCCGCCTGTCAAGCCCTCCGGAGCTGCGGGGACTTCCAGTGCGAGGACGGCCATCAGTGCTGCCCGCCCATCCTCACCGGGAACGGCAGCGCCAGCCCGGCGGTGCGCTGCTGCAAGCTCCCCATCCACATCTTCTTCGACAACGTGGGCTGGTTTACGCGGAAGCTCTCGGGCATCCTCATCCTGCTGCTGCTCTTCGCCATGGGCTACTTCATCCAGCGGATCATCTGCCCGCGGCCCCGCCGGCACCCGCACCACGAGCGCGGCGACGAGCCCTCCCTCTTCCACGGGCACGCGTCGGCGTCCCAGGACTCCCTGCTGGACCGGTACCCGGAGTGCAGCCTCGGGGACTTCGCCTCGCCGAGCCTGCCAGCCTACGACGAGGTCAAGTACTTGCCCACGTACGAGGAGAGCATGCAGGAGATGCGCAGGGACCGATCCGACGACAACTTGCTGTCGGAGAGCGAGAGGGCCGGGCAGGGCAGGGCGAGAGCGGCGGGACCGAGAGCCGGCGAGCAGAGGCGGGATGTCCTGGAGGTGTCAGGAGCGCAGCACAGCCCAAGGACATCACGGAACTCGGTGTGACGGAGGGCAGAGACGAGACTGGGCAGAGAGACAATCCAGCGCTCTTATTTTGATATAATCAGGGTAGGGTCTCTTGCAGAGATAAAAACTCAAGTGCAATTATAATCCCGAATGTTGAGAATAAAGGAGGAGGCTGCGAAAAAAAAAAATAAATAAATAAATATATACGTGTTTTGTAAAATTATAGCGGATTACTCGCCTTTTGTATGCAAATGAGCGCTTGGGTTAAGCAGAGGATTATAAAGTGGGCGAAGGCGGCTGAGGGTGACGCTCTTTGTGATGGGGACAGGCTAATTTGGCTGCGGTACAATCGCATTAAGTTTTACTTCAGCACCTCCGTTTCTTTTTTTTCCCCCCCCACTGGCACCGTGAAACAGTTTTTTTTCTGTCAAAATCTCATCCTTTCGTAATGCTAAATATTCGGCTGGACTCGAAAGACCTCCTTTTCTTTTATTTGTTCTTCATTGAATTTGCATACAAAAGGAGGATTTTTTTTTATTCTCTCAGAAACCTGAAATGTGGGCTGGAAGAGGGAGTGAGGGGAGGAATATCAATTGTAATACTTTGAGACACACACTTCTTTTCTTTTTTTTCTCCTTTTTTTTCATCAGCCAGCTAAGTTATATCTTATCAGCATGAAAGCAATATTCTCTCATACTGACTCAAACACACACACTTCACTAGGGGCTGACAGATGATTTTTTATCAGTGACCTGAGCCATGTCTGATGTGCCTCTAACTGCAAGAGCTGGAGCCACAGCTGAGAGGTGCAGCTTCTTTTTTTAAAATAAAAAAAAAAAAAAAAAAAAGAGGCTCTGATCCCAGGGAGCCTTTTGCTGCCCCGAGGCTACGTGTATCAGTGTCTCCCAGGTCTTGAATTCAGGAAAAACAATGGCAGAGATTACAGCTGGCACACTGATGGGGTTTGGGCTGCCAAGAAACAAAGTTGTGTTTTTTAAGATAGCATGTGAGAAGTGATCACAACTGCTGCCCCGAGCAGCTCAGACCAAGCAAAAGGAAAAGACGGAGAAAGGGACATCTGACAGGGACCAAGAGGGCGAGACGGAGACAGGAGCCGGTCACTTCTTTGTTTTAACAGAGTGCTTTGAAGATGCAGACTGAGAATACCTTCAGATCGACTTGTGTGTTGACCATATGTGTATAATTGCCCCCTGCTAACTTACATATCTGTCTAATGTGACAAGAAGTCTTTTTTATTTTTCTCTCTCCTTTGTTGCTGCTGCTGCAAACTGAAAAGCAAGCTCACTCTACACACACACCTCATTACATTAGGCTTAATGTTTACCTGGATTAAAGTATTTGCCATTAACTGTCCATTAAAATGCCTCATTTGCTCATTTGTCATTGGACATTACTTTGTTTGTTTTTTAACTGGGCGTGTGGTAAACACTCGCACTCGCCATATCCTCTCTCCAACCCAGACGAGGAGAGAGCATATCATTAGTCCCAGGCCCACAGAGAAGAAAACAAAAAATTGCAAAGAGAGAGTCTCCATTAAGGTTGCAAGCAACAATTACTTTCATTATCGAATGACCTTCCACTTATTAAGTGACTTCTTGTTCTATAAAACGACAGAACAGTGAACATGATTCCCAGAGCCCAAGGTGACGTCTTCAAATTGCTTGATGTGTATGACCAACAGTCCCAAACACAATAATAATTAGTTTACCATCATAGAAGGCTAAAAAAACCCACAAATATTCACAGAGAGGCTGGAACCAGTGATTAATATGGCAATTTTGCTTAGAGATGACTTATATGATTTTCAATCTTAATAAATTATCGCAACAGCTGATCTAACCTCCATTATGTCAAACAAATCTGTCCTGAATAGAAAAGTGCTGTAAGTATATGGAGTTTGCAGCTTTATTTACCCATCTGTTGTTCAATGATTCTTTAATTGTAAATAAGAAGATGTGAGGCACAGAGCGACCTTCAGCTCATTAAAGTAAACTCAAGTGATTTATGTGAGGAGCTCTGGGGTGGTTATGTGCCATCAGAAAGCCTGATGCCCACTCGTTAGGACAGTGCAATAAAATGCGGTACATCAAAGCATTCTTACACACCACAAGAAGTAAAACTTCCATTTCTGCCAAACATTTAGCTGTAAAAATATGGAAGATGTCTCTGCTAAAGCATCTGTACCCACAAACCTACACTTCACAATTAGAGACCCTGAGCTCCTCTAATGCTCCTGACACTAAAAGTCTGAGTGTGATTGTGGGGGCGCGTATAATCCAATACTGCCGGACCATGATGGCAGAGCCAATAATCACTGATGGCTTTCCTTTCCAGAGGAACACTTGCGGGTGGGTGCAGTTTGCACTTTAGATGCATTAAATCCCTGCTCAAAACCCACTGATGGGCAGATGAGGTGGAGTTTGTGGCCCCAAGATGCACAAAGACACGTGTGAGTGCCTCTCAAACCTTAAGAGGTGTGAAGGTTGCGTTTCGCTCTCTCTTTCACAGTCACTGCAGTACATTAGAAACCAGCTCCTATATCCAGGCTGCAACAGTGAGTTTTGGGAGCAGAGGGCATAAACAGTCTGGGACGTCCTCCATGTGCCGGGAGAGGACAGCGCATATTACAAATCCAAACATATACACAGACAGAGACAGAAAAAAGCAGACATACACAGAGATAAACACAGGGACTAATACACGGCACACACACACACACTCTTGCACAAAATGTATTTGGAGTAAGCAACATATTGCTCACCGGACCAAAGAACAGATAAACTATAAAGGTCAAATCAATGAGCATTATCCTCCTCATAAATTCCACATCATATCCGAGAAGTGTATTTTTGGAGGAGCTCATCAATTTAACATATGAGAACTGGCTAGTCATTAAATATGAGAATACAGCGCTGCAGTTTAAAGAGAGTACAGAATCTATTTGGTATTTTGAGCTTATGGAGTTTCAAACATATGAAAAACGTACTAAGATTAAAAAGTCTCACGATTTACAGCCTGCACTTTTCTATTCTTAATCTGTAGCTGAGGCTCAAATGTCTGTCTCTAAAATCTGTCCAATGAATTATTTATGTAAAAAACCCTTGTCACATTACTAAGATTGCAAACAGCATACACTGTATAGTTTAAGATGAAGTATGAAAGCAACATATAATTCATTTCGATTCTTATTTTCAGTGTGTGTGGCCGCTCTGAGTGGTAATGCATGTGAAACCTGACTCCTCGCTGATAAGTCTTTTCATAGATTAATGGTGTTTGGTCTGGATGACTGCGGTTTATCACACAGTGAGTAGGCTCCGAAAGAAAGTGGATGGAGGGAGTAAAAATAAGAGAAAGAGGAGTGAGTCAGAGAGAGACTTAGGCTAGAAGCAGCTAAAAGTGGATGGTGCAGAGGGAAAAAAAAAGGAACAGCAAGAGAGCGCAAGAGAATGAACCCATTGATAGATTTTCCTACATCTGATGTTTTTCTCTGATGTTTCAGCATCTGCGGCCACTCACAGTTTCAGGGATTATGCCGTTCGCTTTCTACCGTATCTGTCCACATCATCGTGATGCGGTCTAGCAGTTGTTTTTTGGAGAGCCCTAAAACAGATCTTCTCCCTCATTCGTCCCTCCTGAGCCACTAGAGGAGATGGATAGGCTATAATGGTCCGCTGATGTACTGGCCCTCTGCCAACCAGGGGGTGGAGCTGCATGGCAAGCAGTTGGTTTCACACCTCAGCAGAAAAGGAAATACAAGAATAACTCAAAGAGAAGCACATACTGTAGATATATTGGACTCTAAAACACACACATGCACTCAGAAGTACCCTCTGGGTGCATGTGCAAAGCTGAAAAAACATTTTTCACAGATATTCTATGAACTTTGTATATAACCAGTGAAGCATCAAAGACATTAAAGGAATAATTGAGACAGCAAGGTAGAAGAGCATATTCCGGCTTCATATGTACAGTATTTCCACTTATTTTATTAGCCAACATTCTTTTTAGTCTTTACAGGAGGTAAAGTTTTCAATTTATATAAACTGTAAAAATATCTATACACACAAAAAGTCAAACATCAGTGACAGAAAAAAACTAAAGCGATACATTTGTGCATGACTGAGCACGCCGCATTCATTCTGACAAATTGAAAAAGATAATCAACTTTGAACTTAACACGCTGAAATCACTGAGAAGCCGAGACCGCAGAAAGGCCATAATGGTGTCACTGCTGAGAAAGTGAGATACTCTTATCAAAAGTCAAATCATCCACCCACAGTTACAGAATGCCATGTACAACATCGCGCAAGTGTTTTATATTATACAGCGTGTGAAACAGGATTGTAGTGTACGAGTCAAAGTCAAGTGTCATATTCTTCATGGCCCACTAATCTTCACATCTCCAAATGTTCCCTTTTGTTTTTACTTAAAGTTTATGTACTTGTAACCAATGGTGGCTGTTGTACCTCAAATACAGATTTTTTTATTACTCTGAGGCCTGGGCCAAACCACCTAATATTCACCAAATGTTTAGAACACATGGGAAACAATTTCTGCAAAGTCTGAAGTTTAAGAAAACCAAGTCCTGAACATTAACGGCGTGAGGCCAGGCTGCTCCTCACTGAGGCATTAGCAGCTTTCTCTCTCTCCTTAGACAACTCCATCTCTATCTTCGCCTGGATTTTCTCCCAGTCCACCTCCACCTGGCAGAGAGACAAGGTGAAACGAGATTAGATAAACTATCGTATTTTGTTTTGATCAGTATGGGATTGGTAACACAGAGCAGCTAAATTAGTCACTTTACATGATAAGGTGTGGAACACTGGACCCCTAATGCTCCTAATCCTGACCACACTGTGGTATCTTTTGGAGCAGGATGCATCCCGCTAATGCCCCTCCAAATAATCTGTGAGATTAAACAGCTCTGACTGGGGACAACAACAACAATTTAAAGGCTTTCCTCCATTTTTGGTTTAATTCTGCAGGCTCTTCTGATTGGACAGAAGAGAATTTTTTTCTGTCTGGAGGCATTCAGTGTACAATCAGTGCATAAAAAAATCTGTGGTAAGCAATAAGAAAGAAAAAAAACACCCTTCATTGCTAAAAACACGCACAGTGTGATCACTGCACAAACCATTTAATACAGCGCAGCAGCTTACCCCTTCAGCATACTGCAGGAATCTCTTATTGGTCTCCTTCCTGCCAAATTTATGTAGGAACTTCTGCCTGTAGGCCAGCACGGTGTCCACATGGGTCTTATGTTTGACGGCCAGCTCCAGTGCCCTGGACACAAGATGACAAGATGTAGACACACACGCATCCTGTGCGGACAGACATGCTTCACCTCAACTCTCAGACCCAATGTGAGGCAGAGACAGAACATAGAGCTCTGGAACAACTTGCATTATCTCTCTTCGTCTGTATACACATTCACACAGACACAGAGTCATACCTCTCCCAGTTGAAAAGGTCAATGTTGACTTGTATGGCCTGGTAGATGAGACCAGCCTGTAACAGTGTGGCTTCAGCCTCCTGGACCTGACCACTGAACATCAGCATGTGGGCCAAAGACGACTCCTTCGATGGCTGCTCCTTTATAAAGTTGATGTACTGCACCCTGGGTAACTGAAAGCAGAAGGGATACACAGAGAGAGAAAAAAAGGACTGTAAATAATACACCTTATAATTGGCACTTTGTCCTGGCTAAAAAAAAAAACAGTGTATCTGATGGTTTTAGGCATTAAATCACGCTCTTACCTCTCCAATGGCAGCATAGGCCATCTCTGCAGTGGTCAGCTCCCTGTTTGCCATTGCCAAACCAGCAAGACACGCCCACAAAGACAGGTCCTATAGATATGGGGAGCAGAGAGATGACAACATTAACCATCTGACACAATGACCTGGAGGCTATTTTTTCCTGGGTTCCTCCTGTGCAGACACGATGCAAGAAGCACAGGTGAGAGACAAACAGTGAGGTTAAGAGTTCCAATTAATTCAGTATTTTTGCAGGACTCCAAATATTATCTGAATATATGTGTCTTTTATTTAACCTTGTCCAATACAAAGTCAGTTCTTGCTAGCAGAGACAATAAAGCATGGTGGTGTGTGTGTGTGTGTGTGTGTGACACACAGACAGGGTGGTATGGCGTCTCTATAGTCCCCCATCACATCCTGCTCATTTCCTGGCAGGCCTCATTGTAGTCACGCTCCAGGCCATTAAGAAAACACGCATGAAACACACGAAAACAAACATAAACACAGACAACTGCCGTACACAACAATCTATGAATGTAAACGAATGTGTCACCGCTTTACTCCATGCAGCTGCATTCATTAAAATGAAGCTTCAACCGCCAATTGGCCAACAGTTGAGCAAACTTCACACTGGAGTCACCACTCTGTAATTCTCCCTTTAATCACTGTCCATCACTAAGACAAACAGCTCTAATCGGAAACCATTCCTGGAAACAACAAGTAACACTGTCAGCCACTGCCTGAGGTCACAGACTTGATATAAAAACATGACAACTTATCACAATTTCAGGCTGAATTTTTATTTGTGTGCCTGTATCATAGCTGGATTGTAAATGTGATGTACTGGGTCTTATGTATACCTTTTTGTGTGCATGTATACTACTACATGCATCATCTCCTATCAGGTGAGGGCTTTCTGTCAACGACGAATGCGATTCTGGGAAAAGCTGTGCTGTCACCAAACTCTTACCAGAAGTCGAGGGGGGAGGAGGGGTGAGGGGAGAAAAAATCCCTTAAATCCAGTGCCTCTCTCTTCATCCCTTTTGTCCCACCCTCCTCTCGCTACCAGCCGTTCATTTCCCCCGGGCTGTGGTTATTGCATCATTGCCCAAGCAAAGACACAATCTAACACTTTGACCAGTGTCACAGTGTGCGTGTGTGTGTGTACGCATATGGAGAGTTTACACATGCCTATAGTGGCATGTGTATTTATGAGTGAGGTCTACGGGGGCTAAATCCGGTAAATGGTGTCACCAGGCTAATTGAAGGCTAATTAAAGCCTGCTGGTCTGGTCCCATAAACCTGTCTACTACCTTCTCGTGTCAGACTCTGTCTCGCTCTCTTTCATTCATACATGCATGCTTGTGTGTGACAAACGCCACAGGAACCTGGACTGTGCCAGAGGCCTTTACTGCAGGATAAGTCACGCTATCCTGAGATCAATTATATAAATACAATTGTGATTTTTCTTGGGTATCTAGCGTGTAAAGAAATACTCCAAGTGGGTATCCAAACACTATGACCAGATGTAGGAATGATGTCAGAGATGGTACACATTAACAGACATACACGGGTATCTTACCTTGGCAAAGCGGCAGAGGCGCAACGCATCCTCCCAGCGTGCAGAGGTGCTGTATTCATGCAGGAGGGCTGGGTAAGGGGGTACACTGCTGTACACCAGTGAACCGTCTCCTTGGCGTAACGTCACCTTGGTGCCAACATAGCTCAGAATGTGGGGTGAACGGCTGAACTCACTTAGAATTGGACAAACATCAGAGTTAGAAAACACGCAACAACATCCTCAGTTTTGATGTAAAAGAAAAGCAAACCAAGAAAATTGTCAGTAATTGCTCATGTGCGGGGAAAAAAGTTACTCAGTAACATACATAAAGTAATACAATAAGTTATAACTAAGTCAAACATGATTTAACCTGTTAACATGTAGAAGATGATGGATTGAACTAATTAAGAATATAACAATCGACTTATTGACTGTGCAGCTTTTTGTCAGTTTGCGTATGTGAGCATGCATGTGTCAGAATCTCTAATACAAAGAGTAATTTGTGGCAGCCCACCACATATACGATTTTGCTGAATTGATGAAATAACACACTGACAGTGCTTCTTTTGTAACTTGCACTGTACTTGGTCCAACCTGCCTTCCATCACAGATATCCTAAAAACCGAGACGAATTTGTAAAAATGGAGCCTTTGTATTTGTTTATTTATTACCTCTTGCCACTTGGTCGCCATTTGCACAGTGTGCAAAAACAAACTTTTAATGACTCCCATGATAACAATCTGGCTGCTGGAGCACCAAAATAGCAAAAGCAAAACAAAAACAACAAAAAAAAGAAAAATAGAAGCCCAAGTTGAAGATGTATAGAAATAAGCAACCTACAATTACAAAAGTGGATCCTTTAAATATCAAATGTATGAAGTATAAAAAAGTATGATTCAGCATTAGAAGTGTAGTAATTTACAACAGCAAGCCATAAACCACTGAGAGATGAAAATGATAGTGAAACACCAGCACAAATAAAACTGTGCGCCCAAAATGTTAGATTAGTGCAGCAGCAACATGCAAAAGCCAGTCCAGGATCGGCTGTATAGACAGTGCAGGCACTCTGCCTTAGCACCTCCTGTACTGGCTGAAGCCGAGCACTTTTGGGCATGAAGCATTGTACAGTCTGACAGCTGCTGGCAAAAAAGAGTGCCTAAAGCGCTATGTGCTGTACCTTGGGGAATGAGCTAGAAGGTGCAAAAAAAAAAAAAAACTGCTTCTATCTCTCCTCCATGCTCTTATTTTTTATATCTTTTCCTATTACTCCTCTTCCATGTCTGTTTTGAGCTCACGCGAAAATCATCAGGACACTGTGGCTGGACTTTTGCACTCCTTGCTACTGGATGCTTGTGATTCTGGCCGGCCTCTAGTTTTAACTTAACCACTACAGTGTATCAGTAAAACTAAAAGATCGTACATATCTACCTGCCATCCTTTATATACAGTGTTTTTGGCAGCAGTTCCTTGTCAGTGAAGACAACACTCGGGTAGTACCACACTGTTAACTGGTCGTCTTGGACTCCACACAGGATGTTGCCACCATCATTCCATGCCATACTGTGAACCATGCTACCTACAGGACAGAGCACACATACAATAACCATGTTCAGTCCCATGTTAGCAACACTTCAACAAGCCAAGTGAGTTCCCTCCCCTCCGTCTCACCAATTTTGCAGATCTTGGGTTCTCGCCCAAGATGACGCACAGAGGTCAAGTAAAGGTCACGGTTTTTGTCAACCAGAGCGATCTTCCTTTCGGTGGATGGGCCACACTGGTCCAGAGCTACCTCCACCACCTCCAGCTACATATGAATAATGACACACACACACACACACAGACACACACAGACACACACACAAGCACAAAGGTAAGAGGGAACGGAGGAGTGAGTGATGGAGGGACCACAAAAGATCAGGAAAAGAAAGGAAAAGGGGGAGAGCGGTTTGTGCCGTGACCCAACAGCCTTTCTGCCACCAGAGTGTGTGTGTGTGTATGTGTGTGTATGTGAGAGAGAGAGAGAATGAGAGACATAGTGGGTATATGTGTATATGTGTGTCTGAACCTGTGTGTGAGCAAACGTGTATGTGTGTGTGTTTGTCTTTGGTCAGAGCCAGCTGGCCTCGGTGAAGTGTCTTGGAGCTGTGGAGTACTGGCAGACAAAGCCATGCTGACAAACAGTAAGTACTGCTACCTCTACTTCTTTTCCTTCTTTTCTAATTCTTTCCCTCTTTTTGTCTTTTTCCCTCTTAGTTTGACTCCAAAGCCCTTCCCCCATTCTCTCCCTGTGTCTTATTGTCTCTCTCCAGTCTGGATATGCATTAGTATATTTTTTAGCACAGAATCAGTTCCCCTCAACTTGGTCAATTTAGTGGAGACTCTCCCTGTTGAATCATGAGGGCCAACAATTAGCAACTATATTTAGCTAAAGCTTAAAGGTTGCTGGCAATAAGGCACCATCCCCATCAGTGGATTTCAGTAGGAGACATGAGAAATAAAGACTCAATCTTATAGTGCATATAGGGCTGTGTCTGCACTGTCAGAACTAGGGAGCTAAATCTGTACCTTTAGAGCCACATTGACTTTTCACTGGGACAGTACCTTCAAGGTGACACACTCACTTTCTCCTGATTTGTTTGTCTGAAAAAACATTTCATTGCTAGGATGTTGCCAGTGAAAAACAGGTCCAATTTGAATTCAGTGTGAATGAGTCATATGTTTGTGCTCAGGATTAAGAACCTTCCACTAATTCTTTTTCACTAATTTCTTTAATTCAATTCAACCAGCCAATCTACCATAAACAAATAGTAAAGCAGTAAAACCTTCAAATCTAAAAGGAAAATGAATATTTTACCGTTGCATGCAATGTTCCCTGATACTGTACCTTAGGATTTAGAAGAAACAGTACATATGTGTAACCTTTTACTGCTTGGCAACATGTATGCTTCAGAAATGTATATACAGTTACCCTAAGGTCCAATAATTAACCTGAGGGGGTACATTAGTATAAACTGTACCTCAGGGGACAGAAACTGTACCCCTATTTCTGAAAGTCTTAAGTATTTTAGTTCAATATTTTAGGAAAAAATGTTTTTAACTTAGCACGGTTTAGATGCCTCCTATAGCAAAAAATAGTTGGACACACCACACAGATGTGAGACTTATGCCTTGCTGTCAGCAATTTTAAAACAATTTGTTCACTTTTTCTTCCTTTTTAGAAAAAATAATGTCAGGATGATTTTGACAAATAATCTCCCCATGCCTGAATGCAGCTTTGTTTAATGTCACCTGTAGTTCCACAAAATAAGTTTGCTTATTCTTAGGAGGTATGTCATTATTGTTGGTAGTATGCCAGTTAGATAGGCATGCCAACACACCTTTGCTATGTGTTTTATCTGCTCTTGAAAGTTAAAAAAATGACAACACCTTCCAAACTCTTAAGGTACCCAACTATAAGTTTTAGGGTCTGTTAAGATCAGCATTTGCAGCTGCAAAATGTTTTGGATTTAATTCAGTGGAACAACCATGATCAGGGAAGTCACTAGCAGAGGTGAAGTAGATGTGTTTAACTTTGAGGAGCTTTGGCAGAAATGTGTGATGTTGATCAACTGTTTTGACATTGCTGACATTTGAGGGAACCACAGAGTCTACATTTAAAGAAGTTATCATATTTGCTATGTTGCACAACCCACATTATGGGGTCACTATGTCACCCACCTTCAAATGCCTCCAATTTTGCAAGAACACACACATTAATTTAAATTTGCCAATTTATTTACTTACTCTAATGTCAGTGTGCAGCACATGAAGATGGCTACAACAAGCTTGTTAAAGTTACTAAGCTCTGACTGGGGTTTGAGGTTACCAAGAAAAGGTGTTGTTTAAGAAATTTTATGGACTAGAACGTAAAGGGGGAAGGTGTCTGTCCTAACAGGTGTAGCAGCACAGGGCAGAGTGAGAAAGATGTCAATCAGAAGCAGGCTGTACACGCCCACAGTCCTTAGAAGTGGTCTAACCAGGCAAATTTGAAAACACCTAAACACCTGAAGCTGTCAAAGGGGGAATTTCACATCATATCTAACACTTAATATACTATCAGATGATTTGCTGGGGTCTGTACCAAACAACCAAGCACATTCTCTTATATCTGGAGTATATCATTTGTAGGCATCTCAGTAATACCGCAGTGCTTCATTTATAATGGTGAGTTGACACATTTTACCTCTATCAAAAAAATGATAGCTCCTGTAGTTTGGATATTGCAGTTGGCCATATTGCTTCTTCAATTATATTTTGATTAACTGTCCCGCTGTACTATGTAAAATTTAATAAATATTTTCTTGAAAATACAATTTGGAATAATTGGCTTGTTACACAATAATGAGTCCATGTCATAGATAACTGGACTGTAACAGTGCTACTTTTAGTGTGTGTTTTGAGTTAAAAAATATCACACATCACATATTAACACACATCTTCAACGGCCAAAGTCAGACTGCTTCTGTTAGGATATAAAATTTTTATAAACGCATAATAAAACCCAAATACTGACCAGAATACATTCTGACCAGCCACAGGGACAGTTTATCATAACAGTGACATGACCAGCTGATCTCAGCGCCATGCAGGAGAACTGATCTAATTAGTTGTTTTGCAAATAGCGGTCGATGTTTGTCAGACTGCTGTAGAAGAATGGCTCCTATTTTCTTCCAGCTCTGGCAGTACTTCATGCTGTACGTTATATTACAAAACTGGTCAGATATTTGCTAAACAGACAATTGAAGGTGATCACAAGCTGCAGATGTCCCTCTGCACTTCACTTCCAGTGTAGACAAGAAGTTAAAAGACAAAACAACGGGGTTGGAGCACTTCCTCGTTACTGAATCATATTAAGTGAATGCCAGGTCAAAAGGTTAACCCACCTTGTGAGTCAAAGGCCTCCCATCGCTGAGGGCTTTCCCAGTCAGGACGTCAAAGAAAAGGATGACTGACGAGGAGAAAGGAAACAAGAACATTACAAAAGTCCATCCTATTTTTGTAATTGTAGTAGTGACAGCTTCCCCCTCACCTTTTTCATCACTCTTGTCCCGGATGGCAATGGTGTCGTTGCTAAGCGAGACAACCTGGGCATTTAGGATGTCAGCTCTCATGCCGGGGAACTTGGGTGAAGATATCAATCGACCCTCATAGGAGAACGTATACAACCCTGCTCCATCCACTAGCAGGAAATGTCTGGGTGGGGGAGACGAGACGAAACAGTAGATGAGAGCAGAGTAGGTGTGTACTGTGTGTATATGTAGGTATGATTTTATATGTGGGTGAGTGAGGTAGCATGGAGTGGGGCGAGGGTATTAAGGAGGGAGATGAGGAGGGTGAAACAGTAAATCAACTGACACAAACAGGTAATTTAAACATGTAATGCACATTAACGAAGCACTAACTTACTCAGCAAGGCTCATCACACTCAACTGTGATTTCAGTAATCTATTTACTTCTATGCTGAGTGTCAGGGACACTGCACTGGAGTATTGCACAAGAGCTACTCCATATTAATCTAATTTCCCCCCAGTGGTTTCACTCTCAGCCTTATTGTATGACAGGGCTGGCTAATCAAGAGCATAACCCCTGTGTGTGTGAGTGTGTATGTGTGCGCGCGCGCTTGGTTGGCTGCTTGATGAGTGGTCAGTGCGGAGTAATGAAGCATTAGAGAAGCTGATAGATGATCCAACAGCCTGTTCTGTCTCTTGTTTGCACTGCTCCCGCAACAGAGAGACTCACTTCTCCGCTTGCAGGATGAGGCTCACTGTTCCCTCCTTCAGGTCAAAAATGAGAGGAGTATTCCAGTTTCTTGAGCTACACACACAGAAAAAAAATGGTGAAAACATACACACCTAATAACACAGATGCAGAGGTGAGACAGCTGAGACAAGAGTAGAGAGGAGAGGAGATAACTCTAAGGGTAGAGCATGAAGAGTGCATATGAAAAGGACTGACACAATCACAGAAAAAGAGTAGAAAAAAAGTACTCTTATCATTCGTAACAAGTGCAGAGGCTGCTATGTCTGTGATGTGTAAAGGTAAATTAACCTACCAACATGCACCTCATTTAATAACATTAACCTAGTAAGAATCAGCATCTTAGTAATATGCCAGTGGGTTTTTTTTTTACTACTGACTTGTAGACATAGCACTGGAGGGAAGTGGCGACCACTAGGTGACCGTATGCCAGGGAGGCTTTGATGACTCGATCTCTAAACTCCAATACATCCACAGCATCGTCCATCACATTCCTGACCTGAGGAAAAAAAGAAGAAGGGCAGAGGAGAGGAAGGAAGATGAGCTAGAGCAAGTAAAAACAATGGTAGGGATTAATAAAGTTCTCAGAAATGACTGAACAAGCATACATTTTATACAACTGAGCAAACACTTTACATTTAAACATGCAAACAACAAAGGGGAGACACTGGCTTCAGTAACGGAGTGGTGAACACAGTCACGTACACACAGGAGTGTATTTATTCTTAATATACACAGGAAACAGTCTACGGTATGTCCAAGTATACGTAGGGCAAGTGTGGTCAGAGAAAGCAGTTTTTACTGTTTTAAGTGTGTGTGTGCAGTGGTTGATACTCATTTTTTCACCTGCATAGATAAATACTTCCCTGCAGCTCTCTCAGTGAATGAATGAAAAGGCCTTTTCCAGGACCAGGTGAAAGGTGGGGTTATTTTTACAGCTTAACAAATCTTCCTCCTCTGCTCCCTCCAGCGAGCCAAATTTACATGCAACACAACCAGGAATAAAAAACATTTGACCGCAAGGTGGTAAATTTAGCTGGCTGATTCACAAACCACTGGCAGATGTGCACTTTTAAAAAGGACTGCGAGGAGGAGAGGGGGAGGAGGGAGACAGAAAAGCGCCTGCGAGGCTGAAAATAAATAGCTGATGACCCGACTGCACATGGTAAGGATGTCTATGGCAAATGAGTGCACGTGTGTTGGCACACATGCATGCGCATGTTTCTGTAGGTGTGCGTGTGTATCCCTGTCCCTGAAAGTATATGTGTGTGTGTGTGTACGTGTATATGTACATTTGGGTGTGTTAACCGCGTGTAAACGCTACCTTGTGGTTAGCATGAGTTTAAACAGTAGAGAATGGTGGAGCGAGAGAGGCAGCTAGACAGACTGGTCATTGTCATTGCAAGGCTGCACACTGGCACACTGGGAGGGTCCTACTTTAATATATGGCCAAGGCTCGTCAAGGCCTGGGAAGCATTTGCTTTTCTATATAGCACATTCACTCACCCGTTTGCAGTCTGCCTGTGGCTGTACTTTTTAATTCTCTTGTTATGCTGACATAACTGAGTTTGGCTCTGTTAATGTTTGTCTAGTGAAAAGCTATTATTTTTTTTCTGACAGACACACTGACGTCCAGCAATCTTTGAATGAGTGATCAGGAACTGAGGTGAGCTGCTAGCATGATTATGCATGTGTGCATTGTAAGTGTTTACCTGAAATTACTTTAAAAATCACTTGACAGAACTAAATTAGCTTTCTTTCAGGTTGAAAAGAAGCAGAAACACAAATGTGGATGTGTATGTGGCTCTAGTTTAACCTGCATGGTTCTCCTCTTGGTGAGGGTGATCACAAAGTTCTTCCACTCCCAATGCTGCTCCACCACATGGGCAAAGATGACATGTCCGTTACCACAAGCCCCGGCCAGTTGGGTGCCGTCTGCAGACCAGGCCAAGCTGAACACACTGCCTGTGTTGGGCTTCTCCAGTGCATAGGACCACTGTGAGGAGGGAGAAGGGGAGAGAACAACGTGGTTAATGGCTAGAGATATTTATCTACAATCTTAAACAATTACCTGGGGAGCAGCTTAGGAACTGGAAACAATAAGAAGTTTAGAGAAGGGAAGCGGTGAAATTCAAGAGTCGTGTATGAGTGAGTGCGTATGCAGATAATGTAAACTCTGCTGGAAAGACGGAGGCCCAGTCAGTCAGTCATTGAGCTGTGATGAACTGTGAGACACTGAAGTAGCGCTCGGCCCTGCCAAGTCCAGCACTCGTGCTCGTAAACATACACTCTGCTATCCTCATCTATTACATACACGGGGGGCAGGGGTACAGGGAGGAAAAGGGAGGGTTTATATACGAGCCCCCAAACTGAAGCCAAAAGCTGATTAACAAGACCTCACCCTTCTTTTTATAAGAAAAGGTTTGAGGAGGTAGAGCTTCGGGGGGTTGTCCGCTGTGCTGCATCACATCAGCCAGACTCGGCATTGCTGATGACTGTCAGTGATGGCAAAAGGCACAGCTGAGAGATATGCAGCCCTTTACGGTATCTAAGACAACACCACTCTCATCTCTCTCCGTTTCCCTGATGTATCACCTTTCTCTGTGTAATCCCTTTATTTCTTCTCCGTTTCCAGAACTTTTTCCTTCTCCCACAACTGCCTTCTCACACTCCTGTCCCTCAAGCCTTCTGCGGAGTATCAGAACAACAAAAAGAAACCCTCCTCTACTTGACTGATTCAACACAAATCAGTTTAGACAATCTGGATCCACCAGAAGTAAAAAGGTTTCAGACTTGTTATTTTCCAGGATGATACATAAGACATAAGGCCAGACAGGAGCTAGATTAGCGGAGTAAGGTACACTATGTTCCTATCTCTTCCAAATAGGCAGTGATCTTCCACACAGACACGCATTCACACTGTGTACTGCTTATGAATGAACAAAACTGCTAAAACTGCCAGCAATGGAGAGACAAGTGCGGTGCAGCAGGCCAAGTGCTGCGGTGAGGTTTGGAGAAAAGGCCCCAGTGTGTTCGCTGCCTCGTACACATGCAGCTGCAGGATGTGAGGTGTGGCGTGAGGTAACAGTCGGCAGGTTACAGGCCCGCTGCTCAGATCTTTCTCCCTCTCTTCCTGATCTGCCTGCTTGCCTGACACACACACAGCTCAGCTGGTTTTAGTCGGCACTCTCCCAGCAGTTAATGTCATATCAGGACCCGAAAATAGTTTGAGAAAAAAAGCAGACTTATACAGCCATGTGGACAAGAGATACTTTGTTCAAATTAAATTAATTGCTATTTAACATCTTTTCCATCCCGTCTTCCTTTGATTTCTGCAACTCAAAGCTTCTTTACTTACGAAATCTGTAACAGCCCACTTTATACACACACAAACGCACATATATTTTCTTTTTTCTAAACCTGAGTCTATCCATGCGCTCATGCATGCGCCTGTATGAGCTCCACAGTCAAGCGGCCTGGCCCAACGTTTACAGTAATGAGAGACCTCATCCATTCTTCAGCTAACATCTTGAGATGGCCCGCTCTGTGTTAAGGCACCCCAGGGGCAAAGGAGAGGAGCTGGGTGGAGGAGAGAGGGATGGATAGATGGAGGGTCAGAGATGCAGCTGAATGTATACACCAGACTGTAATGAAGCAGGACATATGATATCGGCCCGAGGAGCACTGCTGGATCCATGCTTACCTAATGCTTTTAACACATTGAGCCATTTGACTCCTTCTAGAGCCAGCCGGCAAGCCAGCTGCAAGCCAAGTGAGAATGTGTGTGTGTGTGTGTGTGTATGTGTGTGGAAAGGGAGATTGTCTTTGTGTGTGTGTGTGTGCGTGTGTGCATGTGTGCGTGTGTACTTGTAATGCGCATACATGTGTCTGTGTGTATGGCACATGTGTATCTGTGTACGAGAGAAAGTATAAATGAGATGAAATAAGACAACACCACGTAAGAGTAATTAATTTATGCGTGTCGACAGAAAGAAATAAACGTGAGCTGCCACCCCCCTCCTCTGAGTGTCCGATGTCGGTCTTGAAGGTGTGTGCGCATGTGTCTGCATGTGTGTAAAAGAGGTGAAAATCCTCAGGCTTGTCAGAGTTGTCAGTTAGTGTCTGACTATGGGACACAGGAGGATTCCTATAGCTCTCCTGAGATGGGCGGACTGAGCCAGCGAAGGAGAAACCTGGGGCACAAAAACCTTTTCCAGAGCAGTATTCAGATACAAAATCTACATATCTCTCCCCCTTGATGTGTCTTTCATTTATTTTCTCTCTCCTTACTGGTGAGAAGCTTAGAAGTTCTGACAGCTGGCTGCCTAACAAGAAACTGGTCAGAAGAAAACTGCATTGGAAAGTTCTTCAGTAATAAGGAGAATTTAAGACCACCTGCCTTAAGGCATGTCCACACTGTGATACAAAAAGACAACGGAGGAGCCACTAACTTTTCTTCTACATCGCCTGTTATAGTTTGTAAACAACAAAAATGTGCATTACAGCCACAGGACAGGCCTAGTTTCTTTTCTTGGTCTTAGCGGGTTGAACCTCTGTTTTTCAAAACACTCAACACTTAATTATTTTGAGACAACACTGATAAATAACTATTTCATGGTAACAACATTGTCTATACACTTAACATAACCTTAACCTAACTTAATATACACCTAGACTTAGAGACTTAGATTTAACTTTATTTATCCCTTTGGGATGAGTCCCTCAGGGAAATTTAAACTTAAATACAGATTAATGAAAACACCTGTATTGTGTGAGACATCTACAGATAAGCACTTTCTGCTACATAGCATCTGTGTCTGTCTGTGCCTCCTCGGTGTCTGAATAGATGTATGTCGTCATTTCGGAAATGCTATTTATTTCTTTTTCACACTAAAAAAAAAGACTGCTGTTTTCAGATTTTCAAAAAGGATTTGAGGCTGGTAGGTACGGTGTAGTGGTGGTGGGGGAATGGACTGTTACAAGGATAAGAGAGATGGAGGAGGCAGGGAGAGGGGAGAGCAGCAGGGGGAGGTGAACCTCAGTGGTAGTAGATTTGGCAACTGGTTTTATTGCAGCCAAAAAGGGAGGGAAATCTGCTGGATACTGAAAACTGTACTGGACAAGGCTGTAAGGAGATTCAAGAATAGTGTAGAGAGATACTAGACAGCAAAAAGACAGAGACATGCAGAAAGAGTGCATGAAGGCCCAAACGAAGGTTTAGGGGGGCCTAATGGGACAGGGAAGGTGGGTCTGAAGCCTTCATCTAGCGGGAGTCCACTCTCTGGTCATTGAACCCTGTCCGTCTATAATGGGCAGCTTTGTGGCCAGAGAGAAGGTGGCAGACATGACGTGTAGTTCTCAGCTGAGCTCTGGGCGAGAGAGGGGGAGGCCCCTCAAACTTACAATGAGCTTATACACTCAGACTATGTATGTACATATAGCAGTAACGCATGACTGTGCGCGTGTCAAGTCTGGGTCTTGGTACACACCACAATGCAGACACAGAGACATACGCCCACACGTGTACCTGTGTCAAAGAAATGGCAGGAGACCGATGCTGGTAGTCTAACACCTGTGACGATCACTTTGAGCACCAAGCAAAACACCCACACACGCATCCTGTGTGTGTTGACATGTGTGTGTTAATGTGACTCCGACGCAGACATTAGTTGCATGTAGGTGAGAAACCATGGAGTGCTGAGCTGGTAAAATGACCCTGTAGGCTGCTGCAGTACCACAAAGAAAAAAAAGGTGCTCTACCATCTACTATCCTTCTCCAAATTTGGCTGGCGGCACTATTATCTGGATCTATTTTTGTTTTCAGGGGCTGATCTGATCCACAGAGAATGGCCCGCAGCATGCAGCCTACCGTAGGCCCACATGCAGAGCGCTGACAGTTCTGCAGACAGCGGCACGTTTTGCACACAAACACATATATGCAGTGCACACGCTCAGAAAGCACAGCCAATCTAGGAACGCACAACCTCTTTAAGGAGTGTGCTTGCCCCCTCCTCCCCCCATCCACCCTCCTCCCCCTCACTCACCCTCCTCCCCCTCTTCCCCCTCACTCTCTCTGCATTTCTCGACATATGTTTACCATTAAGACTGGCAGGTGTTGTGGGCCTGCCCCTTCTTGCTATTGTTGCCCTGCCCTGTTGCAGCCAACGAGGGGAGGCCTGCGAAAAGGTTACGTTAAGAGAAAATCAGCTCAAAGGCAAGGACGTTCTTATACAGAGAACCGCCAAACCTGTTACCCTCGGCCCCTTAGTTCTCTATATAGATCTACAACTAAGGTTTTTCAAACATCACCCCACAGTTTCCACAGAACAGCAGCTGTGATTAGTTTGAATTATGTTTGTTGGCATGCATTCCAATGACAACTTTTCATGGAAGATAGTATTTTTTAAAAAAGTACCAAAGCTGTTCCTTACATGGTGAGCAGTTTTCCTTTGTCACAAGAAACTTAATTTACCAGCTACAAATGCAAACTGTTTATTTAGACATATTTTGACTATAAAATAACACACACACACGCATATATACATACACACACACACGTGTATATATATATATATATATATATATATATATATATATATATATATATATATATATATATATATACACACACACATACACACATATACACACACACACACACACACACACACACATATATATATATATATATATACACACACACACACACACATATATATATAAACATATACACACACACATATATACATATATACGTATATACACGTATATATACACACATATATATACACATATTGCACATGTGGCTGTATTATTCTGCAAGAGTGGTTTGAGAAGTTTCTATGGCCATTTTGATGATTTTGATACTTTTTCTGCCATAAAAATGATTATGATCCATTGTAATGGATATTATACGGACCATAGCTGACACCCCCTTCCTTTTAGGTCAACCTTTTAAGCCTGCAGATTGTGATTATTCAATAAATAAAATCTAGAATTCTAGTGGAGCAAAGCATTAACTATATGAAACACTGATTGAAATGACACACAGACTAATCAAAGAAAAAGAGAGGGTAGCAAACAAAGTCAAAGGAGAAAATTTAAGTGTGTATCTGTGCCACTGGTTTACCCCTTCCCCCCTCTCTCTATCTACACTACCTGAAACAGTGCTCTGGTCTTCATGGCCGGGGCTGAGGGTAGTGGGGGTAGGCGGGGATGGAGCTCGGGCCAGGGAGAGGGTTAATGACACATGTCTGGACTAATGGCTCCCAGTGGAGCTATCTGCTGATTCAGCCCCATTACTTCACAAGCATTAAATATGTCTGCTCTGACCCCTCTCTGCTACCCCTCCACCCCAACCCTGATGCAAGTCAACGACATGCTAATCAGAAGGGGGGCATGAGATTTCCAGATTTTCTATTGCTTTTCTAGCCCTTCATCTCTGGCACTCCTGTCACACTGAAGAAAGCATCGAGGAAAAACTAACAACCATTAGTGTTGAGGGGTCAAACTGAGTCCATGGCACTGCTGAAAACCTGCATTTTATACAGATACAACACTGCTGGGCCTTGATGTAAAAGGATGAACACAGGGTATATGTAGTATATATACGGTACCATATAGAGTGCATGTGGTAGAAATACTACATACTACTGCCACAAGATGCTTTCCTTAACAAAAGAAAAGAAAATGAATAGTTATAAAGTTCTGCCTGCATGGTTAATGACCCTTTTCCTTTCTAAATGGAGTTACCAATGATTGAAGTCACATAATATCTAGTAAAAATATTAAAAATCTTTATGGTTTAATGTATGTTGCAGACAAAGTATTGAAATGACATCTTTTTAAGAAGCACCTTTGACTACCTACATTTGTCATCTTTTATTTACAGCAGTTAACATGAAAGAATAACCTTGCCAAACATATGTGTGGCAAACATATTCTCATCATTACACAATAGATATTGGCACCAAAAGTCCTAGTGTGTTCTAACCTATAACATGATGTAAGGAGGGCTATCTTCTCTATTAGTTTATCACTGTGCTAGTGGGCTAGTGGGAGCCAACCTAGTCCAGGGTTAACAGTCTTACATAAATCAGAACAGATGGCAGACTCTCTGCAAAGCCAGCTGGCTTCAGTTTGCCTGTGTGTCTGTGTGCAGGACAGGACCTGGCAGTGCAGGTACAGAGTGTAACTCCCTGCACATAATAAACACAACACACGTCTGAGAGTAATGGACACTAGACATATACAGGCAAGTATCTGGCCATAAACAGACATTGGGTGTGCATGTATGAAAATGCTGACATAAATCTACTCTTCAAAATAGAACCCATTTCCAAACAGATTGTGTAAAACAAAAACGTGTTTGAGAGTGAAACTAAAAACAAAGCCATTTGTTTTGGGGGAAGGAGGGGGTGTTTTTTTTCGATGAGGGTTCATCAGTCTCTCAGCAGATTAGGAGGCCTTGTAAATGTCAGCTTGCACTGACCCCTCCATGGGGGATGGGGTGGACTATTAGGATAAGGACAAGCTGGGCCTACATCCAAGACCGGTCAGACCTTTTTGTGGCTGAGAACTGGCTTCAAGGATGGACTACACAATCCAAATCACCACACCTTTTCTAGAGATGATACTGTTATTATGAACCAAACTACCTGTAAATCACATGTATGTATAACTGTGGAGTAACAGTTTTAACCATCTATGTACTGCACTGCAACATCTCTCTGTATTTAATGGCTATACTATAATTTGACTGATAATTCCAAGTCTCTGCATAAAGTAATCAATATGTTGATGCAACAACGTTACTAAGATGGTACTGAATACACGTGCATAAGTCTACAAGCAGTAACTGAAGATAATTTAAAAAAAGTAAATAGACTTTTTCATTGAAGACTGCTAAGATAAATGATCAAGATGCTTTGGGTAGAAAATGAGGAGCATCTGATGCGTTGTGCTTTATAATAAAGCTGAGCCCACAGTTTCAAATTACACACTATCAAAGCGAATGAAGACTCATAAAAGAGCCGCTTTCCAATGTTCCATGACACAGCATAGTCCAAGCTTCTATGACACACACTGAGATTTACAGCTACAGCTACGCACGTACGCGCAGTCAAATCACCTGAGAGTTGCTGACCACCTCGATATAAACCTCAGGTTTAAACGCAAACATACAGAAGACATTTATTGTGACGGGAGATGTAATTCAACCTTTAACGTTTGATGCACAACCTCATGTAAATTTATAAAGTAATGAACAAAAAGGAGTCAGGAGGATGGTAAATATGAAAATAACATCTTCTTACACAGTATACTTTTGTGGACTATGTTCTTTTTCCCCAGAAACTGTTCACTCCGACACATATCTTCTCAGTCTCCCTGTTTTGGAAACAAACTGCATGTGTAAAAATAATGTGTAGTGCACGGTGCAAAATAAAGTTGAAATGGAATCTTATTTATTTGTAGTATTATGGAGCCAGTAACGCAACACAATTCAAATTTCCAGCTGTTAAAGTACTCAATATACACTAAGTGACCAGCACTTTTTATTACCAGCACACAGTCTTTTCTCTGTCCGCTGCACAATAAACCATTTGCATTCCCTGACTCTGCAATAACACACAATAACTATAGCTATCGTATAAGCCCATTTCTGAACATAGGCCGGTGAGAGGAGCTCTGCAAATCTCTGCATTGAAATACCCACTTGGCTCGGCTGAAGAGATATAGAGGCTGGGCCTGGGACGAGTGTAGAGTGGCACAAGTTGGAGCTTTGGCTTTGCAAGGGGAAACGGAGAGGGGGGGAGCAAGACAAAGTAGAAGAGACAGCTAGAGAGAGAGAGAGAAAGAGAGAGAGAAAGAGAGAGAGTAATGATCTACACATGGTTTCATGCTGGAGCCTCAACATAGTAACCATAGACACATGCTGGGGCCTCCTGGGACTCATCAGCAGGACACAGCTGTGAGCTGGACAGCAGAATTCTATTAGCACCAACTATGCACACATGCGCTTGCACAAACACACACAGACACACACACACACACACACACACACACACAGGTAATTTGGGTATCTGACTGTGTTTTGGCATGCTGCACGAGACACGAGACCCTTTGCCCTCCAATGGACCCTCTACACCACTAATGGCAGGTCTAGAATACACTGGATCACATAGCTCATCTAGCGGTCGACACACAGGTTGAAGGGTTTGAGAAATTTAGCCAATGAGCCGAGACAACTTTCTACGAGATTCCCACAGACGCTGAGAGTTTATTTTGTGAGACATTGACAAGCACGCCTCTTAACTGCTCTTCAGTGGGTTATGTAATACCTGTTGATAACAGCTAGGCCTAACAGCTCGTCTTGCATGGTATGAAAATCACAAAATATGAATACTGGATTCATACTGGAACTTAAACAGAATGCAGGTATCCACATAACAATACAAACACACACATTAAGCTAAGTGCATGCATGTGTACATGTGGTGATAAGCCCATTACTTCTCTATGGAGGCAAACATATATAACAAATTATAACAAATGAGGGAGCCAGTCAATCAATTAGTCAATGTTATCCAAAGCGTAGCACCATTCTTATCCATGTGTAAGGCAGCAGAAAGGAGGAGGAATGGGGGCGGGTGGGACCCTAGGGTGCAGCCAAAATTAAACCCTTTCAAATCATCCTTTTCTGGACCTTGGTCCATTGCCTCTAGCCCAGCCCTCGTCCTCAATAACACCCCTTAATGAACTCTGGATTGGCAGTAAAGCTTGAAGTGATACCCCAGTTACACACATGCTCTGCTTTAGCTTACTTGCGTGCACCACTGAAGCCCTTTATTTGCTCCCTGCCTTCGTCACTCAGAATCACCCTCGCTCCTTACACCATTTTATCCCTCTTTCCTCTCGTTCCTCTTTTTTTGCTTCCCTCTCTCTCTCTCTCTCTGCAGAGTGTGACATGTTTGTCTAGCTAGTGGAGCTAGTGATTTAGTGCCGCTAAGAATGATGACTCTGCCAGAGGGGCTGGCAGGGCACTGTCTCACTGTCATACGCTTACTCCCGCCGTGGGGGGAGGGAAGGATGGAGGGGTGGAGAAGTAAAGAAAAAAAAAGGGAGAGGGACGAGAGCAGAGCGAGAGAGAAAGAGAGAGAAACTTGAGGGAAAGAGAAACCACCGTCTTTTATGGAGACCAATCCTCCAAGCCTCACTGCCTAGGCCAACTTTACAGGATATATTGGACAGTTCCACACTACCCCACCCCCCACCCCTCCAACTGCTCTCTTTTCTCAGCTCTTTTTCATGCTCCCCTCCTTTCTGGTTTCCAACAAGGCAAGCCTTTAGCCGAACTCTAGAGAGGTGTAAAAGTATTACCATGTCAACAAGTGCTTTTTACTCTAACCCACTTTGCGCACACAGGCACTGGCTCACACACACGCACACACACAAGCACTCGCACAAAAAAATTGGGGTCAATCATCTGCAAGAACGACCTTAGTATACAGTGTTCCACAGAGTGTGCCAGAATAAGTTCAGCAACATAGAAAACCAAAGCCTGTTCGGCACAAAAGGACCTGGAATAGAAAGGAGAAACCATTATCCTCACATTCTGTCCGGGAGAACTAATGAGCTCCTTGGGATGATAGATTAAGTCTACATGTAAGTACTGCATCTTACAGTCTTACGCCATTCACACTCAACTAAACTAGGCCCTCAACAGGCCGAGCAATCTCATCAAAATGTGTTAAAAGACATCAGTAAAATTATTCCTATGAAAACAAGAGAGAAAACAGTCGAGGAGGAGAGATCTGAAGGGTGACACAGACCCCAATTGCCCTTTTCAGAACTTGTGGTCTCTTTCTACTAGTTCACAGTGTATGAAGGGAGCAGGCTTACGACAGCGAGAGAACAGAGAGGAAGAGCGCAGAGAGCAAGAAATAGCATGCAAAAGCACAGATTTGTAGGGGTAGGGAGGGAGGGAGGATAGGGGGGAAAGCAAGTGGGGGAGAGAGAGAGAGAGAGAGAGAGAGAGAGAGAGAGAGAGAGAGAGAGAGAGAGAGAGAGAGAGAGAGAGAGAGAGGGCCCTGCCCAGTTGCCTGGGGAGAAAACTGCTCTGCTGCTGACTCAGGACTCTCTTTGTTTGACAATGCTCCCTCGCTCTTGCTCTCTCTCTCTGACACACTTGCACTCTCAAACTTACTGTCTTTTTTCAAAAACTCAGTCACCGTCTTTTCTCGTGTGCACATGCTCTTTCTCCGTCAGACTTGCGCCAATAATTTGACTTTGACTAACTTTTCATCTCCTCCTGTGAAACCTCCTCTGCTGTTTTTCCACCCCCCTATCCTGTATGTATGTGTGTGTGTGTGTCTGACTGTCTCTTCTACTTCTGCAGCCTTTCCTGTCTTTTGCAGTGACATTTTTCTCCATCTGAACTACACTCTACTAAAAGTCCCCCTTCTCATGTGATGAAAGCAGATAAAGGCTTGCAGTCTAATAAATCTACAGTGGTTTCTTTTGCCTTTTCATGCTCCACTAACGGTGGTTCACGATCAGGACCAGAACTCTGGGCTGTTTTATTCTCTTCCAGCAACGGCAATTTCCAGATGTTGGCTGGCCAGAGGTTGGCAGCAAACTGCCAACACAGGCTCAGGTATATGCTCCCCAATGATAGGGGGGGGGGACTGTTAAGAGGGACATTGAGAAGACAGGGAAGTCTGAAGTCTGGCAATTAGAGGGAAGGTGGTGTGTCATAGATGATGAGAGTCTACTGTAGAGAAAATAATTAAAAAAGACCACAAGAAGACTGGCAGACTAATGGACAGCCAAGAGTGATAGACTCTCTGGGAGAAAATAATGGTTGGCAGCTATAATGATAGCAGCCAAAAATCCTATAGAGAATGAAGCTGCACGTTAAAGAGGGAAGGGAGGCGAAAGAAACAGAGAGAGAGAGGAGCGACAGTGATTCCAGCTAGACATGGACCCATTCCCAGAGTGGCAATGCTGAGCAAGGCTCACAAAGACCCTAAGGGGACCCCCCAGACTCACCCAGAAAGAGGGCCTCGGGGGAAGGCAGGAGGGAAAGGGAGCCAAGAGGGGGAGCACTGATAAGCAAGGGGTAGTCCAACACACCCTGACACAGGGAGGAGGGAGGCATGTAGAGCTAAAGGAGGAAAGATAGGGAGGGATTTACACTCAAAATGGGATAATTCCCTCCTTAAAAAAAGGAAAGTGTGCTTGTACTTTGCAGACAAAGAGGAAGGAAAATGATGGAGCTTTAAGTTCATACAGCATAGCTGTTAGACAAATGTACTGGCACAAACATCTCAGGATAGACAGACAGATAAGGGAAGAAGCAGTTTTCAAAGACAGTGGAGCTGGCAGAAAATCACAGCTAGAGATAATAAATCATTGATGGTCATGATTGAGGGCCACTTGGCCATTGTATGAAATAACAGGCAGTATCCACAAGATACCAGTGGTTTTACACTTTTAGAAACCCTACTCTCAAAAACAATGCAGTCTTTGTGAGCAATATCTTTGATACATGATTTATGACTTCTCATCTCCCAAAACTCTGTGAGGGTGACAGCTGTTATCACATTGTGGAAGGAAAACTGCAAGCGTGTACATCCTTGGGAAGGAGACATTTTAGTTATTACTCATGACAACGAAAAATAAGGCTCAGTCTGAGGCTAACATTAAAACCATCTGATGATCCTAACTCGGTTGTGTGTGGTTAAGTATAACCTACAAATGGGGGAGTAGAAAGAAGAGGGGCGTGGAGAGGAGGGGGAACAGAGGAGATGTACACTAGCTTTTTAGAAGGAGTGTGACAAGAACCTGGATCGTACCAGAGCTGAGCTCAGCCACGTCTCCAGTAAGACCTCGGTTAAAGCAGACCATGGGAGGGAGGGGAGTAGTAATCACTAAGTTCAACGAGGTGTGCGTCTAAGGCCATGTTCAGATCACCACACATGAATTTGAATGAAGCCAGTCTGGCAAAAGTTTACCCAGGCTGAACTTTTGCCACAGCGCAATGTTATATCATCCGGTGAGGTGCTGTGGTGGCCTCATTGGTCTAATACTGTTTGGCGGCCGCTAAGTCCTGAATGGGAATCAAATCAAAAGGAAGCATGGTGAAATAATTATAAAATCCAGCCATGAAGCTGTGTTCAAGCCCTCTTGATTACAATATTCTACCCTGCTTATGTAACCTTAAGCAAAACACTGAACTTTTATCAGCTCTTGGGACAATATCCTTCAGTTTATCTGTCCTGTAATAAAAAGTAGACTTTTCTCTTCATTTACCATATATGTTTCTGAAGCACAGACAAAAGGAAATCTGTGGGACTGTAGGTTGCATTACATTATAACATCATCCAACCCAAGAAAGGAAAGAAAAAAAACAATATTGTGTGGGAATTAGCAAAAGCAAAAGCAAGCAGCTATTACATTTATATACGTAAGCATGGGTGTACAGTGGACAGAGAAAAAAAAACAAGCGCAGGGAGGAGAAGGGGGAGGAAAGAGGGGGAGGAGGCGGAGAAAAAGAAGCGAGAGGGTGCTCGCCTGGCACAATGAGTCCTACTTGTTAGCCAGTGACAGTGTCAGGGATCGTGACAGGGTCCAGACGCTGGACACCAGCTGCAGCGCCTCGTAAATAGACTGCTGTCTCGCAGGCACATTTGCACGGCAATGGCTGCACACACACGCACACGCACACACACACACACACACAGACACACACACAGGCATGTGGGCACATGCATATACTATGGCAGGCGCACAGACAGACACTGACTTATTGTCTCTCCCAAATCTTGTAAAAGGGACAGTGAGCCTCTTTGTGCCTTGTGTCCTGTTAAAGCTCCTGTGAAGAGAAAATGTACTCCACACACAGGATCTCCAAACTCAACAGAATTGCAACTAAAATAATTAAATGCGTATTAATAATTCAGTAATGTGTACAATAATAACTAAATGTTGATGCTTTATGGAAAAACAGAGCAAACTTTGTGTTCAGTGCACGGGCAGTTTTCTGGAACTAGAAGACTAATCTTTCCCAACACTTTCTGCCTCAATGTAAACTTTGTGTGTGTCTGCGTGTGCGTTTCCTCCCTCCCTCCACAGTGATAATGAGGGGGGTAACGCACTACATCTGCCCTGCGGTGCGTGGAGGGAGAAACTGTGAAGGAGAAGAAGGAAAAAGAGTGGGAGAGAGTTGAGAGTTTGGGGGTGGGGGGTGAGAGGAGAGTCGAGCTGGACGAGAGGTGAAGGGGTTAAATGTGCAGGACTGATCCTGCTGAGCCAGCAGCAATATGTTAAAGTGCAAGGTTTCATTGTAGCAGATACAGAATGAAACTCCTTCCCATTAGTCACGCTAGTAACTGAAAAGACTCTTCGCGCTGCTTAACCCTTGCCGCACCGCAAACAAACCGCAGCATCAACACCAGGTAGAGCCCTTGAAATTGGTCAATGGCCTCCATGTTTGTGTGTAAACTCACGCGGCACAATGAGATTACAGTAATTAGAGCACGGTGACCGGGTGTGCACGTGCGCCCAAAAACTAAATGTTCTTGTGAGAGGAGTATATGTCTGAATTCACACATAGAGAGAGACTCAGATGGAGTGACCTTTCAGGGGGATTTTCTTTTTCTAAACTCTTTTTCTCTGTTTCACGTTAACCCCCACCCCCCACCCCACCAATCCTCTTCTTGAGCAAGCCTCCCACGCCATGCTATAGTACACACTGTCTCTGAGGGGCTTAGGGAGGAGAAGGCAAGCATACCCTTCCTCCAGTTAGAGCGGGACAGAACCATAATCATCGTAATTATCATCATCATCACACTGCCTTTAACCGAGGCACGCCACAGCAAAGCAAGTGGTGCGATGACGAAACAATGGACCAAACCGACCACGTAAACAAACCCATAATAACAGGACGGCGTAAGGTGAATCGGGTCGTTACAAAAAATAAAAAGAGCACTTTGTACTCAGTTCTGTCTGTTATAGTTTTAATAATAATAATTCAAAACAATTTTTTATGTTTGTTTACACAAAGTCAGTGGATACAAACTGGCTCAGTTTGAATGGTTTCATCATCTTACGGCTATTATCTGGCAGTTTTCAAAAAACTACTGAAGTCCCTTCAGAAAATCATAAGGGATGGTAAAGGATAAGGGATTTCCCCAGTCTCCATTTAGACTTTCTTAGTCTACAAATTATATTAATGTAACCTCTCCAAAACGCATATAAACACACACCTTGCCCCTCTGGAGAAGACATATGTGTTGGCTCAGGCCTCTCTTCAGCCCATTTGTTTTAGTGCTCCAGAAAAAAAAAGCCATTTGATCCTAATTAAATCAAAATGGAGCATGAAATGCCTGGTGATCAGCACACAAAAAACCAGCCCTGGCTGTTTGTTTTCATTACAACAGGTCTAAAACAGCGATATACTGACATCTCCAAGTAAACTCAAAGAAGCCCTGAGCATCCCATGAGGGCAGAGCGGGGAACAAGTAATGTTGTTCCTGGCCAAACGTTCAGCAATAATAAAACAACAATTACCATTCATCATTCTCTCATTTCCCCTCTCATTACAACTCCAGTTACCATCAGCACCAGGTAACAAGAACATGTGGCATGCAGCCTAATGTGGTTTACAGAGATGAACAGTGTATAAAAAGCATCAGGCCTGTACTGACCTACACAGTATAAACCATACTGACCTGGAAAAGCTTACCATGCACCACACATACGGGATGTTACAGGGAAAAGGTCTTGACTGACTACACAGCATAAATGACATGTTGGTAGAAGAAAATAAATTAATAAAATTTCATAAAGTTAAATTTTTAAAAAATAGTCAGATACAGGTTCCCCATATCTGATGATTAGTAGGTGTGGGGGGTTTTCAAACCTGTTCGACCATCTGATCAACAGCTGCGACAGAGTATACTGACTCTTCAAACCTGCATCTGCATAATTTTTTATTGATTGACAAGCAGAGTTTTAACCAGAGAGGAGACACAAATCGCTGAAGTTAAATGGTGCCCTTGATTAAATGAAAATGCCCATTAGCTTTTCATACAATGGAACATGATTAACACTACCATTTTACTGAACTTTACTGCGCAGGCCCGCTTGAAATGCCAAGTAATATGTGGTGTTTGGTGTTTATCTGATTATGAGCTGATGTGGCACACAACATGCACATCCTGCTTGCGCTAAAAAAAAAAATTTATTACACATGATAATACTAATCAATGAATTCATCAAGTCTGAGAGATGCCACATACTTAAAGTCCCAGCCACTGCATGTCATCTTCAATAGTTTTATTGCCCAGTTAATTTTGTGCCAAAGCCGCTGTAACTTTTTTGTTTTCTCCTCTCACTATTTGTCCTTTTTTGTGCAATGGTTGAAAACTTTTGAGTTTCTACAGCTGCTAATTGCTGACATCCAACTGCAGTGACAGAACAAGTTCACATTGTAGGTCATGATGGGAAACAACAACTCATAAATAAGGTACTGATGGAGAGTAGAACGGTTTGTCTTACCCCGGTCTTGTCACAGAGCCGCAGGGTGTTGAAGGAGCCCACGGCAAACACCTCTCCATCTGGTGCCCAGGACAAAGAGGTGATCGGGTAGTCATGAGATGAGGAGGAGTAAAGCAGACGGCCAAAGCTGTCCCATACCTGTCAGGGGAGGGCATGGTTTGAAAGGTTAAAAATGATTTAACACCCTCTCAAGATGTCTAAAAGTATACCCAAACACTGCCACACCTTATATTTGCAGTCTTCTCCGCCTGACAGTATGAGGCCGTTGACTGAATTCCAGTCCACCTTCAGAACAATGCCATCGTGAGCCTTCCACTAGAGAGAGACAGAGGGAGAGAGAGACAACACACTGTAATAATGCTACCCAAACATAATTTCACCCTTTTGATGGAGAGAAGTGGTAGAGACTTCTTATAAATCCCTCCACTTTTATGGAGTCCAGAAAAAAAGTAAGAGTGACATTTATTTTTGGTCTTGCACACAGTTTTAATTTTATGGTCAGTCTCCTATCAGCCTAACAGAGTTTATGCTCTACATTATGTGTTGCAGTGTAACAAAGAGCAGAGAGCCTGTCAACACCTGCATCATACAGTGTCCCTATCTTGTTCCTGCTCTCTCTACATGCCTACACTCTATTTTCTTTTTTTTTTTTGTACTTGCTCACTCCATGCGCTCAAGGAAAACACTTGTAGATATGTGCACACGTGTGCGTCTGTGTCCGTGTAAGGGACCGAAGAGGGCAAAGAGGATGTTTTCGGGGGGGTCCTCTGCACGAAGCCGTTTGTCACGCCGCCTTCATATCAGACACCCGAGCCAGGCGACGTCCAGCCCTTAATCCTGGTTTTCTGACACACGTTGACTCTTTCAGCTCGAGCCCACACAGGCTCAACTCGCATCACTGTGTCGTTCTCCAGGGGGTCTCAGGGAGAGGTGATGAAGTTGGATGTGTGTGCGTGCTCATGCCTGCTCATGCATGTACGGTAATAGCCGAGAGAGAGCAAAGGGCTGAGAAGGCGCACATTAAACCCTCTACTGTTTATGTAAGGTCCCAGGCGCTATTCGGCTTCAAGAAGAATAACAAACAAATGTATACATGAACAAGAAAAATACTCCTGGTGTGCAAGGTCTTCAGTGCTGCACCTTTCCTTCATGTAGATGCACTCAAAGATATATAGTCCCATTGCATTTGCATTCCTTTTACTTAGCCTTTATATAGCATTGCAAATCAATGTACCTCAACTTTAATTTACAAAAAGCTGAAAAGGGGCAAAAGGCAATGACAGGTTCAATTGGACAGATAAAATTATCAGCAAAACCCACGTACTTGATAAAAACTATCGCACAAAGATATCAGCAACAGAAAAGAAACTGCCTGTTTGATACTATATACATGGCAAACATAATCAGTGCACCTACAGAGCCAACAACCACAGGCAAAAAATACAACTTTAAAAGACCCTGCAAATCTCCCAGTGGAGAAAGGCACTGGCTAACACAGATGCGTGTTATATGGCACACAGCTAAATAGTAGCAGGGCATACAGTACATTGAATAGTGAGGTGAAGTAAGTCTGATGTCACATATTGAACCAACCAACACGGTGGTCAGCCTAAATTTCTGCCTTGTTGGATTCACAGGTCTCAGTTAGTAATCACAGAAGAGGGTATCTCACTTCTTTCAATACTTAAGTGATCATGTGACCCTGTGACAAACATGCAGAACCCATCATTTATGGTCATATAAAGCTTCATTTACAAGTTGCTGATACTGGTTTTGAGGCACAAAATGACCTGAACACTGAAGTTTTACTGTTTATTTAAATATTTTTATGTGATGTCTTCACTGACTTTATAAGATGGCTGCCTAATTTACCCCATTTATCATAATAATTTTAAGCATTTAACTCACCAAAAACCAAATTAAAATTTCTCAGTCCATTACTGTAAGTTTTGAATCATTATCAGAGTTAGTTAAAACTTTGACTTGAATCTTAGGTAACCAGTGTAGACTCACACAGGGCTAGTGTACCTGTATGACTTTAGCAATGGGCTGCAGAGGTTTGATGACAAGCTGTCTTCCTGACGTGTAGAGGATTCTGTCTGAGTCTGGACCCCAGGCCACAGAATACACAGGAGACCCTGGAAGATATGCAGAGACACAGGTACATGGAAGACGAGAGTTTATATTAACTTAAATCCATCTCAGAGTCTTACAAGATGTGATATTTAAAAGGATGCAAATTAAAATCATGTGTGTGTGTGAATTTCTCCCTCTCCTTCTGACAAACTAGGAGTCAGTATGAACAATAGCTCTAAGGTACAGCAGCACTAATCCCTCCTCTAAGAAGGTATCATATTCCCTTGGAAATCTCACCTCTTTCAGCCTATGGAACAGCACTTAGCTTGCAGGCACACCAGCTGAGAAAACCTCTACAGCATACGCACAAGTGTGAGTGTGTGTGTGCTCATGTGCATGTGTGAAGGGAAATAAGTGTGTGTGTGTGTGTGTGTGTGTGTGTGAGGGAGTTGGTTTGTGGCTACGCGCGTGTGGAGGGGAGAGGGCCTGACATTTAACCCCACTCCAGGTGCATGTGGTTTCTCACAAATGCCAACTGGTCACATGATCTAAATCTGACAAAGGCGATGAGAGGGGTTGAGACAAGTTCCTCTCTCCTCCCTCTCGCTCGCTCACTCACTTCCAACCTCTTCCTAGTGCTCTCTCTCCCTCTCTCTCATTTAAAATGGGTCATACTACCTAAGAAGAACAGCCTGCTCCTGCAGTGTGTGTGTGTAGTTGTAGGCTCTGGCGAGAAGCAACACCTGCAGTGATCTGAGTGCCATGTGGAGGACGGTGTGTATCTGTGGCAGTGCTACTATATATCCAGGTGTTCTACAAATCTGTCGGTCTGTTGAGCAGCCTGCCACCCGGCAGCTCATTCTCCAAACAGTCAGCTAAGGAAAAATGTTCCTACATACTGGGGCTGAATTGCTGTTCTCCTGCCAGGTTTTCCACAGCACCCGTTATTCAGCAGGAGTGTGCCATCCATTTCAACCAGAAGCCAACTTTCACCCCCCTCATCTTTTTTTCTGTCCCACAACTGAGAAGAAATGTTTAATAAGTCAAGCAGCACAATGAATCAATTAATAAGTAATACATCTGTAATGTGAATGCTGGATAGAGAAATGTATCATTAGGAGTCTTTTTTATGGCTTTTAATAAAACTCCACTCCTATAAAGCTTTGAAACTTTACAGCACTTTTAATAAAAAAAAAAAAATAATAAAAAAAAAAAAAAAAAACTCAGAACTGTGAGACCAAATCTGCTTTTGGTTGTACTGAGCACAGTTACATCCCAATAGGCCCAACACATACACACACCCCACGCATGTTCACACAATCACACAGGCACGGAGAGCGAGAAAAAAAACATTTCCTCCTTGATTGTCATTTTAAAGTATCTGGCTTGAGTAAAAAGGAAGCTTCAACAGAAATCTTGCAGATCGTTCAGCGAGCGTGCCAGCGCAGGCTCACGTACATGGTACAAGGTACATGCTCATGAACGCGACAACCAGACCTTCACAGTGCAAAAATAATATTAATACAAAATGTAGAATGAACGTCTGAAGGATAAAAGGATAAAAGGTGTGGTATAACTTATTTGCCATCTGGGAAGAAGAAAGAGACCATCAGATCTTTGGGTTTCCCCTCCCCCCCCCCATCTCACTTTCTCTCTCTGTCACAAGAGGCACTGTGTGAGCCAGAAGGTCCAAAAAGCAATCAGCGCTGTATATGTGTGCGAGTGTGTGTGAGATAGAGAGAGACAGAGAGGGTGTAATTGGTGTTGGTATGTTGTGTTGTGTTTACTAAATGCCTGCAGCTGGTTGGTCAGTGACTGGCTGCACATGGCTTCTGCTGCTGGCTGGCAGCTGTTATGGATGTGACCTGCTTTAATGTGCATCAGCCCACAACTCAGATAGGCTTTTTAGCACGCTGGCGTTATCTCAATAAAGATTTACATATAGGGAGACATGGATGAGAGCCACATTGCATATTGTTGTTCCTTAGCCGCAGCTGATTCAATTTTCTGGCTACAGCTGTCCTTTCAGGCAGTGAAATCAATGGTGTTAAACTTTCACCTTTATCACTAAAAACCACTGCTGCTGCAGATGGAAAATGGCAATATTTCAAACAGCTCTTTGGGTGTAAGAGTTTTTTAAGCCTTATTTTTGTTATTCAGTCTGTGAAATATTGCAAACGAATCGGCATCAGCTGCCACCACTGTGACAACACAGTGCAGAGGATGCGAGCATAACAATCTCAAGTGATCTGTTTTGTTTATCAATTTTTGATTCAGTGGTTCTATGAAAATGTTTGGTTGAGTGGTCATATATAATTATAGATATCAGTTTCACACAAGCACTAGAGTCATAAATTTTGAGAGTTAAAGCAAGAATCTTTAGGCTTACCTTGGCTGGCTAGTGTTGAGCGTAGCATCCCACTTTTTGACCAGATCTTGATCTGCCCATCTTCTCCAGCTAAGGGGTCAGAGAGACAGATGAAACAAGATCACAGATTAAGAGATGTAAAACAACAGAATTCACAAAATTTGACTTATATGATAAAAAATATGTATGTCTCTGTCATCTTTACCTGTGATAAGAGCAGTCCCATCATAGTTCCATCTTCCAGCCAAAACAGCTCCTTTGTGTGCTTCAACACTCTTCTCAATGCGCCCTATCTTGGAGGCTAGATGGAACTTCCCTGTCCAAAAAAAAAAACAAAAAGATAAGACAGAGACTGTTGTAATTCACTGACTACTACGTGGATGTTTCTTCTATACAGAATACAGAAACCATGGTTTCATAAGTGATTCAGGTCACTGAGTGAGGCAGATGGGCCGAACATTTTTTAAAGCCAACCCAGAATACCAGAAAATATTTACTTTATTGAAGTTTAAAAAACTTTATAATACAGTGCTATAAATAAGGGTATAATAACTATCCATCCCATAACACACAATTAGCAAGTTTTCCTCCTCCCAGCTAAATTATAAACTTATAACATAAAGCGGAAGAGTGAAACTAAAGGGTTTCTGTTGGTTGAATTAGGGCAATTTTCTGTTTGCTAGACACGAAGGGTGATCAGGCATGGAGACAGTTATTGAAGACGTAAGCCTAACATATACTTTGTGGCAGTGTGTATTAAAAAATTCTGAATGTTCTATGTAATTTCTGGCGGCCTAAAACTGCAAATCAGCATGCTGCCCTCTCCCATTTCTAAATTTGGACATCCCAACAAAAGTGGATGTTACTGGTCCAGCAGGTAGTGAGTGTAACAGGCATGTAGAGCTGTAGTGAAGGACTCAAAAGAAAAAAAAAAAAAAAAACCTTTAAAAATATAATTTTCATTTCCACTAAATATGCTCTCGCATCAACAGTCCTTATCTGCATAGCCAAACATTGTGTGGGCAATGCTTTTGTGTGCCCATTTGTTTGTTTGCTTGTTATCTGGCAGACGGGTTTTACGATATCTTATCTATTTATATATGCTTTGGTGATAAGTCTGTGTGAAATTTCTTATGACGCCACATTGTAGTTCAACAGGGTGAAAAGAAAATGAGACTGACGGACTGTTGTTCCAAACACAAGGCCCAGCGATATCCTTCATGCTTAATTTGGTCCTCTTTGGTCTACTAGTCTACTTCCAGTCCACACAATATCCTTTCTGGTAGACTGGCAAATGATGCGTATACGCTATGCAGTTATGCTCAGCCACGGGTAAATAGGCATCCCTAGGCATCTCAAATAATGAAGCATGCTTATTAATATTCAACATTTAGTTTTGTATGCAGAGAAAGAAAATAGGAATATAAAATACTGCACAAAAACCTATTTTCACACAGTGTTTGTAACTGGAAAAAGGTCAACTGCATATGAACTATACAAAAAACAAATTTAATATGCTGGCAAGGGAGAGGGACGCTGACTAATCAAATAAGGTTAGGAAAAGCCACAACGTTAATATAGAGTCCTCCCACCCAATAAAACCTTGGCTGTTGGACTGCTTTCTTTGCTATTCATACAAATCTCTTAGAAAATGTTTAATGTCCTGTACAGAATCCAGATTCAAAAATGTGTGACAAAACCTTTTAGTGCACACCAAAGTTACAAAGAGGAAAATTGTGTGATTGTCATGTTTATGTTTTCAATGAAAAACTAAAACTTATTCCAAGCACCAACTACAGCAGTACTTGTTTGTTTCACTGCAACAAGGCAAGGAGCAGAGGGAAGTTGCAAAAGTGAATCGTAACAGAGTTTTCACTACTCTCTGGTCTGCCAGAGAAAATTGCTGCTTCAGTTTGTGGGTGTGTTTATGCAACCCTACACTGCCATTAGTGTTGTGACCACACATTGCCTGCCATAACAGTACATCCATATTCTGTGTGTTTACATCTAATATAGGCCGAAGAAGAGACATAAGAGTCCATGTAGCTGCACGTCACACAGACAAGTTTAGCATAACAAATACACCAATGCGAAACAAAAATCCACTGTTAGTCATTTTTGACAATGAATGAAAACTAGAGCAGGGACTGACTGACTCTTTACTGCAACACTAAAATCCTTTTTCTAGAACGCAATTGTGAAATTTAACCTGCCACTTCTGTCAAAATGATTAAACTGTTTACAGAGGGATTAGTTTTACTGCAAAAGTATTAGATTGGCAGGGATGATTTCTCTTAACTATGAGGAATGACATAGTTGATGCCTAATTCTTCTAATGATGCTGCCATCCTACTCAGCATAAGAGACCAGGAACTAATGTAAAAAAAAAAAACAGAGTAGTGTAACCTCTGATACCAGTTATATTACCTCAGTTGTTATGTGTTACCTCAGATAGCATACAACAAATTCAACTCATTTTATTTCCCTGTATAGGTATGACTGAAAACAATCACTGATCTCCGTCATGTTTCTGATCGCTGACTTGTGACACAAAAGAGTGAGCTCAGACACAAAGCAGATTTTAGAGAATGAAGGGACTTGCCATCAGTGCTGGTTAGGACAAAGATCTCTGACTGATTCTGCTTCTTGCCACCGACGGTTTTGGGGAACAAGTGTAGGTCAATGGGGTAAATGTCTTCTGGCAATTTGACAACCAGACTGGTCTCACTGGTCAGCAGGTTCCACTTGAGGATCTGGTGGTCCTCGCTGCAGGAGTACAGCTCATCTGCTGTGGTCCAGCCCACACAGCTCACAAGTTCCTTATGTGATCGGTTGTTAAGGAATTGGGGTATGTATTTTAATTGATTAAATGAAATCCCATGGCAGCGTCTGCAATAAATAGGGTGTTTTAAAAATATATAATGAGCAGAATCCTGGGTATTATGTTAATTAGCCAATTACTTAAATTATTTTACCACTTTTCGTGGCACTAACAATAACAATGGTAACAACAGCAACGTTTTAGCAGTGTGTTACAGTTGCACAAAAATACAAATTAAGGCTAGATGGATAACGACATCATAAAAAGGATATGTTTGGGTTCCTGTAGCAGCGATGTTTTCAACCTCATGGTGGATGTTTGCTCTGTTGTTGGTCCCTAAACGAACAAGAAACAGTCAGTTAGTGACAGTAACCTATATTAAAGCTTCTTGTAAGACACTCCTGTCAAACCAACCCACAAAAAGAAGCTATATAAAAAACGCAACAGCTATGAAACTATGAACGGTACCCTGTGTGTTAGCCAAGCCAACACTGGTAGCTGTGACTGTGAGTAAAACAAGCGTCTGCAGTTGCTACGGTACCTGCCACTGTTGCTAACGTGAATCCTCAGATGTCCCCGAGACTTGGTTGCTAACTTGGTTTTCTGGTCAAAACAGACATCGTCTCTGTCGCTACCGACTTCACCGTGACAGCCAGCACTGTGTGTGTCACTGACTCTAGCAAAACGTGCACCAATTGTCGACACGGTGCGGAGCGAGCTTTTCCATCACTGATCAGCAACTTATCGCCAACGTTGTCAAGGGCTAGCTTCTGGTAGCCATTTAATCTAGGTCATAAACTAGACGAGAGGTATCGCGAGAGTTGAGTTAGACTCTCGCTTCCTTGAAAACGGATATTTGAAATTAATTTCAAGCGCAAAATAACGTCTGTTAAATAAATATATCGATCAAACTCATTAAATCCCAAATACAATAACAGTAATTGTCAATCAATCGAATAATATTTCCTGTAACGTAAACTATTCCTCCGGGCGGGACTTCATTCGACTGTAACCAGGCAACCGTTTGAACACGTAGAAACATCAGGTTTCGAAACTGATTAAAACGTTTAAAATATGCCTAACATTATAAATTACTGTTGTTGTTTTCTGCGTTTTATGCGATTATATATCTGTCATATGATTCTCGCTGTATTTGGAGCGAGGCGGAGTTGGCTTCGTCCCCTTTTTTGAATTTCGTGTTTTTTTCCCTTGCCCTTTGAACGTTCCATGGTGCCTTGCGTCAGTTTGTAACGAATTTGGTTCGACAGCACAGTTTAGGCGCCATTTACAAGTTAGAGTTTTCAACTGGGAGAGCGACTCGGAGTGACACGGGGCTGAATCTTGTGGATTATATTTGCCAAAATTTTGGATTGACGAATATTTTTTTTCGAAAGCGCGATTTGGGTCAGAAAGGAAGACTCTTGACAGACCGTGCCCGCATCGTGGAAGGTACATAAGGACATTTTTGCTAAGAGCAGGGACCGGGTTCCGTCTATTTGCTGAAACGCACAACGTTAGTTCCAGATCAGAATGAACATTAACAACGCGTTATCTTTAGTTTTAACACTAGCTGCGACTGCAAACGCATCGACCAACGTTAGCAACACTCTAGAGTGTAATGCGAGTTAATAGCTTTTTTTCGCCTTTTTTTAAAATTTGATGCAAAACTAGCTTTTCATCCACACACACCCCTAACAGTAACATGCAAGTTTTCCTTTCGTCTAAAGCTAATGTTAATGTTTTATATGAACTTTTGAGCTGCAGTACCCTTTGTGGTTCACGTCAACTACCTTTTTGCGTTTTCTAATGTTAATTGGGCAAATGCAAAAAAAAGTTAAGCGCCCAGTTAAGCTCATATAATGTTGAGTACAGTTACAGTGCTGCTTTGACGTTACTGGTTTGCTAGTTAGCCGTTACCTTAGCTTTAGCCCTAGTGCGTTATTTATCATCACTTAGTTAGCCAGAACAGCTAACTTGGCATAAAGTGAAAATAGCACAGTAACGTGGCGAACTTAATGATGCGTGTGTTTTTTTTTATTCGGTGGTAAAACAGCCGTTACCGAGTCCGTTATTAATGGAGCGTACGCATAATTAAGACGTTACTATGGAGCTAACGTTACCGTTAAGTTACATTCGATCTTTGAATTAGTTTTTTATTTTTTTTTTTCAATTAGCTCACGCAGTTCGCCTCGTCTACACCTCCGCCCCCAAAACGTCAAAGTCGGGGGGATTCAAGTTATTTTAGTGTCAGTTTGAGACCTCGATCAATTCAGGACGTTGTGTCTTCACCATCGAGCAGAGAGAGCCTGTTTAAACTGCGTCTGTTAAGTAATGGCCACATAACACAAGCTAGGCTAAGAGCTGTGGGGAGATCATTTACCTATTTGCATATTAACTGAAAATTGTTTTCCCACTTCATATCACCTTAACTTTATTTTCCTTTTTGTCAACATTGCAAGGTTCAGTAACCGTCCAACTTTGTGACGCACAAATCAAAAGCCTTCCTTAGATGTAGAAAGGTACTAAAAGGATTGTGTCAAAGGGGGAGGCCATTAATTTTTTACTGTTTAGTGTTAAAGTTGCATCTAATTCTTCGCAACTATCACGCAGGTTGGCAGCCTGATCTCTAATGTGATCAAGAGCTCTTTTTTAATAACTGACTTTATTCAGTTTAATAACACTCTTATTCATGTCGTTACTTTATTGTTGTAAAAAAGCCAACTTACCACATTAAAAATACACCGACTAACAGTTAGATGGGCGGCAGAAGGATTTGACTGTGGTAATGATTTCAGCCTGACAACGGTAGCTGCGACTAAAAGTGGAGTTGGGAGATTGACAGGCACAAAAACCACTCATGGATATTCCCTTTTTTCTTTTTTTTTTTTTTTCTCCTACCAATGACCCCCCTTCAGATTTCAAATCATGCCATCTAAAACTGCAAAGAGCTCAACTGCCTCCGCCAAGCCAAGAGGGAAAGGGTCGCAGCCTCGGGATGACTCCGAGGACGAGCTGGATGTGCCCCCTCAAGAAACCAACTCCAATAGCCAAGAGGAGGCACCGCCGACAACTGGCAAGTAACAAAGGCTGTTTTGGTGTCTGTGAATCTAAATAAGTTGTGTTCACTCACTGGCGTTGCGTGTATTGCTGTATTGGTAGTGGCCAATTGGCACAGCTGTGACGCTTCTTCTTCTTCTTTTTTTTCTTCTTGCTTAAATCTCAACACGTAGTTAGAGTGGCTGGTGTTTTTTTCCCCTAAAGTGTCAGTCATCAATAAATGATTTTCTGAGATGATTTTGATATCGTCGAGTGCACTTCTCCTTCCTCGGGTCCTCTCAGCAAACGAGGTAATTTATTTTGGATATTGAAGCGTTTCATGTTGCAGATGAATCGGGCGTTTGGCTTATTTCTTATAACTTGATAATTTTGCCATTTGTGTTATAATTTTCGTTCGCGAAGCTCGAGATGCACTGAGTCAGAGAGGGATGTTTCTGTTTCTTCGGGTGATGTTGAAACGCTTCACTGTGTGTCCGCCTGCAAGCTTTTAATTTACAAACATCGACCCCCTTAGCTTGTTTATGCTTATGTGAGCACAATAGATTTTCGGACAGGTCGCTGTGGCTCGCTGTGATGGCAACAATGATCGGCTGTAGGTTACATATGATCACCAGAAAACAACATGTTCCCCAGCCAGTGTTTTGAATGCACTTTCAGCATGAGTGAAAATGTGACGCTGCTGATCGAAATGTACACTTTGGTTATTTATTATCGACGAAGTGGATGTGGCGCATCTGCTCCCACGTATCGACGCTTCTCGCGGAGAGCGTTTGTATAATAATGTGGGTTTGTTCATAGGCCATCGTCTCTTTCTTTTTTCATTTCTTCTTCATTTTCTGGGGTTTGGCTCTTGTTTTCAGGACAAAGAAAAATAACGCCTGTCAACTTTCTCGGGTCTCTTTGTGTGACTGTTGTTGTAACTTGCTGCCTGTGTTTTGTTTGTTTGTGTTTTTTTCGCTCCTCTCCACCCCTCCCCCACTGTCCCCCCACCTGAAACGACTCGCACAGAGGGATAAAAGTTGTACTTTTTTTCTGTGCCACAGATCCGTCTCACGGGGAGGCTGCTGCCGAGGCGGTAGATAATCGCAGTTTGGAGGAGATCCTCGGTAGCATCCCTCCACCCCCGCCCCCAGCAATGACCAATGAACCGGGCGCTCCTCGCCTGATGATAACACATTTAGTCAATCGCAACTTCAAATCTTACGCAGGCGAGCAGATTCTGGGGCCTTTTCACAAGGTACGACCAAACATGGTTACAAATGTCAACCCCTGTGTGGGAAATCCTTTTGTTGATGTGTTGTGCTGAGCTCACAGATTTACCATCATTTTGTAGACTTCATAATTTTTATTTTATTTCTCTTTAATTTCACATTCTGCAGCTGAAAACACGTTGCCATGTGTAGCGGGAGACACAAACAAGTAGAAACATGTTAATGACACTACACTACAACTCTTATTGAATTTTTAATATTTTTTTCAAAGTGGAAAAAGTCACACTCCTCCATTTTGATTTAGTGAGTGCATCATACAAGAGGTAGTGATCTAGTGATGTGCTGACATTTCCCTTAAATTATGACTTTCATTAAGCTACGTCTTTTCACCTCTTTGTGCTCCCCTCGTTGTTCTGCAAATATATGCATATTAAAATAAATCTTAACTACACCCACTTGGACAATATTTACTGTCACAATCTCACTGTGCTGAAATGTTGCTCTGTAGCTTCTAATGTCAGAACATTTACTTTATTTGTTTGTGGATGCAGTATATTTTTATGCAATTGATTTTTACAATTTTCTTTATCTTCTTTTATCTCTTTCAGCGCTTTTCATGCATCATTGGTCCAAATGGGAGTGGGAAGTCCAATGTGATAGATTCGATGCTCTTTGTGTTTGGATACAGAGCTCAAAAGATTAGATCGAAAAAGCTCTCAGTGCTGATTCACAGTTCTGATAAACACAAGGATGTGCAAAGCTGTACTGTGGAGGTGCATTTTCAAAAGATTATTGATAAGGTATATATCTATATCTATACTTCTGTCTCACAGATACACACTACACTTGCTCTGGCCTCTCTTAAATTAACCATCACACAGTCCCAATTGATTAGAAATATTTTCTAGTGGACAGACATATTTCTGGAATTTTAAATATATTTCTCCTCACTGCTCATGAGATAATATTGCTTGTGTTTAGTCACACCAGTGACTCACAGACTCAAACCAGTCATGAAAGTTACAACAAACACCCACACATGCCATAGTCAATTCATAATGTGCTAGAATTGATTAGTCTATTTTTGAATAATTTTTAAATGAGCCATTTAGTTACAAGGTTTTACTTATTTGATTGTACCATAAACTGAGTAAAACTGGTGTTTATATTTAGAGACAATTTTAGTTTGTTGCATTCTATCGAAAATAACTTTGAAACTGACTGTAGTCCAAAGAACTGGAGTTTACATGTTTCTATTTGATCTGCCACAGGGGGTGTGAGTTTTGCCTTGACCACTGTTAAATATATCTCAGCCTCTCTGTATGGTTCATCAGTTCACAGTAAATTAAAATCAAGTTGTTATACTATTGTTATAATCCTGTGAACTCTCCTGGCTGTACAATCTGCCATTTTTGACACTTAAAAATATTTTTAAACAAGTGGTGTACACCACTATAATTATTAGAATTGCCTCTAAAATAAATACATTTTCAGGCAAATGACCAACTTTTTTGCACTGGATTTATAATCTTATCATCTTATCTAACATGTTCTTTAAATTTAGTAAATGTGACATGATAGAATACATTTCAATACTGATATGGTTAATTTCCTTGTCAGTGTAGCTGGCCTAGATCTATTGTGGGCTTTTTAAACAAGCCTTTTTCTGAATTGTTTTTAACGTGGGGTGTTTTTCCTCTAACCACCCCCAGTGGTTTTGTGACTATTAAGAGTGTTATCATTTGATGTGTAGAGCTGTGCGAGTTTCTCCTGAACTGTTCTTCTCTAAGCTGCTCTGTGTCTTTTGCCCCTCCCCCCTCTGAGCCAGGAAGGAGATGACTACGAAGTCATCCCCAACAGCAAGTTCTATGTTTCCAGGACTGCCAACAAAGACAATTCCTCAGCCTACCATATCAATGGCAAGAAAGCCACATTCAAAGAAGTGGGGGCTTTACTGCGAAGCCATGGTATTGACCTAGATCACAACAGATTTCTGATCTTACAGGTAATTGTAATTTTTTTATGTAATTTCCTCTTCCACTTCTAACTCTGCTTTTTTATCCTTGCTGTGACCATCCCATTCTGTCAGAGATTTCCTGCTCTTCGTTCTCTGCCCATTTCCCAGTCCTCCTTTGAGTCAAATGTTTCATGGCTACCTTAAAGCCATGCTTGTCTGTGGGAATAACCTGTTGCACTGGAATTGGAAAGGAGAGGATGTGTCCTCTGCCAGCCCTTAGACTGCTATAGCAGCGCATCATGGTTTGAAACAATGTGGAAAAGGTGCGAACCATTATTTGCTGCTTTAGAATTTTAAGGAAAAAAGGCAATTTTACCCATACGTGGACCTGGATGCGAGTGGCTGTAGCTGAACTCAGATTTTGTAGTGGGGGATCTTTACTGGGGTTGACCCACCAGTGGGGACAGATTGGACCTCCCTTCCCCTCCCTTTCCCATGTACCTGCCACGCTTTAGCAGCACGTAAATATTGGCGTGTGAGAATAGACCCCAACCCCAATATTAGCAGTGCTGCTTCAGTGTGGCTGGATCAGACACCATCCATTACCATGGCTTTAATATTGGTTCAACATTTTGGTTTTGGTTTTTATCTTCACTGTGAGTGTAAAGCATTCCTGTATATTTTTAATTTTTGTTTTTGTTAGATTTCTTGTATCCAAATTTTTTAAAGCATTGTGTTGGACTGAGTTTGCTCACTAGTTACACTCCTACTCCTTCTGATTGTATTACATGTGTGACCTACCCATTATTACTGATTAACCCAAGGCTTATGGGGTGATGACTCATATCAGAGTAGAACAAAGTGGCTGATTAAATCTTTGTTGCCCTAATTTTTTAATTTAATTTAATTTCAGTATTTTTACAGTATGTGGTAGTTTCAGGTGAACACCCTCCACTGCGGTTTTGTGGTTAGTTGGTTGTTTACATGTGTCCTGCTTGACTTTTTTTGTATGTGTGTGCATGTCCATTTTCACTCTCCCTGGATGTTAAGTTTTCAGCTCTCTGTCTGACATGGCTGCATGACTATGGGAAGAGGCTTTAGCTTGTTCTCCAAGGTCACTTTTCTAGGCCTCTAGCTAAAGGGAAACTGTCTATTTTGTGCACTGGTCAGAGCTGCGGATGACGTGGGACCCCCCCCCCCTTCCTCTACGGGCTTCTTCTTTCTTTCATACATAAAAGTAATATGTGAGCTGCCTTTATTTTCCCTTAATATAAATGGCACATAATTTTAGACATACTTTTTACTATTGCTGGATTTAATTTTTGTTAAACTTGTAATTTCTTATGTAGCAATACAGTTATTCTAAGACCGTTTATGTCAATAAATAAATAAAATAAAAATGAACACATGCTTAGAAAAATTATACTTACACCAGAGGGTTGTCCCTAAGTTGGAGCCAAGTAGTATACATGTACAGCATTTTGAAATTTGAAAACTTGTGGTGTAGCTAATAGAAGTCAAATTTGCTTACTTTCAAATGTGCTTGCTTTTCAATCAATTTAAAGTAGGTGATTTCTAATTTTAAATAAAAGCTGTATAATGGGTGGTCATTGTTGTGGGGGTGGTGAGGTGATAATGTGTTTATACCTCTAAATGTTTTGAAGCATGTTTAATATGTCTGTGATCACACTATTTACACTACAACGCTATTTACAGTGGATTGAATCATATCCTTTATTTCTTTAAAAGTAAGTAAGTGTTAAATATTTAAATGTATATGTTGTTTTTCTTTTAAATTTATATTACTGTTTATTTTGCTCTGTATAATGCTGCTTAATTTCTAATTTAAGAGTGGGGAAAAGCCATTGTCCTGTCAAAGGGAGTCTCTAGATATACATTTTTGGTACACTGTACATGACTGTGTGTGTGTGAGAGAGAGAGAGAGACACACCAACATTATTACAAGCTCAGAGTTGTGAATTTACTCAACATATCTTGACAGTTACTGTTATGGACATTTTTTGTTTTATTATTACAAATTATACAAGTTGTTGTTTTATTGGAAGTTTCAGCTCTATTTTATTTTTTTATTTTTTTTCTATGAATGATTGCATGTGTGTCTTTGTCCCTGTGTTGTTCTGCACTGGAATCAGGGTGAGGTGGAGCAGATTGCCATGATGAAGCCTAAAGGTCAGACAGAGCATGATGAGGGCATGTTGGAGTACCTGGAGGACATTATTGGCTCCTGCCGCCTTAAGGAGCCCATCCAAACCCTGGCCCGCCGCGCCGCATTGAGCTGCTCAATGAGCAGAGGGGAGAGAAGGTGACAGACTCATAAGCTAACCAACCGTCCTTCCTGTGTCCTGACTTCATTTGTTGTATATTTATACAATTGAGGTTATAGTTTGAAGAGGCTTTTTTAGTGTGTACATGTGTTTGTAATCTTTTGATACCCATATCGAAGGTGATTTTTTTTTTTTGTTGTGTAACTGTGGAGAAAGATAAGTTGGCATTTCATAAAAAAAGTTTTTGTGCACGTACTTACTTCTTAAGCTTGTACTATCTTAGTATGTTGACATTTTTTAACACATTTTTTTGTACTATGTAGCAGTATTTAACAAGATACAGGGGTGGTTAGACATAAATAAATGCTATTTTAGCTTTTAGTTTGCTCAGCTATAAAAAATCTTCTTTTGAACATGGCACCAATGCATATGATATTTGTCAAGTAATTATATTTAAGTTTGTCATCTAATATCAAGTACTGCTATATGTGTACTGTTTTAGTTAAACCGAGTAAAGCTAGTGGAAAAGGAGAAGAATGCTTTGGAAGGAGAAAAGAACAAAGCTGTGGAGTTCCTCACCTTGGAGAATGACATCTTCAAGCACAAGAGTCAGCTCTGTCAATATTATGTGTGAGTGCACCAGCACCATCTTTCTGCCCTGTACAAGACAAATTAAACAATATAATAATTAGATTTCTATGTAGACCCAACAGTAGTTTATAAGAGGGAGGGGGGGTCTGTTGAATGAATTCAAATTTAATATTCTATTTTTAACCTTTCACACGGGCAGGCACATGGCCTGCCTCTGCTGTTTGACCCCATTGTCTTTGTCTTATGTAAAAATGATTAAGTTTACCTCTGACTGTGTTTTTGTTTTTTTGTTTTTTTTTGTTTTTTGTTTTCTCTCCTCCTTTCCATTAGTCATGATCTGCAGAAGCGTATGGTGGATAAAGAAAAGGAAAAGCAGAAGATCTTGGAGGACACCAAGGAACTCACTGAGAAAAATGCAAAGATATCACAAGAGACAGAGAAAATGAACCAAGAGCTCAAAAATGTGGAGAAGTAAGACATTTTTCTGTTCTTCCTCCCATTTATTAACCAATTTAACATGCTTAAAAGGTCACCAACAATAATTTTGTGGTTGTTGTTGGGGCCTCTCTTGCCCTGAACATTTTTTTTAGAAGCAGAAGTCCAGTTCAGGTCTGGAAAAGTATAGAAACAACAGTAGTAATCTGAAGGTCCTAAATTTAGATTTTTCCTCATATGGTTGCAAAAAAAAATTGAAATTTGTTGTTCCCATGCTAAGAAAGAGGTATAAACCTGATATTGTTCTAGCTGTGATAATTTAAATAGATTTTTATGATCATAGATTTTTTCTTTTCAAAAATGTAATATGTGTAGGAAGTGAAACCTGGTTGTGCTTTGCTACGAAGAGCCTGCTTTGTAATGTTATAGAATGTGAGCTTATTATTTTTGTTATGTATATATGGTTTTGTATATTTTTCAAATTCTCAGAGTTTATCTACTATTTCAGTAGCTTTTTCCAGGATTGACTTGAGTGTACTGAGTAAAAATGCTGTTCCTCCTTCAGGAAACAAAATAAGCTCAACAAGTACATTGAGACCCAGAAGGAGAAGTTCACCCAGCTGGACTTGCAGGACGTTGAAGTGCGTGAGAAGATTAAACACTCAAAGAGCAAGAACAAGAAACTGCAGAAACAGCTGGAAAAGGACAAAGAAAAGGTGTGTTGGCCTTTAAACTGTGGTCCACTATTACACAGTTCAATGACTTCATTTAACTTGGTTTTACAGTTTACTTCTTTGCAGTAGTTGTGGTTATTTCATTCTGAAAATGTCACAGTGGACACTCACTATTCAGAGAGACACACAGACACATAATCTGTCAGGAGAGTGTAGTTGTATCCATTTTTTCATCATTTACAGTGCATATCTATTAAAATACAGGGTATGACTAAGTCAAGACAGGCTAGCACCAGTAATATGACACTCTAGTGTTGCTGTGTTTATTTTGTCTCATAGCCAAGATAGAAACATTGGCACTAAAAATACAATTTCCGTTGCTTATAGAAAACACACAGGCTGTTGTTCTGAGGCCCAGAGAAAAACACATTAGCCAAGACTTCACAGAAATCTGCATATACATGATTAAATGAGTATCTGAATTACTCTTACACAATTGACTCCTACCTGCCTCTTTGTATGTTTAGTTTGAAATTTAGTAGAATCACTTTAAGGTTGAGACAGTTTTTTTTTTCCCCCAAAATCATCCTTCATTTCACAGGTTCATCACTTGTAAACACAACAGTATACTATTATATGTATGTTGTCTACCTTCAAATTCAGTAGATAAGAGTTAAATCGATAAACATACTACAGTCCTACTACAGTCATACATTTTGAAGAGAGAGAGAATTTAAAAATGCTCTTGTTTTAAATTAATATTAAGCATTCTTTAGGAGTTAAAGATTAAATGAATTTGTGTTTTAAACATTTTAAATGATCATTTTAAACAAAATGACTGGCTGCTGGTAGAGTTATTGGTTCCAGGGAAATGTAACTGTGCTTCAAGTAGCTGTAACTATCATTATGCATGATAGTTACAGCTACACAAAGCAATCTTAGTACAGTGAAATGGGCTTGTGTACAGAAAACTTGTGAATGTTACGACTGAAATGTATCTGAAAAATAGTATATAGGGACCTTGTTTTATTTTTTCCTTGCTTTACATAAAGAGACATTCCGGCATTTCTTCTAAATTAATTGACAGTATCTGTAGAAAAAAATTTAACCTGTACAGAATTGTAAGTTAGATTTCATGGCAGGAAGGTCTATCTGCCCTAACTGAGCCACTAGGGGGCTGTGAAGTAACACACAAGTTGGTTGTTGGTGGGAGTCTTTTGATAGCGCCCCCATGCTCTGTTTCACTAATAATGATGTTCCTCTCTCTTAGACTAATGTTTCTCTAGCTTGCACATTTACTGAAATCATTTTCAACACAAATCAAGAGTTAAGAGTTCTGTAGATGTATCTTCTCATCTGCCCCTATCTGCTCCACCGACAATGGCTGTGCTCTGGAAATGTCTTGGTCAGAGGCAGGCAGACCTCTGGGGAGCAGTGTTCTGCTGTGTGGTAGTCAACTATGGCCTGGCTTGTGTAACACTCCCAGCAGCCACATTCACATTTCACCCGCAGTTAACCCTACAAAACATAGACTATATACACACACACACACCACTCCTTGCCTTGTTTCAGCCCTGCCAAGCGGCAGATTGTTGTGCCAGTCTTAACCAGGGCTCGCTCAGTCCCGAATGTGTGTTTATAGTTGATTACAGTTGTGTGTTTTGGCCTGCTTCTGAATGTGTAGCACAGTTGCTTGTAACTGGCACTGGCACAAAATGTATTCAATCCATTTACTTTGTTCCTCCTGTCTCCTAAAGTCCTCATCATTCCCTTTATCTCATCGTCTAATTTAGGAGGTAAAAGGCTATTACTCTGTGGTTGGTTGAAGTGTGCATAGATGAATTGTGTCCTCAGGTTGAATCTAGACAGGTGCAGCCACCATTGCTTCTCATCTCATCTGTTTTTTGTACGTTCTCCTGTCTGGCTCATCTTTCAGCTGGAGGAAGTGCGCGGTGTACCAGCCAGCAGTGAAAAGGCCATCTCTGAGGCAACGGCTCGCAAGGAGGAGCTGGAGAAGAAGAAGGTGAAAGAGGAGGAGAAACTTAAGGAGGTGATGGAGAGTCTGAAGGAGGAGACCAGTGGCTTACAGCAAGACAAAGAGGTGTGTGTAGTTTGTTGCATATTATCTTTAACTTTATATGTAAACATTTCTATTGCTTCTGACAAAAAACTGTCTTTTTGTCCTCTCCAGACCAAAGAGAAAGAGCTGATGGAGCTCAGTAAGGCTGTAAATGAGACCCGGTCTCGTATGGATCTGGCCCAGTCCGAGCTCGACATCTACCTTAGCCGCCACAACACGGCTCTGACACAGCTCAACACAGCCAAGCAGACGCTTCAGACGACCTCTGACACATTGCGTGAGCGCCGTGCTGCCATCAAAGACCTGGAAGTTAAAATACCCCAGAAAGAACAGGAGCTGAAGAGGGTAAAACCAACATCAACTTTGTTGTTTTGATGACATTTTGTTCAGGAATCCTCTACTTATATTATATTTTGCATCTTTATAAATCAGTACAATTGAATTGTTCCTCTTTTTCTCTGCAGGATGAGGAAGAGCTGGGACAGTTGGTGAAGATGGATAATGAGTCAAGGGAAGTGGTGAGGGAAATGAGGCAGAAGGTGGACGAAGCCAAGAGCTCTTTGTCCTCTAACCGCAGTCGGGGGAAGGTCCTGGATGCTCTCATGCAGCAGAAGAAGACTGGCAGAATCCCTGGCATCTTTGGAAGATTGGTAAACAGCTGTTATAACATTAATATACAGGATTACACAGCAAGTATTTGATTTATGGTCATCTAGCCACAGTGGGCACTTGAATATCATCCTTGCTTTATTATTATTATTTTGACACATTCAGTGCCTGGAATGAAAGTACTCAAAGACGTCAATCATTCTTGTACTTGTAGGGAGACCTTGGGGCCATAGATGAGAAGTATGATGTGGCCATTTCCTCCAGTTGTGGCGCTCTAGACAACATCGTGGTGGACACCATTGACACAGCTCAGAAATGTGTGACATTCCTTAAAGAACAGAACATCGGAGTCGCCACCTTTATTGGTCTTGACAAGGTAAACACTCGGGACCCTCAATCCACAGTGTAGAGTGTAAACCAATGATTCTGGCTCTTGGATGCTAGATTGGGTTAGCATTTTATTTAAAATATCATACCTGCTATTACCTACTTTAGCAGCAGGTCAAGACTGAGGTTTAGTTCCTTTTTTGACATTTGACCACTTACATTAATTGTTTCATTTTGTTACTGGGATTTCTGGATGAAGACATACATTTGCCAAACTTTTAAACTATCTAGAACTATTCAAGTCTCCTCTGATAAAACAAATGACCGCCTCATCTTGCTGCTCATTCTCATTCCTCCTCTCCTGCTTTTGCTCAGATGAAAGTTTGGGAGAAAAACATGGCTCCCATCCGCACCCCAGAGGACAGCCCTCGTCTCTTTGACATGGTGCGAGTGAAAAATGAGAGTGTGCGACCAGCTTTCTACTTTGCCCTAAGGGACACCCTTGTGGCCCAGGACATGGAGCAGGCCACAAGGATGGCCTTCCAGAAAGACAAGCGCTGGAGAGTGGTCACCCTGAAGGGACAGATAATTGAGATGGCTGGTGGGTGTCCTGCTTTTTCTGTCATAACTTAACCTGGCTGATCCCTATTTTTCCTCTAGGCCATACACTCATGGCTCTCAGTGAGGATTATACATTCCTGTACTCTGTTTTACAAGTTAAGTGTGTGCTTCACAGGAACCATGACTGGAGGAGGAAGAGTATTGAAGGGCAGGATGGGCTCCTCTATTGGCACTGAGTTCTCTCAGGAGGAGGTGAGTATGAAATACACACATCAGGGTTTTTGATCATCACTATCGGTGGTCCTAAATTGGCTAGAAATTGAAAGCAATAAATATTTGGAGCTACTTTTTTTTTTTTTTTTTTCCATTTAAAAAGTTTTAAACAAAATGTTTTGTGTTTGATTTAAAATAGCATTAAGAGACAGAAATATTCTCGATTCAAACCTCTTGTTACTGATTTTTGTCCAGGTAGATGGCTGCATTCATGCAACTGTGCCTGCTCTGCAGAAAACATGTTATAATTTGCATTTGCAAACTAGTAATGTAGCTGCAACAATAATTATATAGGCCAATGATTCTACAGATCTTCTGCTGTTGGAACGTAGTACTGTAGATTTACCTTGAGCATATTTCCCAGAGGTGAGTCTGAGATGATGGATGAATATGGACCCTGCTATCAGATAATCACTCTAGCGGGCCATTAGTCCGATATGTACGATATGTTGATTTTTTTTTTATGCATTTTCTGCAGCTCGACCGTATGGAGAGCAAGCTGAACGAGAAAGTGTCCAAGCTTCAGAGCTGCCAAGAGAGAAAGCTGCAGCTTGAGGAGAACATACAGCGCCTGAGGCCGCAGCTCCGAGACATGAAGAACACCCTGGAAAAATATGCCAATAGCATGACTGTACGGCAAATACACCTCTTCCTTTTCATCCACCATGTTTCCGCCTTGCTCATTTGGGTTCATTAACTGTTATCATTTTCTTTCCTTGCCTCCATCAGAATCTAGCTGAGCAGGAGGCTCACTTGAAACTTCAGATCGAGGAACTTGCGGCCAATGTGCTGGCTGCTGCCCCAGACAAGGCCAAACAGAAACAGCTGGAGAAGAGCCTGGAGGCTTTCAAGAAAGGTAGAGTCTGTAAACTGTGAAGAGAAATATCAGTCTTAATTGTTAGCATTATATTAAGTCAATGTTCAATCTCACATTAGACTGAGAAAAAAAATCACATATTCAAAAGGTGTTAAAATTCTATCCATGAAGTTTTCTTTCTAGTTGAATCCCTCATTATGTCCCTGTCTTCCTCTCAGACTATGAGGCAGCATCCAGTAAGGCTGGGAAGGTGGAAAATGAGGTGAAAAGGCTCCACAACCTGATTGTAGACATCAATAGCCACAAGCTGAAAGCTCAGCAGGACAAACTCGACAAAGTCAACAAGGAGCTAGATGAGTGCTCCTCCACCATAACCAAGGCTCAAGTGGCCATAAAGACAGCTGGCCGGTGAGGAACTAATGCACGTTTGAGCTCTGTAATTACATGAGTCTGTTCCCATGCTCATACTTTGTTTAAAGTCAGAAGGATGATATAGTTACACAAGATATTTCTCCAGTCGATCACTCTGGGGTCAATATACACTACCAGGCTTCTTGTCAAACTCAGCAACATTGGTGTCAGGACTGTACATCACATATAAGTCACATCAGGTTACAGGGACACTCTTGAAACCCTTCTTCCTGTCATTTGCTTCTTTGAGTTATTAAACTCAAGCAGCAACTAAAATGGGCATCTCATCATCAGTATCTGTAGCTGGATCATTAAGATTGATGGTGTGGGAAGGACAGCAAGGCAGTCTGCTGCAGCGACAACACTGGTTTGTTCAGCTGGAGCTGTCCGATCAATTATGAACTCAGGAGAGATTATAAACTGAGACAGGCCGAGGCAGTCTGCGTGAAAGCTCCTTTTCACTGATGTATAAGTTTCTAAGCACATTTACGCTAAAATACACATCTTTATCAGTACATTTTGGCCACACTAAGCCTTCATTTTCCATGTTCAGGTACTACTTAATATGATAAAGTTTGAGAGGAATTTTATTGCTTTCTTTTAATACTTTCTGTCAGTATGCCTCTTTACACAAGTGTTGCAGTTGATCTGTATTTCTGTTTATGTTGGATGACTTCACAGACATGCCATATTAATTTGAGCAAGGGTCTCAGTGCAGCAGGGCAGGGATTACTGTTAGCCTTGTTTAACAAGAAGTATTTATGAGCCGCATCAAATCACTGCTTCACCCTCACACAGTCGCGCAGCAGAAGTGAGCTGGAACACCTGGCATGTGCATTTAGCTGTATTGACACATAGCGCAAGTGTTAATAAAGAGCAACCCAACACAAATTTTTATGATTTTTATGAAGTCCATTTTACAGTGTTAACTTGGGTAATAATCTGACACTATTAGTAGTTTGTCTCACACATACACACTAAGCACAGATACTCTGACAGAGGTTAATATCTGTGTCTTTTGCTGTCCGTGACTCCTCTGCAGCAACCTGAAGAAGTGTGAGGAGAGTGTGGCTCGTGTGCAAGGTGAGCTGGAGGAGAACGAGAAGTCGATGGCCGAGCTCACAGAACAGCTGAAGAAACTGGAAGAGGAGGCCGGGGAGATCATGAAGGCCTGTCAGGAGGCTGAGGTTGGCATTTTATATTCATTTTATCACTTTATGTTGTTTTTTAATTACTATATTTATTTTATTTGATCTTTTTGACAGATTTTCATGGAAATATACCCAGATATTTAATACCATTATCTGCATAGTTTAATATAAACCTGGTCTTCTTGTAATGTCAGTACCTATGGCTATGCATCTTTTAATTAGTAACTTTTCTCTTTATTTCTAAGTTATAATTAAGTTTCGTCTCATCTCATTAACACTATTGCTTTAGCTGTGTAGAATCGACACACCTAAATGTACCTCCATTGTTTCTCGTCCAGGCCGCTCTCCCTGAGGTGCAGGAGCAGTATCAGGGTGTCCTGAAGGAGATAAAGGTCTTGCAGCAGCAGGAGCACGCACTCCAGGAGGAGTCCCTCAGTGTCCGGCTGCGCATTGAGCAGATCGAGACCACCATCACTGAACACAACAACAAAATCAAACACTGGCAGAAAGAGGTGAGTGAGGGAAGGCCCAGGTGTGAATTTAAGTAAAAACCTGGGTTTTATTTTAGTTACTCTGGATGAAGACCAAAGTCGCTGAGAACTGGGAGCTGAATCTCTAATCAAAGAAAAAAAATCATATTTATAATAATTTACTGTTAATATTGTTTAGTCATTGTAGTTTTGTGGTTCTGCTTCAATTTGTCAGATGGCATGTTTTACTTTATTATCTCTGAAGCACTTAATAACTAATAATAATATGCTCCAGATAAATGTTAATTTCTTTTTTTAAATATATTTTTTAATGGTATAATGTTAGCAATTATTTAAAAGCATATTTATTGAATTATTGGAAGTTACAGATTGTTCTGTTCACACTGATCGTCTGTAGCAGATGTGTGTGGATATGAAAAACTTCTTGGACTGCTGTGTCTTTGACTGAGCTTAATTTCTCCTTTTTTTTTATGTTCTTCAGGCCACCAAGCTGTCCCTTCATACGATTGAGGACGAGCCAGCTGAGGAACTTCCTGTCCTTACCGCTGCTGAACTTGACGAAATCTCAGATCCCAACATCATTATCAACAAGATGATCACGTTAGAGACCCAGTGTGCTCAGATGAAGCCCAACCTCGGGGCCATTGCAGAGTACAAGAAGAAGGTATGCACCAATATAATCATGAGCACCTTCTACCTAATCTGAACAGAGGTTCACAAATGTTGTCATTAAAGAATCTTTCTTCAGTTTACAGCAAATAAGCGGCAAAAGGTTAATTTAAAATTGCGAATGAAAGCAGTTTGTTCAGTTTCTTTCTGTCTTTAAATTAAAAGTATTAAAGTAAAGAGCGATGGAATGTAGATTATTAAAGGAGACGTGTGTTGTGTGTTTTCAGGAGGAGCTGTACCTGCAGCGTGTGGCTCAGCTGGATGAGATCACCACAGAGAGGGACCAGTTCAAGCGCGGCTACGAGGACCTGCGCAAACAGCGCCTCAACGAGTTTATGACCGGATTCAACATGATCACAAACAAGCTGAAGGAAAACTACCAGATGCTCACACTGGGAGGCGACGCAGAGTTGGAGCTGGTGGACAGTTTAGACCCCTTCTCCGAGGGCATCATGTTCAGGTAAGAGAGACGATAAACTCGAATGACTACAGGTCAACTTTGTGTCTGTTCAATCTCTGATTTCCTCTTTCTTGCTCTCTTTCTAGTGTGCGTCCTCCAAAGAAGAGCTGGAAAAAGATCTTTAACCTGTCTGGAGGAGAAAAGACCCTCAGCTCCTTGGCCCTGGTGTTTGCTCTGCACCACTATAAACCCACACCGCTCTACTTCATGGATGAGATAGATGCTGCTCTGGATTTCAAAAACGTTTCCATCGTCGCTTGTTACATTTATGTGAGTGATGACGTAGACGAGGAGACAAGCCATGTTATCGGTTCAAGATCTCTCAACATATGTTTTAATAGAAAGTGATGAAAAGCCTCCTTATTAGCACTGGATCTGAGTGTTGCTGTGAGATGATACAGTAATTCACCTAAACTGCATTAGCCAGTTCATTTTAAGGACTGTGGAGCTAATCATTGTAGTAATGACTGACTCATGAGCATTTCTGTTGTGCAACACTGTCATAATGGAGGAGTTCAGAGAAATCACCTGTTTTTAGTAGCTGTATCAAAACGAAGTAGTGAGCCTTTGACTCAGTTTGTCTCCACTGGCATGTTGTTTTTTAAAAGCTTTTGAATAAATTTTCACTTCACTCTTAATTTGACAGCAACAATACGCTGTGTGATATTTAATCAAATCTCAATCTAACTTCAGTCATTTTTTTCCTTTTCCCCTCATCTCTGCAGGAGCAAACAAAGAACGCTCAGTTCATCATCATCTCCCTGAGGAACAACATGTTCGAGATTGCAGATCGTCTCATCGGCATCTACAAAACTCACAACACCACCAAGAGTGTGGGAATCAACCCAAAGACCATCGTGTTCAAAGAGCACGACGCCATCAGTGCTTAAACCCGAGGACTCTGCTGAACTCCGGGAGCCATCTTTACTGTTGTACTCTCTCTACACACGATGTAAATAGTTTTTATGTCTTTTTTTATTCCTGTCCTCTATAATGATGCTGCTATTTTTTCTATCTGAACCAATAAATTTTTTTCTGGTAAGATCTTTTCCTTAATGCAGACACTCACGTGTACTTGAAAAGTGTGAATATATTTTTATCAAGTAGTATTTAATGTGTCTGTCAACATTTCAAGTTTAGTTTGTCACCCTAAAACTGGTCCACAAAAGACATTTTATGTAATTTGTTCACAGGAATTATTCTGTGCACAGTAAATGTAACAAAATTTGGCTGTAGTTCCTAAAATGATGTACATCAACTTAATTTAAGTATTCCAGTCTTAAAACAAGAATTACAGCAACAATGGACAAATTAACTAGAGTTAACTAACTCTTAGGATAGATTTAAAATAATGCAATTTGTGCAAGACCAGCACAAACACTAATGATTTATCTAATGTGTGAAATGTGTGAACTTTGGTTATGTTCTGCTCTGAAGTCATGTGATGGTGCGGACATCATATATTTCACACCACAAAGTGAACTGTAGCGAGCAATGGCTAATTGAGCTCACTGCCCCACTTCAGACACACTGTACTTCGTCTTACACCGGCACAGATGAACACTACAAAAACTAAAAGCATGTGAACAAATTTATTATGCTTTTTTTTTTTAAATACAGGAAGAGGTTTAGAAAACAAAACAACCACTACAACAGGTCTGGGTAATACAGCATTTGTTAGACAAAAAAATCTTGCAGTAACAAAATCCTAGTTTTCATCATGCGAGTGTACGTAGTATTTAGGAATGTAGTATACGGATATCTGACGGATGCAGCGGTAAAGCTTTTCCAGAAGGCTAAAATAACTTAAAACAGTGCATCAGTGTATCATTTTAGTAGAAAGAACAAGACCTATTGATCCTGGTGGAATTACAGGAGGCCGCTCTGAGCTGTGCATCCCTGCAACGTGATCTGTGGACTCTTTAAAGTCTGGTTCCACCGTGTGTCTGGTTCCACTCAGCAAGTTCACATACTGTAAACAGTCTTGCGTAAGGAGATACAGGTGCAACCATTCTGGTGTCCTGACCTCTCTGACACAACAGGAGAGCTACTGAAACATCGCACTGCATCATGGGAGAGATGACTCAAGAGTCTCCAGGCACCAGTTTCATATTTAGCGTTTCCATACTGAACGTCTTTCCACTTTGCTTGAACTTCATCTCTGATAAAAGATGGTGATTAGTGGTTGATATGCAAATGCTTATTAGTTAGGCGGTATGACTATAACTTAGGATAATATAGAAGAACATAACACTTTTAAAATGACATTGAATATAGAAAAAGATTTTCGGCTACATAATCTGTGCTCAAATTTTTAAGTACTAGACAACAGTACTTTTCTGTTCTCTAGCATGGAAAAACTAGCAAGGCACATAGGACACCTTTGAACTGAGGTTCAAGGGAAAAATCCACCCTCAGATGAACATCACCCACATGTGATATTTGATGCATTCTGAGATATTGTTCTGATGACACTCTCTATACTAAATCAGATTTTAGGATTTGTTATATCAAATTTATATCAAAGCATACCATTAATGGAGCAGTGGCAGGTGTTGAAAAGGGGTTTTAGGGTGGATTTCTTCACTACAGTAGTTCAGAAGTGAGCCTCTCTCTAAAGCTGGTGATTCCAGTTTGGTATCTTTCATGTCAGAGTTTTAAATAAGGCGGTCAGCTGTTGGAAGGCTCTATCACCAACAAATGAGAGGTGGGAGCTCCATCTTTCTACGACGGTCCCCATCACCGCGCACGCCGATCCCACCGTGTCCCAGACGGATGTGATCAGCTCGCTGCTCAGTCCGTGGACCAGCTGACTCAACTGGGAGAGCAGAGAGAAACCGAGCGACGCCCCTCCGACCGGGTTCACCCACAGCACCGCCAGCAGCAGCAGCAGCCCCAGCAGCACCGCGGAGCAAGTGGGCCGCAGCTCACACCACAGGTCCTGCGCCCGGCCGTCGGTCCCGTCCCCCCCGGCTTCGCCCGTCTCCACGCTGCCGCACCTGCAGCAGCACAGCCTCGGGACGGGGGCTTCCTCCAGGCTCCCAATGGTGACGGCGGGCCAGTGCTGCTGGAGGTGCTCTGCTGCCCGCGGGGTGACGGAGAGGTTTATCACGGAGGGCAAAGGCGTCTTAATGAACTCCTCCACCCGCTCTCTGAACATGTGCACCTTCTCCAGGAAGACCAGCGGCGAGTCTTCCTCCTCCACTGATGAACCCAAAGACACCAGATCCAGCTGCTCCTCCTGCAGGAAACCAGACTGTTAACGCTGCTGTGGTTCACCAGAGGTTGCTGGAACAATCAGTCGATTCATCAACCAGCAGAAAATGAATCAACAATCTGATAAATTAACCATTTAATTAATTTATCAAGCAAAATGAGAGAGAATTAGCTTTTTCCTGCTTCTGAGGATTTAAAACTAATTTAAAATACTTTCAAACAAATATTTTTGGGTTTTGGACGGTTTGTCCAATCAATAACAAAAATAATTGTTAGCTTAAAAGTATTTTTTTACCGCAATTACATGCCCCAGACCAATTTTCAAGATCATAAATGTGCAGCATTGGTGTCACATGCAAACTGTACTCATGAAACTAGAAGTTTCCAACTTGTAAACAGTGTTGATGTCAAATGTTCAGAAGATGCGAGTCTACCATAAATCCCAGATGACATGAACGCAGAACAAGTCTGCGTGCCAGTGCCTGAAAGTTGTTTAATGTTAGACAAACCTGTCTAGTGCTCTTAAGAGAGTGAATTCATTTTATGACTTTTCTGTAGCTTTGGTTGGCCTTTGTAGCCAGTACTACCTAATGAGCACCGCCAACATATGGAGTTCAGACTTTAAATACACTATTTCTCGTGACTGCCTGCTAAAGCATCTAGTTTGTGAGAAATGGTCATTAAACATTTGACATCAATCAGCCGTTAGCAGCGACACTCACCTGAAGCTCCTTCACTCTGTGGATGAGTGGGTCGTAGGCCCGCGACATCTCTGCTGCAGCTTTATCCAGGGCCTCCAGGTAGGCGTGCCTCTTCCTTGCCAGCACCACCTCCAGTGTCTGAAAGTACTGATTGACCTCCTGTCTGTCCTGCCTGACCAGAGCCTCGCAGCGGGCCTTCTCCTGCTCCAGCTGCTCCCCCAGCTCACACACCTGACAGAGGGAGACAAGCAGAGGGTGTTTTTTTATTGGTTACATTTCTGAGTATCTTTCCAGATGAATTCAGCTCAAATTGAGCGCTGGTCCTCATTAATAAGATTCCCCACCTGTGCCCACCTCCGCTCCGAGAGTCTCGCCAGCAGCAGCGACGGCGTCTGCTTTTCTCTGATGAATGCCTCCTGCAGGTCGTCTATGGGGTGGCCCTGATGCTGCCCGATGGTCAGACACAGCCCACAGATCAGCTGCCGGTCCTGGATGCAGTACATGTTCAGAGGGTGCCTGTGGTGCTCCTGGCAGGAGGGGGGCCGCGGCTCGCTGTCCTTCTGGTACTGAGAGAGGGGACAAGCGAAAAGACAGACAGATGAGCACAAACAGCGTGGCCCCGTGAGACGATTTCACACTGATGCAGTCAATGAGGGAGTGTTCTCAGAGTGATTCTCTCCTACTTTCTCAATGATGGCCCGCAGAGACACGTTGGTGGGCAGAGCGTCCACGCCCGCCGGGGGAAGCTCCACCACGCTGCGACAGTTGGGGCATTTTAGCGGCAGGCGGAGCGGCCGCCAGATGGAGTAGTTGGTGGACACCTGGAGCAAGTTGTCCAGGCAGGCCTTACAGAAGGTGTGTGAGCATGGCAGGACTCGCGGGTCAGAGAACAGCGAGTAGCACACGGAGCACGTCAGGTCCTCCTCTAGGTTGTCCATCATAAAGCAGACTAGAGGCCGGGCTCAGGACTGGGGGTGTTTAGGGAGAAGTTGATCTGGCGGGATGGATGAAAGGCTACGTGTTGCACCTGTTCAGCAAAATACATTCACTTGCTACAACTGTGATTGAGTTCAGGGAGTTAATCAACAGGAAATGAATGAAACATTTATCAATAATCAAAAGAGTTGGTGATCAGTTTTCTAAGTGACACTTCCAGGTTCCAGTTTGTCAAACGTGTGATGATTTGTCGCTTCCTTCTCGTCACAGATGACGTTGAAGTGAATTATGTTAGCGATTTGGATGAGTATAACAAGAGGAAAAACATGCATTTTCCTTATTATCTGACATTTCATAGACAAAATGATTATTTGAGAAAACACTCAGCCGATTAAACAACTGTAAAAATTAATATTTTGTTGCAACTGGGTTAAGTCAAAAAAAGATTTATCACACTTGGGTGTTGCATTTTCATGACTGTGTAACATCCATTGGTCATCTCCAGTCATCCAGCCTGTCACTGTCAGCACAACAGTGTTAAACTATTATTAGTAGTAATTATCTACTATAATCCACAACTGCCATAAATTGTGAGTTTTTGGTGACATCATCTGATAGTTTTACAGTACAGTAAACTGAATAACTTTTGGGTTGTGGACAAAATGAGACGTCACCTTGGGCTTTGGGAAACAGTGATCAAAATTTTTCTCAATTTTCTGACATTTCATAACTCTTTCATAACTAACAGATTCATGGAGACAGTGATCAACAGATTATGAAAATAAATGTTAGTTTCAGCCATGGACCTCTCTATTTAACATTAAACATTAATGAAACCTAATATTGTAAGCACAATAAAAAGTAGATTTTATGTCAGAAGAGCTGTATTGGATTGTGCAGTTATTCCTAATAAAGTGAATATTTAGTACTTCCTTCTCAATATTAAGAGGTTTAACTAACAGGGATTGCCTCATTCAACTCAGTCTGACCAGCATGTGTGAAAGAAAAACAAGAGAACAGCCAAAATCCAGCTCAGCTCCTATTAGAGGATCAGTGTGTGTCTGTGTGTGTCTGTGTGTGTGTGAGCTCTCCTCCAGTTACAGCCAGCACTGCAGTGACAATAGGAGGCTTCATGCCAGTATCCACCCAGTCCCAACACACACACACACACACACAGGCTGCCCCCCTCCTCCTCCCTGAAAACCTAAACCTGATCCAGGTCCAGGACTCGATCACGCGCTCAGATTCAAACAGGTAACAACAGGTGTGCAGCTGCGGCCCGACCAATGAGATCAATTAAAGCTCACTGTATAGTTCATTTCAGCCATGTCCACTTTTTTTCGACGGGTTTATTTTAAACTCGACACCTCTCTTTCATTCTTTCCTCTTTTCTGTCAATCGCCAGACACCTGACAGGTGAAGTTTGCAGTTGTTGCGTCACTTTTATTTATTCATAATTAAATAAAACACTCAAACGTTGTTCGATTTAACGCGACGATGGGCGGATAAACTCTGAATCTGTGAAACACCTCAAACAAACAGAAGAAGCGTCCACATGAGAATACATCTACTTTTTATATCTTATTTTAACTAATTCTGCACCTCGAAATACAACTAACGTTACGTTAGCCACACTAGTTGTTGCTGCGACTTTTCTCAGCAACCTGCTCTCGGTTTTGTTGTCCTGTTTTTATCATGTTTGCGTTTAGACTCGGTTTAAAAAGATGTTTTAGGAGAGAAAAACTCACCGTCTGCTCGGAGGAAAGTGTCCGTAACAGAGCGCTTCATTTCCTGTTCCTCCCCGTGCTGCCTTCAAGTGCGCTCGGTAAATTTGAAACAGCAGCAGGAGTCGGCGGCATACCAAACATTTAGAGCTGAAAATACGAAAATGTACTGTGCTATTTTTGTATTTTCAATTATTAGTTGGTTACACTTGCTTTTCTTTCCGCAAATATGTGTATATTTCACCTGTATGACGCTTAGAAATATATTTTCTCTTTTTAACCGTTAATCCGCACGCCTACATTTCCCGACATCCATCATCCCTATTTCTCACAGTGCGCATGCGGATAATTGTTCTCTCTGGCCAATCAGGTTCCGCTTCTTCTCGATTTGAATACAAGCTCTACCGTTGAGACACGTGAAGTCATTTTGGCTGTTTTACAAATATTTTCTGTAAAAAAAAAAAGTGGGAAAACTGTTCAAATAAAAAGGATTAATCACACCACACACCACAGAGCACACACACACGCAGTCTCTCAATTTGGGTTTCACTATTTATTTTCTGAAGACAACCTATTCTGTAGCCTATCTCCCCCCAAAACAGTGTTTTTTGGGCAAACCACCTTATTTTTTTCTCTTCATCTTCCATGTCATAGCTTTAAATTTGAAACCACATGTTTGCTAACAAGGAATGCTGCAAAAAAAAAAAAAAAAAAAAAAATTACCCCTATGTTCAACAGAAGGTGTATGAGCACAATGTGTAATCATTTACTACAGTGTTTGAAGTTAACAAAATATGGGTAAAGATAAGCAAGGGTAAGCTTGTACACCTAGCTGGTATAGGAGGAAAGAGGAGTATGGGGCTAAGGACTCTGCAAGGTACTAAAAAGGTACAGCAAACTTGTTCATGGGTTTATTTATTATTCAGGAGGACCCACTGAGGACGCCTCCAGTCTGACACGTGGGAGGCCCTTTTGACCTTGAGGAAAGTGACGTTAAACCCCCTCTAAAGTCTTAGCTGAGATACATTAGCAGATTCGTCATTGCTGCTCCTGAAATAAAGTCATTATTTTCTCAAGTATCACTAAAAAGCATCATCGGATTACTCTAGAAAGACAACAAAGATTGTGGTTGAGTGATGCATATTGTAGAGGCTGCTGGCAGGTCGAAACCTATGAAACCGACCAACACGCCTTCAGATTTCAGGCCTCACTTTGCAGTACATGTGCAAAACCATAGATTATTTAGCAAATCGGAAACTAGTGAAGGGTAAGGGAAAGGGAAACATGTAACATTTAAGCACAGTTTACTTAAAATGAAAATTACACTGTATCCACAGTCTAAAGAAACTAAAATACCCTAAAAAATAACTGTGCTATAGTTTAGTACATGCAAAGGTTATGATTCACAATCCTACGTGAAATGGCCATTGTTCTCTTCTCCCTTGGTGATACGTCAGAGCTATGGCAACAATACTGCAAAGCATTGATTTTGCTGTAAAATTGAAGGAAAAGTAATGAAGTGTCACAAGGGGAACAGGTCGATTATAGTGATGGTGTCAGATTTTCACAGCATCAAGCCCATGTCTGGTGCGTAGGTTAGGGTTCTGGCGTGAGGGTGGAGTACGATTCATCATCAATCACCTTTATAGAAGCCATGAAACTAAAAGCTGAAAATAAAAAATATCATAAAAAGGAACACACTGGAGGCAAAAAGAAAAGCCCAAAAGCCACCAAATGCATCTTAATACAATGCACTGCTGCTCACACCTGCCAATAGCATTGTCCAGTGTCAATTAATACTAACTTAACAATAATTCAAAAACAAAAATAATAATCCTTGTGATGACGATGATTTTTTTTTTTCATATCCAACGTTCTTCCATTCAGGGATTTGAGGATCAGCCTCTCTTTCAAAGGCGGAATTTCTTTCCTAAACCTTTGCTGACCTCATTGTTGCGTTTCTCAATTTTGTTTCTCTTCAAGATGTTGTATTTGTATTATTTTTTTTCCCCGTCTCTGCATGCGTTCTCACCCAAGTCTCGCATACTCCCACAGTCACGCACGCAGCCAAGCACACACAACTCATCCGTCCATTCTCTCGCACATGCGACACGCGCAGCCGGACTCCTTGGCCCCGCCCACCAGGGGGAGAGGATGGCGCCCTGTTGGGGCGTTTCGTTGGAGGAGATGAACCTGGCTCCTCAGCACTGAGTCCAGACATTCATACACAATGGGTCCATTCACACACATGTCTGATAGCGTGGCCGATTGGGGGAGGGGCACATGGAGGGTGGCGCCCTCTCTAGTCGGAGGACCGCAGAATTGTGATGGTTCGTGGTTCATCTCAGTTCATATTTATAGTTATATTCGTTTCTGCATTTGTTGTTTTAAGATCTCTTGATTTCGTATTTTTGGATGTCCTTGGTTCTCCCCGGGTAGACATCGAGTTTTTTTGTTGTCATTTGAAGTAGTTTTCCGAAGACGACAGCTCCAATAACACGGAAGTTATGTCGGCATGTCTCTCAACGCATTCGATGTAGATGTTTTGCTTTTTTGCAACATGTAGCCACTCATTCTCACTCGCACCCACTCGCCATCTCAAACTTCATTTGGGCTGGTTCCCCTGGAATGCCAAATGAAATCCACACATTTTTCTCTCAGATAAGATGCAGCCATGGATCCCACGAGCCAAGCACAATGGATCAAATTTCTCACACTCTCGCTCTCTCTCGCTCTCTCTCTCCTAATTTTTTTTATGTTGAACAGAGTGCTGCATCGTGAACAAAACTCCAGTATACCCCAGATGCCGTTTAGAACTGGAATCTCTCGGCTGGCACGTTGGCGGAGTTAAAGCCGTAAGTCCCGCCCTGGATGGCCTCCGGGACCAGGCTGGTGTCTTCATCGAGCTGAATGAAAGGAGGGAGCGACAAGGCGTTAGCGATGTACAGCAAACATGAGTAGATTAAACGCTGGTAGTCGGTGCATCATAAGACAACTTTTAGGTCAATTACAAGCAATAATGTCAAATATGAAATTTCATCTTTAACTTCTGAGTTATTATTTGATCTTGACAATGTATCTTAAACAGATGACTTTACATATGACATTTTATTTATAATTCATCCACCTGCCATACATTTCGAATCATACCGATGTCAATACCACCCTTTATAATGCATATTTAATTAAGCACTGGTTATATTTCACTTCTTCTGTAACTCATATTGTTTCACTGTTAATTTGAGTTTCTTATCTATACGTAGATTCATTGTTTTATTCAATTAAATTTTTTTTTAGATTTATTCTTTATTCATACGCATCAAAGAATTTCATTACACGTTTACCAGTGTATGATTATGTAAGTGTCAATAAAACTACACTTTCATCTATTAACTTTAACATGAAAGTACAGTACTGAAATCAGTCTAAACCTTGAGCTTTACAACACAGCAACACTAGTACAAGGGTATAAATAAAGTATGAGAAAAGCACAACTGGACAGAGACAAGACAGACAAACTATAGAGAAAAATTCAACTTTTCTAATAACTGCATGAACTTACATCGTCAGATGAGAAGAATTGATCAATAATTTCATATGCCAATTTGTAGATATCTTCATTTTCGTGATTCTGCAGTTGCTCCACTTTTTCCAAACCTGGAGAACAAACGACAACCAATTTAATCACCATTCAATCCACGTGTGAACACTCAATGTTAATAAATAAAATTATTTTACCTCCACATTCTTCAATAAGGTTAGCAATTGTTTCAGCCTCATCGTCCGCCATCTTAAGGATATTGCTGAGGCCATCGAGAACGACCTGCACGACCTGGGCATCCTTCACGGTCAGCAGGTTGCAGAATGGAGGGATCACCTGCTTCTCGATCAGGTGTGCCACCTGTAGGCAGCAGGCAGACAGTAAGGAATTATCAGTAACCTGACATGTTTGTTCACTGAAGATTTTAGTATTAAATTTTAAGGGTAAAAAACAATTTGACTATAAAACTCAACTCAAGTTTAACAAATTTCTGCAGTCCGAATTAATTACTACAAATTTAGCTAATGGATAAAATAATAAGTTTTGTGATGTCACTTCTCTTCCTATGTGTAAGGCCACAGCAGGCAGAGTAGGTTAGCAAGTGAACACACAAGGTAATCTGATTACAAGATTATTACCTGATCTTTCCTCCCACTTATTGTCAGGTTGCTGATGGCCCAGGCTGCTTCCTTCTGAGTGCCAAAGTCACCCTAAAAAAAAAAAAAAAGGAAAGTGAGCTGCACATACTTTTTTGCTCTCCATAATCCATGATCCATTTGCGCTTCCCAGGGTACACAAAGAGACAGATACACACCTTGTCCAGCAGGTGAATGATCATGGGAACTAGCTTGGCGTCAATAACAGCCTGCACCTGCTGCTGGTTGCCTGCTGTGATGTTAGACAGAAACCACACTGCCTCCTATAGGACAAAAAGCACAAATACACAAGTCACTTTTGTACTGCCAAAAAGGACAGTCTTTGTTTACACATATACAGGTTTTACCCAGAGTGCAGGAGATTTTAATGTACCACGCCTTCAACAAGAGAGAGAAACAGCACAGGCTGTCCATCCTTTTTGATGAGGGCTAAAACCGTTGTCAAAAATGAGTTTGTGTCTGAACTGGATCAGAATCCAGAGGTCCGCTCTGAGAGTTTGACTTCTGGCCGAGACAGAGTGCGCTGGGTGGGGTGAGGGCTGTATTGAGGCTCTAATCATCGACCAGGTCACAATGGGGAGGGCCTCTTTTTTAAGTGATTGGTCTCAGATGCACTCCAATATCAGCAGAGACACACGGTCTTCAGCACCCTCTGGCCACCAACCCGTGGTATCACACATTCAATCACATGCACACAGACTACCCCCACCCCCTTCCCCAATCTGTCTCACTAACTAGCCAGCTACTGAGGTCCTCTTCTTTGTCTTCATCTTCACAATTCTCCACCTAGTGAACTGCTATAAGTAGCTATCTTTCCCAATTATACCTTTCACACAGCATTCGTACTTGCACAAAGTCTCTGATTTCATCACTTCCAGACTGCATATCTTGCAGTAGATCGACAGAGGGGGCGTGTGAGCATGTCAGAGGAAAATCGAGAATGTATTACCTTGTTGATTTTCTCCTTCGGGTGAGTGAGGAGTGCGGGGAAGTGGCTCAGAGCGTCGCAGTTGAGAACCACCTGGGTCTGTTCATCTGTGCCAGTGACTATGTTCCCAACGGCCCTCAGGGCAGCGGTCTGGGTGTGGAGAGGGAGTGAGAAATTGTTAATCAGATAATCATACATATATGATAATCATACATTATATGCATGGATTGTTTAGCTAGATACACGTTTTTTGGGGCATGTATCTAGTTGGAAAGAGTTTTGTTCTGTAATGGTTATGAAAAACAGCTACAGGCATCACAGCATGTGTAATATATATGAATACCTGAACAGCTTTAATTAGTTTAATCCTAAACATAATCAGCCTCATGTCCAGTGTCTCTCTGTACCTGAACTTTGACCTCCTGGTGACTGAGCAGAGGCACCAGATGAGGCACGATGCCAGAGTCGATAACCATTTGGATCTGCTCATTCCCAGCGTCCGTCAGATAAGATAGAGCCCACACTGTGTCTACCAAGATCTGAAAGCAGCGAAGAAGAGACAAAACCAAATAATACAGTCTCCATCCCTGTACAATTTCTCAAGACAGAATATAACAGGAGTTTTTTAAACATATATATATATATATATATATATATATATATATATATATATATATATATATATATACATATATATATATATATACATATATATATATATATATATATATATATATATATATATATATATATATATATATATATATATATATATATATATATATATATATATATATATATATATATATATATATATATATATATATATACATATATATATATATATACATATATATATATATATATATATATATATATATATATATATACATATATATATACATACATATATACATATATATATATATATATACATATATATATATATATATATACATATATATATATATATACATATATATATATATATATATATATATATATATATATATACATATATATACATATACATATATATATATGCATAGGTACCACAGCATATATATATATACTATATATATATATATACATATATACATATATATATATACATATATATATATACATATATATACATATATATACATATACATATATATATACATATATATATATATATATATATAGCACAGGTACCACAGCCTGCTTATATATATATATATGAAAAACTGGGGAAAAAATCTGTCAACTCACGCTGACGTCAGTGTGGTGGATCAGCACGCAGAGAGCTGGCAGGATCTGAAAAAAGAAGTGAAAGGAAGACAAAGCCAGGTGGGTCATATTAGGCAGAGAAAATGACAAGAAAAACATCAGCAGGGTTCCAACAAAGCCTTAATTATAGTTGAGATAGTTGCATGACCCTGTACTCTGCAATATCTGCTACACCTTCATTCATATCAGCAGAAAAGCAACACACTACATTTTCTTTCATTTTAACAGCTTAGATAGACTACTGATGGTGCTTACTCTCTCCTCTCCGTGCCGAACCACCACCTAATAAACATCTCTCAGTAGAAAGGGGGAGGCAGAAGGCCCTCACTTCCATATAAGCAGAAATGAGCTTTCCAAGATGACAAAAATGAATAAATGATTTTCCTCTGAAAGCCATTTTTGTAAAGTAGCTTTCTTCTGCCCACACTCTGGTGCAAAGGTGTCACTGACATTGTCCACCATCACTTTTTAAGTATCATTTTTAAAAAAAAATCTTTGGAAAAATAGCTTGCACTAAGAAATGTTAACTGACACAATTATATTTTGTACAAATAGAAAACATACAATAGATAAAAGAAAAGCCCATACTTTGTCTAAACAAAGTAATGTAAGCTAAAATAAAAAAATAAATAAATAAATAAATAAAAATAAAATACAAAATCAAAATTCACACTTGCTTACTGATTCTCAAATGACAGAACAGAGTGAATAAAAAAAAAAAAAAATTATTTGAGTTTCTAAAACAAATATGGATAAATAAACATAAATAACTTATCTCCTCCTGTACATAGATATTTAAACTGTCTGCTTCAAAAATGAGTCACAGCTGGTTGAAGTGTTTCTCCAACATTAAAAAAGTAAGCAGCATCAAAACAAGGAAGTTAAACTTGACATCTAAAAAGGTTGATTTCTTATCTTTAGCTAACATTGTGTTTCTGTTGTCATATTTTAGGGAAGTGATATTGGATATATTTATCACTGGGCTGACATGCAGTGCTGCTTTCTACAGTAGACGTGAAACTGGCATCGTTTGATTGACGTGGTGCTGCATCCATATGGCTGCAGCTGTGGATGTGATGCATACGGATGACTACTTACTTGTGTAGTCAGTGTTTTAAGCTGAGTATTTTTGTATATTTCATATTTTCTGTAGGCTATGACCTTTTGATCACCATTATGCATTTTTTGGCCCAACATGCTGTAATTACCTACTAAGACTTCATTGCAACCCCCTCCCAACCATTACACTGCAAAAAAATAATACAGGCTGAAGGTTTTTTCATTTCAGCCCTTCCCCCCCCCGCAACTTTTCAGCACTGAGTGACACCTTTGCTCTAAGACCTAAATATAAGAAGGGATCCTACACAACTATTTTATTAACTTTGTTTTAATGTTATCATTTCATTTTTTATAAATGGATGACCCAAAGAAGACCACATACGTGATCCCTTACTAGCTTCCCATTCATTAACACTATAAACACTGCCTTTCCGTAACCATGCATGTGACCTAGCAATCTAGCACACGCACAGCCAACGCTCGCTCATTCTCGCCTGCTTTCTCTAAAAACATACACACCTCCTGGATCGTCTCCATGGGTGGTGGAGGGTCCTTGTGGCGGCACAGATTGACCATGACCCAGGTGACATTGCGGAGGAAAGTGATGGGGATGGAGGGACTGATGAAAGAGAGCAGAGGCTTGACCACACTCAAGCTGATCACATAGTCTCTGCATTGAGGGCCGTCACCTGAAGAGACCACAAGCACACAGACGGAGGGCTCGTCATTTTGGGACCGACTGTATTTATTTCTAACATACTCACGTTCACAAAAACAGGGACTGACCTATGATGTTGCCCAGTGCCCAGACGGCCTGTTCGCACACATTCTGGTGAGGAGAGTGAAGCAGCCTCAGGAACAGCGGTACAGCATCTACACAAAAGAAACAGATAGGCGTCGATTATATAAAAAGACAGCTCATGGTGCAACATGTTGCTTTAACTCAGGTACAAAACATATCATTGCATCATTTATAAATACCTCTGGTAGGAGATATAATGGTAACTGTTTTTAATAAAACTTTAATTGTCTCATCACACACATTTAATTAACACCTGGACAGACTTAAATTCCAGATTTGGACTGTATTCAGTCAGACTAAAACGCAATCATGTCACAACATGTTAAAAATAAAACATGAGATGAGGTGGAAGAGTAGAAGAATAAAACCATTACCTTGTATATTTGTTGATGTAGACATAAAACAATAGTCCAACAACATCTTAAAAACCATATATGTAACTAGAAATCTCCAAGATGTGGATGAAATATACTTCATTTAAGTATTCAGAGTCAGAGATACTTAAACTCTGTTGTTAAACCTGCATAATTAATGATAGTTTATGGGGTTGTGTATTTGTCAAGATTAATAATCCTGATGTTCACTGATTTAAAGGTTTTAATAGCTATATGTTCCAGCCTGTTGAAAGTGCTGCCATTTAGTGTGATTAATCACAACCTCTAATGGAGGCAGTGCTATTAAGAACAAAAAGAATGGCAGAGGCACTTTTGACAAGTGGAAAAGAAAGATTATACCCAATGAAATAAAGGAAAAGTGCAACACCATACTGCATAATAGCAGGCTGTATGAATACATTTGATTTTAGTAACTGGACTCAACACCTATAATCAGACATAAATTCATAAATTCACCAGGTAAATGTTGATAGGATTTGTGCTACAGACACATTTCATTTCTTGTGTCCAATTTGCAATCATGCATTTGTGTGGTTCTTTCACCTTGTTGAAAATGTCATCAACTGACTGGGAAACTGGGAAAGAAAACTCTGCATTTCTAAAAAGTGAAGTCTCCAAAAAACTTGTTTCATAACAATCACATAAACAGACAATATATATATGTTAACTGAAAAAGGTTTATATTCGAGCACTGAACTACACACCCTCAATGACATCAAATCAATGGTTTGTGAAGTATTCAAATTCTTCCTTAAAACATGGAAAAGGCGAGACAGATTGACACTTACTGGACTGGACCACAGCTTGGGTCTGCTCTGAGGTACCAGAAGCTATGTTGGTCAGAGCCCAGGCTGCCTCAAACTGGAGAGACGGGCTGTAGAGAGGTTACAGGTGGCAGTAAAAAGTTGAGTATGATTAGGCAGGGGCGTCAAACAGTAAGAGTGAGCAGATGAGTCATTTATATTTGTGCCATTACCGGAAGGTGAAAACTAGAATACATTTACATAACTGCTACACCGTGCAGATGTAGGCTGGGCTAAACCCCTGTTGGCTCATCTGCATAACTTTGAAGTGTACATAAACTCAACATGAACCGGAAAAAGGGCTAACTTGTACTATAATTATCGCACATGAAAAGGCATGAATCATTGCTACATGCAGACAAACAGAATAACATAATGCTTACTTGTCATCTCTGTCCAGGCAGTGGACCAGTATAGGAAGGATCCCAGACTTAATCAGGTCATCTATGGGAGGGTTACGGTCACTGGACAACAACTTCCTACAAAAACAAAGGGGAAACAAAAGACCATTACTCACACACTCATACTCGCGAAGCTTTACTGACACACCAAGAAGAAGAACCAATTACACACAGAGAGAAACAGCTTAAGAATGTGAACTATCCACACATTGCAAGTCAAAGTCCCAGTGACTGTAATAACAGGAGACTTCATCCTGCTTATGACCCAACATCAACGTTGCACGACATCAGGTACAGCATGTTGACACCTTCAGTGTTGAGATAAATGTGCATGGTAGACTTCAACGGAAAAAAAATGGGCAAACGAATACAAAGAATAAAGAAAAGCCTGAAGACATGGAGCATTTTTCATGAATTCAGCTACCTTATGCTGTGCTTCTGAGCTGCAGTTTACAACGTCCATTAATCAGACAGGGGTGACTTAGTGTAAATCACTGCTGTCTAACCAAACTGGAAAAAACATTCAGCCCCTGAAAGTAAAACACTAAAACTGTATTTTGCAAGAGGCCATCAATTTTAATGAGAGAACCTCTTAAGACAAACTACTTGTGTACTGGTGCAGAAACTCTGGCTCACAAATATCAGATGAACCAGATGTGACTCTGGATTACATTCAAACTGTCACTGCTGTACCGCAAACTGAACTTCAATGTGATATAGCATCAACGCTGTTTACTCAATGAAAATTATGTTGTGTAGGCAACAACATAATCACAACATTGTCTTGATGTCAATGTGTAGCAAAGTACATAAAATAGTAATGTAATTCAAATAATATAATAAATAATAGGTCTTTTTTTGGGAGTAATTAAAAAAAAATACACACACTGTCAGATTTCACTGACCTATGAAGAGCAATTTTACATCTGTGGTTTATTTTGGATTATAGAGTTCACTTTCACCTTCTTGACAGTTCATGCTCAGCAGACTGATTCATTTATAGCATTTCTTTTGAATTCAGGCTAAAATCCAAAGGTCCTGTTGTCTGTCCACTTTGCTTTCACACAACAAATGACCTTCACCAGCATAAAAAAAGCCAAACACCTGGACAATTCAATTTACCATCAATATTACGTCATGAGAAATGTGAGACTAAATGATTACACACAGACAATAAAATACATTAAATTATTGGCCAACTACTGGTGTAAACATTATGCGATATACCATGGAAAGTGTCTGGATGTGTGTTCCTACCTCGCAGCCTGAACAGCACTCAGCTGGACGCCCTGGTTATCACTGGTGGCGTTCTACAACACAACATTTAAAATAATGAGAATCAAGAAATAACAAGAATCTGTATGCTGTAAAACAGATGTTAGCAATGATAAAAACAAATTGGAGATTAGCCTGTACTTTATTTTAGTACTTTACACTGTACTAAAATATAGTTATAATAAATCAAGTTTAGTTTGGACAAGACTTAAATTTTGATGTCATTCTCAAGATACACTGTCCATAGGACAAGTTAAATAATGGAGAGGAAAAATTTGTGAATCAAACAGTCTACTTACGTGTACTATTGCTTCAAGAGAGGTGTTTTGCTGAAAAAGAAACATTTTAGAAAGTTATCAGTCTGGAGTCATGAGAAATGAAATGACAAAATAATCAGTAACAGGTAAAGTTTTAGTGGACACAGCAGTGCCTTGTAGACAGACAAAAGCCATCTGAATTTGCTGAGGAGTAACTGGCAGTACCAAATGAGGGTGAGCAGACATCTGTTAGCTTCTTTCTTTGCATTAAAAACAGTCCTTCCTAAATTACTTTTGTATGTGAAGTTGACAAAGCACAAAGGAAAAGATACCATAGCGCCACTAAGAATAGCGAGGGGAAGCTGAAGATTGGGAAATGCCATCAGAAGAATGTAGAGACTTGAATTCTCACCAATGTGGTGTAACAGTCAGCAGACTGGGCTTGCGTGCCAGCATTCAACATCAGAATTTGCCAATTGGCAAACCTCACCTGACGCCCTCTACAGGGAGTTCAAAGCCAAGCGTAGGCTTGGGTACCAACTATCACTTTTAATCAGGCACCAACAATGACTGCAGGCTGTGTTAAATAAAATGAAGGCGATGGCTCTTATAGCCAGCAATTGCAGCTGATTGTCTGTGTATCCTCAAATAAAGGAGAGACAGTAGACTTTAAACAACAGTCAAACCAGGAAAAATAAGCATTCAAACATATTCCTGTATACAAATGTGTGTTTGCTTGTAGCTGATTAATGTTTATGTATTTACAGTACGTGGCTGTGAGTGAATATTAAACAGAAAACTGTAACCTAGTATATTTGAAAATAATAGTGACAATAACTCACAACATCAGAAAAATAAAATATTAAAAATAAAGTTGAGGGAAAATACCTGATGTATCAAAAAAAAGAACTCAAAAGGCTAAATATCTTCAAGGCAACACAATCAATGTCATTTTAGACCAAACAGTCACATAGCAGTCATTGGTTTAAACTGGCCAGTACTCTTTACCACAAAAACCTCTTTAATGTCTTGGAGTGAGTCAGGCAGCATGTCATTGTTGATATATTGCTAAGCAGCCCATTTCAAGTCAGCCCTCTCCATACAACTAGGCAGTTACTGTGATTGAATTTCCTAACTGCTGAGTGGCCATTTTAATCCAGCAATGCCACCAAACATAGAGCACTTTAATGACGGCACACTTGAAAAGACAACGACTGAGATGTTTAAGCTTAATTGTGACTGGAAGATGCACAACCGTACCGATCTGAAGTCTCCGTCAACATCAGAGTCCTCACAGATGTCCTCATGGGGCACGTTTCTCCTCTTCAGAAGGTGCTCATCTCTTTTGTTCTGCAGTGGAGGGAACAGAAATATCTTGTTATGTATAATGCGGCAGAAACTCTTGATGACAACAAGGAAAAGTCCGTGTCTGTCAGTAAAATGTGCATGCATGCAAGAGTCACAGGTGCTGAAATTTAGTGGGAGTTTGTAGTGTAACAGCACAATTTAACACAAATGTATTTACCTTTCTGAGTTCCACCACTACCTCAGTCCTCTGTCTTCTCATAGTCTGTGGGCGAGAGAGCGCATTATTAACATTATACAACAAGGAACTTTAATCCCAATCTGCCTTTGCCCAAGAGAGCAACACCAGCTACGACGATATATTCGGGCACAGTCTGAGATCAGGATCCAGTTTTGTGTGGCCAGAGATGATTGGCGGCATCAGTCATACCTGGAGCATAAAATCAGCATCCCACACATGGCATATGACAGCACCCAAACACACTTCACACCAGTCTGATCTAATATGACTCATCTTAAGTTACTGCAAGACCATTTCAAGTGCCTTAACAAGACAGCTAACCCACAGATTACTTGATATGCAAACCTTTTTTATGCCTGTTTTCACCCATATAACACAGGTACACTTAGGTGCCAATTTATTAAGCACATCTTGCCAAAACAATATAACAAAGATTATATTGTTCACATTTTTGTTGAATCTGTTTTAGACAGACGCCGATTCTGGTGTTTGATCTTTAATAAAGACGACAATTTGTGCTGCGGTTCTGTGTTATTGTGAGAGGTGTCTCTAATATTTAGTTTATCTGCACTGCTAATCAAGAGCAGGACAAAATAATTAAAAACAAGTCTCAGTGTCACACAGTGCAATTCAACATCGCCATAAACTACAGCCTCTCTAAAACTGTTTCAACAAAGGTTTAACATTACAACCTGCACAAGGGAAGATTTCCTGCAGAAATGTTGTATTGAACTCAATTAGTTTCACTTAAACTGGCAACTGAATACACAGCTTATTATAGGCTTCAGGAGCAGATGAGTGCTGCTATGGCTGTAGTTAAAGAATAGATAGTGAAGTTCATCATTGATGGACCCCCCAACCAAAGTTATTAACATGCTGCTGGGCGAGACAGCTCTTGCCCGATGGCCTAACTCTCAGCAGAAACTTCTTGTCAAACAGGATGTGTGAGTATATCCTGCTCATACACACCTCTTGAAATAAAGGTAGCCCGCCTGAAAACAACACCATCGGTGCAGTTAACAGTACAGGAGCAGAGGCATGTTGGACTGTAAATCAACTTATCGATCCGGCACTAGGTGAACGTGCGGCTTTCATCTAGCCCGTCATGTGATCGCGTTAACTAGCTGGTCGTGTTAACCTTGTTTTTTTCTGAGTATGTATGACGGCAGTGAATGATTAAAGATGAACACTGCGCCACAGTTTTAAAAAAGATCCAAGTGACTGGTCGGCTGAGAGGCTAGCAGGTTTCCGCCATTGTTTTTGGTGATAAAGACGGGGGATGGGCTGCCGAGCTTAACTGCAGCTAGCAGCCGAGCTAACTAGCACGCAGGTCAAAAATAATGCTAATCCGCTTCTGTGTTAGGTCCTAAAAAAGGGAAATTTCTTATTTGGACAACCCGAGGTTTACTCATAAACACCTTTACCCACTCATCAAGTGTTTTCACACGCTAACACGTCGACCTAAATTGATTTAGTGGTTGATAATGTTTCAGTCGACCTAACATGTTTCAGTGGGCCCGGCTAGCAGCGGAGCTAACAGGGCTACATCCAGCGGCGGACGATTTATTACCAAGCAGCGGGCTCACGGTGAGGCGACACCGGTGATACCCGTAAAGAGAAAGGGGAGGGAGTTTGCCCAGACAAGGCCAGCGGTGTGGTTGTGATTGTGGCGGGGTGCGAAGGCCCTGGTGGGGGCTTTTAGGTTCCAAAGTTGCCCCGCTGGTGCAAATTAGAAACGACGTCACAAGGAAGCGAGGAGCATTGCGGCGAGCCTCGACACCGATCCGCGCTAACTTTTACCTCCAAATCACGGCCTTTATTCTTGAAATTCTTCAGCCGCTGGTTGTCCAGTTTCTCGTTGTCAGCCATGGTAGCCGTTCTGGGTTGCGTTAAGTACGGTTGAACTCGTGAATTTAGCTTTGCGAGCTGCCCCTCTCTCCGGTTCCCCTTTTCTTTTTTTCTCAGCGGTTCGTTAACGGACTATTTTTTGCTGCTCTGTCCGCGGTGCATACTGGGAATGCCGGTGGTGGAGGGCAGCCTCGCTCTGGCGTAGAGGAAGGGTGGGGAAACCCCCTGCACGGTGATTGGCTTCAGTGTGCACATCCATCTGCAGGGCGACAGACACATGACTACATACAAACTCATGGTTATTATCACACTTAGTCACCATTAGATATACTGATATGCATGCATATTCTGTACACTTAATGGAGGAAGCACGCTTACATGATAATATTAATAAAATCATCTTTATTTGAAAGGCATCTTTCTTAACAAGGTTACATGGTGCCTCTACGGTAAAGCACACACCTTTCCAACACATTTATGTAACTTATATACTGGTAGAAGGAATTACATTTACTCAATAATAATAATAATAATAATCTTTATTTGTATAATCTTTATTTGTATAGATCCTTTCTTAGCAAGACTACAAGATGCTTGTGTGTACAATAAAATATATACATTTCTAACACATTTCTATATTTTAAACAGTGATAGAAGACAAGTAAATTTACTTAATAATAATAATAATAATAATAATAATAATAATAATAATAATCTGTTGATCTGGTCTCTCTTCTCTGTACCAGTGAGGCCTCTTACTGCTGCATTTTGTACTAGCTGCAGGCAAAATATGGCTGACTGATTCTTACCTAGCGAGAAATGCAGTAGTAAAAGAAGAAAAGAATGTACTGTAGTCTCCAGATCTTTATAGACAGGAATTACTTTAATTTAGTAAGGGATCTAGGATGGATCACATTTTAAAGCAGAATCAAAGATAACACAACACTTTCTTACGCAGGACTTTAAATTCAACATCCGAGGCCCATGAGATTGCTGAATTGACTGCAGAGTGGAAAATAAGGACCTCAGTTTTGTTTTGGTTCATCTGAAGGAAGCTTTTTGCAATCCAGGATTATTCATCCTCAGTGCAGTTAAGAAGGGAGTTAACATAGCATGGATCACAATATTTCAGCAGGGGATCCAGCTGGGTGTCCTCGGCATAACTGTGGTAGGAGATATTACATTTTCTGAAAATAGACCCTAGAGGAAGCATATATAGATACATACAAATAAGACCTAATATGCAGCCTTATGGCGCTCCACAGGAGATGGGTGCAGAGAAAGAAGACACATTACTGATTCTAACAGAGTATGATTGGTCTCAGAGGTGAGAGGCAAACTGAAGGGCTTTTACCTGAATGCTAACAACATGCTTAAGGCATGTAATAGGCAGCTTATAGATCTAAATAATTTAAAAAGTGTAATTTCCTAAATCTGAAGACAAGAACAAATTTGGCACCCCCAGAAGAATGTATTCCATGGAGTGTCTGAAATTTGTCCAGTATGCTAAATTTGTTAAAGAAGGAAATGAGAAGAAAATTAGTTCATTTTAAATGTGAACCTGTCCTTCAAGGCCCTGTCTTGTATGGACCCTGTGTCAAAATCTGAGATGTTGCATATCAGGACTTTTACATATAATGTATTTTTCATATTCTTGTATTGCAACCAATTTTCTGTAAAGAATCTTTGGCTTTTTATCTTGTAACCCAGAGTCAAAACCTCCTGTTTTAACTACTTTATTTCACCAGACCTAACAGAGAATAGAACTATATTGAAACAGATCCACATGACATGCATTGACAGTTTTTTATTAACTGTATCATACTTGATATAAATACATATATTTATATATTAGTCATGTTTGTGTTACTGAAGGAACAATTACAATTAATGTCTTGAACACAGGTAGTGTACACACAACAAGAAGTTTTTATGTTTTAATTTCACAATATTAAAATGAATACAAATAACTCCATAACAAATAAAGAAAAACAGATAATGTACAATTGGACAGCAACATTTCTTTGAGCCACAGAGACTTGAAACAAACAAACACAGGTTTTCATCTGTCAGTTTTCCATGGACAACATCTACACTGTCAGACCAAATCATCTCTTTGTGTTTTGCAAGCAGCTTATATCAGCTTGTGACACATCAGCCGCTTTTTCAAAATTATCCAAGATCACTCGCAGCATCCTCATCATGGTTTGAAGACACTTTGTCTTCATCAGTATCGAGTAAAAGAGAATAACATTTAAAACTGTGATCATGCCATCCCTTTTGTTATGACCTGCTGTGATCTTTCCACAGCGAAGCCATGTGCTGATGAGTTGAGGAATCTCACACATCATCTGAATGAATGAATCCAAAACAAGATTGTCATCCATCATCGCCTGCAGAGGAAGACTCGTTTCATAGCTGTTATACTGAAGCCCTTTGACCTCATCTTAACCTTAATGTCCTCTTGTGTCTGTTTCAGTGGAGTCTTCATCATATACACTATCCTCCTGAAACCCTCCTCCAGTCCCATGCCGGTGGTGGCTGAACAGGGCTGCATGAACCAGGCCCTGCCCTCACACACTCTTCTCAACTCTAGTTTCAGGCAAAGGGCTTCCGGGCTCAGAGCTCCGTGAAGGTCCTGTTTGTTGGCAAGGATCACGACAGGAACTCCTCTGAGACTCTCGTACCTCAGGACCTGGTGGAGAAAACAGAGTGAAGGGCATTTCTATTGGGGGACACTTTTCCTTTAACCTCCTGTCCTTAGCAAGAAACAGTAATATAAACACCTAATATGGTTTATAATGTGCAATGTAGTTTTAAACAGAGGAAAGACCAGTTTAGTTTATTTAGTTTGTTTTTGATTAGTTTATTAATGTATTAATATATTAGTATATTCATGTAACTTATAACTCCTTGTGTGAAGCACAAACAGGTATGATAATGATAAATTGTGTAATTTATTTAGCATAATTATTCATTTATTTATCAATGCATTAGTTCATTTTGAAATATTCATTCATTATCCTGATGAAGGCCATGAGTCCCTGCTGAAATCTGCAGAAATCAAGTAAGTGGGATGCAAACTAAGAATACCTTTTTTGGTCAAACTATACTAGTAACCGTATCTTGAAGATGAGCATGTTATCATGAGTTTTTCTCACCTTTATAAACCATTTTAAACCTGTCTGTGAATGATTTGTAAGTGTGTAAACAAAAAAAATACTGCTTAATAACACAAACAAGATCTGTTTGTGTGTGTGATCGTACATGAATAAATATGGTTTCAGCTATATTATACAGTGTTATTAATCAGTAATTCAATTTTAATACAATTTTATGGAATTTTAATTGTTGACAGATACATTAATAAGCACTTAAAATGTTCATATATTACTGCTTGCAACTACAGTGCAGTGTGCTGTAAGCCATTTATTAAGATCCACATGTTTTTGCTTTTTTTGTTAGTGAGAAATTTACTCCATCTCTCTCCATCTCTCCAAAAAATCCAGAATCTGTCACTATGCAAATATTCTTCATTTAAAACATTTAGCAAGATGTCTCCTACACCTGTGAAAAGTCTATTTTCACATCACACTTGTGGAAGTTCCAAACAATATTTTTACCTTCTAGTGTCAAACTATGTACATACATCATTCCGCACCGTGAAGGTCAAGCATCTAAGTAATGTAACAAACACATTTTTTGAGTGTGTGTGTGTGTTGGGGGGGGGGGCTTTTAGTGTCATATACTTTCTATATAGGGGTGTTAAAGCATTAGTCTTATCAAGAATCAGATATTCTCTGATTTAATTACCCGATGGAGTTCCTTGCGGGTCTCGTCCAGTCGTTTTTGATCCCAGCTGTCCACCACAAACACCAGTCCAGCTGTATCAGTATAGTGATGCCTCCAATGGGGCCTCATTTTCTTCTGGCCCCCGATGTCCCACACCGTCAGGCTCGGGCTGCTCCTGTCTGTCTCCAGTGTCTCCACATTGAATCCAACAGTCGGTACGGTCACCACGCTCTCATTGTACTTCAGTTTGTAGAGCAGTGTGGTCTTTCCCGATCCGTCCAGGCCCAGCATCAGGACCTGTGCGTGTTTCTGAGGCTTGGATCCAGGCACCCCCATGTCTCGAAACTGTATGGCTTCTTCTTCTCGCACAACTGTGTAAATTAAGTTGTCTGCACCCAGTGGCTCCTTTGTACTGTCTATCTGTAGGCTTAGTGTGTTATGAGACTGCCTGCAGTCAGTATGCTTTATGTACACACAAGCAGTGTGATCCCTCCCCCTTGGTTGTGATGAGACTTCTTCTGTCCCTGCGTGGCTTTCAGTAAAGCTATTTATATCCAAAGTGACGATGCAACTAAGTGGGGCTACATGCAGTTCTCTGGTTACCATGCCACAGTCAGTGGAGTCACATCACACCTGCCCCAGATCATCACACCAGGAAATGTTTGGCACAACGGGAAGACCATGTCTCTTCCTGGCTAGATGTCCCCCAGCAGTGACATCACAGGGGGATTTTGGTGGAGGATTACTCGTCCTGGCTGAAGGATAAATGTAGTTTTATCTTTAGATTGAAAACACGAAGGCAGAAGAAGCAGCTTCTATAAACTTCTAGGTGAAAAGTGTTTCTGGGAATTTGTTATTCATCTCAAATAAGTGCGCATATACATAAAACATGCTGAGTAAATCATTATTATAGACTACAGCATTGCACTGATAATGCACTACAGCAGGGCTGGACAATATCAAATGATTTACTGTCACAACTGGTGCACCAACAATAAATATAGCCAGAAACATCTATGTTGTTTAGTATACCCGCATGTCTCCTGGTTTTCTTATAGTCTAACAGTCAGGCTGTCACATAACTGACGATGGATGGTAATGATAACACATTTTCTAAAAACTTAAAAAGGCAAAATGTTTCAATATAAGATTTATCAACTGAGATTTCTGTGATGTTCAGGAATCTTAGTTGTTGTAATAAGTACCATCCCCCACTCAAATTAAATGTTTGCATTTTTTTTCAAGATTCAAGATTCAAGATTCAAGATTAAAGAATTTATTGTCATTACACAACAATTACATCAGGCAATCATTGGTAATGAAATTCTTAAGTCCCAGGCTCTCCTAACAATGCTAAAGAAACAAGAAAAAAGAAAAGCAAAAAGATAATTTAAGAAATAAAAAACAAATAAAATAAAATAAAATGTAAACATAAATATTAAACTAGAGTAATAAAATAAGTAAAGACCTTAAAATATAAGTTATGCAAATAAAATATAAACTGTAAATGTAAACTAAAGTATTATAGTAACATATATACAATAGATATATATACAATAGAAACATAGAAACTATGCACAGCAGAAGTGGTGGGTTATTGAGAAGTGGTGGTGTTGTGAACACAGTTTAAAAGTCTTATGGCCTGCGGTGTATGAAGCTGTCCCTGAGCCTGGTGGTTCGGGCTCGAATGCTGCTGGAACCGTCGGCCAGACGGCAGCAGGCAGAACAGTTTGTAGCTGGGGTGACTGGGGTCCTTAATGATTTTGGTGGCCTTCTTCCTACACCGCTGGGTGTAGAGGTCCTCCATGGATGGCAGCTCTGTCCTGGTGATGTGCTGAGCAGCTTTCACCACCCTCTGTAGAGCCTTACGGTTGAGGGCGGTGCAGCTGCTGTACCAGGCAGTGATGCAGCCAGTCAGGATCCTCTCTATGGTGCACCTGTAGAACCTGCAGAGTAACCTTGAGTCCATGTTGAGCCTCCGCAGCCTGCATGGAGGAAGAAGAGCCGCTGTCTGGCTGACTTTGTGATAAAGTCAGTGTGATGAGTCCAGGTGAGGTCCTCGCTGATGTGAACCCCGAGGAACCTGAAGCTGTTGACTCTCTCCACCGTAGTCCCGTTGATGGAGAGGGGGGCGTGTTCCTCTCTCTGCCTCCTCCTGAAGTCCACGATCAGCTCCTTAGTTTTGCTGACGTTGAGCTGGAGGTTGTTGTCCTGGCACCAAGATGTCAGGGCTCTGACCTCCTCTCTGTAGGCCGTCTCGTCGTCGCCGGTGATCAGGCCAATGACGGTCGTGTCGTCAGCAAATTTGATGATGGTGTTGGAGCTGTGGGTGGCCACGCAGTCATGCGTGAACAGGGAGTACAGCAGAGGGCTGAGCACACAGCCCTGGGGGGCGCCGGTGTTCAGAGTCAGGGTGGAGGATGTGGTGCTGCCCATCCGCACAGCCTGGGGTCTGCCCGTCAGGAAGTTCTTACTTAAGTAAAAGGATCAGCATCAAAATGTGCATAAAGTAAAATGATCCTTTTCAGTGTTTTACTACGATATCTAATGTTTCTGGATTAATATTAATGCTGCATTAATGTGCAGTATGTGTTTCAGGTTGAACTTATTTTAATTACTTCATATACTGCTGGTTAGTTTAATCTATGGCAATGCATCATGATCTATAAGATCATCATATGTTTGTAACATTGCTGTGAGATCCGCATATCTCTAAAAGGTTTTCATGAGCACTGTTTAAACCCAAAGAGGCTTTAAATAGTTTATTTAGCTTGAGGAGGAGAATATTTTTCAATACCATAAAGAAACACTTACTTACTAAACATTAAAAATAATCAAATACGAGGATGTAAGTTATAAGGTTTTCCCTGAACACAAGGGGTATGTAAAATAACTAAAGCTGTGATACAAATGTAGTAGGGTAAAAGTATGATATTAAAGTCTGAGATGTAGTGGAGTAGAATTATAAAGTAGCATACAATGATAATATGCAAATTAAGTACAGTAATTGAGTAAAAGTACTTTATTACTTTCCGTCACTATCACTTTTTTCATAACTCTTCAAAAAGTCAGCACAGAAGCTATGAATGTGTTTAGTTTTTCATTGTTTTACACTAAATACATTCAAATACCATCATCTTTTGTCCACAAATATCTTAAATGTTTATGTGATATGAAAAGAAGTACAAGAAGTAAAAAGAAGGAAATTACACTTTGGTACAACAGACACTTTGACTTTACAATGACTTTACAGTGATCTACATCATGTACCTTCCATAGTTGAAATCCATTCCTCCAAATGCTGATGGTTTCCCCGCTGAAGCAGGATGCACACAGGTTTCCAACAGTCCTGTGGGACGTGCAGCAGCTGACGGATGGCAGCTGGTCATGATTTGCAGGTGATGGTAGACGAGAGGCAGAAAATGATTAAGGTTCCTGTGAAGTGGAAGGATCACCATCCCTGAAGTGTGGAGCAAAAGTGTGAAAAAATGTACTGTCAGTGATAGTAATATTTTTAAATCTAATGGAATTTATTGACTGGTACATTTTAATCATTTTGCTGATAATGAAGATCACAAGACTGAAAATTTATAAAAACACACACTTTTAAAATAGTCCATGAAGTCTTTTACTTACACGGACTGAAAGTGTGGCGGTACTGTAGGATGTGTGCATAAATCCAGATCAAGTATTTAACAGAGGAGACCTTGGGGGGGAGCTCTTGAGACAGGTGGTTATTGATGAAGCTGGTGAGGAGGAAAGGCTCAGCACTTGGCATTTGTTGAGATTAAAGCAGATGTAGGTCATTTATTTTAAAATGGATTTTAGTCATATTTACTAAAACTGTCACTATGTCCAGACAGACATAGCTAATCTGGGAAAAAAAACAAAAACAAATCAGGCTCCACCTGCTGCCTCAAAGGCCATTTGAGCAGAATCCACTGCATCCAGGTCAAATCAACCAATCAGCAGATTATCTGATGGAGCGTCCGGAACAGCTAACTCAGAGCAGACAAACAACAACTGAACAACCAAGCAATGACAAAACAACAGCTTACATGAAAGATAAGTAAACAGAAGGAAGATCAGTGAAGAAAAACAAGCTAAAAAGGAAGAATCAGATTGAGAGATGCTGCAGGGAGGGGCTTTGGAGGCTAGCTGGTGCGCATTGTAGAGAGAGGGGAAGGGACCAAAAAGAGAACTGTCTCCCAATCTTACTGAATGTTACTTCTATGTGAGGGGAGGGGACACGCTTCTCATAATCTTTAAGTGAGTTGAGCTCTCAACTGGGGCCTCCAACGGGTCCCAACTCTGCAGCAGTGGAAGGTGGTGACTTTGCACAATGCCGATCCTTATGGGCTACAGTCCATTGCTCCGGTTTACATCCCATGGCTAAAATGTATAACCTTGTTAAAACGTAAAAGGCAAAACTGTCAGTATCTTAAAGTGTAGTTAAAACTGACATAACTTTTTGACAGATTGACATAAGGTCAACTGTTGGTGCAAACTTCTCCGTGGTAAAACTACAAGTAACTCTTCACCAAATGACACACAATCAGTGAGTGATACAATTTCCAGCTAGCCCAGCACTTAATGTTTCCTTTCAACATATGACACATTAAATAGTTGTAAAATAGTCAAAATGTTTTAAAAAATGAGTACTTACCTGTCAGAAATCTCCTTTAAGGTTTTTATTTATTTTATTGTTTGTTATTTTCAGTTCCATTTGAATGCTTTTCTTTGCCTTTGTAAAACCACTGGAACTGTCTTTGTGATTAAATGTGCTGTATATACAAAGCTGTCATGCCCAATGTATTGCTGTTGATGTTTTTCATGGCATTTTTTTTTTTTTTTATCATTTTTATGTTTATGTTGCTGCTCTTTGTTGTATCTGTCCAGGTTACACTTTATGGTTATTTTCTTAAAGTAAAAAACAACAACACATAAAATGATATAATCATTTCTCAATTTAATGTTACCTTTTGGATTTACAGTTTAAAATTTCTGAATTACAGTTTATTAAAGTCAACAGAAAACAAGTACAAATGCCACAAACATTCTGTAATGTACATTATCAAGGAAGAATGTGAACTGAAAAAGCACAAACAGTTTTATCTGATATATCTCTGAAAATAAACAATCCAGGAACAGGTGCTTTCTTCTTTGCAGTATAAACAGTGGAGGGGTGATACTATCATGACAGTATGTACATTCATCTTACAATGTCATGTCTCTCTGAGACATTTTCTCAACAACGCTATTCTACAGAGCTAACAAGGTATGACACTGAGGTCGTGCAGTGTGCATGGTATGATCGACTGCGTTACATTAAAAACCCAGAAGTAGTTTTGGCAGCAGACTTCATAACAGGAAATAAACAGTTAAAAAATAAGGCAACAATGACATATTTCATTCGAAGGCTTGTTATATTTTAATTTACAGTTTGGGGAAATGAGATGTGTGATCTGCATCAGAAAAAAAAATGTCTGAGTGAAGATGGCATTAATAGATGACACTGTAACAGAGAGTTGTCAGTGTCAGTGTATTTATGTCTCATGTAGATTCTAGTAAATGATCATGTAAGACAAGTCAGCTAAAAAGAATAGCATGTCAATGTGTAAGAGAAGCTCAGATCTCATAATGATATAAAAAAAAAATACAACGGAAATTGTTGTTCTTGCAAGTGTGTGATAAACCTTATGAATTAATAATTAACAGTGTCAGAATGAGGTGTTACATTATCACCACATGATCTGAAAAGGTGTTGCCTTAAAAAGTTGTTTTTTTAACATCCGTTTAAACAGATTTTTTTTTTTTTACAGTTTGACAGGTCATTGTATTATCCAACAGCTGTTATATTATGGGTATTTAGGTGGATTCTGATAAGTTGGGACTAAACAGAGCAACACAAAAGATCAAACAAGAGTCTCAGCTTTAGAAAGTCTCAAAATCCATCAACAGTAAGCACAGAAACAAACAACAATCATTTTCTGTGAGCTAAGACATTCAACAACTAAACTTATAAAATCGGTCATTTCAAGACAAAACACTCAAGAACTGGCGCGTACAAGCAAGTGTGAAACGACATTGTGATCAGTTCTCTTGCTGTACAATATGAACAGTGATATACCAACAAGCTTATGCATATTATCATTTGTGTTGTTCACGTATAAAAAGGGAATACATCCAGATTGAGGATTTGCACCAGTGACATGTATTTGATGGAGAAAAAATGGGCTGCAGACGAGTTAAACAACTTTTCAGTGCAGACACTTGGTGGATGTTGGTACAGTCAAACGATGTGGAAACACAGAGTAAGGACACAGAAAATATAAAATTAGTGGTCTGGTAAACTGAGTGTGAGACATCACGCTTGAAGTAATGTGGAAGTGAAACTCCATGCTATCTTGTATACTTTATATTTCTCATTATTGGCTAGACAATGGGTTGGTTGTTAGTGGGACACTGTATTTACGACACAAAGACAAGACATCTCACTCTCTCTCTCTGTCTCTGTTTCCCTCTCTCTCTCACACACACACACACTCACACACACATACACAAATATGTGCAGACTCATGGGCGTGTCCACAGCTGCACGGAGCTAAATCTGTTTATTTGCATAACAGTGATCCAGCTTGCATTACGGTGTCTGAACAATATGGCTAAGACAAAATGAAAGACATTTTCTTACAAGTGTCACTTTCTCAGCAGTACCAGTTGGGGAGGGGGCACGGCAGGTGGGCTGATGCATTGAGGATCTAACTTCTGTAAATATCTGTGATAGAAATAGTTCTCGCTCAAAAAGTTGCGGGCTCTGTTTTTAAATCTTTCATCTTAAACCTATTCTATTCTTAAATTTATTCAAACATAATATACTGCTTGTGGCAGACAGTGGGGGGGGGGGTCTACTGCTCGCTGGTCTTGCCTTTAAACTTTACCACCATGACAGTGATGTTGTCTGGGCAACCACGATAGAAGGACTGGAGGACGATGCTCTTGGCGCCAAAATGAGGCTCATCCAGTCGTTCCCTGATGAAGCGAACAGCCTCCTCGTTGCTGAAGGTGTCCCACAGGCCGTCCGACGCCAGGATCATGAACTCCGGCTGCAGCTTGCTCAGGTCAAACGACATGATGTCAGGATCCGGGATGACAACGTTGAGGTTCTTCAGGGGGTAATCACCCAGAGAACGGGACATGGCCAAGATGCCCTGGACGCGCCACGAGCCATTGAAGCTAATGAAGCCACCTGAAGGGGGAGACGGAGGGGAGATGGTTGGAATATGATAAAACAAGGAGTGGGAAGTGAAATATAAAGTGGAGGAGGAGGGGGAGTCATTAGAAAGAATGTGAGGAAGAAGGAAGAACACAAAGGTGAGAGAAGCAAAGTAGAGAAGCAGATGTTTTTAATGTTACTGCTATTAACCCATAAGATAAAAAGACTGTTTGTTCCAACTGGCAGCACATCTATTCATTTTTTATTAACTATGAGACCACGGCTACAGTGTGGATCAGCGCCACTGACATGTTTTCATTCAATGCTCAGCGTTCACACCCGGAACAAATAGTTTGTGTTGGATGCGTTTCAGTTCATGTCACATCCTGCAAGTGCAGCTGCATGTCCTCTGTGGCTTCAGCAGACTTCGCAAGCAGGGAATTGTACTGGAAATGACTGGATAAGATGAAGACTTCCATACTAGGTCTTCTTTGTTGATAGCTTGCGAAATATAGTGAGGTTGAGAGTTCAGCCTATGTAAATACGGCTGCTGGGCCCAGAAAATCCCATTATGAGTAACTTTCTCTTATAAACTGCACTTAAGTTGGCTAAACTCCCTACATTCCCAGAAAAAAAAAACAGAGAGGACATGACCTATGTCCTCAATAGTAGCTATTGCATCTTCAGTGAGCTGTTTTGACGCAGGTGTTGGGAATATATATGTACAAATTAGAAATGAGAGAGACATTACACTTTGCGTAATGTCTCTCTTAAGCACTAATATGTATTAACCTGAGCAGTTAGCTGCAGAGGGCAAGAGTTAAGCTAATAAATGCATTAATTAGCAAACATTTCTTGCCCTCACATTATCATTAGACTGCCTTTATTTGTCTCCACACAACCATTGGCTTGTATTTATTTTAAAGCAATTTATTTAATTATTTAGTCAATTTTCATTCCTGTTTAAGTTTTATTGAAAATGACAACATCAGCATTGTTTGTGAACTTAAAACCCTAAACCCTAAAATTGCAAATACCTGAGACAATTATGCCATTAAAAAACTGATAATAAAAATCCCTAATATGACCAGTGTATCTTAGGATCCATAAAAGATGACAGAACTGGAAAGTATTGGACAGGCAATACAAAAACAAGTGATTTATATTATATAGTACAAAGGTTGGGATTAAAATCATAGTCAGGTCATATACAAAACAGGAAAGTCTACAAATGAAGAGCGATACAAGAACAATGGAATTAATTATGGTTAAGGAAAAATAAAGTAAATTGTCTGATTATTCATATTTAATATTTTTAAGGGAAACCCTGCCTAAAAAAGATATTCACTGCACTTTGAGGCTCTCTGTTGGCCATACATTTCTGAATCAGTAATTTATATTGCAGACTGTGGCTCTAATATCATGATGCAAACTTTCTTTTCTCTTTTCTTTTTTCCAGTGAGTAGATGGCACTTTTCTTTCCACGGTTTAGCATTTAGGAGTAACAATCAAGTTTCCGTCATTAATATGTAAATGTATTCAGCAAGGTGCTCCAAAATCTAATCAGATCATCAGCTCTGCCTCTGAAGCCTGTGGTGTGGGGATAAAGTTTCTACCATTAATTGTTCTTGAGTGTCTGTTTACAAGGATGTGTCACCGAGAGACAGACAAACACCACCGTTAACAAGATAATGTGACCCCACCGGAGAGCGGGCGAGACTGCATAAGCAGGTTTTATACTTGTGGTTCCTGTGAGAAGCTATGATTAAAACATCGGGTGGGCCCCGTTACTGAAGGTCACTGAAAACAACGGGGAAGCATCTGCTGTGTCATAACTGTAAGCATGTTAAATGAATAAGTTAACAGCAACATAAATGCAAACTACATCTGTTTATTTTCAGTACCCACTTAGACCATTAGGTGGAGATGGTGGGCCATCCTGACAGTGACCATGCTGTTTAATCTGGCATCAAACTCTCCTCAGCACACAGAGAGTATGCAGATAAGAAAGGAGGGAGAATCATGCCTACAAATACACCTTAAATACTGTGCACTGTCTGGCTGCATTTGATAGCATGCTGCTTCAGAAGCAGATTGTGTTATCAGTCACCAGGGTTTGATGTTAGCCTAAGCTCAGAGACATAAGATGTGGGGAAAAGGGGGATAATGGTGCTTAGCTTTGATCATAAGACGGCTTATTTTATGCTTTCATGACAACAATCTGAGTTTTGATGCTCCCTAAAGTTTTAACTAAAGCCTTGATCTAGAGAGGAGTCTGTTGGTCTGGACTGCAGTTGTTTTCTTACCAGCCTTCTTGATCCTCTTGCGCTCTTTGAGCTGGTAAGGTTTGTGGTCGTGCGATAGAGGGATGGCGTTGCCGTCTTTATCGCAAAGAACTCCGCGAGAGTCTCCGACGTTGGCCACCGTCAGCTCCTTATCAGACAGCAGGGCCACCAAGCACGTAGTACCTGAAACAGATGGAAGAGAGAGAGGGGAGCAGCAGGGGGCCAGGAAAAGGTGGAGTGAAAGGAGGAGGAGAAGGGGGGGAGAGAAAGAAGTTGTACAATTTCTGGAAAATTAATTGTGAAACTGTTTGTGACATCAACGTCTGTTTTTTTTCCTACAAATCAAATACCTGACAAATCAAGGTGTTATTACGTTTATGCATCAATGAAACAACATGACTAAGACTGTCCTACAGCCAGGCAAACAGCACTGTGAGGCTGTACTTAGGCACAGAAGGGCTTTAAACTAAACCACAGCTTATAAAGATGACACTAACAAGTTGACAAGTTTAGCAAATGCTACCATTTGCCAATAAGCACTAAACAAAGACTGTAGCTGATGTTTTCTGTTTTGAACATCAATCATGGTGATAAAATTTTGACCTGATGATAGCACTAGATGAAAAATCAGAGGATCACCAAAGCAAACACTTTTTCCTGGGGGGGGAACATGAATGTCTGTACCAAATTTCAGTGCAATCCATCAAACAGTTGTTGATATTTCAGTCTGGACCAATGTGGCATCGAGCCATGGTGCTAGTGTGGATAAAAAAAAATCTTATTGCCATAAAACAGAATGTGACAGTTGGCAAATTTATATCAGCTCATAGTACCTATATTGCCTGACTGTAAATCGTAGCAACCTTAATTAAAAGAGAAAAAAAACATTTATGATGCAAACCTCAGTGCACACACACTAAAGTGAAACACACGAGGCCACGAGCAAACACTGCAAAAACTCTTTGAAGTAACTTCTCTTCCTTGAACCACTCTGCAAAAGGCTTTCATTTCTTCTCCCCCTTCCTCTCTTTGTTTAGCTTCCCAGCCAGGCAGAACAGAGTCTGGACTCAGAATCTGAGGCCTATTGTGTGAGATCCAAAGTCCTGTAGAGAAAGAACAGATCTGCCTGTTTGGCCATCTGCTCACACAGAGCAAAGACAAAACTGCAGAAATAGAGGAACAGAGAAGAGGAGAAAAAAAAAGAAGAGGAGAAAGTAGGGTGTTGTACTGGCCTGGACCACCCGGACAGGGAGAGAGTGGGAGAGAAAGGGGTGGGATACAGGGAGAGAGACAGGAAAATGGAACATACAGTGGACTCTCAGTAGGTTAGTGTATAAAATTCCTCAGGAGGTGGATGAAAGATTAAAACACAGCCGGTTTAAATGCCATTGAAAGAATGTAGATGACCTGTTAACTTAGAGACTTCCCTTTAAAAGTTCCACGTCTTGGTGTGATGTTGACTGACTCGAGCAAAATAAATCTAGAGTTCTTCCATTCAGTTTACAGGTGCTCAGTCGTACACCTGATACACTCGGTTGTAAGTGAAGCATGAGTTGGGAGAGGGAAGCAACATTGCAGCAGTGGATTGGGAGGAGATGAAGAAGAGGAAGAAGGGAGAGAGATGAGGAAAAAAAGAGAAAAAGGAAATTACTCGTCAGCAGGACAATGACTTTATTATTCCCAATTAATTCCCAATTGGGTAAGAAAATAGTGAAAATTGAGGGGAGGGGGAGGAAGAAGCAGAAAATAAATATGAGAAAGAGCACCGACTGGAAGCGAGGTGAAGATGAATGAAGTGCATATTGATTCCACTTAATTGTAAATGACTTACTAAATCTTTTACACAGTTTGTGAAAAATCCATTTCTATTAGTTTCATCATTGTATGCATCCCTAATCCTGCCGTTCGTGCCTATAGCTGCCACTGCACTGTGCTATGCTGTCCAGCTAATTATCCTTATCTAGTTCCCATGGCGATTGAGATAATGGACTGAGGGGCCTTGCTAGCACACCCTTCCCCAATTAGCCCAGCCATGCCAAGCTCACGTTCAGCGTTCCCTATTAAAACGGCACAGAGGCCCACGTTGCACCCCATGCTCATGCTAATCGCCGCCTTGGCTCGGCCAGGCACACCTTCAACACTCCAATGCAATTAACATCTCAGCCCCAGTTAGTCTCCAACTCCAATTTGCATCATTGCAACGATTTGCTCTCCTTAGTTAGCAAAGGCCGCAGTTAAGTGTCCACGCGGCACCAGAAAACATCCTGAGTTTTGTTCTGAAGTGAGCTGCTTGGCATTTAGGTGAAAAACTCGAGGGCAAGATTGCCACTGCCCTGCTCACCCCAGCTCACTGTCTCCTTCAGAGGCTTTCTGAAAAACTGTACCTGCCCATTAGTCCACACACAACATGGATTTTTTTCCCCCTGAGAGCTGCCATCCCGTCTTACCTGCCCTCCTTGCACTTGCACTGTTAACATTTATAGTGATGCTATTTATAGGATTTTGCACTGCATAGAGCATTTATCAAGACTGTGCAACACTCTGAATTTGCATACTATGTCACAATGAAGCGTTATACAATATCCTCTTTATATAATGGTATAGTTTTACTCCAATGTACTCCTTTCCATCCTGAATAACTAGCTGCCTCTGAGCCAACCTCAGAAGTATTTGAGATTTTGCTTCGGGCTTTGTTTGAACCACCTGATTATTTTTCCAGTGTTCATTCTTCCTTTTATAATTGCTATGATGCCAAATTAAAAGGGTAGATAATTGTTTATCATAAACCACAATGACACTGAGGTCAAATCTGGGAAAAGCGTATGATACAAGTTGTTTGTGGCTACAGCTAAAAGAAAATGATCAAAATTGATGCAAAAGCTTAAAAAGGTTTATTCCACACATTTGTGAAATGTCTCAGCCTACATTAACCACAATGTAACTGATTGTCAGCCTTAGAGTCGGGTTTGGTAGTGTAGCTACTAGCCTCAAGGAGAGATGAGGAGCGAAACTACAGAGATCTGGTAGTTTTTTTCCCATTTTTAAACTCGTAGTCTTCTGACCCAGCCAACGCAAGTGACTTCTCCTGCAGCCACAGAAGGTTTTAAAACTTTTTTACACAGACACAAAAATTAACCTCCATCCTCTTCACACAACCGTTCTGGGTCCAGGACAATAAAAGGTTTTATGCCTGGAGTCCTTAAATACTCATACAACTTTAAACACAAATCTTGGAGTTTTTCATGCCGAGGTCAGACAGTCAGAGCACTTTTAAATCCAGCACCAAACTCGCAAAAACTTGCTTGACATGAGAGATAATTCATCACAATGGAAAAACTCTTCACCCCAGCTATCCAAGAGTCCTGCAGCCATGCAGTGAGCACAAACTGCTTTAAAAAGTCTCAGCGGCGAGTTCAGGAAACTCAGGCATTGGAAATTTAAAAGGCAGCTGCCAAAAACTACTGCAATGATGAGCTGTGTTGTTATGTAACAAGAGCTGTCAGATCTCAGCTGTCAGAGCCTGTCAGACACGTTTGGTCTTTGTCAAATGTGTAATCAACATCATCATCTCCAAGCTACACATTTCCCAGTGCACTGTGTCTATACTGCACATTAATAAACCTTTAAAATAGGATGTTAGTCTATTCTTTCTACATCTTCATTAATTTTACTTAACTTGATTCCAGGAAGCATTTTGGTCTTTTTAACTGCAGATACACACTTCTATGTTGTCTATGTGCAGATCTACAGTTTGTATAGGCTTTCTCAAAATCCTATGAGCCCATTTGGCCGCTTATATTGTAAAGGAGGGCCCAAAATACAGAATGTCCCAATCTGATATGCAACAATCTATTTTAACAGGTATTGGCTTTATACAGTTTGATACGTTTTTATCCTTGTACATCTAAGTTACCTGACAGCCAGGTACACCAGCTTTAACTCAGAGAACCACAGAGCAACAAATGAACAACAGTCACACCTCTGTAAAGATTCTCAGCTATCTGGGTTATGGTAATACCTAAACAAAATCCAGCAGTCCACCTACATTTGCAGAAGAGACACTCTTATACATAGTTTGGCCAGATAAGACAGATGGCTTGAAAGAGGAGTGAAAGAAGCCATCAAGTCAAATTCACACCTTAACTTGTGTGACCTGAATGACTCACATATTGGCCGGGTGGGGTAAAGATCCACATATGACCCTAACGAACCCCAGGGGTCAACAACCCTACAAGAGTTTAAATACCTGAACTCCCTACCAGTCAGTCAGAACTGAGGAAGCCTCTTGGATTAGAAGGGAAAAATCTTCAAGGACAACAGCTACCTCTTTAAATTAATGAGATCTACGCCAACTGTGAGCAGTAAACTTTGCATTAAAAAGAACAAAACAGGTGCTCTATCTCTGTTTCAGTAACAATACCCAAAGCACACAGGAGCAGAGAATTTCATTTTATCTTATTATGATCAAAATGACTTTAAGAGTTACATTTCATCCCTCTAGTTCCACTGTTAGCAGCAGGTCCAAAGTTAAGGTCATTTGTAGCTTCAGTGTGCTTTTCCAAAGGTGAGTCAACCTGACCCGCCACCATTTAAATGAGAAGTCTGGACGCTCACACACAGGGTGGAAAGGGGTCACTCAGTGTGGAACAAGTTACCATGGAGACGTGCATACATAACTGGGGCTGTAAGGCCGGCGTAGGCGCCACTGTGGTTCAAATGTTGTTGGCACTCCGCGAGACAAACAAAGAGAATTCAAAAGAAGGAAACACTACAGAGTTTGAACTAAATGCTACAAACACTCTTCATGGTGAGCAAACATTTAGTTACAGGGGGAACAGAATGTAAAGTGCATTTGAAAAGTAATCAGACACTTCACAGAGGAAAAACAACAACCCAAACAGAGATCAACACCATTGGAGTCAGAGAAAAATGACTCAGAGCAATAAAGAACAATGACATCAACATTCAGCTAAAAATAATTACAGCAGCAAACAAACGCAAAGCTTAGACACTTGACAAAATGGAGCTTCACTCTGAAGAGAATGAAGTGATAAAAGAAAGCCTCTGGCAGTTTAGGAAAGCCTGATTCTAAGAGTGGAGGAGGCATATAGTTACAGATGTACTGCGTAGTTATACATTTTCTTGCAGTACAATAACAGATACTTTATGTTGTATTACTGAGGCAGAAATATTTCCTTCCATCCTGCAGATACTGGAATTCTAAAACCATTTCTGCTCTCTGTCACTTTTGCCTTTTGCCAGTTTGACATTGAAAAGATGCCACATTGCTGTATGCTCAGTCCTTGCACACTCACGTTTTTATGTTACCTAAACCTATAAATCGTAAAGGGCTTCATTATATAGTGAATATATGCATTAAAAGCGTATTTAATTTCTACTTTGTAACCAAATATTTAGCATTTTAAGACATATTTTTGTCCTCCTAAAGACAGACAATGATGCCTAAAATACATCAGGTGCACGAAGTGCACATATTTCCACAAACTAATCTAAAAAAAAAAAAAAAAAAGAAGTCCTAATCTTAACTATTCCCCGCCTTTAATTCATAAGACAGAACCCTTCATATGACATGGCTGAATTGTCAGCCTGGTCTTTATACTGCTGCTTGCAACAATAACTACTGATCTTTGGACTAATGTGCTGCCAGACATCTTTGTGTGCTTGCGTGGGTGCAACCGTTTGCTGAGAGACACGTCACACAGCTACATAAAGGTTAGCACTAACTGAATACCACGCCGCATTAAAGAGACTGTTGCCATAATAGACTCCAAGCTCCGGCCCCTTCTATCAAAGTCCCATCTCCCTTATCTTTCTTTCAAGCGCTTTTTTACGCTGATAAAACAACAGAGGGATGAACGAACGGGGGGATAAATCTGATACGCTGTTGTCCAGGGGACTGGGAGCTGAAGTGAGACGTGTATCTCTCTATTTTCCTTCCCTCATCCTTCCCTGCCAGCTTAATTTAAGCCCCCGAGTGCGACAGAAAGCAGGGAGCTGAGCACCTTAAATGATGCCACTGTTGGATCAGATACACGGACAAGAATGCACAACAATTACCCGATCAGCGGATCCCATGACTCTGACAAAAAAAACACTACTGCAGCATGTTCAATCCCTGAACATCTGATGCTCGGACCAGACACAACAGGAGAGTTTCCACTGTAATGGAGCTTGACTGTGAGTTTATCTATAGCCTCAGTGTCAGTCATTCTTGCTGTGCTGTCCAAATGCAGGATGGTAGAAATATAGAGGGATAAGAGGAAGATATAGACAGATACTTGGGACTTGGATGCAACAGGTCATGTAGCTTAAGAACAGAAGTTGGCGGAGGGATCAGGAGGGGAGATTTCCTTTCTGGCTCTTTTGAGAGCAATATATAGACCAGAATGGCGATGCTTTATCTGCAGCTGAGGAAGTAGGAAGGAGGAGGGCAAGGACAAAGAGGTCAAGAACAGGTGAGTGTAACAAAAAGGTAATCCAGCAGCAGCACATCAACCTTTTCTGTTAATCGGCCGTCGCCTCCAGACTGGGCACTGCACCTCTGGAGATTTTTAATTCTTCTCTTGAACAATTGGTGTATCATATGACCCATCATTCTCTGGAGGACGTGAGGCCTTTCTCAATGGCCCTTTCATGGCGAAGACTCTACTAACATGAGAGTCACAAGTCAGCCGTCTGTGTAGGATTTCATTTAGGCTGCTCAGACTTATAATCTAATTGTAAACTGCCACATACTCTCTCCCTGAACTCAAAGTAACTTCTGAGATCGAATAAGGCGACACTGACACCTTTGAGTGTCAGTCGTCTTGCTCACCTGGAGGTTTGTTCAAAAGTTGAGTGATTGCTAGTTTTTCTTGCACCATATAGACAATAATTACTTTGTTATTATTACAATTTACAGGCACGACGGGGCAAAAGTTTAAAGCTAAAACCCAGGTTGTTTGAAACTGGAATTTCCATTTTAAAGAATGACAACACCACATGTGCATCTCTACTGTTAGTTACTCTGTGCTGCGTGCAGGAGAGGCGGACAAAAAAAACCAGAAGAACCTCATTGCTCTGCTGCACCTCTCTCTACCCACTACTGCCTTTCTGGTGTTACAAAAACTTACTTTACCTTGTTGTAATCCTTAAAACAAGGCTGTGATAGCATATACACCAAAGTCGAGTATGTTTATAAATGACACCCGTACGTCTCTACAGTAAATTGTACTTTATGATTTCACTATGGGACTTTTTTTTTTCTCCTCCTCCTCTCCCCCAGGGTTTGTTTTACTATGAAGAGATCAGTCTTTTTCCCCCATTACCCTTTGTATCCATGTTCTTATCCTTCTCCCTTCTTCAATGTCCCTCTCTTGTCTTTCCTTACCCCTTTGTCTCAGCACTTCTCTTTAATTGTTTTCCTTTCATTTTGGCTGTTCATTTCTCCCGTAGTGCAAAATGTCCTCATTCCACACATACATCCTTCCCTCTGACCCTTCTCCTACCTCTTTCCATCCATCACTCTCTCTCTCACCCTCCCTCCTCCCTGCATCACCCCTCCCTCCCTCCTGCCTGCCTCCTCCTCCCTCCTCCCTGCCTCCTCCCTCCCTCCCTGCCTGCCTGCCTCCCCTCCAGAGATAATTACAACACGCCTTGTGAAGATCAGCTTGTATTTAAACAGCTGAATAAGCAAGGCCCGGGGCTGCTGACAGTCACTATTCAACAACAGTCAAGTGAAACAGCGGAGTCGAAAATAATAGTTTGCGTGCGGCATTATAGGGGACATTTGAAAACATCGCCCCGGACTAACTGGTGCTTTCTTGTTGTGTCCCCAGCAAAGAGTGACTATCGAGGGAGAAATCCATCCGTATGAGGCCTCTGCCTTGTATTGTGGCTACACATTCAAGCTGGTGTACTGTATGCACACATTTATATCATTACTAATGAATAAACCAGCATGTAGACAGACAAAACCACTGCAGGAAAAGTATCCCCAAACTTTCATACAAGAGCAAGAACATGTGCCCATTTTTGCATGGATACACTTGAATATATTATGAATGTGCATGTTTCTACAGTTAAGGGGGGATTTTTCTCAGCTGCTGTAGTGTAAAACAAACACACCTGCTTCATTGTAAGTGGCAGGAGAGCTTGTCCAGCATTTCTCTGTCCAAAGACAGGATCTGCTGCTCTAGGATGGACGGGTAGGACAGGCCGCCCCTCTCCTTTTTCTCATCTTTCTCCTTGTCTTTCTCTCTGTCTCGCTCTTTCTCCCGTTCGTAGGTCAGCAGCTGCTGGCGGAGAGCCTCAGGGCAGGTGGGCTTTGGCAAAGTCAGCAGCAGCCTGATAATGGAGAGCAGAGGGAGACACGACCAGTGTTAGATGGCTGCAGATAACATTGGTTTGGTTAAAAACACAGTCAGAGGTGTAACCAAACATATCCTGACCCATGTATTTTCCTTTGTACTGACCATGTATAAGCAGTGGTACTACTTCTTATAATGCCAACTAGTGTCAGGACAATTCATTGATTCAAGTTAATCTACAATTCTTTTGTAACTGAATAATGGTTTAATGCATATTCAAATAAAGATATTTATTCATATTCAAATATTCTCTGGTCTGAGCTTCTCAAATATGTGTATTAGTTTCTCTATTCTGTTTCATATAATTGTCATTTGAATATTTTTGTCTTTTGGACTTTTCAAACAAAAAAATAAACAAAAACATTTCTTTGTGACAAGCATTATTCAATTTTTGTTAGATTTTAGTTTTAATCATCAATAAAATATGTATTGGTTGTAGCCCTACTGCTGATGTGTAATGAAAACCAATTATCAGATTTAAAAAGGGAACATTACTTCACTTCTCTCCACCAAAAACTGCATTTAAAAAAGCTGAAAAAGACCTTGATTGTCACCATCGTTTTAATATAGCATAAAAATACATCAGAACATTAAAGATGCAGAATATTTTACCACTATTATTTTTAAGTACGGACACACACACTCATTTGCATTTGGTAAGTGGCACACACACCAGGCTACAGTGGCAGTGACCTGCTTGTCCTCTCTGCCTTTGCTGAAGTAGATAAATCACAGATAAACAGAGATAAAGAAAGAAAAAGTGCACCGCCAGTCAAAACCACACAAGCTCACACTCACACACCCCACTGTGAGAGAGAGCTGAGCCAGAGAAACCGTATCCTCACCTCTATCCATTTTAGTCTAAGGGTAACACCAGCTAAACCTCTTTTCCCCGCATATTCCCACTACCGTTTCAGAGAAAATAATGCCTCCCTCACCCTGGCTCGGCACCAAACAGGGAAGACAAGCCAGTGCAAGGTCACGAAGTTCAAAAAGTTCCGAGAACAAATGTCAGGTAATATTCTGCGGACGTGCCACTGATCTGCAGCATCCCAGATTCATGCAGCTCATATTTCATACGTGGTTTTCGCTAGTAGAAACACCTGCAGCAATTAAAAAGCAGCAGATTAAAAAGAAAAAGAAAACAGAACGAGCCATTCGAGCCAGCAGGAGAGAAAAGGTTTGCAATTTCCTGGCGCTGAATATAATGCTCTGAGGTCATATGACAGAGACCCATAGATGAACCTTATGTCTCAAGCGATCATACGCTGTCCCCGTTTAGCTCTCTCTCCTGTCTATACCTCCCTCTCTTCCATCTATATCTCGTTCTGCTCTGGGAAATTACTTTCAAGGACTCAGATAACCCTGCCTCCTCCTCCTTCTTCTCTACACATGAAAACAACTCATCTAGTCCTCCTCTTGTTATATCTCGTCAGTGTTATTGAGGCTTTCCTCTGCGAGCTCCGTCACTCTTCCCCTATCTTCTCGAATGAAACCCAAACACTTCCAATTTTCCATTTCCCAAAGCCCCTTTTCTCTGTTCAGTCCCAAAAAAAAAAAAAAAAAAAATCACCATGGATCTTTTCTACATCCCTCTCCTTTCGTCCGTCTGAGCACAATAACTGTTGACATACCTTCCTCCTGCAGTTACCATGTGGAGAGCAGGAGTCATTAACTGAGTTCAAAGGTCACAAACAGAACAGGGAGACTTCTGTCTCCCTGGATTGTACTGTGCCAATTATCGAGCAGTTTAATTGTCTGCCTGTCAGTCCATCACAAAGCACCAGGGTCACAAAACCAGTGACATTCCTCCAAACCGGTTTACTGCAAATGTATGAACCAATCAGCCTTTGAGACACCGTGACTGCATGTGTGTCTCGGGAACGACAGAAAGTCGGGACAGAATAGGAAGTGGAGGCTGAGTTTTGATTATATGACAATCTAACCTGCTCGCTAACCAGATCGACATGTCGAACACCTGGCGGGAGCATCTGCAGCAGCTTAGAGGATGAAAGGGGGGATGGGGAATGGGGATGAAGAATGCGAGATCGAGGGATGAAGACAAGATGGCAAGGATCAAGGATAGTAATACAGGAGGGAACAAAATGGAGGATTGAGATTAGTAGCTGGCATAACAGCACATCTGAGGAATGCCGGAGGAACTAAAGGATTAGAGGGAAAAACCAGAATAAATGGGGAGTACAGGGCTGGATAAAGCTGTGTTTAATGGCAGTTGGAGTGGAGTTATTCTTGTTGAAAGAGACAAAGCAGCAGGGGTCAAGCTGCTAACAGGTATATCACCACAGAGATGCATTTCCTGTATTTATCAACCTGTTGGGAGGTTTTTCGCTTTACTTTAAAATGGTGCAGTCTGCAATTGAACATGCTTGCTTATATTTGCATTTAAACACAACCCGCAAATATTTGCCTCTCCATCTGTCTTCGGTGAGGGGCACATCAAAATCAGAAGAAAAAAAAAAATCACTGTATCTAGCAAGTTATTGATTCCAGAATCCTCAAATATTCATTTTAAAATGCTAAACATTAATTTTAAACATGAACTAGGCAATGTTTGCCATTTTTTCTTGAGAATTAACTTAAGCAATTAATATATTATCAAACAATTAATGCAGTTTTTGCTGCATTAACTCACTGATTTATCAACTTAATTTCAAACCTTATGACAAAAAACTATTTTTTGCAGTGGAGGAACTTATTATTGTGACTCCCAGTCCAAACACAGGGGAGTTGGCTCAGATTGCAATCAGTCATGGCTGTGCAGAGTGTCACATTGGGCTCTCCTTCACACCAGACTTCACTCGCGCCACACATGCAAGCACAAAGTCTTATATGCATATACAGTAAGTATACAAACCCATACAAAAGTCCCCCCCACCCCTCCCAAAAAACAAAAAAAACCCGATAAACACACATAAACCTTCCTATCTCAACAGGGCCACCTAAACACTTTCACCCTTTGCATCATCTACCCCGTTACCCAAACACTCCCTCCTGACTGCTAACTGTGAGCCACTCAGATGAACAGCCCAACAGAAATAGTCAGGCCTTTTAAACACTTCCATCCATCACGTCGCCAGGCCAGCAGAAATGAGGAAAGTCATCCGAGTTTTCCCTCTGAATCACCCTGAGGGAGTTTCATAACCGAAGCAGAAAAATCTCTCTCTGCGGTCTCTCTGACAGATCAAGCAGGCAGATGGAGAGAAGAAGGAAAGAGGGGGAACTGAGAGGTGTTAGGGGGGACTGAGGAGGAGTGTAAGAACCATTCATTAGTATCACTCAAGCACATCATTAAAGAAAGACAGACAGTCCCTCCAGTTTAAAGACAGAGACAGAGATAAGTGGCAGAAAGCCATCAAAGCAATGAAATACAGACAAAGCAGTGGATACTAGAGAGGGGAAAGTCTGGAGAATAAGCATTTCAAAATATTTCTCTTTGTTGTTTTGATTTCCAATTCACATGTTTCAAATTATAATCAAAAAGTGATCACTGAGGAGACTATCCAATTTTCTAATCCACAGCATAGCATGCAATGACTATAAATTTTTTTATATGCTTAATGCCACAGACAGGAAAGGTATGATTTGTCTTTACCTTAGACTACACCTCTGCACGTGTGTTTCTCCTCAGGGTGACACTGCAGAGCTCAGTCTGCCCACTGGGCTAAGGAGAGCATGAGCACGAAGCTCTAATTTCATTATCTCACACCTGAGCTTCGTATGTGTCAAGGCTGTGCCAATACAGGCTTTGAGAGGGAGTGTGTGCATGTACAAGCAAGTGTGTGTGTGTGTGTGTGTGTGTGTGTGTGTTGGTACAATGTTGTCACTGCAATATAAATAGAAGCCCTCTCATTTGTACTTAAGAGGAATGTGAATGCAGGCAAACAACACTGGGGTTAAGTACACATGAGCACACAATCATTATTGGAAAGGTTGAGAGAGAGAAAAGTTGGTTCAACAGCAAAAACTGTTTCACCCTGAGGTCCATTTAAGAGCTGTTTGGAGCTCAGCTTTGCACATGTACATTGAACATTTATAATTCCGTGACAACTGGGCAAACTCCCATCTGTTAAGAAAGATCATTCAATTCAATTAAAAGCTCCAGAACAGCTGCTCAGTAGACCTTGTGGTGACTAAAGGGAAACTTATTGGGGAAAAATTCTTAATCATGGAAGTAGTAGTTTGGTAGTTTGACAAAAAACAAACTGAGAGGTCCAATAACTGGCTTTATCAGATTTGTTGACTCTAGTGTAGTGGTGGAGTCATCTTACTTATTCAACTTTTTCACTATTTAACTATTCTACTTATTTGCAAAACAATTAGTGGATTTTTTTTCTTTACAGAAGAAAATAAATTCACCAACCAGTCACATGACAATATATTTTTTTTAATTGATTTTCTTTTTCAATCTGTTTTGTCAACTTTTAGTTGTGTTGGAACCACAGGTACAAAAGACCTGCTGAGCCATCCCCACACATTTACATTGATTAGCAAAGATCAATAATGTGATTTGTCCTCTGTAATGTGGAGATAAAAATCAATAAAAACACATGTACATTGTCATGACAATACTAGAGTCATCTCACTTATTCTGTGTGGTCTTCAAATACTGACTTATTTCGAGAGGCAGCTTCACTGAAACAATTTGCAGATCCATTTCACGTGTTTTCAAAAAAGCGGCAAAAAGTATTGCGACTCAATAACTTGCTTCCTGTGCAGCATGAGCCTGGAGCCAGATTGGAAGTGTTTGTGTGGCCTTGAAAACACCCCCTTGCGCCCAAACACACATATTTTACCCAGGCATCCCAAAACTATTTCGCTCTCTCAGTCCTTAAATCTCACCCAAAACCACAACAAACACTCTGCCGCAGATGGTCTCAGGGATGGAGTGCTGGGGGGGGCTGTGGTGGTGATGGTGGTACTATGAACTTCAAATGTCATTTAGCAGCCAACACACACACTCACAAATACTATACAAATACTATATATACTATATATACACACAAACACACACACACACACACCAGCTCAAGACACATTCAAAAATAAACCACTCTGAGCAACATTCATATTCAAATACCAGTCATGTCTCAGAGGGTACATGTAATGGCCAGCCCTGTGCTGCGTGGTCGACGGTGTAAAGAGGACAGAAATGACTTCTGTGAAGTGAATGAGGATTTCAGAAGTGAAAAGCAGAGCTATAAAAGTGGATCGGGGCTGGAAAGTTGAATAGAAGTCCATTAAAAGTGGCAGGAAATGCTTCAGTGCCTTCAGCCTTCAGAGAGAGAGTTCGACATGAAATACCGCCTCTTGGCTGAACAGTCAGCGCCGGCTCTGTTTCTCTCCGACTGCAATAGAATGAGAGGTGTACGGCCAGTATGATAAGAACATCTGGTAACCATGGTTACGGCTGGTGAAGCCGCCGACTGGCTGAACATCTGTCATACCTCAGCAGACGTCTCATTCAGATTCCCCTCAAAGTTGGAGGGAAACACAAAGACCTGCCCCCGAGGACAACAGACCGCGGGTTGTTGGCTCATTCAGTTGCCAAAGCAGATTTTACAGCAAAGGTGACCGTCTAGAAACACACACACAGATACACAATCACACTCAAGGCACACAAACAGAGACGGATCTTGTCCCTCTTTACTCATAAAGTGAAGGGAACTATTATGGATGTGATTCACATTCAGGCAGTGAACAGACTCTGGGCCATCAGTCTGCCTCTCTACTCACAATACACACAACTTGGGAGTAAGATCTCACCGTGTGTCCTTCCTGCGACAGCCGGGTCCATTAGAGGAGGTGAGAACTCATATTAAAACCTAAACAGTCTATTAGAAAGAGGCAGTCTGGCTGATCCATAGCTTCCTATAGCCTAACCTCGTAGTAAGAAGCACCCTGTCAGCGTCCCCGGCCTGGACACCGACTCAATAATAGACTGATGTTTAGTTTACAGAAGGGAAGCTCAGCATTATTTCCAAGGTTGTGTGATGCCAGAACATGATTCACACGAGTGCTGAAGTGTGCGGGGATATGAGCTGCTTGTATTACAGCTTGACCGACACTGGATATTTGCTGATGACACCGATTATGGTATTTGAGCGACAAAAATAAATGATTCAGGTAACAATACACTGGCTGACATAACTACACTTAAGGTCCACTGAATAGCTTTTTCCAGAGCTTTCAACCAGCGGATGAGTTAACAAGGAACCAAACAAAAATATTTTTTTACTACATTTATTAATTTTTTACTTTATTTTGGATCAGATGTATTTTTTTACCTTACAGAAAGTGCCAGTTTGCCCCTGATGTCCAATCGTTGTACTGTGGCTGTCTCTGAACTCATACCCCACTGATGCAAAGATGTTTATACTTCACAAACACACTGATCAGAATTGTACAGTTTGTATGGTGCACTGAAATATAACTTGTAAATATACTCAGAATAAGTACACATTAACAACCCATTAGCTAGCTTTAAATCTCCTAAGAAGAAATGACATTTTATAGCTTCATGTCAGGCTAGTGAGCTAATTTAGCAGCCGAATCGCTGTAAAACTGTGTTTTATGGAGACGGCCAGAGTTACACTGACAAAGGAGAAAATGATGGGGCCATTGTTCATTTGCTCTCTAGCACTCTTTTACTGACTGGGTAACAAACTACCATAAAGTCATGATAGTAAACAAACAAGTGGTAGACTGGTGGCCTTGGAAACAACCCAGTTCGAGTCCAGTTAAGGATCTTTGTTGTGTCTCATCTTCTGTCTCTCTTGCCTCATTACCTGCCAGCTCTCTGCTTTACATACGCCGATGAATGCATTGAATGAATGACCTCAGCTGGGTTCATATATGGCTTCTCAGCCGAGTGGCAAAAAACGCGACTTAGGGCACGGCTTATCTTTTAAGTAATACATTTCATAATCAAATGAGCACCTTACCATGAAATGAACACTTGACAGGCCGCAGACACTGTCACCGGTCTGCTCGGCTCTGATGCCTCCTGCCTGCTTACCTGCGTCAGTGTGTTGAAAACTAAGAGTTGTGGTACTTTTGTGGCAGCTGACCTGTGTGAGGACAATGCTTTGTCTAAATTACTTAAGACACACAGTTGCTGCCTCTTAACTGCAATTGTTTTATCCGACGCATATACAGATCTGTCATTAACTAAAACCAGCCAACAACATCGACCTGAATGATGCGTCAGCCTTTATGTGTGAGTAATGTTGTTTTCCTTTCACGTTCACCTGATAACAGCCAGAAAACTACTAGCAGTAAAAGAAAGGAGAAAAGATCACAGGAAACATTAAATGGAGAAGTGCAGAGGCGCCGATGTTCACAAATCTCCGGCACAACAGTAAATAGCATTCAGTCTTCCTTCTTTTCAGCACGCACAAACACACGATACACGCCACATACATGCACATAAACAGCGCTGCCACAGTGTAAATGTGGCACCCATGAAATGTAACGCCAGTCGTTAAGCACTATAGCGCTGTAATTTCTGGGGTAATAATCTACATAGGCCTGAGTGCTGAGCAGCAGTGTGGCAGAGGAGTAGCCCTGTGCTGCTTGTGCACGTGTGTGTGTGTGTGTGCATATCACACCGACAGACAGAAAAAGTTATTACATTTGGCCTTGGTGCTCCACACCTCCCATGCCTGTCTTACAGAGCGGAGGGGTGTCAATTAGACTAACTCCAACTGGCATAAATCAGCATGTGCCATAAACACTACGGTGAGGGGAAAAGAGAGTGATAAAAAGTCAGAAATGAGACGAGAAGGTGAGAGGAAGACAGCGGAGGTGATAAAACCATCTCTGATGTGCACTCAGGTGAGAAGAATGAGGGGAACGAGATGGAGAGAAAAAGACAAGAGAATCGCTTCCTACTCTGATATGCTTCCAAATTCCTTGGAAGTGTGGGAGTGATTACAAAATATGTGCGCACACAGACGCACAGACACACAGACAAACTGGCTGTACTTAGCAATTTTCAAGAAAAATTTACATGCACTTGTCATACGGCTAATTTGCACAGAATAATGAAATTTTGTTACTACGCATACATCCTTTAAAGACGTCTTTCCCACTTACTGATGTAAGATTTTGACAAGTAAGAACGACAAGAAAAAAAATCATTTATAGTGTCACTTTTTTGACAGCTCCTTTCTACGATGAATAAAAGAGGTTTGCTGCAAAGCCGCACTTTATCCATGATTAGGGGTGGACGTGCTGGAACAAGACGTTGCTGTGAGAAGGTGGTGTTTTCGTGTTGGGATCCCAGCACAGACAGTGTATTGGATACTTTCTCATCCTCCACTGCCAGTAAGTCTATTATAACCGACTGCAACCTACAATCCCACGCCTTTACTACTGCTGCGAGAAAACAAATGATAATTCTGAATAAATATTACACATTCCTGCCACATTGCGGTGCAAAGAAGACTTCTCACGAGTCTTTCCTTCCACGTCTCCAAAACTCTCAAGCTACAGACTGATGATTTCAGCTGAAACAGAAACAAACAGAGCGATGTCACCAAGTTGCAGGGTCAACTCTTCCACTGCACAGATGAGCCTCTGTCTTTAAGGCAGGCAAACTGCACTATTGATTGTTTAGTGCAAGCCGAGGCATTATATACGAAGAATGATAGCCCTGTCTGTCTCATTAATACAACACATCAGGACTTATTTATGATCATGTGACATGACATCAGTTTATCCATCAGTGTAGAGCTGAGATGATTATACAATTAATAACTATTTCATTAACAGGAACAAGTCAACAGCTATTTTTATAATCAGCTAATTGTATGTTATCTTATCCTTCCTTCATTTCCTTATTAGGGCGGTGAACGTTGAAACATTTTCGCATCGTCTAAGAGTAAATTAGGATTTCCTAAAAATTTTTTTTAATAAAGTTACCATAAATATGATCAGTTCGCTGCATGTAAGTAAAGCTAGATACAGTCTTGGACACCACACTGATGGATGCGGATAAACTAAAAGGTTTGAGGTGAACATTATTAAAGCACTTACAAGCAAAATGTATCACGGTTTGCTGCTTTTTCTTGAATTCAATTATTGTACACTGCATAGGTTTTTGGTTTAAACAAAATAAGCAATGCAAACGAGTAACTAAATTATTGATCAGTTAGTTCCAGAAATAATCAACGGATTAATTGATAATGAAAATAAATCACTATTTGCAGCAGCCAATGGTGACCTGGCAAAGCAATGTTTTATGAAGGAATAAATTGGTGCATTAGTGTTGAAATAATCATTCGACTTATCAATAAGTTGATCACTACATATTTTTCTAAATTAGTTTAAACTAATGATTTAAGTCATTTATCAAGCCAAAATGCCAAAAACATGCTTGTTACAGTTCACCAGTGGTGATGATTTGAAAAAAACAAGCAATAGTTCATAATAGTTCATATTTTTTCTGTTTTCATTAACCAAACAAATCTGTTTACTGAGAAAATAATGTTCAGATTAAGTGATAAGTTTTGCTACTTTACTTGTTTATGACATTCTGAATACTTTTTTAAGAACAACTACTTGATTAGTTCATCTATAGTGAAAATAATCATTAGCTGGAGACCTTAAAGGTAATAACAACATAGTGAACAACAATGAAATGTATGAAGAATCAATATGGACCCAGACTGACAAACAGACAGTAAATTGATGAGGTCTGAAGAATGTCAACCCTCAGTGAGAAAAATGCCCAGTTTGATGCTTATCTCACAGAATTGTGACAGGAAGCAGACTGAATTATTGCACATTTGCCTTTTTTTTTTTTAAATGAACAGATTTAGAGTGATGACTGCTTCTGTTCTGGACCCAGAGGGTTTGGCTAAGCACTTCTCAGATATCCATCAGCTCACAGATGTCCTTGTGCCGAGGACAGAGCCAGCACTATTAAAAGTTTCTGAAACACATTTGTACACAATACTATGTTCATACAGACTCCTCAGGGCTGCGTGAGTATGTTTAAATCGGAGTCCTAGAAAGTGCTGATCTGTAGCGTGAAGTAAGAGAAGACGAATGAGACACTAATCAAATATAGATGCTCGGTCTCTCCATGGGCTTGTCCTTTGGCATCCATTAGAATTTCACTTGTCCTTCAGACCCCAACACCTACCTCTGGTCTATTTATATACACACCCCTGCACGATTTCTCTGTGTGTGTGGGTACTGCTGACATTTACTCGTCGTCATTCTCCCTTTTGCTTTGCAGGAAAGTAGAAACCTGGGGGAGTGTATTTATACAGTATTAGACTAATCAGCAGAGTTACATGCAGAGTTAGAATGCTGCCTTCTCGTTTTTTCTGGGTGTTTCTGGTGTTGTTGTCTTTATGTTTTCTTTCCTTGTTCCAGGACTTTGTTTACAGACAACCACTTAGTTGAAACTGCATTAAAGAAACCTTTCAAAAAAACAGGTTCCCTGCAAATAAATCATAATTCTTGTTCAGGGACCCGTGTTGCATCCCCTCTTGAGTCGCGTGGTCCAAGTGTAGGTGGCTGGACAATAAGTCCTCACCATCTCTCATCTCTTCAGAATTATCGTGTTGAAATAACATATCACATCTCACATGTGTTATCTTTGAATGAATGCTGGATCTGGTCAAAATCTGTCACAACATAAGGTTTTCATTTTTACTAAAATAGTCATTCAGAGGTCTGGAATCAGGCCTGTTTTTTTTTTTTTTCTCCCAGAAAAAGTGTCCAAATTCTCTGATTCCAGTTTCTCAAAAGGAAATATTTTCTTTAGTCCCCTATGACAGTAAATGGAATATCTTTGTGTTGTGGACAAAACAAGATATCTGAGTACATCATCTTGGGCTTTGGGAAAAAGCGATCTACATTTTTCACCATTTCCTGGCATTTTATGGACTAAACAACTAATTGATAAATCGAGAAAATGATGTTAATCAATAATAAAAATAAACATTTGTTGCAGTCAAAGTGCATTAAAATAGTTATTGTTTACAATCATCATAAAAAAACCCTCCCTAATACAATTCTTATGGAGGTAATGGGAGACAAGTTCTCATTGTGTGTACCAATGCATCCCAAGGGTTTCAGCAGTCTGAATAAAGTCTTTTTAGTGCAGAATTCCCTTTTCGCTTTTCCCCAGTGACAGTGTTGTCTCGCTGAGGGATTCTGAAATAAAAAGACTGCAACTTTTAAAGATACCCATTTGATGAGGACTGTAGATTTTGTCCCCCATCTCTTTCAAAGGGAATCTTTTCACAGCTGGAGAGGGAGAATGGTTACAGCGACCAATAACGCTTTCAATACACATAACGGCACAAAAATATTGTTCCAAGACGGACTTGTGAAAAAGTGTGAATTCATCTTTTGAATCACATGATCTTTATTGATGTTATTGAAATAATATGACGACTATCAGACCAATGTCTAGTCAACCGACAGAACAGCTGGCTGGCATTCAGCACCCACTCTGGTTCTAACCCCGGTGGTGTTTCAGTCTTTCATCTCTTATTTTACTGTCGCATGCAGAGCTTATTTTATCCACGCGCTCAGAACAAACAGCAGGATGTAATGTAGTGAAGGAGGCTGAGCTGTGAAGACAGCAGGCAAAAGTTTCAAAAAACAAGAGCAAGAGTTCCTCTCCCTCCTTTGAATGTGGGGCACAAAAAGCCTAGAGGAGAAGAGCTAAGTAAATGTCAGCTACGCCTCTCTTTTTCTCTCTGACACACACACACACACACACACACACACCTATCACAATCTTACACCCTTCCAATTGCTCATGCACTCCAGGGCCTATAATCTCCCTCTGTGCCCACACACAGATCACACACACATACACACAACACTTGGTAAGCGTTCTTATTTGTATTCCTGCGATCTGGAGCCTGCGTTCTCTGGCAGACACTGATATATCAACTGCATTAATATTCATTCACTAGTCAGAGTGGCAAGCTTCACCATTCCCCTCTCTTTTCGATCGTACACATACATGCATGTGCGATGTGTGTGTGTGTGTGTGTGTACATACACACACACAAACAATGCTAACCTTCCACATGCACATACAGTATGTGAACACTGAGCGTTTGAGATCCGCCACAGCAGGGTCTTACACCATAAGCTAATGAACCATGTCAGTGTCTGTCTGTCACCCCATGTGAACACACACACGCACGCACGCACACAATGAATGTCAATGAAGAAATGCATCTCTGTCTCCTCCCCGCTGTGATTGAAGCTGCTTATCAATCATTTCCTGGTTGATTAATTGGAACAACGGATCTCTTGGAAGATTAATCGCATGCGTGTGAAAAGCCTTTTTATGTTTGAGTAGCCTCACTGAGGAGGTGGTGTGTGCATGTGCTCACACACATGCACACACGCGTGCACACACACACACACTGAGCATGAGTCAGTCCTTAGATGCCATTCTTCAGCCATTAAAGATCTTAGCTGGGAATCCGGTCGGATTTAAAGAAAAAGTGCATTAAGAAATCACTAAATTATTCACAGACCACAGCTAAAACTACATTTCTCCTCAAAGAATCATCATTATTGGACTTTAAGTCTGATTCTGACACTGTCAGCTTCATTAGAGTGGGAGTACGAATCTCCCTCAGCTTTTGCGGGTAGGAAGCCATTAAGGTGCTGGTGGTGGAGAGACAATTCAAGACCTCTGTCACTGTGCATTCGTCATCTCAGCTCACCAACTTTCTCTCCTACGTCTTCACGGCTCATTGCTCCCATGCTGCGGCTCTCTTGCACCCACACACACACACACACACGATGCAGCCATACAGCTCCTCTGGATGAAATATCAATTTGCATTTCTCTACACTTCACTGCAAGCACAATGCACATCAATGCAGCGATACCATATCGCTCACTCTCAGCAAAACCTTGTCCTTGTTCTTTTCAGCCTCACTTTCTTCTGCTTTGATTGAAAGGGTGATTATGCATGTGGCCTTCATCAAGCAGAATCTGAAACTTAAAAAACTGTGTTTTCTTGCACCGCTCCACTCCTCATCCTCTGTGCTTATCAAAGACAGAGAGGCGATTTAAGCATGGCAAGAAAATGAAAGTGAAATAAACAGATGGAGTACAAAGCGTGTGCAGTTAGATCTACAGAGGACCGAGCAAACACAAAGATTTAGAGATGAAGCGGGAAGTGAGATAAGAGAATTTTCAGTGTTAATACCAAAACTGTAGTTTGAAAAGGAAAGCAAACCAAGTTTTCTGTTTACAGATTACCACTTCTGTTGTGCAAGTGTTTCATCACACACAACAATGCCTTCACTGCAGGACAGAGGGAAACAGCGAGATAACAAGGAAGGAAGGAAGGAAGGAAGGAGGAGCTGTTTACATACTGAAGTAAACACACACTGGCCTACTGTTCCTCCAGCTCCTCTTTTCCTCTGTTTCTTCATCCTGTCAGAGGTAAACGCCTTCTTGCAATCCAAGTGGGCATCAATATAGAACTATGTGGCACAAAGCTGGGCAGACACGGTGCTGTTTTATTAAAGTTGTATGTTTGTTTGTTCTACTCCACTAATATGAAAACAAGCTGACCATAGTTTAAAAAAAAAAAAAATCTTTTACAGTAGCCAGGTGGGAAATTTAATCATGGAACTGTTCAAAATGCAAAACAGCCAACCAAAATTTCAGACCAGCAAGAAATGAATCATCCAACAGCCAGATTGTTGATTGCTGGGGCAATTAGTCAGGCATGGCAACCCCCCTAAAACTCAATGTCAAAGGAAATTCAACTCCATTGGAAAAATCAGTAGAGAGAGACCAACTTGGGCCGTAAAACCAAGCTCAGTCCGTCCGTTTGTATCAGAAAATCTTTCATATTGTCTGTAAAATGTCATAGAATGTAATAGATTTCAATGACAGATTCAGATTACTTGGATTATTTGATAAACAGTCCAAAGCTCAAAGATACCCATTAATATCAAATGTCAAAGGAAAACATAGAGTCCTCACATATGATAAGCTTTTGCCAGTAAAACATCATTGTTATTAATGACGACACCTGAAGATTATTGAAATGCAGATCGAGCCGTCGCAGTTGATGACACTCTGAAAGACTCTTTCCACCACAAGACACATTGCCGCACGCTCTGCCAAGTGCCATTTCCGCCATCCTGAGTCAACAGCTTCCTGGACTCCATTCATCCCTTCCTGTGTCCATCCATTCATGATCGCTCTCATCTCCATACAGCTGGCTTCTCTGGCACAACAACTCTTTCATTTAAACAACATGGCACGCGTGAAAAATAACCCAACGGTGGGCATATGGTGCAAAGTAACCATTCCATATTTCACATGCACATTGCACCTCATTTCCATATACACATACAGCGGGTGGAGCAGCAGCAGGCGGCAGGCCTGTAATTGGGGCACCCATAAATAAGGAACAGAGTGAAGCCTGGATTTCTGCTGATCTGTTTTGCACAAGATGCATGTGTGAATAAACTGATGGCTTTTCATTTTAATAACGCAGCACTCTGCTAGTGTCATCTGGATTACTTGCTTCCTCTTGCACCTTCACGTACTCCTCCCGCAGCAGCTTGCACCTACACCTTCTTTCACTCCCCATCATCTTGCTCTCATTTATGATCACACTCCCTCCTCACGCGCTTATTCCGGTGCTTCCATCTATATCCTCCTCCTGTTTCTTAACCTCACCCCCTTTCTCTCGCTGTCACTCCGGAGACAGATGCTGCATTTATCACGTTAATTACAAACCGCCTGCACCTTCTCTCGGTCTGATTAGCGACAGGAAAAAAAAAAAAAAGCACCATTGAAGAAAGCCATAAATACAAGCGCTTCACCAAGGCCCTTGTGGATGCGTGCAGGTATGAATGCAGAGTTCATCACAAGGTCATTCAATACCCACCCTAACCTTTGTCCTATTGATGACTCAGTGACACACAACACTGAAAATTTGTTTCTCCTTCACTCGTCCAAACACCGGCCTCTTGGCATCTCCCCCACTCTGCCTTCCCATTCATCAGAGAGAGGGAAAAAAAAAAAAAAAACATCGATCAATGAGACGTCCGTTTGTGTGTGACACAGAGCAAAACCAAACTGCACAAGCTGATAAACATACAGACATTCATAAAAAAAAAAATCAATACTCAACTACTCCATCCACTCTTGCTCACTCTCATAAAGCTTCCTGAGAGAAATAAAGGCTTTTGTGTGTAGACCTGTGTTAGTGGATTTGTCACTTTGTCAGGAGTATGGACCTCCATCAATCAGGATCTGGAAACAAGGTGGACTGTTAAGATGCACGATGAAGCTTTGAATAGGCGAACAATACAGGAGAATAGGAGTGGGAGATGTGAATAAGAGTAAAATAAAGAGAAGTAGCTACTTTCAGGCATGTGAGTCATGCCCGATACAAGGACAGAGACAGATCCTGCATCACATCAGTCTGCGTGACAGGCTTGTGGGAGACTAAGACATCCCTTTCCACACTCTGGCAGAGGAGATACTGGCCGGGAGTAACGCATGTCTCTCAGAAATAAAAATCGTATCCAGGATCACTGTGTCTTTTAATGCTAGTTTTCTTCAATCTGCAAAAGGAAAGAAGGCACTGACTGAACCTCAATCAGTCATGTTGTGGAAGCAACAAAAAAATAATTGTCATTGGCTCTGCAATCCCACTGATGTTCATTTTCCTTTATTTAGACCTTAAACTTTACTCGCTCCCTCAGGTCAAACTGATTTAAGTGGTAAACAGTTTAATGACAGATGATGGGGTGGTGATGATGACACATTCTGCTCCACGATGGCTCAAATCTTCGCCGCAGCCAAGTTCCCATACAGCATAACGAAGGACAGGGTGTGTAGCCAAATACCAAACCCACTGCCCACTTTCCAAAACAACACTGAACGTTGCCCATTACAGCTCAAAACTTCACCATGGGCATTTGGGCTGGCCGCGGTCAATAAGTTTTCGCGTGGAAAGCGTCCAGCGACTCTGCTTTCAGTGGGGTCCAGCTAATGAATTGAATCGGCGCTTATATGCTGAATAAGCTTGCCCACGTTGGGAATCATTTTGGATTAAAAATGCTTTGAGTCATTTTTGTTCACTTTCGCTTTGCAAGCTCTTGACAGCTTGTACATTTGTTGTCATGCCCGCCTTGTGAGGGAGGGCTGCGGGTGAGGTGGCAGAGCCAGCAGGCATCGGGCCATGGGTCTCCAAGGCAGCCCAGTTTCCACAGCAGGTGCAGCACCATCATGGAGCAGACCCACTCCACTTTGGCCCACTCACCATTTCCATCCTTAGACGCCACTGGCCCCCAAAGGACTGCCAGCTAAGAATAGATGAAGGATCTCTCAGACTTTGCTCTGTCAGTTTTTACCTTTTGTTATTAAAGTCACCTCTCACAGGTCTCCTGACTTTACGGTGGCACATGATGTTGGAGAACACTTTGTAGAAAATTTGTAGGGTTGTGATTTTCGGCTATGGAATTAAAATGGTCTCAACTTAACAGTATTAAATGTCTTGAAAAGTTTTTTTTTAAGAATTATGTCTTACTAATACACGTTTAAAATCCACACTAAGGCCTGGCACAAAAGGTGACATTTGCAGCTGAGGGCCTAACTTCTTGTGGAAAGAGAGAGAAGCTGAAGATTTTCCCATAGTCACAAGATCTTGATGAGTTTTCATGGAGCCATATAGAGTAACTGCTGTGCCGTACTCGCCATATATATATATATATATATATATATATATATATATATATATATATATATATATATATATATATATATATATATATATATATATATATATATATATATATATATATATATATATATATATATGTATATATATATATATATATATATATATATATATATATATGTGTGTGTGTGTGTGTGTGTGTGTGTGTGTGTGTGTGTGTGTGTGTGTGTGTGTGTGTGTGTGCCTGTGTGACAGTTTCCCACAGTCCTTACATGTTTTTCTTGTCCGACCAACGGTTCAACAGTTCAAAGCACAAAGATATTCAGTGACAAAAAAAACAGACAAAAGCAATAAATCCTCACACTGGAGACACTAGATTCCAAGAAGATTTGGAATTCTTGCTTGTCAGGCCTCCCTTGTTTTTCACGACCAACTAATGTTAACTGGTGTCATGGAACTGCCATGTGAACAGAAGACTGAGTCAGTCAGCAGTCATTCGGGTGTACATACAAACAGCGTTTCTGACAGTAATCATGCATCTACGGGGTATTTGTCAAGACTCTGAGTTTATCCTGTCAGTCTGTGAGAACCAGGAGAAAACGACAAGACAAGAAGTAGCCTGTGCACAGCCGAGCATGTGCCATCATCAGAAGACGTTTATGATTTAGGGTTGTGTGTATGTGTTTTCGCGTGCGTGTGTGTTGTAAGTAAAAGTCGTGGGCTCCCCTCAGGACTGGAGGCAGAAGACTCTTTAATATTTCAGAGCAGCGATAAATAAGTCAGACAGACTGCAGAGAGATAAGGTGACTCTGCGGGTAGGGGTGAGGAGGAGAGGGGAGGGGAGGGGAGGCAGGAGTGAGAGAGAGGGAGAACAGGAGAAGGGGGGAAATGGATATAGCGAGGTGGATATATATATATATATATATATATAGTAATAGAGCAAAAGGTCAGAGAAGACACATGAAGAAAAGGAATGGGGGGGGGGAACAGAAAAGACTTCTTATACTATAAAAGGCACGACAGCCAAATCCAGACACCTCGAGCAGAAAGGGAAATATCTGCTTTAGAATATATGGATAGTATGCCTGCTATAAACATTTACCACAGGAGAAACAGTGAGTAATGCACATCAAAATCTTTGTCCAATAGTTCAATCAGATGGTTGATCCAAAAGAGGAGTCTATGTTCTTCACTTATCCTTCTTCCTCACACACACAAAAACACTCACACATCTCCAATTGCTCTCCCCTGACAATACTGACCTGGAGACATTCGAGGTGAATGACAGAATTTTGATTTCTGCACACAAGAGATTAGATGGGGGATCAGGAGGAGAGAGAGAGAGGAGTGAAGAGATAAGTGGGTGAGGCGGAAGGAAGGGGAATGGATGAAGAAGGTAGGAGGGAGAAGGAGGAGGAGGAGGAGAGAGAGGGAAAACAGAGACAGTTACAGTGGGGAAAGGTCAGCGGAGACAGAGGAGCAAAGTGTGAGAGAGAAGATGAAAAACAGAAGAAAGAGGTGGGAAAAGTATGTCATGCTTTCTCAGGGGAAGGCACTTGCCCCATGGTGCCGTGGCCTTCAGTCTGACAGACTGAATGATCAAAAGATTAAAAAAAAACTCCACTGGCTCTTCATACACAATCTAAGTAGTTACAGTGTGTTTAGCCTCTATCTGTCAACTCTTTGCTTCGCACTGGATTTTGGCTCCTTAAACCTCTGAATCTACACAAACTTGGTATTGCGCTGCGAGCTTGGAAAATCTTGAGGCTATGGAAAAAGGCGCCGCCTCTCAGCATCCATGTTTTTATCTCCATATCCTCTGAAAGAAGTAACTGCCCTTTCTCCACCTCCAAACGGCAGCTTTAAACTCCCTCTTCCACTATGTTCATTTATACTTCTGTAAGCCTGTAGCGTTTTTTTATTTCCCGGCCGCTTTGTCAAACCCTCCCAGTCCTCCTCTCCTCTGACCCGACTCGGGGCACTTATCATCCATGCCGCCATTTTCCTCCCCTCAATAAAGTATCTCCCCTCCTCAGAGCGGTTATAAGTATAGTTTGCCAGCTCTGCTGCTGGATAAGCTCATTAAATCAACTCAGGAAGAGGGCCACACACAGACTTTGCAGGCTAACAAATGCTTGCAGGTACTGGATGTGTGAAAACATGCACGAGAGTGAGGGAAAATCTAAAAATATCGAAAAGTTCAACATGAGAGGAATTAATTGGGGAAATGAAGACAAGCAAAAGAGAGGTGGCAAAAAAAGAAAAAAAAAGAAAAAGAAACTGAATCCACAGAGAGAATGTATAGTCCCAATCTCCCCAGTGGGATTAGTGTAAATCTAATCTGCCCCGCTGTCTCTTCTACTCCTTTTAGCCTTGGCTTAGAGACGCTCCCAGGAAGAGAGCAGGGATCCTGAGAGCCTTGAGCTGTTAGCATTGGCTCACATCACCGTAAGCTTCCTCTGCACCGCACTAATCAATTACCAACCCCGCTTATCTGCCTCTAAACTTCCCATCCACTCCAAGCCATCACCAGCTAGTGACCCTGCATGCACGCACGCATGCACACAACCAAACACACACACACTGGATCTGGTATAATGTACATTAGTCCAAAAACAATATAAAAAAATTATCTGTCATGGTCGTATGGGAAAGGCATAGATGAGGAAAATTGTATATGGTTTCTGTAATGCATCAGAAAGAGAGGAAAAGACTGGTCGATGGTTGTATTGATTACTTATAATTGAATAGTTAGCCGAGTCATTCTTCAAGAAAAAACATGAAACACTCACTAGTACCAGCTTCTCCTATGCCTTTCTCTATATTATATATTACTATGAAAACATTTTTTGGACTGTTGGTCACATAAAATAAGCAATTTGAAGACATGACCTTGGATTGACAGTGGCACTTTTTTACTGCTTTACAGCCAAGTAATTAATCAATTAAGCAGGAAAATAACTGGCAGATTAATCAATGCTGAAAATTATTGTTAGGTGTAGCTCTAGTATCAGGCATAATGCTTCTTCTTGAACAATATGCATGCAATTATGTTAGAATTGGTTGTTTTCATCTTAAAAGTGGTTTAAGAATGTTTCCATTGACTTGTGGGTGAGATGTATGGTGGTACGGTTGAAATATTTACACGTTTTACTGTAAAAAAGGTTAAAAACATGTTCTGTGATTCACATTTTCAGCCATATATGGGCTGTACATTTTAATTCAATGCTGATATTAGAACACTAACCCTAAGATCATTTTAAACTAGATAATTGTACTTTTTGTATGTTTCTTATAGCATCACTGTAAAACCAAAAGCTGGGATGTTAACAGGAAAAATGTGTGAGAGCAGTTATGTCACTGGGGTCAGAGCATGTGAACAACCCATTTCTGATTTTCTGAAATGAGGCCAAAGGTACCTCCAGAGGCCTCAAATATTAAGCTCCAGCAGCCAGAAGGTGATAGCCCCTCTCAGACTGAGGCGTGGGTATGTGCAGGATTTACACACAGATAGCTAGTTTTAGCCTTTAGCCACTCTTGGCTTAATTTGCGATCACAAACAAAAAAGGTCAAACAAATCCAAATTGGACTCAACTTTAAATCCCATAGGAAGATTAAGGTTATTTATTGCAGTGACTCTGGTGAGCATATTGTCTTCAATCTGTTTGCAAAGAACTCTAAATCGGCGTATTTACCCCTCTTCTGTTTTCTCTTAAGGACTAACAACTTCATCTAACCCTTACACAGCAGATGTTTCACCAGAAAGCCTTGCCAGTGTTAGATTGCCCCGGCGCCACCCTTCTCAATAAGTGCCCTAAAAAAAAAAAAAAAAAAAAGGGAACCACAGAGGAAAACAACAGGGTGAAAAAAACTCCTAAGGTCATAAATCTCAAAGGGCCATAATCAACAGTACATGGACATGGCAGAAATCCAGTAAGACTCTGGTGTACAAACAATAACACATACCCCGCATGAGAATGCATGAACACACACACACACACACACACACACCACACACCACACACACACACACACACACACACACACACACACACACATACACACTCCTCCCTCCCAATTTTAATCACAAGCACAAATTAATGACATGCTGTGAAGTCAGATCCTCTCTCTCTTATCCTGCGAGCCTTCGCTGCAGCGTAAATTAAAGACAACCTGGCTTGGGGTTAGTTCACTGCAGAGTCTATTTGAAGGTTTGTAGCTCACGGTGAATAGAAACCATGTGCAAATATCAAACATTCATATCAGCTGCATTCCTCCTGTCTGGATGGATCGATGTCTGGAAGACGGTGCGGCACATGTGCGCGGCAGACCGGCTCCGGCAAGTCAACTTTAAACATTTGCACTCGCATGTGCACATAAAAGAAAAAAAACTTTTAGAGGCACTTTTAGAGGGAGATTTTTAAACGATCAACTGGTGGGCATGTATAATGATAGGAGACAGTGGCAGACAAACACAACCAGGGGCCCTGTTTCCATTTACCAGGATGCACCTGCCCTACTCACAGGCCCATCTGGCCAGCGTGAACAGGAGGAAGAGCCACAACCAAGAAAAATCATGGCCCAGTCCCCCCTTTGTGCACACAATCACACCAATGTCGCTAACTCCGAACAGCTTGCGACTTGCTACCTTCTCCCAGCCAACATTCTTCTCCCGCCGTCCCTCACTGCCAAGATAGCGAGCAGGCGAGCACCTCCAACTGACTCATCTATTTTCTCAATCACACAGAGACTAACAAACAGTTGTGCAGGCGCCGGCGTACAGACTCGGTCGGATTCAAATTGTAGACGATACCCAAAAAGACAGAAAAAAAAAAATTCTTTCATTTCAACATTTTACATAACTGCCGTCTACATGAAGAATGGCCCCCTTTCATAACTGCGCAGATAAGACCAAGCAGCCCAGTCAATTCCAGCCATGTGATTAGATTTAGAGGCTGCTAATCAGCTACACACCAAAAAACACACATAAGACTGTACTAATAGAATCGTTTTGGACAAATATAGTACTGCTGTAGGCGCACATTATGCATTCTTGAGCCAGACTTGTGGCTTTGCAACGAACTGGATTTTAAACCTACACGTCCAACACAATCAGCATGCTTGGCATTTAAAACAGGGAGCACGTCACATGGGGTAGTATGTTGGCGCACCACATCGAGCGGCTCATGGTGGCAAGCAGCCGAGGCGAGTGTGGACACAGTGGGGTTGGGGAGGGGGGATGCTATTATGGTGGGGAGGGCAGCAGGTTGACACGGCCTTCAAGATGGAGCTTTTGTGGCCCATTCATTCACTGCCAACCCCCTAAGAGAGAGGAGGAGACAGAGAAAAAGAGAAAACAGGGTGATGGAGGGGGGCGGCAAGGGGGGAGGTTTGGCAACCAAACACAACAGCTCCATTACCGAACCCACCCTTCAACACCATGTCAGCTCAAACTAACCCCGCTGGGAGAGAAGTGGGTGAAGTGGGGGGAGGACAAAGAGAAGCTAAACGCCATGAAGCTCCAACTTCACAAACGACTTTCCAGACAAGAAAAACTCAACATACACGGTGATATGTGGTGTCTGTGTGTGTGTGTGTGTGAACAATGACCTTGTGGCTTCCTTCTGCTTGGAGGTGCGTGTATATTTATTTAGGCAGGGGGGGTTTTAGTTTTAGCAGAAGTGTTTGACAGAGAGGGTGTTAAATTATTGAGCAGTTGCTGCCAGCAGGGAAGGACGGCACACTGGGGCTGAAGAAGCCACTCTTATCTGGCGCTACATGCTGTTGGCAAACACACACACACACACACACACAGTCCTGTCTCTCGAACACACACACATACCTATCAAACCAGAGGAGTGCATGTTCTTTTCAGCCTACTAAATGCTCTTATCTCGAGAGAGAGGCAAATGTTTTTACATGCTAAGACACACTGAGGCAAAAATATTATGAAAATGAGTGGATTTATGAATGAGCCTCGCATTTATTTTATGGAAAAGGATGACAGTGGAAAAGACGAGATTACAAATGTTTACTCCGGGGCTAAACATTTAGGTTGCTTGACAGGCAACAGCCCCATTCATCCATTTATTTGGTGTGTTTCGCTCCGTGACTCCACTCCTCAGTCGCTCCCCGACAGGTCCTCTTGCAGCAAGGAAAACAAACCTCACCACTGGGGACAAATTATCAAAAAGGTCAGAGGACTTTTTCGGCAGAAGCCTCAAGCTCTACGGGCTCTTCTCTGCTGTACAAGTATTTTCCAGTAGAACATGACCTCCTGTGCGCTTTCCACTTTCCGCCTTCACTTGACATCAAGGAAGGGCTGAAATGTGGAGCTTCAGCTTTCGCCACAAGTGACAGAAGCTGGTACAGGAGGATGACTGTAGTAATGAGCAAATGTACTGCTCCTCATTAGATTAATAACTCTTTTTTTGCCTGGTACAAAGTGCAGAGTAAACTGCTGGAGCTGCCAGAAATTTAGTTTAACTCAAGGACACTGCAGTGTATAATGGCTGTTGATGCTTCAGCCTGAGCTTGCTGGTGAATGGAAAGTTTTCTTTTTCACTTTACCATCCTGCAGAGCAAATTTGCCAGTCACAGTTATGTCATAGATTATAAAAAGGAATGAGCTGGCCTTTGAAACAGCATCCACAGAGGGACTTGATGTCCTTAATCTGGTGACAACTGATTTATTGGCCACCTGAGGGTTAGCGATATGTCAAACTTGTTTGCAAACTGTTACCTATTTATACATCCAGCAGAGTGTGTGGCAATATTATCATTTATTTGGAGGCGTGTGGCCACATGTTGAAAGTAAACACAATATTGACTTTCGTTTTAGCTACATTTTGGTCTCCACTAACTCCTGAGGGAAATATCTGTCTCTTTAGCTTTTAAATGTTTTTTTGGTTTTTAGACCTTTTATGTTGCCGCTGCAGCCATAAACAAACTTCAACATTTCAAGTTGCAGGCAGTAAAAGCAAACAATGAACCAAAAGACACTATAAAGCAACATAGAGCTGAGAGAAATTTGGGTGTTTCATTTGGTTCATCACTACGGCCAGTCCCTTTCACATATAAGTAGTCATGTAATTCATTGACAATATAGAAATATTTTTATTTTAAAATTCACCATATGACTCACTCGTTAATGTAATTAACTTTAATGTTATTTAATGTAATTTATTTCAAAATAAGAGCCTGTTATGTCTATTTTATACAGTTGCTTGGGGCACTGATTGACGATGTGATGTGAAATATTGTGAGGCAGGTGTCTGGTCCCGATAGGCCTTTGGCATTTCAGTTTCTCACAGTGAAGTCGTCTTTCCCTGGAAGACCAGATAACATCAAACTGCCCCTCTCATCTCCGTGTGACTCCTCAACGGCCATGAAGGAAAAGCAGCATGCCTTCTTGTGCAGGCTTGCAACACACACATAAATATTCACACACACACACACACACACACACACACACACACACACACAGACACACATTGCTGCCCTTGGTCTTCACACACACTCCCTCTCTTCGCTTGCTCTCTTCCTCTCTCTTAATCCTGTAATGCCGACAGCGCTCAATTAGTCACATACTGTCCTTTCTTTCATCTAGTGGGAGCAAACTGCTTAGTATCTACGTAACCCACCCCATGCTACTGGAGTAAAACACAAACACGCGCATAAACACATCAAAATACCTGAAATTCAAAACACGTGCCGCTCTGACTAAAAAATGTCCTTCACTGTGAACCCGCAAAGAAGGTGAGCGATGCTGCACCTCCGCTTCAGTAGCTCTCTAAAGTCCTGTCTACTTTGCAATTCAAGAAATGAAAATGAAATGGCCATGCAGGCTGAAAAAGATGCAAAGCCGAGTTAAGGACAAGTTAAGAGCAGGATAAAACACGGAGAGGATTCCTCTAAAATTGCTCATCGTCCCTGTGCTGTTTGTGTGTTTTTCGGCTAGCCTCCCTCACACTTAGAGACCATATCTATCAGAGCCCACTCACAAACAAACGCCGCTGATCGAAAATACATGAAAGAGTGTGCCGTGGTGGAGAAAGGAATCCACGGAACAAAAGCTGAAAGGATGGCAAAACAGACAGAGAAAAGCAGCCCCCACACGCAAGTTAAACAGCTTTGTAGAGTGTCTTCTCTGTATTCTACAGTTAAGGTAATTTTGCAGCGCCTGAAGCCACAACCTGACAGTGAGGCAGGAGGGAGCGGAGCAGGGCCGACTCTCCACAAGGAACAAATGGCTCATGTTGCCGTTATATGAATGGAGAGCCCAGGGTTATCGCTTTCATGCAGGTTATTCCCATATGTCAGCTAAAAATCAATCTCCATTTAACAGATAAATCCCCTCCCTGAGCCAACATCTAATATGACGGAGACCGCCGGTGGAAATGTTCACATTAAACACTGATTTTTAACACTTTGAAAATTCAATTTGCGTTGGTGTGTGTGGTGCAGAGAGATAGAGAAAGAGAGAAAAAAAAGGCAGATTTCCAGATGTTTTTTTAAGCACTGACTGATGAGTTATCTTGTGGAAAACTGATTGGTTCCGGTTGAATTGTGACGGGGCAGAACAGTTTTCTTTCTTAACTTTCTACCTGGACTCCTGGGAGTGCAGGATTCAAAGTATGCAGCTGGAGTCGGGTAAGGATTACTTTATCTGGAATGACCAGAACCAGGTGGAAGTAGCTATCCTGCATTTTGTAAGAGTGAAAAAATAAATGTAGCTTCCACTAATTGATGTTATTGATATAATATGTTTGCTGTGTACAGACAATATTTCTTTCACTACTTCTGCTGGGTCCAATGATTTCCCAGAGTCTCATCACCACTGAAAGGTTGCCAGACAAAAGAGAAGCTTGTGAACAAATACTTAGACCATGTGATTTCCACGGAAAACACAAATTGTTTCCATATATCATTTTTTGTACAGGATTAAACAAAGACATAGAACGTGTGAACGAATGCTGGTAGGTAGATTACATTTGAACAGAGCCGGTCCAGATGTTTCCCCTGCTTCCAGTCTTTGTGCTAAGCTACGCTAATCACCTCCTGGCTCCAGCGCCATAATGAATGCACAAACATTAGGGTGATTATCAATCTTCTCATCTTATTGTTGGCAAGAAACTAAAAAGGCGTATTCCCCAAAATGCCTAACTATGTCTAAAAATGCACATACCCTATCATTAAAGATGCATTACGTGCATCTTTATATATCCCAAAATATCCATTACCTACATAATTTTGAGTGTGATCGCTTTGCCAGGCTGCTCTGATGATACCGTATTTACGTCGGATGCTGCGATTTCAAACTTTCAAAAGCTCCATTTCACAGCCTGAACTCTTTCAAAGCACCTGCTACTCACATTTCCAATAACTCAGCAATGTATGACGCTGTTACAGGGAAAAGAGCAAATGCTTTTCTCAAACCACAAGAGCAAATGGATGAAGCTGAAGTTATTGGACTGCAAACAGCGATGATGAACAGGAACCACATTAAATAAGCAACAACAGCAATCATTACCTATTTTCACCCTTAATGCTTTTCCTTGTTTATGTGATACTGACGTGATTGTCTATGGGTTTTGGACTGTTGATCGAAAAAAATTTAAAGATGTCATGTTGGACTTTAGGAGGTTGTGACATGCATTTTTCCATTTCCTACCATTCCACAGACAAAACTGTATATGAATCCGCCATCTGTTTTTGTTGAATCTCAGCTCTAATTAGTTGGCACACTTGCAACGCAGCAAAATCGTATTTCACATATCTGTTTATTACCGGCCCTATAACCACTGTCAGAGACCTGCTGGTGTTGGTGCAAAGTCTCAGATGCCTGATAGATGTTGACACAAGTCCGACATCGCTTTGATGAGTGCGTTTGTGTGGTTTGGTTGAGCAGAGTGTGTGTGTGTCTGTGAAAAGAAATGGAAGCGGCAGACACCTCGCTAACTAGCCAGCTGAGGCAGCCAGTATTCCTGGTGTTGCCTTGGGCCACGCAGCATCCCTCCGTTTTATTCAAGGCCCTCCGGCTAAAAGAAAAATCCAGATTCGCTAAACAGAGGAAGTTGTTTCTGAAGGCTGCTGTCTGGCAACCATTTCACACATTTCAAAAGAGGGTGTGGGAATGAAAACAGACCAAAGTGTTGCCCATGGACATGCAGCGATAAAACAGCCTCTCGCCTACATGGACAAATCTGAACCTTCTCTTCTCGCTCTTACTCTCACCACTGATGCTCTCCCACTCGTTTCTCCTTTTTCCTGTCACATATACAAAACGTATACATCTCCTGAGCACTATTTATTTCTCCTAGTCTCTTAACTGCATGTGTGGTAGCTGCAGCAGGGCTCGCAGGTTAGGTCACCGGTCTTTAAAAAGGAACTCCACAGGGAGAAGTAGCAAGAGGAAAAAGGCCGCAGGGAAAAACAATCCAATGACCACTTTTGGTCAAAAGCTGCAGCAGTCAGCACCGCGGCCTAAAATTTAATTTCCCCTAAAAGAACAGCTATCCTCTACGCCTTTGGCTGCCTATTTTTAGCATGTTATCATTCAGCCTCAATCAGACCACAGCAGTCAAACTCAGAGCGAAGACAGTCGCCGTCAGCTCTCAAAACAGCACGAGGCTCCTCAGCAAGCAGAACGGGCTGATCAAAAAGTGTGTCATGTTTAACATACACGCTAGAAGAGGAGAAGAGATACGGGGAGAAGGGATATCCTGTCACTTACTGTTTATGTGTTTGGCTCGCTCGCATCAATACTGTCAGCTGAGGTCACAGTTGGAGTCCTAAGAAACAATGGTATGTGTTCGGGCACGCTGTGACTTCTTGATAAATCAGTGCTCGCGTCCAACCGCGGTGTCATCTCAAATGCTCTTTGTCTCTTCAACTGACAACTTTGCGAGTGCGAGCCTGAGAGGGTAAACACATTGCCACGTTCACGCGCTCATGTCCAACAACATTAGTTTGCACCAAGAAAGTAGAGGCCGACGAGTATCGACTGTGCGTGGACAGTGACCAGCAAATCAGTGATCTAATGACCCACTTGAGCTGTGCTTTGCTCATAGTATTGAGCTCAGCCTGCTGTATTTATGCCTCTGAAGCACATTGATTTGAGTTCATCCTCCTCCTTCCAGCTATAATCACGTTAGACCATGAGTCCTGTGCTGTCTGCATCTTAAAAATGTTGTTTTGGTGAAAAAAAAAAAAAAAAAAGGGAGGAGAGAGAGAGAGAGAGAGAGAGAGAGAGAGAGAGAGAGAGAAAAGGATATTCCTGGCATGATTTTAAGCTGTAAATAGATGAGATGCAGTTGCCTTGCCATTTGGAAGAGAGCAGAGTTAAGTGTGGGTGAATGAATGTGCAGGGCTGTAGCAAGGAATTATGGGCCCCTAGAAGCACAGTTGGGGCCCCTGGTCCACTTATCTACAAATACTTCATGTCCAGGGGTGGATTATCAACTGCCTATGAGGGTCTTTGTGTTGAAAATGACATTTAAAGACCTCCACAATATCAGTTTTGTATTTAAATGTCTCTTATTTCTGAATTAATCCGGGCTCAATCAAATACAATACATCTGTGGCAGGAGGAATCGGGGCCGCAACTTACTCACTGCCCCCTGGCAGGTTGATCCGGCCCTGCAAACCCCCACAACTTAGTCACACTTCCACATATTAATCTTATGATGTAATTTTCAGATAAAAAACCTCATTATCAGCTGACACAAACATAAATCTGCAGGTGTAACACTGACCCTGGCTCACTTCCGAAGGACATTTGATTCAACATTTAGTAAAAAGCTACTTATCAACTTAATAAATAAATTGTTAGCTGCAGGACTATTTAGGATACTGCCATCTTTAAAAAGGATCACTTTAATTTACTCCACTTTGTCTCACTTGTGGATTTAATCCACTTTTGGCCGCAGTTTTGAAAGCTTTAAAACTGATAAATACACACTTCAAGCATCTCATCCTGGACACGGCTCACTCTGGGGCCCCCGGGTACCCAAACACACATGTGCCAGTATTATGGAGAGCCAGACTGGAGACACCTGTCCTCCCCCAGTACTCACCTCTCCTCCGTGGCCATCAAACACCCCAAATATAGACGGGTGGCTCTTGTTGACGATGTCCGTGAGCACCTCGAACCGGTCCTCCATGTGGTCTCGCCGGCCTTGGATGGAGTACACGGCCACGTTGTTGCTCTTGAACTCCCAGGTCTTGGAGAACTCCGCGTCCAGGACGTCCAGCCCGCCGAAGCGCTCGTTCTGCATCATCTCCGCCACTTTCCCCTTGACCATCTTGACCGCATCCCGGCTGGACTTGACGATGGTCTTCACCTCGTCCGTGTGGAAGAAGTAACTCCACAGAGCCAGGCTGATGCACAGCAGGAACAGGGTCTCCGGTCTGAGCAGAAAATAACGCATGATCCGACCTAACAGGGACAGCAGGGTCATCGTATCCTCTATCATTTACTTATTCACAGCGCAGGGAAATCGCGGCAGCTTGTGCGTCGTCTCGTCTCGTCTCGTCTCGTCTCTGCTCCCCCCCTCTCTTCTTCCTCCCCGCCGCAGATCTCAGTCCATCGTCGGTGCTGTGAGCGGTGTGGCAGCAGCGGCGGGACAGGCGCATTTACTGAACCGAGCAGCCCCGCTCCGGGACGCACAGAAAATATCACGCAGACTAACCGGGTGACACTTCACTGCATTGTCACACACACACACACACGGGAGCAGCGGGCAGAGGGGGGGCGGTGTTAGCGCTCCGGCCGGCTCCCTCTCGCAGCGCGCAGCCTCCAGCGGCTCTCCGATGACCATCTGATGCGGTCCGACAGCAGCGACAGCCCGGACGCGAAACGCGAGCTCGCCTCCCCCCACAAACACCACCACACACTCGCTAAATGACGCCTGTCCGGAGCGCGGCTGTGGGCAGAGCCTCGTCCCGAGCCAGCCCCGCTACTGGTCCCCGCTCCTGAAAATAGCGGCGTGTGCGCACATTCCCAGCTGCCACACTGGCGGCGTCTCTCTGCTGGAGCCTGACTAAACAGCGGCGCTGCCTTCAGGAGCGGCTCAGTCCGTCAGAAATCACCCACTCAATTAATGTTTTTCTCTCTATACGTGAACCTAAATTATCCCTACCCACAAACATCCCCGGCTTAACAAATAAATAAGACTTATGCAGGAGGAGGGGAAACAAAGTTCCAGCATTTTTATTTTGATTTAATCTAAAAAAATACCGCTCCCGAACAGATCCAGATTATCTAAAAAGTTTTACTGCCAATGAAAAGTTACATCTTGGTATCGTAGGTGTAAGTATTCCCACGTTTCCTGTCACTGTGCATCTTCAGATGATCGTTTATGTGCGCTCACTTTGGGTTTAGATATTTCCGACAGCAAGTGAAGGCCGCTTCACCACAGGTGTTGACCAAAGACCATAAATCTTTTAAAAAAATCTTACTTACTTTATCTCAGTATTACATTTGACACATTTTTATAACTTTGACTGTAATTTTGTTGAGCTATATGGGAACGTGCTCAAATGGAGCCTGTCTTGAGAAGGCCCTTGTGTGTAATTCTTAAGACTCATTATTTCAGATAGTTTTATGTTTTCACGGTGCATAATCAAAAACAAAAACACCACACAGCAAACCTGGGTTCATGTAATGTTCAAGCATGTTTCACAGAGAGGGAGAGGAATGCAGAGGTTAATGGAAGTCAGAAGCTCATGTTTTCCCTAGGCCCCACCAAGCAAGTTAATCTGGCTCTGGTAAGAGTGGAAATACATGCAATTCAGGTTTAGTTCAAATGCTGTAGATGTTAATTCAAACAAAATGTCCTGAAGCAAAAAATAATTCAGACAAATAAATGCTTGTCTGTTTTTACTATTAAATAAATGCTTGTCTGTTTTTATTAATATAAAAGTTCTATTAATATAAAAGCATATTTGCATATTAATATAAAAGTATTGGATCCAGGCAGTGTGCTTATTTAAAACAAAGTTATGTGCACACATGGACTCATACCTAATTATTTGCTGTCCAAGTTAAGGTCTTATGGTCTACCATGATATACACTACAGGCCAAAAGTTTGGAAGCAAGATCAAATTTGTACAAAAAACATCATAGTTTCCTTTGGTATACTTTGCAACAAAATAAACATAATTATTATATAAAGAGTAACTTATCAGAAGACATTTTTACTATAAATCAGGTATTTGAGTTTTTCTTGCTTAGACTTTGCTTTCTTCAAAGTAACCTCCTCTGGCTTTAACAACAGCATGGCATATACGAGGCATTTGTTCCACACAGTTTTTTAAGGTATGTGCCAGGAATTGCATTCCAAGCTTTCTTAAGTTCATCAGTAAGAGACTGCTGATTTGTGGGACGTGCTTTTCTGACTGATCGCTCCAATTATTTCCACACAGGCTCAATTGGAGAGAAGTCTGGAGACTGAGGGGGCCAAACCATCTTTTGAAGAACACCTCTTTTGTTGACATTTATTCAGCAATGGTCTGGTAACATCAATGTATACCTAAAGGTAAATTTAGGAAAATGGTGCATATCAATGAAAGCAAAGTCTGATCATGCATGTAAATACATCCCAAAATACATATAACTCATGCTGCTGGTTTTTAAGAAAGGCAAAGGCATTGTGAACAGAAACTTGAAGTTGCTTCCAAACTTTTGGCCTGTAGTGTATATTCTTGTACTTATATTTTTCCTACAAGTTATTCATTCATTTTGCTGGCCTGAGCTAGCCTCTGTAAAGTCATTTTGTATGACATATCCATACTATGTTGCAGCAGGGCAGATGAGGACATAATAAAGTTAGTTCCCTTTTTTTACATTTCCTTGGTTTTCTTTTCTTTTCTCTTTTTAACAGTTGAATTCACGTTGTTGCTCATTGTTGCAAGAGATGAGTGCCAAATATATTAGATTATCATTTCATTAGGCTTTTTATCATCATATATTATTGTATATTATCACTGCTGGAAAGTAACTAAATACATTTACTCAAGTACAGTTCTGAGGTTCCTGTACTTTACTTCAGTTTTTCAATTTTCTGCTTTCTTATACTTCTAATGATCTAAATCATCTAAAGAGTTCTAACCCTGTTTTCACATTTTGAAAACAGGGCTTTTACTTGCATTATAGTATTTCCTCACTGTGGTATTGCTGCTTTTACTCAATACAAGCTCTGAGTACTTCCTCTACTTCTGCATAATACTATGTAACATGAATGTTTTTAAGGAAATTTATTCAGGCAAACAAAGGCAGCTTTGGGGTCCTTGAGCCTTGTATGACGTCACCCAGCCTCCCTCGGTGCTTGGTGTGGAAAACGTGGAGGGCTAAACTTCACGGTGTGTTGAGGATTTACCTTCCAAACTAACCTTAGTAAGTTGTGTTACGACTCGCTTGTTTCAGCTGCAGTTATTTGATACTTTTCGTTGACATCTTGTGTTTTTTTCCTCTCGAATATTCGTTTAAATAAGTAAAACGTCAGTTAAAAGTCAAGCTAACTGTCATACTGAACCAGAGCATAAGCTAGCCGTGTTAACTTCAGAGCCTGCACTGCATCTTTTTCTGTCTTTATTTAAATTTTAGTCTGTTTCTGAGTGCACACTTATTAGCAACGATACCACAGTCGTATTATTTACCTGCTGTTAGAAATAACTGTTAGTCATGGTCGTTACTTAGTTTTTGGCAGGGCCACTTACATCTGTCATGTTTCTGTTCTCAGCTCTTTGGGAGGATCCACTGACACACACAAGAATGGAGTACATGCAAGCTCCTGCCACCAGCAGCCAGGGGAATATGTAAGTCAGCAAACATGTAAGGTCTTTGTGTCCTTAAAACTGAAGAGTTGTCACATTTGCCAAGCAATATCTGGTAATGTATCATAAAGAATATTAGGCTGTGCGCAAGCTCTTAAAGATATAACAAGTAGGATGTTCTGTAAAAAGTGATGTATAGACTGTAGTCTTCTGATCTCTCAAAGTGCTTTACAGTACGTGTCATTCATCCTATCCACTCACACACAGATGACAGAGGCAATTTGGGGTTCATTAGCTTGCTCAAAGCCAATTTGTCATGTGGACTGGATGACCTGGGGATTGAATTAGCAATCTTGTGATTAGTGGACAACCTGCTGTATCTTCAGCTACAGCTGCCAAAATCCGCCTCAATAATAATTTATGACCTACAAGAAGTGGGCCGCGGTGACAGTATATGCAGAGACCCTCTGCCCTCTGTCTGGATGTTCTTATTTTGCTTTGTTCAGGATGTGTTTGCGTATCAACTTTTGGGCAGTGGTGTGTAGCTCCCAGCCAATAACAACATGCAAGACAATGGTGAATGTTTATGAACAGCAACCAACAAATCTTACTCGTTATACCTTTAAATCTGAAATGTCAAGGCTTCCCACTTGCACTGTAACTACTAAGAGCATTTTTCTAAACTATAACAATGGGGATAACCCAATAATATAAACTATGTTATGCTTGGGGAGCAGTAATGTATAGAATATGTTGTTTTTATTGAATAGTCTAAAAGACAAAAAACATGTTTATTGATTGACTCAAATGTGTATGTATTACAGAGTCTTAACAATGTTGCTTCTCTCCTCCGCAGCCTGTGCTGTACCTGTGGCGTGCCCATTCCTCCCAACCCAGCCAACATGTGTGTAGCCTGCCTGCGTACACAGGTTGACATCTCAGAGGGGATCCCCAAGCAAGTCACAGTGCACTTCTGCAAACAGTGTGAAAGGTCTGTTCCATACATTTTTTGCAGTACACAGATTAGTTCCCTCTCAAAACACATTTTCAGGTGCAAAACACTTATGTCAGGAAAGTTGAGACTTGAATGTACTTCTTCCTGTTCCATGCAGGTACTTACAGCCTCCAGCCACCTGGGTACAGTGTGCTCTGGAGTCCAGAGAACTACTGGCCCTTTGCCTGAAGAAACTTAAAAGCTCTATGACCAAAGTAAGTTTCATTCCTTTTAAACTTCACAAAAGGCAACAGTATATTTGCACTCAGATGAAAGACACAAAAGTCTTGGTCCCTCAAAATCTTGGGATTCCACGATTAAGATTTTCTTGTGACTGAGCCAGCTAATTTTTACTGCATTCTTATTTTATTTTTCCAAAGAAAAGTTTTTAAATTTTGAGTTCATTATCTTTGTTTGGCTTGTCATGAGGCTTTTTGAGTGTGTGCAGAGGAAAAAGCTCACACACAAGTGAATTGTAACCTCTTATAAAGTATTTCTGCTTAGTATCATAAAATAAATGATGACTTCAATGAAAACATTTGCACACACCTTTATTCAAACTGAAAATTAATATATAATCTTCATGTTTATATTATTCTTTGCTGGTCTTGCATTTTCATAATATGTTTTCACCCTTTGTATCTGACATGTCATGATGATGTTCACCATCTTTACCACAGCACTTGTGAATGTCGGGACTCATGCTACTTCATACAACTCTGCAACACCTCTCTCCTCACAGGTGCGTCTCATTGATGCTGGCTTCCTGTGGACAGAGCCGCACTCCAAAAGGATTAAGATGAAAGTGACCATCCAGAAAGAGGTAAAAGGCAGAGTGGAAGTGATAAGCATGGGAGAGTGACATTCAAACTCATGGGATAAAAAACAAAACTATTCTAGGATCTGAGACAGGCAATGTGTTTTTCATCTAAAGGTTATCTGGCTTGTTTGTTCAGGTGGTACTTGGCAGCAAGCGCAGTTTATGTTTGAATGTAACACTTATTTACACATATTTAATGCATATGAAAATGTAATGTCAACTCCAACATCTAATTACAATAAGTCACACGGGGACAATCGCATATGAACAGTCTTCAAGATAAACATCTGTTCCTGACTGTGTTAATGTGTGTTTGAGAGTAGTGAGTTTTGCCAGTGGCTGTCATCTCATCTCCTTGGCCTTTAGTGAGAACCTGAGCCTGGTGCTTCTCAGAGCCAACTCTTTTGTTTTTTCTGTCGGGTGGGTCTGTATAATGTCTGCAGATCCCACTGGTCAGATATTTTCCAAAACGGCAATAGGCTAAAATGGCAACATGAATGTTTTCCCTGCTGTCAGAGGTCACTGTGTAACTTGTTGCTGTCTTTGCCTCTCCAGGTGATGAATGGTGCGATCCTGCAGCAGGTGTTTGTGGTCGAGTTTGTCGTCCAGTACCAGATGTGTGACGACTGCCACCGTGTGGAAGCCAAGGACTTCTGGAAGGCCGTGGTTCAAGTTAGGCAGAAGGTAAGAAATATACTTTATACTTATTAAATTTATTTTACTTTTTACCTGAATTCTACTCACATTTAGCTGATGAAAAATATTATTAAATAAACTGGATACATGGTATATGCTTATGCTTCTATGAAATATTTATTGATTCGTTTAAACATTAGCAGTTTTGTTTTGTCAGAGGGTATATTTTCTGAATATGGTTGTCCTGGTAGCAAACGTCTCTTGGGAAAAACACAAAAGCTACAAAAGCTATAAAATGTATAACCCATGTTTACCAAAATGTCGGCCATTTGTATTTTCTTCTCTGACACCGCTTAATTAAGACCAGATTTTTCAGTCTGGTCCCTCATTTTTCCATTTAAAGTGTACTCACTCCATTAGTTTGCCTTAATTTGGCAGTTGTGTATTAAAGTTGTGTATTAAAACCTGAACCTTTGTCTGTATGTTTTGTGTAAAAGCTCTTGGTATTTGCCAGAAAATACAACACTAAATCCCTGGATTGCACTTTTTCCTTTTCATCACTGATGTGTGGATGTAAAGCAAGCTTAGACAGTAGACGATGGAGACGATTACTTGAAAATGGGCAAATTCAGTCCTTCAGGATCCCTTATCACTACCATTAAACTAAAAATAAGCTTAAGCTACCCTCAGCGATTATATCACTTAATGCCTTCTGCAGCTACTTCACAATACAAGCCAAAGTCAAATCTCTTCTCTGAGAAGCTTTTACGGTGAAACAGCTATACAGGAAGTTCGAATTAACAGCACGCTAAAACCATGACAGCCAACTTGTCCTCACTTGTTTCCCAGCAGTGCTTTGCCCCCAGGATCCATCTTTCTAGTGGCAGTAAAAAAAATATCAATACAGCCTTCAGGGCTGAAGGTCTTAAGTCTAGTGTTTTTCTGAAAGGTCAAATGTGGCAACAGGTAGTAGCAGATTATTTTATACCTGCAGTTTTAAGTAATAAGGACAAGGGATTGGTGGGATCTGTACAAATCTCTGACTGATTGTGATGCTGATTTTTTTTTTTTTTTTTTCCTTTGCAGACGGTTCATAAAAAGACCTTCTACTATCTAGAGCAGCTGATCTTAAAGCACAAACTCCACCAGAATGCCCTCAACATCAAAGAAATCCATGGTAGGTTAATGGTTTCTGATTTATCACACTTCATATTTCACGTATGTTACCGTACAGATCTTTAGAGGGAGGGCCGTGCTGTCTCCCTCTGGGCCTTTCACCAAATTACGCTGAAAAATACCAAACTTGTCTAATTCGTCACTGGCGTAACTAATGAGGATTACAACTAAGCAGAACATAATGATGTGTCGAATGTTAATTACCCCTTCCCCCACCAGACAGCAAGCCATGCATGCATATCACTGGCGCCAATCAGCCCATACAGCTGTCCTCGCATGGGCCTCAGAGGGGCATGTGTTGGGCATCTAATCAGCGTGTTGTAATCAGAGCAGGCATTCCATACCGAATTCCTGCAATGCAAGCTTGATTCATACCCTATTTAGAGATGCTAACTGCAAAATCCATAAACTGGGACACACATGCTGTGAATTGACTGACAGCTCAGCAGCAGCTCTCTGTGCTCTTAGACAGAACTGTGAAGTGCAGTGTTGGCCGAGAGTGTGGTTTTTAAATCATCCCCATATCTCGGCAAGAGTTAAAAGCTTTATGAAGGTAAACATGTGGCCAACATGTGTTCTCCCATCTTCATCTGCTCTCTTGAGCGTGTTGCCTGCATGCACGTTTGCGATTAATTTATCGATGGAGAGTTTGACGACGGTACTGTTCTCTCTCAGATGGGATTGATTTCTACTACGGCTCCAAGCAGCACGCACAGAAGATGGTTGACTTCCTCCAGTGCACCGTGCCATGCAGGTGAGCAGCGCCTCAGAAAGAAAAACAACGCTCTGTGTTAATACAACATTCACCCTTTTTTTTTTTTTTTTTTTTCCCTCCATTCAGACTGAGTATGGTGGCCTCCCTTAAGTCATTGTTATCATCCACCAATCCAGAAGTTTTTAAGCAAATATGTTTATGTCACAGAAAAATAATTTTCTTGTAGGTGTGCATCAAAATGTGGGTTAAAGTGAATAAACGTCCAAATAAAAGAAAGAAACTCAGATAGTACATAATGAGTCTTCTAGATGTCAGGACAGCATGTTGACATGACCTTCAACAGTTTTACTGCACTACACTTGTCTTATCCATGTGTACAATGCGTCTCTTTTTTTGCATGTAGGCTCTTTTGTTTTTTTTTTATTTATCCAACTGAAACAAGCAAACTCTGCTATGTCTCTGATGTCTGCAATAATAACAACAATAAAAAGTTTTTTTTTTTGTTTTTTTTTTTTAAAGGTCAAAGACATCCCAACGCCTCATCTCTCACGACATCCATTCAAACACGTACAACTACAAAGAGCACCTTCTCTGTGGAGATCGTACCTGTTTGCAAGGTATGTGGCCATTTGATTTATTTTACTTATCAACTGACGTTTGATTTCACTCAAGTGACCCGCTGTTGGGAGCTGAGACACACCCGCATCCGCGGGCCCTCAATTTGTTGGTTTAGTGTAAATGTTGTGTTAGGAAGCTGCCCTTTGATCAGCTGACATGCAGATAGGAAAACCTGAAGCTGGCCAAGAATCCTTCATGTTATATTTGTTTCTGACAGTGGACTCAAATTTAACACATTTTACATTATAACTAAAGAAGGGATATAGAATCTTGGCAGGTGGGTATTTGTCATTTTCAGTGGTTACTTTTATCCTATTTGACACATAGCTTTAGTCTCGTATTTCAAAATAGCAAGCATGTTTGATTGATGTGGTCATTGAAGGTACTTTTAATAAATGAAAACAAGAATGTTAATAGTGTTTTGCTTGCTTCACCATCGACACATATCAACAGCTGAATTGGATCATTGTGTTTAAACTTCAACAGCCTTTTTAGCTCCCACATTGTTCTTTAAGTTTAAGATGAGTCAGACGCGAGTCAAGACGAGTCAGACGCCTCAGCTGCACAATAGCTTTCCCTTTGACCTCTGTTTGACCCCGGGTTGTCCGGTTTTGTCTGGTTGCCAGGACAACATAGTGTGCCTCTCACCGCGGCTGGCGCAGAGCCTGGGGAACATGGGTCAAGTGTGTGTGTGTGTCCGTGTCACCAGCACCATCCACCTCATCGATCCGAACACCCTGCAGAGTGAGTACTTCTACCGCCAGAGCTTTAACAGACACAGTTTAACTACAACTCAGCCTTTGAATCATTACTCTGATTAATTCAGTAATGTGATCTGTGTGAAAATAGAAAAATATTATGAAAGACCTGGTGTACATGTCAGACTTTTCATGCTCTCTAATTAGTAAGTTTAGTTGGTTTGAATGCACTAGATGGGGAGGAGTGGACATTCCTACAAAGTGTGTCCTTATTGTTGGCTTATAGTAAACAGAATCAAAAGTTTAATTAGACTAGTCCCTAAACAATTAACAGATTAAGCAGTTAATCAATCATATAGATTTTCATTTAAGTCATTAAAGTAATTTATCAATTACAAATCTGAAACATTCTTTATTTCCAGTTTTTCACATAAGGATTTGGTGCTTTCTCTATTTTAAATTATTGCAAACTGAATAACTTTGTTTTCACAGAGGTACAGAGGCAAACACAGAATTTGAAGAGATTACCTTAGAGTCAGATAAAAGTTTTTGCAGTTTTTTGACATTTTGATTATAAAAATAACCTTTCGCTGAAGTCCTAGATCACACTACTCACTTCATTATGGCTGCAACCAACATCAGTTTTAAGAAAAAGTAAAGAAAAAAAGCCTTATTTTGTCCATTAGTCCAAAACTCAAATATATTCAAAGACAATGAAAATGCTGCAGATCCTCAAAGTTAAGAATGTGCAGTTTTTCCATTTTTCTTTGATAAATGACTTAAAGTTAATACAATTTTAATGAATTCATTTTCATTCAAATTCATCAATTAGTTCATTTTGACTAATCAACTATTTAACAAGTGCTGCAGGTTTCTTTGAACGTTCAACAAACAGCATGTCCTGTGTAGTCCAGTGATATAACTGAGAGTCATTGCTTCGGTGAAACCCTCCAATGCTGCACTAAGCTGACCCCAGTCTGCCGACCACATGTTTGTCACAGCCGTCTTAACTCAACAGCGTCCCTCTGCTCCCAGTCACGACACAGTCCAAAAAAAAAAAAAAGGAAAAAAGAAACAGATTTTTACTTTGCATTATGCATGCTGTCATAGCATAGTCAGCCCATTTGGAGGGATTATAATCAATACTGGTATGGTGACAATTAGCAGTGATGTGTTTCCTCTGTATCTGGTGTAATCACTCATTATGAGAGAGACCGAGCACTCCTCAACAGAATTTTGACATTGTGGAAGCGGCACACACGTTTTTAATTATTCTTCAAAGAGCAGGCTATTTTTGTTGCAGAAAGTTTTTCAGCATGCTGAATAGCAGAAACTGCCTCGAGGCAGAGTCTGTTCGGCACATTTGGGCTGCAGTGGGCAATTAACTCCAGTATTAAAAATATTTGTGTTGCTGTTTGTCTGCTTGTAGTTTACTTGGAGCATAGACAGAAACATATCGCTCTGTCTGGTTTATTTGGAATATGCACAGAAAGAAAAACACATTGGCAGATAAATCAGCTTGATATTATTTTTAGTGCCCACATGGCTTTCAGATTAAGGAACTTGTTGGAAATATTTCAAACTGTCAAATGTTTAAAGAGTAAGTAATTTCTTGAAGAGCTGTCTGTGAAATGAGAAGAGATGAAGTATGTGTGACTTATCTTTATTAAAAATAAAAGGGAACTAATTTGTGTTCATGTTTCTGGATGTCTGCTCTGATGACTAGTCTTATCAGACTAGAACTGTCACTAATAAACACACAAATAATCCCTAACTCACTAGTTGCTGAGGTGGATGGGAGCACATACTGGCGTAACCCCTTCAACAGCCTCTGTAACCCACGGCAACTGGAGGAGTTTATCGTCATGGACGTTGACATCATCAGAGACCAGAAACTGGGTGCTGGAGCTGGCATGAGGTCCAATAAGGTAAGGCTGCGAGTGGGTTTGTTTGTTTGTGTGTGGTGTTGCAGAACAGATTGCATTATGGGGGAACATTGCTTTTCTTTTGGAAGCAAAATCAATAGCGAACCATTACATTATCCCCGAGCCTGTATGCGGGATTCAAGGCAAAACGACACAAACACACAGCAGCGTTTGTTTGGATGGAGCAGGGAATGAGGTTTGTGGGGACAATGTTCACGCGCTCTTTCCTCTGTCTGAATGTTGCATTAGTATCGATACAACTGTCTGAAAAGATTGGAACTGAAGAACAAGAGTAATGTTGTTTCAGTGGCTTGACTCTGCATTTATATATATATATATATATATATATATATATATATATATATATATATATATATATATATATATATATATATATATATATATATATATATATATGTGTGTGTGTGTGTGTGTGTGTGTGTGTTGCAGCACACCCTGGCTGAGGTGTGGGTTCAGAAAACATCAGAGATGGACACCAGTCAGCAGTATCACTGCCGCACATTCCTGGGCCACCTACTCAACATCGGAGACCTGGTGCTGGGGTGAGTGTGAGGGATTGATGCAAAGTTCAGAAAAGAGTGATAACAGGCTTTCTACGTTTGATAGCTCATTTTACTTCTCACCCTACAGGTTTGACTTTGCCAATTCCAACGTCAATGATGAGTACCTGAATAAGATGAACCCTCACCACGTCCCTGATGTGGTAAGTTCACTGAACATCCTCAGTGAATGAACCTGGGCCTCTGATGGTGCCTTCAGTAGCTATTGTTGACTTGATTAACACTGACCTCTTGTGGCAACTTAAAAAACTGACTCTAGATATGATCACGTCCTTGGAGAAGTACTATATTCCTGCATAGCATCACATAAGAAAAGCATGCCTGTCGGACTATTTCTTGTAGTTTGTGTATTTAATGTATTAATGGATGTTACGTGATTGCGTAATCTCCAAGGTGCTGATCAAGAAGAGCTACGACCGCACCAGGAGGGTGAAGCGCAGGAACTGGAAACTGCAGGAGATGGCCAGAGACCGTGAGGGCATGGACACAGATGATGAGAGGTACAGAGAGTAATGCTGAGTTTCTGAATTAAGCTTCAAGAATTTGTTGTCTCAATCACCACCTCTCTGTGCTGTCTGTGCTATCTGGTAGACATCTCTAACTAGTTAGCTTCAAAGGATAATACTAATGATATTCTATAGTTTGAAAAGACCTCTTCTATAATTTACTAAAACATACTGGCTTTGTGGTTTTTAGCAGATATTACTCAAACAGAAGTAAATAGTGCTTATGTTGGGGACTATTCTCTTGATCGTGTTGAAAAAAACAAGTCATCATTGTTTTTGGACAAGGGTGAAGAATCTTAATAAAATGTCATTTTGTGGTTTTATTCCCACAAAAAAAGGAGAGTATAAGATTATATATACATTTTTATTAAACTAGATTTATTCTAGTTCTTGGGGAAGTTTGTTTTCTGCACAAATGTCTCTCACTCAGAAAAATAAGGGAAAACGCTTAACATACCTGAGGCAGTGACTTAAGACATGGCATTGTTTTTGCTTAGTTGGTGAATAGTCTGAAGATGTGCCAACAAGGCTAGGTATCCTGTGGATATGTTTTTCTCTGTAAAGTCGTGCCGCATGGCTTTTCCTTCAACTTGCTTTTCTGTCTTCAGACAATACCAGGACTTCCTGGAGGACCTGGAGGAGGATGAGGCTCTGAGGAAGAATGTTAACATCTACAGAGGTGAGCAGCCAGACAATGCAGATTTTCCACAGCACCGGTATCCCCAGAGACTCCAGCCCTTCAGTTTATGTTGACATACTTATGTTCCATTGTTGCAGCTTAAATTGTTGAGATATGGCTCATTTACCATCAATGTGTGCTTAAGCTGCTAATAGATGAAATGTCACACACTTTATTCCTGATGATGTATTGGATAGTTAATGAACAGAGGTTGATTTGTTCTTTTTTTTTTTCCCAGATGTGTCAAAGATCCCAGTAGAGAGCGACACTGATGATGATGGAGCGCCACGCATCTCCCTGGCAGAGATGCTGGAGGAGCTCAGCCTAACAGATGCCACAGGAGAAGATGGCGCCGACATGATGACAGACTAGCCAGTCGATGTCCTGCCCGTGTGACGCTGACGGCTGATCTGTCAGATGCAGGTCCGCTGATGATTCGGTGATAGAATTACATACATGGCTGAGGCCTCTGACCGTGAACTGACAGCAGATTGAGGACTGATTGAACCACTGACAAATGAGGTTTCATACTAAAAAAATCCACAGCTCATCAGACTGTGGTGGAATGACTCATAACAGTTAAATCCCATAAATTGTGGGTTGTAATGGTGCCACTTGGTAAGAAACACATTTCTGCTGAGAAACTGGACTTTATTTCAACTGATCATTTAGCTCATCCGCCTAATCTCAGTGGATTTCTATCTTCACACTGGGCCTACAAAATTATAGTTTTCAGCTATTTCTAGTACTCTTTTTTTCATGTAACATTTTGAAGTGATGTGGAAATGGAGTGCAGTTCACTATATAAAAATAAATATTTGTCCTAATGCACACTTTTCATAGATATTTTCTGTTTTGAGATGTCAGTGTTATAATCTGTGTCCCAAATCCATACAGCATACTAATTCTATACAATAATATACTAATCATTGTAGAAATAATACAATAAGTGTAACATCAGATGTCAGTCAAACTGGAGCTTGGGAAAGCTGCTGCCAATAATACTTCACAAAAAGATTTAATGCTTGTTTTTGTTTTCAAAGATGTTTTTTGAGCTGTTTCATTACCATCCACAGTTATTTAATTTTTACCACCTGTGAGCTGCTCCTCCTTTATGCCCTGTGGGAGAAGTGTGAGCATCAAAATTTATTTTTAACTGCCTTGTTGAGTCAGTATGGTCTGGAAATATGACACTTTGTCAAGTACTTGGCTGTAGGGATCCACCAGAGGGAGCTTTGTGCCACTAAGAAAAGTCAGTTAGTGCATTCAAATAAGACACACTTGTGGTAAGTTGGACCTGACCTGTTAATAGTGTAAATTGGCTGTCGTTGGCAGTATTGAAATACTCACCCAGCTGTAGCACCTTTTCAGCCAGAGTGTTGTCTGTGCTCTGATATGGGCTGATGCTGGAGGTACAAATGAGAATTAAGGCTGCTCTGAATAACAGTGATGTTTTCATGTAATCTGGAGAATTGTGCAACTGATTGGAGCCATGGATCAGGCATAAAGAGCTCCCAACTCCACCCCAGTTATATGCCATATGTACTGTGTATATGCAGGTAGAAAATTTTGTCAATGCTAGATCCCACTCGAGTGTTTCTAAAAAAACATGACACATTAACATTTGGATACTTTGCACCCAGAAATGCTCAAGATGAAAAAGCAGTAAAATTAGGATTTTTTATGAATAATAAATTATCCAACCATTGTGATAAGTCAAACCATTCAAAAGTTAAGCAGATTTTAAATAGTTTCTGGTAGTTGTACTGTATTTAATTTTAGCAGTTGATATTTGTGCAGATTAGGTGTCAGGGATTTAGATAATTCTTGATGATTTGTTTTTTTAAACCTCAACATCTGCTCACACACAACCTCCTACTCAGCATTAAATCCAAAGAGGTAGTTGAGTTGTTGTTTTTTTTTTTCTTAGTCACCATTTTTTTTTGCAGACCTACTGTTATGAGACTTTATGTAATCTAAGACACCAGGGGAATGTGTGTATCACAGGCTGTATTAGTCTGTGTGACATGTCTCGTGTTCTGACGTGAAGAGGGAGGAGGAGGAGGCCCAGTCTTGTTTTTCCACAAACCTGAGCTGGTTGTTAACTGTAATTAGATCTACTTGGGAAAGTGAATGGGTGAATCCCCTTTGGGTGTTTGTGTGAGCGGGTGGGGGCAACAACAGCGGGGTTCTCCTTTTTTTTTTTTTTTTTTTTTTTTTTTTTCCTTCTTCCAATCACCCTCCTATTGACCTGATTTTCTCCCACCATCTTTGCATGTGACAAACTGAGCCCTTGTGACCCAAATGCTTTGCCTCAAGGCCCCTTCCAACCAATTTCTAGCATTACAGACTTGCTCTCCAAATATAAGAGGGCCAGCGGCAAGTTGGTGGAGCTTTGATTCTCAACACCTAAGCTGCTGAGGTCTAAGGAGGCCAGGACAGCAGTCGATATTTACACCACAAAGAGGTGTAAAATCTCTGCGAGGGGAACAGTGTCGTTCATGCGGTGCGTTTGGCATTTTGAAGCTGTCCTCATCCTTGTGACGCTAACGCAATGCCAGTGTATCCACGCGTAACCGGTGAGCCACAATGGCTCTCGCAGAGTTTACACATCAATAATGCATAGTGTCTTCAAATGCAAGAACGGAGCAGGTCAGCAAACATTGGGTACGTGGAGGATAAGATTTCCTAACTGTGTCTGATTGCCCCAAAACAAAGGGGACACTTCTCAGCTTATACTTAGACTTCTCTTCCAGGGGGTGTTTGGTTGTGTTTTGGTTCTCTTGGTTGTCCTTCAGGTCTTCAGGTTATTCAGTTAACCTGGAAACGCCACTCAAGGCAGGAAGAGAAGACACAGGCTAAATCAGTGTTTTCTTGCTTTAATATTTGTGTCTGAGTTTGTATAGTAGTTTTTGGTGCTTGTTTTTTTTTTGTTTTTTTGTTTTTGTTTTTACAAAACAGACCCACAGCTGCTGTTGAAATTGGTCATCTCTCTGATAAACAGTCAGTCACACACTTAAGTCAGTTCTCTGTCCCTGTATTCAACACAGCATTATCATTCATCATTACCATACACAGCCATGTATCTGCCATCAGTATGTCAAAACACGTAGACTTCATTTATTCAGACTATAAACAGCAGAAATTGGTAAGTGACAGGATTTTATTTGCATATTCCTAAAATAACTGAGAGTAAGGACTACAGATGCAGCTGATGTGATCTTGTAGAAACAGCCTGCAACATATTCTCATCAATAAGGTGGGTCGGGCTTGTGGAGGATCCGACCCTCAGTTTAACTAACAGAAAGGAGGTGTTCAAGAGAAAGAGGGCTCATGGTGAATGGCTGAGGATGCAGAAGCAGTCAGAAAGTAGACCCCCCCCCCCCCCGCTCAGTGAATGACTTCCTGTCTGTTTATCATTTGGCTCCCACGTACAACAAACTGCAACATCCCTGCGCTGCGGTGGAGGTGATGTGATGTCTCCGCTTGCTTTTCCCCATCCTGTGCAGCAGAGCGGCGGTGCTGCTGCCGCCGCTGCGTCAGAGGAGGCACTGCGGCGCAGAGTCAGGCTGCAGCGTGCTGGTGGGACGGATGCGCAGAGGGGTGCGACACGGAGCGGGCAAAGTTTAAAGATGCTGCAAGAAGCGGCGGACTTTACATGGATGCAATAGAGCTGCTGACACAGACTCCCCCCTCCCTTCCTCCCTCCCTGAGCATCTGATGCGAGTGAGCCTTTTTTTTTTTTTTTTTTTAAATGGCTGCGTAAACACGCGCCGGCCTGTGCGTTCAAGTCCTCGGTTGCTCCACCTGCACGATCTGTGAACCAGGTGAGTGTAAGCACGGGTGGTGGGTGTGGTGTCCTCACAGTCTGTATGACCCACCACATATAGGCCGGTGGCAAACTGGCGAGGCAGCTTTTTTTTGGTTTACACAAAGCAGCGGAGCGGCAGCGGGACGCGGGCTGTTGTCTGTGGCTCGTCTCTCCATCAGTAGTTGATATCCAAAGGGGGATCGCACGTCGTCTGTGAAGGTGAGTCGGGATATGGATTCGGTTATGCACAATACTGATAAATCCCCTCTGATATTGTGTCTATGAAAAAAAAAAAAAAATTAAAATTAATATTAAATGAGAAATAGTGATGAATTTTGATAATTGTTGTGTGCAGATCATTGCGTTTACACCATTTGGAAAGGAGCCACCACTTCTTTTTAAAGTTATTTTTTGTAGTTTTATGGGCCACACTTGGAAATTTAAGTATTTATGAAGATATTTTTATTAATGTACCATCCTAATTCTGATTAAATAACACTGATCATCACAGAAAACTGCCTAAATGCGCTTTGTAGTAACTTTTAGTATACTCAATTAAAAACAAGTAGTATTTATATCAAGGGTGTTAATTTGGGTACATCCTGTAGCCGGTAGTTTCCCCTGGGTTGTTTTTCCTTCTTTTCCTATTTAAAGTACATTCTACAAAGGCGGTGCACCTGCAGCGCACCTGTTGGCCCCGCCCCCTACCTGTAGCAGGATCTTAGGGCCTGCGGCGATGTAAACCTCTCTCCAAATGAACGCATGGCTTTGCATCAAGCATTTGGAAAACGGAAACCTAATTGCAAACGCTATAAACAATGCACCGACAGCTTTTAAACATGTTAATTCGCCCGTATGTGCGCGGCCTGTTCAAGCCTGTTCGGGCTCTGTAGGGGAGGCAGCAGTTGCTTACATGCCTCCCCACATGGTGTAAACGTATTCGTAAGTGTCCCATGCGTGTATGTGTATCCACTGTGGGAATAACTGTGACAAGAAAATAAGGGAGGTCTGTTATGTGTGGGACCCCTGGGTTTAATTTAATTGCTTTTTCTCTACCCACACAACTGAAGTGTGTGGGTATCAGTGTGAACTGATAAGACCCCTAGCCCCCATGAGGCCTTCTTGATTGCCCCCTCAGGGTTCTGCTGTGGGTTTGGAGGGGCGAGAGGAGTGCTCCTAATTCCCATTCACACCTCCTAATTAATAAACACACAGCAATTCAAGGATTATTTTCCATTGTGGTTACACTGTTAGGATAATGGTTACCACCAGAAGAGTATAAAGAGTTAGTATTCATGATTGAAAATTGAAAATATGAAATATGATAGAAAATTACGAAATAATGCAAGACTTCCTCATTGAATTTATTTCAAATATAAGTTGCGTTTAAGAGGTAACTTTTGCTGGAAAGTAACTAAGTACAGCCTATATTTAATAATTACCAATTGCAAGTACATGTATGTTACTGGAGTATTATCATATCTTATACTTCAACTTTTTATATTACTATGTACATCTGACAACTTTAGTTATTAGTACTTTAATATGAAGACTATATGAAGAAAGATAAAATATTTAATCATGATATATGATGCACTGTAATAGATTCAACTACACAACGGAATATAAAGTAGTAATATGCTGTTTTGATCAACATGAAATGCTACTTTAATATTTAATTTGATAAAAGTTAATACATTTAATTTTATAAAAATGATTAAATTAATTGAACAGATTTTGCTGTAAATTCTGTACTTCCACTAAAATCAATCAAATGCAGGACCTGAAAAATTGTTTTTACCTTGAGGTACTGGCTCTGTGTCCTCTCTGTGTGTTCATAGGCATGTGGTCATTTAAATTCTTGTAACCACTCTTTTCCAATCCTCTACCTTCCTCTCTCACTTTCCCCACTGTGTTTTCATCCTCTCCACATCCTCCTTTCACACCATCTCTTTCCTCCGGCTTGAATCTCTCAACACTCCGCTTCCCCTCCGTCCAGCTTGCAAGATGAACTTCAAGAACTTTAGGGAGTACCTGGCCTGGCTCTACTACCAGTACCTGCTCATCACCGGCATCTATGTGCTGGAGCCCTGGGAAAAGTCCATCTTCAACTCCATCCTCTTCTCCGCCATTGCCATGGTGATCTACACCTCATATGTCTTTGTGCCCATCCACGTGCGTCTCGCGTTGGAATTTTTCTCTGGGATCTTCGGCGGGCAGCCCGAGAGCACTATGGCACTCATGAACTAAAAGAAGGGGAGAGAGAGAGGCAGTGGATGGGTGGATCAGCATGAGTCCCCAAATCATTCCCTAAAACTCAGCTCCATAGCTAACCCTTGAGTGCTTCTTTACACCACATTCACCCTGAACCACAGCTGTGAATCACCTCAGCTAATCAAGACTGAAAACATGAAGATTTTAATGGAATGATCTGGAAATCAGAGCCTGTCTATCTTCTTTACATCCCAAACCCTCTGGCCTTACCCCATGGTATTAGACACGCAACTGTACATTACTTTCACACCCTTGCTGTGAAACGTCTTGTAAAATGTTGTTTGTCCTGTGTTTTTGTTTTTTTTCACCATATGTCCTGTGTGAATGCATACCACCCCTGGGTTTTGCATGATAGGGTCATATGTGGGTAGTACATTTGCATGCTCATCTCACTACTAAATGCTGCCACTATGCTACGACCTTCCATCAGGACATTTAAGCTAAAGGGGCACTCCAGCGATTTAGTTTGTCACTTCCATGAAATTGGGGGGGCTCGTTGGAGGCTGATTAAAAAGAGAGTGATCATAATCGAGGCGACACAGGCCGAGATATCCTGACGTTTAGTCTCAAGTCAAAAAATACTGGATCCTACAATTCCTTTATTACAACTCATAAGGGAAGACCTCTCTGACTGGATTATACACATCTTCTAAACCCAGCACGCCAAGTGGGTTATTATTCAGACTTTGGATGTGTCCAAAATAACTGCTTACTATATAGTGCACTATATTTAAATTTTGTCATGTTATAATGTCCGAATTCGGAGTGTGAAATTTCTGTACTATATGGTCTCCTCAAAAGTTCCAACAATGGAACAAAAAAAGTAGTGTCCATGGCATATGCACTACTTTATGCAATCAGTCCCACAATTCAATTATAGATGTAAAAATGGCTGTTGTGTGACTCTAGAAGCTGGCAGTGTTGATGGAAAATGAAGATGATTCGTAAGTGTCTGAATTCTCAATTTACTGCCTACTTTAGAGTAAAACTACAGAGTGTTAAATATATAGGGAGAAGTGAATAAGTGAACGAAGGAGTGATTTCAGACACAGCCATGGGAGAGCTCCCTCCAGAGCCACAGAAAACATTGTAGAGCTGTTTTCACCGGCTGATTAGGACTCTCTGTGATGAGTGAACTGAGCCTGATGTGTGGGTAAAACCAGTGGAGTGCCCCTTTAAGTCTGTGTTCATTTGCTGCATCCGTGATGCCGTGTTATAACTGCTCTCTCATCAAAGGGGAGCTTGTACTCATCCCAACTTTTTTGACATGCACTTAATGTTACTGGTTGATCTGTGGTTTTGTATCAGAACCACTATCACCGTTTTTTTTTAGTTGCCTTAATGCACAGTAATGCTAACTGGCAGGGTACTTCGCGCATTTCAAGTCACTGTATAGCTTATCTTCAAAGAGAGAGAGAGAGTGGATGGAAAAGCCTAAGTTATGCAATGAATCTAAAAGCGATCTGTTACACAGCTGAGGAATGTTTGTCCCAGGCCTACATTTACCGATTTACTAGTCAAAAGTGAGTAATAAAAGGAAATAACAGCATACATGCGTGCCAAGCCCTCTTTTTATCTCTTGTTTTTTAACTGTTGGTATGTCAGGAAGGTGTACTCAGCACTGAGCATGAGCAAATATTGATATAACACACCTTTGCGTTTTAGGCTTGGCTTTGTTAATGACATAGCTTTACCTAATCAACAGCCTCTGAACTCAAAGCAGAACTGCTTCACCGTCATGTGCAAAATGCAAAGGATCCACATTCAAACTGGCCTGACTGAAAAGGGAAGCCTGACTGGCTGACAAAAACACTGTCTTCCTCACCTATAGTTGATCTATAGAGAATGAAGTGGGGAGAGGGAAGGAGTCGTGGTGTATCTGGTAGTTGTGATGAGCATTGCATTTAGTTATGTGCTTAAGATCATGTGTGATTATTTGTGCTTTGGGTCAAGGGATCGCTGGTTACTGTCTAATCATAATTGTTATGTTAAATTTATTTATATGGAGTTATATATTTATATACACTGGTAAATGCTTGGCTGGTTACAATGTCAGTTACCAAAACCACTTTGATTATTTATATCTGTTTTCTCTTGTGGACATAACTGACACACAAGTTGTTCTTTACTTTGTTTCTCCACCTAAAAGCGCTTTTGTAATGTTCCCAGTTTGTGTCTTTTCATTTCAATTGTTTTAAACATTTGCAGTGTGTAGTCCCTGACTTTTCCTGTACAATGAATGAAGAGCTCTCTGAGAAGCTTTTTTTTTTTTTTTTTCACCGTTCACCAAATGAATGTTTTATTTATACATGAAAGCAACACGTCACTGCAATATTCAGAAAATAAAGACATCTGAAGACAACTGTTCTCTTTCTCATCCTAGTCTGTGTATATATTTTGAAATATGCATTCATTCAGAATATACTGTCAACTCTACGTCACACAGAGCAGTTACTTTGAAATGGAAGAACAAGCAAAACAAAGGCTCATGGGCAGCACATTCCTCATACAATTGGCTGTACCACATAAGTGAAATCACACAATAAGAGGCAGAGCCACCAAACCAGTTCTCCCTAGACAGTTCAGGAATGAATACCCAGAGGCTTCGCTTTCCCCTCCGCAGATACTAGGTAACCTGCTTATGCCCACAAAGCCCTATTTACCTGAAGCCTGCCATGTCCACCGTCTTTGTTGGAACAAACACAGTAAATAAATGTAAAGGATGAGAACCTAAACCGGTTATAAAGACTTGCTGGTGGTGATGGTGTGAAATTGAAAGTTGCTCTGTACATGCAAATTTCCTACAATCACTATAATCATGGATGGTGGGATGCAGGAAATTTGTTTGGTTGTCAGTTTGGCTGCAGTAGATGAACTGGCCAGGTAACTATGTTTATGCCCTGTAACTGGACACCTTCATCTAGTTTTTCTTTTTTTTTTTTTCCAGGAACACAATAGCTGCAACACCCTCAGACCTCAGCCTGCACATCCAAGCTCATCCTGAAGTACGACTGATAGTTCTCGCCGTTGCCGTCCTTTCTTTGTCTTTTCTTTTCTTTCCTCTCTTCTCCTTTCATTTCCTTGGCTTCCTTTCCCTTCCACTCCTTACCTCCTTTTCCTTCCCTTACCCCCATCTCCCTATTTTTCCTTTGCTTTCCATTCCTCTTTTTCCTTTCCTTTCATTTCCTTTTCTTTCCTTCTCCCCCTTTTTCTTCCCATTTCTGTCCTCTTTTCCTTTTCTCTATCCTCGTGTCATTTCCCCCTCTCAACTCCTCTCCTCTCCTCTCCTCTTCCTTTTTTCTATTCTCTCCTCTCCTCTCTTTTCCTTTCTTTCCAACTATCATCTCCCATACCTCACTTCCTGTGCTCTCCACTTACATAAAAAGACGAGGTACTATTTTTTTTCTCATGGCACCCTTCATAGTAAAGATCTTTTTTTAAGTGTGCCTCAGGTTCTTTGAAGCGCTGTCCTCTGTTTACCCTGAACATGTCCATTTTTATCCCAAGAAGGAAGAGGCCAGAGGTTATCTCCATAATGACAAGGTGTAAACAAAGCTATCTGCAGACTCAAACGCTCTCAAAACACTCAGATGGGTGGTGTATTGTTCCTGTTGTGTTTACACAAGGTCTGTGACCGTTTCTCCCAAATAAGACTGTGGGGTACACGTAGCAACTGTAGCCACACGCAGACAGAGAAGTACGTGTACACAGAAAACACACACAGACATACACGCCAACACTGCCTGCGGAGCCAGGTTTCAGTTTACAAGGAAACCCCAGAAAGTCTTCAAAAATTAATATCATTGCCAACATTCAATAACTTCTTCCTCTTCTTTGGCTCAAGTCTCACCAACACACACACACAACTTAACTGCCTCTTGCAATAGGTGCTACTGTTCAGCTTGCCCTTCCTACAGGTGTGTGCCATTACAATGAATGTCTCCATGGAAGACATGGACAACAATAGACACACTGACACACACACACACACACACACACACACACACACACACACACACACACACACAGCATTACTGCTTGTAATTTGTGATATATTTCTCTGAATCTCTTCTGTTCTCTGCTTTTCAATCCTTTCCTTTATCAAGGCTAAATAATTTTCCTCAGAAACTTTAAGGAAGGTACCTAACACGTTTCATGTGTTGAAATATAAATATGTTAAAATATAATAATAATAATAATAATATATATATATATATATATATATATATATATATATATATATATATATATATATATATATATATATATATATATAAAAAAAAGTCAGTTGTTCTCATGTTTTTGTCTTTTTATTCATCTTGGGTTTGTTTCCTTTTTGATGTTGGTGTATACATGTATAAGGTACAATAATCATTCTGATAATTTCAGTAGACAAACATACTGAATGAATGTCACTGTCTTCTAATCACGAATCAATCAGGATAGCCTTTTAAAGCTAATGATTTCAACAGCATGTTAAATCTACTTGCACTGCAACCCTTTTCATTACCCAAAACAAGCTAGATTTTCTTATTACAGCACAAAGACGACTCATTTTAGTGTAATTTTATTGTCTGCTATGGCTTCATAAAGGGTCTGCCATAAAATGAGTATAGTTTAAAGACATCAAATGACTTGTACATTGATTTATATGTCCAAATAATGTGACCAAAAAATCAGTGTTTTCCAGTTAACTGTATGACTAAGCTATGCGATTCATAGTGAAACCAAATGAATTCTGCAACAATTGGGTAATTTGTGAGTCACTTTTGTAGAAATCTGTCATGAAACTCATAGGAAACAGGACAATATCCTGCTATTATAATGTATTATAATGTCATTTAACAGGCTTGTTTTGAGGGAAGTTGTTTGCACTGTTGGGTGTGTCTGCATCTGTGTCTGTTGTCATAGTGCGTTGGGTTGGGGATTGGTTAAACACACTCTTTTAATTGTATTTTTACCTGTGATGATAAGAAAATGTTTCCTAAAAGTCCCTTTCATTCTAAATAGATGTTTTTATGATTACATAAGTCAGATGTTCCATTTAACCATAATTCAGAAATACTTTGTAGCATACTTTATAGCTGGATTTCTCATTTTGAATTTAAACTCTTCATGTGCAGAGAAATCCAGGCTCTGACAAGTCACTCACTGAGCAAACAACACACAGAGATTAGATTAGACACAATGGCCCAAGCAGTAACATGACTTGCAAATATAATCACATCTACAACAGAGTTCAGGCACAGGATCACATTATTATGGATTGAAGATAATCTGATTTATGTTGTTTTATGTCTAATGCATATCAACATCAGATTTCCTTCCACACTGATCCATGTACAATCTGACAAGGTTTTCTCTGTGGCATTCAGAAAGATTGTGCAATTATTGCCATTCTGTGTTGACTAAAGATGGAGGAGGAATTCACCACAACTCCCAGCTCCACAGTATATCTCAATTATGAATCAGTCAATATGAGTCTAGGAGTGGTTGGCTAATAAAAACCTGAACACAGCAAGGCATAAAACCACAGCTGGAGCCAAACCCTGTCATGGTCAATGGACTTTCACTACAAAGGACAACATGTTTTTTCATGTTTGGTCCACAGTAAAGGTTGGTGAAGAGCAGAGTAAATTAATAAAGAGAGACACGATTGTTGTGATCCTATATATATAATTCATCATATCCATTTAGATATTATACATTTAAAACACATACTAAGATTAAATATATTTTGTACATACCTGGAATTCATTATATGTATTTTTGTATTTGTATATTAACAATTGCACTAAATAATGCAAGGTCTGGAACTGTAAGAATCCTTGTGGCTAAACCTAAAATACAAGTCTGCCACCAAGTGGTCAAATAGAAGAGAAGTAATATTTTTGTTCAGTGTAGTACATATATGAGGATCTCTGCACACATAAAATAATCACGTCTCTGGATCTAGCTTAAAAAGCACTCTAGCACTAATATTTCTCATTCAGGTAAGTTAATTTACATCGGAATGAGAATCAGATTTATTGCTGATATGTTAGTGCATGACAATAAACATTGTAAGTAGAAAATATAAGAAACAGCAAAGGCAAGTACACACATAAATACAAAAAACACAATAAAAAAAATAAAGATAAAGATATTAAGTACCACATGATATTACATGACAGTGTGCTGTGTTTCACAAAAAGGTGCTGAACATTCATGGGAAAAAGGGGGAGGGAGCACAAATGAGGGAGAGAGATGTTTTGTAATTTCTTTTTCACTTGATATCAAACCTGTCTGACCTTCACAGGTTCATGGAGTCTGTGGGATGTGCTGCTCCTGATTACTGGGGAGGGAATGTTACAAATAATCAGCTTAGGCCTGGGGTTGATTGGTGTTAAGGAATCTTTTTATTAAAACTTTCTATTTAGGGGTGTATGTTGATTTAGGTGCACATGACAGCAGTTTGTATACCGGTTATGGGACATTTGTTTGGTTTAAGGTAGGAGAGATACAATGAGGCTACAGTGGGGTGGTACAACAGGGAGGTGTGGTAGGTTCTTTGGAGCTGGAGGACAGGGTAGGAGGAGTAAAGAAGGAAGGAGGGAACACGAGGGAGGACAAACCATCGAAAGCATTAACGTCTTATTCTGTGTAGGCCGTTCCCTGTCTTTGGACACACAACTCCTAACCTCAAAGCACTCTAGGAGTTTGCAGGAACCAGTTTGTTTCTTTCTTCTGACCAGCCACCAAGCTGAAACAAGAGGACAGCAGCCAGTCACCTGTGTGTTATGTTTACATATTGAATTAGCCACACAGCTTAATTAAGCATAAAGACTAGATGACAACTTGCCTGGGTTTATGCAAAGTAAAAAAAAATGCCTATCAGCACCTCTAAACCTCACTAATTAACATACTTTCTCTGTTTGATCCACCAAAAAAAGGAACGAACAAGATATAATTTGTCAAGCCAAGCTAACCGACTGCTGGATGTAGCTTCACATTAAACAGACAAATATGAGAGTAGTATCAATCTGTTCATCTTGCTTTTTTTGATAAGTTGATAAGTTTTAATAAATAAATGATAAATGATAAGTTTTTGAAGGAATCTAAAGAGGCAACTCCTAAAAGATAATTTAAAAACATCAGATGACATAATCAGAAAACTCACAAATTGCTTTATCACTGAGTATCCTGGACATATACAACACTGATCTGTGTCTGTTGGACATCTAGAGCAATGCTGATCACTTTTACAAAGCCACCAGTGCATTTGAATAAATGTATAAATAAGTAAAAGTAAAAATGTAAAAAGGCTTTCATTATTACACAGTCTTCTTCGATCCCATCAGAAATCAATCCTTAACATCAGAGAGGTTTGTGAGAGAAAGTGTGGCAGGAGAAAGTGTTTTTGTGCTCAGTCTGACTACATGAGATGCGTCTTCACTGCCAGCACGTCTCTTGCCAAAGTCATTAGCTGCTAATTCTGCAGGATCTAGATTTTCTCTGATAAGATCCCACAGTAAAGAACAAAGGACAGTTTACGGTCCTATTAGTGCTGGTGAGCACAGCAGGAGAAAAATCCTACAGTGAGTGACTGGCTGCTGTGTTGCTTAACAAGTCTCTATCTTATTGTCTCGCTCTCACCCTCTCTAACTTACTCTATACACATTTGCTGCAGCTTCAAGATCTCCTTTACATGAATGGGGTTAATGTAAGGCAATACACCTCCATCCATCCAAAGTCATCTTTGGTCCTCTCTCTGCTCGGCTGCACCCGTTGAGTAAGTTAACTCTTCCTTATCCCAAGCTCTATAGCCTGCATGGATGGAGGCTGAGGGCAGGGCAGGGCCGGTGCCAGTGTTAAATGAACGGACAGGTGAGCGGCGCCTGGGTCCTCTGTGACCAGCTGGGCACTGTAAGCTGACCGCCACTGTTGTGTGTGGTCTGAAAGGAGCTGAGAGACGATGGGGTTGAGGTCGGGCATGGAGAACCCCAGAGGAACCCCGCTCTCTCTCTCAGGACTCAGCTGCATATCTTACACTCCATCTGTTTGTCTTTTATGAAGGGGTAAGTCGGGGACACTTCACCTGAGCTGCTGGGAAGAAGAGCATGTAAATGGAGGTGTGGAGATAAAGACAAGTGTATAAAAATCACTTAAATAAAAACTATCTTCTCCTATTTAGTAGCTCTGTCCTCATCCCTCCATCACCCCCTCTCTGTTTCCCAAATTTCATTTCCCTTCTTCCTGCTCACTCATAGCTGGTCATAGATCCCTCTAAGGACTTGAGGTCTTTGACAACTGAGGCATGTCCACTGCTCAAGCATTCATTGTCACTGGCAAGTCGAGAGTTTCGACTAGACAGCTACCAGAAAATCACTTTTCTACAAAAACCTGATGCTATCTTGTTACACCGTAAGAATGAATCATTGTCCAGCCACACAGTATGAATCATAGTTAGCGAACGTAGCTGCCAGCAGTCTCGGGGGCTCATGTGCAGAAAGTCGGTCACACTGATCAGGCAAGCATTGCAACTGCACTGATTTGAGGGAGATAAGCTGGTTCCTTTGACAAACATCTCAGGTTTAGCAACTGTTGAGTGAGGAGATTATCAGTGCTCTTTAGGCTAAATCTTTCTTCTGGATATATACCAAGTACCAGTGGATTGTAAATACTGAACTCCCTGTGCTGTGTGCCAATTTGCAGATCTAGTAGTAAATCATTGTGAATTAACTGCTGCAGATATTGTCATGTCGAAATTCTCTCAAACCATCAACTTGCACTATGCTGAGGGGCACCATAAATGTTAAAGATGAGTAAAAAATGGTTTGCGCATTCCTGCTTGCGGGTACGTGCAGAATAGTGCCCGAACCTACGCTTGAAAAAAGTCTGTTGTAGTGCCCTGGCCTCTGTCACAGAACCTTCTTTGCTTGGCTTTGTCCCACATAAGAGCCTGAGTAGTTGGTTGGATGTTGGAGGAATGCCTCCCATATCGGGTGACCCATTGCCCCACGGCCTTTGCTCCTTGCCTAGCTCGCAGCGATGGAGTGCTCCTGGTGGACGCTGTATCCCGTGTCACAAAAGCACCTTTCTACACAACAGGGGTACAGAGAATGGGCCACAGCACAGTGGTTCTCCTTGGGTCAGCTCCAGCCCGTCCGTTGTTGGATTTCAGACCTCCCCCCGTGCTTCTAGAAAACACCCTCATTGGTGGGGATATTCTTTCGCCCAAGCCTGGCAGAGATATCAGAGAGACCTGGAGCTCCTGGTGCTGTCTCCAAAGGACCGCTAGAGAACATAAATGACCCTACCACTTATGCATAACTGGGTGAGTCTTATCAAATTTGTTAAATTGTACATTTTGCATATAAGGTAGAATATCGGCATGATGGTGTAACCTATTGCAATGATGTTTATTTGTAAAGAATGGCATGTTTATATTTTAGGAGTTAATTTTCATCATTACTTGAAAAGTAATGATGAAAATTAAAAAAATCTGCTTCCACTACTCAAACTGCAGATGTATTGAGGCATAATGGCACATAACTGAGAAATAATGTAAGGAAATATACAAGTGGAAATACGGAGATAGAGAAAAATAATCAGACTGATTGATCTTCAACAATGAACTTTTTATCAGCATGTGAAGACTTGTTAACTTCTCGTCTTTAAATGTTAAGTAGAAGGAAAATTAAACTTAGTGCAGATAAACAGAGGAAAAGTGACATGCATAATAAACTCATCTATCCTCAGATCTCTGTCAACCATGAGAATTATCTCCTGTCAGTCGACCCTTGTGGCTGTAGCTGTGGTTACTCTCACAGTGATATCTTGCGCTGAAGCTAAGACTACGCAAAAGCCGAAGTACCAGTACACCAAGAAGCCCGTTCCTCAGATTACAGTGCACAGCCCTGTGACCACCAGCATGCCCAAGACTCTCAAGGTAGTGCCGAGCGCAAACCCTGTGGAGCCCCGTCCACTGCCCACTACAGAGAGGACCACCTATCCAAGTCATGTCTTTCCACAGTACTACACAGAGAGCACTGAGCACCCAGGTGTTGGCCCTGAGAACTACACCCTGGATTATAACGAGTGCTACTTCAATTTCTGTGAGTGCTGTCCACCTGAGAGAGGCCCCAGGGGGCCAAAAGGAGACAGAGGCCTGGCAGGTAAAATGCTAACCAATAAAGTGCAATAAAGAATAATACTTTTCAATCTAATGAGCTAAGATGTTTGCTTTCAGCATTTTGAACTTCGCCTATGTTTATATATGTAGGGCTGCCAGGTGAAAGAGGTCTTACAGGAGCAGCTGGTTTACCTGGACCACCAGGAGTGAGTGGTCCCATGGGGTTAAAGGGAGACAAAGGTGAGTATGATATTGTTATATTATTATTACATATTGCAAGAGTACAGACTGCAGCCATAATGTATCATATATTACAAGTACATATCAAAAGACAGTGAGCCACAGGACTTCTTCACCTACTACCACCGGTTAAAAGAAAAGGAATATTATATATATTATACAATATATTATTATATTATTTTTATTATGCCAATTTCTTAGGGGATAAAGGTGACAAAGGAAGCAGTGGGTCAAGTGGGCCAACAGGGGTCCCAGGAAAACCAGGACAAAAAGGTACAAACTCGTTCAGGTAATTGTTGAATTTCTTTTATATTGTTGCCAGACTTTGATAGTTCTGACACAGTTTCCTTTTCCTTGCAGGTGAAATTGGCTCAAAAGGTGAGAAAGGTGAAATAGGGTTGCAAGGTGTCAAAGGTAGTAATGGGGAAAAAGGTGAACCTGGCCAGAATGGGACTGCTGGTGAGAAAGGAGAACCAGGAAAAGAGGGGCCACCTGGACCTCCAGGAGTAGCTGTTGAGTCAGGTCCTAAGGGAGACAAAGGGGATAAGGGCGAGTGCGGCACATTTGGGGAGAGAGGACAGAAAGGTGAGCGAGGGGATCCTGGGCCCCCTGGCATACCAGGGGGGATGGGCATCCCAGGACTGAACGGCAAGCATGGTTCCCCGGGTCCTGTAGGTGTCCGAGGGGATCCGGGACCTCCTGGACCACAAGGAGAGCCAGGAATTAGAGGGCCTCAGGGACCAATTGGCATAAGAGGGATCCCTGGGCCAAAAGGGGACAGAGGTTACCCTGGCATGAGAGGTGATCGGGGCATTCGTGGATTCAAAGGAGCTAAGGGATCTGGGGTACCCCTGAAACGGTCAGCCTTCAGTGTAGGTATCTCTCCAAGAAAGTCCTTCCCTCCCTCTGGTTTCCCAATCCGTTTCGACAAAGTCTTCTACAATGAAGAGAACCACTTCAATGTCACTTCCAACAGCTTCACGTGCGTCCACGCTGGGGTTTACGTCTTCTCCTTCCACATCACCGTGCGCAATCAGCCACTGCGAGCCACACTGGTGGTGAACGGGTCACGGCGGGTAAGGACACGGGATTCTCTGTATGGCCAAGATATCGACCAGGCATCCACTCTGGTGGTGCTGCAGCTGGCAGTGGGTGATCAGGTGTGGATGGAGACGCTCAGAGACTGGAATGGGGCATATGCAAGCAGTGAGGATGACAGCATCTTCTCTGGATTCCTGCTCTACTCAGACAGGCCTTAATACTCTGTTGACAATATTTTCTCCTACTGGACTGTTCTAACTTGACTATATCCATGAAAAGGCCAAATATTGGTGCTATACAATGCTCATTACTGACAAACTGATAATAAGCTGTACTGCACACTAGTCTGAAAATGTAAGGACTGGTAATACCAAGATAATTTTATTATATTATTACCTTACAAGTATCTTCTCATGTTACCTTCTGAATAAAAATGACAAAAACTCACTCACACTGTCTTGTTCACCACTGGTATATTTATTCACATTGATTTGATGTATACTGCCTTCATCAGGTATTTGAACATGCATCACAACAGTTCCTTATGTGTACATAGATGCACGGTAAATTATCCACAAAAATGATGTCAATTGATTTTTAAAGAAATGGTAATGCTATATAAAGCCAATATATGTGCGAATATTCATCTTACAATGTCATCATACATACAAAGCACTACTGCATCTATATAACAACCCTGAATTATCTGATGGTCAAATAATAGTGCTCTGTGTATGAGTAAATGCTAAAATTTCAATTTATGATCATTTACCCTGCATTAAGATACATATATTAAAATGCTGTGATGCCGGTCCATACTTGCAGACAGAAATGTTGTTAATAAATATTCCAGCAGTAAGAGAGACAGTTATGCCTCCAACCAGTGCACCTATCACACATTAAAATGTGCAGGGATTTTCTTCAGTTTTTTGACACCTATTACCCTCTCCAAGTCCTGCCCAGTGTTCCTGAACAATATACATTGCCTTTGCTCTGTTAAACCCATATTTCTGAACTATTTGCTGATGGTCTACTCGCAGTATTGTCCTCAGTTAAACTTCAGGAACTGCCTTACTTGTATGACCTTAAAAAGGTCTTTCAACACATCATTGATTGTTCCCCCTGTCTTCCTCTTCTTTAAACACTGATGTGTGTTTTATGGCTATCTATACATGATTTGAAAATGACATAGAAATATATTATACGTGTGTTAAGTATTCAGAGAATATCACTGTGACCTATTACTGTTGTTATACTTACTTTAAATACACTGTCCATGTTATCATACCAATGCTTCTAATATGTAAGAAGTGTTGCTGTACAATAGGGTTGTAAAAAATGATATTGAGTTCATTGAAAATAAAATCCAGTAGTACATTTCATTTATGGAATGCTTTATTTGGTTTAGCCAATATGGTATTAGTTATTATCACCAACACTACTGATTCAGTTAGTTTTATACAGAGGAGATCATAAAGTTAATACTTGGTAACATGAATATTACACAGTTAATATTCATATGATCTATATCAAATAGCTAAAGATGTGGCAGTCACACATCATTATTCTGATTTGAGATAATTAATTCCTGCCATGGTTTTTAACACATGATAACATGTCACAATTGGACAGTGTCTAAGGAGCCCTGAGATATGTTAGATTCATCTGGCATGTCACCAGATCCTCCAGACAGATCATCAGGTTCTACAGCTGATTTGACAGTTTGAGGTTCTGGGGTAGTGGATTGGTTGAGGAGCTGGACTGTAGACTGCAGACGGATTAGCGGTAGCGTTCCTGGCAGTAGGTTGTTCTTTTCAGTAGGTGTTGCAGTGGATCTGAGAGGGGAAGGCTGGGATGGTGTTGGCTTAACTATAGGAGGCGGGATGAGGTCTACGGATGCGGCTGGGGCAGCTAAAGGCTGTAGGACTCTTGGAGGAGGATTAACAGGCACCATCACGTGCGATCCTACTGGGTCAGAGACAAGTTAACCTCAGACATTTTGCAATTGCTGCACAATGTTTCAGAATTTTGACAATTCAAAAGGGGATTGTGGTTCACATTTTTAGTTGAGGATAAATAGCAGGTTAGTTTTACTCTTAAATACCTCTGACTTGTCCAAAGCTTTTTGGCTCACTCCACCTGACAAGGTTCAACTGAGGCACCCTGACTTTGCAGCTGTACTGGCCTGGAGTCTGTGTTACCACATAATGATTGTCAGAAGTTGATGGTCCCAGTTGGTTGTTATTCTTGTAGAAATAGTAGTTCAGCTGAGGGGAAGAATCAGGGGCGTTGTACTCGTGGTGGCAGATGAGCTTCATCTTCTTTGTTGGAGCCACTGTAACAATCTCCAGGTGTGGCTGAGACACAACCTCTGAGATAGACCCAAAGAAGAGAAAACATTGCTGACTCATTGGAATAGTTTAAAATAATTTCCAAAGAAATGTTCCTTATTGTGTGTTGGCAATTAACTGGGAATAGGAACATGTTGCTAGAGTGAGATAAGAGGATTGATACCACTCTCACGTCTGTACATAAAATGTGTAGCAACAACTCGCAGCTGGTTAGCTTGGCTTACCATAAAGACTGGAAGCAGCAGGAAACAGCTATTTTGCTCTGTCCAAAGGTAACAAAATCCTGCCTACCAGTGCCTCTAAAGGATCATGAATTAACACATTATATCTTGTTTGTTCATTCTGTAGATAAAACTGGGGCACGGGGAGGGACATTGGGAAGTGGATTTAATTACTATTGGTAGAGCCAGGTTAGCTATTCCCAGTCTTTGTGATAAGCTAAATTAACAAACTAAACTGAAGGTGAAGAAACAATGACAAAAATATGAGGGACTATTTCTTGGTTGGCTGCAGTGGCTTGCCAAAGTCTGACAACAACACCCAAGAAGTCACTCTTGGTGTAGAAGTAGTGACACAACATCCCACAACCACAAAATGTCCTTTTTAATCTTTTTGATATTGTGCAGATTATTTAAAAAAATAGATGCAACATGTTAAATAGGCAGATTTTGTTATCTTTGAACAGAGCCGGGATAACTAGCCACATACTGAAAAGAAAGAAATAAGAGTGGTATTGATTTTCTCACCTTTTGTAACCCCCTGTGAGAAGGTTTATTTTCCCAAGTGCCTAACTATTCTTTGAACATGTGACCTGCAGCCACAACTAAATTCAACCAAGTATACAAACTCACCCAAGACCTGCACTCGAGAACCAGCTGAAATGACAGAGCGTGTACGTCTGTTTATGTCCCAGGAAGCTCTACAAGAATACGTCCCGTCGTCCTTGAGGGTCAAGTTGGTCATGTGGAATACATTTGCGTTGGGGGCACTTTGTCTCCTCACTTCAGTCCCATCTTTGTACAGAATCACCTCTTGTAGTTCGGGCTCGAGGCGGACACGACATGTGGCCGTCAAGGTGTATCCAACAAGTCTGGGACGAGGTGGGACTTGCAGGATGGCCCACCCTCCTGAATAAAGATTGCAGAGAAGAAAGTTAGCTCAAAGTTCGATCTTGGTCTTACCGACGTGGTGGGGTCCCCATGCGAATCAACATGTTCCTAATGATACTGACAAACAAGATCTTACCATCCACATTGATCTCCAAAGGCAGACTTTCCTGGGTTTTTATTTGTCCCACCACTGTCTGCCTCACTCCCTGGCAGTAATATTTCCCACCATCCCTCAAACTGGCTTTCCACAAAATGAAGTGCTCCCCAATCTGTTGGAGCTGCATAGATCCCAAGAACCACAGGTGATTCCAGGTGGACTTGGTATCAGGGACACTGCATTTTAGCCTGACACTCTCCCCAGAGAAGATCCTTGAACTCCCGGACGCTATTTCCACTACAGCTCTGATTGAGGAAGTGGTTTCTAGGGAGACAAATACATACAGAATTGCTAGAAAGGAATATCATATGTATACTTTCAATAATGAATGTAAATGTACATCTCATCTACTTAAAATCACAGCATGTTATTTATCCAAGGAAAATACAATAACCAAACACACTGATTCTATCGATACTTCATACGATACGCTTGCTTATATGCTAACATTATGTGTATGTGAATATTATCATGAATTTAATTATAAGAATACTTGATACATACCCCCAGGTACTACAAGCTGTGGTAGTGCTGAAAGAACTGACAAAAAAAAACAACTGAGCATAAAATAAATGAAAGTAGATGCTATATACATTTTATACACAATGTTAGATTTGTGAGATATTGAGAATGAACTGAAGAAAACTCACCAAGGAGGGAAATGACCATGTCCATTTTGGTTGCTCTCTTTGTGGGAAACAGAGACAGAGGGAGATTCGTTTATAGCTACTGTGGAGGGAAGTGAAAGTGATGTTTCTTCTCCGCTTAAACACATCACAGGGGTTATTTCCTTTTCAACATTTTCGTTGCTGACACCAGTTAATGAATTTTAAACAGTAAGCATACAGGTAATAAATTAATGGGAACTGAGAAGGGTTTTTCCCTCAGAACTAGCAGAAGGGCATTTAAGGGATTGTCATCTTTTGCTATATCAAAGTTAATGGAAATGATGTACTTAGAAAATATTGAGTTTACATCGACAATTCTGTTTTTCTGATCCCCACAGTTTTTAACTAATATTTACCTTTTGAGTTATCTCTTGACCTCTACTTAATTTCCTTGACCCCATATTACATATATTTCCAACCCGGATAGCAGTGAAAAACAATGAGAAGTGAAAATAGCACTCTTTCAGTTTAAAGGATTTCTGATTTAAGTGACACAAACTCCACCTTCCTCATTCTGTGTAAAACATATGTCTGAAGTTCAGAAAAATTCAACCAACAGCAAACTTTGGGTGAACTCTAGATGTAACTTTTACACAGTATAAGGACTGCAACAGAGAAAAACTATTTGAAAAAATGTTGACTGACAAACATGAAAAAAAGTGAAGTATGACTTCATAAATACAATAAAAAAGCTGGTATTTAACTGTATTTATAGTATGGTCAAACATACACTATAGATACCTATTTTTTTACTAGCACAAATCATGCACACAGCCTCATACACTGTAATATATCAGTATATGGCTTTTGAATGTAGCAGCCAGATAGCTCAACTAGATGAGCGGACACCTATGGCTGTAGACCAGGTGATCCTGCCTTTCGCCTGATGACAGCTGGGATCCAGCTCCAGCACCCCGCAACCCTGTGAGACAGGATAAGCAGTACGATGATGGATGGATGGCTTTTGAATGTCATTTTTAAAAAATTTCCTTTGTTTCATAATTCATTTTAAGAGCTATTTCCTCCCTTTGATGCTGTAACATATGAATTTCCCCTCTGGAGATTATTCATACTGTATTTATGCATTTATTCTTGACTATTAGGGCAAATCTGAAACTTCTTTATAATTTCAAAACTGCCTGTATGAACATATTGACTGTTGAATGTAGGAAGATGAGCATTGCTAGGCGAAGTGTCCATGAATTTCTTTACTATGATAGAGAAATAGTTAAACTCTGTGTCAACTCTTTATTTAATCCTAGCATTCAAAATTGTGAGTCATGTGAAACAACATGATAGCCAGGAATTGCACGCGAGTGGACGAGCATTTTACATTTTTATTAACCATCATCACACACCCATAGATGCAAATAAACCAATACTGCCCCAATAAGTTACATTTAAATAAAAGACAGTATTGCGTTACTTTCTTCCAAGTGATACAATAACAAACCTATAAGGTTACAAAGATGTTTTAAACTTCTTTAAAATACCTGATGAATGGCTTCTGCATACAGTGCAATATGAAATTATTCAAGCTATTGTTTAAGTTTGCATTAAAAGCCTTTTTAAAACTAAAATTGGTCAGCAAATGCACACTGACTATACTGCTGCAGATTATAATAAGAAAAAAGATCTAAAAAATCTAGCAACACAAGAAAATCTTAGCTCATGAGGAAAGGAAAACCAACACACAACTCTTCCAAACATTTCTTCCACTACGTGACTTTCAACTACAAAGACACAGTTGAAATACATCTGTGGCAGCAGCCCACAACACTGATAACACCAGTTATCCTTCCAAGTGAAAATAGCCATTTCTTCCTTCATAAAATGTACTTCTGAAATAAGGGCTTTAAAATCTAACAAAGGAAAAGTGCTTCAAAAGAAATGAAACTAGTTATGTTGATTTTTCTTCACAAGTAAAGCAACAGGCCTTAGGGGTGACTTTAATGTTGTGTGTTTATGGGGAAACATCATCTCATCAGTTTAACCCAAATCCAAAAAAGCTTTTTTCTTTCTTTCTATTTTAAACAGGAGATGCTCATGACACTTTCTTGAGGAGATTTAAAAAAAAGGATTCTTTCATCATTAGAATTTATGTTACATGTCTTCTAGCAATGTTCTTTACTACTGTAAATATTACAGGATTAATGTCTCCTATTGCATCCAAAAGAATTGATATCTGCCACTCTATAGAAAAATAAAATCACTTCTGTACATCCAGCTTCTGACTGGAGTGAGAGGTCTGGCAAGAAAACAAGACTACAACATCCACACACGCAACTGGAGGACTGGATGATTCATTGACATAACCATAACGGGTCCATGCAACACATATACACGCACACACACATTCTCACACTTTCCCCGCATGCACAACCGCCTTACTCGCACACCCATAGATGTTCCTCTGCAAGAGATAAATACAGAGTAAATATAGCACACATCACGAGCATGAGCAGGAAGGTTATTCAAGTGAGGGGAAGTTAAGGTTTCACATCAGTCAGATTTCTCAATTTCCTTTGCCAAAAACATGATTTACCGAAAATTCCTGCAATGTTATTTGATGTTACTTGGGCAATAAGGTTCTGCATGTCACATTGAGCCTACACTTGTCAATTTACACCGAGAGACCCCACAACATTTAAACAAAAAAAACCTTGTCATGAAAAGAACAAATGAGAGAAACATGTTGAAAAAGTCACACCCAACGGTTTATCCCACCTGCACAAATGTAACAACAATAACAAAGATGAAGAAGTGCTGAGGTACTGAAGATGACCATTGTGGGTGTCCAACAGATGTGTTCGGGAAGAGCTTGGAGTGGAGTCAGTTGCTCTTTTGCATTGTAAGGAGCCAGTTGAGGTGGTGTGGGCATCTTATCAGGATGCCGCCTGGACGCCACTCAGTGGAAGGTTTCCCTGCACATCTCACTTGGAGGAAGTAACAGTCTGAGGGGGGTTATATTTCCCAAATGGCCGGGAAAACCAAAAGACATGGCTGGGTCAAAGGTGCCAACACAAGTCTGCTTATGCTGAAACTGTAATAGAAGCAGAATGTCAGGATGATGCACCGGTTCCTTGCCTTTTCGACCACGAGTGCACTTGGCCTCTTTGACTATCTCTTGGGTATTTTGGGAATCTGAAGCTAGGAGATGGTTCGCTTCGCATAAAGACTGCCGGAAGTAAGGGGAAACAGCTAGCCTGGCTCTGTTAACAGGTGAAAGATTTCAGCACCTAGCACCTCTACAGTGACAAGTAACTTGTTACTTTTTTACTTCAGTTTTTGAACAAACTAACTAAGGTGCTGTTTCCAGCCTTTATGATATGCCAAGATAACCAGCCGCAGCTTTGTATTTACTGTACAGACATAAGAGTTTTTATTGATCTTATCTAATTCTCTGTAAGAGAACAAACATGAGCGTCCCAAAAACTATACATCTAATTCAACAGTTCTCTTACTGCTCAGTGTAGTTTCAGGCCCTCTGAGAGGATGGATGGAATAGAGATGGCTGGTGTGGACATGGGATGGCTGCTGTATGTGCCTGTGGACACCAACAGCAGAGAAAAGGGGAAAGGTGGAGTAAAGCCTCTGGAGGATTTTTTTAAAGGAGAGCTCTTGATATCAACCAGCAAACACTTGTGGTTGCAGTGGTGGGGGCAGGAGCTCATTCTCAACATTATCAGCATCGATTGCTGACGATGCCGCAGATGTTGTCCCACTAGCTGAGGTTGCAGCCGGGTTTTGTGTCTCTGGTGGGAAGCTCTCCAGAACGCTCTGCACCTTCTGCTCCACTTCGTCCGTCCAGTCAATGAGGTCGCTCTCCAGCTGGCGAGCCTTCTCAATGACCCGCTCCTGCCGTTCCCCAAGCCCCGTTAGCAGGTCCAGCCGTTTGTGCACCTGACTGAGAACTGCGCTGCCTGGAGAGCATGAGGAAGCTCCAGTGGCCTGCGGCCAATTTGGGGATGCCTTGCCTGACATATAGAGCTCAAACTCCTCGGAGCTTAGGTTCAGAGACTGGCCATCCAGCTTCTCGATGAAGGCCACCGCACAGCACTGGGGAAAGGGGATGTGGAAGGTCATTAAAGGAAAGTCTCAGCAGTGGATATTCTCAGTTGTGACATCAGATTCACAGTTTTTTGGGGGCATTTTGTTGCTTCTTATTCTCCATCTCTCTCGCTCATTTGTCCTCTACTGTGTCTCTCTAATAAAGCCAAACAACTTTCAAGAAAAAAAATGTGTGACTGTATTCAAGAGCCCTCCAAGCCCTGATGTCAGAAATTAAGATTTTTTTGCTGACTTTGACTTTCAGTGAATTCAGAGTCAGAGTACAGGAGGAGTACAGAGGAGCAAAAAACAGCACGAAGAAGCAAGAGCTTTTCAAAATAAAGCCATATGACATATTAGAAAAAATGTCAACATGACTATATTGTGTGATGGTTTATTGAGACTGCTGTCTGACTTTGTAACTAAGCTGCTTCTGACATGAGATGGATCTCTAGATGAGCTGGACTAATAACAAAATCTGATATCTAATGATTATGTTGTTTACTCTCAGATGCCAGTTTATTAGGTACAACTAGTTTAAACTAATACCAATATCATGCGCTGAATTCTGAAATGTTCATCATTGTTGGAACTACTTCAGAAGCATTGATTAAACTATGGTAATTTTTGAGGATGTAAAAAATAAATACATACAAAATATCAGCAACACTTCAGTACAAACACAATACTATATGATAGCAGCTTCTTGCAGCTCAAATGTCAAGAGTGGAGATTTACACAGACATACACATATAAACTACATAAATGCTACTAAATAAACAAGCGCTCATTCTCACCAAATTAGTGAAGTAGTAACCATCCTCTCCAGTCATGAGTCTGCTGGGGTTGCTGAAGCGGGTGATGTACTGGATGTTGGACTGCAGTCGCGGTGGGTTTGCTTTCAGGACAATGTAGATGAGGGTGGGGAGGAAGTCATCTGCGGACGCAGCCTCTTTCTTGCTGACTTTGATGGCATTGAAGATGTGCTTGCTGCAACGAGTGATGCACCCAAGCTTATCCTTGGGCACTCGCTTCGAATCCATTTCAATCACATCTGAAATCGGGCAGAGATTTAAGAGGATCACAAATTGTTCATCTGAAAATCTTACTGGAACTCTTCCACCATGATAATGAGGTGATGTTCTACCATGGCCTTCTAAAAAAATAATTGTTACCTACCTGTGATGGCTTTGACCACACTGTCGGACACCACAGGAATCTCCTCGTCCACAGGAACGCACAGCATCTCAATGGTGACCCAGTGCAAGGCTCTGTAACACAGCACAACACAACACAAATGTCACATGCAGTCATTTTACATGCAGTTCTGTTTGCTTGTGCTCAAAGGGGATGTGGGCCACATAGAGTAGGAAGTTTAAGCATTATTATAATCTGTTTTCTAACCTGATTCTTTTCTGAATGGCCAGATCTTTCTTCTCATCGTCTGTGGTCTCAGGACAGAAGACTTCTTTGTAAAGACGAGTCATCATGTATTTCTCTACTTCATCCATAACACTCTCTACGTGCTCTGACGAACCTGGGAACAGACAAAGAACAAAGACATATAGAACATAATATACTGTATATAATAAGGGATATTCAGTGTTTATAGCAGATTCTACTTGAGTGAGAGAGCTAAGAAGTACCTTTGAACTGAGTCTGGAGGCGTTCAGAGAGGTTCTGGTAGAAGTCCTGCACACACTCTGACAGCTCATCAGCACCCATGTCCTGAACGAGGAAATAAGTTGATAAATGGTTCATATCTAACAAATGCAATTTCTAAAAACTGCCAAATTTCTCCATTATATATTAATTGTTCCCACTTGAGGCAACAATGTGTGATAATCAGCATATCACGAGGAACCATTAAATATTTCACACAGTGCCGAATAAATGTTTTTGGTAAGGTTGAGGTCAGAGAGCAGCAACAACAACATAACATAGATTTTTATAAACTATATTTTTTTCTATGTTTTCTACATCGTAAAAATCATACTGCCCTATTTTAGGGTATCTGACAGTTGTGCAAAAAAAGAAATTACTTCATGTTTTCAGCATTTGCATTGAAGCAATTTCTGCTCATTTTAGCTCATTTTATTTAGTGATGTTGATGTTAGAAACAGAGATGTGTTTCAGGACAGGTGGTAACGAAACAGATAAACCCTGGCAAAAAGTAGACACGTGGCACAATTGCAGCAGACTAAACTCTGAGTACTGCTTTAGTGATGTCTGACTTTGAGTAAAAACACAGTCCAATCTTGTTAACAGGTTGTCTGGACTTGCACAACTCATAAATAAGATTTAAATGGAGCTCATTTCACCCACAAAGACAATGAGGAATCTACTTGAGCTCACCCGCTTATAGACCATGCTCTCAGTGAAGGCCCGGCATTGCTTGAAGATCTCCCTGCCAGACTTTAGAGGCTTAAGAAAATCAATAAACTCTCGCGTTGCATGATCGCTGTCCACTGAGGAATGCCGGCTTGCAGAGGAGCTGGGGCTTGGGGTAGACTGTGCATCAAAAGGACCAGCATCTGGGGGAATACAATGAAGCTTAATCAAAGCCACAAACACACTTTCTCCCGTTACAACTTGCCACTTGCAGTAGTTGTGTTTTATGTTGCTATCTAATAGCCTCTTTTACCTGGCTGTGTGTAAGATACCACGCTATAACTAGGGGAAGTGAAAGAAAACTAAAACGGGTTATTGAGCAAAAGTGACCCAAGTTTGGTTTTGTTTCTTAATATTTTTGCTGAGAAATTGGTCATCAGAGGCAGTTCCCCAAAAATGCAGGAAGAGAAAAGGTTTTCTTAAAACAAGCACACACTAAGCAAAAGAAATCATGAATAAAAATATTCCCTCATGTCAAAGATGTAACCTCTCAACTAATGAACAACATCGATTTAAAAATAATGATGAGCATCTCTTGCAGGTGAGTATAAGCAATAGTATGCACCTTTTTTTGGTGGTGTTTTTGTGGAAGGAGTAAAAAACTTTGTGACTGTGTGGACTTTGCTAGATTTTTCCTTTGTTTTCCTTTCCTCAAACTTGCTGAAGGGTGCAATGCTAGATGATTGGGTCCTCTGATGTCTGCTTGCGTACGCTTCCTCTTCCTCTCTCTGCAACCTGGGAGGGGGGAAGAGAAAGACAGCAGAACTGTGATAGCTGACAGATGGAAAGATGAGACACAAGGGGAACAAAACGAGAAGGTAACAGAGCAAAAGATGCAGTATTTGGCTTTCGAAGGACACAAAGAGACAGACAAACCTCTCAGCGAGTGCCCAGTCTTCTTGAATCTGCTTTTGCCTTTCTCGTTGATTTTCCTCTCGCCAGCACTTTGAGCACAGGCCCTGCCAGCCGGTGTTGCCATAAAAACCACATCCTTTCTTGCAGAGCAGCTCTGATTGGTCCAGGTGGATCCCCCGCCGCTGGCTCATCATCCTTCACCTAAGGTTAAGAAGACTGCTGGTGGTGGAGGAGGGGAAGACCACAACACAGAAAATTTAAACAACCACAGCAGTGAGTACAAAAAGTCTGGAAATAACATTCTACAAAATTGACTTCAGTCCAAATCTCATCACACGTCGTCGATTAGACCCAGGTAACTCAATTAACGACCGTAACTGGTTACAGCATGGTTCATAAATGCTAATCAACGGCCTTGTGGTTCTATTTGAATTAATTCACAGGTGGTGAAACAATCTGATTAAACGAAATGTCACCAACTTTGACCTATCTGTTCGTTAGCATTAGCTACTAGCTCTAAAACACAAAACCTCTCAAAGCACCTCCGTTCCTTCATTACAGTCACTTCACCTTTTCCTTAAAGATTACTGTATTATTGAAAAAGTTACATACTGTCGCGGCACAGCCTATTTCATGCTCAAAAACGCGAAATCATCAAGCTAAGCTACAGCTAGCCACCAGTGTTTACCTGAGCTAATTACAGAGCTAGCTCAGCTGAGATACGTAGCTAAAATGAACGCTGTGTTGGTGGAGGATCTCTCGGTTGGCTTCGTAGATATTGTGTCAACGTACACTCTCATTCGCAGTGTCAAGAAGCTGTCGGGTAGAGTCGCTCCAGCTTCTCTGGGCTACTGCTGGTGGATGTTTACATTAGCACGACAGCTAACTTTGTCCCGACGCCATTTTGTCTGTCAGGTTGATTCTTCTTCTCTGGTTCTTTTTAGAGTTTAACAAAGGCGGCTGAAAGGTTTGTCGCCGCCCAGCGTCATCACACTGTCACAGCTCATGGTATGTCGCAGATTTGAAGAAATTATTTTGTTTATATTATCATCTGCTGTAAATAATGACGTCAGCTCTTACTACTTTCAATAAAAATATAAATTAAATAACTTAACACAAGACTATCAATAAAAAACCTGTTAAACCACAAGAAATAATAAACACACCCCATAACTCTTTATGACATACTTATGATAAAGCTGGTCACAATACTTTTTAATTTTGCTGTTAAAAATGTTACCATGCTAATGTTTTTTTTTCTTTTTCAGCACAATATAACCAATAAGACCTCACAATTATTTATTCATTTCTTTCATACTGTACTGGATTAACTGACCTGGAATTGTTTAATGACTTTTGCTGGTCTGTTCCCCCAAATTACAGGAAAGCAGGTCTACAGGCGTTCATAATGTTCCTTGTAAAGAAAACCATTCTGCACAAGAGATAAGATCTGTGGTCCAAAGTCTGTTTTTCAACAGAAGTAGTCATGGTTAAACAAGTGTGCTGTAAAATATTGCCAGAGGTTGGTGTCAGAGTAAAGGTCCTGGTGATATCAAAAGGGTTTATCACGTTGTCTGTGTCAAAGTTTTAAGATACTGTGGGTGTGTGGCAGAATTATACTTATTCATTTGTTTAGATTATTCTATTTTTGACAGTTTGACATTCTTTACACACATAAAACGCCCACTATCATTACACAAAACAACAGAAAGAAATAGAGGGGAGTCAGAATCGGAAATATTGAACAGGTATTCTCAGACTACCAGAATGTCAGTCAGTATCCGCAATAAGGCAGAGTTTGGGCAGATTAAAGATGCAACGTAGCAGCAGAGCTCAAGAGAAAAACAAGTCTCAACAAGCAGTGTCAATACATCTTCAGGAAATAATTTGTGAATGCAGTTCATTCAGTCACTTCCTGGGGAAGTCCATTTTAATATATGAATTTTGTTTTAAACATGTAAATGTGTCTTTAAAAGGAAAAGAATAAACAATGTAATACGTCTGAATGAACATTTTCTGTATTTGCACGATTTATTTTTATATTGTCTTTAATATTGCATGGTATATTGCATGTTATGGGGAGTTTTGTTTCTCATAAACTTAATTTGCAGCTGTTAAATAAATGCAGTGGCAGAATGTGGATCCATAAGTAAAACTGCAACATTGTGAAAGTACTGCATTACAAGAAAAATGTCCTGTAGCCAACATTTTACTGAAGTAAAGGTTGAAAAGTATCATCAGCAAAATCTTCTCATTGTACAGCAGAGTGGAGTTATTTGATCATATATTATATTACTGAGTCAATATTACTGATGCATGAAGTTGTTATCACCAGTATTAATGTTGTAGCTGGTTGAAGAGGAGCTCATTTTATACACTTGATATAGTTCAATCTACAGCCTTGAACCCTATTCATGAGCTTTTTGTGTGGAAAAATGCAAAGAAACTGGTGACATGCACACACAAATAAACGAATAAAAGTGGTTTAAAAAGAAAAAAGTGCCATATCTGCCTCTGAAATGTGGTGCAGTCGGAGTATACAGTATCAGAACCTGAAAATACAGTACAACTACCCTTTTAAAATGCCACTGACGAACAGTGTTTAACCCTTGTATGGTATTTGGGTCAAACTGACCCATTTCAAATTTGGTAGAATTATAATTTTTTTCAGTTTTTTTTTTAAAGTCAATGGCCTTAGCTTATTTTCTGTGATAAACATGTACAAACAAAAAAAATAATTTGAGCACACATGCACTACTATATCCCACACATTTACATCCTTCATATGGTCTTCGGGTGGGTCAGTTTGACCCATACATACACACACAGAAACACAGAAACATGCCACACACACACACACAGAAACATGCCCACACACACACACACACACAGACACAACACACACAGACATGCGTGCACACACACACAGATAACATTTAACTATTATAATCTAAGCACAGAGAAGCTGTTTGCTGCTCTCACTTTCCTGAAGTCTTTACCCTCTGTCAGGCCAGTCCATTCCTTGAACTTCATGTTCATGGCCAATATTGCCCTGGTATCTTACATACCAAAAAAAGGGGGAAAGTGCTCATGAGCACTCTACACAGGGATGTGCAGGGGGGACCGTAAGCCAGAGGTCATACTTGACTGGCTTCAGCACCACCAAAGGAGGGGTTGACAACTTAGACAAGCTGCTGGTCTGCCACAGCTGTCAAAGAAGAACACTTCAGTCGCCTCTCTGATCTTTTACAACATGCTGGATGGCTCAGCCTATATAATGCATTTACAATCTGGATGGCAATCAACCCAGACTGGAACCAAAGGAAGCTCCAAAGAAGATGACTTTTTTCCTTGAGGAGCTAGGCAAGGCACTAGTGACACTGCACATCTAAAGGAGACAACATGTGCCCAGGACCCCAGCTTCTCTAGCCACAGCGAGGAAAGACACAAAAACGCATCACTTCCATTGTTAATTGTCTTCTAGTAGAGACTGATTTCAATCATTCAAATCATTAAACATATATGTTATCTCTGTTGTTTGAAATTGAGATAAAGACAATATATGTTAATGGTTTATGAAGTAAAATTTTATTTCAGAATAGTTTTTAAAACCCCAAATTTGACCCGAGGGATACCAGAGGGTCCAAAAAGCGAAGACAATACAAGGGTTAAGCATGAAGGTCCTGTGAGAGTGAGGAGGGAGGCGGAGACAACGCTCCTTACAGCACATAAGAAGTTTCCTGTTTTGAGGCAGCCTGCTGCAATACTTGAAATTGTTGCGTCATGATCTGATTCAAAACTGTTTTATTGGATTACTTTAAACATCTGGAAAAACAAACAAAAACAACAACAACAACATAACAACAACAAAAAACGACTCGTATTCAGTAACGTAACGGGAGGTCAAACCAGCCGCTGTATTACAAGTGCGCATTTGCTCTGAACTTTATGGTAAAAGCAAAGAAACCGCCGTGGAAAGCTTTTAGAAATCACTTCCCTCAGTCAGTCACAGATAGGAGGCAGAATTAAGGGAATATTTTAACAGTGTTTAACAGATTATGAACCAAAAGAACATTGAATCAAATGAAAGATCCGCAGGGACAATGTTAAAGCCTCGGTAATCTTAAAGCTACCGCCACCAAGCATCTCTCTTTCTCTCTCTGTCTGTCTGTCTGTCTTCTTGTCTTGAGTCCCTTTCAGATAGCAATAAGAAGCATTTTCGACTAAATTTATAGTAGAATAAAAAACACATTTCTTAAATAAGTAGTTCACAAAACTTGTACTGCTTGGACTAAGTACTTCCTAAACTACTTGCACAACTACTATGAACTACTTTTCATTCTCAAAGTCCCTTATAGATAGCAATAAGAAGCATTTTCATCTAACTTTGAAGTGCTTTTACTGTGTTTTACTGTGACTTTGACAGTGAATTACTGAAAAACTACACAGTAAAAGTAGTTCTTAGTATTTGCACAAGTTGTATAGGAAGCACTTAGTCCAGTAGCACGTCTTGAGCTACTTATGGAATAAAAGGGTTTTATTTAAGTTTTTTTTTTTTTTATTTCATATCACTATAACGTTCAACAACGAAAATGCGTGTTATTGCTATCTGAAAGAGACTCAAGACAGACAGAGAGAGAAAGAGAGATGCTTGGTGGCGGTAGCTTTAAGATTACCGAGGCTTTAACATTGTCCCTGCGGATCTTTCATTTGATTCAATGTTCTTTTGGTTCATAATCTGTTAAACACTGTTAAAATATTCCCTTAATTCTGCCTCCTATCTGTGACTGACTGAGGGAAGTGATTTCTAAAAGCTTTCCACGAGCGGTTTCTTTGCTTTTACCATAAAGTTCAGAGCAAATGCGCACTTGTAATACAGCGGCTGGTTTGACCGCAGTGAGTTTGCGCTTAGATGTGAACTCGCTGGAGTTTTTATCTGAAAGATCTGCTCACACGAGGTTTTGTGAGTGATGGCAGGTAAGACTGTTTGTGAATCAAAAGGCAAAAGTTATCGGTCATTAAACACTGACGATCGACGCGCGTAAAAGTAGTGTGTGTGTGTGTGTGTGTGGACACTGGAGGATGGGCACATTTCGTTCAGTCTTTTCGCTGATCATTACTGGCCATATCTCCTCGGGATTACACATAATCTAACGCGGTGGGTGAAGCAAAGCATGCTCAAAGTGAAGTTCAGCTGTCAGTTCACATGAAGGGATCCATGTTACGCGCACAGACAGTCAGAGTTTACTGTACGTAAACGATCTGCGTTTTGCTTTCATTTTTATTTTGTTTTATTTTAGGAAGGATGGTTTGACTCGTTCACATCCGCCTCCTTGCAAACTACCTCAGTCCCATTTACATACTCCAAGAGGTTGTTCTATATGTGCATTTTTTTTAATTATATACACTTTAGGTACGTTTTATTGATAATACTTTTTCATTTTACGCATTTCAACTTGTAATTTAGTATTTTCACATGTTTTTCACCCTAACCCTAACCCTTTGCCTTCCTGCCTTCAGACACTTTGAAAATATTCTCAAAGTCACACTCATCTGTAGGACCGTAAAGTAAAAGTAGGTAACTTATTTAGAGACGGCTTTTAGTCAAATTTGCTAAAACTGTCACTATGTCCTGACAGTGGTACATGAGAGACAGATAATCTGTGGGGAAAAAAAGAACAAAAAAAAAAATCCAAAACAAATCTGACTTCTCTGGCTCCACCTGCTGCCCCCAAGGCCACCACACCTGGATCATAACAACCAATCAGAAAAGAGTATCTGACAGCGTAAGGATGGATAAACAACCAGAACTTTCTCTTAATCTTACCCACTGACACTTCTACTTTTTTAGAACAATTGGTCCAATTCTTACCTTTTCTTTTTCTTTTCTTCTGTGTACTTATCTTTCATGTAAACTGTTTTTCTTGGCGCTTGGTCGTTTGGTTGTTTTCTACCCACCATTATATGTGCAGATACTTTCTCGTACTACTGTCAGGACACAGTGAAAATGTAACTCATTTTTTAAAATAACTTACCTGCTTCTACTTTAAAAGACCTGAAAATGTCCAAATTTGAGTACGTTTTGGTTTTTTTTTATTGGCTCCATAATGATGCCTGTAGATAAAGTTGTGGGTTTGTTGGTGATGTGTCAAGAGTTAGAGAACATCCTGTCCATCTTTACATTTCCCTCAGTAAGCTAAATTTCTTTCATCTAGATAACAAGCTGGCCGATGTGAGAGCCCAGTTTGTGGAAAGGGCGTCCATAACACTGATTAAGCAGCTCCTGGACGACCTTTTAGACGATGGTGTCTTGAATGATGGAGAGAAAGACTCCGTACTTGAGGAGAACAGCAGCACAGCAGATAAGGCACGCTGTCTCATTGACATGGTGAAGAAGAAAGGAAAGGAAGCCAGCAGGAGGATGATTGGTCACATTAAAACCAGAGACCTGTCACTCTACTCTCAGCTGGGTCTGTGACTTCTTTAACCAGGTGAGCTCACATGCTTCAGTGGACAACACTAATGAGGCAGGGGGGGACCTTTTGTGTTTTATTTGACCTCAATGTTAATATATGGTCAGATGGGTAAGGTTGCTTGTGGCTGAATTTGGGAGACCTTTATTTTTTTTGTTTAAAGACTAAGTCTGGCATTATTCCATACTTTTCTTATTGCCAACAAATCCACTGAAATGACCAGAACCAACAGTACTTCCTTTGTCGGTCTATGGCATTCAGCCCCAAGCACATATGTTCCTACTAATGATGTAGATGTTAAAAATGTGTCTCAACCATACAAGTTGAGTCAGCAGAAACAGCAGTGTCAAGGCTCACTCTAGTGAATTTGGCGGACGCCAGAAAAAAGCAGATCAGGGGAGAAAAGGACCAGACAATAGAGGCAGGTTAAGCCGCAAACAAGGATCTTTAATAAGAATAAAACATCTTAATCAGGCTGAGCTGGGGAAGTTACTCAGGCTACAGAGAGTCTCTCTGGGCTGGCAGGGCCCAGAGGGCTGAGGCGGAGCTGGCAGGGCTGAGAAGACGGCTGATGTTGTGTGGAGGACGAGGAGTTTTAACCAGGCAGAGAGATGAGTGGCTGTGTTCTGAGTAGAAACAGGCAGAGAAAACGACATTAATTAACTGACAGGAAAAACGCAGAGAAAGGCTAGAGTCCGCACTTGTTACCGGTGATGGTAAAACAGACAGTCTGGCAGGGAGTGGAAGAAGACGCCGGTTTCAAAAATTACAGCTCAGTGTAACGAAGGAACTTGTCACCCACTGCAACAGTGTTGCTCATTCATGTGCTTTAATAGTTTTTAGACAACATTGGAGCTCGATGGCACAGAGCTGCAGTGTATCGGGCTCTGTGTGCAAAGACATGACGTGTTAGTAGCATCCATTCATTGTTGGTTTTGGATATATATAGAGCTGTTGATCATAAGAGACAATGGCTACATGATTTAGAGCTGTAGTCTAAAATCAGTGGTGTTGTGTTTTGCTGTTTCCAGTCAGAGTGTCTCAAGAGGAGCAGAACTGATCAATCTACTACACACTACACTCTGCCCTGCTGCTCCACCGTGGACAGACAAAATGAGGAATGATCAAGTTCATCATTTTTTTTTTACCATTTTTTAACACCATATTAGATAGCTGGTCACTGTGTAATTTATAAAATGTTGTTGTATTCCAAAACAATGCCATTAAATGACCTATTGTCTCCATGTGAGTTACACTGTGTACTGTAGCTTACTCATTTCAGAATAAAATATTTTTTAACCTTGTTGTTTTAACTGACCTGCCTGTGACTTACAGAACTGTGTGATATCTGACACATTTCAAGTCATTATTGTGTCACAAATTAAACTTTCTTGCAGCTTCCAAGACCACACTATATATAAATGCAACATATACTGAGACAAACCGCAGCAGTTCTTTGTAACACTGAAACCATTACACAGGTTTTAAATGCCATTTCCATCAAGTTATACATTGCAAGAATATTTTGACAAATATTATTACACTATTATGAAATTTAAAAGGACCAATTTTTTTTTTGCGGTGGAAAAATATCTATAATGATGTGTGAAGTGGCTTAAAATATAATTACAACCACTTTCAGCGCGTAAAAAGATGTACAGCAACATCTCAGCAAAAGTTTAGTCTTTCAAAGCACACCTTGTCATCCTGTGGCAGTGAAATAAATCTTAATTGACCTACTGTGGGGAGACGAGTGATGGTTGTGACACCTTTTAGTTCAAGTTTAAGGTTCAAGGTTCAAGGAGTTTTATTGTCATTTCAACACATGTTAAACATGGGATGGAACGAGATTAGTTACCCTGGTCCCAGTGTGCAATAAGTAAAAGAGTATAAAAATTAGAATAAGTATTAAAAAAAAGTAAAAAGTAGACAAGTATAAAAAAAGTAGAATAGTACAAAATAAACAAGATAGAATAAGCAAGTTTAAGCTAAGTAGATAAATATAAATAAACAATAAATAAGGATAAACTGCAAATGAAAATAAAATGATATGACAATGTGATGACACAACAATATACAACGGTCTGTGTGCAAATAGAAAGTTTAAAGTGACAATTGTGCATTCTGTGCAAGTGTTGCAGTGTTCAGATATGTGTTTGTGGGTGGTTGTCAGAAGAGGGAGTGGGGGGGGGGGGGGCAGGGGCAGGGGCTACAGGGGTCCAGAGTTCAACAGTCTCAAAGCTTCCGGGAAGAAGCTGTTCCTCAGTCTGGTGGTCCTGCTCTTAATGCTCCGGAGCCTCCTGCCTGCCTGAGGGGAGGGGGACAAACAGTTCAGTGTGTGCGGTGTGAGTGGGGTCCTTCATGATGCAGGAGGCCCGTGCTTCCTGCATCTGGAGGTGTAGATGTCCATGGTGGTGGGTAGACTGCGTCCCACAGCCCTCTGTGCAGCCTTCACCACCCTCTGCAGAGCCTTCTTCTCTGCCGCCGAGCAGCTGCCGTGCCACACGATGATGCAGGAGGACAGGACGCTCTCCACCACACATCTGTAGAAGGAGGTCAGGACTGAGCTCCCCAGTCCCGGCGCGCCTCAACCTCCTCTGAGGAAGTAGAGGTGCTGATGTGCCTTCCTAATCAGACAGGAAGTGTTGTTGCTCCAGGTGAGGTCGTCAGAGATGTGTACGCCCAGGTACCTGAAGCTGGAGACCACTTCCACCGCAGTCCCTCCGATGTACAGAGGAGAGGGGGAGGTGTCTGCCCCTTCTGAAGTCCACGATCATCTCCTTGGTCTTCTTCACGTTGATGCAGAGGTTGTTTTGTCTGCACCGTCAACCCTCCAGGTGTTCCACCTCCTGCCTATAGTCTATAGCCTATACTTGTTCAATCAGGAACAAGCTATGATCTCCTGATCTACTCTGCACATGCTTAGTTTATTCTTGGTGAAGATGCACAATGTGGCAGATACAACCAAGTTTATAAGGAAAAAAAATATACAAGAGGGGCATCCAGTGAGTTCATCAAATGAGCTGTGATCAGCTTTATTGTTATGTTCAAGTGTTGGTCTAAGACCTGTAGCCTGTGGTCTGTCACCCCTGTGATCACCTCTGCTGATGGTGACATATTTGACACACACCCACATGCACACACATACACATGTTGAAGTTGGTGCACATTTTGTTCAGTTTTTTTATTATTATTATTATGTTCAAGTATCTATCACTACAAGACAGTAACTCACATACCTCTCTCTCTCTCTCTCTCTCTCTCTCACACACACACACACACACACACACAGTCGTGTTAAAAAGTCATGAAAGTCAAGATAAAATCACTCATTGAGCTTGAGATAAAACCACGCAGTTTCTGTTTGCGTTGCAGAGACAGCAGCTACACCATTTAGTAGCAGACACATGCAACTAGTTTGCATCACATTGTGAACGCAGTGTGCACCGAGGCGCGCACAGAAGCCTCCAAGTTCCTACGAAGTATTTAAAGTTAAGTAAAGCAGGAAACACTGGCGTCGTTTCCTCCATTACGCACTGCGCACCCGTCTCTCCACGCAGGCTGCTGGACCCTGAGGAGTCTTCTCTTGTAAATTACAGCCTTCGGTTTATTCAGTGAGAGATGGCAGGTAAGAGTTTACGTCCTTAGTTTAAGAGTTTAGTCTAAATGCACTTTCCAAGTATCAATGAGTGTAATGTTGGCGGCAGTGTGCTGGCGATCAGTCAGCACTGGATTTAGTGGAGGTGGTTTAAGTAGGGAGAAGGATGAGGGGGGCGAAAAATATGATTTCTTTGTTTTACAGCGTACATCTCCCAAGGAAAAGTCTCGACAATTCTGCATTTTGTTGCGTGCCACGCACTAGTTTCACTTTCACGCCCGCCCTGCTTTTACGCGCGGTTTGGTCCATTCAGTTGCAAACTATTTTTTTTTAAAAGGAGGGAAAATGACACAACACGTTATTTTAAGGTCGCCCGTATTTCGGTGACATTTTCTTGAAATGAAAACTGATGCGTTATGCGTTTCATCATCTTCAGAGCAGCTCAGTGTCAAACGCTTTTCATCGCAGTGTCTTGATTTCCTCTGACTGACACACAAACAGTGAGTTAAAGATCGCTGACTGCCAGACAATCTCTGCTGTGCTGTGGCAGGATCACAGACACACATTTAGGTTTTGTTCAAGTTAAGGAGGAAAACCATGTGAGTGACTGTAAGTTGGTGTCCTCTCCATACATGAAGTGGAGGAAGGCCACATGCCAGTCACCCAGCTGTACAGAAAAGCAGTGGAGGACACAGGCTTTCTGAGGGCTGGGGGCCACCAGCTGCATGCAGTGGGGCACCAGTGTTCAGAAAGCAATCATAAATTGTGAATCAGCCCTAAAAGGTGGTATAGATTAAAACAGTTTTGTTAAGTGACTTCAGATTTAAAATGTAACTACTACACTTCACAGTTTTGTTAGTACTGTTGCAGTGTACCTCAGCTAAAGGCCTCTTTTACATGAATCTCTGCTATCCATGTGTCTGCTCCCTAAGAGCAGTTAAAGTTTTGAATAGAGGAGATATTGTTATATTTATATATATATATATATATATATATATATATATATATATATATATATATATATATATATAATAATATAGAATGGACAATTTTCCTGAGCTAATTTGTCCATTCTGGGCAACTATAAAAACATGGAGGACTCCATTGAAGAAACTCAATATCTAGATGTGAGGTGATTATACACTAATGAAAACATAATTATGAATATCATATTCCATAACCATGAATATCTGCTGCTCACTCAACAATGAACGCTTAATAGATGCATCAGTTAATTACTGATGGTTGTTAACTCACACTGATGTCACTCACATTCATTTGTATAAACATGACAAGTGTTTCTGTTACTATTATTGCCCCATTTATAATAGTGATGGTGGACACAATAGCAGGAACACCTCTGTACATAATGCAGTACAGTTCAGCAGCACCACAAACTGCATCCTGCAAAAAGTTGAATCACTACAGTTTCAGCAAAAACTGAACATTTTAATCTTCAACCAGGGAGGATTTATTATAGGACTATTGTGTTAGAAACAATTCGTCTTAGATGGGTATACATAATATACTGGCCACTGTGAGTGTAAAGAGTTACTGAAATGTTTTTAAATTACAAATCGATTTCACTAGAATTTCTGCTTCTGAACATTTAAGCATCTTTTCATCACTGTCCAACTTCTAATGTATGACTAATGCATCATCACGAAGAAGTTTATTTTTCCTGAGAAAATTCTTTCATTTTTGAGTTAAGCAGTTTTCACAGAACAGCAATATTTTGTTTCCGAATGTCTTGTTCAATGTTAGAGCCCGGTCGAAATTATCTTAAGATGCAAAATTTCCTTGCTCCATATTTCATCTTTCAGATAAGCTTATCAAGGGGAGGAAACAGTTTGTGGATAAGGTAAACAAAACACTGATTAACCAGCTCCTGGACGACCTTTTAGACAATAAAGTCTTGAATGATGGAGAGAAAGAGTCAATACTTGAGGAGAACAGGAGCACAGCAGATAAGGCACGCTGTCTCATTGACATGGTGAAGAAGAAAGGAAATGTAGCCAGCAGCAGGATGATTTATCACATTCAAACCAGAGACCCGTCACTCTACTCCCAAATGGGTCTGTCCTGTGATCAACCTGCTCCGCCAGCTGCTCCGCCAGGTGAGCACTGATGAATGAATACATGAATACAAGTGTGTATACAAAATTAAAAACACTATTTTGGACAGATTTTTTTTTCCTATTTGCAGCTGCAGAGCCTCCAAAGGAGCAGGAATGGTCAACCACATTCATCCCCACCAAGGAAGCATTCTGGAAGGAGAAACAAAATAATAGAAATGTAGGTCATTCATAAAAACCAAATCAAATATCTCACATGGTTGTAATTGTATTATTGAGTCTTCAAATGAACTCCCTGTAACTTCTGGTGTTTGGAAGTATGGTAAAGGTTTGTTTAACATTCTTCTTTTAAATGTGTTCTTCAGGTTTACCCTGCGGACAAAGAGTCCATGAAGAGTCGTGTGGCCCTGCTAATCACTAATATAAAGTTCAATAAAGGGCTATCAAACAGAAATGGAGCTGCGAGAGACGAAGAGAACATGGAGAAACTGCTCAGATCTCTGGGATACGAGGTGGTGAAACACACAAACCTCACAGAGAAGGTACGTGATAAAATGGAAATGTAAAACATATTTTTGTCTGGTCGATTCAGTGACACATTAACTGAAATTTGGCTCTTTGTGTTTGCACAGGAGATCGATGCAGCTGTCATTGAGTTCTCTAAACATCCGAATCTCAAAGCAACAGACAGTGTGGTGGTGGTTATCATGTCTCACGGGAAACTGGGAGCTGTCCTGGGTGTCGACTGGAAAAAAGAGATATCTGGTGATGAGAAACCAGATGAGTTCCCTATTGACAACATTTTCAAATACTTGGGCTCAGCGAGGTGTCCTGCGCTACTGAACAAACCCAAGATCATCATCATCCAGGCCTGCAGAGGAGGTGATTTTCATCAACATGAATTCATTTAGGAGTCTTCTTATTTGTTGTCTTTAAGTGAGTGTGACTCTTGTACAGTGTATTAAAATGGTGCCATGGTATGTTTCAGAGGACAAAGGATCAGTTCTTGTTAGTGATGGTGCGAATGCAGCTGTGCTGTCTGATGATGTGAACCAGCCCGGTCCATCCCCGTCTGTTGGTGAAGAGGACATGGAGGATGATTGTTTGCGATACGTACACAAAGAAAAAGACTTCTTTCCTCTTCTTTCCTGCACACCTGGTCAGTAAGCTTAATTCAACAAAAATCTGCATTGTAAACAGCTAAGAATAGTTGTTTAATGAAAACCAAATATCTTTTCTGTTTTCTGTTTATGTTTGTCCTCCAGATACTGTCTCGTACAGGCACCCAGATCACGGGGCCCTTCTTATCCAGTATCTGGTTGAGGTAATAAACACCTACGCACATGAGGATGATGTTCAGGAACTGTACAGAAAAGTAAGTTGGGTATAAAGTATGCATATTTAACAGGACACAGACTAAGACCTTATAGTCATTCCAGTGATCAAGATGAAAGTAATGTCAGTTGTGAGGCAACACCACCTCTTGTCTTATTAGTCTTGGCATTGCTTAATTTCATACACTTTGTTTCAACGACACAGGTCATGCAACGCTTTGAGGACTTGTCCATTGGAAACAAAAGACAGATGCCAACCATAGATAGATGTTCTGCAACAAAGCGCTTCTACTTTTTCCCAGGCCTCTGAGACAGGATTCACCGGAAAGATTGATGTCCGCATTGCTCTCTCATGATCTATTTGGTGAATATATAGAAGTTATGGTTTGATAATTGAATTGGCCTGTGTGACTGTGAGGATGCTCCTCTGTCCTTTGTAGAGTACATGTGTCTCTTTTAGTCCTGATATGCTCTTTTATAGCACAGCCTTTTATATGTCTTTGTCCAGCATTTCATAATCCATCCCCGATAAAAGTAAACTTAGTTTTATATGTACTTTAATCATTGCATTTATATTTTTATATCTGACAGCGTTTAAGACTTTGAGTTAATGGCACATTGAGGTTTTTGTTAGTTTGTGTGCAACAGGCTGCTCACTCATGGACATTATGCAACTTGTTAGCCTTTTTAGCATTTTATCTACTAAAGAAATCTCTGAGCACTGAACAATGGCCTGCACCAAGTTCCTACTTCTTTTTGAAACACACCTGGCTGTAAATCTATGAAATCACTGATTGTATATGGCCTCTAAGACCAAGGCAACACTACAACACAAATATCTGTTGTAAACTGTTAAAAGATTATAAGACACCAGGCAACACTGCCATAAATCCAAACAGTGTAGGCTCATGTTATCAACTGCATTCTTGGGGAAAAATAGGGCAAAAACTAACTCTTGTTTTAATTGATTTGCATAACCCACCCAAGTAAGCATAATCTATCTGACACACACAAGAGTTTTTAAAATTCCATCCACATATTTTAATGTGACATATTGACAATGAATGACTTCATTTACTTTTGCTCTTGTTTGCATTCAGTTTGTTTCAACCACAAATTAAAACTTTAATACACTTTTTTTCAAACATTGTGTTTTTTTTGCGAGGCTACCTGAATTCAGCACTCCAGATGTTTTTAAAATATTTTTATGTATAACTGTGTGTATCCATACTAATTAGCTAGAAATCCAAGACTAGTCACAAGATGAGCATAATGGAGGCTAGAAGAAAAGCGGAACATTTTCATTGTAATATATCTAATGATGTTGCTTTGTGCTACTATCCTTCTGCCATAGCTCAGTATGGAAACGCTACAGAATTTTGTACCAAGAAGACTGAAACTTTGGAAGATGCTTTGTGTAATACAGACTGTTAAAGCGTCCTGTGAGCTCCGGATGAACCTTTGGGAAGTATGTTGGCATAGAATGAGGACTGTGAATTTTCCAGCTGTGTGAGCAACACTGTCCCACAGACTGTGGAGTTTGCTGATGGCAAAAAGGTATGTAAATCAAGACAAACAGAGCACAAGCAGCAGAGCAGTTCAGATTAGGCAAAGCATAATTTAAAAAATGTAATACAATATAAAATAATATATATAATTAAATATAAAATACATAGAATATTATATATATGTTTTTTTATGTTTGTTTAATCGATAGATGCCTTTTGGGCTGTTTTCTCTGCACACACCAAGATTTACATCAAGTGTGAGGATTCCCCTCATATTTGGTGCAATGATTCTTCATTGGCATCAAATTATTACAGATCACATCCCACAACAAAACATCCTGCACAGTATTGCTCATTTACTATCAGTTACATGGGAGTAGCTTTTCTTGATAACTCTGATGGAAGGAGAATTAACTACTATAATAAGCATACAAATTCCTCATTAGATGATGGAAGACTGGGCAGTATAATGCAATTCAGGATAAAGCAGCTATGGTCTCTAGTGATATGTCACGGCCAGACTCTGCTCTTGATGGATCATGGATGATGCTTTGCAATTGGCACAGTGGGTCAGTTTGTGATACTAACAGATCCATAGCTTATAACAGGGTGGCACAGTGGTGCAGCGACAAGCTGGGGCCCCTCAGTGTGGAGTTTGCATATTCTCCCTGTGCCCATGTAAGTTTTTTCCAGGTACTCCAGCTTCCCCCACAACTCAAAGACATGCAGGTTAGGCAACTCTAACATTGCAATATATGCTCTAAATTGCTCTTTATATTGGCCCTGATAATGGATGGATGGATAGCTTATGACACTGTGAAGATAAACATGAATTAATGAATAAATTGTCCTCTGGATGTAAAATATGCACATGTAATAGGACACAGACTGTCACTCATTACAGTGATCTTGTGGCAAGCAGTCATGAAAATGCACTTGTCTTATCTTGTCTAAGTGAAGTATTTGAAGAAGTGTCCATTCAAAATGAAAGGCAGAAGCCAACCAAAGAAAGATGCACTCTAACACAGTGCTTCTACTTCTTTTCGGGCCACTAAGACAAGGCAAGTGTTGATTAATGTGAACCCTCTTTCACTGTTTCACATTAGGCTCACTCTGATTTGTAATGGACTAGTTGGTGAATAGACCAAACTAAACTTTGTTATATATATTCTTAAAGCATTGCATTGCATTGAATTATACTATTGTAGTTAATTCATTCCAAAGGATAATGGAATACTAAAATACTATAAATAACTGTTTATTTGTGACAGATGAAGAATTAAATCTCAGTAGGGCAGAGACAAGAACAAGAAATAAATGCTCTGTGTGCTTTCAGTGTGAGCAAAGGGAACTACAGAGTCAAACACTGAAGGAAAGTAAAGTGACAAAAGAAAAAAAGACATAGTTGCACTACTAAAATGGGAAGTAAATCTTTAACCCCAGTTTGACAAGAGACATTAGGGTAGAGAGATAAAGTGTTTCTGCAAGCAATGAATGGCCAAATAGGGACAAAAGAGTATTTGAGCCTTAACCTAAGCCAAGAAACTGAGTTAAAGAGTCAGCCTCCAAAATAAAAGACACATAATAATAACATTTGGCTGTGCCCCAATACGACAGGATATAAAGGTTCAATGCCTTCAGTGAGCTCTGGAGATAAATAAAGGGAGCTGACAGTTACTGGTAGATAGGGACTGCCAAGAAATTACTCCTCTTTTTGTGCTCTCTAGATAAGGTCATGTGCCATCTTGTCTTCACTGTCCATCTTGACCTGTCAGGTTGTTGGACAGATTTTCTGGAAGTATCTCTAGAGATCTCTAGATCTCAAAACCACTCAGGATTTTGAGACTGTATGTGAAAGTTTGAGCTCCTTCTTAATCAATTTGGCAAGTTCAGCTCTTGACACTGATCGCTGCCTCCTGGGCGCTGCCTTTAGCCTTGCTTTTAGGAGTGAATCTGAATGTGGCCATGACAGCACTCACAGACAAGAACAAGGCAGAGTAACCTGAGGCTGATAAGAGAGCTTTTTTAACTTTTCATTCAGAGGTCTTCAATAAGCATCAGGTCATCTCAATCTCAGGGTTTTCTCCATAGATGATGAAGAAGGACTTTGGTATTTGGAAGAGAGAAACTCAGCAGGATGTAATGTCTGGCTGGTATGCAGTACAAATTATGCATTGTTGGGAGTGCATGATGCATGCTCATGGATATGTTACTGGTCCAAAGCTCAGTGCTGTTGGAGCGAGTCACTAACAGAGATGACATTTCATTGACATTGCATCACAATCAATGGACAAAAAATAAATAGACCAAGTCTGTTCATGCCTTTTCAACTGCAAAAACAAATCTTCCCAGTTTTGAAATTTCTGCTCTCACACTGGCTTTCCCACTTTTCATCAGTGGTGGGAAGTACCTGAGTACATTTTATCAAGTATACTTATGGATAGTTTTGTTGTACTTTATTTGAACTTTTCCATTTTCTTCTGCTCAGCAAAGTTACAGAGGAACAACCAGTACATTTACAAAACATATGATTGCTTCATAAAATATATTAAATAATTATACTTATAGTAGATAAATAATGTTAAGCAGAACAGTGTGTGAAGTCCTTAGAATTAGGACAACCACAACAACATTAAAATGTAGCTGAAATGTTAATGTATAATAATAATATAATATACAATATATAGTAATAAAGTGTCCTGAAGTCCATTTTTGCTGCAGATACTTTTTATACTTCTGCAACATTCTCTAGACAGGACTTTTAGTAGCAAAGGAGTATTTGTTTTTAAATATAATGTACATATAATTAATTTTAAACATAGCAACCACTATGTTAAAAATATAAAAAATATATCAAATCAACGCAAAATGAAAAGGTCCACTAAGCTGCTTTAAGTATGACTAAGGCAAAGTTATTATGACTCATAGTGAAAATGAAAATGCCCGATAACAGAACGCACATATAGATACATTCTGTCTCTGTGAATGCACTTATGCAAAGCAATGCACAAACTCTGAGCAGGATTTTTCAGACGAACTTTACTTGAAAAAAATTAACACAAACAAACTCAAACAAAATAAACCATGTCATCACAACACAACACATAGGCAACAAGTTGAGTAGGCAACATGGTCACATGGTTGCAGTCTGTGCATGTCTGATATGTCGCCAGGAAACTGATAAAAAGAGTCTTTTACAGGGCTACTTTGGGTTCATGCGGACACTTTCACTGACTCATCAAATTCACTCATAAAAATGAAAAGAGAAGTAGCTTGACAGAAAGATATGCTCTGTTTAAAGCTTGGGGTGTATAAAAAAGACACAAAACAACAGGGGTTTTGTCAATTACAAACCAGAATTATCAAGCCAACCAGACTAGACTCCATGTTAACAGCTTATTTGAACATACTGGCAGTGTTAGAGAGCTTTATATCAGTTTACACTTTATACAAAACAAAGACACAGGTGGCTAGCAACGAGTGCTCATGTTCTCATCCCATGTCTGGCACTCAGCACATTCAAACACGTAGCTACAGATGAATACGCCCATATCCTCTTTCACACTTATGTATGCACATGGTCACGCCCAACACTGGAGCGACGGTGAGAAATGCTGCACAACTGGTAAGGCCAGCTGAAGGACAGTAGCAATGCTTTTATAAACTACATGAGGTGACATTACAAAAGTTTGGCAGTGTGAATATTCTATGAGCAAAATGTCCGACACGTGTCCTTTACCCTTTGCAACAGAAAACAAAACAGCGCTTTACAGTGAACTAAACCATGCAGGGCTTTTGAAGGGAGGTAGAGGACATCAGAGAGCTAAAGTAAAAAGACAGGGAAAGATCAAGTAAATGGACCTGTGAATAAACAGAGGTGTATTTCTAACGTGGCTTTGAAAACACTGCAGATTAGTGGCCTGTCACTTTGCCTGTACAACACAAAAAGGACGTTACAACTAAATAAGTGTCATATTTGGAAGTTGGAATGTATTAGTATAGTGTTACATATCATTTAGTAAATTTTTCATTCAAGAATTCACTTTTGGAAACATCATATCGTTGACAACACTCAACACTCAGATTAACAGTTTGCAGCACCACACATTTACAAAATAGCAACTCATGCGAAAACACCTCTGGCCCTGTACACTGTGTCTAAAATGTGTTGTGCACACTGCACATTGCATTCATGGACACAGGGAACTGAAAGTGTGAATGTGTTGTGTTTTTGCTCTGCTGTGTGTGTGTCTGTGTCTTTCAGTGTGGCTGTGGTTGAGGTTTAGGCCAGCGTCCCCCCAACTATGGAAGCAATGACAATTCCCAGGACCACACAGCATATAATAATCATTATTTTCTTCTGCATTGGGTTAAAAAGAATGCATAACCATCCAAGGCAGCAAATGGGGAACAGAAGAAAACATGTTAGAAATATCACTTGTACTTTTCTTTAATGCTTTACAGTTTTTATAATAATAAAAACAAAATGCAGTACAGAAGAAAATCAAAGGAACTCAATGCAGTTTGGAGAAACACTGTTTGATTTTAATGTATCTGATGATGTTGTTGGAGTGTTACTTTGGTTTAGAGGCATTTCCACATCCTCTGCATTTCACACCACAAATCTTTGGTTTACTGCATTTTGTTCATACCACATTAAACAACATGCAGTATATCCACACATGCCACAAATGTAAATAGTTCTCATATTTAAAGCCACTATGTGTAAAATGTGTGAATCCTCAACTTTGGTGCTATCTGGTGGTGTCATCAAAGAGGATAATGTGGCAGAGAGCAGCGTGTGCAGCTACCTCCTGAAATAAGGTTCAAGCAGTGTATAGGGACATGTCAGTAAAAATCCACACAGTGACTTTAAAGCAAAGTTAAATTGTAAAACACCTTTTTTGAGCGTGCATTCCTCCATGTTCTTAAACAGCGCCGTGTGCTGTGGGATTAACAGTCTCTGTCGACTCTTAAAGGAATTGTTCAACACTTATTTGTGTTTAGCCAATAGTTTGATGAGAGGATTTATAACACTCAACATGTACGGTAAGCTGGAGCTAGTTAGTTTAACTTAGCATGAAGAACTTTAGAAAAAAGTAGTGGGGAGCAGCTGGCCTGGTTCTGTCAAAAGGTAAAAAAAAAAAAAAAAAAGGAACTTCCACTACCTCTTATTTGTCTGTCTCATTTAATCTAAACAAAAGCTGAATTGTAAAAAACATATTTTGTCACAGATGTCACTGTGTTAGGCCAAGAAATAGAGGAGCAAATAACTCCTAAAAACCCACAACTTCGTGATTTTGCACATTTTTCTATCCTTCCTCTCATCCAACTCTTGTCAAAGTACTTTAATGCTACAAACAAGGCAACATTTATCTTTTTAAAACACTGATTATGAACCCATTAAACATGATCAGGATGCTAAATGTTGGATACATCTGTATGTCTGTCAGAGGCTGTTCATGAACTTACTCTGTGTCGAGGAATGCATGCTGTGATAATTGTTTTGCTCTTTGAAATTCTGATTCAACACACATTTTTTTGGATCATCAATGACCATACCCACATATCTGGAGCTTCATGTTTGTAGAAAAAGCATGCAAAGCTCTTCAACAGACTGCAGAACATGCACATGACAACTCAGTGTGAATCATGACACAAATAGACACAAAGCACAAGTTGGTTCCTAAAAAGTTTTTCACTGTTAAGTTAAAAAAGTATATATCAAAAGCATTTAAAATCGAATGTAAAATATTTATGTGCACAGAGACACGGACTGCCTTCAGAGCAGTAACAGAGTCCTGTTTCCTACTTTAGAAGCAGTTATTGACTGCACATTACAGAGCCCACTATGCAGTTTTAACATCTGAAAATGTGACCCTGAGGAGGAGGCATCACCCTGCCCTGTCCGCTCTGTAGGGATCTCTCAAGGTCCTAACTGAGTCCAACTGCTAGGGAAATAATGAGAACGGTCAGACATACTGCAATACACCCTCCTATCAGGATCTTCTTCTGGATGGGGGGAAACAAGGATGGCAAAGTGTCAGATAATAATTCAATGGACGAGGAAGAAAACTAATGACAAACAGAAACTGAGGGAGAAAAGGACAGAAAGGAAGAAAAGAAAGAAACTTTGTAGTTGCACAGTCTTTGATTTTACATGGGGATACAACCATGTAGATGACCCTTTTTGGGGTCATGTGATACCTAAAATTCCTCTACCTTTGAGTGCTATTATAGAGATTAACCAAGAGGTGGCAGAGCTGTCCCACTGTGGCGCAGGTTGTTGAATGAAGTAACCCAGTGAATAACCCTCTTTATTAGCTGTAGACCAGTTGTTCCCAGTCCTCTGTGCTCCTACAACCCCTGAGACAAGCTCAAGTACCCCCTCCATTGACACCACAAGTGATGTACTCTTTTGAACAAATGTAACTGGGTGTTACTGAACACTTTTAATTATTTAAATGAGGACGTTGTTACAATTTTTTTTCATACAAGACATGGTGTTGTTCAGACTTTGTCCCTTTTTCCTTTTTCTGAGTGGATCTGATCAAGTTTCCCTTAGTACCAATACCATATGAAGCGGCGCACATTGTGAAATAAAGTCCCCATCAGTTCTTACATGAATAAGTCCTTACCACTGTCATGTAAGGTAAAAAATAAGGTGCAGCCAGCAGCCTGTTAGCTAAGCTTAGCATAAAGAATGGAAATGGAGGAGACAAGTAGCCTGGCTCTCTCCAAAGGTAACAAAATCCACCAACCATCACCTATAAAAGTCACGAATTAACATGTTTTTTATGTGTAAAAATAATATTTTGTGTTTTTATCATGGATGTCTTAAGAAAGCTGGACTTTTTGCATTTGTGCCACTATCACGTGTTGGACATTTCAATAATTCATCTGTTAATTTAGCTCTCTATTTTGGCTTCTCTGCTTGCCTACCAGATTTAATGAACTCTTAGCAGCAGGTGGTGTTCAGACGTTGCAGCTGACTCAGGTTGGTCTGTGTCCTGCGCAGTCAGCCTGTTTTAGTTGGTATTTTATTGGTTATTGTCAAAATCAGCCTCACAGCAATTTGCAATCCTACTTGTGTGTTTATTTTTCTCCTAAAGACAAATATGTGGATAGTTATTTTTAGATGTACACCATGGTAACTGCAGAAGTGCCCCTTGAGGTACACATACCCCTGGTTGGAAAATCACTGCTGTTGCTCAAATGCTGCTCAGATACACTCACGAAATGCTCCACATGCAGAATACATGACAGGTGAGCATGCACACACACTGACTACAGTTACAGTTACACACTACAATACGTACACGTGATAGCATGTTTATGCACATGCATTGTTTTGTTGCATACGTGACTCACCCTCCGGGCTTTACTCTGGTATTTAACCGCCTTCTTAGTGTCTGATACTGCCCTCTCCACATAGTCTACTGAGTGCTCCACATTGTACTCTATGCGGTCTATCATTTCCCCCTAGGAAAGGTTAGTTGCAGAGGAGGTGTGGAAGACATGTAGACAGGAAGAAGAAAGAAGGAGCCAGATGTGGAGGCAGGAGGAAGAGGAGTGGATGCAGATGGGGGGGAAGTGGGGAAGGGGAAGAACAAGGGGTGAACAAGAAGGAGAGAGACAGGGAAGGAGAAAGGGAGAAGAGGAAAGAAGGGAAAAAAAGAGAAATAATGAGTCACTTTTATAGAATGTGTGCATCTCACCCGTCTGCTAGTCTTTTTGAACTTTTTGCATTTTGGGATGCTCTCCTTTGCCTGCTCCACATGTTCCTGGGCCTCGTGCACAATTCGCTCAATGTTGTTCACCAGTCCACCCTGCAAGGGAACGAGAGGCGGAGTCATTGTAGCGGCGGTGAGAGCAGAAATCTCCTTGAACCCACATTCAGGACCGTAGCATCTTAACCACATCAGAAATTACATTTTGTAGATGTCTTTTATGGAATAGAGTTTTTACAATCATGCCTAGTTTCACACTTATTATATGAGCACTTCAGAGAATGGCAAAGACTGGTGTATTGTGAAAGCTTTGAAAAAGATGCTCATTGATCTTTTCTCCTCTCTTTAGTCTTATACCTATCCACAGCTGCCTCCTTACTGACACGTTAACATATGAAAGCAGCACAAGTTGTTAACCGTATTTAAACCAGGACTGGCCACAAAAAACACCCAAAGTTGCATATAAAAAAAAAAAAAAGCATTGACACAGGAAAAAAAATCAGGATTGTTAAAAAAAAAAAAAATCAAACTTTTTGCCCATATGAAAACAGTGTATACAGATCTTTCATTCATGCACACTGCAACAATGATTCATGCACTGCAACAATGATTAAGTATATATAAAAAAGAAATGAATGAAGAATCACAGGTGAATTAATTACCTTGCTGTATTAGAAAGGGAGCGCTGTTCTCTGTTCTGTATTAGAAAGGGAGCTGTTCTCTGTTCTCTAGAGCTTAGAGTCATTTGCGGTGGGTGACAGTGTTGTGTGACAAAAAGATGGAAAAAAGAGTGCAAAGCTGAGAAAAGATTAAAATGAACAGACTGCCTCAAGTATCATGTTAAGTGATGTGGCACTCAAATAATAAAGGAAGCATTAATTAATTGCATTATTTAAATTTAGAGCATTGGCAGAACAGTGACAAGATAATAAAAGTTACACACAAACACACAAACAATACTACTGAATTATCAGACATTGACATTTAAACAATTATCACTCCCACACTAAAATTATGGGGAGAAGCCTGCTATTCCACTGTGTCTGTCATTGCAATTTTATATCACTTACATTGCACATGCAACAATTTACTTTCATATTTGTCATTCAGCATATTTTCTTATTCATGCACGCAGATTCCCTTCTGCATAATTCAGAGTATTTCTGATGATGGAAACAGTTATTCTCTATTTGGAAACAGTTATTCTCTATGGGTTTTATATTTTCCCACACACTGCCCACCCTTCTGCACACTCTTGCAGTCATGTACACATACTGCAAGGCTACTGTACAGGCAAGGCCTATAGATGTATCTAAAGCTCAACACTTTACTGAGAAGAGCAAAGGCAACGCTTAAACTTGAGGATAATCTCTATATACTGTATGTGGCTTTAAAGGAGCTTTATATTGAGGGAATTACAAACGGTCTTTCACTGCTGAGGCACGTTCCTCAGTACAATGTACACAATACAGAGAACATTTCTACCACAGAGAAATGACAAATCTAAACGAGTCTGAACTAGTTTTAACTTACCAGGCCAAAGCCTCTGTAAAGTTAAGATTTGCTCAAAATGTCTTACAAAGCAGTAGATTAATTCCACACTGTTTAATGGCCGAATTGAAAGTCCCAGATGTCAGATTTTCCTTGCATCTCATGAATGCAACACGATAATTATGTATAAAAAATGGTCAAATGGCAGAAATCCCAAATACAAATAATTACTAAATTCCAATCAACTGATCCCAGAGCCAATAATTATCTGTGCCCCAAATTCTGTCTTAATTTGCTGAGATATTTTGCAAACACAGAACCAGACGGAGCTGAAAACAAAACCTTGTTCCAACTCCGTTGGCACAGATCGGCTGATATCTGTACTAATACACTCTACAACTTGTATGTAAATTAAAATACTGCCATTTGAAGTGGACCTGTGTTCATGGTAGGGAGAAGCAGGTTTCTTTTCTGGTTAATATTTTACCAATATAAACATAGTGTGCTATTGAACTTTCACATTAGCAACGGCCCCTTTTCAAACCTCTGAGAGGAGGAAATTCTGAATCGGGAAACTGGAATTGTAACTTTATACCATCTCTGTTGGCAGATGGATAGCCAATTTCTGAATGAATTAAGCATCTGCAGACTTGTTTCACATTTGTTTGGCTGAGCCCCACACCACACAGCTGCAGGTACCAAGAGAGGATCAGTGTTTTCACCTGGCTCTCCACCAGCATGGCCATGTCCATAAACATGTCGTGAAGCTCTCTGATGCTGTTTTCCAGCTTTATAATCTCATTGTGCCGCGTCTCGATCTCATTCATAGCTTGCTCGGTGATGTTGTCCATGATGATCTAAGGTGGTGTAAAAGAAGGAGAGACATAGAGAGGAGTGTATTTGAAATTAAAAATGTGCTTTGTGTGCATTCATGTTGCATTTGTTGTATCACTTACGCCAGAGGTGAAGATAGCTGGGTTGTCACTCTCGAGCATGCTCTCCAGCTCCTCATTTGTTGTGTTTCTCCCAGCTAGAAGGGCAAACATATACTCATAAACATCTATAACAGCAACCCTGTTTGTTGGAAAGTGTGTGACCGTTACGTTATGTTTTAGACCAGGGATGAAAAAATGTAGGTCCAATGCTACTGGATTAAAAGGTTCTCCAAACTACAGTGTATGAAGACCACATTAAGAAACACTAATAAACCCCCCTCCTCCTTCATGTCTGTCTGAGGATTAATTAAAACGAGCTGTGTGTCTCTCTTTTCCACATGCTCATTTTCTCACTGTTCATCTGTCACGACTGCATTTTGAGCAGAGGACATGTTGTAAAAAAATCCTATGTGCCATTTTTTATGCTGAGTGTCTGTTATATGAATCAAAAACCTGATGCAGTAATATAAATATCTACAGCAGATTATATCAGTCTGCATCATCATGGACCTGGATTACAAGCAGCATCTTCAACTTTTACTTTCAGCTGCTCTGAACGGTACATAATTAACAGAAGCTACTTGTGCACTGGTGAGCGTTCAACTTGGCACATTAAATGTTTGGTTCAATTCAACCTAAAAAAACAAGGTTCAGTCAGAGACTGTGCTATAAGCACACTTCAACACCAGAAACAACTTCAGTTGTATAAACATAGCCTTGCCTCAACACCTTTTTTCCTTTTTTACTTGAAGTTTCCTCCTATATAGATGTATTTGTTATGGAATAAAGAATGTTACTCATGTAACATCTTGAATTTGTCCTGCATTACCTCTTTCATCCTGTGCATGACATGAGTGTCATTAACCTAAAATTGTATCAGACAAGGGATTGATGTTCATTTTGCATCTTTCTTATTCTATTTTTGGACAGTTCTTATCTCTGTATCTCCCCATTTTCAGGCCTACAAGTTTAATTTTCTTTATTCCCAAAAGGCATGACCAGTAATATATCAAAGCTTGGCACTAAGTTGAAAAAGAAGACAGGTCATGTGCAAATGTTGAGTCAATGATATCAGTCATGTTTGATAGTATTAGCTTAACACCTGCAGATAATCCTTTGACATCTCCTTTTTTGTTGTCAGGATGGGCAATATGCGAGGAACTAGGCCTCATGATCCTTATGTGTGCAGCCATCTTAAGTATTCAGAGTAAACAAAAGCAAAGGGACATCACCTACTTATTCAGCACCTTATTAAGTTTGCCTCAATGCTCCATAGCTCCCACTGACAAACTTCTTATCTCTTTATCTGCTGACCCTTCCTGTGTGACAGTACATCCCACTGCTTCTTCCTGCTGTTGCGTTTGCTTCTTATCCATCTTTATGCTCCCCAACTGAGTTGTCCTACTTCATGAACATTCCCCTCCACCTCTTTGCTACACCTACATTAATATTCTTGTGCATGAGCGCTGACTCCGCCTGCAGTGCTGCTTCTCTTGGGCTCCATTTCTGCTCCACTGACACTGTAAGTCACAGTCAGGCTCTGTCAGCATCATCTCAAATCTTTCCATTGCACATTTTAAAGCCTCTCAGGTGACGGATACAGTATATACAGTACGTACTTTTTCCCATGAAGCCGCCCTGCCTCCCCCAACAAACCATTAACTGGTACAAGAAACTAGTCTAACTTCTCTCAGTTGTTATATTTACTGTGGTAATGTTATTCAGACCAACTAAAACTATCAAGAGAGAAAGGAAGTAAAATCACACCATTGCAAGTACATTAAGTTCAACCGGTGACAATTAATTAATATACAGAAGGTTTTAGATGTCACAACACTGTCCAGCTGAAAAAACATTCATAATCCTGGGAAAATGCATGCGAACATATGCTAAGCCTGTATTTACCAACACTTCTTGCTTGTGACCCCTTAAAATGGAGGAATGCCTACTTATGACCCCACATCACATGTTATGGCCTTTTTAACATTTATGAGCAGTTAAACTCAAGAGTAATTTCGCAGTGTTTCATTTGAGGGATATTTTGAAACCTGAGGAGGCTAAAGTATTCAGTACTTCCCAGGACAGAAGACAAAGAGAAAATATATTTCAAACAAACAAGCATTGGGAGGTCTGCCAAGTCAAATAGCTTATGAGTTACAGTAGCTATCTATCTATTAAAGGAATAATTTGGGAAACATGCAGGTATTCAGCTAAGCTAATTTATTTACCATGCAGCCATGAAAGTGCTATCTTCTCAAACCTCTTGGTAAAAAGCAAATAAGTGTTTCCTAAAATGTTAAAACACACCAGAGTATTAATTTCTTCTCATAATATAACTAAATGGTAGCTTTGTCAGACATTGCTCTATTTTTTCTTGCCACTGGACCTCCTGCAGCTGTGGCAAAACCTCTATTTATGACCTAATCAGAGTGGGTGTGAGTATTGTGTTTATATGTGTGATGAAGACTGGTGGTTGGCGTGGGGGCCTGGGTGGCAGAGCAGGTAGGCTGATGGTGAGTGATGATGGTCGGGAGTCAGAGCCAATGATTGCCTTCATGAACAGAATACTGATGAAGCTACTCTCTAACATTTACCAGTGCGTGGACAACCGCGTGTTTCAGAGCGCACTTCCGTTCTCGTACGATGGGCGCGTGGTGTCTAATCCAAACGTCATATCCATATCAAACCGATGAATTTCATTTAGCTGTGGTTAAGTGGTTCTGCTGTTTCATTACTGTGCTTAAGAATCTACTCATGCTCCGCCATGACATTTTGCTGCTTGACAAATGAGAGGATGAAGAGAGCGCACAAAGAGGGGTGAGAGACCACGTTCACCACATCATTCTGATCAATTCCCTATTCTCCAGGCCTCTCTGATAATAAATAATCTCTCTATCATTAAGGCTAAAATTACAACATTAAAGAGGGTCAGAGTTAGAGTTGAAGGACAGGGAGGAGTGACAATGAGTCATGGATAATTATGAAGGCAAAAAAAAAAAAAAAACAATGGCACTCTGGTGCTACCCTACTCTATTTGTCTCACTTCCTACACACACACACACACACACACACACACACACACACACACTTCTCATTGGATTTTTAAAGCCCTGACAGGCTCCTAGGGAGGCTCTTATTTGTTACCATGGAGACCCAAACCCTGAGAAGCCTAATATGAAGCCAAGAAGTCTCACTTCACCCGTAGCATTTATCGTCTATTAAATCATTCATACTGTGTTGTTACCAGTAACAGTATTATTTCATTTCCACTGTTATGTAACACAAATGAAGTGAGACCCCCAAGAGTGAAAAGGCAAGCCACGCACGCGCAGGGCAAAAGAGGCGAGCAGGTTTTATGCTTCTGTTTGCTGCAATTTCACCTGCGGAGGAATGAGGAAAAGCATGTATAGCTTATCTGCACGCACATATGGGTCAATCTGTTTGTTATACATGAGGAACGTGTTGGTCTACACCTTTGTCTTTTTCCCTGCGAGCAAGGGAGAGTCCGCGGGGAAATAAAACCTAACAATCAAATGTCAAAGAGGCCCTGCGATGCCTGCGACCAGCATCCCCTCCATCCTGCTGGGCCAGCCTGTCTGCTCATGGAAGCAAATGAATGTGTGATATTCTGCATTCTCAATCGATATTACATGAAAATGCTACAGAATTGTAACCACACTGGCTATTGGCTATGCAAAAAAAATTCAAATAGATGTATTACTGTGGTTAAGCTCTCTACATGGAAGATACGCCTTTGAAGGAATAGGAATAGGAAAGTTGGACATTTTTGGAAATATTTCTTACAGAGAGTAGATAATAAGAAGATAATAAGATGAATACGATGTAGTTTACCTGTTAAATATGAAGCTGGAGCCAGCGGTTAGTTAGTTTAGCTTAACATGAAGAGGGAAATAGCTGGTCTGGCTCTGTCAAAAGGTAAAAAAATCAACCTTGCAGCACCTCTAAAGCTCACTAATTAACACGTTATATCTTGTTTGTTTGATCCATACAAAACCAAAAGGTGAAAATGTCATGTTGTGGTTTTAAAGGCAACCAGCAGAGACTCCGAGAAGTTACAGCTGAGAAATTTAAAGGTAGCTAATTAAATTTGGATTATTGTTTGCTTAACCGATGTGAAAACCTCAGTGTGGTTTTAAGGGGGGGAGAGTCTCTGCTCATTTCCCTTAAAACCACAACAAGACATTTTCACACTTTGGTTTTGTGTCTCGATCAAACAAACAATAATGTGTTAATCAGAGTGCTTTAGAGGCAGGCAGATTTTCTTATGTGTGGACAGAGCTAGGCTAGTTGTGTCCCCTTTTCTATTAACTCCAGCTTAACTACAGTTTTAATGTCTCACCTTGCTGCAGTGATGTAGAAGTGTACTACAGGGTGCGTTAGTACAATGTGACATCACATCACATTGTGTGGTTACAGACGCTGCAGACGTCAAACTTTAACCACCTTTTAAACACCTAAAACAGATCAAATTTATTTCAGTCAGCTGCCAATAGAATTGTTTTTTCCTCTTCTCTAACTCAGCAGGTCATAATGCACACATTACTTCAGATCTCTGCTTAGATGATATGATCAAGGTTTTATAAACTGTATGTGTGTTTTCTAGTTTCTTTTCTATCTTGTATAGAAACAAGGTTTGCCTTGATGATGTCAAAGGTACAACAGAAGTATCAGCAGTATCCTGAAAACTGTTTGCTTAACTCAGTGTATTTTTCTGTTGGGAACATTTTATTTGTGCAGACAAAAATCAAAGAGAATATACATAGCAAGGCAGTGAGTTTTAATGCACACTAACTTGGGGTTACTGTGGCATTACTGGTCACGCAAATACGGGCAAGAAATGCTGTTGTCTTGACAATTACATGTTTACAGTATGTCACAGTGTTACTGCTCTGTTTGTTCTGTCCCCTTTTATCCCTGTATCCAGAGGCAAACAGGAAAGAAGACAAGCAGCAGAGGAAACATCGATACTCAGTCTGACAGACCAGACTAGGTTTCCCTCTGTGTGTGACATACTTGTATTGATTCACTTGCAAACAAGTCAACGGGGTTGGCACAACAGAAACACAGCTCTCTTGCCACATAAGCATAAAAGAACGAAACTGCATTACATCAGAACAGAAACCAAATGGAAGCTGATGGGAAGAGCTTTATTGGAGACTTGCAATATCTTTTCCTTCAAAACAAAATACTGAATTTCTTTCTTTGCCTCATAGTCATAATTTCCACTCTCCTCTGTGCTCTCCGTACTCGTGTCTAATCCCTTCCTTGACGACAGGTGATATCAGGCCTCCTGTGACTCCACCAGCTGACAAAATCAAATCCAACTGGATCTGGAGAAGCTCGAGGAAAAAGTGAGTCAGGTGTGTGTGTTTTTATTCCATGGAGACTTGTTTGTCCTTTGATTAACCCCAGAAAGTACTGTGTGTTCTCGCCGCTGTTCTTTTGACTGGAACACACTTGGTGTATATTGGGCGGTGCTCACACATACGGACACGCTGCAAGTGTCCACTCTAAACTGACAGATGGCCAGAGGAAATTACGTCTATGCCAAGCACCCTGCAACATAACTGCCCTGCTCTCCTCTGCTATTACCACCAAATGAGTCATATTGTTCTTCGCCGCATGTGCGTGTGTGCGGGTGCCTTTGTGTATAAGGTGACTGTATCACGGTGACTGTAAGGGGCAGCTGGCATGGCGCAGCCTGCCAGGATGCCGTTGCAGAGGCGAGTCAGTGTCTGGTCCAGGACCCCAGGAGCCTGCAGCTAATACCTGTCAAATCATATTACTCATACAGTGTGACAAGAGCGAGAGAAGCTCTGATATGAGCTGCAGAAACCTGGCATGTGCATGTATATGGGTGTGGGTGTTTGTGATGTAGGTGTTTTGGAAAGTGTGCGAGTGGTTGTTTTGCTACACTACACCAGACAAATTCAGGATAAAAATATGGATGGAATAAACTAAAATCTCTATAAACAAAACAAATAAAGGACATTTCTTCTGCCATGGATGTCACTGACATAGAACATTTTATAACACGTTGTTTTATATGAGCTTGCGTACGGAGTTTTCAGCATTTGTTTTTATGTATTTGTACTGTGTGTTGTATATTTATTATGTTTGATGTTCAAGCTTGTGTTCTATGTGACAAATTCTGCGCTTGGGGACAATAAAGTTGAAGAAGTTGAAGTCAAAGTGCATAAACAGCCAACAGGTTGGAGCTGAGGAAAATTACTTCCACCACCCAAGTTAAAGCCTCTTTTTATTAAAGTAACAGACAAATTAATTACATTCAGCAGAAAATAATGCACTTTATATATTTTTAGTCTATTTTATATGTTATACAAAATAACCCCCCCCCCCCCCCACCAGAGAGACTTTAGTTACTGCATGGTACGAAAAGGCTGCAGTGATTAAGATTTCTCCTAATGAGAATTTATAAAGCAAAAGCTTCAGAAATAGAGATGAGTAAGCAGCCTGCTTCAGCAACCACGATATTTCCTCACATGAATCTCACTCATTATGTTCATCATCACGAGTCTGGATGTGTACCATTACCGGCACACCTTTACGTCACATTTTCACACATTCTTAAGGGTGTGTAGACATAGTAAAATGCTTGGCACACTGATACCGTGCAGGTGTAGAACGATTCTGACACTTTACAGAGTGATGGAGAATGTGGGTGCAGACTATATTTTTAGACTAATTAACATGGAACTAACAGTTAAATAATGACAAAGGGAGGATGTTGCTTAGGCTGAGGATAAAAGACATGCTGGGACATTTTTCCTACATGTCACCCTGAAAATATATGTGATAAAATCATGACCAGCTGTTGTCACTCGGTTTACGCCATGCAGTGTGACATTCTGGAAGACAACAAAAATGCCACAATGCGACTGAGAAGAAATGCAGATGTGTTACTGTAAATCATGCAGCGTTAACATGTGTGCAGTCAGTATGAAGGGTGGTAGAGGGTTTAGTCTCCCAGGTCTACTCACTGATCTCCAGCTGTCTCTGAATGCGTCCCTTGCAGCGCTCCCTGTAGTCCGACTGGGTGGTGTTGTATTCTGACATCACCTCAACAAACTTGCGAGACAGTGTGGAGTGCTGGAGACAAAGCGAGTAACAATGAGGCATTTCACTTAAACCCACTCAACGCTAGCAGTCGTAAATGAAATGGTAAATGAACAGAGGGTGAGTAAGCGTAAACATGCATTGACAGTCACTGTAGCTGTGTCCCCATTTCATACTACATGCTAATTCTATGAAGTGAAAAGTACAATCAAAGCAGATGCTGGATTTCTGAATGTGCTGTTGATTGATAAGCTACTAGTCCCACAAAGATGTGTACAGAGGAAATTAAGTTTAACATTAAAATAAATTGCAGGTAGCAGTAAATTCATTGGAATTCTAAAACTGCAGTTTTACTGGTGTCCATTGTTAAATGTATTTCTTCTGAGAATAAGTAGTAAAGCGTGTTTCCTTTATACGACAATTTGTGTAATATTTAATGTATACAATGTAATATGAAGTATGCAATTAGGAGACAGCCATTGGCTCTGCTGCTTCGCTCCTGAACTGTACCTGTGTCTTACGTATCCTCAGGTCAGCTGATGACCTGTTCTGGCCTTCCTCTTGCTCAATGGTTTGCTGGATACCTGACACACAAAATGTACATTCAATTTCAGGGTGAGAGTTTCTCTTAAAAATGACACCAAAACAAACAAAAATAGAGAGCACCGTGCAGCATGCTGCCTCTAGAGGTCCATTACACAAAATAAAAAAGTCTTTGATGAAACAGCAACTGAAGGTTTTAGTGCCCTTGGAGTAAAAAATGTGCTCAGAAAACCTTGTGGCAATCTTGCTAAATGGATGATGAGATAGAGTGAACCTGAAAGTGGCGTGAGAAAACAGATTAGTGGGTCATCTGAAACACAAAGGAGGTCATGAATATACAGTATTATACCTTGCCATGTTTTGGTAAGGGGATGGAGTGAACTGACGGTTGCATGAGAGAAACTGCGGGGGGTCAAAATCATCGTCAATAAAGACGATATGAATATTCACATCCAGTTTAATCATAATCTGGTCAGTACTTGTCAAGATGTCTTGCTCTGAACAGTGCTGGTGTTGGGCGCACTGAGAGACCCATCGTCCATCTTAACTAACACAGAAACAATTCCTAATTCGTTACCTGTGATTAAGTATACCCTGATCTATAAAAGACTACAATGATATTCAGATGGGGTTATTATATTGCGGTATAATAATACAATACGCACGTCTCTGCATGACCAAAATAATAACTACTCACACATCAAATCAGTCACTCAGACGGAAACAGGATAACTGGAAATGTGGTAAAGGTCTGACCATTAAGAAATGTATGAATGTATAAATTACTCTGCTGTAGGATTTTGTGGAGACAAAAAAAACAAAACAGCTTTAACTCATAATAAGCACTTTCTTTACTGCTCCCTCACAGTCACACCTCTGGAAGTCATTATAACGCCAATTAAAGAGACTGTCAGCGTGAGGCCATGTGAAGTACTCAATCAATTACTGAGTTATATAGAGATGTAAGAGCCTGCTCATTTACATTCCCATTTTTCTGTCTGTTAAACTGGAATGACGTGGATGAACCAGCTCCTGCACATCCAGGGACATTTTGAGAGACGTCTACACCTGCGGCTGCTTCCACTGTGCACCTCCCTGTGGAAGCAAACAGCTTGAGCCAACAGGGTGAACAGATTGACTACTGTGACATGATTGTTCCAGGTAAACAACAAAACAATATTTTTAATTTTCTTTAATTTATTTTGTAATATCAATACTTTTGAGATAATGTGGGGTGGGATCTGTGGCATCAATATGGTCCCCAAACCTTTGTGGGAATGATTAAATCCACTCATTGAGGTTGTTGAATCTGTGTCTTCACGTGTTAGAAGCCTTTTTTCTTTCTTTTCTTCTGTGACAACCTGTCCACTAATGGAGAAGAACAACTGGTCTTACATAGCAATTTGGTGGTGTCGAGTATGCTGCAAGATTATGTACATGAGACTGACACTTACTAATGGACAGATGGCTTACATCAAGTTCAAACAAGCATTTTACAAGTTTGTGCAGTTCAGGGGGTTTGCTGAATATGACTTGAAAACACTAATATGAAGTCTCACAGAAAAAAAAATGTGAGAGGTTTAGGAGAAAATTGCAAACATGTATGTAACTTCACACCTTAGAAAGACAGGTTTCTCTCTAGACATTTCAATAACTGCTAAATATATATTAGTTTACATATTCTTAAATCCACCAAGATCACAAAGTGAACCATCTGTCTTATCTTAACTCTATTCACTATATTGATAATTGACAGTGGCAAAGTAAAAGATACAACAAATGATGCTATTCTTTCATGAGGATTGATCCCAGGGTGCAGGTTGACAAAGATTGGGTCACTTACTGACCAACTAAACAAACACAACACAACACAACACGGTGTGCATATACATGTGTGTGTATCTGTAAGCTGTAGGTAGGGAACACGAGGGATAGGGCCAATTATCTTCTAGCTCCCTGCTCTAATTTCCTGAAAGATACTGTAAACACATATTTTATCCGTGACCCCTACTCTTTGACACTTGAGTTGTACAGGGATACACAGGAGAGTTTTTTTTATATGGTATGGAGAATTAGTTGTGTGATGGAGACAGAAGTTTTCATGCCACAGGATTTCAGGAGCTGAACATGAATATAAGAACATCTTCAAAAGTGCCAGAAAAAGGGAGAAAGAAAGGAAAAAATGAAATCAGTGAATACAAAAAAGAGTTAGAATAGGTAACTATGTGTTATACAGTATACAAGCAAAGCAGAAATAGTTAGGAGGTGGCAAACAAATCAAAGAAAAAGATTATCGGCCTCACGCATGAGCAAGACCTCTGCTTGTACACGTCAGGCTGTGATTCAGGACCAGCTACAAATCCATTATGCCTGCACACAGTATGTTACTGTAAACTGTAAGTTTGTGTTAATAAAACATGTATGCGCTTGTGTGCATGAATCACAGCCACCTTCTCTGTGGCGAGTAGCACTAATCACTTTGTCCACTCCGGTACAGAATCTATGAGTGTAAACGGAGTTGTCTGCTAGCTGCCAAATGCTTTACAGTTCACCGCCTCTTTATTTCTCACTTGTCTCTCCCTCTCCTCTCCTGAGAAAGCACCCGTGCTGTCAAATCACATAAAAAAATAAACAGCTGCACACACTGGTTGTGGATACGGTCATAATACTATGATACAGATTTCAGGGCTGCAACTTCTGACTGTTTTCACTTTCTTGACGAATCAATTAATCCTTTGGACTGTAAAAAAATAATAAAAACTGCTTGCACAATTCCTTAGATCCCAAATTAACATCTTTTTTTTCCACTAGCAAACCCAAACCTCAAAACATTTGGTTTACTATGATCAAAGACAAGGAAAAGCAATAAAATGTCACATTTGAGAAAGTGGAATCTTCTCATATTTATCATTAATTATGATTTGTTTACTTATTGCAACTTCAAACTGAAAGATATATGCTACTTTTGTGTCCCAGCATGTAATTATTTGCTAACAAACCCATGAACCAAGTGCTTCACTGATACAGAAAATCATTATTGGCAGCTCTAGCAGGAGAAAACAGAGGAACTATACTCACTCTTTAATTTGGAGCGTACTTTGTTGGCCAGCTTCTTGATGTCTGCCATAAGATCCTCCAGCTCAGCCTTAGTTTCTGAGGAGAGATAAGAAGATAAGAAGTGCAGGCGCACTTGTAAATACTAACTCACCCATTCACACAAACCTGTGTCCCAGCCGCTTGCAGAGTGAAAGAAGCAATACTGACACACAAGAAATGAGTCTCAAGTGTCACACCCTACAAGGACAAACACTTGATCAGCTTCAGTCCACAGCAGCACATCACGCCCTTCTTCATGCTTTCTCTTTTGTTCTGAGAGTACCAGCACCATTCATGTCTCTCTACAGTCTCTACTGTCCTCTTTCCATCCAGGCTCACACCCTTAACCAGACACACTGTACGGTATATAGAGACATGGAGATAAAACTCCTGCGGGTAGATGGGTACATTCAAGTACAAGGAGCAGGTTAAGTCACGATGAATTGCAACACAATCTGGGCTCAATATGTTATATGAGGGTGGAGTTGGGCAGATTTTAACGATGACCACTCGCATCTTCGAATTCTCCTCCAGCATCACAACTGGAAACTTTCTTTAAAGTCTTCTGAATCCATATAAATTGACTTGACTTGACCCTTTAGCAGTTTGGTGTGCAATAAAGAATGAATTATTTTGACAATTTATTAAGGATTTTAGTCATTTTTCGAGCAAAAATGCCAAACTTTTGCTTCACAAATTTGTGTATTTATGTATTTTATGATGTTGCAGTCTTACTGTGACAGCAGTTAAATGAAGAAGGAAAAGAGAGAGCTTAAAGAAATGAGGTTCAAACTCTACTTTTTTACCGCACACTGCTGGGCCTAGGTATGTTTACACTACTGTTGGTTTCACAAAGTTACAGAAATTGTCAAACACAGACTCTACCATTCTGATATCCATACAAAGGGGAGGAGGGAGTTTCAGACAGTGTTCAGTAGTCTGACTTTGAAGTATACTGACCCCTTTAGTTTGCATTCAGCTGTGATCCAGTGTTGCATGATTTATTTCGTCTGAGTTTTTCTGGTGTATAAAATAAACTTTCTTGAGCATCAGCACCAGTGCTGCCAAAATATGCAGAAAACAGTTACATAATAATTTTAATTATTTTTCAGAACTTCAGATGGAAATGTTTGCAGCAGTCGCAGCAGCAATTCTAGTTAGGAGCTTTTTTTTTGGTCAGTGATTTTTGTCACAGGTATCTTCCACCTTCGTGTCTGTACAGACAGTTCTTCTCATCAGCAAAATCTTCAAAGGGCAGCAGCACTGAAGGGCGACTGAGTGACTGTCAAATCATGTTGTCATGCTGCTTATGGCAGACTGAAGAACCGCCCGTCTTTTCCTTTTAATCTTTTCTCCCTTCTGTTGCTCATTACAGCTACAGTCAAACCAGCAGTTTCAAAAACAGATTTTATACACACTTCAGATCATTATTATTATATACAATTTCAGAGAAACTGATTTATAGAGAACTGAAGTTAGCTTAAGTTCAATCGGGAAGACCTCATTCATTTTCTCTCTCTCCCCTCTCATGCTTCAATACCGCCAGCTGATGAGGGGCGTCACACACCTTCTTCTCTAGCCAACCAGATTTTGCCATGATCTACCTAAGCCAATCGTCCTGCTGCTGTCAAATTTTAAAAGCATTCTTCTCTCTGCTGCTGTCCGTCCAGAAAATCTCGAGACGTGCCTCCTCCACCCCAGCCACCTCCAGTCGTCAGCACAGCGAGGTCCCAGGACTCTTTCATCAAGCCAATCAAATCCCACTCCACATCACATCCATCCAGATCATCAGCCGGTGTCCCCATCTCCCCTTGACCTCCACCAGTGTCTAGAAATTTCTTCTCATCAGATTTTGCTGATGAGAAGAACTGACTGCCTGCTGCTGTCAGACTGTACAATAAAGAAAATGCCCACAGGTCTGCAGACAAGAAAAAAATAAATAACTGACTAATAACTGGACTTTTGCACAATACACTCCACTTCACCTCACTGTTCATTTCACTGTTTTTCACTTTTTCTACTTGAGATATTATATATTCTTATATGTATTCTCAGGCACATCCTCTCTCTGTACTGTGTACAGGTATAATTATAATTAAAGTTATAATTATTTATTTATTTAGATTTTTATGCTAAATATCTTATTTTCTTATTTTTTATCTTACCCTATGTCTTGCATTTCCTACTATTTATTTTCCACTGAGTTACACTGTGAATTTCCCCGCTGTGGGACTAATAAAGGAAATCTGAATCTGAAATCCCATGTCTTCCCTACCCCCAACTATGTCGTTGGCACGATGGGGTCTAATTGCCAAAGACTTCACGCTTTCAATTTCACTGTTCACTACTGAATTTATTGTTCACTTTTACCAAGTCTCTCCTGACTGAATCGTTTGTATCCAGTTAGGTAAGGTGGCATCCAATCACAACAGAGAAAATGAACCGAAACTAATAATATTTTCTTTGGTGATATGGATGCACATGAACGGTTCATCTTACCTAATGAACGTCTTCATTTGTAATTGCACAGAAAATTGGAAAAGAGAAAAATGGATTATCATTACTTTTCTAATGTTATATCCTCTCTGCTACAAACCCTGCCCCTCATTGTTTCCATCCCCAACATGGGTCCTGCTACATCTATTTCACCTGCTGACACCTTTGATCAAAGTGGAATTCAACACATTTGCAAATAACATAAAGGCCTAACGTGAATATATCAGTCACGATGTGTGAAACTGTTCCGTGGTCACTGCAGTGAAATACACCACAGAACCGCCAAAATATTTATTCATTTACTTAATTACAATGACTTGCAGCAATTATCAGTTATGTATTAATTGGAAGCTACACATCCCTATAATAAAATGCATAAATAAAGAAACGGCATTATTCACACATACTCACTATATATAAACGTTCTGGGCTAATAGTTTGCCGACAAATGGAAAATAGTGCATAAATTCAGAAATGACAGTTGTACTGTTATTACTGCATTACTTTGCAAGTTCAGTAGGTTTCCTTTTGGTGCCAAATCTGGCAACGCTGTACTTTAAATGCAGTTATTTAGCAATTATAAGCACTATTCAAACATTTAATGAATGGTTTATAATAAACTATAAAGTAGCTGTTAGCACATATAACATGTCATGATCTGTTTATATACTTATCGGTGCCCAAATGAGGTGTAAGAGTTGCTGAGTAATACATTAATAAATATATGTGCTTACAATGACATTTTTGACATTCTTAAATGTTAATATACTGGTTAATAACAGCACGAAAGAGGGAAAAGGAGAAAACAGACTGGCTTTTCACACAACTCACACACATTTTACCCTGCAGCATTAATTGCCAGTTTTAGCACATTTCCAGTAAGTTAGAAGGTCATTTATCATCTTAATGCCATAAGAGAACCAAATCTCCATATGTTAACAAGCCTGAGGGAGCCAGCAGACATAAAAAATGCTCCTTGTGTTAAAGTTGCTCAAGTCAAACTATTCAATCAAGCCAAATGCCCCGAAGCACTTCTTTTATAATGAGTTTGTTTCTGCATGTTACCTGCATATTTACAGCTACATAAATCACACAGAAGAATAACGGACGGGAGGTAGCCCCACTGAACAGCAACCCACATCAAACAATTGCATCCAATTACCGAGAGAGCATCAATGGGTGATTTGATTACACAGTCTGAAGAAGACTACAATCACTGGTAGATTTTCAATTATTAAAACATAATATTTGCAGATATTATGTGTTAGGGGAGAAGCTTGAAAATGATGACAATCAACTATGCACTGCAAATCTTGATTATACGAATGCTCCTCATGGCCGTTCTAACACACTTTGACTATTGAAAGCAGCATAAAAAGTGAAGGATCTACCTTTATAAAAATGCAACAGTTATTCAAACTGAATAATACATGTCATATGAATCCTAGTCAGCAGCTTATACCAACACTAGCTGGGATAAATCCTTTGACCAGCTTGTATGATATCGTAAAACTATAACAGCGCAGTGGAAATGGTGAACCAATTACACACTGATCAGCAAAATACTACAGGCTTTAATCTGCTTTACAGACTTTATTTCCATATCAGTGAACATCAGTCTGTGGGACTTACAGCTCAGCAGGACAAAGCCATGGACATGCAGAGTGCTAACTGATAACTTCAAACTCGTTCACAGACATGACATCATTTTATATCCAGATGACAAGACAGATTTGTTTGAATGTAAAAAGGTCAGAGCTTACGCAGGTGTTTTCTTTCAAGTTTTGGGTATACAGATGGCAGAGGATGAGCTGAGAGAAAGGAGGGATGATATACAGCAAAGGTCCCTGATCCAACTAGAACCAGCGAAGTTGTAATTACATGGTCAGCATCTAGGACACCCAGCGAGGTGCTGATGTTTCTTAGAGATACCCGATGGAGTTTTTGACCACTAGCATCTCTATGGAGCACCCTATGTGTTTTATGAGTGGGCTCCTATATCATTTAGCATGTACATGCATGCAACCACACAGGCACATTTCTGCAGATGGTTTCACACTAATTGCTGATAAACAGTTGGCAACAGCAATGTGAGAAACAAAGCAATGCACCAACATAAGGTATGATATGTTTATTAAAATATCCTGCATTATATGAATCCCAGCCTAACAAAAGGAGAGGAGAAAACTACCAACTTGCAAAAACACATGGAAAATGTACAATATATAATATTAAACAAAAATGTGCTTTGCAAATGTTTTATAAGGGCGGATTTAAACACATTTGTCATGTCTTCATGGATACACAGTGTGTTTTCTAAGTAATGTATAGGGACCTTTATAACAGCAAATTTGTGAAAGACAGTAAGTGGTGACTAGGACAAGTGCACACTAGTTAGAAGGAGAAAAGAACACTAGTAAAATTATATGAGGGTCATGGAGGATATACAGAGAGGCCAATGTAATCACACAACTACACAGGGGACGAACAATAGTTAAATCAAGTGTTTGAAACATAGGGTATCAAATTCTACAGAAAGAACTCAACAGGAAAATGTGTTTTCTTTCCACTAGTAATTCTACATACATAACCATTCTACAAACATAACCATACCCATTTGAATAAAATTGTGTCTCCTGTCAATACTCTTGCTGCCGATGGCGAAATGTATGCAGCATACAGTGAGTTTGTCAGGGTTAGAGACTGATCTGAAGAGGTGGGCTGAGGCCCTCGGGCAAAGTGAATAACAGTGCTCTGTGGTGTGTGTTTGTGCGTGTAGAGAGCAAGAGCTGCTTTATGAATATAGTCAGAGATCACAGATGACCTGTTTATAAGTGTAATAAGGAACGGTAGACTGTAATCTGTTTAATTTCAGTCTCAACAAAGGTTACTTCATTATGAAAAAAAGATAGTACTTTTAATTAATTCATTTTTTAATACTATTTTGTGTGTTCATCTTTCTGCCCACTTGTGCACAACTTCAGAAACACATAAAGAAAGTGTGTCTTTCTCATTTCTGTGTAACCATAGCAACCTCTGGTAACCTGTTCCATGAGGTCAGCTGCACCGGCATTGCAGAGATAATAACTGAAAAAACCTGAGCATAGTTTTGGGCTGTGCATGGAGTGTATGTGTTTGTGTGTATGTGTGTGTGTGTGTAAGTGTGTTGAGGAGTTAGATTAGATTTCCCCCTCGTGGTTACCAAACAGAGGAGGCCACCCTGCTCGATCAAGTGTCTATTCAGCCTCATTATTGGCTGCCTGAAAAGAGGAAGAGTGCAGACACTGATGAATAAGTAGAAGGAGAGGGGAGCAAATTAGAGGGCAAAACTGAGGAGTCAATTGAGCTGTGACTTCACACCCCGTCCCTTTCTCCCAGACACTCTCAAATGGAATCTTCAGGTCACGCCTGTTGCCATCATTAAGACTGTGTTGCTATGGCGATGTGTGCAGTCGGTCCTCTCGCCAGCTTCAGATTGTTTCAAAGTGGCGGAGGGAAAAGAAGAGAGTGAGAGAGATGCTACGAGGCAGGAAGAAATGGGGGAAGCAAGAGGAAGGAAATGTATTTTTAAGGATCATTTTCATTGCTTTCTTAGCTTTACTTGGAGTTCAAAGTACAGACGACAAAATAGACTTCCTGTCTGTTTTAAAAGATTTATGTCCTTTAAAGGAAATAATTTGCTTGAAGCTGGGACCAGTGCCGCAAAGTTGTCACATACTGAGAGATGGACTAATCCGTTGTGTGTTTTCGTATTTTCATGGGATTTATTGGATATTATGAAAACTATATACTAACAATAGACTCATCCTTTAAATGCAACACAGGCATACATCTTCAACCATTTTCAATATGATTACTCTCACAGTTGTAAGTATACTGGGAATAAATTCAATTTTGCTAAGACAAAACTAAACAAGAATGACACAGAAAGAGAAAGAGACACATCAGAAAGTATGTAGGCACAAGCTCATTCCACACTACTCAATATCAAAGGCAATATCATGCACATATATTACACATGTAGTTATAAATTTGGGTCTAAACTGAATCATCCCCACCTTCATGCTGAATTTCAGTTGGAAAGCTCTCCATACTTACTGATACAGATAAACGCTGATCACTTTTTCTTTTGGTCACATGTCTAATTTCATGTTAAGAAAGTTGACACTAAATGTTTCCCTCTCTCTGCAGTGGTTTGAATTAATTCAAAGTTACAGATTACAGTTTTAATGGAAGATTTTGACATTTTTGAAAGTCATGTCTATTCACTGTTTTATAGTCGCTGTTTTACAGAGAGGTATGTGCAGAAGTCCTTCCTGGAGTCGCCATCTCAACTGGTCCTGATGAAGAATTAGTCTTTAAGATGGCAAACAGTCATTTTTACTCTTCTTTTTTATATACAGACTACACAAATGAGGTACATGAATTAGTGATTAGGGATACTGATATCTTAGGCAGAGCCAGTCTCGATGTTTCAAACTATTTCCAGCTTTTGGGCAGAGCTAAGTTGGTCAGCTGCTGGTGACAGCCTCATATTTTGCATGCAGACATGAGAGTGGTATTCATTCTCTCATCAATCCTTTGCTAAAAAAGTGAATAAGCATATTTCCCAAAGTGCCGAACTTCTCCTTTAACCTGAATCCACTGGGCAAACACTGAACCTCATTGGCTTGGCATTCATCAAAAAGATGCCACCTTGCAAACTATACTGGTATCTTTTTGCAGTGTTGTAGTTAATGTAAATTTGATAGCCTTTGTGAAGGCGCCAGATCTGATTTCAGTTGCACTATACTGCCAAACGTCATATCACTTAGGAACATATTACCGTGATTTAATAAAAGATTAACTTCCTAGAAGTCCTGGCCAATTCGTTGCTACATTAAGCTTCGATTCCAGCTCTGGTTCTACAGCAGCAGCATTTATCTACTCACACAAGAACACCATTCAGGTTTCTCCTTGACTGTCACAATCAGCAGTCTGTGTTTCACACTGATAAGACAGGTCCTATTATTATATTGACAGAGTGTTCGTGTGTGTGTGTGTGTGTGTGTGTGCCAGTCTGATGTCAGGGTACCATGACACTGCTGACAAGACACCAAGACGATTCTGTTTCCTCTGCTTTGACTGAGGGTCAATTGCTGCCATTCCAATCTCTAACTTGCAGCCATTTATCTTTTCTAAATCTCGCTGCCTCTCTCTGTCTCCCGTTGCTCACTCTGTAAATATATTACCAGTCCTTTTGTGTGTTTTCTCTGCTTATTGATCGTCTAGAGTCCAGCAGTCTGATGGTTCGGAGAGACAGAGTGTGAGCTCATCCCTCAAACATTACCTGATATTTGCCTTACAGCAGGAATACAGTATGGACTCAGGTAATGACAAATCAAATTTAACCACTAAACTACACCAGTGGGTGAAGAGTTCAGATACAACACACTCATGCTCATTCCTTTCTATCAGCTGCTGCACAGAGTGCTACGATTTAAAATCCTTATTAGTTTTTGACTGTTTTTTTATATTCCAAAAGAAATAGGAATGGGCGAATAAAGCACAATAAAAAAGATAAGCCAATAAATAAATATACAAATAACCAAACAGACATACTATAGTAAATGTTCAGGTGTTACTCATTATTTTAACATATAACAACTGTTTTGATATTCTTAGTGTTGAATGTTTTCTTAATTCAGAGGCCTCAGTACATATTATTGTTACTATATTATTGTTTAGATAATCTTGTCCATTATCTAAAAAAAAACAAAACAAAACAAAAAAAAAAAAAAAACACTTTATGAAACTTCACACCACGGCCCACCATCAAACCGAAAGTACAAGGTGTTGTGACATTAACATGTAAATACCTCTGTCTAAAACTGGTAGATCAGGACTGCAGCACCACCATTTCAAGTTAGTTCTGTACATTCTGGTGCAGGAAAAAAGTTCAAAACAAAAAGAAAAACTAAAAGAGTCTTAAAGGGTAAGCGCACTTATTTTGAACATCAACGTATGTTTGGTCTGGGGGAGAACTACTGTATATGTGAACAAGGTTGTATAAGGTTGTATAATGCACCAGACAGAGCTGCGTGAGATCAGATAAATGCACTTTAGACCACCGGAGGTGTGCATCTCTGAAGACGGTGGTTTTTAAAATGAGGAAAATCTGGAGGTGTGGAGTTTGAAGTGAATTTACCTGCCCACTTTGCATCTTGAGCAACATTAGCCGCCACTCGCATGAACACACCCTAACACACACACCGAACAGTCAGAGGCAGCGGTAATGTAAGGGCTGGTTTTTGCCAATGAAGAGTAGGTAAAATAAAAAGGCAACGTCTCTGGTTCTGCTGCTTCAAGTCTGATCCTTTTTTTCTTTTACATTAAATGTCCATTTTCAGTCCAGTCATTTTATATAGTTATAGGAGTTCTCAGCTAAATTGGTGGAATACTGTTTTAAGCAACCTGTACTTATTAAACAAACCTCATCATGACAATCCTGAAAATCCATTTCCCAGAGCCTGATTTTAATCTGAAATGAAATGTGTTCTGATTCTGGATGGATATCGCAACGGTCATGCTGTAAATATGACTCACCAACACTGTTTGTAACCTTGGAAATCCATTTAGAATAATATTTATCATTGTTACACAGTTTCTAAGTGGTAAAACACAATACATCATATCTTTTTCAGGCACAACTCAAGAGGAGATGTGGGTGTTATATCTAAACACCCTCCTTCTCACTAACAACCTCTTGTTCTCCTGCAACATCTTCCTAGACAGTATAACAGGGTTACTGCCAGTTAACATGGCAGTGTTACTGTCACTTTGAAACCTCCCCCTGCCTCCCAACACTTGACATTTCAATCTCGATCAAAGTGCTAACACTGCACGCCTCTCGCTGACCGCTGGTTCAGGAGTCAAGAGGACAGAGGACAGTTAAACTGATTTATCCCTGCATGAATGAATTATCTCACTAGCTTTGACCTCCATTATGTGCATAAAAGTGTGCGTGTCCTTAGCCTTGGCTTCAACCATCCATACTGTGTCGACTTCAATTTAGGAGGGATATTATTATTCAACAATATAAATACGTGCTTTCAATGGCTGTAGCACTGCATAAGCTTAGATATTATGAGGGAGATGTCAGAGAAAGGAGAGATAAAGAAGGGAAACAAAGAAAGATGGTGGTTGAAGAAGAACAAAGGAAATAGAGAAAGCTGGGGGAACTTACACAACACTTTCAAATTTTGGTTGAGGGTGGAGGAGCTTTGGCAAACAGCACTCCGAGGGAGGGAGCGCACTCAGCCAAAAACTGACACTAGAAATAGTAACACTCACAAGCTGCAATTAAAACAAGCATCGCCAGAGCGGCACGCCGAGGACTTTCAGGAGTCAGAGGAAAGATGCTCTTTAGAAATTGGAGACTAAGATGTCAGAGGGAGCAAACACTAAGTGGTTGGAAAAACAGACTGAGGAATGTTATTAAATAAACTCTCAAGTATCAGTGTTAAAGAGCAGACTTTCTGCATCTAATTAAATCTGAAGAGGAAGAAACAGACTTTGTGTTATTATTTATCCTGCTTTAATAATTAATATTTACATTCTCTCCATTTTTTACGTGAGAGGGAAAAGTAAAAAAAAAATCATGTGTGTTCCTCTGGTCCAGAGAAATTCAAATGTGAGAACTGAGCGATAGACAAACAAAAGGAAGTGAAATTTCATTTCTTCTCTTGTGACAGGCCCAGATTGAGTTACTTGGTTTACACTCATTTGTGGACTCATTTTAAGCAGGCAAAGCCCTGCTCCCGGTGTTTTGTTAGTCTTGCATTGATTTTTACATCCTCTAAGTGGAGCCGACAGCACTATCAGGTATTTCTCCAGGTTGCTTGTCTCAAATAGTTTTAATGTGCAAACCAGGAAGGCACATTAAGTGCACTGGGATCAATCTCTCATGATCCCAGTTCACATTCACTGCTCAGGTTTCCTCACAAAGACACAGGCTAATTGGAGACTCTAAGACATATTTGGTGTGAGTGTAACTTAAATGTTGTGAACTGCCTGTTTCAGATTTTATAGAGGGATTATCTTGTTTAATGATATTGATTTTGTTGTGTTTCTGACAGAGAGTCTCCAAAATGTTTGTGCCAATCTTCAGCACATAAAATGAAACCACATAAAATAACCTTGATTGGATACACAGACATTTATAAGAATGGGTTCTCTGCCCTTTGAATTTTCCTATTGTTTGTAAAAAAAAAAAAGAAAACCATGTTCATTTGGACAACTAGGGAGCACTGCGCACAGTATTTTTATTTACCATGTGTCACACACCCAGTTCACATTGGCTAACAAGGCACTACTTACATTAGAAACAGAAGAAAGAGAAAGGAGGAAAGCAAAAACATGGCACTGTATCATATGTGTCCAAACATAGTTAAAACTTAACTTATCAAATGAAACATATGACATTCTCAAGTCAAGTCAAAGACAGACAAACAAGGTTTAACTTAAAGTTTAAAATAAAATGGACAGTAGAATATAACCTGTCTGGGACTGAATGGAGGTGTCCAGTTTCTATAGCCGAGAAATTAAATGTACCAACACTTTCCTCCAGTGAGGTTAATGATAGTGATCTACAACTAAAAAGAGAACCTATTGAAGTACAAAAACAGATAATTAGTGAGTAAATTCACTATCTACTGTAAACTGTCCTTATCTCTGGAAACTGCTGTCTGTTATCAGTCCCTGTGGGAAAGAGGAACTACAAGCGTTGACAGCAGAAACAAATGTTTAACATCTAAAACACCTAAACATTCATAACGCCAGTGTTCTAAAGACAAGATATTTTCCAATACTACATGTAAAGGCCTCTGACGCTCCTGCAGGGGAAGCAATCATCGCTGACTTTTGACCTGGTGTAATGAAAACTATCAGGGTCAGTCTCATTGATCAAAATAATAAGAAGCGGTGCTGCTCAAAGCCAATAAACAATACCAGACCAGACAATATGAATTCAATATTGCTTCTAAATATAAAATGCATTTGTGTCCTCCCTTCCTGCATTAGAGGAATGCGCTCATGAGGAGACACAGGTTCAATACCCATTAAGACTTGATGGCTATTACCCAATCTATCATCATTACTGAACCTACTACTGTACAATGCAACTGAGCACAGCCCACACAAACACACAAAATCCTTAACACCGACCAGGCAAAACCAAGCACACACAAACACACAGCATATTGCTATTCCCTAGTGGTAATTTGCTGTGCTTCACTTAGGGGGGTGGGTAAACTGTGGAGTAATGTGTAATGCAGAGGCGAAGGTAATATTACAGAAGCTGCATGTGTGCATTAATACGGGCTCTTGAATTAACCCTCTGGAAATGTCTCAGTCAGCGAACAAAAAAGCTTCTCCAGCAGAGGGGGAGGAAGAAGAGGGAGAGAGAGGAGTGTGAATGTGTGTGTGTTTCAGGGTCGTGAAGATGGCCAGGTGGGTTGTGGCTGCAGAGATGTAATGTGATTATAAAGCTGATAAACCATGACAGAAACATAAGCTTTACCATCTCACGCTATTACGCTGAGTTGTGAAAGTCCTTTCCTAAAAAAAAGGGGGGAAAAAAATCATATTGTGTGTGTTTGAGATTCCCTACTCCTTCTCCGTTATCCAGTTTATTAGCAGACTGGAGAGAAAATAAATGGTCACCCTCACTTTCAATATCAGGCACTCAAAGTCTCAGCACCTAGTCTGGCAATATTCATGACTGCTGCTTTTATGCCAGAGAGGGAAATTGTGAGGAGAGGAAGATTCAGATGACAAACTACTGCGAGAAAAATACTTAAAAAGGGGAGGAGACTCACTCTCATCAGGAAGGAGAGATTTGATGTGGTATGAGGAAAAAGCTCGGAGGTTCCAGCTGGAACAGAAAAGGCTCCTCTCACCACAGGGGAGAAAAATAAAAGAATACCAGCAAAGCTGTTTAATGGGAAAAAACAGACAGAAATAATTCTTTATTAAAATGATAAAAGACCACACTGGCCTTTAATGTGAGCAACAATGAATCAGTGTAGATCATAAAGTGCGTTAGATTTCACATTAAAATGTCATTGTGCAATTAGTTTTGATGACACACTCACAGAAATGTCAGACAGTTAACACTCACAGACACACATGAAAACAACACATTGCACTGTAGTTCTTAGGAGCTTAACACACTCATCAACCATTTCTTTATGAATCATATTTATTTATTGCCACTTTTCTGGATTATGTTCATTGACTTATAGGAAGTGAAGTTTAGACACAATTATTTGATGGATTGCCATGAAATTTGATGCCGATATTGGTGGTTCAGAGTATGAATCCTAATGACTTTGATGAACCCCTGACTTATTCTCTAGCGCCATCCCATTAGTACTAAGCACAGTGTACAGCCTGTTGTCATGTTTGGTCATAAATCAAGTAATTGGACAAATTTAAATGTTGACCCGATGGCTATGTAAAATGCCATCTGACAACATCTTTGTTTAGCATGCCAATTGGCACTAAATATAAAAGTACAATTGAATTATAATATAATTAATTTTCGAGATATTACTCAGGTCATAAACTGATATTATCATCTGCTCCAAATTTCATGACAATCTGATTATCATGATATCTCACTGTAAGCCAACAAATTTTACATCTATAGAGTTTTACAAAAAAATGCTGTACAAATAAACTGTTTGTGCCTTGCTTTGCCCTTTTAGGGATTTCAACAAGACCACAGTGTCTTCCTGATCTCAGCCAAGTGATTTGAGCTGCCTCGAAACATTAATCATGCTTAAGCTGTCACATATTACTGTGGATATTGTCAGGAAAAATAATGAATACTGACAGTGAACTCTGTACAGGCACATTCAATGTGAACATTTCAATGTGGTGCTTTTTAAAAATGTTAATAAATAAAAATGTCTCACAATTTGGAAAGCCCAGTACTCCAAAGCCCAGTACTCCAAAGACTACTGTCCTTGTTAACTGATTGTTTTGTTGAGTTGATAAAAATGAAACCTGGGCAGCCTTATGTGACCAGACAAAATGTATTAGCTGATGCAAATTGTCTGTATATGAATTTGATTTCTAGGAGAAAGAGCTGCTCACACACACACAATATAAAACGCCGTTTGGGAGGTAAAAGAGCATCCTTGCTGAAGGTATTCACATAATTCCCGTCTCGGTTAGAGGCCACAATGCAACAGGCAGACATCGAGGAACATGCTGACCTCCGTGTAATGAACGACCCTGACATTTACATCAGCTGCTGACTGACTGTGTGCATTTATCAGGCAACAGACACACACACACACACACACACACACACACACACACAAAGCATCGATTTCAATCACAAAGGAGGCGACTGGAAGAATTCATATCTTAAACGCAGCACCTTGCCTCGTTGCTGCTCCGCTCTGTGTGTCATCTGCACTACCCGGATAGTTAAAGGGCTCATCTGATGCCTGCCGCTGCAAGCCGATCGATGCTTTTTCAGGTAGGTGGAGGGTAGGGAATCAGGGCGAGGAGAGGGGATTGGGAGGTGTTACGAGTGCGAGTAGCATCCCCCTCGTGAGAGCAGGGATCCAGATCAATGCCCCGACATAAACGAGCGAGGAAGAGGTGTGAGAGAACAGAGATGGGGGAGTTGACAAAGGGGAGCAAAGATGGATAGTGGTATCCAGCAGAGATGGAACAAAAGTGAAGAGGAGAGTGGTTGAAATTGGTAGAGGAAGGAGAGAGAAACAAATATGGCAGACGGTGTTAACAGCAGGTGAAGAGGTAAAGACAGGGCTAAGAGTAATGGAGAGGGAGCAGAAAAGTGGAGAATTCACTGTGAGAGTATAAACGCTCAAAAGGACAGAGAGGACCGACTGTTGAAAGGGGACAGCTCACCTTTAAGGTATTCTATCATAGCCTCCATCAACAGACCGGCTTTTTGCCATATTGTTCTTTATTTGTTCAATTTCTTTGAGGGAATTGAGTCATTTTCTTTCTTTTGTTCGGTAGAATCAGTCACTATTATTGGGCTTTTAGCTGGTGGACATTAAACAGCATGCAAAATAGTGACTTTTGGCTTTGTTCTCTTTCTGCTTCCCATTAAGACCTTCGCTGACTCATTACTGAGTCACTGCAGTATTAAACATTAATGTCATCATTAAAAAGGATGTGTGCAACGGAGTCTTGGCTTTTTAAATTAATAAATGTAACCATAGTGAATCACATCAAAATTAGAACAAAAACAATTTCAGTTACAGATGATTAGTCAAAATCTATGGTCAATGGTGGTAATGTTCAGAACGTCTTAATAATACAAGTCCAATAAATAAGGAACCTTGAGCAACTACTCAGAAATACAACAGGAGAAGAAAAGCAACTCACACAAGTTGGGATCTTCATAAATCGTTGTAGCCATACTGGTTCTGACGCAAATATGTTTCCTAACATGGACCAGCTGTTCCGCATTATGTCTTTACATGACATATGAAGCCAGTGTGGGAAAGACAGACTCTGTAACTGATAATGCAAACTACTATATAGTACACTGACTAATGACTGTAAATACATTTAATCTTTATAGTAAAATAAATGCCATAGCCATCAACAGTAGTAGAACAGAGAGTAAGGTTTTGGACCACCATGATCCACCGTGACATTGATCATGGAAGTCTCTGAACCCTGCTGAAGGGATAAATGAATGAATTATGATGGTGGTGGAGGGTTGGGCTGGGTTGAGATCTCAGGTGTTACAAATTGTTACCATGAAAACATCCCTCTTAGTTCAGAGTTAGTCAGAGTACATTTTTAGGATTAAAATACGTCTATCTTCATTTTTATGAAAATATCGAACAGACCAGTTAAAAATCTCTCTGTGAAACCAGGCCTTGGTAAATGTGAAGTCCACTATTATTAAAAAAACATTCAGTAATCCCTTGTTACATGTGGGGAAGCATCTGCATTCATTATTTATTTCCACTTCCACGTTAATGCATTCACATTTCCACCACATACAAAGAACTGTGCGGACTAGGCTAATTAAAATGACAGATGATTAAAAATCTTTGTTGTATTTTGTATTTACTACTGCAGAACTGCGCTGTTGTTTCAACTGATGTAATGAATTATTAAAAATAGAAATGCAGAGGCAGAGCAGCAAACTGAATTTTGTTTATTGTTATATATTTGTTGTTTGGCCTGAACCACAATTAAACTATGAGCAAATAGCATTTTCTTTCTCTTGTTCACTTGCTTTGTTCTCTCTCTCATCCCTCTTCTCGTTTTGTGAATGAAGTGATGTTTAGCCCTGCAAACCCTGTCCCAGTCAGGCGCATAAGTTAAGTGCTTGACTTACCCCAAAAAGGCCCTTTGATCCCTGGGATTTTTGTGGTGAAATGCCCTCATTTCTTCAGATTTTCACTTTAATGTCACCCACTTGTATGACATTTTTTAAACAGAGGAATACAAAGGCAACTGGTCAATGAGATAAAACCAGGCACTAAAGTACAGTAAAAAAAAAAGTGTTTTAGGAGCAGTGGTCCCAGTGTGTTGAGCTTTTTATCCTGCGGCAATTAGATTTGAGAGGATTAAACAAGAAGAAACTGACAAGACCAACAGCCTTACTCTCGTCAGGGTTAGGTGAGGCAAGGATGGCGCTGTGCTTCCTCTTCACCTCCTCGACTTTCTCTGCCAGAGACTCGATAAAACCACGGATCTCCTCCACCTGTCGAGAGAGAGAGAGGAAGAGACCAAAAGGCACTTTAGATCTCCTCAGTGCTGAGGCAGGAAGCACCAGTGATTAGCCTGAGAGTGATGTTGATAGAAACTGAACTGAAGATGTCATTATCATATTAGAGGCTGAATGAAAGCAGAGCGAGACGAGTTTTAGTGAAAGAACACACAGATGTAAAAAAAAAAAAAATCAGTCGTGTTTATTTGTTTATTCAGGCTTTCTTGTGATTCTTCCTGTGACTTTATAGATCTCTTGTGTTTGTGTGAGATGTGTGGACCACACAGGGCTGCATTCAAACTAAAATCTATCAGATTAACAAACTCAGAAACCCCCAATCAATACAAACACTGCTACATCCACTTTATTTGAATTTATATTTTTCATAAGTAATTTTAGTCAACTGCAACAGGTGGGTAAGATGTGTACTGTGTAGTGAAATTACTCTCTTTTTATACAGAAAGCTGCCACACCTGAGTCTTAACAACCTGTGATGTAACTGAATGTGCGAATGTGAATGTGTGAATCAGGGCTTCAACATGACAGCACTGAGGAAAAAAAATAACAGAGCTGCTTAAAGCACCAAAAGATGATGCAGCTACACTACATGGTGAAATGTGTGGAGATAAATTAACATTACACGCATATTTGATTGTTGAATATCTCATTGGTTTTCACATGCATTCATCTATAGTAGCCTACGTGCTTCCTGGAAAGTTTTTCATTAGATTTTTCTCCTATTCACAGGCAATTGTGATGTTGGCCACTGATGTTGGGCCATGTTTGGGGTTCAAGTCATCCTAAAGGTGTTGGACCTTTCTTTCTGCAAAGCGTCTTCATGTTGAAATAGGACCCTCTGAGAACTTTTGCCGCAAAGTTGGTACACTATTGTCCAAAATATAATGTGAGCTTTAAAATTATGAGGTACCTTTATTGGAGTGAATACATAAAAGTATGTCATATCATCACTTCAGCAAAAAAAAAAAAAACATATGTTGGGACCAAGTATCAGTATCCATTACTTTGTTATCATAACAAAACATGATACAACCACAAACACACATCTGAATCTTACAGGGTCTGATTGTTTTCTGGTGTCTGTCCATAATAATTACGCATATTCTGCAAAGATATGACAGATGAACAAACTAACTGATGAGGCAAAAATAAAATACAGAAGCCTCTCTTTTTGACACACATGCTTGAAGGAATTGTTTTTACACGTCTCTACAGATTAAAGAAATGAGTGAGCTTTCAAGTTGCTGCTGGGTAGAATTTGTTACATCTGGACAAGGCCAGGCTAGCTGTTTTCCCCTGTTTCCTGTCTTTATGTGAAGCTAACTTAACCAACTTATGACTGGAGCTTCATATTTATCCTACAGACATGGTGATATCATTCTTCTCATGTAACTAGTGGCAAGAAAACAAATGAACATTTTTCCCAAAATGTTGAATGAATTACTCCTTTAAGCATGCTGCTAAATCCACTGAAGAAAACTGACCCTGGAAGCGCATCACATGCGTATCCTGTTTTGAACTCTGCCCCTCACAGCATCATCTGTCACCAAGTTCCAGGGTTGACATTCTAACCAATCACCTCCCCCCTCCTCCCTGCTGGCTCATCACCAGCGGTGCTGCCTCTGGATCAGGCAACAGCTGGACGAGCAGCAGGTCACATCTGTCGGCGACTTTATCAATCTCTACTTTCATCTCAGCCTGTCATCACTTTCTCCTCCTCTACACCTGCTCCTCTACATGTCAGCCTGGTCCCCTGTCATTCTTCTCTACAGTGCGTCTGTGTTTATTTTCCCTCTGCATGTCTCTGGTTTGACTTTTCCATTTGAGGTCCACCTTTTCTCTGTCACTTCTAACAGCTCTGCGCTCCCTCCATCTCTCAATGCATACATTCTCCAGCTCTTCCTCCTCCCAGCCTGGGTCATTATTCTCTCATTATCTCTTTAATTAGCAGCTGATTAGATCTGTTTTTTAATAACAACATAATTGGCAGTGGAGGACCACTGGGGAGAGGCGAGGCACTACAGACAGCACACTGAGGTGAGTACATAGTTAAATAAAGTACAGACAGACAGGCAGAGAGAGATCACAAAGTTAAAAACTAGGAGTGAGACGGGAACACAGGGAGGAGGAAGAAGGGAAAGAGACGGTAAGTGAGCAGAAGATGAAACCACTTAAAGCTGTCTCAATTTAGAGACCATGTGTTCGTGAGTCACGGTGTGTCTCTCAGGTCCCATAAGACATCAGGCAAATTTTATTGGTGTGGGACAGAAACCAATTTCAGACACTGCTGAAAAGCTCACATACATGCAGAAACAAATAAACAAACAGACAAACACTCACAGGACTGCTGATTTCATAACCATCTTTATGAACTTGACATGCCGAACTACATAAAGACATGTCTTTATTTTACAGATATAGACAAGAACACCCTGCTAACCAGCCAAATCCCACAAATGTGAGAAGTTGTTTTTTTTCTAATTTGTCTTCTAATTTTAGTTTTAAAAGTGAAATTTTTATCCGTTGAGATTAATGATTAGAAGGCTTGAGGCCACGGTGAGTCTGTCTTGCTTTTGCTCTCTTCATTCTTGCATCATCTGGTGAGGGATTTTTCCGGAAGGTGATATGAGCCTTTGTTACACGATGTAAGAAAAGTACTGACAAATGTAATGTTGCTTATAGCATCTCACAGAGAGATGAGGCTCAGAGTACCGTGTTTCAAAATCGATAATAATCCAACATATAGGCCCGAGTCGTAACAAGACTGAGGTAAACAAACTTTTTACAGCATCATAAAACCATGAAAACAAATCATAAAGGATGTAGATTTAATTGTTGTCTGGTGTTTGTCTTTGTATGTAAAAAAATATTCTAATCAATTAGTGAGTAACAGCAGGTTTCCTCAGTGTTACAGTTTAATTCATGATGCTTAGGGTTAAAGCCTCAACTAAGCATCACATATTGCCAACACACGTATGCACACACTTCTATCTTAGGTGTGAAGTCAACATGCGACACACGGTGCAGATCCGCTCTTACACATACAGACTGACGGCCCAAGAGTGTGGAGGTAAACAGCCCACGTAACATGTCGCACCTGCTGTTGAACGGCATAGCAGAAGGTAAAGACTTCATCACAGCTACCATCTGTAGTGACTCAACCACTCCAGAAAACTTCCAACATTTCATTTTCGACTAACAGACCGTGTTGTGTTTGCTCACTGCTTTGCTGGTTTGATGAGCTGAAAGAAGGAATAAACTTCACTGGCCGTGTTCTTTATGAAGAAATATGTCACTCTTGTCCCATGTGTTTTAATAGTGATGGTGAAGGTTTTTTTTATCATTATGCCCAAAATGAAAGGGCTAACAATACAAAATAAATGAATGTAAATCAGATCCTGATTCTCAGTTCTCTTTCGCAGTTTCCACCTGTTCACATAATCCAATTTCCAGACCTTTATGTCTATAATAATATTTTGTATTGTCATGCACATTACTAATGCTGCAATTATAATTGTTACCTACAAATGAGATCAATAAAAATGTGTAAAACATCCATCCTGCCTCATTTTCCAAGATTTTTAGACAAAGTTAACCAACTAAAAGAAATCAAAATGAAACAACCATTCCTTCTTTTAATCATGTACTGTGTATACGAGAATATTTCAGGATTTTGTTGAGCAATTTCTTGAAAAATTGACACTTTTCTCTCTCTCTCTATTAGACTCACTCACGTGGGATCTGGGAGGTTTTGGATGAGACTGCAGTTCTATGGCACCGAGGCCAATTTATTGTTGGTTTCAGTTTCTTCGTGGGATTTTTTGACAGTGATAAAATGCAGCCTTGTGGGCAATTACATTCACACAACCGCACTCACACACACAGATAGATACGCTGCGCAGTGTAGTACACAACACTTTAATACATTAAGGCACAAAACCAGAAAGAGACACAGCCGCATGCATGGTTGCACAAACAAATACCACAAACACATTATGAAATCAATACCCACACTCTGAGGGTCATGTTTATGGTGTGAGTGGAGGACTGAGGGCTTCAGTGGTCTCTCCGCCATCTGCTCCCTTTCCAGATCACTACTGAAAGCTTAATTAACCCTACCCATCGTGTTGAGAGCCTTATTACTCCTTCTCTCTCTCTGCTCCCTTCTGAACCTCCCTCTGTCACATGTTACTACCCGTTCCTCCTCTCTGTTCTTGCTATCCAACTTTTCCACCTCTCTCTCATTTCACCAGCCCTCCAGCTCCTTGCTCGGTCTCAAACTGTTCTCTGTTGATCCCGCCCCTGTCTCCACAATTCACTCAGCCTCCTCCCTCTTCATTTTCTCACTTGAGACAGATGTACTAGACTAAAATCCCAGACAGACAAAGAGACATTCGTTTCAGTATCTAGGATGGTAAAGTCTGTCACAGGCAAGCAGCGTGAGAGGAGACAAATGTGAGAGAAATAACTGCGGACTACAGTGTTCCGTCAGAGCTAAAACATCACATAATTACAGTGTGTTAGGTGCAATTTTTAAAGTTATATCATGTATTACCCTTGTAATGACTGTCAAATATCAAACTCAGGGGATTTAGTCCTGACTGTGGATGTAAAAAACTACGTCTAAGACTTCATTTTAAAAAAATGAAATCAAAACTGGACATGTGTTGCTACAGTATAGTGTGCAGGGAAAACTACAATACATTTGTTCCTCCTACCCTCAAAATGAGATCTTTGTTTGCATTTCAAGCGTGACATCAGGCACGTGTAATATGAGCTCTTAACCTAATAAGTATGCACTTTGTCATCTGCTCTTTTTCAATATTACCACACAGGAAATGAAAGCGCATCCAAGGCCCAGGGAACTTTAGGTTTGGCGATGTCAGTGCAGCATCTCTGTTTGCAGATGACGCTGTCCTTTTAGTTTGACTGGACTTTTATTGGATCTCTGATGGTTCTCTGATGTACTATAAATTACTTTGCAGGTCAGTGTGATGCTGACACCTCAGGTCTTTAGTGACCTCAGACTGTGTTGCACCCTGTCTAATTCATTTATGTCAATCAATTAACAATATATTGGTGTCAAAAAAACTCTGAATAAATACACACATGATGATGACGAAGTGTGTTCATATTGGATTATGCTGTTAGTAACATGATGGTGGAGCATGTGGGTGTCAGGTTTAATGCAGAGCAGCACTTTCTTTGATACTTGAAGGTTTTAATGACAGCACCTCCAGGGATGAAGATGTGCCTGAAGTTACTGGTGATGAGGAATTTGTTTTTGTGCCATTTGTGACTGAGATCAGTTAACGCCAATCATCGAATGGGCCATGGTGTTAGAAATAGTTTTAGCTATGAAACAAAGCTCTCAATCTTCATTCCAATCCTCAGGTATGGTTACAAACTTTGGGTCGTCACTGAAAGAATACGTCCGTGGACACAAGCAGCCGTGATGAATCAAGCCACAGCTCCTTTCAAGGCATGACCAACTAAGAGGAGACTCACAGCTAGCTCAAGCACACATCGGAGGGATTAAATCTTCCAGCTGGACTGGGGTGTCTGGAGGAACTTCTTTGGAAAACTCTAAATGTGGCTCAAATTTGCCTACAGTTCAGTGATAACTATTTGTTACAATAATAGGGCACATTTTGATTTAGCGGTGTGGCTCTGCTCCTGTGATGCTACAAAATGAATCTGTGTTTCACAGTGTGACACAGACTTGTCTCTAAGCTCACAAACACCGGCCAGAGTGTGAGATACACAACACATCAAATTTACATGGACTCATTCTGAATGGAGAAATCTAAATGCTAATGCAGGAGGAAGCGGGGGAGGTGGAAGGACTTTAACTGCTGAGAAGCGGGCGGCAATTGTAGCTGCATGGAGTGCCGAGCAGAATGAATGAGCACCAAATCTATTCATGTGCTTTCCAGTTGCTTGAATTAATGGTTGTGATAATATATGATTGCAGATATGCTGAACATGTGGACTTAAAATTACTTCTGCATCTGCCAGAATGACCAGGTGGATCCATTTAGCAGCAATTGTCAAACCACAGATTTTATATGTAGCATGTCCCTTAATGTGCCTGTTGGTTAGTTCCAATATGTGACGGCTGCTGCTCATTGTAGATTTTTTTTATCTGCATGTTGGCTGGTTGGTGAGACTGTTCCCCTTGCTATAGTAAATATCTGTACAGGGTTTTGGATTGATGCACCTGCAGCTCAGTCACAGATGATTTAGCCTCTTTGGTGATGTGTTTGTTGTCTCACGGTGCTTTGAAAACTCACATATCAAAGTGCTGATTGTCAGACCTCTTTCATAACTCACAAATGCTGATGAACGGCATTCAACCTTGCAGGACCCACCTTTGTAGGAGCATTAGCAATTGTGATTTAAATACTTCAAAGTTAAAACCCTCATGTACATAAATTGACACAAATGTGTGTTTTAGAAACTAGAGGGACTGACTCATGAAATATAAGAAATACAGCCAAGACAGAGGATGAAAGAAATGTTAAATCATAATAAATATGGATACAAGTCTCTTTTTAATCACGCTGAATGATGCTGCCTTTTACTTTTACACCACTTGCTGTGGGACATGAATGTAGCAGGCCCATTAGAAATGTGCCACCCTCTGAGACCCAAGACAATATGCAGTGCACAACAGGGAAATACACTCACAAATGCATGCTTGGTGCATACAGAGTCATGTACAAGGGGAGAAACTGGAAATAAATAAGTGGAAACACCAATTCCAGTCATTCAGAGCTGGACACGAAGAGCCTTTGTTGCGTTGTATAATCAACAAAGACCATTTGAAATAAAATAAAATACATAACAATCCATGCCACACCAGCAGCAACATCAATCACTATAAATCACACCAGTACTCCCCAGAGAAGTTGATTACGATTGATTACAGAGCTACAAAAAAAAAAACAACAACAACATCAGACGATGAATGACGCCACGGCAGTGTAGCAAATGATGGACTTTAATTTAAGATGGAAAGCTATTAGCCTACTATCACCCTGTTAAATGTGTGAATGGAAATAACAGTGACTGACAGAGGGAAAGGCTGCGTGAGAAACAAACCTGTTCGAAGAATTCATCCATAAAGCCTTTCTCCATCCCCACAGCAACTTCATCCTCCTCCTCTGTCGTCTCCTTCCCCTGGACAAACACACATACAGTAACGGAGGTAAAAGATAAAATACACACATACAAAGATAAAATTTTATCGAAGATAAAATAATGAACGATGATGTTCACTCAAATAATTAAAAAAACTTCAATGTAAAATTCAAGACATGTTCTACAATAACACTGGTCATGACAGGACAGGGCTATGTAATGCATAATTCAAGGTTAAATAGAGCAGTGTTCACATTCTCCCCACCTCCCATCAACTGATTAGGAAGAAGGAGCACTTAATGATACTTGTAATTAGAACCACAGGTCGAGTGATTAGCAAGTTATTATTGAATTAGGAACTAGGGGCAGAGAAAATCTTGACTTTTACACACTTCAGCCCGCACACTCGTACACCTACATGTACAGATACATACAAAGACTTCAGCTTGAAGGAATAGTTTCATATTTTGGGGAATATGTTTATTTGCTTTTTTTTTTTGCCAAGCATTAAATCAGAATATTAATACCCCTCTCATCCAGCTATGTGTTGGTTACCTTGGATTAGCATAAAGATGTTAAACAGGGGGAAACATCCACCCACCAGCACCTCCAAAGCTCAAGAATTAACATGTGTTATACAGGGAGTTATGCACCAGGCGAGTGTTAAGAAAGAAGAAAAAAAAAGGAGCAGAAAAACGTATTTCCCCAAATGTTCACCTGCTACTTTAAATGTACAATATGGGAAACGGAAATAATCAAGTGGATAGCTCAGTATCAAAGATGAAACAGGGTGGAAAATGCTCAAAATGACTCTCTGAACACACCACAAGGCCTGAAATTGTTCTGTAAATAAGGCGAGAATTATAATTTCCAAAAGATTGGAAACCAAAATATGAAGCTTTTCATTGAGGTGCCTGTGGCTCAGGAGGTAGAGTGATTGGCCCCAGGTTGGTGAATCAATCCCTGACTCCTCCTTGATCAAGACGCTGAACCCCAAGACACTCCTGATGGACAGACTATAGGCTGACTAGCATACCAGCTCTTCCACCAGCAGTGTGTGAATGACAACAACAAATTGCTAATTAGGTCTTTAAATCCTGTTGGACGCAAAAAACTTCCAACATCCAAAAATAAAATGTTACATCTTCTCAGACTTTCCGGCATCTAGCCAGTGCTTCATTCTGAAATACTTTTTTCTAATGACATATCATCCATTACACTACATTAGCAGCGATCTAGTGTGGCTTCATCTCATTCATCTTGCCTCATAGGCCTTTACTCAGCAGCCTATGAGATCCATTTGCTTATCAACGCTGTGGAGAGAGTGTGTCATTTTCATCGTCTTCTGGCTGAAATTAATCCTTTTTTTCATCCCCAAAAGTTCCCAACAGCAGGGAAGGAATCTTAGGAGATGTTGATCATGTTTTGAACTACATTAGAGCTGAATAATTGGCAATGAATCAACTGGTTGATTATTAGCATCAATTACAATGGAAGATCTAAAGAAAATGTGCCTGGAACAATTTAAAAAAAAAAATTGTTTTACCATTTTCAAGCAAAATGCCAAACTTTCACTGATTGCACTTTCCTGATACTTAATAAATAATAAATACAATAATAAATGATAGTAAACTGAATATCATTGGGTTGGACTGTTGAAGATAATGTGAATATATCACCTTTGGCTCTGGGAATTTATAATGGCCATTTTTCTTTATACTCTCTACATTTGATAGATATTTCATTGACCAAAATAAAATCATAAACCAACTAAAAAACCAAAATGCTTGAGAAAATACATGAAAATAGCTGTTGCAGACTATAGAATGTAAGTTTTGTAAATACATACCTACATATGTCTAATATAATTCAAATAACAAGCACTGTCCTCGCTGTGTGTAGGCAAATTTGATTTAATTTATTTCTCCCTGTCAAAAAAGAGGCTATTTCAACTTTCCAGCCTCTAAAACTAAATGTTCTTTTAGAAATCCTCACTGACCCAATGGCAAAACACCCTCAAGTCTTATCTGACTAAAGCCATTATGTCCAATAAAGATTTACAAACCACAAAGAGTCATATGCAGATATTATTTTTTATGCAATCCATGAGTGCAAGCAGTCGGCCAGGTTTGTCTAGACAAAGACATTAATGTGAGTGCATTATGGGCAGGAGGGAGAGAGGCAGGAAGCAGGAGAAACACTGACATCATATAAGTTAGGGAAGCAATTTTCAGTAAAAGGAACGAGCTGCCAACAGTTGATTCCTCCATAACTGTTTAATCCATGATGGCTGATACACAAATCTGCAGCTAATTGATATCTACGTGTGTGCTGATAACAGTACTACGATAACACTGATCTGTAAGTCTGTCTGTGTTGTTCTGCTGAGATTTTGTGAGAGAGTTTGAATAATGTTTTTTATCCAGAAGCAGTTTTAGTTCTTTTTAGGGTAAAAGCGTATCAACAAACACCAGAAACACACTTAATAGTAGCGCAAAACCAACTGAGACCTAAATAACCACACAGCAGTTCTAAAAAAAGGTTCAATCAGACACAAAATAAGAAAGAGCAAGGTCGGGATGACACCTTCTTTGTTTATATTAAAAAAGTTTTTCCAAATGTTATTTCCATTTATGCACCCATTTTCTTTGGAAACAGGGTTGGATCTTATTGATTTCCAGTCTTTGAGAATTTTTTTTTACCCTTCGCACCAGAGAGAAACATCAGAAAATCACCAAATCTCTGTGAGGAAATTTTTTGGGATATATTAGAGCAGAGCAAAACATCTGACTTCAATTTAGCATGTATCACAAAACTGAGACACTGAAAGTTTGAGCAATCAAATCTGTGAATAACATTAAACTGTATTTACACATGTCTGGAGTTGTAGATACAGTATGTTCTTATGCTGACTTGTTGCCTCAAACATGAATCCATTCTGTGGAGAGTTAACGTTTGATGTCCTGATGTAGAAATGCAGGGACATGGGGAGGAGAACAGTGGGAGAGGAACTAGTTTTTGAGAAAAAAGTCTGAGGGAACAGACATCAATGAAAGATGTGAGGCTACTGTGATCATGCTAACTTTATCTAAACCCATTTTAATCAGAAAAATATCATTCAGAAACACAAGACAACATTTGGAAAATAAATTAATTGTGTTCTAAACAATAAACTGTCACAAGATTCCTGATTTAATCTTATTTTAAATGAGTCATTTTCTTGGTCTGTGTCTCATTTTGGAACAAACCTCTTCATATGGTATTAATAAATACAGGTTTGGCGTTTGTAGGGCAATGTGGTGCTTTTAAGGAACTGCAGACGATTCAAAGAAGACAGAAAAGAGGCAGCAGCAGCAGGAGGCAGAGGAGGAGGAGGAGGAGGAGGAGGAGGAGGAGGACAAGCAGGGAATCAGAATAAGCCTTGAGAGCACCAGCAGTGTATTCTGCCTCCACAGAGAGATGCTGTATCTCCTGCAGAGAGAGGAGGTTTTACTTTGAGTGGTCAAGAGGGGGAGAGGACTGAGCCATGCACCCAAAACCTCCACCTCCCACCCAGATCTGAGGCTCCTGCTGAGGCACAAAGAGGCTGGGAGAGGACTTCAATGCTGCACTCTTGACTCAGCCTACAGGCTTGGACTTGACTGTCCACACACAGCAGATGCTCTGAGCCAAACATACATGCACACGACAGCTTACACACTGATAATATACAACAGACGGTAAACAGAGAAAGAGAGTAAGCCATATTCAAGCCGGTCCCCATTAGGCCCTAACCCCTGAATTAACTGCCTCTGGGGCTCAGACTCGGGTGAAACACCCCGGCAGGAGCAGTGGCCTGATTATGCTGTTTATTAGATTAGAGAGTTGTTCTAGGCACTATGCCAGCAGGGAGTCGCTCCATAAAGACAAAAGACAGAACATGTACATCCAGTGCAAACAGGAGCAGGAGGAAGTATAGTCCATGAGCGAGGGAATGAGAGATAAAATAGGCATCCAGTGTGCAGCCTGCAAAAATCACAGTTGATGTCAGCAGAGAAAAAAAAGGAGGAGGAGAAACAGGGCAATTATTGAAAGCGTGAAAGTGTAATTGTGTGTGCAATTAGAGGACTTAGTGTGACAGAGTGTGTGTCTGTTGACGTGTAAGTCATCTGGGTAAATGGCGAAGGCAGAGAAAAATGATCACGTGGGAATGTATGCCCTCAGACCCTTTCCTTTTTTTAAACTAAGAATAAGAGAGAAGCACAGTGAGAGACAGCTCAAAGTAGAGATGAAAATCCATGTGGGCAGCACTTTATTGTCCTTTTGTGTTTCCATATTAAAGTAGACCTGTTTCCTCCGTCTTCGTATTAGCGGTCGATTCAAGCAGCTTCCTGCAGTCCCATTAACAATGACTCATAAAAAACTGTGTCAACTGCACAGAGGAATACTGAGAGCATAACCAGATTTATTATCATCATACAGCTAGGTAACATTCATTATGGATGTGTGTTCACTCACATGCACACACACACTTGAACATTATTTATTCACGGTCCCCTCATGGACAAATCTAAAGATATAAACAATAAAAACTGAATTGTAGACTTGCTGCTCACACAGTATGTAAATCTGAGTCTATTTGAGAGGAGACACAAAGAAACAAGTGATGTTTCATGCTCATGTAATAGACTCACCACACACACACACAATACAACATTACACTATACACTATAACTAACTATTGCCTTATTTTGTGTACATGTTCCCACTAATTACCGTAATTACCCGCTCCATGACTTGTAAACATCACTCAGGTCATCATCAAAGTCATATATACGACTCTGAAACTGAAAACTCTGATACATTCAATGTAATGATAACGAAGAGCCTGAAAAGTCAAACAAATAAGACGTCTCACATCAACCAAAGTCTATTATTTATGGTATTACCACCAAGTTTAATTGATACAGAACTACATTATCAATGCACAATATCGCCATACTTTTCAGTTGATGTGAAGAATAACCGCAAACAGCTTTTTGAGGAAATGAAGACTAGTCGGCCTGCTCACTTTCCAAAAGCAAAAAAAATAAGTTCAAAGTAAGTTAAAGGATTCAGTTTATCAAAAACAGCAGAAGCTCTGGTGGCACAAAGCTGATGCTGACACAGCAAAACCACAAATCAACAAACCTTATATGAATGGCTGATTGTCCTGCTGGTTGGCCGATTGTCAGAGTAAATGACTGGCTGATGGAAGAGGAGGACACAGTGCAGGGTTATCGAGACAGGATAATTACACAACCAAGGAGCGGCGTGGGTGACGAGAGGACACAGGAAGTGATAGATTGAGCCAGCCAAATGTAAAAACTCAGTCAGTCCCTTTCACATTACTGTGCTGTCTCCTCACTGGCAGCAACACCGGGAGCAATCTTTGAGGAAAATCAACAAGTCTACATCTTTGATTCAGGGCATGCACTGATGAATAGTGTGATTTTTTTCAGATATAACAGATGCCCTGGAGTACAGCACAAAGCAAATTGTGGAAGCAATCAGAGAAGAAAATCTATTCTTCTGTTTAGCTGAGAAATTCAAGATTGACTTTAGTACCAATAGAGATCAAAACGTTCCTGCCTTCTGTCTTTAACGATTATTTCAGCAAGCTTGGCACTGTACAAAACCAGAAACCATTTTGCTCTGCCTTAATTTGATTTTTTTGCATAACTTGTGAAGGTAAAAACAAAACCTGATGAAGTCCAATACTGTGTCAGTCAGCTGTTTGGTGCTAAGCCGATGGTGTACAGTGGATTTTGGAGATACTTTGCTGAAAACAGGCAGCTGTTGAAACCACGGTGGATGAGACCTTTGAGACTGAATCATGAGTGACTGAGTCATTGGTGGACATTTCCCAGTTGGAAAAACAATGGCATTGATTACCTCTTTAAGTGGGGATAAGAAGACGTGACCTTTACGTGTCTTTATAGAATGTATATATAAAGATGGATGACACGTCTTCACTTCTTCCCACTGTACAAAAATGAAGCCAAAATGTAAGGATAAGAGCGCTGCCATCTTGCACAGCTGATCATCATCTGGAGCCAGAGTCTGCACAGTAGTCATCGAGGAAGGAGGCGTGGTATCTAGGTTCCCGAAAAACAAGTCTGCAGTCTGTCAAGTCTGTCAATCATCTGCCACACCCCCTTTTTACAGCATCAAATAACTAATTCAATCCAAACCTATCAGAAAAATGAACACTTGAATAAACATAATTGTGATAAGAACTATACCTTAAGAAACCATGTTTGGGAAAATTTTATTTGACGTGTACTTCCTCATTTGGTGTGTGTCCCCTCTGATAACATGGAGGGGTGGTATTTATGGCCTATAGTGTAGCCAGCCAACATGTGGCGATCGGGATGTTCTGGCTTCTGTTTTGGGGAGGTGTCATGTCGTCCATCTTTACATGAGGTCTATGTGTCAGAGTTAGTAAAACAGCAACAGTAAAAATGGTGGCAAACGTCAATGTACCTGCACAGGTTTTTGCAAGTCACCTTTGAGAATAACTGCTCATAAATTAACTTAGCATACCTCTTCAATCAGCGTGAAAAATGATAAGTTAACTGCTCCCACTAATTTCTAACACAGCCTCCATGTCGAATTAAAATGGTAATTCATTGATTAATTATTAATGTTAATAGGTGGTTACGTCACTAATAATTGGTTTGGGTAAAACAAAACCTGTGGGCCTAAACAGAAAATGGCTACGATGAACACAATGTCGGGCTGAAAAATGAAGTGAGACAAAATGGCAATTTTAGTCTCATTGTCAGGCTAAGAGTTTCTTTAAAAAGGTCTGAATCTGGAATCCAACAAATTTTGCATGCCAGTGGAAAACAGATCTGGTCGAGGTTAACAAAGGTTTTATCAGCCCTGCCCGCGGCGAGCAGGGTTCAGCAGATACACGAAGAAAAATAATGTGGGTGGAATATGAGATGAAGCCCTGCCACCGCAGCAGCACCGAGTCAAAGTGTGTGCATGTGCAACAATTTCCCTTTCCTAACAATCCTCCTCAGTGTCCTCCCCCTTTAATCATCTTCCTTTTTCTTTCTCATTCTCCCTGTCCGTCATTCTCTCGCCTCCTCCTCTCTCGCTCTCCTTCCTCCAGACTTCAGTTTCACTACAGAAGCATCACAGCAGCTGGCCCACACAACATGGACTCATTTACCTTTGTCTCGCTCGTCCTCCTCACGCCTTCACTTTATCTTTTCTTCTTTGCCATCCCACCATCCTTCCTCAAGACAACATCAACATTCATTTAACCGACCACACTCATATGTCGTGTCAGCCTTATTACCTGGTTCTTAAAGAAATGACATCTTCTCCTGCCTAACTTTAACTTTTTGATCTTCCTTATGTAACCTCTTCCTCCTCCGCCAGGCTTATCCCATATTTTGCCCCTCTTCTTCTCTTCCTCGAATTTTCTCTCCCTGTCTTTCATCCCTCTCTCCGCCCTCTGCCTCCCTCACATCTTTGTGACCTTTAACAGTGTAATCATCAAAGTGATGCCATTTAAACAAGCCGAAATACAAATTTACAAACTGCCACACTATAAAAGGTTAAATAATGACTTATAATGCGATAATGGTGCGTCTTTTCACAAATCAATGATAATCAATTTCAGGACCAGAATTCAAATGCCCACAGCTGCCAATTCTCACACAGATAACTCTTTCTGCCACAAGGACTCAGATGAGATGACTGACCTTTTAGACTAAATAGTGGATGTTTACTTCCATTTTGGCTTGTTAGCACGTAATTGGCCAGTATGAATACATAAATTACATACTGTTGAGGATGTTCATACACAAACTTGCCTGTCCCGGGCGTGCATGTATAGGCAGCTGCGGGTGGTCGGTCAGTGTTCAGTGTCGCAGGAGTGGGTGAGAAAATGTCATAAAGCTTTAGTTGAACTTTAAAAACCGATCACAGGCAGGGAAAAGAGATGTGCTGTCACCACTTATGCCATGGCTTTTCCCACCCCTTGTCCCTTCTCCTTATCCCCCTGTGGGATACATTCAGTGCCTCACTCTGTAACTCGCTGACCATGAAGGATTGTGACAGCACCAATGCACCACTAACACAATTATACTGTAGATATGGGGGGAATGTAACTGAGAGTGAGAGGGATGTCAAGGAATGACAGGATGTGTAGAAAAAGGCTCATGGCAGCAAGAGGGAGAGAGTGTAGGACAACAAGTACAGAGAAAAGCCAAGAAAAATGTCAAAAAACAGAGGTAGAAAGAGGCAGAAAAATACAGACCGACAAAAAAACAAAAGATTATTTTCATTATTGAGTGATGTGCCAATTATTCTTTCAACTTTATGTCAGAAAATATTTTTAAAAATGCCTGTAACAATTTCCTGAAGCCCAAGGTAATGTTTTCAAATTGCTTGTTTTGTTTGACCAAGAGTCCAAAAATCAAAGATATTCAGTTTTCTATGACATAACAAAAAAGAAGCAAAGAAACCCTCTCATTTGAGAAGCTGGAGCTGGGAAATGTTTTGGATTTTTGCTTTTAAAAAAATACCTAAACTTCAAATATCAAAGTTGCTGACAATTGACTGTCTGTCAATTAGAAACTGGTTGTTTTTTATCAGGCCTTTAAGAACCCACTGTACTCCTGTATGCTGTTTGTACTCCCAAACAGCATACAGACACAGTTAGAGACGAGCTGGAGAGCAGTGGAGCAAAAAAGCCAGATGTTTCCTTCAGGAGTTTGTAGAGACCAAAAACAGAGCAAAGAGAGAGTAAATATTGGACTTCCATTCGCCAGGTGTCTGGAAACGCAAGAATGGACAAATGGTGTCCCCTCGATGAGGGCGCCAGATCAGAAAAATCGTTTATATAGGACGATAATGAGAGTGGATTCTGTCGTTTAATTTGGAGGACTTGCACCTGTTCAGCCTCGTACTGGCAAGATAAAGGATATTATTATTATTATGAAAGATTATTATAGAGTTACCTAGGGCCAAATGAAGTCAATGACAACTCACAGCAGTAATCAAACAAGCATTTGTGATTTGTGCGTTATCTGTTCTGCCAAAGAACCACTGTGCTGCCATTGATCATAGGATGATGTGAAATGGGAGGTCTGAACATTACAAATTAAATTTTGGCAGCATAACAAAGATGACCCAAAGCTAATTCTCCCACAGCAGATGGGGAAGGTTTGATTACAGAATTGTCTATATTTATTATTAGGATCTCCATTAGCTGATGCCTCGGGAGCTGCTACTCTTTATGAGAAGCACCAGAGAGAGATTTTAACCACACAGTCGACAACACAAAACCCATCAGCAGACGCACAAACATCACAACACACTGATTCATAGGAAACGTCACAGGTAGAAGACAGCTCAGAAAAAGTCATAAATACCAGCCCTTTCACGCCTTGCTGCTAAACGAACAAAAATACCTTTTAGCAGCTGACAGATATCATTTCAACTGTCACCTCATTTGCAAAGACAGACAAGTCCCTGATGGAACGCCAGATCAGTCACACTCATTTCATGGATCATTAATGCAATTATGCAGCCTGTATGTGTTGATAAATAATGTGTTTGTGAGTGTGTGTGCCTCTTGTGTTTGATAGTGACAATACAGGACAATGACAATGCATTTTGCTACTACTTTATTCCCTCCGCCACTGATTTTAGGGAAAAGCTCCTCTGTGGAGCAAAACCAGAGAGCTGGCAGTTTCACCACCACACGTCAGAGCGTTTACAGAGACTCGAAGCTTTGAACAAGGTCAAATAAAACCTCTGACCCTTTAGGATCAATGTTCAGCTCAACAGCAACCAAGGTGGATTTTTGTGTGTTGTATGTTTTTTGTGTGAGCAAGTGTCAACAGGCACGATCAGGTCAAGGACAGAAGGACAAAATGTAGGGACACGGAATAAAGTGGGATAAAATGGAGATGGATGTGAGTGGACAAAATAAAGACAAGATAATGAAAAGAAACAAGAGTCACAGACATACACACAACGTCTGAGTAGTTTCTCCATATCCAACCCATTAGTTAATGTGTCACTCTCACGCTAAACAGGCAGTGACAGTGAGTACCCCCGCCACACACACTCACAGAGAGCTGCCTGAACCAATACTAACGCTGACTAACAAGGCTGCATAGAGAGGATTGGGGGGGGCGGGGAATGTAGGGGAGGGCAGGAAACCATCTGATAAATCCCTGATAGGAAGAGAGCAAAGAGCAATAACAGAGGAACTCCCCCTCATTACAGAGAGGATGAAAGAGGGCAGAGGGATATTATTAAAAAGGAGATGGAGATGGGAAAAGAGGTAGATATGGTCAATCAAAGGACGAGACAAATGAAGAAACAAAAAGACAGAGCTCATAAAATGTCAGGAAAAAAAATGAGGAGATAAACAATGACGTTTGATTGATAACAGTTGCGGTGGTAAAAGTGTAAGAACCTCATCTGCATGTTTCCCTCTGGGAGGTTGTGGAGCTTGAAGAAGGCTGACAAACGCATGTTATCTGTGCCATCTGTCACTAAATCACTGCTTGGCCAACTGGGAGTGATGGGACAAGGTGAGGTGAGAGGCCATGTGATCGTTTTAGATTGACTGGCAGTTTTTGGGCAGCAAAGCTAATGAGCTACTGGAGGAGCAGAGTCGCAGGCAGGTGCTGAGCTCATAAAGTAGCTTTATGTGCATATGGGCAATATTGGAGCAGAACCTGCACCCTCACACAAATATGAGCAAAACTCAATTTCCTGCCAAAATGACACACAAGCACATGGGTGAGTAAACTTGTGGGGTGACTCTACAAAAACACACACAAAGACACAGAGGCGACGAAATCTGTGAGGCTCCGCTCTCCTCTTTTCGCCGCTAACTTGGTTTGTGTGTGAAGATGATGTGATATCTTTGTAATATGTTATTTGGAGTTAATTATCTCGCCCATTTAAGCGATTGGCAAAACGTAGCACAAGACTAATATTTTCACACTGGAAGACAAATATCCCAAAGTCCAAAAATATAATGACAACATTTAACTGAGAGAGCAAGTCTTCCCTAAAGGAACTGCTAACAAATACAAATATGAAAAAAAAAGACTGCAACAATCAGATAAGCTGATCAGTATCAGCACCGATATTGGCCAGAGGTCATGATCCACAATGTAGTTTCTTTCTCATTAAAACACTCAATATTTCCACTATAAACTACAATCATTAAGGACTGCAGTTTTTAGTGCCATTGCAACCCCTGGATCAAATTATCTTACAAGAAAATTATCCCAGAGAGTTACTCGCTTTTACATTTGGGAAACAAAAAGGACAAAGAGGGGTCAGGGACGGTACTCGACTGAGCTGTATCAGGATCAGTAGCAGAGGAGTGAAAGCTGGATGTGTGCAAAATCAAGAAAGGCTTGGCGTTGCATTTTGTTTGAGTTTAGTAATGTCAAGTAGTTTTTGACTTTCCTTTACATACAATGATCATGAAAAGTCTAAGCCTAGTCTGCATTATCCACCTGTCTAAGCTGTCGACTGGAGTCTAGGTGCAGCTTACTGAGAAGTAGAAAGTTAACTAAAATTGTGAACTCTCTGATTTTGACGTCCCTGCAGATTACCTAAACCCTCAATTTCTTTTTGAGTGCACTGTCAATGATTTGCAATTCGGCTGCGAACATCAACAGAGAGCTGGGAGAGATTCCGGGACATCAATATGAAGTCCTGCTCAACCAAAACACATCTTGCAGGGATCGGTTTTCTAATCATCCTGAATGTGTGCAGCTCAGTCAAACAGATACATTAGACAGCAGACATTTAGTTTAGTTTCGACGTGACTCAACTCTCCAAACTCCATCCATCCATTTTTGTGGTGTCACATCCTCTTTCAGCTTCTCCTGAGGGGATCATACAGACTGAGCTCCACGAGGGGCCAGTGGTTTTCATTTTCCAGGTTTGGTTGCTATTTTCCCACCACGACGAGGTGACGATTCTCGGAGGGCCTCTCAAAATCCCAAACCTCATTCAAAACTATTACAACTATGCAATGGAGATAGAAAACAAAGCACAAGTCTGCGACTGCACGGCCTGTTTCTTGCCACAAATTATGATTGCACAAATTTAATGCAATTTAATGACAATATTTCCAGAACAGCCATCTGAATTATGGTATAATTTTCACCGCTAAATCTCAGCCAGGTCATTTGCAAAAGTTGCAACATTTCTCCGAGATAAACCTGGAGCTCAAAGGGTTTGGATCCCTTGTAATTGATCGATCATTTAACAAGGAAATCTAACAAACTGAGCTTGATTCAGCTACTCAGATGTGAAGATGTGCTACTTTTCTTTGTTTTATGTAAATTAAATATCTTTGAGTTTGTATTTTGGGTAGGACAAAACAAGACAGATGTGATCTTGGGTCCTGGGAACTGTTTATGCTCATTAGTCACTATTTTCTGATACAATCAATTTTAAAAAGTACAAGTCCATTGCTCATTAGTTCAGAGCTTCTATACAATCACACACATCTTACGCTGTGCTGTTTTAATGTGCTGTCCAGACCCACAGAGGCGTCTACATGAGATTCAAGATGCGGCATTAACATGAGGCTGTAAATGGAAAACAACATTAATCTGGTGCTGATGGGAAATAACAGTCTGTGACGTGCAATTTACTTCAATTTTATTTGGTCCGAATTGCCTGAAATTGGTCTGTCTGGAGCCGCTCCAGGAGCCATTTCTCAGACATGAAAGATATGATCAAAATAATAAAGGAAAATAAAATCAGCAGCTGACAGACAATTTCTTCCGGCCCTCAACGGTTTGGCTGATTGCTGGTTGAGGTTTCTTGCTGGAGAGGGAGATTTAGGCGACTTCTCCATCTCTGTCTGTGTGTGTGTGTCTCTCTCTCCCTCAATTGTACAACAGCATCTTTCCAGGAGGCAGCATGGCAGGCTGGAGACACACCTCTCTCAAAACACACACACACACACACACACACACGGCAGGGTTGGGTTGTCTCCCTTCAGGCCAATTCATAGCTCGATCTCACTGAAAACCGAGGCGCTGTAAATTGTTTCCCCTTTCTCTCCTCAGCATAACAACCAATCTGACAATGACCACTTGACAACGGCCACACAATTAGTCTATCAAGATCAAAAGCTGAATTCCTATAGATACTCAAGCCAAACGCCATCAGTCATGCTCTCAATTTATCCTCAAAGTCCACAACAAATGGCTCTGAGCGACAATTATAAACTGTTTAAACAATATGGTTTATGTGGACCTGTCAGGAAGTCAAAAGGCAAAAATCCAAATATTTTAAGGCTTTATTTTTTTAATGATTAGTAAGTGAAATGTAAGGTTGAGGGTAGAAGCGTGATTAAAAATGTGTAACAGAACAAATAAACTGCAATATAAATGTCGGAAAAGGACCAAACATTGTGCTGGGTGTGGGTTTGTGGAGGGCGGACATTTAACAGGTGAAATGGGCGAGCTGGGACCAATTTTCTATTTCAATCACACACCCATAGTTGGTCAGATCAATCAAACCACTCACACACACACACATACCACAGAGTAATTAATCACCCGTAACACATTCCCACATAGGCAACCTAATCTGCATTCTCACTCTTTTACTATAAAATCAATTAAATTAAGTACCATTAAGCATAAAGTGTCTATCCTTTAAACTCCCTCTGAGTCTGAGATACCTCCTTTAAATACTTATAAATTGCTTAAAGACCACAAACAGGGATATCAAAGTGATTTTTTTTTGTTTGGAGAAGGGGGATATAAAGACTTTTACGCCCGGAATCGGTGGTGTCCGCCGGGTTTCAGCCTGCTTTACGCACGCAGTGAAGCTCCGGTTTCAATCTGCGCCTGTTGCCTCCGGTAAAGCAGAAAAAAATTCAGCCTCCATCAGACCCCCCGAGAGTAACAACTGTTGCTCAATCAGCGCACCGGGCTCGGTGGATGTGTGCTCTCTGAATACGCTTTTACATCATCCAGGAAAGCGCGTCCGGAGAGCAGCAAAGCCTCAGAAACAGGTGTCCGCCGGCCTTTTAAAAAGAAAAAAAAGGAAATCAAACAGTAACTTACGTGTTTAAGTTCCTGCATGCGGTCCTTCATGGCTCCGGTAAAAATCACTCTTCTTTCTCCGGTCCCCGTTGCTCTCTCCTGGATGTGCGAGGAGATGATGGAGCGGCGGGGCGGAGACCGGCACGATGATGCGAGACCGACCGGGGAGAGGATGCGCGTCTGACGGCGGAGAGAGGCGGTGATTTCTTTCTTTTTTTTATTATTATTATTATTACCCCCCTCCCCACCCCTCTCAGACCACCACCTTGAGGTTTGGATGCTGGGATGGTGGGGCCACTTTACAGAGCCGGGTGACGCGCACGAAAGGTGAGGCGAGGCCTTCCGCTGTTAACCCATTACGCACCCTCAACTTCCTCCTCAGTCCGCACTAATTGACCTTTTTTTTCTTTAAATGAGACTCCTCTATAAGTTTTTTTTAATGTTTTGTTAATATCAGTCTGACAGGCTGCGGGCTGGACCGACAGGAGCTCACCCCCTCGGTGTGTCTGTCCGAGGTGAAACCGTGTTTGGTTTGGTGATCGATGGAGCAGGTTCAAAGATAACGCCCAGGTGGTTCCCACTGTGCCAAAACGCACAGCGACCTCTGTCGGCTTTGTGCGGTACAGACTGTATGGAAGCAGCAAAAGGGTCTGCATTTTTGGGTCTTGGACATTTTTCTTATGCAACTCTGCATAATAAAATATATTTGGATTGTTTTGTTTTTATAAAAGTCCTCATATTCCCACTGGATTTTTTTTTGTTGTTGTTCTGTTCTTGTTTTCTCACTTGTGCAAATAAAGTCTGAACACCGCTTGAGAATGAGCTTATTGTAAGCTTACATGTCTTTATTATCTTGTACAGCAGGTCTTTTGAGTACTATTCTACTGATTAGAATGGTCTAATTACACCATCAAACGTTCAAAAGCAATTTTAAAACTAAACCATTCAACAGTTGCAGCAGCAATCTGTTATTTTATCTAATCTAAAAGTTCATTTTGTTCCATTTCCCCCCATGAGCAATGTCCTTTTTCTTCATACTGACTCTTCCCCTATTTTAATCTCCGTTAACTCAATGAACTGCCAATTTGTTCGGGATCGTCACACAAATCTGCGTATGCACCATATGTCATTGTGCATACCCCTCTCCTTTTCAAGGCGTTTTATTGTAACATGGGATTGTGAAACACTGCAGTTTTCACACATGCACAGAGGTTGTTTGCTCAGGTTCTTCTATATTGTGGAAAAGTGAACATTAATATAATACAAATCCCCATTTCATGTAGATTTTTCATTAAGAAAATGCTGCAGATAAAATAATTTAGAGCCATGAGAGATGGAAGATGTGACATTTGATCATTTATAAAAACGTTTTTTTCTATTGTATGTTTTGTGTCACCAGTGAGCAGTACAGATGTCCATGTCTTAGTTTCTTCCTGCCAACATGAAAACGGAGAGCGCAATGTTCCCACCATTAGTGAAAAATATTGCCAAACACTCGGCCAAATATGAAAACGATTGGCCATAACAGTGTTCTCTCTTGCGTCTCATCCCCTTGAATTAAAAAGTTGAAAAACTGTCCAAACACTGTGCAGCTCCAGAGGTGGCTGTGAGCGGGGTGGTACAGAATAGAGCTAATCAAGGCACAGCTGCATGAGTCAGAGCTAGAAATGAGGTCTTCTCTGACGTCCAGTGTATTTTGTGTCCGCTCGAACCTCCCTGCAAGCAAGAACACAGCAAAGAGAGAGAAGGAGCGAGTGTTACAGAAATGCACCTAATTGGAGGAGATTTGGTTGGAGTTAAATTTCTGTAAATTACATTATTGGGAGCATGGATATTTCAGAACCAGAAAATAAATTAATTTGTTTATCCTGAGAGAGTTTAAAACAGTCATGTTCATACCGTCCCTGTCTTCTCCTCCTCTCCTTCTTCTCCAAGATCCAGTCTCGTCCCTTCTTCGCAGATTTCCCCTTCATGTTCTTGAACCGGCATCTTCACAAAGACAAAGTGCTGCTGATTAGCTTATTTAAATGCAGCTTGTTCTGTGTGACAAACCGAATCCAGTCTCTTTGTGTCACCAGAAGAGGTGACTTGAATATCGCTATGTTAAAGGGTGGAAAAACCGCCTGACAGGGTTTTAGGTCAGGTAGGACTACAGCCCTTTTTGGATTTCTCTTGGTCTTTTGGCTTCATCAAAGCAGGTATGACTGTACCTGAATTTATCAAGGCCAAGACCTTGTTACTACACTAGTGACAAGAGATGTTTTAATACAGATAATAATCCATATTATCATGGGAAATAAAGGCTGCAAGTCCTTACATTCAAGAAAAAAAAGCAAATGTAAGGCATCAATAAAAACAATCAAACAATTAATTAAAAAAGTAATTAAAATATATGGTTGTTCATTATTATAATAATAATAATAATTATTATTATTATTATTATTATTATGGGTATCATTTTTATTTCTGCAGTGAAAAATAAACAAACAGCCAGCAGTAATTTACACATTAAGAAAAACGAAGAAAAATATTTTCATCTGACACTCAGATGACCTCAGGCTGCATCTTCATTAACAAACAAATAAATGCAGATAAACTCTGGTGACTGAAACAAACTCCACTTCCAGACATGTAAACAAATTTGTCAAACTGTCATAAATAACCAGAGTGAGCAGTGTCCACCTGATGTAAATATCTTTACCTTTGTCCGGAAAATTGAACCTGGTTTGAAACATTTCTGTCTGACGTTTCTGATCCCAAACCCTGAAATGAACAAAAAGAGAGATTACAGGAATTGCATTGTCACTGAAATTCAACACACACACTCAAATTATCTGCTAACTCCTTTGTTTCTTACTTTGGGAAGGACTCCGGATGCTCCAGCAAACAGGCACAGGAAGAACCTGAAAGCAAACAAGATGAGTGTGTGTATGTGTGTAAAAAGGTAAATCAGGCAAATTATTTTAATGTGTAATAATTAATCACGAGGCTTATGTGACAAACAGTCAATATGAATTTCATCCTGTTCTAATTAGCCTTGCGTTGCAAGTACAGTGCTACTAATTTCACAGGCTATTAGGAAGGAATCAATTGCAGGCGGCTGCAGCTGAATGTGTCAAAATAAAAGCCCTGCGTCTGATAGGTACTGACTTTTTAGCCTTGCTGCTGTTGGGGTAATCCACCACCATGCCTCCACTGAAGCCTGCTCTCATGGCCTGTGTCGTGATCAGCTCAATCTTTACAGGAGAAAGAAGACTAAAAGTGAGATTAGGGAATCTGGAGAAAATTTCTGATTTCAAACCACCACCCACAATGTTATTTCACCTGTTCTGAGTTCTCTGGATAAAGCTGAAAAACTGCACGTGAGCCTCTTGACTGAAAGACAAAAGAGCAAAGGGAACTTAATAAATGTCTTAATTGTAAAATGTGGCATCTGGATGTTTGAATTTTTGTCAAAGAAGTGAACAAGAGAGATAAACCCCTACCAGAGAGGAGTACAGAGTACTAAAGAAGGTGTAGAGTCTCTTTGGAGGACTATGTGTCCTCTTGTCGGCATTACAGAGCCACTGCAGAGCGGAGATGCTGACGGGGAGTAAAATACATGGTATTTGTAAAAACTGAGATAGACTGAACAACAGAGATAAACAGAGATAACTGAAACGATTCAATGTGGATAAAGAGAAATTCTTTTTCTAACATAAGCATGTTTTGTTCTTCACCTGATGCAGCCGTCAAAGGTTCCGGGTCTAAAAGGCATCCCCTGGCCCATGTCTCCCACTAAAAGGTCTCCCTCCACCTCTCTGTCCAGGGCAACATCTGTCACAGGGAAGACACATCATAAAACAAATAAACACACAATAAAAAGAGAAATGATGCAGTTATTTTGGGCCACAGTTCAAATGTTACTCCGAGGGACAAAACAAAAACCTTTTATTTAATCTGTGTGAAATAGTCTGAACAGTGGGGAAATTTTGTGGAATATTTATGTTTTCACACATTGAAATTAAGAATTTTGACAATTCATCTTCTTCAAGTGATATCAAGATAACAACAGAGCAAAGTTTTTCTCGGTCTAGCTGTTTCATTTCTAATCATTCAACTCTTCTAAACTATATCACATTATTAAAACCCCAGATTCAGCATAATATCACAACACTGACATAATAGTGGTGTATCATCCAGCTCGAGCATCTTATTTAAAGCCAACAGTGTCAAACTAACCCAGCATTGCGGTGCTGATGTCAACTCCCACCCAGTGGTGTCCTTCCTCTGACAGGTAGTCTCCACTGAGACCAGAGCCACACCTGAGAGACAGACAGTCACCTGAGTTCTTCACACCAGAAACAATCAAAATTACTGTATCATTCTGGACCTTACAGTGTGTTATGTTAAAACTTAGGAACTAAGTGTGCACTCATGTGCCAGACAGGTGACATTCAGTTCAAGTGATTCTCAAACACTGACAGACTATTAAAGTATCCAACATTTTCTACATAAGAAGCGGTGGTTCACAGATTTTACAGAACCACTGTGCTTAAGTTATTTTTTCATCTACAAATGACAGCACATTCAGAGTGGTAGAGTGCATATCATTAAGAAGATGAAGTACTAATGTTGTAGTAAAATGCTATGTCAAATTTTGATTGATTCTATATTATTAACAACAATAACAAAAAATGTACACCATATTTATACCATTATTAGCATAACTGTGACCTTATCAATGTTGAGATTAACTGAAAACAATGATAATGCATGTAAACAATCAGGGTGATTCACTCACCCCACATCTAGCAGGAAGCATGGTTGTCCCTCTGGCAGGTTTAAAAGCTCAACAGCTCTCTCTGACATCTGTGTCTGGATCTCAATCATTCGAGAGCTGCGAAGCAACAAATCACACTTTAATACCTGACTTCTGGAAATGTTAAGACATTCTTAAACAAATACACGCAGCCTTTCATGATCGGAACTGAAGCGCTCTGTAACTAATTCTATAAAGCAAGTCTGCAGAAACAGACAGGGAAGTTTGCAACTTGTAACTGACAGTCCAATACAAAATGCAATTTTTCTTAATCTAAAAAGAGTAATTCCGGTAATATTGTTATATAAATGACTTTGAGGAAGAAAGTCAATTTATACACTACAACCACATACAATTGTCTCTTTACATTTAATCAATGATGATCAATGATTTGATATATATGATTTAGAGACTTAATGACTTAATGTGTGCATTAATTAAGTAAATGAAATAGTTCCCAATGTCCGGATAAAACAATCATGATGCTTCATTATTCTTGTCTCTAAAGCATTTCTTGAATGTATTTATAGTTGATACAACTGAATCATTTGAATTCACAAAATACACCTCAACAGCTCACTGTTATGAAAAAAAAAAAAAAACATTTTGACAGACATACTAAGGTAGAGTTCTCCTTCAAGCACAGCAACTACAGTAAATCAAGAAATTATCCACAAATTTTAACCGTACTCACTTCTGAGAGTATTTCTTTGCCTCCTCTTCATTATAAAACTGCAGGGATGAGAGCACACACAGGTTAACACAGTTCACAAAATTGGCTGTCAGCTGACTACACTCTCACCCCAGCTTGTGCCTCTAATGTATGATCATCATATCCAACTTCAATGCATAACAGACACAAACTAGCAAACAAGGGGTCATCCCAGTGAAAACCGTGAAAATACTTCAATAGTTAAAGACCTGCAGTCAAAAACTCATACATTTGAAACTACACAAGCATTATCTACAGTCAGGGGAGTCCAATCTAAAGAAATGCATCATGATCTATAAGAATCATAATGTGTCTTGTATCGTTATCCACGTATCTCGTTTTCATGACAAAAATAAGCTAGAAAAAAAGCCTGTTTTCAGCTTTGAGATGTTTTTTTAATCAATCCAGGAATGGTGTAAATACTTTTAGCTTAAGGAGTAGACAAACACACACAGCACATTTCATCCTTTAGTTTACTATTAAAACAGAAATTATTCAACTCCCTGTTTAAACATTTGTTTCTATTTACAGGCCTCCGAGGGGACCTTTAAAGACCCAAACTGATCTCTCCTGGTGCTGCTGGACCAGGACAGACCCGGAGAGAGGACCACCATTAGCCACCGTTAGCTTAGCATCTACAAACTACAGCAGACCGCGACACTGACCACTTCTGGAGGAGCTGTGTGCTCGGGCCGTCGGCAGCTGGAGGCCATGCTGCTCCCTGTCTGTGTGTCGTCGTCTGAAGATGACGGTTTAACCTGTAATTTCAGCTCATAAACAAGATAAATGTTGTCAAGCCGTCCACACGTGAGGAGCAGCGACGTCACAGAACTTCTTCTTCGTCGAGATTAATAAAAGCGACTCGGATCAGTCAGACGTTGGTATCGCCACCTACTGTGCATCCAGATATTGTTCAAATTAGTCTGAAATATATCATTAACTATCTACAAATATTAGATTAATGGGAACACCTAGCACACATTGTTTGCAAACTAAAATCAACATGCAGGTATTGTTTACCCGCTGTTTGAAAAGCAGCAATCCATATAACACATACAAGAAAAATTAATAAATGAATTAATCAGTGGAAATAAAAAAAACACCTTTATAACAAATAGAGTTCACATGTTCAAATGTAAATAAAGGCTGAGAAATGTTTTTTTCCACAATGATGCCTCTTGTACATCGTCTTATTATCTTTTGGGAGAAGCCTGTGTCATTTCCGGTCAAAAAAACTTGCTGGTTGAATAAAAGTAACTTTAAGTCAAAATTTGCCAGGGGTATGAATAATCTCGGGCTATATATACATATACATATATACACAACACATATATATATGTTCAGTGTGTGCATAACGAAGGGACAACAACTTTGATTTCATTGAGTATCTTGTGTTGTAAAATTACAAAAATAAATTATGTATTAAACCTACTTCTCAGAATTTAATCACAATTTAATATGAACCTCTTTCATTTTTATAAATGCTATTGTTCCTTGATATAATTTTTCTCTATAAAAATAAATATATACATATATTATATATAATAAATAAAGTAATAAATACATATATACCTTGTATATGTATGTATGTATATGTATAAACTTTATAAGCATGTATCACGGCGTATTATTCAAGTAAAACGTGACGTTCTCTGTTTTCCGGTAAATGATTGGTCGGGTGTGATAAGTACTTCCTGTAAACATTGACTCTCATTGGTTCCTCGTCGTGTGACGTAGACGGATGTTGCAGCTGTTTTCCGGGCCGCTCTCCGCTCCGGTCTCGGCAAAATGGCAGAGGTCGGTCAGCGGCTGAGGATCGGAGCTTACCGGCTGTCCGCTCTCAGGAGCAGCCAGAGTCCCCCGGTGCGCTGCGGAGAGAGTCCCGGAGCTCTGCTGGTTCACTGCGCCTTCAGTGACAAGCCGAGAAAAGAGGGGTTGACCCCGGATCAACTGGAGGTGTTACAAAACAGAGCAGCACAGCGCAAATCAGAGAAACTTTCCAGGGTGAGAAAGACTGACAGTCAACAGGAAAATGGGACTTTGCACTGTGCCACGTCTGTGGACCTGGACTCTTCCCGTTTTCTGGGGTTTGCTCAAACCAGAGAGGGTATACAAGCTTATAAGACAGCCCTGTACCTCTCAGCAGGACTGCAGCCGCTCCTCCGGGAGAAGCTGCTGCCCTGCAGGATGACACCCTGGACCATCCACCTCAACACCTTCAGGTCCCCTCAGCAGCTCCGAGCTTTCTGCACTGTTGTCTTCGTCCTGGCAGAGCGGGACTTGGAGAGACCAGGTTGCGGGCTGAGACAGCGGCGTCTGAAACTGCACCCCGACACCCTGCAGTCGTCCACAGTTAGCAGAAGCTACAGCTGGAGGCGCGACGGCAGCTCTAAAGATACTCCTCCACTGTATAGGAGCAGGACGGCCTATTACGACATCCTCAAAGTGTCGCCCGGCGCCACACAGTCCCAGATCAAGACGGCCTACTACAAGCAGTCCTTCATCTACCACCCTGACAAGAACCCAGAAAACAAGGAGGCCACTCAGTGCTTCGCTGAGATCAGTGAGGCCTACACGGTGCTGGGCAACATCAACCTGCGGAGGAAGTACGACCGTGGTATTCTGAGCCAATCAGACCTCCAAAACGCGGGGAGACCGTCCTCCAAAGAGACCTCCAGCAGATCCACAGGCTCCCCACAGCAGCAGCAGCATCAGCAGCAGCAAAGAGCCAGACGGTTCTCCCAAACTGGGGGGAAGATCATGTTTGATTTTGATGCCTTTTATCAGGCTCACTACGGGGAGCAGTTGCGGAGGGAGAGGGAACTCAGGGCCAGGAAGCAGCAAATGGAGAAGATGCAGGAGGAGGCCTTCAGCAGGTATAAAAAGAGCAAGACGATGGAGATAACTGTAGGGATGCTGCTGACCACAGGACTCCTGTTGTTTGCCTACGTCTGGCTCTGAAATAGAAGCAAAGGCCGCACATGTCTCTGTGGGGTTGTGTGCTACGGCTCTCAGGGAGCTAGTGGAGGAGGTGGTGCTACCTCAGACTGTTGTGCAAATATTGCACCGTTTTTGACAGTTGAATGTGATTATTTATAGTGTGCTACAGGAGTAAACAAATGCCAGCCCACTGTGTCTCATATGTTTGAAGCCATAGATGTGTTGTATAAACAAACACCACATATACATATATATGTGTAAGTGGAAGGGGCCGCTGGATCGAGAAGAGTAACGTCATATAGAAACTGGGCATCTGCAAACCACATTGCAGGATCTGGGATTATTTATTACTGCAACAAAGTGAGCACCCAGTGTGTGGGTGATAAGATATCATTTCATTTCATATTTAATGGTTAAAGTCATAACCATGTTGTAAACATTCACGCTTACTGCAACCTCTGCAGGAGCAAACCTGATATGTCATTGCAGGTACCAACAGTATCAACAGTTGTTCAACCTGTTGTGGAGTTTCTGTGTAAATCTGCATTTACTTACGTTCTGCCCAATATGTTTTTTTGGCAGTTTAAATTCACTTCTGTTTGTACAGTAGAAGAATAGAAAAATTACATTGATCATTCTGAGAAATGCACAACCCCTCTTCCCTTTCCCTGAACACTGGATCTGTAATGTAGAAAACTACTTGCACAATTTTAAGGATTTATCCTTAGAAAATCAATACACATCTTTACGCCTTCTTCTAAGTGTGTATATGTGTATGTTATGTACATTCAAGAGGTTAAATAGTTTATTTTGTATAAGGGAAGTTGTATTAAGTAAATATAATAAAACGTTTCCTCTGCAGAGCTTTAAGATCAGACCTCTAGAGGGCACCTGAATACACCACAATGATCTCTGGGTTACAGCTGGAGGCCTGAGGGGCTCAGTTAAAGTATGTGTGGGACGATATCAATGCATGTCATCGAGGTCTCAGCCTGCGGTGAGATGCTGCTGCTGTTGTTGTTGACAGCGTATCTGTATATTTTCCTTTCCTTAAAGAAACCTGGTAAGCATCTGTTTTCAGTCTTTAACCTGACTGAAGTCAGACTATGGTCTTTGAATCTGCTCCACTGGCTGTCAAATATGAAGACATGCATGTATAACAGCTCAAAGTGTGATAGGGCCTAATTATAGAACACAGACTGAGTCTATTTTATTTAATATAAACCAAAACTAATTAAAACTACAGGCTGTCACGTTTCACATGTCTGTTAATAGAGATGAATAAAAGGAGGATATCTCTACAGAGTGATGCCTCATCACTTTATCCTCACCATTTCCGTCTGAACCCACTGTGACATTCACGGGCAAATAAACTGTAGAAAATGTGCGATAATTTGTTCACATTTTATTCACAGAAATATAAAGTAGTATGTCAAGTACATCACTTTGTACAAAATTGCACAGACTCTTCAAAACTCAGTCAGACAACAGAAAACTTTAGCTTTAAGAAGTGTTAAGAAAATAAAAGGGAAACATGAGCAATCTGTGATATGTGACATGGGCTCTTGCAACAGACAGGTTCCACTGAGGATGTTTCATCAAGAAGAATCAATCGATTGTACATAAATAAGACTCGATAGGAAAAATGTCATTTACAACGGCTGAGGAATAAATATGTTTCAAAAATAGGATTCAAATTGGCACATGAACTGCTCCGTCTGCTCCTCGGCTGAAGAGATTTCACCATCCAAAGCTAAATGACCACGCTCGAAAGAACAGACGTCGATTCTTGATATGTTTAGTCCAACTGAACAAAGTGTTGCATATGTTTGAAATACAGCAGCTAAAAGCTGTCTGCTTTTATGTTTGTGTTGTCAGGTGTGTCCAACATGCTTTCAAAGAAAAGTTTTTAACTATGGCAAGGAAATTTTTACAAGGAGATGGATGAGAAGGTTGATGCGACTCTAAAGTTTGTATGGTAAATGTGAAGCTGTCATTAGCAATTTAGCTTAGCACAAAGGCAGGAAGCAGGGGAAACCACTCACTTAGTCCAAAAGTACCAAATCTACCTACTAGCATCTAGAGCTGCAACAATTAGTTGATTAATTGATTAGCTGTCAATGATAAAATTAATCGCCAACTATTCTGATAATCGATTAATCGTTTTGAGTAATTTTTTTAATACAAGGTATCCATATTTTCTGATTTCAACTTCTAACAAATATTTTCTGTCTTCTTTAGTCTGCTATGACAGTAATGTGATCTTTGAGGATGTCACCTTGACTTTTGGGAAACAGTAATCAACCATTTTCATAATTTCCTTGTATTTTATGGACCACACAACTAGTGAATTAATAGGTTAAATTATCAACAGATGAATTAATAATTGTTAGTTGTGGCCCTACTATCATCTCTAAAGCTCTAATGATGATGATGTGTCTTATTTGTTTCGTCCATACAAAAATTGAGACAGTCCCAATCGAGGTTTCCCTGTTTCCAGTTTTTATACTAAGGTAAACTAACAGTAAGCAGTACATTTTTTACAGACGTGAGAGTGGTATCGATTTTCTTATTTCACTCTAGCCAATAACAAATTAGTGTGTTCCCTAAAATGTTGAATGGAAATTTTTATTATATTTTTTATTATAATGAATGTTTACAACCAGGACCTTATTTTTTTATGGTACCATGAATGTTTATGGACGGTGTGAAATTCAGGTTTTATTTTATAAAGACTGAGCTCAGTACTCAGCATGAAGTAAAGCAGAAACGTCACATCTTTCTGTTCAAGCGTGGCCATCTAGTACCCTTTAGCCTTAACTGCCTGTACTGTTCCAGTCCACACCAGGCTGCACAAGCAGTAAGCAATACTGCCACCTGTCTAAAAAACAAGTCCCCAGTCCCTCCGGTAAATGCTGGATTTGGTATAATAATATCTTAAAGGCATTACTTCAAAGTGAACTCCTATATTAACAGCATATCTAATCTACAGGTTATTGATATGATAAGCTTGAATACAGAACCAGCACCAGACGGAGGGACCTTGAAAACCATGTTTTAGAAACACTACTGTAGCACACCAATCATTGAAAAATATTTGGACTCTAATACACCACCACACACTCATAGAAATAACCCAGTACGACAGGCTGAACTTGTGTTGTTCATCTTCCATTTCAATGTTTTTAAACTGTGTGTCATCTTGCAGCCACCAATAAAACTGTGAGAACAAAACCATTTCAGTATGCAGAGATGCTTGTTCAGTGTGTTTTGATCAGAAGCTGACGGTAAAGTATTCCGAGCTTTTGTGATAATGTGAGATGTCAACACCATCATCCTCGTCACTGTGGGCAACAGTCATTTCAAGTCCAAGGAAATAGTCAGGCACTAAGACCCTTTGGGCTGTACATGTTTAAGAAAAACATCTCTGAGCTAACACCAACACGCCCATGATTGCTGTACTGATGTGAGTGTAGAGCAGAGACCCAGAGCAGGACTTTGTAGGGGAACCCTGCAGGGACAGTGAGGATATCCGGGACAGATTCAAAGCAGCTTTACAAACATTAATGGGATGCTCTTGGGAGCTTGGCGGAGCTTTGAGGGGAGGGACTGTTTCTTCAGGGTCATTTCAAACTCTCAGTCCTTCAGCGGGGTGGTGACACAGGCTCTGCTCCCAGGGAACTGTGGGTAGGGGTGAACAGGAAGTGGTTAGAGGAGGTGAATCAAAGCCACATGACTCCACTGGATAACTTCCTCTTGCTTTCTCCTCATAAACTAATTCTTACTGCTGCATTTTCTACATTTAGGTCCTGATCAGCATCTCCATTTCTCTGTTCACTGACATTATTGACAAATGAGTTTGAAATGAGGACTCTATCAGTGGGACACACTGCTCAGTGATCTCACCTCCCTTCTCAAATCATCGAAACAGGAAATTGCCTTTAAACAAAAAAACCCAAACAAAACAATGGGTGATCCAGTGATGTGGACCATTATCATCAGCAGCAGAGCATCCCATGTCACCTCCAACTTTCGGCATCTCCTGCAACCCGAAAATGTGAGCATGACCGACCCCTGCCCTGGGCTGTTTAGTAGAAAGAGTACTGGTTCTCCACTGCTCGGGCCCTGCGAGTCCCGTCAGCATCGTGGTAGTCCTCAGATGCACCACTAGAGGCCTCCAGTAGGCGTTCAGAGCTGTTGCTCCTGCTCTGCAACCCTCCTCCTACACCTCCTCCAGTACCTGGGTCACTGCGGGAGAGGGAGGGAAGGGCGGTGGGTGAGGAGGAGGTGCTCGAGGAGAGCGGGGCATCAGGAGGGGGCCCCGCGGGCGTTGTCATCCCAGGAGGGTGGAGAGCTGGCTGGGCTGAATCTGTCCGGCAGCCTGCATCCCTGGCTGGGGTGAGGACTGGAGGCACAGTCACATCTGCAGCAGATTGTGGGAGGAAGAGAGAAAACCTTTCAGAAGACTGAAAATGTCAATTAATCTGTGCTACTGATAACTGTTTGTTGCTTTACACTGAAGGACTGTCTGCAAAAGGCTCCTTCACGGAGTGGCATGTAAACACAGGCGCTGTGGGCCTCCTTTATTATCCTTTCTCTTGGTGGGCAATAACACCGACAACACTGGTGCCAAAGACACGCCTGACCAGTGTATCAGTAAAGCCTTCTACGCTCTGAATCAAACACTCACTCTATGTAAGTATGTGTATGGGAGTGGGTGCATGAGTATGTGTAGGTCCAGCATTTGGGGAAACAGAGGGCCTCTTTGTGACCACCAGGGAGGGTTGGGGCCAGAGTCTCGGCCTGCATGCAAAACTCCTGCGGTATAATCGCCCCCTCACTCTCCTGTACAGGAGGGCATTCATCCCATGCCAGGAGAGCGGAGGGCAAGAGCTGTGTTAGTATGGAGGAGGAGGGGAGGGGGCAGGTTCAGTGAGTTTTAGCTCTGACTCCTCCATCTACAGGGACAAACCTCCAAGCTCTCCATCAACATGTCTGACTTTGTGGAAGTATACTGTCAAGATTGCAAAGCTTGAACATCTTTTTTTGCGGAGAAATTGCCAAGTTATAGGTATATAATATTGATTTTTACATGCTAAAAAAATGCCTTGACAATATCTTTGCAACTGTTAAATTAAAATATGTGTGTTGTCTGGTCCAGGTACCAGATTAGAGGGACCCACATATATGGTCTCTCCTGTCAAATACACAGTTATGGCTGTTTTTAAGCTTGTGTGTGAGCAGTTAACATTTGTGTGTTGTGTACCTGTGGTGGAGCTTCGCTGCACTTGTACATAGGAGCGTAGTGTGATGTCAGCAGAGCCTCCAGATTCGAGGGGGATTGGGTGGGCGTGGAAGTGTCTCAACATGTCCGACACGGTGTGAAACCACAAATGGTGGACGTGGCACTGCCCATTCTCGTTCACTGACAAACGCAAATGCTGGGAGGGAGAAGGAAGGGAAAGAGGGGGAGACAGGACATTACGTTTAAGACTGAAAGGAAGGAAAAGGGGGAGATATATGGTAAAAGAGAGGGAAAGAAAAAGACGCAACACAGACAGACTGCGAGCCACAGTGAATGTCTGAAAGAGACAGACCAAGACAGAGGTCAGGACATTATCTGAGAGGCGTCTCTCGCTGTGGGAGCAGAGCGACAGAATGTCATGGCTGACACCAGAGGAAGAGGTGGCAGCTGACACTTCCTCAACACTGCCGGCTGGCAGGATGTGATTTGCAGGGATCATGTTACATACGAGAACACAAAACGTTGACATTACTGCATCTTTTCCAGGGCTGCTGTGCTGTGAGCTGCAGTGGCTGCGTGCCAAAAATGTCTTGAGAACAAGCCCAAGTGGATTTAACGCTGCTGCAGAGCAGAGCTGCAGCTGGGAGGAGAGATGAATGTATTCTAGAAACAACAAGTTCATTCATTACTTAAGGAACACAAAATCCATCAATGGCAATTTTTTATAAGTGATTAATTGTTTTAAGCTATTTATGAAGTAAAACTACAAAACATTTTCTTCACATTTTCTTTAATGTTAGAATTTTCTCCTTTTTCACTTCCTCTTTAGATTCAAATTTTTTTTTTTTTTGAAGTGGGTGAGACAAAATAACCAAATTGAAGACTCAACTTTTGACTCTAGTTACTTGTGATGGGCATTTTTACATAACTTTTGACAATTTATTAACTAAATTGAGTACATAAACAAACCAAAACAATCAACACTGAATACTGGAATAATGAACGTAATAGTTGCACCCCTGATCTACACATACACAACACACTCTCTCTGAGTTCATTTAAAGACACAAGCACATAACATTCGTCCTCTCTCAAAACGTCTCACCTTGGCTTTGCCCTGAAAGTTGAAGGTGAGGACGTACTCGCCCGGCCGCGTCTCACTCTGACGAATCACGAAGAGCCCATGGCTCCTGGCCCCGCCTGCAAGCACCAACTGAGCTGCACGCACACGGGACAGTGTACCATGGAACCATGGGTAACCCGCCAGGCTGGCATCGCCATCCGACTCTTTCGAACCTTCACTGCCACCTGAGCAGAATCAAAACAGCTATCTGTAATCTTTTTTTCCTGTATTTTTCAGTAGTTATACGCTTTGAAGTTGAGTGGCTGGAGAGAAAGAGAAATGTATGTCACTGTATGTGTGACATTACCTGCAGAGGAGTTGGAGCCCTGGGCCTCTGGGGACTGGAGGAAGCGCTCTAAAGGCATGTGGGATGGGTGCTGAGTGAAGGGGGGTTCCCTGCAACGGACTGAGGGGGCGCTGTAATGCTCTGCTGCGGAAGGACACGACCTCTCCGGAGCACGATACACACCTAAAAACATTTTCTATATTTCAACACATTCATGTGGGTGAAAAGATTTGGATGTTGTGTAACTTTTTGACTCTTTGCTCACCCTCGGACAGCAGCTCACAGCTGCAAGAGGCCACCATGGAGCAATCTTTGGAGGCCTGACCATGAGGACATGACGCCAGCTCGATGTCATCGCCGCTGTCACTGTACACAAGCAGGCAGGTCAGGAGAACCACAAGAACGTATACACATGCTCACACGCATGTGCAAACAAACACACACATTCACATCCTACAAACATGGACACAAATAATCTTTCTGTTTATGTCCTGACCTGCTCCGACAAACGTCCACTAATGCAGTAAACTGAGGAGGAATGTGAGTGGTGCGAGCTCGCCCATGTTTGTGCTCAAGCAACCTGTCAAAAACTCCTCTAATTTGATGATTAATGACTGTGTGTGTTACCCCTCCTCTACCATTCCCATCCACCCTTTCCCCCTCTATCCATCCCTCTCTTCTCTCCATCTTCAGCCAACAGCAAATATTTATCTGGTGGTTTACCCAGGGTCTATGCAGTCCTGGATGTCAGCAACCCACGAGTTTTTCTGCAGCGAGTCAATGGTTTCCAGGATGTACTCTCCCCCGTTTTCCACCTGTGGAAGAGGCCAAACACTACAATCACACACTGAGCTCTGTTCTGTCAAAGGACCCATCAAGATGCAGAACAGCACAAATCCAATGTTAACGCTGCAATGGCTAGCTCATTTTCAAACAACCTGTTTTTGTGCAGCAATAATATCTGAAACCAGGCCAGCTGTGTTCATGTGGTTGTAAAATTGTGATTGTGAGTTACCTTAAGGACAAAAGTGTTGTCCTTGTCAGGCATCTCCAGCGGCATGGTCGTCCTCACCTCCACAATGGCTGACAGAGGGATGCTCACTTTGGGCTTTGAGGACTGAAGTCAACATGCAAACAGAATAAAGGTCAAACAGAATTTGTTACAAATAAAACATTTGACACTTGCCACAATAGTACACAGATATAAGGTCAGCACAACTGCAGTCTTTTATGGGTCTTATTTTTTATTAATCTGGTCTTGCTTTTTCTTCAATGTGTAGCTTTACCTTAAAATGCCTCTAAGACTTATTCAAATGAAACACATCAATGATATGCTGAAAAAAATAAAATTCAAAATCTGCCAGCTTGAGCTGCTCATTGCTTTAGATCAAAAGCTCTTTATTTTCTCCAACAGCATTAAAATGTTCAGACTACACTAGTTTTGGTAGTTTCACATGGAAATTCCTGCATGTGTTGAGTGAGTTTCTGTGGGGGGTTTTATCTGTTTTTTTTGTGGTCTTCTTACTGATTAGAAGTTTGCGAAAATATTTCTGTGAACCAATCAGGATTTACAGACATTTCAATCAGAATATGAATTACTGTTTTTAATTACTGTTATTGTTAATAACTATTAACAAATAATAACTATGGATATTTTTTGCCTTACTTTATTGTTGCTCTTTTCATTATGATGTTTTTTTATTATTTCATTATATAATTTTAAAAACCTTTAAAGACTATAAGCTAAGTTTTATGGGCTACAAGGAGTCACAACAAAAAAAGTTGGAAGCCACTGCTTTAGATGATATTAGACAATGAACAAGCTACCATGTTTGCATGTCACAGTGGATCAAGAAACACATGCGATGTAGTAACATTAGATTGTATAACTTCCTGGTGGTACTATAATTTTTCACCAGAGTAATATCACCAAAACCCAGAATAAGCAATAATGAATGGTCCACATTTAAATGAAGTCCTTTATGACATCCTGTGGGGGGCAACTGCAATACTTGTAAAAGTAGAAACTTTATGTTTTACTACAAAAAAGCCCTAAATAGAGCTTTAAATTAGTGGCACAGGCTTAAAAGTGCCACTTCACCCTCTGTCTTTAGTGTGAAATACGCCCAACATCACCCAACCCTCAAATGTCTCCCTCACACACGTTAATTAAGAGGCAATGTGCAATCTGAGTTATTGGTTCAGCCTTAGCAGCAGTGAACAACAACCCCTGAATAATGAAGTTAAATATCTTGTTCTTATTAAATAAAGCCAACATTAAAAGAGTAGCGGAGAGTTAACAAAGATTGAAAAATATACGCCACAGCTCTGTTTTTATGGTCTCTTAGTTCTCAGCAGTGATTCCTGCTGCCTGACTGTGACAAACAGGAAAAGTTTACAATCGGGAAAACACAGAACATCCTGGCCTCAGTTTGCCCTCTGCAGAGAGTTGGATCCAGACGATAATCTTAACAGATCCAATGAGTGTGTTTGAGGCGGTGAGCTGTTTGTGTGTGTGTGTGTGTTTATTTCTGCGTGTGTCAGGAGAGGCAGAGCGAGAAGGAGGCTGACTGATGGTCTGGCAGAGGCTTATCAGCTGATCTGTCTGGAGCAACACTGTTCTCATCTTGATCTGCCTGTGCAGCTGGCTGCCATCCACGCCCACAATTCCTGTCTCTGGATCAGATGTCAAAAACCACTTCCTGTATTAAACCATTTGACTATTTCCTGTACCTCTGTTCTGCACACAGAACAAGCCCAATCCCAGTGTTCACTGACTGCTCAACGGTTGAGTTGGTGCAGACCGGTTCATGTGATTGTATGTGCTCAACCACACAGTTCTCACAGGAATTAAATGTGTCAGTTAATTTTGTGTCAGGCTTGCTATTCTGTCGTGTGGTCGTTTTGATAAAAACAGTCCATCCACCTAAAATACATTTCCTCTCTTACTTCTGACAGTAGAAGTCATGTTTGTGGTCATCTGATGAACTTTATTCATTTTCCTTTTTACTGTTTTGGTCTGCACCATCTCCAGCTAACAAATACTCATTATGTTCAACACGTTAAGTTTTATTTAGTGCTGAGCAGGTAGTGTACAGTTTAATTAGTTTATGTCCAGAAACAACACTGATGGGAACTGTGAGAGTGAATCAAGACAGCTGATGGGGCATAAAACCAAAACAGTGAGCCGAATGACACAATAAGATGACTGTCTGAAAGTTTGTCACTACAGGCGACGCCTTTCACATAACACATATTAACTGATCTGTTGTCACTATAAAAACATTGATTAGAGCAGCTTTAAATTTATTTTTCAGTTCAAACAAGGTTGAAATCAGATTCTTTTTAGAGGTATGAGGGGATTTCACTAAATTGGTGTAATGATTGGATTTCAGACCAGATTTAAAGAGACAAATTGTAGAAACAGCAAAAAGCAAAAGTCACTCAAAAAAGTAGCCACTGTTTGGTTGTTGTGGACATGCAATAAATATTGCGTTGCTCTAACATGAGACAGTAGGCTGTGTTTCAGTGAATGCTGCATATTGAGATGAAAAGGTGTAAGGGGGAAAGTGGCATTTTCTCAGGTAATATTTTAAACTTTCTCTTCCTTTTACAAATACAGCTAACATTCAGGAGTGTCAAAACAGCCACAGTAATGAGTTGCTGTTTCATTTGGGCTAGTTAGCTGTGAAAATAAGAAAATACATCAGCAAACAGAAAAAAACAGCCCAAAAATGCAAAGATACATCGCTGGTAGCTTTTATTACTTCTTATTTGGATGTTTTTTTTTTTTTACCTCAGACTCATGATAACAAACCGGTTCTGTGATGTTACTCTCACTCTCCAGTTACTGCGTGTTACTTTGGGTGGTGTGAACCACAGAGCGAGTCGTCTCTGGGCCTGCTGCTGTGTCTGCTGTGTCATAATGCAGGCGGTTAGCGTGCTGCAGTGTGCCGCCTCTGCCACACAGAGCAGCTGGAGCTGGAGCCGGAGCCAGTCGGCCAGGAACAGGCAGGAGTGAGATTTTATGGGTCAGTTTATCTTTCCGACACTGTTGACTCTGCACTGTTATGATTTGTAAGACCTGAATGGGGCGGCAGTAATAAAACAACTCAGTGTCTACAGGGCAGGTGTGTGTTTAATTAATGTGTCATCAAGGCTGTAACTGCCGCTCTGAAGTTTCTCCTGATCTCAGCCTAGTCCACGGCCGGTTGTAAGTTTCCCATGTGTGGACGTTAATAGAACCTAACATATGAAACTGCTGAAACACAATTATTAAGTTTCATTTTATGTGTTCCTCTTGTGGCTCTCAAGAAGTTTTTAAGTGACTCACTAAACTATTTTGGTTCCTGTTTTCAGTTTGTCACGGCAGACAGTGTGCCAGAGACGGAGAGCCAATCAATATTTATTTTTTGCACATGAAAGGGAATCTTTGCGATACGCTCCAACTTACAGAAATCAATGTAACAGCTTCCTCTCTCTGTCTCTCTCTTCCTCTCTTTCACAGTCTCCGGTTCTCTCCACCACTAGCAGCTCCTTCACGACCCCTCCCACGCCTGCCTCCCACCTGTCCTTACCCCTCTCCCCCTCGCCCCCTCCCTGCAGACTTATCCCCACATTCCCACCAGCCATGATCAAAGGACAGTGGCAGATTTACACACACTCAGCTGCACAGCCTCACAGCCTTCTTAAGGTCAGGGGCAATGATCTGGAAATCCCATATAGACAAATGTGAAGTGTGCAAGCATGCACGTGTGTGTATCTGTGTGTGTGTGGTTTGACTTCAGGCTGTGTCACTCAGGGTCAGAGGGGTTGGACTGATTCATATCTGGGATTCATGAAGGGTTGCGAGGGATGATCATGTTCATGAATTATTAATGTGTTGATCTTGTTTTTTCAATCAATCCTTTAAGTCTAATCTTCAATTAGACTTGTTTTACAGAACTGTCCGCTGCTTTTGAACATTAGCAAGATGACATTACTTCCTCATTGTAGCTGTAAAACCAATGCTTTGATAGAAAAAAACTTGCTTTCTTTAACAATTGTGGATGTTATTGATGCATATACACATTCATGTTTTATCTTTTTTCATTTTTCTCAGGCACTGTTTGGTGCAGTGGTTGTAAATACTTTGAAAGACCTTAAATACAGTTGTTTAAAAAGGGAGAAATTACTGAAGGGCTCACTTTCCCAAAGAGCAATGTTAGATCTTCAAATTGTTTGGTGACCAACAGTCCAAAACTCAAAATTTTTAATCTATAACAATATTATGCAGAAAAAAGCAGCAAATTCTCACATTTTTAGAGGCTGGCAAATGCAGATCAAATCTCCATTAACCAACTGATTTCCTGCCTGACTGTCCTATGTGTCTGTGTGTGTTTGCGTACCTTGGGTGGCACGTAGAACTCCAGCAGAAACCTCTCGCCTCCTTCCTCCCTCTTCGTCTTCCTCAGCAGCAGCCGGCACTTCTGCCACTGTGCAGCGCCCATACAGTTTGTGTCATCAGCCACCATGTACCTTAGCGCCCCCTCCCTCTGGATTTCCAGCATCTCGGCCTTGTGGCCCTGGGAACCCCTGGGAAGCCGTAGCTTTTGGGACCATTTCTCTCCCCCTGCAGCCTCCCCTCCTCCTGCTCCTCCTCCCATTCCTCCTCCTCCCCCTCCTCCATTGGCCTTCCTGGCTCCGGAGGGACCGTCAGGTTCAGGGGAGGCCCGCCTGTGCCACATCTCCTTCACGCCGTCCACCACACACAGGCTCATGTTCCTCAGGGAGAAGCCTTTCTTGAAGCGGGCCTTTGGGTGACTGACCGACACGTCCTCTGAGCTGCGAGACTGTCCCAGAGCCGACACCTTGTGGGCCGGCTGGGGGCCTCGGGAGGCTGTGGTGCCACTGCCTCCCCCATCTATCCCTCCCCCTCCGCTGTCCATACTGTCCAGGGATTCGCTCGAGGCCCCGGCGTCCTTGCGTCTCTGGTAAAGGTCGTGACCGTAGGACAGGGGGCAGCCCTGGATTCCCAGGAAAGGAACAATGCTGTACTTGGGCGCTGCGTTGGAGCCGTCTTCGCCCGGAGAGGACGCCTGGTTCTCTCGGGCCTGGGTCAGCGCCGCAGTGAAGCACTCCAGGAAGTGATGCGCAAAATGCTGCGAGAAGCTGGCATCGGCGCCGGGCGAGTCGTAGCACGGATTCTCCAACAGGAAGCGCTGGAACTTGTCAGCGAAGTCTGCAGCGGAGGCTCGAGCATGGAGCTCACAGAACTCTCGCCAGTCAGGCAGTGGGCACGAGGAGGAGAGCTCCGGGCTACCAGGCACCACCGCTCCGTTCATCACTGGGCCATGCCAACCCACCGAGGAGAGCCTGGAGAGGAGGAAGAAGAGCGGGGAGCGTCAGCGTGCATGCCAGCAAAGATGGGGCATGTATCTGTGTAACTGGCTTTGGATCAGACGTATAACATTTGTGGAGCAGCCTGCATGTGTGATGGTGTAAAAAAACAAAGGATGCGTGCATGAAGAAGGCTGCTGAGCCAGCTTGTGTCTGTCATTAAAATATCAAGTAATTCTATGCAGACTTTCTGTGACATGTTTATCAGTGAACGACTGCAAATGTTTTACTTTTTCTCAGAACAATTTTGTTGCACTCTAATCTTCACTATTCTCGCACCCCATAAAATGAGCAATTTAACATCTTTCAAAAAGATAAACCGGGCCAAGATTTTAGAAAGAAAAATCCCGAAAGAAAACAAAAGATTTAATCAACTGAGTTGATATCAACTGAGTTGACTGTTTTGATTTTTTTGCTAACTCCTCTGAAAACTAAGCTAAGCTTTTTTAGATAACCTATTGCAATTTTTTTACAACCCATAAAGAAACACCTAAAGGTTAAAATCACCACATTTGGAGATACATGTTTTTAAGCGTACAGCCACTCTGCACACCGCCTGGTGTCTTGTATTTATTTATTGGCCTATAAATCAGCCTATAAAATATGCACTGTGTCAACCATAAACTCCCTCCTGGTCTCTAAAAGCTTCAAATTCTCCTAAATTCTCTGAAGCCATGACCTCACTGTCCACAGTGGAAAGTACAGTCCTGGTGACAACAAGCTCAAACAACATCCACGATAAATGACAGTTCAAGATAATGCACAGGACTGGCATGTCAAAACGACTTATCAACAGATTAGATGTGACAACAGATCGAAAAGAAGGGTTTCCATCAGTTTCCAAGTGATGGTTTCTGACAAGCATTCGGATGATCAGAATTATTGAGAGGTGTGTTCTGTCAGAGCAGGTCAACAGCAACTCGGATTCAACACAGATTGATCTTACATCCGTCCACCTCCCTCACTGCTGTTTTTCTACACAGTGAGTATTTTCTTAAGACCCCTTTAGCTTTTGTCCACTCATCCTTACATTCCTCTGCTCCCCAGCATGTGTGTTTGTATGACTCAGTCCTCAGCTCTGCCTCTCTCTCTCTCTGGGCCGATCAGTGCCAAACCACATCACATCACTGATGAAACTCTCTCTCTGGTCTGCAGTGAGGATCTAACACAGAGTCTCACCACCACTTTGTCAAAGGCCCGTTTTCAACCCCCCCCCTTCTCTCTATTGTTTCGCCTCAGCACATCGGTGACTAACACAGCATCAGTGAATGGCGTCGCACAGTCAAACACATGTTGGTTTGATTGTTGTTGTCTGTAAACCACGTAGATGAAAGGATATCGTCAGAGTAGGCAGGCTGGGTAACATACGCACGGGGGACGGCCAGCACTCCCCAAGCTGTGAAAGCTTATTCTCAGAGCTGCTGGGCGTCTCTTGGCAGTTTGCTCACAATATGCATGCAAATGTTTGTTTTCTGCAAGTGCACTCTTAAACCAATCACGCATTTACACATGCATGCTTTTGCGCCGCAGAGTTTCCTGGAATTTCTCCTGCAAGCAGCTTTATTGTCATTTTCAAAAGCATCAGTGTGGGATGTCTTTTCACAACGGATTAGCACAATCAAAAAATAAATAAATAAATAAATAAATAAATAAATAAATAAACCTCTCTGCTGGAATTAACTCTGACACACACATTCAACTACAAGCCAACCTCCCTCCCTTTCCCTCTCCCAGAGATCTAAAACAAAGGATACGCCAGATCAGAGAGAGGATGTGATAAGCGGAAGTGCACAGGAGTCCCAGCTCTGTGAGAGACCACCTCTTAGCTCACTGTGTATAGAGAGAGAAACTTTTGGATTCTGAGACCCAGTGTCACAATTTCAGAGGGATGCTGTGATGGATAGAGACAGCAGGGAGTAAAGGAAAGGATGAGATCAGAAAACAATAATTAAAAAGACAGCAAAGGAATTACCTCTCTTATCTTCATGGATGTCCCAGAGGTATCTCAAGTGTCAATACTGTACTTTACTTCACTGAGTGTGCAGAAGTGGGCGGTCAGGGGTCCCAAATTGAGCCGTTTTGATTGGATACACAACATTTCTAACATTCTCTCATGCATTGCTGAACACTGCGCTGTCATTGTTTTCACCCATATTCTGCTCCCGGGCTGATTCGCAGCCAAAGGTCCCAAGATGGGAACGCTTTCATAACCTGTCAGCAGGTGACAGAAATACATCTTGACAGGTTTCAGAGACTTGAAGGGCAAAATAAATGATGAGGTGTGATGTTCAGGATCTCATCCACAAACTGATGAGAAACTCAGAGAGAGAAGAAATAAAAAGAAATAAAGAACATTATATATATATTATAAAAGTTGTATGTTAATAATAGCTTCATTAATGTGTAATAAAACACTTACTAACATAGTCAGTTATAAACCATTAATAGCAACTGAAGATATAAATAACACTCCCTTTATAGCATTCAATATTTTAATTTGAAAACCATCGATCTGAAGTCATGTGGTTGGAAATGTAATTTCTGGACAGTACAGAGTCTGGGAGGTGTCAAGTCATTTGTGTACAAGATTTAGTTCAATTTATCATTTTCATGCCACTTGGTCTTTTCTTGTTTGTACCCTTTACACTCTCGCTTGTGGTTTTATTTTGGGCTAAGATAGGCATATTTAGGTTTTGTCTGTTATCTTTGAGATGCCTTAAACTTTATGATTTTTTTTTATTTAACAGAATGTCAGACTGTTTCACAGTAAAAACACTAAAGACCCTGCAGATGTCACCCATTTCATAAAACCTCTGGCTCGGGGGTCTGGGGAACTTCATAAATGTCTTCTTCGTCATCTTCTTCAAACTTCCAGTTGACTAAATGCACCAAGCCAAAGGCATGAGCTGCCCTCTACAAGAGGGAAGGAGGCCAAATATATTCTATGATATTGAGTTATTAAATTGAGAGCGCAAATTGGTAATTCGTGCGCACAAATGATTAAATTAAGGGCACAAATGATTAAATTGTGTGCATAATTTTTCTTTCCATGACACCTCCCGAGCTCTAGGAGCAAACCTCAATCCAATCAGGTTATATTCTTTTTTTTAAGTCACAAAACTAAACTAAACAAGTGGATTCATACGTTAACTACCAGAATTTTTTAACTGGAAACCCAAAGTGTGCTCTTTTAATGGCTCAAAACTGAAATATAAAGCATTAATACATGTGTTCATAACCATTAATAAAGCTGTTACAACATGGAAACCGTTCACAAAAAGTGCATTGTGCAGAGTTAGTGGCTAAAAGTAAAATCACGTTCCACTTTCATTCATGAATCCATCACTTCATTCATCTGGACATCCATTCATTCCTCCAAGCCACACGAGATTTGTAAGTTAAACTGCTAATCACCAAGTGTTGTTGAAATAATTATCCTACTCCCTGTGTGTGTGCGCGTGCATATGTGTGTGTATGCTGGCTGCGACAGAGTCAATACCCATTCAGCTATTTAAAAACCTGCACTGGGCCAACTTTCCACTCATTCAGCAGAAAAACAACAACACACAGTGAGGTGCATTTCTCAAACTCCTGCCCTTCTGCAAAGATGAGGATGTGCCTCTCTGAAGGATACTGAACTAACTGTATGCCGCAACCAACCACTCACACAGAAACACACACTCATTCACTCACAGAGTCAGCATGAAACTCAAGCCATGGGACGCTGCAGGAAGTGGACAGCATTAGGATTTTCTGAGCCTCAGCAGACTGAAGCAGACTACATACTGCAAAGCACACAGAGGTACAAAGCAAAAATGACTGGCTGAGACCTGAGGACTGCTGGGAAGTGGTGGGAAGTAAATAAGTGCATTAACTGTTTTTTTAATACAACTTTATGCCTATACTACACCACATTTTAAAGGGAAATACTGTACTTTTGACTCCACTACAGCAAAACAACCTCATTTTTTAAGATGATATCAGTAGTTTCTGACATATTTGGCTTGTGACCCATTATAATAAAGCAGCGTTGGCTGGACTGGATCACCCATCAGAGGTAAACCAAGCTGGAAACCGTCAACCAGAAAGGCCTATTTCAGCCTTTTGTTAAGTTACTCTTTAAGTTCATATGACAAACCTGTTCGCAAACAGCTTGTTATTTACATATCCAGCAATTACAGATCAACATTCATTCTGAGACGTGTTTATCTTCAAATTATACATATAAGTTTAATATTTACTCTCTTTAAGCTCTGTTTGTGGTCTCCACCAGTTATTGAAGAGGGTATCCAAGTCTTTTGTTCTTAAATGCTCCACTATGTTAACCTAGTTTGTAACTTTATCTTTCTGTTGTTTGGTGCTGAACAGTAGTGTACAGTTGGCTTTTAGAGCTTTTTCATTGAAATAGCTGCATGCAGCACACAAAATAACTCTACGAGACCGGTGAGTCTGAACAAAAATAGTAAAGTTGTGGGCTGGACCGCTAAACTGAACAATGACCTGAAACTAACTACAAAGCTCTGTAAAGCCAAGTGGAGCTGCAGATTCATGTGATAACTCTCTGTGGGTTCAACACTACAAATGATCGCCTTCACATCGCCATTTATGCATTTTCGTCTTAACACTTCCGTACTTTTACTTAAGTAGAAGAATGAATGACTTTTATTTCTAATAAAGTATTTTACATTGTTGTATTGGTACGTTAAGGATATGAGTACTTTTGTACTTTTGTTTTTGCTCCATAGGCCAGCTGCTAAAACAATCAGTGAGCGTGTGGAGGTGGAGGAGACAAGGGGAGCGTAAAAAAAGGGAGATACAGTGCAGAACGAGGGGAAGCAGAGGCACCATGAAGAGTCTCACATCCCCACGACTCCCCTCAGTCTTTTTTTTCTTCTTTTCTGAAAAAAAAAAAAAAGACTGAGGGGAGTCGAGGGGAATCTAAAAATGTTCACCTCCATCCTTCAGGCCTCAGAAGTCTTTCCCTCTCCTGTATCTCCACCCTATCTGTTGTAAAAATCTACCACTACTGTGCCTGTCCCCTCCTCCTACTCCTCCTCCTCCTGCTGCTTCTTTACCCTGGGGAGCAGTGTTGATATCTCTGTCAGATGGTTGGGAGTTCTGTCTGTAACAGTAAACTGACCAGGGAGGAGAGGAAAGAGACATTACTGTGCGGGGAGAAGCTATCAACTGCCGCCTGCAAAACACATCATACAAGACACGTTTGCCTCATGCACTTTGTGGAGCCCTCGCAGGACCAAACTCGGCAGAGCCAAGAGCTACATATGCCTGATTAATACTGTGGTGCTGTGGGTAGTAATATGGAGCTACTGAGGAAGTGATACTGTAGCCAAGCATAACGGATGTACAAGGATTTGTGTTTTTAAAGCTGTGTGTACACATACCTCCATGTACTCACAGAGATAAACACCGCGCATGTAGTTTAACAGACTCCCATATCCAAACACACGCGTTCTTGTGAGAAGCTTCATGCCAGCAGCAGCACGCCCTCAGTGATTGGCTGATGAAGATGATTGGTGATGTTGTGCTCCCACCCCAGGGGACTTTGGGCCCAGCCATGTTTTCTAAGATTAGCCTGCTCCACAGCACAGTGCACAGCTAGCAGCACACTCAGTACAGTACAGCGCCGCACATACACAACATCTTCAACGCTGTGTGAATCCATTAATCATGCCTTCTTATATAAGATGTAAATATTGCAGCAGTTATACGTGTAGCGAGGAAAGTTAAAATATGTCATGTTTGTCACACACGCTGGACAGACACATCTACAATGATTTTCACATACTGTTCATGCATGTTAACGTATTAATGTAGAGAATTATGGGCAGAGCTGAAAAAACTAGTCAGTAGTCAGAAAATCCTTTTGGTAACTGATTAATAGTTCATTCATTTATTCATTCAAAATAAGTCATAAAATGACCAAAAGTCCTCTTGTTGCAGAATTTCAAAGGGAAAGTTTTGCTGCTTTTCTCTGTTTCACATAATGTAATTTGTAATTTTCTCATTCTGGATAAAAAAAAAAGTTGCTTTAGGCCTATTTTACATTTAGTCAGACAATTACTGATTAATCACAAAAATAACCTCTATATTAATTAGTGATGAAAAGTTGTAGCCCTATGTACAACAATTTTCATAATCGATATAGGGATGCAAATATTTATTATTTTCATTATCAGTTAATTCTGATGAATGATTTTTCAATGAACAGATCATTCATTCTATTAAACGTAAAAAGAAACTATCACAATTAGTTTCTGATTGTTTATAATTTGTGATCATTTACAGCTTACAATGTCACATGCATTGTTTTGTGCAACTAACAATAAATTTGTGACAGTTTTGAGATAGAAACTTGAGTTTGTTGTGTTTAACAAAAGGTTTAAATTACCATATTTTAGTTTGGATTAATAACCCAACAGTAACATATATAAAAAAATACCATTAACCCTGAGTACTGGGTAAAGTTAGTATTGTGTCTGTGCTATACTTTAATATGTGACATAAACAACTAGAGATGCAAAAACTATCCAATTAATGACGAACACTGGAACAAAAATTAAGACTCCATTTGAAGCACAGAGATCAGACAGAAATGGAGATAGCAGCATAAACATGTTTTGATGTTTTGTTTTTGATTTGTTTCTCTGTGGGGATGCTGAAGGAGTACAGAAAGACAAAAAGTCGCCAATAGCACAGGAGAGATGTCACACCGACTAAAACTGACTCACCTACAGAAGCCAAAAGACAGCAGGTTTGCTCCTATTACAGCAGAAATCCAGGTGTGTGTGGAGGTGTGTTTGTATGTGTGAAGGCGGCGAGCAAGAAAGAAGGAAACTAGGATGGTGGAAGTGGAAGGAAAAGCAGAGGAGATGCAGACGCTAGATAAAAATTCCCAGGAGGGAGCAATCTCAGATAGAGCTGTAGGATGAAGGAGAGGAGATCAGACGCTGTGGTAAAAGGAAGAGCAGAAGCCGGGTCAGCAGTGATAGACCCGTTTCTTTACCTCCTTTTAGATCTGAACACTTCAGAGGAGGCAGTTAGTGACCTTTGACCTGACCCCTGATAACCTTGGCCCCCCCTTGATGCAACTGAACATTGTCCGATGGGTTTTGCATCAATCTCAACTTAAGACAGGACCACCAGAGGGGAGAGAGTCTACATTCACTGTGATGCAGACAGTCATTATGAAAGGTATACAGACCTGATCCAGACACTGATACAACCACCTGCATCGTGTCTGGACGCAGACAGATGCAACCAGTGATAAGAAACGAGACATGATGAGAAGATGGAGAATGGCATTCCTGAAAATCAGATCCTTTACTAAAATAAAGACACAAATACCACACGCTGTTACAAGTAAAAGTCCTGCCACGATAATGTCACTTAAGTTAAGTATGTTAGTATAATCAGTAAAATATACTTAAAGTATTAAAAAGTCAAAAGAAATATGCCCCCTGAAACTGTTATACTATCATATATTCAATCATTACATTATTATGGAGTTGGTTGATTTGGAAATCATTTTGAATTATTTTGTACAGGAGAGCAACTAATAACTATTTTCATTATGGCGGAATCTGCTGATTGTTTTCTCTATTAACCTATTGATTGTTTGGTTTCAAAAGATTCAGAAAGTAATGATGAATGTCATCATAACCACCCAAAGCAAAGAAAAGCAGCAAATTTTCACATTTACAAAGCTGGAAATAAAATAGTTATCAATTAATTCCCTGTCAACCAGCTGTACTTTTATGTGGTGTCTGGTAGCTTAACTTATAACAAGGAATCATATTTTAAAAGCTCTAAGTATGTTTTGTTTGCAAAAACCTTAATTTGTACAGAAACTACAGCTGTCAAATAATTTTAAAAAGTGCAATATTTCCCCTTGGATATGAACTGAAAAGTACAAAGTGGCATGAAGAGAAAAGACTCAAGTGAGATACCTCAAATGTGAGCTTAAGTACACAGTGTACTTAGTTAACTCCACCACTGCTCCTGAGTACCACAACACCAAACTGTAACACAAACAAATGCACCGGCCTGCCCGTGGCTTTGTCACCACCTGTAACGATGGAGGTAGCAGATCCTCATCACACAGATATTAAACACATTAATTAGCGTGTCCTCTGCCAGCATGCTGTCCTCTCTCTCTCTCTCTCGTTTTCTCTCTCTCTCGTGGTTTCTCTGGCAAGCAGTGACAATGTAAATATTGAGTGAGCTCAGGCATCCATATGGCAGTCAGTGATAAAGGACGGAGCGCGTGGGAGACACACATTCTGCCACTGACTTCCATTTCCTGTCTCTCACCCACCAGGTCTAACTAATTTCACAGATGACCACAGGCCTCTCGCAGAGGAGAAATACTGTACAACCTGTGGAAGCATCAAGTGTGTCAGTTACTGGAATAGATGGGCTTTTTTAATTTGGTATCGCAGTCTGAAGCTGATGTAGAAAAGCAGGCTGATAATCACACTGACGGTACCTGCAGAGGGGGGACACGATGACACGTATGGCTCTGAGGAACAGGATTTTTTGCACTTTTTGACATCATATGTGAGCAAAGAACTCTTATGTTATTATATTTTGTACTTCTGTATCTGTGTCTCAAACTAAAGGATGAATAAAATATTTTGAATTAAACTGAAATATGTACCATGTATGTACCATCAGCTCAAAAAAACATATTTGATATTTGATTTATCGGATATAAAACTGGGGCAAGAAGCAAAGCCTCAAATTTGAAAGAATGAAATTACTTGAAATGACTTTAGAGTTCGAATGAACCAAGGATGAAATGTGTAGTTGATTTTTGATTGACTAATAGATACACTGACTAATTGTTTCAGCTCTATCTCTCTGACGTATTGTGATCCAGTGCCCCTGTAATAATAAATAGCCATTTTCCGAAGATGTGGAGAGTTTTAGAGAGACGATCTTTGTTAAATTTGACTTTAGAGGGATGCAGACTAAATATCACTACAGAACACCATCCCTATTAGAATATAAAAGATGTGAGCTGAACAATAAGGAAAATAGCCAATATATAATAACTTTATCTTCAATATGGCCACTATAAAATCACACCATAGGCTCATGGGTCTGATTTCAGAGTACTACAGTAAAGTTAAGACCTAGATGACATATTTTTTGTGGTGATGTTGTTTTGACTACATTATATTGTGGGGTGTTCTTGTTATTCTGTCCACCCCCTGCAGAGTATTTCTAGTCTCGGTAATGTGGAATCATTCGGCTCGCGACAGCCTGAATAAACTAAGTTTCAGTCAAAGAATTATTCAGATCTTTGTAAAATCTGATTGCTTCTTAAACCTTACACAAAAACAACATCCCTATTAGAATATTGCACAATTTGGTTATAAAATAAATAATTAATATTTAGCGCCTGACTCTGATTAGATTCCTATAAAATCATAACGTGGTGTCAAAGATGCAGTTGTGGTGATGTGTTGGACTGCGTTATACTGTAAGGCGTTCTCATTATTCTGTCCACCCCCTGCACTTACCTTGGTTGGGCCATGGTCCACTCTGTAAAGCTGAACTTTTAGAGAAGACTTGACTGCATCTTTGCTTTTTTTTTTTTAGAGGGACACTGCTTCAATATAACCACATGACAACATCTCTGATAGATTTTTTTTTAGATATGATTATAGAATAAATAAAATAATGAGCTTTTCTCTTTGATTAGGTCACTATAAAATCACAACATAGTGCCAGGGACGCAGTGCAGGAGTATGTATCCTGTTAAAATCAGGCTTATTAGGCTCCATATTAACTGACTGTAGCCTATAAAAAGACACACGAGAGAAAGTCAATAGCAGGCCCGAAACAGGCCTACTGCAGGCCCAGAGCGCTTATTTAAAGCCAACAGTGGGTCGTTGTGCAGGCTGCGTAATGGACTTCATGAATGGGAATCGGCAGCAGCCTCCTGCTGAATGGCTGACAGCTCCGGGTCCAGAAAGCAGGAGATGAATGGGAGCCTGCGCGCGGAGCCACGGGTCGGTACACTGATCCTGGATCATCTCGAGCGGGCCTACACATCACCTCACCTCACATCAGATCACACCACATCAGCCCCCCCAGCCCCCCCCCCCCCCCCCAACCCCCGTGACTGACCAGACTTTACTCCCTCAAGGCTATTTAATGAATTATCGGAGAAGCACCCCCCTTTTTGTATTCACATCGCGACCCCCCTCAAGTCCAGCCCCCGGTCTTTAGTCCACCACCTAAAAAGGAGAAAGGAGCCGCTGCCATCACACCGACTGCACTTGTTCTCCACCATCAAAACGCCGATTCTCCCCCCCGGAGGCTGACTGAGGGGGTGAATCAGGGGTTTTCACACCAAAACACAGCAGCCTCTCCTCCTCCTCCTCCTCCTCTCCTCCTCAGCACCTGGAGGTTTGTTGTTGTTGTTGCTCTCCTGATGCTCTCTCCTCTCTCTCTCTTGACAGCGGCAGCTCGTGAAAGGACTCTGCAAGATGTCTAATCAGACGCGTCGGGATGATCCAGACGCGCTAAATAAGGAATAAAACGCAGCGCAGGAGGAGGAGAAGAGGAGGAGGAGGAGGGTCTCACCTCAATGCAGGACCGGTTTCATGACGCTGCTGGGGGGCTCTGAGGTGCTCCTGAGGGTTTCTCGTGAAGATGCTGCCTCTTACTCGGGATCGACCATGGTTATTCCACTCCTCATCCGCCGCTCTCCGCTGCGCTTCACGGCCCTGCCTCCATCTCTCCGCTCGACGCACTGTGCCGCTGCGCCGTCGGCTCTCCTGTCCACACACACAGACCAAGTCAGAGACAAGCAGGCGGCGAGGGCGCTTCCTGCAAAGGCTTTCAGAATAAACCCCTCAGGTTGCAGAGTTATATTAGAAGGTGGGTTGGTCCAGAGTGAGGTGTGGTCAGTGAGAGGAGGGTGGGTGGGGATTTTAGACAAGCCAGAGCCAAAATGTTCGCTGCATGCTCATGTTGGTTTTTGGTAACTTGATAATGCTTTTATTGATAATTTCCTTATAACTGCCCGGAGAGCACAAAGCAAATAGTTCTAATTATGGATATTTGGAATAATGGATACTTGTTTGAGTTAAGTTTGTCGATATATACATATATTGAATTAAAACAACTCATCATTTTAAACCAAAGTAGATATTGATTAATGAGTCAAATGGAAATGCTTTTTTTCCATGTTGAATTTTAGGCTTGTCTGTGGATGAATTTGACATTTTGTATGTTTAGCTGACCGACTGTTAACTGACTTAAAGACTCTCTAACTTTACTGACTTTCTCCTTTATTAGAGCCAAATCTCATCCTTCCCAGGAACCTTCTTAAAAAGTTACTCTTTCATATCAGCATTTGATTACTGGGAATATGGGACCTGTAACTTTTTTTTTTTTATCAGAGATTACCTTAATTATGCAGCTAGGGGGGATAGAGCTTGCTTAAAAAAAGGATGTTTCAGTCTTTTGTTTACTTTAATGTTATCAACTACATTAATCTATCTATTACTAGCTAATTTGCTTGTTTTTTTTACCACTAAGGTAAAATATAATTTCTACTTTATAGGTCTGTCTTGTGGAGTGGCACTGAATTAAAGTATAACATGATATATATTCTGAAATAAAACTGTATTTAATCAAATAATTAGTAGTGAGTAGTGTTTAACCTGGTTGCCAGTAGTGTCATTTCATTTAGTTCATGTTTCATTTCCATTAAATAACTGGACAAATTGGAAACTTGGGTGATGATTCAGATGTGTGGAACTTGTGACATGGTATTTCTCCTCGGCTTTTGAAACTAACCAGAAGCTCAAATGGAAACAGTGAACTGAAAATGCATCATGGTCCAGGTCCAGAAAAAAAAAAAAAATTCCGATTCTTGGTTCCTGAAAAGATGACATTTGACAAAGAAAACCAACCAGAGAGCCATTCAGACAAATTAAGAAGCCAGAAAATCATTCTATTGCACAATATTTAACAATGAGCATTTACAAGAACAGTCAGTCTTAACGTGGCTTTTATTCTGAAGGAAAATCTAGATGCTGATATATCCCGCGTGTCTCTGTCTGAATTGACCGCAACTTCCTTCACTGGGGAGCGTGTGTGTGTGTGTGTGTGTGTGTGTTTCACTGATGATCCATTTACCAGCCACCGATGATGACTGCCCTTAAAGGAGCCACGCCCTTTTATTGTTGCCAAACACGCCACTGAGACAATACACGAGCCCCTGTGTGTGTGTGTGTGTGTGTGATTGAATGAGAGAATGTATGAAAGAAAACATTTAAACACCTCCTCATAATACACACACACTCACTTGACACAGCCAGAAACCCACTGTCTTTGAAAACACACAAACTAATCTGTTTTCACTGGGCTTTGGGGCCAGATACACACACACACACACACGCCCACCAGCAGCACTGACCACATACACTGAAGCAGCTGGTCCACTGACCAGTGAATGAACCAGTCAGCCTCTTTGTGTGTTTTCTCATATTGTTATTTCAGACTCCCCGCTGTCTTTCTCACACAAACAAAGAAACATTATCTTATTTATATTCTTCTGTATTCCTTGCGATTTTGTTGATCGGATTCATGTAAATGAAAGACTTCAAACCTTCAACGACAGGATGAAAAACAGACAAAAACACGGTTAATCTCTCTGATTTCAGTCTTGACTGATGATGAGCTGACTTAACTATGAAACAACCTGCCATCCCCAAAGCAGTTTATTATAAAATGCACAGATTGTCCAACACTTCTTTGGGACATGCGGTGTGTTTTCACAGTTATGATGTGTACCATGTGTGGACAAAGCTGACAAAGATAAGACAGGGAAAAATCAGATTTAATACCTGACTAAACTGATGTTTTTTTATTGTCAATGTAAGTCTGACTTCAGATGACTGACCATCTGAGAGTGAGATAACACTAAGATCATGTCATCAACATTTAAAATAAAAAGCTCTGTGTGTTAAATGTAACATATATTATGTATATAGTCAAATATATATATATATATTTTACAAATATTAAATAAAATGCAAGCTTAGAATGTGTCAATTTTAGTTATTTTCATGTTAGGTCATGGTTATAGTTCATACTATCAAATATCATATACTATCATGGACACTGACATTTAATCAAGGGTTCAAGTTGTAGACTGACATCGTTACACACATGTTGTTTTGCCAAATGAGACTTTTCACGCGGCTCTGTGATGTTTATAACTCGGTGAGTGGCTCTAGCGTAGCACACCTTCACTACTAATCCTCTCTGAGAGGATTGACTCTGTGGCTTCGTGGTGGGGTTTAGGGCTAAAATAATAACCTGGTCAGTGCAGAGACAGGTGGTATTGGGAGAGGACGAGCTGCGGTACAAGGTCAGCATCTAATGTGAGTGTGTTTCCTCTGAAACCACACCCTGTACTGGTTTCAGTCAGAGCTAGCAGACTGTGGGAACTTGTTCAGAAAACCATTTTCTCAGCTGTTTAAGCAGCTCTAACCGATCAGTGTAATGATGAGCAGTAGACAAATGATTAAACGTAAGTATGTGATTGAAATGTTGCCAGTTTTATTGCTTCTACCCTGAAGTGTCTTCAAGGAAGCAGCTCAGGGATTACCAAACTTTTTAGAGATTAAACCACAGTCCAATGAAATGTTGATAAATAATTTACAACACCTAACTATTTCCTGTTACTAAACTAAATGTGCATTTTTATTTGTTAACCCTTTATAACCTCGACAACTCATGATGTTCTCTGGACCTCACACAAGAAACCACTGTGCTTATATTTCACTGTAAGACACAAACATAAACCTAACCAGGATATATATACTGTACATAACCACTTCCTGCATGTATATAAAGAAACTTAAAACATTATCCTGTCAATATTTATTCCAGCACTCTTTGCACTGATGACACAATTGTTTACAACCTACAGAAACAGTTTTGAGAGTACGTATATACACAAGCGACATTCACTTACTCTGACAACTCCTGCTTCTTTAAGGCTTTTATTGTGAAATACAATGAACTTTGCTTGATTAAAGAAGAGTTTAAAGTTGTTGCCTGAATCATTTGAGTCTCTTCTTGTAAGTAAAATAACTGTATGATCAGAGTAAAGTTGCAATACAATAATGATCAGAATATAGTAATCAATGGTTCAAGTGTGTAATCATTTCACATATGAATCCACGCCTTCACATACCCTATTTAGTACATGGGGTGCAAGGAGACTTTTAAGATATAAAAACTAATATAAAAATATAAGCAATAGTCTGCTTTGAGTAATAATTTGTGTGATGTGGTTTTTCATGAAAAAAATAAATTTAAAATGTAAATGTGTTAATATTAAAACATCCATTTAAAGTCTTTAAAATAGCTCAAAATTGCATCTGCTCATTCTCCCTCAATGAAAAATGCAGAATCTAAGGGCATGCAAATATTTCTTTTGTTTAGAAAACATAACAACTGAACACAAGATGTCAAGGCGTCTCATATTGGACCATGAAGTAGCTGTAATGTCACAAAATCACACTGATAAGAACATTCCAGAATGTGGAACACATTCAAAGTTTGTACAGTGAAATTAAAAGTGAATTAACACAAGAAACCTTTAAGCTCATGATTCTCAATCTTAACTCAGACCAGAGTGAGGAACCAGATAATGAAACAAAAAGAGACGTGGGCTGTGTGAGCGCTCTCTCTCTCTCTCTCTCTCTCTCTCTCTCTCTGAGTCTCTCTCCAGAGGCCCTCGCTTCTTATTGATCCTCACACACTTCCTGCCGGAAAGGATGAATTGACGGGAGGCTCGAGGGGGCAGGGGGCCTCTTCAACCTCCTGGTCATCCAGAGACCCATCACTGTCACTGATTGAGTCCCTGCACTTCCACGTGTAAATCCCTTCATTCAGCCGTCAACTTATCACATTATTCCTTTTTAATTCCTCCCATCTGTCTCCTCAAGGCTTTTTTCAGTCCCTCAGAGAGATGTTTCCATTTTTTCCTCTGTGCAGACATACAGTACAGTTCAATGACAGAGCAGGAGCCCATAACATAAGATTGCACACAAACAACACGGCCTCCTCTGTGGGCATCATCGATCAGGAGTTCAAATATATACCTCATTTAGAGCTCAGAGAGGTGAAACGGGGGAGCTGAGAGACAAAAGAGGAAGAAAAAAAAAGAAGAGACGCTTTTGAGCTGATTTCCTGTGAAAGCATCTAAAGTGGTTGAGATGGAGATTGGCCTCCTGAGGCTGTTTGATGATCAATGTGTCAGCAGGCTTTAATAAGAAACTGCCCCTCACCACTTCCTGACCAGGGAAGACACACCACTGAGGTACATAGAAAAGTCTTCTTGCTTTTGAAAATGCCAAGGTATTCAACATGAGATTGACTCCATACCGAGGCTGCAGCCTGAAATGAATTACTGATGGGAAGCGTTTAAATGCTGTAACCTGAAGCTCTGTGGAAAAGTGTGAATTATCTGCCAGTTACGGATGTAAAAAAAAAAAAGGATGACTGAACGTGAAATTATGTATCTTAAGGAACAAAGCTAAATGTGCCTGACAGGAGGTACAGTTTCCACAATGAATGAGGGATGCCACGTCCTTAGAGGCAGGTTATTGATGAAGGCCTCTCCTCCTTCACCACTACAAACAAACCTTTTTGATTTAACATCTGTCTTTTGAAGATGGGTCCCTTGGCAGATCCAGGACATCCAGCTGGAGCAACAGATAAATGCATTTAAAGGCTTATCAGGCTCGCAAAATTGTTTTGTAAAACTCACAGACAGGACCATGCAATGAATCAAATTACGTGCAGCTTATTGTATGCAGAGGACCTGGAGCTTTTGGGACTGTGGACTGTCTGAGGCCCGGGGACAGTTAGCAGCCTTGTTTTGAAAGACCACACTAGCTGGAGCATTCCTGATGAACTGGTTTCATCCCCAGTCAGATCTCATCATACAGCATCAGAAGTGTCAGTCTGCCAGCTGAGTCTTCGCCGAGGTGACGAAATTGAGAAATTAGCGGCTCTGATCCTCAGATGACCCGCTGGTGAAACTGCTGGTGTGTGTGTGTGTATTTTCTGTGTGAGCCTGTACCTGAGGTTGAGTCTCCCCCGCTGAGCTGGCAGGAGATGATGCATGATGTGTGCGGTGATGTCATCTGAACCACTCTGGAGCTCAGCCTAAGATAGCACAGCAAAGCACACTATCGATGACACTGTAAACAACACAAGGAAGCAACAACAGGAAGGACAGCACGTCAGTCAGTCGTGTGGTGGGGAGGCAATATAAAAAAAAACCCAAACGCCTTCAAGTAAACCTCATGGTGCAATACATACAGCATGTTTCACTGCTATTGACCAGTTACATTACAGAGTTTGCAAACAAAAAGCAGTTAGAAATTAATCACCCAGTAGTAAATTAAGTTATTATTTCCACAGATATTGTTCTGCACTGTGAAACTGAAACATCCAAGTGAAGGAATAAACACAGTTTTTCATGTACTGTGTAAGCAAAATATTTCAAGAGATACTGTTAACCTGTTGTGTTAACATTAGCTTTACTTAACTTTAGATTTTATAGACCCCACTGCTATTTATGCAAAATTGTAATAATAATTATGATCATTCTTTTTTTCAAAATAAACCTTTTTTCCTTCAAATGTTTTCTCATGTTAGTAAAATCCAATAGAGAAGTATCTTGTCTTTGTCTTATCTTTGCCATGTAGTGGGCCTGCACATTTAACGAAGGTGACAAAAATTCACAAAGCATTGTTATTACACCAAATAAAGAAATACTTCATGTTTCAGAAGTCTGATGAACAATGTGTGAACAAATATATGTGTATATATTACTTTGAGACAAATATGTGTGAAGTATACCATCTTGTGTTTGGAGATCAGTCAATCTCTTGATAATTAATATAAAACTCTTACACCAAAAACTGAAATTTGACTGATTTGAGATTTACAAGAGGCCGCTCTGCATAAAAAGTACAGTCAGCTATCCAGTCACAGATATAGAGCATATTGAAATTCTTTGTATTTATGTCTTACTCTCCCTCTGTGGCCCTCAACAGAAGTGATGTGTCATTTACAATCATTATCATTAATTAAAGTAATGTCATTAACTATCAAGCTGATAAAACAGAGGTTTTTGAGCCATTAAAGAAGGTCCGGGGTCTCCAGGAGCCCAGCAGACCATCTGCGTTAATCCATTTAGAATTGAGGTCACGATTTATATTATTTGAATATGTTAATCGCATTTTTTTCCCTTTGCCATGATTGTACAATCACCTCACTTGTCTGTGAATTAGCATGATCCAAATCCACCCGTCACTTCCTATGACCTACCCCAGATGAGGTGAGATGATGGCAGGGTGGGGAGGAGACTTTAGAGGTGGGGTGGGGGTAAGGAGGAGGTGCCAGGGCAGGGTCATAAGAGAGAGAGACCGGGTCCATATTCAGCATCCGGACTCGCTGATCTGGGATCACGTGGCCGAGTGATTCAGCCAGATGATGTCAGAGCAAATCAGAGCACAGGGGAGCATACAGCATGGAGCCACCTGACAGAGGAGGCCTGTTTCCATAGCAACAACGCTCATATGGGGAGGGGGGAGGGTGATATAGACAGGGGGGCGGGGGAAACAACTGAAACAACTGCATGCAGACAGAGGAAAGGAAGAAAGAGGGAAAGGGGGACAGAGACATTTCCAAAGGGGATTATGAGAAGCCAGAATGTTACTGAATGATTTATCCAAAATAAAATGAATGACACCAAACTCCCTCAGCAATCCTCCCTCTTTCACACACACACAATCCCACACACTCTCTGTATCCATGCAACAGTCCTCGGCGGTTTATGGTCTGAGCTGCTTAGCGACACAAAGAAGAAAAATCCTGAATGGTGTGTTAGTTCAATGAATGCAGTGAATGAGATTTTCACAGCCACGGAGAAATGAATGAAGAGGATGCCTCTGAATGGGAGGAAAGAATCTTACCTGCCAAGCTGAAGCAGGATTCCTATGGAGCGTTTACATAATTCCCAAAACCAAACCATGTGCGATTTTTAAAAAGTTTTTAAAGAAAATTACAAAATTTCTCATTTTGTTCATTCATCTATTCAGTTAAACTTTATGTTTACAGCATTTTCCTGCATTATAGTCTAAATATAGTTCACAGCAGTGTCAGCACCACGGGGGTCCAGACAGTTTCTCCCCTCTGTGCACAACTTATGTGCTTGTCATGATGGTTTTGCATTTTTCTATCATGTTAGTCAGTGTCCATTTTGTGAAACAATCTTTCTGCAACCTGCTACAGAGAATATTGTGGCATAATGTCATGTATATCTGTTCATATTCATTTTATGTACTTAGTTTCTGAAATAAGATATGTGTCTCCTTTGTTTTTCCAGACAAAACAGAGAATTTGAGGATGCCAGCTTGGGTTATGGAAACTTGGGACATTTTAAAGATGCAACAAATCAATTAATCAAAAAAAAAAAGAAGAAAGAAAATAAGAGTTGAAGCCCTAAAGAGTTTCCTGCTTCTGTCCACAGCCATCACTGGGGTCAAAGGTTTCACAGTCAATGATGGAGGAAGACAACAGAATTTACAATCACACAAATGTCCCATTAAGAGCAGGAAAAGCATACAGCAGGATATGTTTAAGGGGAAAAAAACAGACGCATGAACAATTTGCAGGCAGACATAGACGAGAGGGAATACAGTCAGAAGAGTCAGCTAAATAATTCATATTGATAATATAGCATAACTTTACTGCCCTCTGCTGAACCCATGATGGAAATGAAAAATCTAGACTCTGACAGAAAGATGAAATAATACAATATTCTTTTAGTTTTATGCTCCCATACAGCAGTTAGTTTCGCTCACTGCAGGAGGACATTGGCTCCTTGGGGCGGCTTCAAAATGAACATGACAGTGCAAAAAATTTAAACGCCGACCCATCAGTGTGCCGTCATTAAAAGGAAGCTCTCTGACTGAAGATTAGCCAGTACATGTGAAATGACCCGTCCACTGTAGTAACAAATAACCTCAGGCCATTAGGCTTACTTAAGACTTTTGTTATGCCACAGATGGAGGTTGTTAATATTGATGTTGCTGTGGACGTGCAGCTGGAGAGGCTGAGACGAGGGGTGTGGAGGGAAAAGGTGTGTGTGTATCCAAGTTTGGGGTTAAGGGTGAATGGCGCTCTGGAGGGCAGAATGAAGCTGTAATTGTGCTGATATAGCTCGGAGTCTGCTCTGATTGATAAGCAAAAAGGACCTTAAGATGGAGGGAGAAGTGGAGGATGAAGTGTGTATGTGTGTGTGTGTATGTGTGTCTGTGGTCTGCCGGTCTTGTTAGTCTTTAATGACTGTGAGTTGAGGCACTCTTTAAGAGGAGGCCTCTCATGAATAATGCAGTCTAATTCAGTCATACTCAATGCAGGCAGCTATCAGGGGCACCGCCGATCAGCACATTCATTCCCTCTGTGTGTGTTTCAGCGCAGACATTAGTCAGACATCAGTCGCTTCCCCTTCTTCCTCTTGGGTCAGTGGTTAAACAGACCTTTCCTCACTGAGTGCTCACCATCAGCCCACGTTTGTTTCTCTACCATCATGACTTATGTTAAAATACAGAGACACTGTTGGAATATTGCTGCTGTGAAGGTTAAATTACAAAGCTGGTGTAATTCTGTATTCTCCCTTTTGTCAAAACTCCCATGAAAAGACCAAAATTCCTACTTTAAACCTTTAAAATGAGTTATGAATATAGACTTGATTTTTTTTTCTTTTTATAAAGGCAACATACTTTCTGCATGCAGTATCATTAATGCAAGACCTCTGGCAGTATTCAGTACTGAGGTCCTTAGCTTAAGTAATAACTATACCACACTGCAAAAATGCTCTGTAACAAGTACTACTTATTGAATAAAAGTACAGAGGTATTACCTGCAATATGCACTTAAAAATAAAAAAAATGTGTTAAGAATATATAATATATATATTAAAAAAAAGGCTGAGTACTTTCCATAAAACACCTGGGCACTGTAGTAAACATCACACAAAAGGAGGTAAATAGAGCATTTATCTATTATCAGATGCCAACTGATACATGTTTTGTGCTCCAGTGTCATCATAATGTAGGAACATGTGCATGTAGTGCAACAGTGTGGCTCATTGATGGGTTTTTGGACAACAGTACATCTCTGGTAGTGATTTTCAATGACCGGTCCATGCAAAGTTCACCACACTGCACCACCATTAATGAAAGGCCAGATGCTTCAGATGCTTCTTCTCTCATCACTCTTACTGAGCCTCAAAGCTGAATATCCCTCCTCTTGTCAATCCGTAGTGAAAAGCTTACTGCTTCTCTGGGCCACATACTTCAACATGTTCCTCCTCAAAAAAAAAGTGTCACTGTTACACACTTCTTGACAAATCTTGACTTCCTTACACAACCAAGAACGCATTTGTATCATGCTTTAGTTAACACATTAGCAGGATGACATAATTTTTGGTTTTGGGCTTAAAATATATAATATTATAAGATTTATGAGACTAAAATCACCAATAAAATGTAATAACATTGCTTCTTATGAATAGATTTTGTGTAGTGACCGTGAGCAAACAGTCAATCAACACATACCTGTCTACATACTGATATCTTCACTATTACATATCTTTCAATGACATAATTTTAAATGAAAATGACAAGCGAAAAATTAATGCATAGTCTTTATTTGGAATATATGAGTCAGAAAAAGAAGAAGTAAGCAGGTAAACATGCACAATAATCTGTCTTAGAGAAGAACATTAGGATCATAGACTCAGTAACTGTTAATGTATTACTGCTGCACACCCTCATCTGTCAGTGGAGGAAAAACTCTTCATAGCAAGTTACAGTAACAAGATGATTTCATTAAAAATTGTACTCAGTAATTAATCAATCATATTGGTTAAGTTCCACAAATCTCAGAGAAATGAAAAATAAACTTAACTACTTTTTATATTTCTCCACCACCATAACCTCTTAAAATAACTACCTCCTGCTTATAACTTAACCTAACCTATAATCTTATATCAACTTTGTCTTTCCTGATTCAGTTCTCTAATTATTCTAAATTCCAGCAAAATCAGAAAAAAAACAAACACAATATGACCCAACTTTTGTGGTCCCTTTGGTGTGAGAAGATAAACACAATCTTAACTTTATGTACTATTAATGATTTGTTTTTAATATTATATTGATCCAAGAAGAGTTATGAGCTACACTTATATATTAATTGAAACTTATTAAAGATCAAGTATCTGTAAATGAAAAGAAGAAGAATCTATCTTTGACTTAATCATTGTTTGATTTACAGTTTATGGCCCTAAACAGCCCCCTAGTGGATATTTTAGCTACTGCAATAGGAAAGAAAAAAACGCTCTGTCTTCATGAGGAGCATAATCAGATAAACTTTTGTCAGGACATGCATGCTGCTGAATGTTGATGCAGCCTCGTCTTGCTGGGACGTTACTGCAGGACAACTTAAAGGTTTTGGTCGCTCTCGTGGAAACGGTGGAGGTGGTCAGAGTACCTGGGAGAAACCGAGAGGTGAAGGAAATTAAAATCTCGCGTCAGGTACTTGGGCTGACATGATCATAGCTACGTGTTCAGTTCATTCATCTGAGGGACTGACAAACTCACTTTTTAGCGCAGAAAGCGGAGCAGTCTCTGCCGATACTCTCGCTCCAAGCAGTCTTGTATAGCACCTTTTAAAAACAAAAACAAAAAAAAAAAAAACCCAACAAATTAGACAGTAGTTTAGATCAAACGAAACAGAAGCATTAATCGTGCATCTGAAGTGTCTTAGTGGTTAAAAGAGGACGCACCAAGAAGACCAGACAATGCAGAAACAGGGTGTAGAAGAAAGCGATGGTCCTGGCCATCTTGTTGGAGAGAATCACTCGACCCTGAGAGGCACAAAAAACAGGAGGATTAGAAGAAGTTTCATTAAACACATTGAGTGTGTGTGTGTGTGTGTGTGTGTGTGTGTGTGTGGGGGGGGGGTTTGAGGGTTTGAAGCTTGCCAGGCTCAGAGTTGCTTTATCCCAGGGGCTGAGGCTCAGGTATCTGCGCTGACGCTCCTGCAAAACACAGAAAAGTTGGCCTCAACAAAAAAATGCAACTCTTTGGAAAGTGTGAACACACATGTAGAGAAAAAGGAAATATTTAAAAAGAAAAAAAAAGTTTTCACTTTTATATCCAGCCATTTGTTTGTATTCAGTGCATTTGATTCACTGAGTTATTTTGAGTAATGAGGTGCTATTTCCTTCCATGAAGGATGTAAATTTGTTTCAACCTCTTTTTCAGCTCCAACATTTCCAAGAACAACTTTCAGCACGGCTCAAAAAATGAGACTAGTTATTTGTATGCCATCATCATCATCATCATCATCAACTGTGTGACATCAATAACTACAGTAGAGAAAACATAACATTCTGAATCATCCCTTTACTCAAAACACAATGTGTTGCACTCTGGTCTAAACTGTTCTCTTATAGTCATAAATAAGAAATAATTTCAGAAAAATGTCAGAATCTAAAAGTAAGAATTCAGCCTTGATTGTGTGAGTAAGAAACTATGACAGTAAACAACAGAATGGAAAAGTGTGAAGGTGTGTGTCTTGTACCCTCTTGCTGAAGGAAGCAAACGGGTCCAGTCTCTCTTCATACTGAGAGGAGTAGCGCATCACAGTGTCGTCACTACCTCCTGCCTACAGCGCACAGAAAACATACAGTCTTTCATTTTTGTACAAACTATTTTAGATTCCACCAAAACGTCACACATGTAGAGCCCATTCATTTGTGAAGTCACACACACAAACACACTCTGACGCACTCTGCCAGGGTAGCTCTGCAGGAATTTGATTTTCTCGTAGAGTTTGATGTTGTCTGCTCTCAGGCTGTCCAGTTCACTCTGCAGGGCCTGCATGGTCTGCTGCATGGAGCGATTCTCCTGCAGAGGAAACAGATGAGAAATTAGTTCCCCCAGAAAAAAGCCACAGGAATACAGAACGTGTACGTGTGCGCGAGCGAGACGGTGACTCACAGCTTCCAGCTCCTGATTGCGGGAACGAAACCTCTCCCTTTGGCTGGAGATGATGGAGAGCAGAGAGTCCATCTGGCCCTGAGGAAGCTCAGGATGAGGGTTCACGCCTGAACCTGGAGATAACGCAGACAAAGCAACACTTAATTACCACTATCCACTCCTTCTTGTTAACAGGAATACATGGTCGTAGATGTTGAATGATAAACATTTTGAAAATGGCTCAATTAAAATGTAGTTTGTGTATAAATGATCTAAGCTATGAGTTTTATTTGCAGACGGGTTTGTGTCAGTCAACTTAAATCCCTCTCATATGGCTAGTTTACCATATTTAAAACAGACAACCCTCCTGTAGATCCTCAGCTAAGAAACTACCTTGCTTCACTCTCACCATTTTATCTGTGAGGACTGACATTACATTCACATGCTCTTTATTCCGCATCTGAACAGAAAACGCAACCATAACAAAGTAAAAAAAAAAAAAAGATTTGTTTAATGTAAAATAAAAGTAAGTAAGTAAAATAAAGTGATAGTGGGAGCTGCTAATTCCAACTCTAATGTGATATTGTGGTGGCTGTGTCAAAATTATTATTCTATTAAAGCAAATATGATGTGCGTTCAGTAAGATGTGAATTTTAGCAGCAGCGAGGTGGCTTACAAAGTCAATATAAAAATGTATTTACATTCATCCCGGCGCTTTATGACTCTGCCTCAGAAAACGTATGAAGACAAGAAGACAAAGTCGACTGGAAGGAAATAACCTGAGTTTCTGGTGAGTTCAGTCAGAGGCTGAGCTGAACACACAGGTTCAGTCTGTAAGTAGCTTACAGCTAACATCTGTACAGCTGTGCGATGGCTGTATGGGGTGAACTAGCAAATGTGAGGGAAGGATGGAAGGCGAACGTTCCCTGTTTTCCCTCTGAACCTTTAAAAAGGTTAAAAACAATAATACAGGATGACTTCATCTTACACTCAGTCTACACTTAATTGTAGCAATTAAAAAGTTTTATATGATTCAGATTTTTTTTATGAGGCTCCTGCAATTTTTCTTTTAGTCAAAGGGAGAGTCCAGAAACAGCACTTGCTTTTTAAAAATGTGACATAATGCTCAGCCCTCCTGTCCACTCTAATAATTTTTTTACAGTACTTAAAGATTTAAAACCAAGACAACTGTTTTTATTTAAATCCAGAAATGTACCAGTAAACATCGCAGTGGCCTCTTTGATTGGTTCTGGGATGTTCCCCATGTCGGTGACCTCTGACCCGTCTGCGTCGGGGCGCTGCAGGGAGGACATGGCCTGGATGGTGCTCAGGTCGTGCTCCAGTTTCAGGATGAGCTCCTTCTGCTCTGCACTGGTCCGCACGGCAGACGCAAACTCCACCTGCAGCTCGGCATAACGGCCTGTCAAGAGCAGAAGGAAAAGAGGAGGAGAGCATTTTGTAGATTATTTTTTTGTCATTTGGGTTTCTCATTTATCTTTCGATTATTTTTCTTTAATTTACAAAATAACTCACCTGCGGAAGCTGAAAATGGCAGAAGCAGTCCAACATCCAAAACATCACTGACACCCCTGACAGATCCCCCTTTAGTCTCCCCTGGCTTTCTAACTGATCTCTTTCTCTGAGAATACTTATTTTACCATCCACATGTTCAACAAAATACATTTCCAACAAAAGAAAGAAAAACTACCACAGCACACTTTTAGTATTTGTATAAAAGAGATTTACTTCAATTATCACACCTAGGGTGCATGTGAATAATAATGATGATGAATCAAATGTCAATCATAACAAATACATTGTGAACGTTTCATACAGTGATATTGCTTTTCAATGTTGTAGAAGGGACTGTTTTACAGTGCTGAGAACAAACATCATGATACGTTTAGTAAATAGAAAGATAAAGAAACAATGATACATGAGGGAAAACAAAAGGGAGGGAGACCCCAAAGGAGAAAAAAGCATCTCAGGAGTGACAGAAGTGCGAGGGAAACAACTTTCAAAAACATTTTAACCATCCCTTTACAGTCATGCAGCCTTTTGTACTACAACACACATGTACACGCACACACACTCACAAAAAATAAAAACAATTAAAAAAAAAAAAAGCAGTGGGAGAAGTTATGGGAATTATTACTTCCACATTGTTGATGACAGGTTGGAAAGAAATCATCTAAAAACACTCTGAACGCGCTAAAGCCTCAACAAGCATCTTAAAGCTTTCCAAAAGGGAGGTTTGAGGGGGTGGGTGGGGTTGTGAAGATCTCCCCAGGTCATTTGGTTGTCAGACTACACTGTGGTTTTTAAGCTATGGGTGAACTGAAGCGACGACACAAGGTAGCAACATTCAGAAAAACTGTCAGCAACCGTTCGACAGAGGTGGATAACTATTTCACTATTTGGCTTTTTGCTTCCTCTTTTTTTCCTTTTTTTCTTTTTTTTCTTTTTTTTTTTTAAAGTCTTTGCCCTGAGCGTTCACTGAAATGTTTTATTGTTCCAGAGTTGATCTCTGGGCGCTGAACTTGTACAAGTTGAGCGTGAAATAACTGAAAAGAGAGAAGAGGAAACGGTTTTAAGACTTAAAATTAGCTGGAGCCAATGTGAGAGGTGAGCGAAAAATAAATGAATAATAATAATAATAATAATAATTAAAAAAAAAGCACGCAACTAAAGTGGATGTGGGAGGTGGGGTGGGGTGGGGTTAGAGGATGAGTGTATTGTGCTGTATTATGTGTGTATGTATTACTGAGTGTGCTATGCATACAGCACCACTGATTCGGAAAGTGTTTCCTTACAAAACCCACTTCATAAGATATATTCTAAAAGTATTACAAAAAACATCTGAGGTTTTTTCTTTTTTTTTTTTTTCTTTTTTTCCTGAATATGGTGACCAGTGCTGCTGTTCGGGCTTCCATTACAACTAATATGTCAAATGAATAACCACTACTTCAACAGATCATACAGTAAAGCTTTACAACTTCAGAAAACATGATATGATATACAGCATCTGTTACACCTTTACAATGTTATTCAACAGTGTATAGAATCATCTGATTTAAATTTGTAGAAAAATATCTGTGGATCATGGAAAAGTCCTGAATCGTCCCTTCTCTCCTCCTGCCTTCAAACAAAAGCATACTGTGACAATAGTGAATCAATAGCTACTTGATCGACTGTATTTACACGTCTCTTTCCCAAATAACCATTAGAATTGGCACACGTCATTATCAATACCTGTAGTGCCATTAATGTCACAGCAAACCTGACACAAACAGAAAAATACAAAATGCCCTATGAATAAATTCAGTGTTATTACAGTGTACGCTGTTTCTGCATGCTTCCTCCTTCATTCAATGCTCTGGCCTTTCGCTGCTAGTTAGGTTATGTACAACGTAAGAAATGCATTGTGGGAAAACAACTGTCTGAAATAAGACCCGGACTGAAACGCGTCTGCAGGTCAGTCATTACAAATACACGTGTTCGTTTCTCTCCTTTTACTCGTTCACTGCACCCCCAGCGATTATATACAACCCTCTCCGGAGAGCTGAGAAAAGTCGACTTTAAAGTACCAATATGAGGTGGATGAGAAATAAATTTGGACTGAAGTGTGGGATACGTTACAAACAAATCAGGCGAAGTTGTCTACATCTAATGACATCACTAGTTTGGTGCCCTGCTTGGCAGTTAAAGGCACAAATCTGATGATCTCACGTGGTTAAGGTGAGTTGATGGATCTGGCTATAAAATGGTTATGGGTTAAGTGCTTATACTTTACAGTAGCTATTCATCACCATAAAACATACTGTGGTTGTCCAGTCCGAGCAGTCCAACAGAAGGCAGCAGGCCTTCGGTATTCTGCAGAAGACAGATGTTTCACATCAGTCGTCCACAGGAAGAGCCAAATGTTTGTGGGGCTTTACAATTCTAAGATACATTAGAAAATCCAATTTTACCTAATGCATCTTAATGCAGTGCAATGAGGTTATCGGTATCTGTTGACACGCTGTCAATAAATCTGGATGAACATTCAGGGAAAAGGGAGGCTTAAGGATGGACTGAGGAGATTCTGGATAGAAACCAAAATGGGTGTTTACTCAAAATATCTACAACTGTACAGGACAACGTCCCTCTCTGTCACACAGTTATCTGTAGTTTGGAATAAGGGGCTGCTGTATAAGAGTACAGGTCATCATGTAGAAAACAAGGTTACAGCTTTTTTTATATTTTTAGTGTTTGGATGTGGATAAGAGTCTGTGCTTGGTTCACAACCACTTTTTAAAAAAAAAAAAAAAAAGGCATACATTTCCCAGGATCCCGGGATCGTACTATGTTGTAGTGTTTACAGACCCTGTCCAAGGTAAGTCTTCGAAAGAGATCCTAATAAGTGCTTTGTTACGGACTGCAATATAAATTCTGCATAATCATAGCCTGGCTATCTGTTCAATCTGGCGTAGCACACCTGCTCGCTGGTACTCTAATCTCAATTTGGCAGATATGACCTCTTTCAAGTTACCATGTGTTAGGTAATTTCATTTGACCTATTTGACAAAGTGTACACATTTGGACCTGTTGATGATGTTAATGTGATTGACGAGTGGGCGGACTCTATCTAAAGAAAGCTGCATGCCCTGCCGAGCTTTAGTGTTGGGCTTGCCCAAGAAACAACCAGCCAAAAAAAAAAAAAAAAAAAAAAACATTATTGGAGAGTAGAAAACAGGAAAAGAGATATGCTATCATATATTCACTGATCTTGATATGTCCTTTGATTCTCTAGCTAGCAATTTAAGAGCATAACTGTTGTGGTAAAAGCTTTATGCTTACGGGAGCATGAACTGTAGCAAACACATTTTTCAAAGCTATTGAAATGACACTAAACTTTAGGATTCATGAATATACAAACAAATGAGAACTAGTACATCTTTGTAAATATTAACCAATACTGCCGGCAGTCTATACGTCTAATAAAAATGTTACTTGCCCTCAGGAACAGTATAATCCCTTAAAAAATAGACAACTCAAATGATAAGACATTAAATGAAAAATACAGCACCTATAAATAAGCAGAATAAAAACCAAACTATAAATGCAAAATAGCAATAAAACCAAGCTACAGTAAATCATAGTATTACACTACTTTGTGAGAAGATTAATGTAATGGTAACGCATCAAACAGCTTAAAGAAGGGTGTCAGTTGTGCACTAGTAGTGTGTGCAAGTAGATACGAAATATGACCCCACTCATTGGAAATACTGAACACTCCTCAGTCGCACACACTTGTGCACACTTCATGTGCACACGCATGATATTGACAGGCGTGTGTGTACATGCACCCACACGCTGCTGCACACACACACACACACACACACACACACACACACACACACACACACACACACAAAGGGGAGGCAGTAGGCTGACAGGCACTGAGGGCTTGTGTGGGATAGGGAGGAGGTGATATGCCTTATAATTTGTAGTGTATACAGTAGAATTCAATGCAAAAGACTTATATCCCTGGATACAGGATAGACTGGAGGAGAGTGGTAACTACTCATACCAGGGTTGGGGTGAATTCACTTTGATCAACAGAAAGTACAGATTAATCAAGTACTGTACATTGCATTTTATTCGCTAAAACCCATTTTTTTTCAGTCAATTTCATTATTGATAATTCTTAAATTTAACTCTGAGTGAATTGACCTCGACCCTGACTTACATGCAGGCAAATACAAATGCACATGAGACGCACAAACACACGCACAACAAACATACACACACACACTCTTCCTGATTTGGCCTATAAAAAGATGTGTGTTTGTGAACAGAGAAAATTTGTCGGTGGTGCAGACACACAGTCACGCACACACTTGCTCTCACACACACACGCTCACACACACACTCACCCAGCAGGTCCAGTGCTGAGGTAAAGCTGTGACGTGCACAACCTAAAACAAGAGACACGTAAAAGTATCACCATGTCAGACAGCTACAGTACTACGTGAATTCATCGTATCGTATTTCAACAACGCAACATTATTCCATTCTAATTTGTTTTTTTTTTTTTTAAAACAGTAACTTGTTATTCTCTTATTTTCTGTTCTTATTCGGTACTAATTAAAAATGCTTCCTAAAATTCCCTATTTTGTACTCTTTAGAGTCAATAGACTGTGCAATCTCTTATTGGCAACCAAATTGCAATATCAAAAAAAGAGATCATCCTTCATCCTTAAAAGAAGGGTTTAAGGAGGCAAACGAGGGTTTCTTCCTTTCTTCCTTCCTCTTCAGATGAGTGCGTGTGTTTGTGAGGAATTAAGAGATCCTTCTGGCCATCACATGGCTGTCAGCAGGATAGGATATGGGACACAACAGGTCAAAGTTCATCTTTCTTACATCAGTAACCATGGCAGCTCAGCCGGCAGGCCTTCCACTACCCTCTTAAGAGTGTAGGAGTGAGATAAAAAAGAAAACATGCTGCCTTTGAGAAGAGAACATACACACACACAAACACACACACCATTTTGGGTGTGTATACAAACACACACACACACACACACACACACACACACATTGGTGCACACTGACACAACCCCTTACATACAAACGCACACACACACACACGCAGTGAGTGAAAAAGGCAAAGGGTTTGTAACAGTCACTCTACAGTGTGAAAAATGAGGCGTCTCACTGAGTGAGGGGAGGTTTGTGGACACTTGGGAGGTGAGAAGAAGAGCGGAAAAAATCTCCTTTAAGAAAGTGAGAGTTCTTGTAAGAGAGTTCCTGTCTCTATCTATCATCTATCAGTGTCTATCACTGTGACAGCTGCTGTGTCAGGCCTTGCCTGTGTTACTGAGTCCAGGTTTCAACCCCAGCTGTGGGTCAGACCCCAGCTCAGGACTAACCAGTCTGGTGCACCAGTGGCTGGTGATAGGGGGAGGTACAGCAGGGCCGGAGGCCAGCAGGACGGCTAAGTGCTTTTCTCAGTACAAAAACAAAACTCAGTTTAAAAAAAAAAGGAGAGACACGTAAGTTCTCTTATTTTGTTCTTCTAGGTATTCAGTATATCTTCTTTTTAAGGGTTTTGCCAACCACTCTTTGTTTCTTTCCTCTTTTCGGAAAGCTTTTATGTAATAAAAATGGCTGCTGAGCTTGACTTTGGCTGTGTCCACTCTCCGACTGGAACAGAGCAGGAGGGGTCCAAGGTTAGAGGTTGTGAGGTTATGAGACAAGAGGGATGAAGGATGATCAGGGGGAGCTAGAACTCCCACTCTGAGGGATCCTCTTTGCTGGCAGCCTTCTCCAGCCTGTGAATGATGTTATTGAGATTGGCTGCTTTCTTCTTGCGCAGATTGTTGTCCCTGGGGTTTCTGGCAGGGCCAGAGGCTGGGATGTTAGTACTAGAGGCAGAGCTACTGGAGGAAGCCTCTGTGAGGCTGAAGAGCCCCAGTCCACTCTGTCCACAGCTAGAGCCTGGCCCGGCTAAGCCTGAGGTGGTGCAGTCTAGCTGGGCAGGGGAGTTATTAGAGCCCCCTGCCTCAGACTCAGCCTCCATGTCATGGTCTTTGCACGCTCCTCTGTGATCCTCCAGGCCGATGCCCAGTCCCTGGCGTGTCTCCACTGTGCCCTCAGATTCTGTCCCATCACAGCTGTCCCCCTCCCCTGATTTGGACCCGCGGAGGGAAGGAGAGCCCCCCTCACTGCCCGGCCCAACTCCTCCAGCTGCCTGGATCTCCTCTATGAAGAGCTCTCGCCGGATACGTGACCTGATAAAGACACACAACTTCAGTCACACTACTCAAATCCTCAAATCCCTCAAAAATTGTAGATTTCTTTGAAAAAGGTAACTAGATTTACTTAAATGACCACAAATGCCCTTTGAAGAGCAGCTAGTGATGCAAACACTAGCGGGGAACATGTCTCTTATCCAGATGCTGACCTGTAATTATGGAACCAGTTGATGACAGTACTGGTCTTTAGGTTGAGCTGGGAGGCCAGCTCCTCAATGGTTTTAGGAGAAGGATAGGGCTTCTGCTGGTAGGCCTTTTTGAGGGCCTCCTTCTCCTCAGGGCCTAACACCACCCTGGGCTTCTTCAGATGCTGCTGTCCTGGGCTCTGGGAGCCCTGGATGTAATCAGGCCCCACTATGCCCGAGTCCACAGAATGACCGTCACTCAAGGAGCTCAGCCGCCTCTTCATGTAAGCTGAACAGTGACACAAAACAAGAAGCAGAGGTCAGTACCTCAGAAAAAACATTTATGTAATGAAGCTTATAGGGAATGAATAATAAAATTACATCTGTAGCTGAATGGTGACCACATTTTGAATCTCAAATTTAAGTGATTTCTTTACACTATGTGTTATGGCTAATATAACCTTTATTTACGTGTAATCTTCATGTAAAGTAGAACTAGTCCAGTCCAAACACTGAACCACAGACAATTAGTAGACGACTTGCAACAAATAGTCAACTACTCTAGAGAAGAGTTATCAGCATCAATTGGACATTCATTTTGAACAACTTTCCATTCTTACATGGTATAAATTCACTTCAGCTTCTCAAATATGACTGCTGACTTTCTCTTCTATGATATGATAGAAGATGAGTTTGGGACTATTGGACAAACATCATGTGAGAAGGACATTTTTCTCAGTTTATTCTTAACTGAACTACATTGATTGTCATTTATTATAAGTAGTAAAACCATTTCAAGATTTGGGTTGAATGTTCTTGTTTATCAGAAGTTGGTCTCATCTGATGTTCGGTGTTTGACAAAAGCACGGCAAATTCCTGTTACCCATTGTGCATCAGACATTGGTTGTAAAATTAAAAAAAATACTCTGGCCATCCTCTCCAACAGCCACTAGGTGGTGCTATTGTCTTTCTCAGGAATTCTAACAATAAAAGCATCTCTTCCATTTTACAGCAATCAAGCAGCACCATTCACTCCGGGCACCAGCAGCTGAAAATGAACAGCTCATGGCAGCTTTGCATGAGGTTGACATTTTCTCAACCCCAATACATGCTGCCAGATATATTAGTGTTGCAGGGGAAAACCCCTCAGAGCAAGGTTAGACCACTCTGAAAGTTGTGCGCTCCCTCGCAGGCTTGTACCACAAGGGTGAGAGGTCAAATATGGTTACTCTAGACTAGGTCCTTTCCTCTGGGCTCTGCTCTTGGCCAGGACAACTCCCTATTGCTATTTGGATGCATTACTTTGGGGTCAATAATCTAAAACAAAGTTGAATGCCGAGTAACCCCACCCGCCCAGCCCCCCGAACATGCTGGTGTAAGGTCAGTTTTGTTTTTTGCCCTTGTGTGTGGTTTGCGTTATCAAGAGGGTAAACTGATCCTGGATGCTTGTGCCTACTGGCAGGTTCATAAATGCGAATCCATCGCTACAGAAAGGGCTTCAAGTGGGCAGTCAGGGGTCACTCCGAGGTAGCTGCGAGGAGGGTGAGGGCTCTCGGCTTTGCTCATTCTTAAACGTATCGTGCAAACAGAAGGGAATAAATAATGATGGGGCGATAGAGCGGGCTATGCGCTAACAAATGATAAAAATACGAGCTTATAGACACTGGTGATTATTATGATGATGACGATGATGAAGAGGAGTGCTGATGACTGTGAGTAAGCAGGCCCCCGGCAGTCCCCTAGCTGTCACATCTAATACAGTATGTGATGTCTGCAGTCCTGATTGGTACTGACATCACACCAAGATGACTGTGATCTGCACAACATGCTCTGCTGTCCTGCACAAAGGATATTGTGTGTGCAGATGTGCATGTGTAATTCAAAGGCTGCTGAATGTATTTATAAAATAAATGCATGCTTAAGCAGATAACATGAAGGTTTTCTGTCAGTCTTTTTGTTTGTTATCTCAGTAGGCATCCTGCTTTGTATGAAGCATGCATTTATTTTTCGTCACAGAGCTTTTCCTACACACCTTTCTTCTCCAAGCGTTTCATGTCCATAAGTTTCTCCACACTGTGTGGGTCCTGGAGCCAGAGCTGCATGCGGACGAAGGGCTCTCTGCCCTTCAGGCTGAGCTTGTGCCAGGGTTTGGGCCTGGCCAGCAGGTCTGAGACAGAACCCTGAGTCAAACCTAGGATAGTCTCCCCAAACAGACGCTGGCCTGGTTTGGCAAAGAGAGGGGGAATGAAACGGTCATTTCAGGTAATGGATTCAAAAGCTGAATAATTCATCGATAGGGAGGGGAGAGAGGAAAGAGAGACTAAACCGCAGAGACAGCTCCCCCTGTGTTTCTTACCAAGATTATTATCAGTCAGCACCTCCTTAACCTTCTTGGTGATGGCGTAAGTGTCGAGCTCAGGAGACATTGCGACCATTTCCTGGATGCTGAGACCTGAATGCCCAGGCAGAGGCAGCGGGGTGCTGGGCTGAGACTCCCCACCTAAGGGATCCTCAGACAAAGGTTTGAGACTGGAGGACTGTGAAGCGAGTGGATCTCCTGCAAGGCCGTTGACAGACTCTTCGGCTGAACTGAGAGGTGATTCTGGAGCAGGGCTGCAGCTTGCTGATGTCTTGGGAGTACCCTCTGCTTGAGGAGAACAGACAGAGCGAGAAAGATCGTGCAGGTTAGAAGACATGTTACTATGTAAGAAAACAGAGTTTCATCTCCTCTCCCTGTTGGGTTTAGGAGGGACTTCAGTCAAACTAGATCAATTAATTTAATTCCAGTTAAACAAACAGCAAAAGGTGCTTAAGGTTTCAGTTTGAAGCTTTTTGGGCTTCCTCCTCCTATTCCTTCATCTCCCTGTCTGTGTCTGTGTAGTACTGCTGTGCAGCTCAGCAGGCTGGAAGAGAGCAGTCATGAGGAGCTGTCAGTGTACATTAGCTGCTGTTTACACCCCCAGAGAGAAAGACAGACACGCACATGCACGCACACACACACACACACACAGACACAGAGCTGCCATCTGGCGCTGCAACACTAACTTGTCTATGACATGACATGAAAACCAGCAGCTTGCTGGCTGACACTGCCACAGCACTGAGGATGGGGAGGGGGTGGTCGTGGGAGGAGGGGTGAAAGGGAGGGGAGGAGGAGGAGGAATGGGGGATTGTGGGGTGAGTGACAGGCTGACAGTAACAACTAGCCACTAGCTCTAATCAGGCTTTCAGAGTAATACTCTTGCCCAAGGAGCCTGGTTGTGTGAATCCATATAGTCTACGTGCAGGTGGGTGTTGGTGCATGTTATTTGTTTACCTTGGTTCTGAGCTTGCTGGGTGTGTGTGTTTTGCCCCTGGTCTCCATTGAGCCACGGCTGCATCCGGAGGTATGGCTCTCTGCTCCTCTGGTTCAACTTGTTCCACGGTTTGTGTCGAGACAGACTGTCACTCAATATTCCCTGAAACACATGACCAGAGAATGGCTCAGACTTGAAACCACTGTGGGCTAGAAAACCAAACTAGAGCACGGGCAGAAAAGCAAAAAGCACACACACACGCACACACACACACACACACACACACACACACACACACACACACACACACACACACACACACACACAAAAGTTCCTCCTCACCTCTTTGGAGTCCTCCTGGTTGTGGTTCTCCTCTATGGCCCTGCAAAGGGTGTCTGTGTGCATGTTGCTCCACCACTGCTCCCTCCAGTAACCCACTCCTCCAGAACTTCCAGAGCGGGCCGACCCCTCAGAGCTCCGCCCGAGCCTGAGAGCTCCGTCAGCAGACAAGTCAATCCCTGAAGAAGCCCTGTTCTCTCTCTTCACACTGGAGCTGAAGTCCAAGATGGGAGACGGGGATGACGGGGAGGACAAGAGGGAGCTGGGAGGCTTCTTGAGGGAGAGTGCCAGGGGGTTGTAAGGGGGGAGCGGAGCAGTGAGTGGGGAGCTCAGGAGCTCCCTCTGAGATAGTGATGCTGTGGAGGAGGAAGAGGAGGCTTTGAGAATGGGCTCCAGTGCAGCCTGCTGGGCCTCCATCTCTCGGCGAGCTTGCTCTAGGATGGAGCGGATAGCCTCATCTGATCCGCTGCCCCCTCCTATCCCGCCTCCGCCCCCTCCTTTCAGTCCTCCATACGAGGGTTGAGCATGGGACAGGTCTGTTGAGGGAGGAGAAATGGGCCGTCATGTGACATGTCAACCAGCACTCACAGCCACAATATGTAATCGGCACTTCCTTGAGTCTTCTGCAGATGAGGAAAGAAAAAAAAAAAAAAAACGACTCACCTGCTTTCTGCACCTGCAGCTCTCTTTTGGCCTGCTCCAGAATGGACTTAATAGCCTCATCTGAACCCGCCTCTGGGGTGCGGACGCGGGCAGTAATGTTTCCTGGAGGGAGAGGAAGAGGGAATGGGAGGAGATGAAATATCTTGTCAGATTAAAAATCAGAGAACCAACTACAGAGCAGGTTTAAGAGGACGATAACGGGAGCCCATAAGGACATCAAATAATTACACCATAGCACAGCACAAAGAACAACATTCCCACCACTGAGCTACAAGGCGACTACACTGGAGGGATTGTCATAATTTCTCTGGTCCCTTTGGAGCTCAAACATGCACACGTGCCACAGGGTTCGTACAGTAAAAGCTCCCCACAGAATAACAACTACCAATAAAATCCCTAAATACACATGCTGGCTTTTCCTTTGACGCAAGTCGCTGGAACTGTGCGGTTACCTTCAAGGCACATGTATATCTGTATGCCTTCCAGCAAATTAATAAACGCACACACAAGAGCACACACACGCACGCATGCACAGCACACACACATACACACCACAGATACAGTTCACCCCGACACAAACATGCCACACAGACAGAACGTGCTACAATCTCTGTGTGTGAAGGGGACAGACCTGTGTGTGAAGCTGTATTGGAGAGGGCTCTCCGCTTCGGAACATCCTGAAACACTCGGCTAAGCTGGGGCTGGCCTGAGCCCTCTGTTAAAAACAATATACCACACACTATGTTACACCACTTGTGTGTTTTTGTCTTTTATAGCTAGACTATATGGTGCCCTATAATTCTTTGCAAATATAAGGAAAGTGTGGATACTTCCATCTAATGCACATTATAGTACCATAAACGCATTGATCTTCACCATCTGTGGCCCCAGTAGAAATCAAACCTCTACCTCTAACAGGAATATTAAACCACTACAAAGACAATAGTGGGGGATTAATCATTTAATAGTACATACTAAACAGGGGCATAATTAATGCAGCCTTATTTTTGACACTGACTGTCTAGAACTAGTGTGGTAGACTTTGCAATATTTTCTTGTACCATTGAGACCACATTCAATCAGAAATGTCCTGATGCGTTAACAAAAGCAGGCCCAGGCTAATCGAATCTACCCGTAGTTAACAGTACCCCTGCCTTCCTCCTAGTTCCCACCAATCAATACTATTGATGTGTGAAAGGTTTCTGTATTGACCACGATAGCGAGGAGAGGCTCTTGGGATCAGTGCGTGCCTAGGAACTCACTCAAAACACACAGGTGTGGCACAGGATGGGAGTTAGGAAAGAGAAAGAAAAATAAAAAGCTAGTCCATATTGACAAGCTAATCAATGGCTGTGCTGGGCTGTGTACACACACACATGCAGGACACACACACACAGACTCTCACGCACGCACAGAAGCATTAAAGATACACTGACTCACCTCTCTGCCGTCCCTGGATGCTCCGCAGTGCAAGGATGTTTTGCTCATCAGCGAGGAACTGCCTCATCTTGTGGAAGGGCTCCTTCCCTCGGATCGTGAGCTTGTTCCACGGCTTTGGTCGGGCCAGGATCTCACTGACTGAACCCTGGGACAGTCCCAGCACATAATGGCCAAACACACGCTGGCCAATGTTGTGCTTGATCAGCTGCTCTTTCACCTGCCGGGCACCCTGGCAATCTCTGCCGTGTCCATGTCCTCCCCGTCCAAAATACTTCCTGTGGTGGCGTCAGAGTGGCTGGGTGATGGGGATGGGGCGCTGCCAGCGGTGCTGCTCCCGTTAACAGGAGCAATGTCTGGGCTGGCTGGTGGCGGCTGGGGGCTGCTGGCTGCCAGAGGGATAGCAGCAGAAGCAGAGCCAGGGGTGGAGGTAGGGATGGAGCTGAGGGTTGGGGTGAAGGGGGTGAACAGTAAAGCCCCACTGGGGATCCCAGATGACTCCTGCAAGGCTTTGGAGTAGAAGGTCTGGAGCAGCTGCCGCTGGATCAGGGAGTTCAGAGCCATCTTACCACCCACCAGGGGGAACATGGGGGAGTAGAAGTCCTGTCCAATGCCCGTAGGAGTAAAAGGGTGCGTTTCGCTGCTGCTGGTGGTGGTGGCAGTGTTGAGGGGGTCCGTATGAGTGCGAGACAGGGGGAGCTGGGAGGAGGAAGGAAGAGAGGGAGGGGGAGGAGGGGGCGAGGAAGAGAGGTCGCTGGGCAGGGTCTCCTCCTTCAGCGTGGACTCTTCTGTCCCTTTTCGCCCGGCTGACCCTACAAGAAAGGTCAAACACACCATGCATTATGGGGGAGTCAACAAAAAAGGGGTTCCAAAAAACAGAGAGGAAAAAAATTAACAAAAGTTGAGAGTTATCTTAATCAAGTCTTTTCCAAATTAGTGAACTTTGTTTTCCTTTTTTGCCAACCCCCCCAGACAAAGTGCCCATGCATTTGTGATTTCAACCTTTCTTGTAAGCCACAGCCTGGAAGAAAAAAAAGGACAAACAAAACAATTGACACTGTGCCACTTAGGCAGATTAGCTTGGCCCCCGGCTCAGTCTCTCTCTCTCTCTCTCGCAGGCACAGTGGAAGCAACTGGACAGGGTAAAATGATGTCCTTAGATAGCCAATACACCATGCAAGTCCTCTTCCATGCTGCTGCAGCGTGTTCCTAAACACTGAATTATTCCATTGTAGATGCAGTATCATAGTCTTTAGTTCATAAAAAAATACATCCAGGGAAAAAAATTGGAGCAATAAAACTCTTTTGAAAAAACATTTTTTATAGCTGAACAGAAAACAGATGCATGTCACCAACAACAGAGACCATAGAGCTCCACTGACTCTGAGTAACAGCCTTATTTCACTTCTTGAAGAGTTAGACTGATTATATTTCTTACATTCACCAAAACAAATAGAGAAATAAACTATATTTTCTCAGTCTTGTAACTACTAGAATCCATCTTGATGATAAGCGCTGGGAGAAATATCATTCTAATGCATAACCATTGAGACTTAACATGATTGAGTAAGACAGTAAGCTCCCCTTACTGTGAATGTTAATCAATTCAAAGCTATTCAACTATTCAAGCCTAAAGCCATGACATTTCAAACCCATAAACACTGTTGCAGAGGGCAAGACTCCCGATGTAGGGGCAATAGTATGGTGTCCTCATTTCTGTGTACCGCAACTTTTTTTACTGCTCAGGTTGACCTCCTGCTGCTGAAGACAACAGATATGCATTTCTTCCTCTCCATGAAGTGTGGGATCAGAGATAACATTTCTGTAGCATGATAAAGTCTTGAATTTATTTTGTACATTGAATACCCAACATTGCTATTTATTCCAAAAGAAAATCAGAAATGGTTAAGTATTCTCAGAGAAAAAGAATCTAAAAGCATACATACATTTTGTATGCACTACCCTGCGACCTCTTCACAGCCTTACCTGGATCCGAGCCCTCACCTAAGCTCCCATGAATTCTGGACTCAACTTCTGTGGGCATTTGCTGGTCTGAGTGAAGGCTTTGCGAAGACCAGTGTTTGACCAGTGTTGACTCCAACCCTCACTGTTACCTTACATTTGGATAGACTTACCGCTGAGCTCGGTGTTGGCGATACGCAGAGCGGCGCTCTCAGATTGTAGACTACGGTTCCTCTCCAGCAACAGCACCTCCAGAGGTTTGGATGAGTCCTGATGGAGGGGACAGGTGGAACAGAAATTAAAATGAGACTTTTCAAATTAACTTCGCTCTGACCTCAGGCTTGAAATGCTCATTTTTGCTGACCTAGTTGTATAATTTTGTTTTATCAATAACTTAATTGCCACTATTACAACGTTGTGTATCAGGTCAACTAAAGGTCATTTATGTCTGTGGATTGTCACTTTTACCTGCACAGAGTCAGTTGTCCCAAATTCCATAGACTTGAGGATACTGAGGAGAGAGAGATGGAGAAAAAAAAAAACACTCCATATGAACAAAGACACATCTATTGGGTATGTTGGCTTTTCTATTTCTGTCTCTTTAAGGACAAAGAAAAGATGGAGTGGCAGGGAGCAAGAGACAACATAAAGCTACAGATATACCAGCTTCACCTTCATAAGGACGCTCAATTGAGTTACACATCTTAAATGAAGACACGCATCTTGTTTAACATGGTTAAAGACATCAAACACATGCAATAAATAGATCTGTGCTGGACACACTCATGCACACACACACACACACACACCACTGTGCGTGCTGCTCACCTCAACTCCTTCTTCACCTCCTCATAGTCAGCTTGCTTCTGTAGTTTCTCCTCTAGTTCCTGTAGATTACACAGATGAAGCGACATGAAAATGAATGAAATAATAAAAAGCAATCCTTTGATCTTTATGTGTCATGTACTTATTTCAGTGACTTAACTCAAGATAAGAGAACAGAGCAAGGAAATGTGAGAATATAGTTACAGGTGTGATCAGAATACACAACAAAGCAGGAAAAAGACAAGTATACAGAAATAGTGTTACTTCAAACTAATAGCAAAAATAGTTGCAAATAACTTAAATACTCAAAAAAAAGCCCCCCCAAAAACCCACTGTAGCTGTGTGTTCTGTTAGTACCTTGAGAATGGCGGTCTTGCTGCTGAGCTGCTGCTCCAGCTGTGTGATCTGGGAGCTGGTGGTCTCTCGGAGTTTGGTCAGGCTGGCCTGCAGTCTCTGGACGTCCTCCACCAGCTGGGCGGTCTCCCTTTCTTTGGCCCTGAGCTCCGCCTCCAGATTTGAGTGGGATGCCACCTCAGCCGCCTGTTCCTAAAGTCCAAAGAGGACAGCAGTTTAATCTAAAGTGCAAAATAAATCCCAAGCAAGTTTTTATAAAACCACCCAAAGTCCTGCTTTCTTATACATTCAATAAATCACTACAGCAATCAGTATTTCTATGCCAGACAGAGACTGATCTATGTACTGATTATTGTTTCAAAAGGTCTTCTCCTTTAAATCAATAATCAGAGGTCGGTCATTAACCAATCTCAACCACCCAGCACTGAGGGATCAATAAACAGATACTTTAGTGTGTTAACTAAATCTCACCCCTACAGTCTGTTTTAATCAATACACCTATGCCAACTTATCAACCTTTCTTTGGAAATCAATACCGTCAACAAACAGTCAGCAAATCAATGCATTATTGGTGACTCCAATGTTTGATCTTTAAGATCAGTGACGACAGTAGTCCATAAATTGAAGCTTTAATCAGCCGATTGCCTGGAGAGTAAAAAGGCCAAGTTGATCTTCAGCCTATCAATAACTGTTTGTTAGCCATCCAGTAAATCAGTGCAGCAGTGAAATGTGTTACCGTGTCAGGGTCGGCCTTGGTCGGGCTGCTGAGCTGCTGGGATTGGTTACTCAAGGATAGCTGCTCTCTGAGTGACTCCGCCTCTCTCTGAGCTGCCTCTGCTCGCTGGAAGGACAAGAAGCAAAATTAAAGGAAAGTGTACTAGTTTGTAGATTTTAACGCTGTCAGACATTATCAATGTGATGATCAATTGTTTCTGAAACTCATCTCAATTTAGAGTGGTTGGTGATTAAACATTAATGATAATTTTCTTCGGATTCTTCTACACTGCACAAGTGTTAGGCAAGTGGCCTTCCAAAAAGTTTTTCCATTACATCTTCTACCAGCCAACTGCATGTCTGTGTGGACAGGAAGTGCACCCCCTTCCAGCATAAACAAATATATACTACAGAGTGGAGGAGGGCAGAGGGATTGCAAAGTAAGTGTGGAACGATGGCCAAGGGTGGATTTTTCCTTAATTGGAAATATTAAATTAGTCCTGAGAATTGAGATGATACCCGATGCCTCGTATTTATGGCCGAAGCGCCATGCTCCAGTTGGGAATCATCTGCAACCCTGGCCAACTTGCCATCATTAGGAGTTACAGGGAGCCGATTCCACAGCGCACCTAATTGCAACCATATTGAGAGCTGTTATTGACTGGGTGGGAGTTGGACTGCTAGTCGCAATAGAAAAATCCTGTTTTCCATTTTCTCCTTATAAAAGCGTATAAAAAGTCTGTGACTGAGCTGGAGGCCATGCTGTCATCCTCTGTAAACCTCAAATCAGAAGTGTGAATAGTGTGTGTGTGGCATTATAATCGGAGCACTAACCTTTAGGCCAATATTAACATTACATGCCTATGCTACCCCTTTAGCCACAAATCATACTCTTGGGCTAATAATGAAAGTTAACAACAATGACATTAACAGATACCACCGGAATATTTACAACACAAGGGCAGAGGGCGCGCTAGGGGGGTTATTTTAGATGGATGGGTTCAGTAGGTGTGTAATAAACATGTAAAAACGGCAGCCCTCAATGTGATAACCAACTCATTATTTGTTAATATAAGCCACATTTAGAAGATTTAGAAGGATCGGGCTGGTGATGTTCTATGTTCTGTGTATTGGTCCATCTCTCAATACTTTTCAACTTTCCAAGCCTCTCTCTGCCCAAAGCCTGTTTGTTGCTAATGAAGAAGTAAATCTTTTTAAAAAGGGTCAAGAATATATAGTTTCATTTTTAAGAAAAAAAAAAAGACTAAATAATCTCCTGAACTGGCACTGTAGTTTTAAGAAAATGTTACTCAAACAAGATTAAATGGTGTATTTTGGGGGGGACTATTTTCAGCCGCAGATTAATACAGATTTCATGCTCTGTGCAGGATGTTGCATGTGGAATCCACTCAAAATAACCTACAGTGGCCATGTTCATCCTAATGAAGGAACACGTCACCATGTGTAACTTCATGGCTCATTGATGTGTTTTTTTGGCCAACAATTGTTCGTTTTGTTGACAGGAAGAAAAAATATTGAACATTACCAAACTAGATCCTTTAAATCAATTTATTTTTCCATGCAAAAAATGTTATTTTGACGGTCTCAGATAAAGAAGTCTGTTGCCTTCTATGCATTTTATCAGTAAAACCTGTGGAGTCTGGTGTGACGGCCAGTGTGGACAAGGGTGTGTAAAAATGTGCGTTCAGGACTGTTGAGCAGTTTACCTGATTGGCTCTTTCCAGGTCCGTCATCACCATCTCAATCTCATCGGCCCTGAGAAAGACATTTGACATTACAACAGTGATGTGACGGCAGTCAAACACAGCACAAAAATAAAAACAAGGAATGGATGAATCCCAGGACGGATAGAGCACTCTGCCCAGCACACGTCACGTGTGTGTGCGATTGTTCGGAGAAAACACATTTAGAGAATGCCGGTGTCGTGTCCATTAAGCTACTGTCTAAATTTCACCTTAATCCATTGATTGTGAACTCTATAACCCAAACAGCTTGTATGTGTGCGTGCGTGCATACATGTATTTAAGTGTGTGTGTGTCTATGTGTGTGGGTGTGCGCATGTAAGCCCCTAAACCCGGACCACACTAAAACAGAGGGATTACATTAATAGAGCTCTAAGTCCTAATACAGCAGACTAATCTGCTATGAAGCTGTGTGATTGTGTCTGACTAATGGTCTGGATGGAGGCCATGGTTCACCTCTCACTGGCTAGAGGTCAGACAGCAAGAATACATCCCCATAATACCACACAACATTGGACTTTGGAGAAATTGTTAAAGAACCCTCTTTAATGAGTGACGTGAATACCTATCGCTTCCCTGCAAGCAATGGCTGACGTGGAAAAAACTTCAGACACATAACGATGGAGAAACGCAGTGAATGTTAATTCTTTGTGAGCCTTGCATTAAATTTCAGGTTATACATGCGCCTAAATAATTGCCTAAATATGATTACCCTCTCTGTTAATTAAGTTGTCAGAGTGCGTTTGTGAGTGCGCCCTGAGATACATTTTAAGGACGTTAAAATGAACAAATGCGTGAAAATCCTGATAGAACTGGATGGTGTTTGATGCAGTGCAAAGACGCAAAGTGTATGCATGTGTGTTTAAGTTATTACTTGATAAGAAAACATGGGTGGCCTTGAATGCAAAGATGTGAGCGCATATGTGCACTACTTTGTCCATTAAGAACCTTTTGATTTCACTGCAATCTTTTGATAGTGAACCCAATAACCCACGCAGCTTTTGTATTTGTGTGTCACAGTATGAGAAACAGTGTTATGTCCCATAGGCTTGAGTACTACTGATTTGAATGTGTTTAACAAAACAGACACAGTTGATATTAGGTCAACATTGTGCCACAGGCAATGCAGCAAAAAGAATCAGATGTGGGTGGGAGAGCTTTTCACTCTCCGCTTTTATTCTTTCCCCAACAGTTAAAAGGATCTAGTATGCATTTAAGCAACATAATAGTACACTACCTCACCAGCTTTTATCCTGTCTTAAGCTATAGTGTGCGGGACCCACGTGCGCACACAATCGCACTCCCGCACACACAAATGTAAGGTCAGAGAGCCAACAAGCCAGAAAAGCTTGTAATGGAGAGCGTTTATGGGTAGTAATGCAACCCAAATACATCACTGCTCCTGCTCCAAATGTGATCATTTAATCAAAGTACAGATGCACAAAGTCTTCTTAAATAACCTTTGGATTTGGCTGTATTTGGGAATTATAAAGGCAAAGCTAGAGGCTGAGGGCCAAAGCAGATCACAGGGAAGGGATTTTCTGCATATCCTGATACAGTCAGTCAGTCGCTGGGCAGGGCAGGAACTGTCCGTGGCAGCGAATGCACCCGGTGGAATGAATTCATCAAACACTGAACAGTAAAGGGAGGGTCCTTTGTCACGGTAAATCCTGATTTTATGCCACCAAAATGTACCTACAAAGCTCCGTACAGCAGCCACAGGGAGGAGCTATAGAGTAGATGCACAGCTGTGCTCAAAAAAATCGCTTTTGCACACGAACAACACAAGCTTGCACAAACACGCACACACACACGCACGCACACACACACACACTTTTGTGCCATGAAAGCCAATGGGTGCACCCAGTGACATCAGTGAGTACTGTAGGACTTCTGAAACCAGCACAGTGCCTCTGAGCCCCTACTGTACTTCCTCCATCTCAGACAGGCCTTTTCATCTCTTATCATCTTCTCTCTTGCTCCTCACTCAGCCGCTCCTTTTCTTTTTCACCCTCCGCCTGCCTCCATTCTTTCCCCCTCAACCCGTTCCCTTCCCATTGCCCTCCACTTTTTCCTCCTTTCATCTTTTTTTTCCCTTCCCCCTTTCCACCTCCCCTCTCTCTCATCTTTCGCTCTCTCTTCCTCGGCCTCTGTCCTCGGTGCCAGCAGGATATTCCCCTGATTTAGATTTTCATTTCCCTCCTCTATCACACTCTTATCCCCTCTTCCTCGCTGTAGCCTCCAGCCCGACTTGCTTTTTGCCCTCTAGCTTTCATCACTCCATTCCTTTTCTTTCCTTGGCTTTCTCCACATTGCGTTTTCACAGCGTGTTACCTTGGGGATTTCAAGGAGGCTTAAAAAGAAGCTAGCTGCGAGAGAGCGTCTGTGTGTATGTATGTGTGTGTAAAGTGTGTGTGTGTATGTGCCATTTTGTGTCTACGTGTACCCGAGATGGACACAGGAAAGGCTTATTGACCGCTGCCTAATTATCAGCAATTAAATGCTTTTCCCAAAATGGCATCAAGCCTTTATACGCAGATAAAGCTACACACACAAACACACAGAGGAGCATGCACACGAGCGCACACATACACAGAGCATCCTGTGGGGCTGGGGATCAATATATCATTAATCTTTAACAGGGACTAAACGGGTAAAACGCGGCCAGCCAGACCCTCACAGCGCCAACACAGAGAGGGGGCTACGCTACATCTGCAGGCCCGCCTCCCGCTGAAGCTCACACACTCTGGGCACTGCAACATCGACCAAATTCTCAGGGAGTGTGTGTGTACGTCCCTGTGTGTTAGTGTGTATTTTAAAAGGCAGATTACCCAAATGCAGCAAGAGGATGGGGGATTTGTCACGCAATGTCCTCCTTAGTGGAAAGTTTAGAGCAAGTGTGTGAGTGTGTGTTAGGGCGTGTGTATGAGAATGTGTGTCTGTGTGAGAAAGTGCTTGATATGTATGGCGTTTGTGTTTTGCAGTGCCAAAATATATGCAGTCAAAGGGTTAAAAGTTGTGTTCAGCCAAACACTGGCGATTTGCTCAGCCAAGCAGTAAACGGGGGAAGGACTCCAAGGACTGGGAGGGTGCAGGGTTAGAGAGGGTTTGTGTGTGCTTTAAAGCGTTGCATTAAAATTTCAGATCACAGCACGCCACATAGTCAAGGACCCTGACTGCCTCAGGCTCACGAGCGAGTGTGTGTATTTGTATGCGTGTGTGAAAGAGAGAGAGAGAGTGCTTGTGGACGTGGGACGGCATGTGTTTATTAGCTTCTGTAAGCAAATGGGGCCTACTATATGTGTCTTTTCAAAACGCGTTTTCTTCTGACATAAAAGGAACAGACAAGGACGGAAAAAAAAAAGAAAGAAGGAAGTGTAAAGAAATGGGAGAAAGTAAAGGAAAGGTCCAATATAGTCATGAGGACAGAAAATAAAAGAGAGAGAGACCCTCTGATAGACTATGAGACCTATTGATCAGTACCATTACACTGCATGTAATATCTTCCTGTGGCCTTTCCTCTTACACTCGCAAAAACGCACAGTGCAGGAGATAAAAGACAAAGTGTGGGAGTGAAGGAGATAGAAAAGGGGAAAAAAAAGTATTGTGAGTGAGAGAGAAGAGGGATCGATCTGTTTTTAACAGCCAATCAATTTAACAACTCTGTTAATGGAGAGACACAGTGAGTTTGGGGCTTGGTGAATGGGGGTGGGGGGAAAACCTTAAAAGCCAAGTTGATACTCTGCCGTACTTTGTGTACAGGGCGTACGCAGGTTGCCCTTGACCATTTCACAAACAGTCTTGGATCTAAAGGAAGAATTACATGTTTTAAGGAAACGATCTGTTTTTATTTTTTGCAACGCACCAATTACTGATAAAACACCATGAAAGGCTTTGTTTTTCTTCCCAGAATCTTAAACTATATGAACATGGCTTGGACGCTCGCGTGGTTTTGGTTCCCGCTACCAACCCTGAGGGAACAAGGGAGTGTGAATGTCATAAAGTGCCACTTTGCGGTGTGGAGTGCTGACATGGAAAAGCTTCTGTTCTCATCCTCGCCACTACTATAAGATCAATAATGATAGATGCCCGCAGCTCAAGTAATTGAAGCTACCTTATCTTACAGGTCCAGTTAGAAGCCTGTGCGGCTTTTAAGTCAGAGATCTCAAAGTGACCCTCGTCCGCCTCTCCTCTCTGTCACGACCCCGATGAATCAGACAGCGCTTTAGCCTACGCCATGCACACACACACAAAAAAAAAAAAAAAAAAAAAAAAATCTCTATTTTGGTGCTTGCTGTGGCGGCAGAATGCATTACAATACCCATCAGTATTTACAGTGCGTGGGTAATGCTGGGATTTGGAGGCTGCTGAGCGTTGTGGGAGACAATCCAGCTGTTAGGGAGAAAAGGGGGGGAGTTTCCAGGCAAGGAGATTCACTAAACAGGATGATTATGTCAGGAACAGACTACAGAGGAGCCAGGGGGGAGAAGTCACCCGCAAAGGCACACACACACACACGCACACACACACACACACACACAGATCAGCAAGACACGTACTTTGCTGTGGAGTCCTCGTCATACTTTGTCTTCAAATCAAAGAGCTCGGCCTGAGTTGTTTCAAGTGCTGGAAAAGAGAGGAAAAGAGTCATTTGTGAGTTTCCCCGTGACAACTGAAATAAAGAACTCGTATCCAAGCATGATCAACACTTTTTTAAAAAGGCTCGAAAAACATAGCACAGCTTATCACTATGAGAAACAGGATCCTACATAGACACACATTTTTCTGACAAAGACGGATTTTGCTGGTGCTGTTCTCAGCGGTTTGAAGTGACAGTTGTTATTTGCTTGTGTTGCCAGGCTACTGTCAGTCCGATCAAACGACACCCACCTAGGCCAGATGAAGCAGATTAAGTTTAACTTCTCAAGAGATCATTCTTTTTCCAATCTTTCGCCATGAATGGAGGTTTAATGAGATTTGAAACAAAGTTTTCAAAGGGTTTAAAACCAGCACTGCCTCCTATCAGCAGCGATGTTGCCATTTCATCCGAGCTGGTTAAAACAGTACCCGGAGTCTGTAAAGACAGAGTGGGCTGGTACCTGTCTGTAGGGACTGGGCCTTGTGTTCGGCCTCTTCCAACCTCGAGGACATGGAGTCCTGGTTCTCCTGGAGTTTCCTACAGAGGCACAGACAGAAGGCGAGAAAAAGAAAGGGGGGAGCAGAAAGTCACAGATAGAGATACTGAGTCAGTAAATCTTGGGTTCACACTTTGTGGCAACTATTCTCTATTTTCCCACCATTTCTGAAGTGTTTTCCCCACTAAAATCCTCCCAACACAACCCACTCCTCATTAAGCAGCCCTATTAGGCAGGAATGTCTGGCCACTGGGGCACACTGCACCACCTGGGGAGAGAGAGAGAGAGAGAGAGAGAGAGAGAGAGAGTGAGAGAGAGAGAGAGAGAGAGAGCAATAGCTGAGTAGAAGGGGGAGGGGGGGGGCAACAGAAACCACAAGGATAAAATAGATTCATTCTTAGCATATAAAAAGTTGGGCTCTGCTGAGAAATTGCCACTGCGTGTAAAAACATCAATAATCTAGCACAAAGACAGTCTTTATGGCACTCTTTGATGCCCCCCTTCTCCGCCAATCTGTCTCTCCTGTCATCTCTATTTTTCTGCCCTCTACTTCATCCTTTCATCTCTCTCTCTCTCTCTCTCTCTCTCTCTCTCTCTCCCTCGCTCCTTGCAGGATAAAATGCATCAGAGGTGCCATCCATTTACTGCCCCTCTCAGACACAGGAAGTCAGCTCTCTACAGACAGGAAGGGGCCTATAAAACACTGACGTAAAGGAAATACAGTTGGACAATTGATCTTCTACAGTGGGTCTGGAAGGGGCAATGAGCTTCAACGCGGCTTCACAACAAACAAGATGACTGACACGAGGGGAAATACGAGATCCGTAACACATGTGTTGTAAACACAAATCTTATAAAAAAAATAAATAAAAAATTTCAACCTCGTGTGGGCCAGAGAAATGATCACTGAGACAGATTTATTCTAAACTGTGTAATGGAGTATGAAAGGATCAGTGGCAATCGTTGCATCGTGCTTTGGAATTTAAGTTTAATTTAAGGGAAATGATCTAAACTACAAGCGTGTCTTCTTGAGAAAAACTGTGACCGTGATACAAAACTTTTATTTATAATATTTCTAAATAATCAGGGGAGTCACTTCCTATGTAAAGAAATAAACTGACGCAGTGGAAGAATGTCTTCCACTTAACTTTTTTTCCCTTTCTCCATTAAAAGGACACGTGTGGCCTTCCATCTTTTTTTGTGTGCAGCGAGTCAAAAGCGAAATTTGTTTCACTCTGAATCACAGTTAGAATCTGTACTCACTTTGTGTTAGTATATCATTATTATATCTGCATGGTGTGACAATAAAAACTGTGCATCAACTTGACTGGAGAAGCTCTCTGTTGGTTTTAACAATTTGACGGTCCTTCATTTCTTAGTTACGATATGTTTTCAGGTTTGATCCATCCATCGCGGCCTTTAACGACAGCTCACCCTCAGTGAAAATGTGCTGTCTCTTTAAGCCCCGAGGCTGTACCAGCTAATCGTATGAGTGCTCATCATTTCGACTCTGCGCACATGTTTATTTATGCCTTTAATTCAAGATAGGAGCACATAGTTATCCAGGATAACTACATTTCAGATTGACGGGTCAATTCTCCCCCTTGCATTTGAAAAACAGAACTTTATGTGGATTCACGTGATAATTTCAACTGGCCACCTCCATGCTTGTCTGGATTTACTGAGCTTTGAAGGAGGAAAAGAAGCCCCATGTCTGTTGTTAAGTGAACCAATATTATGGCTGCACACACCTTGGGCAATTAGATTAATTGTCTTTATACCGAATGGGCTCCTTTCCGGGAAAGGACAGTATCAGAGTGACTCATTCGAGCCTTTGCAAGAGTTAATGCATCGTTCCAGTAGTTAGAGTTTTTTTTTTATGTTCCTAAAATATCTGGCAGCAATTTTGAGCTTATTTATTACAGCCACAGGCTTCCTGTGTATCTGAAAATCTCACACTTCAAAATGCCTTCAAAATGGGTCTGAAAAGGAAGTAGCCTATTTAATCAAAATATATTACTTTGTGTTCAAATAAAGTGACACCTAGGCACATTTTTTTGTCATTATAGTTATTTGGCGTGGCTTTGTTCAGTTACTGTATATTCTCAGACACAGTAGAGGGTTGTGGCAGCAATTATTCGGAATAAAATGGCTGCAATATATTGTGGCAAAGACAGAAAATAGGAGTCTGCGGTGTTGATTCCCATCAAGACAAGAATGGTAAGCACCCACATGACAAAAATGCTGGCATTGTCTTTTATGTAGGTTATTTTCCATTCCTACATTCATCTGCAAAAAGGAAGGCAGTGTCGGGGAAGCAATAAGCAACAATTTGTTGATTAAACCGATAACTATGGGGGAAAAAAAAAAAAACGTCCAAGGACTATTAGCTAAGAAGAAATGATTAAATCATGAATAGCTCTACTAAATTAAGTCAGAAATCTTAAAGCTATCATTCAAAGATTAGAATCATAGCAGTTCTGCCTGAGGGCACAATGACCCAAAGGTTTAAAATGGCAAAATAATGCAGAGGTTGTTACTTTAAGCACGCACACACACACACAAAGTTTTACCTCTCCTTCTCTGCATAGTCGTTGTGTAGCTGGAGATGCTTTTCCTGGGCCAGGTTCTCAGCTTGATTCTTCAGAGACTGCTCGTACTCGCGGATCTTCTCCTTCAAGGCCTTAATGGTCACCTCTGGAGGAGGTAGGATCACAAAGTTGGCCGTTGAGAGAAAAGGAAAGATGAGTTGTAATATGGGCAAATTATGCAGAAAACAGACTATGGCAGTTCCCAAGATGTGAGACATGGCAGTGGTGACGATAATGCTTCTGACGTAGGGGGGGGCTTGACCTTTCCTTAAGGAGCAGCATTTCATATCTTGCATTCTTCCTCTGTCAGCACTGACGAAGGCCCTGGCCCCTATGGCTCCAGCCTAATCTTTACATCCATGAAGTGGTATAGAATATTCAATGTTCACCAACAGAAGATATGCTGTATTCATTAGGACTGCATTAGTGCTGAAACCCCATAACCTGCTGACGGCTGAGCTCTGTATGGGACAGCCTGAAATAAATCTAACACATAACTGGGGTAATAAATAGGCCTCTGTGTGTGTGTGTGTGTGTGTTTCTCAGAGAAAGATATAAGTGAGTGAGACAATGATAAAGAGCACTGCTGCTTGCTGCCTTTGACTGAGGGCTCTTAGCACTTTGTGTGCGTGTGTGTGCGTGTGATTTAAACTCCAGTCTCACCGCTCTGACACATAATCAATAGAGGAGAGTCCCCTCAGAGCCCTCTTACCCCTTAACTGCTTAACTGAACTTTAAACATTTAGGTTGCGGGGATCAATGGCCCCTGCACTCTTCGCATGTGTGTGCGTAAAGGTGCGCGTGCAGGCGTGCGGGCGGGTCTGTGTGCGTGTTTAACAGGAGTGGGAGTTCCAGAGTGTGTTTTGGGGTTTAAATATCCCCCATCTATTGAGGCGGGAAGGAGGGATAAAGGATGAGGGAACAGGAAAATCAATGGCAGAATGGAACCCTGCCGCTATCGAGCTGTTCCAATTAACTCTCACTGAGGAAAGGGGGATTCCAAAACATTCCCTGCTCGCTCACTCACTCCTCCTTTTCGACTGAAATTACACCACTTTTATTACCGCTTCTCACTCATCCCTCTGCCTTTGTCAGTTTTTTCATCTTTCTTTACCCTGAGGTAGCCATTCGTTTTTTATTCATGAAACTGTGCCTCATGTTTTTTTTCCCTTGAAAACCTATTTCAAAATGTAAAACCTTGTACATTTTTTGTGTTCTTGAAAAATTAATAAGGCATTAAAATATGTTGAAATGCGGCCTCTTCCTTTGAAAAAGCCTTCTAAATATGTTTCCTCAACCTCAAATTTGCACTTAAAAGATGTCTACATATCAACATGCAGATGTAATGGTGAGGCTACCCCTAAGAATAAATGCAGCAAAACTCATAATCTAACTAATAATTTAAATCAGAAAATAATATATCACTTTTGCCACAGGTTTTAATTTTCACTCCTATTAACTGTTACTTTTTACTTATGACAGTGTAGAATTTCTCAATTAGCGGCAGATGGAAAGTATTAAAAACATTTACAATATTACTACTTTTGCTTTAGCCAAAAACAAAATTAAAAATGTGCACATTTTTTGCCACCTTGCTTTGCACAGTATTTCCCAAAGACTGATGCTGATCACCAAAAACTATATTTTGATGGTCATGACTTGGCAAAATCTTTCACTGTGGGACTGCACAGATCCAGTCTTTTCACTTTTACATCAGGTAGCCCTGTATTTCATTTCATTTTATTTATGCACATTGATCGACATCACTGTAAAATGTGCCAGTGTTTGGCCAAAAGGCAAATTTTCAACTGCTGTCCCTTGGCCAGATGTTAAATTAGCGATTCAAATCAAGCGTGTGTGTTCTCTCATTCTCATCAGAGCTGCCTGCTTCACTATCTCTACACATTCAGTGATCATAACTAATCGTTACAGTGTGGGGATGCAAAATAAGAGAGAATAAAACACTGCTGAACTATACAAATGCTCATGGTAACTATATGCAATTTTAACACGTGATCATTTGTGATTAATTATTATTAATTATTTTGATTTTATATTGTTATTTTATATTGTTTTTTTATCTCCTATTTTATTAGAGTTTTTGCATTTTTTCTGAAACTTGCATTCCCCTGTGTCTCCATCTTTCGAGTGGCTGGAATTGTGAATTTCTCTTGGAGATGAATAGAGTATCTATCTATCTATCCATCCATCCACCTAATTGTGCACCCTACATCCACGCCCCTCTCAAGGTCAGGAGAAACCCAAAATCTGTGCCTCTGCATGCATAGTCTCTAACCTTGGTTTTTGACCTCTGCAAACTCTTTGTTGTAGTCCTCCAGTGTCTCTCGAAGTTTGGTGTTCTCTGTCTCAATGTCGTGCATCCTCTGGAGCTTCAGCTGCAGCTGCTGAGCCAGCTCCAACACAGGTACAGGATCTGGCAGAGATAACACACACCACGTTAACACGCTGCAAAGCAGATTGCACAAACAAGGGCGGTGAGGTGGCGTAAGTGAGCTAGGAATAACCACGTTCAAGGCCCTGTGAGAGTATGTGCTTGCCCTGATGAAGTGTCCTTGAGCAAGGCAATGAATCTCTAACAGCTCCAGGAAAACTGTTCTGCAGCTGACCCTGACCCCTGGACCCCCCTGTGGAGAATTAGTGGTGCCGGCAAGGACCAAAAAATATAATATTATGATAATGTGAGTTATATGTTTAGTCACGGATGCATCAGACAGTTGTAGGTCAGAGCTTGACTGTATCTGAACTAATAATATACTCCGATACAGGAATAAAACAGATACAAATATTATACTTTTATACATATTTTTCAAGATCAATATGTCTTATATTTGTGTTTTATATTATATATAATATAATTTATAATACTTTATTTAGCAGCTAGATTTACTGTTCAAAAATGCCCCTGGTCTTCCAGGGTGCATCTTACCATACTGTCATCTTTGATCATAAAGTTTATTATATCCTAGTCCTATCCTTATCATAAAACCTTTAATTGCCTAATTGGAACACTGACCAATATATTGTTAATGGATTTGAAGTATTCTCAATATTGACCTAAAAGAAAAACCCAGCATTGGTCAGGCTCCACTATAAATACTTAAAAAACTTTCGAGCACTTCACTGATTAGAAAAGAGCAGAGATTTGGCTCGCTGCAACAGATTACAACACTGAAAAGGTCATGGTTAGTTCTGTATCAACAAAACTTTATCCATAAAGGTTATTGAAAGATACACTATCAGCCGGGGTATCAACAGATACTTTTGGCGGCGTATGATAAACTTTGGTTTTGTATGGGAAAAAAAAATCTGAACATGGCAACTTCTTACACAGAGAGAGAACTGGATAAGTGAATGTGGTAGAAAGACACAGACGGTACCATAGATGAGACACATTAACAACAGAGATTACAGGGCTATGATCAGTTAATGTGTTTGCTATGATGCAGCTTGAAAGCAAGGGGAAAAAAAAAGAGAGAGAGAAACATGGGAGCAGACAGATGGACAAAGTGGAGCCGTAAAATAGGCGATGCAAAAGGTAAATAAGACATTAAAGAAACAGAGACAGAACGAAGAAAGACAACTTTCTGGAGGCATTTTACCAACATCTCTGTGAACACACAGCAGGGTTAACTGTCAGTGTGATGAAGAGAGCCCTGTCAGTCAGGCCAATCACATCTGATTGGTGCTCATGGGTGGCAGACTGGTGACAGGCAGCCAAGAGACGCAGGCGACGCTCATCAGCATGCCAGCTAAAAGAGCAGTTTGTGTGTGTGTGTCTGTTTGTGTGTTTATGTGTGTGTGTTGTACAGATAAGAGGAACTGACAGCTTACAGCTGGGGGTAAGGGCTGTGTGTGTATGCGTGCTTGTGTGTGTGTGTCTCATGTCTGACGCAGTTAGATATCTTAACTATGCTAATGAGAGATCAGCAGAGAACGATTGGGGAATTTCATGCTGATTTTGTGCTGTCAAGGTGACACACCATGCAGGGCTAAGCTCTGACACGCACACACAGACACGTGCGCGGACACACATGCGTACACCTTGTCACACAATGCACACCGACGCACTTGCATGGAGTCTCACGCAAGCACAAACAAATACTAAGGAACATAACTTTACGCCCTGAATTTGGACTCTTATGTGCCTCGGCGCCCTTGGAAAATCAACTTTCTCTTACTCTTATCAGACTCTTGTCCTTCACGTAGCCCCCCTCCTGCAAATCAACTGTACAGCCTGTTAAAAGCAGTTTGACTTGTGGGCCACTGGTGCTGAGCGCTCTTGCCAGACACCTTTAATCTAAAGCAGAGCACACTGGGCTGACTAACCAGGCCTTCAGCTGATAGAAGGCAGAACAAAACACACTGTTTCCTCTTTCAAGACTGCTGCATTAGTCAGGCTGGTCTGTGTCTGTGTGCGTGTGTGCATCAGGCATTACATCATTGTCTCGCTGCAAGTTAAGAATAGCCCCGTCAGAGCTGGCGCTGACTTATTGGGAGCAGTACAATCCAAAGATATTACTGTAGGTCTATCCATGTGGGAATATGATGACCTCCTTACGCTATAGATGAACTCAACTCCTCTCTCGTTCCTACATACGCAGCCCCCTCCAGGGCTCCCGTACAGCTGAAAACCTCCAACCAGTAGCTCTGTGGCTGTGTGTGTGTGTTCTGTAACACTCTGTGCTGTGCGTCCCTCCTCGGCCTCAGTGTGCTGAACGTGACTGCTCATGTGTGCACTTCGCGGCAGCCAATCGCAGGCGCACTTGTCATCCATATCAGGACGCACCTTCTGTTAAGACCCTCTAAAGGCTTCACCAGTGGGGATGAGATCTCATGGGGACACATTAAGGCGTTGCACACGCCTGGATGCACAGTGAAGGAGCACCAGAGGGATGGTGTCATGCTTTTTCCACTTCCCCTGTTGGTGCTGTCTGCATGGATAAGGGGGTCTCCTGATCACTTTTTCTTTTTCTTTTTTTTTTCTTTTAGTGGACTCTGGATATGGCTAGAGACACACATATACACACACACTCACACACAGGGATGCACACACAGCACAGAGGTTAAACGTGGTCTTACCTGGGACATCGATTATTTTCTTGTACACGTTCAAGAAGGCGGCCTCTGCTTCTTTACTTCTCTTACTCAACGCGTCGATCTGCAAAGGGGGAGGAAGGAAAACATAAAAATGGTTAATTCTCATTTACACCACCTCACATCTGAGTCGCCCATCCACACGCATCCACAGGCAGGCCCATTAATTTCACAGTGAGACTAGTCTACATATCTGTCTATCCTCACTATGCGTCGGTATGTTGCATGCGATCACGGCTGTCTTGACAGTGGCTGCGTTGGTGTTTCCTTCCCGTGGAGTCTGTTCAGCTGTTCAGCCGATGACGGATGCGTTTCGTTTTGCCGCGTGCCCGTGCGTGCCCGCGTCGGTCTGTCCTCGAATGAGTTTGCCTGAGTCCGTCAGTCGGTCGGAGTGTGTGTGTGTGTGTGTGTGTGTGTTCGTTTCCCCTCCAGCACGCTGACATCATTAAACAGCTGGCTCAGTCTTTCCAGCCACAGCAGGGGCAGATTATTCAGTCAGCTCTTAGCAGCAATACAGTGTGGATCCATTACTGATGCAGCCATTAACACAAGAGGGCACGGCATGCATTCCATCACTGATATTATTGAAATGGACAGCATTAGAATGGATCCATAAGAGATTAATTTTAAAATCATGCTGGGTGGGGTGGGGACTTTTTAACACCGTTGTCGATGCTGAAACATGAGGCAGCGAGCTCTGCTACGGTCTGCGTGTCACACTTCAATATGAGAAGCAGACAGAGTGGGCGAAAATGCATTTGAAATCAAGTCTAAATCGAGGGAAACAGATGCCAAATAAAGACATTCGGAGGGTGCTACTGTACTGGGCAGAGCTACAGCTGACTACTCTGGCTCACGCGCTCAGACTAAACAGCCTTGTGTTTCTCTTCCAACTCCTCCAGCACACTCACTGAGAGAAAAGGAATCAAGACAAAAGCCTATATAAGTCCAAATATAAAGTCTTCACATTCCCAGCCAAGCCAGTAGTGTAGTTGATGGGTGGTTTAGGGGTTCTTGCCACTGTAAACAGAGCGGGCTACATGTAATACTGCCTGGGCTCCTATGGGAACCTAATAAATCTCTTCACATGGCTTTGATTCATCTCTAGTTTTTTAGCCGCAAAACATCTGGCCCTGTGTAGGCTGGTGCCAGCACCCCTCCCTCTTTTCCCCCCCTTTATTTCTCTATGTCTCTCTATGTCTCTCTATGTCTCTCTTGACTCCTCGCTCTTGTCACTTCCATGTTCTCTGACTCATTTTTTTTCCTTTCCCCTCAATCTTTTTCAGTGTCAGTCTTTCTCACATGTTTCTCTGTCACACACTCATGTCTAACTGGCATGTACAGGGCTTCCGTCTTGTTCTCTCTCTCTCTCTCTCTCTCTCTCACACACACACACACACACACACACACACACACACACTATCCCACTGCTATATGTCATTCTCACATCATGCTGCATCATGTACTTTAGCCTCTTCATGTGCTGTGTGACATTGAGCGATCAGGATCCTCAAATGCAAGGCCACTAATGGAAGATTACCGATGCTGAGCACTAATACCTCTCACACACCAACACCAGACCTGTTCATCAGTGTCGAAATTGTGTGTGAGTGCGTGTGTGTGTGTGTGTATTTACAAGAGTATGTGATCAGAGACTGAGAGCAGCACAGCGCAATCTCATGATAAAGAAGAAACGCTCCCAAACCAACGCAAAAAATTATCTGCCGATGGCGGTGGCGGTGAAGGAAGCCGGCTGCGTGACTGTACAATGACTGGGCCAAGGTCAGTGGTACAGCAGCTTTATATAGCCCAACATGGGAGGCAGGAAATAGACATTTAATGTAGGACACACCCTACAGTTAGAGGCAGGTTAACTGCAGGACCAGAGCCATTAGAAGACCACCCAGGATTTGCAAATACAACCCTGCTGTTCCAAACTGCAGCTCTTTCAACCAATCCCAATGACATCTGCTATTACATGCTCCCCTGCCCCCATCCCACACACACACACACACACACACACACACACACACACACACACACACACACAAAGCAAAACAAATGAAGTGACACAAATGATACCTCACCAGTATCAGGAGGTTACCGATGAGAAGTGCTTGCAATTGCAAAAGGTATCCCTGACACATTCACACACGCACACACAAACACATACGTACATACGTCAGCACCTTGTGCCACCATCACTCAGCACCGCCTCGCTCCCCTATCTAACCCATAGTGTGTGAAGGGCATCAGGCTGACCTGTGTGCGTGCGTGCATGGGTGGGTGTGTGCATGTGCGTGCGTGTGTGGCCCCAGTGGAGTCTGATAAGGGGAGGCTATGGGAAGCAGAGACTGAAGCCTTGGATAATGGAAAAACTTATCTGATCGATGGACCAACAAGGAACACTGAGCATGCAACGTACACACACAAACACAAGTGTACGCACACACACACACACATAACCCGTTTACCAAACTGAGGCCTCGTGGAAACAGAACTGTTATTGGTAATAATTATGACCCCAAGGCATCCACCTTTCAATGACAAAGATTAAACAGAGTATCAAGACCTCCAAGTTTCCTGGGCTAGAACTTTTTATTGTTCTGTCTGGGTCCCACATTCACTTAGTAAAGATTCAGGCTCCTGGGTAAAATGCTTAAGGATGAGTTACTGTGGGACTTCCAACAGGAAGACCCTCTGGTTTCTGGTGCTGTCTTGTCCTTGATCAAAGCACCGAGGGGTAAGCAAACAAAGCCAGGCTAAAATTACACATTCTCAGAGCTACTCATGTTGTGGCATGCAAGCGCGCAGAATAGTCGACTGATTGATGGGCTGCTCTAAGACTGGCGCGGGTGTACAGTATTATCTCAATAATCATAAGATAATGTCTTTCTCAGTTCCGCGACCACCCACTACGCGCCTCAGCGTGTTCTGGTGTGCACGCCGTCGAGGTGTGTCAACACAAGGATGGTGGAAACAGCTGACAAAGCCCCAATTATATTGCTGCCGTTTCTATTCTCTAAATAGACTGTGGATCATCAGCAGAACATGGTGGAACCACTATAAATTACAGCATTTTTACATAACCACTGGCTGTGGTTGCTGCTCTAACACAAGAATATGGAAACTAACCCAGTGTTAAACTATAATATTCTATGGCCAGTAGCACAGCAGCCCTGTCACTATCTGTTGAGATGATTTTGTTTCTGTGAACGTGTGTGCATGTGTAAAGTGCGTGCTAGAGAAGAGATACTGTTGGGCTAAATGTCCACCCACTCCAACCCCGAATAACGCCCCAGTCTAAACCAGCCGCTTCCACTCCTACCCTCTGACTTTCACATATGGGAGTGAACTGGAAATGCATGGCTGCCAGAAAGGAGGAGTTATGATGGAAATAGGCCAAAATGATGGAGGAGGAGATAAAGGGGAACGGTGGGAGTATGATACCGCGCGCACACAAAAGTCACCTCTTATAGGTCAAGATACATGAAAACTCGGGGCGCAACATTAAATTGAAAGTAAATAAATGTGCCACAATGAACAAAAATGGCTCCTGATTCACCAGATCAACAAAAAACAACAAATAACCCCACTGAATCAGGCAGACAAACAAAGTCTGAGGAAATAGCATTTGGTGAGTTGTGACTGGCTAGAGCCGGGGTTTTGTGGTGCTTTTTTTTTTTTTTTGCAGGATGCAATTTAAACACACCCTCGGGCTACAGGACTTCATGAATAGGACAGAAAATCAAGAGCAGAGCAGAGCGAAGAAAAGAGGGAGAGGAAAGAGGGGAAATGAGATAGTGGCAAGAGAAAGAACAGGAGATGGCGGAGAGGAGAGAAGAGAGGAGAGAGAGACAGAGAGAGAGAAAGAGAGAGAGAGAGAGAAGACGATTTAAGAGGAGAGACGAGAGTGGAAAAAGAAGAGGAGGGCACAGAGAAGTAGCAAGACCAGTCAACGAATGTCAATTGGGCTTCATAAAAATGCATTGTTGAAATGCAGTGCTCAAGCATATGTCTGTCACTTTGTCAATATAACTTCCAAATAACATACTCACCTCTCCTTGGAAGCTCTTGAGCAAAGGGGCGACCTGTTTCCGTAAATCCTACAAAGAAAAAAAAAGAGAGAGAAAACAGGAAGTTAGTGAGTCTCAAAAATGAGAAAGTCAACAGATCAATTATAATCCTTAAATAACATTTAATACATGTGACAGTGACATTTTATACTAAAAGACCATGTTGTGATCACATAAGTCCCTTGTTGAAATAAAAAAAAAACAACCATTCTTGCCAAAGCCAATGAATCATGAGTGATGCGTGAGCGAGTGATGAACATGAGGGTAGGGAGGAGGGCAGGTTTGTACCCTGAGGTGCTCTGGCGGACTGCTTTTCTCATCAGAACAGGTGCAGCACCACCTGGGCCACCCAGAGGCACCACTAGTGCGTGTGAGACAGAGAGTGAATGAGCCGCAGAGTAGGCCTACAGTTAATGCAAATTGTCTCCACGCACCAAGTTTTTACTATAAAGCAAATGCTTTTCATCCCGCTGGTCCCATTGCATGACTTTCCAGTACGAGTCAGCGGTTTCAGATTAGATAGGCAGTGGAGTATGTATCAGGGGGACATGCAAATCACCACGCTGTTAGCTGAGCCTACATCCTAACAAACTGAACTGGAGCGTACGGTGAAAAGCGCAGCAGAATAGGACATTCTGTACAGGAACATTTGATTTGCACAGTTTGTGGACACACACATACTCGCAAAACTGCCTAATGAAGATGTGAAGTAGGGCAACTACAGATGTGCACTCGGGAGACTCTGCGCCTTTTAGAAACCTCTGCCTAAAAGCCTAACCGATGCTGCAGGGAGCGTGCATTCCAAACTGACCTGGGACCAGTGTCTGGGGCTCGCCTAATCCCAGGTTGGTCCAGACAGGCCGCTTGTCTGGGGCTGAGGACAGGTCATGACATCTGTGACCCTGCCCCATTGTTACCTCATCAGGGGTCGTTGTGGCTGTTTGTCTGGGCCAATTCAATATTCCCCTGCTGGGGATAATGACCTCCACCCCGCCCTGCCCCCACCCCCACCCTCCATGCTCTAGCTCTCTCCTTCTCTCTCTCTCGCTCACTCTCTCACACACAACACACACACACAGAGGAAAAGCATACACATACAAAAAAAGAAGTGGCAGTTCTATCATTTGCATTAGAGTTTGATTATATCATAATTTTCCATTTGAGAATTGAGAATTACTTTCAGTTAGTTTTAAGATGAAGTTCCTGTTTGTATTTCAATCTTTTTTAGCTTCACTTTAGGCTTCACTGTCTTGCTGTAGCCAAGCAAAATTGGTTCAAAACATCTGTCTGTATTAGTGTAAATGTAACATGCAACACCTTTTTCATTTCTACACATGCAGTGTGCCATTATCACTGTGGCTTAAAAGTCATGTAAATATTTATGTATACACAGTGACTAAAAAAAGAACGCTTTGTATAATGTAATGCTGTCTAGTCTAGTAGTCCTCCAATAATTACTACCTTTGATCAAATCATAATGTTCAACTTTTGTTGAGACTGCATGTGCATGAGGGGCCGCTTCAACACTACCGTTGTTTTTTTAAACATCAGCTTGACGTGGCTGTATTAATATGACATTTTTAGACTTAATTTAATTCCAAATCTTATTTGAGTTTTGAAGTTTATCCTCTCATCTTGCATTTTTGTAGGCAAAGTTTTGTGACTAAAGACTTGATAAACTCGCACACACACAGTCTCTAAACACACGTAGACGCTCACTTAACCCACACACTACACTCACAAAAACAAACACATTCAAATAACATGCAGGAGCAAGCCACTGCTTTTGCTCAAGCCCCCAGCTCTGAACCCCTCTGGTCCACTCTGTGGTGCTCCGCCCCCCTGAACCCCTCCACGCCCAAAGATTTATGACCGTATAACATAACAATGCACACAGACACCATGGTCAATCTGTGTGTGTGTGTGTGTGTGTGTGTGGGTGTGTGTGTGTGTGTGTAGCGAGGGGAGTGGAGGGGGCCAGGCAGCAGGAGATGGATGGCTGGTGTGTGAGCTGCCGGCAGACAGCAGACAGGCCAGCCCGAGGAATCCTCCAGGGAGTATGGAACTCCCATTCGCTGTCTGTCTGCCCTGCAGCTAAACACAAACGTGTGTGCGTGCATGCGTGTGCACGCACACACGAGCACACACAAAGTTGTTTTACTACCACTGCCTCTGGCTAGCAATCTTTGGGACATTTTACAACCATTCCCACCCTTGTCTTTATAACAGTATGGTAGGAGAGTCTTAACTAACTAAAAGGAAATTAAGAACTGGATGAATAATTCAGGCAACTTAGGAAGCACAGTGAAATGTAGTCTCCAAAAAAAAAAAAAAATAAATAAAAAAGGAAAAAAAAAAAATTCAACAGTGTGTCAGTGCTAATGAATTATGAAAACTTTGTTTTCACGCTGCATTTCTTTGCACTACTTTCAAAGTGCTACAAAAGCCTGCATGTGTGTGTGTGTATGTGTGTTATTATGCAGACCATGAGTGCAGTTCACGCCGAGTACAGCTCAGCAGACTAGACACAGTCAACGTGGGCCGGTCTCCTGGTTGTTGAATAATGGATCAGAGACGGACTCCCGCTCAGCCTAATGCAGTCTGATCTGATGTGACTGTGATCTCCGCTGACTGGTGCAGACCACAGAGAGCTGACAGCCCCGCTCTATAGGCTGGTCAACCACACACACGCACACATACACACACACACAAAGAGACAGAAAACGCAGCTCCCTGAAGACACAGAAGACGATCGGGGCATTTTTAATCAAGCGCAGGCCATCGCACGTTACCAACCAGCCTATTTGGTAGGCAGCCTTGATGCTTATACACCTCCGAAACGCCGGGAGTTTTAGTGCTGATTCCTATTGAGCCTGTTACAGCCCTGTAATGAATCCTGTCGCTCGTCTGGCCTGGCTCAGATTCCTCCTCCACATACCAGGGAGATGCCAGGGGCCACACAGACGCCAGAGGAGCCTTCCTAAATCACAGCCTTGTTACACTGATGAATGTGTGTGTCCTGTTCTGTGATCTAGGCTATCTGCCTCTGTGTGTTTGTGTGTGTGCCTCTGCTTCTCTGCATGTTTTCTTTGTGTCGCTCTCTCTCGCTCTGCCTCTGCGTGCGTGTCTCTCCACCTCCTAGTTATGTGGTTGTACTTGAAAATGAGATGAAATGTGTAGGGTACAGTGAAATTAGCACCTTTTGTATGCAGGTACAGTTTCCTCTGGTGTATATTTCTCTACCCCGGGTGGGCTACAAGCTGAAGTCAATAATCACAATCCTCATCCTGTGGTAAGTATAATAGGCCGACTGTCAACTCCACCGAGAGTTGACAATTTTCTATCCACCGTCTACTCCATTCATACATAATTCATACTACCATCAATAATTCACCATGGTGACATTACCAATAATAACACAACAATACTTTGTTTTCGCTGTGTGGTTTAAAATGTGTTGCCTTGGTAACAGAGATGAAACAAATATTCCCATGAGGAGTGATGGGAACACAGGAGCAGGACAGAATTCCCTCCTGATCCCACTTAGTAGTGTTGTCACACTCTCTTTCTTTCTGTCTCTCCCTCCTGCTGCTCTCTCTCTCTCTCTCTCTCTCTCTCTCTCTCTCTCTCCTCTCTCTCTCACATACACACTCACAGACCACACTTTCTGCACGCATAAAAAACTAGGTCAGATAATACAAACTCCTGAGGGGTTTTCTGTTTTGTCTCTTTAGGATTTCAGGGAAACTAATGGAGAGACTATTTTTGGGAGCCAAGCCCGCATCTCTGTGCCGTCTACTCCTCCCCTGCTTTCTCAGTAAATAATCACCGCTACATTTATGAAGAGGAGAAGAGACGCGCCGAGGCAAATCGTCAAAAGAATCTCGGGACGTATGCGTGTTTGTGTGTCGGTGCGTGTCTGATTCTCTCACCTCTGGTGTGTTCTTCTTGAACTCGCGGCTCAGGTCGATCAGTTTCTTCCTGGACTGTTCGCTCTCGTCCTGTCTGTTGGCAAGCTGTGTGGCGGTGGCGTCTAGTTCTTTCTGCAACACAAAAACACACAGAACTTCTTTTTTAGTTTGTCAAGACGAGAGCTACACATTTTGCCGTTATTGTTATGGTCATTATAATCTACATCATTCAGGATTTTTTTTTTTTTTTTAAAGATGAAGAAGTAGGCAGGAGCTGTTTTCTGACTAGACTGTAGACTCCTTCACCCATCTGGCGTGCGGCAGACTACCCATCGTGCCTCAGCTGAACTTGGCTGGTACGTTGCGGCAGCAGGGGCAGAGAACAGAACCACAACACCGACATCCCGCCAAGGAAAACCACGTCTACACCAGCAGTTTGATCTGTTACTAGCGCAAGCGATATCTGAGCCATTCAGCCTGTCAGTCAATCAGTCACCGCTGTGTCGGTCATGACAGCCTCTGCAGCGATAGACTACCACCACCACCGCCGCCGCTACTACTACTCCACACACGCAGTACACAACAATAATTGACTGTCTGCACCAGACGACCCCTCCCCGCCCCACATAACAACGACAACAGCACAATTATCAACAACAGCAGTGTTGTCAGGGCTGAGGCAGGGCCCGCCTTTATCCACATCCATTTTGCATTGTTATTAATAGCTATTTATGGGACTTGTTCCAGCTGATGGGCCAAGTGCTGACATTAACAAGACATTCAGGCCTTGTAAAGATTGTATCTCTCTCCGCTGAGTGTGTGAGTGTTGCTGGATTATGTTTCTGTTGGCTTCTGTCACGCTTGCTTCTTTTTTTTTCTCTCTCCCTCCGCCCCCCCTTCATTTTTCCATACTCTCTACAGATCATCCACTCACTCATTCAACCAGCAGTACCTTCTCCTCCGTTTAAATCTCTCTTCTCCCCTCTCACTCCGCCTCTCCCCTTTCTCCCCCTTCCCCTCTCCCTCTCCTCCACCTCCTGTGAGGCCGCCCACCCCTGAGAGTGATTAAACGCTGCTGAAGGGCCGTTATGCTAACTAACACACTAATCATTTAATACACACATTACCACAGGGGCCCTTGTGGCTCAGTCTGCTGACAAGGTCCCAAAACACACTCACGCACGCATGCCCACCTCCCCATATTGCCCACACCCCTGTTACACACAAGAAAATACAACCCTCCAAAGAAATAGTGTGATCAAGTACTAATTAGGAGATTTTCCCCCCATCAGCATTAAGATGAATTCCCTGACCGGCCGTGATCTCGTTTTATCCACAAACCATAAAAAAAAAAAAAAAGTATAACAAATGTTGGTCGACTGTCCTCTGCAATGAATTTTGCGCAGTAGCACAGGACGTTTGCAAAAAAAAAAAAAAAAAAAAAACTGCTCACTTGCTTACATGCCATCATCATGCTCTCGCTGCCCATGGAGCAGTTGATGTAGCAGCCTGTCTGCCCATGGCCATGGAGCAGCTGCACTATCTGTTAGTGAATTCGAGCGTGCGCAGAAGCTTGTGCAACGCTTGATGAAAAGGAGGAACCTAATAAATTTTAATCACGTTAAATTAATTGTCAAAAAATGAATGCTCTAGTTCATGAATAGAGGTGTAATTATTATATTGGTAAAGATTAGCTACAGGAACAAGGATGGTGGGGCCCAGTTGGATACCTAACAGAGATACTGACAGATTTTGGTAGATATTAATCACAAGCTGATGAATTAGGCCTTGAGGCTTACTTTCCAAAATCAGTTAAACATGATAACTCAGTTTAAAGTCTGATCTGAAGTCAGAGGGCTTGAGCAGCGAGCGGGACAATTTTAGGTATAGCCCAAAAGCAAAGAGATAATGCTGTTAATCATCCAGGCTGTGCCATTTAAAACTAGGTATTAATTTTGAAAATATACCTCAGAGGCAAAATACCATGGATGGCTGATGAAGTACAGGACTTTCAACGGGATTTCAAGACACAATGGGGAGTAAAGTTTGATTAAGTTCATTCAAATGAAATGTACTGCAATGAAGTTTGCGCTGCCTCTGAAACACTGTTTGTTGGCTCTTGTATTTATTCTCATCTCGGCTTGGGTTTGTAGAAATATGGACATAACCTTCACACTACATGAATGCACACATTACACACTTTTGTTCCGGTTTTTTTTTTTAATAACAGTAAACATACCACTCATACTGTTTCTTATGGAGTTGAAATAAATAGCCTTGTGAACTATACCTACTTTATTAAACCCACCAGAATTTTCTCTGGAGTCCAAATGAGTCATTGCAAACTCCACGTACATTTATTTTCAACTACAAAGGCGTGATCCAAAAGTCAAAAAAGGAATCCAACACAATAAGCCAAACTACTCATATAAAAGGGATTAATGAGCTCCGTTTCTGAGCAAAACTGAAATAGCCACGCTCCTCCACTAGGGCTCTGCTTTAGGAGGTCATGTGCCAATCCCTGACGCCCTTGATTCTGTCCAATCCCTTTCCAAAACCCTGCACATATCCCAATGTGTTACCAAATCCCTATTCCCAAAAAAAAAAAAAAAAAAAAAAAATCTCACTGCTAAGCTAAATAAACACATCACACATGGAAGAGGATTGATTCAATGCCAAGTGGGCAAGTAATTATGGGCATGGTCTCAGTTAAAAAAAAAAAGAAAAAAAAAGGGACCCTGAGACCCAGTCAGGTTTTGGCTATGCAGCAAACTCTCTGCCCACATCAGCAGACAGAGGCAGACTTTACACTCATCTTGCTGATAGAGCGTAACATCCGAAAGTGCACAATCCCTGCTGCCTGCCCCTTGTTCACTCTCACTCTCTCTATCTCTCTCTCTCTCACACACACACACACACACACACACACACACACACACACACACAAAGGTCTTACTGACCGTTACAAGAACAACATTATGCCCATTTTAAGGCGCGCATTATGAGCATCATACGTTGTCGTATTTAAGTACCTTAAGTGAAATACAGAACGAGCGCACTTTGGTGTTTGCTCTGCTGAAAGCTGTTTTTGTGGGTTCTAAGCTAAATAAAACTGGACTGAACCGTGGTCGGTTTACATGCTACAAAAAAGGTGCAGACTCAAGCTAGAAACACACAGATAATGTCCCCTCTCTCTTTTTGTTCTTTGTTTAATCCAAATATAAACACAATTGTGCAAACATCTGTTTGTTTTAAAGGCAAATATGAGATTTTTACGGTTTATGAAAATAAACTTGAACGTCCAAAGTGTCTGACACAGGCTTTAACCTGTGAAACCTTTTTTCCCCAGTGGCTAAAAGGGTACTCAAAGACTTTCTATGTTTCAGAAGACTTAACACAGGACCAACAGATGCAACTTCCTGACGAGGTGATCAGATTTATAATATTGTAAGGGGATACAGCTGCACTACATTAAAATGGTTTGATAATTACTGTAATATGAGATTGGAGACATCAATACTACAGATAACCAGTTTGAATTCTTTGCAGTGGGGACTGTCAGTGCCTAATCGGCCCAGCTACTTGATCCTTGCTAGCGCCCACACTGCAGTTTATATATCGCTGCCGTGACTAAAGATAGCAGATAGCTAGATTAATAGATAGCTAAATAGAAAGATGAAGACCTTTCATTTTTATAATGAGTGTAATGGTGGCATCTGTCACAATCCATATCTGGTCATGTCAGTGAACACAAACGGCTGTGTGCAGACCGGGCAGCCAAGGGGATTGGTTAGAGTCTCTGCATGTTTCAGTTTAAACAAAGAGGTCAGCAGTTTGAACATGACCAATTTCAAAAGAAAACTGAAAAATGCACATAGCGCATCCCTAATTAGGTAGATAAGCAAGTCCAAGCTATGCTGCGACAAAAATTTCGAGTAAGAGTCATTTATTACTGGGGTTATTTGGATTTTATTAAGAAACATCCACTAACAGCTAGTCAATTCAGTTATTTTGTTGGCTTTATGAAGCTCTAAACTTTTGGACGGGAGTACTGTTAACTTTGGGCAAGGCTGCTCTGCAGGGGCTCTGCCATCTGGCATCCCACTGGGGTTTTCTGTCTATCGTGTTTGACATCAAAGATTGACATCGTGTTAGTTTGATAAACCTTTCCAAATTAACATGTTTGACAAGGAGCCAAGACATGAATGAAGAAACTTATTAACGAAATCCAAGCACATGCTAATTAAGAGTCTATATTTCACAATGCATGATTAATGTAATGTCAAGAAATATAATTAACTGCACTGGCAAATACCAGCGCGTGTTTTGATGCTTCAGTGTAACGCCAGCAGTGTGCCACAGAGCACATAACAACATGCATGAAAAGCTGCGCTGGGGCCTTCAGGCCTTCAGGTTCAGGCTTGGAGGTCACTCACTGCCTCTCCTTGGCTTGACTTTGAAACGTTTTACTTTTCAAGTCTGAGAACACTTTAATTTACTGGTGAATTAATCCATTTAACCATTCGCATTAACTGCAGCGCTATTTTTAAATCTGACTATGGCTGGTTAGGACGGCACTGTCTAGTTTAGCAGACGATGGAATATGGTGTGTGCAGGGGAGCATTAAGTGGGCTGTAATGTCTGTGTGATTGCTGTAACAGCCCTGCTTGGCTTGGCTGGACTGGCCCACAGCAGCAGTCCCTGTCCTGGTTCATTTGGTCGTCTGGTCAGCTGTAAAGACGATTGGAACAGATTGCCAACACTCCCTAGAGAGACTTCAACACCGACTTGGCCAAGAAGCCTCCCGCACACTGCTCCACACGCGTGTGCTCTCACATGAATGCACAGGCAGGCCGCTGCAGTAACTTGGGGAGCCCAGTCTTTCCACATTCTTTTGAACTCCGTTTCAAAAGAGGAAGTCTGCAAACATGTTCGCCTGGCGAAATTTGGCACGGTGAGCTGTGTTTGCAGCTAGGAGGGGAGGATGGGCCAAACGCAAAATGAGAATCTCTCCATCCTACCACTGTGGTAATAATACTAATCACAGATAAAAGTCACGGGTAAACAAATCCTATTACCACTGGCCATCAGACCCAAGGTGTGTGCATGTGTTCATCTCTCCTAATGAAATTCCTTCCACTCGTCTGCAGGCAGAGAGAGGCCTTCTATCTGACTAATTCGCTCTAATTACTCTAATGAGCCACAGGTGATGATACAGTGAGACTGATTAATTAAATGGGAGGCACCAATCAGGCATGTCTGATTATGCCAATCATATCGACTACAGACTAAATGAGATAACAGGAGACAGACGCACTTTAATTGAGGTATCAAAACTTCATGGAATTCCTTATGCCCTCACGCTCCAACGATGCCGAGACAGATAGGCCGGTGGAATGACAACAAAGTTATTGTTATGTACACAGTATGAAGTCAATCTGCAGCTGCCGTCTGTGCTGCCACGGTGACCAGGAGTGCACAGAGAGGAGAGAGCCGCACACACAGATTTGCCTCAGATCTCATTCTCTGTAGAATAATTGGGACTGTAACTGTGAGCAACACTTTGTTTACACCTAGTCTGCAGCCACACATGCCAAGTAGTCTGCCACTACTCCTTTAGTCCAAACACAATGTAGGTTAACTGCTCCACATTTGTTGCATGTTTTACACATTAATCTAATGGAGTACCACTCTTGAATTCAAGCCAGGCAGAGAAGGAGACAGACAAAAAAGCATTCACTTCTTCTCAGTAATACTAACACCATATTAGCCTAAACTCTTAATATCTTAAAATGAAACTTTTCTATGCACAGCACAAAGTGTGATGCCTTTTACAGTCTGTGCACTTGGCAGCATGACACAGATGTTTAAGAGATGAAGTTTTCTGTCCTGCCACTGCAGTCACTAATCTTTCCTTTTATCTCTGACATGTCTGAGGCTGTTGTGTGGTTATGATAGTAAACACTAAAGGCGTCTGGAAAGATGTCTTATCTGAAAATCTACGAGGCCTACCTCTGAAACTCCCCCTCCATCTCCCCTCGAAGCGTTTTACTCCTATGCGGCCGGCTGCTCTGTATGCCAAAACCTAGTGTGTGGGGGTGGAGTCGCGGGGTGGCGGCTCAGTCAGGAGCGACAGCCACACTTGCTACGACACGGTACATGATCACAGATCACAGGCACGCCCCCTCAAAACACAGCACAACAGCAGCACAGATAAGAGACTACAATCCTGGCTGCCTGTCTGCCTTCCTATCTTTGACATAGCAGGGTGCAGAACTTTAAATGTGCCAGCAGACGCTGCTTTAGCAAACCACACAGGGTTTGAAGACGCAACTCATATCCTCCTGAATCTGTTTTTTTTTTTTGCTTCGCTTTTCCTCTCACCCATTGGAGTCAAAGCCGCAAAGTTTTCTTAACCACAAGCAAACACAATAGTTTCACTGCGACAACTGAGGCCTGAACACTTTTTCTTTGTGTATGTGTTTGTGCATCTGTGTTTGTGTGCCGAGCGGCTGGGGGTGGGGGTCAGTCTACCACTCTCCGCAGTCTAACAAGACGCTTGTGGTCCCTGAGCGTTTTGCTCCTTTTTTTGAACACAGATCCATATCTACCAACAGCACAGGAGCTGTCAAGACTCACCTCACTGACGCTGACGCAAGCCCGGATCAAAAACAGCCTTTTTAAACCGCAGCCTCGTTTGTATTGATCCATGTTTCTCTGCTGAGAGACTGGTTGTTGTTTTATCTCCCCAACATCCAAGCCTTAACTCTCCTCAAGCTTACTGGGAGCTAGTCATTATTTTGTCCGACCTATTGTCTGACAAAGGGTTTCAGAGGCCAGTCCTGAGCCTAAATACAAATATAATGAGACTAAGACGGTTTCTGGCATGGAGGAAGTGCAGCTCACTTGCTCTCGTTTTAGAGGAGTTTGAATTTAGCTGGAGGCCTGTGTCACAGGGGGCGAGTGGTGTGGAGAGGCGCGATGGGAGGAGAGAGGGTACGGCGATATGCTAGGGTGTAATGCATTGGTGAAAGGGCAAGATTTTTCATCCCTGCGTTTACAGGGTGGAACGGCTAGGATATTGAGATCTGAGATAGGATCAGAGGGTAGTGAGCTGTTTCAGCTACGATAAAGGCCACGCATTACAAACAGAGCACAGATAGAGAGAGAGGGAGCGAGAGGGAGAACCGGAGAGAGAGTATCACACCTCTCATCCCTGAATTAATGCCTCCATTCTGCCAGGAAGCCATTCTGTGCCAGTGAGAGGAGATTGGGGAGGGGATGAGTGCACAGATACGGACTAAAAAATGGAAACTGTGATCGTGGAGAGCGGCGATAGGGATTAATCAAGTCTAGGAGAAGAGTGGGGCTCTCCAGGGCCTCTAGCACATATACAAGCCTGGGTCCCAAGGACTCAAGCCACAATTGACATCGCCACTATTAGTTTATACGGACTCAAATGTGCTTACAAGTAACCATCGATGGCTAATGACAGGGTCACAGGTGCAGGCTTGATGTGCCTGTAATATTGTAGAAATCCACTCATCATCCCACACTCGTATGCAAGCGAGTCTTTTTTGGCCTAGAAAGCCTATGACCCCTGACAACAGAGCAGTGTTCAAAGTTACTCTAATTTAGTTAAGATCTGATCTGTTCTCAATTCGTTAACCTATCTGATTTGTTGTAATTCACTTAGACTTCCATTTAAGGACTACAAGCGGCTTTATGCTGCTAGCACAGTTACAGGACAGTGAGAAAGGTCTGCATTGCTCTCATGTGCCTCCTGTACATTAAATCCCTGCTCTGCATGATGCCTCTCCACATTTTAATTTAGCCTTGTCTATCTGTTGTATCCCGTAATTTTCCAGACGCCTGATGATGACACATAAGCAAGGGTTGTGCCGTAGCCTATAAAAGCAGCATGTCCTGCACATAAATCTGAAGCATACATCAAAATGCCCCATTAGGTTGGATATATCTAGACTCTTTAAGGTGTCCAGCCCATGCTGTCACTATTTTCTAGCATGGCCTAGCCTCCTGACTGAGTTTGACACCCATGGTCTATACAATCAACGTCAACAGAGCATGTCCCGGGGCTGAGTCTTACTCAGCCTTTATGAGTAAGAGTTTTCTGCTCTGCTTGCACGACTTTTGAGAGGGAAAGGCAAGAGAAACACAGTGAGAAAATGGAGAATGAGCATAGCTAATCCTTACAGTAATGACAGAATAATTAGCTTGCATTAGGCTACGTAATGGGTTGTAATTATATCATTTATTCTGCGTTGAGAGAATATGATATAAAGCCTGCACAATGAAGGAAGAGGAATTGAGCTCAGTGGGAAGTAGGATGGAGCATGTGTAAGAGCTCAGGCACTTTCTATTGATTGATCCAAACATCAAACGAACCACTAGAGTAATGGGGGGAGTGAAGGACAGCTAAAAGCTATTTGGAGCCTTCACTGCATAAAAGACTTGACCTGTTCCACACAGCCTACATATCAAAACCATCAAACAGCAATCAATAGACCAAAGCGGTCAACTCAACAAACCGTCACCCTACTAAAACATCAAACCCCCGGCCCAAGCGTCAGATGATAGGCTACACTCAGCTTATCCATTACCATCAGATAAAGAGGAGATAAAACACAGAGCCTAATCCTTTCATGTGTCGTGACAGCCACAGCAGCCTCCAAGGCATTCCTTCAGTCTGGCTCTCAAATAGTTTTATGGCGGAAGGCAGCCATTCAGTCAGCCAGCCAGCCAGCCAGGGCTGTTCTGGTCTGTTTGTCTTATTTCACAGTTTACACGCTGTTTTATAGGTAGTTATTATGGTCACCATGGTGATGCCATACGTTTTTATGGTCTTTTGGTCTGAGGGCACAGAGTGTAATAAACGAAAAAAAAACACACACACGTGAAAACAAAGACTCACAAAACACACTCCTGCTGTGGAAAGGTCTCTTGTCCCTCCCTTCCTCCCTCCCTCACTCTTTATCAGTCTCACCAAATGCCTATCTCCCTACTTTCTGCTTCATGTGAAACATGGATAGGCTAACACAGAATTGTCCTCTCTCATTCCACATCTGGAGCTGATCAGAGGGCCTCCTGGAAGTTGAGGCCTCTGGGCCTATTAATAACCATACCGCTGAACTCAGGGTCAGACAGCAGTCAGCGGATGAGCTTGTGTCTACTAAACACATAGTCCCTTCCCCCTTCCCCCTTCCTCAAGAGGACAACTTTCACTTTTAAAAACGAGACAGCAGAGCTTAGCAGTGTACATCCAGTTATACGCTTTCAGAATTGGGGCATACAGAGACTTCTCTAACTCAAGCAGGAGCTCACAAACTATTCACAAATAAGTAAACAAAGAGTAAAGTTTGAAACTTCCCACTTCACAGTCGGTCATCCTTTAAAAATACAAACAAATCCATGAGCATCGGAAAACAGCCTGGACTGATTGAGAGACAATTTCCTCCCTTGAGTTGTTTTTTTTTCCTCTCTCTTCTTTCCACGTCCAAGCAAGTTCAAGTTCAAGGAGGCTAGACCTGTTAAAAAGGCAAGACAGATGGCAAAGTCATCATCTGTTAGCTCTAAAGGTCAGACCAGTCAGACAGCCCAGGTCATACTGAGGTCTGCGGGGTCAGACCACCTCTGAACCCTGGCTCCAGTCTGACAGCTGCTCAGGTCAAATGTCAGGGGGGGGTTAAGGTACCGTCTGAGGGCGCCCAATGAATTTAACAGATACAGGACTGTGTCACTTGCATGAAATCTGCCATGTTTTGGTGGACAAAGTTACTGACTTTCTTTTTACCTTTATTAATTAAGCATTAAGGAAAGCCTGTGCAGTAATAATAGCAGGGCGTTTATAGTAAAATTATTTCATCTGATGTTGGTTTTTCAAATTTAAATAAAACACCCATTCTTCCCTCAAACACTGAAAATACACACGTACAGTTCCTTAGTCTACAGCTCCTCTGACTGAGCAAAGTTCGACAACCTACAACGTAAAAGTAGACCAGTGAGCGCCACACCGAATGTAGAGAACAATTTGTTAAGCATGAACCACCCCATCCAACACACACATACACGCACCTGTGAATACAGGGTAGTTGAATCATCATAATCGGTGGTAGTTTTCTGCTGAGCCCAGCCAGCAGTCCGTGTTATTTTTAGAGGGCTGACACAGAAGCAGGCCGTCCATTTACTCTGTGAGCTGGCAGCAGGACCATCGCTGCTCTGGTTGCTTTTAAACTACCAAAATGGGAAGGAGCTCAACATAAACACTGCAAAGGTGTGGACACTTACAGAAGTGAAGTTAGCTCGGATTCGGAGCCATTACAATTCCATTACTTAAACATTAGGCCCTTTAAAACACAGGGCGGCGCATGAAAATGCCAAATCCACACACACACACACACACACACACACACACACACACACACACAGAGGCACATTAAACCATCAAACATCTTATAGCTGAGAGGGTGACATGCGAAAGTTTGTTCCATCCCTTATTTCAAAGCTAAATGAGGGTATTTACAAGGTGATGTAAAGACGTAAACAATAAACCGCTCACGGTATTCACACTGAAATGCTTATTTTTAGAATAATAAGATTTCGGCAGCTGGAAATCACAAATTCCTGGATGAACTTAATGTGAGAGAAAAGCAGGTGAAAAGGCAGAGAGCGGCAGAAATTGGAGTGAGAACTGAGACTAAAGGTTGAAGGCTGCTCCCATCTGATGTGACTGATGGGTTGAGCCTAAAGGCCGGCTATGGATCTAGCAACTGAAGCCATGATTGACATTGAAAATTACACAGAGTGAGCTATTAGCAGATAGCAGGCCATATCATAATTCAATCCCTACACCATCAAAGTGCACCAATATCATAATTCAATACTAAGACCCATTAGCCTGCAGCACACCAATATCATAATTCAATCCTGAGGCCATCAGCCCATGCCAATATCATAATTCAATACTCGGACCATTAGGACACGCCAATAGGCCTATTAGAATTCAATACCTATGGTCAATGATCTAACAGGACACTGATACCGGAGACACGGGTTCACATGGGATGCTCATAAGGATCCCCAGGCCTTATTTAGCCCAGACTCCGTGATAGCAGTGAGATAAACAACACTAAAATTAGGTAGGGCAAGTGGTTTACCAATAAGCTTGGCTACACCAGGCTGTTTGCAGCAAGAACAAATTTCGGCAGCGCTTATTCAGAGCAAAACGAAGAGCTACATTAGCCTCAGAAACTCAGCAGTGCGCTCAGCCAGACCTTGTCAAAAAGGTTTCAAACACTGGCCCCTACTGTGTGACCGTCTGCAGTTGGTCTAAATTATCACATTGTGGTACCTTGTGGAAATGGGACTCCATTTCGTTTTCTGCTCCATTGCCTCTGTTTATATTTCCACGTTAACATCTTGTTTAACTCCTCACAAAATGCTGCAAATCTCATCCAGGCTCAGCTTGCTGGGTCATCGGAAATCTGCACCTTAACGACCAATCAAATGGATTCAAAAAGCTCAGATTTCCTCGCCCGCTTTGAGTCAATTTTTCTCCAAAGTTGTCATTATTCAAAAGTTATTCTCACCACACATTTCTTCGGTTTCCTCACTTAAGTCTAATCCTCGGGTGCTGCATGTATAGTGTAAAATGACTCTAGAGAATGGAAAATGCAGGAAAGAGTGATGAATTACTGAGAAATAAAATAAATGACTCAAATGACAGGAGATTAACCAGCAACTATTTTGAAAATTGATTAACTGTTTTTCTAGTAAAAATGCCAAAACAGCTATTGGCTTCAGCTCCTCAGAGCTGTGAGTATTTTCTGCATTTTATATCACTGTAAATTGATGTATTTCTGTTTTTGAGTGTTGCTCGGACAAGAAAAGAGAACGAAAAACTGTGCCAGCCATTTTTACTGTTTTCTGACAATTTACAGACCAGACAAATACCTGATTAATCAAGGCAGATTAAAGATGAAGATTGTTAGCTGCAACACTACTTTATTACACCGTGCAACACGTGGCGTCTGACAATTATCAATAAAAAAGCGTCAATAAAGTTTAATTATTTGTAGGTCACATGCCTCCGAAAATCAACAGGTATTGACTATTTAATAAAAAGCTGGCATTTTAAATGAGATTACGTTGATGAAGGCGAGACATCTGAAAACATGCGCCAGATGAGTAAAAAGATAGTGTGACTGGATGAGACTGGAGCTGGGCCCATTGCTGGTCTGCACCTCGCTGTGTGTGTGCGCATTCTTGCTTTACCACTCAACTACGGACCCTTGGGAATGCAAGATTTGTGTTTACTGAAAACCGTAGGCTTAATATTACAAGATGAACAATAGACTATACAAGATTACGTCGGCCTTGGAGGCACCGTTTCAAGTGCAGCGCTTGATTTTTAAATAAAAGCGGGCGTCATCCTCAGACCTGCAAGTAAAAACAGCCAGTACGTTTCAAAGTGAGCCTAAAGAGAAGTGTCCAGTCACTGAAGCCCAGGCCCTCTCTACAGGAATACAGAGCAGCAGAATAATGGATGCTTCTGTCATGAGATACGGTGAAACTCTATGATGCTGTAGGTGAGAGAGGCTCCAAGTGGGTCTGTAAATAATGCCTGCCACTTGAAAATAGGTCTCTGGAAACTGCCCCCGTGCTCTTGTTGCTGGTTGTTGGTTGGAAGTTTTGTCTGTGTCGTTTTTATTAAAGTGTTTTTGTATTATGTGGTGAGAAATGTGGCATATAGTAAAGATTTTTTTTTTGGTGATTATGAGCCACATTAAACAATTTTCTGTCATGATTTGAGGGACAAAAAAGGGTTTTCTGAATTAAGATATTTTTATATATTTTTAAGACGATACAATAGGTACAAGTTATGCATTGATTCAAGATGCCATACATTTATATATATATATATATATATATATATATATATATATATATATATATATATATATATATATATATATATATATATATCACACATTTTTAAATATTGGCTGTCAAACCTCTAAAAAGACATTGTTTTTTTTCTTTATTGATGACGTCTTTATAGGGATAGCAGTATGCTTCAGATTAACAGGAAATATAAAGTGTCTGAAAGCAGTATATATGCTTTAACAGAAGCCAGATACAGAGAGCTGTAGGCCCCTCTAATATATCGCGATGTCCACAGTCGGTCTGTGGAGGAAAACTGCAGCTTAAATTTCAACTGCTTATAATAAGTCTGTTTTAAAAATCAGTCGTGATGATTAATTTCAAAGAGCAAGAACACATAAAAGTCGCTGCAACGAGAAGTATTGCTACTGTCTTTGTGGTGTGAGTTGGCCCAGTTTTCTACAGGCATATCTCTGTATGTAATCTCTGCTTATGTTAAAACAAAATATTTTCAATTTATGAATGAAATAGAAGCAAAAAAATAATTTCTTGCGTAAAGAACAGGCATTCACAGTAATTAAATACAACTACTGTATTACTACTACTACCAGGATTATTGTTAAAAGATTTTTGCTCTGTACAAACGGGAACAGAATTATTTTATAATGTTATTTTATTTGTTATTTATGTAACATTTATAACATTTGGACCATTTTAACTGCAGGCAGCTCTGCAAATGAAATGCAGCCACCTTAAAAGTTTTGGTGTTGCTAAATCTAAAATTTCAAACTGTGGAAATAAAAACAGAAATATGTGATTTTTTTTTTAAAAAACACAATCAGAGACCTCCACACTTTCAAATGTTACACTGAGTTAGTTCTGAGAGTCACGCACGTTTGCATAAAGCCTGCATTAAGAGCTGCTGACTCCATCTGTTTGGTTACCCCTATTTTTAGACTTCTGTTAAGTGCTTTTTTATCTTTTGTTCAAACACCGGACAACATTTGTGAAAATTTTTACTGCAGTACCAGGTAAAAGTTGTTAAATTAAATGTTCTGATATATCCTGTTGCAGAGTAAAATATATTTTCTTTGTGTATTAAAATCAGATGGACTGAGTCTGGTGCGGATGCTCCTCAGAGCAGAGGGATGGTGACGTACACTAAATCACTGAAGAGTCAAGGAGTACGGGGCCTCGGCTGAGAATTAGCCACTGATAAGGTAGACGGGGAGAAACTTTTTTCCTCCAGTTTTTCTGAGAGAGCATTCCTCTCCGTCCTATGAGGTGTATCGCTCAGAAGGACACACTATAACCTCTTAGAGAGTGGGATGACATAGCCCTGACCAAAGTAGACCGAGGGCTGACCAAAGACCTGACATGCACTCGTCCCTCTCTCTGACTCATGCTTAGTCGCTCACCACCCACCAACACACAGTGAAACCTCAGTCCCAATGCCAGGTTTTGTCACTGGGCAGAGAAGTGGTTGGCTACAGTAAAAGCATGACGTGATGCCCCTTCCTCTGTGCTCCCCCAGCCTGTGCAGCAACAGAGGGGTAAAAATATCCCACCAGTGAGTTCAGACAACCAGCTCATAAATTAACACTAAAACTCCTAGAGACAACAGCGGGCCAGTCGCTGAGAGATTTAAACCACTCAGGTTGCCACTGACCACAGCTCTGGGATCAGCTTACAAAACCCCTTTCCTAAATTTACCCATTAGGAGGTGGCGAATGAGAACGAGCTCTGGATCAGTCTTCATCTAAGTCACTATTTAGCTAACATAGTGAACTATTTTTCAAAATGGCTCCGGGCTGCTTTGTTCCAGGAAATGTTATGAGGTGAGATGCAGGCTATTAGGGCCTAAATTGGGAATTGTGTACAACAGCGAGGTCTGTTCTTAATTTCCAGAGCTTACGCGAAAAGAAAAAAAATATATATACACATAAAGTATAGGTTTGGGCTCAGTTATTCACTCATATCTTATTAAGGCTGGCTTGTAATGAAGCGCAATCTCTCGTCGCTCTCAAGTAGAAACACAATGTTCCAGCAAACTGCTTGACTGGGTCAAAAAAAAAAAAAAAAAAAAGGAATAAAAGAAAAAAAAAAACAACAGGAGAGAAGAGTGATGATCCCCTCTAAAGAAACTCTGTAATGGACGGACAGGGATTACAGACGTTAAAACCTCCTCCATCTGTAATTCACTGTCACCCTGCCATCATCTCTGAATCACTGATCCATTTTGCAAGTGTGCGAGACCTTGCTAAAAGCATCACTGTTGCACCCATTTGTGTTTGTAGTGGTGGTTGGGGGTGGGGGGAGGAGGAGGGGGAAAAAAAGCATGCAGAAAAGACAAGTTAACAGCTCGCTGTGCTGTTTCAAAGCACTCTCTGTCCTGTAACAACCACCTAGCTAGTTTCTCACGCGGGGAATGGGACACACTGATCAAATAGTTTTTTAATGAACATCAGCAGTTGGAGCCGGAGGAATAGACGCTACGATGGCTTAAAGCTACTGACATCTAGGTTGGGTTGGATTTTCATCATCAAAAGAAACAAAAAAAAAAGAAATAAGAGAGAAAACATTCCTTTGCTGGTGCCTCTCAGACAAAAACAGACTGAATCTAGGTGTGCACTGTCCACCCGATCACAAGCAAACCAGAGAGCAATTGGCTGACAATGCCATGTGTAGACCGTGATCATATCATACTAACCTCACATTATCCTCAGAAAACAGATAAGAGGAAAAGAAAAAGAAAAAAGGTTCTTCTCTGAAGGCTTTCCTCTAGGAGCCTCTCAGTGGGAGGGAGAGTAAATAAGATGTCATCAATAATAGACAGTGAATGTTCTGAGCAGTCCTGCGCACACACACAAACACACACACACACACAGTGCACAAGTGCCGACTGATTCCTATCCTGCAGACAGGCCTGCCAACCGCCAGGCTTTTTGCACACGCTCAGATTCACTGTCCTGACTAATCGCTTGTGATAGGGGCCTTTGCCATAATTACCCAGGGCCTTATCACAAACTTATGCGATGCATTTTTCATGTCCTGGCTGCTGGCAGTGCCTTCACTGTCCGCGCTGGCAGTCAATCTACGAAAAAGACTGATCTCAGACAAATTCACACACACACTTGCGCACACACACACACACACACACACACACACCAGTTCTTACAGGGCAATGAAATGGGTGAAAGCAGGGTGAAGGGCCAGGGAGGAGAGGAGGAGGGGATGGGGGAATTAAAAAGGCGGAGGAGGGAGGAGGGTGGAAGAGGAGGTGGTGGTGATGGTGTTGGGTGGGTTGGAGGGGGGAGGTAAGCAGGAAGGGGGTGGGAAATAGAAATAGATAGAGAGGAAAGAAAAGAGAAAGCAGTCTCAAATTTTTTTCTCCTTTTTTTTTTTTTTTAACATAATGCATGAACAAGGGGGCACTGGTAGGAGGACCACACAGGATCAAATAAATAGCAGAGGTGAAGCCTTGATGATGTGGCATAAGTGCGACACAAAGCCCGCTGGGAAGACTTGTTCACTGTCCTTTTGTCTACCCCAGTCATAGGGGCATCATGACCTAAATAATAATAATAATTAAAAAAAAAAGTTTAAATCCCAAGCTTGTGCGTGCGATCCACAAAACACACGTAGGAACAATCGAGGCCAGCCTGCATTAATGCAATATTTATGTTAATGACGACGACGGCGGCGAGCTAATATTCATAAAATTGTGATTTGTAATTCAGAAATGCACGTTAAATGCCACGGGGAGGGGGGGGGGACACAACAGTGCCATTGTCTGCATGTCTTGTGATAGGTCAAACGAGCTCTAACATACACAGGCTTATATTCACTCACACACACACACACACTCACACGCATTGAACAGGCCCCAAATATTTCCCTCATATCCTCCGCCGTGTGCCCGCGGATCTCCTCCCGTGCACGGCGTGCGTGCGGCCGGGACGTTTCAGGAGTTCACGGCGGTAACCACCAACAAGGTCACGATCTTTACACACCTACAGAAATTATTTTACACATAGATTTGTCTTCCCTCCTTCCCTCTCTTATTATTGCCATTTTTTTATTGTTGTTGTTGTTGTTGTTCAACTGCACCGCGACAACACACACTGTCCCGTCCACTTTTCACAGACGTGGCAATGTCTGTAAAAAAAACCCTCACTGTGTGTGTGTGTGTGTGTGAGAGAGAGAGAGAGAGAGCGTGTGTGTGTGTGTATGTGTGGCTGCAGTCAGAGGAGACCGAGAAAAATAAAATCAGATATATTTTTACAAAAATAAAAGACCGAGTTGATTGATCAACCATAATAATCAACATTAACTGCTTCAAAAACCGTTAGCCGTGACGGTTGCTAACGTTTTCATCCGCGTTCAAATCAAACTTACCGATTTGACAGGTTTTTTAAAAAAAATAAAAGAGACAGGGAGAAAGCGGATGAAATACACAACAAAAAAACAACAACCGAGCGGTGTTTGTGTGTCTGAGCTGCCCGTCTACACTGCTGGTGTCACCACAGCGCCACCGTATAATGAGTCGCACTTATTTTTTTCCCCCAAATTGTCCGACCTTACAGCGGCTAAAGCGTCGGGCTAACTACGGCCGCTCGCTCCGGTAAAAGTTGAACAACACGCAATAAAGAAAGCCAACGGAAAAAGCCAACCGTCAAAGCCCCGCCGGTTGAGGGGCTTTTCTAACCGCGGCGCATCCCCGCGGCATCGCCCCGGCTCTGCCCGGTTGCGGTGTCCGATCGATGCCGAATTGAACAAAGAGGATCAATTTCTGATCAGCGAGAGAGAGAGCCACTTTCATCGATGCGAGGAGGAAGAGGTCTTTGAATCCTCTTCCCGAAGCACCCTGCGAGGCGGCCGCGGAGGGAAAAACCCACCAAAAACGCGGCGGCCGAGAGCGGCGAGGCGGCCGCGGGCGAGGCGGCGGGCGGAGGGCTCGGACGGCGGCTGAACTGACCTGTAGTTGCTGTAAGTCAAAGCGCTTCCAATATTGAAACATCGATCCTGCATTGGCCGCCATCTTGAGACATATTGAGACAGGAATGAGATGCTGATAGAGAGCGCGGGGGTTGGAGTTCAGTGGAGAGGACCGGGCGGCCGCGAACACCCGGACCGGATCGCCTCCGCCGCGCGCCCCGGGAGCAGCTGCCGCACGGAACGGAGTCGGCGGGCGGGAGTGTCGCCTTAATAACGCCATTATAATTGCTTAAATAGCTTTTTATCAACATTCAGATATTACAGGTAAATAACCGTGCTGGCGTCAAATTACTATCAATTTTACCACCTTGAAACGAGGGGAACCGTGATGGGCGACGGGATGGTGTTTGGTGTGGTGCTTGTGTGTGATCATTATGTATTATGAAGAGCAAAGATCATACAAAAAAATAATAATAATAATAATGCCAGGAGGCTACTTGGAAGCCATATCTGTAAAGAGAATAAATAAATAAATAAAATAAATACCACCAGGGGAGCCTTCAGGAGCAATGTTTCCTCTGAGCTGTGTGGGACTGAGCTGGATGATCATTTAGACCAGCACCTATTCATTTATTAAACCAGTCAGCACTGCTCCTCCACAATCAGCTGTCACATTTACAAATAGGCTTTAAAAAAAGACTTTTTTTCAGCGCACTTGCTTGGTTTTAGTCTCAAACGAATGCTCCTTTTTGAATCTGCTAAACAGTCCCTTGATTTCTTTTGCAAATGCATAAAAATAATAAAGAAACAGCAGTAACATTTCATTTTTTAATTACTATATGACTTGCATTTTGTTGTTTGTTTTAGTGATCCCGGTGAAAGGCTTTTGGTATGTTCAATGATGAACGTGTATGAAGGACACCTACAAAAAAAAAAAAAAAAAAAAAAAAAGTTTAATATAAATTTACACCCATTGCAATCAATTAAAAACACGATCCAGGCTGGAAAAAAAAGCATTTGTGTGAATTGTTTAAATAAAATTACCTCTAACCAGTAAAGAAAAAAAGCAGCCACAACAGTTTGAGTACCGTGATACATGTGTTTTATTTTATTCTCCACTGAAAGGGTGGATCTAGTGTACAAACTCAGCATATGCAACAAAGCAGGGCTGCTGAGGACCTGCTGAACTTGGCCACCTCAGAGTGGGTAAAAGATGGAGTGGACTTGTACTTGGCACAAGGTATGCCCAAGTTCATGGTTTTCTCAGTGTGCAATAATACGAAAGGGATCCTTATGTGCTCATTTAAGGCATTCTTTTGAGATATTAATCTGATTAGTTATTCAAAGAGGATTGTTGTTGTCGCTGGAGCGGGGCAGCCCGGTGGTCAGACTGTCAATGTGCATACAGATCTGCTGTTGAAGTGACCTTGAGCAACACGCTGAACCCTGTCTGCTCCTGAGGCGTCACTCCTGCTGACCATGTCCTCTGACCCCTCCCCCATTAGCTTGTGGATATGCAAAGAATTTCTAATTACTACTGTATGTATGGAGCCCTAAATTCCTGTGTCAAACTGTGCAACTTGAAAAGGCATCACGCCTCGGCTTTAGCCTCCAAAGTGCTCTCTGCACACCAAAAACCGGAGCTGCACAGGTTTATCAGGGCAGCACATCTGTTGTACACGTTTTCATTTTTAGCTTTTTGTGGGTTTCCAAATTTGACTTGTCGAGTGCGTCGTGAGGCCTGCCTGTGTGGAAAATCCACGCCTGCGTTCACACTTAGGAGTATTTTTTTCCCCCCTCCTTTGAATGCTCAGAGCCTACAGCGTTTCTATCAGCTCAGCCTTTAACGAAAATATTTAGCTTTATTTTGTTTTCCTCCTCTCCAATCATTTTCACTTCTTTGCAGCCATTGCACTTTAATTGCATTCACTAAAAATAACACAAGAATTTGCCATAGCTAACAACGCCTCTTTCGCCGCACTTGTGTGGATACAAAGGTGGGCATTTTTGTGCTTTGAATTAGCTCAACTTTGAGGTCATTGCTTGATTTGATTTGAAGCTGTTTGTGTCTCCCTCCTCCTACAGTATGAATGGTGCTCAGTGCTCCACTGATATGTAGCCTCAATAGCTTTGCCTTATTTTATACTTCATTTATACACATAATGCAGCGAGTTAAAGGCTCTCTCTAGTTTAGCCACCCCATCACATGCTTTTAATAAAATGTACTGAATCACACTGTATGTAACAATTAGTTACAGCTGCTTTAAAAGAATTACAATAAAGAAAGATAATAGCAGCATGATTCCTGTTACTAACACTTATTTCTCTATGATTTGTGTCTCTTTATTTTTTAAATATGAGGAACTGGTTGCCACTGTGAGATACAAAGTGAATACTTTTTGAACTAATTAATCCTGAGGCCTGCATGACTTGTGATGCTACCTATCGTTAAGCCAAACCAGAAATACAGGTCTGAGATCATCTGTGCAGGTTTAGCAGCTTTGCAGCGTGTCCATTGTGTTGTGTTTGTATAGTTTTCTCTTACCATCACACAAAGAAAAAACTAAACCAAAAGGAACATGATGTTGTTTTTTTTTTTTTTTGGCCACTGATATTACTGTGACAGGAAAAGTGTTCAATCAGTAATAACATCTGAAAGTAGCTCCTAAATGCATGACATTCGTATTGAGAGATATTCTACGATGATTTAGCCATACTGACTTTTTACTTTGGACATTAAATAACAAGTTGATTAAATGTTTCGCTTACTGCACGGTGACTTTGTTTGGTAATTATGCTGTCTTAAATTGCCCAGCCCACAAGACACTGTAAATACTGTTGCATTGCTGAAGCATGTGTCAGACATATAACATTACATTGCAAACAAAGAACTTTGTCTTTTGTCTCAGTCTCTACGAATTAAATCTGCCCCTTAAAGCACAGAGTTTATAATGATCCTTCTAAACAAAATCAGTCGTTTTCTGAGTACAACCGTGCGCACTTCCCTCCTTGTTTTGATGCAAAATTCTGTTCATTACAGTCCTAATTTAATTTGCTGAAATGATCTTAATGCAAACTGTGTTGCGAACATTATGGATTAGTTGATTTTGTACTGCTGGGCACTCTGCTCAAACTCTCTGAATTTCAGCACGCAGCATCTCCGTAAGGATTCGACTGTAGCTTCACGAGGCTCTGGATTTCTTTGAAGCAGTAGGGGGTACACAGTGTAAGTCGGAACAAGTAAGAGTCTGAGTTATCAATCCACCTACAAATTATCATGTTCCTGCAGCAGAGGCTCATGCACGTCTGGCATGAATGACTTGAGAAGGGGGTTTTCTTCCCCCTCAGTTTTCTTTTTATTACACTCTATGGTAAAATTAGAGAGGAGGGGAAAAACAACGTAAATTGTTCTTGACAAGGACAGCAGAAGTAACATGTTGAGGCCCACAGATTTAGCCTCATCAGTTTATGTACATTTGGTTAAAGTTTAAATATAGAGGAATAAACACACATTCTCTGTGTCAGTCCCATTATACAACTAGATCTTATACCCTGACAGAGCTACAGGGTATAAAATAAAACAGCCCTTCTGTCCTTTAGCTTTCCCACTTTTCTCTGTTTGTGTCCCTCTTCCTCCTGCTCATTGACTCTGCCTGCAAGGTGCTTTTAGCAGGCCTTGTGTGGCCTGGTTAGAGATGGATGTGTGGCCCTTGGGAGCCGCAGGCGGAGAGAAACACTGATCATGTCAGACAGGCTGGGGAGGCTGCATAAGATCATCATCACCCAGCAGTGGAGTGAATCGCCGCAGTGGCACTTTCACACAACCTCTGACCTCTGGGGTAACCTCAGAGGTCATGATCAAGGTCAGGGGTCAGCCAGGGCCTCTGTGATCATGGAGCTCGCAGGCCCCTCCTGCCTCTTCCTCCTCTTTTTCTCTCTATACGTTCTTTCCCTTCGTTTTTTTTTTTTTTTTTTGGGCTGTTTCCCTCATCTTCTATGTGTTTGTCTATCGCTCACACTCTCCTTCACCGGCTGGGACCAATTGAGACATCCCATCCCCTGGGAGTGCAAAAAGGAAAGCAAGAGAAAATCAATAGGGAAGATGAGTGAAGACCTGGGGGTCCCATCAAAAACTGAATGCTTCTCTCTGTGCTGGTATGATTCACACACACACAGGCACACATACACATACAGATACATAGTGGTGTTACTTCTGACAAACAGGAAGGTAGCAGTAAACACAGGCTTGGAAAATGTACAACAGAGGAAAAAGATGTGTAAAGTCTCCATAATGTGTCATTTCTTCACCTGTAAAAATGCTAATAAGTGCAGTTTCATCCTTCCTAATCCTTCCAAGATTGCCCATATAAAAAGACCTGAGGAGCCCTTGTGTCCGTTGCATGCACGTACGTGTGTGTCCAGATGCTGCACTGTCGTTTGAACAGAGAAAGACACAATATTGATCACCTCCATGGAGACTCAAGGTCTGCAACAGCAAACGAAAGAGAGCCTGATGACAAAAAAGTTCTTTTCTAGAAACAGAGAAGAGAAAGGGGGGAAAAAATGAAGCAAACATAAATGCCAGGCTTTGTGTATCGCCCTGGCTGTAATTTGAGCTGAAGAAAATGTCACTGTATCACCAATCAGTGCAACTTTAATTATAGCACATTTCCAGCAACATTTGCATGGGTTTTGTGCTGCATGAAAGAAGGATTAAAATAAACTCAAAGCACATAAACAAAACTCATTCCTATGTGTCATTTCCTGACCTCAGCCACCTCTGCTATTTATACAGGAAAGACATACATGTGTTTATAATGTTGAGCCTCACCATGTATCCATAACTTATGAGTTTGCCGTGCTTCTTCCCAACACAAGATAACCCCGGGCAGGACATTAAATGATCGGCTGAAAATAGAACAGTTCAGATGAAAGGGAGGATAAATAATGCAGAAAGAATACAAAACCTCTTGTGGGGATAACTAGTCGCACACATGCACGCACTCAAACACACAAAGACATCTTTTTTTTTTGCTCCACGGTGAAGAAAAGTGAATGGATGTAACAGGAAGGAGGAGGACCCAGTGGAGACACACATACTTCTTGCTTCATCTCCTCCCACTCCTCCTTGTCTGCCATCTTTTTTTTTTTCCTCCACTCACACTCAGACTTCATGACATGCTCTCTGTCTGTGGGGAGAAATAATGTTGTCCCAGTCACGCCGTGTTTTTCCTGCCCACCAGAGATCAGACACAACACACAGCGCAGGATTTCCAACCCCACCGCCTCATCATTTTTTCATTAGTTTTGATCACATAACAATGACCTGGACGACTGATCCTTCTGCACAGAGAGTAATGTGCTGCTATCTCAGGGCTTGAGTGTGTGTGTGTGTGTGTGTGTGTGTTTGAATTCCTGTATTAGTTTAGGTTGGATCACCAAATTGAAAACTGTGAGTCATTTTTTAAGATTTCTGGTTGGAGGGTGTTGCAATGCTGGGTCATATCTAATAAATAAAACATTCAAGACAAACCTTTTCAAAGCTTCGCTGCTGCTTGGCTAATTTCCATCAGAAATGTTTATTCATTGGCCAAATTAAACATGCATGTTTTGAGAAAAATCCCAGTGTCATAACTAGTAGGCTGCACAGGACGATTCATAGGGCAGCTTTGTGCTTGTGTAGGGAGACACCTAGTGGTGAGAGACAGGTGTAGCGTTTAAATGGGGATAAATGGAAGATGGAAGATTTTTTTTAATTCTTTGGTCAGCTCATAAAATATGTGGGATTGTTTGCTAATTAATTCCATAAAAGTGTACTGGCCAGAACTCTACAATTAAGATCCAGCATTGCATATTCACCCATAGGCCTCTAATTTGACCCTTGACCTCCCTCCTGAAATAATAGGTTTTCATACTAGTTATTTACAAGCTAAATCAAAAATATGTCTTCGTCTTCAAAAAATATGACCCTCAGCAGCTCACGGGCCAAAGTGTTTACTCAGCCTAAAAGTGCCTGTGAGGCCAGCAGGTCTCACAAAAGGCCCCATTCACCAGTAACAGAAATCCGGTCCGCTGCCACGTCGAAATGTTTGAGCACAGGACGCTGGAAATGTTGTGCAAGTGTTTTTCACTCAGCAAGAGGATGGTGTGGTATTATCGTCACCACTGTGCAGGCCAGGCAGGTAAGACAGGCGACAAACATGCAGAAACAATTTTGCGGGGCTGGTATTTGTGCTCATGTGAAAGCTTACAGCAAGCCGTTAGACGTGTCAGCAGGCTGCAGTGAACTGGCTCATCTATATCCGCTTCTTCTCCAGCTTCTGCAGCCGACAAGCTGATTTAGAGGTTTTTGAACTTTGCAGTGCGTTGGTGGAAGTCGGTGGAGAGCAGTGCTGGGGTCTCAGCTCTCGGCATCGTGGCCTTTCTGCCGCTCCTGGTGCTCTGTCACGGGCCTGAAGCCTCTGCAGGATGACTGCATGGTGACGCTCCTGATCAGGAGGAATCCGCTAGGGAAGTTCGCTCCCCCGAAATTCGCTGCTCTCAATCAGATCCAGGGGTGCAAAATCACCAGTGACTTAGAGGTGTCCACAGGCCGCAGGCCGACGCAAGTGGATCTGGATGAACAGGGAGTCACCTAAGAATTCATCAATAGCGTTGCGCTTCAGTAATATAGTCAACCTCACACTGATGTACCAGATAGGCTCAGATATCCCCCACCCTTATGGGTTTCTGATCCCCAGGTCCCCAACCTCGCCCTCATTCCAGTCATGGTCCTGCTTTGTGGTCTGGGTCGTCAGCAACTGGTCCAGTGAACTGGCGTGCATGGCCCTCTACAAGCAGCTCCATAACCACATCCAGGTGGACGACTTCAGGCATGCGTGCATTTCATTTACACAGTAGCACAAGTTGAATGTAATTAAATGCATGTAACATATAATGGTTGTTGTGACATTGTTTGAGTGCTTTGCATTGTGGGACAAATCGGTAATAGTTGCTGAAAAAGTTAATTCTGGCTATCATTGTGTCAGAACACACAGTACATCATAGCTTGCTACGCACATGGCCACGTAATTGCAGACCAGTCAGAGTGGCCATGCTGACCCCTGTCCATTGCTGTACATACAACGGGCAGGTGAGCATCAGACCTGGACTGTGAAGCCATGAAAGAAGGCAGTCTGGTCTGATGAATCACATTTTCTACTACATTATGTGGGTGGCTCGGTGCCTATGCATCATGCTCCTGAGATTTCCAGATATCACAGGGCACCTTCAAAGGTCTAGCCGAGTCCATGTCTTGACAGGTCAGAGCTGTTTTGGGGTTAGGGATCTTACAGAAATACACTAAATGACCATGACCTCTTAACATCACATTGTGTGACACATGACAATGAGATTGTGGTCATTTCACATATTTCCAAAGTAAAATGCAGATAGGAAAAGAAGAACACCTTTCTAACACTGGATTAACATCATGAAATTATCACAGTTTGGTCAGGTTTAGGCACCAAAACTACTTGGTTAGGCTCAGGAAAAGGGATAGGGCAGAATTTGGCTTTTGGTTACTCCAAAACACGAACTCAAAACTCTGATGAGGGTTCAAGTTCTGTGTTTGACCCATCCTCCCATGTGCAGACTTTGACACACTACTGACAGAAGAAAAAAACATTGTGCAGGCACGAAAGAGATCTGATTGAAGACCAATTGAAATACATTACTTTGAAAGTCATGCAGAGTGTCACATAGTGGGATCAGTCCGGGCTGATTGGTGTACATGATTTATGGTGATGTCATAGCAGGCCATCTGTCCCTAAAGCCAAACCTTGTCATTTTAGTGCTTTTGATACCTCTGGCATGACTTTGTAGAGAGCTGGACAGCTGTAGTAGCACACATCACAAGCCTTTCTCATTTTGCTGATATTTTTACTCCCCGGTATACATTGTATATCTTAGGCCAGGGGAACACCAATTAAAAATGTGAGAAGGAAGAAGGAGATGAGCACTGTTTTCACAGCTTCAGGAGTCACTTGATAGGAATCAGAAGCTGCGATGTGGATCATTTAAATTTACACCTCTGTGTTAGTGCCCTGACACAGAATTAACACTTAACGCTGTCAAATGAGACATTTCCTGCAGGCACGAGGGCCAGCAAATAATGTTGCTCCCCATAATGAGCTGATGCCTCAACAGCTGCTGAAACCACTGACGTCTATCAGCAATAATGCTTTCAGACGGCCAGAGCAGCCAGACCCCTCATCCCTGTCATAATCCCATTCATGTACACAAGGGAATTATTAGCAGATCTAGTTACTGTGAGTAAAATCACATTCACCCTTTGTGCTTTCAAATATACAACAACTGGCCACAACATAAAGTACACCTGTATAATCTAATGTGACCTAAAACACCACACCAACACCACCAACATTTTACAAATGTTTTAATTTTTCAGTATTTGTTCACACTGTCAGGTAACAATGGTAATAATTCTATGTTATGTTTATCATTAAGTGGTGTTATTTTACTGGTGTGTAATATATTGAAAGGTGGTTCATCCAATTTAAATACATTAGAGGGGCAGAAAGATGACTACAAAAAGATCCATTTAATGGTAAGAGGCAGCCAGTTATATCTAGCATGTTTATTGCACTTAACTTGCAAGTATTGGAATCCTTAACAACTCTCATCATGTAGTTCTTGTCATTTTAATGCAGTTTCTGCCCTGTTTTTCAGATTAATTGATACTAAACAAATACTAAATAGAATTTGGTCTGTCTAGCATAACAAGAAAAAAAATCAAACACAACATAACCAGCTACATGTGAATGAAATAAAATAAAAACAGCCACCCTAGATTTTGCTGATGCAGAGAAGTAATTTTTTTTCTGGTGTTTCTACCTAATGAGGCCAGATTCCAACCATGGAGATCCTCTTTCATCTGACATGTCTGTTCTGCTACAGGTGCCCAAAAAGGCCGCAAATAAGGAGGCAGGGGGCTCAAACATCATTGGTATGTTTGAGCAAAACCAGATCTAGGAGTTCAAAGAAGTTAGAGGACAGATGCTGTGTTGAAATAGTAGATACAGTGCATGACCCCATCTCTCACCATGTGGAGCTGCACTGCCTCCTCTGGTAACCTGTGAAACTGTCCTCTGCTTGCAGCCGTTCACAATCACGACACTTTTGTGTATTTATTAGCAATTATGTGTCTAAAAGGCACGTTGTTAAAGCACAATAGAAATTTTGCATTTGCTCTATTTCAGGATGTCAGTTGTCTATTCCAATATCTCACAGTATACATCTATTATTATTTACTTACTCCGTCATTTTGATCTTACAATTGTTGTTTGCCTGATACAATGTTCCTGCATTGATCAGTTAAGTTGAGAAGTAAGATGTATTTGATGTATGTATGTGGAGTTTTATTTAATTTATTATCAGTTTTGCATTGACATTATTCATATTTGCAGTGTTGCTAAAGAAAACATCTACAAAAACATGAATAATAATCATAGATTCATCACATCTAATGTTAGTAGTTTTGTTTTTAGTATTTTTGTACTGTACTGTAACTTGGCTCTGACTGGGAACCCTAAACTTATATTTAAATATGTGTTTTTAGTTTGGGTTGCATTGTTTTAAGAGCTTATAATTTATTTAGTAATGCCTAGTTTCAAGTTCAAGGTTGCTTTTATTGTCTCCCAAAGGAAAAACTTGTCTTGGATTGAAGGAGTTTCTGCATGACAACAGACACTTATCTAGTCAACTATAATCTTGGTACATGCAACATAGTCTTAATTTTCTGCAGTTTCATTTCAGCATTTGCCAAAAAAACAAAAACAAAGAAAAGCCAGTAATGACACACAAAGTATAATGTAGAACAGAGAGAGTTTGCATCATGTCTACACAGATAAACAGTTGTTACTTGCAGTTTTACCTGTGTTTTGTTAGGAACTGACCCAGAGGAGGCAATTCTCAACGCCTTCAAGGTTTTTGACCCAGAAGGAACAGGAGCCCTCGGGAGGGAGGGGAGATAAGTGTGTGACTTTCTTCACAGTTCTGCACAGACACAGCAGAAACAACTCTGTGGCCTGTGCTGCCTCCCACAGAATTCATTGCTCAGATAACTAAGAATGTGTTTGTGTGGCACAAAAACGTAAATCATTAACAAACTTCCAGCATTCAGGTAATGCATATCTCCTTTAGTGAAACACCGTCAATTCAAAGTCAAAGAGATGGAAACAGTAATTCGTCTTTCCTGTCCCTCTCCTGCAGGATAAAATATCACCTTGTGTGACAGACTGACAAGTTTACAGAGGATGAGGTGAGTTGTTGCTTGGCAACAAGGTGAAATATCGGATGTATCAATATGAGATACCGTTGAACAAGTTGAAGGTGAACGTTGATGAATACCCAGAATGTGAGGCAATCTAATTTGATTTAAACCCCTTAACTACCAGCTACAGCTTATTACAAAGATCCCTCTCAGCTCTCACCCAGACCACCGCTTCAGTAACACTGCCATTCATAACCTACATGGCCCCTGGCTAGAGACACAGTAATCTCATTTGTGCAGCAACAGATGTTTCTCTTAAAAACATCCGTTGACTGGGGAGTGAAAAGTCTGCCTCTCATTCTCTCGAGGGATCAAAGAGACCAGTCTAATCGCTATGAAATCTGTCACATTTGTACTGGTTTGAAGAGACATATTGACTTACAGTAGGCTTACTATGTTGTGAAACGTAAACGGTCCCCATCTCCATCCCTCTCACACAGCCTACACATATCTCACGAGGAAGCTTTCATGCTCTGTACATCAAAAGGGCTGCACAGAGGAGGGGGAGAGAGGAAAAATGCATATGAAACAACAAAACCCCAAGACAAATAAACAGCACAGCGTTCCCATGGCAGCGCGGTGCAGTAATCTGACGGCTGGTTTCCCATGGCTGTGTCTCACTGCCCCATAGACCTCCACTCTGTCTTACTGATGGCTCCTGTGATTGCAATCATCCATCTTACTGTCAAAGGCAAAAAAAAAGGGCAAGAAAGGGGGAATCGCACACACCATCTCTCTCTCGCTCCCTCGTGTCCAGCAAACAAGCTACCCCACTGTGAACAGAGCCAACACATGGACCACAGGCCCTCTGCACTGGGTGTGTTTGTGTGTGTGTGTGCCCATGCTTATATGATCTACAGAGAGAACATGTGTGGGTGTGCATCTTTGGTTGTCTGTGCCTGCCCATTATACTGCATGATCAGTCACTGGAGTGTACACGGGGGAGCGGTGGACATGTCTGATCTTGCAGCTGATCAAAAGCACCAGAGACTTGTTCCCTTGTGGCCGTGCAAGCGGGCCTCATATCAACATGTCTCTGTTCAGTAGACAGGAAAAACAAGAGGAGAGAAACAGGCAGAGGAGGAGGTGGAGGAGGAGGAGGAGGTGGAGGGGGTGTATCAGGAGAAAGAAACAGGCAGGCAAAGCACAGATGAAAGGGTGCATAAAGAGGCCAGAGTGTAATATATGACAATGATACATAACCGCACTTATCTCTCCGTTCTGATGAGCTAATTGAACGGCAAAAGCCAGCTCTGTATTTCTCTGTAGATGTAATAGCATGTGTGATCCTTCTCTACAAACCCGACAGCTCTCATCATCAGAAGAAAAGTGCACCAAGTCCCTATTGCTTGTTTCCTTACAGGTAAATCAGATGTGTGCAAACTTCCCTCTGGATGTTGCTGGTAACATGGCTACAGAAACTCGTAGTTATGTGATCACTCATGGAGAGGACAAAGAACAGGAGTAAAAGGAGGATGAAGAAACAGAGGGATGAAAAGGAGAGGAGGAAGAAGAGGAGCATCGGCAAAGCCTCTGCCTGTAAATAGTCTCAGCACGCTGCAAAGTTGTGTGAATGTAATTATGTGCAATAAAGTGGTGACGCTAACGAAATGAATCCCTCTGTTGTTGTGACTTTAATCATACTTCATGAATCAACACAGATAAATATCTGCTGAGTACAATCTCGCAAATGAAACAACAAAGCACACCTGAACATTTTGTATAAAGATAATGAACATGCACAGGACACAACAAAACATTTAAAAAGACGGCCTACATCAGTAGACTCTTTAACTTATCAGAGACTGAACAACAGATACAGACAGGTTCATCGCTTTTCTGCCAATGGTGGTTAAAGAAAAGGTTTGACATCGTAGAACACACAATTATTTGCTGTATTGCCAAAAAGAGAAGATCGACTCATGTGTAAAGTAAATGTAAGCAAGTTAATTTAGTTTAGCATAAAAACTGGACATAGCTAACCTGGCACTGTCCAAAGGTAAAAGCTCCTCTAAAGCTAAGTAACTGTTATGTCTCGTTTGTTTAATCTGCACAAACCTGAACACATACGGGTGGTTACGTGATAGATTATATCTTCACCAGGTGTAGTAAGGAACAGGAAAACCTCCCATTATTCTGACTTGGGAGTCCTCAGGCATTATTTCAAACAGGTTTCCACTACTGTTAACTTTGTGGTCACACCAGATAAGTATCCTAAATTAGCTTCATTTGTTGTTTTAACATATTTGTAGCAGTGCATTAACAAGTAAAAGATCCAGATCCAGACACATACTAACAGTGTAAAGCTCCTATTGAATTAGTTGGCTTGATTTACTCCATCAATACTGGATGTTATTTAGATGTAAGCAGTCAATGACGGTGGCTTAGCAGCCATTTTTCCACTGGTTTGTTGACAGTCGTGTTGTTCTTTTCACCAGGTGGGCAATATTGTCACTGCCACATCAAGTCATAGAGGCTGACATGAACAGTTTTTCTTTTTTACCTTTAGAGTGAGCCGGACTAGTTGTTTCCCCGTGTTTATGGTCTTTGTGCTAAGATAAGCTGCCGGCTCCTACTTCAGCATACAGACAAGACAGTGGTATCGATCTTCTCATCTCACTCTTGACGAGAAAGCAAATAAGCTTATATTGCAAAATGCCAAACGTTTCCTTTTACATATAAACCTTGTAATGGAGAAAACACAGATACCAGTCATGGTCAAAGCTTTATTTAGAGACCAACAAGTTTGGTCTCTCAGAGACTTATTATACAATAATCATGTCAGTTTGGAAACAAATCTCAGAGGCAGTCAAGTCAATGTAATCCTGTCAGGTTTAACGCTCCATCAGCCGGTGAAGGTGCACTGGAGCCGAGCAGGGTTTACAGTACTCAGGCCAAAACTCAACGGCTTCAGCATCTTTTTCCAGATGTGCGCTCTCCAGATGCTATTCATTTCACCTAACTTTATTTTCAGCAGATACTCTTGGCAGCTTGTCTTGTCTTAGCTCAGTTTTAACAAGACAGAGCAACCAGAGAGAGACAAAAAGAAGAGAAAGGAAGAAATTTGTTTGACAGGCTAACACGGGATGAACCCTGAGGTCATTCCAAAAATGTGTTTCACACTAAATAGCGTATTTTGGGTCCAGCTCTGGGGAACTCACATCACAGCCTGAGGAGCTTTGCAACACCAGCCAAGGAAACTGATGTGTTTACTAGGCAGTCTTTTATCTGCGGAAAGAAAGACGCCAAAACCTTCATAACACTTTATGAGATTATATTTCATTGTACAACACCGTATACGTGCTGCTGCTGCTGAGGTGGTGTAGGATTGTGCGGCAACAGGGTGATAAAGGCTTGAAAAAAGCCCTTCATGTGGATGAAATGTTCAACATCTCATGTCTGCAAAGAGCTTCATTTTACAGCTGTACTCACTTGTGACAAAATAAAACAATAACAGGCAAATAAATTGTAATAATAAAGGCATTAAGAACATGATATAAACAAACATTGTATGTCCACCCAAGGTAAATCTGCCACAATCCATCACAGTTATACACATACATACAAAACAATACTGTACTCTTAAAGGGAAACTCGTCTTTGTCTCCCCCCCAGTGCGGGAGTTTGAGGAGGGGTTTGGACGGGCTGAAGCCGCTTGATCTTTATGGCAGAGAAAGACAGGGGGTCCGAAATGCTGCCAAATCCAGATCCTTCAGAGTTGTCTGAGTAAAGGTATGAACAACAGAAAAACAATCACCCAAAAAAATACTCTTCTTTTCGAATCCTGCATTTTGAGAAATGTGCTTGTTCGCTTTCTGGGGGAGAGGTAGACGATAAGATCGATACCACTCTCATGTCTGTTCGTTAATAATGAAGCTACAGCCAGCAGACTGGAAACAGCGGGAAACAGTTCGCCTGACTGTCTGAAGTTAACAAAATCCTCCTTGCAGCACCTCCAAAGCTCACTAATTAACATGTTACATCTCATGTGTTCAATTTGTACAAAAACAGAGGAGTAAAAAAGAGCATTCATCTGCAGGAGCAGTAACCTCCTGGTTGCTGGCAACTGCTCATGGCCATGAAATAGTCGAGCCCCATAAAACGACTAACTGTTGTTTGTACGCTTTGTTTAAACAGATTAAACTAATCTATAGCTATAACATGAGTGATCTTTAGAGGTGCTGCCAGGTGGATTTTGTTTCCTTTAGTCAGAGCCAGGCTAACTGTTTCCAGTCTTTGTGCTAAGCTAAGCTAACTGTAGCTGCTGGTTGCAGTCGTCTATGTAACAAACTTGAGAGTGGTATCAATCTTATAATCTTACTTTTGATGAGAGTGTATATAAAGCACATTTCTCCAGAATGTCAGACAATCCCTTTAACTTAATTATTTCTGGAAATATGTTTTCCTCCTCACCATGGACGCCGATCATGTGCTCCAGGATCAGGACCCTCTCAGCCAGGATCTTCAGGGCCTCCCTGAGCTGCTGCACAGCCTCACCCTGAATTACACCATCATGTTCATTTCATTTTCAAATGAGCTCAGGAGGGAAGGATGCTAATATTTCTTACCTCATTTGAGCCTTCTCCTGGTTCTCCTTTTGGCCCTGGTGCCCCCTGTGAAAATAGAGCAAGATAACCTTCTCTGTGTGTGTGTGTGTGTGTGTGTGTGTGTTTTATGCAACACAATAATGTTATACTTACAGGTAGACCCCACTCGCCTTTTACACCTGGAGACCCCTAGTAGAGAAAGAAAAGGGAGACCTAACTTAGTGCTCACGCACGCATTCTTTGTGCCACGTGCTAATCTGCCTCTTCACCAGATCTCCAGTCTTAAATCATGCTAGTAGAGGAAGGGGATCAGGTTTAAAGACAGAGGCCCACTTTAGAGCCGGATAAAAGAGGGGACCCGACATGGCCGCCGTGATTAGTGAGGCCTGGCCTTGGACGAGAGAGGGGGATTAGTCACGGCGATGGAGTGCGTCTTTGAAGAAAAGCTTGTTCACCTTTAATGTGTTTAAGATTGCATGACAGCCAGGACCATTTACAAACCGTAGAACAAAAAGCATTTCGATGGTTCATCAGAATCAAATATGTTCAGCCAGCCTGCTAATCCAATAACGAGGACGATTTTTAAAGCAGCCTCACCCTTTCTCCTGGATCTCCTTTAGGCCCAGGATCCCCCGGCTTGCCTTGGAGGCCTTCCTTGCCCTTATGTCAAGAAAACAGAAAGGCAGTAAAATTAGTAATGCCAGTCATACGTTAATTTTGCATTGATAAACAGATACTTACATCTTGTCCTGGCAGGCCTGGGATCCCTGTGGCTCCTCTCAGTCCTGGAGGGCATGTAAGTGTCATTCACATATGGAGGGAGGGGGGCATGGTGGAAAATGTCAAAACGTTCACTTTTGGCTCTGACTATTGTGCAATGTCCAAATTCAATTCATCCAACTGAACACAGTTTAATTTAATTTACAAATCATATTGTCCTGTGTAAGAGATTTGTCAGGGTTCACAAAATGAAACATGATTAAACGACTGAACCCACAAGTTCTCAATGTTATGCATAAATTAAGGGACGTGAACAATCTTTTTTCATGAGTTTCAAATGTATTTTTTATCTCGTACCAGTGTTTTATTGATTGATGCCTACATAGTAAAATGTTCAAATTCAAAGGGACCACTTGTTTGTTGTCACCCCATTATGTCAAATAGAAAATTTAAGTTATTGTGTCAGAATTTGGAAAATTTGTGAATTCATGCATTAGTAACAATGGGCACATCCAAGAGGTTAAACAACCAATACTCATGATACACATTTCACATGTTGTTTCACTAACTGACTGAGGGCGTGTTGAGGGTCTGTGGTGTTTCCCTCTAACATGTAGGCAGGAAACAATGACAGCTTATATTTATACCTGAGGGGCCGACAGGACCAGTCGGACCAGTTGGACCAGGAGGCCCAACTAAGATCTGAGGAACAGGAAGAGCCTCTGTGAAAAACAAAACGTTTAAACAAATAGATTTAAACCTTTGCACAAACAATGATAGAGACAATGACTGAGGGTCATTCAAGTCTTTGACTTTTTTAGAATCTCTATGGTGACCCCCAAACTTTTAATACATGTAAATATCAATGTTTTTACATTTGTCTGTCTTTTGTTGATTTTATTTAGACCAGATTCTCAGCTCACCTTCCCTCCATCTCACCTGAACATACATGCAGTGGTAAACTGTGCTGATATTTCTAAAGAGTGTCTCAACTCTCTGTTCTTTAAAGACAGGAAGGCAAGTGGCTGGAGTCCCAGGTCAGTAGGGGCTGTGAGGGCTGACAAACTTTTCTCCACAGCAATGTCTCAAAATGTGGCAACCGCAGGGACTGCAACCCCCATTCCCCTTAAACAACCAATGGATGATTTGCAATGACATCACAGTAGGAATTCTCCCTACAGGGGCCCCGTGTCATTTCTGTCGCACTTGCATGATCTGCGTAACATTCATTCTTTTATAACATAATGGAGATGAATACATGTTGGAAGGCGACCCTGGGAATTTTTTTCCATGTGCTCCTCAATCTCTACTGCCAGAAGACTTGCATTTGACTTACAATGCAGAAAAAACTACTTTTCTTGCACAACCACCAAGACCTGACTGATGAGTTTCACATGAAGAAAGTGTGACATAGCTTGATGTTTGAGAGGGAGGGGTATGCCCTACATAGTCTAGGGGACTAAACCTTGCTCTGCTGCCTTTCTATTTATATATCAGCAGGTATACTGGACTATAAAAACTCAGTTTACCAGGCCATGAATTTTGGTTAAAAAAAACTAAACAAAACAAAAACATATTGACTGATTGTTTGGTTTATTAAAGTTCTTAGAGTGAAAAACATAAGTGTCTGTATCAACAGGAGCCAGCCCCCTTGTGCTTAGAAGGCCTTGCACCCTTCAAGACTAAATTTGCTACTATCGTGGTCTGGAAGTACTCCAGTGTAAAGAGGGAATGCATTTCTTACCATATTTTAGATGTAAAAAAACAGTAGGCTAGACTGAGATTTGTAGAAAGTTGATGTGAAAAAGTTCATTAATGGATAATGTCATGTTCATTAATGGACAATGGATAATGTTTATTTCACCACTGCCCAAAAACTTATACTCGAGGGTAGTCACAGGTGCAGGTGATCATAGTTTTGTGTGAAAGCACCTTGTAAACTCAACATTCATCCAATGCAATCAAATCTGATGATGATCTCCAGTACTATTTTAAATGGTTGTTTGTGGTATCCATCCACATATCAATGCTATTGGGTTCCCAAACAGCCTAAATCTCAGGGGGTAGGGTCATTTATTTCACCTAACAGAAGAGTTAAGGCATCAAGGTTCACCATAAAGGCTACAGAGTTTTACCATCAATCAACGGTGGGATTAAATCCAGCTTGATTGACAGGAACAGCTGTTGGATTCTAAAGAGGTCCCATTTAATGGAGCAGTAAATGCTCGGACATGATCTATCTTCACAGAAAACATTCAGGAGGTGGAAGTCCCACCTTGTTCTCAGCATGTAAGATATTTTACAGCTTGTTAAGTATACATTTTGTTTGCAACCATGCCACACTTCCTCTCTCCACTTTAACATATGCTCAGAATCAGTCTTCCCCCCGTTTTGAGACAGCGCTGTTACATTGTGGCTGCAGTCCACAGAAAGGGTCTAGAAGGAGCAGATTTCCCTCTGGAACTAATTTTCTAATGTTACAGTCTCCTCGAGCCTGGCTGCCTCCCCAAGAAACTCCACATGAGTGGCAGACTATCTCCTCCCTCGTTCATAGCTAGCCCAGATTTTGGCTCTGGGCCGCGGCCTGTTCCCCCAAATGCAGACTGTTGTGCTGACAGCTAACAAATTAGGCCTGATTTACAGCCAGTTGGCCCCCCTCAGCTTACATGGTCCCACAGACCCAAATATACATAGTTCCAGACCCGCAGACACAGTCCTGGGCTCAGAAAGGCAGACGCAGCCAAAAGCCTAATCGGAGCCAGCGGTCTTCTTGAGGTAATTATTATAGCATGGACTTCTACTGCCTCCCTGTGGTGAAAAATCTTTTAAACAGGAGCAGTAGAGCTGTTTCAGAGGGCCTTTTTCTTCTATGTTGTATATTTCAAAAGATTTTAAAGATTAAGAAATCATTTATTTTCATGTTTAACACTCTTTATATGTTTGATTGTACAGATGTTTGTAGATAAAGAAGAAGATGAGCGAAAAAATTTCTCAATATTTTTTTTCGAACTGTTGAGCCTTCTTGAAAACCACCTGAGCTAATCCTGTGATTTATATGTGGGTATTTGGCTCCGTCACTGGTGGTTGCAGTAAACAGTGGCTCAGCAGCAGCAAAACACACGGAAACAATTAAACTAAATCTGAGCCAGGCTGTTGCTGCAAAGAAACAATACTCCCTCCATTACAAAAGTAAGTACATCACCGAAAGCTAAAGACACATACTGCTCACTTAAACACTTAGTAACAGCTGCAGGATGCTTTAGTCTCTGTGCTTCCACCTGTGCCCCTTTTAAAGCATTTTCCACACACAGAGACCTGGACAGGGTTCATGTTCTGCCTGACATAATGATTGCAAAGAGAACAACAGGATGAAAAAAATGAATGAGATATGAGTGTGTTAAGCACATGATTCATCAAAATGGAACCATAACTTTGGCTTCAATTCAGACCATCCAAAAACTTAATGCTGGTTTTACAATTGTTCTTGGGTCAGAATTCAAGCATGCGTGTGCGACCTACCTCGATTATATTCTCGTCTGAGGACATCTGGCACAGTTTATCCATGAATTACTGTAAAAAAGCAAATCTGATTTGCTCACCTTGATTGTCCATATGAAAAACGTCACCCCGCCCTTGCACTGGAGAGGAGGCAGGACCTGGAGGACCTGGTGGACCAGGAGGGCCAGGGAAACCTATTTCTCCTGGTAGACCTCTGTCTCCCTTTGGTCCTGAGCACCAAGAAAAAATACAAATAGCAATTTATCAGTCAATTCATCATATTTAATAAGCATTCTGTCGATTCTGACTTTTTTCCTTTTGATAGTCACAATTCTCAAATGAGGACTGGAAAGTGTCGCCATGATAATTTACCAATGGGTCCAGGGAGGCCTGCTCTTCCAGGTGGACCTGGAGGACCAGCAGCCCCTGGAGGCCCTGGTGGTCCGATAGGCCCTGGAGGGTCACATGAAGAGAAAAGGACATATTTCACTCAAAATGATTTAAAGTGAAAATTCTTTTTTTAATTTTACACATTAACTGTAGTTAACTCACTTGGTCTAACAAAAGACACTATGGATTAGCACTTTGGGAAATAGGATGGAGCGAGGCCTTTGATGCTTTCAATTTATGTTGCTTTTTCCTTGTTGTTGTTGTTATTTCTCTCACAATTGCTGCAACTTAATGGAAGTGTACTACCAAATTGCTGGAGTACCCCTTTAAGCATGCAATGGCTCTGTAATAGAGGGGACAATGATAACAAGTTGTCCCCCCACTTAACATAAGTAAAGTAATGTATGTGGAAGTAATGTCAAAGACAGGTATTACGCTACAAAGTGCCAATGTCAAATGCCACAGCTGAGCTGGTGGTGGGTTGGTTGACTGGTTACAGTGAAACAGCTCTCAGAGTGAAAAAGATAAGTTTCTGTATCAACAGGACCCAGGATGCTCCTTTTGAGTCAAAATGCTGAAGATGGTAAAAAATACAAATGAAAAATAAATAAAATTTATTATTCCAACAAACTTACTTCCTGCAAATAAACTATTCCTTTAATCGTCTCTGAATATTGAAGCTCAAATTGGTTGGTCTTTGCCTTTTTTTCAGACGTTAATATGTTATAAAACAGTTCCTCTACATATTTCAGAAAGCATGTTCTTCCTGATGTGTTGACACCTGGAGGCAGGTATAACGGCGGTCCGATAGGGGTGGGTTGGGGGGTGTCCACCTCGTTGTCTGTTGAGCCCTCTGGTAAAGTGCTGACTGTCGGCAGGGATGAACGTGCCTCTTCTAAGAGCTTGATCTGGAACGAGGGCGGCAGATTTCTGACACATCTGCACTGCTTACTAAATTATTCACAGGATAAAGACTTTTAGGGATCAGATCAGAGGGATCCTCTTTACCTTTGATTCAATGGCATTTATTCTGTTGTTCATATCGGTGAAGCTGGTGCAGTTCAAACACTCTGTAAGAGAGAAAGACAAGTTTAGTTTCCACATTACAGCCGGCATGCATGCTGCTCCTTTTCCATCAGTCTTTTCCTTTCTCCCCGTCTCTGCCTCGTCTCTTTCATCCCTGTTTCTTTTTTTGTCCCGGCACCATCAGCAGTGTCTCTTTATCTCACACTGAGCAGGTCAAGCCAACATACACAAGAACAATGTCCATCAAACCAGACCCAAGAATTTATTAGGAATTCCTCCTTAAATCATGTCACTCACTCACAGAATAAATATTATTAGACCTCTCAAGAAATTCTCTCTCTCACTCAGACACACACAGGCCACACACCTGCTTGTCTCCTGACTCTGCATGTTTTCTGTCTGTCTGCCCACTCACAGTGCTGGCCTGTATGCCCACATTCACATCCTCCTCCAAATACTAAAACCAAAACCATTAACTGCATGCAGCACGTGGTAATGCAAACAAACACACATTTACACACACAGGCTCAAACATATGCACCCCCTCCATGCACTTTAACCACCATTTTGCTATCTATAGACATTTTAAAGACCCAGTATATCCAGTTTAATGTATCTAACAAAGAATGTTACTGTTGATACTTCAAAGCATTAACCTGCAATTGAAAACATATGTTTCATGATATTCTCTATTTTTCTTACTTTGAAAAAATCAAGAAAAAAATTTTAAAAATGAATTTATACAACTAAACAGTCTCGATAAATATTATTCCTCTGTGCCTCTGAGTTTGTAGTAGTTGAGCCTCACCGCTGCACTGGTTGAAATGTTCCTTCATTATAATGACCATAGTTGTTTATGTTGAGTCGATTCAACACAGAGTGTCTTTGTCCTGTAAATACTTACTGTCCCAGCACACAAAATATGTATCGATCTGCAGCTGAAAATAGTCCGCAACAGCTCCACTGCTTACTCCTGTTTGAGTAACATTTGTTAAAAACTAGAGTGGCCCACTTTTTTAAGAAAGTCATTCAGCCTCTTTTAAAAATAGTCTATATATCTGTGAATGAGTTTTAAAACCTGCATTGATTGATTTAGAGGCCTTCCCATTTCGTCAGCTTTTAATTTGATATGGCCATCTTGTTGCCAGTTGATAAATTTAAGTCCATTATTCACTCTATTTTATGTCTATTTTACATTAAATGTAGTTACAGGATCAGGAAAAAAATTATAATAGCAACCTTAGAGATTTGTACTCATTAGGACACAATGAGAGAAGGTTTTGAGAGAAGGACTAACACATCATTGGTTTTGGACTTTTTAAAGCATTTGCTGACATTAATCAAAATACTGAACCATGCCAGACTTATTTTTTAAGAAACAGTGTTAACTCATGGCAAGGAAAGGGCACTTTTTGATTATTTTTTAATTTTTTGTAAAAACATTTTGGTGCCTGTGCCTTATTGAAATTCTTGTTTGCCTGTAGCTTTCAACATCATTTTCAGTCTGTTCTGAACACTTCGGTCATCTCTCTGACAGATTGTACCATTCCAGCTACCACTAAAACCGCAGATATCTATACATTCCTCGCTATGCTTCAATTCTGAATCCTTTACACGAGCTGTGATCCAAAATTCAAAACACTGAATAGCACGTTATCCTTGCAAAAACCCAGTATTTGTTCTAAATACGAGCCTTCCTCCGGTCTATGGCTCATAAGACGTCTGGAATGTCAGCTGTCAGTCCCACAGACGGGACCCACCCACATTGTGGTCATAGTGGGGATACCTAGAATGAGGAACAACTGGTGCTCATAAATAACACGACAACAAAAATGACCCAAACAGCTCTGGTTTGCCTAAATCACCGTCTCTGACCGCAGCACAGAGAGTACTAACGGCAGCCATTGAGGTTTCTGCTCACTGAAATAGGACTTGGTGACCTTCTGTACTGTGTGTCTGTGAATGTGTGTGTCTGTCTACGATCATGTACATCTAATCCAGTGGTGTATCAGCCTCTGTGGGTGTGGTTTCTCAATGCCTCATTTCAACATCTTGGATCTCGCCCTAGTCCACAGCCACAGACGGAAACAACAATCAACAGCTTAACCCAAAACACATTCCTCAGGATTCATCAGCCAAAATACTGCGAGCTGTTCAACCAAACCAGGCCAGAATGACCCCACATGAGCTGTTTTGTTGTGACTGAGGTTTCTTCAGCGACAACATGAAGGTCCTCAAACAGCACAACAGCAAGACTGTGGGCAATCATCAGCTCCACAAAGTGAAAGGACTGATGCCTTGATATGCCTTGATGTCCTCCACAATTATTCATCATTGGCCCAGAGGAAATCTCCACCCTCTGACTCTCTTTCATCAAACTGTGATGAATTCCACTCCAGTTATTCTGTGATATTGGCGACATTTAGTTTTTATCTATGCGAGCGGTGGCGGTCTGTGAGTCAGTCGGAAGATCCACCACTTTGGTCCAGACTGAAATATCTCAGTATGAAGTTTTGTACAGAATGTACAGACTTTCATAGGATAGCATTCAGAGGCTGAACTTGATGATTTTGGTGTTCACACTTTTAGTTTTTGTGAAAATTATTGGATAGAATTTCATCAAATTTGGAGCATTTGCTCTGAATGAGGTAATCCTCTGACTTCTCCTCTAGTGCAACCAACAAATCAAAGTTTTCACTTATTCGGTAGAATGTCTCCAAGATCATCTACAAGATAGTTTGTTACAAAATTTTGAAGAGACATCCATGATTCCCAAAGGATGAAGATAATGACATCAGTGATCCCCTGTCTTTTCCTCTGCTGCCACAGTGAAATTCACATTTGTAGTTTTAAGTGAAACATATTGACAACTGTGAACTGAGGTACAGATATTACTGTCCTCTTTCAGGTTGAATTGTAAAAACTTTTATGGCTGGTTAACATCATCAGGTCCAATCTTCACTTTGAATCATAACAAAATACTTGCAAAACTTCAGACATTCCCATCAACCTCAGCTGTACTCTGTTTAGTGCAAATAAGCAAATGTTTGCATGTTACCATGTTATATTAATAAGGTGAATGTGGTAATATAAAGGTCGAGTGAAATTGGAACTTCCAGGTTCTGTTCAAGAAGTTAGAAAACATCTTTTCACGTTGACATTGACAAGCCAATTGGTAAATTGTTACATGAAACATAATCTCACTCAACAGTACGCCATGAAGGTCACACCAAACATCAGCATTTTGGCACTGTCAAGTGATGTTAGCATTTAAGCATTTTCAAATGTCGGAGGAGAGAGTGATAGTGACAGTGTGGTATTTTCACTCAAAATGCATTTTATCTAGTAGCTGCTCTGCTGTATGTTCAGCTGACAGTTAAATAAGCAGAGCCGCCTTGTCCATGAAGGCTTTCTCCTCCTCAGACACTAAAGTAAGGTTTCTTTAAATCCACTCTTTGCTGCTAATGAGCTAACTTGTCCAATCTTCATCTGTTGTCCAAGAGAGCCAGAAATAAACCAGGCATGACTTATTATGTCATAAACACACACACCACAGGAAAACACCAGAACTGAGTCAATCTACCAGAAATGTGAACCAGAGCAAAACAACTGCATTTTTTCTTTTTCTTTCTACAAGGTGGCGGGCAGGATTTCCATTCCTGCAGTTAGAATTTAATTATGTTGGGTTAGAAAACCAAACTTCCGCTGTGCTTGAGCTGATGTTTAGGGGACCGCAGCTATAGAGTCTGTTTGGATCCATAATTACACCATGGCAACATAAGACAGGGTTATTTTTCTTGGATTGTACTCAGCTCATGGGAAAGATTCAGAATTGTGTTGTCTTTAGTGGGAAGCCAAATAAACAAAAGGAATTGGGAACTTTTTCTGCTCCAAAGAGATGTGACGGATGGATTTTTATGTTTGAGCAGTTTTTCAAATATTCAGATGCTTCATCTTGTCTGACATTATTGGAGAGACACAAAAATAGGCCAAGACATTGCAAAGGCAATACAACAAGACAAGTGAAAATAATGTAAAATGACCACAGATTACTTCAATCGCATAAAATGCAATTAGTAAAAATATCAGATTGCTGGGTAATGCAGCATGCAAATGGATTATGTGTCCATAAATAACATGATATGGAAGCGAAGCTGACATTCTCCTTATGCGATAAGCAAAATTGTTAAGTCTGGTGATGAAAACTGAGAGACTAGAGCAGACTGGCTGCTTGGATCAAATGCCCTCCAGGCAAAGTACAGAGTGTAAATAAGATTAGAGACTCTTGGAGGATAAATCTTCATTTAAACATCAGAGGAACCAAAACAAAGAGTGTATTTCATGTCAGCAAACGACCAGTTTCATGAATCACTGCTTCCATTATTGTGTGATCTACAGTACAAGACAAAACAGGAATTTTTGGCAAGAGTGTGAGTCAGACTGTAGGCATCGTCTGTTGAGACAGCTACATTTCCTACATTAGACCTGGATATAGATAAAAGAAATCACTCCCTTCCTGCAGTTTTTCTACACACACACACACACACACACACACACACACCACACAACCTCAACCACAAAACAAATCATGACGCACATAACTGGGGACAGTCATTTTCGCCACTAAAGACTTGCTCTGTCTGTGTTAGTGAGCAGAACGGAAGGATGATGTATTGAAACTTCTTGGACCAGAGTCGCTGTCACATCCCCAAGAAAAACAGACATGTGTGTGCCCAGTCTGCTGTAAGCTGTGTGTGTCTGTGTGTGTGCAGACCACAGTCTGCCTCCAAGAGCTGGCTGTGCCCCACAAGCCTGTTGTGCATCGGCCCCAGCCAGCAAGTGGTCAGCTATTACTGGCGTGGATAACAGCTGGCACAATACACACATGCACAGAAAGACAGGCACGCACACACACACCCCTACTGTCACAAACTCTTGCACTCACTAAATCACACACCCAGTTTGACTGCGGTGGCTGCTGGAGTATGGTGAACAGAGGGTTTTTTTTTTTAAAACCAAGATGTCTAGTAGTCCACAGTGGGACCATTTAGCATTCTTCAGCATGATGCCAGCTGACAGGCCACACACCATTTATTTAAACTGTGTGTTGCAACATTTTGAAAGTAAGAAATACTTGGCCATTAAAGGAATTTCCCATTAAAATTGATCCAGAACAAGATATGGTCAACGACTAAATAATGGACTTCAAGACCACAAAGAGGCACCGCTATTAATCTGACTCACCAAATGCTGCTGCCCAACAGGCGTAGTCATGAAACAATGACAAACTGAATCTCCTCCAGCCTGAGAGTACACCTAATTTTTACTGTCATTCCCTCACACTCACAGAATGCATCCACTCATCCCATCATGCTGCACTGTGTCCGGCCCGTCAGCCAAGACAGCACACCCCGCTCTGGTGCTGAAAAGCTAGCAACATATCAGCTGCAGTTGGAGATGAATGGCCCTGCTGGTGCACAGACATACAGTCATCGTCATGCTATGAGATGATGTGTGAATTTGGTGAAGAGAGACGATCGCACAGTGATCGGCTGAAGTTAGGGCGACATTTTTGAGGCACCGATGGTTTTGGAGCGTCGTCTGATGAAACGGAGAGAGTGAAAATGGTGGACACACAAAGACAGAGAGAGGAAGGGTGGTGCAATATAAGCATGAAATGAGAGCACATGAATGCCACAGCAAAGTTGGAGCTACTTGCTGGAAATACAGAAATCTCTACGAGCTTTTATTTTTTAGAGGTCAGGGCATATCAACCACGAAAAAAAGTATAAATTATGTGAAGGCAGCAGTTGGTCATTTGTAATGTTTTTATGTCAGCTGAAGAGTAAATGTTTAGTTTTTAAGGGCTTCAGGGGCAATGATGCTGAAATATATCAACAACTGTCACAGGGATTGTCATGTAATCTGGCACAGACATCCATTTACCTCTCCGTATAATTCAGGTGATTTCTAAACTCCTCTAACTTCCTCTAACACCACCATCAGGTCAAAATGTGTCCAACACCTGAAAAACTATCTACTACTACTATGACATTCAGCCTGAACTGCATTTTGTGCTATTTTTTTAGTTAGTAGTTTCTTAATTAAGTTTACAATGATAAACATACCTGCATCTTAACACTGTCACTGGAATGACGATGTTAGCATTCAGCAAAAACCTACAGATTACTCCACCTTTCAGGGACACACACTTCACAACCTTGGAGACGTTTCCAGGAATCTTTTCGGGAGCTTCACCTGCTTCACTCAAACAGATGTATGGAGCTGCAGACAGAAAGACAGAGGGACAAATGCAGGCAGGAGGACCCAATGATAAGCTGATGAAAGAAGTGAAAAACAGCAGAAGGAGCGCCGACAGATAGATCATCATCCATCAGGCAGATCAGACTGGGACCAGGTACAACTGAGCTATCCCATAGCTCCCAGCGGGTCAAAGGGCACCGTCTGACCTATATTTGAGCACAGCCAGGGATGTAACAGAGACAGCAGTCATATCCTCACACGGTGGAGATTGCGGCCTGGAGGAGCACGTGTGGGATACAGTTCTGTTTTATCACTTTACTCTGAGGAGAGGAGAGCGGCAGATCTAAGGCACATAGGAAGTTAGATAAGTGGTAAGCAGAAAGGAATATGGAAGATAAAGAGCCCAGCAGTGGCAAGAAAAGGCAAGGGCAAGACAAGGGCAAAACAACAAAGGCCTGCAAGGGGATGAGAGCCGATGATAAAATGGAAAAATGGAAGAAAGGTATTTCTGAGTGATATAATATCTCTGGTGTTCTAGATAATCCCTCCAACAGTGGGTTTTAACACACTTCCTCCTCATCCAGCTGCAGAGGGGAAACAGTGACTTTAGCAGCTTTACAGCTGTAGCATTAACAAATTAGCACATTCGACATCCTGAGCTTTCACCACCTTTTCACTTCTTTAATGAAATTCATCGTTAACTTCACTAATAAAAATCCTGTGCTGGCATACTCAGCATTAAACTTTGTTAAACTTAATTTCCTGAGTTTTTGAACGAGATCAAAGGTTACTGCTTTAATCGGGGTGGGGTCCTGCCACTTATACTTTTTAGATGAGGCTCCCTCATACACAAATATTACCCACAATCTGTGGTTAATGTGATCATATGTGCAGATAGGTGGCGGGGTGCTGCAGGGATGAAGCAGGAAGGGGGGGGAAGGGCAGGTCCAACAGCGGGGAAATTACAAACACATTTCTCCCAAATGTGTTCCATGCCGTCATGTGTTAGCACAACTCTGCTGAAAGCAAAATGTAAATCTTGAGATGCACTGTACACAGCCAGTACAAACTGGGCTGTCAAAATTATTGACAGGTCAGGGTGTCAACGAAATGTATTCAGAAAACGCCCACTTTCCATTAGTAAACACAGAAAAATTCAGGCTTTGCGACCAGCTCGACCACATGTCCATAATATTTCAGAGAGTTATTATAAGGTTGTAACAGAGGAAAAAACAAAAATGCAGTGAGCACACTACAGGACTTGCAACAGCTAGAACCAACTGTTTAAAAATACTTGTTGTACACTGAATGACTCATTAACAAGCTGAAACTACAGCATCACTTTTTCAGATTTAAGTGTCAAAAATCTTTAGGGATTTGATTCATAATTATATTTTCTTGAGTAATTTTTGGGTGTAATAAATATCAGAAAATAATGTATTCATATTTGCAATGTATTCATATTTGCTTGTTTTATCTTGGAAACATCTCAGAATACAAAGATCTTCAGTATAATGTCACACAAGACAAAGAAAAGCTGAAAACTCTCACAGAAGCTGGAAACGCAAATCATAAACCCTTCATACTGTGTGATAATGTGGGCATTGATACCAGTGCTGATTTGGCCTTCACATAGCGCAGCGTGTTCCTTTTGTTAGTCAAAAAAGAAATTACAGAGCAGATCAATAACTAATTAATTTTGTTCTCCATGTCACCCTCATGAAAGGCTATTTTCTCAGAGGGAACGGCGAGAACAAAAGAAACAATTCAGGGCTTAGAGGATGAAAACATGAGTGTGTGCAGAGGTGAAAGGAACAAGAATCTCCTCAGCTTACACAGACTTAACTTCTTCTTTATGTATCTTTATCTACATCTCTGAAGGCCTCAGGGCCTCTGAAGTGGAGCCAGAACCCCATCAAACTGAAACCAGAGGTGACGTCGCCTTCATTGGTTGAGGCTGTCCTCTCTCGCTCTGATAAAACAGTTGGCTCAAAGCCCCATTGCATCAGTTTTCTGCAACACAGCGCTGCATGCACAGTGCTGATTCAAGGACTCTGTCTACAACCAGCATAAAAGAACAGTTCAACATTTTGGAGATTGCGCTTGATTGTTTTCTTGCCAAAAGTTAGACGAGAAGATTGACACCACTCTCAAGTCTGTGCAGTAAATATGAAGCTAAAGCCATGAGCCAATTAGCCTAGCTTAGCACAAAGACTGGACACAGGGGGAAAGAGCTAGCGTGGCTCTGTTGGAAGGTAACAAAATCTGCCTACCAGGGCCTCTGTAGCTCACTAATTAAACTAATTAGCTAGTCATATTAAAATTAAAAGGTTTTGTGGAACGTTATGTGCGGTTTTCTTTCTTTAGCAGGAGCAGTGACTTATGTGGCTTCTTTCTGCTAAGCAAAGCTAACAGGCTGCTGGATGTAGCTTCCTATTCAACAGAAACTAATTCTCAAAAGGTGCTACAAATAGAAGTACATCTTCTTGATGAAGCCACATAAAACCTTTGTTAGTTCTTTTACTCTTCCCTGTAAAATTATTACAAGACCCTCAGAAGTTCCTAAATATGATGCATGACTTGTTGTGACAGCTGTCAAACCTTCCTCTCTCCAAAAACCAACATACAAAAGACAATTGAAACCAAAATGTTTGTATTTTTGAAACAATAGAAAATCAAAACCATGAGGGAAGAATGCTGAAAATGGTTTGTGGTGTAACTTTAAACTGTTTAAACTGTTCTCCTGTGGCATTATTATTACTTCCGAGTTATTCCTTACACACATGCATACTGTTGCACAGACCTTAATCCACATGAGGAGAACCAGTCTTTGTTTCGGAGCCGTGGCCTGATCTTAGCACGGTCACGTCTGTTACAAAGACCTGGCGGAGGAGCGTCATGCTCGTTAATCTCAGAGGGGCCACTTTCCCACAGAACCGGCTCTTTGCTCTGCTGCTGTCTGGGCAGCCTGTAGCAGCTGGAGTCCTGAGGGATAGAAGCTCCTCGTTACACTTCGCTCTTCCCTTCTCTTACTCCTCTCTTGCTGCACAGCCGTTTCTGCTCTGCCAATCCTAACACCTTGTTGCTTCTCGTGCACTCGTCCTAACTTTCTCCCCTCAGTGCCCTCTCTCTCTGCAGCGCCGACACACTGACCCCCTGCCAGCTCTGCCTCCGCTCCTCAGTGTGAAGCAGACTGACGGTGACATCAGCCTCTGTCTTTAAGGCCTCCTTGCTGAGTGGAACCTGGCCTTCTGTCTCTCCATATGGAGGCAATTTTTCTCCTGCTTCTATAGCCATTAGAACTTGCAAATACATTTCAGCGAATGTTAAATAAACAGCCAGATTACTTCTTCACACTCCTGCAACCACTTTGGTCTCAAGTGAACCATAATCTCTGACAGTACAGACTCAGCGCATATAGCTATGTGTTAATCTTTGTGTGGAATAATATCCATGGCCAGGCAAATAATGGTTTCCAAAGGCTTTGTAATAATGTCTGTGTTTATTCCATTAGAATTAATGTGTGTGTTTTCTTAACTTCTAAATCTTGCCCATCCAAGTGCAACAATGAATGATTCTGCAAAATGGAACAAGGTGTGGTAATTATGACCAATAAGCAAAACTTGCTTATTGAGGTAACTGTTAATCTTGGACACATGTGGACAGACCATGCCAGTGTTTTTCAATTCAACATGAATTGTGAATTACTGTAATGCCCAGCCCCGAAAAAGAAATCTACCAAGTTGCTGGGTGTACTAAATCATTTTAATGGAAAGCTGTTAAAATAACTGCATTTTAAATAGCTGCACCCAATGTAGCCACAAACTTTTACAGGCACGCACAATGTTTAAAATACAATATATGTGAAAACATGTTTGCCAGTGCTGAGTGTTGTGAGCAGTGGACACACATATAAACGTATATATATATATATATATATATATATATATATATATATATATATATATATATATATATAACAACAGAGTTTAGGAAGCCCTACAACAGACCACCATCCACCGTCCCACTCTGTTTCTTCAGACTGGTTGTGGTGGCTCGCCTCTGGGTGAAAATGTTCATCTTTACTGGGCTCAGAATCTGCGGTCTGTGGACTCCAGGAGCAGCGCTGCCCATCACCGAGACCAGGACTACTTCCCACTTTACAAGCTGCTCTGCTGGACCTTCCTCTGAGGTTTTTTTCATTCATTCTTTTGACTGTAATAGCCTTGAGCATATTCAGAGAGACAGCTAAAACAGACTCTGTGCTAGTCTACGGTTAACAGAGCGTAGTGTGTGTGTGAATGTACAAAGAAAGAGAGATAGAGAGGGAGACTGTTGGTGATTCAGAGCCACCTTCCAGGCACAGAAGTGTCTTGAATGCACGGCTGTAAAAAGAAAAAGGTACGAAACCACAGAGCACAGGATCCCTTTCAACTGTTGTTTTACTGCAGCCCGTGTTCCCAAAAGTAATCTGAAACAGGTGTTCAATCTTAATTCAAAACAACTCTTTACAGTCATATCAAAAGGCCAACTCCTGCACAGAAGCACGGTTTGCAAGCTACCCGACGACACACCACCAAACATAAAAAGGAACTGATGTGGGTAAAGTTGCTAAAAGGACACAGATGGGTTCATGCAAAACACATGGCCTTTATTTCAGAATACAGTCTCCCCTACAATGTTTGAGAACATTACATCATGTGTAAGAAGAAAAAAAAGGCAGAGATAAGAAACTCACCTTCACGACACTCGTCTCCCACAAACCCCGGACAGCACCTCCACTCCAGTGCAGTGACCTGCTTGTAGCTAACCTTGAAGGAGGGTCTGATCATGGTCCTGTAGCTGCAGAAAACAGTCACTGATTTCAGTGTCATTTATTGTAGCTATATGAGGAAACACAGATACAAATACACAATGATGATCAAACTGCTAAAAAAAAATTATTTTGGGGACAGTGGACAACAGAGTGAAGACAAAATTGAGGAGAGAGGGTGAAATGACAAGTATAAAGAGGTTCCTGGGCAGGTTTGAATTGGGAACATTGCAATTACTTTACTTTACTGTACTGCACTTTATTTCCACTTCAAGCAATGATATATAGATTAAGTCCTATATTTCAGAGGAAAACCTTTCCAAGACTTAAAAAAAAGAAATATAAGATGACTGTGTTGATGATACGTCTGTTACTTAAATAAGACATTTTAAAGCAGGACTTTCAATAGAGTACTTCTACTGTTTTGTACTGTAAAAGAACTTCCACCACTGCAGATACCAATATCTTCAACTAGAGAAAAGGTGAAAACAAGGCACAACAGAGGCTCTATGGCTCTCAAAAACATTATCTGCCCCTTGTCCCATATTCATATCGCACACCACTGAAAGATCTGATGAGACAGGAGGTCTCTGTGAGGACTCTGAGGGTACCTGATGACTTTGGAGCAATGTCCGGGCCACCGGCAGCCCTGAATCACTCTCTGCACTGTGGTTTCTGTCCCATTGTGCACCTGACAGGACACTGTCTTGAAAACAGTATACTGACACCAGTTCCTACAACACAAATAAAACAGATTTCACATGTATGAAACAAACCATACATAATCAGTGTCAGTAATGTGAATCATGTGAAAAGGTGGAAAATAACAAAGTGAAACACACTTTAATGTCGCTGCAGCAATCAGCACTAAATGTGTTCCGGCTCCAGACGCATACAGGATCTGCAATGGAAAGGCGCCATGTGTGGTGTGCCCATGTGCTCACCTGAGCTGGTTGCCGGACCCGGTGCCTGGAGGTCCGGCGCTGCCGCTCTGTTCCGATTTGATGCGCTGCCGCTGCACGGTGATGCCCGGAAAGTGATAGACGAAGCCCGTTCCCAACGAGGGACACACTAAACTCGCCCACATGCACAGCGCGCACAGAAACGACAAAGCCATCATCTCCTTTTGATGTATCCCTGACGAGAGATATCTGGCGAGTTTGAAGTAAATCCTGAAGTTATAAATCCCGCTTTCACAGACCTTCAGTATCTGAGGCGGAGCGGAGCGGGGCAGCCTAAGCGAACCTCACAGAAAACATCAACGAGCTGCTCATTTCGTTTCCCGGCGAGAAACAAACTGGCCCCCTCAAGAGCCCAACATGAATGACACACAGCCTCTTCCTATAGAATAATGCGGTTTTCTGACGTTTGACATCGTGCCGAGGACTGAGGAGTCAAATATCCAGTGTGCGTAAAAGGCTCGCAGTGCAGTGTGTGTGTGTGTGTGTGTGCGTAAAGGCGCATCTGGTCATGATTGAAAAACCACGACCCTTCAGTTTTCATAGAGGTCCTGTGATGTGAACGAGACGGCCAATAGTGAAGTCTACCGCAGTGTCTTTGTCCAATGTATACTGTTTCTTTTAATCTTTTCTGATGTAGATGAAGAACATTTACTTTTTAAAGCGTGTCCTTTAAACCAGCACGAGTCAAGAGCAAACAAAGACATTATGATCTCACAATAATCTGATGGAAGAATGATTAATGTGGTCGTTTTCATCACTTTGTCAAATATTTTCCCTTGTGGAGGCTCTTGTGCCAACAAGCATGCAGATACAGGGTTGGGTTAGTGAAGTGAAATTAAAGTAAATTATTTTAGCAAAATTTCATGCTTGGAATGAAACGTTGATCAGCGGAGTTCCTCTTTCCAAATATATCGTCTATAAATAGATGAGGTAGACAACTAAAGTTATGTCTTTGAGTTTTTTTTCAATCAGCTAAATTTGTGGTTATGAATATGGAAGCCCATTTCTGCCAGGATATAAATGATTGAAAGTGAAAAGTACAGCAAAATACTGTATTGTAATTATGACTTACCATCCAACAGTTTCTTCAAAAGTAAGAATTTAGACTACTTGTCTCATAATTAGCCAGAATTTTCTAGCTCACAGTTTAGAAGTAAAATAGACTTATTGCCTCGTGAGCTTTTGACCTATCATCATATAACACTAGTTTTATAACCCAAATGTCTGATTAATTATCTCACAGTTTTGTCTTTGGAAGTAAAACATGGATTTATCACTTCTTATTTTGAATCAGTAAGTCATCATTTTGACTCAATATCTTGCTGTTTTGACATGCACCAAGATTTTTAACCTTTTATCTTATAATTGTGATTTGGTAAGCAAAATGTCTGATTGATTATATTAGAGTTTTGTCTTTGGAAGTAAAAATATGGATTTATCACCTCCTGACTTTGAATTTGAAAGCCATACTTTTTCTGTCTCATGTTTTTCGAGTTAATGTCTCAATATTGTTTTATTTATTGTGTGTTTCTTTTTCTGGAGGAAATATGATCTCTGTATATATCCAGACTGGTACCAGTGCTGCATCAATTCACTGTCCTGGTCTGCAGCACTGATATAAAGACACAGCTTATACTAACATATAAAAATCATTATGTGACATTTATGTAGTTTATGGTCCTTCAGCGGCCCCTGCTGGCGCTTCACGCTCCGTGCAGGCCGTGAGCGGAAGGAGACGTGTCCCAGCGACAGAGCAGCCCGGGCGGACAGATAGAGGCAGGCAACACCGGCGGCAACATGGAGGACAGAGCAGACGTGGAAATGGCAGACAACCCTTTTGAACCATACATTGAATCTGTTCGCCAGCAGCTGGAAGATCAAGACCCCGTTTTTCTGATCGGGCTCATCGTCGCTGTGGCTGTCGTTGTCATCACCTGCAGTAAGAAGGAGGAGAAGAAGTTAGCTGGAGCTAGCATGCTAACATGAACTTAGCAGACTAGGCCTGCAGCGTCTTGCTCAGTTAGCACAGTTAACTATAGTGTCTGGTTGTTCTGAAGAGGTTTAGTCTGCGTATTATCCACATTTAATCTCCATATGATGTTGGTTTGATAAATGAATTGGTGCTTTAAATATTAGCTAAGTGAGCACAAGCTAGGAAGCTAACGGCTAAGCTAAAGCATACGTCAGCAGCTGTCAGTTGCACTTTTACCGACCTATTTCATTCACAGTCACTGGGAGTTTTCAGTGAGTAGATAACAGTGGTTTTCTCACCTCATTGTAGTTTTCCTGAAGTATTTCCTGAGCAGTAAAACTGTCCGAAGTGCGGTGCTGTTGGTCGGCCTGTGTGACGCCGGGAAGACGCTCCTGTTCAGCCGGGTGAGTGGATGTCACATCTCGGCCATGTTGCCTGTGAGAGGCCGGTCATCTGATCAGAGGCTGCTACATGTTTTAATCCGCTGCGTGTTTGAATCCGCTGTTTTGTGCTTTTCGTGTTCCCCAGCTGCTGTCAGGGACGTTCAAGCGGACACAGACCTCCATCACTGACAGCAGTGCTCCATATAAAGCCAAAAATGACCGGGTGAGTTCAGTTTTGTCATCGTCTGTGGATGGTCCCTTCATGGTGATCCTGGTTTACAAGTGTCCCTCCTCTCTTCTGTATTCAGGGCAGCACCTGGACCCTGATAGACCTGCCGGGTCATGACAGTCTTCGCCCTCAGTACCTGGAGAAGTTCAAATCTGCAGCCAGGTGAGAACAGCTGTCTGAATAATAAGTACATTCCTGCCTGCCTGTCTGCCTGTCTGTCTACATCATGGTCCATAAGATGCTGGTGGTGTTGCTGTCCTCTGAGAACCACGTCTTTAAAAAGCAAACTTTTTGTCAGCTCAGAAAGCCTATTTTAGCTTTGTCATGGTGCACATTCACCAGTGTACCTAGTTTTTGTTTAATGTTAGAAGTACGTGACTTTTCTCAATCCATAGAGGAACATTTCATCTTGCAGTTTATCAGAAATAAATCTAATTAAAACTCCCCACAGATTTCAGACAAATGTAGTGGAATAAAAAAATCAGTGTTTGCCCCTAATATGTGGTGGAGTAGTGGAGTAGAAGTTTAGTTACATGAAATGGAAATGCTGGAGTACCTAGAATTTTTCTTACTCGAGTAAATGTACTTCCAGCACCGGACGTGACTGATGTGTCTTAATCTTGAATCCTGATCACATCTTTTTTCACCACCACTCTCTCTGTCTCTTTCTCTCATATCTTCAGAGCGATCGTGTTTGTCGTGGACAGCGCCATCTTCCAAAAGGAAGTGAGAGACGTGGCAGAGTTCCTGTACATGTTGTTAACGGACTCAGTGATCTCCAGGAATGCTCCAGCTCTCCTGGTGGCATGTAACAAACAAGGTACTGTCACGCAAAATCACCCATCTATCTACACTTTACCTCTTGCTCTTCATTTTCAGCCTACATTTAAAGTTGCGTCTTTGTTATGTGGTACCGTTATTTACTGGTCTCTTTATATTACAGATATCACAATGGCAAAATCAGCCAAACTCATTCAGCAGCAACTGGAAAAAGAATTGTGAGTAACGGATATAGTTTTATTTATATATTTAGGCTACATTTCACATGAGTTTTTTTTCTGCTGTGTATGACTTCAATTACATATTTATTTTGGGTGAATTTCAGTCAAAGTTACACCTCAAGTTCTCTATTATAATGTATAATAGAAAAATATATGTCCTTCCTATATGCTATAATAATTTAATCCTTTTTAATTGTTGTTTTAACTGTTATGTCACAAATTCGATGTTCCTCATATGTGTTAAGTTAATCAGTGTGTTTGTGTGCTCGAATTGAAAAGGTGTCAAATTCTTATAGTTGTAGCTCTTTTCATTAAGTGCTGAGTACATAGAAATGACTTTAAGATTAAAAGACACAATAAGTGATATATTTTCAAGGGTTGTCCTGTTTTCTTCACATTGTGTTGGTGACTTTCAGTGGAGCGTTTAGGCTTTAATTGTCAACTTCAGTTTGATAAATTAGAACTTTTATAGTGCCACCTGTCTCCTGAGCCCACACTCAGGAGGCCAAGCAAGGTGTTAGCCTGCAAAGATACTTCAGCTGGGTACCAAACCATCATGTTGAACCTTGTCTCTTTGTTTCTCATAGGAACACCCTGCGAGTGACACGCTCCGCAGCCCTGAGCTCACAGGACGGCTTTGTGGGCGGCAGCGTGTACCTGGGGAAGAAAGGCAAGGACTTTGAGTTCAGCCAGCTGCCCATGAAGGTGGAGTTCCTGGAGTGCAGCGCCCGCGGCAGCAAGGGTGAAGAAGGGGTCGGAGACATTGACAGCGTGGAGAAGAGTCTGGCTAAACTGTAAAATCAGTTGCAGAATTTTCCTCAAAGACACAGACCTCGGATCACCGTCCGTTTTCGCCTCAGTAATCACAGGAGGGATCTCAGTGGAGGATTTATCTGGCAGGAGTCACCGGTCACATGCGGTCCTATCTGTGCTGTCATTGTACAATTAATATTGACAGTAAAGGTGGAAGAACTTGACACATTTTCAGTCAGAATACACCAAGAAGACTGAAAGCTATGTAACGGAAAACGATGTAGCAGTTTGTCCGGTTGCTGTGCCGTGCTGAGAAATCATCATGTGCTCATTCAATGTAGATCTTACTGTGAACATCCACCCAAAAGCGCTTTCTTTTGCTTGTTTAGGAAATATATAGTTTAAAGAATTTTGGTAAATTACAACATTTGCTGTTTATAATTGCAATTTAAACTAGAGTTATAACAGGCCTTGAACAGTGAGCCGTGTGCCTTTTTTCCCTGGTATTCTTATTCATGTATTATGCTTGTTTGCAAGAATGACAGTTTAATTGTTTGAAAGTGTTGGATACAGTGCATTTGCAATGAATGTATGAATTGACTGAGATGTTTGTAGTTGTGGCTTGTTTAAAAAAAGAAACTGACAACATAGCTTTTGATGGTGACATAAATGAAGTACACAGATTAGAAGGAGCACAACAAAGACACAGTCTGTCGGGTATGTGACAGATTCAGCCTGACGCCAGTCGCGATTAATAAGCAGCAGACATGATTTAATCATTAACATGTACAGAAACAAATCTCAACTGTACATTACAGTATTTCATGGGGGTCTGCTGGATGGAAAAACAGCACCATTGTTCACTACGGAGCCTCGAGCTATTTATGAGCATGTCTGTGGCACCTGGTTTGGACTGAGATGTTTTTATTGTATAAAAATCACTACAGACTTGGTTAAACAAGCAGATTTCTTTTGTCTGATGTGGTAATTTTTACAGTCCACAAAAGGTATATATAGCCAAATCACATTTTTTATAGGACCACACGCAATCTAACAAAACCCCAAATGAGTAGAGCTTGATTTAAAACAAGTAAACGGGTAGTTTGTTTAAAAACTCAGACAAATCAAATGTATGCAATTTCCATCTGCTTTCGTGAAGATGACTGGTTGTAAACTGTTAAGCATTAACAGCAGTTAAGTTTGGTTCCTGCCCAAAGTTCAGGTATTATTAAAGGAGATCACAATCCTATTGTCACAATATTCAGCCAATCATCATTAAGAGCAGAAGTCCATATAGTGATGCTGCAATTCTATCAGAGTCAAACAGGAGTGTAGACCTTCAAAACTGCTTGTTAACTAAAAGTAAAGCAGGTCATAATAGTGAATGGCTTTTACTAGAACAAAGAGTTAGAGAACGTGTTGTAAAGTGCGTCACTCTACAGTGGAGACAGAGGGTAGACTGTCAGACTGGAGCTCTGATCTGCGACTACCACACTGAGTTCTCCTTTCAGCACAGCAGGGCACAACCAGTTCACCTTGTCCCCGTGACTGATGCTCAGTTTGGGTCCAGGCTTCTCCTCCGTCGGCTCCTCTGCCCCTGTTGCCACTTCATCCTCCACCTCAGCTTCATCTTTCTCTGCTTCGGCCTTCGGCGGAGCCTTTGCTTTATCCTGAGATTGTTCCTTCCTCTTTGCCTTGCTCTTACCCTTCCTGCGTGGGACGGCCGTCAACTGAGTTTTGGCCTTGGCCTCCGCAGACACCACAGGGTGCTTGCTGAGGTCCCACAGGGCAACCTGGCCGTCATTCCCCCCTGTGAGCAGCCAGTAAGGGTGGGAAAGGAAACTAACAAAGTGGGCTTGTGACGCCCCCTGACTGTGGGCCTTGACGGCTCCCTGCTGTTCCAGTTTAGAACCGCTGCCGATCCGCATCAGATGCACCCGCCCGTCCTCTGCTGCACAGCCCAAAATGTTTCCACAGCTCGCCACAGAAACACAGTGAACCAGTGGCGGGTTGAAAAGCTGACCGGGACGCTGCTGATGGTCGCCTTCTTCCTCTGCTATGTCCTGTAGGTTGACAGTCCACAGGGGACGCGTCTTCTGCAGCCCCCACAGCATCACCTGCAACCCAAAGAAAAATCTGCATTAGGAAAGAAATGTCATCAATTGACATAAATGCAAATGTTGAAGCTCTCCCTGACCTGCATGTCCAGTCCAGCAGACACCAGGTTATTGGGCCTGTGAGGCCGAAAGGCCACAGAGGAACAGATGTTTGTGTGTCTACGAAGAGTCCTGCACACTTTTCCTGAAGGAAGTTCTAGCACCCGGACTGCTCCAGAGTCATTGGCCACTGCCAGGGCTGAACCCGTCTCATTCAAAGCCAAAGCATTGATCTCCTCCTCCCCTGCGCCCTTGAAACTCCTCCACAGGGCCTTTAAAGGTTTCGGGGGTCAAGTAGACTCACTCTGTCTCCATGTGACACATACAGCTTGCTCAGAGCTGCTGGTGAAAACACGACACTGGTGCTGTCCTCTTCACCAGGGAGAGTGAGGCGGTCTATGATGGTTCCCTCTTGGCTCCACACAGTGACCTCTCCCCCTTCAGATCCTGAAGCGAGGAGACCCTCAGGGCCTGAAGACGCTCCAACACACAGGATGGATGCGGAGTGGCCCTCAGACCACTGCCTGGCCATGCTGACCCTGCAAAATGTAAGCCAACAAGATGATAAATATAAGTTGGAAAAAAAAACTGTAGTATCACATGCTCATGATTTCTGACATGAGATGAAATAACATCAGTGTACAATTTAAATTTAACAATGTCAGATAAACCTGATTGAACATTACAAACAATACAGAGAAAATTTGCCTTGATTTATTGGTACATAATAATTAGGGCTGTATGTAACAATATTATTTTTATTATCCATTAACGTGACAGAGACTTGATCAATTAATCATTTGAGCTAAAGACATTAGGAAACGGTAAACAAAGTCCATCACGGTAATTGATGACTTCATAAAAGGTCCGACCAATAATTAAAATATTCAGTTTATTATAATGTAAACCAAAGTCACATTTCCACATATGAAAACCTGAAACTATCCCTTTCAGGTTCAACAAACAACAAAATCAACAAGTAAATATTTAACATTAATGTGTTTTATTGGGAGTTCACTTACATACAAACGGAGGAATTTTCTTTGAGGTCACCTTTTATTTACTGTTCAGTTTGAAGCATGCACTATTATTTTCTGAAGTTGCTGCAAAATTAATTAAAAGGTCAAATCAGATCCATCTATGCTAACGTGTTAGCCTGAAAGCTAACCTGCGCTGGCTGATCAGCTGACGGATTGACCGCGATGATCAGCATGTTTGTGTTGTTGTTGTTTATCTGCAGAGTTAACATAATCAATAACACTCCCGTTGTGACAGTACTGATAACTCAAAAAATGCAGGATCATAGTACCTAATCAGGAGTCGTCAAAACTTCAGCGGGCTGCCATGTGCGGCTGGGTCGCTCGTTGATGACGTCATATTTATTATGCCCTGAGTTCAGTATGTCGGGAGGATTTTTTTTTTTACTTTGACTTTTAACATCAAACTAATATCCCAACTCGCATCTACTTCCATATGTCTGTAATTTAAAACAGTAAAGTGGTTAAAAGTGATGCTCCATAAGACAGAGCTGGGAGGAGATGCTGCCTGAAGTGAATGTTCAGGGCAAAATATCCCAGAAGCAATGTCATTATGGGGAAGAAATGTGATATGTGTGATGTGATCAGTTATCGCTGATGCTAGTTGAGGTGGTTTGCTTATCTCAGAAAGTGTTGCTGTCATCAGATTTCACACCACAGTCTCTGGAGCATGGACAGGACAAACTGTACATGTGGTAAATTCGTTGAATCTATGCCTCGAATAACTCAGGCTAATCTGGTGGAAAACTGTCTTTATTAGAAAGGTGTAAAGTGGCTGCTGAGTGTATATCATGAGAGAATATGAGATAAAGTAGAACTTAATTATTGGGGAAATTATTGTGCAGCAGCTGCAGTACAAAGTTGGAAAGAGTGCAATTATAAAATATATAATAAAACAGATTTTCAAGCTGCTTCTTGGAGAGTTGCATTTAGATATGATGAAAAGTAGCACATAGCTTTGTGTGTACAATATCAAATCTGAAGTACAGATAAGTGTTTATGATTAATTCAAATGTTCAAGGATTCTGTCAGTGATAATGCACACATTGTCCCATAATGTAGGCTTTTATCTCACGCAGAACAAGTATGACATACAAGCCAACGCTTGAAGCATTAGTACATACACATTCTGCAGAAAGTAAAAAAGAAAGATGGGGCAGATCATCACACCATTGTTCAGTGGGTCCGCCCACCCGGTCTTCATTCCCACAATGGCTGCTCTCCGCTGATTCATCCAAAGCTGTAGATCTGATGAGTGTGGTCCATTTCTGGGTCAGTGAACAGCGAGCCATACTGCCACGCTGAATAGGGAACAGAGAGGGGAGGCCATAGCTTTCAGGTCCTCTCACACAGCTAACCACACACACAGTCAACACACACAACACACACACACATTCACATGCTGACACATACTGTATATCCTCACAAAGAAGCAGCAGTTCTCACAGAGCACTTTGCATGTAAGTACTCATCATCAGTCAGTTTTCCTGTTTCTGCTCATCACCTGTGCTTCCTTTTTTCAAGCAAATACAATGACAGGTTTTATTATACAGATTAATATATATTCAGTGTGATACTTTAGTTGCTAAAATTTAAGTGTGAACTTGTGAGGGGGTTTACTGGCAGTTTGTGGTCTATTCAACAACTCCTCCCAGATGGCTTCAGGGGGTGATTTTTCTATTTGTTTTATTTCATTTCTTTAAATTAAGCTTATTGAAGCAGTTGTACAGCTTGGAGAAAGGTATGTGACATATTAGATTACATATTTAGGACATTGTACTTGTATTAAAATGTATCTGGGTCTTTGATTGCCATACATATGTAAAGCACTAATGATCAAACACACTGAAAATGAAAAATCCTTCCCTGAATGTGATGTTTAGCAACTTGAACAGTGGCAGCAGACAGAAGAAACTGTATAACAATGCTGTGATGGTTGAGATGGCAAACAGAATTGACATTAGTGACAGCTGAATTACCTTCGCCTAATACTGGACGTTTTCCAGGGATTGTTCTATGAGATGAACACTCAAATGGCATGATGTAGCATCTCTTAAATTAAAGTAAAAATAAACAAGTGATCTCAGAAAAGAATCTCTGTGCAATAACACTGTACAATACACTGTAAAATACAGTTTGATATACAAATTGTGTAAACATATGTGCAGAGAATGCATTATTGTCAAAGTATATCTAAAAAGGCTGTATATACTGTGTAGAGATGCATATAGTGTACTTAAACTATCTACTGTACTGTATGTATATAAATGAACTTATAACATTACCCATAATATTTATTTTAGCGCTCTTTGTTTCTCCCATTCACCATACGATATTTATATTATTATATAGCCATTAAACAGACACTATAAATCTACAAAAAGACATGCGTGCGCTTACTTTCCTGTACATGACAGACGTGTTTATGTTTGCTTGTCTTTGTTGAAAGTCATTGTCCTTGTTTTATGAGAGCCACCAATAACTGCAGTCACATTTCCTGCATGTCTGAGAGCATTACTGATTCTCATTCTCCCTCTTAGAAGATATCCTCGAAACATTCACACACCGGAAAGGATGAGGTCACCCTATTTCCCAGCGAGGTCGGTGCTTTTCCACAAGGAGCCAAACGGTGTGACATACAGAGTCCCAGCTCTACTCTACCTGTCTCGCTCCAGATCCTTCCTGGCCTTCTGCGAGGAGAGACTCTCTCCGTCCGACTCTCAGGCTCACCTGCTGGTCATGAGGAGAGGCACCTTCTACAGGAACTACGTGGAGGTCAGTGTTACAGGGTCTGTGGGCTTCACTTATTTTGTCTTTATACAACACATGTGAAATAATAAAATGAAAGTTGTAGCCCATTTCACACTTCATACATAGAACATGTATACAGATATAAAACAATATATAGATACTTATATCACACAAAAATGGTGGAATTATAATGTGTAAAACATTACTAAAGGTAAAAGCATACCTGAGTAACTCCTTCAAAATTCAGAATCTAAGTTACTGATTTAAATGTACTTAGAGTACACAGATATGCAAAGAGCAGAAGCACCAAAGGAACTACCGTTTAAATGGCTCATAATGGAACAGATATGATCTAATGTTTCAAAGCACAATCAGAGAAGAAAGGTAACAGGCAGAAAGCCTTAAATAGTGAGGACGTTCATTAAAGTATATTCAACAACACTATATCTGTTACATTATCATCTTCATAAACAATTTATATATATGACAATAAAACATTATAATATTGCAATATGCCCATGGTGTTGCTCCTTGGTGCTTGATGTTTTTAAAGAAAATCAAAATATATTAGTAGAAGAACAACAAAAGAAGTAAACATTTAATATCTCATTTTTCAATGCCATAAGTGCACCAATAAAAGTAAATCCACCTTCAAAATGACCAAGCAAAACACTCCAAGGCTCAGAAAAAAGATAATAAGTGGACCGTGAGTTAGGATTATGTTCATATGCCCCGTGGTGTCATCACTCTCCAGGTTTGCTTTATGTTAATAAAAAAAAAGTCACAAATTCAATATAATGTGGTATTTTTATATAGTACATGTTTTACACCTTTCTTTTCTGATCTCCTTTCCTTCTTCCTTTTATGTCTGCAGTGGGAGGACATGCGTGTCCTGGGCAGCGCCTTCCTGCCGGGCCACCGGTCCATGAACCCATGTCCGGTGTACGACGAGTTCACAGGTACCCTCTTCCTGTTCTTCATCGCTGTCCTCGGCCACACCTCAGAGTCCTACCAGCTGGTGACAGGGAAGAACGTGACCCGGCTCTGCTACATCCGCAGCACTGACGACGGAGACACGTGGAGTCCAGTCACCGACCTCACCAAGAAGGTGATCGGAGACACCATCAAAGGTCAGAGACATACACACACACACACACACCTCAAGATGTGTAAATTCTCTATTGTTTTATTAAAGCTGTATTTTTAAAGGGGTACTCCACCGATTTTACATCTAAAGAGAACAAAATGTGAGAATGAAAATAATAAAAACTAAAAATTTGTCCATCAAGAGTCCGACAATGTTAAAGAGGTATGATGCTAAATCGGTGGACTATCTTTTAAGATGGAGATGAGGGCCTCAGTTCTTAAAATGATTACACTTTTGTTGAAGATTTTATATCCAAATACAATAAAAGCAAACACAAACAATCAGAAAATTCCTTCTTGTCTTTATGCTGTCCTGTGAGATCCCGAATTGGGATTCGCAGATGATAAACAGGTTAAAGACATGATAAAAGATAGAATTCTGGTACATGACAGTAAGCTGACTTTGTTGTAATTTTTCTCCAATCTTTCCTTTTTACCTGTGAAATACTGAATAGTCCTCAGGCCTTTTAAAGTACACAAATGAAATGATCTAAAAAGCCCTGTAAGACCTGTATGCATACAAACAATAAAAACAGAAAACCTGTTTCAGTGCAGGTAAGTTTTGTTTTAAGACAGACCTGATAAAGTGTGAACCTATCCTTTAAGTGTCATGTATTTATCATAACACCACTTTGTGTCACGCCCTCCTCTGTCCCTGCAGAATGGGCCACCTTTGCTCTCGGCCCGGGTCACGGCATCCAGCTGAAGTCCGGCCGCCTGCTGATCCCGGCCTACGCCTACCACATCGAGTGCAAGGAGTGCTTCGGACAGCTCTGCCAGACCACTCCCCATGCCTTCTGCTTTCACAGCGACACCCACGGGCGCACCTGGCGTTTCGGGCACGCGGTCCCGGGCCCAGAGAGCGTGGAGTGCCAGATGGTGTCTGTGGACGAAGAGGACGGGACTAATGTATTGTACTGCAACGCGCGCAGCCCTCTCGGGTACAGGGTGCAGGCCCTCAGTCTGGACGACGGGGCCGTGTTTCAGGAGGGGCAGCTGGTGCAGCGCCTGGTGGAGCCGAGAAATGGTTGCCACGGTAGCATTGTGGGATTTCCTGCCCCGTTGCACTTGTGTCAGTCCCTTCACCATCACTTGCACCAGCCCATACATAACTCCAGACACTGGACATCCTGCATGACAAACATCTCCACCCCTGTTTCACCCAGTCATAGTGCCCCTCCAGACTTCCTCACCCCCACCTGGGTAGTTTACTCCCACCCAACATGGACCACTGCCCGCAAAGACTTGGGTGTGTTCCTCAGCCTGTTTCCCCGGGATCCAGACAGTTGGCGCGGCCCCTGGGTGATCTACGAGGGCCCCAGTGCCTACTCTGACCTCGCCTATCTGGAGCTGCCACCCTCGCCCGGCGCACCGCCCGCCGTGGCCTTCGCCTGCCTGTTTGAGTGTGGCACTACAACAGCCTATGACGAGATCTGCTTCAGCATCTTCACCCTCTACGAGCTCATCGACAACCTGCCCCGAGATGAGCAGCTGGGAAAGAACGACGATGAGTATGAGAGACGGCAGGATCGAGAATCTGGGACGGACAGACGGAGTCGTAACAGCAGACACCAGAGTTTACCAGTTTTCCATCAGATGAAGAAGAGGAAGAAGAAGAGCAAGCTGACTGACATGTGCTGTGTGTCTTAAATGTAGGTTTTAAGCTCATAATGCGAAATGTCCTCCAATAATTATTTCCTATATACACTCAATGGCCATTTTATCCAGTCCAATATAACTATTCATGAAGCTGACTTTTATACATATTTTTTATTTACTTAAAAGTATAAATGTCCTGTAATCATAAAATACATAAAGTACCAAACGTAAAAGTACTAATTATGCAGAATGGCCCATTGCAGAATAATATATATATTATATTATTGGTTCAAAATTATTGATGCATTAATGTGTGTGTCACTTTAATGTTCAAATCAAATAAATGTAGTTAAGTAAAAAGAACAATATTTGCCAACAAATTGTTGATGCAAAAAGAAACCTAAAAAAAAAGTATGTCAAAATTGCACAGTACTTTGGTAAATGTACTTAGGTAAATGTACTTAGTTACTTTCCACCACTGTTTTTATGCTAATATACAGTTTTTGTTGACACTGTCATAGATGTGTTACTTGAGTGTTTTCGCATTGAGGTCATAGTGTTTCTGATATTGTGCTTCCTTCATGTATTTACACAGGAAGGACAAAGACTGCAAATATAATGTAGTGCAGTACAACAGCATTTTTAACTATGATAAACAAACAACTTACATATTTCCAACAACATCATAAAAACCTGAATATTATAAACTTTCTAAAGGTAGAACTGTTGGATTGCGTTTGATTGCACAGGTGTACCTAATAAAGAGCCCAGAGAGTGTACGTCCACCATGTATTATAAAGTATTTGACACACTGTTGATAAGAGTGATTATTCTTAGGATTAATGTAGTTTTGTTGTGTTATTCAGTTACATTAACTGCAGCACAGTTGAATTCAGTATATTAAGTTTTTGTTTTTATGTCCTTGAACTTTTTCTTCCCTCACTCAGAAAAAGTCTGCAAAAAGGAGCATCAGAGTCAGAAATATGACTCAATAAATATGTTCAAGAGATCAGAGCTCCCTCTTGTCTGTCATTCCTCCTTCATCAGTTATCAAGATAATTCAATGTCTTGTGTCTTGAATGGGAATGGCAAATATGACACCCCTCAGCTCTTATTTCTACCATTATATCAAACAAAATTTGCTGTTCACAAAATCCGATTTAAGCTTTTCAGCAACAAAACACACTGAAAATATTCTGTTATATAGGTAGGTTCTGTTGCATTAATGTTTCTTTATAATCTTAAATATTAAACTGTGTAAAACCTGTGTTTTAATTACCCCAAAATTGCCTGGACATGGTTAATCTGGCCCTGCTCCACTACATTTAATCCATCAGGCGAGTCTGCAACCCGTCAAGCTCACATATTAATCACAGCTGCTTCTTGAGCAGCAGCTCTGATGGGATAAATGTTCCTAAACTAATCAGCTCTTCCTGTGACGGTGCTGAAACATTTAGCAGCTGACAGCTTAAGTGAGTTGCATGAGAGCGTACAAAGACCAGAGCCAGATAAAGTGGAGCGGTTTGTTTAGTTAAGAGGACAAAAAAAAATAATAAACAGGAAGACAGCAGGATCTGGACAGTCTCTTCCCTCTGCCCTCCCTCCTTCTCTCTCTTTCAATGTTACGTAACTCCACACTGACAGGACATTTCCCTGCCTGCACCCTTTTACAGAAGGGCTCTTTTTCTTTTTCTCTGGCATCTGTGTTTTACGGCGTAGCATAATGAGGATCATCGTTGTTTTGGCTTTGTTAACCGGGGTAACTGGGAGCCCCAATGTGACGATTGCACCAGAGGCTGATTCAGCGGACGTGTCGGCTCATCCCAACAGCGTACCAGAGACAGCGGAGGAAACGGAGCTCTTTGGACAGGTGAGAGGGATCAAATGGATTTTGTGTGTATTTGTGTTTGTTTTTGCTGGTTTTGGTTAATCTTCTGTCCAATTGCTACATGAAATTGTACAAAAAAAAATGTGAGTTTGTAAGTAGTTGTTGAGACTAAAATTATCTGCACAAAAAAAAAAAATACACATTAAAAGACATATGTATATATGTTGCAATCATTACTACATCAAGACTGTTCTGTACATAGTACAAAAGCCTTTATAAGCTCATGTCAAAACACTGAGCTTTCCTTACCCACCACCATCTGGCTGCAGAACCAAGAGGTCAAATGGTGCTACGACCAAGATAATAAATATGTTTTCTAGAGGGGTCCAACATTAGGGAGGAAGGAACAGCTTAAATGACAACACAAAAGTAAAATTTCAGAGTTCTACAAGGCTCCACAAATTAAAGCCTTGTCATTGAGTCAGGACTGATGATGAAGATGAGGGACGGTGGTCAATGTTCAACAGTGTGCAGGGGGGTGTTTGACAGCTTTCAGCTCTTCCACTTCTTCTTCGCAGGCAGCTGCCCTGTAGCCTCCAAGTATTTGTGAATGAGTTCCTCTTGTGTGGCCGGCAAGCAGGGCTGGTATCTGCTGTACTCCATGGTGTACTCCCCTTTTCCCTGAATAAACAACGATGGAGGATGTTAGCTTTTTAAACTTATTACACATCATGGAAGAATTTTAAGACTCCTCTGTGGTCCTGTCACTTCAGCTATTTACATTCATCCAGTTTCAGTTTGATATCCTCCCTAAAAACTCTAAACTCTGAGAGATGAGAGCTCGTCAACACTACTCTCAAGGTCAAGGCTGAAAAAACACAGCAAGTTCCTGCATGTTTCTCAGGTTTAATGAAAAGTAATCTATATTTTTAGAGTCAATACAGATGGTAGAATTTAACATCCGATGAAGTAAAGCACAGATCTTAGAGAATATGCAAAAACAATATTTATGTATCACAAAGTATTAGGCCTCTATTAGGGAAACTAAATGTGAATTTAAATTTAATTTGAATAATTAACACAGACATTTTGCTTTGTTTTTATATCAGACTATCACTAGTTTGGGTAGCTTAATAACCTCTTTCACAAAAAAGAAACTGCTTTGATATGATATGTTTACACAGGAAATGATCTGGACTATAAGGGACTAAGAAGGACTACAGGTACAGGGTGTTTGAACTTACTTCAGTGCAGGAGCGTAGTTCTGTGGAGTAGCCAAACATGTCGTTTAGTGGAACCTGTTGGGAGAAACGAGTTGAAATTAGTCAGATAAGGACGAGAAAGCAACAAATGCTGTAATGCAAAAGACTGTAGAAACATTCTGGATGTGAACAATTTACAAACTGGACTCACATCAGCGTACAGAGTGAAGTACCCTTCAGAACCGTCCTGTCCTGTGATAACACCATGACGACGGTTAACACCTGAGATCACTGCTCCCTGAAACTCCTGAGGAGCTACGATTTCCACAGACATGATTGGCTCCAGGATGGCGGTGTTGGCCTTTTCCATCGCTGAGGAGAGCACATTGAAATCAGCGTTAACGGACGTAACAGAGGCCAAACAAAATGAAACAGAAGGTCAGACCTAACGTGACCCACATCTTGTAACGCTCACCTTGTTTTAGAGCGCCCTCTCCTGCACGGATGAAGGAGATCTCATTGGAGTCCACCATGTGATGTGCTCCGTCCTCCAGGAGGAACCTGAGTCCTGAGATCTTGTGCCCGCTGAGGGGCCCCTTCTCACAAGCCTCCCTAAAGCCCTGCGGCATGATGCGAAGAAACAATCAAAGACAAGTACATGGCTTTCACTCAGTATTAGTTTTAAGATATTTTCACGTCAACATAACAGCACTTTCACTAGGTCAAAGTTGGGAAAATGAACCTTCTCAACAGCTGGCACAAACTGCTTCGGGACGTTGGTTCCAATAGTCTGGTCCTCAAACTCCAGCTTGGTGTAATGCTCCGACTCAAGAGGCTCAAGGACTCCTATAACTTTGCCATACTGCCCAGATCCACCGCTCTGCTTCTTATGAGTGTATTCAAACCTGCAGAAAAAAGGAACAAAATACCCACATCACGGAGCAGAATGCCACAGTACATCCATCCGTCAACCAGGGACTACTCTTTAAAAATCTCTGAGGTAATCTATTCATAATGGAAGAAAAACTGTGGTACGGGTGATATTAACAGATACAACAGCTACACCGATCAAACTAAAGCATCAAAATCATCATCAGGTGGTACCAAAAATACATTAGAGAGCAACAATCCAAGGTGTGCCTTAAATAAAATTGACATTTTCTCCTTTTAATAATTACAATTTTTACAAAACAGTTACATTAAATCTGGCTGGAGTTTGCACCTCTATTTGGAATTAAAAAACAGTTACTAATATTGACCAATATCAGTGAAATGTATCAGATATCATCAGTGTTGGCTGTTAAAGAAGCATGCTGGCGTGTCCCATCAAAATACATTAAATATTTGGCTACACTTTCCTGTATAATTAAATTGCAGTTGAAACACAAATCCATCGGATCCATCCATCCATTAGGCTGAAGTAATGTAAGGTAAGGTGAAATATTCCGTGTTGCCTGTCACGTAAAGTTGATTCAGTGGGGAGGAGAGAAGATGATGGCAAAGAGCTCTGTCTCTTTAAAAAGGGGGCAGTCCTCCTACGAGCTCTTGTGTCAGAGGAAGTGGGAAGTAATCGTTCCATTCGCATGAGGAGCAGCTGAGACTGAACACTGAGCAGGTCAAACTTTCCACCTCCCAACTTAACAGGCAAGCTCAGTCTCCCTTATTTTATTCATTTATTTTCAGCTGTACACGTCTTTACGCGGCTCTTCTTCTTCCACTTTGCTCAATGGATGTTCTCCTCCTTGTGTCAAAGGCTTTTCTTATCTAAACACAAACCGACCCAGAGCTCCACCCGGCTGACACCTGAGGGTCAAAGTCCGTCAGGGGTTCGAAGCCCATCCCTGTTCATCACAGCAGCTCCTGTTCTAACTCTGTTCCCTCATTTTCTGCCCTTTCTCTGGAATAAACAGCAAAAAGTAGTGTTGGAGGAGGAGGCTGCAGAGGATGTGATGGAGACCGGAGAGCTGAACCCCAATCACTACCCGGCTCAGAGGGCTGCTAAAGTGGTTCAACACTACCTCAACACCCGCTATGGCTCTCCACACAAGCTGTTTGGTCTGCAGAGCGTCCACAGCGGAAACGCAGAGGTCAGCTGAACATTAATGGCCATAGTTATAATGTTTACTGTGAAGCGAAGCTCTAACTACAATCCTTACTTTGGGACGGCCCTTTTTTAGGATCTGGCAGACTCTGGAAGAAAGTATCAGCTGGAGATCTCGGTGCAGGAGATGATCGGCAATGTAAGATCTTTTTATTTAGCGCACTGTGAGACCTTAGATTTGGTTTAACTTCTGATTTCATTTGATTTCTTTGCTTTGACAGGGGCAGTGCTCCTTAATCAAAAGAAAAAATATGTAAAGGAGTGAGTTAACCTTCCCCTGATGTTAAAAAGCACAGTGGAAAAAAGACTTAGTTACATATCCGATGACAAATTTCTCTCTTGAATCAGATCAATGAAAATCTTTGACTGTCCTACACTGTGAGATTTACTGATGCTCCTCATTTTGCTTTGTTTTTGCATCTAAATGGACTTTTCAAGAAGAAACAGATGCAATCAATGTTTAACTGGCTGTATTTACCCTCAACTTTTCAGAGTTAATGGCACTGCATTCACATTGTGTTTAAGGAAAGATTTTAGGGCAGACATTTTTGTTCAAAGCTAAATAATCTCTGAGCAGGTCTGACAAGATTTAACTAAACAGCAGATAAAAGGAAGGAGTGTGGTGCAATATTGACTCACTGGCTGCTGTGGTAACATGAGGACTACGCTTTTGTTCTGTATCCTCCCCTCCTCCTTATCAGACCTGTATTTTTGTTTAAAATCCATCCAGACTACAGTGAAATGCTCTGCAGAGGTTTTGTTTCCGAGGGGAGAGCCGCAGCGCTCAGCCCAGGTCCAGGCCTCGTGTGAGGAGCTCCTTAAAATTAACACCACAGCTCAAGAGGAGGCCTGGTACCAGCAGCACCAGAAGAACCAGGGCCTGCTGTCGGTACAAAATCTACCTGGTAAGAATGATAAAACGAACTCTGTACTCCCAACCAGCACATAAAGTCAGACATTGCACAACACAGGCAGTTTGAAATTGCAGCATTTTGGGTTTTTGGACACTGTCAGGTTTGTGGTTTGTAGTTTTTGAGCGGACTCTGTGTTCCTCTTAATGACTCAATCTTAACATTATGAGCAAACGCAATATGTTTACATTATAAGACGTAAGTGGCATGATCAAGCACCATACATACAGTCTGACTTCCTTTGTAACATTCTGACCGACAGATAGCTACGGACACATTGAGCCTGACATGAAGCCTCTCTGGCACCTCTGCATTGTGGCCTCCAGTTTCGTCATGCTGAATGAATCCACTGAAAACACTCTGTACAACGTGGCTCAGGTGGCCAATGTCACACAACTGGTGGGTTGTTTTATCTGTTGAATATGCAATGTAGGGGTAATATTGTCTCGGTTACTATTTATACAAATTCATGTCTATGTGTACTAAATTAGAGGATTTTCTTTACAGTCAGTTATAGTTCAGTCAGAGACCTTTGGGGGCACAAGGCCTCTTCTGCATAAGATTAAATATTTTGCAATGATGTGTTTTCTGCAAAAAGGAAAATGTAAACCAACTAAAGATGAATACGGGAACGGTTGTCATTCAACTTGATTTTTTTGCTTGTCTGTTGCAGGCAACTCAGAATGACCAGCTCAAGTTTGACTGTCACATACTGCTGCACGAGATGGTGTCCCAGGTTACTACTACTACTACTACTACTACTACTACTACTACTACTGATGATAATAACAATAATAATAATAATCATTATTATACTCAAAAGATAATATCAAGAGTTGCATCGTTATATTTTCACCATCACCCAAGCTTTCTTGTTGACTAATATGTAACTATTTAAATATATGCAAGAAAAAAACCCTCATCTTATAATTTTACAATAATTTAAATCAGAAAAGTAAGTTAATCTACATAACTTATGTAAATGGCCAATGCTGTAATTCCTTGATGGATAACTGAAATTATTATTTCTTATCAGAATAACCAGGTGATAAATTATCTCATAATTTCAGCACTTGTGGCATGTTGCAGTAGACTGGTCTGGCACCAGTAAGCTGAGACGAACATTTACTCTGAGGTTTTACTACCTGCTATCCGACACTGATCTACCACTCTGTGCTGTTTTTTTCGCAGGAAATCATTCAATGGAAACTGCTGTTCACCTGGTCTCCTCCGGGGGGTGTTAAAATGCTGCAGATGGAGCAGCTGCCACACCGCTGTGAAAAACCTCCGAACACAAACTAAACTGCTGACATTCATCACACCGCCCTCAAAACCAAAAACAACATCTTTGCCTTCAGATATCGGAGCATAGATGCTGCAAGTGTGAAGCCGATGCTTTCAAACACAGGAAGTTTATACTATCAAATATTGGATTAATCCATCATATGTAATGATGATATCCTTACATTGTGCTATTTTTGTAGTACTTTTGGTTGCCGTTGTATTTTATCCATAATAAACTTTATAGACTACTGCCTCAGTGTGTCTGTTTGTCTCTTAGGAGATCAGCACTTACGTTACAGGACTGGTGATCGTCTCTCTGAAAGCCACTTTGGGCTTTCCCATCACACAGGGACAGTTGTATTCTCTCTCCATCCTCTAAAACAGCAAATGAAGGCAAGAAGGGTTGAAAAAACAAACACAAATCAGATATGTTGAAAGATTTAAAAGGGACAATACTTTCTTTTTAATGCGGATATTGACATATTTCTACATTCAATGTTCAATATTTAATTTGATTTTGGGGGGTTTGGAGATCTCACTCCAAAAACCCTAAAACTCAGTAGCATTTGGTCCAAACACATTTCTGTCGGCCAGATTAGATAAAAAGCACTATCAATAAGATATGTGCAGAACAGAACTATCCAAGCAGGTACCTGGGAGTAGATTTCAAGATGCAGCTCGCCCATGCCTGAGATGATGGTTTCTTTGCTCTCTGTGTCAAAATACACCCTGAATGTCGGATCCTCCCTGGTGAAACGGTTAATACCTTTGGAGAACTTATCCAGGTCATTCTGGTTGGAATAAAGACAATAAGAGGAGAGAAAAATTAGTTTAAAAAGTTTGATTTTTACAATATGTATTGGTACATTCAAGTTTCTCTTCACCTTGTTGACAGGCTTCATTGACATGGAAATAACAGGCTCTGGTATGTGAATAGACTCCTGTGGGACAAAATGACAACAAATGAACTGAAAATTCTTGGAGTACAGAAAGAAAAGAAGAAAAATGTCACACCTTTCTTGCTTTTTCACAGGTGCAAACATTTCAGTTACCCACCATGGAGAGGTTGGCGCTGATCCTGGATGTAAAAGTGTCTCCACTTGCACAGTCAATCCCAAACAGAGCACAGATATCTCCAGCATAAACCTCATCCACATCCTGAAACAACATGGATACAACAATAAGTTATTTTGATCCAAATATTTTGTCTTTAATGTATATCAAATTGTTTCATGTTTTGTTTTGATGAAGGATGGAAACATTTCACTAGGGTGTTGCAGGAGGATGTGGTTGTTATCTGCACACTTGACTGAAGCCAAAAGAGGAACCTAACCATTCTGACCAGTCATCTTCCTCTGCTGTTTAGACTGTAAACCACAGATGGAAAACTGTGACTTTTGGCAGCCTGCTGACATGTGCTGGCTTGTTTTTACCTCCATCTGGTCAGCGTGGAGACGCACAAGCCTCTGAACTCTGACTTTCTTGCTCGTGCGTGTGTTGTAGATGTACTCCCCCTTCTTCAGACAGCCCTGGTACACCCGCACATAGGTCAGCTGGCCGAACCTCCCGGCCTATTAATGAGAAACACCACAGGAAACAACATGACACATTCAGATCTTCTTGGTAAGCAACCGCACAGAAATGGAGACAAAGAGTAGTATCTTACCTCCAGTTTGAAGGCCAGACCAACAAAGGGGTGTGTTGAGTCTCTTGTAGGGTCCATCTGAATCTTAGATGCTTCGCTGGCATCTCTAACACAGGAACACGCATTGAAAAATGTCATTTTAATGTCATTTTTCAAATGTAATTTTATTTAATCTCCTGTTTCTATTTACAGAGACTTTGACCACACATACTCACTCTTCATTGAGGATAGCGTAGTTTTTGACTTCGGTGGGGTTTGGCAGGTAGTCCAGGACAGCGTCCAGGAGAGGTTGGACACCTTTGTTCTTCAGTGCTGTGCCCACCAATACTGGCGTGAAGAGACGCTGCACTGTGGCCCTGCGGATCGCAGCCTGGAAGACAGCCAGGGGACAAGAGGCTGAGTGTTGGGCAACAAAATGATATTCATTCTTCATTCAGACACAAACAAGGTTAATGTTCACATTTAGAAAGGAATCTGATGAACTCTGAACGCTTTTAAAGGTCTTGTTTGTTGAGTTTAAGTGAAGTCATGTCTTAAGGGGAAGTCTAAATTAGATCTTACAGATGCCTTATTTTCATTAGCTGGTCTAGCAAAGCTTGGTCCACCACTTTGCTCAAGATCAAAATATCACAGAAACTGGCACATGGATTTCCATTTCGGTTGTGGTTAGATTGTAATTACTGAATTTATTTTATTTTATTATTTGTTATTTCATACTCAGGTAGACAACTGATATTTGTTGATGTTTTGGTTTTTGACCAAACTAAACATTGCCATTAGCCTCAGCTGTACTTTGTGTCTTAAAAAACTAAGATGGTAAAAACATCAGCATGTTAACATCATTATTGTGAGAGTGTTAGCATGCTGATGTTAGCATCCCACTCCAGCATGGCTGGCTGTAGAGATGGAGCTCCTACACTTTTTCTAATGTCAAATTCAAGCACCTTTCAAGTATTTTAAAGGTGCATTTTCAAGCTTTTCCAGCACTTTACAGCTGTAGTAAATTCTAACCAAATATGATTTACATTATTTCTTTATCTAAAAAACAAACTATTCCGTCTGATAGTGATTTGTTATTTTAATGCAATTAGAGTTTTAAGCGGTTTAAAGCACTTTATTCAAAATCCAAGCACTTTTCATACCCTGAAAACACTACATTAAAATTCAGGTATTTTCAAGGATTTCCAGCACCCATATGAACCCTGAGTCTTGTTTACTTGTACTTTCGGCAGGGTTTCAACTAATGATTATTTTCATTAATGATTAATTTGTCCATCGTCTTTTTGGACTGATCATCTAGTTGAGATCAGTAAAATGTTGAACAATTTTGATCACTCTTTCAAGCCCCTCAAATATCTCTTTTTGTCCAAACCCCAAAGATATTCAGTTTGCTGTCATAGAGGACTAAAGAAACTAGAAAATATTCACATTTGAAAACACAAAATCAGAGAATTTGGACACTTTTTAAACAAAAGACTCAAAATAATCAATGGATTATCAAAACAGTTAGCGATTAATAGCTGACCACTAATTAGTTAATTGACTAATCACTGCTGCTCTTGGTTATAGTTAAGTCATAGTAAAAGTCATAGTTTGAAAGGAAACAAGCTGCTTCCTGATCTTTGTACAGAGAGAGAGAATAATAACGTTGGTTGTTTTCATTAAAAACCAAAAAACAAGCACTTTAAAGGTCTTCCATTCATTTTTACTGAACACTGAAGGCCTTGTTGTAATCTGGAAACCTTCACACACACACACACACACATTCTCTGTCTTTAAAAGACACAAACCTTCAGGTCGCCATTTGTTGGCATCTTTTCCTCCAAGAACATCTCTCCCAAGATTTCATCAGCGTTGGCCACACACTCCACCAGCTCCTGCCTCCTGTCTGCAGCCTCAGCACGGAAATCTGCCGGGATCTCATCATAGCGGATACTTTGACTGCAGAGAGGAAGAAACTGAATTAGCTTGCTCAAGAACAGGAATATCAATCATTGAATGAGAAGTGAGTCACACTTACTATGCTTTTAATACACTGCAGATAAAAATAACTCTCACAGATCTCTTTATGAGCAAGCTACCAGAGGAGTAATCCCTCACCCAAATGGTCCTTCAAAATACATGCTGCGCTCCTCCAAGAGGTCAATGATGCCGCGCATGTTCCCCTCCAGGCCGATGGGGATGTTCACAAAGGCTGCATTGTGGTTCAGTTTGGTTCTGAAGAAGGAAAAAAAAAAAAGAATGAGAAAAAAACAGGAAGGAAAACTACAGATGACACTTCACTGTTAGAGGAATGATGATTTCATGTCAGACACACATTGATAACAAGTCTGTATGCAGTTTCCTTTTTAAGTTAAGTTAAACAGATAAAGTTAAACAGATTATCATGCAAGTAGAGCTGAAAAAAATATTTAGATTTTAATCTATAGTGTGATATCATCAAGGATTTTATTGTAATATAATAATAATAATAATAATAAAGGTATATCTCTGGTTTTACAAGCTGTATTATGAGTGAAGGGACCAATAAAGATGCTGCAAGGACTGTTCTTCATCAAGCATAAAATATTGTATCAGTTAAACACATCAACCCCCAGCTCACTGTTGTGTGTGTTTACTGGGAGTGTAGAGCACCTCATCTGCTGCAGGGCCCGGGTGGGGTTGGCGCCCATGCGGTCCAGCTTGTTGATGAAGGTGAGGAAGGGGACGCTGTAGCGCTTCATCTGTCTGTTCACCGTCATGGTCTGACACTGGACTCCTCCCACTGCGCACAGAACCAGCACGGCTCCGTCCAGCACGCGCAGCGCTCGCTCCACTTCGATGGTGAAGTCCACATGACCTGCAGAGACGACAGCGACGTTTAGGAGATCATGAAGCACAGCTGCACCTCATCATACTTATTAAGTTCTCTCACTTCCTTTAGCTCTTCAAAGTGTTTTCATCTGCATGTTTTCTGCCATTATTGAACAGTAAAGAGCTGACAGAAAATACCAGCAGGACGCCTGATTACACTTTTACTCGAGACATGCTTTTATCTTTGCACATTCATTACAATGCAGAAATAGTTGGCAGGTTTAGGACTTGAACAACTGTGGGGCCGCTGACGCTGACCGTACCATCAGCGAAGAAAAGGAATAAAATCTGACTCTACCTTGTGAAATATGACGTCTTTACTTTATAAAATTATAAAGATATTTTCATTTCAACTAATTATTATTGTTATCTTTAATGAAAATACAGTGGAAAGCTCTTAGTGATCACATCTGTCCGGGTCCAATTGATCACTATAAGTGGATGATCGTTATAACTGAATTTTTTTCTTTTTCTGTATTTCTAATGAAGATTTCCATCGACATTTGTACATTAATAATTTCAATATAAAGTAAAGTTATGAAATAGAATGTTTCACCTCCTATTAAATATTATTGACACCAAGGGCCTGCTCAAGGGAGTATTAAGTGACCGGGCATCATCAATTCACTTGACGGGGGCAGCTTCAACCACAAGAGCTTTCTCCATGCACAAAATTGAATTACTGTAGTTTTAAAACTGTTTTCTGTGTGTTGTCTGCATGAATAGACTCAAAATGGAGACTTTAAGTGGACTGCTTGATGACTATAAATGAAACATTTAAACAGCATCTGTATTGGAAAGATTCTGTCCTGAGCTTTTTGGTCACTATGAGAGATTGATCATTGTATTTCAGAATGAGTAATTTCTTGTTTTAACTCCATTAAAAAGGTGTAAACTATAAAATAGTCAGATTTGTCAGTTGCTGTTTCTAAACATAACACAAATTCACCCCTCCTCCACTCAAAGCTTCTGGTGGTCCCATGTGTTTAAGATCTGACACCTGGTCACTAGATATTTATAAAGTCACACTCTGCACTGTTACTGGTTGGGGTCTGCACACCACTGCCAGAAAACTGACATCCCAAACACAGAAAAATAATAAAAATCCAGGCAGAGGGTAGGGTCTCTGCAGATACAATTCTCTATTGAAGAAACATTATCAAGTTGCATCATGGGAAATGTAGGATCCAATGCTTTAGGAGTTTGACCTTCAGTATCTTAAATTGCTCTGCACAAATCACCAAACTTTACTGAAGTGTAACACCGAACCACTGGAGACCCCCTTTAAGACCAGCGTGCGCATTACTGCCCGCCTGTACCAACCCAAAGGACCACAAACAGGAGCTCAGAGCAGAACCCTCTCCCTGCTCATATTTCTATTTGTATTTTAATACTGTTTTATATCCCTTTATCTTGAACTTTAGTCATTTTTGCTTGTGGGGTGTGCTTCATATTATTTAGCTTAATTGACACTGATTTTTGAGGGAATCTGTGACCCAAAATTTTCATTGCTGCTCCATAATTATAATGTAATTACACCTTTCAGTACCTGGTGTGTCAATGATGTTGATGTTGTGATTCTTCCACACGGTGTATGTCGCAGCTGACTGGATGGTGATGCCTCTCTGCCTCTCCAGCTCCATCGAGTCCATCGTGGCTCCAACACCGTCCTTCCCCTTCACCTGCAGGGCCACGAGGAGAGGCATCAGAGTGAGCAACAGCACATCTGACAGTTTTCACACACACACACACACACACACACACCTCATGGATCTCCGCTATCCTGCCGGTGTAATAGAGGACTCTCTCGGTCAGGGTCGTCTTCCCGGAGTCGATGTGAGCTGAGATCCCGATGTTGCGGATCCTCTCGTTGGGAAAGACCCCGGAGGAGCAGGTCCTGCAGCTGTTGATGAGCAGCTACAACAACAAGAGGGAGATGAAATTCGTGAAAACCGACTGTGAAATGATGGCAGTGTCTGAGAAGGTTTTAGTTGATCTGATGTTACCTTTTTCAGGGTGACGCTTCCTGGAGCCGACAGGTGTGTTTTCGCCAAACACTGAGCCGCTATTAGGACCCTCATGTTGCTCGGTGGGACTCGGGGTGGTCGTGTTCCTCCTTTTACACAAGCCCCTGACTCTCTAACAGAGAGCTGAATGTCACGCCGGGCCCCGCTGATGGTTGTGAAACACGACTTCCTGCTTCTACGGACACCCTGGTGGGCCAAACTTAACAACGTTTGCGTTTACTGAAAAGACTTTGAAAATGTTAAAATAAAATTACTTAAACGTGTTTCGTGAGCGATGCCGATGCTTGTTTGTTCAGTTTGAAGATAAACACATCATAACTCAAACCCCAAAATTACAGAGAAAAAACGCGAGGGGCAAAAAGGCACATACTACTTCAGTGCATTCAGAGAAATCTTCAAGAAACTTTAACTTTGATGGGAATTCCTAAAGAGTTAAATATTAAATAAATAATTAAGACATTATGGAAGGTAAAATTAGATTATGTATAACAAATAAATGAACCATTAAATTGTGAAGTTATTCAAATTTGATGTTGTTGTTATGAAATTTTACTTCATCATTTCATATCAACAGAGTTTGACTTTTGATTATTTTTATCTCACTGTTTATTTCATTGGGCCTCCATAACCTTGAGAGACTCCCCTCAAACTTCATTGCAATTTTGGGTTTTTTTGTAAGTGAAAAAAAGAAGGAAAGTTTTATCAATATTTAATTCAAGCAAGATTACTATTAATTTGTTTACACTTAATACAGAGAAAAATAAAACGTTATTAATTAGAATATCCTCAATAAATATCAAGGAAACCAAGGTTATACAGCTACCTAAATTTGGGGTGAGCATTTGAATGCAGCACTTTAAATACCAGCATCCCTGACTCTCATGTCTCTTGTCCCTCGTTAGACACAGTATTAAACTACAGTCGTGTAATTTATCATTAATACTTTGCTCATATTAACTGCTTTAATGACCGCACTTCTTAAACATTGCATTTAAAGACTGATTCAAGTATTAAAATTGCTCCTTTTATCTGGTTTCAGCCAGTTGGTGTCACTTAGAAGCTAGCTAACGTTAGCCGTGTGTACTTCAGGTGCCGCTTGAAATTTTCGGCTTCCTGAACGTTAACCCCTTTTCTACAGACATTTCCTCTTTCACTTGAACCACATGCCGATACTCTCTCTCTCTCTGTCTGTCTCACACACACACACACATATATCACTGCCGGCATTTAACAGCTGCTTCACACACACATCAGAGGAGGAACTCAGGTCTGGCTGGTGAGTTTTGTCTCATATTTATCCAATTTATTACAATATTTTGTCTCCAATGTCACTGTAAATGAAATATCACGTTATTCTCTAATATAAAAAACGTGGTTTAACTTTTTAAAAATGCTTTGAGAGTTTGAAGTCCGCTTTAAGAAGTTCTGTAGGTTGACTTTTGTCTCTTTGTTGCCACATAAGCTTAAAATATTACTAAACTTAAAGAAAAAGTTTCCAGCTGAAATTCACCATGCAGCTAATTATATAATAACATTTCATTGCTTACTAACTTACTTACTAATTCTTACCATTAATGCAGAGCTGCCATTATTTTCTTTAAAAAATATGTTTTTAGTGTGTCCTCATGATTACGAACACAGTGTGTGAGTCACTAAACCCTCATTTCATAATATATTTTAGTGTTTTATGTGCCTGTTAAGGAAGGACCATGTTCCTGTAAAGTGTGTGTAAAGTGTGTGTGTGTGTGTGTGGTACAGTAGCATTTAAAAGAAGACATTTGATGTCAGCATGGCACAAGACACTCAGTCATTCACCCCCAATCTGAGTCATTATGTATTATTTATGATTTTGATTACACAATGATGTGCTCAAGTGTGTATGTGCGTGTTCATGTATGAGCTGTTCTTTCCATTGTTATCCTTCCTGTCTCATTTCCTTTCTCCGTGCATTCCTCAGTGACAAATGACCGTGAATAAAACTCGACAGCTTGTCACGTCTCATGTTAAATATTTTGTGTCTTTAAAGGACGCTGTGCTGGATGTCTTCTAAGAATTATGATGTGTCTTTTACTGGGAGGGAAGCTGCCATTTTTTTGTGTTTATGTGTAAAATATTGATGTGAAAAGTCAAACTAGTCAGGACTAAGCAAAGACATTTAAGCCCTTGTACTGTTTGTATTTGCTGTGTTTTTACACGTTACCCATTTAGTGCTGAAAAGATTAGCTGAGTATTCTATTTATCTGTTCACAAATATAAAGTTACCAAGTTTAATAAATCATTAAGGTTTGGAGTAATTTATGATTCAAAAATGCCCCAAAAATGTGCGTGTTTTTATACTGTTGTACATTAAATATATTGTGGTTTTGGTTTACTGATCAGAGCAACTTATTTATATATATATATATATATATATATATATATATATATATATATATATATATATATATATATATATATATATATATATATATATTTTTTTTTACCTAACTATCAATCAGTTAATATGACAAATATGTTCATGTAAAAGATTAATAGCCAGATTAGAAGATTCGCAGCCTTGTACATGCTGTGAAGAAAAAGAACAGGCTGAAAAACGGCATATTTGAGTCAACATGTCTTCTGTAAATTTAACTTGGACACATGAATCTGTTTTGCACAACATGACTACTGTTTTTTACACACACATTTGATTGGATTATTTTATTAAATGATGCATTTTACAGACAGCCTTTGGGGTCTAAATGTGAAAAGCAGCTTTCATGGACAGGTGGGTTTGGTGTCCAGTCACAGGAGGGCAGTATTACACCGGCACTAACTCTAGTGAAACTGAGTGATTCTCCCTGAAACCTTGAATTTATTTGCACTCTGCTCTGTTTTTCTATCATATTTAAATCACTCTTGTCACATTTTCAAGACTCATTGTTTGTTTTGAATTCCACTCCCCTTCTTTGTAGGGTTTCTTTGTCCTGTGACCTGCTCCAGGAAATCAGATCTGAATTTCACAGCTGGCAAATCAAACTAATTACCACCCTTTTGAGAAATGTGATAAATAAGTGTTGTTACATTATCAGTCTGATTAATGCACTTGAAAATATGGGAGTGTGTTGTCACAATAGGCTCATATTTACTAAACCATTCATCATGTGTTTGTTCTCACAGATCTGAACGCTTCAGACATGGAAAAAAAATAGTAATGGGCTTGGAGCCATTTAAGCCTTCCCAGACTTAATGATGGATTATGTGACTAATGGATGACTGTGCATGATAGGAGTCACGGTTTAAGTGGTTTCAAGTGTTTTACAAAATCAACCTCCGAGGGTGTGTCTGGGTCACTGTTGCTACTACGGCATGCGGGATGGGCCAGGCTCGCTCGGATCTGTCGCGCACCGCCGCCCCCGGCAGAGAGAGGTGGAAACCGGGAGAGACCGCCCAGCCGCTCCGTGTCCGCGGATCTCGGAGCGGAGAGAAGCGACGGGGTGACCGGTCGAACAGGAATCCGATGAAAAACAAAGCGTTGTCGTGTTTGGGAAGGAGAAAGCGGGACTCCAGCCGGGCAGAGGCCGAGTTTGGAGGCGGAAACGGAGCCGGAGATCCAGCGACGCGCCGCGGGCACAGAGGGGGAAAGTTGCCGAGGGACGAGGTGGTGTCGGCGGCTGGGGAGCAGCGGGCATCGCCGGCGTGTTTCCAGGCACCGTCGCCCGGCCTATCAGGGGGCGATCACGGCGGCGCTGCGAGCCAGGAGGCAGCGGCCGGGTCGACCGATGCGTCAGGTTTGGAAACGCGGGCCGGAGAAGTCATCGGTGCGGGCTGCGAGGAGCCGAAACCCGGGCGGGAGGACAATGCCTCGGACCCCCCGACGAGGGCCATGGAAGATCAGCCACTGGGGGGAAACAACCAGGGTCGTGTTGAGTCTGAAGTGGGGGGATCGGCGGGGGCTTGTTTGACTTCAAACCCGGAGCGGACTTTGTGTGCTGGACTCCCGGATCCACCTCTGGATCCCGGGCTGTGTTTAACGGAGGCTAAAATGACTAAAACCGAGTGTGGCCCCCCCAAAGCGGCTGGTGGGCAAAACAACTGCTGCCCGGCCACAACAGAGACCGGAAAGGACTCGGACCAGGCTGCTCAGGGTCCCACAGGAGGCCAAAGTTTCCAGGGGACCATACCGAAACTCATCATAACCAGAGACCCCAGTCCTGTGCGCTCACAGGAGCCACGGCAGGAGCTCGGCACCGGCTCGTGTCTGGACCTTCACCCGGACGACGAGTCGCCCTGCTCGGACAGCGGCTGCGGAGGGTCCCCGGCGCTCATGCGGTCCCCGAGGAAGCTGTCCAACTCCTCCTCCATCGGCCTGTCCTCCGCCTCGTCCTTCGAGGAGTCCGAGGACGACTTCACCGGGAGCGACATCGAGTCCAGCCTGTCTCCGGCCCGGTCTCTGTGCAGCCCGGACGACGGGACAGGGGTGAGTGTCTTCACAGGGTTTTTATTTTCCCCACCACAAACTTAAAGTGTTTAAAGTGCAGCTAAATTACTCTTCGTTTATGAGCTGCGGTAGGTTTTACTGCTTTGGCTTCATGACAATGACAAATATTGAACTACTGGCTGGTTATCATGGCAGCACCGCAAGTAAAAATACTCCATTACAAGAACTCAAAATGTTTTTTCAATGAGGTATGTAAGCAGCATTAGGGAAAAACTACTCATTTCAGAAAATAGACCCTGTGAGTGTTACACTGTCATATATTTTACCATTGGATTATTATTACTGATGCATCAGTGGGTATGTAGCCATTCCCTCTTGTAGTTGGTTGAGATGGAGCTAATTTTGTATGTTGACACACAGTAAGTAGGAGTCATTCCTCAGCTGAGTGAATCAAGGTCTCAGGTGAAAGAAAATCACCACACAGCTTCAAAAACAGTGTAATAAAGCTGATGATATAAATCCACGCTGCATGGAGCACAGCAGCCTGGTATGCTACAACAGCTTTTTGCCACAGGCACTTTTAGTCATCATAGGAGCATGAAGACATGCATGTATTTCCATATTCACTGTTGAACAGCAGGTATGCACTAAAGCACATTGCATCAGCTGCTGTCAGTCGATACAGGCGGTTGAAACTATGTCGTGTTGATACTGTAAGGTGGTTAATTCCTACAGTGTGATCCTTGAAGGCCCTATTCAGGCCGGAGGTTTACTACACAGCATATGTCTCGTATGGTTTAGTTGGATCTGTGTTTGTTTTTAATGACAAAGCCATAACGGTTGGGCTCACACCACCCTGATAACACGATAAGAACAAATTTAAACCAAAGAAGAGGAAACTGGCTCTTATCTCCAACCCCCACCTCTGTCTCTCTCAGCCCCCACGGCTCGCCGTCACATGGCTGTGATGTGCTTAGCCATGGGACCATTTAAACATTGTCTGAAGGCGTGTTTGATGTATTTGTCATCCCATCACAGCTTCAGCACTGTACAGTTCACGTTCAGAGATCAGGGCAGTCTAGGAGTCAGTTTTTACTGCCCCAGAGGATCAGGGTTTTCCTCTCCTCCAGACATGAGATACAGTTTAAAGTTTCCAAGTAGGAAGCTGTGATGTTTCCTCCCTCCAGAGTCAGGAGGCTTTGATGCGCTGCTGACTAGAAATGTCTGGAATGACACACAAGTGGTAAAAACAGGATGTCTCACTGCAGAGAGTCCAGTATTTCCACTTCAAATCCTGTATGTCCAGGTTTTCTATTTAGGGCCACGTCACCCAGCAGGTATGTTGAAAGGCTTTCAACTGTCAGCATGCCATTCATATTGCACTGCTAAACCTCAGACACGTTGCTGAAATTATCCTCACAGTATATATTTGAACTAATCTATAATAATAATAATAATAATCTAGCCAGTTATATTTCCAGTGTGACAGACTTAATGTAACAAAGAAGCTAAATTTCATTATCATGATATCATATTAGCTTAAGTAGTGTAACTAAAACATGAATGAACATAAATCAAACATAAATGTTCATATACAGTCAGGTACTCTATCGAGATCACTCATCTTCTGTCCTTAACCAGTTAAAACTTAATATCATTCTATCATATATCCTAAAGGTTCAGGTGACCCATTAAAGTCTAGGGTATTATTGTCACATCTTTACTGCTGTAATTAAAGGATTATTATCACTATCAATTCATCAGCCAACTATGTTTTCATCATAAAATGTCAGAAAATAGTTAAGAAACATAATTATAATAATACGTTTTCTGTGTCCAGCAGTCTAAAATGCAAACTGATTCAATATATTTTAAAAACGCCCTGACAGAGACGCTGAAATTGTTTGGAAATTATGCTTGAATAACGATTAAAATAGCTGCTGAGTATTCTCCTGTTGATCAGTTTATCTACAAATAGTTTCAGCTCTGTAACTCTTTTCCACTTTCAAATAAGGATTCATTTCCTTTTTTTACAGTCTTGTAGTGTCATAGAATTTACATTTAGTACATCAATTTCCACTGTTGCAGAAAAATTCGACTCTCATTGTGGCCTTATTACTCATTTCTCGGTCAGACCATTTGGACACATCTCCACAGGCGAACGCACTGATTGTCTCCTAGTTCCAGTAATGATCATTTGAATCGGCAAGTCAGTGGACAGTGTAAATTCCTGGATATTACACTTGACAGCCAGGAAATGAGCAACCTGAGGAGGTTGCACTTGACCTGTTGTAACAAACAGGATGACGCTGGCCTGTGGTTTCTGATAAGAGCCAGGCTTTTAATGGACACTTTGTGCCCTCTCGTAGCTCTGCTGTCTGTTAAGCAGCAAGTAATAGAGCAAGGGCATGTGTTTGTTGTTAATAGCTTCAGCAGCCACAGTGTCAGCTCCCAGTCAAACCAGGCACATTTTATACACCCGGTGACGTGAGCAGATACTTGCTCAAACATGCATACTCAGAGAGGCGCGCACACACACTTGCAGCGATGCCGTCTTGCATTCAGAGTTCAGTGTGTGTCATGGAAAATTGGGCTGAAGGCAGAGCCGGTTGCTAGGTGACGTCTTTACCTTATATGGTCCTTTTTTTTTCTCCTTGTTCTCACACACACACACACACAGTCTTGTTCTTTTCACACACACACACACACACACACACACAGTCTTCACTGTTCTCTTTTTCACACACACACACACACACACACACACAGACAGTATCTACTCTATACATCTTCTGTCCCTGACATTTGAATGTTAGATGTAAATTCCTTCAAACGTCTTCTAAGCCAACAATACACATATTATTTTATGACTTATTATGACTTAAAAATTATCCCAAAAATCTCCCCCTCCCATATGACACACATTTTCTCAAAAGCTGAATATTTCAGCCCTGAAACGCCATGAGACGTATAATGGAACAAAAAAACAAGAGGAAAAATGAGTGTAAGCTGACAAAAGACAGTCAGTCAAAATCATACACAGAAACTTTGCACACATAGCCTACACGTGATGATTCCTCTTATGTATGCATGCGCCACAATTGCACGCTTGTTTTCCGTGGCACCCGCTATACAAAGTCCCACACATAACTCCTACGGTGCTTACACACAAAATCCATGCTCTGAAGCAGAAAAAAAAGACACTGTCCACGCTGTTTTGTTTGTTTGTGTGGATCCACATTTCTGTTGTATTTACAATCTTTATTTCTACAGCTTAAAAATCTAAATCAACATCACTTATATACCACATCACTTATATATAACACAGTAACATAATGTCAACACAACAGCTGCACTCAACAGTTGAGGAAGTATTCATGTTCTTTATCTAGGTAAAAGTAGTGAAACAAATATACTACATTTCAAGCATTCGAAATGTTACTTGAATAAGTAAGTAGTGTATACAAGTAGCTTCAGCAAAATAGTACTCAAGGCAGAAAATAGATCCTGTGAGTGTTAAACTATTGTATAGTTTACTAATGGATTATTATTACTGATGTATCAATGTTTACGTAGCAATTCACCATCATAGTTGGTTGAGATGGAGATAATTTTAATGATTTTATGTATGTTGGAGAGTTGTAATGTTCAATATTTTATTGGCTCGACATATGTTTTCTATGTAGAAATTATATTTAGAAAGAAGAAGAACTTCCAATCCCTCTTGGGGCAATAACCACGAAATGGAAATACCTGAAATAGTAAATGGAAATGCAAATTTGTGCATAAGTGTAGTACTTGACTAAATATACTTCATCTACATTCTGATTGTTCCTGTCCGACTGAAAAACTTTGATTAAATAAGATCGAATTTTTCCAGATAAACTGAAAGATTAAGTGTTCCTTTATGGACATAAGATACCTTCTTAAGTCTTAAGGTGAACATTTAAAAAAAACACGGTGGTTCGGCTAAAAATACATTTTCATTAAGAAACAAAGAATTTTTTTGCTCATAAAAAGTTTTACACTTTTGAGATTTTCACAGATCGGCATCTTATTTTATGATACACCTTAGAGCTGAAACATAGAGATATTTTTGTTAATGATTATTCTGTTCATTCTTTTTTTCAATTAACCTCTTTATTCTAGAGAAAAAAGTGAAAGACACCCATCAAGGTAACATTATGAAGTATCTGGTTTTGTCTGACTGACAACCCAAAATCAACAATAATAATCAATTTATGGTGAACAAGAGAGAGAATGGCAGCAAATGCTCACATTGGAGGAAATGTTTTGTATTCTTCCTTGATAACTCACATGACCCATCATTTGAATCAAAACTACGTATGATTAATTCTGATTAATTGTTTCAGCACGCACGATGGAACATGACGTTCAACCTTCAGTAGAAAAAACACACACAAGCTCAGAGGAAATAAATAGCCTTATAGAATTCACCACTGTCATTTAATTCAGGCTGAAGATATTCTAAAGATGTTTTTTTCTGTGAAATTTGAAAGTTCTTTCATCTTGTGTACATACAGTGGCCCACCACAGCTGAGCTGCTTAAGGGAAAGGGATGTGGTTTTGACTAGTTTTGAGCAAAGTGCTCTGACAGTACCTGAAAACACCCTGTAGTGTAAATGCAGTCACTCCTGTAGCTGATGATAGTCGTCTGACAGGTTCTGCTTCATCTCCACACACACACCTACCCGTGTAAGTTACAGAGTACTGAGGAATTTGTCATGCAGACAAAAGCAGAGCACCAGGAGGTTATAGGAAGGCCTGTTGTCCCTACCCCCATACTGCCCGTCAGTCATGAATCTGGAAGGAGATTGGCTCAGCATGGGGCTCAGGATAGGCCCTGTGGGGATTAAGGGATGAGAGAGAGATAGAGAGATAGAGAGAGGGCGAGAGACAAGGGAGAAGAACAAATGTTGGACTGAAGAGAAAGAGAGAGACAGGTCATTGTGTGGAGCTTCGTACCCTGAGGGAGAGAGCAAAAGGGGGACGAGTTTAGGCAGGCAGCGAGGGGAAAGAGAGAAAAACGACAGCTTTAGGTCGTGTGTGGCATGTGGATATGCTTGACGATATCAAGTATTGAGAAAGTGTTACGAGAGAGAGAGAGGGAGGAGTGACAGGATGATGAAACAGGAGAAATTGTGAATTGGGATGACAAAGATGAGTTATAGAAGGGGGGAGTCAGTCTGAGAAATGAGTGCGAGCTCGCAACAGAGGGGGGTTATTCACTGGGCAACACAAGCCACAGTCTGCAGCAAGGCTCCTCAGATCAACTGAAGCTAAATAACTGGAATACAGCAGAACATTAACAGTAGACTCGGTCAGAAGAGATGATTATGAAGGATCTCAGGACGGCGGGGAGGCACACGTCCCCGGTGGCGCTCGCCCGTGGGGACCCTGCTCTCATGGTGCGGACTGTCCTGTGCTGGCTGCGCTCCCGCTTCGTCTCTGGGGCGGTGTGCGCTTGTGTCAGCACCTGCCTCCTCCTCCACTACTGCTCCGTCTGCCAGGTAAGAAAATGGGAAGTGAAAGTGAATTTAATCCAGATTGACGGGGCAGGTTTTAAATTTAGCCTGACACAGCAGCAGCAGGGCGGTCGAGTGTATTGGTTAACGTCACGCTTCTTCACAAACACGATATGAGGGCAGAGTGTCAAATGCTGGCAACACGTCTGGGTATTCAAATGTAGTGTGATTGTTGTGCCGGTCTCTCGCTGCCGTCACAGTATGTGACGGTTGTCGAGCACAGAGTATGCAGTTAGTCCTGTGTAGCTGTGGTGGCGATCACTCTCTCTCTCTCTCTCCTCTCTTTATCTGGGTCAAAGACCAGACCAGGATCTGGTTCAGGACTTGAATATTCTTACTTTCATTTGATAGACACTCTCACACTCCATACTGACAAGTGTTTCTAATGTTGGTCAGCCCCTCTTTCATCAGTAAGGGCAGGCTCAATATGAGAAGCACCACTCACTAAATCACAGTATAAATGAACAGCAGCACAAACTACAGTAATATAAGGCAAATCAACACCTCTAAATCTGAACATCATAATTTTCATGATTCATTTATTCACCAGACCAGCCAGCTGATGAAACAAAGAGCACATTAGATGAACTACAGGGGGCTGTGTCCACAAAATGACCCCGTCCCCCACCCTCCCGTTATATGATCTTAAGGGCTTTAATGTACATGTAAGTTTAACATTATTCTCCCAAATATATGAAACTGTCTGCACTTTCTTTCTGCACAACTTCTTTGTGTAATTCATATATATAATACTCTGTTTTGTTTTTGTATCAGGCTATGTAACTAAGTGCCAAGAGCTAATTTTAACTAAGAAGAAAGAAAATATAAGCAAGAATAATTATAATAATGAAATTTATTTATGCAGCACTTTCCATAATTCAGTGTGGCGAATAAAATCGGACAATTAAAATGATAAAAAAAAAAGGGAAATATGTCCCAACAAAGACACCATAAAAAGATAATATATAGATAGATAATTAAATCAGTAAGACATGTTGGAAAAAAGGACGCGCATATCTTGCTTTGCTCTCCCATTTGATTGTGTATGTGTGAAAGGTGAAGAAATGGAAGAGTGCAAAGAAACATTATTGTAGTTAGTGTGACTTCTTCCAGTGTGTGTGTGTGTGTGGCTTCATAACGACCACCATAGACCTTCCCGACATTCCAACCCCAAAATTTCAAGAGGACGCCTACAGATATCAGAGCGGGTGAGAGTGCGGTGAGAGTAACAGAAATACCGACTGTTTGAGGACAAAACTATGGTGGTAGACGCAAGCAGTAGTAGTAGTTGGATTTAAGTGGGGAAAAATAAAAATAACCAGGTCGACAGCACATTGATCTGCCTCAAAGCTTCGGGGGATGAAGAGGAAGCTTATGAAACAAAGAATGCTGAAATAATCTCTGTGTTATATATCCGTGAGTTATATAAAAGGGAAAGAAGAGCTGGCGAAGTTTGGGCTGCGAGAGGTGAAATGTGACCTCTGTGTTTAAAAAGCTCAGATGTGTGGGTTGAAGAGAGAGGATGAGACGGCAGTGCCAATAACAGCAGCCAGGTCTTTTTTTACATTAAATCTTTAAGGATTCTCTGCGTTTGTCATCTCGGAAAAACACCTCCAAGTCAAGCGGAACATCGGCAGCACTACCTCCGACTGTGACTGGTAATTTTAGTCAGGTATACTTGACCCCACAGGGGCAACACATTAAGCTGTCAGCTTGAAAAATTTAGAGAGAGAGGGCCTGATGGCATGTGGGGGAAGAGGAGCGAAAGAGGAGAGGATGGAGATGTGGGTGTCTACTTTACCTCCTCACCCATCAACTCTCCCCCTCCTGGACTTTCAACCGTCACCCAGTACAAATACAGCTAATGATAGTTAAATAAAAAAAGCTGCAGTTGTGTGATCCTAAAATCTCCTGCAGTAACACAGTCTGTGTTTTACCTACAAACAGTGTTGCTGCAGGATGTTATTTTTGGACTCGAGTGTTGGCTGTTTCTTAAAATGAATCTTTGTTTACAGTAACCACAGTATGTTGGACCAACATACAGGAAACATGAGTCTTTAGCAGTTTCACGTGTACAGAGAACATTCATAATGTAATAACGTGTTATAATATGAAGTTGATTAATATTTGTGTATAATCGAATACCCAAGAAAAGGCAGGCATGCACCTTCAATTCAAATACGCTGATCACTGATAAAAGTTGCGTTTTAAATGTCAAGTACACTCATGTTACTATAAAAGGACACTAAAGTAAACATGTCGACAGTACATGTGTGTAATTTTTCCTCTCATATTGTCTTATAGAGCCTCATGTTATGAACTTTACACAATAGGTTTATAATTACCTCTTATGGCGGAACTTTGGAGGTCAACCGCTGGCGACAGTTTTACTGTACTGACTGTCTGGAGGAGAGTGTCTGAAAGGCTTGTCGTCTTTTATGTGGTATAAGGTTAGTTTTATTGTAGCTCTTCTGTTTGAATATGACTATCCTGTTGTAAACAGAGATTAGAGGATACAAAGGCTAGAAGTGTAGAAGGAGTATTTTCAGCTTCTCAAGGGTTTTTAAGTCAAGGTTGAATTCAGCTCGATATAAAAGTAAGAATGAAGGTATGCACAAATGAAAGACACTCCCCATCCATGCAGAGAGGATATCAGCAAGAGAGCTGTTCACTGCCAAGAGGTAACAGAGACATCAGAAAATCATCAGAAAAGGCACATGGAAGTCTTCATTGGCCTTACCAAATTGGCCACAAATGTCAAAGGAAGACTGTGGAAGATGAAAATAAAGACTTATATTCAGAAATGGGGCTGCCGTCCAGAGAAAACCTGCTGAATTTGATCCAAGGTTGCCTCACAAAAGGGATTTGCCTCCCACAAATGATTGTCGCCATGTCTCGTGCTTGTCCTCGGGTCTCAAGTATGGCATCTGGTTTGTCAAAAGGGAAGAGGAAATGATCTCATGTTGCAAACTGTAGCTTTCATGTTGCAAATTTGATGAAATGCACATGGTGTTCACATGCTTTCGTCACCGTTCTTTGCCCCGGAGAAAGGCAGAACTTACGTCGGGGTTAATCTGATGATGTGATTGGAGGCTCAGGTCACGGGTGTCTCGTACTCACTCTCATTACTCCTCTGCCTCTCGTGTCTCTCAGCAAACCCTGACACTGACCAGCTGTCTGACCAAGCACAAAGCTGTTGTAGTCGCTTTCCCATCGCGAGGAACAAACGCAGGAACACAGCTGTCGGATGCAGTCGAAAACACAGCACTTCAAGACTGTAATCACATTTGTAAAAGGTTTATATGTGGGGTTAATGAGATCTCGATAAAGCAAACACACAAAGTAAGCTCTTTTCTGTCTTAATTCCGGACTTTAAAATGGTCCAAGAGACTAATTCCAGGGCTTTAAAACCTTTTGAGTTACAAAACACTCCTTTTTTTTTTTTTTTCTAAGTTAAACAACCCGGCTGAGTTCGTCATGTATGTGTGTATTCCTGCATTAAGAGTGTTTTATTGTGACAGAGTTTCAACAGAGCAGCTGTGGAAAGAATGCTTGTGATGAGAGCAGAGATAGGCCGACATGTTAACTAAAGATAGCCCAGGCGGGGTGCAGCACAGTCATTCGCAGGAGTTATTTAGCTATAAAAAGATTAGTTTTATTATTATGGCTTCTTGTACCTGCATTTTATTACTCATGTTTTGCCTGTCGCACTCATTCTGCTTTTTTATTTTATCATGTGTTTCTGTGTTAAACATAAACTACTTTGTAGAAAGGATTAGAAAGTTTGAGGAGGAGCCAAGAGAAATGTTCTGTTATATTGTTGGGCTCTCACACACAAACACTCACACTCACACAAACACACACATTCCCATCCTGAACTTGCTGTCGGTTTGTTGTGATTTCCCACACACACGCATGTTCTGATCAATCCATGTCATGTTCCTGTCAGATTGCTTGCGTCAAAGCCCCCGTTGCTCACTGTCCTTGCTCTGGTGTTTCCTAACGCAGATAACCATTATGCACACACACACACTTACACACACAGTTGTGGACAGTGAGGTTCTGTTTTACGACACCACAGTGGTGGCTTTGGTAAATGTTTTATGAATGGGCTTTGTGTCACGTACGTTGTGCACCTGGCCTTGGCTAAAGGGGAGGATCTGTTCAATGTCTACCGGGGTGTGTGTGTGTGGCAGTGTGCGCGCTCTACGGGGTGTGTTTTCCTGTAATGAATAATCATTCTATGCTTTGTCCGGGCAGAAAAGAAAACCCTCGTGCTGATTAATCAGAGCGTCAGTTTTGTCGTTTGTTTGACGACCCATGCCTCTTTAGAACAGAAGGATGACATTCTTTGCTGTTTTTCTTTTCCCAGAATAAGTCCTGGCAGAAATTGAAGACCATGGTTCACTGGTCCCCTTTCGTCGTGTCCTTCAAGAAGCGTTACCCGTGGGTGCAGCTTGCTGGTCATGCAGGTATGCAAAAATATACGATTAACCTGTCACCTGTTTAACTTTGCACAGCCTCCACACACGTGCTTTTCATCTTCAGTCTTTAATTTTTTGAATATTTCTCATATGTATACTCTTAGGCATACTCCCTCTGTACTATGTACAGGTTTACTTACAGTTATAGTTATAATTATTTATCTTGGATTATTTTTACCTTTTATTTTATTTTATTTCATGTCTTACATTTCTTACTGACTATTTTCCACTGTGTGTCTTCGCTTCTGTTGCACTGTAATTTTCCCCGCTGTGGGACTAATAAAGGAAATCTGAATCTGAATCTGAATTCTGTCGGTTTTCAAGGTAACTTCCAGGCTGGAGAGTATGGACGCTTGTTGAAGCGATACTGTGAGTGTGAGCAGCAGTGCCTACAGAAGCTGATGAAGGACACTTTGCGCCCCTATGTGCCTGGTTATTATGGCATCGTACAGAGAGACGAGCAGGACTACAACCTAATGGATGACCTGCTGGCTGACTTCGACTCACCCTCCATCATGGACTGTAAGATGGGCAGCAGGTAAGGCTGTGATTATGCTGACAGCAGAGGCCATTTTATCGGAGCTTATCTCGTGCTTTTGGAAGATGCAGTCAGCCTTGACACATGAAGGCCTTAACACAATGTCCTCCCACCAGTTTTTCCGCCTCTCTGTCATATTTATATAACAACAACAGCTATATTTGTATTCAACAAAGAGCCTCACAGGATTAAAATAAAACCGCTGTAAGACTAACACAATATGCATGACGAACAGGACATAAAACAAATACAGAAATCTAGTGAAGGGAAAGAAGGACTGAAATACATAAAAATGACATTTTATTTCTGCTTTTCAGGACGTACTTGGAGGAAGAGCTCATAAAAGCCAGAGAGCGTCCACGTTTGCGCAAAGACATGTATGAGAAGATGGTGGCCGTGGACCCCGGGGCCCCCACTGAGCAGGAGAGGGCCCAGCAGGGAGTCCTCAAGCCCCGATACATGCAGTGGAGAGAGACTCTCAGCTCCACAGCCACCCTGGGCTTCCGCATTGAAGGCATTAAGGTCAGAGGTCATCCTGGACATCCCTACAAGGATGCCTGGCTGTAGTACTCAGTGCTAGTGAGGCAATAAATAGTTTCTACAATAAGTAAATATTTATCAGTCTGCTCCCTGGATAGACCACACATGCTGGAGTGGAAATGGAAAATACAGCCTATCAAATATTTTTGAATTGTTGTGCAGCCATAAAGGGAACTGTTTGTTCTTTCCAAAAGAAGCCCACAGCTGGCTGTGAGAATGCACCAATAACTTTAGATTTGCATGGTACTCTGACATGACTGAAATATCTGATGACACGCTGAGGGCAGCCTGCTACAGTGGAGGTGACATTTATCCTTAGTTAATATTTGGTGTCGTGTCATCATCCTGAGCAAAACACAAAATTAGTACTTGTACTGAGAGCACTGCAGCTACCGACAGAACATGCAGCTGTAAAGAAGCAGGAAGCTTTAAACAAAATGCAGAATTGATTTATTGTGCAGGTCCAAAAATAATGATAAAGATTTTGTCTTTTTTTTTTTCGCTGCAGAAAGCTGACGGAACTTGTAACACCAACTTCAAGAAGACAAAGCAGAGGGAGCAAGTGATGCAGGCCCTGGAGGACTTTGTAGGTGGAAACACTCAGATTCTGGTAAGTTACCAGTTCACAGCTCATTTTTAGTAAATACAAAACAGCAAGAAAGTTTTTCTTTAAATGGAAAGGTTAAGAAAATATGCTTCTTTGCTTTCTTTATGAGTAAGAAGAGAAGACTGACTGTACTGTGCTCTGTCTAAAAGTAAAAAAAAAAAATCACTTACCAGCAGCTCCACAGCTCACTAACACTTTGATCTTGTTTGTTCGATTGTGGAGCAAAATCTTCCTCTTACAGAAAACTGAAGTCTTTGTGTGTATTAACCAAGCAAGATGCTATGTGTTAGTCATCTTTGGAGGTGCTGGTGGGGGGATTTTGTTACTTTTGGACAGAGCTAAGCTAAGTTAGCTGGCTGCTGGTTGTAGCTTTATGTTTATTCTGCATACGGAGGTTTTTCAAATGTATTGGCCTACTTAAAGGAAGGATATAAGGTGTGGGGAAGAAGTACAGAAAATACATTTCTTGCTTGATTTAGCAACTTCCTGTCTGCTTCTGTTTTCACATTCTGCTTTCTCTTTGTATTTCTGTATTTCTTAGAAACTCTACCTAGAGCGGCTAGAGGAGCTTCGATTGGTCCTCGAGCAGTCACACTTCTTCAGGACACACGAGGTGAGACACACAGACACCCACCCTCAGTTTTTCATGACAAACCTGTTGGCCGGGTTGCACATTTGCGGTATCATCCTGTCAGTAGCTTCTGTGCTGAATCAATCACACACCTAAACTCACCCGTCTCACCGATTTCTCTCCATCGCAGGTCGTGGGCAGCTCCCTGCTGTTTGTGCATGACGCCTCAGGGAAGGCCAGAGTGTGGATGATTGACTTTGGGAAGACGGTCCCCCTGCCGGAACCTCGGACCCTGGACCACAGGACTCCCTGGGTGGAGGGCAACAGGGAGGACGGCTACCTGTGGGGACTGGACAACCTTATAGACATCTTTAGCAGCATGCTCCCACAGACACCCTGACAGGGAGACTGAGAAGACTGCAGTGAAACGGTGGTCCGTGTCCAGATGGCCGGAAGAGAAAACACAAACTGAGACTGACAGGAAGGAGCAGAAGACCAGTTTGACTTTTTTCATGACCCACGCCACAGTCCAAGTGTCTTTATCCAACTCTACCTGTGTAAGAAAAAGTTGAAGACAAGTGCGGGATTTCTTTTGCAAAGTGGAGTAAGCCAAAGACCGACATCATGTGTTATGCTCCGTTTGTGGGCAGATGGGGACAGACGGCCTGCGATAAGCTGAAGCAGAAAGTAGCAGAAAGACAAAGAGAGAGAACTGGAAGCAGATTTCCAACTTTTGTCTCATGGACTGTGGCTTCTTTTAAGTCTTCTGAACCTCTTCTTTCCTGCAAAGATATTGAACATCTCACCCCTCAACGCCTCCCTCTGTTGGTTAGAGTTGAACATAACACACTCACGATCATGAACTTGATCCGGACGGTGTGAAACCTTCCAGGAGTGTTGGAGAGTTTGCTTTTAGTCATGGACCACTTTCAAAGCTTAAGTATACAGCAACACTAAAACACTGGTCAGACCAAGTGTTAACTAACTCAGAGTGTAAATACAATTTTATTTAATTTTTTGTTCTTTTTTGGCCTTGGTATAACCTTCCTTACCTTGTTTGTACAATTTTTGTGCCTCGAGCAGTTTGATCATTCCAGTGCAGTGAACTCCTGCTATTTTCCTTCCAAAGAGTTCACCCAAGTGTAAACTGATTTACATCCAATCCCAAAGTTTGAATTTGTAGTAGAAACTGAAAAGGTTTTCTAAATTTAGATTTTTTCTATGATAAGACAGTGTAAAGTTTTTTGTTTTCTCATTGAACTGTACAGTGAGCAACTCGGCAGCCACGTTTGTCTGGAAATTTGTTGCACTATTGATCTTCACAAAGCCATTGAACAAATCATGCGGTGCCTCTGTGTATCTTAAGGTTGGGAGCAGCAGTGGAGTGCTGGGTTTACAGATGCAGACATTCGGAAGTTAAACATGAATTTAATTTGGTGTTATCACTTCATTCTCTTTGGTCAGTGTTGCTTTAGATCTGCAGGGAGCTTTACAGTAAAGCCACGGTGTGAAAGGTAGAACTGGATATACCTGATTAAACTGATCATCCTGTTGAGGCTTCTGTGAGGTTACACGTGTTCTTGAAACTGGAAATTTTAAACCTGTCTCATGATTCAAAGAATAATGTATGCAAGCGTATCACATTTAAACATGAGGGCGTAGCTGCAGAGCTCAGTTAGTTACACTAAACAGGTTTGTTTGTTTGAATTTGCAAGATTGAGAGTTTACAAAGAAACGCATTTAAATTGCAATGCTTTTGAGCATCTGTCTGCAGTCTTCCAGACGTCCTTTGACAGTGTCAGGCAGCACTGTTTGTGTATGTGTGTGTGTAGGCTGTTCACTCTGCACATGCAAGTTTTCTACACGAGTGCTGCAAATACCTGACTTCATGAGATTGGAATTCCAAGTTCAGGCATTCAGTTTTTCCATTTCTGAAATGTAAACCTACTGGGAGAGAAGAGTGGTATAGTGTTTACAAAGTATTATATTTCTTTGCCCACAAATCCTTTATATATTTGTAAAATGGCAAACTTATCAGGTTTTCAAACTGGATGCTGCTTTAATAGTAAGAAAACTGGATTCATAACCACATTTTGTATTTGTAAGGCAGTGTATTTTAAAGTCGCTTAAATACAGACAGACCAGTGAAAACAGATTAATTCCCTGCTTTGTCCAGGTCATAGATTGCAATAAACTGGAAATAAGACCTTTCAGAGTTTTTTTTGTTCTCAGTCTCTCTATACAGTTAATTTCTTTTGCTGAATATCACAAAACATTTACAGACATGCCGTGAATCAACATGACAAAAACATTGAAATCAAGAATTTAAAATTATTTATTGAATAAATACATTAAATTCAGTCACTGGAGTTTTAAGCACCAAGAGGTGATGAGGATTCATCACAATGTAAACCTGGGAGACAGAAATATACTTCTCCATTTAAAAAAAGTGCATTCAGTTTAAATCACAGTAATGGCAGGATCTAGTGGTAGGCGACATATTATGTTGTATTGCAATATTTTCTGTAAAATCATTTGACAACTGTTTTATAATAAAATAACCAGATGAGAATTTCTGGTTTTGCGTAATCCAGTGAAAATGATTTTTTTCCTATCATATTGATGCAACAGTGTTGTCATTCCAATATTTTTGTCTTTCGCATGATTTGCCAACAACACTGCCTTCAAAGACCAAATACAGCCATAGATATTAAAAGGACAGCTACTCCCATAAAGAAGAATATAAGGACACTTAATCATAATTTTACATCCTCTCATATTGTCCCATCAGTTACTCCCAAACATATCCACAATCTCCAAACTGCAGAAATGTTATGTAAACATTCACACATCTGGAGCCCTTTTGGATCATTAAAAAACATAGTTTTATCAGATTGCTTAAAATTCGAATCCCACATCTGTAAAAACTTCAGACGAGTGAAACTGTGAGAGTTTGCTGTGATCCTCTCAGCACATCAGAGTGTGTTCTGAATCTTGGACTCAGGTCAGGTTTCCAGACCGGGATCCTCCCTCATTTCTGCTTCTGTGTCCTTGTGTGGAGCAACACCGCCTGTCCAGCCAGCCCGGCTTCCACCCCTCCTGGAGGAACAACGTACTGAGTCCCATCATTGGCTCTCTGGGGGTCCATCGTCCTCAGCTGCCGGTTGCTCTGAGCTACGCCGTCCAGGCTCCACAGCTGGTAGCGCAGACTTTTACCCTGCTTAGCCAGAATATAAACCTCTTTGACCGCCGGGCTATGGACAAGGACAGGACAAGGAGAGCTCTCTTCAGTAGCGAGGTGGAGCCAGGGCAGAGTGGGATCAGGCTCCGTGAGCTCTCTGCTCACGCTGCCCTGGTCCAAACCGAGGAGAATACCTGGAACCAACAGATACAGTCAATGTGTGGCATGTTGATGTTTTGAGAGAACTGTGAAGGGGTTTCGTAAAGCATACCATAAACATTTCATAAAGATTACCAGTTAAACCAGGCTTATGTTCAGGAAAAGTTACCTTGGAAACCCATCCCTCCAGGGCAGCCTGGTAAAGCTAGTTTTAAGGCTTAATAAGGCTTAGTCAGTTTTCTTTTCATGCCACATATCAACAGGATGCGTTTAACTGTGTGATTAAAACTTCAGATGTTTCTCATATCTGAAATGTATATCTGATAAATATATCATGCATGGCTGTTGCCTCATAGTAAGAAACACCATTTCTTCTCTTTTAAATGTCAGTAAATAATATTAAGACTCATACACCTAGAAATTAATTTATTAATGCAGACAGACCGTCTCAAAGTATCTTAAAAGAAGTCTCTGAAAAGTCTGTCTTATCAAAGTTGTTTAACAATATGATGGATCTACACCTTCATATTTAACACTATGTCACAATCATGACCGGCAACTGCAAAAAATTCTCAATGCCTTTATGCAGTAATATTTTGCTCTCCATTTTGTTTATTTAATGTTGCTTTGTGGCCGCCACAGTTTTGTCCTCACGTCATTTGTCTTGTAATCTGTGCTTCATGTCTCTGCTCTGCTTATGAAACAGACCTGATGCTGCTTCAGTTTGTCAGGTTGCTTTTCACAATATTAGGCCTCCTTTTTTAAACAACCTTTATGAAACACCCCTCAGTTGACTGAGCAAGCTACCAAATCTTACCTGAAGCGACTGCCCAGTGCGCCCTGTGGCCGCTACGCTGGCATGGCTCATGGTTGTAGTCCTCGTCATATCTGTATATACTGTCAAGGAGTTTTACTTTTGATCATAAAATTTCCTTTATGACATCAATTTAAAAGAAAACTCAACCGCAAAATGAAGTCTTTTCCTCCAGAACACCCGTTGTGGTGGCTTTGTTTGTCTCTAGGATACGGGATAAGTACAGGCTGCCTCCCCCACAGATGTGTGATGATGGTTGCAGCATTTTCACCACTTAAACCACCCGACAGCAGCTCTGCCTTACAGCCACAAACTTCCTCTGCCAGCAGGGCCATGTTGTCAGCTGACGAAATAAAAATGTTAATGAGATCAATAAAAAAAACACCATAAACTCAACACAGTGTGAAACTGCTTGTGAAATATAAAGAGTGGATCAGTTATATAACTTCCACATTTTTCTTATGACAGACTCCATCTGTTTCTGGGAGTTTAAAGACATCATATGAAACTTCTGGCGACACCCAGTGGTGTCAAGGTCTGTATTTTGCCTTTGGGAGTACTTGATGCTTTGGAAAATGGATGGATGGATGGATGGATGGAGTACTTGATGCTTTGCACACATTGTTACCTGAGAACATTTCACCCTGTGCCGTGTACCCCCTGTTCAGTGCTGTCTGAACCACAGTTTCCATGTCAATACTCAGCGGTGGCTGTCGAAGGTGAGCAGACATCCACAAAGCCACCAAACCGCACCTGAGAGGTAAATGAATAACACAGAATAACTCTCAGTCACGCCCTGGCAAATATGTCAGGTTTAATGACTTAAACATAAAAGCATTCAGGTCAAGCACAACTTGTGCATACAGCAGCTGTGGTTACAGTTTTGGTACACAACTGCTTTCAGTAAAATGTCGATCAAGGTGTCGCTACAAGTGTTAGAGGGAAACCTGACTTACTGTGGACCATCTTGGATGAGGGAAGGCACATAAGTGTTCACCAGTATCCACTGCAGGTCCTTCCTAAAACTGAAGAACAGAATACCACACGGCATAACGTAAATACACGTTATTTCATTACACTCCAGTTGAACAGCACAGATGTACATACTAAAAGATGACTGCTGTTTAATTAGCTGTTTTGGTTTCAGGGTTTTGGATATTTAAATAGAGCAAAGACATCATTAACATTATCAGCAACACGTGTTCTTTTCCTACTTTGCCAAGTCAAAATCTCTGCTGTGGGAAAGAGCTCTGAATACTTTCTTTGTGAGGCTCAAAATATTCATTTTTTTGTTGACTTTGCGACAGAGACACGTCGAATCAACTCTATGTGAACTTTTAAGGCTGAAGTTGGTGTTGATTCAGGATTACAGAGAGATTACATACAGAGAGCTGTTTCCAAGTTTCTATCAACCTTATGTACGTAAATGAGGTGGACAAACTACTAGGAACACCTTTCAATACATGTACCATTTCCCGGGTCTACATTTTGACCCATAACAGTTTCCTTTCAAATAGCTGGTTTTGGTCAATCAACAGTGAAAACCTGAAGATTTCCCACCCGATACTTTTGAGAAGGCGGCCCCGCCCCTGTCTCCCAGTGGATAAGAGATGTGCTGTCTATTCTGAAGCCTTAAAGAATCAGACATACACTACAGTACAGTAAGAATTCAGTTAAAGTATAGAGATCCTTTATGACATTATGTGATGAAACCTCCACACAGGTAAAGGAATACATAATGAAATTACTCACCGACACACAATTGGATATTTTCGATGACATTTTGAGCTTGTGTGTGCTTCTGTTTGTCCTCTCAAATGCTTTTCATTTCATATTACTAAGTGCCTTGTATTAATAATGGACTTTCATGGCATACACTTAAATATAAATGCATACCTTCCCGCACATTTCTCTATAAAGGGGAGCAAGTTTGCCATTATCATTAAAGCTGGTGAATCTCACCTCCCCTCCCTCTGGCTGAGCAGTAAGCGAGCCTCCGTGTGGTCTCCCTCTACAGGACTCCTGTTGCTGGCTATGGCCTGATACAGCTTTTTCTTGGGGGCTGAGGCTGGAGGAAGAGGAGGAAGAGCAGGAGGAAGAAGAGGAGGAGGAGGAGGAAGAGGAGCTGCAGCAGGGGGTGGTGGAGGAGGAGCAGGAGGTGACAGAGGAAACTCCACTGACATATTTCCTGAGCTCCCTCTGGATGAAGCCTAACAGGAGATGGAAACTTGATCAGTATTTTGTGCATCTTTGCAAACAGGAAAGTCACAGGAGCTCTTAATATAAGAAGAAACAATCAAGAAACATGATATCTCACAACCTGCCCACCTCCCCCAACCTCAACTCATCGACCACGATTACTAATTAACTTCTCTCATTTCACACAGTAAAGGCTACACTCAGTTTTTAGACCAGCAGCTAACTAACAACGCCGGTGTTTACCATTTCTTCTTCTTCTTCTTCTTCTTCTTCTGCTGCTGCTGCTGCTATAATGGCGGTTCAGACACTGACTCTAAAGGATCACACCGCCCTCTACTTCACCTCCTCATTAAAAAATGTGGTGAGATACCATGACATTAAAATAAAATAATATGTGCCCGATTTAAATGGTGATAAAAGGCGTTAAATAAATCTGAAAGTGAAATAGGTGTTACGCCCCATTTTGTGACCTGAGCTATGTCACTCCCTCTGTATCTCTCGCTGTAGAAACAAACACATAGACTTACATAAATATATTATATAGAGTCTATGCACAAACATCATACATTTTCTCAAAATGATAAGCTAGTATAATAAAATAATGAGAAGCAGATATAAGTCATTGTTTTGGTAGTTTTTCATTATTTTGAGATACATACTCGTTATTTGGGGACACTAACTCTTCATTTTAGATACTAAATCTTTATTTTGAGATGTGAACTCATTACTTTGAGAACGTCTCTTATCTTAATGATTTACTTGACTTTTTTTAATCACATTGGCGGAAATAAGTTTCCATACTTTGGTCACCAAATTAAGTGTAACACCGGAAACGGCCTGTGAGACTATTTGTTAACGCGAGAACAGAGAAGTCCGAACGGGATCAGGGAAGGGCTTCATTCATCTCTTCGCGGTGAGTTCACGTCGAATTAATTCACCATTTTAATCAATAAGATCTTTTGCAAACTGTTTTTAGAGTATCTTGTTTCCTGTTTGCACGTTTTTATCACATCGAGGAGTCACGCAAAAGCGGAACTTGAGGTTAATAATTTAAACGTGTTAGCAGTTAGCTTTTAGTTAGCCACGTTATTCAGGTTGGTTAGCTTAGCGGCTAATCAATACTTCATGTTGTTTTAAAATTAATATTTAAAGTTGTGTATTTTTATCTACAGGTTAGAAGATGGCCACTCCGGATGTACGGCTCAATCACACAATCTACATCAACAACCTGAACGAGAAAATCAAGAAAGATGGTAAGTGCTGCCTCATTTTTTATACCCTTCACACACACACACACAATACACACAGAAAGAAAGCTCATAAAACTAATGTCCTTCTCTTCGTCCTTGTGTCTGCAGAGTTAAAGAAGTCTCTATACGCCATCTTCTCACAGTTCGGGCAGATTTTGGACATCTTGGTGGCACGAAACTTGAAGATGAAGGGTCAGGCCTTTGTTATTTTCAAAGAGGTGAACAGCGCTTCAAATGCTCTGAGATCAATGCAGGGGTTTCCTTTCTACGATAAACCCATGGTAGGTAAAACATGCTCAACAAGATCTGCAACATTCAAACCTGTAACCTCTACACAGTGGTTTTAACTTCAGTGTCTCTTTCTACAGCGGATCCAGTATGCCAAGCAGGACTCGGACATCATAGCTAAAATGAAGGGGACTTATGTGGAGCGTGATCGCAAGAAGGAGAAGAAGAAGATCAAAGCCGATGCAGGTGGAGCTAAGAAGGGTGTACCGGGAGCCGCCGCTCCCATGGTTGCTGGAGTACCTGCTGCCATGCCTGTAAGTTTAGCGTTAGGTGTTCAGTTGGTAGTTAAGTAGAAAGAATTGATGAGAGCAACAGAACGTGGATGTCTCAAACTATGATGACAGTTTCTGTAACAAAAATTCACCATTGGTCCTAAGTATCGATATAGACAGAGCAGAAAAGTATTGTGAATTCAGGGTTGTTGGATGAATATGAATTTGTCCAGGAAATTGAGACTGAAAGCAGCACTCTGTATAGAATTTTTCCAAGCAAAGATGAAAGTGTGCTTTGGAACAAAAAAAAACTCTGAAACACAAAAGTATAAGACCAGTAAGAATCAATCATGGAAATAATACAAAAGCCAATGGTAGGGGAAACACTGCATACAGTCTCTCCAGATTCGGATGGTGCTCATTGATGGTGTTGGAAATTTGTTAACATTGTAATGACTGTCGTACTCCACTCTTTAGGGAATGCCTCCCATGAGCCAGGCTCCTCGTATGATGCACATGCCGGGCCAGCCACCTTACATGCCGCCTCCTGGCATGATGCCTCCTCCGGGGATGGCACCAGGTCAGATGCCGCCTGGTGCTATGCCTCCTGGTCAGATGATGCCCGGACAGATGCCTGGACAAATGCCACAGCAGGTAGCGCCTTCTGACAGATCATGATGTTGCTTCTTGTAAGAAATGATGTTGTCATTTTGTCCCAGCAGTTCTGCTCTGACCTCTGCGGACCTTTTTATCCTCACAGGTTGCAGAAAATCCTCCCAATCACATCCTCTTCCTCACCAACCTGCCAGAGGAGACGAACGAACTCATGCTCTCCATGCTCTTCAACCAGTCAGTAACGACTGCCTTTCAGTGTCACACTTTTGTTTTTGTCTCTTTGTTGAATGCTAAACCTCACTATGTTGTTGCACATTCAGGTTCCCTGGGTTCAAGGAGGTGCGTCTTGTCCCTGGTCGCCACGACATCGCCTTTGTGGAGTTTGACAATGAAGTGCAGGCCGGCGCTGCACGAGACGCACTGCAAGGCTTTAAGATCACACAAGCAAATGCCATGAAGATCTCATTCGCCAAGAAGTAACATCTGTGAAGACAGTTTTTTTTTTCTTACATGCACACTCACAGATCTTTTTTTAAAAACGCACTGCAGTGACCAGAACTAAAAATCATTTTAAGAAAGTGACGTTTGCTGATCAGCTGATCAGTGCAGCCTGAACAGTTTTTTTTTTTTTTTTTTTTCCTTCCAGGATGACATGTAAGTATACTTTCTTTGCATCAAGTTGCTATTTTAGTCCCACACTGACTAAACTCTCGACATGAAATAACAGAGTCAGGTAGACCGTAGTTCTGCATCCTCCTGTTATGATTTTCACAAGGATAACGCAGCCGGTTTACACTTTTTTATTAATTAGTTCAAATCCATTAGCAGCTTGATGCACTGTCTGTTTTTTTTTTTTTTTAACTGTTTGTGATAAAGCATTGCACCCAGAGTCTGGTCTCCCAGACATTGTACCTGGAGCTTTTTCTTTTTTATAACTAAAGCTTTTCTTTGAGACTGTGCTCTGTGCCTGTGCCTCACTTCTTCATACATGTTTGTCACAGTTGGACTTCTAGGCAATAGGTGGTGCTATAAACCTACTGTCTGTTGCCCCCTGACGTTGAGCTGTGTTGCAAATGGGAAAGAAATGAATGGATGGGGTAAACACTTCAGAGTAAATATTTGACCAAACCAATTCATAATATTCACAATGAAGATTTTTATTTCTTGTGCCTCTTCCCTGGTGTCATGGAATTTTAAATATTCAGCTATAATCTCTTAATGCAGTTGGAGGATTAAAAACTGCATTAAAAAAATCTCGTCTTTAACCACAGTGTTTGGATTATCTTGGGAAATGACTTGTGCTGCTTTTCCTTGAAACAGAAAATGGCCCACTCTTAGCCCTCTGTTGGAAAAAGCTAATTATCAGAATATTCTGATAATTAGTCAGCAGTGGAGTTTTTAAAAGAAATGTAGGGAGGGAGAGTCATCAATGTCGTGCAACAAAAGTCCTTGGCTGGACTTGATTTCAGGATGTTACATGGTACACACTTCAGAGTGCCGGATACCCACATTCTCCACAAAGTTGATGCTCTGTAGAAAATGGGATTCTTTTGCTTCAGAAAAAATAAATATTTTCCATTAGTCTGGTATTTATTAGAAAGCAGTCCAGCCCTTATCACTTTGTTTAAAGCATTGTGGGCCTCCGTATGAATCATTGTATCTCCTTCTAAAGTAGTCTGATTCAATTTGTGCTTTGAAATACAGAGTATGTGCTTGAACAAACAATTTTATCTAGATTTGGCCTCTGTGTTCTGCTTGGTGTAATAAACCAGAGACAAATTAATTTTATTTTTCTAAAGCAATTAGATGACGACATTTACTGGCTGCTCTCGAGCCCTCAAGATTTGCTATTTTTTATTTTGCATCATCTATCAGTTTTAAAGCTGAATGGCTTTTATCCCCCAGAGTAATCTGCAATCTGGAGAACAGAAACCCTAAATGAACAATTTTTTCTTTTTGTATCATTGGGTTGTGAATGTTGGTGCCACTTCAGTGACGCTGGATTAGATGTTATATTATTTAATTATACATTTATTCAGCTGTGAAGTCACCTGTATCATTTGACTAGATAAAATCAGTCACCTCTGTTCAATGTTTTCTATCTTTTAGAGTTCATGTAAATCATATTTAGATATCCCATATAGATCATTAGAGTGAGAGGAAATAGGATGTTATAATGCTATTTTAGCCATTGGTGGAAGAAATACTCAATCCTTTACATAAGTAAAAGTACCACTACTCGGTTACAAGTAGAAGTCCTTTTTTAGCAATAGTATTTAAGTGAACTTATTACTAATGAAATGTACCCTTGCAGACAGGATGGCCCATGGCAGTATTATATAACCAAATATTTACTGAAGCATTAATGTACAAGCAGCATTTTGATGTGTCAGTTAAGGTGGAGTCAAGTACCTCCAGAGTTATGTTGTATAAGAACTGCATGTCAGTAATTGCTGCAAAAACAAATATCTGAGTAATGCTAATGTGTCAGAACTCCCACATGTTCACAGTTGATTCAAGTTTGCCCATTACTAAATCCCTGCTGTTTTTTCCTTGCTGGCCACTTGCAGCCTCCACATGCTGCAGCTTTGCAGAGTAATTAAAGCCAAGAAAGAAGCAGCTCCTCCTCTCAAAGACCAGATCTATCAGTGCATAGCAGAGTGATGTGTGAATTAGGCCTGAAAAGCTCAATTTGGACTGGCACTATAAGCTGTGCCCAGCTCTCTCTCACACACATACACACACAGGGCCCCACTGTTGTGGACTTAAACTGTGCCCAAGTAATTGTCTTCAGGTCAGTTCAACAGTGTATGCAGAAATGCACATTCTTCTGTAGTTTCCCAAGCCTTTCCACACTCCCTTATTTTGCCTTGAGAAAGCTCTGACCTTAGCCACCAGGGCACTGTGTGTGTGTGTGTGTGTGTGTGTCGCATGCTCTTGGCAACGTGCCTAGTGCCCTCTCATTCACCAACACAGTGATCTCTCAGTTGCAGGCACTGAAAGGCAACTTGTCTGGTGGGTTATGAGTGACATCAAAAATCATCCACTAAAACAATATCAGCTTGTGACGGTGCATCATCTGTACCCACTGGCTCTCTTTTGGCATTTAAGGGCTGGTGTCATGTGTGTCAGTGTTCACAATTCACTTTTAAAGCAGTTTGTGCCCCCATGTGATGGGTCAACATTTGTGCCAGAGATGGCTGCTGATGGCTTTACATCTCCAGCCACTGCCAGCCAGAGGGTCATTGATCATAGGACTGTTTTTTTCATTTAATTTTTTTTTATTAAAAGTTCAAAAAGGGATCCCAAGGTAGAAAAATTTGGGGAAATGTGTATAATACTTGGAACTATATATATTTAATTTCCCTCTGGGGATCAACATCTATCTATGAAACCAGGCACCTTACATCTGAAATATTTCTGATATTAATATTAGTGATGCAGACATAAGTTTCATGCAGTTTTAACATCATAGCTTCAAGATATAAAATAAACAATATTCATTTATATAAATATATATTTACTGTGCTTAAGGAGGAACTATGCAAAGGAATTACCACATTAATTTCTTGGTCTTGAGAGGTTTTGCCTGTATTTGACAGTTTCCAGTTGAAACAGACAGGAAACATCAAAAGAGAAAGGGAAAGGGAGGAGAGTGTCACATGCAACTGAAGGTCAGCCAAACATGGTGTGTTTCTGAAACAACCTGGAGCAGATCTGTTGTGTGTGTGTATGTGTGTGTGTGTGTGTGTGTGTGTGTGTGTGTGTGTGTGTGTGTGTGGGGGGGGGGGGGATAAGGTAAACGTGTTTGTAGGCCAGTCATTGGCTGTTTGACTGGACGTCTTCTGCAGGTAAAGTTCTGCACAACAGGCCACATGTGACCATTAGATGGTGCCAAATACACAACTCTTAAGACTGCCAAGGAGACCCTCAGAGTGTGGAGGTTGCAGGTCTTCGGTCACTCTTCCTCAGGTGATCCACACACACACACACACACAGACATATACACACACGCGGCGGCCTCTGAGCAGACTGTCCGTGCGTTTCCGGGTGGTTGATTTGAATTCAGCTCGCGTTTGGAGGTCACTGCTCCTCTATGCAAATCAACCCTCTGCTCCTCAAGAGCCCTCTGTTCTGCTCCGGGGTCAGCGCGCAGGGCCGGGCCGCGGAAACACCAGCGGTTGTCAGGGAAGCTCTTGAGCAACAAGCCTGTGATAGACCTTAAGATAGAAGAGGGGGAAGAGGAGGAGGAGGGAGGGCAGCATCTCATTAAACCCCCTCCGATAAATAAGGTACATTGTGCGAAGGTCCTGGATGCAACGGGACGAGCCCTGGAAGTCAGATGTGGAAAATATGCCAATATCTCAAAAGATGCCCAAACACCCTCTTTTATATTTATGCGCTCACCCGCTCAGTATTTGCAGCCGGCGGCATCATTAAGCAGCGGCATGTGCGTGCAGCCTACAGGCTGGCAGCTGTCGGAACAAGCTTGATCATAATGTGGGTTTGACGATCATGTTTCATAAGATATCAGTCCGCAGGTAGGGGCGTTCGTGGGCACCTGCGCCACGTGTGCCATGCGGCCGTGGGCGCGCACCGCCCGATCACCTTTAAGTGAAAATCACCTTACTAAAGTTACTGCGGGCACCCGGTTGGCCGCGATCCTGTTTGTGAATAACTCCAATGTGATGATCCGTAGCAGAGCCGCGTTTTAATTATGGAGGGCTTCAAAAACGCCTATAGAAATGCTCCCATTCAGAGGCCACCCGGGGGGAAAAACTGTTAATTGGCACGGCGGGGCTTTGAAGTGAGCACAGGGCTGAAACTGGAGGACAGGGGAACCAGTGAGGTGCAGCAGAAAAAGGTAGAGAGGGAACCGAAAACCCTGAGAGGAGAAGTGAAAAGCATTCAGGGCAATGCTCATGCGTAAATGTGACATACTTCAGCGGGGAGGAAAAAAGAAGAAGAAGAAGAAAAAAAAAAAGGAAAGTTGTGGGTTGGTCTGTAGTGTACAGGGAGAGAAAGGGATGAGAGCTCTGGTGTGCGCTGGGAACCATCCGGACAAGAGCTGAAAGACGGATATTCCCTGTCTCAGGACACACCCTCCATGCTCTCTCTCTCTCTCTCTCTCTCTCTCATTGTTTCCCATACTGGCTCTGTCGCCGCCGGGCTTCGTATCGGGTTGACGAATGGCCACCCAGCCGCTTGGATGAGAAGAGCGCAAAGTGAGCTCGTTCCGCTGGGGAGACCCAACTTCTCCGGCGCGCTCGGGATACATATAGGCGTTGTTTGTTGTCGTTGTTGTTTGTGCGTGGATCAGGCTCGAGGAGAGACAGAAGAAGAGGAGAAGAAGAAGAAGTGAGTGTGTCAGCTAATTGGGATGAGAGTTCAAGTCAAGTGAGCCGGCAGATTGGACCTTTAAAGCCTCTTAACGCAGGTGGCGCGAGGAATACAGCAGCGAGGGGTGTGTGTGTGTGTGTGTGTGTGTGTGTGTTTGTATGTATGTGTCATTCCCAGTTGAAATCCACCCTGGACACAGCGGAGAGAGAGGGTGATCAGGTGTGTCCCTCTCTCTCTCTGTGAGTGTGTGTGTGTGTGGGTGGGGGATAAATCCAAGCGGAGGCAGAGGGGGTTTCTTCTGGACTGGGCGCGATGAAGAGGCTCTGCGGGAGTTTCAGGGTTTAAGACCGGAGAGGAGGAAAGCTGGGCGGACGGGCGGACGCAGGGAGGGAGCGGGAGGAGGAGGACGGTGGGGGAGGAAGAGGAGGAGGGGGACACCACCACCGCCGCCAAAGCGCACAACACGGTCCCCAACACCTTGACGCAGGGATGGAGAGCGCAAGAGCGCACAGGGCGACGCGGCTCGATCCCGGTGAGGAGAGCGGAAAGATCACCGGATCACCGGGCATGGGGAGTGACCGACACCGGGGACACCTCCACCTGCGGCGGACTGTGATTTTTCTCGTCGCGCTCACGATACAGCCGCAGGTAAGCCACCGATTAAGAGCTATTTCGGGCGCCATGCCCTTAAAACCCCGTGGCTGACTTTTAATTGTGCTTTAGCCCATATTTCTTATCACACCCGCGTGAAAGCAGCCGACAGTGGAGTCCACCAACACTGCCCCTTTCCTCTTTGTGCTGCCCTCATTCTGCTCCTACATGGCGCTGTGCCCACCTGTTGTTCCACCCCGCTGGTGGCTATTATCCCACGCAACAGAGAACTACTGTGGTGCTGTTGTAGATGGATGCAAACATTGCAGCCGAAAATATTTGTTGGCAGAAGAATATTACAGATTTTTTTTTTTACATTATACAGAAGTGACTGTTTATTGTGCCACTATTTATACAAACAAACAAACAATAAAATGAAAGGGACAACACACACGTCGAGCATGATGGTGGCTTTCAGCTGCTCTGTCTGATTTATTTTGATTAATAAAACCCTAAATTCTTTCTGAGGGACTGTGATGGTCCCTCAGTGAATAATGGAGGATAAATGAAACCTTAATTACGCTCCACACACCCTCTCTTCAGCATCCACTCCCTGTTCAGTGGTAATTGCATCTGCATTTCTCTGCATCTCCCTCTTTGGTACGTTTGCCTGCTGGTGCATTGTCTATGTGTTTTTCATTATTTACTCTTTCCAGCCACTTTTCTCTCACACCTCATGGGTACGTGGATGGAGACTTTCTTTTGTGTGTCTCTGTGCTTCAGGGTTCAGCTGTACTTGTATAAATGATTCTGACAAGCTGCTTATAGCATAATAGAAATTACTGTGACAGCATGGGAAGCTCTGGATTTGCCACCAGAATATTGGGCACAAAGGAGCAAAACCATTTTTTTTTTCCCTCCTTTTTCGCCCTGTGGGCTGTCAAACAGCTGCTGGCCTGATCAGGATGCCTCTGATGTGTGACAGGGCCCAGCGGTAGCAAGAACAGGCCCAGAGGTGCTCCAGAGTGTGCACGGGTTTGTATGTGTGTGTGTGCATGTTTTTTCTAAACACTGAAGCTCACATCTAGCATCTGTGTCTTGGGTGTGTGTGCAGCTTGGGGCCACAGTCGAATATACTCTGGGGCGTGTGAATGTTGAACGTTCAGGCAGCTCTGCATGTCTCTCTCTGCACCTCTGCAACCCCTTCACAGCTGAGGAACAACACACTCCACTCCCTCCATTCTCTGACCGCACTGCAGTGTGAAACACACACTCAGGATCCTCCGCTGCCGCTGGTGACTATTATTAATGCAGTAGACAGGAGGCCGTGTTCATGAGGACATACCTGCTCGGAATAGAGTGAATTCTAAGTGAAGCTTATTGACTGCCCAGTGGTCACCACATGTTGTCTGTTGTCTAGTTTTATTATCACGCTGTGCTGCAGTGTGAGCCCCGGGAATAATGTTGCAACAATGGGATTTTGAGCTTTGTAAAGATGGTTTTCAGTTTGCCAGATTCAAAATGAAGAATTGAAGCTGGATTTGAAAAATGTGATTAGTTGTTTCACATAAAACAGAGCACGTATCCCTAGTCTGAACAAACAAATTATTTCCAGTTACAGAAAACAGAAAAAAAATCTATTGGAAATGGACTGGAGAAAGAAGACCTGCTTTCCATCTTCTAACCAGAGTTCAGTAGATGCATCCAGATGTGTTGAGATACTGACTGAAGCTCAACATTGAAGAGCTGCAGCGATCACATATTTTCATTATCAGTTCATTTGCCAAATACTTAATTAATTGATCTACAAAGTGTCAGAACATAGTGATAAATGCTGACACCCTTGACTTTGGTAACAGTCTTGGTGTGTCTGAAGAACATTTCTAAACCCACCTTCTCTTTACTACCATATCAGACAAAGAAAAATGGGAAGTCTTTTCAATTTAAAAGGCCACTACCAGCAAATAATTGTAATTTTTCCATGAAATATTATTTAAATGATTAATCTTTTATCAAGTAGAATTTCTGGTGATCAAATGATGATAAATTGTCTAATTGTTTCAGCTTTATTACAGTCTTTGTAGTGCCACAAAAATGATATTTAAAGCAATAAAGTCTTTGATATTTACATGTTAAGTTACAAGTAAGCACTCAATTAAACTGCCCACAGCTGTTAATTATCATGAGCAGCACTTTCATATTTCATCTTTTAAACATACTTAAATGTAATCAATTTCAGCTTCAGTTCATTTAAGTTCATTCTGTGCATTTGACTATGATGTAATGTGAATCACAGCTGACTTTTTCAGACTTCAGCACTTAAGAGGAATAATTGTGCTTCATTATTGTGTTTTTGTTGTTTCTAATGTTTCCTTTAAATCTGCTTTGTTAACATTTGTGTTAACCTTTGTTCAAACATCTGGATTTCCTTATAGTCTCACCAGCCTTTAACAGGTATATGGAGTTCAGGTACTGAGCCTGAATGTCTTTGAGTGTTTAGATGGAGAAGACTTTTTGTGAGCCTTCTGAGTTTTGGGTGTAGTGCTCCTTTAACTTAAAGCTCTCCTGCAGAGACGCCTGAGCCCCTGCCTGTCTCTCTGTCTCTTTCTCTCTCTTTGTCTCTCTCTTTGTCTCTCTCTCTTTGCCTCTCTCTCTCTCTCTCTGGTCTCTCTGTCTCTTTCTCTCTCTCTCTTTGTCTCTCTCTCTCTCTCTCTCTCTTCTGCCTCTCTCTGGGTCTCTCTGTCTCTCTCTCTCTCTCTCTTCTCTCTCTCTCTCCTCTCTCTGGCCGGACTGAGCGCTGAAATGTTGGTATGCTGGGAATGGCTCGGGCAGCGAGAGGAGGAGAGGAAGAAAGGAGGATGTAGAGTGATGAGCGCCACTGTATCTCCACAGGCCTTTGATGTAGACGAGTTCACCTGACTCCCCCCTCCAACCTCCTGACCCTTACCTCCTTACCCCTCTTCAGCTCAGGGACAGGGGCATTAGAGGGACACGCAACCAAACACAATGGGGCGACTGAGATTCTGGCTTGGTGTCGGGCCGCTTGGCGAAGCGACACAGCTCGTCGGTCACGGTTGATTTCGGTTTGTGATCACAACACCTTTGGGGATACATGATTCTGATTCTTGGACTTAATGAGCAATCATTAAGTTCAGTGTTTGTGAAATAATGCCAAAAGAGCTGTGAATTATTCAGATTTATTCATCAGTGGAGGTTTCATGGCAAACAGAGATAACAGTGGCTTTATTTTATTTGTGTTTGCAGTTGTTGAAAGTGGCCAAAGCCATTGTTTCACTCTGCTACAGTGACACACACAAGCACAAGCATGCACGCACATACCTGACCCTGTGGCTCCGAGACTCCCAGGGGGTCTTGTTAACTCTACAGTGTGTGTGTGTGTGTGAGTGAGTGTCTGTGTGAGCAGTGTGTGTGTCCCCTCCCCTCCATCTATCTTTAAACAGGGAGGGAATGCAGAGAAAAGAAAGGGAGGCGGATGAAAAGGAGAATGGCAACAATGCAGAAAAGAGCTGATGGCCACAGAAAAAGAAATGACAGGATTGTTACAGCTTGTTCCCAGATAGAGAAACAAGGGAGGAGGAGGAGGAGGAGGAGGAAGAGTATAGCCAGGTTCCCAGTGTCATCGTCCCCTGGGAAGAGAGTGAGAAATAAGAAGGGAGTGGTGGTGACACATAGGAGGAGTAAAGAAAGAAGAAAAGAGGGGGTCGTTAGAGCATTGTATGGCAGGGGTGATGTGATATCTGTCCATGATTTGGACGTCATGCAGAATTGTGGGAATCAAAGTTATGTTTCTCTCTTTCTCGCGCACTCTCTCTCTTGCTGTCTGATGGCTGTTCTCTCGTAACGTGCTGATAAACGGATGATACAGAGGAGACATGCAGGTTGCTGCAGATTCCCAGAAGTAGTGAGACAGCTACATTGCAGGAAATATGATAGTCCACTCTCAAACTTTCTGCAATCTTTTTGATAACATTTTATGAACAGAGGCCAGAAATCCCACACACGTATACTTGTTGTTACCAGTTAGGATGTTTTTCATTAGGTAAAATTCCTACCTATCTATCTTACCTATCTATCTTACCTATCTATCTTACCTACCGAAGAACCAGAAGTCTACCTTGATTGGGTTTCTGTTTTTTTCTCAGTTTACAGTTTTTGGTCCTGTGCATCTGTCATTGATAGCGTGTCTATCTGGAAAAATTGCCTACCAGCAGCTCTAGAGCTCACTAATTAACATGTTTTATTTTTATTTGTTTAACCTGTACAAAAATGTAAACATTTTCTGACAATTTCTTGGCAGGATGCAGTGATTTTCTAGTATTTTGAGGCAAGGAAGCTTGAGTGTGTGTCTCTGTCGGCTTTCAAATTAGCTTTTGTTCCTTTTCCTAGCTTTGTCATAACTTTTTTTAATCTTTCTCCCTAAAATGCTTTCTGTCCACTTCCTAAGCTTTATTGGTATCGACAGTCTCTCTCTTCCTCATTTTAAAACCCACACAACCTCTGAGTTTGCAACAACTCCTTCGGCCACAACTTCTGCTTCCTCTATTATCGAGGACTTTTTTTAAATGTCCAGAGTCAGATCCTTTATAGTGTTCAGAGCGTGGCAGCCTGGATCTTCACATAACCTTGAATTATTTTTAAATTGAATTCACCTGTTAAATTTTGGTGATCTCAGATAATATTTTAACATGACTGTTTCCTCTCCTCTCTCTGTATTCAGACTGTGGGTGCTGTTGGGATGTTCGAGCTTCAGATCCGTCACTTCCAGAACCCGCATGGACTTCTGCAGAACGGAGACTGCTGTGACCTCCAGACCAATGGGGGGCAGCGCTGCTCGGCCAGGGACCCATGTGACACTTTCTTTCAAGCCTGCCTGAAGGAGTACCAGGCCCGGGTCGTCCCAACTGGAGCCTGCACCTTTGGGTCGGGCAGCACTGGGATCCTGGGTGGAAACTCCCAGTCGCTCCGTCATCGAGGGCATGATGGAGGAGGAGGAGGAGGAGAGGATGGGACTAATGGGCACATTGTCATTCCCTTTAAATACGCCTGGCCAGTAAGTACAGAAGCAATGCTGGTTATCAGTATGGTTACCAAGGGAACAGGCTAAGCTTCAAGTCCAACAATACACTCAAACTGAGGCTCGAGTGGAATAACAATGACAGTCAGAGTTCAGAGTGCTTTTATACCTTTTCTGTCCTTCAGTTTACGACTGAAACAACTGGAGTGGTGAAAAAATTAAAAAACGAAGGCTGGATGAAAACATCTCATGATGACAACATTAAATTCATGTAGTTTATCACCAAATCTTTCAGGTCTGTAGAGATTACTGTGTTAAATTAACCAGTCAATGTCCATCACACTGGACTGTCTGGTGATAGAAAGTCAAACTTTAAACCTCAAGTCAAAGTTTTAAATCAATTGCTTTGATTGAAGTTATGTTCAACAACAAAACTGTGAATCGAATGAGAGGGGTAAAGTCGGCCACGTTGCCTGAAATAAAGACCACCTTCACAAAATAATTATTTTTAATTTAATATATTTAATTATAATAAGATTTTATTAAATGAAAAAGTTTAATCCCAATTGGAAGAAAGCAGAGGTGCTATTTCACACAACAGTCATCACATATTTAATGAGTGTCACCATTAAGACCAGTGGTTCATGACCAGGAACTCATATTGTAAATAATGACTGCCATCAGCCTCAATTGCAAATTTGTGTTAATTCACAAATGTGAGCATGCTGGCACACTTACCATGGTGGACGCAGTAAATATGATACCTGTTTGCAATGTATGTGAGCATGGTTGGGTTGTGATGTTAGGATTTAGATCGAGGCTGAAATTCTGCTTTTTTTCTTCAGGTGTCTAGAAATTGTTCAAATTAAACAATATGAGAAAGAGAAATAATTCCTCACAAGGGGACTTTGTTTTAAAATCACACAAGCCATACAGTTTGGGAGCCATCATCGACGAGATACGCTAAGTAGTGGTGGAATGTAACTAAATACATGTACTCAAGTACTGTACTTAAGTTCTTAAGTGTTTTCTTAACATGCCCGATTCTGCTTCTACTCTACTACAAATATTTGACAGCTTTAGTTGCCTTACAAATTAAGATTTTACAGAAATATGACCCAACAGTATATACAAGTACAGATGTAATGATTATTTCAATACTTGATTAGCTGATAATGTTGAGATTTGGATTGGTTAGACAAACAAACATTATGAAAGTGTTGCTGTGTACTTCGTTTTGAAAACCAAACAATCAACTGATATGATTTCACAAGAAAATAATCAGGGACTTGTTTTTTAAAGTAAGTAAGTAGTTAGAGTCTGATACGAAATAGTTCTACAACAGTAAAATGCTGATTTTACATTAATGCACAGGTAACAATAAACTAACTATATAGTATAACAGTCACAGTACTGGGTACTTTCAATACTTTAAGTTTATTTTCCTAATTATACATACATACGTTTTACAAAAGTAACTTTTTTGGTGCAGAATGTTTGTTGGTCTTTTCATTGCTTTCTTCAGGATGTATTGAACAACCTGCACCTCGATCAAACATCACGCCTTTGGCTGCTCCATCTGGTGCCCTCATTAAAAAGCACACCAATTAATCTTCCATTAGCACAACAGTAGGCGACACAAGACACAGATATTGATTTTTCCATCCACTTTTCTTTTTCCTCCTCCAGTCCTCCCTTTCTCTCTTTTTCTTAGTTCTACACTATGATATATATCCCTCCATCATCACACTTGGTCACTTCTTTCTGGACTCTTTGTGTAATAAATTAATACTTGTTTATCAGTGTATCCAAAGACGGAGGAACTCCTTTGAAACGACTTCGCAAGGATAAGAAGGAGTGAGCCACAATTTTTCTCGGGATTGTCGAGGATTTTTTTGTTTCTTAGTTTTTCTCATTCGGTGAAAGCAAGCCTCCTGCTGTCTTTTTTTTCTTTCTTTGATCGCTCCCAGCATGGTTGACTTCTTCCTCATAATGAAAGTCTAACAGAAAAGGCAAAAAAAGGCCTTGTGGTTCTGATTCTGCTCATATTGTGTCCTAATATTGTCTCTAATATCGCACAAAGCCCAGGTGAAGCTTCAGATACACACTCTTAATGTATCTGCACTGACCTGAGCACACACTCAAATACTTCCACGCATGCATACACACACACAAGAATGTTAGACACAGTTGGTTTAGGTTTCTTTTTCTTGATTAGTATCAGCCCATTTACCTGTGAGACTCTATGTCCCAGAGTCAACTATCTTACCATATCTGTGTACAGTTTGCTTTTGTGTGTGTTTGTGTGTGTGTGCTGTATACGTACTATGTGTGTGTGTGTGTCACACTTTCCTTGTGTGTTTTTTTTCCTCCCGTGCGTTAGGGAGGTGTGTGATTGGCAGGTACGAGTGTGAGAAAGTTCTCTGTCAGAAAACCTACCTGGATCGGTTTCAGGGCCGGGCTGCAGGGGTGGGAGAGAGAGAGAGAGAGAGAGAGAGAGCTTGGACACACAGAGGCAGCGTCGGTCTGAAAGACTCGCTTTATCTGGCCATCTCTGGGAGGTGGAGGGGGAGGCAGGGAGAGTGATCCCCCTGCCCCAGGTGAGGGGATGAACAGGTGAGCGTAGTCATTATGAGGAAAGGTGAGCTCTCTCTGTCCCCTGCCCTCCCCTCCTCGCATGTTCAGTCTTTCTTTCTCCCACTAATCTCATCAGGGAAATGAGTGTGCGAGCAGTCATATTAGCGTGGCAATATTTGCTTAAGAATGTGAGCATAGTTGTCATTTGCTGTGTTGTGTTTGTTTAGCGTGTAATGTTATCAAGATTGCCTGGAGGTTTTCTTTTATTCCTGTCAGGCTGCTGTAAGTCTGAGATGCAATTCCGCTGGTTAAAGCCCAGGTCATGTGAATGTTTTTACCAGCGGGTTATTGTAAGATGGGTGACAAATTAAGGAAAACACTCCTGTAGTGGGGTGACAGAGGATCTGGTGGCCCGGTTCTGTCCAGAGTCTAAAAATACTCCTATCGACACTCCTAAAGTAAAGCTAGCCAATTAACACGCTGTATTTTCTCTGTTTAAAACAGATTTGGAACAGTTTGTGTTTTTTAAGTTGTGTCAGGGGAAAAGGGCAAGGCAGAAGGAAAAACTTTGCTTCGTCATGGTGTTGACGTAACATCATATTTATGTTGTATGTCAAGACACATTTGTTAATTAAGCTTGAGAGATGTTGGCAGGTGAATTTCCAACTTTGACTCAGCCTGGCTAACAGTTCCCCTGTGCTTCTAGTCTTTATGCTAAGCTAGGCTAACCACCTCCCAGCTCTAGCTCCACTGGTGGATGAATTTTACCTCTTGTGTCTCATTTAGTAAAAATCCTATCCATGAATTCATATTAAAACTAGACTGATGTTCTCCTTGTCTGGTTTCAAATGTTAAATCCAGATTTTTGCTTTGCCTCCTGGACATCAGTAATCTTACAGATAGTCTGAGGGACGTGGCTTCATTTTGACCTCAACGTTAGAATCACAGACACTCAGCGGTCTGGGATGTTTTAGCTGCGGCGCCTCCGCAGAGACGGGAAAAGTTCAAAGACTTCATAACTGCGAGGTCATGTCTTCAAGCCGTCTCTCTGTTGGTGGTTTCACTGTTGAATCTGTTTGGATGAGGAAGGGAAACGGAGCAAACTGCCAAGAGAGAGCGCGTCCAGTTTGTTCCTGTTGAATCTGTTTATCTGACAGAAGTGGGAACGAGTCAGTGAATGAATCAGGAGGATGAATGAAAAGCTAAAGGAGAAGGTTGGCAGCTTCACAGTGCAAAACTAATGAACAGGTGGTGATTATGAGGATGACCACCCCTTATCAGACACTGTGGGAACTCAATCTGATGTTTCCTGACCTTTTGTCACTCACAGCAAGTTCATTAATGTCTGGTTAAGTCCTGCTCTTTTGTTAGAACGACCTGTGAAAAATGACAGTATGATGTGTGCTATAGAAATACTGAACATGAAGCGAATGGAGTGAAGTCCCTGCCATTTATAATCATGTCAGATGATTAAGCTCATCCAGGTTAGGTTCACTGCCAGAGGCTATAGCTGACTATTCCTGGGAATCACTCACGTTGCCTCGTCTCTTGACCTGATAAATGTATCTTGTGGCTTTGCATTGATATGAGTTTTACATATCAGTGTAATCACAAACGCTTATTCATGCAGCGCATTCAGAGCATGAAGAGGAGAAACACGCACAATCGATATCTCATTTTATTCCAATGTTTGGTATCTGTAAGCCAAGTCTTGTTTCTATTGTGTAGCTCAGTTGTCCTGGTGGTCGAGTGTTTCAAGCGCTTATCATATACAGAAACTACAGTTACTATAAACATCTCTAGTTTTTCTTCCAGCTGAAGAAGCACTCAGATCCTTTGTTTAAGTGAAAGTACTAATAAAACAATGTAAAAATGTTAAGTAATAAGTAAAAGTCCTGCTTCAAACATTCACTTAAGCTGCTGTAAGCAATATTTTTTAATGAAGTTTAGTTCACACTTTCTCTCTCATTAGGGTTGTTTCTGGCTCCAGCAGGCAGCTGCTTCACTACCTGTTCGGCACCAAATGACAAACACAGTTAGAGACTAGCTGGTGAACATAATGGAGCATTCGGCAGCTGAAGAGCCTGAGATTTACCTTAGGGTTGGAAGAGACCAAGTGAGCTCAAAGAGCGTGAATATTGGAGTTTCATCAGCTGGGTCTCCTGGATGTGTAAACTTTATAAGGTTAGTAATGTCTGGCCCCTTTTCATATTATTCTGTCAATTACTGGATCATCATAACTGATTCATTAAGCAGCATGTTGATATTGGGCTGATTGATGTGGGACTCAGGGAAAAGTGCAATGCAGCAATGCTCTACAATGCAGTGGAGGTATAAAATCAAATCAAATGGAAATACTCAAAGATTGACCTCTCTCTTTCTCCATGTTTCCTTCCTCTATCTATACTGTCAACTGTCCAATAAAGGCAGTAATGTGGACAGTTTTTATTGGAACTACTTTACTGATTACCAAAGAAACACAGTATAGTCCCTGTGATAATTGCTCACAGCAGGGTCTGTAGAATATCCAGAGTAATCATGACATTGTTTCTGGGCAGACACATTGTTGTAGAGTTTCTCAAGTGTAGTCTTTGATGTTTTAAGCACCACAAATGACATGCATTTCACTTCTATTGTACTGGGATGGTGACAGACGTGTTACAAGCAGAACTGAGAACTCAGCTCACAAAGTCTAAACCAAAGCTCAACACCAGGAGGAGTAAATGACAAAACGTGTTTTTGTAATTTGGTTGAAGATAGCTTAAGGTACCATTCAGGTGAACAAAGCTCTTCACTCTTCAGTGGAATTCTTTTCAGATCACTGACTTCAACATGCAAAGCCGTGATGCAAATATGTTCAGGTGCATCTGCCGTAGGTCGAGTTTTCCCGTCAGTTTCTGTCTGCTCTACTGTTATTCTGCTGTCTTTGTGCTTCTTTTTTTAAGTAAAAGTACCAACACAACAATGTAAAAATATTCTAATACAAGTTGGCCCCTACAAGTTCTACATTTTGCATCCCACTTACGTAAAAGTGCAGAAGTAAAATAGACCAATAAGTATTAAATTTGAAATGACCCCTATGACTGATATAGTATTATACACTATTATTATGAGACAGTCAACACTGATACATCAGTGCTTACGGAAAGTAGTCTTTCACTGCTGTAGGTGGAGATTTTTAATTGCATTATATGGTTCAGTAATTTAGTTTCCAATCCAAGGGTCAGGTTCCCTCGAGGGAAGAAATCTAAGGGGTTGTAAGATGATTAATAAGATAAAAAGAATTAAAATAAAGTTAATACATGTATATTTAGTTTTTGGGACTCTTGTCTTATTAAATATTGAATACTTTTATTTCATTCAGTCTCAATCATCTGAAAAGTCTTTGGTGGAGCTGTTAACAACTCATAGACATTTAAAATGTGACAAAAGGTCCCAAAGTAAACACTGGTTTTTAAAGGGTCACAAGACAAAAATATTTGGAACCAGTGGATAAATTTCTAACGATTAATTATATTTAATTATTTTATGATAAATTCAAAATTCAGTAATTTGCTCTCTGGCGGAGTGTTAGATGACATGGAAGAAATGACCCTGAAGATTAAATATACGGCTACGGACGAACAGCTGCTTAGCTTAGCTTACCACTACAGTTTTCCTTTTTACGGGGATTTTGGGCCGGACTATTTGTTGGCCAAGTCTCTGCTGGTTGCCTGGCAACTGCTCAGAGCCAAGAAATAGTCTGGCACATAAACTTCCTTCCTCTTCCGAATAAATGTGCCAAGAGGTGGAGCCAGACTAGCTGTTTTCCTCTGTTTCCAGTCTAATTGCTAAGCTAAGCTAATCAGCTTCTGGCAATAGCATCATATTTACAGAACACACATTACAGAACTGTCTTTTCACTGAACTCTTGATTAGAAAGCATTGCTCAAAATATTAAACTATATTTGCCAGCTTAGTGTTGTTGAGTAATAGGTACAATATTTGCCTCTGAAATGAAGTAGAATTACAAAATTGCATAAAATATACCCCAAATTTGCACGGGTAAATGTATTTTCCACCACTGAACCTGAACATCATATACGACCCACATACTCTCTCTTTCTCACACACACACACAAATGGTTGCAACCTGTGCATTCCTGCTGTGTGGGAGCCGAACAGGAGGAAGTCAGTGAAGGGAAACGAAAGGAGAGGAGAATAGTTGGAGCTTTCTTTCTCTCCAGAGTCTCTCTTTCACTCTTTCTCCTCTCGTCGTTTGTACTCTCCTCTCTTTTGTCCCCTAATTGACTCTCCGCTGCAGCTTTGCATACCTGCGTGTACGCTGATACTTTTGTGCACATGGTTTGTACATACAAACCTGCAGGCTTGTACGCGGCACATACACACACACTTTTCTCCTTATAACCTTTCTGTAGACACACCCAAAAACACACACAAAACACAAAGAAGGTTAATTCCATCGGGGTCGGGAGCTTGTGTTTTTCAGAGATAAGTTAATAACTCGGGGGTAAACGTCTCAAGGGGAGCGTGTTTTAATGATTTCATTTGTGTGCAAATTGGATTGGAGAGTAGGAGTCTCTTTATTAGAAGAGAAAAAGGAAGCTTGATTTACATGATCACGGTGAAATTACAATCTCTGGATGTCATTGTGTGTCATTGAATGCAGATCACAGGTCCTGTCTTTTAAATGGATGCAAAGGTGTAAATAGTTTCCTTTCTTTGCCATCGATCTCTTTCTCTTGTCCTACTACCTCACCCTCCTTCCCTAACATCTCTTACCCCGTCTCTCTCACACTCACGCCCTGTCACGCTCTCTCTCGCTCATTGTAAACCTTTTGTTCTCCGTGTCTGTGCCCTCCAGTGATGCTCAGCCACATCACGTCCCTGTGGATTATACAGAGCAGGCCGAGTTACAGTACAGCTGTCATAAATCCTCCCTCTTCTTCTCCCTGCGGTTTCTTCTGTCTGCCGACGCTTCACAGGAGCGACCGCGAACATTTTGAGCCATCGCATTGTGAAACATATCTTGACCAGAGTCCTCAGTGGGATCTCAACCTTGTCCTGTGATGCCTCTTCCAGCTCTGGTCTGTCATCTGCCATCCAATAAGACACACATCGTCAATCCCACCGACAGTATATTTACCTTACTTACCAGTTGTCACTTTATAATCCTGAACTCTAATTTTTGTCTGTCTGATGGGTTTACTGGTTTTGATCGCTACTTTACTCCACCTGTCATATCAGATCACCAAAAAGCTATTTAATCCTCTTTATGGTAATTTTTGGATTATACCATAATCCATCTATCTATCTATCTATCTATCTATCTATCTATCTATCTATCTATCTATCTATCTATCTATCTATCTATCTATCTATCTATCTATCTATCTATCTATCTATCTATCTATCTATCTATCTATCCGATTTATTCTTCCATATTTACTGTGGACTGTAAGCAGTCTGTATGTAGTTTAATGAACTGGAGCGTTTGATGTTCACTCCATGTTCAATAAATCAGCATATTTGGAAGCCAGTGTCGTGCCATCATAAGGCAACAGACATAAGCACAATGCTGGTTAGTAACATGTGTGTTGATACTTAAAAGGAACATTTTTACTTTATTATTTTATACTGGGAGAGCCTTAAAGCTTTGTGCATCAAATTTTGAGGGCGGACATTGAAACTGGGCCAAAATAATTAATAACTTTGAGTGACTGACAACATCTTCAGCTCCCAGCTGGTCTATGCAGCCCATTATTTAACACAGATATTACTGTTAAAGGTCACGCACACACACAGATGTTCTTACTTACCTCTTCTCAGGTTGAAGCTGAGTGGTGCTATGCAAGACATTACATGATGTCTCAAAACTCCATGCACTAATATAATAAGCATTATATTTGTCCATAAAGAGAGAGAGCAACTTGCTTCTAACTAGTCATTTATTTCAACGTGTAAAGACTTTATGAGTCAGTTTATGAGTGTGGGTTTTTTTTTTGTAACTACAGGTGTGTGCGTTCCACATCAGGTGCAATATCTTAACAGGTGCAACTGTTACGTTCCTTAGAACCAGGCAGGAGAACCCACATGCAGGACACGACTCAGGAGCAAGTTAAGCAAGGGTTTTAATAGGTAACAAAAGGGGTATTTCCAAATCAAAGATCCAAAAACAAGGCTTGATCTGAAGCTCAAAAATCAAGGCAATTCAAAATCTCATGAGCATGAAAAAACACTTCACTCATGAGTGGCAAGATCCTCAAAAACACGAAACGTGGAACATGAGGTGCAGAACGTGAGACAACGAAAAACTCTTGACATTGACTTGACACGTGAAGTAACACCTGACATGACACGACGATCTGGCAACAAGACAAGGGAAGACAAGGACTATATAAGCACATGGGGTAATAGGAAACAGGTGAACACAATCAGGGCGGGGCAGACAATCAGACAGGCGGGAAACACACAATGGCAGGAAGTAAGGGGACCTGAAACAAGAGGGAGAGTTGATTTCAAAATAAAACAGACACGCCAGAACAAGGAACCAGAAACACGACAGACATGGAACTTAACATGACGAAACATAACAGAAGCAGAAACCAGACATGACATTCAAACCAATTAAATACACTGAACACAAGACCTATGAAACATGAAACACTAGACAGACCAGAAACAGAAACCTGACAGCATGCATGATGAGACAAAACAGAATAAGAAACATGACAAACATGAAAACCTGACATGACAAGAACATAACCTGACATGAAAAAACACAAGGAACACAAGACACCAGAAAACACAACAGGACAACGAACGAACCATGACAGCAACAAATCTAACAGGAGAGGGAGTTGCCCAGTTATCAGGCACTAATCAGGCACATTAAGTAGAAACACCTATGTGTGTGTGTGTCACATTTTCAGTCGAGCGTAATTATAGTGCAGCTGTAATTATAATACGCTAATCATTGAAATAATGATAAAAACACATGCTCAACTCAAACTTCAGATTGAAATAATTACATTTTCTCAGGTAAAAGAAAAATGCTTACATGCAGAAGTGAAAATGAATGTATTTCACCTTTATGTCTCCATCATGCAAACCCTGAAAAGAAAGATTTAAAGCCTGGTGCCTGGTGTTATAATCAGTGTCTCTGTTCTCTATTACCCTCAACTCTTTACTTTATAACCCTTTTTTTAAGAATAATTGTAATTGTAACACCAAACCTCAGTAAGTGTTGTTCCAAAACAATTCTTAAAGCAGTGAAGTCCAATAAGGTATTTCTGCTTTACATCACTTTGCTAATTTTATTCAGTTTTAATTTGTATTTATATGACAGGGGTTGCAAAGATATATGCATTTTCTCAGAACAATAAAATTCTCCCAACCCCTAAATCTGCAATGATAAATAAAGGATACAAACATCAATTCATTTGAAGCCAGTCATCATGCATGGCGGTCCAGTGGCATCGATTGAGGGTTATATAATTAGAACGGATGACTTCTGTTTGACTTCTCAGGTGGAGGAATGCCAACCCGATAAGGCATCTGCCCATTGTTGTTCTTTAACATTTTCCCCACTATCTTTCTCTCACGCCAATTTACTGTAAGGCTGCCAAGTTTAGGGGTCATTTTTGATAAGGTCAAAGAAAATTTATGCACCACCCTTTTTATAGAATACATACTGCAGTAAGGTTTGGATTTCAGTGACTTTATTAGGACCAGAAATCTGGAGATATTTACAGATTGTTATTTGGTTTCAAACAGTCAAAAGTAGGCACTTGATCATCTTTGTGTAGATCCCTTAAACATAAGATTCCTGCCTTGAATCAGTGGCCACTTTCTTTCCTTTCCTTTCTTTTTTTGTGGTGATTTGTTGATCACACACCCAAACGCACACTGTTAACACAGGCTGTTCTGCACAGACACACACCACTCCCAGATTTGTTCTATTTTCTCACTCTTGCTTCTCTGAAAGTGCAGCCGTGGATGTGAAGCGTCCAGCGGCCAGACAAGGTAATTTCCTGCGGAAGTTGGAGTGGAGGAGATGAGGGGGGGTTTGCAGGGGGGGGCAGACAGCCTGGGATGCGATGGGGGAAGTGAGGGAGGGGGTGAAAGGTGGCAGAAACAGTTGGGATAAATGAGCAAAAGGTTAAAGTTGATTTAAGCACTGTGGAGGGTAGGCTCGGTAAAGAAGAAGGAAGTGGGAGCTCGGAGGGGAGGGGGGGTTTAGGGTGGGCAGTGGATGATCTCAGCTTGGGGCACAGGTGTTTTGGGGTGGGGGTGCAGATGTAGATGGGGAGGTGCGTGTGTCATAAATGCTTACTCATTTGGGAGAGACTCATAAGCAGCAGGAGGCGAAGGAGGGGAGAGCTGACGGCAGGACAGGATGGAGATGGGGCAGGGCGACATGGAGGATGAGGCCACACCGTTTCAAGAGGCTTCTGTTGTCCCACAGCATTTGAAGTAGCCGCAGAGTTTAGTTCAAGTCAATTAACCCTGCAGGAATGTAACTGTTAGACAGGCAGAGGGAGCAAGGACGCAGAGAGGGACAGACAGTTGAAGTACAGTTGAAGTATTTTACCTGAGTATTTCCATTACATGCTATTTTATACTTCCTTTCCATTACATTTATCTGACAGCTGTTGTTACTTGTCACAGATTTTATTTGATAAACTAATAATAATTTTAGGTTATTGTTGAAGATCTCATCTCATGACCTCATAAAAAAGTACTGTCTATTGTCTATTTGTTCAGTTCTGTTAGAGTGAAGTCCTACAAATTAAACATATTAAAGCATTAAAGTATGTCATTTGTCTTGGCTTTCCAAAATTGTTTCAAGTCACTGTTGAATTTGTTAAAATGATTAAATAAATCAGTTTTATGATGTGATGATGGTTGAGGTGCAGTTAGAACATCTTGGTTAGCTTGAGTCATGACCTGGGTTAAAATAAACATTTTGTTATGGTTATTGGTGTCATTATTGCAACATTAACCACATAGTCATCAACTTAACCCAAACATAGGCTCGAAATGATCCAATACGTCACAGAAAAGTTTTTAAGAGGTCCAAAAAACAGTACAGATTTGTGTTGTAGAACCAAACTGTATATAAAGTGGTCAAAATGATCTCCACCTCCACCAGCTGCTAATACTGCCTATACACTGTTGGTGTCAGTATTAAATTGATATGTATATATATCAGGTCCAGGGGCCTTTTGTAATGCAGAACAAGTACTTTAAATTTTGATTTTGAATGCAGAGCCTGTAATAAAACATTGTTGCTTGTTGTGCTCCAAAGTTAATAATCTGAGTACTTCTTCCGACACTCATGACAGAGAGTTTGAAAGTAGACGGTGGCAGGGGTGGTGTGTAAATGGAAAGCGAGTGAGGGCAATGGGGGGAAGATAAGGTCTGATGCTAATTATGTTCTGAATGAAAGAATAACAGAGGAGACGGCGAGAATCAGAGAACAGAGACATTTAATTATAGGAACAGGGTCATGGGAGCAGGGTGGGGTGGACGGCTGCACACCGGGGGTCTAATTCCACATCTTGTGCTGTTTGTGTGTGTGTGTGTGTGTGTGCGTGTGGTGTCTGTGTATGTTTTCCACCTGAGGGCACGGAGGTAGCTGGCATTGGATAATATCCACAGAGACTTTAGAAATTCACAGATTAGCCACCCTAAAATCATGTCTCCAGCCCTCCTGTCGACTGGTGAATCCTTGATTCAAAGAGATTGATTTTCTTTGTTATTGTAAGGCAAGAATCAATCAATAACACAATAATCATGCTTGACACGAGGCTGCAGGTCTGTGGGGAGCATCAGTGGCCAGATAACTTTTGATTTTATTCTTCAGTGGAGCAGAAATCAACTTTTAGTGATAACTATTAACACTAATACAAATGACATGAAGCTGACAATGTGGATCCAGCATCCGTACACCCTCACTTTTACTGTATGTATTTAAATTATGTAAATGTTGCCACTGGAATAGTAATTGCATTGTTACTGTGGTTACCTCCTCTACTAATTTGCAGTGCAGGTGAGGTGTCAGCCATCCAATCCAGCTCAGGCACAGCTGCTGTCATGACAACCGTTTGCATGTTTGTGTGTGTCCATGTGAGTTTCTCCGTTGTGTTATGTGAGTCTGTAATTACTTGAGCTTTTTGATGCTGAGGATGAGAGTTAGCAGGTGTTTGAAAACAACAATTGTTCAGCTGCATTATGAATATTAAAAGTTGTGTGAAACATTCGCTGTTAATTGAATTTTCTCTGCAAATGTTTGATTGTCGATTAACCTCCTACTCGTGTGTGTGTGTGAGAGTACAAGCCTCTTACTGTGCTGTCTATGTGCATAGCGGGCTTGAGTGCATTTGTTTAATGACTGTATTCAGGCTTTACTTTATGTTGTGGCATTTGAATATATACTAGGATTTCCACTGTTTGATTATCTATGGAGTCCTAAAATTGCCAGAAGACAATAATGGATCACAGGATGAATCAAAAATATACATTGAATAGTTAGTTAAATAATTAAAATAGTGTTAAAAATATATATAAGATCATTTTTCTTTAACTTACAATCAGTTGGTAAAAAAAGAGGAACACTTATAATTTATTTTTACCTTTATGACCAATTAGTTAATAAAATAAACTAAAACTTTTCATTTATACAGCATTTGCCACACTTAACGAATCACAGCTCTGGTCAAACAGGGAGTCGTTCTTCACATTATCATAACACGGTTGGGAAAGCGCTTAGTGTTTATGAAGTGGAAATGTTGCCTGGTGAAAGGGGAACATCGACATTATTAAGTGTGTGTAGAGAAAAGTGTGGGAAAAAAAGTGAATGAGTGAAAAATAAGTAGACAGGTATCACCAATCGGATGATAAAATAAATAATTAAAGTGAATAAAAATGTAATTTTTAAATCTACTGATTAGAGGTGATATAAATTCTATACATTTTGTTTCTGTTTATATCCACTTTGATTATATAACTTTGATTATATAACTAATCCTATTATATTTCGATGTATACAGGTATAATTTTGACTTCTGATAATCATTTATTTTGTGGTAACACTTTTTTACAGGGTTTATCCTTTTTGTATTTTCCTACAAATATCCAAAGAAGTTTCCTAAATAAGAAAAAACCCTATGTAATTTGGTACTAATTACAAGAGAAATTGGAAACAGTGTTTAATTGGTACACTTCCAGTGAAATAATTCCAGGTAATTATTTGCACAGGCGAAACACGAATAGATGTGATGTGTGTTAGTCTGCAGGCAAGCATAAAATTCAACATAATCCAACACTGACTAATATTTCCTTTTATTTCACAGCAGCTATAACAAATTTTACAACACATTTAATCAAATGTGAAAACAGCGAGTTATGTGAAAGGTGTCACTTACTGTAGTAATAAATGTACAGAGATTTATTGCCTGAATCTGCAGCTCCACTTGGTTTTACAAAGCTATCGTGAATAATAGCTCATTGTTTTGCTGTCCATCTGAAACTTTGATATTATGTTGTTTTCAGACAGCTGTTTTGAGTAAAAAAAAACAAAAAACATAAAAGCTCTACAACCTCAAATCTAAACTGCCTATTCAAGACAAAACTATAAACAGACACACCAAGCTAGTGAACATAATGGAGGATTTTGCTGCTTAACAGCTCAGGTGGTGGTGGTGGAGACCAAAACAGAGCTTAAAGCGCCAGTCGATAACATCAGGAGCGGACCCTTTGCAGAAGCAGCAATTGAAGCTCCGTTAGATGCTCTGATGTTCTGATTTGTTGTTTTTGACCCGGGCCCAGTGGATTTTTGTCAAATTGTCTGTCTACACTCAGGACACAGTGACAGTTTTAGTGTTTCACATTGTTAAATCAGCAGCTTATCATATAATCTAAGTGACTGAAATAACAGAATAACAGTCTGACATTCCTCACAGTAACAAACTATCAGCAAACTATAGACCCATAACATAAAGTGTTATTCATTCTGTCAGTTTCGAGGCTCCATAGGCGGCAGCTATTGTTCGGTGATAAAAGCAAAACCAAATCCTGTTGTCTAAAATGATAAATGACACATTTAGTCAACTACAATTTACATTGTAGTACGTAGACTAATATTTTCAGGGCTGAATGAAAGCATTGTATGTGGAAAAATAAAGATTGCCACCCGGGTAATATTGGCTGCCTATGTGTGTCTGACTTGTGTGTGCGTGTACACTATGGTGTCTGGTTGTGTGTGAGTATGTATGCATTAGTGTGTGAGCTCTGAGGGGAAATTCCTCTCTCAGGGCTGAGAGTCCATCCTGTCGTAGAGCTGTGTTTGTACAGCCTGGCTTTGTCGGGATATCCTACCCTGCCCATGTCTGAGGGAGAGAGTGGGAGAGAGGGAGGGATGACGGGGGGAAGAGAGAGGGGTGCCGATACAGGGGAGGGAGGGAGGGAGAGGGGTCAGGCTGAGAAACTAGAGGAGAGGAATGAAAAGAGTGGAAGAGGCAGTTTGGAGGATGGAAAACAAGGATGTTTTTTTTCAATGTTTTTTTTCTCATCTAATAGAATTTGTCATGCCATCACAAATATCTGCACAGTGGTTGGACTTAGCCTGGCTGAAATCCTGAGCTTTAACGCTGTTAGACGTGGGTGTGAGGCCGGAGGCGAAGGGACAGGGCCAGACGACCAGACAGCCTGCAGCCTGAGGGAAGCGACGATTCATCAATTCTAATTCTCTTTGTTTGATGTCTTGTTTTTTTATTTTTTTGGCCAACCCCAGCCATGCCAGTCCCAGACCATGTGCACATGACTGGAAACACTGTCATGTGACTGGTGATTAGTCGTCTCTGTGCAGGAGCCCCAGACGCTGACCTGAAATCACAGAGGTGTCCGGTTCAGATGTTGAGGAGAAATTGATGCATACTGCTACAGAGTGGAAGTAGTTTAAATGTAGAGACAATGACAATGACAAGATGTGATTCTGAGATGTGGAGAAAATCAAATATCCACTTGTACACTCAACTACTTTCACAGTACAGTAGTTTAACATGTATCTGATTACTTGAATCTGATATTTTGTGTACAGGCATATATAAATAGTGATATGTTGGACACAGCATTACATAAAGATATAAACAGTTCTCGAGAGACTGTGCAGTGTTTAAACAGGAAGTATACTAGAGAGAAGTTCCTTGAGCCATTTCTGTTTATTCCCTGCCAAATAATTAAACAAGCTAAAATGCACCACAAAGTTTAATCCAATGTCCTTGTTTCAGGGACGAGTCCAGGCAAACACAGCTATCTGCACATGATCCTAAGGGGTAATTGTGACTCAAGTTTGTATAGACATCTTTCATGGCAACCACTTTGATTTGTCAAACACAGGCGTAACTAATGAACTAATTATAATTGTCTGCAGAAATCACTGTAACAGAGACATCACTAATGTCATTAGTTCCACCTGAGCTTTGTCTGCTTCGACAAGTCAAAATGTCTTCTGTGAAAAATGGTCTATGAATTCATTTGGGAACAACAAAGAAGCAGCAGGGCTATCATCAGGTTAGCAAGATTTAATCAGAGTAAAATGACACATGATGTACAAATTTGACAGGTTTTTGATGGAGAGGAGAAGAAAAACTGGTGATGTTCATCAAGTAAACACGCCAGTTTAATCTAAACTGACAGTCTGGGCAACATTTGCACAACAGACACTAATAGCAAACATGAAAATAAACATGCAGTTAATGGCCTCGATAATGTTATTTCAACTAAATTAACCTTGGCTACCCTTGTCTCCAGAGTTCTGTTTTGTGTTGATAAAAATGAAATCATGTGGAGATTTTGATCTTTTTTCATTCATCGTTACAGGAACATTTTCTCTCTGAGTACTCTGGTGAGCCAGATATCATTAGCCAAGTTGTTGTGTTTAATTAGTATTTTAATTAGTAAGTGTTGGACTGACCAACCGAGTGAAATCACCATCTCCACACCACCATTCTCTTGGCTGTTCAAGGATTTCTCATGTTAATTTGACAGTGGAAAGTCACAAATTTGGCCATTTTTTTAACTTCAAATATGTGTGTTTTTCGGGAGGAATCACATTTTTATTTCTCAACTATGAGAGAAGACATAATGGTACTTGTCAGTTTGTAATATGTTTCATATCACTTTCTTTGAGAGGAACTATTGTCCTCTGCTAGGCCAATCTTCCATCTATTCCAAAATGATCATACACACTCTTGCACACACAAACACACACCTTTCCCATTATGTTACTTCCCCGCTGTCATCGCTGTCATCGCTGTCATCAGTTTCGGCCATTATCTCCACAAAAGGCACAAATAACACTGAGATGTTGTTTGTGCCAGAGTGAGGTCAAAATATCACTGCACCGATGGCTGTGATCTTATCAGCCACGTCTTTGCGATGTTTATAGTTTGATTTTCCTCTCCGAGCACATTGTTGTTTTTTTTTTCTTAAGCAGACTATGAGCTGACATTGCCTTCGCCTGGCCTCTGATGTCTGCAGGCTGCAAAACAAATTGTTTTAGTCTCCATGTGAGCTTGTGTGTGTTTTGGAAAGGTTGTCAGGAAGGATTTGTTGTAGGTGATTCTCTTAATCATTTTACACACATATTCTGAGTCTTATCAGTGGTTGTTGTTGTGATTTTAACTGAGTAACCATGGTTAGTTTGACACTTGCTGCCCACCGTACAGGACCGCAACCTTAACAACAGGGCTTACCGCAGATACACCCTTCCTGTATTGATGACAATATCATAACTTACCTGGATGTGAGCACTTGTGGGTGAGGAGGAGAAAAGAAAAGATAAAAGGCTCTGGACTTCCTGCAGGTCTTAACCTGCCGTTACAGTTGTCAGATGGTGCGGGTAGAAAGAGGGAGAGGCGCATACAGAGGATGGAAGGAAGGGTGAGGAAAGAGGGAGGGAAGAGGGAGTGTGATGGGAGAGATGATAAGGCTAAGAGGTCTGTGTGCAGGCTAACAGTGAGGTAATGCTGCGTGTGCATTTTGTAGTAGTGGACTGTTCATCAGAGCCAGTCTGATCCCAAAATCGTTTCATCTCAAGCAGCATTTTGTCCACTGAGCGCCTGCAGGAGCGCGGCTAATTTAGTACCTTTACTGAGGTAGTGTCCATAAATACAACTCTGAGGAACCTTACTTAAGTATTTCCATTTTATGTTAATGTACACCTGCTCTCTACTACAATTCAGTAAGAAATTTTACTTGCTACTACATCCTAGTAACCTGTCAGATTAAGATTGTACACATCACACACATGTGAAAAAACACATTATGTTTAAATAATGTACAATGATAAACACTAACACATATCAAAGTTTGTTTACAGGTGTTGGTGTGTACTGCATGAAAAAATTACCCAAAGTGATGTTACTTGAGTGACTTGTAGTCCAGTGTACATTTTTCAGAGCTCTGTAGCTTGCTCCTCATCTCTGCTCGGATTGAATTGTGGGTAATGTAGGTCACAGATTTTGAAAGTGCGCCATAAAAAAAGATGTGTGTGGTTCAGCTGCATCGATTTAGTCCTTTTACTTTTAAGTTTTACTCTGTCCATTACTGTTTGAAGCCCAAAGGAGTAAAACATAACATAATGTTTTTTTAAAAAAGAGCACAAATATTAAAGTTAGTACACATTTGTGTAGCTCAGTTTTATCTTCCATCCACTGGCCTGACCTGTATATAAAGTAGTTAAAATTAGCTCCACCTCGGGCAGCCACAACTGTTTCACCTCTGATATATACAGTACATAAAATGCTCCTTAAACCTCTGATTCTGTCCAGAGCTAATGTTATTATAATCGACTGCAGGATTTGGCAGTGTAAAGATGGAAATCACGAATACTAAACATTACTTCAGGTGAGAGTTTTAAGCCGGAGTGTAATGACTCCAGCTGGTCCATCTGTTGGCTACCTGCTATCTGCCGGCCTTAATGAACTGGCTGTGAGCCCTCTGCAGCCCGACACATCTCATTAGCTCCATGACTTCTAAGCACTGAGCGTCTGGGTGTTCTTCCACTTTGCCACTACTGCCTTTTTCTTCTTATCTTATCACTTCTCCGCTCTTTTTTTTGTCTCCTCTAATCTTTTCTATCTCATCATCCTTTTGTTTCACCTCCCTCTGACCTCTTTGTTCTCCACCACATATCTGGAGTCAGACAAACTCCAGGAGTCCTGCAAATCGTTACCACCACAGCTTCTGTTCTTTGCCCTTTTACTTTAAATACCCCCTACATAATTATCCTTATTCCCTTTTCTCTTTGTACAGTCACTTTGCTTCCCTCCTCCTCCCATCTGTTGCAGTAGAGATGTACTGGATGTACTTCCACTTGAAGCAAATCCCTGACTCATTGTTTTCTGTGACACCAATTTTCTCTCCCCCTAACATTTTGCACCTTTGCACCCCTTCATTTTCTCCTCTCCTCCTGGCATGTTACCTCTTTTCCCCTAACGTTAGCTTCGCAGCTGACCTCCTGCCCTTAACCTCCCTCCAAGTCCATCTCTGGCTGGCTTCGCACCTCACTCACCTCCCGTGCCCATCACCTGCTTCCTATTTCTATTCCTCCCTCCTGTCAGCACCTCACTTTCTCTCCTCCCCCGTCCTCCAGCAGTACGCTCTCACCACAAAGACGTGACTATATATCCATGTAGCCCTTTAGGAGAAACCTTACCCACAATGCACACGCTGGAGCGATTTGCATGACAGGCGCTGGTGCGTTTACAGAGGTACGGATGGATGGATGGAGAGAGATGGAGGAGAGGGGATAAGAGTGGATCTGAATTATTCATTGCTCGTCTATAGAATGAATGAATACATCAGAAAAGAAGAAGAGGAAAGAAAAAAACAGCTGTCCTCTGTTATCTCTCCAGAGTGTGATATCTTTGTAAGCTCAAAGTCATCATTTGAGGATGTCCACCCTATGCCTGTGTCCTCTGCTTGTGTACTGCAGGATGGCCAGACTTTATCTTTGCATAAGGCTCTGCATTTTAATAAAATATCTAGATTTAGTCAAATAGACTGTAGTGCCCCATCTATCCAGGTTTAATATGCATGCCACAGTACAGGCCACAAGGATTTGTCAGACAGTAAAGTTAAATTGAACAGGGTTTTTCTTTTTTGGGCATGCTCCCTCACCACGCCGATGTAACAGCACCTCGATCTCTGCATGGCTGCAGGTCAAAGTTTTCTTGAATCAGCACTGAGGCGCAGCCTTGGTTTGTTCGGGCAGTGAATCACTTCTCGCCCCTTTTTTCAAGGCTTAAGGCGAAGACAGAAACACACACACACTTTCCACAGAGGTGGAACGAAACTAGGTACATTTAGTCAAGACTATTTCAATTTTATACTACTTTATATTACATTTATTTATATTTAGTCACTACTTACCTTTCAGATCAAGATTTTATGTGTGAAACATTTGATTCAGTTGTAAAATATGATGCATTAGTAAATATTAAACTGGTACATAAAGCTGTTAAAATAGCTTTACCATGACAAAAGGTCTTGATTAAAATACTGCTAATATATCAATAAGTAATAGTAATCAGTAATAATATTCTGGTATGTGATAAATATAGTGGATTACTGGTAATAGAGTAATTGTATACAGTGCCATTGCTACCTTTACTTAAGTAAAAGGTCTCAGTACTTGATTGAATTATATACTTGTACTTTTATATACTTATATAAAGAACATTATGTATTAAGTACACAGGATTCAAATATTTACAGAGGTTATGTAAAGAAAACACGCACATTTTTGTTTGTTTGTTTGTTTGTTTGTTTGTTTGTTTGTTAAAATTTTATTAGGTCTGCCAGTTGTAACCCACTAACAGTAAGTGATGGTCTAGGCTGCAAAATACATTCATATCACAGCACACAGATATTTGCAACCGGGGATGAGTAGTTCATCAGAAAAAGTCTCATCTACAGGCCAAAATCATCTGTAAGATTAAAAAAATTCATCAACAAAGACAAACATCAGGTCTGTTATGGTGAAGGACTCAACATTGTCTCCACCTCCTCTTACCTGTTGCTATGGGCGTGTCAGTGTGAATAAACGTGTGAATAAAGTAGGCTGCAGTTCTCCCACAATACATATTTCTTTGTGCCAAACAGCACTTTCAGTTTGCATCTATAATGCTGGAATTTCAGAAACTACCATAATAATCTTGTATCCACAGCAGACTGGGACTAAACAATGTGATCCACAACTGCATCCCTATTGTTGTCAGTTATTCAGCACATTACTGTGAGCCACGAGGTGAATTTCCCCCTTATTAACATGCATTTGCATATTTCCCTTTTTTGCATTGCTGGTCAATCGCACGTCATCTAGAATCCTGCAATGCCTTGCTCATGTCACACAGAAAATGCATAGGGTTTAATTTGCGTTGTGTTGTGTCATCCACTCGGTCTTCATAATAAGAGGTGTCACACAACAGTTCATTTCATTTGATCATGAGACTGTTTCCATTCGTGGTTTTGAAATGGCTGAATGTAAAGTCCACTGTGACAGAGCTGGATCATGAATTTCTTATTGTTATTTGTATTCTCAGACATTGCGTACGCTGTAGTATAATCACCAGTACGTATATACAAATTCTGTCAAACCATTTAGGATCTCAAGAAGATGTTTGTCACGCACACACACAAACATACACAGGACCAGAGTGAAACAATGGATAAAACTATAATTAGGACAGAATTTATTACTGTTGTTTAACTCAAAAATGTACATGGTGGCACATGTTTGACAGGTGATTTCTCTGTTTTTTCTTCACAGAAATCCTTCTCTCTGGTGTTGGAGGCACTGGACTACGATAACGACACATCAGAGTCAGGTAAAGCTGCAGTGTGTGTTTGTAGGGTTTTTTTTTATGTGTGTGTGTATGTGCCTTTGTATACATGTGCAAGTTCAACGGTGGGATCATTCATTCAACCTTTTTTGGATGATCATCCTCACGTCGACACTTTGTATCATACACACACACACACACACATCTATATGTTGGACTCAAGTGTGTACAAACCGCCTTTTGCACAACTGTATGTTACACACTGTCATTTTGCACAACTGCACTGTAGAGCCAAAACTGCAAGATGTTTTATTTTATATTGTTATTTTATATTGTATTTTTTATCTCCTATTTTATTATAGTTTTGCATGTATATATTGTAGTGCTATGTTTTTTCTGAAACGTTGCATGCTCCTGTGTTTCCATCCTTCAAGCTGCTGGAATTGTGAATTTATCTTGGAGATGAATAAAGTATCTATCTATCCATGTCCACCATGTCAGATAAGAGAAGATACTGCCATCTATGTATGGTCATCTAAGCTTGGATAGTTACGTTTTTGGCATGTCTGCACCCCAGCTGTGGAGTCAGAGCAGGGGTTTTTTGTCTTTGTTTTTTTAGTTCCTGGGAATTTAGATTTTTTTTTTAACCCCACATGCATTACCATTTTTATTTTGTAAAATATGTCAAAAATGTCTGTTGATCTTCTCTCTCCTAGAAAATTTGTAAGTTTAGTTTTCAACTGGCAACAGTTTCTTTGAGACAGGCGCTGCATGAGTGCTTGTTTACGAGTGTGCGTGGTTCAGCATGGTGGAACAATGTGAAAATATCCTTTGTCCCTTTATGTCTGTGATCTAACAAGTCTAGAAGGTCTTTTATCCAGACCCTTTAATTTCCTGCTCGTCTCCTTGTTGTTTCTCCTCATAATCAGGAAAAGCTCCATGACAGGGAATGTGAGCTGCATGCTATAAAAAGCACTACATGCACACACACACACACACACACACACACAGATAGAGACAGATGTTCCTATGCCTTCCTCATTCCTGTCATGCCACAGTCGTCCCTTTCATCCCACCTTCAGCAGTCGTTTCCAAAAGATGGCTGAGATAATGAGAAACTGGGAACCGCACCAGAGATCCTTCTCCTTCTCTGTGTTCGTATCTTCATCCCCGTCCTGCTGCCCTCCAGCGCTGCTCCTACATCTTGTTTGCATTATCTCCTTACATTGGGCCTAAAGCCGTCCGCAAGGCTGGCAGCTTAGCTCGGCCCAAACACAGGCTTCCTGTAGCAGTTTGAATGGACTTATCAGGCCCAACTGCTAATCAGAAAGGATTACCCAGCACGACGACACCTTCTGAAACAGTCCTTGGAAATAGTGAGAAAATATGACGTCCTTTAAGAACAGACGGTACGACCTTCACTTAGTTTAGTTAAAATAAAATGTAGTGTTAATGTGCGGGGCTGTACCTTTGTCTGTTAAAGGATTCCAATTTATTAAAACCTTGGCTTTATTTTCCTAGTTTTGGTCCTCTTTTTTATGAGAACATTTTACTCACCAAAGTAATTGCTGCGAACTTCCTGTTCATTTTGGAGGATGCAGTTTGTTCTGTTATTTAGTCTACTCTCATCAGTGTCAGTGGGGTGGGAAAAATAATACAGTCGGCAGTATAAGACAACACAATTCAACAGGACAGCAAACTACATTCTCCAAATGACCACACAGTTGAATCAGCGCCTCTCTGAAACAGTTTCAATGCCACTGAGCGAAATACAAAGACAATAAATAAGAAGCAAAAAGATACGAAATGGAGAAAAGATTTAACCTGTTCCGCAGACAATAATCACGTAAAAAATAAATAAAAAAAAAAGAAAAACCCATAAAGATAAGAAATTCAATTCAACGGTGTCAAAAATTGTTTAGACATCATGAATTAAATGTGATGACAATTTATTTGTAAAGTTTTCAAATCACAATCACATCTGAGAGAAATCAGTTCATGTTTCATTTTATGCCTCTCCAATACTACGAGAGCTCATTTAACAATAGATTTAAAGAAGTTACTAAAATATGTGAGAAAGTGGCAAGGACATGCAAGTGTATTACACTTGTCATATCTTCCTGAGTAGTGAAAGGAAGTAGTGTAGTCAAAATAAGGAAGAGGAAATGTTGCAAATGCAGATGTTTAAAACCTGTCTAATAGTCCCTCCCTGTCTGACTTGTCTCCACGTCCTCAGATCTGAGCGTTTATGGCTAACATATTGTTTTCTTCAATCAAAGTTATTTACATTTTTTTATGTTCACTGTTTCTCATAAAACACACTGTGTGAATATTTGCAGCTTCACAAACATGCATTTCCTTGATTCTAAGTCACATTCTTGGAAGAATTTGAAACATTGGACTTCCTACAGTCCTCTTCTTCTTTGCAGCTGTTGGTGAGTTGCTGTATTTCTCACCAATACACACCACAACTGTTGATAAATGGAAAACGTCAAGCCACTGACTGCTGTTTATCAAGGATGCACAAGGATACTCTTGCATGTGTGTGTGAACAAGATACAAGCAGCAACTCTTAAAAACATTTCTCTGTAGCGCTTCTATTGGTCAAAAACTCCACACAGGATAAGTTTAACTTTACCAGTACAGTGTTATAATAAAACACACCTTTGTTAAAATAGCAGCAGTTTGATTTTCTCTGCGTCCTTCCGTCTGTTCTCATATTTTCCGGGTCATTTTAAGTGCAGATTTTCTGCTGTGTTCACCGGCGTTTCAACTGTATTGACTAAGCACTCACAGCCACAAAATTGCCACCACCGCTGGAGAGAAAGTGAAATTCAATAATAGAAGCGTTATAATCGGGACCAGCTTGTCTATAAAATTCAAGACACATGTTTGGACTTAGTGCTTTTATCCGCATGAGAGTAATTTCAAAAACTGACAATAAAAACAAGACTACTCTGAGACTGACCTGCATGCATCAAACACAGGGGAGACATAGACACTATTCAGCTCATCTATTGGTTTGCAAAGGTCTTCTCTAATGATTTGTCGGTTCAGGTGATGTGGAATAACAAGTCAAAAGGAGGCATCTTCTCTCCTGCAATGTTTTCTCAGCCACTGTCAAGGGCGAGCACTTCACAGCCACTGGCAGGTGGTGGGGGACGATCACCAGAGGCCCGCAGACACAATCCCCGCATGTGTTCTGCTTATATTCTGTTTGTTTTCCTGAAAAGTGTGAATTCAAAATCAGCTTATAGCTTCTTGTTGCTGCTGTTTTTTCCATCTAATATTTGAGCTTCTCTCTCTCTCTCTCTCTCTCTCTCTCTTTTCTTCATCTTTTCTCTACTTGTGCTCGCTTGTTATTGTGCCATCTCATCTAATCACATTAGAGCAGGAATCAGACTCTGTTATACACCTTCCCCGCCGCGCTGCCTGATAATGTGGTTTTTCCTTCCACTCCCCCTCACTTCGACCGTTCCTCTTATCTGGCAGAGAAATGGTGATGATGAAATTAGCCCTTTGACACACCAGAGTCATAAAATAATGAAAAACCCACAATGCACTGCAGTAGCTCCATGAGTTCTTGGACAGCCAGGCCCTTGGACTTGACTACAGGCGGAGGCTGGTGGAGGGACGGGGCAATGGCTGAGTTCACACCGCGCCCAGTGTGCTACTGGTGCAACTCCTCTTTTACTCTCGTTAACACACACTCGTCCACACCCACACATGCACCCACAGTCTACCCTGGGTACACTCAGGCAAACACACACACACACACACACACACACCTTCCAGTATGTGCCCCTGTTTTCATTCCTTTGTGTCAAACCACAGTGATCTCATCTCTCCATCAGACGGTTTGTTATGTGTGTGCGCTAATAGCTGCCTCCCTTCCTCTTTGGCTCTGCTTGCTTCTGTCTCTCTCACACACACACACACACATGAAAACACATGCTGCATGCTGTGCAACTTCCCTCTCTCCATTGCTGACTTACTCCCAATGAGGCTCCCTTTTTCTGCGTTACTATCTCGCCATCTCTCTCTTTATCCTCACCACCATCTCTTAAATACACACAAACATACATTGATACACACAGATATACCCATGCACACACATATTCTCAGTGCTTTGTGTTTGCTAATACACCCTGTCAGAGGAGATTATAACTAAGTTGGGGATGACAGTGCCTCTGGGAAAACCCCTCCGGGGGTCAGGAGCACCAGCCACTGCCCCGGGCCTCATCTGGTCCTTTCTGGTGTTCAGGCTGCCGCCTCTCTTCTCTGCAGACCCCTGACCCCTTTTTTTCTGGTCCTATAGTCGGCTCTTGTGCTCATGCTGAAAGTGTTTTTCAGTTTGCTCCCTTTATCCTCACTATCTGGTCAATGCCCTGATGCTGATAGATGTATCTAAGAAATTCTGGGCAGATTAAACGATGGAAGAGGTTTAGAGAAGCCCACTCACCCAGACCACAACACAGACACGTTTGAAATTGCACTTCATTTTTCTCTTCGACCTGTCCTCTGCGAAATTGCTGAAAACACATTGATTGGAAGAGGCTCACGTTGCTGTGTGGATGAAGAAGAAAAGCCCTTTCAAAAACACAGACATGTGATCATCATGTGATCCAAGCTTTAACCACAAATCTGAAATAAATTGGGAGAAAACACACAAAAATGTTTTCAGATTAATTGTCTGAAGGACATGCACATGTCAAATGGCAGGGACATTTAAAGCTGCTCCAATTAATATTTTTAGATTATGAAAGGATCAAATGGCTACATGTATGTGACAAACCCACAGAGAATCATCACACAACTCTGCAGTTCCCCTCAGGTCTGTGTTCATTGTTTTGGTTTTAGAGGGCACAACTTTACTGCTTTGGTTCAGTCTGAAAGCTCTCATCAGTGTTGTTTCCAGTAGCAGGCAGGTGTTTTCAGTGACAAAGCTCTAAAAACTAACTGTACACTACCTATTCAGCACCAAACAGAAGACAGACACAGTTAAAGATGAAAGAGATGACTAAAGAGACTCATATTTCACTCAAGAGGAGGTGATTGAGACCAAAACAGAGCTAAAATAGAGTGAATACTGGGCTTACGTTTGCCATGTGGCCAGAAATAAAACTCCAAATAAGATAAGATAAACTTTATTTATCCTGAAGGAAATTGCTTTGCCAGAGTACTGTGTTAGTAAAAGTACAAATACAAAGGTTAATAGTTAAATAATAAAAGTGTCTAAAAAGTAAAAATGAGAAATATAGTGTCTAAAGTAACAAGATAAAGAAGTTAATAGGAGTAACTGCATAACAAGAGAATGAACCAAGTTTGAACCATTTTGCATTGATAACAAACTATTTTCCCAGAAAAATGAGAATATTGCACATAATAAACTATTGTAATGAATATACTATCAATTATGTCACTACAAATAATAGACTAAATGATAATGAATGAATGATAATGTTGCACCATATGTAATTGCTGGATGTATAAACAGAAAACTGATTGCTAACACTGTCCTTGTAACAACTTAATAAGGTGAAAATGTCACTGTTGTGTATACAGCTTGTTCTGATGCCCCCGAGTAACCAAAAAAATCAGATAACACAAGTTTAAGCATTTTTCTAATGAGGGCACTAAACTATCTCTTTGTCTAACTCTGGGTTTGCAACAGTTCCAACTAGAAAGGACAATAAAAATGATCGCTAATGGTGGTTTATGTGTTCTAATCTAAATCTTAGTCTGACAAAGCCTCTCCTTCTCCCCTCCTCCCTCAGGTCAGTTGATTGAGCGAGTCCTCCTCTCCTCCATGCTGAACCCCGGCGAGCAGTGGCAGACGTACCGTCACCACGGGCGGACTCTCAGCCTGGAGTACCGGCTTCGCTTCCGCTGTGATTCAAACTACTACGGCCCTTTCTGCAACAAGTTCTGCAGGGCCCGCGATGACTTCTTCGGTCACTTCAACTGTGACCCCAGCGGCTCCAAGGTCTGCATGGAGGGATGGACAGGACCAGAGTGCAAAGACGGTGAGAGGAACCTTAAATAATGTTTGTGTACAGCGAGTTCCAGTCTTTTGTTTTGTTTGGTTAATCACAGTCAGAGTTCATACCACGTAACAATCAATTCACCTATTAAGACACTACAGGATCAATACTCATACAAATGCAGTACGTCATGTGTTTACTAACTCCTGTTATTATATATGCATAACTAAAAATATAAAAGAATAGTTATCTATACCTCACTGACTTTTATGTTTTTGGTTGAAATAAATGTAAACCAGTATCTGCCTGGAGTGGTAGATGAATTCAAATTTCCAGAACACAAAAGCAATGATATAAAGTCAAATAAATGTATTAATAAAGGACATTGAAAACTGCAAAATATTAATCAAAGTGTTTTACAAAAAATGTACAAAACAATAAATCATACTAAAATGAAAATAAATAAGACGAAAAATGTAAAACCACTGGGAATGTTTTTATCCAAGTTTCTGTTTAACCTTTATTCATCTACCTGCTCAGCTGCTTAGTCTAATACATGACAGAACTTCACATCTTTTGTTTCTCACTGAGCCTCTTTCAAAATGGTTGACTTAAGGCCACTGATGAGTCAAATTAAAGAATGTTTTTGCTTTCCATTTATTTTTCCATTATCCCTGGCAGGGAGTTTCCTCTGCAGTGATCCTTTCCAAGGTATCTGTTTTCCATGAGTATGTTCTTGTTTTCCTTTGTAATGTTGGCCTGTGAAGTCCTTTGAAATTGTTTTTGTGATTAAGGGCTGTTAAAATAAACTTGACCTATGAACCAGTGTCATCAGCTTCAGTTGGTGGAGTAAAACCAAGTTGTAGCTCCCAAACAGACCTCTGAACAAGTAAGAATCAGCCTTATGAATCTCCTCACTTTACAAAACTGTCCGCAGTTTTGGCAGCATAAAACCCAGAGACATACGAATAAGCAGCCTGTAGGACTCACACACACACACATCGGTAGATAAAGTTCGCTCCAGTTGACAGTGTGTGTGTGTGGGGGATTATTCTCCGTCTGTCTGTGACTCATCAGCTGGACGACCTCACCGCATGACCTCGGAGTGCTGCCATCGTTTTGTGATGGTAAAAGTGAATGAAGGAAACCAGGAGTGGAAGGCATGGGAACCCTGAAGGACACGCAGCTAGTATACGGACATCCTCACTTCGTCTGACTTCCTCCTCAGCAGGTCGCTGATTGGACTGCAGAGAAGCAGGAAGTCTGAAAAATTAGCCTGGGGTCCCTCTGTTACCCCCTGCAGGTTAATGACCTCAATGAGGTTTAGGGGGTTTTCAGTGTTGGGTTGAATATCTTAACTGTCCACTTAAATAATATAACAATTAAATATAGGAAGTGTGATTCAGTCAGAGTCCAACACCCTTCAATTTTTGAGGTTTCCCTTGACATGGATCTACTTTACATCACTACTAGTTGCATTGCACAATTACATCTGTGCGTTTTGTAAATTGGGGGTTATTCTTTGTTGAATTTACATTTAACTTAACACTTATTCAGTTTAATATACAGGTTTAATAGCCATTAACTCAACTAAATGCCATGTCAATGTCTGTAGAATAGTTATTGTCTCTAATAGCTCTCTTTTTGTGTATGTGTTTGTTTTGTTCACAGCGGTGTGCAAGCAGGGATGTAATCAGGTCCATGGCCACTGCACTGTGCCTGGGGAATGGCTATGCAAGTAAGTCAGAAAGCTTAAGAAAATGTATTCATTTCCACCGTATGTGCTTATGAATGAGATATAATTTCAACATCCATGTCATGATGTACACAGCTACATTATCTAGAATTCAGTGTGCAGTCATTACCAGATAATCAGTGTGCAGTCATTACCAGATAATACCAAAATTTAGCAGAATTTAGCAGTCATTTCCTGAACCTTTTCTAACCCCTCTCTTCCTTCAGTCATTCACAGATGATGCCCATGCATTGATCCTTCTCTAGTCTGGCCAAAATGCAATATTGATATGGTGTTGTTTTTGAACGTTAGTCTGGCTTACATGTCTACAATGGGTCTGAAATCCTGCAGCAGTAGAGAGGTGTCCGGGGGTTTGCCTGCACTGATGGGCTATTTCCACTCTAAAATTCCACTCGCAAAATGTTGTTGGAGAGCTAAAACTCTCCTCAAACTAGCAGCTGTTGTTGGAGAGCTGAACTCTCCTCACAAATAGAGCTATTGAAGTTAAAAGCTGCATGTAACCAAAATGATTTATCTGTGGTAAGTATACACATTTACACAGAGCAATTATTTTTTTTACAGCATCAGTGGAGTAACAGTAATATATGTAAACATTTCTAATGGTTAAGAAGCTAGTTCCACAATATTTAATAAAGAAAGATAAGCACCTCTCTATGTAAATATAAATGCACCAACAGCTGCAGTATGCACAGTGACAAACGGGATAGTTAAATAGATGGTGATATGAACGAGCTTCTTTTTACTGTTGTCCTCTTCAGGTGTAATTACGGCTGGAAGGGCCCTCTGTGTGACCAGTGTGTGACGTTCCCCGGCTGTGTGTACGGGAGCTGCACCGAGCCCTGGCAGTGTGTGTGCGATGTCAACTGGGGAGGACTGTTGTGTGACAAAGGTCAGAGATGAGTCTGAATGGTTTGTAAGTAAGAGTGAAAGAAAGCCAGATTATGTTTCTTGATCTATTTCCCTTCTTCCGTTTAATGTCCCAAATGTGTAACTCAAGCTTATATCAAGGCTGTAAGACTCACTTTGTGCTTGCTTTGACATCCCATCCTTGACATTTCAGTGGACACATAATTGTCATTTTCATCAGTTCAACATGATGAAGAACATCAAATAATTATACCAAAAGTGGCTGACTACCTGGTGTGCTGTGGCACAGCTGTGCAAAATTCCTGGTTTTCATCTCAATTTCTACCCTTGTTACTTGTAAAATAGATGTTTTCTCTTCATATATTTTGTTTTTTACTCTTGTGATCCTGCATATTGCTCTTGCTCATAAGCTCATTAGAACAAAGCATGAATCAGTCATTGAGCCAAACACTAAAGTACTTATACTTCACTGGGAGCACCCTGGAAAACGCTGATAGTCATGTATTGTACTTTGATCAAGAGCTTGAGCTTGGTCTGCATGTGTGTGTGAGAGAGACAAAGAGAGAAACATTGTGTGTGCAGTGTATTTGTTTGTCAGGTGTGGCTCTTCACACACCTTCCCAGGAATGGCATACTGATCCTCTCTATGAGATAAGACACAGCTCCCTTGGGGCCTCACCTTCTTTAACTTTTCCCACCACACTCTCGCAAATACGACGGCCAACCTCCCACTTCTTTCCCAGTGTGAGAGCTGGGAGAGCTGGCATCCTGGACCCAAATGAGTGCCCATGGGACGCTGTATTGTGTAGAGGAAAGACGATAGCCTTGGGTAAGGTGAATGTGAGCGGGGCTGGGCTGGGTGCTCTTGGTTAGGTGGGGTCCTGAGCTGTTTCTGTGCATTCAGAAAGAGCTGCGGTGAGACAAAGAGACTGTGGGCACAGAGGAGATCATTAGAGAAAGCAAAGCTTTAATCAGCCTTAACACTAGAGACAACAAGCCCTGCAGCTACTGGCCTGCACAGTCAGCACACTGAGCTGACCTGGATACACTTCAGCCTCTGTGCAGTGTGTGAGTCTGTCCATGTGCTCTTTACCTGAGACAAAGTCAAACTAAAGTTAACCTGCTTCCATCTGCATCCTCATTCATCTTTCTTTCCTATGTATTTTACTTCTCTTTTGTACTGTGAACTAAAATATGTAAAAACTTACTCTAATGGTCTCAGATCTGAATTACTGTGGCACACACCAGCCCTGCAAAAACGGAGGGACCTGCACCAACACAGAGCCAAACGAGTACCAGTGTGAGTGCCAGGAAGGTTTCAGAGGACGCAACTGTGACATTGGTGAGTGTAGCTTCATAATACAGGCACTGAAGGCACTAGGAGTGAAAAAGTTCATTTAAATACAGGATGTGGGTAGAGATGATAACAAGTGTGAAATTAAATCCAGTTTTGTGTGTCTACACAAATGAAAGAGATAGACAGAGAAATAAAATAGGGAAAACAGCAAGTGGCACAAGTATTATATTTAGTATAAATAACATACATCAATGTACACAATATAGAACTTACTTAATGTAAAATAACTATATAGATGTAACACATAGGCAAACATATAGATAGTAAATCTGTACCTGAACATTGCAGATTAGTTCTTTAGCTAACTTCATACCAAAAAAGTTCTTGCCATAACATAAATGTCACTTAATGACAAAATGTTTTATGAATTATTATACTAAATACATACTAAACCTAAACACATTTTTTGCTAAATTGAATCAAATGTTTTTGCTTCTCAAATATGGAAACATCCTCTTGGATGTTTATAAAAATTTGTCCTGCTCCACCTTTAATTTTACATTATAGATTACCTGTGTGGGTGTGCGGGGCCTTGAAATTTCATTTCTTTTCTCATTGTCTTTTTTTTCTCTTTTTTTACATCTGCTTCTTCTCATCAGTGGAACATGCATGTCTGTCGTCCCCATGCACGAACGGAGCCACCTGTGTGGAAGACCCTACAGGCTTCAGCTGCATCTGTACCGACGGCTGGACCGGACACACCTGCGCTGATGGTGATTGTCTCACACACACACACACACAACTCTGAGCTGAGGGGCTGTGCTAGGCTGGGCAGTGTGTGATTGGTTGTTATTGGATCAAAGCCAGTGAGTGACTCTAATCAATCCAACTGAGGAAGCTAGATTAGCCCGAACACAAACAGTATCAGCAGTAATCAGTGGTCTGTTTCGCCTCGCTTTGGCTTTGTTTGTGTGTGTGTGTGTGTGTGTGTGTGCATTTTCCCACATATTTAAATTACCAAGAAAAGGTGAAGTGGACAATATTTGATCAGCTGTAGTGATTTGATTTAAACAGAAGCAAAACTGTGAGTCAAGTCTGCTTTTTGAGGCAGTTAATTGTAGTTTTATTGTCAAATGTTTTATTTGCATCCAGATGCATCCAGATGAGATGGATTTAAATGCCAGCATTGTGTGTTACAGGCATGTGCAGATGTGGCTGTAGTTCAGTCAGTACAGTGGGTTTTCCTGTCCATGTATTTTAGTTAAATAAGGAAAACTCAAAATTGCTCCTGATCTGATGAAAAACTGTGGAGGAAAGGCTACTTACATTTGAGAGTAATGAAACACAAAACAGAGGGTCCTAATATCTGTATAAGCAGGTGACTGTGAAAAAGAATCACTCCCAAAGGTCAAAAAGTACAAAAGTGACAAGACCACCGATCCTTGTCTGTACAAAGGTCTTCTCCCCAAGAGTCACACTGTCACTCACACACAGACAAGTGAATTTTAAATCCCAAATGTGAGAGTATGTGGAGTGGCATCCGGTTCCCTTGTGCTGTGTGTGCATGGGAAAAAATAAAAAACTGTTTGGGCCAAGTGAATGTAATGTGATCAGACTTTGTTTGCTCTGTGAGGAAAGTGAAACCACTGTTAAACATAAAAACAACACACACTTGTGTTTAGAGCAGGATCTAAGTGTTGTTGTTGGCAGTTGTGGTGACATTAGTTTGCTGTACAGGTAGCCGGATGTTCGCCGTAAAAATATGCAGTACTAGATGGTCTGATATAAATCTGATATAAATTATAAAATCCCAGTAACACCACCTGCCAGTAAAACACAGCATCAGTGACAGTATGTCATGAAATCTAGTCCAAGAGAGTTGGACACTGGACCGATATTACACCCCATGATGAATGATGATATTCATTTTCAGATGGCAAGTAAGATTTTTTTGTCTGCATCCCAGCAAACTGACACAGATGACTTGGTGTTGATGCCATTCAGCGTGTATTTACATGCATTTTAATCATCACTGTTGGGTTTCCGCTGTAATCTGTTTTCTTATGCAACATGATTTCTGTAATCAGGGTAAAAGATCGGAGTTACTCGGTTAACACAGCCAGATTTCTGCTGAAAAACACTGGTCACTTGGCTATGAAGTCCACAAGCAAAGTAACAGGAGATATACAGGACAGAGCCAAGACAGAGAAAACAGTGACAGTAGTGTGGAGGGGTGAAATTAAAAAAAAAACCATAAAGATCTTTGCATTCAGAATAATTTAATCAACTTTGACTAAAATGAAGCTGCAAAAGCAGAGGCATCCTGACTTTTAATCGTAAAGTCAGAAATGCTGCATCATGCAATTCCCATGATACTGATCCCACAGTCAGAGTTATCTTTGAGGACATCATCAGGGTTATTTTCTCAAACTTTGGAGAGTAGTAATCTTAACAACGAGAAGAGTGACCTTCTAAAAAACAATGGAGGTGCCAGTCCAGAGGTCTAATGAGTGTGCTTCCACAGACATATTTGTAAGAGCATTTCTAAAAGAACGCACACAGTTTGACACTATTTATCCATCTGAAGCTTGATCTGTAGTACACACTGGCTCACAGCAGCCCTCGCACCTTGTACAATCTCCCACTTACACAATTTAAGAGATGGATAAATGTCAGACATGTTTCGGCTGCAAAAGAACGTCTGAGCTGTTGCAGCAGTCTGTCTTAGGCTCACACAGTAGGTTTGAGCTTGTATTGTGTGTGTGTGTGTGTGGCTGCAAGTGTGATCAGATCGTATAGGTTATGGTCTGTCAGAGCTGCATGTGTAAACAAGCAGCGTTCCACATCCTCTGCTTTCACCTCGATCAGGATAAACAGCACTGTGGGTCAGCCACTGGCATGTAAACACTTCAACACGAAGCATTATTCTGTCAGAGGGAGAGAGAGAGGGAGAATACGATGAGAGGGACAGACAGAGGAATAAAAAAATTGTTTATTTTTGCTCTTGTTATTTGTTGCTGCCTTGATTAACAGTCTATCCATGTCTCTGTATGTGCTGTTGGTGGGGGGGGGGGGCTCTCTGGGGAGTACACAGCAGGGAGGATTGTCAGGCTCGCCGGGAATGACAACCATAACCACAACACAGCTCTGCTTTCAGACTAGATTTATATATATAACCAATATTAATTAAAGGCATCTTTGTTTGTTATGAATTCTCTGTCTAGTTTTGGGAGAAGTGCCGCTAGCTTGATGGGGTTATTATTGCTCAGGGTTGGAGTCGGGGTCAGGAGGATGGAAAATGGTTGTTCTGAAGGGTTAGGTAAATGAAAAAAGGTTATGAGAGAGACAGAGTGAAAGATGTATACCACAGAGTCATGCATGGGAAAAGTTATGATGCTTCTACTGGACAAATATGCCATGTGTAATAGGAAGTTATGGATGGTTAACCCCTAAAATGAGAGCCTCTCCCTGTCTGTTTGTGCTCTTTTTCCTCACATTTCCTCTGTTTTTTATCTGCTTTTAATTCCTTTTTAGAGGACCGGAACCAGGTGTGGCAGCTCCATTTATTTATTTCTATTTTACCCACTCTATTTAAATTCCCTCAGCCCTCACTCCTCTCTGGGAAAGGTTTGAGGTGTCAGCCGTGTACATTCAGCAGATGATTATATTTATCACTGTTTGCACAGAAACCAGAGCAGCAGAAAAGAGAATGAAAACACGTACGACCAAAGCATCCGCATACCAATGCTTCAGGTCACACATGTCCACATGGTGGCATCACACACACACACACACACACAAATGTCTCTTTGATATTCACACACACATTCCCATTACACAGACCAGTAGTTCAGGTAAAATATTTTCCCGTTCTCTCCCCAGCGGTGAGGCAGTGTGATCGGAGTCCTTGCGGCCGTGGAGCGACGTGTCAGGAGGCTCCTGGAGGTTACCGGTGCCTCTGCCCGCCCGGATGGACCGGCAGGACCTGCCAGCTGGGTCAGTGGGTCACAATTAAACATGTACTGCAATACAATACTGCAAACAATACAATACTGCATATATATCAGTGTCTCTGAATAATGGCAGCCTGTTGTGTGTATACTTATTCACCTATGTGATCAAATATGCATAAATATGTCCAATTAATCCAACTGATAAGAATATTTATAACAATATAACCATAATATAATATATTTATGCAGTTACTGTGATTTAAATCAGTGTGACTCTTTTTTAAATACATTTTTCTCAGTACTTTCAGAACTTTATATCCATGTTGATTTCAGTTTTGAGATTTAAAGTTCATTCTTGAAACCATAGTTTTTAAAACAACCTCACCACAAGGTCCATTTAGCAGCTGTTCTGGGGTGTTCAACTAGTGGTAGTCCTTACTAGTTACTGTTTTGTTTTACACAAGTAAAATACAAAATGGTGGAACACAGTTCACCACTTTGAACATCAGTTTAATTATTTTGCCATAAAGTGATCAGGTTACCATATGTAGAGTAAACTGACATCAGAAAATCTCAAATTATCAATATTGTGATCTTGATTTCAACCATGTTGCTCAGTTACAAGAAAAGCTAATGTAAGCAAAGCAACACAGTTAAAATACAAAATACAGATGCAAACCTTGTTTTTAAAGATGGAGGATGAAGATATTTTGATGCCAGAATAATGAACTGCACAACTAATCAATAAAATGATTTACGCATGACAGATGAGCAAAGTTGCAATCCCAGAAGTTAAACACTGCAGGGTTCATTATTAAAGTATGTTATTACAGTTGTTTTTTAGCGTTCTATTAATGAGAAATCTGATATTTATCATCTTCAAAGCACTCTATTCATTTTCATCTTTAACTCTGATCCTTTGACAAGCTAAATCAGTCTGAGCTGTAAAACACAGCCGGTTTTCAAAGCTGCGATTCAATGAGCAATATGTGATTATGTGTTCCAGTCAAAGTGAAATGTGCATTTAAAACATAAATTAAGGAGACAGAAAAAGCCACATGTTGCATGTTAATTCTTTCATCAACCACCCCAACTGTGAATCAGTATTCTCTTAATGCACCGTCACGTCCCTTTTGGCTGCATTCGCTCATATTGACAAGAATACTCCCAGAGGGTTGTTGTGTTTAGATAGTACAGAGGAGGGAACATTGTAAAGGATCACACACACACACACACACACAGAACACACTATATATACACATACAGGGACTCGGGGGTTATGAAGTATAAACTGAGACATATTTCAGGATGACAGCCTCTCCTACTCCTCTGTGTTACAGTGATATGTCACTCTGACACTTGATAATCCCCCATAGTTCCACATCACAGGTCAGTGACTCACAGTGTAACACACATACACACACACAATCTGAGTGTTCACACAAGAGATAAAACTCTTTATAGTCTCAGCCGAGAGGCAGAGCATCAGTAGTGCCTTAAATGGTGAAAGGCAATTATACTTTCTATCAGTTTCACTCTTTTATTGGAGACTTCTGTCCCCACATTTTCTCCTACACCGAGTAGAATCCCCAGGCTTTTTCCCATAGATAACACCCAGACACACACACACACACACACACACACACAGACACACACACACACACACTCTACCGGTACTAAATCCCAATAGGCCTCTCTCACTGACGGTAACAGGTTTAGATTACCTATAACTGACTGACTACTTCCTCTTTATTCATTCAGCGTTTCTCTCTAATCCTCCTCCTCTGCTATCAGAGCCAAGCCCTCGGGGGTTCCTGGCTTTTACACTCCCGGTGTGACGGGTAGGAACAGGCACACATAAACTTAACACACACAGCGGTACAGCAGAGGGATCCGTGCATACACAAAGACATTAGAGGATGCTGCCAGGCGGTACTTTTAATGTGCATTGCATTTGTAAACATACTATTTAAGGCCAGTGGTGAAGGATTATTTCCAATGATTATTTCCATGAGTAATAACACTAATATGACACCATAAAAATACTCAAGTTATGAGTACAAGTACAGAAAAAATACTTAAAATACCAAAAGTAAAAAACACTGTGGGTATATATTATATATGTAATGATAGATATATCATATTTTTGGAATATTATTACTCGTGCATCCCTGTCTATGTCTAAGCAGCCTTTTTCTCTTGTTGTTGGTTGAGGTTAGGGATTGATCTGATGCTTATCCTGACAGGGTCATGGGCCTGCTGGAACCAATCACATCTAGCATTGAGTGAAGGTGGGGGTACTCACAGTGTCCAGTCAATCACAGGCACTTAGAGGCAGAGGACCACTCACATTCAAACCTGCAGGCAGTTTAGAGTCAATTTAACAACTGAGCTAACCTGCATGTCTTTGGATTGCGGGGGTTCCCATGCTCAGGGAGACCCAGCCGGCTGTTGGGTTCTCCTGCTCCTTAAAGTGTGAGACATCAGTGCTAGCCACTGCAACACTGAGCTGCCCCCAGAGGATTCAGTTTACTACAGTTTAAGACAGGTAACATTTGAGCAGTTGACGCCATAAAGGGTTTGATGAATTGCATGAGAAATTACGTAAATGATTGCAGTTATCAAAACAAAACAGTCACAATCAACTAATTGATTAATTGACTAATTGTTTAGGTGAGTTATTAATATACAGTTGGATAGTTTGTGTTTTTACAGTGCATGGTGTTTTAAAAGTTTCTCATGTCTTTTGTACGCCAAATCTTGATTTGTAGAGTAATTAAAGCTGTCAAATGTAGTGGAGTAAAAAATAGAAATAACATGATGTGGAAATACCTCAAATTTGCACTGAACTTGCATTAAGTACTTGAGTAAATGTACTTTTTTACATTCCACTGCCAACAAAGACGAGCTTGTCTTTAAGTGTAGGTGTGCATCCTGCTGCCACCTGTTTGCATTCTCCACAACACTGGTCAATTCAAGCATGCACTACAAAGTTTTACTTTGGTTTAACTGATCCCAGAAGGAGACATCTACTATTAGATCCACCATTTCATTTCAGTGAGACATTTCATTTGGTAATGCTGTTTGTGAGATCTGCAACAAGATCAGACTGATATTTTGGTTTATAAATATATATTTGACCTCCATTTTGTGTGTTCTGTCATTTCATTTCCTGTCTGACATCTACCACGACAGCAACCTAAACATAATGGTACATATTGTTCACTTTGTAGTATTACTGTAGTGTATTGAGTGAAAATCACCTTTTGTTCCATCAACAGAACAAAAACAAAATTCTGGGAAAAAAACATTAAAGTGATTAATTATGATCATTTAAAAAAAAAAGGATTAGCCGAATACTGATCAAGAGATGTTGGATGTGAAGTCCAAAGTAGAGATGAAATGTCATTCATCACATCAGTATTTTTAGAAACTTTTTCTTTCTCCCTTTAGACACCAATGAGTGTGAAATGAGTATATGTGTCCACGCCCGCTTCTTGTCGCAACCTGATCGGTGGATACCTGTGTGACTGCCTCCCTGGATGGACGGGATCTAACTGTGACATCAGTGAGTATAAAAGAAAGGAAAGAGGGAAAAAAAAGGAAACAAAAGGGGCGGAAAGTAAGGGACTAAAAGAGGGAAGAGGTGATAGTCCTGTGGCAGGTACTGAAAAACGAAGACCCTCAGTGGATTGTGTTTAAACAGCAGCTCCCCAGCAGCCCAGAGTTCCTGCAGGCTGCAGATCATTTTACTCCCACTCCACTTCCATCAATCATCTGTCACTTCGTATCACTGAAATACACTAAAACTGTATCACCAACCAATGAGGGTGTGTGAAGTTTTATTTTAGACTCTTAACTGAAAAATAAATACTCTCTCCTCACGTTGTATGTTGTTGTTGTTGCACACATATTCTGTCTCTTTGTGAGAGATTAATTTAGTGTTTCTCTGATTTCCAGGGAACAGCAGCTGTCAGGGTTTGTGTCAGAACGGCGGACGTTGTGAGGTAAGAGTCCTGCTTGTGCTTCCCTGCTCTCTCAGTCTAATTTGCCTGTTGTCTCCAGACATCAGTCACAACACTGACCCATTTCATTTTCTTTATCTCACTCACTCACATTCACTGTAGTGACATTGTCGCCTCCTTTCTATCATCACATTATCTGTTTCATACAGAACTGGAGAAGTTTTAAAAGTAAACCTGTGGGAATAATTGGAATTAAGTAAATGTCCATAGCATTTTAGCCCCTCAGGGAATAAAAACCAATTTTTTTTTTTAATGATTTTGCCTCCAGATGTTGGTAGTATTTATTCTCAAAGGGGTGAATGATTCATTGCCTGCGGCAGATCCAAGACTAACGTCCCCTTTCTTTCTCCAGTGCCCCTTTTTCCCCACTTTATATAATCGTTCACTCTGTAAGACTTTAATAACATACACTGCCCCACACAGGACCAAGTGTCAGGGTCCAGATGTTCGTGTCCACCTGGTTTCTCTGGGAAATATTGCCAAAACGGTCCAAGTCCCTGTGATAGCACCCCGTGTCTGCATGGAGGACACTGTGTGGAAAAAGATGGAAGGACTTTTACCTGCAGCTGTCCGATGGGATATTCAGGACTCTTCTGTGAGGTTAGACAACCCGTATTGGTCTGCAGAATGAAAGCATCATAATAAAAGACATATGTGCTTGAATTTGTTGTCAGGATTAGTAGCCTCACTATGCCCGTAGGTGCACAGCTATGCAGAAAACTAGATATACCTTCAATTAATGTTGAAGGCGGCATTTGGCCTTTGAAGTTTGTACTGGAATTCATTGCAAAACTGTGCATTGAACAAACAATTTGCCTTGTTGTCAGGTCAGTTATACTGTGCTTCATGCCAGGAGGAAACCAAACATCAGCAGCTAAGGAAACATGCTTCAGTGTTTAACATAGCACCACCTTCTGAAGCTCAGAAGGTCTGAAGGGTATTTGGTGACTAGATAAAAGAAGCCTGTCAGTGTTTGTTTGGTCACAGATGAAATGGATGTAACAATGTCAGTCAAACTGTTTTGTTCTGTCCATAATTTCAGATATCATTGGATGTATGCAATCCCAACCCATGCCACCAGGGGGTACCCTACCCTGTCACAGCACAGAGGGCAGATACATGTGTGCTTGCCCCGAAGGTTACTATGGTAACGAGTGTATGAGCATCAAAAATCCCTGCATTGGCCAGCACTGTCCAGGTGATCAAAATACGTGTGTGTCCTAAAAGGAGTTAAAATATCCATGAAGTCTTATCTAATCTTTCTTTTCTCTGCCTACATGTCTGTAGGTGCCATGTCTGACACGGCACACGGAGGTGTCAGCTTCTACATTATCCTGGTGGGGGTCTTAGCTTTGGTGACAGTCTGCATCTGCGTGGCCTGCACCTTCACCCTCACCCACCTCCATCGAAAGCGGAAAAAGCAGCAGGCTGTCCCACCAGAAGAAGGCATCAACAACCAGAGGGAGTTTGTCAACCTCATCAGGAACGTGGATCGTCCTGTGCCCCTTTTGCCCCCTACCACCCAGCTCACGCACCCACCAGCCCCCACACCTGTATCGCGCTGCTACGAGGAGATTGAATTGACCCTGCCGCCCTCCCCAGCGCCTTCACAACCTTCTCCGGCACTAAAGCCAGCCCACGCCCCCAAACTGGACATTTCAAACCGGGAGAGGGAGAAGTTGAACCGCTTCCACTACACAGACAGCCAGGAACTGGAGGCCTGACCTATGAACCTTTACGCCTCTGAGGAGCTTTTTTGTTTGTTTTTAACTTTGCATTCTTCACACTCTCTCTTACGGGGACCCATTCCCAGTTTCTTTCACGGTGTCACTCTTGCGGTCGTGAAAGTGGAGTGACCCTTTGACCTTCATGTGCTCAGATAGCTATCAGCAGACACCTGAGGAGCAAAGGCTGCTAAGTAGAAGGGCAGAGTCTTGCTGTATTGTCGTCTTTGACCTTACTTTGACAACTGTGAGAAGCGGCAGGTGCATGATGTTTGACTGAAACACTCACCAGACTCTTGATTTAATCTGGAGACTTTTAGACTCGCCTTAGAGTGCCTGAGATACTGTCAAGAATAAATAGAGGGTCACCCTCTGTAAGAGCCTCTTGACCTGTTTCCTGGTCCATGATGCTGCCTGATTGGTGTTCAGACCTCCATTTCTGAACTCTGACAGACTGAGAGATTAATGAATGGATGCTTATTTAACACTCAGTGTGTTTTTTTGTGTCTGCTTGTATGTAAGTGTGTGTGAGAGTGAGATAGAGAATGTATATTATGAGTGTATGTGGGAAAAAAGGAAGAACAGACTGTTTACTTTAAGAAAACGAAAAACAAAGTTGTTAAACTTGTCAAACAGAGTGCATACTCCTGCTCCAAAGGCTTTTAAGCCTTTTAAGAACTGTTTTAAAACTATACACTGTTGCCTGTATTGTCTCCGTAATGCTACAGTTTGTCAAAGATGTATGATTTTTTCATACTTGCTTGTAAAATAGCTTTTTTTGTACATGAATATATTGTACATATTGATGCCCTTTTTGTACTGTGGTTTGGTCTGAAAGTATCACTGTATTACTTTGCTCCGTTTGTCCCATTTTGCTTTCCATTTGGAGCAAGCAGCACATGTGGATTGTAATAAAAGTGCATTTACCAACTCTAGTCCATGTTCTTATTGCCTAAACTCATTAATCATCAGTGTCAGGATCACAGTGACTACTAGAGGGAGGTGTCAGCATTGATGTAGAGATGATTAACTGTGGTCTTTGCAAGAGAGAGTAACCTCTTTTAGAGGTGCATAACCCTTGGGATGCTGAGCTAGTAACATCATTGTCAGAAGCCTGAGCAAGATTATATTTCATGATGGAGCAAAAAGGAATGCATACAGTAGACTTTTGAAGTTTTAATTTGCTGTTTATTTATTAGTTAATCTTTCACAGTGTCATCTTTCACAGTGCCCACAGCCAAATATGTCGGGCTGAAGTTAATGAGAATGTATAAAATGATGCAGGAGGCATCTAGAATATTTACATTTTATGAGCCTCAAACAGCTTCATTGACATGTTGGGACAAACAAATACAGTGCAGTAAGTTTTGTAAAACTTTAAAGAAAAAAAATTTTGTTGGGTTGTGTTGGGTTCACGTAACAAGAAAAGGGTGGGACAATACACAGTCTTAGGGATACAATAAATACATAGATAGTAAAGTTATACGATGAATTAATAATTTCTGCAAGAGAGCATAAAGAGGTTCTTACTCCTCGTGGTTGTGAACTTTTCAGATGCTATGACAAGCTTCCTTGTTCATGTCATTGTTGCAGGCCCGAGGGAGGATATTTCATGATGGAGCTCATGGCTCACAGCCACCATGACTAGGTCAGTGGGTCACTATATGCACAAGGTCTATCTCTCTCTGTCTCTCTCTCTCTCTCTGTCTCTCTCTCTCTTCTCTTTCTCTCTTTGACACACATTAATAAACAATGGTGTCGACAGCGCCAGGAAAAAAAGGGAAAACCACCGGACTGACCCGACTCTTCCTAGAAATCGATGGTGTGGTTGTGAGAAACTTGTCTGTTGTTGAAAAGTTGGTTAAACGTACAGGAAGTTTCAAGAGCAGTCGACTTCTGAGGAAAATGGCCACCATTCAAAACTTTTAAAAAACGTTTAGCATCATGTAATTGAAAATTAATTGTAATCATTAACTTAAAGTGTCTAATACTAGAGTATTTTCAATGAGTGCAATAGTTCAGGTATAACAAAAACTGTAAAAGAACACACACCAAAACAAAACATTTATCTTGCAGTGTGCTGTGTGTAAACTACAACCTAATTAATCTGTGTATGTCATGCTGACAATAACATGATAAATGTAACACGTGAAAGTGTGTGAAAGGAAGGGCTTTGTCTGTCGGGGCATTGTAAAGTGACTGCAGGGTCACAGCAGCGACAGTTAATGGGCAGATGGATGTAACAAATGTGACCTTTGGCCCGTGCAAACAGCGGCAGGCTGGAAATGAAGGCAGGCTTCCTGTCACCGCCCTTGTCAGGAGGAAATGTAGGAAATAGAGTTTATAACACACACACCACACTGCTGTACACATGGGACCCTCTCTACACCTGCTATGCAGCTCCAGAGTGTTAGACCCCAAAAGGTAGAAAGTTTCAATCACTTGACAAGTTGCTGCCCCTCAAATCAAAGACATTTTTTTTAAAGTCGAAGTCAGTAGGTAAGTGTAGGCAAATGTAAGGTAATCCAGGGGTTTAAGCAATGATTGACTTGTCACTGGGAATCAAAGTGATCATTTGCATATGAAATATAGTGTTATGGTGATATGCTGCTTTGAAAGAGCAGGATCTTTTATGATAATTTAGTTCATCTGGGCTGACATAATAATTAGGTTTTCAGGTGAAGTTATTGAATTAAGTTCAATGCAACTGAACTTCATTCCGCCAGGAAGATGTCAAAGAGAGCTGGACTTCAAAATTACAACCATCTTTCCTGTCTTACAGGGACATCTTGTGGCCACAACAGGTACACAAACTTTAAAATCCCAGACTCAATTACTTTGATTCAGTGTCACAAGTTGGAGGTTGGCCGCCCCAGGGGGGCTGTGAAACTTATCTGGGGAGGCTCAGTTTTACTTTAAAACTGTAATGTTTATAAAAGCATCAAATCAAACATGGCCAGTGTGTATTCACCAGTGACTTAAGTATTCCTATTAATTATTAAAGTAAAAGCAATAATACCACCCACTGTTACGTATCTTGCATTGAAAATTTGATTTAAGAAAGAGTGCAAAAGTAATGCAGATACATAATAATATAATAATGCAGAATGTCTCATTTCAGAGTAAAGTATATTATACTAAGTAGTATAAATATTGATGCATTAATGTGTTCATCGCTTCAGTGCTGCAGCAGATGAATATAGAACTAATTTCAAGTAGTTCTTCTGGGTTGCATGTGAATTTGTCCCCCAGGGATCAATAAAGTTTTATCTTAATATATAATAATACATCATGATTTATTTGTTGATTCTAATTCTTTCGTGATTAATCTGAACCTGCAAGTTATCAAATACCTGTGGTGCAGTAAGAAGTACAATATTTGCCTCTGGAATGTAGTTAAGTAGAAGTATGAAGTAGCAGAAAAGGAAAATACTCTGTAAAAGTACTTCCTTTACACCACTGGTATATAGTGTTAGGTTTGTAAAGCTGTCAGATAATTGTGGTGGAGTAGAAAGTGGCATGAAAGGAAAACACTCAAGTCAAGTACCTCATATGTATATCTAGTATGTCTAGTAAAGTACTTCAGTAAATGTACTTTGTTATAATCCATCACCATAAATATGAGAGGTGTACAAAATCTTTATCTTTATTTTAAAATGTTTATATTGTTGTACTTGCAATACTTGCTAACACCCTTTCCTATATTTTTCTGCTCCTCATGTTTATATTGTTGCACCAACATACCAAGACAAACTCTTTGTATGTAAACCTGCTTGATAAATAAACTTTATCGTGGTATGTTTGACTGAGGGTGCAGCGCCCCCGCAGGCTGAGCTCGGTACTGCACCGAGCAGCGGCAGGAGGTGTGTGGCAGTAGCAGCCCGCTAACGACGCCTTCAGCTCAGCGGAGCAACCCCAGTGTGTGTTGGTGTTCAATAAAACAGGTGGGGTGCGACATTTAAAACAACACTGGATTTTTTTTCTGTTCGGCTCATTTTCATGTTTTCTGAGTGTGCGTGCGAGGCTGCGACACGCGCTGTTCCCAACGTCTGTGCAGACTAGCTAACCGAAGCTAGGCTAAGCTAAGCTAGGCTAGGCCCGGGCTGCATGCGCTACCGGGCCGATGCGTATGCTATCAAACTCCTAGATAACTTTGAAAACGTCAGTGTCTCTTCTCCTGGTCTACCTAAAAGTGATATAAGAGTTGCACAAATGATATCATATAAATGAACCAACTGAACTATAGATGAGTATTGCTGTGGTGTGAAGCTTTGACAGCGATAATAGTAGATAGTTAGCTGGTTAGCTTTTTGGCTACCAGCGGTCTGATGCTAATATAACGTGACTGTATTAAAAAAAACAAACATTTAATGGTGCCTGTGATCAAACCGTGAGACAATTTACCTGATAAAATCGCACAATAACATGATTGCGTCATTTGATTATATGCTAAAGTAAATATTATAAAATGTGGAAGTTACTTACTCTGATAAAGTGATTATAGGACATTTGCAGTAATGTGCAGAAATGTAGAAGTTTTTATTTTGTTTAGTGTGTTGGCTTAAATTCCTTCCTAAATGACTTTCCTCTGCAATACCAGATAGTGTTTGATAGTGGCTAGCACAAGTGAGTGAATAAAAACAATAATATATTTATAATTAGGGATGAAATATATTTTCTTTGTTTTATGGAAGCCCATTTCTGCTAATGTGATGAAAACAAAGAGCTCCTGTATGTCATTATAATGAGAAACTTACTCAAAATATTGATTTAGTGTCTTTGAAATAATGAAAAGCTTCTCAAATTAAGTACAAAGTATCTAAGAATTATTTTCATATACTAAGCTGTTTACTTTTTTAGTTTTTTAATATAAAGACAAAACAGACAAACATTTTTTGTTTTCATCACATTGGCAGAAATGGGCTTCCAGAGTATTTAGGGCTGAGTGATGAAGAAAGGATATCAGTCAGTATATGAAAATAATTAAAAGACTCTCCTCTATATCAATAAATATGTACTATATACATCCATGACACAAGGGTAAAATCATCTTTTGTTATCTTGTTAAAATTTTATTACACAGTTGGTGACAAATTAAGGAAAAAAAAATATCTTTGACCTTTATTGCCTCTGTTAGTTGTGGGAGACGCTTTGCTGGCATAATTTTGGTCCATTTGACCCCTCAGAGTGAAGGGTCACTGCAAATTAGTGCTCCTCCTGGATGACAATGGGAGGGGGGGTTCACCCATCCATATTTACAGGTAGTTCATATATTATAGAAGAGATCTAAGTGCTTTTTATTGTTTGTTTACATCAACTGCGATCTACGATATTAATAATATTGTAATGTATATGTAAAATACATAAAAAAAACATCCATATTAATACCAGAGACAAGAGTGTGTATATTTCTCACCCACTGTTTTCAGTAATGTGTAAGATTAAGAGTTGCTGTTTGTGCCCTAGGTAAATATAGAACTGAGGCTCTGCATTGTGCTCTCAGGTGTATTGATTGTGGTTCAAGATTTATTATTGTGGGGTGAGATAACTGCCTTAAACAGAAATGTTTAAAATATTTATTAAAATGAAATGATGATGCAAGCCAGATGTTATGGTACAGTAATTTCTCAGGAGAGCTCTTTCTGTGCAGCTTGTGCCAGTTGATTAGCTATTTTTCAAAAACATTCTTTTGTACTTCTGTCTCTTCCATCTTTGTCCTGTATTTTCTCACATACTTTTATGCTCTCTGTTTCTCCTCTTTCCCATTTTTCCGCCTTCTTTTGCCCCTCTGCAGCAGCCGTGCCCCGCCGCGCCCCCACCCCCAGCGGAGCCGTCATGTGGCAGGAGGCCCGCAAACATGAGCGCAAGCTCCGAGGCATGATGGTAGATTACAAACGCCGAGGAGAGCGCCGGCGAGAGTACTACGAGAAGATAGTAAGAGAACTTTGTCATCTTGCTGATCAACAGAGATACCTCAACATTATTTGTGCCACAGTGTAGCTCAGTGTCAGCAGTGTGAGCTTTTAATAAATGTATATTATTTTAAACTTTTTAGTTTAAAAATAATAATAATTTAGTTTTATGAATAACTGGATGTTTTTCCTCACTGTCTGTGGGTATACTTTGTGTTCTGAAAAATTAATCCATTGTTTGTTTTTTATGATTGTTCTGTGGTGTTTCCTCAAATGTTTAATAGTTTCTGTGATAATATTATGTTCTCCATTTATATGTGCTGATAAAATATGGTTTTGACTAGATGTAGGCAACAGAAACTGTCCATCTTATGAGAGACAGCTATTCTAAGGGTGTAGGCATTGTGCACCACCCCCATCTCTTCTTACTCTGATGAAGACATGCTCACTTCACAAGACACCATGCCTAAATTGTGCTTCTGGTTAAAATGGAGGATGAAGCTGAGCAGTTAAATAGCAGTGCAGTAGTATATAATTCACAATTTAGTTTGTTGTTTTATTTAGTTCAGTATAAGATGCCGTCTTATCGTCTTTTAAATGCCTCTTGTTTTCTCTCTACAGAAAAAAGATCCAGCTCAGTTTCTTCAGGTTCATGGCCGAGCCTACAAGATTCATCTGGATCCCGCTGTGGCACTGGCTGCAGAGAGCCCCATCAACATGTGAGGAAACACACACACACACACACACACACACACCTAAATACAAGACATCACACACGCCAGAACACAGTGTTTATGCACACCTTGCTTGCCGATCAGATTACACCACTTTATCTTGTTTTGTTAAAAGGATGCCATGGCAAGGAGATGCAAACAACATGATCGACAGGTTTGATGTAAGGGCTCATCTGGACTACATCCCCACCTACACGCCTCCACTGCTCAGCACATCGTAAGTCTTAACATGACCTGCCCCCACATTTAACCCCAGAGTCTGTCTAATATGAATATTTTATGATGTTTCATTTTTAACTTTAACATACAGTAATGTTATAAGAAAGAGTGTTTTTAGTATTAAACAGAGTTTAGTGTATGTTTGCGTATGTTTACTATGTAAAATGGGGAAGGAACTTTTTTCATGTCTGAAGTGCATCACATGAAATGTAAATGAACTGCGTTGCATAGTATGCAAACAATCATTTGCTTAGCTTAGCAGGAACCAAGTCTTGGTCAGTACATGAAATATGGATGTCTGTAGCCATTAGCCATTATCTCTGCTTATCACAGCAGCAGCTCTTATCTTGTTTTACAGTTTATTCCCTCATGTTGAATAGCATGTAATCTGCTGTCTCTGTGCACATATAATATATTGTGTGACAGCGTGTGGACTGGTTACCACATCCCACTTCGCCCTCGTCCCTCTCGCCTGTGAAGGTTAAGCCTTTACGGAATAGAGTTATGTAACTCTGGCTCTGTTTAAATAGCCAAAGGAAAAAACTTCAAGTCAAGTTTTTTTTTTTTTTTTTTGAAGAAAAAAAAAGTCTTGTGATGAGAATGCTGACAAATTATTGAATGCATTTGCATATTATTAGTATATTAAAAAACACTTTTAATAAGCAATTGAACAGATCATTGATGAGATTATCTTATTACTTTCTATTCGAAAAAGTATAACCTGCTCTTTGTCTGATACAGAACGCCAGAGCAGGAGATGGAGGAGAGGAAGTGCAATTACGAGCGCTATAGAGGTCTCGTGCAGAATGACTTTGCCAACAGTGAGTATCAAACTTTACAGTTGATGATCTTTCAAGTAAAAGATGAATTTCACTCAGTTCTCAGAAGCTACATCAGCAGTGAGTAATACATTACATAAACACTGTCAAGCAGCTGTTGATACATTTCACCAATGCACAGTGCTGCAGATGTGTTCTTAATGTGACTATAACAGTGTGTTAAGCTACCCTGAGGGTATATTTTGCAGTTGCGTTGTGTTCCTAAACTCCCTGCTGTCCTCCCACAGTCTCGGAGGAGCAGTGTTTATACCAGATCTACCTGGATGAGCTCTATGGTGGCCTGCAGAAGCCAAATGAGGACGAGAAGAAAAAGTATGTCATTTAAATGTTTAAGTGGTTGTTTCATCCTCACTTTGCATTTAAATCCATGGTGCTTAGTTTGTTTGCTCACTGGAGCATCTAAGGTCATTTTGTATTTATGAATGCTTCTTCCCATTGTGCAGACTGGCTGAGAAAAAGGCCACCATTGGTTACACCTACGAAGACAGCACTGTGACAGAACCCGAGCCCCAGTCAGATAAAGAAGAAGATAATTCAGAGAACAGTGAATCTGAAGAGGACGAGGGCATCCCTGATATTGGTGAGGAAAGGGGGTTTGCACCAATGAGATTTACACATTAGGAGAATTTAAAACTTAAGAAACAAGAAAAAGCTGTGAAGCTGAAGCACCATTAGAGCAAAAATGTAACAAATTCTGCATATGGGCATTCGTTTGAAGTAAGAACATATCTGGATTAATGAGTGCAGAAATAATTATCCAGTCAAGCATGACAACTTCACTTTACACCTACCTACCTGCTGTGAACTGAAGACCTGTTCTGAAAAAACAGATCCTCTCTGCAAATATTTGTCGGAGGAGTATGAGGGTAAAATTTGGACATGTTGTGTTAAAAAGATCTGTCATGTTGTTTCTCTGTGTGTGTGTGTACAGATGTGGAGGTTGACGTTGATGAACTGAACCAGGAACAAGTGTTGGACCTAAACAAAATAGCAACCCCATATGGAATGGCTGAAGGAGACTTTGTTAGGTAACATCTCAGTGATTATATCATCCTGTCTCAGAGGTGAAATGTAGAAAAAGCAAAAATAGTAAAAATAAAATGTAGCAAAAATACTGGTAGAAGAATACACCTACTGGCTCTGCTGTGCGCTTTTCAGTTCTCAGCTGGTATTATTGTCTTCTCTAATGATATAAACATAGTCCTGCAGAGAACTTAACAATAATTATTTTATCCTAGCACTTTCTGTGTAGCCACAATCATATTTGTCTCATGTCCCCTTGACAACTCCATGTCAGAGTTGATTTTTGAGGAAAATGTTTCTTCATTGCAATGAACATGGACAGTGTAACCTATTCAAAAATCAGTGGATGCATTCAAGAACTCTGGAAAGTTGTTTGCTCTCTTGAAGATTTAGCTGATGTTTAATATTTACACAAGAATGAAGGAATGTTTCACCCAAAAACAGCTGTATGGCTCTCTTGTACTTGTGGGGATTAAATAGTTAAACATATTTTCTCATTAAGATATAATCAGCTGGTAGTACATTCTCTACTGTTTTTGTTGACATAATGATAGTGTTTATTGTAACACTGTTGTTAATGTGATACCTGTTTATCAGGATGTTGAGGAAAGACAAAGAGGAAGTGGAGGCCATCAAACATGCCAAGGCTCTGGAGGCAGAGAAAGCCATGTACTCTGTAAGATAACATCCACTGGGGAATTTGTGTGTGTGCGGGGTGTGATTTTTACATGCTTCTCTTTAAGTGACACGTTTGATTGTCTCAGGGCCGGCGGTCTCGCAGACAGAGGCGAGAGTTCAGAGAGAAGAGGCTAAAAGGAAGACAGATTAGTCCGCCAAGGTAATTTCATGTTTTATTGTTTCCCTCCCCATTTACAATCTGTTTAAAACTTGTTTAACTTCCATCCTCATCCTCCTCTATTTCAGCTATGCCAGGAGAGACAGCCCAACATACGATCCCTATAAACGGTGAGTTGGCTATTTTGTCGTTTTTCTTTCTTAAATTCCTGACTTTTTTTGTGTGAGTGTATATGTCTGAACTTTATTTGTTTATTTATTTATTTTTCCCCTCTCTCAGGCCAGAGTCAGAGTCAAGCTCTGAGTCACGGTCACGCTCTCGTTCTCCTGGTCCAGAGAAGATCACCTTCATCACCAGCTTCGGAGGCAGCGATGATGAAGCTGCAGCAGCAACACAAGCAGCCGCTCCTCACTCTGGCCACGCCCCCTCCAACTTGCAGCACCCTGCAGGTCATAGCAGGGGCTCCCGGTCGGTAACTTTCCATCTTCCTGGCTTTTCATTGGTTATTTTCCTCTCGCAGTCAATTTGTTGTCTGTTGAAATAACCACAGCAATTGAGGCAGAAAGATGACAGATTTTTGTGGTAGGTGAGGTTAATCAGTTAACCAAAATGTATTAAGAGTTGCTGTTAACTAACAAAACAACACTCTGCATGTGCATAGAGGAAATGGGTGTGATTGGACAGTTTTCTCTAGGCCTTTATGACAGAACATTTGACAGTAAGAGTCTTTAAAGACAAGACAGACTAGGTGCTGGGCTGGTGCTGTTATTAAAACAGCGTGTCTCTGTTTGTACAGGAGACGAAGGTCCTCCTCCAGTCGCTCCCCATCCTCCTCCTCCCGCTCCTCATCGCGGTCCTCCTCTCGCTCTTCTTCCCGTTCGCGCCGTGCCCGACGTGGACGCGGGGGAAGGGATGGGCGGCGATCCCGGACCAGATCGCGGTCGAGACGGCGTTCCAGATCTCACTCCAGGGGTAGAGGGGGGAACGGAGGGGCCGGATCCTGGAGGAGACATGACCGGACACGATCACGGTCCAACGGCCGAGACAGAGAGCGAGAGAGGGACAGGGACAGAGACAGAGACCGGGACAGGAGACGATACTCAGCACGCAGACGAACAAGGTGAGACTCCCCAATGCCTCCGAGCAGTGCACTACCTCTACAGCATACATGGCATTGACCCAAGGTCTCTTTTCGCTGTCTGTCAGGTCCCGTTCCAGTTCACGGCAAGGGGGCGGTTCAAGGCGAGGGGGTCGGAGCAGTGGAGGCCACCGGCGGGGAGACAGCGACAGCCGCAGTCCCTCTCAGTCCCCCAGTCGAGCTAACCACAGTCCCTCCCCTGCTCACAGAGGAGCCCAGCCCTCTACCACCACCGTCTCTGACAAGCTAAGAAAGTAAGAAGACCCCTGTAAACACTGAAGCAGAGACGCTGTCAGTGATGTAGAGAAATATTTTACAGTCCTCAAGAGGCCTCCACTCAAAGATTTAATTGTTTTCTTGCAGGTCATCTTTCTATCTTTTTTCTTAATTTCTTCAAATCTCCACTCGGACACAGTGATAAACTGATGAGAATTTAAAATTGAAATCACAATCACAAAGTGCAATATCCAAATTAAATTTTTTAATAAAGGTAAAATGTGTCAAAATACACCATTGTGAATGAAGCATTGTGGTGTTACAGAGATACCCCGGCCTACAAAAAAAGTCAGTGTGTGTGTGTGTGTGTGTGTGTGAAATGAAATTCAAAAATTCCCAGTAGTTAAAATACCTCAAACATGTTTCTATTCAAGAATGCATACACTAATTATGACAAAATATCAAGCAAATATCCAATAGATTAAATGATGAGCTTTCCTGACATCTTTTTTTTGGTCCTTGTATGAGTCCACCCTCTTCACTTCCTCCTCCTGGATCACAGATATGGATGTAAATTGTGACATGACTGGTTGGCAAAGGCATACAACAGTTCTAGTTGAAGCTGTTAAGGGTGTCTTAGTCTTTAAATTATGGAAAGGTGCAGTTGTAAAGGATTAAGCTGATGGTACAACTCAGGCATTAAGCAGTTTCTGTAAGAATAAACGTTTGGACAGCCATCCCAGCAATTAGATGTTATTAAGCCATCAGAGTCATTTAAGTTTTTCTGATTAAACAAGATGTCTTCATCATTCCAGTTAAGTGTCTTCTCTTTTCCTCTCTTCAGGCCTGATACTCCGGGTGGTAAAGAGACGGGAGCTGCCAAAGTCAGTAAGAATTTGATCTAGCTGGGTTTCTTGCTAAAGCCTACGCCTCCCTCATCCCTGACAGGCTGACATGGTTGTCCACCAGACTGGGATGTAGAAGCCATTCTTGCCCTCAGAAAATAAAATGATGTGATTTTTTTCTTTTCTTTTTTTTTTTTTCTTTTTTCTTTTTCCCTCCCACAAAGTGGACATACACTGCAGCCAAAGCCCTTTGTCTGTTTTTTCAGTTGCCATTGCAGCGTTCTTCACCTTCTCTGTGTTTTACTGAGAAGAACATGAACTGAAAAATAAGACTGAATTAATGCTGCCATCTCTCTGTGGAGTGAACATTAAGGCACCCTTTTGAAGTCATTATTGTCTTGCTCATGCTTTCAGTCTGGGTTTTGCATGCATGTGTATATATACATGTGGGTGAGAGAGTGCAGCATCATTTATATCTGTTGTAGCAGTACATCGCATATCAGTGACCCTTAGAGGAAGACGTAGTTACAACTTGTGAATCAGTATTGGCCAAGTGATCATAATAGTGACAGCAGGGTTTTGATTAATCTTTAATGAAACACAACATGGGTGTGCTCTGGACAGCCATATTCGGGCTTGTTTTAACAAGCAGCAGAGCATGCTCTTACTCTTGAAAGGAAATACTTTATGTCCCAGTTTCAGATTAGACTTGAGATGAGTATTAAAGGAGAAGTTTGACATTTTGGGAAATAACATTTCCTGTCTTTCAGAAAGTTAGACGAGAATATACGACTCTGTTGTCGTGCGGAAATATAAAGCTACTTGAATTAGCGGGTTAGCTCAGACTGGAAACAGCTAGCCTGCCTTTGTCCAAAGGTAATAAAATCCGCCTTCTAGCACCTCTTAAAGCTCACTAATTAACATGTGTCTTGTTTGTTTAAACCGTACAAAACACAAAAGTGTGAAGGGATCTATTTCTCGATTGAATGAACAAGAGATAACGTGTTAATTTGTGAGAAGGTGCTAGAAGATGGATTTTGCTACATTTGGACCGCTCCCAGAAGCTTGATGTATTCGGCAAACAGACAAAAGAGTAGATAATCATATTTTTACAAAATGTCAAACATTTCCTTTTTATATTCTAACATTCTGGACAGTTCGCTGTCCTGAACCAGCTCCTTGTCTCACTGAATTTCCCACAAAAGAAGAAAAGGATTGAATATCCTCCAACAGTCAAACAGACAGATGGAGTGGAAGTTATTATCTCCTTTTCTGTTAGACTCGCCTGCAGTGTTGTGACCCGCAGTTTTTCTTGCCTGGCCAGGTTTAAACGGCCCAGCGATGGGTGTGTCTCTGACAAAATTCCACTGGCTCTTTCTAAACTTTATGAGCTCACCGGACCTGAACTTGCCCTTCTTTCAATTTCCAACTCTCTCTTTGTCTTCTTCTTTTTCTTCTCCTTCTTCTCCGTCTTCTGCTTCCCTTTTATTCCTCTGACAGTGTTCATACATATATATTATGTAAAGGTTTGTGTGAACGGATCCTGTCCTGCTTCTAAACAATCCTGCAGCAGCTGCAATCCACAGCAGCAGTCTACCTCTGTCCACACACACATACAGACACACTGACTCACCTGGTCAGCCAATAATATCCCACATACTTGTTGACTCTACAAACATCAGATATAATTAATTAATGTGTTTTTTTTTTCCACCAGCTACTGTACATAAAGGTGATAATACTGAAATTGTCTAACAACACATTGCCTTTCATCGCTCTCACACTCACACACACTCACACACACCCTTTTGTCAGACTGTGAAAGGATGTGCTAATACATCTGTGTCACCTGCAGCCCAAGATGACCCCACAGGAGCGGCTGAAGCTACGAATGCAGAAGGCGCTCAACAAGCAGTGTGAGTACAACTGTTTGTAAACATGTCAAGGTTGATCAGTCGTGTATTTAGTCACATTATGCAAATGATAAAGGAAATAAAACTGAGAGGTTGTTGTTGTTATTCCCCCTCTCAATTTCCTGTGGTTTTTCCTGTCTTGCAGCCAAGGCGGATAAAAAAGCAGCTCAGGTGAAGATCCAGCAGCAGGAACACAAACGACAGGTGTGTGTGTTTGTGTGTGTGTCTGTCTGTCTGTCTGTCTACATACAGTAACATGCTGCATCTCCCCTCATTACCGTGTGTTTCTTTTACAGGAACGAGAAGGAGAGCTACGAGCCATGGCACGCAAAATACGCATGAAGTAAGAGTCTTTGTGTGTGTTAGTGGCCTGTTTGGTATTTGTGTGTTGCAATTGTCTGACCCACACCTCTACGTTTAGGGAGCGTGAAAGACGTGAGAAAGAGAGGGATGAATGGGAAAGACAGTACGGGCGACAGAGCCACTCGCCTTCTCCCTCCAAATATGGTAAGACTTAAGGTTTCTGATCCCAAACAGACATGTGGATCTAATGTAGTAGTAATAATAATAATAATTTACTTTATTGAGTGTGGTTACTTCTGTTTGAGTATGCAGGCCTACACAAAGTATTTGATGAGCTAAGCCTCCGTCTGATTTACTGGTGTCAGTTTGTGCTCTGACAGTTTTATAGATGTTGTGCTGTCGTTCTGATCGTTGCTCTCCGTCCTCTTTCCCGCAGGCCGAGAGCACAGCTCATACAGAAGGTATGTGAGAAGCCGCAAGGATCTGCACAGCTCCGATGAAGCAGAATGAATTGTGGGATTTGTTCGGGTTGATGCACAACCATGATCTCAAAGGCTCATCACTGTGTCTTTTCTATGCTGCACTTTCAGCTGCTTGGCTTGTTCTTCACTCAGACTGCTAAATTAGTGTGTTGTGAGCAGGGCCAAGTCTAAGACTAAGAACAAAGAACAAAAATATTCCAATACAAGTTAAATAGCCTGAAGTCAAACAAAGCGGCAATACATTTTTCCCCAGAACAAAACCTGCTACCAGTTTGAACTTAAATATTTCCATTTATATATTTTATGTAAAAGCTTTAGAAATGTTTTGTTTTTAGGTTCAAGTCCAGTCTCATGAGTAGCCGACCGGATGAATGCCAATTTATGATTTATGAGAATCTGATCACGATGTATTAGCTGATATTTGATCTATTAAAAAAAAAAAAAAAAAAAAACTTAAAAATGACCAAATCCTTTACACGATTAAACCAGAATTTAAACATACATGAATAAAATTAGGCTATTTTTTAAAAAAATATGCAACAATAATATAAGAAACAAACACTTCGGGGATTTTCAGTGTTTATCTACTGAATGAATTTGACAGGTGAAAAATAAATTTGTTAGTGGACAAACTGATGAAAACACAGTTCCTGATTGAAACACGTCTTTGTCTTTCTTGCGCTGCAGTTTCTGACAAAAATTTCATGTTATGACATATTGATCCAGCAGACTGATTTGTCTGCTCAGGTAAACAAGATCGCAACTTAAATGAAAGTTACGGTTTAAGTTAAGACTTAAGTAGTTTATACTTATTCAGACTGGCCAGTAAATCATTTTTAATCATATATAAATGAAAGGTCTGTCCAACCACCAAAATGTGAGATGCAGAATTTGAAGCTGCCGTTGCTCCAAAAGAGAAAAGAGAGAGACTGAACAACTCAGTCTGTGTTATTGATGTTAAATGGTGCTGCTAAACACTTGATCACACCAGTAAAACTCCTAAAACTGGAGCAAAGCCAGGCTTTTAAAATAAGCTGCATGTTAACTTGCACACTTTCTTAATAATGTTTGACAGATCTTTTCTGCTCTCACCTCAATACTGATTAATTTTTTCATTTCGTGCAGGAGATCTCGGTCGCGGTCTCGATCACGGAGTCCATATTACCGATACTAACGTGGAAAACGTGGACGCGTCCTACAGAACATACTGTCCAACGATTACATGGAAATATGAAGAGATGGACTGACTCTCCGCCAATAAACTGACTCTCAAATCTACACCTGAACACTATGTTCTCCGGCTCGCTGTCTCAACAGAATATAACATTTTGACTGTGATTTCTATAGATTCATTAATTACACAGATTGGTTTAATCTGCCGTTTTCAGTTCTGCTTCATCTTGTAAAGAGACTGAATGTTTATTAAATGAGTTTCCTCTGCATGCTCCATTTTTTTCCCTCTTCTGCCTGAACAGTGCTTCTTTAACATGGACTCGTCTGGAGATTGTCAAAGTCCATAATACAAAGCAATATTTCGCCTCATACCTCTTCATCATGTGATCTTTTCCTTTCCTCCACTATGAAATGTTCACACTAAAGACCATTTTAAACCACTTTAATGAGCTGATGTACAGGATATTTATACACATCTATATAAAACCTCTGTATGAAATCAGATGTCAACAAAGTTCATGTTTGAATTCAGTCGATCGCTCTTTTTATACTCTGTCCTCTGCCAACCGGTTAACAGCAGCAAATAACCTTTTGTTCTCAGTGATGTGGAATGTGAAATACAGAACAAATAAAACAGTCTTTGAAATTATGTGGTTGGTTTGTGTTGTTCTGTCATTGCTGTTTTTACATGATGCACACAGAAATTCTGCATATATCAGTATTTCTCTCAGGACTGGATTCACGTTATTTTTAGAGGATTTTTTTAAGAGTTGCAGGTTGTTGCTTTTATCAGGAGGTGGCGACAAATCTCAGTATTACCGCTGAAGATGCTTCGCTGCAGCTTCTCGTCCTTCTGTAACTTTTGAGGCAGGGATGTTTGCTGTATTTTTTTTTTTTCCTTTTTGGCTGTATTGCAGCTCTGACAGCTGCTCACCGTGAAAAGGAGAAATGAATGTTGCTCTGGCTCTTGTTTTGGAGACACCTGTGGGAAACCAAAGAGGCAGTTCCTCGGAGCTGCTGAGGAGGAACTTAATGTTCATTTCCAGTATCGGATGTGAAAACCTTGATTGAAACAACGAAGCGTGGATAAAACCAAAGAGTGTGTGTGTGAAAAAGACCTAAAGGTGACAGGAAAGTGTGTTTACAGAGTGTGTTACCGGAGGAGGGCGGGGTCAGGGTCGTAGGAGCGGGGCGGGCGGTGCTTAGAGTCGCCCATGCCCCCTTTTGCCCTCCGCTCGCTGCGGGGGAAGACGCGTGAACTTGAACGCAGCCTTCACAGCTCGGTGCGAGTCCAGAGACCAGCCGGTCCTCCCAGTCCGTCCCCGCCGCCCGGGTTTCGGTCAGCTTAGTGGAGAAGGAGCCACCTGTACGGATTTTTTTTTTTGAGGGTTTGTTTATTTATTTTTTTAATTTCCCAGGGACCCAGAAAGGTGCCAAACGCTCGACGCGATGTCCAGGCGCAAACTTGGGAGCAGACCGCAGCACCTGAGCGCGATTCAAGGTAAGAGGGCACGGCGAGCTGCTGTGGGCGGAGGTGACTTTTGTCGTTGTTGTTGTTTAGAAAGTCACAAACACATTTCAGGTCACACTTTGCGTCTCACCGTCAAACTGCGCGCACGGCTTTGGATGCGCGCTGGCACCGTCTACCAAACGATGGACGGGCGCGTCGTTCATTTACATTTCCGAGCCTGTCAGACTGTTTTCAGGAGGATTCAAAGTATCTTTATGTCTACACCGACCTTAGTGCCGCTGTGGCTGTGTGTTATATCACTCGTGCGGACAAATATTGAAATAAGAGCTCATATTTTCCCTGTCATGTTTGTCCTGATGTGTCCCGGTGCTGCAGCGCTTCAGAGAGGACGGACCGGTTTGTTGGCACGCTGCTTTCAGAGGCTACAGGTCCGAACACGATTATTAATATTTCCAGGTTAGACGGTGAGCAAGTTTCAGGGTCGGTCTCTTGGACAGTTTCCCTCCATTAGAAACTGGGGTCCACCTTGCACCCTCCCATCTCTCTCTTTCTCACGCACACATACACACGCACGCACGCACACATTTGGACAATTAAAACAATAAAAGTGTTAAATAGATCCCACCCAGGTTGGTCAAACATAAAGACACCCGCTCAGCTCGCAAACACACATGTGATGTTGGTAAGGAAATATGAGAGAAACTTCAACATTTGTTTTTTACAGTTCTCTACTGGAGGCCAGTGGTGCGTGCGTGTCTGGTATGACCACAGGCCCTGACTCAACCCTGTGTGTGTGTGTGTGTGTGTGTGTGACCTTGCAAGTCTGCACAAACAGCGCAGCCCTGAAACAGGAAAGGTGACATTTTTTCAGAAACAACTGGCGAGATCCGACTTCAGACTGTACTGTCTGTACCTGTCCTGTATGCTAGCCGGCCTAGCCCGGGCAGGTGGATCCACTGGAGGCATCAAGGTGTGCCTGTGACCACGTTGAGCAATAGTCTACTGACCCCCCCCCCCTCCTCCTCCTCCACCTCCACCTCAAAGAGCTCCACCTGGGAGACTTTCTCAAGAAAAGAGGTTTGGTTCAAGTTGTGTCCAGTGCTTCAAGGCTGCTGCAGACTAAGTTCATTTCAAAGTGCTCCCTGCAAACCACACAAGATTTGAGTAAGATGAGGCAGTCCTGTACTGGCAGGGGCTGCTCTTATCTCGAACACCTTCAGTCATGTTTTTTTTTTTTTTTTCTTTTATTGCAATCCACTTCCTGTTGAGAAACTCCCTCTGCCTGTGGCTGGCAGGCCGAGTTGTAGTGTGTGAGTGAAAGATGACGGCTTTGGCCCTAATGTTGTATTTTCAAGCCCTTAATTCTTCCTCCTGTCAAGACATGGTGATTGTCACGTTGGTCGTCGGGTGTTGAGGTTGCTGCTGAGATGGACAGTTGCTCTCTCTCTCTCTCTCACTCTTTGCAGCCTCAGTCAGAGCAAGCTGAACTGTTTTGGTTGGGTTAAAGGAAGTGGTCAGTATTGGCTGAGGAGATTGGCCTCATTGCTTTATCGCATACAACTGAAACTAGCACTTTCAATCAACACGGCCGTTTTGTTGTTCCACTGAGGTCTAACAGCATTTGTGCTACTTGGTCGTCGTTAATTTGCGAGCGTGCAGTCAAAGACTCCTGAGCAAGACGATCCAAATTAACCGGCACTCTTTCTGGAGGAAGCACATTTAGATAATTTGAGAGAAAGTGGGATGTCTGAGATACTGTCAAAGATACTCAGCTTTAGTACTGATTTCTCTTTCTTTATTTGGAGATATAACTAAAGGTTTATGATAAAGTGAAGTGTGAGTGAAAACCCTGCTATGGATCTTTTCACAGACCCTGTCACCTGTCTACACTTAATTGCTTTACACCCAAAAACTGCAGAAAGACAGCTGGATTTAAAGGAATTGCCTCAGTTAATCTACTGATCATTTTTTCCAATGAATTGCTTGGTGTCTAAAATGTCAGAAAAGTGTGAAAAATGGCTGTTGCAATTTCCCAGAGTCCGAGACTTCTTTTGTTTGACCAACAGCCGAGACCACGAAGGTATTCACTTTACTGTCACTGCAGACCAAGAAAACCTGATGATGCTCACATTTGAGAAACCGTAACCTCTGAATTTTTGCTTGAAAATTATTTAAATGATTCATTTTCTCAATCAACTAACCAATTAATCATTGCATCTTTATGAAAAACATTATTTTCAATACAAGGGGCATCAGTGTTTAACTCCCTGTGTTTTTATTCACTGATCACACCATGTTTCTGCTCTTTATCATGTTCTGATCATTTTCAAATGTTGAAAGTAAATAAATGTCATCTCTCTTAGTAACTGAACTTTGCTTGTCTTGTTTCCCAGATGCCACTGACATGGTGGATGGTACCAGTTCACCAGAGGACCAGCCTCCTCCTCCTCCTCCTCCTCCTCCTCCTCCTGCTCAGCAGCTCCAGGCTCCCGACGAGGGTCGCGACCTCCTGACCTGCGGACAGTGTAGCCGGGCCTTCCCCCTTGCCCACATCCTGGCGTTCATACAGCACAAACAGGGCAGCTGCCGCTCTCGAAATCAGGCCCCAAGCGCCAACGCCACGCCCCCCTCACCTGCCAACCGAGCACAGCAGCGGGTCGCGGCCAGCTCCGAGCTAGGGCCCGGCTTCATCGAGCTGAGGAGAGGGGCGGCCAGGGAAAGGGCCTGGGGGGAGGAGCCTGGCGTGAAGGTGAAGGCGGAGCACAGCAAAGCAGGTGAGTGCTCGGAGAAGAAGAAGCAGAAAAACGAGGCAGGTTGCTAATTAGTGACTCTGTTTTGTTTTTGTTTTTTTTTTTTTTTTCAAATGTCCTCCTCTTCATTTAACAACTGCCCCCCCAACCCCCCTCCCTCCTGAGTCCTGCTCATTAGCTAGCCGTTGCCATTAGCAGACCTGCGTGAGTTAGTGACGCACAGGCTAATTGTGTGGAAAGGATAGGCGTCAGGAGCGTTCGGAGGGCACCGAGGATCCCCCGGGGGCCTCCACACTGAGCAACTGAGCTCCAGAGCTCCTTCCCATCTCCCTGACTGTCAGTCTCTGAGGTGGAGTGGCCAGGTAAACATGTTTCCTTCTCTCTGTCATCCACTACGCCCTGGACAACAGAGACTGCAGCCACGGCCTTTAAAAACCAGCATGAGCAGCATGGGCAGCATGTTTCAGCGTGTACAAGTCCATCCTGTCTCTGTCGGAGAGGCGTGTGATGGGCGTAGTGTTGCGCTGCGTTATGAAATGGTCAGACGATGGTGGATGTGAGGCTGCAGCTCTCCTCGCTGTCATGACACTGTAATGGAGGACGTTGCATCATGTGCAGCTCTCCCACTGTTCTGCCCCGGGCCGAGCCACCTGAGCTCATGGGAATCTCCTCCTTTTTTTCCCCTTCATCTTGTGCATCTTGTTCTTCCCCTTGTTTGCACATTTTCTGTGTCTTAAGTCATCCGTAAAGTGAATCACACATCAACACTGATTTTCCTTAAAGGTCTTTTTCTTCACGCCTTTTCTGCTGCTGCTCTTTTGTTGTTGTTGTTGTTTTTTTTTTTTCTTTTTTTTTTTTTTTTTTTTTTGTAGAGAGGCAGAGTGCGATGGCTGTGCCAAATATAATATGTCACGGTGGGGATCAATCAGCAAGTCATGAATTCTCATTAAAATTCTTTTGAAAAATTCTTCATTTCCACTGGCGAACAGTGTTTGAGATCGAGGGGAGTTAATATGGGGTTTTTTTTCCTGCAAAGGTCAGACACATTTGAAGGTCGCGCTGTATTTTGAAAGTGAGAAAGCAGTGTGTAGGATGTTGTAGATGATTGCAGATGGACAGAGCATCTTGCTACACACTCATAGTAGGTATGCCCCTTTGCATATTTTGAAACCGCCTCTCTTGTCATGTAGACACACGTTAGCAGTTCCTTCCTCTGTGTAACGCTCAGGGGACTGCTGCATGCACCATTTCCGTTTGTCCACAACCTCTTTTTTTTTTTTTTTTTTTTTTCTGTTTCAGTCTGTTTTTCATCTTTCGCCCGTCTCTCACTTACAGCCGGAGAACACACAAGTTTGGCAATTTGGCACACACAGGATTATACAACCTAACAACCTAAACACGTGCACGGGGGCGAGGGGGGGGCGGGAGCATGAAAGCTTGTGAATAATGAAAAAGAGGAAAAGTTTGGATTAAAGTTTTATTAGCAAATGTAGGTTGCACTTGTTTGGAGTTGTACTTTCACCCGGCATTTGGTGATTTAAGTTTGTGACGTGAAGTTCTTGCATGTTTAAGTAGCAAAGGACGGTTTTAATTGGACCTCTTACAGCCCTGTGAGCAATAGGAAGTCTCGCACTCGAGCTGTTTTGCGGGAGGGAAACGGAGCATCTGAAGCTTCTGAGATGACTGAAAGTGAAAGAGCAGTTATCCCACAACAGAACAGGCCCTCCATCTATTTTCTGTATTCAAGAGAGAAGCGGTGAGGATGGGGGAGAGAAAAGGGGGTAGAAAAGGGAGTGGGATGGATTACTGAAGAGCTGTGTGCATCTGTCTCATTCCTTTTTATTTATTCTCCTTGTTTGTTTTTTTTTTTCCTCATCTCCAACACAACCCCCCCCACCCTCTTATTTCTTCCCCCCATCTTCAACACACTTTCGCTTTGCCCTCTTTCAATTTCTCCCCCCCTCCACCCCTGTCCTCCTCCTCCTCTCTTTTCTCCTCCCTCTGCCTCCCAAGGGAAAAGAGATTCTGCCTGCTGCTCGTTAGTGCTCCCAGCCAATCTGCATTTTTAATTAGTAGTTATTGCTTCTGCTTAATATTCAAGTGCTACCCCGGGCCAAATGGGAATCCTTACAAAAAAAAAAAAAAAAAGCGAGGAGGAGCGAGAGGGGAGAGAGGGAAGGAGAGAGAAACCGGCTGGGTATTGTGTTTCACTCCAGGACCCCGAGACAAAAGCCCCCTCCGCCACCACCACCACCCCCACCCCCAGCCCCCTCAAGGAAAGATTTGGAAGGTTTTTGGGAGGGGGCGGAGGGGTGAGGAGAGTCGGGGTTGGAGGATGGGTCTCAAGTACAATCCAAAGGGGGTGACATATTTTCGTGGTGTCTCTTGGCCCCCCGTACTACATTATAATCTTTTTATCTCATTTTCTTTTTATCTCCTGAGCCCTGACCTACCTATCTCTCTCTCTCTCCTTCTCTCTCTTTTTTTTCCCTGCTCTCTCATTCTCCACCCTATTTTTAAAAGAAGTATCTCAACTTCTCCTGGGTTCCTCCCCGGGCTAGGTTAAAGGACACGAACACCAGCACTCCTCTCGTCTCCAGACAGAGGGGAGGGCGGGAGAAAAGGGGAAAAAGAGAAAGAAACAGTTGCTCTCTTTTCATCTTCACTCTCCCCCCCCCCAGTAAAATACAGAAGGATTTGACTTGAGGAAACATGAAAGAGGCTTATACCAGAGTCGGCTTTGAACCTCTCCAAAAAAGAAAAAAAAAAAGAACTGTTTTCCTCTTCAATTTGGGGATCTTCTCTCCAATTTTGATTTATGCAGAAAGGCCTCATTTGTCAAGCAGGCTGAGTCAGTGCCTGATTTGCATAAAGCGTTCGTTTTCTACGTTCTGCTAATTAGCAATTTGCAGCTTAATTGGAGAGTGGCTCTCGGTTAGGAGACAAAGCTATCCACATATAAAAATATCTCCAGATGAGCTACGTGGCTTGCATCTCCTTCGGCCTTGCAGCTTCTGGAGATCCATTTCTTTATATTCTGCTTTGGGTCGTACTTTTCCCACACACTTTTTCCTTGTTTTGTTCTTTCTGTTATTTCTCTTCATCACCTAACCCGTCTCCTCACCTTGTGTCCATTTGAGCCCATAGTCTGTCTGTCCTCCTCTTCTGGTAGAGTTGACTTTTATGATGTTCCTGTTCAGCTTTTGAGGGGGACATAGTTGATATGTTTTTATTAACAATGGCTCACATGACTTTTTGTATGTGAAAGAAGTCACTCATAGAGATGAAACCACAGATGGCTATCTCAACTCTTCAGTTCCCCTCAGCTCTATAGAGGTCTTTTAAACTTGTTGTTTTAATTGTGAACTGCAACTTTACTCTCATCTCTGTCATGGCATTGTTTTTGGTTAAGTTAACATTTAGCTGGTGCGCATATTGGAGAATTAAGCAGTTAGAGATTTTTACATTTCCTTCAGGAGTTAGTTGAGACCAAAATCAGAGCTGGAAGGGGAGTGAATATTAGACTTAAAGACATCAGGTGAACTCTAAATAAATATTAATTGCTTCATATCTACTGGTAACTAATTGTTGACAAGTTGGTCATACCAACTTTTAAAAATAGAAAAGATGTGGTATGTGGTGAAGATATTGCGGGTTTAATCTCTAAAGTTACCTAATTTGTTGAAGTTGTTTCAAATGGGCAAGAAAGACACATTTCAAACTTTCAAACAACCGTTAATAAAAATAAAAAACTCAGTTTTGTCCCTCTTTTTTTCCAGTGCCTGAGGAGCCCCCCTATTTCACCTGCCAGCAGTGTGAAGGTGTGTTTCCATCTGCATGGGCGCTCTTACAGCACGCTCAGCACACACACTCCTTCAGCATCTACCAAGAGGAGGAAGAGGAGGACACAGACATGAGAGGAGGAGGAGGAGGAGGAGCAGGGCTGCTTAAAGAGCACAAGACCGCTGCAGCCACACTGGACCCTCGCCACCTGAGCCAAGCTCTTGCCTCTGCCTTTCAGCCCTCCGCCCTGCGCCTCAGTCGCTCCCGTCAGACACACACCACCTCCTCGTCCAGTAACCTGCAGGCTCTGAACTTTTCGGTGCGGCTCAGGGAGCTCGCTGAAGGGAATAATAACACCACAGGCAGCACCCCTGCAGGCCTGGTGCTGTCTCCGTCCTCTTCTCCACCGGCAGCTTCTCCCTTTCCTCAGACGACCGCCCTCCAGGCTGATTTCCACTGCGAGCCATGTGACCAGAACTTCCAGTCCCTGCGCGCTCTGTCTGCCCACCGCCGGACTCACGCCTGCGACAGGCCCTATCACTGCGGAGTGTGCGGGCAGGCCTTCGCCCAGAGCGGCCAGCTGGCCCGACACATAAGGAGCCATCACAGAGAGGCTGGAGGTGGAGGAAGTGGGTATGAGTCGGTAGAGATGGTGGGGATGGAGGAGGATGTAGGGAGGCAGGGGATGAGGGGGAGATTTCGAATGCAGCCAGCTGGAATCATGGGAAAGGGAATGGATGTGAGAGCTCAGGGCCCCACTGAGCTAGACCTGACCCTGCCCAAACACCCATCCATAGCTTCAGGCCTGGTGCTGCTGACCTCGCAGGTGAGACCGTCAGACAGGGAGCTGCTGAGGCTGTACCAGCGCCAGAGAGAGGGGGGAGAGGGAGGGGAGGAAGAGGCAGAGGGGCAGGGGGAGCCTCCGCACACCTCACCCTGTGCCAGCCCATCTGAGGGCTCACTAGAGAGCGGGGAGACAGGGGGCAGCGGCGAGAGCGGCATCGCTAGTGGCAACTGCACGCCCAAACGGCCAGAGATGGGCGACAGGGTGCGGGGAGTCGGAGAGTGGGATACTGAAAGAGGGGAGATCATAGAGAGGGAGAAGGAGTGGAGCTCGGTCAAAGTAAGCGAGGCCGTGCAGGAGTGGCAAAGGGAGAACGAGTGGAGGAGTGTAGGAGGAGGTGTCAGCAGCGCGGGAAACAACAACAATACGACTGCAGGCTCAGCTGGCAAGAAGAAGAAAGATGAAGCCTGCGAGTTCTGTGGTAAGCAGTTCAGAAACAGCAGCAACCTGACCGTGCACCGCCGCAGCCACACAGGTGAGCGGCCCTACCGCTGTGGCCTCTGCAACTACGCCTGTGCCCAGAGCTCAAAGTTAACACGCCACATGAAGACCCACGGTGCCCAGGGAGCAAAGGCCTCCTTTTTGTGCCAGCTGTGCGCTGTGCCCTTTACCGTCTATGCCACTCTGGAGAAGCACCTGAAGAAAGTTCATGGCCTGAGCCACGCAAGCGTGGGTGCGTATGCACAGGCCAGCGCCGCAGACACTCTGGCTGCTATAAAAGCTGAAGAGGAAGCAGTTGTGGTGAAAATGGAGGAGGATGAAGCCAGTTTGGATCAGATAGATATGGTGAGCAAGATGCAGAGCGATGCGGTGAAAATCATGGAGGTGGAGGAGGGGCCAAGCCAAGCAGAGTACGCAAAGATCAGAGGGAGTCCAGCCATAGTGGGTGATCTCCCACCTGAGAGCAGTGCAGAAGTGAGCTTAGCTTTAGCTTCTGCGCCATGAGAGCTGCTCTCATTCACTAATTGACATTAAAATAGCACTGTATAGGATTTAACCCACCCAATCAAATAAAAAGGACTCGCCCCATCATTGAACTGACAGTCAAGTTAAACTGGAATCTAGTTTAAAAAAAGAAGCTGCAGCGCTGTGGAAAGCAGCAGGCAGTCCCCATCCTCCCTGTCAGCACTGAGGCACGCAGCAACCACGTTGTTCATGATTGTATGCAAAGCTGCTGGTTGAAACTAAGTGCCTACAGTGTTTTAGACCACAGAGCAAAAACAAGGCCATGACATTCAGCGGGGAGATTACCAGAGCTCTTGAACAGGAAGTGAACCGCCACAGGAAACTGATCACCATGCTGCAGTGCAGGATGCAAAAGACGAGTGATTTATCTCTCTGGTGACCCACTGGACAGGTGGAGATTAACTGTCAGATGATATAGAGAAGGGATTATGTTGAATAATGTTAATTTAAAAAAAGCATAGCAATAGAACGGTGTTAATATATTTTCAGCATGAGCCGATGGAAAGGTGGTATTGGGCTACCTAGCTGTTGCTGGTTTTCTTTCGAGAAGGCCTTTTAAAGACTAAAGAACAGACACAGGGAGTGAAATGAATCCAAACACTGTCTGCCTGCAGTTTCTCAGACTCTTCTTTTTAAAGGCACTCGGTTGTCACAACACTTGTCACTTAACATAATGTTTACAGTGCTCACGAGGCCTGGCAAGGTTGCGCTCCTGACTCTGTGACAGTATGTATGGATGATTTTCTGTTTGTTTTTTGTTTTTTGTTTTTTTTTTAAAAATGTGAATAAGGATTCTTTAAGGTCTCAGCTACTGATGTTTCCTTTCCATTGATAGTTTCTATGCATAAAAATTTTGCAGTTTTACCTACATGTGAAACGGGTGTGTTATCTTTCTCTATTTGTACCTATTAGTGTGATGGTAATTTCTCTCTTTCATGGTTTACATTTGTAAAGTGCCGGACTGCTTGAAGCTTGTGCATGTTTTCGCAGCCTTTTGAAACAGACTTTGTTTCTTTTTGTTGGAGTTTTCTTGTGTTTGAATTAATCCTAATTTATGGATGCTGCATGTTGGTGGTTGTGTAACTGGAAAAAAAGCTTGTTCAACTACTGAACTACAGGGTTGGGAGTAGTTAGTTGATTGGAGTTTTTGTGGAGAGCTGCCGAGCGAGCACTTGGGTGAGTGGGTTGTGTGAGGGTTTGTGCACATGGTGGGGCGGGAGGGACATCCTCAGGTGACACTTGTACTTGAGCCCTCTGTCCTGTGATTTTGTGCCCACAGCGTGACTGCTGGTCGTAATCACTGTGTCATGCTTCTGACATATGTCGACACTGAGGAGTTAAGTTTGGCTTGTTAAGCGTGAGAAAATGCAAAACGCTCATGTAACGCGTAAAAAAAAAAAAAAAAAAAAACAGGACGAAGTTGTCAAGTAAAAGTGCTGCCAACTTCTTTGTGACTACTGTGATGAGTTTATGTTACCATATCTGACTCCTACTTGCATTCATGTCAGGGAAAACAAATCCTTCTGTGTGTTGTGTATTGAATGGCAATGAATGAGTGCAGTGTAACTGTTCAGGGATAATATTTTGTACATAGATTGACATTCTTGCTGTTGCTATACTTATTGTTATTATTATTAATATTAACTGCCTCCGCTTTTCCTAGCATCGTCTCCTGTACGCTGAACACTGGCTGTTGTGAAGCTATACCACTCCTCTGTCTTTGTAAACCTGACACCATTTTGTAATTGAAGAGCCTCAATAAAGAACTGAGGTGAAATATTTTGCATTGTGGAGTCTTTTGTTTTCTCCCTCCAGTGTCTTCTTCTGCTTGTGGTTGCTTTTCTGTGCATTTTTTTTTTGTTCTTATTCTGGTACCCACAACAAAGCTTTTGAAACTTATTTTTAAGTCTCTTTTCTCACCAGGACGTTGTCTTAGTCAGTGTGGGTCGTTTCTCTGAGGACCACAGTCAGCGCTGAGTTATTAATTTTTAATGTGAGTGTTTGGATTAGGGACCCTCACTCCTTGTTTACATCCTTGTGATGTTACTGGCTTTGTCTAGAAACACTAATGCAATTCCAGATGGGTGCATGTGTGCCAGTGTGTGCTATAATGTATGTGTGAATGTAGATATATTGGAGTTGGTGTCAGTCATCCCGCAGGTTGTGAGGCGGGTGCAGCGAGCTGTGATGGGACACGGGTGACAAGGGTTTCTCAGGATTCAAAATTAAGTGGGGGGGGCAGTTTGGTTATTGTTTGTGGGCATGTTTGGAGGCAGAGCAGGGTGGGTGGGGAGTGTCAAGGGGTTGGGATAATTGCTGACTCCATTTTAAGGGCATAAAAACCTCTACACCAGCATCTCTGGCCTTAACCCCACCCCCAATGAAAATGATGTTCTATGATCCCTCTAGCTCATTAACAGCAGGTCTTTTAATGAGCTTTCAACAGGGTGGGGGCTGGGTAGATGAAGAGGAGTGGGGTTGGATCATGGAGGGTGGGTGTGTGTGTGTGTGGGAGGGGGTTATTGCACCAGATGCACACACGCCCACTCCTACCAATTACCATTGTGTTATAGAGAATGAGGAGGAAGTTAAGACAGAAGCCCCTCGGATCCAGATGAGTCAGTTTGTCCGTTTTTCTCCACAGAGACAGGGGAAAAAAACAAGGCGGGAGGACAGTACAGGTGACATGTAACATCCTCCGTCTCTCCCTCTGGTAAACTCTGCCCTCCATGTCTGTTGGGCGCCACAGCAAGCGCCATTTGGTGCTCGTATGGACCCAATTATGTAAGGTAAGGTGATACACAGCAGAACACAGCACAGTAGCCCCTATACAGCAAGTGGATATCTTTCCATGTCCCTGAGTGCCCTTTGTCTTCCAGCAGTCCACACCTCTCTAAGCTGCTGTCAAACCCTGCACAGGCCAGAGTCGGCGCCCAAACCAGCCAATCGCAACCTGAAGAGCCAATAACGTCAGCCAATAGGAAAGTGAGGCTATGCGTGTTGGACTGCGTGTATTCTGACCAGTGACTGCCCCTGGGCGGTAGATGTGGACTTTGAGATCTAATAGTTGTGTCTTAGCTCCACAGAGGAAGCTTTTGTTGGTCTTGAAGTTGGGAGAGACCGCTGCAGGACAGTGGCACAAACACACAACCAGCACTGTTACAAGGGTTTTTAATATACACCACACACTTTAACAACTTTAGCTAAAAACTCTTAACCTCTGTATGAGGAAGATATATTGACACTGTTTAAACGCTGTACTTTCAGCATTTAAAGGGCTGTGTTACTGCTAAATGATTCTTTTTCTGAACTTACTGATCTGTTTTTGAATCCAAAGACAGAACAACAAATGCTCCAGTCTGCTTATCCATATCCTCAGGGCCACATGTTAGTTTCTAACATGGATGTTAGAAACACTGATAAGTTATTTTCACACAAATATTGTGATTTCTATTTCTATTTTCTCCAATTAAAGTGTGTGTGAGTAGTCATAAAATGTGACTGAAAGTTATTTTTTCAGTAATTCCATCATTCCTTCTGCATTTATTATACAACTATACAATTTTGCACTTTACATTGCCCTTTTAATATTGACTATGAAAGCAAAAAAAACATGTTTAGACATAACTTACCAGACAGGATAAACAGTGAAAACAAGGGTATCAAATAAACAAGTGTAATAATTCCTACAACACGTATAGTCAACCTCCAGTGAACCTCCAGAACAAGATCAGGTAAATCAGTGAGTCTGCCTTTCCTGTAGAAGAGCTGTAAGAAATTATTCACCATCCATTTTTCATAAAGGTTATGCAGGAATGTGAAGTGAATAAGTGACAGACCTTTAAAATGACTCATTATCTGTTCAAGATCAAGCGTATACAAAAAAAATATAATGGGAACCAGGACAGGACCTGGGGAACACCACAAGCCAGAGATTTATGTGAAGGAGAAGAACCACTTTAGAGCTCACCCAGACAAACAGCCACCCACTGTCAAAGTCAATACGTTTTTTAAAAAAAAGAGATTTAGCCGTACCTAAACAGAACAAACACCTGCATCATTATCAAACCTAACAATGGAGTACTGACTGATCCATCTGACAGCTTGACCTCACGGGTAGTCTTTCTAGACATAAAGTACAGTTTTTTGGCAGCAATGGTGCCATCACAAATTCAAATTAAACGTAAGATGATTAGCTCTGAAAATGCTCACAACAAAGGGAATGTATGAGCTCTATGTTTGCCTTCCCATAGGGCAGGCCTGTGGCCATGAGAGACTCTCACTTATGTATGCGAAGATTGTGCTTTATCATGGAAAAAGCGAATTAACTGGGAGTTTTTAATTACATTTCTCATGGTATACTGTGTGAAGCCTCCAATCATCTCTGCAGTCCCTGTCCTGTTGTCCTCTTCCTCCCCAGAATAGTTGGGGGGGCTGAGGATTAACTCATCAGCAGGGCAGACTGAGAAAGGGATAACAAGAAAGAGAAAGACGCATTTGGGAGTGATCAGACAAACCACAGGACTCCCTCTCTGCTCTTTATCCTCGCACGGTTCCCACAATCCCCACCTTCCCTCGCCCGTCCCTCCTCCCGCAATGACCACAGAGTGAAACCTGAACCCTGGAATTACACCCGCTTCACCTCTCCTCCCTCACCCTCCAATCACCCTCCTAACCTCTAACAGTGAGAGTGTGAGAGGACGGGGTGAGAGGGGACACAGTCCCGGGCAGCCATCAGTCAATCTAGTGCCTCTCTTTTTGCCATTCAACACCTTCAGATAATGAGAGAAGGGAAAGAAAAGGAGGGCTCATTCTTACAGGGGGTTATATAATGTCACCGATCACTGAGGGTGAGCTCTGTGGGAGGAGTGTCAGCTCAGTTTTGTCTGAGTACGAGGAAGAAATGATGAGACGGGAGACAAGTTAATTTAAAAACAAAAGGGAGGAAGTTCACTGATTTCTCTTTTTTCATAATGTCAGACACAGTATTACATCAACCTGGCAAAAATTACTGGCAGATATTAATGGTGACAATACATTTTTAAATGAACCTATAACACTCATGGGCTCATTTTCATCCTAGTGATCAGGGTTTTTTTTTCAGAAGCATTGTGTAATAGACAGACACTAAAAACATGCACACACACCCGATGAATACAACTCTTCCTTACATGCACATCAATAATAATTAAATTACTTCAATGATTTTTTTGCATCGCACTTTATGAAACACAGTTACAAGGTGCTTTAAAAAATAATGATAACCTAATACACACAGTCAAATTAGAAACCACAAGAAGAAAAACACAGATCAACACATCAGAGGTAAACCGCTTTTGTGAAAACCACATTACTGTCTGAAATCAGCAAATAGTGTAGTTCTTCACTTGTACCAAATGAATAATTTTCTTTTTAATAGTAGCAACTGTGACTGAAAAGAAAGGATAAAGAAATGTTCAAAATATGTTTCTAAACAAAACAATATTTATGTGAAAATGATTATTTTTTGTTATAATAATGCCAAGGGTTGTGGGTAGGATATGATATGATATTTGATTTGATATTATTTTTGAGACCAATATATTATACAATACAATATGATACCACATGAAGTGATACAAAAGTACGACGATATAATGTGATGTGATGTAATTTGACATGACATGGTGTAATTACTCAGAGTGGGTCATTATGCCGTTTTCACTGCTTTCTTTCATTACTAAACCTAAATTTCTTGCTCTTCCAGTTTGATCTCTGGACTGGGTTTGTCAAGGTTTGCTCATACCGGTATTCAGATCTTCTCAGCATCAACTTGCACACAGGGACAGACTGACTGACAGCAGTTTTGTCTGATGAGTTTGTGGGTTAACCAAACATCCAGCTGAGCAAGGTGGAGCAATGGTGCTGCCTGTGTACTTAGTACTGTGTACTTGCATCTGGCAAAAGGTGATTTTTCCACCATCTCCTGTTCACTGGTAAATGTTTCTTTACACCTACACTATACTGTTCCTGCATAGAGCGTCCAGAGTTGTACTTATTTTGAACTAAATCAGATTCTAAAGATGGAAGAGAGGAGATAATCAAACATCTGCCCACAGACACCCTGTGACAAACTGTTCCTCCTCAAACGTCTGTTACTCTCTTTGTCTTTCATAAACACACACATTACCCTGTTCTTGCTGCACCTGGTGACCCTCCTTGTGAACCTGACACACACACACACACACACACAGTTTTCAGTTGCTCAGGTAAGTACACACACACACAGGTCAGTCAGTTTAGCTTCTGGTTCAGCCCAACATCCAAGAGTGCCAGAAAAACTGGATTTGACCATACATTCGTCATTGCCCACTCCTCAACCCCACATTTGGGTCAAAGGTGTTGCCTGGATAGCATGCATAGTAAGCTTAGATGGTGGAGTTCAGTCCTGTGAACAGGTGAAAATGCTTTCATGTGTTTGCTCAGTGCAGGCCTGAGGGCAGGTGAACTGCAGTTTCTAACTGCCTCGACCAGAGTCTCCACATGCAACAAATGTCCAGTGTCCCCTGCTTATATAAGTTTTTATGTCTTGCATACTTTGTCTAGTTGTCTTTTGATGACCTGAATGATGATCTACATGGATACATAAACTTGACATTAGACATTAAAGCAGCTGAGAACTTTATCTGTGTTGGTGTTTTTTTCCTCATCTGCAGAAATACAAACACATGTGTACAACAGTTGGGTAGGTGTTAACCTCACCATGAAACAAGGTTAACACAACAACAAAGTGCTATTATAGTTTCATGAGAAAATGTATATAGACATTAGTACCGCATAAAAATGGTGACTGAATTACACTGAAACACTTGGTGACAGGAGTATTATGGTTATGTAATTCCAGTTTTTTAACTCAAGTAAATATATCTGTAAAAATAGTAAAAATAAGTCTTTCATTTAAACTCTTACTGAAGTACAGAGCTGCCATCAACACAATGAAGTTAAAGTACTTCATATGCAGCAGAACGAACCTTACAGGCGCAAAGGTTGTTCTCTTTACATGTGTCACAGCTTTAGTCACTAGACACTTTGCAGATTTAACACATTTCAACAGCAAAAAATATGAAAAAAAAATAATGAAAATAAAAAAAAATATGATTCATACAACAAAGTAGCCAGCAGTGGTGGCTGAAATAAGCTCCACCTTTACCAGCTGTGACATTAAAGTGACAAGCACATTAATGCATCCGAATTGATAATTAGAATCAAATTATATATGTATTACTCTGAAATGGTCCTTTCTGCATAACGAGTACTTCAAATTCTGGTACTTTTTGTATATTTTGAGGCCAATACTTTTTACTTCAGTAAGACTTTAAATGCAGGACTTATTTCAACTCAGTAGTATTTTAAGTAACAGATCTGATTTCCAGTGCTGGTTCAGTCCGGTGTGATGTGTGTGAGTGACAGAAAACGGACCGGGACAAAGCCGGTTAACCAGCAGGAAGAGTGAGAGGGGCCCGGGGACTGCTGGTGCCGGGGTCGTGGGATCAGAGCAGGTCATGGAGGGGTGGGAGTGTCTGCTCAGCCCTCTGACCTTTGTCACTGAGGCTTCCTATAATCCCGTCCTCAAAGACCATACGGACATAATGGAGAGCCCATGAATGGAGTTAAATGGTGACCATTAGGTGGATCTGTGTCGCTATTCTTCTTGTTTGTTTAGTCCCGGTCAGTCTCACGTTTTCAGTGTTTTCAGTGTAACAAGGCGTGTGATGGAGGGACGGCTGGAGACGCCTGAAGAGGCCTGGAGTGAGCACCGCAGGACAACAGTTTACAGAAGATGAATATCCACCTAGATGTAATGAATGAACAACACAAGAGGGCAGGGAGAGAGGAGAAGACGGGGACGGTAATTGGATGTCCACTTCAGACTATTTGAGCCCAGACCAGAGTTCACAAGTGGTCTACACAGGAGGAGGCCAACCCCCCCCCCCCCCCCCCCCCCCCCCCTTCTGAAAACTGTTTGGTCAATATCACAACCAAACAACAAGTCCTTATGAAGTCTATTAAACTATAATTCAAAAAACATCCCTCTAAAGACATTTAGTCACGTATTAAAGCACTGACAATGAATTTAAGGTAAGGAAATGTTTGTGTTGGAAAAGGAAACTGCTTCTTCATTTCTCTTTTGGCTTTTTGGTTGGAAATTCCTGATTGTTATTTGTTTTATTAAGTGATGGAAGATATAAAATATATTTTATATAAGATATATAGGATAAAATATGGCCTTTAATTAGAGCTTTTAGGTTGCCGGGTCATAAATTATCTCTGATGAGTCATTAATAGTGTCTCACTTTTTAAAAAGCCATAATCTCTGCTGTAATACACGTTATTAAGTTATGATAAAATGTTTTCACAATAATCCTAAAGGTCTTTCATTACATATGCATGGATTTCAGTCCGTTGGAGCCAAAAGTGTTTTTCTTGAGAAGGACAGAGATTTTTCACAACCTGGCAAACCCCCCAAAAAACACTGTTCAAATTATTTCCTATAAAGTTAACGTTCATTGACTGGTTGATTAATTTGTCCAACTTTTTCTTGAAACTATCATCTTCTCTTATCGCACTTTGTCATGGCGCTGAAACCGCACACTTGATCACTATTTCTAATAAGGCACCAACTGAACATTTTTAAGTTATTGATAAAATGTGTTTACAATAACCCATTAAGTCTCTAATTGTTAAATGGCTGTCATGGTCTTCGTCTCACATCATGGTCGGATGAACTACAGAGCTACAAAAGAGACAGTGTCCTGCTGGAGGAGGATAGAGAAAACTCACAACCTGGCAACCAAACGTATGTTCTTACTTAAGTGTTATAATTCACCCACAAAGCATTTGTAAAGGGTTTATTAGCATTAATAAAGCTTTTAATTACAGATCATGTTCCCTTTCTTAATACCGCCTTTTTAGAAAATTGTTCCAAATTCAGTATAACATTAAACACAACATAGAGAGTGAAGACAAAATGAAAAAGAACTAAATCCTCTTTGGAAACTTGGTTAATATTGGTGTGTAATTTATGCTGCCCAGTGTTACTACTCGTCTGTATTTGGCATACATGAGTCTGCCCCTCCTCATATAGATAGATTCAAATAAGACTCTCCTCACCCTCCCTCCGACCCTCTTTTCTTACTCCCCTGATCTGGAAGCTATTCCCTGCATTTATAGTTATTTAATCGGGAATATAAGCATTATTATGAAACTCATTATCCTAGAAATGCAGTGTTCATTACAGAATAATTAATACACTGATGTCAATTCAAATCACATGTATTTTTATTAACTGAGACTTTATGATTAACATCTGTACAACAAAGAGCTTTGCTGCCCTATTTTTTAATCATTTTCAGACAAAATAAACGTTAAGTAATTGAAATCAACCTGCTGTAGAGAAGCATTTTCATCAGGTCTCTCATCTTAAAAGTGGCGACTGGACAACAAGAAGACATATTTTATATTTTATTTCTCGAGATTTTAGAGAGTAAAAACGTGGAATGGTAAAAGAGGGACTGATTCATCATTTTTACGTTTGATAACTTGAAACACTTTCTCAGGCCTCTTCTTCAGATGACAAATAGTCCTGAAACTGAACCTCCTACTGGTCATTGTTACTGATGATAAGATATGATATGATTCACAGTCATTTTCTGCTGTCTTGTCGACTGTCTGGTAGGCCTGAGGGGGATTTTGCAGTATACATTTCTTTACTGCCAGTTGAACAGGCGTGGAGTTCACCCAGAATATTTCGAAGACTGTTTTCTCTCCATCGCCCTGTTTATCATCATCATCACCTGAAGTTACTGTAAACACCTCCAGATATGTGCTGCTGTGGTGTCTTTATGTGGAGTAGACTGACACCTAGCGGCAGTTTGACGAAACTGAAGGGACTCTCTTCTGAACTACTGCCTGAACACTGTTTGTTATCAGTATTATTGTTACCATCCAGTATTACCAGTATAACCAGTATTACTAACATCAATTCATCTGTGAGTTTCTTTGCTAGAGGGTTAAACTGCTGCTTATTTGTGATTTCTCTGTCTCTTTCACACGGACACGCCTCACCTCTGAACACACGAACAAATCTTTCTGGGAATTTGGCAGCGTTTGACTTTAGTGCGCGGAAATAAAACTGTGAACTGTGATCCCCTGAAAGATTTCCAGGAAGTAACAGCTAATAATAAGCCATTTAATGCAACAACAACATGCACTTTAGACTTAAGATTTTAGGAAGTGATCTAAAACTACATAGATTTGTGTTTTTTTTTTAGTTAATTAATGCAGACAAACCAAAGCTACAGAAAGGTTAAATTAAATCACTTAATCAGACCTATTGTAGTTTCCTGGAAGTATATTATCAGTAAAGTGATCCAAATAATGAAAACATTTGGAGACTTTTTTAGCCCACATGCAGCACCTGGTTATTTGACCCATATGATGCTTTTCCTAATAGAGGGGTTTTGTCTTTTTTAGTGATGATGGACAATAAATTAGGAGGATCAGAGGGGCTGTTGGCACCGTATCATTACCCCGACTCCAGCTCTTCTGGGCCCCCGGCGCTCTGCATACCTTTCCGGGCAGGGCAGAGCCGGGGAGGTGCTCCGTGTGGGCCCTCACGGTGCGCTGGGTGGGTGTGCGCTTTAAACTCTATTTAAATCCCGACTGCTGGTTTCTCTCTACGTTCACCGACAGCATGACCGACAAGGACGCACCCCGGGGCTCCATCGAGAACCCGATCAAGTTTGGAGATCAGGACTTCAGCACGCTCCTGGAGGAGTGCCTGAAGTCCAGGAAGATGTTCTGCGACCCGATATTCCCAGCTGAGCAGAAGTCCATCGGTATGCCGAAAGATCCAGATCCAAAAAAGGCAATCGAGTGGCAGCGACCCAAGGTAGACCACAGTCTGACCACTGTCAAGTTGTTATCCAGATGTTTTGGCGTGTTTTTGCTGGCAGTGGTGTGGATCATCACTTAAATATTTTATATGATAATGAAGTTGTTAAAAATAATAATCATGTAATGTTAAATCTTCCTCTACAGCAGAAATACCAACATTTTATTTCTGACACAAGTTCTCTGCATGTTATATGTTGTTATTAGCCACTTTTAAACAGATGCATGCATACGGTAAGGTGAATGTGTTTTGTCTTCTTGGCATAGCTTCTTCACAGGAACTCAACAGAGCTGAAGAAGTGTAGACAGATGTATAGTGATTCAACTAAGGTGTGGCTCACCTCTGCAGAACTTACTACCTGCAGCATTTACCAAAAGTTACCAAAGAAATAACTCAAATAATGCTGAAAGTATTTTTAAAGAAATCCCCAAAAGGTTGATAAAAAATGACAAAAAATGCAAAGTGCATAAAGAAATTAGAAAAGTCTGGACTTCAAATCGGGTGTGAATTCTTCCGCCAACTGGAGGTGCAACTAATAATTATTATTATTATAATTGATGCATCTTCCTTTTTTTTTTCTTGTGAATAAAATGTCAGAAAATAAGAACAAATTTTCATTATTCATGAAATAATATTCATGATTATTATTTTTGCTGATTTATTTAGTGTTTAGTGACAAAATGATGAATCGACTGACCTTTTCTTTCACTTCTTCTCTTATCACTTGGAGAAATGATGACGACTCGGTCATAAACCAGTTTGTGGTTTCACATCATCTTGTTTCAACACTGTGTTCCTCTCTCCTCTGAAGGAAATAAGCAAGAATGCCGTGTTTGTCGAGGGCACGACTGGGACCACGGATATCTGTCAGGGACAACTGGGTGAGTAGCACATCTGGAAAACTTTAACTTCCATGCATGTTAAAATGTGCTTCTGCCGCCCACCACTCACCCCTGAGGAGCGAGGGTTGAGACGTCATGCTGAGTTGTCTCAAACTGGCATTGCTCAATATCCTGGAAAAGTTAAATCCAGAGTAACCAAAAGCTGAAACACTCACTTACATAGTTCAGTTTGTTCCTTTTTTAACCGCAGCAAAATGCAATGACTTCAGAACTTGATATCTGCACCACACAGCCTCAGGGACCCCACTTCAAACACACAGTAAGGGGCAAAGAGGAGTGACACTGTGTTCCCCAAACCCCAAATCAGCAGGGGGTCCAAACCCCATTATAACTCTGTCTGTAACAGATTCTGCTCAAATCTGCGCCATCCAGTCTGTTTCCAATTCTGGTGAAGTACAAGCTTGTTTTCTGCACAACAGCAAACTTTTTTTTTTGCCTCCTCTGGGATTGCTGGTTGGTGTGTTAATAGTGCAGATCAATTCCAGCCCCCCCCCCTTCATTGTCTTCTTCTTGGATGTTTGAGTTTTATGTTGTCGTTCAAGCTGTATCCCAGGCTGTGCTTTCCGGTGATTTATGCAAATACTGACAGTTGCTGCAACGTGTCCGGAGAAACAACATGGACCAGATGTTTGCTGCTGGAGAGGAATGTGGCTCATTACATGTTTGTGTGTGTGAGAGAGAGTTTACTGTGCCCGAAAAGCACTGACGACAATATGAATCACGCTCCAGTGATTCAGCAGTGCCCCTACTGAAAACACATTTCTGTCCCCCAAAGAGTTCAAAGAATCTTCTAAAATGTCCAAAATGTAATTTGTCCACATTGGCTTCATGTGTTTCTTTGGTCCATCAGGTAACTGCTGGCTGCTGGCTGCCCTGTCCTGTCTGACCATGCACCCCACACTCTTTGTGAAGGTGGTGCCGCCCGAGCAAAGCCTGTCCGAGCCGTACGCAGGGATCTTACGTTTTAGGGTAAGTGTAGTTAGATGCACAACGGAGCAGCCCTGACTCGCTGCCCTTTTATTTCTAATGAGAAAAGTTGTTAATTAGATGCCCATTCCAGACAGCTGAGACTCACACCTTGTTTGCTGCTGACCAATAAAAAAAAAAAACAACTACACACACGAAAACACACATACTGTTTTTCCCATGCTTCAGTGCACCATACCGTTCAGACTCATCACGCCCCATCTTTGCCTGGACATGTTGCTTGATATTCTTTATGAAAACACATACTCATAACAAGCTGTGATTAAGTCCGGAAGCTCACGTCAAGGCTTTAACCATTTATCCCATCAACAATACACATTTTAGTTGCGACTCTGCTTGTGACGCACCAGGGAAAGATCAGAGCAAACAGAAGGGTGCAGCAGAACAAAAGATACTGTCTCTTTTGCTCCACACATCCATCTTCCCTGTCAAAACCTTGGAGCATACATTACCCACAAGGCAACTGGACCACCAACTTGACCAGACTCAAGTGACATCATTGGAGGCCATTTAAATATTGCCTCAACTACTAGATATTACACATTTTGTGTTGTGTTACTATATTTAAGACGTGAGGACAGTATAGACATAACAGATAAAGTTTTATTTATGGTTCTACCTACTGATACCTTCTCTTCACAGTTGCCCATCTCATGTAGTTAAATGTAATGCTATAATTTAATCTGATCTGGCTTTAATCTTTTAGACTTTGCCCATGTTCAGTCAGACGTCTGCTTCTTCAGCTGCCATACTACAGTGCTGGCATTTAATTAATGCATCAAATATGTATCAACTCATCCTGGACCCATTGCTGCTCCATGATGGTCTCGCGTGTAAGAGGAGACAAACATAAAACCCGATCTTTATCACCTCATTAGAAGTGGGGATTGTAATCTAGAGAGTTCATCATTAACCAGCCTAGACCCACACGGATCAATAAAATATCACCTTATTAGAGATATAAATCTTGTCAAAGTAAACACTCGTTAGACACACATCATTTTTTGGGGTTTTATTCAGTGATTATTTTGCCCTGGAGCTTTGGACCTTTAGAGACTGTTAGGAGGAATGTGCCATGACTTAACAAGCAGGAAGGACTGGAAACTCATTTAGCTCTGTCAGGGTGATGGGAGAGCAGTCCAGACATGCAGGTAGCAACTACTCCTGGGGCTCACACACACACACACACACACAGCTGCAGCTGCTATGAAAGGCCAGTGTAGGCCTGCTCTTGGACGTTGTCGTGTACACACAATCAGCAGCACAGTGCGCCCCTTTAGTCATGACCAGTAACTGCCTTGGGAGGTGGTTTAATAAGTTTAGTCAGACAAGAGAACAGTTTGTTTATTCAACTACTCCTTTTATAGACCTCTGAGGTTTTATTAATAACATCTGGACATCTAATATTTCATTAGCTCTGTGTTTTATTCTCTCTAAATATTCTCTCTATTTATTTTAACCACATATGTCTAAAAGTCATAAAAACAGCTTGTTTCAGCTTTGTAACAATGTGTTTTCAGTGATCAGAAATATTCAAAATCACCAAATATGGAGATTGTTTTCACTGGACAGGAAGAGTATAAAAAATTATAATCTGAAGAGTATAAAAAATTATAATCTGAGATGTAGTGGAGTATGATTATAAAGCTGCATAAAATGTAAGTACTTACTTAAAGTACAAGTACTTCAAATTTGCACTTCAAGCAACAATCTTGAAGATCTCAGTTTTGTTCTCTTTGGTGGCACCTATGACAACACGTGGTAATTGCATGTGTGTTTTTGGACCTCACTTCTCAGACATCCAAACTGGGTCGCCTGTGTGATAACTCAAAACAGTGGTCCACAATCGTACATTTTATTTTTTATAAACATTAGCGGTACCACCTGTCAAAGAGAAAGAGAGCAACATCTGAATTTCCCTTCAGTTCCTTTCTGTTTTTCACAACTCGGCAAGGCAACACTGATGCTAACTGTTTTTCTTCATACGATGGTTGAATTTATTTATCTCTCTATGGATGTGAACTTATTTTAGAGGTTTCACCGTCTGTAGTCCTCAACGTGTTCTTTGTTTGCTCGGCCACAGTAGACATTAACTTGCGATGCTAGCAGAGACTGGAAAATTAGTCCACCACTTCACACACAGGTGATCTGAAGAGCGGGTCTGTTAGCTCCGCCTACCCGCTCTTACAGCCCAAACAGTACCTAGTGAGAGAGAATGTGTCACTAACTGTGCACCGCTTGTGTTTTTTACCGGGAACGTCACCACAGCCAGCCAGGTCATAATACTGCTGGCTGTATTAGGACCTTTAATCAGTGGACCATCACTCGGTGATAGATTGTGAATTGAGTCCTTGACAGTATAACTTTAAGTATCAGTTTCGGTGGTTTGTCTCTTCACACTCTAACTCCCTCCTCATTAACTTCGCTTCTGATTCATGCCATCCATTTCTGCTCTCACCATCCTCTTTCTGTCTCTCTCTCTCTCCATGTGCGTCCCCTGTGCAGTTCTGGCAGTATGGTGAGTGGGTGGAGGTGGTTGTGGATGACAGGCTGCCAGTACGCGAAGGCCGTCTGCTCTTCAGCTACTCTGACACCCGCAACGAGTATTGGAGCGCCCTGGTGGAGAAGGCCTATGCCAAGTCAGTTGCCACTACCAGCATATGTTTCTGGGTTGTAATGTCTGAGATCACCCACTCTTTTTCTGTGAGTGTGTGTCGCCACAGTGATTTGACAGAAATACACAGTCACCTCTTCTTTGTAGGTTGATTGGAAGCTATGGGAGCCTGAAGGGGGGCAACATTTCAGAGGGGATGGAGGATTTCACAGGAGGCATCGCGTCCACGCTGGTCATCTCATCTCACACCCCCCAAGCCCTCTGGAGGTCTCTGACGGCTGCCCTGTCTCGAGGCAGCCTACTCAGCTGCTTCATCCAGGTACACACACCTCAACATGCTCACACTGCACACATGGATGCTGATTTTAGATCAACTTGAGCATCTCTCTTTGTTTCTTCACAGGCCAGCAACTGCAATGAGATCGGAAAAGTGACAAGTGACGGGCTGGTAAAGGGCCACGCTTACGCCATCACTGACACTAACAAGGTCGGTATCACACTGAGGGGACGCTGCAGGCGGCGAACTGCTGCTGTCACAGTTTATTGTTGCACAATCATCACTGTGTTGTTTTGATGTGTTTGCTCCTCTTCAGTTTCTCTGTATTATGTGTTTCCTCTCTCGTTTCTGCGGTGATCGGTTCTCCACAAAGAGCAGTGTAATCTGAAGTTATTTCATGTCATCTCACCTAATTTTGTTTTAATCTAATGTGATTCAGTGTGATGTTATCTCCCTGAAATTTAATCTTATCTCATTTGATCATCTCTCATCCTTGTCTAATCTAATCTATATAGTTTAATCTTATCAAAATTTATTGTAACTTCATCTAATTAATCTCATTTCATCTCATCTCATCATATATAATATAATTTTATCTAACTAGAGTAATTCAATTCAGTCAAATATAATCACACTCTATATCACTGCGTGGTATCTGAATATCAGCTAGTTTGATTTAATCACATCTCAATCTGGGTTTATCTGATCTATTCTAAAAATGAATCTGAATGTAACATTATTTAATCAAACATTATCTCATTGAAATGTAATTTAATCTCAGCACATCTGTATTTGAACTGAAACAAGTCACTTTCAATCTCATCTAATCTAATCTAAACTATCTATTCTCATTTTATCTGGTATAATCCATTGAAGCCGAATGTATTACAAGTGAATCACATCTCATTGCATGTTACACTAAAATAATCTCATTCCATCTTAATCTAATCTATTCTATTCTAATATAATCTCTCTGAAAATGAATTTAATCTTATGTCAATTCATGTCATATCATCCCGTCTCACCCATCAAATCTAATGACATCTAGATGGCAAAAAAGATTTTTGCATTAAGTCCATTGGTAGCTGTTCTGGAGCTTTTGTTTCTTCTTCAGCAGATGAAGTTTTCCCATAGTTCATGGAACTGTAGATGTTAAACTCACTAAATTATTTGGAGCACTTCATAAGCATCTCATCCATGTTGGATTGAAGATGCAAATATTCATTAAAGACCTTAGGAAGTGCAGAAGTCCACGTGATACAGATGGTAGACAGAAACCTTGTTCCCGAGGTCAATACACTTGAAAACTTCATCTAATTCTGTCTCATCTAATCTCTCAGTACAAAGATCTGATAGAACAATCACCAAAAACTGTTCTGTAAAAAGTATACATTTCCTTTTCAGGTGAAGAGAGGATCGGATGAGATTTTGCTGGTGAAGCTCAGGAACCCCTGGGGTTTTGTCGAGTATCGGGGACCCTGGAGTGACAAGTGAGGGAGCTTCCTGTTTGTTCATGTTGTTAGAGAGAGAGCCCACTCGCTTGCAGATTACAGAACCTCCACAGATGTTGAGTTTCTCTTTGTTTGTGTGTGACTGCAGGGGTAAAGAGTGGGATGACGTGGACAAAGCAGAGAAGAAAAGGATCAATCTGAAAAATAAAGAAGATGGAGAGTTCTGGTATGTGACACATAATGAAACACACCAACGTACATTTCACTGAATAACCTGGTGCCAATGGAAGAAGAAGTATTCACATCATTTTGATTATAATACTGATGTGTTAATGTGTATGTTGTATTTTACTGTTGTAGACAGTGGTGGAATGTAAATAAGTGCAATAAGTCCTTGCTGAGTATTTAGTTTCATGCCCTATACTGCTACCCCTATAAATTTCAGTGGGAAATATTTGACTTTTTACTTCACTACTTGTCTGGCAAAAAATGTACAAGTAAAGCTTTCGAATTAGTTGAATAATTGACTGACAGAAAATTAATTAGCAATGAATTTGTTAATTTTTAGTTTTGCCATTGAATAATTTCATTTCCAATAAATTAAAGGTTTACACCATTGCTTGGTCCAACCAATTGATTAATCAAGAAAGCAAGCTGCAGATTGAATAACCATTATTTGTAGTTCCAAATGATCTCCATCTCAGTCAACTACAACAATAATTCTATTTTTACATGAATGCATGAGTAATAATATTTTAATGGTACAAATATAATTATACTATAACTTTGACAGGGGACATTTTTCTGCATTGAGTACATTTTCCTGATTACATTTACATAGTTTTACCTCAGTAACATACTTAATGCAGGACTATTCCTTATGAGAGAGTATCTTACCTGTGTAGTATAAGTACTTTTGCTTAAATAAAGGATCTGAATACATCCTTTTATTCAATGTTGAGTTCATTTGAACTACTTCACATAGTGTGGGGCAGTTTAATCTACAGCACTGCATCACAGTCTATAAGGTTATATGTTTGTCCTTTGAGAACCAAAGCTCATGAGCTCAGAAAAACAGCCTGTATTCAGCTTCATGGCTAAGCATTTTTCATCTTATCCAAGGAGAGTTTAAATAGTAAAATTACTTTGAGAAATAGGAGGATTTAATTAAAATCTAAAGGAACACTTGATGCTTTATTTTATGCATGGTTTTCATTGGACAGGAAGGATATGAAAAATTGCAATCTGAAAAGTAACTAAATCTGCCAGGCAACGGTAGTGGAGTAAAAATTACAGTATTTGCCTCTGAAGTGTAGTGAGAGTATCAAGGTTCATAAAATAGAAAAACTCGTGAACAGGTACCTTGATTTTTTACTTAAGTACTTAGGTACTTGAGTTACGTCCCAGCACCGCCTCTCACAAACACAGTAAGATCTGTTTTGTAAATCCTCCTCCCTGTCAGGATCAGTGCCGAGGACTTCAGGAGCCTGTTCAACGTTGTGGAGCTCTGCAGTGTGAGTCCCGACCCTGTTGTGGAGGAAGACACACCTGCCTCTCCTTCCTCTCCTGCCACCCCGACCGCCTGGACCATCAGTGAGCTTAAAGGAGTCTGGATGTCAGGGAGCTCTGCTGGTGGTAGCCCCAGTTACAACAGTATGTCTTTTAATCTATATTTGCACACATGTCCAATCAGGCCTTATTTTTATGCATATTTTCTAAGTTGTAATATTTATATCTAAATTGCTTAATTTAAATTCTTGTACTATTATTTATTTCTATATTTGTATTATTCTAGTGCTATTATTTATTTCTTTATTTCTATATTTTTATTTTTTATATATTTTAATCTATTTTCCCTTGTTTGAGTGTTTTATTATATTCTTGCTTAAGCATGGTTGTAGGGAGCAAGAGACTTAAGAATTTCATTGGCAATGATTTCATGTTGTTATTATTTTTGTTATTATTGTTATTGTGCAATGACAAAAAAATTCTTGAAGTCTTGACGTCTTGAAGCCCTACCTGGAGTTAAATGATCATTATACGTCTTTGTTTTTTTTCCTCAGAGACGTTCTGGAAGAATCCTCAATTCCAGATGGTTCTCACACAGCACGACCAGTTGCATGAGGTGATGACCCCTGAGGAGAAGAAGAGAGTGGAGAAACAAGACCAGAAAGCCAAACAGTGCACCGTGCTGGTGGAGCTGCTGCAGAAAAACTGCAGGCAGAAGGATAAAGTCAACTTCCACAGCATCGCTTTCCACATCTACAAGGTCACATCTCTACACCTACTTCAGTATTGAGTGATTTAGTATTTTTGATTCATTGAATATTTCTCAGCTCCTTCATTATTTTCTGAATAAAATCTTTCTTCTCTTTTTGCAGGTTCCTTCTGATGTGAGTATACTGTTAGCAATAAACAAACACATTTTCATTGTCTTGTAAATAAATTAACATGGTATGCTTACATGTGCTTAGTAACTGTAACTCAGTGTTGTGTCTTTCATCATACAGCTCCAGGGTGTATGTCTGAGCCGCAGCTTCTTCATGACGAATAGCCCTGTGGGTTCCTCTGGGGAATACAAGGCTCAGAGGTAAAAAGAGGTTATTAGTAAATATTTAACAATCTGCTCATTAAAGCAGAAATTTAGTGCTGTTGTTTTTTACTCTGTATTTAGGGAATTTATTAATTACAGGGCTAACTGTACACTGAAACCAGTGTTTTCCTTTAGCATTTGTACTTCAAAACCAGGTTATAATTGTCCAACTAAATGCAAAAAGGGAAAGGTGAGTGAAAATTGTATAAAAACTGAGCATAACTCAAGTGATCTGAGGTCACTAGTTTTATGTTGTGTACTGAAACAGGTCTCAAGTGATTTGCTTAATCTTGTGAGAGAATTCAAATATAATCAAATGAAATATTACTGTATTATCCAAAAAAGAAGAATTGAAAAAAGAAAAGAAAAATTTATTTAACCAGGAGGGTCTAAAATACAGAAAATACAAATAATTACATGGAGACAATCTATAAAACAAACACTAAGCATTGTGATGGCAGCTATTAAACACATGAATAGTCCTGATTATATACAGTAAAACATCTATTGTATATAAATAATACTATTTAATGTACTAATGTTATTAGTTATACAGGTGATAGTTTGTTAGAGGTCATCTCACTGACTCCCTAAATGTCTCTCAGGGGCGTCTGGAAGATTCTGCCCCTGGACCCGGGTAACTACATTATCGTGGCCTCCACCTATCGACCCAACGAGCCTGGAGAGTTCTTTATCCGCATTTTCTCCAAGACTGGAAACACTCTGGGGTAAGATGGGGGGATTTAAAGACCCCAGATCAGTGGATAAAAATCGACTGAAGATTACTCAGCTGAACGTCATCCTTTACCTTAACAGCCCTGTGTCAGAAAAACAGCTCAGCTTACTCGCCACCTCGTGTAAATGTTAGGTGTTGAGTGTGCGCGTCTCTTCACGTCATAGATATGTTGTTCAGTCGTAGTCCCACAACACTTCCTGAGGGCTCCACAGCATCCCTGAATCACCTCCGGCCTCACTCGCTCTCAACAGCAGAGTCATAGTCACCCACACTCCACTGGACCTACACTCTAACTTGGATTGTGTTCCCAACATTTTACTACTGTATAATTTAGAAAAGAATGCAATTAGTCTCAGCAACAACAGGCTGTTAAAAACACCTCTCATGGCTCCTGTTTGCAATAACAGTTGATAATACAGTAGAGATCGGTGTAGTAGGAGTACTCACTCTCTATGATAATCACTGTTACTTTCCAGTTGTGGAGAGTTATTCAGGTACCTTATATAGGACTTTATACTTCTGCTCCACTGCATTTCATAGGAAAATATGGTTTCTTCTATTAAGTACATAAAACACAATGTATTGTCATAGATTAAAGGCCCTGCATAATCACACAGGTGATTATGTTTTTTTACCACTACTGCGTTGGCAGTTCAAAACATTTACAGCTCAGAACAGGCTGATTTCTTGTTTTATAATGTCGCTGTTTGTAGATATGTAGAGAACCGCTCACCCAAACAACTTCACACTTAAAACCCCACTTGTGAAATTAGATAGATGTCGCAGAAGATAATTACCTGTCTATCCAGTATATTATCTTGTGTGCATCTTTCAGGTCCTTTGGGAACTCTAGAATTTTAATTTGGACACTTCCTGGTAATGTTTGGATATTTAAACTTATTTTTTACTTGTAACCGAATATTTTCACACTGTGGTATTGCTACCTATATTCAAGTAAAGGATCTGAAAACATATCAAACATCTGAACCTGGAAGATACATAACTGTATAAAGGTTTAATAATTTCAGAGAGCAAGTCTGATGTGGTCTTTATGTTTCAGGACTCAAGACTTTACCTGCTCCTCCGGCTTCCTTCCAGTGAGTGAATATATATATAGTGAGTGTATATATATATATATATATATATATATATATATATATATATATACACACATATACATATATACTCAGCCAATAACAGCAGCTAACCAAGAGAGTCACACATATTTATGTTTATTTATTTATGCCAAACAGGTTATGGCAACTCCCCTCTCCCCGGAAGATCAAGTGAGAGTTCAGAAGACTTTTGATGACAGTGCTGGCCCAGTAAGAATCCCCCTCCCCCATTGCACTATATTAATCTACCTAAAAGAAGTGTGAATTTTGGGGCCTTTGGTTAAATACTCCAAATTGATGTTGTCCGTCTCGTCTGGCAGGATGACAGACTGAACGCCAAGGAGCTCATGATGCTGTTCAACTCAGGTTACAGTATATCATTATTTTCATGTTTTTCATCTTTTAGCTGCATCCCAAAACGTCTCAAAACTTCACCAGCACTGATCTTTGACTGTGCAATACCTACAATGGCCGCTAGATGGGAGCAAAGTCGTGACTCGTTCCCTCAAAAGTTTGAGCAGTGGAGCCACAGAGGTCGCCAGTCTAGACAGAGGCTCATAGCTGCAGTCAGATAGAGTACACTGTGCAGTGTTGAGCAATAAAAGTGACTAAACTTGTCCTCACCTTCACCTTTTCTCAGCTTAATCTAATTTAAACCCTTATTTTCTTTCTCTGCATTAAACTGCACCTTTGCTCCCTAATCACAGCTCTTAACAAAGATTACCATCTGCCGCTGGAGACATGCAGACAGCTCATCTTTGGAGAGGCTGTATCCTTTAAAATTACTTAGAGCCTCCTTGTAGATGACCCTCTTTGTCTCTGATTGAACTGTATATATATGCCTGTTTTTTTCATGAGTTAATATTACAGCTGCTTCTCTTAAAAATGTGGTTGACCTCTGGTAGTTCATCACTTCTTCAGATGCTCGCTGACGATGAGGTTTAAATCCCACCGGTCGTCCGGCTGAGTCATGATGCCACCCCGCTGCTCACTTCCACTCTCCTTCCTCATAACTGTATCTTCTGTCCTGTTGAGATGCCCTTAACTCTGCTGGCAGACCAAAGGCCGCTCTAGTCTTAACCGTAAACAAACAGGAGCCCTGCTGTCCAGTCTGCGCAATCTGCAGGTACAGCTCGGTGTGTGTGTGTGGTGTATGTGTGTGTTAAAGACAGAAAAACAAGGACAATTGTGGCATTTTCACTTATTCTGATGCCGCTTTCTTTGTCAGTCCATCTTTTTCAAGTTCGACGAGGACTCTTCTGGGACCATGAGCCCCTTTGAGCTCAGTACAGCCCTGCAAGCTATTGGTATGCGTGCACACACACCTACACATGCACACACACCGCTTCATGCACACAGATGGCCGCCGCTGTCTGGCTTCACACCTTCCTCCCCTCCTCTGTTTCCCAGGTATGCAGTGTGATGGCAAAGTGGTTCAGCTGCTGTCTGAGCGGTTTGCATCTGGAGAGCTTCACATGCCCTTCTACGGCTTTGTGTCATGTGTCACCAGGCTGCGCAAGCTTTTTGGTAAGTCACATACATACACACAAACAAACACACACTGTGAATCGGGTATCTTAAAATTGAATGTACCAAGTCATTGGATTACATTTAAGTTCACCATTTACCAATGAACTTAACACAAAAATTGTAAAAACCCATAAAATCTGGTACATACAAGCACTAGCAGAACATACAAACATTTACTTAAAAATTATACTCTATACTTCTACACCGCTGCAGTGGGAAATATTATACTTCCTTTATTGAATGGCTATAGTTTCTTGTTACATTTAAGATCAAGGTTGCACATTATAACGTATTAAGATTAAACCTAAGATTAAGACTTTTTTTTGCTTGTGACTTCTTAAAAAAAGCAAAGTCCAGTTGAAGCCCTGTTTTACATGTCTATGAGTTTTCAGCAGTTCCACCAAAGGAAGTTTATTTGCCCTCTAAATTCCTCAGATGGTTTCATTTAAGTAACAGTTTGAGGCCCTAAGAGGTAAAATTATCCAGTGGTTCAGAAAGAAGCAAGTACTACTTTTTTCCTTTTCACTCAACTCGTATTCATTCGCTCAGTCATATTACGGCCCCCCAGGTTTATCTTTTGAACCTTTGGAGAGGCTGAATCCTCAGGTGGGGAACCACTACAGTAACTACCAACTACCACTTTATATACAAAAAAGTAGTTAAAATGTGCTCCACCTCTACCTGCTACAGCAGTAAAATACTCCTTACATACTGTTGCATCTTTATTAACAATCTGATAATGTCAGATAGAATACTATATCAGACACAGAGTACTTTTCCTTTTAATACTCCAAGTATATTTTGCTGTTAATACTTTTTACTAATTTTGAATGCGGGATTTGTACTTGTAAAACGTATTTTACCATTTTTCTAAAGTACTAAAAAATATCTCATTATATATCTCATGCTATGAGTATGGTGTGTGATTTTTGCTGTAAATGATCCACATGTTCACAGTCTATTTACATAACAGGTCCAAATACACATAACGTGTATTTGGACTATCACTAAATAAGCTACGGGCAGTTGGCAGGATCTCTATTTTGAAAATGAACACTAGTTACTGATTGTTCAGCCTTTCTAGAGAAACTGCATGTAGTCACTTCCTGGCTGCTTCTCCTCCTCAGCTCTGTATGAAGCAGAGACCAGTCAAGAGGTGAAGAACAGAGGGATCAACTCTGTGAGTATCTGGTCAAATGTGCTCTGTTATGTGTTCATATGGACCTGGACCCGAGGAGGTCTTTGACTTCATGTTCACCTGTTGTCCCTCCACAGTGGCTCCTTCAGTTCCTGGAGCTGTGACGACGCTGAGCTGAGCCACAGCGTCCTGTTGATGCTGAAACATGGTCGACACACAACATACTGTATTTTAAAACTCGTCTTCAATGTGTGCCTTCCTCCAAAGCAACATCTGTAACCATGTCATTTTATGCTTTGCTATGCTGATATTTTTATTCTTGCTTCATCTTTAAGTATTATCATACTTCTGGCTATAGCTTTGATTTCGTTAGATAAGTTCAAGGTTCAGCTTTATTGTCATTAAACAATGCATGATTGCACAATGAAATGTGGTAGTAGCTCCCTTCATGCTACAGATACAGAAAACAAGATATTCAAATATTTTCATTAGAATGAATAAAATTAAATACATTAATAAACCAGAACTAAGTATATAAAAGTATTATTAAAAAAAGAAATAAAAAGGAAAACTATATAAACACCGTAGATACATAGTCAAAAAAAAAGGAGCATATAATATGCAGCGCCATCATTGAATTGTTATATAATACTGTTGTAGTACTCCACATTGTAATAAACAGATTTCATAATTACAGATGTGTGTTTAAATGTGTCCTCATTTCTGTAGTCTTTTAAAAGCATTGTTCTATTAACAAGACGAATTGTTTGAAAACCCAAGTATAGTCCACATTATTGCCCTTTTTTCTCACAGTAATTATCAGTCTCAAGTTGCTCTTTAGAAATTGTTTATAAAAATGCATTTCTAAATATTCAACTTGAATGAAAACGTACACATAACTGTTATTATACAACTAAAAATAAAAAAAACATTTGAAATGACTGCTACCCCAACAGTTTAGTCATCCATGCACACATGAGTGTACCCTGGGTAATATCTATGCACACACACACACATATAGTCACAGTGAGTCCTGCCTGCCCCACTGAGGGTGTGAGGGTGATGTCTCAGCAGCGCTACACGCACCATCTCTATTCTTATCGCACTGACGCCACGTACAGCGTCAACACACACTCGCCCCCTCCTCCACTACGTTCCCTCACTCCCTCCATCCATCCCTCACTCTTTCTCCCCCCTCCTGTTCTCTCTAGTAACTGTCTGAGTCTCACAATCTGCATCCTCCTCCTCCTCCTTGTTACACACTGGCTGTTCCCTCATAAACACACGCATACACACACACACAGGTACTCGCATGCACACACACACATCCACATGTCCTTTCTACACATGCTGCTATTAATAGCTCCTTAGCTCACACACCACTTCCTGTTCATCGTTAGGTGAGTACACACAGGTTGTCCTCGGCAACCGTCCATCTACACTGTGATAGAGAGGAAGTAAAGGGAGGGAGAGGAGAGTGGCCTCTGCAGCGACTCTACATGCTTCTTTTCTTTTCTTTTTTATTCTTCTGTGCTTCCTCATGTTTGTGTGTCTGAGATCAGCTCTGCAGGAGGTCAGCCGATATGACAACTGTGGCCTGTGAAATGAGGCGTCTGCAGGATTTGCAGGAGCACAGATGTGCTCACTCTTTCACCATCACCTTCTCTGTTTCAGTAAGGCCAAGGAACAACAAGAGTCCACAGTCACGTTAGCAGCTCTGGGAGGCTGTACTGAGACACAGCTGTGATTTATGCATGCTAACATGCTCACAAAGCTAACATGTGGGAAGTCAACCGGTTTCATTTTCACCATTTTAGTGGACGTGTTGGCACACAAACTTCTGCTAATTAAGTTTGCAGGTACTTGTACGGTGGCCCTGAGAGCTCAACACACTGCTACTTGTTGAAAATGCAAACAAATAGACAGGACACAAGAAAATTATGAAAAAATCGTCATCAATTTCAAAACACATGTATTTAGTAAAAATACTATAGTAAGAAGTAAGAAAAGACAACCGAATACAGAAACTTTGAAAGTAGCACAGACGATGATGAACACCCTCAAGTGGATCCTTGTAAGGTCAGAGGGCAAATGGGAAATAATCACAATCAATTAAAGATAAAAAAGATAGAAGATAATGTAAATGAAATGGATAAAGGTCCCAAAAAGAGAAAAGGTAGAGCAGATAAAGATCAGAGAGAGAAAGAAAATTCTTAACGCCAATTCTGCAAAATGTTTTCAATTAATACATTTATCCTAAATAAAGATATATATATATATTGACATCATGTTGCTCGTCCCCCGTCCTCCTCTTATTGTTTCCATTTTCCATTGATGTCAATCTAACAGCAACAGGTGATACTGCACGTCATCTTGATGGTCTTGATGGTGTTAACAGAGCTAACTGAGTTGAGTCTATGAAAAGTATAAATCATAGGGGGAACATGAATGTCAGTATCATATTTCATGGCAATATATCCATACAAGAAGCATCCACACCCTTTGAAGGTTTAATGTTTTACTGTCTTCAGTCAAAGAGAAATTAATGTGTTTCTTTAAACTTGTCAACATAAACTTAACTTTAAGCTCCTCATTTAGTATTGATTTGCACTATTTAAACATTATAAACACGTTATAAGCACAATATAAAGACATTTTTAGGTGTTTATTCATGTACAATACTTGTCAACAGTTATAACTTTTCCTATGAAGACAAATTTTATATTACTACAACACCTCTACAATATCTACATTATAGTGTGTTATAAACTGTTTATTACATGTTTATAAAGTGCTTTAAATGCTGAATGGGGTGAGTTTAATAAAGTGTTACTTAAAATCTATCTCATATAATTTGGTATTAGGGTTGTGAGGGTGGCTCTATGATAAAGCAGTAACTGCAATTGGTTTGACAGGCATTATTATCGCCCGTGGTCCTCACAAATGTTGCAATATAACAACACACACCTCCACCCTCAAGAGAAAGAAACAGTTTGAGGCTGATCCACCAGGATATAACTGTAAACTGTGTCCCCTCTCTCACACACAGAGTATTTATTTTCTCTTTCCTCTCTCTGTTGATTCGTTTCTCTCGACAGCGGCTGCGCTCATCCTTCCACCTGCTCTTCTTTCTTCTCCTCTTGTCTCTTCGCCGTCTCCGTCCACCCTCCATCCCTGCTCCTCCCCCCTCCTTCCTCTCCCCCCAGCTGTCCTGTGGGATGTGATGATGCTCTGACAGGCTTGGCGTCTGTTCTTGGAGGTGCTGGTATTTTTGTGCCACAGCGGCGGAGGCTGGTACAGGAATAGTGCCGGAGTTGTAGTGTGTATAGTGTGGGAGTGGAGATCTGGGGAGGGCTGGGATGGTTTTTAAGCCATTGTATAGACAGGAGGGAGACCAGGGAGGATTGCGTAAGTCGGCTCCCTGGCTGCAAATTTAGCCTGGGCTCACTCACGCATTAATTTGATGAGCAGTGCTATCTCAGTCGTCAGAGCTGGGGTATTTAAAGATGTGAGTGTGTGTTGGCATGGGACGTAGGGTGTATTTATCGCGCGTGTTTATTTACAAGTCGTGAGGACTGATGGCAGATAATCTGAGATACAAAGAGCGGCATTTGCATCTGCAGTACAGCACCTCTCCCCCTCACTCTGCTCTCTCATCCTGTTGTTGTTATTTGTTTTCTAAATGGCAGTTTGTTAAAGACGGTGATCACCAGGCGTGTCATAACTTTATGACTTATAATTTAGACAGCAACAACACATCTTTCAGGGTTGTTCATAGATTTGTAACCTTTCTATCACCCACTCGTGTCAGTTTGGATGTGTAAATGTCTGTTTGGAGCTTTTCTATACAATAAAACATCTCATCCCATGTCACAGTCTCAACTTTTTCAGTACTGATAAGAATTTTGATACCTCGGCTCAGGACATTTGCTGATACCGACTGATCTGATACCCCTTTTCCGTAGATTTAAAATCTGTATAGTCAATAGGAATCATTTCTATGTACAGTAGCACTGTGTGGGATGCTGTTGCAGAAAACTGAGAGCTGAGACACTGATTTTCATAATGACATTAACAAATAAACTGTATTTAATGTGGATTGGTCCCGTCATGTTTTTTTTTTTTTTTTTTTTTTGTATCAGCACTAAAATCAGTATCATCTCAATCCGCCATCATGAAATGGATCGGCAGATACAATAAAAAGTGAAGAATTCAACCAGATCAGCCTGTGGGGAGTGTGTTTAACGCAACTGAAAGGATTTTTTTTGTTGTTGTTGCTTATTTGAAATGACCTCAAATACCTGAAAGTTATTAAGTTGGACATCAATTGCTCACAGGAGAAAACTGCTTCAGTCAAAATCACAGACTCTACCTGCTTGCAGTTCCCCACTTTGTGATCTCTTGTCACTTCTGAAACTTAAAAGGTTGACTTCAATCTTGATTAAGTACATTTTGCTCCCACTGACAACTCATCATCTTCTTACTTAGAAGTCTGTCATCTGGATAGATCTAAATCTGAAAATTAAAGAGATGGGACATTTGAAAGTTTAAATTATACATTTTTTTAACAGAAATGCTTTTTATTATCTTTCTCTTTCTGTACATTTGTGTGCTTACCTACTTTTTGTTTTAGTTTTGCTAATGTTGGACATTTCTTTACTCTTTTTTTAACCAGGATTGATGGAGGAATGGGTGAAAAGGTAAGATGGAAGAATCATTTTAAAAACCTCCATCGCTCTGTACAAATACTCCATTTAGCATTTGTCCCACATAAAACAATGATAAATTTGGCAGGTCTGTGGTCAAGTCAAGTAAGTAAGTTTAATTGGTTGAATGAACATAACACCTCAGTTTTAGCTCAAATTAATTAATAAAACATTTCAGAGGCACAACTTTAAAAGTGTACATCAAATTAAGTTCAGATAACTGTATTGCATTTTCTACAGCAGTTTGTTGTCTTTTCATACTCACGACAGAGTGGGGATCACAGCTGGCACTTTAAACACGCTTTTCTTACAGTAAGCCTCGGCTGGCTGGTGGAATAAACAAAAAACACATGTTTAACATACGCAATGATAAGCATTTATTGTAATAAACAGAGTACTTGAAAGTGAAATGACAAACTGTGGCAACATACAGGATGCTTATTGGACTAGCACCCCCCTTATTTACCACTTTGTTCCATTAAATAAACGATACAGCAACTCTTACCGTTCCTTTGCATGTAATCTTACAACGCTGCTGGTTTTACCTCTGTCTTCTGTAATGTAATGTGATTTTATCCTGTCACATATTAACTGCATGTGCTGAATTATAACTTAATTTACTCCTCTCTAATCCTTTTATCCCGTTCAGCTACTTTCAGATGTTTTTCTTTCGCCTGTTCTAATTTTACATGTTGTGTGTTTCAGTGTTATTTTAATGGCTAATTTAAGATCTGGCCAAGGGACAATAGTTGTAGCCCTTAGGTCTACAGTAGCGTGCATTGTCACTGAAAAGGACATTTTAAAAAAATTCAAAACATTCTGTTTAACATTTTTTACAATATACTGTTCATTATTAAACATTATACAAGGTTGTGCAATGAAATATACAATTACGTGATTAAAAATTAACGCTGAAAAAACAGACCAGGAAGAAAATGAAATGCCAAAACATCAAACTGCTGCCGTCAGTCGTTCATGCGTTACTCAAATACCTCCCAGCAAAAACATGTTTGAAATGTCTTTCATGACTCAAACACTAAGTCATCACCCCATGTGGTGCTAAACTTGTTTGTACATTTATTATACGCAAATGTGGGTTCAAGCACCGCATAATCATTTACACAGTTTCCATAAAAACTGTTGAGTGACACGATAAAAACATGGCAGATGACGTGCTGTTCGATGTGCCTCCCGGTGTGGTTTCTGTGAAAAGGCTGTAAAAAGTTGAAAGTTTAGTTCTTGCTTACTTGCTCATGTTATGCACTGTAACCATGTCTATATGTATACAGAGGGCAGAATCAGTGTTCATGTATTCAACTGTCTGTAAGAGTTCAGATTAAAACTTCTCATGATAGAGAGGTGAAACATATTTGTGTGGTGGGAGAAGCTCATTAACAGTGTTATATTATTAGATCACTATCACTGACGCAGGCCTGTGTGAGCGGCATTCTTTAAAAGTTGGTCATGTACTTTCAGTGGAGAAAGAACAGATCTCAGATCCTCAGATCTAACTTTAGTAGCAAAACAAGTAAAAGGGATCGATAAAGTCGTAATAATAATGCATCGTAATTCATCCACCACTGTATTTCAGATAGATAGATAGATAGATAGATAGATAGATAGATAGATAGATAGATAGATAGATAGATAGATAGATAGATAGATAGATAGATAGATAGATAGATAGATAGATAGATAGATAGCCATGCCATGACAGAAAATTGGTCAACATGTAACACGGGTGGTTAGAAGAGGACGGTAGGGGGGGACTGTGATAAGTGATATCAAAGATTGCCAACAGCGGATTCAGCTAAGTGAGTTAGGGAGAGGTGAGCGTGCAGAGAAAGAAGGGAGGGGATAGGATGAGGTGCACAAAAGCAAAGGGTGAGGAGCAGAGGGTGAGGAGTGAGGGAGAACTGCGTGGGCACCGAAGGACAGCGAGGTGAGGGGAATGACGGGGACACATGCAGGTTTGTGTCTTCCCTGACGTGTGCAGTGTACACACAGTCCTCTCTTCTACCCCCATATCTATTCTCTCCCTCTCTTCATCCAACCCTCTATCAGTCCCTCTTCCTCACCCACTCACTCCCTTTATTCCTACCTCTTACTGGTCCCTGAAAAAATAGGGCAGTCCTTATGTAAGGAGGAGAGAAGAAGTGGGGGGGGGGGCTGTGAGCCGAGGAAAAAAAGGTTGAAACAAAGCCTTCTGGAAACAAGCAGAGGGAGGGAGTGAGTAGGGGGAATAATGAAGTTGGCATCCACGCTCCTCATCCAGGTGGAAGAAGTATTCAAATCTACTTAAATAAATAATGCAGTGTTTTTCACTGCATTGTGCCAAAATAAGTAGGTTCTGCTTTTCATAACGGTAAGTTAAAGAAAAGCACCAATTCTACAGTGCATGTTAAAGAGTTAAATTATCAATATGTGAGCAGTATATTAGTATTTTATAAGCTTGTTATAAAGTACAGGCAGTAGAACGATGGTATTTAACCATCGTGGCTGTACTTATCATTACTTTACATAATTACAACTGAAACAAAGACTGTGAGGGTGTTTTCAGATATTTGCATGCATGTGAATGGCGCAGACTGCAGCCCTTTTATCCTTGGGGGGTATTTACCAAAATAGTTACACTGGATTTGGATGTAAAAACCTTCACATTAAAGCTGACAACACTGTTTAATTTCCAATCCAATGTGTTGGGGTGAAAGCATGAAAACAAATCTGTTCTAATACACCGAGACTGCCTGGGTTGGAAAGACATTTACTCAAGAAGTCTACTTTTACTTTTTCAGGCACTCGTTCATTCTTTACTCAAGTATTTCCATTCTATGCTACTTTATACTGTGACTTCACTACATTTCAAGGGAAAATACTGACGGCTATAGTTAGCAGTGATGTGGCAGATGAAGATTTTACACACAAGATGCACTGTCAGTGATTAAACAGTATGTAAAATAGTCAAAATGATTCTATCTCATCCAACTATACCAACAAAAAAATGCTACCTAAACATCAAGGCATAAGCAATAATACTCCAGTGCTGTCATGTGGTATAACAATCACACTACATTTATGAGTACATTTACTTTTTATACTAAATGTATTTTGCTGGCAACACTAGCAGGATGCCACTTTTACCTAACTAAGACATGTAAGTTGTTCTTTCACTACTACATCTGTATTCGGTGCACACAGTGTGCAACTGCAGACATTTTACCCTTTTACCTTTTGGTAAAAAGGACAATATATAAAATAATTTCTACATGATTCATCAAAATAAAGATGAGAGTCAGTTCTTTAAACTCACTGCAGTTGTTTTATTTCTAATCTGATGTGGTGAAGTGAAAATGCTCCAAATAAAATGTGTGTAAAATCACAATCTGCTCGTTACTACAGCTGTCATGTGACAGGTGACAATGTGTAAATAAAGAAATTAAATACGGCTAAATTCCCTTTAGCTGCTTCACCGTCAGGGTCGTGGTGTTGTGCATGCTGGCTCACTGTCAGGACTTACTGGGACACTTGTTAATGTTATTATTAACACTTGTGTTTTTTCTACTATGACAACACGTCTGCTGTGAGACAGGAAGTGGCCTAATGTGTTAAAAATGTAGAGAATGTGGGCACATGCTTGTATAAATGCTTCTGATTAAGAGCTTCTAAGTCAAAGCCTCAACTCCATATTTTACGACAGTATTTGACTAAATATACTGAGTTGCTGTCCCCCTCTGATCTCATCCTCATTCTCTCTCACCCTCTCGCTCTCGTCCCTCCCTCTCTCTGGCACTTTGCCTCTCTGACTGGCAGTGAGCCTGTTGAAAGTAGGCTAGGATTGACGCGCTGCTTGTGTCTGAGTCACAGGGAGCTGTGGAATACTGAAGCCCACTGATTGCATTTAACTTTAGGCATCCGACTCCCATGCAGTGCATGATACAATAGAGCCATCCGCTCCGCTTTCTGCACCTCGATGCTGACGTTTATGGCTGCACTTACAGCATTAAAAAAAAAAAAGGAACACCAATTGTTCTGACACTGTGAACAATTGCAGAGATGGTTATTTAGAGCCATTGCTAATATACAGATAAAGTAATGATCTCAGTCACCACATACGAAAGCACAAAATGAGATTATCCTATTCATGGCTGCACACCACGGGGTACAAACCAAAGTGAATGATGAAAAAAACGTGGCACATCATCTTAATTTTCTGCCGTGGCACAATAACCACTTACTCACACAAAGCTGTCAAGCATCTTTTTAATTTGTGCTTCACCATCGAGTGCTGTCAAGAGCCTTTTTATAGTGGGTCAGGCATACCACGGTCAGCTATAACCTGGCTGACCTCTCTAACACTGAGGGGAATGAGTTGTAAGAGGCCTGATACCACTCTGCTGGGTGAAAAAAGATGACGTGAGAACATTTTTGTCTCAGAAAAGCCCACAACCATTGACGCATGCACAGTTGAATGTTTTACCCCCTCCACAGATCACTGTAAATTCTTGCTGTGCGTGTGTGCTGTGTGGGCTCCCGTAAATACACAAGCTCGTTATTTAACTGGAGAGCCACAAGGATTACGACACATAAACACAAGTACATTAACATAAACAGGACAAAAAGCAAAAAGCCGCCGCCGCAAAAGGGAGCCGTGAGCCAAAGCAGGGAACACGAAAAACTGGAAAGTCACGAAAAACAGGGAACACGAAAAACTCAAAGGAAAGTCACAAGTCAAAGAGTAAATAATGTAACCGGCTCTTTACACAGATACGGAAAGGGTCATGGGAATTTCCCTTCCAGGCAACAAGAGTTTTGTGATCTCAACTGTCCATTAGAGAGGTCCCGTGGAGTCTGTGGGAGTGTGCGGTGCCAGGGCTGTTTCTCCAGCACATCTGATCATTGTGTAACTGAAGCAAACGCTGCGTGTCTGCATCCTCAGCTGAACGTCGAGCCAGTTTTTAGTTTGCTGCCCAGAAGTGAGGGAGTTTGTGTTGCATCAGAAGTCTAGCAAATATTGTATTGGACCATTGTGGTGAAGAGGAAGTCTCAAGTTTTTGTATGTTACAATCCTAACATGTGGTCACAAGGTCTGAGAGAGAGATGTATAAACACACACATTTTGGCAGAACTGATTTCAGCAATAAACTGTTCTCATGCTAGATTCTTGCATTTCCCTTGGAAATTTGGAAGTTTTACTCCCTGATGGCTTTTATGACTCCTGAGATTGCTTTTATTAACTCTACGTGTCGCTTGACTGGTGATTATCTCACTGTAAATATCTCTTGTCCTCGGCTCTCTACTGAGAAAGAGATTTTGATCCCAGCGAGACTCCCTGATTAAATAAAGAGAAATAAATAAAATGTTTTGCTTCACAGGGATCATTCTTTGGGACAGACGGAGGATGATGATTGTGGGCATCTGGTCTGAACATCTCACCGATACGTGACTGTGAAAGTATCCAGGGCTGAACTGCCTGCTTAGTGCTCATAGTGGTTAAATGACCGAAGCACCAGAAAAAGAATGGATGCGCAATTCTCTCCTGCAAACATTGAACATCTCATGTGTTATAATTATCAATGACATAATGGAAAATTTACTGAAACCCTCCAAATGTAAGAAACATAAATGAGATAGTACCAGATTCTGTCCGTCTGAACAACACCACAGGGAATAAGGAGAAGGTAGAGGTTTGTATCGAGACTGTTTGCTTGTTATTTGGCTCTCACGAAAAAAAGGAAGAGCATTCCCTGGCTCCCCTCCTGCTCCGTGGCACAACTACAAAACACAGTCAGCTGCGAGAGAGAAAATTGAAGAAACTGCACTCTGCTCCTAATGAAAGGTTTTCATTTATCGCTCATGAGACGAAGGAGGCTGAGGGCAGCTGAAGCATGCATGTTTCTTTTCATGCCGTCCCTCAAAGCACGCACAAGTATATAAGCCAAATACATGAAATACAAAAGCTAGACTACCTTACAGTATAATAAAAAATCTGATGCAACACCACAATCTGTGACCTCAACCTGCCAGCTCCAAGAAAACTGAATATTCTCAAACTTCATGGCTGTTTTCATTCATTTATAAAAGGTGATGTCGAGAGATGCATACATTTAGCAATCAAACATCTGTTTTGGCTTGTAATTCATCTTCGTGACTTTAACTGGATTGCAATAAAAATCTAATGAGATTTAAGTTTTAAAAAACAAAGGAAAAGTGCACTCTGTCTCGAAGAAACAAAAAAAGGGGATGTCCCAAGTTTAAAAGTTTATGGTTCAATCTGAACTGCAATGCAGAGCTCCACTTTTTTTATTTCAGCTGTAGTATTTCAGTTAATACAGTATACACAAGCTGTGTTTACATAGGCATGCAGGAAGGCCTTCAACTTTGCCAAGAAAGACTTACTGGATTTAGACGAGAATAGATGCATTATTAAACAGTTACAGACCTGACCCCCCCGACCGATCATGTAACTATAAGCTTCAGGGATTTTTTTAGCAAAAGGCTAAGCTGAAAGTCAAGTCAAGCGTGGCTTTTTCATAAACAAACTTTGCCACAGTTTCAGCTTTGTTGCTGCAAAAGACTAGGTGAGTAAGAACAGCAGCAGACAAAGACGGAAGGAAACTGTTGAGTGGCTGAGAGAAAAGCTGTGGTATGAGAGTATGAGACGCTTTGGTCGGCCGGAGAGAAACGGCCGATCAAATTTCTCTGTGCGAGGTGGGGAAAACCTGTGAGAGTTATGCAATGTTGTTGGGATATAGAGCCAGAAAGGGTGTAAACAACACCAGTCTGAAGGGGGACAGGCCTAGCCGTTGCCTGGTAACAAATATTTTGGGCAGGAAGATCGGGCAAACACGGCCCGCCTTCCAAGAGGAAATATGGGCTGGCCTCATAAGCACAGCACAAGTTGGTGACTTCCCGAAAATACGCTAAGAGACAGGGGCAAGCAAAACAAAGCACACCAGGGGCATTAGACAACACTCCATCTATTTTTCACCTGGCTCGACTGGAGTCTAGACCACCATAAGTTGTAAACAAACAAACTCTCAAGGAACAAAATGGCTTAGAGAGAGGATTGCAGTCTCATTTAAACACCATAATGTGCTCCACACCCTAAATGCAGCCATGACTGGCACGGTGATTTAGGTAAACACAGCCTATGAAGAGACATAAAAACTTAACAAGCTGTGAAACTGTTTTACTGTTATTTGAAGTTAATCTGCAGGGTCAAATCTGTAGATTAAAAGGTGGTTTAAGAAAAAGACAAGACTGTTGGGAATCACATAATGGAAAGGATTGGAAGAAAACTCAGTCACTGACATGTTTACGGTTAATTTCCTTAAATGTAAAAACTTTAAATGTAAAAAGTCTAAAGTCTATAAAATAAGTCAAACTTAGCTTAGCTTAGTTATAGCTATATGTTGATCCATCTCACAGATAGTTATTAGATTAATCACAAACTCCAGGTTACATCTTCAAAAAGTATTTAATGTTTAAAGGTATTTAATTTTTAATGACACTGAAGAGTGAAAAACAGAAAGTCCACACACGTATTAGATAATCTGAAGCCAGAATTAAAGTAAGTATTTAATTTTTAATGACTTTCAAATATAAACAACCTTGAAGAGTGAAAAACACAAGAAAGTCCACACACGTAAGAAGCTGACAAACTACTCTTTCATGAATCATTTAAGTAAGGCTTGTCAAATATAAACAACCTTGTTTATGTTATTGTTTATGTTACTGATGATTCCATGAAAGGAGCCCCCGAGTTTACATACTGACTCTTTCATTTTCCTTGTGAAAAAAACTCAGTGCAGCAGAAGGTGGCTGGAATGTCTCATTGTTTATGTTAAATCTGCATGAATTAATTAAATAATAATCAAAAAGATGAAAGGAGCATTTATACTGACCCTCCTTCTCCATTTTCAAAATAAAAGTGAAAAAAACTCAGTGCAGCAGAAGGTGGCGGAATAAAATCTGCAGAATGCATAATTAAATAATAATCAAAAAGATAATTACTGCCCTCCTTCTCCACAAAATAAAAGCTGCTGTGATTCGATACTGTAACAAATAACGCATCAACATTTATGGACTCATTCGATGTAACAAATAAAGACATTTATGACATCAAACAAAATAAAAGAGGCATAAAAAGTCAGCTTGCCTTGTTACTCACACACTTCAATGACAATAACGATCAAGGAGAAGTATACATTCGTGTGTTGTGCGTTGCTAAGCGTGTGCAGAATTTGCATTTGAACACCGTGCACGCGTTCACGCGCTCAGCAAACACTAACAGCGTCAACAACTTCCACGTTTCGACTGCTTGACGTTACAGCCCCACAAACGACGGCCGCTGACGGTCCAACCTGCGCCGAAACGACAAGACGCAACCAAGAGCGCTGCAGCGAGCTCCGAGCCGCCGCCGCCGCACACAAACAATCCGGAAGCCATATTGTGTGTGCGTCTGCTGCGTGTGTGTGTGTGTGTCTGCTCCCGCTGCTGTCTGTCACTCAGAGCCGGTTACCACGGAAACCGGTTGCTAGGCGGCATAACAAAAAAGACCAAATTTATACGTCCTTGCGTCAGAGGCAACGGCGTATCCATGGAGATGGAACGCTACACACATGCGGCAGACCCGTGAACGGCACATGGTCCCCGCCGCTTGTTTTAGCCGAAATAGTTCACTTTTTTAACGCGGTAACGACGGTTGTTCGTGATGTTTTGAACAGTATTAAGAAGGGAGACGCGTCTGTATCCGTCGCAGTTGAATTTATCCGTGTAGTTGTGTGCATACGTGGCGAAAAATGCGGGTTTAATCGGTGGGGATATATGTGATTTTTTTTTTTTTTGCCTTTTTGCCCTCAGCCCCGTCAAAGTCGCTGCTTTGGTCGTTTATTTATTTGAATGTCGGCTGCTCGCCTGCGTTATCAGCCATTCACCTCAATAACCCCCCCACCCTATCACGAACAACTTACATCGACGGAGTTAGTCATCCCGGTTCAGCGGCGCGGCACCGGGAACGGCAAACCCGGATGGGACACAGCGTCCTCCATCTCTGACGTTTGTTGCTGCGCTGACTAATAACTTGTTATCCCCAACTCTTTCCTTTTTTTCCATTCACTCACGCCTTTTTTCGCACATCGGCCCTTCACACAGCAGCATGCCCGCCCCGTGACATTGTCTGACATCACAAAAAAGCCCGTTTTTCAGAGTTTTCATTCATGATTTGACACCCGGTCTTCCTGCATCCATCCTGCAGAGAAACCCCCCCTCCCCTCCACCTCCCGTCCAGCCAAAGCCAACCTCCCACCTGCCACATTCCCACTGCTGTCCTCATATAGGCTATAATAATGAATCACTTGCTGGGTGATGTTTGCAGTGACAGGCTGCTGATTTCCGTCACTGCTGCCCACTGTCCATGACTGAATTACACTGCTGTTTTATTGGGCTGCTGTTGCTGCTCTGTGACACAAAGTCTCTCCTACACCAAAGAAAAAGAAAAACCCATAAATATGCAGATCTAACTGAAAAGACTGGGTGCGGACTGTGTTGTACAGTTTGAGTGTGTTTATCATCCCCCGGAGAAATCCACACTGACTGCAAGTTTTAGGGAGTGTTGATGAAAAGGAGGCTTTCCTCCTTTTAGACATTAAGCTCTCCAGCTCTGAGGAGTCCCGAGGGCGTGTCCTGAGAAACTGTACAGCAGGATTTCCCTTGCATGCCTGACGGGATTCCGTCCCGGAGTGACATACACATCTGGGTGTTGCATAAATAAGCCATTGTATATCCCTCTGGTGTTTCCAAATTATCAGGTTAGACTACGAGAGTATCATGCCTTCTGTTTCCTGTGCTGAAGCCCAAATATGTGCTTTTAATTTAAACTTAACAAACGCTTCAACATCCCTCTAAGGATTTCAAAGATACCGTGTACATTATAGGAATATCATCTTCTCTTGACGTAGCAATGAGCCCAAAAAAATGTTCCAATGTAGACAGACGCACAGATAGTCCTAAATAGATACTTTCCATATTTATCACCAGTAAAGTTTCTTAAAATTTCCTCTCAGAAATTGTCAGACGGTGAGAAATATCTCGTGCCTGTGACAGTACAAAAAAAATCTATTATTATCCGTCGGCGAGGTGAGCTTCTGGTCCATTTCAGTGGGAGAGGGATTCCCTCAACGTCACCAAGGATACCAAACACAACACCGAAGCACAAATATGGTCATGTACGTCAGCAGAGCGGAACTCCGAGGCGGGGTTTGCGGCGCTAGAAATGCCTTGGTTGTGTAGTCGAGGAGGTGGATTCATTCATAAGACCAGATCTGCTACTGTGCACGGTAACACAAGCTTCACGTCCTCCGGCAGACCGCGAACGGACTTTATGGATATATAATCGCGCATTTGACGGGTGGATGAAGGAGAGCGCTCCGAGGATTTAAAGCGAAACGAGAGGACCTCTTAACCACGTTGAATTTGGGACGCTTTCCCCCTCGGCGCGGGGAACTGGATTAAGCTTCTTCATGCAACTTTTTTGGAAAGAGACCAAGAGCATCTCACCGGGGAATAACAAAAAGATCAGCAACGGTAAGCCGGCACTGACTTACTTGACTGAAGTGTTTGCGTAGAAAAATAAGAGCAGCTCGGAAAACATCTGTCCACCGCTGCTTGCCAGTCTGCACTATAGAAGACCTTTAAAGACATCTCTCTGTTGATGTAGACAACATTCCGATGTATTGTTATTTGTTGTCACTGTCATGTATTGTCACTTTTCATCGGTAATCGATGGATTTATGCAGACAGTAATTACTGGCGGCGGGGCGATCCAACTTTCCTAAAAGAGTCGTCCTTTTATTATCAGAGTAATGAGCTGGTTTTTGGTGTGACTGCACCGCCTTCTAACACCGGTCCCTCTCTTCTTCAGTAATCTTCTTGTGTGTGCCGCTGCCCTGTCGCTGCAGGTGACACCGGGCTTTCTGTGCTGACTGCAGGTGTCTCGCTTCCTCTCGGTCCCTCCGGGGAGATGTACCAAGGGTTCCCCGGCGACCCAGACAGCGGATCCCGTGGAAGTTCGTCTCCCTCCATAGAGTCGCAGTACCTTTCCTCCGTCGGGAGCCCGCCGACCACCAGTGCTCCGCAGGTAAGCTGGACACCACCACGGCACACAAACAGAACAACTGCATGCCTGTTAGAATAACACTATGTTTATTCATAAACGCAACAGGGCTGACTTGCGTGCACAGCTGTGGTCTTTTAGGCTTAACGTGTTTCCTATGTACACCTCATATATATATATATATAAATATTTACGTCCAGCTTATTCTCCCACCACATGTTTTGTCTGTGATAGTTTGCCCCCCCCCCCCCATGTGTGTTATGTCATGTTACATGTAGGTTATGTCATGACCAATGGGGGCATAATAATAATAATATAATATAATAATTCATAATAAAGAAAATACAGGCAAATATAAAATCTAAACTCAAGAGTCTTGAGGACTTTTAATATAAAGTCTTATTTTCTGAAGGCTGATCCTCCTGATGCTATTAACTTTGTGCTCCTGCAGTTCTATAAACAGATTCGCTGAGTGTATCACCGTTTAAACATGACTGTACCCCCCCAGCCTCACAGTCTGTCGCTTATAGTAGCCTCGTTTTCGGCCGCTCGAGCTCCGGCACGCCGCAGAACGGATGACACGGTCCGTGGAACTCTCCTACGTCAGCGCCGGAGCTCCGCCCCCTCCCCGCTTCTCTCTCCTTCCACGCGCTCTGCTCTCCTCTCGCAGGCCTCGCCGTGACGTAAATGCTCGTTCTATTTTGGAGCGCTACGTCGCGTTGCCAAGGGGAACACCGGGGGTGTGACGGGGGAGGAGGAAGGAGGAGGGGGGAGGCTCGCTGCGTGAGACGAGATTGGTCGGCCGTCCCAATGTCTTAACACGCTTTATATGAATATTAATGAAAGTCGATACTCTCCTCCGCGAGCCTAAAATAAAACTAAAAACACAAAGGACAGGACTCTGATTTTATTTTAGGCCTGATTACTGAAAAGAAAGTTGTGACACAGACTCAAAAGTTAATGCTTTACACCCACCGACTGCCGTTTTTTCCTTTGTTCTTCTCATTGTAATATTTCCATCACTTACCCCCGTTAGATCGATAGATAAATCTTTTTCTCCACAGTTGAAATAATTTTCTTTACTCTGCTTCTTCTACCAGCACTTTACTTACACACTTAGGAGTTACAGTTTTATACCTGAACCTATATCAAATGAAAATTTCATATGTTATGTCATGCCATTTTTATTTACTACAATTTGAAGTATTTGTAGTAATGGGCCCTCAGTTGCAATACTTGGTTGTAAAAGTAAAGTTTAGCTGACATGATGGCTAGTGTTTATCAAATATGACAAACACTTTCAGAAAGCAGCTGATCAAAGCTTGTTCCTACTTCTGTTCCTACCTCTGTCTGTCTGAATGTGTTTGCTGACTTGTTTTTGTTCATGACTCCTGCTCAGGAGTGTGTGTCAGCGGGAGCTGGCTTGACCATTGTGGGCAGCGCGTCAGGGGCCAGCGTCGGAGGGGAGATGCCCGGTTCGTTCGTGCCCACCGTCACCGCTATCACCACCAGTCAGGACCTGCAGTGGATGGTACAGCCGACCCTCATCTCCTCTCAGGCCTCTGGACAGAGCGGGTCCACTGGCGCCACAACCATGACCCAGCCGGTGTCACTGGTTGACCCGTATGACATGCCAGGCCCCAGTTATTCTTCGGGGTCTGGATTCACCCCTCCAAGTTCGGACACTCCCGGCCCAGCACCGGGCCCCATTCGCCAGTCCAGAACCCGTAGCCGCCGTACACGAGACGAGTCTGTGAGTGAAGATGGAGATGTTGGTGTGTTAGTAAGTGTGTGTGCTTGACCGGTTTGTTTGTTGACCCTTGCATGTGCAGTGAAGGTATATCGTCAACATGGCCCACCACAAGAATCAGGCCCAGCAACTGTGTACTGCTCAGTAGTTGTGTAGCTTACACAAATACTTTAAGGATTAATAAACAAAAAAGGGAAACTCCCTGTCTACTGTATTTAACATGTACAGAAAGAGAGTAAGGTCTATATAGAGGGCTCTGTGGGAGGAGGGCACAAGCCAGATTAAAGATACCACCACAGTGTGTGCAAAAAGACAACTTTAGAAACACCAAATTTACTCTTAATAGCATAGCTGGTGTGGCCAGCATGACAGCCCATCTAGTCTACCCACCACTGCTGCTTGGACAAAAATACATTTTCAAAGACGAAGATAAAACATTTATCCTAATCCTTTTTTATTTCTCTCCCTCTTTCCTAGCTAACACCTGAGGAGGAGGAAAAGAGGCGTGTCCGGCGAGAGAGAAACAAGCTGGCGGCGGCCAAATGCAGAAACCGCCGACGAGAACTCACAGACAGACTGCAGTCGGTGAGCTAGGCCATGTTTTAGCTGTCATGATGAGTAATGATCATAATTACATACTTTATGTTACCTCCCATAGCATTGCAGAGTGTGTTAATAAATGTGTGCATGTGTGTATAAGAGTGGTAATGGGGTATTTAACTTTGGTGAAGACGATTATAGTTCTCAAGACAGACTATTGTACCTACAGTATCTTGTAGCCTAATTAATGGGCTCTTATATAAACTACTTTACATATCCAACTGCAGGTGAGGAAGGAGGAAGTATTTTTGCTGGGATAGATACATCCACCTCCACAAACACTGAACTAAGGTTTGGTGTAACTAATGCTCCTATCTTCTCTTTTCCTCTTCCACATCCTCTATCGTCCTCTTCCCATTTCACCCACCTTCTGTCTCGTCTGTCCTGTCCAAATGCCCCTGTTTCTTTCATTCTCTATACCTGCCCACAGGAGACGGACATACTGGAGGAGGAGAAGGCAGAGCTGGAAGCGGAGATCTCTGAGCTGCAGAAGGAGAAGGAGCGTCTGGAGTTTGTCCTGGTGGCCCACCAGCCGAACTGCAAGATCCCATACCAGGACCAACCCCAGCAGGGCTCGGCGCAGCTCACTCCGGTCCAGCCCCAGCTCCCTCCCCAGACCTTACAACCTCCTGTCTCCATTGTGGGCTTGGCTGTGAAAGAGGACTCTTTCTATCTGCCTCCTGCCTACACAGCCCATCCGGCCTCCACACAGTCCCAGCCTCCGGTTCAGCAGCAGCAAGTCCAGCAGCAGCCTCAGCCAGGGATAATGCAGGAGGTAGAGTTTTCTAGTTCTTTCTATGGCTCAAGTGAGCCAGCACCAGGCGGGCCGTGCCTTATGGCCAGCGACAGTGGTGGTGGTGGTGGTAACCATGACGATGCGGCCATTGGCAGCTACAACACCTCATACACATCTTCATTTGTGTTCACCTACCCAGAGGGAGCCTGCGGGGTCAGTGCCAACCAGCGGAACAGCAGTAGCGAGCAGTCATCTGATTCCCTGAACTCGCCTTCGCTGCTGGCACTCTGACTGACCGACAGACACACGCACACGCACATTGACACACTCGCACATTATACTTGCTGGAAGTAGAGGCTGAGGCAAGTACGTGCACAGTACCGATCAGTCTCGCCAATCAATTTTTTTCTGATTGGGTCAAAGTTTACACATTCTGAAATGCATTCCAGTTAAGAGCCATACAAATAGATGCACATGGATTACACTCAAATCAAACCTTTGACATTTAGCTCAAACAATTTCTTGTTTTGTATTATCGGAAAATCGGTGCACTTAACCAATGTTAAGTGCTCCGAATTAACATCAATTCACAACAAATAGTTTCAATCTTCAACATGTACAGTACATTGAGTGAGATACCACAAACTCACTTTACACTCCAACAAGCACCAGTGCCCCCACCTTGTTCCCTCTGTCGGTTGCCCCTTTTCCAGTGCTCTTGCTCTCATCCTTTTCCATCCTTTTCTCCCTTCTTCCTCTCGCTGAATGTATTTGTGCAAATCTGAAATAGGGACGGACGACACCTTGTTCGGCAGGGTCTGTTCTTATTGGGGACAGACAGCTGATTTCTCGCTCACTTCTAACCCCTCATCTGCTCGACTTCCCTCTGCTTCTTCATTCGCTGCTTGGACTTGGGGATCTGAGTATCAAAGCCTGCACTAAACCTTGTGCTTTCTTCTCTCGTTTTTTAAATTTTTTTAAAAACAAATTCTTCTGCCGTCTGCCAACCTGCCATGCGACCCATCTCTGCCCATCTCTGTTTTTCCTCTTCTGTCTCTCTGTTTCTCCCTCTCTCTCTGAAGTCTTCGACCCCCGAGAGCCCGAAGACCCCCGAGAGCCCTTGGGACCTTGAGTGAATGACGGACCCAACTAACAAGCCCTTTTGCACCCTCTCCTTATACAAGGACACGGACGAATCCCCCCCCCCCCCCATTACCCTAAAACACAGAAGAACCTTTTTCTTGGAGCGCATTGCTCAGAGCGGATCCTTACAGTGAACAGCAGCTAAATACTCTCACACATGCACATAGACATAATTGATGAACGCAGAATGGAAGACGGATGCCGCTGTCTTCAGCTGAGCCATTTTTTTTCAATGTTCACACAGTGATTAGACGCATCTTTACGTTGTGATGCCGGTTTAAAGGGAGGACGGAGAGAGGTTTAGCAGGAAGGGAGGATGGAAGTGCAACCAAACTGGACAGACTCAGATGGAGAGGTTGATGGATAAAGAGGATGACTCCCATCCTAACCATCGATTTTTTTAACCAAATGTCGAAAACAACAGAAAGAGCCAAATGTTAAAAACAAAGCAGCAAAAAAAAAAAACACAAAAAACAAAAAAAAAAAAAACAAAGAAAAAAATCCTGCTCTTGCCAACTGTGTGGAAGGGTGACCTCAGTAAAAACACCTCCATACCACTGAGCCTCATCACCCTCGGCCTACATGCGCATATTCACACCATCGCTTTGAAGTCTCTGAACTGAAGATACAGACGTTTTGTTGCAGCGCACCAGCTCCGTGTTTCGCTCAGAATCAATCAGATGTGAACCGATGCCTTTATTTAGAGGACAGTTTTTTTCAATAGTGATTCAGGCAACCTCTAAACACTGGGCCTGGCGGTCTCTGTACCTCCCCTCTTCTCTCAGCAGACAAGGCGGGGGTGCGTTTATTGTGAGTGCGTCTACTCTGAGGCACCTGGCCCGTTTATTTCTTTCTTTATTGAGGTTGATGTGGCGAGTGAGCACAAAGCAAGACCTGGAAACAAAAAAGGGGAGAACATGTGGGCTGATGTTGTGGAGTGAGCGTCCTTTCTTTGCCTGTGAATTTGTACTATTTGTTTTTTCTTGTATGTTTGAGTGAGAATTGTTATATATTTTAATGTCTATGTTTGTTTGTGTTTGATTGTTTTGCATTGACCTCTGCTTTCATATGTACTGTTGCCGTTTCTTGTTTTTTTAGTTAAGTTTTTTTTTTTTTTTTTTTTTTTTTAAATCGGAGATTTTCTTATAACTGTTACTATTATTATTGCATTGTAACAATTGTTTCATTATTTTATTGTATTTTCATTTGGCAACTTTTGGAGGTATGTTGTGCACTACAAAAAAAGATCTAATTATAAGTCTATATGCATATACATATATACAGGTAACATGTATATATAAGTGTATGTACCATGATTGTAAAGTATGAATGTCTACAGATCTAAATGGGATATTTTTGTCAATGAAGAACAAGATAAAATGTTACTGAGGTTTAGTTTTAAAATGAATATTTTTCTAAAGGAACAAAAAAAAAAACTATAATAAATTTAAAGTACTGCCCTGTCCCTCAACATGAAGCACGATGTCACTGCCTCCATCAATGTGTATTTATGTTTTATAAACAATATAAAAGCACTATCCAAGTTACATTAAATGTATGTTTATAATTATGATGTTAGAAGGTTGTGGTAACGCCTTTGTTTTGTTTGTTTGTTTTTCTCTGTGAGGTCTGTCCCAATGCTACTGACACCTTAATGCCACTTGATCCTTAGCAAATGCAAAATGAGGAAGAAAAAAAAACAGTGTGTTTGAATGTCAATACACGTATTAAAAGTGTTCAGATTACAACATAATGACTAAACTGTTTCATTTAAGGACAAGGTATTTGATACCCAGTATGCATTTCTGTCCAGTATAAGCATATCACATAATAACTTTGTTATTTTCTAACTGAAATGTGTATTTGAAGGATAACCACAGTTTTAGCCTTGATATTAACATTATTATGTTAAATTTATCCATTTCTGTACTCAAGCAAATATGTCATCTAAGATTTAAAAAAATCTTGTGATTGCTGGATAAGAAGCTTTATTTTCAATAAATAAACATGTTTATTCAACACAATGGCTAAATTAATGATATAAATCTTTGTTTAAATGTGGCTCTTGGTGGTCAGAAAATGGGCAGACCTCATTTTTTTCAATGTTGAATAAGGACTGTGTTTGTACAGATGTTGGAGATGCCTTTTGATTTCTCTCCAAATGCAAATGTGATGAGAATATGTTCTGGTGTGAGAATAAGCATAAAACATATTCAATAGTTCTCATGTACATAGGTTTTTGTGGTGCTATTATAGTATACTATAATGACGAGGCAGTTTCACATTGTATGGTGGAAGGTTATGCATTGGTGTTGCTGAGGCTCCAGACAAATGAACAAACTGCTCATCTCTTCAGGGCGTTTTATTCAGAATGGAAGCCAATAACACAGTGAATTTCCAGCAGCTGAAGCTGTGAGAGCCCAGTAATCCCTCTATGATTTCATCAGTTTGATATCAATTGCCTGCTACATCTTCAAGTGTGAGAAACAGATCTCAGGGGGCCCTTGTACTGTACCTGCACTCCACACTTAAGCCCCTGATTACCACACAACACATCAGACTCATTGTTTCATCTGATTTCTTTCCCTTGGGTTGAACTGAAGTTGTCTGACTTTGCTTTAAATAATTTTTTCCTGTAAGGTAACAATCAAGAATGGGTGGCTAATGAATTGGAAAATGTGACATAGAAGGAAAACAGAGAAATATTCAGCTACAAGTTCTCAGACAGAGAAAATGACTGCATCTACCTGTACTGTACAATGGCTGCGTTAGCATTAACTGAACAATAGCTTTCCTATTTTTCTATCATGAGGTGAATGTTGCTATGTATCCTATTTTTTCACAAGTCCCATTATATGCTCTGATTTCATATTTTCCCTCGTGTGAAATGCAATACTTATTATCCTCTTGAATGAACATAATGTAGCAAATCTCACAGTCCTCAAACTGACTGCTACCATATGTCAAGTGTGATGATGTATTGCTTTAATTATCCATTTTTGTTATCCTTAATACTTATCATAATATTTAGTTATGAGACACTCTTCATGAAGGTTTTTTGTTACAATTTATCAAAACAATATCTTCTTGATGATGTGTAGAGACACTATTAAGGTTCCTCCAATTCAAAAAGCCTCTTTTCTGATCCATCTAGTTTGTCACTGTTTCATCACTTCTGTTGCAATTTACTGTTTTTTTTTTTCTTGGAGCAAAGGCCGTAATTTTGATACATTTGGAAACAGATGATATATGATTTGACATGTTTTGAGATTACAGTGGTGAAAGGTCCAAAGACACTTTGTTCTAGATGTCAGACTGTCAGACAGATTTCATTTAGGGCATGTGGATAATTACATAACTAGCTCACGAAGGTGCTCTGATATAAAGTGCTGTTTACTTATTTTTATAAATTAAATTTTTGCTCTCATTCTTGAAAAGGACCAAAGTGTATGACAAATTTGCCATGTCGCTTTTGCAGTCCCTTCTCTCCGATCCTCTGTGTCCACATTTCACCTTCTGGCCCATTTTGTTGTCCTTTAAAAGTTTACATGATAACGTTTCTCGCGCTTTCTAGACTGCAAAAGCTGGGTGAGCTGTCTCCTTTAATGGTGGTTTGACCAAATGCCATTCATTTCCAAGTTGTGAAGAAATTGCATAAATAAACGACTTATTATTATGAGGTACATGTCTCTCACTTTTAAATACTTGACCTCCAATGCACTGTCTGACCTCTGCATCATTTTTTGAAAAAGTGTGTTTTTTTTAAAAAGTAATTGACCATCTTTGTTAACCCCCTGGAGTCGACGGACGCACCGGCGCGTCCAGATTACAGGTCCGATTTATGATGACGTAGCAAAAAGACACACCTTCTCTGTTTCAACTTGTGTCGAAAGTGCGGACTTCAAACTACATACCAGTTTTTAAATCGTGTTGATAGGCCAAGGCAAGTAGAAACAGACCTATGATAAATAATTTACGCCGGTTTTTTTCTGAATATTGTCGTCACTTTTGGTGGGCGGTATGGAGCAGAAAAGCGCAGCCTCGCTGAGTTTCAGTTTCGATTTGTGTCGAAAGTGCGAAAGTGCGGACATCAAACTACATACGCATTTTTAATTTGACTGGCCAATTAAAACAGACTTGTAATAAAAATAATGTACAACGTTTTTTTTCTGAATATTGTCGTCACATGCTTTGGCGCGATTTTTGGTGCTGGAAGAAGGCTTGTGATGTGCCCCTCTGTCTTGTAATGGACAGGAACTGTTTTTTACAGGAGTGGCACAAATAATTTGTGGCATCTTATTGTGACACCTGACACCTGATTGTTTTGTAAATAGTTGAACAAAAAAAACGCCTGAGGCATTGCCTGCATTTTAATGTAAATAGTTGTAAATAACTGTTATTTGCTACATTTGTACATAATTTTTTGAAACTTTACAACTTATATTTGCATTCTAAGTTATAAAAATGGTTCGTTAGACATGTTTGTGGTTTTCACATTACAAAATCTAACTTTTTTATATTCGGATTTTATGTTTTTTGTGTGGTTTTAGGTCCAGTGTGTTAATACAGTATGTCAAAATGAAAAAATAACTGTAAAATCACACATGTGAGGTTGTTGTGCTGAAAAAAATGATACCAAACAAGGCATGGTAAACAGTTCTTAAGGTGAAATATAAAAGCAAAATCAAAAGTAGTCAAAAACGGCCAATTATACCCTGGACTCCAGAGGGTTAATTGAGCTTTGTTAAAAGACTGCAGGATGTTAGCAAGGACCTGAAAAGTCATCATGTTTTTGTACACTCATTTTTTAAGAGTGTAATGATTATTTTCATTATCTTTTAAACTGCTGATTATTTTTTTGATTGATGCCATAAAATTGTGAAAATAGTGGCAATACCCATCATAATTCTTAAGAATGTGAGACAGATATATTATTCTGTGTCAAAGGCTTTGCACACCAAAAGTAGGCAGCGGCCATTCTTGTGCAAATTTTAAACAAGTTTGTAACAAGACCAGTGGTGGAAGAAGTATTCAGATCCTTTACTAAAATAATCCCTCTCAGTGATGACTCCTGATCCACCAGAACTATGTGGAGGTGTCTGTATCTGCAGAAGCTCTCTGCCTGGATTTTCTGTGTTCAGGACGTTTCTCTGCACCACCAGAGGTGTATGCACTTTGAGTCGGGAAGGAGGGGCAGAATTGTAATGTGTTGATGAACAATAACTGACAAATCCTACTTGTTAAACCTTTATGTAAGACCAGCAATACCACACTGTGAAAATACTGAACTACAAAGAAAAGTCCTGCGTTCAAAACCTTGTATAATTAAAAGTACGTTAGTATTATCAGCATCAAATGGACCAAATGCATCAACAGTTTAAGTACACATTATGCAGTGTAATGTTCCCAATCAGTGTTTTTCTACTATATCTAATGTTTCCAGATTTAAATTGCTGCTGCATTAATGTGTATGTTGCATTTACTGCAGTAGAAGTTTAAGATTGAACCTCAACCTCAGAGATGCTAAATGATACTAAATTACCTCAAAGAGTCTAAATATTACCATAAAGAGATGCAAAATAAAGATACAGAGACACAAAACAAGGGACTCCAAACATCCACATAGAGACATGGGACATCTACAGAGAGACAAAAAATGATCACAAAGAGACACAAAATGACTATAAAGAGACTGAAAACAACTCAGAAGAACCATAAAGAAATGTAAACCAACCACAAAGAAACATTGAATGACTACACAGAGATGCAAACAAACAAAACAAGCACAGGGACACAGGAGGACTGAAGAGACAAAAAATCAACAAAAAAAACTTACAAAACAACCACAAAGAAACACAAAATGGCCTCAGAGACACAAAACGACCGCATACAGCGTCCAAACACCCCCATAGAGACACAGGACAATGACAAAGCGATAAAAAGTGAGATGCAAAATGACTACAAAGAGATGCAAAATAGCAATAGAGAGACAGAAGACAACTCCAAAGGGAGTCCAAAGAATCTCAAACGACTTTAGCCATTTTGGGCCTCCTTCAGTTTCGGTGTCTTGCTGTAGGAGGGATATGGGGGCCTGTCATATCTGTGTCCAGGGGCACATTTCCATAAAGCTGTCCATGGCTGTAGTTTTCAGGAGTTTTCAGCTAAACATAAGCTACCTGCCCAACAACAAGCGCCAGACAGACATTTTTAGCAGCTAACGAACCAGATATTTCCCACAGGAGCTTGTGGAGACAAAAACAGAGCTAAAAGAGAAAAAAGTGGAAAAAAAGTGTCCAGAAACAACGACTCCAAATGAATACTGGTATTGCTGTAAAGATCTTTACCTTGTGTTCAGTCAACAGTGTGAAGAAGTGAATGTTAAAGTTCAGGTTTAAAAGACGAAGTCAGACCTCAGACGGTGTCATGATAAGAGCTGACTCTCTGCTCAGGGTTTCTTTACAGTCTGTGTTGCTCTCTAGTGGCCATCAACAAACCTCCAGCCCTTTATTTATTTATGTATTTCTTTATTTAATTCTGGAGACTGTGGAGGAAGTTACGTCACGGGAGCGGCGCGAGCTTGTCCGGATGTAGCTGACGTCACCGGGCATTTGTTGTAAACATGGCGTCCGTGACAACAGGTGAGAGCAGAAAGGCCCGGCGAGCTAACGACGCCGTGTATCGACAATTAAAACACGTCTGCGGCTCTTTGTTTTTCATACACGGCGGCTGCGTTAACTTTGGGCTATGTGTGGAGGTTCTACAGCAGGGTTTTATTCACGGTGGATGTCACTTTTGGCCGAAACCGCCTTTTAATTCACAGCTGCTGCTAACACGATGCTAAAGCCGCCTGCTAACACAAACGACTGTGTTGACGGACTCGCGTTAAATGTCTGATTTCATTCATCAGAACAGACGTCGGCTGAGAAATATGCTCTGATTTTTCTTGTTAAATTGTTTTCATATTTTAATTAGTTACTTCAGCTCTGTCATTGTCTCACGCTAACACGACGAGCTAACCATGAGCTAACCTTTATCAGATTTAAAATCAAATTCCATATTAACATTGCTTCCTGAATCTGATTCTGTAATATCACAGAAAAGTTTACTTCTTCAACAGAGCACGTGTGCCTCTCATTCCTGGCTCTGTGTTATGAAGTGCTAAGTGGTATTTTATCTGCAGTATGAGTTGTTCAGTATCAGTGACAGTATTTTGGACTGAGCCATTGTTCTGGCAGCTGTTGTGTAGCCTTCACCCTGCAGCTGTCTCTTACTCCAACCTCGTTGTATAATTGGTGTTATAAATAACCTCCAGCTGGCTGCGGTCAGCATATGTTAGACCACTGAGTGTCTCATCAGGTTTATGTCTGTAGTCTGCAGCAGCATGGACGGCCAACATCAGCAATTAAGGTTGATTTTATCTGCCCTGAAGAGGCCAGTCCACTGTTATTATGGTCACAAGCAGAGAGACAGATACCATGAATCGATTACAGGATTATTCAATCAACAGTTTTCATCATCATTGAGAGTGAAACAGGCTGTCCAATACTAGTTTCAGCTTCTGACATGTTTTCTGCTTTTCTTTACTTTGAATCATTATGAATGAAATACTTTTGGCTTTCACTCAGACTAAACAAGCACTTTTGATTACTTTGGAGGAATTCATCAACAAATAAAAAAAGTTACTGTCCTGGTCATAAGATTTTAATTGTAATAAAAAAAAAACTGCAAACATGTCAGTGGTTGAATGTTCTTCAGATTCTGTTGTGCAATTACTAACAGTCTTTTTGTCTTTTTTTCTGAAGCCACCTCAGAGTGGATTCAGTTTTTCAAGGATGCCGGGATCCCAGCCGGCCTCGCGGTCACATATGCCGTCTCCTTTGTGGACAACAGGTAATCTAGTGCTCCCTTTCCAAAGGCTTTGCACCACACATTTAAGCCATAGTGTTGTGATTGTGTGTATTTTATTTGCACACTCAGCAACAGTCTCTTTCATAAACTAAGCTGTGTCAACATGATAAACTGATCAGTTTTAATAAGTTAGTTTTAAGAAACAAAATGGAATGAGAAACAGCATAATTGTGATCTAAATGTTAAAGTGAAACCAGTAACATGGGGAATGAGTTCAGTTTTGATCGCTCTAATGCCGCTCTAATGCCACTCTACTGATACTAAATCCAGTTGGCAGTTTTGTCTAGCGGTGTCTAAGAAGCCACGAACCAACGTACATTCATACATAACAGCTAAAATGACAAGGGATGAGAACTTTAGGGAAAATAACAAACTGCAATTTTCTGGCATTTATTAAAGCTGCTATTTAAATAACAATTATTTAACATAAATGTAGCCATGTTCTATGTTTTCTTGTTATTTGATTTCGTAATTAGGTTAAGGATAAAATTTGCGTTAATTAATGTTAGTTCAGAAGCTTTTTTGATTCAGAATGACATTTTTACAAACAAATACAATTTGTAAACATAAAAACAGAAGTTCTTTATCTACATCACATAATCCTTTGGTTGACCGATGAATGAGGCCAATCAAAAACACAGAGACCATTAGACAGTGTGGGTTTGTCTGCTTGCAAAAAAAATCTGGTGTGGTGTGTGTGTTTTTGGAATAAAAAGAACTGCAGCATTTTATGATAATTTGACATTTTATGAATTTAAAAAATGAATTGGTTTAATTCAACTGGTAATTATGCAAGCTGTAATTAGAAAGATCACTCTCTTAATCGAAATGTTCTAGTGAATAATTTAGCTGTTCATCCATTTGATTTAATGCTTACAATTCTTTGTTTGTAACAGGACTCTGAACTAAGTGTCAACTGGCCACATTGTTTTTCTTTGGTCCAGAAGTACATATAATACTATAAGTAGTATGTAATAATACTCTAAGTACATGTCACTCTTTCATGTCACTGCAGAATTCACAAGAACATGCTGATGGACCTCAGTAAAGACATCATGATGGACCTCGGCATTACAGTCATCGGCGACATCATTGCCATTCTTAAACATGCCAAGCAGGTGTACAGGCAGGTGAGAGCAGACTTCACAGTTTCATGTTTTGAAATCATGAAATCTTGAAAAAGGACAGTGCTTGTTGCAGGAACTGGAATTTTTGCTCTTGTTGTGAATGTCTTTTAGAGTCGCTGCTGTCTGAGCAGTGACTCGCAATAGACCTTTGAGTTTACGTAACCACTGTTGTATTGTGCATTTCCTCTTCAGGACATGTGCAAAATGGCCACAGAAGCCATCTCCTCAGGACAGACCAGTGTTAAAGCTGAGCTCAGACGAACTGCCAACACTCGTAAGTGTCTACAGTTTACCTTTCTGCATCGACCCTCATTAAACCAGATTATTGTTCTCATTAATTATAGGGATTTACTTTGAAATGAAAGTCTCACAACAGAAAGAAAGGCTGAAATATGAGCAAAGAGTTGTGCTTGCAGTGATTTAAATCAAAGCAGCTGACATTTCGTATGTGTCAAAAGATAAGTCTTTGAAAATAGCATTTTGTTTTTAACCTTAGCAATGGGTTAAAAAAAAGTAACATTAACATAAAACAGTGTTGCTGTTTGTGTTGTATGATTTATAAAATGTAAAAGTGCATTAAATGCATTTTATGGCTGCTGTTATGGCTGCTTATTAATTATGATTGGATGCAGTAGTATGGTCTGAATAATAAAAACTGTAAAGATATCAGTTAATATCACAACTAAGTCAAACAGACACCTTAATGAACGTGAACAGGTCACTGAAAAATTATGGATACCCAGCTACTGTGCTCTTCATTATTCTGATCCTATGGAGAGAATAGCTCATAATAAAACACCCCAGGTTGGTGAGTCCATCTGCCCCCCATAGTATTTATTCAGATAAGAGTTCAGTGATTTTACTAAATCAAAAAGAAAAAGATTTTTAAAAAATGAGAAATTTGAAACTATTTGAACCCCTGCAGCTGTTGTGCATCTGTTTTCTGTTTATGATTTGGCATGTTTTATTCTTTTAATAAGCCTTCTTTGGTAGTAGCTAAATAGATTTCAAACATGTTTCAGTTTTGTTACATAATGTTTAAGATAGACATTGCCCAAAAATCATTGCATATATCAATACCCATTGCGTGGGTATTAATACGTGATTTTTGGAAATTTGTAGACTGGATATGTAGATGAAGAGTGTCTGACCTCCAGCAGCAAAAAAAATTGATGTCATAGTCAATTATCCAAAGTGTGTTGAACAATAAACACAGGGCTATATTTTGCAGTCGTGTCAGTTGTGTCGACACCAGCTTGTAAGAAATGTAAACATACTCAATAATAGTAAATTGTTAAAATCTGTAAAATATCTTACACCTGCAGTAACATGGTCTATCCATTTTCATCTGTTTGTAGTATAGCTGTGTCTTGGATATTGTATATCAATCAAGTATTTACAGCTTTCATGGATTCTTCATGTTCACTCAACTGTCACTTGTTTAACCAGTACTTCAACAGCACATTGTAGAGTTGATTGGGATGGAAGAAGAGGTCCTTAGAGTTAATACTTGAGCTTGATTGATTGGTATTTATTAGAGGAACTCATCATTTCTATTGAAAACACACAGGATCTATAAGCAAGGATGGATGTCAGTCTAAGTCACTGAGCAGAGTAAGAGCTTAGTCAGAGATTTTCTGTCCTGTTCTTTTTTAGAGAGAGCCTAAAATTTGATTTCTGCTAGCCGTATTTGTCGTTGTTATGTTGGGTAGTAGTGCTTCTTAAATGGTAATTGTATTTATTACAAGATAAAGTAAATCAGCTTAAACTAATGTTAGTTAGTTAGTTAGTGTTGCATCAGTAGATTTGTTGGCCTCAGTGACAGTGTGTACTTTCATGTGGTTTTACTTTTGGCATGTCTAGAAGGCCTCACACATTTCAGAAGACAACTGTGAGGCCCAGCTGTCCTCTGATCTCGTCTCGAGGACAGAATGTGGAGAATTTCTATAGGAAACAGGCTAAATCATAACTGCTGTTTTTTTCCCTTCTTTTTCTCAGCTGCCACGCGTATGATTGCCAACGCTTTGAGCCATGACTCCCCACCAGCCACTCCAGCCCGTCGACCTGACAACCGCCTGTCCGTCACTGTGTCCAACATGCAAGCCAACAAGAGCAGCAAAGCAGGTAGATATCACACAGTGCTCCTTTTACCCCATCAGCCCCTTTTCCTGTCTTCCTGAGGCCACAAGTCCTGTCTTCTTTTTCTTTTTTTAAACCTCTGTTTAAACCCCGTGTATCGACCGCGTTGTTTGTCAGTTGTAAGTCAACCAGCCGACGAGGGGAACGGTTTGCCAGCAGTGAAGCGCCGCCGCGTGACAGCTGAGATGGAAGGCAAGTACATCATCAACATGCCCAAAGGCACCACGCCTCGCACACGCCGCATCCTGGCTCAGCAGGCCAAGAAAGGTAGGCCTGACCCAGTGGCCTCGCCGGCAATAACGCTGTCGCTCACCAGAGCTAATCAGTACTAAAAGTTTTCATAGGACATCTTTCATACTAAACCTGAATCAGGTGGCTGAACAATAATTTAATAATAATTTAATCCCCTCTCTTTACTAATACATTGCTCCAACAATTAATCCCACTGTCTTTTTCTCTGTCTCACATCACCTTGATATTACTTGATCCTGACGTCTTTAACTGTGCTCTTTTTTTCCTTGGCATGATTTCTCTCAGTGGGTTCTGTCTGTCAAAAGGCTGTAAACAGGGCTAATTTATTTGCAATCATTTCTTGAATGAAAAGCATTTTAAGCACTAACTTTCTCTTTGTTGAGTTGATTTCTATCAGTTAGTGTTTTAAATGTCTTTCCATTAGAAACCTCAAGGTAGCTATCCAAACAGAAAGTCATAGTCATACAGTTAAGTGGAAAAACACATTCATTTGTACTTCTGACCTTTGACACAAGGCAGCCAGATTTAAAAAAACAACTTCTGTTTTGAAGTTTCAAAATTAAAACCAGATTTCTCAACATAGCATATGCATGGATGTAATAGAGCATTTATGTAAAATGTTATTTACAGTAATAAAAATACAAATATTTGATGTGTTTCACAACCCCCACAAAGTTAATTTTATTCTATCGCTATTGTCATTCCAAAAAACTAAAACTAAAGCTTTGGTACCCTAAATACATATACATTTTAGATTTGTTTATACATTTTAGAAACTGTAACTGTTGCATTACATACATCTATGTCTATTGTAATAAAACCTTAAAAACATCCTAAATGGTAAAGACTTACAGTTTTATCTTAAATACTGTGGGCAAGCACAACAGTGGTGGTCAAGTTTTCATCACTTTCTGTCTAATAGCATGATGAGGATTATATGGAATCAAATCTTTCACACTCAAGCTGTCAGATTAATTTCAGAGTAAAACTTTCTAATTGCTAATTAATTGGGCACGCAACTTTCTAATTTCTAATTAATTGGGCAAGCACAACAGTGGTGGTCAAGTTTTCATCACTTTCTATCTAATAGCATGATGAGGATTATATGGAATCAAATCTTTCACACTCAAGCTGTCAGATTAATTTCAGAGTAAAACTTTCTAATTGCCTATTGCTCTGCTCCTTGAAAAGGCTTGAAACGCACCTCCGTATTTGCAAGACTTGGGGCTGAATCAAAGGCAGACACAACAACAAGCAATAACAAGGTTAGTCCTGTCCATGTATCTTGATAGCCCACTTTGTGTTGTATAAAAAGATATATAAAGATAAGTCGTGTGCTTATAATGCTCCTGTTTGGCAGCCCACCGGTGTGTTCAGTCGTCTGGACAGAGGAGGGGAAGAGGACCACAGGCCAAGGCCAGGGAAAATGTCTGGAAACATGGAAGTGGACGACGAAGACGACAGTGACGGAGAAGGCTCCGTCCTGCAGTATGCTGGCGTCCTCAAGCGTCCGCCCCCCTCCCAGAAGAAAGAGCCTGCCACAAAGCCAGCTCCAACCACCCTGCGCCGCCTGGGAGGCAAATTCAAACTACCTCCCTCTGACACTCCCACCTCCTCATCTTCTTCCTCTAATGGTCTGCCCCCCACCAAGATTAGTGTGCTTCAGAGACTGGGCAAGCTCCCCGCCGCACATCAGAACACGGCTGCATCATGCCCACGCCTGCTGAAACGCAGGACAACAGGGTGACCAGCACCAGGCCCAAAGCCCAGGAGAGACTGACCATAGCCAGCCCCAAAGTCAGCAGCAGCACTGGAGCCGGAGGAGGAGGAGGAGGAGGAGGAGAGACTGTTGGTGCACAGATGGACGTTAGGGCTGTCAGTGTTTTTAAGAGACTGGGCAACAAGAAACCCTAACACATAAATGATTCAGACTCTTTCTATACATCCTTTATAGAATTTTTATCGCCACTTTTTTGCATTCATCCTGATGACATGCAGGACCGGAAATCTTGTTTTGTTTTGGACAATTTTAATGCTGCGTAGTGGCTTTAGGATTACTCTTAGATAGAAATGGCTGGTTTTTCTTCTTTTTTTTTACAGTTTCATCATGCTGCCATCATAAAATCACCTTTTGTTTTGTGTCCATGTGTTTTGAGGACTCAAAAGTTCTCAGTGTGTTATGTTGCTCAACCAGAATACTATTTATCATGTCTCCATCATATCTGCCATTTATCGTTTTTTTTTAGAATATACATATTTAACTCTACTTGTGAGCTTAAGGCATGAGCATGACGTTAAATCAGGCTACCGTAATGGTGGTTTTAATTTTTCCCTGTAACTCCACAGATAATAAGGATGCTGCTGCCCAAACTTCCTTTTTCTCTGAGCCCCCCTGAATGAATACAGTTGATAATGTTCGTTCACAATGAATTATGTGGTCATTTTGTTGGTATTTGCCTGAAAGTGAATTATTTCTTTTTAAAAAATATCAGATGTAAAAGTTACAGATGGAAGAAGTTTTTTCCACACCTCGGACAGTTACATCTTTATTTGTTTTAAAAACACAGATGTAAGAACAGCCATGAGGCGACAGTTAAGTCTTCTGTTTCTCGTAACCTTCACCACCTCAAAATGACCTCCTCTGTCACGTTCTGAAAATGTGTAAAAGTGCTGATCTTCAGTGAGTGAAAACATTTAATTCAGATGATTACACAGAACGACCTCTGAATACTTGAAAAGCACCTCCTCTTCTGCGCTTTGTAGAGTAGAAGCTTACACCTCTGAACTGAAGATGCCCATATCAACTTTTCTATCATAGGACTGAACATTTTCTGTAAGCACCTACTTGAAGGCCTGATCAGTAGAATATTGTTTATTTTGAAATGCAATGTATAGATTTGTTAGACTTGATTTCAAACAGCACAGAACTTGTTCTGCTGCATATTTTTCTATGTGGACCTTCTTGTATCGTGTATCAATGTTCAGAAACTCAGAGATGCTGTCAGGCCTGGTGTCAGTAGGAAGTTCACCTTCACACAGTATGGGTCATTAACACCAGTCCTCAGACTTCACACTTTGTTACACTGTAAATATTTGAAATGTTCACCTTTAAAGAATTTTTATTGTTTTAAAGAACAAAGTAGAGAAAATGCACCACAACTGTCACGATTTTTTAAAAATATTGAGGAAAAAATGTTCTTAATATGGAGAACGTGTGCTTGGGAAATAATTAAAAGAGAAATTGGGCCCAAATGTGTTTACTGTTCTCTTTTTTCTCTCTCTCTTTGGAGGAGACATTTACAATGCATGTCATCGGCACAAAGTGTACTTTGCAACTCCTTTAAGTATCAACACGGCAGCATGGTCAATATTTGTATTCCACTGGGACCATTAAGCTGATCATTTATCAATAAACCCGTTAAACTCCTCTCATGAGGTTGCTGCTGTATAATATTGGCTGAGCTGTCAGAGTGTTAAAGACGTGTCATCAGAGGATGTCTCTATACTGACTCTATACTGTCTCTATACCTCAGCTGGAGCCAGGAACACATCTGGCATCCAGATCTTAACTATACTTTTATGACTCTTAAAACATCTGTTCCGTTAAATAAAAAGGATATTTATTTAAGTTCATACGCAGGTGTTATATGGACCACTTGATTTTAAAGATAGAAAAGACAAAAGACCAGAACAGTAAGTGAGCATGAACTGGTTACAGCATCATCCACAGACAGTCGAGCCAGTTTTTCTAAAGACTGGTACGTCCACACTGATGATCCTCTCAGTTGGAACACCCACGTTGAATACCTTTAAATACACCCTGTACAAGAACTTCAGGTTTTGGTGTTTAACAGGAATTCATGCCAGGTTTTTTTATATATATAATTCAATGCTTTGAAATATAAGCTACAGCATAAATAGGCTGATGATAACCCACCCTCACACTATTTAGCAATTCTAAGCACTACAAAACTTAAAAAAAATTGTTTATAAGAAACCATCATAGTTGTAAGCAGTTTGAAGTGTTTATGTATGCATTTGTTTAAAACTATAATAGTTTAAAACTATAACTCCTCCTGTGGGCAGATATACATCCAGGCTGCTCTAAAATGAATGTAGTAAAACACAGTTGTAACAGTATAAAATATGTCTTCAGAGGTTATTGTTGACAAATATTGTACATAGATGAACATTTAAAAATGTCCAACACCTATGTGTGTTACATACAATTTATTAAGTATATATTTTGTGTTACAAAAATCTCAAATTGCTCGAAATTGCTTGAAAGTTAAATATAATTAACTTCTCCAGGCTGCTCTGAAACAGTCATGTCATGATGTAGAATTCGAGTTTTAATTCTTTGGTACAAGATTCGTAGTTAAACCACCATAAACATGAATCGAAATGAAACGATTTAAGGATAAAATATAACTTTCTGTTAGCTGCAAGGGTTGGACAATATGTCCTCAATACCAGTTAAGAATGAACTCGTGTTTAAGAGACTGTGCTGTGTTTTATGTTGATCTCCAAAGTGCGATCAAGTCCAAAGACAACACAGTCAAATCTTTCACAGTCGGAAAAATGTTTCAGCAGGAAAACTAAAAAAACTCCTGCTTTATGACACTTGGCACTTTTAAACTCAAATTGCAAACAGTTGGCAGCACTTCCTCTACAATGGCTGCCAGAAACTAGTGCTGCTTTAAAGTGACATGCAGCTCTCATCACGAGACAGCAGTGAGGGGATGCCAGCGGAGCCAGACTAATGAATGATTCATAAATGTTTATCTGTATGCTGGTTGAAGTTGGAGCCAATGCACCGAGGGTAACGGGAAGCAAATGCAGATGTGAGCCTACAGATGTTTGCCTGATTCACTGGGGGTATAGCCTGCTGCTGGACTGGGGTTACACCTCATGTGAGGCTCGTTGAATCACACGAATCACACCTCACAGATTCGAGGTTGCTTACAAATCTGCAGGAAATGAGGTAAGAGACCGTGCAATCCTTGCATAGAAGAATGTGTCATCTGTGCAGAGATCATGTGTTTGGCTGCAGGTCTAACCACACATCACATCCACAATGGGTGTAATTGACACTATGTCCCCTTGATGTCGCTCTCTGCTTCCTTCCTTCCTCCTCCTCCTCCTCTGCTCCCTGCAGCCTCCTGCTGTCCGTCTCCATCTCCTTGAAAACCTTATCAGCTGAAGTCATCAGTCGCTCCGGTTTGGCCATAATGTGACATTTAAAGAAGAGATATCAACTGATGTAAAAGCTGAATTCACCTTTATCCTGTTTTTTTTTTTTTTTTTATTGTGAGGACCGGCCACCTCCAAACAATGGGAGTGACGTAATCTGTTATCTTTTACAAGGCTAATTATTAACCATTTAAATATTTTTAAACAATAGAGGACTTAGGATGGTGTAAATAGGGCGTACCCATTGCCTAATAGTCTAATAAATATGCATTTTTTTAAATTAATGGACAGACATAACTATTGCTTTATCATCAACATACTTGTTTTAATAATTTATTAAAGTGCAGTGTCGTTTTCACTCATGAACGATCGTTTCTGCACATTTCCTCCTTTTTTTGTCATAAAATCCGGACTGCAGCAACGCCTCACGACTTCTCTTTTTTTCCCCCACAATGCTGTGCGGCAGGGGTTTGTCCTGTGCGTGCGCTGTTTGTGGTGCTGAAGCTGCGCGTGCCTCGGAGGCTGCTGCCATAGAAATCCACCCGAGCATCCTTCCGCGAGAGGACCGGAGCGAGGACTCTCCTCTTTTTGTGTGTCCGGAGATTGAGGATGTTTGTGTCAGCTTCTCCGGCCTCACCGGGCTCTTTATAACCGCAGACATCTCTGAAATCACCTCGTATTGATTGGAGCACAAGCTGTGATCCGGAGGCGCCGCTGAAGCTTTTTCGAGGCTCGTCGTCTCTCCGGTGCCGCCGCCTGCCCCGCCGCCTCTGCCGCTCCATCCCGCATCCTTTATGCACAGCACGCTGCTCCGGTCCCCGCCGACGAAACACACCTTCGTGTCCGAGCACCATGGCCCGCTCCGGCCGCCTTCACTGAGAGACATGGAAGCCAAACAGCACCCGATAAAGAGCCTGAAAAGCTACCCGGAGACCGGCGGCCGGAGTCTGGCGGCGGCCGCCGGAGGAGACGGCGGCGGGTGTCGAGCCGGCTCCGCTGAAATGGAGATGGAGGCGAAGATCCAGAAAGCCATCGACTTCAAGGCGGAGGGTCACCGCTGCTACAAGGAGAAGAAATTCCGGGAGGCGATCGGCAAGTACCACCGGGCGCTGCTGCAGCTGAAAGGGGTGCATGTGGTCGACGGGACGACGGGCTCCGAGGTCAACCTGCTGAGCCAAGCCGCCGCCAAGCTCACCGAGGAGCAGCGGAGAGCCGTGGAGAGCACCGAGATCGAGTGCTACGACAGCCTGACAGGTGAGAGGAGTCCACCTCCGTCCGCCTCGGTTCAGCGGGTTTACAGCAGATGTGCTTGCTCCTGCAGGTGCTGGATGCAGATACAACTCCGCGTCTTTGTCAGGGGACCTGTAACGAAGAATATGAGGGCATGTGCACACCATCTGAACAAATTACAGCTTTGTTCAGCTTGGTGTCACAATAGTGTCATTGCTATGCCAGTGTCACCTTTATGTGGAGACCCCCAGTAATTTCAGGATGATTTGAGGTGAAAATGTAGCCCATTATTAAGACAACAGAGAAACAGACAGGGGAAAAGCCTCCTGTTATAGGAGATGCATACATAAAGCTGCATCAGTGTGAGACAAGTTCACCAGGCTGCTGTGTTGTAACATTTCACAGGGGGGGTCTGAGGTGAGAGGATGCCCCCTGAACCATCCACTGGGTGATGTAAGGCCTCGTCTGATGGCACCGCTTTGCAGTGACTTATTGACACTGAGCTCCTGGAGCACAGAGAAGATTAACTCATTACTGCTCTCTGACAGTGTTTATACCTGGTTACTTCTCACTTCATGTTCCTGCGAGTCCAAACTTTTAGGAATGTATGTGTATGTGGATTAATCAGTCATTCATTTGGCTTGTGAAATGTCAGGAAACGTCCATCACAGTTTTCTAAAGCGCACTTTGACGACTTCTCATCTAAATATTTTCACTTTAAAATGATATAAAACAGAGAAGAGTCGCAAAACCTCACACTGGAGAAACTGGAACTAGAAAACATTTGATAGAAAGAAATCAAGTAATCAGCTGATTGCTTCAGCTCTATTTTTACACTTAACGTATTTATTTGTGAAATAAACTAAATTTATAGATTTCTGGAGTCAGAATTAAACATAATTCACCCAACAGATGAAACGTTTAATATTATAGTCATACAAGCACATTTTCAGCTGTATAATCTTGCAGAGCCACTGTTAAAACAGCAACAACATACTGATGAAGATAGATCAAACCACAGAAATAATACCTCCAGAGATTTGGACCACATCTCATCGCCTTCTTCAGTTAAAATCTCTGGAAAAGGGCACTAATTGATCACTGAGTTGTGTTGACTTGGCTAAGAATGAACCTCAAACTGTGATTATACAGTTATTGGAAGAAGGTTGTGTGGTTATTATGCTATTATTTTACATATTTCACTTTATTTCAAGGAGTTTGAGAAGAAATATCCATCAGTCAATCAGCCAATTACATTTCAGTTGCTGTTCATCATCCCTGACTGCTCAAGCTAAATTTTCACTATTTTAGAGAATATTCAGGACAAAATATGTCTTGTAGTTTTTTGTTAATTTAAACAACAAAATAATGAAAATTGTGATAAACTGTATCAAGAAGTATCCACAATATGGTCAGAGTGACATAAGAAAGATATAATCATAAATTATGTTGCCAAGCTTTGGGGTGAAAATGTCATATTTATTGACCACAGTATGTCTGAACACCAGATCATGAGACACTGCAGCACTAATGAGACGTCTCTACACGCGTGGACGTTGTGATTTTGGGTCACGACTGCGGCCCGATGTTGTGTCTGCCACAGCCAACCTGCCATGATGCGTTGAAGGTCGCCTCGTTCTGCGCAGCGTTCGGGGCCTGTCTGGAGCCCGTGGGGAGGCCACTGTGGCGTGAAGGGAAGGTGGGGGAGGTAGGGGAGGGACGGTGCAATACCGGAGGAAAAAATAAAAAAGGTGGAACTGGGGGAGGACGGCGCAGTAGGTCTGGTGGAAATGAAAGAGAGAGGAAGTCTGTTCGAGGAGTAGTAGAGAGCAGTGGAACAGAAAGAGGGGAGGAGGAGGGGGAGGAAGGGACTGCTGGCACGCGACAGGGTGCCATATTTACCATGGCAACCATAACTGGGCCTTTTCCCTCTCGTTGTATTAATACAGCTCTTAGCTTCTCCCCTCACTGCTGCTTCAAACAGGAGTGTGAGCACATACACACACACAAAGAAACCTCACTTCAACCTCGCTTTGCCATCAATGACTCTGTTTACACCGACTTTATAGTATAACCTGTATATTGCTGCTGATATGCATAACGACCGAGGATGTCTGCTTCACATTATGGCACATCAGAAACCCCCTTAAACCTGCCGTGAACTCGATCTTTCTGTCATGTTTATATATTTATATCTCCATGCTAAATGAGCTGCTGTCAACAAATCCTGCGAAAAGACCAAAAACAACAACGTGTTAGTCCGTCTTCTGAGTGCTCTCCGGCTCCCCTCCCCTCTCTGTCTCACACCCCGGCATATTCGTTTCTACTGATAATGTAAATATTAAACAGAAAAATATGGTTTTAAAGTAGGATGAGTAATATCCTAAAACAACTGGCGCTGTGGGTTTTAATAAACTGTACGTCTATCGGGTACTATTTAAAGCGATGGATTAATACACATTTAGCTCTCAAGTGGGTATTTAATAGTCTTTGTACAGCAATGGAGCGCTGCGGCACTGAGGAATAAGAAATACTTGCTAGTGGGATAAAGTCATTGTTGTACAATAAGAGAAATTATATGAAAAATAAGGTCATCTCAAGTCTGTCAGAGCTTGAGCAGTAAAATAATCATTATTGCTTGTTTGGAGTACCCTCACATAATTTGAAATACCCGAGAGAATGTATTTATTTGATAATGAAAGCATTTTGCTTTGCTTAATTTGACTAACTGGGATAAACATGGCTCTTCTGTGATTAATACTCTAGCAAATATTTTAAGATATTCACTTTGAGATAATTTATTGATAAGCTCCCACCCAACTCTTAATATCTCAGTAAAATCATACTTATTTCACTGATGTCCGACAATGTAGCAGACGTGATTATTTCATATTCAAGGTCGTAGCAGTCCATGTTTTCCTCAGTCTGTGGTTATGACTAAAACAAAATGGCCATTAATTAAAGAACAGAATGAAAATGAAGTCTCTTACAATTTTCAGAAGTAACTCTTCCGCTGAAATTAAGCAGTGATTTACTGGATGGACACTGTTTTAATCAAGCTGAGGTCTTTGTGGTGCGGCTCCACCTGGTTACCCAGAGTCCTGCTGGACGGTGGTCACTGTGGTTATGAGTGAGGAGCTGCCATTTGATTGGCCGACAGTCTGTGACGCATGACGGGCAAGCAACAGCAGCACCAGTTACACATGTGAGAGTGTTTGTGGTGTGTGTGTAGGTGTGTTTATGTGTGGGTGTTTGTCTCAGCATTCACAGGCCTGAGGAGCACCAGCTGGCTAAAGGGATGTGGATAGTGTGTGTTTTTATTGTGTTTGTGTGTGAGTGTGTGTGTGTGAGTGTGTGTGTGAGTTGCTCTCAGCGCTGCTCGTCCTGCCGTTCACTGCTGACATTGCTGATTGTGTTTAAGTGGAGTGTATTGGTGTGTGTGTGCATTTTGAGTCGATACGTGTGTGTCAGTGTGTGTGTGTCCTTCCCTTCTTGACTTTGCTGTGATGAGGGCATCAGTGGAAAGTAACTACAGTACATTTACTCAAGTGCTGTACTTGTGCACAGTTCTCTAGTACTCACACTTTACTTTAGTATTTCCATTTTGAGCAGCTCCACATTTCAAAGAGAATTACTTACACATAAACACACATTGGATTCACAGATAAAATTAGTAATTATTTTACTAATTAATATTTCACATTGATTAATCTTTTGATGATGGCCATTTAAGTAACTCTTAATAAAAAATGACAAATATTCTCTCATTTTTGTGTCTTAATTGTGATGATTTGCTTCTGTCCATTGAAAATAACTGTTATTTGCAGCCCTACTTTAAGAACATTTAGCAAATAATACTTTTACCAAAGTAACACAGGAGACTTACTTGTAATGAAGTATTTTCTTTGGTGCTTATACTACTTCCAGCTCTAGTGTTTTGTGTCAATCACAGCAACTTTTGAAAATGTTGATGAGTGAGACAGTTTTACTGCATACACTGAATGCTGAGTGCGCTCTGCCACCAGCTCAGCACATTAATACAGAACACAAGATGTAAGATGTAAGTGGAGGAAAAAAAAACACACACAAACACACACACACATATATATATATATATATATATTTATATATATATATATAAATATATAAAGGAAAAGGGGATAGTGGTGGAGATAAATGTGAGATAGACTAAATGATTGTTTTAGGAAAGAGGCAGGCAACAGTGAAAATATGAGTTTTTAACGTTATATAGGCGGTTTAATGTGGTTAAAGAGCAGAGAAACAGAGGAATAAGTCTCAGCACCAACAGTTACCTGATTCTGTCAAACAGAAAGACGATGGGTGATGAATGTCCTATTTGCTGGCCTTGTTAAGGAGACACCCTACAGTAAGTCTGTGTGTCCCTGCAGGGCTGTATCTAAGTGGGTTACACCACCACCACCACCGTCTGTGTCTGTCGCAGTTCACAGTGGTGCAACATGTTGGCCGGAGGCAGACTGCCTGCCTGCCCGCCTCAGCCATCCATCCACCCACCACAAACACACTGGGAGGCACATACAGAAATAACAGATGTGACTGCAGTTTGTTTGCTCTTTTTCCTGATATTGATCACGAAGAGGCACTTTCAGCAGCAGCTAGTGTGCGTTTACATAAACAGCACGCAGACAGACTTGAATCCACCACTTTAGAGGCTTTAATAAGTTTTAAATGTACATTAGAGAGCGTGCAGAGAATGCAGGACAGTGTGGTCGTGTTGTGAGAGCAATCAATCTGACTTTTCATTAACTCCTGCTTGCTCTGATCTCTCCCTGAAATCTGCCTTTGTTCCTTCTGACTGGCTCAATCTGTGAATGAGTCATAAGTTGTTGCCTTAGGAGAGGCGCAGCAGGAGGAGATGAGTGAAATTGTTTGTTTTATAACACCAGCCACCTTTTTATTCAACTGCTTGCCACGTTGATGATCCAGCAATTTCCACCCACTCGTCACGTTTAAAAAAAAAAAAAATTGTTAAAGGGAATGAAAATAAAAAACATGAAAAATGTATTTCTGTGTGTTTGAAATTAAGAAAGAGCAACTTTTATAGTGTGCATCACCAGTTAATAATGGGCTTTTGCATCAACATGCAGATGCTTAACTGAGGGATAATAAGAGGATTATTTGACCTGAATAAGACATTTAAATAAACCTTTTTCCCGCTGGTGTTTGTAGAGACTGTGTGCTGCTTTAGATTGTAACACACATCTTACACTGCCTTATCTATAATACTTGTAATTTCCTGTTCACAAGGAAATAAAATGTTAAATATAGCCACAAGATGCGATTAGTGGGGCTTAAACACAAAGAGAGTCTGAAACTTTGAGCAAGTAACATGCTGATGGTTTTTAAAGCAAATTTTCTCTGGCGAATCAAAACAGTTAAGTTGCGGACCAGAAAACCAAAACAATAACATAAACTCTAGACGTCAAAATGCTCCCTGCAGCTGAGGGGAACTGCAATCAGGTTTAATTAAAGGTTCGTTACTGTGAACAACCGCTTTTACATTACACATAATCGTTTGATCCATTATTAGTATAAAAATATTGATGAGAGCAGCTTTAGTGATAAATACTTAATTTAGTTCCGAATGCATTAACATTAAAATCCATTCCTCGTTAGAACGACTGGAAAAATCAATCTCAAAGTGCTATATTCATTTGAATTTCTGTGTGACACCATATACACCTGGTATTAAAATTAATTCTGTATCCAGATCCGTGAACTGGATTAGGAAAAATGCATGTTAATGGCAGGTGTAAATGCATTAGGTTAAGGTTAGACCAGACCACAACTAGGAGTTGTAGGTTTGCATTGTTCACAGGTGTAAATGCAATGTGCACAACACGACCACATAAAAAAAAAAAAAAACTAAAGTAACGTCATCTCACTCTGATTCATTACTGCTTACTTAAGACATCCCAGCAAACGCTACAGGTAGTAGCCGTAACCTGGGACGCACCATGTTTGTTATTAGCTAGCCCCACCAAACTAATTTGCGTACTGAATTTTGAGTTCATTTTACACAAATTGTAAGAGCGAACACGCATGGGTCTGATGTCATCACTGAGATATCCGAACACAGATCACATGTTAATTAAAAGGGTATATGTGTGCATCCAGAACCTTGCGGGCATTTCACTGAACTTTTGAACCATGACACGCAATTAAAGCTCGTATGTGTAAGATTTAATGAGCCTGTTGGTGGCACCAACATCTGCTCCCTGCTGGACCGGAGATAAAAGCGTCGGCTTCACCATCAATCCTGAGACACAGAGCTGCACTTTCTCACCAGCCTTGAAGACTCACCACATCACAGCCTCTCAGCCCACTCTTTCTTCAGGAGGGGGCTGTATTAGAATAATGTCAGTGATGTGCAACACCACAGACGGGTTGATTTCACCCGTCCACTCTAACACCACTGCGAGCGAAACAGTCAAGGCTTGCTTATAAAAGCAGAACAGAATACAAAACTCCTCCCTTTCATCTCCTGCCAGCTCTGTCACCAGGGGACGTGGTGCAAGAGATAAAGGCAGAAGAAGAAGAAAGTGAGGACGAGAGGAGATGGGGAAAAGGAATATGAGATAGAGGGGTCAGGACGAGGAGAGAGCAGGGTTGTATAAGCAGTCGGGAGAGGAAAAGGACATGCCCCGGCGCTTTAGGGGAGAAAAAATATGCTGGTAGGAGGATGGAGGAGGGTAAAAGAAGCCATGCGAGGGTGAGAAGGGGGATGGGGCGGGGGGAGTTTGGTTGGTGTTCCTCCCTCTGTGCATGCACGTCTGCCATTGAAAGGGCGGACGGAGCAGAACGAGAACCGCGCGAGCGTCGTGTGCCAGGGCTGCAGATGGCGTGGCATTGCTGTCAGGGGCACGACTGGCACTCTCACTACTGTACCACTCACACTGTACTGCTCGCTCTGTACCAAATCTACAAACCACCACACAGCTGAGAGGGAGAGGGAGAGAGATTTGGAGGATGGGGGAAGGGGTGAGTCAGTAGGAAAGATGCAGAGGCTGAAATGAGGGAGGGAGTAAAACCAAGGGAGCGTGAGAAACTGGACAGAACTCTTAAATATGATGGGATTAAACGACAGAGGAGGGAGGGTTGGACTGTAAAGGAGAGTGATGAGCAGTGAAGGAAAGGAGAAAAATGCTTGCCTCTATGACCTCTAAGTAGTCAAGGGAGGGTTTTTAGAGCTGCACTTGTGTTTGATTTTTTCATTTATTATTATTATTATTGTGAGAGGGAGGACACTGAGAAATCCAATCCAGACCAGACTGATTTATATCAGAAACCTGACAGAGCCAGATGAGTCCTGTCACAAGAGTAAATAAGATTCAGTCATCTGTCAGGAATAGAAGAAAAGAGAGGAGACAGGCAAGGACTCAGTGGCAGAGATGGAGGGGGAGACAGAAGAGGAGCGGGGAAGGCAACAAGCAAATATTTTTATTAAGCTTTTTGTCAGATCTATTTTTAACTGAAGCTCTGTAAGTGTTCACAAAATTGGTGCAGTTTCAGATTTTCATGAATTAAAGCCAGCACAGCAGAAAACAGAACATGGTGATCCCACAAGAACACAAAGTTAACATTGTGAAAAACAAAACAAACAAACAGAGATTTACAAGACATGTAAAAAAATGAATAAGATGAAGAGTCTACAGCCATGTTAGCAGCTCAGTGAGGCTATTCTGAGGCACAACGGTGCTTTGAGCTAAATGCTAACATCAGCATGGTAACATGCTCACAACATGGATGTATTAGAGGACCTGGTTACTGGATGCCCCCAAATAAGTCCAATAAGAGTTGCCTGAATGATGCATATGCAAAAACATTACTAGTTTTTGGGTTATCCACTGAATATGTGCACAGTAGGATTAAATCCATTATGTCTGATCTAGTCAGCCTTTTAAATGCCTTTTAGAAAGAGATGTCTTCTCTTTATAAAAATAAAATCCCAATGGTTTAAAAATATACCACACAAAGAACAATAATGGACCATGTTTATAGCTGGAAGTGTCCTGACAACAGGTTTACAGACATTTCTTTTACATCAGTGGGGAAAATGCTTTTTGGGCCACGTGGGGGACTTTTTTGTTGCAAAACCACAAGTGGCTACAATTAAAAGCAAGGCTGAACAGCAGCACACTATCCAGGTGTTATAAAACATCCATGGCTCACAGTGACAATGCTAACATGCTGCTGCTTAATGCAATGACAATGCTAATGTTCACCATCTTCGTTTGGCATGTCATAATTCAGTTTTGCAGGTATTTGTCCAAAGACCTGGACAAAATAAAATTTCAATCTGATGATGGTCCTATATAAAAAGTTTTTTATGACATGTCACTAAAAACCAAAGAAGAAGAGCAAATCTGATTCTCAAATCATTTGGTCAACGCGACACTGAAGGGGGCTCAGATGTTTTCTTTGCTGGTAGAAGGATGTAAGCGGTGAACAGTCAGGCACATTTAATGTGGTTAGTGAGCATGTGGTCTGGTTGCACTACAGTGTGTAATCAGACCCCATGACTCACCAGCTGTGAACAAGGAATAAAGATTTGTGTTAAAGTACCTTTGGCAGAATTGCATTCATCACATTATGCTGACACTAAAGGGATTTATTATAATGTTTTAGTCATGTTTGTGTAGGGTTTGTGACGTGTTGTGTGTGGTATGTATGTGTGTGATTCAGATCTTTGGATCATTTTTGATATGCACTGACAGTTGTCTGAAGTAATAATAAATTGAAAGCATCTGTCAAAGTTTTTTTTAAGTCCTTAGTTGAAAGTCATGGCATCAGCTGAGAGCAAACTGAAACAGATGCCCTTTTCTGACACCCACAGAGAGGGAGAGCAAGTGCAAGAGAAAGACAGATAGAGAAATGCAGAATATTCATCCTCTGTAAGCCATCAGTAATGACAATTTACTGAAGCTATTTGCACACATCTAACACCCCGTGCTCCAGTGGACAGTGCAGAGTAAACCAATTGGCTGTTTATTTTTATCCGCTGAGCTCCATGTTGATAAAAAGCTGTGTTGGTTGCTATCTGAGCTTTCCCTACTCGGTCTGCTCCGGCCTGACACTGAATGCTTTATTACATTCACTCCCGGGGGTTGACATTGAAAACTTGTCCTTGTTACAGCCTGTTTGTGACGGCAGTGAAATGTAAAGGTTGTGTGCTCAGCCCGTTTAGCTGATTCAGCACTGAGGGTTTACCAAAGTTGGTTCCTACTAGTGCTGTCAAATTTTTCAAAAGGTTTAGAGCTAAAATGGGATATTTCTAGCTGCTAATCAATTATCTTATATGAACAATGGGTCAGATGACTACCTGCGTGTGAAAAAGTAGTGATGGAACTCACAATTATCACACAACTTTACAGCTCTCCTCAGCAAATGTAGTGCAAATTTTTACCAAATTTCTAGAAAATTGGTAAAAGAAAACAACAAATTACTGTGTGTTTCCACCCACTATGATTATGCAGATATTAGGAGTTGATTCATCGAGATAAGCAGCTGGTGCCATTAATTCTCCGGCACGATGCCATTAAACCATTGCAGAGGAAGGTGCAACAAGATGACAAAACGAAAAGAGCGCCAGTTGAACCTCAAAAGGTGAAAAACAATGTGGAAAACGTGATGGAGAGGTTGATGTTATATTTATTTCATGTTTTCATTTGAAGAGCGTTACAGTGTCCTCATCACTCCATGCAGATATTATCAGTATGTGCACTTTGGTACATTTTGTTTTTATACATAAATCAGCTTTCCCACCTCAGCCAAGCATGAAAACTATTTTGTGATATTTTGACTTTTATTTAGATTTTTTTGTTAAATAAAGAGAAGTGGATATAAACACATTTCATGTTTTAGTTTGATGGCCCACAGCTTTGTTTTGGTTCACTGTCACTCAGTTAGTTTTCAGTGCACAAGAAGCTCTAAAGACCTACTGCATGTTACCTTTTCTGTCCCAGTCACACTTAGTATCTAGCTGATGAACATAATGGCACATTTAGCAATGAAAGAGCCAAATATTCCCCCCAGGAGTTGGTAGAGACCAAAAATAGAGCAAAAAGAGTCAGTATTAGACTTTTATTCATCAGGTGGCCACAAACTGAACTCCAAATGAATCTTAATGTTGCTCTGTTCCTGCTGGAAGTGTAAATCGCTAACAAGTTGACAATAAGAACTTCAGAGTCTTTATTAATAGTCATTGTTTTATTTACAGCATGTTTCCTCCGCCAAGGGGCAAATAAAGAAAAAAAAAACGGTTTAACGTTAGTGAGAGGTTGGTGTTTTGGACAGCTCAGTTCAGATGATCCAGCTTGTTGGGAATAAGCTCTGATCCATATTCTCAACCATTGGATGGTCTCCATACTGTGAAGTAGCTGCTTTCTAAACACAACAGGCTGCCAACACATGGCTGTATTAGTTTTGGAAATGATGAAAGCTCATGCTTTAGCCATTAATTTACTTGAGGTACTTAGTATAAAAGCTTTACTACCTTGCAGATTAAGGCTGACTTCATGAGTTTCAGAGCCAAACCATTTGGCAGTTTTCTCTGTTGACCTTTCCAAAGACTCCCTCATCTTTCTTGAAGCCAGTTTAATGCAGAGAGCATGTTTCTCACAGCTACTCTACATACAAATATCCAAACAAACTTGGAAAAAAAAAACAGGAAGTAGGTCAATGTGAGCAAATAAGGCCTTGGTTTGACTTTACAGTGTTTGACTCGAGCTGACAGAAGCAACATGTTTGACAGCAGCAGACGACAGAAGCCAAAAATCTGCTGAGCTTAAGGCAAGAGTCTGCCCAGTGTCCACGGATGACATCCACAATCAGATAATGGCTTATAAGGGCCACAACAGAATTATGTCTCTGTCAGGGAGTTCAACTACAAGATGTAACCTCAATAAAAGTCTCTTTTATGCTTTATTAAACTTCACTTATCTACTATTTGAATGCCTGTTTTTACTCATCAGAGTAAAAGTAATATAGAAAGTCCTGGATCCTCCTTTGTCGCTCAGACACTTAAAGATAAATACAAGTTGTAATGAGTTAAATAAAATCACAGCTACATGGACTGCTCTTCATTTTCTTAAGAGGCCTCAAGAAACCCCACAGAGACCAACCCTGAGTGCCATGAGCTTATAGTTCACCTTCTAGAAACTGCAGTGTGCGGAGTGGAGCATTGAATTATTTCATCTTCGGTGAATTCATAGAGAAGATAGCTTCCTCACTTGTATAAATATTTAAGTAGATGAGCATTAATCCTGAGTCAGCGACTATTTTAGGAGAGTGCAACACTGTTGGAGGGTGCAAATCGACAGAGTGAAATAGAAGATCGCTGATGTGTGGAGCAGGGGTTTGAGGATGAGGTAAAAGTGCAGCAAATCGACAACTGAAGTGAGGCGGTAATCTCGTAGCCCCAATGCTTGAAACACAGTATGACTGAAGTTAAAAATCTCTCCTCTTTTTGGATCAGTGTGCGCTCCTCTTTGACCAGACCTCATAACAAACAGTGAGGGAGCTGAACACAGTCCCTCTGCACCCTCGCTCTCTGTGAGATCTAACAGAATAATCGGGCTACTTTACTTCCCCTTCACTCCCAGGATCAATGTTGCGCTGTGGGTAATCCATGCAAATATGTTTGATGTACTGGCGGTTTCCAAACACGACAGGCGGCGTCAGTCTTATGAGGGAGTCAACATGCCAACATGGGGTTTTTGGAGAGGGGGGTGGGGTGAGACAAAATCATCACAAAACATGAGGATAAATGAGAGGCTCTTAATCTCACAAATGAACTCAAACACCCTGAATTAAACGAACAAGATTTAACATGTTCATTTGTGAGGAATAGACCTGCTAGTAGGGGAATTTTGTTGCCTTTGGAAAGGATGGGGCTGGTCAGATGGTTGGGGGCATTTGCACATTATTCCAAGATGGTTGCCTCCATTTCTAACCTTGTAGTGACATTTTTTAGTCAGCCTAAATACACACCAGGGCGCGGACATGTGAAGCAAGATACATATTGCAGTGTATCCGTCCTTAAAAATTTGTCAAATCACTGTTGTTTTCTAGCTTTTTTCCAAAGGTTTGTTGACTGTAGCATTTTCACCAGGCGTGTCATGGCAGGATTGAAACCAAATGTAGGTGACAGATCATTGATCATTGATTTTAAATGATGCCGTACAGTTAAGTGTGCAAGCAGGTGCAGGTTTCCAGAAAAATACCACGAGGCAGGCCAGACACAGAACAACAAGCAACACAAACATGTGGGGTGTAACTGATGAGGGAAGTGGACGCAGGTGAGCAGGCGGGCGGGGAAAGTCAGGTAACTGCAGGGCTGATGACAGAAGTAGAGCAGACGGGTGGGGCAGTCAGGTGAAAAGAGGGAAAGTCCAAGGAACTCTGGGGGGGAAATTGCAGTGGAGAGATCTGGGGAAGGAGCAGAGAGTCAGAAGGACAAACTACGACAAAGTGGGGCATATCTGGAGTTTCTAACTCCCACTCATTCGCAACAAAGGGGCTGGAGCATTTTTTTCTGGCTCAGTTGCCTGAAATTATGATCTGAATGAAATGTGTAACTGGCTGGTGGCTGTAACCTTATACAGAATATGTGTATATATATATATATATATATATATATATATATATATATATATATATATATATATATATATATAGCATAGAGAGAGAGAGAGAGAGAGAGAGACTGGCATCAATCTTCTCATCCAACTCTTGGCAAGAAAGCGAATAAGCAGGTTTCCCAAAATGTCCAACTACTACTACTTACCTCAAGTCATTCAGGGTGTAGGATTCCTGTCCCCCAAAATCCCCACAAATGTACATTGCTTAATGTCAGCTCCTCTCACCTTAAATCCTCTCATCCTGTATTCTTGTAACATCAATAATACTATCTAAAACAGTCAATAACTCATTTGTAAGGCTGGTCCCAGCATGTGGAGGCCTTTGAGACGCACGCAGCCAAACATGAGCAATAAGAGCGAGTTAATTACGGCGGTTTTTGACGCCATATGGAGCTGCATTAGTCTTCCACTACAGTGACGCACAATCAAAGAGATCATCTGCACCACTTGTTTCAAGTGAAATGTTACTTGATGACAAGTCTGTGCAATAATAAATCACAGCAGTCATTATGTGTATTTCCTCCAAGGAAAAGAGCCTATTTTATATTACTTATGTGACATTTTGATTGATATAAGAGCTACTAAAACACTCATCTGCTGCATTATGGGAGTGACAGCTTCCTCCAAACAGCATAGAAAAGAAATCCCTACAACAGCGATGAAATGAGGGGTTCAAGATGAAAAGCAGCGACTTTTGAGAGACTGAGACACGAGAACAAGGGAGAAGGAGAAAGAAATGGATGTGCAAGGGGAAAGAGAGGATTAGAAAAGAGAGATGATAATGCAGGTGGTGGCTGTTGAAGGTGGAGCAAATGCTGTGTCATGTCAGTGCAGATAAAGGGAGCGTAGAGCCGAAGCCCTGTCCCTCTCAATAACACAGAAAGGCATTTGCTTTGGGTGGAGCTATTCTTAGTGGGCCTGGAGAGACCGGCTACACTGTCCGAGAGCCGTGACGTCAGCTTGTTGGATCGGATTTTGCTCAGTGTATGCTATGTGTGAGGCGATTTCATGATGATGACTGTGCACGGTTCATTTGACTCTAAATAAAACTGTTGCTGCAGGACTGTGACATTTGTTTAAAAAAAAAAGGTAGGGACAGTGAAAGGTGAGAGGGGGTTCAGGGCGGTCTTTGCTTGGAGGTGAGTGGCGGCGACACATGGCCGGGAAGAGGGTGGAGGGGTGTGGGACGAGGGACAAGATGGAGGAAGGAAATGAGGACGTGAGAGAGCATCAGTGAGAGTGATGGGTCTCTCCACCTGCCATTATCTTCCCGCAGAACTAATTACAAGGTGATGGACAGCAGACTAATCACCGCGGGCCACGAGTGGCTTTAAATTAGCCGGATCACGGTGTCGTGCCTGGTGTGATGGAGAGGGACAGGAAAGGAGAGGAGAGGAGAGAGTGGGTTGGTGGGGGGTCCAGAGGGAAGCTGAGGTGATGTAGAGAAGGAGAAGGAGTTAAAACATGTATCATAGAAGAGCAGAGGAGAGGAAAAGTGATAATTCACATCTTCCACTTCTCTTTATGTCTGTACCTTTTTTATATAGAAATTCTGTCATGATTTTCCCTCGGCTGTGTCTGGATTTTTTTTTTTTTTTGTCAGAGCTGTCTCTTTCTCTATCTCTGTCCTCCCTTGCCCCCTGTCTCTCTTGTCTTATTTCAGCTTCCTGCCTCTTTTTTTTTTATTCTCTCCCTCCCTCAAACCTCTCTCTTTCTTTTATTCCTCCCAGGCTTTGGCGCTCTGTCAGCTAAATGAAAGCGAGTCTCTGTGCAGGCTCTGTGTTTTTTTTTTTCTCTCAGACATGATGCTTCAGGCAAAGCGGTGGGGTTCCTGAGCATGTGTTAACCACTCCCACTCACTGCACCTCTCATTCGACATTCAAGCAACGGAAACACACACACACACACACACACACACACACACACACTCACTCACAGTCTCACACTTGATAGCTGCTTTGCACCTGTTGGGTTGTTTTTCTGGGTTTAGACATCTAAATACATTTTTCTATTCTGTTTCTTTCCAGTTTCCTGTGTTTTGTCTCCCTCTGCCCCTCTTTAAATCTGGCAGCAATACAGAGGTTCCACGGAAAGAGAAGGAGACACTTACACTCATGACGCTGACACTAAATGGCTCTGTGCTCACATCAAGTCCCTCATTAACACAAATCTATCTTGCCTGCACCACTAATTTCCTTTTTTGCAGTCACATCTCATTATTTCTCCTTTCTCATCTCACATGTGCTAATAAAAAGCTGTGGGAACTCGGCATTTTAAATCAATTGGCAAAGTCAGCAAGCCCTATCTGATATTCTGTCAAAATCAGAGGAGGAATTTCAGTGAGGGCTCAAAGTTCAGGATCATCGAAGCAGCCCTGGAGGCTGGCAGGGTTTCAGGATCCTCTCACAGACACTTCAGCAGCATGGATACAATGGACTGAGTGCCTGATCACAGTGGTTCCCAACCTCTTTGGCTTGTAACCAGGTCTGCAGCTAATCATGATGTTCTTGATTAGTTTCTTTCGTTTGTCTAAAAAAAAAAAAAAAAAAAAAGGCTGCATCTAAGAAGTATTTTTGTTGTAGATTAATCTGCCGATTATTTTCTTGGTGATCAATTAATTGTTTGTCTATAAATCATTAGAAAATGGTGAAACATGGCATTTGATGTGATGACCTAATAAAATGTGGAGAAAAAAAATCATTTTTGAGGACCTGAAACAATCAAAGTTTTGGAATTACTGCTGGAAAATTCATTCAAACGATAAGGTGATTATCAAAAGAATAATAATTATCACAGATTTTGGTTAATGATTGCAACTCTACTAAAAATGTCAGAATATAGTCAGAAAATTACAATTATAAATCCTTACAACTCAGGCACCCTGAAATAGCTTGTTTTATACAACCATCAATATAAAAGATATTCAAATTCTTTGTCATAAATGACAAAGAACAACAGCAAAATCTCACATTTGAGAAGCTGGCAGCAGGGAACGTAGATTACAAGACTAGTTTCTGCTACATGATGTATTGATAAATTAAATAATCACTAATCAAAACGAATCAGTTCTGCTCTGCTCATCACCGGTTGGCTGGTTGCATCGCCATACTAGAATTTTAATATTGCACAATTCTGCACAAACCTGAATCACATCAAATGCCAACATTTATCACATTTTTGCTCTGTGCAATATCTGCACATGGCAACTGTGGTAAAAGATTGTAGTTATGGTAAATAAAATGTTGTAAGGATTGAGCAACAAAAACACTTGATGAGTCACAGGAGCCAAATCCAATTTCCTAAATAAACATGCACAAACATTGCACAGTGTCCACTGACCACCACATCCTTACAATCTGCCTCAGTGCATCAACGCTTCCTGTACTGCCACTGCACATTGGCACTGGGCGTAAATCATGAGGTTCGGGATTGTCTAACATGTATTTAATCTCTAGGTCTTAACCAAGCTGGTCTGCTGCTTGAGACCAGGTCAACCAAAGAGTGTAATTTAGAAGAAAAAAAGCAAAAATTAGAAGAAAGCAACATGTTTTTGTTTTTTTGTCTTCCTGTCTTGTTAATCAATTTACATCTGCTCTGATTTGTCTCACTGTCCTTTTAGAGGGCCCTGATCTCCAGGTTTGTCACTGCTGCCTCTATTTTTTAATGACAACAAACAGGGGCCCTCAGGCTGGCGTGTCTCCGTCTCTTAGCAGCTGGGACACCTTGGCTCCACTGATACTGTTCTTCTGTTTTTATCGGTCCTCTGTCTGTCTGTGTCCCTGCCCAGCCTGCTCTGATGATCCCATCATTATCACACCCCTAATGCATCTCACCACACTCTACATTTCCTCTGGCATGCCATCCATCTGCCTAATGGGCCAGTAGGGCGCGGTCGGCCAGTCATCACTTGTGCACAGCGCTTTTGTGTGTGTGTTTTTGTGTATTTGTTCAGTCACGTATCTTTTTTTAACCATTGTTTGTCTCAAACAGTTCATTTAAAGTCATCTGTTTGTGACTCTCAGCATCTCTGTGTGTGATCGTGTTGTTAAGTTGTATCCAGCCCCTACTCGTTTACAGTCTCCTGGGTACCTGTGTTATTGTCTGTGTGTGTGTGGGTGTGTGTGTGTGTTATCTGTTTGTAAAAGTGCGAGTGCCAGTGAACTCTCTAACTGCGTCAGCCATTAGGCCATTATGGACTGTAACTGAAACCTCTGAAAGCTCCGCTCTCGTCCACTGCTGGAGGGCGATGATGGATGGGCGTGCGTGGAGGGATGAGAGTAGTCATGTCGTAGCCGGACGGTTGTAAAAACAAATAGAGGAGTGGAGTGTGTAGAGAGGTGTGCTGGAGAGGTAGAGGGCATCTGAGGCGATTCCCACTGTACCGGGCAAAGCAGAGTGATGATCACCGGAGACGGGAAACAGCTTCGACCTTGCAGCTCTGCTCCAGGCTGAGTCATGAGCTGAAAAATAAGAGGATTGTCAGCCTCGCTTTTGTTCTTCATACCATTAGGGTGTGTTCATCCCTCTAATAATGAAGGTATTAATGCATTTTATAACATATTTCATGCAAGAAAGGCAGCTTAGAGGGCTTGTCACAGATAACGATAAACAGTAATACAAACGGCCAACTAAAGAATTAAAACATTTCAAAAGACAGCTTGAGAGAATGAACAGGGAGGATCCAGATTTTAGTCCAATTCAGGGTCTTACAAATGTTGGAGGAGAATGTGATACCACTCGAACTCATCATTTTTATAATTAGCATTTTTCACTGATGACATTTTGGCATGTCACAATCAGAAAAGCATAGGTGTAGATTATTTATTTAAATATTTATTGGCTGATTTAACAGGGACAGTGCACATTAATAAACCAGAGTTTTCATCTGTAGTCCCTGGACAAATGTCACACTAAAAACAGAATATAAGATTAAAGTTAATGAGATCATTTATATGCATGCAGAGCAACAATAAAGAGCAAATATTAATGTCAGTAAAAACCATCATACAGGACAACATAATACCACAACATAATACCAGTCATTTAGAACATGCAACACTATTATACAAAATATACAAATCAATGAAATGTTGATAGAAATATGGACTGAATATGACAACATTATGCTGCATTATTAGACACTCATAGAAAAATGCAAAGCAGAAGACATGAAAAATAGATACGGTTTCAAAAATATACAAATCACTCTGACGCAGTAAAAGCAAAACCACAATAAGAGACATGCATGCAGGCACATGACAGCAGACAGACTGAGTACAGTAAGGTGCAACTGATTTTTATTGCTCACAGAACTCAGTACTAAATTCATAAAAATTAATGAGGCTGAATCCCATTTAGCTGCTTTGATTTCATAGTCCTGCTGTTGGACATGCTGGATCACTGACACAAGTATGTTCACATGCACGTGATCTTGAACATGAGAAACATGGTTATTTTTGTTTATAATAAACACAGTTTAGTTTCTGGCTGTCTGAACTCTGCCGCGCTGGTTTTGGGGAAAACAATCCATGATCCGTATCTTTATCAACCGTCAAGTTTTGCTGAGTGACTGCAATGTTATGTGAGTTGATGGTGGTATCAGAGGATGTCCAGGTTAATGAAAACTAGGATGTTTACAGCCCCACATCACTACATTACATGTAGTTTCTTCTTACTATGACATGTCAAAATGTCTTCTATAAATTTTCATTCTGTATTAACCATTATGCTGTTGATAATGTTTAGAGAAATGACGGATGAAAGGGCAGGTGTCCCCTGAGAATATTCAAAGTAATTATAATGTACCTGGATTGATGTTATGGGTATGAGTATTTTAAATAATGGTACATAGGTCAAAGCAGTTTAATTAATTAACATTTTCTAAATATAATTGTATAATAATATATAAAAATATAAATCTAAGCACACTGTGTATACTGTATATAGACATACATACATATACTGTACATAGCCATCTACTTCATGTACATAAAGTCATTCATTACATTGATTAATCAGTATTTATTCCAGCACTTGTTCGTTCTTGCTTTTAATACATATTGATTTAAGCATCCATTTTTTTCTTTATTTCTAACTATCTTTGCTCAGCTTTGTTGTCCTTGTTTATTAGCTGAGTGTAATTTTTTCTATCATCCTGAAGTCAGTCTCCTTGTATGTGAACACATATTTGAACACACATTTTAATTGCGTGCGATAGAGCAAAGTTCATGTCTGCAGCTGTTAGGCTTGAGGCGATGACTCAACACACATACACACAACACACTTCATGCACACCACACACACGTGAAGCTACAACCACTGAATACAAAAACACATTGATCGTTATCGAATGAGTCCATCCCTTGATGTCCAGGATGAATTATTTAGTGTTTTGCACTTGCGTTGTGGACGGGCAAGGCCAGAGAGAGACAGGTAGAGGACCACTAACTGCTTTTAACACACTCCCCCTTCTCCTCACCCACAGGTCTCACCTCCTCTCCTCTACATGTAAACCTCCTCGCCCTCCTTCTACTGCAGCCGTGCCCCTCATCCCTGCATCTCCCCTCACTCTCTCCACGTCTCTCACTCCTGACTCACCCTGCCTCCCAGCTAATAGTGCCTGACTCATGTTATTCACAGAGCTGTCAAGGGCAGACTCAGAGGAGGGATGGTCAGATCAGGGAGGGAAAGGGTGGGACGGGAGTCCTGGAGGAGACATGACAGCAGACATACAAGATGAAGGATGAAGGAAAATTATTTTTCATGTATCATCAGATAGATTAAGACATGGAGAAAAGGAAAAAGAGAGAAGTGAAGGGATGAAGTGAAGCAAAACCTCGAGAGGAATCATGTTTGAGTGATCAGATATCTGATCCATCAGCAGACGTTTAAAAGCTTTGGTGGACTAAAAGCTGTGTGTGTGTGTGTGTCTTTACTAATGAAGTTAGCCTTTAGCTGCTGAGAATCGCCACAGCAAAGTGCTACATCCATAGAAATATATAATTGCACTTTATGGCACTTTTCAACTGTTAAAGAGCCAGCCGCTCCAGGTTTAGATCGCTCTGCTCTCATCTCATCCTGAAGGACCTCTGCGGTATCTGTCGCTCACTTGATCTCTGCATCCCTGCCCCCCTTTTCCTCGTCCCTGCTGCTGCCCTCGCTGCTTACAACACACCTGCTACGTCAGGGAAATGAGACTTAAGCATCCTCACCGCAGCACGCCATTCTCAAGCTGAATTTTCTCTTATTCTACTATTTTTGCGTGTCAAGCTCAACAGCAGCATGTAGGGACGTTAACTCTCCTGCCCCAAGGCTCAAACTGCTTGCATGACTTTTTTTGTCCTCGCAACACTGTGAGACATTAGTATTGTCTATTTATAGTCAGCTCACTGCCATCCTGAGGAAGTACTGTGGAGGCTAAATTTCACTGTGGCTCTATTAAAAGGCACAGAGATGTCAGCTAAATATCCCCGTCTTTGTTTCACGCTCACGGGATGTGCTTTGTCGTTTAAACGTCACAGAATGAGACTGGATGTGTATTTACATGGACGAAAGCGTTATTGCGGTAAATCTTTTGAGCATTTCCAATGTACATGCAACTGATGTGTCCCCTTTCTTCCTCCCCGCAGCGTGCCTGTTGCAGTCAGAGCTGGTAAATTATGAGAGAGTGAAGGAGTACTGTCTCAAGGTGCTGAGCCACCAGAGAGACCACTTCAAGGCCATGTACCGTGCCGGCATCGCCTTCTATCACCTGGGTGACTACGAATGTGCCCTGCGCTACCTGCGTGACGCCAAGAACCGCGAACCCACAGGTGAGGACGAGCTCTGTGTTCAGTGACACCCACATAGAAAATAGAGGGAGATGGTTTTACTGTTGAAGCATGTTCATGTAAATTACAGTTTTAAGTGGACAGCCTGAGCTTCTTTCTGTAGGTACCACTGAACACAATAAGGTGTTATGTTTTGGTATTTTTTAATTTATTGATTATTTTTATCTGAATTAACAGAGTTTGACTAACACGGAGGGAGCTGATATTGTACAATTTAATTTCTGAGATGATTATTGATTTTTTTTTTGTATCTCATTATGTTTACATGTAACAATGTTTTTGGTTAGCTAAATATGACAGATAATACAGGTTTTGGGATTTCCCCTGCAAAATTTTGTATTCCTCACAGTATGGAGAAGAGTTTGAAACATTATTTCAAGTGTAAATGAACAATTAGCCAAATTATTAAAATGTGAAAATTAAGTTAGTACATTTTAGAGACCCTCTTTTTGGATAGTGATCAAACTTTTCTAAGGGCACTCATGACCTTTTTTTAATTCAGGCTATAGCCCTTTGTTCCCATAAAAGCTTTTTGAAGTCTTTTTGTTGTTTACATTTTAAAAACAATGGATGTATTCTTGAGTCCTTATAAACAAATTGAAGGGTTTCCCATGAGGTTTCCTCTTAAAACATTTGCACAGATGATTTGAAACCCACATTGTTTACATCCATATTTGCTTGCCAGTGGTCTTCCTCCTCCCTGCCTCTGTTGGCACATCACTACTTTTCTTCACCAGCAGGATATCATGGTACTGCTGGCAGGACTGTGCACCAAAGTTGCAGAGTTTGTAGCCTGTCAGCTTCTCCACAAGAGTTTTTCATCTATTCTGATGAGTCAACAAGCTTTAAATAAATATAACAGAGCAGTGATAGCTACTGCAAGCTGTTTTTAATGTGTGAACACACAGGTGATGCTTTCCTCCTTATAGGTTGCAATTTGGGACTTACAGCTTTACTTTATTAGATATTTTCTGAAATGTCAGTGGGGAAAATAAGTGACTTTGGCCACATTTTAGCTCTGCCATAACCAAAGTCTGTCGCTGTGCCTTTGTTTTTCTGACATGAAAGAAGCCTAAATTTACTGCATCGACTGTCGAAGTTGAGATGTGGCTTCTTTTTATCTGAATATTGCTGTCTGAATATTGCTGTCTGACATTACACTCTCTCTCCATCACAGACACCAACGTGCTGCGGTACATCCAGCTGACAGAGATGAAGATGAGCAAGAGTGGACAGCGGGAACGAGAGAGCGGCAAAGAGACCCAGGGCTAACCCTTCGAACGTTCTCACCCTCCCGACCCCTCGACCTTTGGCCCTCCATCGACCCTCCCTCTCTCCACTCACCCCCCCTCCTCCTCCTGACAGCAGCACAGCCCGCAGACAGAAGAGACAGACCCAATCACCCGCCAGCGATGGATAAAAACGGGAGACATATCAAGCTCTGTCTGCAACCCTGACCTCCTTTTTCCTCCTCTTCCCCTCCTCCCCCTTTTTCTCCCTCAGGTGCTGTGGTTCCTCTCCTTAGATGCAGACAGTCGAGCAAACATGAACAAAAAAAACAACAAAAATCTAGGAAAAATGCTGTATTATACTCATATGAAACAGTCAATGTGGTGGAATGAAAAAGGAGCTTCAAAACATACATATGAATAATGGACATTTGCGTGATTTAGTAAATGTTTTAAAAGCATAAAATGCATTTTGTTTCTGCTCTCTTGCTCTCTCTTCTTCTCTCTGCCTTCTCTCTCTCCATCTTATCTCTTGAGGAGAATATCGAGGGGGGGTTGGGAAGCTCGACCACACTGGGAGGAGGAGGAGGAGGTGTGTGTAGAATATATGTGTGTGTGTGGAGGCAGTTGGGAGCATAAGCAGGGGATAATGAAGAGTGTGTGCGACACATATCAAGACCATAGCCCAATTTGATTGTCATCCAACCCCAACAGGGCTCACTCAGACCCCCTTTCCCAGACTACGGGACAGACTAGTACGAGAAATCTTTCATCACATAGAGAAAAAGCTCAATCTATCGCTCCTCTGTCTCACTTTTCTTTCCTGGAGGTCATGTATCTCAGTTTCTGGACTGTTTTTCTTTTTTTTTTTCAATTCAAGGGCTAATTCAAGCATTTGTAATCTGTTATTAGGGTTTTTAATTTGCTTTCATCATACTTAGTAGTAATCAATCGGTTGTTGATAGCATCTGTGTGCGCAGCAAAACAGGCGATTCCTGCTGTTATCAGGCGTGCTATTGTGGAAACTGGTGTGTCTTGAACCTGTCGTTCCCTCCTGGGTCGTGTGTCGTCGTTGATGTTGTCGAGACTGTCGAAGCCCCTCCCTCCATCCCTCTCACTAATGATGTCACAACGGAAAATAGCCAATGGGATTGGAGTTCCGTTAACCAAACCGTTGGCCAAATGGAGATCCACTTTAAAGTTTCATATCGAGAAACACTTTTGAAAAACGGAGGTCCAACCTTTTATCGCTAATGCTGAAGCTTCCCAGACACCGATAACAAACCGCGGAGACTCTGGGCAGCGTTAGTGCAGGGAAAACAATCACACACATCTGGCCTGGCAGTCTAAACCGCCAATCTCAGAGCACTCAGCTGTAGTGCACTTCAACAACGAGTGAGCCATTTGAGATTTCTTCCTCTTTCAGTTTATCGTATGTTGACAGCTAAAATCACTGACTGTTTACGGACAAAACATGCAAAACTTGTTTCAAACACAGAGCTGCAAAACAGATAACACACAGCGTTAGCATTAGACAGCACTGCTGATGATTTGGCTTGTGGACATCCATGGCTAACTGTCAAAAGATACATGAATAATTTGCTTCTCTTGACTTGCACGACCAAATCATTGATGATGCAAACATTGCTTTTACGATAGCTTCACCACTGGCTTAAATCTGCCGCGCCCTGCTCTTCAGAAGGTTGGATTGACAATTTGTGAAAGCATGACCTGAATTTTCCTTCTCTCTGACTCCATGAAGCTCTTTCCCCCCCTGCATGTAACACGCGGCTCCAGAGAGTTACTCCAGATGTATGGGATAGGGATCATATCTGCTCTGTTGCTCCCTGTCATGGCATGCTGCCACACTGTTTGCTCATACCTCTATTTTATCCATTCTGCCCTTTATGAATAAACACAGACGGTGGTAACAGACTGTGATCACAGCGGTAGAACAAGTATCAAATAAATCCAGAAAACAGGAGATCTATAATGAATGAGTTAGGGTCAAAGGGGGGACATGAGCGGTAACTTCTCTGCTTAAGAAATTCAAAAAGAGAAACGTGCTGTAAAAGATTTCCCCCCTCCCTGTTTTTTTCCGGTGACCTGCTAGCAGGTAAATAGGGGCCTAAGTGTGTCAATGGAACTCTGGAGAGACGGCACCATGCGATGGGGAGACCGGCATGATACAGAGAGGCTCCAGTGGAGGGAGAAGTAGGCCATGATCCGCCTCAGTGAAGCAGCTCCGGCAGCAGAGACAACAAGATTACGAACAGAAAAGTTTAGAGCTGAGAAATTTGTCACAGTATGCCTGAACGTACGTGGACACCTGACTTTAATCTGCTACTATAACAATCTCCACTGATCTGAGGGTGGGGCTGAGGTCGACTTCTTTCACATCAGACTGGGAGAACAATTCATTCACAGAAGGTTTTGTCACTTTGTCTAAAACTGTGGTTGCTAAATGTTTTTTTCTCACATGACCCCTTTGGATTCCCCAAAATCCCCAAAAAATAAAGAGTAGTTTCAAATCATTCAAAGGTTACAAATCACAGTTTTAAACAACCAATTATCACAATCGAAGTAATGTGAATTCCTCAAGAACAGTGAGTCAGAAACATTTGATTTTGTCACTCAGCTCTGCCGTTGAGGCTAAAACATCCTGCCTTCCTCACCCTCGATGTGCCTCTCTATTTTTCTCCTCCTCCTGACGTCCCAGAGGAAACAAATCAACAAAAACAACAGTGAGGAATGGCACCTGCAGGCTCGGTCTCCATGGCTGTCTGGGTTGCATCTACTCACCCACGGGCCCCTCGAGGATAGGTCTCCTCCCGTGGTCCTCTCTCCATGGCACCAGTCTGCCATCTTGTTTTTTGTCTGGCTGTGCTAAGTCATTCTGGCTCACCGTGCGCTACGACTGCCTTGGGGGTAACTAGTGGCACATAAAACAGGTCCATTTCTGCCCGATCACTTCTTGATTAATGGCATAGCTGCCTCCGAGGCCGTTATTGCGAGCATAATCTGACAACGTGCTGTCTGTCTGTGCAAATAGAGGCGCCTGATCTCGACATCCGTGTAGCTTTTGAAGACAAACAACAAAAAGCACAACAGAAAAGAAAAAGTCAAACTACTGGCTGTGTTATTTTTGCTCTTTTGCTTTGATGTCATTTGAGGTAAATGTTTGTCAAAATGTCAGAGTAGTTTTGTGAATATATGATACAAATGTACAAAAAAAAAAAAAAAAATGGAAAGTTTTATGGTCGTGAAAAGCTTTACTTTACTGAATTCCTTTATGAACGGAAAAGAAAAGCAAGAGTTAGAAAAGAGAATTTTACTATAGTTCCTCCGCGGAGCTGCTTTGTGACTGTGTCTGTATTTGTTGGTATTTCTGTTGATGTCCCTTTCGTCAAGGGACCCAGAACTGGCTCAGAGTGTGTGCAATGCCCTTTGACCCCTCCCCGCCCCCTCGTCCGAACGATCTTTGACCTGACTCGTCCGTTTCTGCACAGTAAGACAACCAGTAACACAGGAGTGGATGAAAACTGAGGAACTCGTACCGGAGTGCAGAGCTGCTCCTCACAGCCACAGATCTCCGTCCTGTTTGTTTCTGTGTTGATGGAGAGAAAAAACAACAAAACAAGGACACGGAGCTGGAGACGTCAAGGCTACGACTGCGTTTTTGTCTCTCGCCTCCACTCCTAAGAGGCCTTTTTCCATTCAACATCCAAACATCACAGGCCTCCATCACTGGTTCTACTGAACTGCTAGCCCGGGAATGCACTATTGATCGGTAAATGAAGATTATGAATAAAGTTTCAAACAAAGAGAAACCTTGTTGTTGTTGTTGTCGTTCCCTCCTGGGTTGTTGTTTTTTAAAGGGTTTTGTGGGTCCAGTGAGAGCTGATGAATGGCCTTGAGTGAGCGTCAGTTGGCGCTCAAGACTAAAAGTCTGAAAAATAAAACCTGTTGGTGTGAAGTTAGAAAGTTTACCTGACCTCTGAAGCTCACTGACCCTGTCTCTGCTCAAAGCTACGTTAGCAACTACTGACATAACACACCTAAATCTGTGCAGTGGAGTCAATCAAGTTTAGCATTTAGCAATTAGTTTTGCATTATGGGTAGTGTAGGCACCAGGTTTTGAGAAGGATATTTGGAGTAAGAAAAAAAAATTCTCTGGTTCTGCTTTCTGAGATTTTTCTAACTGTACTTGATAAATGCAACAGTATTACTGCATGAAGAAGAGGAAGAAGCTGTATAATATCTTAGCTGTTCTGGAGATTTGTATCAAAGCACATGACCTTCATTAGCAGCTTTAAGTGCTGAAGATGTTAAAATGTAGATCTTTTTTCTGAGTGTTTTATGGACTTCTTGTGCACGTTGGCGTAAAGGTTGAGCTCATTCGTGACTTTCAAAACAGCAATTGACAAAACAGTCTCACCTCAAGGTCCATTTAGTAGCTGGAGCCTTAAATCACGCCACGCGATCTTCACCAGCATATTTAAGCTGCTCAGGGTCATGTAATTACATTTTCTTTACTTCTTGTCCATGGCTTTAAAGTTGGCTCTCTTTGAAGTTTGTTCCCTGTGAAGATCATGTGATGTGAGTGAAAGCACCAGAGCAGCTTAAAATTGTTTGCTTGATGGTTTTTAATGGATCTTGAGGTGAGATTACATTGCCCACTCTGATGATGTCACCAGGATTATCACAGATTAAAACTTTTTGACAAAAAAGTTCACTTCAAAAACTGACTTTACCTGCCAGGTAAGGGGGTTTCAGAGTTGGTTGCATTGTGGAGCTTCAGGATCTGGTGTTTTCAAACCTGACTGAGATTCTGCTGCTTTGATTATTTTGATCTTTAAGGACCTAAAGAGGTCAGATAAATCTTTAAATTTGACCATCTGCAATGACACTGAGCAAACTCCATCTGCTAATGAAGCTTGTGATATGAAATGAAAGCTAAAGAGCAGCTACAAAATGGATCTGTCTTTCTGGTTCAACAGAGTTTGGTGAAGTAGGGAGAGTGTGGATGTAAAACAAAAAAGACAAATAAAGAGGATCAGAAAGAGAGATCGCTTTGCAGGTCTGGTTTGAGACAGCTGGGCCCGGCATACTTAGGTGAACTCTCAGCTCCACCCTCAAGCAGCAGAGTCAAATCAGGGGATCTCATAGATACCACCTGGTCAAAATCGAAGCAGCAGAAGTTGAGATATCCAGATATTTAGCCCCTTGCATGAGTAAAGGTCCAGAAATACTGGATCATAAATTTGCCATAATGCAAACAATATAATGTGTTCTTTGTTAGTCCATTCCTGCCTGTTAAACACAAACATCTTTCAAGCTCCATAATTCTAGTTTGAGAAGTGCGATCTGTGATGAGTTAGCTGACCATGACATTTAAATTGAAAGAGTTTCTCTTTAAACATCCAAAGCTTTTTATTTCAGTTTCTCAGGTTTGTTCAGATTCTGACTGATCATAAGCTTGTCCTAAAAATCACCTCTAGACATTCTTTATTCCAGCTCCTTTACCATTTTCTCATTATTCTCTCCTTTTAAAACACTTTTTCACAGATCATTTTAGAATAAAACTTCCTTCATGGTGTAATTATCTGATAAAGATTCAGTTTAAGACTAAGAGAGTCCCTCTGCAGATCTGAGGACGCTCCAACTGGCAAGCAATCTGGTTAGTTAACACAAAACTCTCCCTCTTTGTCTACCTCTCTGTCTCTCCTCTCTCATCTCTCCTCATCCTTTCTGAAGTGCCACGGATGCTATCACAACCTGAATCTTTTTATATTCAACATATGACGCGATGAAACAAAGGGAAAGGGGAAAAGAATAATAGGCAGCAGGAAATATGGTGGAAACCTGTTGAGGAAGCCATGAAGGGGAAGACGGAGAAGGTGATAAACATGTGAGAGAGTCTCTGCTGCCGTGAAAGGACAAAAGGCAGATAGAAAAAGATGGGGAAAGCACACAGTCTTCGTACCAGACAAAACACTGTGTGTGTGTGTGTGTGTGTGAGAGAGAGAGAGAGAGAGCTGTGAACCAGCCAGGCGTCGCTCAGCCTGAGCCTGCCGAATCCTTTCTGCTCTCAAGCTCTTTAACACCTAACCTCCTCTCTCTCTCTCTTCCTCACTTCGTTTTCAGGCCCATCATCCTTTCTTTCTCCTTTTTCTTTGTTGTTGCTTTTAATAGCATCACCATGGAAGTGAAGAGGGGTTGCTAGGTAACTGGCTGGCGTCTGGGAGGTGTTTTATTGGCGGTCACACCGACAGACACAACAGTGGAGTGTGTGTTTGCATCATCGGTACATGTATTTTACATTCAAAGGCTGTCACATCATTGGGAAACTCCACATTTTGTTTGTTTGTTTAGAAGATTTTCTTTCCATTCTGATTCTTAAATTTAGTCCCAAAATCTCCGTGTCCTGTGTTGAATGCACGAGTGGAGCCCCATTTCCCTTTTACACATTAACTGCAGAGTCAGAGAGCGACTATAGGAATTCATTACAAGGAGAAAAACAGCAGACTTGGAAATGATATGACATCATAGGTCACAGTGGTGACACCTGGAGGATTTTATCTGCTACTGCAGCTGCCTTTGTCTCTGACGGTACATGTAACCACCAAAGCCTGTTTAACTGGTCCTCAAAGAGCAGCAACCAGAGTACATTTACTCAACAAGTTTAGGTACATATTTGAGGCACTTTTTGCTATTTCTGCTGCAACTTTGGAGGGAAAATATTGCATTTATCTGATGGTCACAGTAACTCTTCAGATTAAGATTTTGCATTTAAAAATACACAATAAGATTATGAAATATCACACATTTCTAAATATTAAAACACTTGTTTCTACTCATTGTGACCTCTTACAATGAAACAACGCCTGACATATTTCAGATTTCGTTTATAAAGATAGTTTCATTAAAACAAATGTTCGAGACTTAAAGAAGGAAAAAGTGTCATTAAATATTAGAGAGTTCAATAAAATGAAATCAAATTTGGTAGCAGAACTGTTTTTCCTCTTTCCTCCCCTGTGAATTATGTCACAACCCCTCAGATGTATCTTGTGATCCTTTCGAGGGTCCCGACCCTCCGACTCAGGTTGTGATCCTCAAAACTATTTAACTATATTTAAAGGAACTGCACCTCAACCAGCTACAAAAGAAAAATACTGAAACAATGATGTATCAGCATTAATAACATAATTTTGGGATTGTAATGGAGTATTTTTACATTGTTGTATTGCTCTGAGTTCTCCCTCCATCACTTATGTTACTATCATTATTACGATCTGATGAGGCTCTGTGATTACCTCATGGATGTAATGAATGAAATAAAAACTGAAGCTTCTTTCTTTGTTTTTTTTTATTCGTCTATCATTCATCACATTTCACACTTACTCCTCACTGAACCCGCACACGTCACAGGTTGAGACTGGAGACAACATGGACGTTTCAGTAAGCAGTTTCTTCGGTTTTCCTTGGTTTTTCCTGTTATATTAACAAATATATACAGATATCCCAGGAAGAGCATCGTAATAATAATTAATCCTTTCCAATAATAACAATAAATTTAATAATAAATACTCAGTGTTCTTAACGACACGAGGAGAATGAGTTCGGGCTCACTCTTCTACCAATGGGATTGTCGTCATCCCATACAAATAATGACACACACATACACACACACACACACACACAGACACACAGACACACTTCTTAGAGAAATTTGCACTGTCAAGTAAATACACACACACACAGCGTATTCTCACACACACACACAGACACACACAGACACACACTTAGAGAAATTTGCACTGTCAAGTAAATACCACCTGCAGCCAAGACGAACTGTCGAAACACTCCACTGTGCGAAAACAACTCCGCAGATAAAAGTTGATTTGTCAGAGTCCACAGAGAGACTGAGCAGTTGCACAACGTGGCTCCTAAAGTGCCACTGATGTTGAGTACAACAGGTCAGAGGAGAATATGAAACTTCAAAAGGTCCAACATGAACATGAGGTCGTCGTTGAAATTAGCTTCCCTCCCTTTTTTTATGTGTCCGTTTTAGTGGCGTGAATGGGATCCATACAGAAGTGCTACTGGCTGCTAGTGAGGAATGTTTTCATCAAAAAAAAAAAAAATCAAACATGTCAAAGACAAACAGATGTGTGCGGTCTTATTTTGAAGAAGTGCTGCGTGTAGCGCTCGGCAAACCATTCACACGTAAAATAACATGCAATGAAAAAGCACCAGCACGCTAAGTAATGAACCCACTTTGTTCTTCCACACATGTACAGTTATATATACACACTCGCACAGAGAGAAACAACTGCCGAACCAATAGAAAAACATTTTTGCCAACAGGTTTGCGGTGGGGATGACGCAAGCACTGAGAAAATAAACTCTGCTTTGGACTATACAAGGCCGAGGATGTAACCAGTCCAACAGTGCAGTGAGAGAAAAAAGAAAGGCTGCTTCCTGTCTCAGTCTTGGAGGAAAGAGGATGATGACCCTCGTGCACAGAGAGATGACACATGTGAAGATGAAGGCAAGAGCTGACAAAAGGAGATGTTTGTATATCGGCAGAACAAGCGGCGTGCAAAATAAGAACAAAGACACTCTCTATTAATAATTTTAAATAGTCCGGCTCCTCTTTTTGTGGGGGAAACACTCTGAATGTTTGGGTGAAATGTGAGTGAACATTTATTTTTGCTGTTATTACGTGAGAGATGAGAAAGATGGAAGCAGAAAGTAGACAAAAGCACAAGCAGATGGGTCAAAATGAGCAGTTAGCAAAGTCAAAAAGTGGCTTTTTAAGTACTTGAATGGCTTTTGAATGTTGCGAGTCTCGGAGGAATTTGAACCTGGTCTTAAGAAGCAGGCAGAGATGGCTTCTGAGGAGGGAAAGAAGTGCTGGGTAAGGTGGGTGGGTGAGCACACTACAAGGCTTTTAAAAGGCCTATAGGACCCTCAGTGTCGTGCAGGTTAGAGAGCACTATCAGGGGAAGGCTTGCTGGGAGCATTTCACACCTTATTAGGACACTAAAAGGTCACATGACAGGAACGGATTCCAGTGAGTGCCTACAACGTGACAAGAAAAGGGGTGTTTTTGCAAACTTTTGGTGAGTGCACTTTGCTCGGCTCAGACATCAGTAGGCGTTCCTCGCTCAGACCAAGCTCTGACGTCCTGGAACGGCTTCGAATGCAAAACAGTACTACGAGTATTGTTGTCCGCACAGAGTGGGGGGCTGCCGCTGTCCGCACAGAGGGACAGTGGGGTCCAAATTCTGGCCCTCCACGTCCATGTCCATCAGGTTGGGCCGCGCGGTGCTGGCGCTGCTGTCCCCTGAACCGAGGGGGCTGTCGCAGCTGCTGCCCGGCGACGAGCTGAGGGTCCGGGAGAGAGAGCCCAGCTTCCAGGGGTCGGCTCTCATCCTGGCTGGGGTGGGCCGCGGCCGGGGGGCAAACTCCAGCGTCTTGGGCCTCTCCAGGGGGCTGATGAGGCAGAGAGGATCCGGGTCAGAGATCGGTGGAGGGGGAGCCTTACGCCGATGGGGAACCGGGAAGATGATGGAGGGGTCAGGCAGGCGGGGGATGTCCAGGGTGTCCAGTGTACCTGAATATTGAAAGACAAAAAAATGTTTCATTGTTTTTGTTCAAACAAAAATGTCAACTATTCTCTGATTCTTCTCTGAATTAGTTGCCTTTCCTTGCTTTTCTTGGACACAGTGACTTTAATATCTTTTAATTTTGGACTGCTGGTTGGACTGCTGGAGGTCGCTTTGGGCTGTTTTCTGGCATTTTAAGTATAAATAAATTCCTGGAGAAAATAATCTGCAGTCAGTTGCAGCTCTCGATCAGACAGTGAAGCATCAGGTGAGGTGAGGTGAGTTACAGTCGAGCTGGATCAGATGAACTAAAATGAGTATTACTGATGGAATAAATGGTTAAATCCTAAGAAGAATGTGTCCTTTGTGAAAGTTTCAATTTAGCGGTCTGATTTCCATCATGTCTCTCAGGTTAAACCTTTAACTGTGCCTTTATGTGATTTTTCTGCATAAACTGTTCTGTGTGATTTTGTGTGCTTCATCTTGACTATTTTACCACTGTGTCTATCGTGCTACTGTAAAAGGGATAAAGTGGTTGTGGTTAAATGTTAGAATTATATAAGACATAAAAACTGTGAAATAACAGTATGACAAATATTGGAAAAATTGCCATCAACCTTTGCTCAGATGTGTTTGCCCAGCAGAATTTGAATCCTCGTGACTTACTCTTGTTAGTAAATGGGCAGAGATTGTAAAAAGCATGTTATTTGTCCCTTACCTTTGTTAGCAGTCTTGTGTGGCGCTCCCGGCGGAGGAGGCATGGGCATGCTTCCATCTGACGGCGTCCTGTGATGTCCCAGCGTTTGAGCTCGGGGTCGTATCGCCCCGTCTGAAGGGGTCCGTCTATGTCCTCTGTTCAGAGCCATGGCCGCGGACACGTGGGTGGGCGTGAGCGACTGGTTGGGCTCCTTCTTGAAGCTCTCTGCCCGCAGGTCCAAGAGCGGGTTGAGGGCAGGAGCTGGCGGCGCCGCTGGTGTTTTGACCCCCGTCACCGGCGTCAGGGGGTAGTCGTCCGGGTCTGATGGAAGAAGGGACTTGGTGGAGTTGCAGTCGGACAGCGAGGACAGAGAGAGGAGTGTGACGGAGGGAGAGGGGTCCATGCAGGGGAGTGCTGAGTCGTGATGTCTTGAGAGGGAGAGGGAGAGGTTTCGGCTGGGCGGAGAGGTGCTGCGACGGAAACGACCCGTCCGCTGGAAGAGACCCTCCTTCTTCTTACGCTGCTCCTCTCTGAGGTCCTGGTCGTCCTGAACCACCTGCCAACAACATCAAGTCACATTAATGAGATTTAGGGCCACTTGGCTACAATATAATCAGCTGGAAAACTGCAACAAGTCGAACAAATGAAAAGCTGTGGTTTAAAAATATTCTCCATTATTGCTGCCCCTTTTAAAGCAACTACAGCAGAAGATTACATTCAGATCATTCCTTTCATTAATCCCCTTGTTCTACACTCTTTGACTACTTTCCTTCCTTTGCTTCGACAACAGACGGAAATCCTCCAAACACAGAATCAACAAGGTGCTGGAGGCCGTCCATGCAGACCTCTGTCCACGCTGACTCAACAGCATCGCCCATTTCCTGCTGATAATTTGGCAGCTTGTTCATCCTGTTTCATCTCATCCCAAAGGTGATCTATTAGTCTGAGATATGGAGACTGAGCAGGTGAAACACCCGCAAGAGGAGGCACACGGTGCGTTATCATGTTAAAAAATGGTCAACTGTGTTGTTTGTTTAACAGAGCAGGGGCATAATAAAAGGGATAAGAAACGTGTGAATGGATGTGTATATAGTACTTCCCCACATTTTAAAGCTTTATTATCCTGTGAGGTATACTTTGTTTGCAGACAGACTTGTAAAATAACATAAAAAGATTTAATAAAAAATACATGAAAAACAATAAAACCTTAATTACTGGCGAGATCCTGACTAACAACCAGAAAGAAGAACACGCGTACCCTGAAATATCAGGCTAAAGTACTGAGAAAATCCCCAAAATGATATACTTTTTTTTTATTTAGCAGAACATGCCCACATATATACTACAAGTCTTTTCATTACATTCAGTCTTCTTCTTGAACCAATTTTGCTTGTTATTTAATTGTGACTCCATTATTGCATTAATGCTTTGGCCACTTGATGAGAGTTTGTGAGTCAGTGACATTATGTTGGCAATAAAGGTTAGGTTTGTTTATGTTTAGTAATAAAGTAGTTACACTTGTTTTGTGTGCTCATTTATTCTAGATGTGGAGTTTTAGTATCGGTAGTAGGAGGATTTGTGGGCAGATGTGATTATAAGAGTAATATTTTTTGCTGTTGTTTAAATTTGTGAAGTGAAAAATCTGTCCTGCATAGCAACTGTAGTGTTTTCTCCTCTTAATCTCATAACTTCCTGAGCTGTCTTAAGGTACTTTCATTGATCCATTCATCTATTTTTTTTGTCATTTCTACCTATTATGAGAATAACACAAAGACACTGGAATTATCCTTAAAGGTAAGGCTTGATTCATCATAATCATGTTTTCTCTGGTCTTCACCTGCTCTCCACCCTGTTTCCTCACCTGCAGTTTTCCCAGCTGCAGCAGATCCTGTCCAAGGGCGACAGACGCGAGCAGAGAGGCACAACCCAAAAGCAGCATGTCGCTCTTCTTCCTCTGGCTGCAGCGACGGAGCGAGTCCTGGTAGCTCGCCCCCGTCCCCAGCCCGCCGGGCCCCTGACAGGAGCCACTGACAGCCGGCGCCGTGTTGGGCCCCAGGCTGCCCCACAGGGACCCTGAGTCCTCCACAGCCCCGTTACTGCTGGTCTCTGAGGGCAGCAAGGACCCTGGTGACTCCTCAAACTCACAGGTCTCCTCTGTTTGAGACAAAAAAGGGGAAAGATAAAAGGATTTAGATGAGGCTGATTCTTGCCACAAAGTTAGTTAAAAAACTCACAATGAAAAGTCAAGAAAGCTTACCCATTTCATTGAGGCTGGAGAAGCCGGCTGTCATGGGTGCATGTTTTGGGGACTTGCCCAGATTGGGTGCACTGGACGACCAAACTTTGCATCCCTCACCCAGTGATTTCAGTCTGCAAACAGACACAGAGATATCAAACAAAGTCACTGAGTGCAACAATATCGTGTTCAGATAGAATCAAAAAGGTTTGTGGCATATGAGGTCCGCCATCGTACACAACATGGATTTTTTCCATCACATTTCCAGACATAATTGCTCTGCTTCTGGCCGCTCCATAGACTGTAATGAGATATTGATTGAAAGGTTTTGTTTCTTCGTCTTGCAAGCAATAATCTGTCCAGAAAAATATGAGAAAAGGCTGTTTCATCTCGCCTGTAATAACTGTGTGTTATCTCACAAAACAGGCCTCGTGATACAATTTTTTCCACTTCTGTTTCATGAGGGGGCAGCCGGATATTTCAACTAGCTGAGCGCACGCCTATATCTGTAGAGACGAACCCCCATGCAGCGGGTTCAATCCCAACTCCAGGGCTCTTTGCTGCATATCATCCCTTCTCCCTGCGAATGACTGGCGACCTGTCCAGGGGTGTGCCCCACCTTTCACCCAATGACCCCGTGACCCAATGAGACAGGATAAGCGGTACAGAAAATGGATGGATGGATGTTTCATGAGGTACTTTGTGTTTCATGATGTTTCACCTGTTAGAAAATGCTGTGTGACAGCCCTAATCAGATGTTATACAGTAGATGGAAGTGTGACTTTCTGTGCTGTTTCCTCCTTTATGCTACAGTTTCCTGTGTAGATTTGTGAGGAAAGATGGGCTACACAGCAAACCTGCAGCAAATTAGCCAATTACAAAATCAAATAAACACTTCCACACTGTATCAAAACACTTGAGATTTATATTTTAAACTGAGACACTAGTGGCCGTTTGTGTAGACTTTCTCCATATCTCAACCCATGTAGTTCCCACTGGTAGAATGTAGAAAGTACATATACTCAGGCACTGTACTGAAGGATAAATTTGAGGTACTTGTACTTTAATTGAGTCTTTTTTTTCCCCCGACACCTTCTACTTCTACGTCACTACAAATGTCTGACATTGTTGGTTAAGTTATGAATGAAGATTTTTGTGGAGAAAAAATGTTTTAAATAAAGCTCTAAATGTTCATTCTGAGAATTTCCCAAACATTTCACTATATAGGCTGATTGTTTCAATCGTCGCTGAACAAACTGTGCTCATACTTTTCCTCTCCGCCGACCCTCTCTTTCTGGTGGGTAGAGCTCGGCCCCCAGGTGCGTCCCTTCTTCTTGCTGGTCGACAGGTCCTCCTTCTTGCATACAGCGCTGCGGCCCCACGTCTTGCTGCCGTCGCTCGGGGTCACTGAAGGACAGTACGAAAACTCACATTACATTTATGTTCTCTCACATGGGAAGCTCTCTGTTTATTTTGTGTGTGTCTGCGCTCACGTCTGATGGCTCTCAGTCGGGGTATGACCCCCGGGCTGGCAGGCGGGGTGGTGCTCTCGCTCCCCTGAGTCTTCCTCTTGTCCACGCTGGGAGACGCCTGAACTGTGATCTTATGCTCAAAACCTACAAGTGGGTGAGAAGATAAAAAAAAAAAAAAAGGTTTAACATAAATCATTTTTATTTGTCAGACATTTCCATATTTTTCAACACAGGTCACTCTCCATATGATTCCCTGTTGCTGAAACACTTAGACCATTAATAAAGTTATTTTTTCATCCGATCTCTGTCATTTTGTTCCTGTCTTGTCTCCCCTGTGTCTGGTCTCCCTGCTCTCCCTTGTGTGCGTTTGTCTCCCTCTGTCTGTTCTTGTCCGTCATGTCCGTTTTTGCCGAGGTTGACGAGGAGGTTACTCCAGGACAATCACCACCACCTGGACTGATCAGCACACCTGCAAGTCATCTCTAATCAATCAAGCCGCCTCCGCCTCTTCTGTATTTAAATACCGGCTCATTCAACCATTCTTTGCCAGACCGTTCAGTTACCTTGCTTGGTACATTGTGGCTCTTGTAAAACTGCTCTTTGTTCTTTGCTTATACCTAACCTTGTTTGTCTTTGCTCTTCAAATCTGCCTGCCTGGTCCTCCTCGTCATTCTCTCGGCCTTGCCTTCCACACGGAAGGAAACAGACTCTTGATCTTGAGAAACACAACCACCTGTCATCTGCCTTCAGCCCTCAAGTTGTCTTATAAAAGGCTGTGTTTTAAACCTAACTCTCTCTGGTGTCTGGTCTGGTTTTGTGTCTGCATTTTGGGGTCCTAGCTTAGATCTGCCTGAAAACTTATCACGTTTATTTACCTGTAAAACTAAACATCTGCTGGTCAGAGCATCACAAACACCACAGATTTTATAAAATGTTTTATTTAATAGAGAATAAATATGAGTGAAAGATCAAGTGGAAGGACACAAAGCTACCAGTTAGTACCTGTCTACGTCACTGTTGATTTATATCTATTACTACTATTTATACCTGATACAACAGCGTGTGTGTATTTTACTACCTGTTTACAAAGTTTATAATGTTCAGGTTTGTTTTTTTTATCTGAAATGTGTACTTAACAAAGTGGCCATGTAGTGTAAATATTTAGTGCAGTCTATTTACTTGTCTACACTTCACTTCATTAATTCATCATAAGTGTACATCTCCCTGCCACATTATATTATATTTTATTGTATTATATTTCATTTTATATTTATATAAAATAAAATATTATAATAAAATATGTATAATAAAATATTTTATTTTTATTTTTTTATATTTATTTTATTTTTATATTTATATTAAAATATTTTATATAATAAAAAACAAATAAATAAAAACATATTTTATTTTATATATATCACATTCATTTTTCTATAATCTAACTTCAGCATTATTCTATGTCTCAGATTCTCCTTTTTTACTTGCACGATTTTCTTTTTATACATCTTGATTTAACGTTGTTAGCAGAAGCCTGGGGATAATTAAAATAATTATTTCTATTGCCAATGACTGCTTCACTGTAACTGGTGTTCTGAGACTATAAAACAGCTTATATTTGAATAATTTCAGGCAGATGTTATTAGCACCCAGGGTGGACTAGCCAATGTACACCCATAGCATAGCAGAAACAAATACCCAGGTGTCTATGGTCAACAATGCCTTGTGTACCGAGCTACACATTAAATATTTAAGGCTTTATAACATCTGCTTTGAAAAGCACAGTGACTGAAAATGATGAAAATGATAAGTCCACTAAGTCTAAAAAAACTAAGACAACATATGTCTCCCCTGGGAATTGAAAGCTGATCTTCTGGGTGTTTTTGTGGATCCGGTGGGGTCACTGGGTGTCGGTGCAAACAAGATTAATGGCTGTTTGACTATTCATATCTGGGTACAAATAGACATCGATAATTTAACTGTATTGCAAACATTTCGACCAAAGTAAGTGATGCATTCAAATCACTAGAGTTTAGCGTGTCCCTAAAGGTGCAGATGAGCTTTATTACTGTCGTCTGATTTCTTAGAGAAAATGTCTCTGTCCTAAATTTCCAGCCATGTACCAGGAAATGGCCTAGAACTGGGAGCTCTGCCAGTTCCTGCACCTAATTTGTCAGATTATAACACTGCCTGCAGTTCCTCCATCCACCCACCAGAGGGCAGACTGATGCAGTTGCTGTCTCTGCCCAGTTTCAGCAGCCTGCTCTTCTTGAAGTGGCCCTTCCTCTTCTTCACGCTGGGCTTCTCCTTGTACACCTGGTGGATGATGATGTTCAACTCGCGCTCAACGATGTCAATCTCCCTCTCCGCCAGCTCCTGCTCTCTCCTCTTCAGCAGCTCCTCCTGCTCCCTCTGCTCCTCGGCCGCCCGAGCCAACGCCTCCTCCCAAGACCTCAGCTCCTGTGAAGAGGAAAAGGATGGGGATGAGAAGGTGTGGAGAGCAGAGGAGGAGGAGGAGAGAGGGCATGAGAGGAAGAAGGCGAAGATGGGAGGATGAGAAGAAGAGAGAATTAGGAGAAGAGAGGAAGATGGGAAGATGACAAGAGGAAGGAGGAGGAGAGAGGAGAAGAGGAGACAAAGAAGAAGAAGGGGATGATGAGACGAGAGGATGGAGAGGAGAGTAAAAGGAAAGGAGAGGAGATGAGGCAAGAAGAGAGAGAGAAGGAAAAGACGAAGAAGAACAGGAAGGGGATGAGAGCAGATTACAAGCATGACAAAAAGAGGAGAGGAGACGAACAGGATGATGAAAAGCGAGGAAGAGGAAATGGTATTAACATAGCAGCACCTCCTCTAACACCTCCTCTGGCAGCAGGCTTGTTGCTAAGGTAATTCTAAGTTGCAGAAACACCTCAGAGAGAGTGAAATGTTGTGAGATTCCTCCCAACCTCAACATGAAATCTGACTTGTTTTTCATGAAACACAGAAAAGAGTCCTCAGAATCACACAAAACGTTCAGTGACAAAAAATATTATTATTATTATTATTATTATTATTATTAGCAGTAGTAATAGTAGTAGTAGTAGAAGTAGTAGTCGTATTAGTATTATGTGGACTCTTCAGTGGCTGATTATCAAAATAGAAATGGAGTTGATAAGGTCTTGACTGGATCTGTTTTCAGACTGCTCACCTTCTCTTTGGCCCGGAGCTCGTCAAACATCTGCTGGATCTCCACCCTCCAGTCCTCTTGTAGGGAGTGAAAGGACTCCAGAGGCATCTGAAACATGGCCGACTGCTCGATGGCCAGCAGTCGCCTCAGGATGCTGGTGAAGGAGGGTCTGCTGCGGGGGTTTGGGCTCCAGCACTCTGGAGGGGTAAGAACAGGTTATTACTGGGGTTAATGTCGGGTATTGAGTATCTGACAGCCCTAATCAGATGTTATATAGTAGATGGAGGTCTTTACATTACTTTACAATCATTTAGCAATTGTTTTTGTCCTGAGAGATGTGCAATTTTGTATTTTTTTTGTGTCTCTGCAACAAATATTTCTTTTTTGTGAAACAATCATTGCAACCATAGCATAACCAAATGTGTTTATTTACAAGTCTATCCCCTTCTTCATCTGGCTATGACTCTTGTCATACTACCAGAAATGTGGTCCCTGCCAGTTTCCATTTACAAATAAACCTCACACCTTACGCTGGCCTACATTGAAAGGTGTTTTTACTGAACAGAGAGTTTCAGCTGACGCTCTTGCTTAAAGGATTAAGCTGGTGTTTTTCTATATTTTTAAGGTGGACATATACTTGCTTTTTAACCACGTCAAATGTTACTGGAGGATTCCACCAGAGGGCACGCCAGAGAAATCAGGATGAGCAGGAAACAATAAACATGCGGTAAATGTGGTCTATTAGCTTGTCATCAAAACTTTCCACTATTATTGTCACTGCTGACGTGCCTACTGAGCCCTGACCCTGTCAACATGCCCCTAAACTCCCCTTCCTGTCATATGCGTATTGCATTTTGTAGACATGTAGACATGCACAAACAACTCTCCAAACAGATGCAGTATTCATGTGTCAGCTACCGTGCACATGCAAACGCTCAGTTAAAAAGACGTACATCTTCACCTTTATTGTAAACTATTGTGTCTCAAACATGTAGTTTCATTTTTCTATAAAAAGCTTAATAATTTCTTAATATACCTGGGAACTTCAGTTTTTAGAAAACGTAGCTCCAACAGGAGTAACTAGTGTGTTTGTTTGGGACTATTTTCAGCAGTGGATTAACACACATTCAGTGCTTTAGTGAGTATTTACAGCCAGACTTTGGCTAGACATACAATACATCCGAGTAGGATCAAATTATTGTCGCTTTTGGTCTTCAATGAGATTTTTAAATTACTACAAATACCAATTTAAAACTTTCCCCCTCCATTAATACAGATTAAAATGTATAAAGAGCATATCACACTGTCAGGTTATCCATATAATTTAAAGAGCCACAGATATTTGGTCTGGATATAGTTTTCTTTTTTTTTCCATTTCTGGCAGGCGAGAGGGCAATAACAGAAGTGGAAGCGAGCAAGATGGGACAGCATATGGCGACCGTCACGAGCCAAACCCTGACTGACAGTGTTGCAGAAACATGGTGAAACACACCTACAGTAATCTGCTGAGCCACATAGCACTAAACCACAGACATAACTATTCCACTGATCATCCTCTACGGAAAGACGCCCAGAGAAGCATCAACAAAGGCAAAACAGAACGAGTGCAACCACAGGGCTGTTTCACCGTACTACAATGCAGTTTCTAGCAGGTAACATTTATTTATCAGGTGACTTAATTAGCATAAAAAGCATGTGGATAAAGTTGGAAGCAGAGGAGATGAAAGTGAGATGATGACAGGAGTAAACAGAGTGGAGAGCAGCGAAGGGTGAGAAAGGAGAGATTAACGGATGAACAAGGATAAGATGAAATGGAGTGAGAGTGGGGATGAGGAGGGAAAGAGCTTTAGGAGTAGGAGGGAAGTGGAGGGAGGCGACTGAAGTTGGCCACTGGGCTGACAGTTTAAGAAACAGCTCTCTTTTTTCATATTAGACATAAAACCCGGCCTGCAGCGTACCCATCGGTAAAGAACAGGGCTTGGCAATAAGCACATTAAAGGCAATTTGGATATAAGGCAGGTGTGTGTTTAAACAGAGATGACCTGAACTGTGAAACGAGAGCCGGGTCAATTCTCCACCGTGGTTAGCAGAGCGTTGCCGGGATTATTTGCAAGGTGAAAAGGAGAAATCCGGCCCAGGGGAGCTCAGGCACAGGGCTGCACGAGAATGTATAAAAAGCAACTTAATGAAAGTGTTCTTCGGTCTTCATCCATTTTAACTCTTTGCCTTCATCTCGTCACATTCAGGTCTTAAAATCATCGACTGTGACCGCAAAAACTAAAAGTAAGGTTATCTTAAAGTCAGTGGATGTGAGCACCCAAAGGGCCTTCTTTCAGAGAGAGTTTCTGGGTCATCCCTGACATGTTTAAGGTCATATTTGATGACAGAGTACTAAAAGAGGAAGTGCAAGGACATGTAAAGCTGAGCTAGAGTTGAATGAATGGTACAAATGACACAAGCGGGAGGAAGCCAGTAAGGGTTGACTTGATATTCTTGGGATTTGATACATCAGTCCAAGTGTCCAGGCAGTCCGGCTGCTTACCTCCCAGCAGCTGAGCGAAAGGTTCAGGGCACGTTGAGGGGACGGGAAGTGTCAGTTTGTTCATGGCGACACCGTAAGCTACTGCCAGAGCGTCTATCTCCCGGTAGGGAACCTCGCCGGTCAGCAGCTCCCACAGTAACACGCCGAAACTGTGACCGGAGACACAGAGAGAGGAGAGACAAGGGAAATGTTTTTATTTCATATTAAAACAACTGAGGCATCTTTATGACAACTGAGCAAACTCAGACTCAAACTACCCGCTGATGAAGGCCACAAGATTTTGCTGAAAGCTGTGGAAGTTTCCAGTAACTGAACTTTGTATAAAATATGTGGTACTTGTAGTTTACTTGAGTATTTCTGTTTCATGCTGCTTTATCCTCTCTTTTCATTACATTTCAGAGGGACATATTTTACTCCACTACATTTCTCTGACAGATGTATTTACTCATAATATTAAGATTTTCTAATCAAACATTTTGTGATGTTATAAAATATGATGCACTGTTACAGACTATAGAACATCATTTTGACTAGTTAGTGATCATTTTTGCTTAGTTAATTATACTTTTACTTCAATTACATTTTCAGTGGAGGCTTTTTAACACTAATGGAGTATTTTTATATTGCAATATTGTTAACTGTATTTAAATAAAGGATCTCAATACTCCCTCACACAGGTACACAGTCAAAATTAAATCAAAATACTACAATCCTTGGCCTTGGAATAATGAGGTTTAAGGTGACTTTACTGGCCTTAAACAGAGGGTTCTCAAAGCTTTGTGAAACTGTCTTGACCAAACACCAAACATCATATTTTGACTTGTTCATCAAGACATTTTGAAGACATTTGTTTGTTTGTATAAATCAGGCATATGATGTGAAACACAGAGACGAGCTCACCTCCACACGTCGCTGCTCTTGGAGAAGAGGGAGAGCTTGATGACCTCCGGGGCCATCCAGGCGTAGGTCCCCGCGGCGCTCATCTTGGTAGTCTGGTGCCACTCTCTGGCCAGACCAAAGTCGGTGATCTTCAGGGTTTTCCCACTCAAGTCGTCCCGCTCCATTGGCTCCAGGATGAGAACTGAGGAGGAGGAGGAAGACGAGGAGGAAGAGGAGAGACAAAGAACAGTTTGTGTTAGAAGATGACAGAGCTGTACAAAGTTAATATCAGACAACTGGTTTCTTTGAAGTTCTGGTACAGTTCAATACTTGAAAAAGGTGCAAGTAAAAATTGTCACATTCAAAAAGAACATGTGAAAAAAAAGGTGCACATGCTCAACAACACAGTCGTGTTTACAGTGCAGGTGTGGTCAGACCAGTGCGCTATTCAGGCTGCTTCTATAGGTCATAACTATCTGCTCTGGCCCGACAGTCTACAGCGTATGATGTATAATTTCCATGCAGTGACATTTAAATGCAGTATGCAGTGTCCTTGTTAATGTGATTGTACTCTCTCCCTCTCTTCTCTCTCTCTGTCTCTCTGTACGACTTCCTCCTTCATTTCCGTGTGAGGGCTGTGCTATGGAAATATTTGGAGTGTACACAGTTCACAGCCAGGTGGGGGTTGCTTTCTGCCTCTCTCACTTATCTACAGGCGTATGCAAAGGGAGGTGGAGAGAGGCTACACACACACAGCGGTGTCTTTGTTTACACACATGCAAGGGCGCGCGCACACACACAAAACCTTTCACGTGATAAAGGTGTGCCTCTCTGTGCTCTGTTCTGTCCTCAAGCTCGCCAGCAGACCAGTTTCAGAGATAAAGAATTGATCTCGGGCCAGTCTGTAGATATTTTCACAGTCAGAAAGCATTCACATCTTTTACTCAAGTAAAAGCAGCACTCTGCAAAAATACTCCACTAGTAAAAGTAAAAGTAAAACTTCAGAGTGTTAAAGTATAAAATATTATATGGTTATTATTACTGATGCATTAACATGTGAAAACTATTCAAATGTCATAGCTGGTCGATGTTAAACTTCTTTATATTACAGCTGAAACAAACAATCAGTCAATTAATCAATTAGTCAGTAATTTTTTTAATCCTTAAATGTGAGGTTTTGATGTTTTTCTATATCAAGTGAAAGTAAACAGAATATCTTTGAACAATTAGTTGAAGTAAACAAGCAGTGGTTGAAATAACAATTCATAAATTACTGTACTGAAGAGCAATTTTGAGGTACTTATACGTGAGTATTTCCATTTTGTTTTATGTTATCTGACAGTTTTTGTTACTGGTCACTTTTCAGATTTGACAATAAAACAAAATTTGCTAAGCAAACACTCCAAATTTCTCAAGTGGTTTAACTCAACTTATTGTTTGACGCTCAAAGAGTTAAAATCATTCAATATTTTACGAAAAACATCAACTGCAACTTTGGTTTTTCTTCATCCAAACCCCATCAATCATTTCACAGCCCCTCAGATTAAACCTGTGTCCCTTTGTAGGAGCCCAACCCTTAAATTGGGTATAGGTAATTTAAATCAGCTTCACAACAATAAGACAGTACTTACAAATTGATGCATTACTATTGACAATTTAATACTTTAGATACAATTTTATACTTTAGATACTTTATGCACACTGCCTGATAATACGTAATATATTGAATCAAGATTTTCACTTAACTTACTCTAAGTAATAGAGTGTTTTTACATTGTGGTGCTTTTACTTTATTTTATTATTTTGATCCACATCTAGTGTACAAAATAGAGTAGATGATCTTAGTTGACAATGAAAATAATTAGTGGAACAAAAGAAAATTGCCAAATATTTCTGATTCTATCTTCTCAAATGTTAATCTTTGCTGGTTTTCTTCTACTAAAGCAAGTTAAACCTTATTTAATCTAAATATCTGACAAATTTAGTTAACTTTTCAAATTGTGATTTTTCATGATTTCCTGACAGGTCACAAACCAAACTATAATTGATTAATAGAGAAAATAATCAGCAGGTGAATATTTACTGAAATTATTCTGTTGTAGTCTAACTTTTATATGAATTTTTATCTAAAAAAATTACAGATGTCAGACAATTGCAGAATAAGGATATATTTTCTTTTAAAATGTAGTGGAAACGGCGTAAAATGGGAATACAAAGGTGAGGAAGTGCTTAGAAGTAAAACCTGTCTCCAGTCGTCTTTTCTATTCTGATACTGTGGTCTCTGTGAGGGACAGCTGTCCCTCAGGGCTACCTTTCTCTCTCTGTGTCTCTGAAAGGAAAAAGATGGAGCCCAGACAGACTCAGAGAGGCCCAGAGCACGGGATGTGTTTGCATGCTCAGATGGGTGTGTCCTTCTCACAGTGCGCCTTTCCTGGTTTGTGTTGTGTGCATAAATGTGGAGCATATCTGTACATGGAAAATGACATGAGGCCAGAAGAAGAGGAGGCCGGCGACAAAACGAGGAGGAAAGATGGAAACTGAATGGCGGCATGTTTACAGAACCTGAGCGTGTGAGCGAAGCAGCCCTTCCACCTGCTCCCTGATGCTAATTATAATATCGTCATGTTGCTTTCACACCTCGGCAACGTCTCCGCGCAGCTTCTTAATGCCAAGTGCGCACATTCATGCATCCTGCCACAGGTTTTCACCACCGCCAGAATCTCATCCATACGTTAAACACAGAGGTCAACATGTTTGGTGGAACAGAAACCTGAAGTGCAGCGATACACAAGTAAAACACCCGCGAGGCATCAGAAGCATCACAGCACATTTTATCACAGCGAGGACGAGAAAAAAAAGTCCTCAAGGGGAGTGTGGCTTTTACACAACACAGTGCCAGTGCTGGTGGAAATGTTATCTCAAAATAGAGAGAAGCCAGAAATACTGCTGACGAGCTCCCTGGTTACTATAATACTCCCATAGCAACATGCATTGTGGGAAATATCACAGGCCTGGTTAGATTACTGATTAGTCACACAGCATCATTATTATAAAAATACTGTGATGGTTTATGACTCCGGCACATTTTCACCTAATATAATTAGTCATGTGATAATCCGACTATTAATCCACAAGAATAACTGCAGCTGCACATGATCAAATGCTTCTGATGATACAGCAACTGAGCCACTTGATCTAATCAGACACATTAGAAATTATGTAAATGTTATTAGTTCTGCTTGTATTTGATCCCAAAAACAAAGTAACAGACAAACTGAAATGTTGCTCTCATCGTGTGGTTGGAAGAAGTGTCAGTGGATCATCAATCAATGGATAATCCATCTAGTAGTTGTTGAGGTTTTTCACTCACAACTAAAGTGGTGGAGCGACAGACATCGAGCCACAATGCTAGAGTGCAACTATGAGTTTTTGTGATTAACAAGAACATTTATATGAATACCAAGTTGATTAATAAACAGTTCTGGGAAGTGATTGTTGTTTAATTGATATAGAGGCCTTGATGAAACTATGAAAGCACTAATGAAAACAACTGGGGATTTTTTAATGTCACTCAATGTTCCAGGTTTGAAAGACATCCAGCTAATGTAGGAAAGGACTCCTGCTCCTGCCTTATTAAGGTGTTTTAAGCACATTAATGACTGGAGCACAGTGGGAATGCCCCAGTTTGTCATCACACTTAAAGGGACGCTGCTGGATTTAGGATGCAGGATCCATCCTGAAACTACTGTTATAGCCAAGTATTATTGATCAGCAGTCAAAAACACCTGCCCATTAGCCAGATAGTCACATGTTAAGCCCACAGAGAGCAGCAGCGTTTTTCTTTCAGTGTGATGAAGTGTTGATTTAACCTTTAAACTGCTGTTCTTTTCTCCATCCTTGGACCCCGACCTCAGCTCAGCCACTGAGTCACTGTTCAAACACTGATGGGGGAGTAACCAGCCAGGCTTTAACCCGACTAATGATCTCCAGACTGGTTAGTCAGTGCAGTGAGCACAGGTGACACATTAGCCAGCGGCCCACTCAAATATTTTAGCACAGAGGAATGCAATCAAAGGTCCTCTGACTGAAGGTATTTTAGTCAGAGCCACTTATATCAAAGTTTATAACCCCTTAAACAAGCAGAGCAACATGTTTGGTATGTGGAAATTCTGGAAATTCCCTCAGCAGGGCCAACAAAAGACAACCTGCTTCAACAATAAAATTAAGTGAGCACCTAAATAAAAGATTAGACTAGACAACAGAAAACAAATATTTGGAAACCTGATATGACATTAATAAACGCCGAGGCTGAGCTGGAGCTGGGGGGGTTGGGGTTGAAGTGTTGAATTTAAATAATCTATTTTTTATCTATTCAAAACTTAATATGATTATAATGGTTAGAAATTCAAATATTATTGCAAGCATGGCTGATAGTGTAAGCAGATTTCAAGAATTTTATCTGTGAATTATGTTTTAAGATCATGTCAAAAATTCAAACTTTCACCTTTAGGCAGAATCTTTACAAAAGTGTCAGGCAGTCTTTACCCTACTTCAATACGTTGCCCAAACAACATACGACCATATATATGACCATAATTTTGACAGTTTGTTTGTCTTTTTTCTATGGCCCTTCTCTCCACATAACAGAGGGATGGATTAAATGGAGTGTAGATTTCAGATGAGCGATGGGTGATTGTATTAGGTAGCTTGAAAGCATGTTCTATCAATGATAGGTCCACTTTCAGGTCTGAGCTCACTGGGATTATTTTTTTTATTTGTACAGCAACATATACAACAGACAGCTAATCCCTGACTGTTGGATGCTCCAACTCCTCTTCAACTCTTCCCCCAGCATTACTACAAGCCCTCATGTAAGTCAATTTTCCCCTTTGCTTTAGTGGCTAAATTACACCTTTTATTGAGACTGTATTGACCTGTATTGTTTTGTATTGTGCTTTGATCCACCGGGATTTCAATTTACCAGCCTTTGTCTCACCTGGTCTCGGCTCCACTAACTACTTTTATTTCTGACCCTTAATCCACTTGTGGATAATTGGATAAAATAGCTGCTAAAGTTATTTAATTTAATATGCAATTAAGAAAAAGGAACAAACTGACACATAATTAAGCTAAATGTAAGCATGTATGATTTGTAGTTGCTTTTCATGATTGTTCTGTGGCTTTTTTCTAAACTACAAAAGCTCTGTCTTCCTGTGCTGCCTCGCCTTAAATGCTGTGAGAGCGACCAATCAGCTGCCAGAGTTTTGGGCGTGGTCACCAGAGCAGTCAGCTGAGAGCGCTGATCTGCCAGATCAGCTGATCAGGGTGCTTCAGGTTTAGCAACCTGTCAGAGCTGATGCTGCGTGTCTCTGTTCTGCAGGATGCTACTTCAGGGCCCCCAGCACTTTGGTTAAAGTCACTGTCGGCTCAAGGGAAGCAGAACGTAATTACAAGGATAAATAGCGGGTATACACTCTTTAGGGTTGGACTAAAAATATGTTTTGTCCTTGCGTTGTATCCTGTGAATGAAGTGGTGAAAATGACTTTCCTTGATTTTTTTTGCTAAAAATACCATGTTCAAAGTCAGGTATCTGTATGTTGAGGAGATTTTTTCTTACCTCGTCTTTTCCTGAGCTGTTCCTGGTGTTAGCCTTGTGTAGTTTCACTTTTTAAAGAGTATAACAATCTAAGAGTATAATAATCTAAGAAACTATGGACTATTTTGGCAAAATAAAAAAATCAATACACTTCCTGTAACAAGGAGCAGCACATCTGTATTTCGCACTTGATCTGAATTTCTTCACCAGATGTGAGCCACAGAAGCTCATGATAGGGACTCAGTAAAGATATGAAGTTTCACAAATATAAACCTATGACCTACTGTGACTACTGTGTGAAAAATTCAGTCTAAAAACTTATGGTGGGCCTTCCTTTAATGTCTACCATAAGAGAAAATAATCAAAACCAAACAAAACAATAAAACACATTAAATAATAAGAACACAGCTTGAGATAAACAACCAAGCAAATTAAAGCCACACACTTTAGGGCATACATCTCAAAACATACACACTTTAGTGTGTTACCATGAACAGTAAAGGACACACAAAGCCCGACCGGTTTAACTCATAATGTCTCCTGTTATTTTGACCAAGCATCAGTTCAGTCTGCTGTGTCATTAACTTGTTGTTATGGTAACAAGGGCAGAGGTCACAGACTGAGCCTGTGACGCTGGGAAAGAGGAGAAGAAAGCCCTCATGCCCCTATGAGGACGCTTTGTTTTCTTTTATTTTGTTACTCACTTAAAGGGCCACTCCACTATTTTTTTTTTTTTTACCATTTTTTAAATATGCAAGTTCGCAAACTCTCTTAAAGTCCGATACTGCATGGTTGGAATATGCTTTTAAATTCAGTGGACTTTTTTTGGGATGAGAGCATCTGTGTGTACATAAATATTCAGTGAGTAATGAAGTATGGCGTTGATTCAAGAAGAGCACCCAAGCATCGACTCATTAGTGTCATCTGTTGTCTGTCTGCCGCTCGTATCGATACAGGTGTACAGTCATTGTAACTTAACACATCTTATCATCTTACTACAGATACACTCACGGCACGACTGTTCACTGACACAGCTCCCTCCACCACCTCCTCCTCATGTGTCATGTTAGTTTTTGGGATTATTGTTTTAACTACAATATAATGTGTTTATTAAGGTGTATTACTATAGTAGCTCTGACTGAAATCTCTCAACTATTGGATTGAATGGATAGATTGCCGTCAAGGTTTGTGCAGACATCAATCCCTATCAGAGGATAAATCTTGCTGATTTAGGTGATCCCCTCCTCATTCATAGCCATCATCAATTTGTCCAATACCTTCAAAACTTTTCCATCGGCCCTCAGCTGTACTTGATGTTTACTGTTAATTACGTAAAGATAGCATGCTAAACTAGGATGGTAACTGTGGTAAACATGATACCTGGTATCATTCTGATGTTAGCTTTTAGCTCAAAGTACAGCCTCACACAGCTGTAGACCTGTTTTTATCAAAAACTGTATGTTATTCACATATTGGTAAATGTTCTTTTCTTGTTTCTTCTTTCTGTTGTCTTGCACCCTTGAAAGAACTTTTTGAGGTTTTAAAGGTATTTAGGATTTGTTGGTTGGCATTTGTAAATGCAACATCCAAAGTTGGACCCTCTTCTGCAGCTCAAAGCTTCCAGTGGTCCAACGTGCTTATGATCTGGCACCTGATGGTTTTTATAAAGTTCTGCATCTTCCATCCTGTGTTTTTTTGGTCCATGCCCAAGTCCATACATTGTTTTTATGAAAATCCTGCTTGTTATACCTTATTTAATAAGACTGGTATGTTCAATCTTTGACACACCGTATTTGAGGAATAAAGTTCCTAGGAATAGGAATAAAGCAGAACATCCTTCATGAAGATTATTTCTGTGAGATTATAAGAGCGGCAGACATGTCCCTTTTTCTCTTTCTAACCCTGTTCTTCTTCCCTTTCCCCTCATCTGTTTCCATTCCACCCTCCTCCTCTCTCATACACAAACAGGTGTAGCCTGCAGGGTGGAACAGCTGTTGCCGTGGCGCCAAGTCAGCGAATCAGGTCCAGCTCTCAAACAAACCCCTGACAGACTCTCTCAGATGCCTCCCTCTAACTCTCCACAGCACATAACACCTTCATAGCTTCATCCAACTAACTCATCCTGCTGCATGCTCAAAGCTGCCCCTTCTTTAGGCACCACACCACCATCACCACCTCAGTGCTGGTCCCAGCTGCACGTCAGGGAGACAGATAAAGAAACTTGACTGACGTGACAGCGAGCCGACGGTGCATCAACACAGATGAGATACAAGCCCGTGGGATGCTGCGCAGCCAACCCCCCGCCCCGCAGGCCCGGCGTCTCAGTCTCTGTTTCTGCTTCGGCAAAGATCAAAATCCTCCCAACAAGAAAGTAACCGCCCCCTCCAACCCCACCGCCTTATGACTGTCTCTTCATCTTCCCATCTCCTCTCCCCCCCCCCATCGTCATCCCCTCTTTGCATCCCTCCCCCTGCTGGTGCCCACTGCTTGGCTGTCTGCTGTTGCAGCTGTCGCCAGCCTGGCGACGATCACAACACACCGGGGAGAAGAAATGGAACAAGAGACGCAGGGAAAGCAAAAGAGTGGAGGGAGTCAAAAAGCAGAGTAACTGAGAGGTAGATTGTGTGTACATAATGTGGAAGTGAGGAGGGGGGAGAGTAAGAAGATGAGGAGTGGGGGAGGGGAGACAGAGGATGAGAGGAGGAAGGAGGCAAAAAAGGGACAAAAAATGACAAGAGGGAGGAGAGGAAGGGCTGCAGAAATGAGGGCAAGAGAGGAAGAACGAAATATTGGGAAGAAGCAGCTGAAAAGGGAGGAAGAGTCAAACCAGAGAATGAGATGGGGGAGAAAAGGAACAAGCACTGCGAGAAAGAGGGTAATAATGAGTGGATGAAAAGATGCGGCCTGCTAGAGGTAAAGAGAGATGACTGGAGGGAGAGCTTTTGTCATTTTCCTGGCAGCACATACCAGATGTCTTTGTAGCTCAATAGGTCTCTCCATTTTCCTTTGGCTTTCACACATCTCGTCTCGTCTCTCAAGAGATTTCAAGCACAGGAAGACATAAAACATCTCTCCAAACACACACGCACACACACACATTAAAAAAGTTTAAATCCCCCTGCAACTTCAAATCCGAGTCAATTTAGTTCAAATACAGCATGAAAAATTCAAACATAAACACACACAGTACCTTTACAGCTTTAAAGCACTTAAAAAAATATCCATCAAAACCACTCAGTTTCGTTACCTAAAAGCTGAAAAACATAGCAGTGTGGAAACTGTTACAGCAGATAGCACTTCTATCTATCACATGTGCTGCATTTAGAGCATCTCAGTACATAAACAACCCTCAATTAAGGCTAAAATCTATCGCACACCAGAGAGCGAGATGTGCCTCGAATCGCTGGGTGTCTTTCCCCTGTTCCTCCATGCTTTGATATGGAGGTTGTAGTGAGTATGCTCCCATGTCATTGATACCCCGGCTTGGCTCCAATTGTACCACCACAGGCCATCGGGGCTCTAATCCTGAGCCGCACAGTGGCACAGTTTCACCCTGCAGCATTTCACTTTGTCTCCACACAAATGCAGCTGCCAGATTCGTGTGACCAGGCAGCCTCTCTCTCAGAAGAGATTGAGGTATTAAATGAGGCGGCTTTCTCTTGGCTTTTTTTGTGTGGAGTGTGTATGTTAGTGTGTGTGTGTGGTATGAAAAAGGGGAGTACTTACAATGTGGGAATTCACAAAGTTTGAGCTTTTTCTTTTCTTTTTTTTTTTTTTTGACTGATAAAAGATTTCAACTTTTATGGCTGCTTTAGTTTGACAAATTGCACAGAGTCAAACTGCTTTTGTGTGCAAAAACTTTTGCAGACAACAAGAATTGCAGTTTTGTTTCCTCTAAGAAGAATCAGGACAAAGTTGACAAAGAAAATCAAAAGAATCTCCTCTCATCTTGATCACTTTGGTGAATTTTATGCACAATTAACAGACTGCAGATGCATTTTGTCATGAAGCATGATGCTTATAAGCAAACACTGATGAAGGTGTCGAATAGTTATGATGAAAAACATCCATCCACAAACCAAAAACAGCTTAATTTAACTTTCCAGTGCTTTTCCAGCCATTGTGAACATTTGTTTTGTCTTTCAGTATCAGGTGTCTGATTTTAGGTGATTTCTGCAGCTAATCTCACCTGACAGACTTGTTTTAAGGTGGAAAAGACTGAAAATGAAACAAAATCAGAGTTAAAGATGGTCATTCTCACCAACACCTGAAAACTGAAGATTGACTGCATAGAATGTGTAATAAGAACAATAACATATAGAACTGCCTGCATGTCATTTTCATTCATTAAAAATCCATGAGTTATGGATGAGCTGAAGTCTCAGTGGGTCGTCCAGGAATCAAGTCAAGTGTACAACATGACAACATGTTTACACGTTAAATCTCTCCAGTAGTAGACGTAAACATTGAATAAAACATTGAGTACTGACTCTCAGGTCTACAGACTCCAAACGTGCAGCGTGCAGTCTGTTGTCTGACTGAAGTGTCCTCTACTTGACTCCACTATGAAAGTGGGTGAAGGACTTTCAGCTCGGGGGACACCCGGCGCCCTCTCTGCTTGGCCTGAGTCCCCACTCCCCGTGCCAGGCTGCTGGCAAACAACAATGACCCTCTAACAGCCGAGTCAACGGCCACCGAACATACAACAGCCCAGGAGGTGCCAATGTGAGTGTGAGTGTGTAACATTACTGTGTTTATCACTTTGTCTGATATATAATGTGTGTCTTTTCTAACTCTAGTAGCAAGAAACACAAAGTCATATTGTGCCAATATCCAGGAGCATTATTCCACAGGAATCAATTGATAAAGTACAAAAACACACACACACACAAATGTATTGAGCTGACTGAAGAGCTTAGGCCACTGTCTGTGGCATCTAATCGTAGTGTTCACTGCACTACTGTTTGCTTGTCTCCTGACTGAGTGTAAAGTAAAATACTATGTGAGCTTGTTTTGCAGATAAGAGCTGAGAAACACCAGAAGATATAAGATTCAGCCTTCTGTGTCTTTATGCATACACACTGCACAAATATAATCCACTGGCGCTCAGTATGTGTTTGCATGTAATCGTTTGTTGTGTGTGGAAACAGTTTCAGGACCAAAATGTAACAAAATTTTAATGAACATTTGAACAGAGATCACAAGTGCTAAATCAGACCACAGTATGATGTAGATCCAATTCAATGTTGTGAGTTTACAATTACAACTGTTGCTCAATTCATAATGTACAACAACATGCAGCAGAAGAGTGTGTGAATGTGTGTCAGTGTGTTTGGCAGGACCACAGAGAGCTGAGCTGCAGTACAGTGAAACAGAGCCGGGAGTCATCACAGTTAACTGGCTTCAAATCAACTTTTTATTGACCAGTGGAGAAAATAATTGTGTGTGTATGTGTGTGTTTGTGTGTGTGTGTGTGTAAAAGCGTGCATGCATATTCATTCATTTGTAATGATGCAGCCATTGACTGGTGTTGCTGTGTGTCTCACTCAGTGAGAGAGACTGAAACTCAGCAGTGTGCCCTTCTGACAGCGAGGCAATACAAACATCTGCGAGCAGTGTGGCCGAGTTCACATGCTGCCAGAGACCTGAACACAGTCCAAAGTCCTTCTAACTATCCACACTCTCTCACTCTTCCCTGTTTTATCAGCCTGACTTTTCGTTCGATGTCAAGCTGAATCTTCAGTCCACTACTACGACAACTCCTGATAAAAATAAAGTAAAATCAACCCTCACACAGTATGTATCACATCTTGTGGCGGCATTCTGGTTTGATGAGGCAACTGTCGGTTTTCTTTCTGCTGTTGAAGCTGCCAAAGTAACATTGCTGGTCTAGAATTAAAGCCTTGATCGTAAGACAGAGCTGACATACATTTTTATTAACATCTGTATGCTATATCTAGTCAGTATGTTGTTAAAATTTCTTTTATGTATTATGTATTACAAACTCTGCACATGCTGGTCTTCATTTGGTTGCAATTGTTCTATAATCAGTGTATTCGACTTGAGCTTGAAGTGTATTGGTATAATGAGGCCAACAGTACAGACAGAAATAGATAGTGGAAAACTGCAGCCTACAGTCCATCAAGACTGTTAGCCTTAATCTGTATCCAGCTCACTGAGAGAAAGAAGAATGGTTTGACCCTCCTCTCAAACTGGCCTTATACTTCTCCTGACTCCTGCCTTTATCGCTCCCTCCCCCCATCCATCTCTTCATTCCCTTTCCCACCCGAGCCTGCAGGGGTTTCTGTACAACCACTGCATTCCTCCTCAGCTCCTCTACCCATCCATGCCTCAATCCATCTCTCCAGCTCTGTCATTCATTGCCTACAGTTGCCCCTATCTCCCATCCTTTGCCCCCCCCACTCCTCCTGCAGTGACTCCTGCCATTGTCCTGCTCTCGCTCTGTCTTGGGCTGTTGTGTGAGAATGGGGTCATTGTTGCTCCGTTGCAGCGTGTACACCGAGCAAGTGTGTGCATGTGTGTGATAGTAGGAGTGTGAGTTACTCTGCTCAAGCGCCAGCGTGGCCTGCTGTCCGACCTCCTTACCCACACAGGCCTACATACTCACACACCGAGCATGCAGACGTTCCCCATACAACACAGAAATTCCCACTGGAGCTGTAGTGAATATGTTCCCATCACTATTTTAAAAGTCCTATTTTTCTCTCTAAAATGCTCCTAAATTGAACAACAATCAAATATACATCAGGAGAGCACAGTTCAACTGTAAATATGCAGCTGGTGTCAGGATTGGGCTGCAGAAGTTTTAATCTTAGTAAATGCCAGCTAAATCTGGTTGCACCTTCAAAATTTAAGAAATATCTCATCTATTACAACCTATAGTATGCCAATGGGGAAACTGGTTGCTAGAAAACATCTGTATCCCAATGCAGCAAAAAGCAATCAACTGACAGGAAGCCATTTTAACGTCACAAGCTGTAGCATAACTTTCAAAGATTTATTAAACTTCACTTCCAATCCTTTGTAAATGTCGCTATGATTTGAAATAAGGCATACATGGAGTTAGTAGAATTCATACAGTTTAGGAAATATATGATTATGCTGATGTAGCTGATACTGTTTAAACTGTTTAAACTAACCATAGCAACTTACTATTTATTTTGAAATTTGAGGTATAACATGTTATTTTTAAAGCCTCTCACTTTACATTGCTATCAAACAGCAAACATTTTAATCAAGTACGAAGTTAAACGTGATGACTACATCCCATTATTTCATTTACTCTAAATCAGTTCATCAGCAAGCTAACATTAGCTTTCTCATTTGGTTTACGTATTATACGTGAAAATATTCCACATCTTTTCATAAATTTTAGGCCTTATTCAACAATCTAATTTAATGACAGCATTTCAGCAGCTAGCATTCACACTGGCGTTTCCTTAGATATTGCCTTGTCTAGTTTGAGGTGTTACTTTTGTGAATGCAATTTAAAATTTGGTCAGATGTATTCAACCTTATCTATAAGCGAGTGATATATTAGCAAGCTGGCATTACCTTCTTCGGTTGGTTCAGTTACCTACAAAACAAGTAAAAGATGGATAAAATGAAGTGTTTGAGAAACAATGAAGTCATCCCCTTAATTTGCACCTGCCCATTGTTGCCTTGTGTTATGAGCATGAGCCTGAAATAGTAGTGGTGGGTTATTAGTTCATTTATGGCTGGTTAGCACTGCTAGGTCTTAATATCTATAAGTAAATAAACAATTAGCTACTATTTTTAAGAATATTATTCTCTGGTATTCAATGTATTGTTGATGCATACTTTATTTCTACCTACTGGTCAGGCTTGTTTGAGTGTTTGTAAGAGGTTTTACATTCTGGATGGAGATATTTTATAAGACAAAGGTTGTGTGGACAGATTAGTTTTTTAAAGGGAGAGAAAAAATATCAATATAAAAAAAAAAAGCCTGTATATGGGTTGACTTGGTGTATTTAATTTTATGAACAGCAGCTCCAGATCTGCATTAAAAAAATGCATGAAATGTGATTTTAAATTGGGTTGGCACAGTAGTAATACGGAAATTTCCATAACTTTTTGGCAAAAGGAAATGTCTCCAAAAGCCTTATCTTTACATATCATACATTCATATTATTCCTTTCATCCACACACATGAAATACTTCAACACCTTGGGCTAAAAGACGTGCGATAGCGGTCTCTTCCTCTCTAGTTTTGTGCACTAGTCGAATTGCTAGCTCACACTCCAGTTAGTCACAGTCTCGGCCTCCACTGCTCTGTCTCTCCGAGGGATTAACAGCCGGCACTGGCCACCGCTCTAATCCTTTCCTCAACAGACTCGCTCTTTATATTCTCACACACACAGCCAGATGCAGGCTTTTCAATGACTATTTGCCTTGCTAATCTGTTAACTAGCTATTACAGCACTTGTGCGCAGTGCCGTTGTTGATATCCTGGTTTAAAACATAGACCCAAATGAAAAGGAAAACTCCCAAAGAATTAGCACTTAATTTGTCTTTTCTTGCTTTGTAATTGAAATACTCTATGAGCAAACAGCATACTTGACAAGCCTGCTTCCAGACACAATTTAGATGGGTGTTTACTGTGTAAACGTGGCTTCCATTTGAAGCAACAGCAGTCTAAACAGCAGGTAATGTCACCCACGCTCTGTCTTTATTGAGTCTATTGGTCTCTGCACTTACAGTTCAGCATCATAGAAGCTTCATGTAAAACATATCCACCTTCATTTGTTTTCATAAGCGCTGACTTACAGTAGGGACAACTTATCTAACAGGTGTTCAATGGGAAAGATAAATATTAGCTGTATGCATAGAAAATACATAAATGTCCACAGTGAGACATAGTTTATGACACTACTAAGCTGTATGTAAGAGGAGGCTTCGGGTACAGATATGACCCAGCCTGTGTCTTGCTGCAAGGTAGGTGATCAGCTCACCTGTATTGTCTTACCTGCAGCTGACTCACAGACTCTATAGGTCTCCATGTGTCAGTGACTCGCATGCATCTTAAAAGGGATCCATGACTCAGTCTCACAGACCAGACCAGAACAACCTCTCAAGGTCCACTTGTTCTGGAGCTTTTGACCATATCACAGTTTGCTCATTGAACTGTAGATGATCAAGGTTTCTTGTTATTGACAGTGAACTAAAAGTAAATTAATAGACTCCATAAGTATGTTAAGCTGAGATCATTTTCAAGGTCAAGAATGTGCTCATGGTGATATGTGATTGATTTTACTGTCGCCACTTTATCAAGAAAAAATGAAGGCCTTTACACAACAACGGTGATCCAAATAAACAGCACAAAATTGCAAATGCTGACTCACCTGACTGTTCGCGTCAAGCGCAATGCAGTTTTCTTACTTTCTTACCCCTGAAGGGTGCAGGTTAGTCCAAACTGTATCTGCTGGGTCTGATTGTAAAATGTCCAGTCTACAGAATTGGGACTGGATGCAGAATCCATAACCAATACGCATATGGACTAGGCCTTTCCTGACTGCGAACAAACTGACATGACTTTGAAAAGCTGACATTAGTTAACGTTGTATGTTGGATCTGGACAGGTTAGCTTCACATGGGCTAACATTACAGTAACTCTAGTATGAAATGTTCTACAAAATGAGTCTAAATGATTGACTGGTGGTGACTGATTCATTGGTAGCCAATTAAGCAGGCATCCTGGTGGCTTGAGGTTTAGATAATAACACACAAACCGTGACATCCCTTGTTTGCACCCAGTTGCGTGTCCCTCCCTGCAATTGCTGTCAAATTTTTACTGTCACATGCCAGTGAAGGTGTAAAATATCTAAATAATCAACTAATCACTATCATTCATAGCTGTAGCTAAGCAATAACAGACAAATACTGATGACTATTGATGCTTTCATCTGAGATTTACATACAAAAGAAGTCATTTTTAGTTATATGGATAATTATTGCCAATATGGTGACATTCATTTGTTCGTTTATTTTACTCAACTACCACCTACTGACTTTTGGTTCATAAAATGATATTATATCTATATATAAGAATCATTCACTTAATTTCAAAATAAACTTCAACAAATTTGATTAACGTTTTTTATTTCAGTCATTTTATGACCAGAAATGCCAACAATCTGCTGTTTCCAGCTTCTGAAATGTGAAAAGTTACTGGTTTTCTTCATCTTCTGTGATAGTAAACTGAATATATTTAAAACACATTTGAACATCAGGTTGGACCATTTTATGAAGACACAGCTGAACTGAAGCCCTTGTTTCATACTGTAATTAGACCAATACACTGATGTCTATAGTGATCAACAGCACTCTAAATATTTCCATCCATGTCAATCGAGCCAATCAAACAGGACTCGTGCCCTATGCTTTGAGACACTCGAGACTGATCCAGGATCAGAGTGACAGGTAAGGCATGACCACGGGGGGGTAATGACCTGCCAACCCACAAACAAGCTGTGACATCACACTAAGGAGGTCATGGTAATCAGATTATCTCTGTCACACAGACTCACTCACCCACCACTGTGGGCCTGACCGGCAGCCACACTCAGCAGGTTAAAACACAGAATACACACTCTCACGTGCACGAGGACACGCCTTAAAAAAAACACGCTAAGTTGGCTGTGATAAAATTAGATGAAAGTGTGCAAGCGAGCCAAAAATAAAACCCCTGTGTTGTCAAATGTTTGTAAAGCTTCAAACACACGTCAAGTCTGTGCGCAGTGTCACGTTTTTCTCTTGATGAATTCTTCTGTGGGAGAATGAGGATTTGTTTACTGAGCGCAGGAGCCGGCTGATGGAAGACAGAGGAGAGGCTCGGGGGCCTGAGCTGCTCTGTAACTGCAGTGATGCCAAGTGGTCGGTGGTTTGAAGAGGACACCTGAGACCAGCGCACCTGGACAATGAGCTGAGGTGTAACCCTAAACTGAGATGAACCGCTGTTTATCCCCCGCGCTCTCCTTGTCTTGCTCTTTCCCATCAGTCTCCTCTCTTGCTTCATACACCTCTGCTCGGTCTGATCTAATCCACTCTCTTATTCTACTACTATTACTACCTTTGCTCTGTAAAGTACTGTATATAGGTTCAATTTTGAGGTACTTGTGCTTGAGCATTTCCATTGTCTGCTACGTTATACTAATACTCCACAACATTTCAGGTGACTTTTCACTTCACTACATTTATTCAATAACTTAATCCAGTAATATAATATTCATGATTCTGAAATGAGATTCTCTGAGAAAGACCAGGCTGTGTTGGGGCTAAGGGCATACTAGTGCATTGTGGGAGATGTAGTTTCGGAAAAATCTCCCACTGACACACATCATTGTGGCAGCTCAAACAATCGAACATATAGTCAAATTATTCATCGCCAAGTACATTTACTCATGTACAGGTTTAAGGTGCTTTTTAATGCTATTTTATACTTTTACTCCACCACATTTTGGAAGCCAATATTGTTCTTTTTACTCTTTGTACACTACATTTGTAGATTCTGATTATTAATGCAAAATATAAAACAAATAAATTACAATATATTATCATAGATTAAGGTACCAAATAAGACCAACAGTGAGAAGATTCACCATTTCTATTGGTTCTCATAGTTGCTCTTAATGCCTGTCACAGGGTTGGATTTTTCTGCATCATCAGACAAAACGTACCAGAGTAGGCTTTAGCTGAATTCTAGTTGCTTCAGCCAATAACTGAAGCAGTGTCTCCAGAGCTGCCACGAACTGGAGGAGGAAGGTGGAGGGAATATGTCATCTAACACTAAATGAAACACTACCGCCTTTGTCCACAAGGGCCGCCAAAATCAACACAAAATGAAAAGTTCCATCGAGCTGCTTTAACCCATAAGAACCCACGGTGACACAGGTGTCACAAGTCGCAAGCTTAAATCACATGGAAAGTTCCTTATATAGCTTTATCCTTGATTTTAACCCGTGTGAAGTCCCTAAGTGACCCCTACTGAACATCCTGGTGGGTCATGTGACAGGTCATGTGATTTTGTGTTCCCACAACAACTATTTAGTCTGTGATATGTCCCCCATAATTTTCCTTGAAGGAGAAAGAGGTCTGGGTTCTTATGGGTTAAGTGTAATTTTTAATGCAGGACTTTCACTTATTCTACACTGTTACAGCGCTGATTTTACTTAAGTCAAATATGTAAATACTTCATCCACCTCTCTATTCTCTCCATCCCCTGCCTCACTGTTTTTCCACTCTTTACCCTTCTGGGCATCGCCAGGCTAATGCAAACATCCCTCAGTATGTGTGAGTCATGGTCTAATCACATACTTAACGTCTAGCACCCACACATTTTCAGCAAGATCCATCGTTCAAGGGGAAAACAGGACCAAAGCCCTTCCTAACACATTCCTGCATTTCTTCTGCTGCTATTTTCGCACAGACAATACTCTAAATTGGGGGACTGACATTTTGTGCAACAGCTGACAGCGGCCAGCAGCTGTATGACTCAGTGACACAGAAGCAGTGCCCATGTCACCATGGAAAGGCAGCGTTGTGGTGTTGTTGCCAAGGCTTTGCTGTCCAATACGCATCTGATCACCCATCGTTACTGTTAGAGCTGCACTGGGAGGAAAGAGAGGAGGGAGATGGGCACAGGGGGATGCATGTTTAAGAGTGAGAGAGAAATGCGAGACTCAAGAAGAAGAAGAAGAAGAAGTGAGGGATTGAAGATTAGAAGACATTTCAGCAGATCAGCAGCGAGTGTGTTAGAGCTACACTAAAAGGCCTTTAGTCAGCATCCTGCACACTCCACCCATATTTGTACTCTCCCTCCCCCATCACTCATGTCACTTGAGATAAAAACACAGTCTGACCTGCACATATACACACACACACACACACACAAATGCACTTAGATGCTCACTGTGTGTTATTTCTTTGATGCACCAACAACTGCAACTGCGTCTTTAAACAGCAAGTAGCACAAAGGACCAAAAATAGCTCAGCGAGTTGCAGAGCAGAATTGCTTTCCTTGAGGAGGGGAGGAAAGAGGAGGAGGATGATGAGGAGCAGGAGGAGGTGCAGAGAGAGATGACAGGGAGAAGACGGCAGAGGGAGACCAGCTCTCCAGGACTTAGGCCTCCCTGCTGGGTTCAATTTAAGTTTCTCATCTCGTGTCAGCTCCTGGAAACCCTCTGTAATTGGTATTCAGTGATACTCGACATTCACATTTCTGTAACATCATGATTGTGAGAAGGTTGAATGTTTGAACATTTATCACTGCAAGTGGGAAAATGAATCAATATAGCATTACATCACAAATATGCTCTTGGTTTATGGTTTATCAACAATATTTATTACTGTTGTAAAGTATTACTCTTGTTTGACCTTTCCATTCTGTTCTTAAATGCTGTATATTTTATTTCTGCTGTGTGTCAATGATTCATTTTAACTAGTCAATAGTCATTTTAAAGAAATACTTTGACAATTTGGGAAATATTCTTGCCAAAGGATTGAGATCATAATCATGTCCATAAAGTAAATACAAAGCTACACCCAGGAGACAATTAGTTAAGCACAAATTCGATAAACAGGGAAAACAGTTATCCCGACTCCATCTAAAACATAATAAAATCTTTTACCAGCACATCTCAAGCTCACTAACATATTAGTTTGGAGATATTTACTGCACACAGCCAAGATATAGTCTGTAAAACCACAACATTTAGTTTTTACACTTGAGTTTCTGTAAAGATTAAACAAATGAGATTTAATATGTTAATTAGTGAGCTTTAGAGGAGCTGGTAGGGCTCATTTATTTACTTTGGACAGAAGCCAGGCTACCTGTGTCCCCCTGTTTCCAGTCTTTATGCTAAACTAAGCTAACTGTCTCCTGACTGAAGCTTCACATTTACCATACAAGCGTGGTAACGATGTTCTCATCTGGCTCCTGGTAAGAAAGAGAATCAGCGAATATCTCTCAGAATTATACCCTTCAGGGTACATCTGAGACATGCAGTGTGGTATGTATCAACAAATTAGGCCTATTAAAAATCAAGCCTATTATTCCCACCTTGTGTCAACATCACTGTCACGTTAAAACTGGATTCATATCAACACACTTCTGTACTGATATGAAGCTGAATCATTTGTCTGACATTCAGCTTAACTAACAAAATACTGTTGTTCTGCTAATTAGTTCAGAAACAGATGAGTGGGTGACAAAAATACACTCAGTTGCCAGTGTATTAGGTATGCCAGGCTAACACTAAAGCAGTCTGATACAACAATCCTGCTTACTTGCTTAGGACTACATATTACATGCAGCTTTCGTTTTAAGATAATATAATTCAACAGCAGCACAAAGCGCACCCTCTGAGATGCCAATAAAATCAACACACTCACAACACACACAGCAACACACTCTCTAAAACAGTTTCAACCTAAAACGTGAACATTATACCCTTCATTACATGAATGTTATATTAGACTGTATTTGTTTTAGCTACATGCGGTGTACTTGATGAACTGAGTTCTCACAATCAAACTGTGTTTTGTGTGTCACTTTTCGCTGTATTCAGGGTCTCAGGGTCTGTATTACACATGTGCTGCCTCACGGTGACCCCACCTGTCCTCATCTCGGCTGAGTAAGATGATACATACAGACAGGTGAGCGTTAAGGTTCATTGCTGACCTTGGACATGGTAATGTTGCAAAGACTATGTGTAGATTTTGCCACCTTCAGTCTCATTTTGGTCATTTGATACTAATAAGTACCTGTCATCACGTGTCCTTTTTAGGTCACGTGATAACGACTGAAGCATCTCCATGACAACTGCCCATAAAAGATGTGCCTGAGAGCCCTGGAAAATTTCGAGGGTGTCAAATATTAAAGTATGAAAATATGATGCTTCTGTATATCCAGAAGACAGTTAGCTTAGCTTAGCACAAAGACGGGAACCAGGAGGAAACAATGCAGTTACAACAATACAGACAACAATTTCAGATGTTTCTGGCCTAACTAAGATCCAGCTCAGGTTAAGATGTTTTATAAAAGGTGTTTTGTCTAGTTCAGAGTGCCTAGTCTCTGTTCCTTCTGTGTCTTATTGCAGTTGCTGTGTTTTTCTAAAATGGGTTCCAGTTTGATGAGAAGAATTTTGACTTACATGTTAATCAACAGATATTGAATAATTTGCTTATTTACACAGAAGACAGGTCACACATGTTTACTTACTGTTGCTGGACTTGAGGTCTCTGTGGATGATGGGCACAAACGCCTGGTTGTGCAGATAGTCCATCCCTGTGGCAATCTGGACCGCCCAGTTCACCAGAACCCTTGGAGGAACCTTCTTCCCAGCAAGCGCTCGGTTCAGAGCCCCCCCTCTGGCGTACTCCATCACCAAGCACAGGTTGGGCTCCCGCAGGCAGACCCCACGGAGAGCGATTATGTTGGGATGCCGGAGCATCCAGAACAGCCTGGCCTCCTGCCGCACGCTCTCTGCCGTCACACTAATATCCTCATCGGGGTCTTGCCTTGCGGCTTTTACTGCTACTACCTCACTCCGCCACATTCCTTTGTACACCTTCCCAAACCCACCAGCTCCAATCACCTCCTCCAGGAGCAGTTCTGAGAAGTCTATCTCCAAGGGGCACTCACCCACCCCGCCTGCCACCAGCCCTCCTGCAGCCAGTTGCTGGTAGTTGGCAGCATCTCCCCTTGTGACGTAGTTGCATGGAAAGATACCCACCTTGTCCTGGATCTTGCCTGTCCACCAGCCCTCATCCCCGGACACTTTGGAGTCTTTGGAAAGAACCTCAAGGAGGTCCCCCCGCCGCAGGGTTAACTCCTCGTCTGCCGTGGCCTCATAGTCGAACACTGCTGTCCAGTAGGGGTTGGGGTTGTTGGCCCCACAGCGGTGACCAGGATGGGAGTCTGGGGAGCCGGAGGAGGAGATGGTGGAGGAGTTCCAGCTGCTGCCATTCTCCACCTGCACGACCGGGGCTGGAAACATCAGTGGAGGAGGGGTCATATTTGGGGGCATGGAGGAGGAGGAGGAGGTAGTAGAGGAGGGGGGGATTAGGCAAGGGGGAGGCGGGGAGCAGCAGCCCCCACAGCTGGTGCAGGATAGGGGGGCTGCTGTGCTGCTCGCTCTGCCGTATGGGTTCATGGCAGCCTGACTGCTGTTTGATGCTGTAGGCCTGCCCTCTGTCAACTCAGGCACAAAATCCATACAGGGCCCATCGAAGGAGACGAGGCGTCCTGGACCACCAGTGGGGGGGGGAGAGGATCAGAGGATCAGAGAGCCACAACTGCTCTCCCTCATCACCACATCTCGCTGTCAAAAGCGTGCCAAATCCTGTCACCGGTTGCTGCTGTGCTGTTGCTATGCAGTGTGTAAGTAACATGTATTCCCAAAGGCAAGTTTACACCGGGACAGCATACATCAGGTGAGTCAACCCCCCCAAAGAAACCTAAATTGACTGTTTCCACAATTTTTTTTTCCTAAAAAGCTACCACTCTCTGGTGAATGAGTGTTTGTCAACGAAGCAGCAGGTCTGATGAATGAAAGATACCTTCAGTCTGATCAGTGAGTGAAATGTGAAATTAAACCAATTACATTGTTACTCTCACTGGTCTCTCCTCACAATTAATAAAACACTTAAACACTTAATTATTTCCTACATTACTCAGACACTTAGTTCAGAACTAAATCTCATGATGCCTTTACAGTCCTGAATCTTTTTGCCCTAATGAACACACATTAGTTAACATCAGCCCATTGAGAACCCACAGCTGATTAATATGACTGAAATATGGACTATTTAGGCTGCCAATAAAAACCGCAGTCTGTGTTTGAGCTGAGTGAAATCCTCTGAGCGGGGGTCCTCGTTATTTCTCATCCAGCCCAGGGTAGATGCACCTCTCCAGCCTGCCATCTCCGCGGGCACGGGCTTGTTTTCTGTGGTGCTGCGTTTGGAGATATATCCGCGGATAGTCGCCCTACATCCCGACAAGGTCCAGGCTAAATCCCGCATGCGTGGCCACTCGTGAGCCGGTTCAGCGTCCCCGAATAGCCTCCCTCAAAAAGGCCCCGTCCATTTTAAGACAGCTGCTGGGGAATCTGGGGGAGCGGGCGGCAGGTATTCAGTGCGGAGCTGTGGAGCGGCACCATGTTCAGCATCCAGCCGAGTCTGAGCGCTGCGAGCCCGCCTCCGTCTCTGCGCAGCGGCCTGGTTCAGTCGCCTCCGCCGGGCTACATCTGTGATGGTGACAAAAACCCCCGCGGCTGGGGGAGAAACTCTTCCTCACTGGAGACAGCAGAGGGATGCCAGCATCTATCATCCTCCTGCTGCCCTCGCAGAGCACGCCTGGTAGTTTCCGATCACCAATCAATAGTCTTTTTTTTTAAATGTCCACGACTCGTTTAGGAGAGACAGAAACCATCACACGGTTTGCAACAAGGTGGAAAATATTGTCAGCGAAGGAGGCATTGTAGCGATACAGTATCACTGATCCGAGTTGACGAGATGAGATAAGGCGATGAGGAGATCCACTCCGGCTCCATGTTTCCTTTATCAACAGATCGACAGCCGGTCCTGATAAGAACAATAATACTTATACAATAAAAATATTATAATGTTTCAATACGGTTATTTAATATGCGCGTAAAATGCTGGAGGTATCCAGCCCCTGCCTGCCTCTTCCGCCCAAAGCTGCTTTATTTTAATACGTAAACAGTTGGCGTTTACTGTAACCCAACCTGGACAGTGAGGGCAGCAACATCCACCGACATCGTCGCATGGGCGTGTGGTTTGAATGCGAGTGAGAGGGGACCATCCAGGTCAGTAACCCAGTTTAAAACGCTCCGGGGAGTCCCTGTCGGTGCGTCTCAGCCGGCTGTCCTATCGCATCCAAACAGGCTTTATCTCCAAACAAAAAAACACTAAACAAAACAGAGAGACAGACGTGGTGCATGTCGAGCGCCGAGCTGTCAGTCTGTGGGCTGACTTTGCATCCAAATACACCGGGGTGCCGTCCTCATACGTGCGGACAAGTGCTTCCTCTGTCGCTGATCTCCGAAGCACACGGGTGGTGGAGGCGCTGCGGGCTGTCTGCGGCCTCCCTCCCCATCAGCATGTGTGCAGATCAGCGCGGAGGGCGGAGACGGTCCGCCGGAGCGAGGCTGGGCTGCGCTGTGTGCGAGGGCGAGCTGATGCATTGTTGGTAATGCAGTTTCTGAGAGATCTCCTGCTGACCTACATCACTCCGGCAGCTCATATGACTAAATTATCAGCAAGATTACGATCATAGATATAGTTCAGTTATTCTATACTACACATATCAGATGCAGTTTACTTGGAAATACAAACACGTTATTGCATTACAGTACATTACTATATGTGTTCCCATTTTCTGCTTCCACTTTATACTTCTACTCCACTTTTTTTTTTCAAAGCCAAAATTATGCTTATGTTTTATTCAACAACCTTAATTATTTTGCATTCAGATTATTAATATAAAATACACTCAACTAATTATTATGGATAATAAATTACTATTATTAATTATTAAGGTGAATAACAGTATGTTAAGGAGTTGAAATGAGCCCCACAATGCTTAAACATCAATGGAGTTAGCACCCACCTTCTTCCCAGTTTTTCTAATGCAAGAAGAGCATAAAGCGGACAAAAATAATGTCAATATTTTATTAACATTGCAGAAAATTGTGTTTTCTAAGAAAAAGACATGGCTGGCTAAGGGTCTTGTGCATGCTGACAACAGACATGATATACTATTCATTTTATGATGTTGTGAAGTTTTAATTAAAACAAAGAATACCTTTTTTATCAGGAAAATAATAATGATTAATTAACAATGAACAGAATAAATCAATGGGCGATTCAGACAATGTAGGGGTAATAGTAGTAGTAATGGTAGTAGTAGTAGTATTCAGGCCTATCAATTTTTAAGCTACACTGCCCCCTGGTGTCTAATGAGTGAAACACAAAGCATTTAGCTGTGGGTTATTGTTTTCTGTCATTCCAAAAGCAGACAGTGCTGAAACGTAACTAAGTACATTTACTCGAGTTCTGTGCTCAAGTACATTTCTGAGATTGTCACTCTTTACTTGAGGATCTTCATTTTAAGCTACTTTATACCTTTATGCCACTTTCATAGGGAAATGTACTTTTCACTGCACTACAGATGACAGTTTCAGTATTTAGTATGCTTCTACTTAAGCAACATTTAGAAAAAAAAAACATTTTTACAGTGTGGTATTGATACTTTCACTTAGGTAAAATATCTACATATATACATTTTTACTCCTGAAAATAAAGCTATCATTTGAGTCATTCTTACTTGGGGGTTTATTGTTTGCTGTGAAATACACATTCTCAGTGACAGGTCCATAAATTAAGTGTACAGCATATTGCAATGTAGAGCACATGATGCAGATAAGAATTACCAGAAGATCATTGCAAACATCAAATTAGATGGAAGGATGTTTCTTCAGACTACATGTTCAAATTTAATTACACAAAAGAGACAAAACGAATATACATAAATGTGTATCCTTTTATCAATTTTTAAGCAGTTGTAGCACATTGTATGTTCATTTCAGGTAGGTCACCAATAAACTTGCTTCTAGAGATAATGTGTTTAAATTTAATCAATCAGAGTGAGTAATAAGACTTGCCACTTTTTTTTATAGAGACAGTGCTGAAGTAGCATCATTGACTTTTTAACGTATCTATTGAATGTTTAGTGTATCTTGAACACCACACTCTGCAAATATTCATGGCTGTGATGAGTCATTTGTGTTTTTCTTTTTGTATTTACATACATATGTAAAAAAAGCAGAAAATGTAAATAAAAACTATGAAGACTTTGATGGAATTTTAATTTACAGTACTTTGATTTTTCTTTTTATTTATTGTGGTTACTTTTGCTTCTGATCTTCTCAGAGGGTATTTGTGAAAACTTGATTAGATAACTGATAAAAAACAAAAAACAAAAGCAGGACAGTCGTTTTACAAATATGGTTGATGCACACAAAAAATAACTAGGTTTAATTGACCCAATAAAGCACACACACACACCACTGGGTTACCTTTTGCCAGTGTTGGTGTTATTTTTACATTACTGTTGGTTTACTGGACCAAAACAACCCTTCTGCTGGAAGGTTTTCCACCCCCATGGGAACTGGGTTAAATTAACACCATAACACACTGACACCAGGTCAGAACACCCATTACCCCATTGGTACTTATTAGTTAACTCAGTATTTCATGGGTATATATATATATATATATATATATATATATATATATATATATATATATATATATATATATATATATATATATATATATATATATATATATTATATAATATTTCTTCAAACATTTTATTGTCTCAACATACCAAAGCAAATTCCTTGTACGTGAAAACATGCTTGAGTTTATTTGCATTCATGCCTACGGTCAACAACAAATGGAAATATGTATCTATATATGACCATAAAAACATAAAACAATACATATATCTCTATATACACATGCACCCATACATTTATACTCATACATACACATTTACAAATACAACCATACACTGATGTACAACCATGCATACATAAAAAATACAGAAATATACAACATAAACACATAACAGTTTTTCAACTTCTCTGAAATGACTTGTGAAATATCAATTGTCAAATCAGAGGACTGTTGTTAGATTATTAAATTACAAAGGCAAATAACTTGAATGTAAAAAAATAGCTGGCAACAAGCCTGACTGACTGTGAACTCTTACACCTCTTGGCAAATATTTTGCACATTCCTATATAAACTTGTCAATTCTTTCACTTAAATAACAGTCACATTATATATATATCTTGTCAGTGTATATATACAAGTCAAATTCTTTGTATGTGCAAAACTACTTGGCAAATCTGGTTCTTGTCCTGTTGGATCATTGTAACCCAGTGACTTTTAAGTCATACTGAATAAACAAACTTTTTTAACTAAATAGTAAGTAAACAGTCAAATCACAGGGCTGTTGTAGGCACATTAATTTGCAATAAACCTGATTAAATACTGACAAATCTCACACATTTTGGCAAATATTTTGCACATTTCTACATAAACCTGTGCATTTTTAATGTCTTTTTTAAAAAATATATCTGAGCTATACTTCTGACTCACACTATTTGCAGTCACCTCATCCTATTTCTTACATTTTTCCAGGTATTCTGCTTATTGTCATGAACCAATATACCAAGGCAAATTCCTGGTATATGAAAATCTACTTGAGGTTGAGTTGATTGCATTCATGCCCACAGTTACCAACCAAGTAGTTGCAGAATTTACATAGAATGAAAACAGAGATATGTATCACAAAAATAGTACACATATCTATATAAACACTTGTATTCAGAAAACCACAGACTACAGATAAAGTATTATATTATAAACTTTATGTGTAAACCTACTATAAATCTGATTAATTATCGCCACAAGGCTGTGCTGTTGTTTAATGCACTGCGCGATGCATATTCCCAATGTGATCAGGCAGCATGGTAAACACACATACTGTTTCTTTTAGCAGTTATTTACATTGAGGTGCAGTTCCCCCGTGTATTTAATATTCACAGGACTTCACATTTACCAGCTGGTCATTAAAACTCAGTGAGTGTGTGTGCAGTAGTAATAGTAGCTGTGTGTTACTATCAGTAGGCTGCGCCAAGCGGAGCCGCGCATGCGCAGAGGGGGTGCGGGCGCAGCTTGGCCGTGGTTTCGGTTGAAGCATTCTTGGCAACGTCTCTCTCGGTGAACAGGCAGCCGACTGTTTCCACAATGTCTGGAGGATTATTTTAACGGAGTGGGAGTTTCGGCCTTTAAGGTAAGACGAGTGCTCTCTTTTTTTCGTTTCTTTTTTTCCTGCTCCGAGTAGTTTTAGTTGAGCGGTGCGGGCGATTGAAAAGTGCCGAGTGAAGTAGCCGTTGGCGAGCAGGGCGAACACCGAGCCGACCAACTTCAGTCACGGCGGACAGCAGGCTCTTCACTCCGGCTCGGACCTCCCCGGAGCACCGCCTCTCACCGGCTCTCAGCTTCGCCCCCACCCCCCGGGGACACTCAGCACAGCAGATAAATAACCAGAAAAACGCTAAATGTGTTAACTACAAGATATTCTACAGCTTTCCCCGGAGCGGTGAGCCTCCAGTGCGCATGCTCGCTGCGCCGTGCGGACTTCGGATTTGTAGTTTTTCGTACCTGAGTTGATCGCAGTTGCGGGGGCCGAGAGAAAACCGTAAAAAACTACAAGTTCCAGACAATGGGAGCTTTGTTTGGGAAGCGGAGCTAGCCAGCTAACTAGACGCTTAGCCCCCGGACGAGCTTTGAATTTCGAGTAGTTGTGCTGCAAATCGGAAGTTGCCTTGGCTGGAGATTTGTTTGAGAATGAGCTTCATTTGGTAGGAGAGAGGGAGGGGTGTATGTTGTCTGCACGCACACACACACACACACACATTGACATTGTTTTGTGGTAGTGTGTTGTAGTAGTTGTAAATGACACCGGTTTTGCTGTGATGGGATGTGCAACATGTTTGTAAATGTTGGATTGGTCCTGCAGACTTTGTTCAGCTGTCAAAAGACGTGAGCAGGATTTGCAGATGCGTACCAGACGTGCATGTAGAAATGTGTGTGTGTGTGTGTGTGTGAATGGGGAGGTGATGATGCCTCCGTTTCGTGGAGACCCCCCCCCTCCATACACAGTGTTATTGCTGTAGCCCCCCTTCCAGCCTTGAGGAAATGACACGTCGAGTACGGGATGATGGATCAGCAGAGCACGGCACATATCCTGAGCATCATTTGCTCCGGTTGCCTCCCATCTGGAACTAATGGAATAATTATTATGTTTAAGTGTCTCACCCTGGTTCTCCCACTGCCCACTGTTGTTGGCTGTGCAGCAGAGGGGAACCCTTCATTTCATCTCCAGTTTTGAGGAGGGGAAGGGAGTCGGATTTGAGTGCAGTCAACACAGTTCTTGACTGTGAAGTTTATGCTGAATAATAATGCCACGGTTCTCCATGTTGTAAATCCAATTTCCTTGGATCAAAAGCTGTGCAGCAGACTGCAGAAGGAGTCAGCTGCACAAAGCTCTCTGTTTGAAGTTAACACAAAGACATTTCCATCCTTTCGGTGGATGTTTGAAAATATGCTATTTATGACTTGTGAACTGATCACTCTGCACAACTCAAATATTGATTGTTTATAAAATCCAAAGCATGTTGCACTTATTTAGTAAGCTGTTTAACACATTCACTGTATATTCTCTTTTTTCCTCTCTTATTTTTCAACTCGGTGCCTGTCAGAAGCAAAAAGTTAATTAATTGATTGCTGGAAGAAAAAACACTTGTAGTTCACCATGACTTATTACGTCAGTGAGTGCAGCTGCATGTCCCTGCAAGCTGTTTTTGATGGATATATTGAAAACAACAGGAGCCAAGAGACAAAGCAAACTTGCAGAAAGAACCCAATTATTATGTTATTAAAATGTAACCCTTAATTAAAATCACAGTGTTACGTCTTTGCACTCTTCATTAAACATCTCATTCTTAAATTCCTGGTATTAACATTACATCAGAGAAAGCATAGTTTAGTCTAGTGTTCTGCTAAACCGTGTCTGTTCTCCATTTAAGGGTTTACATTTCTGCTGTGTAGCATGCTCGAGTAACAAATCGTTTGCCAAATGCCATATTTTTCTCCATGTTGTACAGTTTGTGTCACCTAACTCAATTAAAGCCAATGAAAGACATCTTTAACATTACTCTCCTAAACCTAGTTCTGGTGAGAACCAAAGGAGAAAATCCAAGGTACATACAATATTTGCGAAATCTTAGTTTTGGTTGTGTTTGGGAAAATATGTTTTTTCTGAAACTAGTCAGAAATGGACACATTTCAAGATCCAGTTTCTCCATTAAAACTTCCCCTTTCTGTCAAAACTTAGTGAGTTCATAAATGTGCTTCAAACCTTTTTGGATTTTTTTACCAGAATTTGTTTTTCTGCAAATACTACACAGTTTTGGAAAGTCCTGCCAGGTTTATAATATCTGCATAAGCATGTTTGTTCTGCTATTTTTTACGATTATGTCACATTATCCTTGCTCATTTTGTAGTGCAGGTCCCACCTCACACAGTTGTAAAGAGCCTCCAGCAGTCAGCTTGTGGTACCAGATAACAGTTTCTTACAGTCTGTGATCTTGATGAGCATCTCATATTTTGTGCTACCTATTTTGGTGTTTCATTGCAAACAGCTGTGGGAACAAAGGATCCTGTCTTCAAAGAGAGCTGAATGTGGGCCACCTGAGTTATTTCGCCTGTAAACATTATGTTGAATCACGCACTGTCCTATGATGGCAGACGTGACTCATCAGTTGTTGATTTTTTCCCCCGTTCCTTTATTCTTGAGAAGCATTTTCAAGGACTCTCACACAGTCATGCTCATCCGTTGGGCGAACAATAAATTTTTTACAAGACAGTCTTTTGTGATTTTCTTCAAGGCAGCAAAGATTTTATTTTGGCACCCGCCCTGGTTAAAGTTCTCCTTTCCCGACCGCGACACCTTGGCAGCCCTCCTGCTGTTTGTAATGTTAGAACGAAAAGCATCTTGCCAGGTTTCTGTTTAATCCTTGGAGGCGTCTTAGTTAAAGAAAGGTTAATAGAAGTGAACAACTGTATGTTCTCACAGTGTGCAGAAGTACTCAAACACCATCCATCACAATCATTGGGTGTATCCTGATAGGTTGCAGAGAGGGAGGATGATACCGCAGAGGCACTGCCATCTGGTTCATGTCAGGGTGTTTTGAGGGGGCTGAACATGTAGCATAGTCTTAAACCTGAGCTACAGGCTGCCGACCTTCGTTTCTTATTGAGGTATATTTCTCTCACTTTATTGCTGCCTCTTGCTGTTGGTTTATACTCCTTTTAAACCACAAGCGTGACACAGGTTCAGCCCATGTCGGTGGTTAATCTGAATGGGTCACCACACGTCATCACACCTGGCAGCACAGCCTACTCCCAACTGGGGTTGAATGTGTTGGCGCATTAATTGGCCGTGATAAACAGGTGTTTCTATTTGGGTTGACAATTTATTTTAATTTAATTAATTTTTAAGACGCTGATTAAAAACCACCCCAGAAGTGACCAAACAGTCCTTATACATGTCACAAGCTCTCTAAATACTATGTTGTTGCTGTAACACAAAAATCACACTTCATACACAGAATGATCTGACTGGAAACAAAATATAGGCAAAGCAAGGCAGGTTTGTTTGGATTGCTCCTTTCACATTGACCGACTTTACATAAGGAAAAGAAATGCTTTAGACTGACATTTAAAAGCACAGCAAAAAAGAAAATGAAGATATCAATTAAACAATACACTAGAAATGCAGTTACAGTGCAGTTATAAATTAGTCACTATATATAGATTCTAATCAGTTCTAGTACATTTTGTTTATTTATACAAAATGGATCTGTCTGTCAAGAAGGAAACAGAGAGACAGAATCTGAGAGCGCCTTGTGTGGGTGAGAGCCAGCGTGGATGTGGAGAGAAAATGAAAATTTTATTTGATAATTATGTAATGTAGTTCAGTTCTGTGCAATTCTGTGGTTTAGCTGTGGTGTGTATGGCACTACAGTGGTGGACTGGAGTCCGTGTGAACACAGAAAAAATATCTTGGCACGCCAGAATATGTCAAATTTAAAGAACCCCTTCAAACTGTCACAACCGTTATTTATATATTTCCATTTCTATACATAGATTCTGTGTAAATTACTGGATAATATCCACACCATGTTCATTTATATATAGTAAGGAAGTGTTGTTTATTTAAATATGAGAAATAAAAATGTGTTTTTGTTTTTTTTTTTAACGTGCATTCGAGCAATTAACCCATGACAGCAGTCTCATGTAAATGGCTCAAACAGAGGTTGAATTCAGACCTGCGTCATACACAAGTATTAGTCAGGTTGAGTTGAGTGCAGGTGTACAGTTTGAGATGAAATAGCATCAGACCACCAACAGCACTGCAACCCCCCCTCCCCACCACCACTGTCTCCACTCTCTTTAATGTATTTGCTTCCCTTGGGGGTCTTATCCATAAGTCAGCGAACATGACTGTGTCAAGAGGTCAGAGATTTACAGAAAGGGGAGCGCACTGTGTTTCTTGAAATGAGTCCTCTGCTTTATGGCTTACTGTGCAGCTATAAAACATTTTCTAGGTAGGCAGTTGATCTGTCAAGCCTGCCTCCTCCTCTTTTTTTTCTTCGTCTTCTTCTTCTCACTCCCTCAGAGGTCAGATTCCCTCAAGGTGTTGTTTACCAATCTGTGTCTTCTCAGCAAAGAGGATGAATCAGAGAATAACACTAAATGCCCAAAATGCGCTTGGATTCGGCTGATGGTGTACATTGCAAGTTGTGTACAGAGATTAGGGTCTCAGTAGATCTCCTTCAGCAAGGTCCCGGGCCACATCTCTCTTCGCTCGACTCCTCTCTCTGCCGGGTATGTTTGACTGGGGTAAATATAGCCTGTTGGTTTTAGCTGGAGGATAAACACAGATGTTGAGGAAGCCTTTCTTGCCACAGGTCGGCCTGCGTCCTCCCCCTGGTCAAAGCTGGTAGCAGAGGGAGAGGGAATGCCTCGCCAACCAACCACAACACACTTAAACGGGGCTGCTGGACTCAACACTAAGCTTTAACAGGGTTACAGGAGGTGTATACATTCACTACAAAGTATTTAGACAACCTGTAAGTATAAATATGACAAGTGCTGAACATAAAGAGTGATTTATGCCGGCCTATATGTGGCTGTCCGTTTATCAGTTAAAAGTGGAGGCCACTCTGCAGATTTACAAATGGCTGTCCACTTAAGAAAGAACCTCCTCGGATACTTGCATCTGTGTGTATTGAAATGGAGGAGGAGAACTGACTGTTTGGGTTATGTCTCAATTCTCGCACCGGCTCCAAGTCCACGAGGGACAAGAATAGCTGCGATAACTGGCTTCAGCAGTACTGAATGTGCTCATTTCCATAACATTAAGAGCGCTTATCTGTTCCTCTCGGCCCCCTCCTTTTATATCGTTTCTCTCCAGCCTATGTGCATCTTTTAAAGGGGAGCAATGATGTTAAATGGTGTTGATGACAGAGGCACAAATCGTGCATTCAATCTCAAGGGAGCAGGCTTTATTCTAGATAGGCATTAATATAAATTGTCATAAGGCGAAGAGAAGGGCAGCAGACACCTTTCACTCTGTAACATCTTCATTGCCTTTATTCTTCCTCCTCTCTCTTGTGTCTTGGGAGTCAGTCTGCTGCTTTAAGGAGAAGAGCATGTTGTTACACCTGCTTCGTATCTGTCTCTAACCAAGGCTTCACACACAAGGTTGACAGGTTGTGTGTGTGTGTGTGTGCATGCTCGTGCGCACGCACAAAGAGCTCTGTCATACACCAACATAGCAGAAATGTTCTGGAAAGAGGAAATCCTGCATGACAGGATAGAGAAACAGCTGATGACTCTGGCTCCATCTGTTTTTATGGAGTGAGGGGGGAGCAAATTAACCTTGTGTGCCACTCACACACACACACTGAAACATTCACCCACAGTCATGAGCTTGACCATCACACACCTGTCGACTCAGAAGCTCACTTGGGATTTATTTTAGTCTGAGCTGCAGCAAAGTATCTGAAGGTTGTGCTACAGATATAGTTGATTAATCATTTCATTTACAACAAAGTAACAATAAAAGCACCATGTTTATGTACGTTTTATGATATAAAACATGTTTGAAGTAGTTATAATAAATAGTTAAGTGGTTCAAATAAATATTGTTTATGATAAGAGTAGAAGACATTATAAATATTATTGTCAATGAGACAATGGCCTGAATCACTGGATCAACAAAAGGTTGTAATGACCCAATACATCTGAATGAGTCAATTATTCATCGGGAAAGATGTGCATTTCTTTCTGGAGACCAAAAGGGGGTCCGTGTAGCCCCACGAGACACCTCATGTGAAAATCCATCTGTATTTTATTTGCTTCCTCCTTCTGGCTCTCCATGCTGCCTGTTGGAGGTCAAGCTGTCGGACAGGAAGTGAGTATGTGCTGAGGAGGACGCGGGTGTGTGGAGGAGATGAGTGTTGCGAGTGAATCAGACAATAGGCATCAGGGAGAGAAGTGGCCTCTGTGCTGCAGAGATCAGTCACGAAGACGAATGACCAGTTCACAGGACATGAGTAAAAACATTCCTTGGAAGCGCAGAAAAATGTTAACACAATTTGTCTGTGGCATGCAGCTGACATCCTGGACTTTTTCTCTTTGCCCATTCATTGCTGGGATAGTTTAGTATTGGCTCATGTTGGAGAGGAACCACGCTGCCTCCCACTGCTGCTGGAACAAACACCAAACAGCACCAGGAAACCTGTAGATATATTTGCATGTTTCCCCTTTCCTTTGTCACTTAGGATGTTTTGTTTTTGGTGACCCAAATGTCTTTTTAAAACACAGACAGCTAAACCTCCTTTATGTGTGCGTTTATGCATCTGGGTGAATTTTAAAGATGTTTTTAGTTATTTTTTCCTCTGTTTTATTGTGAGACGTTTTATGAAACATGAAAAGTCTTTCTTTTTCTTCCCTCATTTTGTGGTGTGTGTGCAGAGAGGCATGCATACATACATGCAGCCATCCAGAGAGGCATGCATATATACATATGGTCTCTCCTGCCCTCGTCCTCCTCACAGCTTAGATCTCAGGCTATGACTGCTGACTGTGGAGCCATTGTTTTAATGCTAATTGAGTATAGCATGTGGTCATTCCATGAATGCCTTTTGGACCAGATTTTATGGTACTGTATCAAAATGTGCATTTCTTTCCTCCTCATTTCCAAATCAGATTTGATACCGCACTGGAGGCTATTTAGTGGGCTATTTCCACACAAGTTCATCTGGTCGGCTCTGCTCAGGGAGGGTATGGTATGCTAATGTGTTTGTTCTGTCGCTGAAGCAGGGCAGTGCAGATAATAAGTCTGCTCCGTGAGGAGGACTGGGGAGATTTCTGAGAAACATACAGTATACTGCTGTTTTGTTTTGGGACTTTGTCAAAGAAATCTTGCTGAGTATGTAATCCGTGTGTGTGTGTGTGTATAGGTGTGTTTACGTACAGTATGACTATATAAGTGAAACAGCCACCAGATAGCAAAGCTCATTGTCTCTCTTTGTTGGCATTCAGACTGAAAAAGAGACCTTAAACATTGGCAGTACGTTGCTTCACGTAAGATGAGAAGATGAAATATGATCTAGAAGGGTTGGTTTGAGTCATAGACTCATGCGTTTGAAGGCGTATTAAACGCCAAGACGCTGCACAGCACTTTACGATATTGTAAGGAAGTGTGTTACAACTCTGGAAAGGTATCAAGTCGACATTGGTTTTATCCTCCATCACAATGATCACTGAGTGAAGAGCAGGATTACGTCATTCACCTGTAAAAAGTTATATACCAGGAATGTGCACGTATTTGAATATCCAGTGCGGTGTATAGTTGGAAAAACTGAGCTAATTTCAACATTGTTTGCCAGATGACTGTGCTTTTTTTGCCACATCACTCCTCTGCTTCAACACAGTGGCCTCATAGCCTCATAGAAGTGAATGAATGGGCTGTGTCTTTTACCACAGTGCTAACTTCTGTCGAAACATTGCCTTAAGCTTTTCAAAAGAAAGAACCCACTTTCAAAAGAACGATTTGTGGTAATACTTACAATGAAAATAATAGTGATAGGTTACCCAAAAAAACTAAATGAATTTCAGTATCTTCTGGTTAGTCCTGGCTTGATGAAGCAACTATAGAGTATAGATATCCTGGTCAGCATACCAATAAACTATGTATATAATTACTTAATATTTTTACAAAATGCATCTCAAATCAATCCAATATTTAGACACTGCACAGTTTTAAGAAGCTAAGATCTGCAGTGGAGTCAGTCTAAAAACGTTTCTGCACAGTTACAATACGAGAATAATGCCTGAGAGGTGTTGAGAGGAAAACCATAGTGCAACTCCTACTGCTCAAAATACAGCCTGTGTTCATGCAGCACAGCACACATGTATCTTATTTTTTCACTGAGCTACTGCATGTGAAAACTTGTATGCCTTCTAGTGCTGTTTGTCTAAGTGCTTGATTAAATTAGTAGTATTGTAATTATCTCTGCTGATGCCACCCTGTGAAACACTCATGTTACAAGTGTCTCGTTGACTGTTTTCAGTCTGAAATAATTACACTCTGCACAATTGGCCACTGCCCAGTTGCTTTCAGATCATACACTACACATCTGTTTATGATAAATACTCTTGTAAACCAGTCAAAAGCACAAGTTATCAGTCTAATTATTTGCTGTAGCCTGGGCGATACAAACTGCCGCCTTTCCTGCCAACACACAAGTGTTTCTGCACATGTGCTGCAGTGACAGCCTCGTTAACCGTCCCACAGGAGTAGTCCAGAGAGCAGCAGAGGGGAGAAGGAAGTGACAGAAGTATGGGTGTTTCTGCGCACAACAGTGGAGCCTGTTATCATCGTGGGAGAGGAGGAGACGGGTGAGCTGATAACTCAGTGGGGGGAGAAATAGCATGATGGGTCGACAGGCAGAGGGAGAGGCTGAAAGGGACGCCTGTTGGTAGAAGAAAGCTATCCAAATGTGCTGCCTTCTCCTCTTTCACATCCGTGATTCATCCTCCCTTTTCTTTCTCTGATTTCCCCATGACCTCTGCCGCCCGGCTCTGATTAGATAACCGTCTGGATCGGCGTGTCAGACAAGGCTCTACCTGAGAAAGATAATCAAAAGACAAAGAAGGAGAACAAAACACAGAGGAAGTGAGTGAAGATGATTAAAAAAAGTGTGACTGTGATACCAGAGAGAGAGAGATGAGAGCCTCTGAGAGGTCGGGGGGATGATACAGAGTCTGTTGTGTGGTCATCTCTGGACAGGGTATGTACGTTGAGCAGATCTCCTCTCTCCGTGACGATGAGGAGACGCAGCACACAAAGAGACTCAGGACGCGAGAGAGCGGCAAAAGACAGTGAACATTTTGTGCCTGTGCTGCAGAGACCAGGTGACTGCCTCTGTTTGTGCACGCTGAAGGTCACTGCTATCACCCCTCCCCTGGATGAAACTCGCTTGACCCACTTTGTTGCCCAAAGGCGCTCAAACACCACCACACCCCCACTCCTCCTCAGACATAAACTTAGACAACCTCGCTGCTCCGCTCTTTCTCAGACACGTGAACTCCTGTCACTGCTCTCAGCCCAAATACCTCAGCACACACATGGCTGCGTCCATTAAGCACATTTCTGCCATACAACTTCTGCAGACACTCTTTACCCACCCCCTCACCCCCACGTCACCCCACCCTTGACGTGCACACTCACGTGCACAGTTGTCTACAGACAGCTGTGTTTTTCCGGTGGTTCCCACGTCTGAATTTGACAGGAATGTTGGCAGCCCAGCGGGGAGCCTCCAGGCTGTGGGTTTTTTCCCCACTCCCTTCAGAATTTATAAAGGAATAATTTGACATTATGGGTAATACGCTTATGCGATCACCTGACAAGAGTTAGATGAGACGAGCAATACCCCTGTCATGTCTTTCTGTTTATGGAATGAACCTAAACCCAATAGGCCCTTACCTTAGCATGAAGACTAGTAACAGAGGGAATAAAGAAACTAGAATAGATTCACACCTGAGAAGCATTTGGACAAGAATTTGGGCATTTTTTTCTTAATGATAAAAAAAGACTAGTGAATGAATAGATTAACCATTGATTAACTTAATAGTAGTAATAGCTAATCGATTATTCGACTAACCTGTGAAGCACTACGTATTTCATTCAGCTGTCCCGATTAAACCTTTAAACTCTCCTAAACTCTCACCTTTCCTCCAATTTCTCTTCTTTTTCTCTCTGAACTTTTTTCTTATTAGCCAAATGTTTTCACTCCACACCAAAACAACTAGGCCAGTGTGTGCTTTTGTGAGCACGTGTGCAGCTCAGTGTGGGTGCACATGCATGCGGGAGTGCAGAACCACACCCTGGACTCACGCCACGCTTCAAACCAAACACAGAGAGAAAGAGAGGCAATTTTTGGAGGGATTTAGCTTGTTGTGACAGTGCTGCACTAGTTCAGACTGGGACGGTGATCACTGTGGATCGCAGGGTGAGAAACGAACAAAGTGACAGCCGCGCAGGGCTCCAAGCCACGACCGCCCCTTCTGTTACTGTGTCCAAGTTTGAGGAACAAAGTGATGATGGTGATCCGGTGGTACAGCCCCTCTGTTGGAGTTTCATTTGAGGGCTGGTTGGAGACGACACACCTTCCACTCGGCTGTTTTTACTGGCCAAATTCCATGTCAGAGATGCTGCCGTCGGTCCAGATGCCTGAGATAGTTGTGAGGGGCTGAGATCTCTATTGGCGTGTAAAACTCCCCCTCACCTCTCGCGTGTGATTGATACCGCGACCTGAAACCAACAAGCATACATAAATGATCACCGCCACCTCAGCATCAGAACCACATGCTGCTTCAGGGGGAGAAAGGTTTTAACGTAAGGCGAGCTCGACCTCATGATTCTGACGGGAAGCTGCTGACAGAACTTCAGTCAGATCCCGTGTCTCCATTTAACCTTCTATAAAGGGGTGTTTATATGGGCACACACAGCCACACACACACACACACACACACAATGCTACTGTGGGTTAAAAGGAGCCACACCTTTCTCCTGTAATCCTCTTTCAGCAGAGACAAACCCCTCTTTATAATATCTTCTGAATAGACTGTGTTCATCTGTGCTCACTACCTGCCCCCCTTGTTGCAGAAGTGAAGTGTATAAAGCATTCACAAATGCATACATGCATTTTAGGACTTAGTTGATTTTCATGTTAAAGTTTAATCTTGAGGAATTTGATCATGTTGTCTTTCGCAGCACCTGTGGCGACGAGAGGTAATTGCAGGTGTGTTTTTGGATCTTGCTTCAGTTTCAGTTTCGAAGTTTCATCGTCTGTAGTTTGTCTGGTCATAGTAACCGTTTACTCACAACACTAGAAGAGGCTGGAAGAAACAGTACGTTACTTCACACACTCTTTTTTTTTTTTTTTCAGGAAAGTTGCTGCCAGTAACCAAATAATAATACTGCAAATGCTGCACTTCACAAATCCATAAAGTGGATTCAGTGTAAGAAAAGTGATAAGTAAATGTGAATGGAACTACATTCGTGACAGATGTCTCAGTTTTCTGCACATTTCACCAACGTTCACGTCCATGCAAGACTATAATCAGAATGGGATATCCAACTTGCCAACATGAGGCGATGAACGGCTGCCAGAGTGATTTTAACTTGTGATACATTATCTGATGAGTACAGGTGGGTGGCATCTCATCCTTTTGCTTTAAACGCATCACTCTTGTGGGAATCAGACATAAAAGCATTGGTGTTTAATTTATATTGTGAAACATTCTTCAACAGCGACTGCATCTACTGCAAAGGATGTCAAACCCTTCAAGGAGTTTCTCACAGAGTAGAGGGCAAGATGTTTGATAAGAGTCTGTGTTTGATTTCTGCACCTAGACGCACATAACAAATATACAGTTACCTTTTGAGGTGTACTTCTGGTGCTGTTTGCCTTGTTTTAATTCCCTGGCTCGCTGGCTGCATTCTTTGTTTCTCTTTTCTCACAGCGTCAGTTTGTACAGTACTTTTCTGCAGCTCTGTGTTTCAGCCTGGTCTCAATGGACCTACTGTACTCTGTTTGCTCTCTCGCTAGTCAAGAGTCCCCCAGGCAAACAGTGCCCACTCTCTCTGGGGCCTGGGACTGTGCGAGAGCTGAGCCAGGCCTGCCGAGCCGCAGTGCTTCAGTTTCACCGTAGCCTCATGTTACCACAGCGTCTGGCTAGTGAAGTTGTGTGAGAAGCGGGGGTGTATGTGTTTGTGTGTGTGCCTACAAGTGTTGGCCAGAGATTCAGTGTGGACTCCAGATGCAGTTTTTTTTCATTGTAGTTGTAAGAGTTAAACACACAAAGCACACACAGATCAATAAAAAGGGAAAAAAAGGTTTTGCTCCACACACGGTTAGAATATGTCCACACAGAAAGAGACTGGGGAAGGGGAGGGGAGGTGGAAACACTACATCACACGTTACAGGAGGTGTGAGAGGAAGAGCAGCAGACCCTCATAAAACAAAGACCCCCCCCCTTGTGGGCAAGGAAGGACTCAGCCACCGTCCTCCACGTGATTCTGATGCACATTTGTGCCAAGTTGCACGTTCGCGTTGTGGTACACGTCTTTGCGAGTCCATCAAAGTCTCTCTACCTCGGCATCTCCCAAGTATTCTGTGGGACTTGAAATTGCTCCCTTCGGCTGGTGCTGGCAGACGTAGGGAGGAGGAGGAGGGAGGAGGGGGAGACCGGAGCGATTATGAGACTTGGGGTGTGCTTTAACCCACTTAGCACACCATCTCAGGGTCTCCTGCCAAATCGGTGAGCTTAGTGCTTTTAATCCTCTTCCCAGAGTGAGCCGATAGTTCGTTGCTTGCGGCTGCTCTCTTGTCTTACTGCCTAGAAATGTTATCTCTGTGAGTGTGTCCCGTCCTCCCCTCACAATTTATGATTATTTGTACCAGCACGATGTTTTTATTTGTCTTACAAGTGGGTGCACCGCAGGTTGTGAGAGCTGTGTGTGTGTGTGTGAGTTTCCTGGTCATCAACACATCAGTGAAGTAGCCCTGCTGTGGTTTGAAGAGAGCCTCCCTGTTGGCCCTTCCAGCACTCACAGCAAGCCAAGCATGTTTATTTACCCACCCCACACGCCTCCCCAGACTGGTTTATGCTGGGCTCGCCTCTGCCCCAGGGGTCTGACTATAGTCCAGTTTCGAGCCCATCCTCTCCCATCTTACAGCCAGCATCACATGCCAGTTCTCCGTCTCTTAATAAAATGGGCTCATAACACCACGTTCCTTGCATTCTTCATGTGCCCCCCCCCCGCCACACACACACACTCTTTTTCACATGCATGGATGAACTGCTATGAGAAATGTCGACCACGCTATTAACAAAGCCTTTAGTGTGGCCGACTGTTCTCAAGTTTCAGATCTGTTTTATTTGCCACTATAGTGCATTTGCAACATAGCAAGTCTCCACACAGCACTTGAAGAAGTTTCCTGTTTTGTGCAAGTGGAAGTGCAAAGTGAGGAGCAGCGATGGCGGGGGAGGAGGAGGAACAGTTGAAGGCTGATTCAGTGGTGGGGGGTGCGTTGTCGGAGCAGCAGCAGCCCTGTCACTGTAGGTTTACGTCTGGACTCCCTCCCTCCTTCTAGCAGAGTGGAGTCATGGCAGAATCGGGGTCAGCTGCGCTTCCTCCAGTTGCTGCCCGGCTCCTTATTTTATCCCTCTTTCCCCAAAACAAACTCTCCCCTCTCTGTGTCCCCTCTCATATCTGTCATCTCTCGATATGACCTCCTTCAGATAATTTGTTCTCACTTCTTCTACCCCCTTCCTCCTCCTGCTACTGCTCTTAATATCCCTCCTCATCTCATGCATTTGGGTACTTCCCTTCCCGGTGCCTGTTAAGGGAAGAGGACAGGGTGAGATTTATAATTAACAAAGGCTGAGTCTAGCACTGAAAGGGAGAGCTGTCTGAAGAGCCTGTGATGCGGAGGGGAGTGCAGGGTGGGGAATGTGAACAAATTAGGCTTTTTATACCAAGTATAAAATAGATGCTGAGGAAGGGGGAGAAAAGCACACTGATGAGACACAATGAGTGATGTGACCTAAAAGAAGTTGTTTTTGTATGCAAGTTTTTGGCCAAGTCTAAGCTGCTTAGCTGTGGCAGAACTCCACTTTAAAAGCAGCCTACAGTACGGTGGTGTGTCGTCCAACACTGCATAAACTCTCTGATGAGCTTGGGCAGCCATGAAGACTCATTACCATCTCATAAAAGATCTTTGTCCTCTCAGGACTGCATTATCTTGAGTGCTCCAGGTTGTTGTACATCCGTAGTACAATTACACTGTGCTGAAACTGCTATGTGTGTTTGTAAAGTTTATGACCTGAGTGTAGTTTAACAAAGTTTTTTTGTCCTGGCACGTTGCATATCATTGCAGCTCATAAAATTGACGCTCTCTGGCTTTACAAGACAATGGTATATTATCGTGTTGGTTCACGCATGCCAGATTACTTGTTTACTCAAGAAGGGCTGTTCGAAAAAGAAGGAATGCAAATGATATCCAAAACTAACTCTCTGCATCTCTAAAGGAGCTGGCCTGCTCTGAGACCGTGAGGCAGGGCCTAGCCTGGCTTGGCCTGGCACAGTCTGGTTGGTTAAACAGAATGGCTGAGTGCAGGCCAGCGCAGTGCAGGGAGGAGGAACCACACAGACAGACTCTTAACCATCGGGGCTCAGACAGACACCGGGGCTACTTCTACCTACGTCCTGATCATTAGGTGGTACTTAATTGATCCAAATTGGAAAGTTTCCTTGCTGACATTGTCTTGCTGCTACCTGAAGAAAAAGATCAGTGTTTAAAGGAATAGTTTGATGTTTTGGGAAATGCACTGACTTGCTTTGTTGCAGAGAGCTAGCAGCTGGTTAGCTTAGCATAGAACAAAACTGGGGATAGCTCTTAACAAAGTCCAGGCTCTCTAAAACTCACTAATTAATGTGTTAGATGTTTGTTTATTTCATACAAAATACAAAGTGTGGTGCTCCATGAAGTCATGTAATAGCCCTGAACATAAACCCTTTCAAAACCACCAATTGTCATTTCTACACTTCGACTTCCAGTCTCTATGTTAAGTGAAGTTAACTGTCATTTTACTGGATAGACAAATACGAGGATGTCAAAATTCTCATCTAATTCGCTGTAAGAAAGAGAATAAGCATATTTCACAAAATATATACTATTTGACTTTCCTGCCTTGAAAGCAATTTCTAAAAAACAACAACCAGACAGACAGTTGATAGCAAAATGTCAGTCATCAAATGTTTCACCATCAGTAAGCCTGTTTGTCCCCCAGGAAAGAAAACAAAACATGGATACACTGATTTTGACTTTGATTGGTGAAACCTTTGTCAAAGTTCCCAGATTCTAATCCCGTATGAGTCAGTTTAGAGGCAAGCTGGCTGCATCTTATCAGAAATTATGAGCTTGTTTGAACTAGTCGCCGTTTGAATCACTGCTTTGACCTTCCCCATACGTGATGTCAGTAAGCATTTTTGTGGCACTGACAGTCTTACCGGGAACAAAGAAAATAACATTTCTCTTTATGCTTCTTTACCCGCTTACAGAGTGAGTAACACACTGAAGTGGGTGGTGTGGCTTTGGACGTGCACAGCAGCACTCGAGTCCAAGGTGATGTGGTGGAGCAGTGAGGCAGTGCCCGAGCCAGCCCTCAGTCAATATTTGCCTCAGCGAGTGCCCGGCCACTGGCAGGAGAAAAGACTAAAACAGTCTGGCAAATGTCTTCCACAGAGGTGCAGAGTTTCTCTCCAAGGCCTTCGCTCTAATGTTAAACCTCCTACAGCTGCCACCGTGTGTGTAGGCGTGTGTGTGTGTGTGTGACACCTGTTCCCCATGTTCTCCAGGTCTGTGTTTATAAAAAGCATCAGAGCAAAAACCACAGCACTAAGTGGTTAGTGGGTGGCTGCAGCTGAAGCTTCATTAGATGCTCAAATGTACAGCGTTTGCCAGTGTGTGTGTGTGTGTGTGTGTGTTGCTTTAGCTTAACATTTGCATTGCGAGCTGCTGTTGTGACAACGGCGTCAGCAAACAGCTTGGACACAGGCCACCGAGAGAGAACTGGACGCTCTGCTGTTTGTCACCCTCTCTCTCTCTCTCTCTCTCTCTCTCTCTTTCTCCCTCTGCTCTGTCCATCTGGCAGGCAAAGAGAGACAAAATGAGCAGTGATGCACAGGTGGGTAGAGCGGCCAGGATTACACAAAAGAAATGTGAGAAAAGACAGCAGAAGACGAGACGGATGCCAAGAAAAATTGGATGCAAAAAAAGTTGAGGATACAGAGACGCTAATGAGGAGAAAGGTGTGGTACTGAGGGTCAAAGTGTCTGTGTGTGTGTGCGTGTGAGTGTGTGAGATTCTGCAACACATGTGGCACGTAAAGAGACCAGCTCATCTCATTAACCAGACCTTCCACAGAGGCTTTGAAGGGAGCCGCACCACCAGGGTCGTGTAACACTTCCTACCCCATGCAACTAGAGTTACAGTGTGGGAGCGAACAGGAAGTTGTAGTCCCTGTAGGAGCAAGTATTCCTCCTAGAGTTCTGGTTTTGTTCCTAGCGTTTCTTTATTTACTAAAGACCATTTTGAATGTTCAGTTTAATCAGCTCTCTGCTTGATAAAGATCAGCTGACATTTATAAAAGCAAAGCTCTCCTACACAATTCTGTTTGTATTAAGTCAGGAGGTTATTGTGTGTGTGTGTGTGTATGACTGCCAGAGAAACCAATTGTGACTCCTTGTTCATGGAGGTGTGCAGTGACTCACGCCATAGTGAAACTCGATTGCCCGGTTTGCTCAAAGTCATCCTCGCCGTGCCGCACACACTGCCACAATGAAGTTGTGTTTCCTGTTTTTCCAGGAGTTGTTCCAGCAACCGGCGGCTTTGTTTTGGGTAGTCGTGGGTTTGGGCTGTTTGAACGCGTTTACGTGAAACTGAAACACACGAGCGACAGGCATGGAGAAGCACAGATGCAAACACACGAAAAATATCTTGATCAGTAATAAAAATAATAATTTGAAGCACTGAGATCACCTTAGTAAGTCCTTCGAGGTCTAAATTAGGATCTCTTGTGGTTGCCAAGAGGGGAAAATAAACTGCAAAGACATGTCTATCATAGATTAATATTCCGTATGGCCTTACGATGGAAAGATGGTCAGTCACACTTCTTGTGGTCTCTATGTGGTATCTGCATAGCTGAAGTAGTCTTGATGTGTAGCTCCAGCAGATCCACAGAGCCTCTGCAGCATGCTAATGCAGAAATATGTCTGGTTTAATGGTCATTGGAGTTCACAAACAGCTCAAAATTAGAGGTTTAACTAAATGTGTCTATAAAAATTTTGCTATAGAGGTGCTCATCATGGGATGTGGTAGTCTTGAAAGAAAGTCCAACCAGCACACTACGGTAATCTAACTGGAGGCAGAAGCTTAGATACAAACCTGTTTGTCAAAACTCAATGATTAAGGTATTTGTAAAAAAAAAAACAAAAAAAAGATGGGAACAAGCTATATTTATCTATTTAATTATAGAGGATGTAAACATTACAGGAGGAAGTTATGTGATGTGTGGCAGTCTGCACATTTTAAGTGTAACTGGTGGGGCTATACTAGCTTTTCACTTGTTGCAAATTTATCTAAGCCTGGCTCTAGACCATGTTTTTCATTTGTTTGGCCAGTGGTCTACAGAAATGGCTAGTTACATTTATGTTACTAAACAAAAGGCGATAAGGGTTGTTGCAAATCATCATACTGGCATAAGAAACTTGTTGTCGAACAGGTGCATTTCTAAATATAAACAAAGGGAACTGCTCCTCACAACTTCTCTGTCAACTATAAAGTTAAGTTGACGGGATGAATACATCATTACTCTGCTGATTGGTTTGGATAAGCAAAACAAAACTTCCCCCTGTTCCAATAAGAAATCACCTAACAAGAACACAATGTTTTTCTGGACAAGTGAAACTCTAAACGCTGGCTTATCTGCAGAATTAAAGTGATGAACGTGAGACTGGGGACATTAAAAGAAAATAAAATCTTGCTCATGTAACAATAGCTAGAGATTAAATTGGACCAGACTGTCGACACCTTCTCTGTATAGCATAATTTCTAGATGTGTGGAGACTCGGCAGTCTGCTCGCCAAATTTTAAGACGGAAGAGAAATTTCTGTCAAGTCAGCCGTTCATAATTTTCCTGAGTGGCTGTTAAAACACGGAGGATCATATTTTTGGGGTTCCCCCATGCATTCCTCCTGCTCCTTGTATTTTCCGTGCCATTCCTTGCCTGTATATCCTGTTCAGTCTGCTGCTCTCTTTTTCACGTCTGTCCTTGGCTAAAAGCAAGCTGATCCCAGACGTTTCTCACCAACATGACCGCAGGAGCAGAGTCTACAGTGAGAGGAGTGACTCAGGCTATTATTTATATATATCGGGTTTGGGTCGTTGATTCCCTTGGGTTTTAGATGATTTGTGTTTCATTTTAACTTATGCCTCACAGAAATAGTTAAAGAAGGAACTCTGTACACAGTCTTCACCAAGAGGTACTAACTTGTATTTGGCCTTACTCGAGAGGAGAGGGAGGAAAAGGGAGGAACGAGGGAGTGGTAGCTGTGTTTTTAATTTCCTCAAGCAGCTCTTACCCTGCTTCTGCTGCCTCTGTCTGGAGTCCCTGCGGTGGACTGGAGGGGTCTGGGTCAGGATCACCTCGGGACAGGGTGTGGAGGTGGCATCGGCCCGAATGTAAATGAAAGGAGGGGGTTGGGTGAGGACAGGAGAAGCGACACTCTTGTTTACATGAAGTTGTTTTCTTCCTTTTTTGCAAGCATTTGGACTTTAAACTGTTCTTCTTTCTGATAGTGTTGCCAGTTTATTGTTGTTTGGCATTTACAAGGTGGCACATCTTTATGTGTGTTGTCTACACAGTGTTTTAAAGGACATTTTTTGGTTTAGTAAGCCTGCTGAAGCCTCCTATAAGCTTTGCCTGAACATTAAAACCTTTTTATTGTGCAGAATGAGGACAGATCATTTTCTACCATTAATTTTTGTTCCCTTAAGCTCAGCTGTTTCAGAAACCCTGACAAGTAAAAGAATACAATTAACACCACCTTTTTTAAATATTTGCCTTTTAACACCAGTTTATTTTGTAGCATCTGGACAATATAGTTTAATCGTATAGAGAGTTATCCCATTCGTCTGATATGCAGCACCGTGGGAGGCTGTTTGTACACTGAAATGACTGCTCATTAGCCCCTCCCTGTTAAAAGAAATTTTTGTTTTATTTTAAACATTTGTACATGAATTTCTTAATCCTGCAGACAGTAAAAAATCCATGTATTCTGGAGCAAATGTGGCAAAATTATAGACCCTCAATTATAGTTCCTCAGTTTACTATGCCTTCTCCAGTTCTTTCTCCAGATGATATCTGGCGATCCAGGAACATCTCATGTCATGATAGGAAAGATTAGAGGAGAAAATATGAAAAGGATTGGTTTGGGTTCTGCAGGAAAGAGGAACGCTCATGCAGGGACAGTGTAGTTCATCTTTTTCAGTGTGTTTTTCATGTGTGCCGTCTGCTTTTGAGCCGCACTGTCCTGTTAGAAACACATCCCGTCACATGTTGTGGGCCGAGTGCATCTCCTAGCCGCACTTTGAACCCGAGAGTGAGTGAGATGAATTTAAAGCCATTAACTGCATCATCCAGGTCAGCACATTGAACTTCCCCTATTTAGAAAGAAAGCTCAAGCAGCCAGCATCAGGTATTGCTAATAAGGGGCAAATTAAAAGCGAGCCCGCTTCCTCTCTTACTGTGCCTCATTTCATGGAGGAGAAATTGCTCTGAATTATCTCCAGATTCGCCAGCGGTTAAACCCCTTTTACTTGTTCTGAGATTGATTGAGAATTTAACCTTACAGTACTATGCACACAATATGCCAGGCCTTTCCCACACTTTACATCGGCCTATCCACTGACTGCAGTACAAAGCCAGTTACAGTACTTACTGTCTGTGCAGAAAACCCCCAAAGGAGTCCATCATTTCATCAGAGGAAGCGGCGGGTATTATTATCTCTATCTCTGACTGCTATCTCTCAGCCCTACCACTCTCTCCCTCCACCAGCTGAGCATATCTAGGCCATACACAGACGCTGGGTACAGTCAAAGTTTTCAAAGCCCAAAATCAGGCAAAAGGCATTCGAGACGTCATCGTAAATCATACTATCTTGATTTTCAAGTGTTCTGTTTTTTTTAAAGTGAAGTACAAACTGTGACCTCCAGCCTGTGTGAGTCATTCATTCTGGAGAGACAGAGGGGAGTGGGGCGGGGTGATCTGCAACAGTCAGGTTTGTCTCTGAGAGCTCATTTATTCCTTTGGGAGCTCACAAAGTCTTCATACAATAAGGTCTTAACTGCCTCTTCTTTCAATGGCGCCATTCAGGGGAAGAAAATCAAACAGTGAGAGGCCTGGTTTAAAAAAAAAAAAAAGGAGAAGGAGAAAGACTGGATTTGTGTCAGAGGCCCTCTTTGTTTGGCTGCACTGTAACCCCACACACACATACACACACACACACACACACACCCCTTGACCCCGTGCTCTTTTGCTATTGTCGATGCATCATGCAGAGTAGTTTGCAGAAAAGAGGACAACAATGTCACGTCTCATTAATCAGCCATGTTTAAAAACACAACTGATGGAGATGTCACTCAATTTACTGCTGTGGGTTTAAAAGAAGGCGTGTTTCCCCTCTGGCGGTAGATGAGGTTGTGCACTCACGTCACTCTTAGCAGCTTTCTTTCCTAGACTGTCACAGCAAAATTGTGTCTTGACTGTAATTTTTTTAAGTGATTAGGTCAGGAGAGAGTGGGGGAAATGATGTTAGAGTTAGCAGCAGTATTTCTAGTTCATGTATCTAGTGGATCTAGTGGTGACAGGAAATGAGGGAAGAGAGACATGTGATGCAACAAAGGGTCCAGGAGCACCTCAGAATTCATTGACAAATTGTTTTAAGTCCCACGTGCCACAGCCGATCCTGTGCTGTGATATCTTTTGAAGGGACCAGAGTGTCAGAAATCAATACAGCATGTGCAGTTATTAGTTTTTTCTTTCTTGTGTGAAGTCTGCAGTGGTCTGTTTTTTTTTTTTTCTTTTTCTTCAGTACGTCCTGAACGTTGCCAGATCCCACTCTTAGCCTTAAATACCCTTTTTGGCTCATTTCTGTGCCTGCACTGATTAAATAATCTTTTTTAGTGAGGTGCATGGAGGAATGCGCTTTAGGAATTTTTTGATTGAGGCTTACCCTGTGCTTGAACTTCCCTGATCCGGTCACTGAAAGTATTGAGATGGACTCTCTAAGTCTGTTGCTTGGCTGGCGGTCTGATTGGAGGGGGGTGTGGGCTGCTGACGGAGAGCCCACATGTGTTTACTGCAGCAGCACAGTATATATATCATGAGCCAAGTGCTGCAGGGTAGCGAGAAGAAGGTGGTTACTGGAAGGACCTGTTAACCCTGACCTCTGACCTCCCCTTTGAAGGAGCAGTTTTCCTTCCAGGGATCAATAATGATAATCATTACTTGACTTTCAGACATTTTTTTAATGCACAGCTTTAACTGTGGCTCCCCGTGGATACTGCAGACCTGCTCCTCTGCACCAGATATAGTGTTTCTATTAAAGTAAAGCTTCCGGAGGAAAAGCCCCGACTCTCTCCCAGCTGTTTGACACATCTTCTCCTCTCCCTGCTGGAGGCCGTCTCCTCCTGAAGCCTCATCATCATTTAGCCTCATTAGTCTGTCACTGCTCTGATTCGGTTACAGGAAGAACCTTGAAATAACCAGCCGCACAGCCTCACACACACACTTTATGTGTCGACACACTCCCGCCCCCGCTTCCTCTGTGAAGGCAGTGATGTAGAAAATACCTGAGAATATAATACACATACCAGAAACTTATATATCTTATTTCGTGTATTACAGATTTTCCCACAAAATCATCTGCTATATTAAAGAAGATGAGCTTCTTAAATAAATCAGTATTTCCTTTTGTCTGCTTACAATGCAGTCGTACAAAACATTTGATTTAAAATGTAAAAAAAAAATTAATTAAAAAAATACAATTTAGATCAAAGCCAGCTATTGGAATAGTTCGCTATTTTTGGAAGTATGCTTATTTGCTTTCTTTGCAAGAATCAGTTAAGAATATTCATACCTCATTCATGTCTGTACTGTAAATATGACGCCAGTTAGCTTAGCTTAGCATAAAGACTGGAAATGGAAAGAAATTCTCCTACCAGCACCTCTGATGCTCACTAATGAACACGATATTTAGGATTTTGCACTGCAGACACATTTTTATTGGTAGCATAAAGGTCCTGAGGTTATCTTCTGAATATTCATGGTGGAATCTAATCACACAGAAATACAACCAGAGAAAAGATTTGAAAGTAACAGCTGCAAACATTTCTACCAGTCCACCACGTCATCCTGGTTTAGACCACGATTTGTTACCTGCAGGCACCAAAATGAGCCTGTCTTACTGTGTGTGTCTGTGAGTGTATTTATGGGATTTGTGTGAGATTATGGTAATAGACCGATGATTACTAACCCCTTAATCACAAACAACTGGCTGATTTTCTTTTTTTGGAAGTATCATAGCTGACCTCAGAGTGCAATCAAATTACGGCGTGCAGCTTACTAAAAGGTCAAGATATTTCTGTTAGATTTCTCTGCTGTCCGGCTCTCTGAGAGTCTTTACAAATAGGAGCATTAACTGCTAATCTGTTGTTGCTGCCTTACCACACCGTCATCTGCACTTGTTGAGTACGAAAGGGAAAACAGTCAGTGCTGCACTCAACAGATTCATTAGGACAGATGTATTTACTATTGTTGAACTGCTTTCACAGTCTGCCGTCAGAGCTGTTGGCTTCTTGACAGGTGAGCAAACATGAATCCGGCATTATTCCCAATTATAAAAGCTCACGTCACTGATACAGTGCACCAGCGGGCGTGCTTATGCAGCTGTCTCTTGACAAAGCACAGTCATTTTTTTTTACATAGTTACGTTTGTTGTGGTAATCATAGCAGTGACATTTGTGTCCAGGTACAGAGGTCAGATAAATATTTTAATCAGTGGCCTTTAATATGTAATGTATTAAGCATTTTTTGTAGTTTTTTAATCATCTTTTATTGTTAATGTATAAACAGATTGTAACATAATTCATAAAAATGAGGACCTCTTAGTGTCACTTACACAGAGCAGGCTGAGAGGCTGGTTATAGTCTTCATCCAAAAGTTACATACAGAACCTTTAGCTTAGCTCAAAACATACATATAATACAATGATTTATTAATTTGAATTAAAGTGCCTGTGTTTTTATTTTGGGTGACTTATGAGGTGTGATGACTGTTTAGCATGTATTGATTTTGGCAGCAGAACATAGTTTTGTATCCACTAAGTGAAAATGTGTAAATGTAAGCATTCAATATGCTTACTATGCCACTTAACAGTATTAACATTATTGTAGTAGTGGTAACAGTATGCAAGTATTTGGCAAGGGGAAACAAATATTGTAAAAACAAATAGTCCATTGACTCAAATACACTGTGTTTATTGTTTTGAACCATGGTAGTAAGATAAAGTTATTTTTACTTGACACTACTCTGTTAACTTCCTAGCTGATACGCAAACATGCTAACAACTAAACACGGAGGCACATCTAACTTTGATGTTTTGCATCTTACCTTTGTGTTGGGGAGGTTTACAGCATGAAAAACCTTCCACTGAACCACATAATGATATGGTCAAACACAACAAGAACAAAACACAGATTCTACTCCAGTAAATCTTGCACTACACTAAGACTGGAAACTGGAAAGTTTGCTTTAGAGGCACTGTAAATAAGCCATCTGAGCATATAAAATACAGGAGAAAAAAACACAAAAAGAAGGAGGTGAGTGCTACTGAATTATTGAATGACTGTTAAATTTGAGCTACACTGTGATGTCTGAAGTGCTGTAGTAAACGCGTCTCTGTCTGTGTGCGTTTTCCTCGATGGTCGGTGTGCACACCCCCGGGTTAATCTGCATGGAGTGGCAGTAGCCTGCTGTCCTCCTCTGAGACATCTCTGTGGGAGCAACAACAGCTGTGACGTTGTAAGTTACCCCGAGGACCCGTCGCTACCGTCGCACGCACTCGCATAAACCCACAGAAACACACCCAGTTTCACCACACACCCATGAGGAAAGAGGCCAGGAGCAGCTTGTAGCTTTCTTATTGTCTCTCATCCACATGTTTCTACATTTTGAGCCAAGTACTTTTATTATTGTCTTTATTTATGAAGTATTTGTACAATTAGAGCTGTTTTATCTGCTTTTAAACATTAATTGATTAATGTTAAAATAGATATTAATCTGTTTCAACATTTCAAACCTATGTTATGATAACTAGATGTGCTGATCTGCAGCTTATTCTCCTACATGTCGTTGCCTTTACAGCCAAGAAACAAATGTAAGCCTTGTCAGGAATGTGCCCTCTGGCCTGAGTCTGAACAAGTGAAGCTGATGTGTTCATTTCAACAGGAAAAAAAGGGGTTCGACTGGTCTCGTATCCCACGTGCGCGTCACTGCACAGGAATGTGTCTGGCAGATTGTTAGACAATCAGATAAAGAGTGGGCCCGCAGCAGAGACAGGTAGCAAAATCTAGATGATAATTGACGGTATGTGCCATCGCCAGGTGATATACCTTTGATGAGCTAAGAGAATGTTTTTTTTATATGTGGTATGTGCTAAACATGTGGGCCTACACTCTATAAGACGTCACTCTCATTTACAGCAGCTGCCTTTGTTTGTAGAGGTACATGTGGGTATTTGTGTAATCTCTCACAAAAACACGACATGAACACTTCACTGTCCTTAGAGTGTCATTATTTAGGAAGGGCAGAGGGCGCACAGTAAAGTTTACCCTGTAAACTCCTCTGCTAATCCTCTATACTTACTGTCACCAGGTTCAAGCTCTGCAGATGTACTTGAAAAGCCTCTCCAAGCAGCTGGCTCCGGGGCTCAGCATATGGCCTGTTAATTCGCCATAGATAGTGTCCCAGCTCACTGTCTATAGATAACGTAAGGAATCTGTGAGACAATATTATGCAGCGGAAACAAAAACAAGCCTGAAACTTCTCTCGTGTGCTTGAAGAGTTTAGATGCCATATTCTGACATGCTTTTGATGGTTGTGTGGCACATGGTCGTGAGTGGCTCGTGAGGGGACAGACAGACTGATTAAACCACAGAGGGAGAAGGAGCAGATCTGAGGACAGCTGGGTGAAGCACTCTGCTGCAGTATGCTGTAGCTACGTCTCACAGCAGACTGCAGAGTGACCAGCTGACAGCCGCGTTATGTGGATTACTGCGTTGTGTCTCATTATTTACTGCTCCGCTCTCAGGTTGTGGTGTGTGTCCTGATTGCTCGCGGCCCACCGCCTACATCATACTTTTTTTTTTTGCTGGTGCACCTTCCCGTTCCTATGGCAACCAGCACCAGCATAACGATCAAACAGCTACAGCAGCATTTCCAAGTGGTTTTGGTGAAAGAAGCTCTGTGTATTGCATGTGACTTCATCACTGTATTTTCCTCTTATGTTGCCCGGAGTTAAAGCTTGCAGCCAGTGGACCTCACTCAGTGCTTCAAAAAACTGAGAAATGTCTGATTTTAAACTTCTTTACTGTTGGTATCTGTGTCAAGGAATCTCAGATTAATAACATAGTTTAATCATGAGTTTCTTTGAAAGTATTAATTAAAATTGTGAGTCTTGATGGATAATTGTCAGAACAAACACCTACATATTGACAGCGAGTTTAGAATTCTTTCCAAAGCTGCTCTCTGAGTAGATAATTACAGCCTGTGACAGTTGATGGATGGCAGTAAACACGTTGTTTGTTGACTTGTTGGATGAGAATAATAATTCAGTGCTCAAGGTGCATCAGATAATCTGAACTGCACATGCTTACTTTGCAGATTCATGTCATCAGTCTCATATTTGAAATAAATCCTCGCTCATATTGATCTCAGATCACCCTCAAATTGATTTATTGGTAGCGGACACTGGGATGCCTTAAGAAGCACACGACCACTCACTGTGGATTTCCAGCCCTTGTGCGACACTCCCACTCCTTCCTGATTTCATCTTAATGAAGATCTTTACAGCAGGACAGAGACACGTGTCGATCACACCCCCACCCCCTTTTCTAACATACCCATCGCTCCATTTCAATTCGAATGAGAAGAGGTGGCGAGAATCACTGGGGGAAGACAGAGGGGTGTGCAGAGGAAACGGGGATGTGAAAGGGATGAAAGTGTGGCAGTCCCCACCTCCCAGTGTTGGAGTGTGAATGGGGCTGCCCACCCCTCTCTGCAGGGGGTTTCCTCCCACTCCTGCAGCATGTGTGTTCATTACACACTCCAGACTACAGCGCAGAATGTGATGGATATTCAGACGCAGTATTCTGTGTGTGTGTACAGAGATTTTCACTTCAAAGATGACAATTAAGTTGCAAAAAAAAAAAGTAGCTTTATGAATGGTGACATTTAAATTCATATTATTAATTTTGTTATTAAGTATTGATTAATAAAAAGTGCACATCACAGTTTCCTAGCCACCAAGGTAACATTTTCCATCTTGCTTGTTTCGCTTGACTGACAGTGAAAAACCAAAAAATATCCCATTTACAATAATATTAAACAGAGAATATCAGCAAGTTCTCACATTTGAGTGACTGTATCCATCAAATGTTTATCATGTTGCTTTTAAAAATCATATCATATTTATTATTTAGAAATACACTAAAATACACTAAAATTAGGTTTACTTTGTTTATCTATTTGTTAGATTTGTTTTCGAGCAAGGCATCTAATAATTTCTCTGTACATGGTACTGTGTATCGGACAATAAAGCTTGAAATACTAAGAGTCCTTACACATTTTGGTCAACAGTAAAAATTAGTAATTCATTATATGCATGCCAGAGCAGAGTCTGTGATGACTCAACAAATATTCATTATCTATTTATTATGCTCTTTTTCAGCACACTGTATGAGTGAAAACTTGAGTAGGCTGAGCTGTGGAGGAGTACTGACACAGCAAATGCTCTGAAATATTCATGCATCAGAGTTGTGACAGTAATCCCATCCTAATCACAACATAAAGCCAAAGATGCTAAAGGCACAGACACGCCTGCAGACACACAGACTGACTCTCTCTTTATCAAATCAGTGGTGGTCGTCTCCTCTGAAACGCAGATGAATGCATTTACAGAATTATTTATACTAAACTCATAGTCCTACTGTCCTGAAAGTATACTGTATGCACACACACAGACACGCAGGCACACACACACACACACACACACAGAGTAAGCCAATTGGCTGTATGACAGTCATTCTATCTGGCAGGACTTGGAGCCGCAGAGAGCGACTCCACAACTAAATATACAGCAGACTCCCAAAACCAGAGTCCCAGTCTCACAAATCCACTTTCCAGCAGGCACGTGTGGATGCCTGCTCTGGATTCAGCTCGCTCTCTGCCCTCCATCGCTTCCCTTAAAGGTCCGCTGATGTTTAGATATGTGGAGGCTGCAGAGGTCATTTGTCTTCATCCTGGTGTTCTTGAATCCACTTGTCGAACTTGCTCTGTGCTGCGCCTTGAGACCTTCGCTGTGATATCAGGAAATCATTACACCCAGTGGACCTTTACAAGTTGTTCATGCTTGTTGCAGACCCACCACCTTTCACATACATGTTCTGCCGCCATAAGAAAAATGTGTTTCAAAGACCTGCTGTAGATTTTTTTTCTCAGATACAGGTACAAAGCCGCAGATCCCAGCTCTCTGATCTCACACCAAACAGTTTAAGCTGAGCCTGTTTCACAGAGGTGATGATTCAACCCTGTGGCAGAGGTTGTAGTTTTGCGGTTTACCACCATATGTCAGTAGGAGTCCCTTCCCTCCTGTTGTGGAGCTTCTGACCACTTTGCCAGCATTGTTTGTGGCTGTGACTCGTATGTCAGGTGTCAGCTAGCCTCTGAAGGATCCAAAAATACACATCTAAACACTCATTCTTATGGTTCAGGATGAAAGCTCACACAGTGGTTGCATCTTAATGCAACCACTGTCAACTCTCCAGAAAAACATCTGTTTGTTGAACAATGTGTAATGTGGGCTTCAGTTAATGTGCTGCACTTTGGTTTCTCGTTTATTTGGGTAAAGTTTTAGGTATAAAACGAGTGTAATCACTTGCAGAGAAAGCAGGAACACTTTGGAGTAGACTGCATGTAAGAAATCTTCTGTACATGAAATATCTAGTAAACTCTATTAATCAGTTCATCTGAAATATGACATATAATTGTTTAAGTAGGTGTAGATGCCCCTATAAATGCAATTGATTACATTTTTTGGTTTATTAGCATTATTAATTTATGCTACATTATCCGTGTGTATGTTTTAGTGTTTGGTTTGATATCACCAAAGTAATATGTATGTGTTTGTGTGCGTGATAATGGCTGCATACAGCACCTTTTATACCAAAGCTGTGGTATAATCTCTGAAGCTGAGGTCGGGGTCTGCGGTACAAAGTCTGCCATGGTTCGGAAGTTTTCACTTACGCTTTAATTTCATTTTCGGGGCAGCGGAGTGAAGCCTGAGCCTTAAATCTCTGCTGACGCTGCTGACTTTGTTACAGACTGACGCTTAGCTATAGGAAATAGACACTCACACCATCAATGACCCCCATCCACAGCTGCTCGCCCCCTCTGATAAAGACTTCGTTATTATGCTTGCCGTGGCAGGGTAAGTAGACCCTGATTGATCGGTATTGATTAGAACTGTATTTGTCAGACAGTAATGGGCCTCCCCCTCAGGACATAAGTCTGCTGATTCCCAGCGGCCCCTCCTCTGGCCCCACTTCACTCTTCTCTTTACGCCCTACTTGTATTTAAAGAGCCCTCCCCCCTCAGTCCTTAGGCCTCCACCTCTAATCAAAGTGCACAGCCTCCTTCACTTTACCTCCACTCTTCTTTTTTATTTCTATCCAAGCTCAGGAGAGAGCAGAAGGACGGAGGCGGGTTGTTTCTGTATATGTCTGTGTGCAAAGGAAGGAATTAGTCCAACAGCTGTTTTGATTTTTTTTTTTAATGTACACTATTTCTAGTTCAGTATCTGATCAGATGCTGCAAAACCCACAAGACTTGTTATTTTGTTTTTTAGGTAACTGTTTGTGTGCAAGCCAGTCTGTGTGTATGCAAACGTGTTTACAGTACAGATGCGGTGCAGATAAACCGCCTGAGGCATCTTTCTTCAGATTCACCACAAACAATAGACGTGTCTGTGGATGACCTGGTGGGCACAGAACTGATTACAGCTGCTCAGTTATTACAACCACACACGGATTATGTGAAAAGCAAAAGGTTCAAATATTAACACCTGTGATTAGTTATATAATATAAAACAATTCACACATGTAACGCAAAGCTGTTTTAATAACGGCACCAGAAATTAGCCTGTAGAGCACGCCAGTCCATGAAGAAGTTGAGAGAAGAAGTCAACTGCAGTTTAACTAAATGTACATTTCCTTCCTTTCTTCCTACAGAAAAAAATACCGTGGTACCTGCTTCACCTGTGATACCTCCTTCACCTTCACCTCCACCTTCACCAGGCAGAACAAGGTAATATCATCTGCATGTGTGATCATTAAAATTGTATTTTGTCCATCTTAATCTTAGCTTTGGTTTTGCTGATTTGGCAGGCTGTAACATTTATCTTTATTAAAACCAAGCATTTGTTTTGGGGCTGTTTGAGCACCCTTTCTTGAATTGTTTTGATATTTTTATGCAAGACTTTCTGTTCTATCACTGAAATCTGCATGTTATTGTTTCCAATATTCAAGACTCCTTGTGCCTGGATCAGATTTGTATTTGTGTGTGTGTCCATTTAATCTAGTATTTTAGGGTTAGGGTTATTTTTATTATCTTGATACTTACAGATGTGTCTTCTTTACTCTGATTTATCATCACATGTAACTCACTGCTCTCACAGAGTATTTGGTTATGAGTGAGACTTCATAAAAGTCTAACTGAGTCAATTACTTAATGAATGAATGAATGAAAAGCTGGTCACTTGTTATAAACAGAAGTAGAGCTGCACCAACAGCCACTGTCACAACACAACATCCAGCTCATTCGGGACTCCCGTAATGCAGGATTGTGTGTGTGCGCCACACTAATTCCCTCTGATTCAGATTATTCCTCCTGATTATTATCAGCAGCTTCTCGTCTTATTTATACAACTGTTGTTTTGTGGCTTCAGGAAGCACCTCGACCTGCCTCTGAACTATTTCTGCTAATGTTAGCTATCTTAAACTTTCTCGAGTCACTAGCCACAAATCACTGAAACACAGAGCAACTGCATTTCGTTGCTCTGTACTGCAGGTGCAATGACAATAAAGTTGAATTCTATTCACTTGTGTTTTTAAGGTCTTGAGTCTAGTATCTATAAAAAAGAGCTTTTTTAGTCATTCTAGTGTCTTTGGTTGTATTTTTGGATGTCTGGGATTCTCGTACATGGCTCTCTGAGGCAAAGGATTAAATATTCAGGAAAGTGCAGCAGGTTTAGCAAAGAAACTACTTGCAAGACTTTGTTAGAAAGCTGTAGAGTAGAAAAGGTTGGATGACATGCTGTCTCATTAATATCTCAGGGTGTAGTCGTTTAGTGTGATCAATACTGCAAATCCATGAGCAGGGCTTGGTTATAGCTATATTGAATATGACTTTTGCATCAACTTGATGAAGTATCTTAGTTTATCAGGTATTTAATTAGCTGCATTAACCAAACCCTCACACATCTGTCTTGTTATTGCATCACATCATCTGCCAGAAAACTGACAATGTAAAAGGCAACCAACCAATTATAATTGGATTAAACTTTAGTTCTGTGTAATATTAGACAACAGTGGCCATCAGAAAATCACAGAGCCGAAGGTGACTTCTTCAAATGTCAACAAACCCCAAAAGAGAGTAGACTGAAGATTTATTTGACCATTTTGCGCGTAGGAACAGACTCATGATTTAGTACAGCTGCTTGTTAAGCACTTAATTGCTTTAGGTTTGAAAGGCTGTCCTTGAACCAGACCCCCAACGTTCATGAACCCCTACTGGCAAGTCTTCACCTCGCTGAAATGTCTTTGAGCAGATCTCTGAATACCCATCTGCTACTGTCCTGAACTCTGACCTGGGAAGATTTCCATCATTTCAGAAATTCATTCAGCAACTGAAGCATCTTACGCAAGCACTGCTGTATGTAAAATATTCACACACAGTTGTCTTGACCTTCCCTCTATTTCTCCTCCTCTTCTCACCATCACTCATCAGTGAGTGATGATGAATGGTGATGTGGGACGTGATTCGTGATCCTCCAACTGGTTGGAAATCATCACGTAGACATCTGAATGTGTGTGTTGTTAATCTGTTCTTGCTAAATGCGCCTTTTCACCCCAATCTCTGGTCTTCCTCCTCCTCTTCCTCCTCCTGTCTCGGTGTCATGGGACGGCAGCCTGACAGACAGACGGGCAGATGGAAGTGACACCAGCGACATCAGCGAGATTCAGCAAAACAATGTAGACGGAAATCAGCGGAGACAATGACAGCGGGGTCGGGAGACACTTGAGGAAAAGACTCGGGAGGAGAGTGAGAGAGTGGAGGAAGAGAGCTGCAGTTTAGTAAAGCTCCATCTGAGAGGGAGAGATGTCGCCTCCAGATAAGGCAAACAGACTTACAAGCCCAATATAGACCAGAGTCGGAGGCTTCGGCTGTTTATTTCCTTCCAGCCCAATTTTCAGATATGTCCGTGTTTTTCAGTGTTTCCTGTAGAGTTTTATTGTTGATGGAGGAGGTCAGGGTAGTTTGTATCTGAGACTCAAGTTTCATACATCCAGGATTTTGTTCTTTATCATGTTGCATGATCGTTTGTGCTACTATGTTAGTACTTTCTGTCAAGTGACTCTGCATATTTTGCATTTCCCTAGCTGTGGAGGACATTTTCCTGCTGTTCTCTTATAGCTGGGATCATACAAAGCAGAGCCCTATTTGGCACGTATCCCAGCGCAACATCAAATTTGTTTATCAAATCTGTTATTGTGGAAGGGAAAGAATGAGGTTGCCTCCAGGATCACACCAGGAAAAGGCAGTCAGGCACCGGCAGTCATCCTGTAATCTCTGACTGCTCCACTCCACAGCACAATGAAACATCCCGGCCGCTGATTGTCACTCGGACACCTGACCTCTGCCTCTTCCTTTTAAAAGCAATGACCTTTCAGCGATGCACTGATGTCTTTTAATTTTAGACTCTTGCTTGGACCTGCTACCTTGTTATTAATCTCTTTGTGTCCACATCAAGTCATAAGCAAAATTGCAAGTCTTTCAGGTCTTTGAATGATGACCATTAAAGGAGTATGTTTGGCTTTTGACACCATTAGATATGGAGCAATTAGTTAATGAGTTGATTAGTTGTCATTTATTAAGTTAAATGCAAACTGCTTTGATAATTGATTAATCGCTTTGAGTAATTTTTAAGAAAAAGTGTCGAAATTCTCTGATTTCAGCTTCTCAGATGTGAATATTCTTTGGTTTCTCTAGTCCTCTAAGACAGTGAACTGAATATCTTTGGGTTTTGAAACAAAACAAGACATTTGAGACATTTGTCGCTTTGGGCTTTTGGGAAACAGTGATCAACATTTTTGACCAATATCTGACATTTATGGACAAACAACTAAACAATGAGAAAATGATTGATGGATTGATGAAAAATTAAAATACTTGTCATATGCAGCCCACACTTGTATGCAACATGTGCATTGAAGGAGTAACAGGTCATTGCAATCTTTCCTCCTTTCCACACTGACTGTGAAAACATCCCTTTTGTGTCATGACTACAGTGTAAGAAAAGGGGAATAGACCTGACTTCTTTCAAAGCTCTTCTAAAAGGTATTTTGTTTACGTAGCTAAGGCTGAGTCCTTGAGTATGACTGGAGTGTAAAACTGAAACAAACAGAAACAAGCCTCTGTGCTGCCAATAGCACACACCTTTCATACAGCCTCACAAGGCCTGAGGTTATTTTTATGTTTACCCGTGTCTTCAGTTTAAGAATCTCTTCAGGCCATTTTGATTAATCTCTTCAGCTGACTCTTAACGTCAGAAACCTTTTACTTCTCAACGAGTCGAGGTTGTCCAGGTTCAAGTTTGGGGTCAGTGTCTGCTCCTTCAGAAGCCGTGGTGTTGTGAATGCTGGATGTGCCATCCCTGCCAGCGCTGTATTGTGTTGTACTACAGTGTCATGCTCTTCTCTGCTCCTGTCTGCCATCTGCCAGTCATATGTACCACCATCTGTTCTTCATACCAGCCCATAATGTAGCTTGATCTTTGGCATCGTTTGCTTAATTTAAACACTAACTGCTGCTGATGTTTTATGTCTGGGGCATTTGATTTTTGTCTTTCAGGATTTTTAAAAAACTGTTTTAAAACCACATTGAGCTGCCTTGACACCATGTCAGCAGTTAATATGTTTATATTTTTATAATTTACATAGTTTTTTTTTTTCAGAAGCCTTTGCATGTACATCTTCTCATATGACTTTTGCTTGCTTTTTCACATCCCTTCAGTCTCCGATATATTTGGACTTCTTTCTGTTTTGGCAATGACGGAGACAAAAACATATGGCGGCTCAGTCTCTCTTCAACGCTGATCCTTTTGTGACAAGCACTTCACGCTGATCTCAGGTCTGCTCGTACTGCTATGACATGCCACCAAGCATCAGCGGCACCTCCTCCACACGGAGTACACTCATTCCTCTGGAAGCTGCAGTTCCTTGGCTAACTCTGTCATTACTACCATCTAACCAGTGTAATTACCAGCCTCGGTGTGTGTTTGTGGTGCTCGGGCCAGGCCTGCATCATGCAGAGCAAGTTGAAGTGGGTGTGGAGGGAGAGAGGGAAGTAGCATGAATGGGGAGAGTCAAAACAAGGGAGGTACATGCCAAATCTGACTAATTACTATATGTGAGTAATTAAAAGGCATTAAATGTCTGCACTTTCTCCTCTGAAACCTTGGCCAAAGCTGCATATGTGATTCATTTTTTTACCATGTTTGATGGAAATTAATTCTTTCTACGTGTTTCTTTACTTTTTTTTTGTAGTTGCTAATCATATTTTAAAGCTTGATTAATACACTCAGTGCTGTCGTCCCCCTTTTGTCTCACCAACGGCTGAAACTTTTCAGTTAACACCTTAATATGTAATTTCCACATTTTATTCCCTCCTCCATATAGCATAAATGCAGCTGTAGCTCGGTACTTTCTGCTGATATTTTGATATTTTCCCATTTCACTGGAGTCATAAATTCTTTTAAAAAATGTTTAAAAATGGAACATAATTTTTCAAATTTTATTGCTGTTACTAAACATTCGTTCCCTTCCTGTGAGGATGTTTAAAGGTGGCGATACAATGATTGCACTTCAAGTTTCTGATATATATTTGGGGTTGGGTTGTTGTGGGGTTTCCTTGACTGATGAAGACCATGAGATGTAGTTAGAAGCTCAGACCAAGCTTGGACCTTGAGTTAAGAACATTTTGTGACACATACACTGATCCAAAAGTCAAGAATGAACTTCCTCAAAAAGCTCAAATGAACTTTGTTGAGGTTGGATGATAAATTGAAGATACATTAAGCACATCTTGGCAGGTTTGCGATCAAAGTAAATCCCTCCTGTCCCTGTTTTTACACCCTTTCATCGTGATTTATAGGCATTTAACTCTGATATTTATAACAGATGCCTGAAGGCAATGTAGTGTATTTAATTTACTCGGTCACAAGTTATGCACAACACAACCGGCCTTCTCAGTTTGGTGTATGAAAGGCAGATTGTACAAAGTAAACTGGGTAAAAATATAAACTTGCGAGATGGGATAATCTTATGTTTTACTCAGAAACACAGATGAACCCAAACACAGGACACAAAGAGTCGGTTTGTGAGAATGAAGTGGACTTTGCAAGGATTGCAAGAGTAGAATGGAGGTTATTGGAGGAGGGGGGAGGAAGGGGACTCAAAGTCCAGCCTGGCTGTCAGTCCTGGTGTGGAGAGGCAAACTAGCCGACGAGGAAGGAGACAAGGAAATGACAAGTGGTAGGTGATCCTAGGGCACAGGAGACAAGGCTTAGTATGAGCACAAGAAACAACGAGGAAATACCAAGATTTGTAGCTGCTGCAGAGGTTGTAACAACAACCTGCCGATGAGTGACTGAAGAGTTGAAGAATTTATACTGCAGGGGGATGAGCCGAGGAGAGGCAGGTGAGCAGACTGGGAGTGGTGATGACCTGATGAGCTACAGGTGGGGTGAGCAGCAGAGCAGAGCAGGGGCAGAAGGGCACACCAACACACATAGACACACACTGCAAACAGAGTTAGAGAGACAGACAGAAGGAGCACACAGGCAAACGGCAGTAAGCCGAGATGGTAGGACCATAGCAGATAAATGTGTTACCATGCCAGACACCTATCTGAATGTAGCCGTCAGGATCAAACGGACTTTGATTGGTTTTAGGCAAGTTTGGCCAGTCAGTCAATCACTTTGGTCCACACTGAAATATCTCAACATCTATTAGATTGCCACAAAGACAAAACATTCATAGTCCTCAGAGGATCCCTCCAATTTTTTCTCTAGCTCCATCAGGACATTGAACCTTTCACTTATCCAGTATAATGTCTGAACATCTGCTGGATGGGTTGGTTTGAAGCCCTATTCAGGCAATCATGGTTCCCACAGGATGAATCTTAATAACTTTGGTGATACTAACCATCCATCATCAGGTCAAAATTTGAATTTGTTTTTAACTTTGGTTCATGACCAAAATACCTGGAAAACTCAAAGCACAGCTATGCCGCCACACACCTTGGTAGTAGACTTTTAATCTTCACCCTCCCACAGGTCAACTGCCACACAGGCAAAAGTCTAGGTAGTCCAGATTAACTGTCTGAATCTCTCTCTTTGGCCGTCTTTTAAACTTGGTTCTGTATGTTTCTCGCCGATGGGCTGTGGGCTGCCGACACTGACAAAGATCAGACCTCGCTCGCTCTCCATCGTCTCTCTCATCAGGCACCTCAGACGCATAATAAAGCCATTCTGCTGTTCCTGCAGCTGGGGCCGGATAATCTGGGATTGGGTCTGATAGTGGATCACAGGACAGCGGTCTGGATGAGGAGAGACTCTGTCAGAAGGCATGATCAGAGCGAGAGCCTTTTTCCCGGAAGTGTCTGTGGTTCTCCTGAAACAAAGACATGATACATTTGCGCGGGTTGTGTGACTATAGAGGTATTTTGTTTGCCGTGAATGAGTTCTGTTGATGGTGCTCGTGTGCGTGTACAAGTGAATGAGTAATGCAGTCTGGGGGGCCAAAAATGAATTCAGCAAGCACTCATAGGAGGCGTTGTGTATCATAAAACACACACAAACCACTCTGAGCTGCCTTGACACAATGAAAAGCCCAACATTATGCAAATTGGACTTCATAACGAGATAGTCACCCCAGGAGTCGACAGAAACTGAGGCAGCTGGAGAGAGACGAGCATAGATTTGTTCTCACGACAAAATTGTCCCTCACGTACGCTTTCTTCAGGCTGCTAAACTTACTGGAAAGAGTCACATGTTTATCTACTATTTTCAAGTGTAGCCCCTGATTTTCAGACCCAGTGTTTCATGTGTAACAGCCGTTTGGTTGAGTTACATGTTGTGGTGCAGAGAAACAGAAATGAGAAACAGAAATGTATTCAGGGAACAATGGACTGGCGTGATGCAGAACTGTGAAGAGGGAAGAGGTGAAATTTCACAAGACCGAAACCTAACAATTGCACAATTTAAAATGGTAGATATGAATATGATGTGCGTTTGCTGTCTGAGCAGATTTAGTGTCCATATTGGAATGACTTTTGTGGTTTTAGGAGAGACTTACGTAGATAAAGGAGCTTAATTCAGAAATGGAGAGTGAGATAAATTCGAGAATGGAAAAGGAAATTCAGGAGAAAGGAAGAGTGACACTGGAAACGAGCAGAGATGGATGGATCAGGCACATTTACGTTTTAGACATTTTGCTGAAGCTCAGAATATATAAAAACATTCAGACTGATATTTTCATGTTTTTCATAATGCAAGTTGAGCTGTGTATCTGCAGGTCTTGAAAGCCATTGAATTTTCCCCAAAAGAGACATTAAAAAGTCTTAAATCTTTTCTTTTGGCAGTCATGTTGGTTATCTTTTTTTTTTTGGGAGACATCATACACCTTTAGACTAAAAGTAGTGTTGTGTTGGTGGTGTCAGCACCGTCAGACCAGTACCAAACACTGTGACTGGCTACAGTTGCACAAGCAGTTATTGTCATTATGTGCAAATGTGTTTCTTTTTTAGTAAAAATTTGAATGAATTTATCTTATTCTTAATTCATCCATCAGTTTTTTTGACCCACTTGTCTGTGTCTGGGTCATTAGATATTATAATTATACTGTTTGCTAGTAATAAAGAAAAGTGATAATATAATAATAAATAACCGAAGGCCATCTTTACCTTACTGGTTTCCATCACTTCTGCTAGTGTGACTATGAAACAGATACTAAATTGCACTCTGTGTGGTATTAAAAAGGTCTTGGATTTAACTTGGTGAACTCTGAGACACATCCAGCTCCACTGCCAGCATATTGTGATGGCTTGCTGTGTTCGTAATGGTCATCCAGCGGAGTCATAACCACATTGTAATATTCTCAAATGCAAAGTCCCAGCTGGTCACTCCGAACAACACAGCGTTCACAGAAATATGACTCTGATGATGAGGAGGGAAGTTAAGCTTTGTAGATCACCAAACATGAAGTAAACATTAGAATAGAGTATGAGAGTTAAAACCGTAACTGTAACTAAGGCCTGTAAGAAGAAATGATTAAATTAAACTCCAGGACGGGTTTGAAATGCTTCTGAGAAGTCTAAACTGAGTCTCTACCAGGCTGGTGAATTTTTAAGACTTGATGCAATGTGACTGTCATATTAAAGCACACCGCTCTGGTTCACTGAGCAACGCACCGCTCTCCTCTTTGCTCTTTCCTGACTCTGTCCAATCACTCTATTTCTGGATTTACCTCCTCTCACCCCTCCAGCTGCTGGGTCACTTTGTGCCCTTGTCCTTTTCCATCTCTCCTGAAGTGCCTGTTCATCTCCCCACCTCAGAGTTGTAGCTGTTTGTTGTTCACTCTGTATAAAAAGTAACATAGCTTCTCTTTGTCAGAGCCTTCGTGATGGCAAAATCTGACACACGAGGAGTGATCGAGCGGAAGTGTTTAAATTGTCTGTGTACTCTTTCTGTTTGGATCTGTATTATGTTCTAGCCTGATGATGTTAGCTGAAGTGTTTCAGCAGTTTTAATCTGCAGCAGAGCGTCCACAGCCTTCATGTCCTGTGGGTATATGAGTATTTGTGTGTGCACGCACACACACTTGAGTGCGCACAGCCTGTGATAATAATATCCCTTGTCAGCCTCTTGAAGATTAGCCTCGACGGGAGAAATCCTCTGTCATATCCCCTCACCTTATTTTCTCTCTCTCTCTCTCTCTCTCTCTCTCTCTCTCTCTCTCTCATGAATCTTGTGTTGTTATACAGTTGAGTGACTCTCTCTCTTTCCTGAATTCAGAGCTCAGTTTTTCTTCACGCCCGTGGAGAAAATTTGGGTCACACAAGCTCCGTGATTTAAAAAACGTATTTAGAATCTAATCTGGTTTGATTTTTAGAATTTATTTTGTGCTGATGATCTGAAGCTGATTTATTGAAATAATGTTCTTTTTTTGTATTTCTTTTCCTCTTTTCTCAGACTTAAAGTAGACCAAGAAGAAGAGGAGCATTGCTGACTCGAAGTGGTCCTCAATGGACCAGTGACGTCCTTCCCACCCTGCTAGTTAAAAGCAATGTTTTTGGGAGCTGGAGGCCGTACCACTGTCAGCCGAGTGTGTGTGGGGCCCCTCCTCTCCCTCTTTCCCAGCACCCCTCCTGACATGGGATGCCAACCCTCTGCCTCCCTGCCCTGAGCTCTCCTGGGGTGCCATGAACAGCTACAGAGACAGAGGGGTCACTTGCACCTCCTCGGACCTCCTGGATGGAGGTGGAGGAGGGTTGTCCCAGCACACCCCGTTTCGCCACACCCCCAATGGTCACCCGGCTCTCAGCCCCACGGACCCGGCCATCCAACCACGCGTCTCCGTGCCCAAAATGGGCGTCCGGGCGCGGATCGCAGAGTGGCCACCACGCCGTGCCCAGTCCAGGGAGTCACTGCTCGAAAATGGACAAATTGGCAGCAATCGCCATGGAGATGACTGCTCCACTTCAGTTTCCTCGTCAGTTTTATCATCCGACATCCGGTTGGTGCGGGGAGGAGTGGCTAGGTTGCCACGACGGCGGTCGAAGGATGTAGAGTTCAGAGGAGGAGGGTTTGGCGGTGAGAGAGGTTCACCTTTGAGCCTTAGAGTGTTCCCTCCTTTGAGACAGCGCTCAAACAGCGAGGTGACGCTGAGCGAACAGGACGAAAATGAGGTGAGTCTTCAGCCACTTCCACACCCGAAGAGTGGTTCAAAGAAAGAATATGTTCGGTTCTGCAGGTTTTTGTGTTTCACTGACTTTTTACAAATATATAGCAGGATTAATCAGTGCTACTTTGACTTATATATGGAAATAAAATCTTAACAACAGGTCATGCTGTACTTTACTTGATGTAAAGTATAAATGTATTTTCTCTGGTCTCTCAAAGAGCTTACCAGGAAACACTCTAGAGTTATGGGCATTAATAGTGGAGCCTCATGTTGTGTACAGTGACAAACAAGAGGATACTAACTGTGACCAACACTTTTACTTTCTGATGTATCAGAGAAAATCCCCGTACTGATGTAGCGTGTCCGTGGTGTCCATTTGTGTCACCATGGTTACCAAATAACATTGCATATATGTATTTACACATTGCTCATACAGATCACTTCCTCAACAGTTCACAGCACAGTTAACAGAAGTTTGACTTTTGAATTCACTAATGTTTAAAATCCTGTTGTTGGTCTGCTTTGTTTGCAAACAAACAAACTTGATTAAGTTGAAGGGCAAACATGGCAGTGTTAGTTTGAAATTAAACAAACGGGCTAGGTGTAAAGCACCACAACTTTGTTTTTCCCAGTATTTATATCTAAATTAGAGTTACTTTGTATCCACTGATATCATCACAAAGTTAGAAATCCCTCTTTTCTGCTCCAAGGTGGAGGTCCGTGGAGGTGGCGGGATGGGGAACCTGTTCAGAGAATACGGCAGCACCTCCTCCATTGACATCCAGGGAATTCCTGAGCAGAGCTTCTTTGACATGCTCAACCAGTTTCACCAGGAGAGGCCTGACCAGCGCAGCTCAGCACCCATACGCCTCGGGGAGCTGCTGCGCGCTCCAGATTCACCACCAAGCGCACCCCTCCCCTCTGCTCCCTCACCTGGTCCCACAGGTGGGGACGATAAAGGGACAGGAAGAAAGGACGGAGCTGAGAGGGTGAGGAAGAAAAGTGGAGGGACGGAGTCATCGTTGGGCACCTCCTCTCTGTTCAGGAAACTTAGGAGCTCTAGTCGCAACGAGCTGGATGGAGGAAAAGGAGAGACCAATGAGGATGGGGGAGGAAGGGGGTCAGACGCTTCCTACAAACCATGGGTGTGCCCCAAAAGTTTTGTCCACTTTGATTCTCAGAGCATCCTGTTTGACCTCCACGAGGCGGCAGCTCAACGGGGCTACGCTGCCCAGAGGAGGAATACCGCCACGGGGGCATCAGCTGCGTCAGTGTCCCTGTCTGTCTCCCGGTCCTCGGCTCAAAGTGTGAACGACCCAGTTTACTCCAGCATAGAGGATCTGACCTTGAGCCTCGACCCTGGCTCCACAACACCCTCCCTAGGCATGGACCCCCTGGACGGGCCTCCTGGAGCCCACGGCTCGAGCCCATTGCTCCTCTGCTGCCCCCACTTCCTCAATGAGACTGGGGGCCACGGGGAGCGCAACATCAGCTTCCTCAGCTCATCAGCAGAGCGAGGAGGAGATGGAGGAGGAGGAGAGGGAGTGAGGGGTTGGCTGAGGAGGAGTAACGCCAGTGTCTCAGTACTGGAGGTGCCTATTGAACAGCAGGTTACGAGACTGGAGAGACTGAAACAGTTCAGCATAGAGCACGTAGACCTGGGAGCCAGGTACTACAGAGACTACTTCCATGGGAAAGGTAACATGAGAATCAAACCTATTGTATTATATTACATATTAGATTATATTATATTACTGCTTAAACATTTTTTATTTAAGTTATAACTGATAAAAATGTGCAAAGGTCAGTCAGATCAACATTCCACATGCTAACATGAATAAATGTTAAAAATTATCTTGGGATGCAGCTTGTGCTACAACATACAGGTGATTGATTGATTAATCAATCAGTCAGAAAATTATACATTAGATTCTAGTTTTTACATTACGATAAACTCTTTGGGTTGTGGGTGGTGTGTTAGACTAATCCAGCGATCTGAAAAGGATTCTGGGACATGCGCGGCATGATGGGCATTTTTCACATTTCTCTGCAATTTTGTCAACACAATTATTCAAAAATGATCCACAGGTTAATTGATAATGAAAATATTCACATGTAACTGTGTGTGGGATCCTTGCTGTTATTTGTCCGTGTGAATTAGACGATGAGATGCCGTCACCCACATCTCGTCCTGCGGCTGTTAATATCCAGCTGGGCCACAGCACAGCGCAGTGGGCCAAGCTGGCAACACTCCCAGCGGTTTTATTACACATGTACCTGCCACTGGACTGTTGGCAAACTCTGAGCTGATGATACGCCACTTGACTTTCTGCATGATCACAAGTACCACTTAACATCGACAGTCAGGGCAGCTCTTGTTTACATCTGGTTTTCAGTGTCAGAAGTAACACCTAACTTCAGAGAGGAATGTTGTGTGTGTGAGTGAGTGATGTGCGCCTGTCCATTTGTGTGCGTGTGTGTACATGTGTGCATTTCTTGTCAACATCACCTCTTCAGACACTGGATGAAACTTCCCCTTGGCAAGCATCATCTGGCTGCACCCTAATTAGTGACAGATGCTGTTAGTAGCACATGTGTGCAAGCAAGCGTGTGTGTGTGTGTGTATGTGTGAGAGAGAGAGAGAGGCCTGCAGCCACACAGATAAAGGTTATCATTCCAAAAATATGTTCATCTGCTGACTCGTTTCCAGCTTAGCTGTCCCCCAGAACACATCTGTGCCCCGTGTGCACGTCAGAAAACCTCTTCAAAAAGCTGACATTTTCACAGAACATGGTGTGGTAGCTAAGCGGGCCTGAGTCTCCCAGTGTGTACGTCGTCCTGCTTTACTCCTGTCAGATGGATAGTGGGGGGTAGAGGAGAAAGACTCATCAGGCTAGATTCATCCCCGTGTGTCAGGAGAATTTGTCTTTTCGACTCTCGTGCCGCCCGTGGCGTTGGCATTACCACGGCTCAGCTTAGGAGCTTCAGACGAGGACATGCGAGAGGCTCGAGAAGTGTGTAGATAACTTAATCTTGGCCTCTTAATGGAGGAGTATGTTGTGTTACAAGCCGCCATTAACTGCCAGCTTTTGACACCACATTTGAGTTACTTCCTGGATTTACGAGATTGAGGACGTAGTTCTTCATTTTAAGTCTCATTTTTATTCGAATTGTAATTTTATTAATCCCCTGTGAAGCTCTCACACACACACACCATCGGAAACATTTTCAGCATCTCATCCTCCACACAGATATTCATGTCTTTAATTCTCACCTTCCTTTAGTAGCTATTATCATTTTTTCTGGCTTGTGTCAGCTAAATTGATTTTGTAATTATGTGAGTATTGATTTTGAGATAACGTGTCATTGTCTGAGTCCTGTCCTTGACTTAATGCCCCTCCTCTGTCAGTCCTGCTTACTGCACATCCACTACCTGGTATCTTTTTCTCCAGCCCTGCTCTGTGAAACTCGATATCTGTGCCATCTTTATCTCTTAAAGGTTATCTGTATGTTTTTTTCCTTTATTAATGTTGATATCAAACATGCCTGGCTAGACTTGTTTCTTTATCTTTACTGAGAGATTTACTGATTTAAATCATAACATCAACATTTCAGGGCTGCAATTAATGCAGGATTAATTGTTTGCTCTATATGATAACCAGCATTCTAAAGCCTGAAAATAACTTTATTAATAAAGGTTATTATCATTTATGATACAGAAAACCAGCAACATTTCACATTTGGGGAGCTGGAACCAGTAAACGTTTGGCCTCAACTGAGTTTGACACGGCTGCAGCTACTGCTTATTTTCATTTTAATGTTTATCAAGGTCTAATAAAAATCCTCTCAATTTGCAAAAGCCCAAGTTGACATGTTTAAAAATGTTTAAAAGTCCCAAACTCCTATTTACCTTATCCTAGGATAGTGTCCAAACCAGCAAATACTCCATTTTAGAAGTTAAAACTAGTGAATTTAGGTGATTTTTTTTTTTTTTAAGAATTGCTGCCATTCAGTTTCCTGTTGATCAACCAATCGACATAACTTTCTTAAAAAAACAAACAAAATTCAGGTACTATATCAGCACATATATCAAATAGCTAAAACTTAAACATTTGTCTCTCCTCTCCATTTGTCCTTTACCAGAGCACTCAAACTACTTCGGGGCAGACGATAAGCTGGGCGCTGTGGCCGTCAGCATCCGCAGAGAGAAACTGGAAGACACCAAAGACCTGAAAGACCAGTACCAGTACCGCCTCATCGTCAGAACGAGCGAGGTACGTACACATCTGCCGTGTTTGTGTGATTGTTTGGGGATTTCTGAGTGATGAGTCAGTGATGAGTGTTCGTGCTTAAGTTAATTTCTTACATACTTTCATTTTACCCAGCCCTCCCACTGCATCCCTACCTGTGATTCTCCTCACCCTCACTGCCCTGATTTAATCACGCCCTCACCCCTTCACTCCCTCATCCCCTCTCTCCTCTGCGCCAGTGGAAAATTCCACCTGCCCGCTCTCAGTGCATAAAAGCCAAACCAAACACTGGCTGCTCTGCCCAAAAGTGTTTGGCCTCTTCTCAAAGGGAGCAAACCCAACCACTTTTCCACTTTGATGAATCAAACGCTAAACGTCTTAAATGATCGGTGGCCGATCATGGAGAATTGGTTCAGATTCTTCCTCAGATTTGTTCAAAGATTTGGTTCATGATCATTTCCCTCCAGAGCACCAAACTTCTTATTTCAGTCTATTCATCTGAGTTACTTCTCAGGCAAAAATGTCAATTATTCACTTGTTCCAATTGACTGATGAATGAACAAAACATTTTAATATTCAAGATTTGTGGTCTTTTATTGTCATATGCACAACAATTACAGAACACAGTCGTTGGTTTCTGAGATTCTTAAATCTTAGGCACCCTCCAACAATGCTAAAAATGTATAGAAAAATCACACAAGTAAATGAGAACATAGGACAGACAGACATGAAACACAGCAAAAGTCCAGATTATTAGAATAGAACATAGTATATACAGTGAAATATAGCACACAAAAATAAAATTTAGAATTATAAAATAGAATAGCAGTAAATATATACAAATAGACATATAATACTGGTTCAGGCAGGTGTGCACAACTTATAAATGCAAATATAGATGGTAGTAATAAATATATGAACATTTAAGTATAAATTATGCTCATCTCTGTGAAACTTTGATCAGCATCTTTTATACAAAATTACTTATTGATTAGTCGTGAACATAATAGTTAGCTGACAGCATTTTACAAACATGGTGTTTATTTTCACACGTCGTCTCTATGAATACTCAGTTTGACCTGCTTCATATTTTAGTAACATCTGTCTGTCATCATCAAGGTCACACAAACAGTAAAGTTTGCTTCTGTTCATTGTGTTTCCTCTGTGTGTCTGGTGCTGTGTTGTCTTTTGCTGGATTACATGGCTGCCTGGCCTCATCACCTTAGCTCTGGTATAACAATAGAGCTTCTCCGCCATCTAAGTACACAGAGCTCAGCTAACAGACACAGCCAGCACACCCAGGCCTACTGTTCCCACACACAAAGGGGAAAAAAAGAGAGATTGATTGCAGACTTTATTCTCTCCCACTCAAGCCGCAGCTGCTCTCAAATATCCATCCCCTAAGTCTGTCATTTAATTCTGTGTAGCAGTGCTGACACAGCAAGGTGGAGAGACTTCCCTCTTCTCCCTCCATCACACATTTCCACACATCACCTTCTCACATTCCTGCTCAGCACGTCACAGTCGCTCACGCCGGTCGAAGCGACAGCTCCGTAACTTCAGCTGTGTGTCAGTCAGGTTTCATTTTCGCTGCGGCACACCCGAGTCTCTGAGGTTCAACTGTCTCTCCGGCCCCTGCCAGCTCCAGAGTCTGCCATGCATTTTTAATGAAGCTGCATGTGTGTAGTTGTAAGTGTGTGTGAGTGCGGTGAGAAGGAACAGCCCACTCCTCCCAACTGTATCTGAGGTTATTATAGTCTCACTGTTTTGAAGCAGGTCAATTTCCCCTCACTGGGGTACAGCTCTCTGTGGCAGCACAACACTGAGCAGAATATTAATTCACAATACACCTTGACCTAAAATCCTCCACGTAGAGCACTTCCACTGTTTGTGTGTGCGCGCTTGTGTGCATGGCAGCAGGGAAGAATTATGAGTAGAGAGACCACCCGTCATCTGATGGGATCCCTTCAACCTCTCAGGCTACTTAATCAACCACCCCTCCTTTTCCAGACTGCACTGTAGCCAAGCCTGACCTCTGACCTCTGTCTTCATATTAATAGTATCACTGTGTATGTTTCTTTTATGTCTTTCCTGTTTTAGTGTTTTAACAAGTGGAAGAAAGAAAACAAAGGCCTTTATATGTTAGATACAAGAAAGGTTTTAATAAATAAAAATAAATTTACAAGTTTTCCTTTCCCCACATTTAGCTTGTGACGCTGCGAGGCTCCATATTGGAGGACACAGTGGCGTCCACAGGGAGGCACGGCACGGTGCGGGGTCTGCCGCTCAAGGAGGTCCTGGAGCAGGTCGTCCCCGAGCTCAACATCTCCTGTTTGAGGCTTGCCCTCAGCTCACCCAAAGTCCCTGAACAGCTCCTCAAATTGGACGAACAAGGGGTGAGCTTTGTGTCTGTCTGGATTTATATTTTATTTGTGTTTAATAAAAGTTAAAATTCATCAGACAGTAAAAGTCAGGCTGAATAAGATATGACATGCAGCCTCATATGGAATATTGTGTATTAAAGTGTCTGAAAGCTGCATAACTGATTTATCGCTGGTGCAAAGTACAACATTGGACGGAGGGCAGTGAAACTGAATGAAGCAGGGTGTGGTGTGTTTGAGCATGAGTGTGTAACCATAAAAGTTTAATGTTTAGTCATGTTATCTCACCTTTTTATTTAATGGAGGGTGAAGTGCAAGGCGGAGGTGTTCTGCTGTTTTTGTTTGTGGAGGTGGTTTGTACAGCAATAAAGTTGTGCTCAATGTGCATGATTACGTGCATCTAGATTATTTGGGAATATTATTCTTATCTGTAACATGTTTAGTTGCATTAGAAGCATAAGCATCAGACCAAAGTGTTTTTAGCTGTTTGTGTAACATTAATGTTATCTCTCCACCGCCTCGTAGTTAAGTCAGAAGCACAAGGTGGGTGTTCTGCTGTGCCGCGCAGGCCAGAGCACAGAGGAGGAGATGTACAACAACGAGGAGGCGTCACCCGCCTTCTCTGCCTTCCTGGAGCTGCTGGGGGAGCAGGTGCTTCTCAAAGGATTCGCCAAATATGCTGCACAGCTCGACACAAAGAGTAAGTCTTCACTGAGAGAGAGCCCCTTTCAGATGTGCACTACGTTCCATAAATGTTCTGGCTGCTCTACATAACCATGAGTCACTTTTACATGAAAGTCAAGATGGTAGTAAGATTTTTCTCTCAGTGCTTTAAACAAAACCACATGTCCAGAAATGAAATACCTGCCCCTGAGTTGAACCACAGATTGTATACAGTCAATGGGTTAAACACACTTCTGTTTCAGTGTCATAGATATATTCTTAACAATCATCTCCTGCACTCAGAGAAAATAAAATTTGTCATGTAAATCATGAAACAGAGAGAATGAGTCTGTTTTATCTGTTTCTTCATGCAGGCAGCTTTGTGCTTTAGATAAATCATGTGAAGAAATAGGAGTTAAAGGAGATAAAATGTCTTATCGTATATTGCTTGTACACAGTTAACAATTCTAAAAATAGGTGGAAGGATTATCTATCAATTAGGAAATTGATTTATTAGGATTCACCAGAGAGAAACAAGGTGAGTATCCCTCACACCCAGTGGTCATTAGTTAAGTCCTCAACAGCAGAATAAATTTGAAAATCCTTCACTGACGCAGCCGGTGAGGGAACAGAAACTCTCCTCCTCACAGTTTCCACTCCTCAGTAAGCATCGAGTCTCTTTCCTTAATGGCCCCTTAATGCATAAAACCACAAGGAACACTGATGTAAAAGACACCTACAGTATGTCTGAATCACAAAAATATATTACTTCAGCAGACGAATGAAGACAGAAATATGTTCTTATGTCTGAAAAGTGCAAAGTAATAGCCCAGCTCAGTGTAATAACCCCAGCTGTGAGCTTTCGTGATCCCTGTGCTGACTCTTGATTCAACTTCTAACGTGAAATTAAATTATCTTTCTCCAGCGGACTCCACGGGCACCCACTCCCTGTACACCAGCTACCAGGGTTACGAAGTCATGTTCCACGTGTCCACCATGCTGCCGTACATGCCTAACAACCCACAGCAGGTAAGACCTACATCCTTCACCAACGCCTGTATCTGAGCTGAGAAATACTTCCACCACTGTCCTTTCTTGTCACCCTTCCAAAGTCTGCCTGTGGTTGTCAAAGCCTCTGCTTTTTGCTGCGGGTCGTAAACCGCAGCAAGAATTCATCAAGTGGAAACTCGTGACTCGTGTCACCCTCTTCATTTAGAGTCACTTTCCTCTTTAATTCAGCGTCTCATGTTTTATAGTCTTTGTTCTCTGTGTCTGCTCTCTCTCTCACTGGCTTTTTCTTTTGCTCTCTCATTCTTTAACTGGATCAGAGCTGGGTGGGGTTTAGTAGTGAGTAGTTTCTTTATTTTCACCCTCTTTTTTTCTTTAAATAAAGCTTCCTGCCTACACATTCTCCTGGGTGCTGTGTGTTTGCAGTGTGGGCTCCGTGCGAATGACCTGTGTGTACAATAACGTTTCATGTGTGTGTATTTTTAATAGTTTGCATAAGGGTTTGCGTGAGAGGCTCATGCGAGTGAACACTTGTGCTCAGACAGGCCCTGTGGGTACTCGGGATTAGTGTACACACTTTGTGATGTGTCATCACTGCAAAACAGTGCAGGCTGTGGAGAAGCCATTAAAAGTATCATAAATTAATGTTCGGATTGGAGCTTTACTTTTATTACAACACCCACAGCAATCAGTTGTTTGTTTTTGTAAACAAGCTTCTTTGACACTTACATCATCCTGTTAAATGTCATGTAAACTGTAAACAAGAAATGTGAGATTTACATATTTTTTTAACTGAGAAAGTGTGTTTAAAGACATTATGTTAGCATCCACTCTTATATCATAAAGAGTCATTTTATAAATGGCACAATAACTCCATCCAGAGGTTTAGAGACTGCAACAGCAGGAAGGTTTACTGGCTCAGATGAACCTCTAGGTGGCAGCATCTGATATTAAAAATGAACCTGCAGTGGATGAACAGGAGGAATAAAGAAGAGAAACAAAATGTGTGGTACCCATCTAGGCCTGCACAATCATCTTGTATGAATATTGTGCATATTATCAGTATTTAGTTGTAATTAGAGGGGTCTTAAAATAGATAATACAACCCAGAATAAATTAAAATAAAAAAAACATATTTTCCAAATGATCATTTTAATAGTTATAATTGATGTTTCTAATCACTACATCAAAAACAATAATCCAAATTTTCAAAACTGCAGTCTTGGTTCGAGTGAAGGATGGTCCTGTGGCTGGAGAATGTGTGTATCTGTGGCCAAACAGTGGGCTGGATTACATAATTGGTACTTTCACACTTCGCTTTGCAGATGAAGAGAGGATTGGCAAGCACGGCACCGCAGACACAGCCTGGACTCTGTGCCACGTCTCCTACACAAACACAGATAGACGGACAAACCGGCGCACAGACACAAATAGCCCACACAGAATCCGAAAAACAAATTACATAAAGAGCTGTTGTTTGGTGTCTCGTAGTGAGCGTCTCTATCTCTCATTTCCCTTGTCAGACTTTCTCCATTGTCTCTTGTGTCGATGCCAGTTATGTTAGCTCATTTTTGCTAATTTGTCATTTTTATCTCTCTTCTCTTCCTCAGCTCCTGAGAAAGAGGCACATAGGGAACGACATCGTCACCATAATCTTTCAGGAGCCAGGAGCGTTGCCTTTCACTCCCCAGAATATTCGCTCACACTTCCAGCACGTCTTTGTTATTGTTCGTGTGCACAACCCTTGCTCTGAAAGCACCTGTTACAGGTAAATGTGTAGAACAGAACAAGCACATGTTCCTGTTCACACAAACATTATAAAAATTATAGTTCCAAACCTTCAAATTCTGCCTGTCGCGCCTTTTCTTACAGTGTTGCTGTGACGAGAATGAAGGACGTGCCTCCCTTTGGCCCTCCCATCCCCAGCGGTGTCACCTTCCGTGATCCAGAAACCTTTCGCAACTTCCTTTTAGCCAAAGTCATAAATGCAGAAAACGCAGCACATAAGTCTGAGAAGTTCCACACCATGGCGACACGAACGCGGCAGGAGTACCTGCGCGACCTGGCTGAGAACTACGTCAGCAGCACGCCACTGGACTCGGCCGGCAAACTCAACAACCTCATCTCCCTCGCCTCCAAAAAACGTGAGCGCTCCAAGGCCAGAGAGGGGGCGGAGCTAGGAGCAACAGGGGCTGTCGCTTGGAGGGTCCTGGCCCAAGACTTTAGTGGAGGTGGCACAGAGCTCCCCTGTGCCTTGGGTTTGTCGGCTGAATACATCCTCCTGATAGACTGCTCCACCAAAGAGGTGGTGTTTAACTGTTTCTGTGCGGATGTGATCGGCTGGATGCCAGAGCGACTGGCGCTGAAGATCTTCTATGGCAGAGGAGATCACATCGCTGTGCGGGTACCAGAGGGCTGCGCTCAGGACATCAGGGAGGTGGTGCAGAGGCTGAAGGTGAGAGCTTGTTCCAGGTTCAAGAGAGAGGGAGACTACTGGAGCAGAAAATGGCCTTCGAGGCACATAGCTTGTGTCTGTATTTAGGATCATAATGTGTAGTAGACTTGATGACTATAGCTTAAGGGTGCTCTGTGGGGTTTTCCTCTAAACAAAGTTGTAGTTATAGTGTTTGACACCAGAGCACATCCTAAATTTCTAACAAATTTGCTGAATGCATTTCCTTCCTCATAAAATACTAAGCCAATTGTGAAAAATGATATTTTATTCATATTCATTAATTTTATTCATATTTATTAATTTCTTTACCAGTGCTGTTTAATACAAGCATAAAATACCTTAAAATAAATCCTGCATTGTTTACATCCTTGTTTAGTAATACACCATATTCTTCTTCACTGACTTTGTTGGCTACCCTTAAATGAAGGAGACCATTATGCAAATTTAAGTCTCTGTGTTTTGTTAAAGTCTCTGTATGTAACTTTTGGACTATTGGACCTCTGTGCACGTTGGATAATGACTCCAAGTCCATATGTGACGAGTTGGGAGTTAAAACGTGTTGCTGGATTTTCCGGGAATAAAACATACCGAGTCCTTTACATAACAATCCGTCCACAGGCTGTTATAGGCAACTGAGAAAGTTATGTTATGTTATGTTATGTTACAATATGTCCACATATTTTAAAATGATTAAAAAGCGAATAATACATGTTAATTGCTACATACAGCCTTTCATATGTGATTTTGTTACATCTTGAAAATTGGTTGACTTATTTTAATTTCATGACCATATTACACCTATGCTAAGCAGGGGATTTCCACAGCGGGTGTTATTTTTGTCTGTTGAATGTTTTCCAAAGAGTCCTGGAAAACCTGGAAAATCTTTTTACACACAGGAAACAACAACAGCACAACTAATAGGAGAAACTGTGAAGATAATTATGAGAAGTCATAGGTGTTGTTTTTGTTTTTTTTTTGTGCGCTTGAACAGTGTTTTGAGAAGTGTCTGTGCCAACCCTTACACCAGACCTATTGGATTAATGTTCAAATCTAAACACAGATTTTATGTAGCATGATGAAAGCTCTCTTTCAGTGAAGTTGTGTAACTTCATGCTCTGGCTGATGAGCAGCATTTATTATTGTGATAATCCCTGTACAATTTGATGAATTAAACGCTGGGAGAAGGACATTGCCTGGATTACAGCCAGCTCTGTGTTAATCTCACAGGAAACAAAATGTTTAAAAACCAAAGGAATATTTTTAAAAAATACTAAATGCATCCACATTAGAGACTGATAATGTCTCCAGAATACTGGTCGAAGTAGTTTCAGGTGATGTCAGCATTATTGATGGATTTCTGTATTTAACAGCCTTCTTGCTCTTTTTGGCTGTTTTATGATGTTTGCTGTGTTTTGGAAGATATCTAATGCTGTAAAGCTAATCACATCATGTTCTTTCCTTGGCCAGTCGCTGACAGTGGGCTGTGAGACGGTGGATATGACTCTGAGAAGAAACGGACTGGGACAACTGGGCTTCCACGTTCGCCTGGACGGCACTGTGGCTGAGGTACCGTCAGATGACCATCTGCCACACCAGATCTCCGACTAAAATACTCGTCTGTGAAGATTCTTGGCTCCACATAAAGAGGCTTGTTTGAAGATTTTCTTTTGTGGGTTTTCTCACACAGGTGGAGGAGTACGGCTTCGCCTGGCAGGCAGGACTGAGACAGGGCAGCCGGTTAGTGGAAATCTGCAAGGTGGCCGCGGTGACGCTGACTCACGAGCAGATGATCGACCTGCTGAGGACGTCGGTCACAGTCAAAGTGGTCATCATTCCTCCTTACGAAGAGGGGGGACCTCGCAGGTATGTTGAGGTCCACATTGTTGTATTTCTTTGAAGCTAAACAAATGAGAGTGATTCAGTTTTAAACAGCTGTAGTGAACACAGATGTTGAGGCAGCAGGTGATGGCATTAGAGGCATTAGCAGGCAGTAGTGGAAGGACAAGAGCGAGCTGGAGTGAGTGTAGGACACTCTTCACTCAAACACACAAAAGCATGGGTGAGATAGTGGCTAGACTCCAATGTTCTGAGAGGATTTTGTGTGGGAGTGTGTGAAAAGAGGAAGCGAGCGAACGGAGAGAAAGAACGCCGTGTGGTTTGGAGAGGAGACAGCCGAAACGAGGTATGGAGACAAAAAAGAAAGACGCATTTGTTTTAACCTGAATTAACAAAATCTTCCGCTCTTTGTTTCTTCCTCCCTTCATATCGAGTCATCTCGCTCTGCGCACCACCGTCTCCTCCCACAATTGATTTCTTTTCCCCGCCATCATCCTTTCCCAAAGCTTCAAACCTCACACACACACTGCCTTGACAAAGAGGAGAATAACGAGGCCTTATGAGACACTGATATGGTGTTACAGGACGGTAACGGAGGTGAAGAAATAACCACAGCATGCATGTGTGTGTGTGTTTCTGACTGAAAACCTCCTAAATACAGTAATTGTGGCTGGCTGTGTGATCGCACAGTGGTTAGATTTCTTTAATGTTGGAGGCAGTTTAATTATACCAAGTTAAATCCCTTTGACACACACACACATACTCTCTCTCTCTCTCTCTCTCTCTCACAAGTAGCAGCTGATAATTAAGAGTCTTGTATTTCAGTCTCCCCCATTCTCTCGTTCTCTCCTTCTCTCTCCCTCTCTGACTCGTTTGTGTGCCAGGCAAGCAGATTGCATGAGATTAAGGCCTGGAATCTGCAGGAAGAGGTGGGGGGAGATCAGAAAAATAATAAATAAATAAATAAAAGAGTGGAAGTGATTAATTAAAAATGCATGCCCTGTGCGAATGAAAAAGGACGAAAAAGAGGGAGGAGAGAGCAAGAGAGAGACAGGCAGGGTTGAGTGTGTTGAGTTGAAGAGGCGCGCTCGTCGAGGAGGACGTGTTTCAACAGAGAGTGAGAGAAGTGGGTGGGAGAGAAAGAGAGAGGGAGAAAGCGAAAGAGAGAGTTTATTCCTTTTTGCCGTTCTGACTCCGCCGCGCACGGGCAAGATGGACGGAAACAGCGGAGGGAAGGTGTGAGGTTGTTGTGTGCTCTTGGGTGTGTGTGTGTGTGTTGGGGAGCTCCAGCCTCAGCCAGTGTGATGGAAGAAACACTGCACGTCAACACATGTAGGCTCTGCTCCCGTTAAGGTTTGTACTACTGTTACGTAACTGTGTGGATATTGATCAGGTTTGTTCCTGGATTGATCAGAACATCCTGACCACGTGCTGTGTTCTTGTTCACCGTGTGATATAGTGCTGTTTTTATACTTTTACAGGCATGTCTGTGTGATGTTGTTTTTGTGTTCTTGTAGCAGAGTAGATGGCTGTGGGGTAAATGCTAAAGAAACAGTTATCTATTTATCTCTGCTGGTATCTTTCAATTTGTGTAGTTTTGTCGGCATCTACGCAGAGTTTCAAGATATCTTCTACTGGAATGTATTAATTTATTCAGCTTTATTTGTTATGTTTAAGATATTTTCAGCAGCCATCTTTCCTGTTAGTGAGAATAATCCAAACTGCTACTGTGTAGTTTTTGATTTGATCTATCTCGAGGATATAGCTGATGCAGAAATTAGGCAACAGACAGATATATGCAGTAAGTTAACCATTAATGTTCATATTTATCATATTTATTAAACAGAAATGCTTATAAATCAGTGGTTTTAGCCTCTGAAAGATGAATATGTGCTTCCTTTCCTGACAGTAAATTAATATATTTTGGTTTTAAACAGTTGGTCAGACAAAACAATATTTTAAGAGGCATCTTGAAACAATGAATCAATGAAAAAACTGAATGTTGATTTATAATGGAAATAATCGTTACTTACAGCCTCAACTTGTGTGAACCGAACCACCTCTCTTGGTTTTAGTCTTTGCTCTGTTAGTTTCTCTTCAAGTTCTTTCTCCCTCCTCCCCTTTCTCACCTGAATTTCACTTTACCTTTTCACTCTGACACCCTTTCTCCCCCTGCCATCGTCACCTTAATCTCTCTTTCTCTTGGCTCTTGTCTTGAATACACCCTCTATGCATATTTGATGCCCCCTGCCCTCCCATAATGGGCTGAGTGAATGAAATAATGATGATGTGCACTGGATATCAGCGAAGAGGGTACTATGAGAACATGAAAACATTTAAGCTGAGTTACTGACCCAGAACTACAGATGACTACGTCCCTTTCTGTTTACGCCCTCTTTTTCTCCGTCTCTTCAGGGGCTGCACAGAGGAGTATGAGATGAAGACCATGGAGCAGAAGCCAGAACCTGAGCCTCTGGCAGCAGTCTATAGACCCTCCTCTCGCCCCATATGGCGATGGGACAGCCCTCCCATTCCTCAAGGGCTCCACAGTGCCAACAACCCGCAGCGCTGGGGCCCCATGGGTCCCCCACCTCCCCCACTGCCCCGCCCACACAAGGCCCTGATGCCTGTTCCCTACAGGGAGCCTCAGCACCTCAACTCTAAGAGGTGAGACTCTCATTAAATCACAGAGGAGACCCAGCTATGTTGTTATAACATCAATATTAGATATGATACAGTTTCTTTGTATTGATTCTACAGCTGATAATATTATTTTAATACTCTTTTTATTGGGATACAGTAAGGCAGCAGACAAATGTTATTATTGTCTTTAACATAAAATATAAGTGTATATATTTTTTGAACAATACAGTAGATGCATAAATGATGAAAAAGTGCATAATTTTCAAACATTTCAGTATGTAGAATTGAAGTCTTTTGTTGGTAGATGATGTCTCATTGATCACTGTTTGAGTTGAGTAAACAACTGACCAATAAGAGCCTGCGAGACTGGGGCGTCATCTTCCAACACAGCAAATGAATCATATTATATTATTATTATTAATCATATTAATCAATCATATTAAATCACATTTCTGTTGTGCAAAATGTTCGTAGAAATGCTCTTAGAAACCACAGGTTCTGTGTTTTATTGCATGTTGTTGTTTTTCTGTTTATTTATTGTTGTAATGATGATTTCTTACTGCTCTCTTGGCCAGGTCTCCTTTCTAGAAAGATAATTTAATCTAAGAGAGACTTTTACCTGGTAAAATAAAATGAGAATGAAATGAATGTTTATGGATACATCTCTCACTTACGTAGTTTGTTTTTGACAAAACAAAGAAAATCCCTCCTCCCAAACATGTTTGACGAAACTGCAGTTCAGTCTGATTATCAGGCTACTGTTGCTTTCACATTGAGACACTTATTCTTTCCTTCATAAAAGTATTATTAAAATATTCTGTGAATCCATCAACTGAAGGTATTTCTGGGTTCAGCTGCTTTGTAGAGATGACCTTCCTGCATCGACACTTGAATAATTACTCATTATCTTCAAGCAGACTTGTGTTCTTTTCATTACACTCTTTCTAAGCCTTCCAACCTGTCAATAATCTCTTAAAAAATTTATCTTAGAAAGTTAGAAACTGCATGTACAGTAGTTTATAAGTGTATGACCTCACAATATTTTTTTTGGATTGTCTGAAGGAATTAATATGCATGACTCTGTTAAAAGGGATATTTTTGTTTGTAACCACGCACATGTTACTTGGAGCTGGCGTCACCCTGCCCACTCCCAGAGATAATAAGCACAATCAAACCCTGGCATGTTCTAACTGAATCTCTTTCTCACGTCATTTAGGTAAATGGTTTCTTGTGTTCCTGCAGCAGCCTCGTGTCTCTGTGGTCTGTAGGTTTGTCTCCTGGTTAACCATCAGCCTCTTTGTGTTTTCTCCAGACCTGTGAGCTACCCAGAGAACCACTACAGTCCGTCTCCTGCAGGAGGCGACAGAGTGCTGCCCTACAGAAACCCCTCAGCCAGCTTCTCCTCGCCTTCCTCGGGCTTGGTCAGCCTCACCACGATGGGGCCACCGGGGATCACACCCGGCCCCTTTGTACGCTACAAACCCTCACCTGACAGGTTTGTGTGTTTGGTATTCTGTCCTTATTCCTTTGATCTTAATTAAACATGTCCGACTTTGCTCAGAACAACTGTTCAGTCTGCAGGAGTTGGATTATATCTGTTCATAAGAAGCTGAATAATGTGTGGTGTGTTCAGGTCCGCAGTTAGACATGTATGAGCACACTGTCTCCTTGAGGATCTGTTGTGTGGGTGGCTCTTCCTCACAGTGTGGAGGTTGATAGCATCTCGCCCAACCAGAAAAATGTGTTTTATTTAACCGCCACCACGATGCAAATCAGAAACTGAAATTCTCCTCTGCTCAGTCACATCGACACACTTTTAGCTCTTGCTTTGGAGTTTGATTTTGGGTATTTCTGTGTTTGAGTTTAATATTCTCTGTGTTGTTTGATATGTAACTGACAATGTCATGAATTTGTTTTGTATAATGAATTAAATATCTATTTGATGTAGATATGGAACAGCACAGCGCCCACTGCTGCACTACGAGCCCCACCTCAGTGTGGACATCACCTCCAGTGGAGAGTCCTCCTCAGGCTTCACCAGTCAGGAGAGTACCATGGAGCGCTGCAAAACAGGTACACCATCTTCAAACTGCAAGATCTTTTTACAATGAATGTGGTGTATTTTCTGCATTACTTTAAAGCTGCTATAATCAATATTTTTATATTAACAATCGATCACATTACTAATTGTATGTGAAAGGTTTTTTTTTTCTAGTGATGACCCCACTGATAAATGTCACTCTGCAGTCACCTTCAACTTTAGGAGTCTTTGTGGTTTTTAGCTCATTGTCTTGGTTTTCGACTGCAACATTATTCTTTCTTTATTCTCAGCAAAAAGCTCTGTACAACCACTGTACACCAAAACAGCAGAAAGACAGTTAGCAACCAGCTGGTGAACATAGTCCAGCATTTAACCACCTAAAGAGGCAGATATTCCCTTCAGGAGGTGGTGGAGACCAAAAAAAGAGCTTAAAGAAGAGTAAATTTTAGACTTTAGCAATATCTGTCTCTTGCTTTACACTTAATTCTTGCACATCCTTTACACAAGCTGCACAACTCTTTCATTTAATTTTAAAACAGATATATTGTATGTACTTTATAAAATATTATTTTATTTATTATATTCATATTTTCATATTGTTGATTTTCTGTTTTATTTAAGTTTTAATGACTGTTTCAGCTTTCCATTTTTATTCTCTTTCTGTTTATTTCTAATTATGAACCAAAACACCAGGACATATTCCTTGTATGTATAAACCTACTTGGCAATAAACACGACTCTGATCAGGTGGAACAAATGATAATGTTATTCTATAATCTTAGTGCCTGGCTAAGACTAAGACAACATCTTTCGACATCTTTCAGTTATCCTATCTATGACTGCACTACAACTTTACTATATAGTCAAATTTAATTTGGCACTATTTGTCCTATGTCCACATGAATAGGTTATACTGTCTATCCATGTGTAAATATACAGGCTCGTGCATCCTCTTATCAACTGTAAAAAAGTAATGATATTAAAGTATATTAAGTAATGAAATTTATTGCAAGTTGATTGGACTTGTCTTCAGCAACATTCATGGTTTCTGTATTGTTTCAAAGTGTGAGTGTTGCACAGTGGAGTGGAGATAACTGAGTGTGATTTTGTGCGTTGGTGGGTGGGTGGAGGTCAGTGTTTAAATGTGCTATAAGTATGTAATCCTCTTTGCCAACCATTGAGTGAGGTTCAGTGTAATTTGATTTAATCCTGTGAGTGTCTGTGTGTGTTTTCTGTCTAGAGCCCCTTTGGCATGTCCCAGCGTCGTCGTCTCGGGGGCCGGGTGGTGGAGGGGGGCAGAGGAGACTAACCAGACAGGACGTCCCAGGGAAAGACTCCCCAAACAGACACTCAAAGGTCAGACTCGTCATCACCCCATCTCATTTGTTCTCCCTCTTTGCCTCACTGCTTCGCTAAGTCTCATGTTGGCCTCTTGACCTCCACAGGGTGAGACTCAGTACTCCAGCCACTCCAGCAGCAACACTCTGTCTAGTAACGCCTCCAGCAGCCACAGCGACGAGCGCTGGTTTGACGGCGGAGCTGGAGGAGACCGAGGAGGCGGGGGTGTCCTCGGCGATCCGGCTGACCCCGACCCAGACCTCAGCAAGGGTGGGTCCAATGACAGCGGCATTGACGCCTCAACCCACTACAACAACACTCGCCACGGAAACATGTCCAACAGCCAGTCCCACAAGCCGGTGCACAGCTTCACAGCCTACGGTGGCATGCAGGAGCTATCCATGGGAAGGAGTAGCGGCGGGGGAGAGGCGAGGAGACGAGAGTCTTCGCCAATCATTCCAGCCACAGCCAATCAGAACAAAGGCTACCGCACCAGGACGTTCCCACCTCCTGGCTCCAGTGCTGATAAAATGGATGCTTTCAAACCCAGGTAAGAGAAAGGCTCACTGATAAAATGCATCTTTTACAGCGTGTTTTATAAAGCTTATACTAGCTAACATTAACCTCAGCTTTTATTGCATGGAGTTACAGTTTAATACTGCTCAACCTAATGGAGAATGTTTATACTTTTTATAACTTAAGACTTTTAATAAGTGAGGAATCTTTAGCAACAGTTGTGTCCACCACTAGATTCCTTTTTAAACAACACTGTGATACAAGAAAATCTATCTTTGAAGGGTACATTAAGGATTAAAGCAGCTTAAGCCTAATGAAACATACAGATCACCATGTGATCTCCTCTGCTGGTGGACTTGTCGCTGCTTCCCCCACATCACAGACGCATACAGGCATAAAACACACAAACATACACATAGTTTGAGTTCTCTGAAAACAATCTGCATTTAAACCCTGACTGCCGCTGACTCTGATGTTGCTGTCTGTGTCGAACCATCAATATATCGATATTAAACGTAAACAAGACGTCAGGACAGATGATTCATCACAGATATTGTGCACACAGCTTGACAGACAGTTTTGAAAGATTGGGCACTCACAATACTGTAATAATGTGGATGTTTTAATAGAATTTGTTAGCTTGGACATGAAGACATTTCAGGTCGCTTTGATAGATGATGGTAGTTATAGTGTATAACTCTTCTGCTGTTTACCTTTGCTGTCAGTGGTGTTGTATCAGCAGTCAGTAGCTGTCAAACAGACAACCTGGGCTTTAATTGCTTACTCTATCTTCATTCCCTGATCGATGCAGAGGAAGGGAGGAAGATGTATGCTGCAAGAATAACTTATGCTTATGTAGAAAGACAACAAATGCAAAGAGTGGTAATAGAAACTCAGTTTAGCCTGTATAAAGCAAAGCAAAAATATCAGTCAGTCGCATGATTATAATGTATTCCTTCATTAAAAATGTTCAAAAAATGCTAGATATGTTTATGTACTTTCTCATCAAGAGTTGGATGAGTGATGTCTGTGTGTTAAAGCAGCTCAGTGGAATCATTTAATCTGCGGTTGCAGAAAATCTGACCCGATGTCAGGCATTAAGAATAACTTTTAGAAACTAATAGATATAGCCAATCTTATCTGTGTTGTTTTTTTTTTTTGCTTATGTAGGTCATATGGAGCCATCAGTATTTTTGAGACTGTTTCATAACCAGTTAGAAACTACATACAGCTGTTTTAAATATGAAGCTACAACCACCTGATGGTTCACTTATCTTAACATAAAGACTGGAAACAGGCTCTGTCCAAATGTAACAACAACAAAAAATGATTTTCAAGCACTTCTAAAGCTTATAATTAACAAACTGTAGGAGTGCAGATTCCTTTAAAGTGTCAAAATACTTAAACTCATGGATCCGCACATAAGTCTTTTTGTAACCTGAAATATTTTTGATCATGCAAGGGAGCAAATAATTAAACCATGTAAAGTAAAATGCATTATTTGAACACATAAGTCATAAATCTTTTGTTCTGTTGGAGAACATGATTTTCCCTGCACATTTCTTCCTGAGATCTAAATGTCTTCTTTTTTAATAAATTAGATTAATGATGCTTTGTGATGGCACACTTCAAACTATCTGACATCCGTTAAGTTAATGTGACTATAAATATTAATCTTTCCCATTAAAGCAGACGTTGCCTATCCTCTGACAAATATCGAGTGAATTCATTATAACACAGTTGTCGCCTCTGAGAATCATAAAAAGTGAAAAGTACATGTAGTCTATTAAACGTGTCCTGTTTATCTTCAGTCTAATTATTCACCTCATCATTGTTCCCAACTTGTCAGTGTTAGTAAGAGAAATCAAAACAGGCGTTGTTTAACTACACAGTTGTTGATTTTGATGCATTAATTACATGTATATCTGTGTGTGTTGTCCGTCTCCTCAGGGCCTACACGCCGCAGGGTTACAAGACTCCAACAGCCGAGAAAGCCCGGCCTGTCCGAGCCGCTACGACCACACCCACCTCAGCTCAGTTAAGCTCCATCCCTCTGTCCAGCTCAGCACCAAAGGCCTTCTATGGGAAGAGCAGACCAACTGGCTGGCAGGCCGACGACACCAGCCCATCACCTTCAAATGCGAATACAACATCCAGCTCTGACAGCAGCAACAGCAAGAAGTATGTTAGAAACAGTATCTTCACCAACAGCTAATATAATACCAACAGCAACATCATAAATATTTAAATTTTCAAAACTGTGAAAACTCTCCATAAATCTGCCTCAGTTACCTGCAATTAAAACCATGACACTGTGTTTTAATGTGAAGCAGCAGCTGAAACACTGACATGTAAATGCATTAAGACAACATGTGCTTTCCTTTGTGTTTTTGATGCTCACACCTCGTGTCTCCAGGCAGGTGGATACGAACTCAAAGAACGTGTTTGGACAACCTCGGCTCCGAGCATCACTGAGGGACCTGCGTTCTCCACGGCGGACGTACAAAAGCACCATCGAGGATGACCTGAAAAAACTGATTATCATGGACAACCCCGGAGATACGCCACCAAGAGACCCGGTGAGAAATGCACAAATGCCTGGGGACCATTTCCATCAGGCTTCAGGCTTCACACCCATTTCTGACATCTGTCATTTCTCCTTACAGTCTCCCAGACGAACATTGCAACGCACCTTTTCAGATGAGTCACTGTGCAGCGGCCGCAGAGAGGCCGGCTACGCCAACTCCGAGAACCAAACGAATCCCACAGATGTACTGTTCACCTGCACGCTGCCCACACGCAGACACGCCGTCTCCTCCAACCACATGCAGGGCAAGAAGGGTGAGTTTGAACTTCTGCAGTCTTGTATTATTTAGACACCCTTGTTTGATGCAGACATTTGTTTACTTACTGTAGTTGTTGCCCTCTCCTGTCCCTCAGTGCCTCTGTCTGCCTCGGAGCTCTCTCTCACAGAAGTCAGAGACAAAGTTCCCCCCCTGAGGAGGCTCGACCCCGGTATGATGCCTCTCCCTGACACAGCTTGTGGACTTGAGTGGTCCAGTCTGGTTAATGCTGCTAAAGCCTATGAAGGTGAGAACGGAGACAGCTCAGGATTAGGTTTTTTTCAACTTCAGCTAGAGTCTTAAATGTAATATGTGAGGGGTTTGTGGATTTTCCTTCAGCGGCTCTCAGGCAAGATTTAGATGTAGAGTTGTCTGAAAGTCACGCACAACATTTAAGCATCCACAAATGCTTACACTAACTAGCTTCATATCAGATTTATGTGGTCCTAATTGTCAGTTTAATACTAAACAAAAGTTAGTACAATGAATTTGTTAGATTCTTTAATTTAATAAAAAATCTTAAATCCCTGGTGTTGTCTGGATATTGGAGGTTGATCGTCTCTCTTCAGTCACATGACACTCCTGAGAAAGAGAGACAGATCTGTACCCTCATCTCCGCCCTGAATACGATCACCTGCTCAGCCTCCCAGTTTCTGTTTCTGTTCTGGCTTTCTCTCCTGTCCCTCGTGTCCTCTGCAACCACAAAGACAATCTCAGCTCAGACAAACACATTAGACTCAAGCCAACACTTGATCCGTGGCCTTACCTGCTGTCAGTTTCTTCCTGTGCTAAGGTGTGATTGTGTCGTGTATCCCAGGGGGACATTTGGGTTAAAAAAAGTACAACTGTGCGTCTCTGTTGCAGCACAAAGAGCAGTTTCCCTCTTCTCACTGACCGAGCCGCAGATTGGAGGTCCAGACATGAGACCAGTTGTGAGTCCAGTCCAGTTTCACACTCCTCAGACACCTCGAACCACACCGACCTTCAGTGGGTACGTCAACTTTACTGTTACACACACTGAAACAAACAGTATTTGTTGTAAACAAATACTTAACTCTAAATATCCATGTGTTGTTATGTCTTAACTTTGTCAATGCTGCCACCTGGTGGTTGTATTTTACCTTTAACTTTAACTCCTTTGAATATTCTCACTGGACTAATGAGTCGGTTTTTGAGTTGTGGTGCAAGTTCTTGTGCCAAGAGGGTGTTTATTCTTTCTGCCAGTGATAATATTGAAACTTGAGAGCTTCAGGTCAAACAGTCAGACACAAGAGTAAATGCGCTGTAAACACCTGTAAAACCAGTCCCCCTATCCACCTCCAAAACCTGTATAGCTGTGGGTGTGTATTTGTCTCTAAGCAAAGTGACGTGTGTTGTGTGTGTTTGCAGCGATGAGGTGCCTAACGATTTGTCTGGTCGGCTCTACCACCTGGAAGTGATGTTGAAACAGCTAAACAACGATCTGGAGAGAGTGAGAATCTTTTTGTTTTTCATATTTTTGTTTTAAAGGAGAACTCTGAAGGACAAATTTTAACACAGAACATGAAAATAATGTTGCATGTACCCACCAGAATGCCCACTTTCTTTTCTTTTTTTTATACTTTTACTTTAATAAATCAGCTTTTTATTGACATGTTTTAGTGTAATTTAAAAATTTAATTTGACTAAAAATGTGCTTACTAGAACATCTCAAGCTCTCTAATTGACACTTAAGATCTTGTTTGTGTAATCTGAACAAAAACAGGTGTGTTAAAAAACTATAAGTTTACAGTAATGTGGAACTTGTGGGCAGATTTTTTGTTACTGTTGGACAGAGCCAGGCTTGCCGATTCCCTGTTTCCAGTCTATGCTAAGATAAGATAATCTCCTCCTTCTCATCTAACTCTCGGCAGAAAGCAAGCTACTTCATTGTCCAGTCACGCTTAACTGAAAAGTGATCATTTCTCCTCCTCTTCTTCCCTTCTTTCCCCAGGAGAAGCAGGATAAAGTCGTCCTGCTGGCGGAGATGGCCAACCTGAGAGAGAACAACCAGCGCTTGCAGGAGGAGAGCTTGACAGCCAGCGAGCAGCTGCGCAAGTTCAGCAGGATTTTCACAAACCTCGAAAAGACTGAGAGCAACCTCGAGGCTCACTCCTTACCACACGACACTGACTCAAAGAGGGAGTGACATCCACACCTGCAGGGGGCAGAGAGGGGCAACCGTGAGAGAGAACCACCATGATTCCTTGCACACACAGGGGAGCAGCAGAGGTCACTCAGCTCCCACTGGGACTGCCTTAAACCGTAGAGATGACTGCTTTTTTAAAAAAAAAAAAAAAAAAAACACTTCCACTAAGCCTGTGCGCAGATGGAGCAGAGACCCTCCCTCTCTTTTCTCTGAGCCTGTTTTATTTTTATAAACTGAAGTCAGAAAGTCTTATATACTTGTCAAACATATAAACACGTATGCTACTATGCCAGTAGAATGAGCAGGAGAGGACACCTGACTGTTTTAGAGATCACTACATCACCTGGAGAGGCCTAATACTGTTCCTGCAGCGAATCAGCCAAAAAAAAAAAAAAAACATTACAGACTGCATCTCCCAGAATGCACTAGAAGTAATGGAGCCTCTACAGACATGGTGCTGTAGATAGATGCCTGTGTGGTACAATTCTCATGTATCAATATTATCTATATTGTACTGATATTGTAAAACAGTCGTACTAAAGAGGTGTGTGTGTGTGTGTGTGTGTAGCCGATGGTACTGTCAGAAGCATTACAGCACAACAGTGTTTGTGCTTAAAGGCAAAGATGAGTCTTTAATGTGTGAATGTGTTTGAGATGGAGGCTGAATGTGATGGTCTGAGTGATGAACAAACTAGTTTACTGTAATATGAAATTCGAGGGCCACAATAAGGCTTCTCTCCTCCGTTTACATGGATGAACGGTGGCCCTTTTTTGTTTTTTTGTTTAGATGTGAAAACAAGCCATCAGCGTGTTGAGCAAGTGTAAATGGTGGATGTCATGAAGCTCAGTGATTTTATAATAGTATCATATCTCTAAAGTAGTGCATTGTATTTTTATTTTCACTGTTTTTAAGCAGTGCCGTGTCATCTCAGATCTAGTACTGGATAATTATTTTAACCTTGAGTTATCACAGTATATCTTTTTGAAAAGATCTTTATTCTGATATTTAAATAATAAACAGTTTGGAGAATAACTCTTATTCGCTTTATGGCGGAGACATTTGACTCCTCTGACCCATAAATGAGAGGCTACAGCCAGAAAACCGTTATTAGCTTAGCATAAAGGCTGAAAGAAGAGGGACACAGCTAGCCTGGCCTTGTCTAAATGTAACAGAAGGTCACTGTTTAACACGTTATATCTAAATTATGTAATTCCAGACATAAATCGGGTAGTAAAACTGTCAACTTACCCTAATTTACCGGTATTATTACGGTTTTTCCGATAACTTTTTAGCAAAGAGAATCCTTACTTCCGGTAGTCCCCGCTGGTTGCCTGGCAACTGTTGTCAGCGTTACAACCGATTCTGTTAGAAGATTAGCATTTTTCATCCATTTTTATTTATTTATTTAATTTTACTTTATCACGTACTTTATTTTCATGGCAGCTGCCAAACAAGGCACCCTCGTAGTTTTTAGATACTTAGATTTACTGAATTAAAGTGAACTTTAAAGGTAGAGGGTACTGTTGGGCAGAGCCAGGCTAACTGTTCGCCCTGTTTCCAGTCTTTATGCTAAGCTAAGCTAACCCTAGCTGTTGGCTTCGTATTTACATCGTACAAAACTTGAGACTGATGTCAATGCTCGCATCTAGCTCTCCTCCACAAAGTGAATACATGTCAAACTGTTGTTATAACTGCATCTTCTTTTTCACACTAATCAAATCGAAGCTGTCACCAGTAATTTGTGCTTATAGAAACATTTACTGTACATGAGAGTCACTCAACAACACTGAAGCTCCTTCATATCAGAACCAGTCTGTCTGTGTGTGTGAGAGGATTTGTGTTCTGTGATAACCCAAAATGAACACAAAAAAGACACTATTTATACTGCTAGCTTGCTTAACAATATTGTCTACTATATCTATTTTTCATACAGAGATAAAATAGACGTTTTTTTGGATGCTGGTACTGGACGGACAATTCATCCCTGCAGAGGATGAGTCTTATCTTCCTGCGTCAGTAGAGATATTGCTGATAAAATTGTACTAAATTATCATCTCTGACTGTGCCCGAACAACCACTTTTTCCCTGGTCGACTGGAACTGTTGAATTTTCAATCCCAACTCACTCAGGTTCCTCACGATGCTGTTAACGACACTAAACCATCACTAAGGGGTAGGCGATGGACACCATCACGGGTTTTGCCATTTGTAGTTATCCTTTTAATCATTTTGGATATATTAGGCAAATGAGAGACTGATTTATGGACATATTGGAGTTTTATGATTCACTCTCTTTATTTATGAGTGTTTATTTGTTGGATTATCCTTAAACAAATATAAAGACTCTGAGTAGATTTTACCATCTAACTTGACATATTCCAAAAGTCAGAATCGCCCACTCCTGCTATTAAAATGCTTTTCTTTCACTCACCCAAGAGGGATCAAGTGTTGTAGTCTGAGCTGGACAGAAAACTGCCGTTTCCTCCTGCTCCACGACCCACAGAAAAAGAAAAAGATGTTGCATTTTCTTCTGGTTTGATGTTTGGACATTTTTACTGCAGTGACTCACTCCTGTTGTTGCTCCTTTTAGGAAATCTTTGCAGCTTCGCAGGTGTAGCTGTGATTTTAGTATCTGCATTAGTTTGCTTAACTCAAAGGGGCAAGGTTTCCTTTCTTTTTTTTTAGTAAATTTTGTTAATGTTATGTATAATTGTAAGCTATTTATAGCATATACAACGATCCCTGTTGAACAAATCAATAATGCATTACGGTTAATGGTAATATTGTATAACTAGGTTTTTTAGATGTTAAATATTTTGATAATTTATTTTTTAACACATTCCCACTGTTGCAGTCAATAGTGAAGATGAGAGGGTACTGTGTTTTTATTTGTGTATGCTGTTTTACTTCTGATCCATGTACAAAACTGATTTGTATGATTCCTCATTGTTTTCTATTTTCTGGCATCGTCTCTCCTCTCAATGCATCGGTGCTTTCTGCACGATGCATAGACATTGTTTTCTTTGGGTTGTAATAACTTGTACATTTAAAAGTGTAAATTATGTTTTCATTATTTTATAAAAAATATATTAAAAATAACTATCAGAACATTGTGTGATTTTATTTTTTCAGATGTTAAACATATGGTTTAGAGTTGTGATGGTAAACCAGGGCTGCAACTATTTGCATTATAAAGGAAACACAATTTTTTGTCTTACCATTTTGTGTATTAAACATCAAGAAATGCTAATTTATAATTCAAAATATTCACTTTATTGTATTTTATTGTAAAACCAAGAAAAGCAGTAAAAAAAATTTAACATTGTAAGAAAGTAACAATTGTTTTGGTAATTATCTTTTTCTATATTTCATACTATCGTTCAACTAAATGTTTTAAGTAACTTTTGAAGCCAATATGAAATATTTCTTGGTTTTAGGTTTTAACAATTACCTGCTTTTCTTGGTCTAAAATTAACCAGAATATTTTGGACTGAAAACAATATTTGATTAGACCTCTTTGAGCTGAGATACTGTGATGAATATTTTTTACTTTTAGTTGAAGTTTAACAGACAAAACACCTTATTCTACTGTTTCCTGTGTTAAAAAATAATCACTAGCTACAATCCTTCAGCATTTCCTTTTCACATTTTAAGTCAAGTTTACTCTCCACAGCTCTCACAAAACACAAACAATTTGCATGGACAACGTTTATTTTCTATTACAAAGCCATTTTATTTCTCATAAAATGTTTTCTATTAAGCACTTGCATTGATATAAGTGAGTTGACAGAACACTCTTTTAAATTAAATTAATTCTATACATTTTCAACAGTGCACCAAAGTATGATCAGTGAAAAATGCTTTGATTTGGCATTGTTAGACGTAGTAATGGAACATCTGGTGCATCACTCAAAGTTTCCTATCAGGTGCATTTACACAACCGTTTACAGCAGACAACCTGCGTTTAAGATCCACACATGAGGCATTCATCTCGGTTCTCCAGAGAACACACCATTGCAGCCATGTTACGCTCTTTGATCTCCTCCTCTGACGCCTTCACTGGCTCCTGCGTCTCCTTCAGCTTCTCCTTGTTCAGGGTGAACTGGATCGGGTTTGCAGCGGGCTTCGTCCTCAGGTAGTACATCCCCGTCTTCAGACCCTGTGTTGAGAGGAGACACGAATTTAATACAAAGTACAAAGTTTATTCTTTGTCCTTCTGCTGCGATACGTCCTCTGGGTTTCACTGACTTGTTTCCAACCGTAGAAGTGCATGCTGGTCAGTTTGCCGTAGTTCGGCTCAGCGATGTGGATGTTCAGAGACTGGCTCTGGTCAATGAAGGCACCGCGGTCGGCAGCCATCTTGAGCACAGTCTTCTGAGAGATTTCCCACACAGTTTTGTACAGGTTCTTCAGATCGTCTGGAATCTCATCAATATCCTGTTGAAACAAGCAAAGTTATCAAGTAAAACACGAAAGAAGACTTAATTCAGCTCAATTTGTGACCACTGTTCACCAGTTTATTTCAAGCAAAAATGGAAAACTTTGGCTGGTTCTAGGTCCTAAAATGTCGACATTTGCTGCTCGTCTGTCTTTTCTGATAATAAGCTGAATATTTTATGGTTTTTATGGCTTTGTTTGTCTGAAAAAAACAACTATTTCAATATGTCACCTTGGATTTTATGGAGGGCAGTTTTTACTAATTTGACATGACATTACTAATTAAATGAGAAAATAACTGACTGATTCAAGATTAAAGTAATCACTTGACGTGTTAATCACGACAAGGGCAACTAACTTTAAGATCCTTAATTAACTTATCTGCCTGTCATTTTCTTGATTAAGCATACTTCACTTCTCCTTGGAGCCCAGAGGGACATTTCAGATGTGTTCAAATGTCTCATTTTGTTCAACCAACAGTCCAAAACCTTAAATATTTATAATTTACTGTGAAAAGTCAGCATCTTGACAACTCCTGAATGTGATATTGATGATTACCTGAATGGACCCGTTGTGAGCAATCAGCTTGTTCTTCATCTCCTCGTTCCACAGTCCCCTCTCTGTCAGGTCTTTGAGCAGATGAGGATTGACGATCTGAAACTCTCCAGAGAGGACCCTGCGAGTGTAGATGTTGCTGGTGTAGGCTTCGATGGACTCGTTGTTGCCCAGGATCTGAGCGGTGGAGGCCGTGGGCATCGGGGCCAGCAGCAGGCTGTTCCTCACGCCATGCTTGGCGATCTTCTCCTTGAGCAGCTTCCAGTCCCAGAGGTCGGTGGGTGTTTTCTCCCACATGTCGTACTGGAGGATTCCCTTGCTGACAGGAGAACCTTCGTACGTCTCGTAGGGGCCGAGCTCGGCAGCCAGCTCGCAGCTCGCCTCAAGAGCGGCGTAGTAGATGGTCTCAAAGATATGGATGTTCAGCAGCTGGGCGTCTGGGCTTTCAAACGGGTAACGCATGAGGATGAAGGCATCTGCCAAACCCTGGACGCCAATTCCTATTGGCCGGTGGCGCTTGTTGGACTTCTCCGCTTCAGGCACTGGGTAGTAGTTAATCTCAATGATTTTGTTCAAGTTTTTGACGATTACTTTGGTCACGTATGCTAGTTTTTTAAAGTCAAAAGTCCGCTCAGGGGTGACGTACATGTTGAGCGCGATGGAGGCCAGATTACAGACCGCTACCTCATCATGACTGGTGTATTCGACGATTTCTGTGCAAAGGTTGCTGGATTTGATGGTGCCCAGATTTTGATGGTTGCTCTTCTTGTTGCAGGCATCTTTGTACAGCATGTATGGCGTGCCGGTTTCCGTCTGGGACTCGATAATGGCGTGCCACAGCTGCTGAGCCTTCACCACACGCTTCACCCGCCCCTCCTTCTCATACGAGGTGTAGAGCTTCTCAAACTCTTCCCCCCAGCACTCGTCCAGTCCAGGGCACTCGTTCGGACACATCAGAGACCAGTCTTGGTTGGTCTCCACCCTCTTCATGAAGAGGTCGGGGATCCAGAGGGCGTAGAAAAGGTCTCTGGCTCGCTGCTCCTCCTTTCCTGTGTTCTTCTTAAGCTCCAGGAAGTCGAACACGTCAAAGTGCCAGGGCTCCAGGTACATGGCAAATGCTCCGGGCCTCTTGTTGCCGCCCTGGTCGACATAACGTGCAGTGTTGTTGTAAACTCTCAGCATGGGGACGAGCCCGTTGGAGTTGCCGTTGGTGCCGGCGATGTAGCTCCCAGTTGATCTGATGCAGCTGACTGCCACGCCAATCCCTCCAGCTGACTTGGAGATGAGGGCACACTGCTTCAGCGTGTCATAAATGCCTTCGATGCTGTCGTCTTTCATGGCGAGCAGGAAGCAGCTGGACAGCTGTGGCCTGTTGGTGCCTGCGTTGAAGAGAGTTGGGGAGGCGTGAGTGAACCACTTCTCTGACAGCAGGTTGTAGGTCTCGATGGCGGCGTCAATGTCTGTTTTGTGGATTCCAACAGACACTCTCATGAGCATGTGCTGCGGCCGCTCGGCCACTTTGCCGTTGATCTTCAGCAGGTAGGACCGCTCCAGAGTCTTGAAGCCAAAGAAGTTGTAGGAGAAATCTCGGTCGTAGATTATGGCCGAGTTGAGGCGGTCTTTGTTCTCAAGAACAATGTCGAGCGTCTCCTTGGCGATCATGGGAGAGTGGCGTTTGTTTAAGGGGTTGACGTAGTTGTACAGGTCCTCCATCACGTCGCTGAACACCTTCTTTGTCTCTTTGTGCAGGTTTGAGACGGCGATGCGTGCAGCGAGGACGGCATAGTCGGGATGTTTAGTTGTCAGAGTGGCGGCAATCTCTGCTGCCAGCGTGTCGAGCTCCACGGTGGTGACGCCGCTGTACAAACCCTGAATCACCTTCATCGTAATCTGGGCCGGATCCACAAAGTCAGGGTTGAGACCGTAACACAGCTTCTGGATGCGAGAGGTGATTTTATCGAACATGACGCGCTCTTGGCGTCCATCTGAAAAATAAACGAATAGATACACAGTTAACCCGATCAACACTGTCTAGAGTTATCAGTCAGCGACGGTACAAACAATTAGTAAAGATTAAACTATTTGCTGTTACAGTAATATTAATCATAATGAATCCAGTCAGTCTTTAAGTGTTCTTTAAACAAAAAATACATTTACAGCAGATACACATAATTTACTTTAAATGTTAACACTTCTAATATTTTATCTTTTACTTTATTTTTTGCACCTTTTGCCTTTTCCTCAAAAAAAAAGATTTTTTTGCATCAGATTTTATTGTTAATTTTTATTTTAATATTTCCTATTTTGTTTTCCTGTTTGTCTTCCAAACCACAATATCACAGTTCATTCAAATATCAAATCCGTCTTAGCAGAGTGATTCCGTATGGTACATAATTATTCACCTATGGTAGAACTATTTAAATCTTTCACTTGATTAAAAGCATCGACAGTAATGTAAAAAAATACATTTTGCAATCTGCATCACTTTAATGGTGCGGCTGGTAAAGATGATTTTAATTACTTCATAAATTGCTGAGCAGCTAAACCTGTAATCAATTATCATAATAACTTAAGTAAGTTTAATATTTGCCATTTGAAATGTTGTGTAAAAATATAAAGCACCATGAAAAGTCAAAAGTCAAATATGTTACTTGACTAAATATATCTTCATATTCCACCTCTGCTATTAATACATTATATTGTACCTTACTACGGTCTTCAATTACAAGTTTTATTTCTTTAAATCACTGAACTTACAGGAAGTGAACAGTTTAAAGAACTGACACACTGGGGGGGTCATTTGGTTTTTCTCACTGACAACTGTGCAGCATTTTTGTAAAACAAACTTTTCTCAAGTATCAATCAGATTTAGACCTGCAACGATTTGTCGGTTAATTGATTAGTTGTCAACTATTAAGTTAATTAATCTGCAACTATTTTGATAATCTACTAATCGTTTTGATTAATTTAAGAAAGTGTTCAAATGTTCTGGATTCAGCCCCTCAAATGTGAATATTATTATTCCTCTGTGACAGTACATACATATAAATATAATGTAATGAAACTAAAAGAGAAAATGATCCACAAAGTAATCAGTAATGCATTAATCATTAGCTGACGCCCTAATCCAATCTGTACTCATGAATGATTAAAAAAATCTTGTGATCCAACACACATACACCTGTAAAACGATCATTTAAACAAACATTTCCTGAAAATAAAGCCTCACTGACAGCCTGATGACATCTATAACTCTGCGTTTTTGGCGCCAACTATAACAAAGGATTATCGAAAAGTCCATCAACACCGACTTTAATAAAAAACCTGCAGCAGGAAATGACTTTTTGACTCCGTCACGTCAACACTGACTGACCACGATGTTTCTGTAAAGACTCCCGAAGCTTGTTAACAAAATAAAACTCAGACAGCCTGATGGTTCAAACAGGGTGTGTATGGGTCGCCTATATAACAACGAACATATCCACCTTATTGATTAGCATCGAAGCTAACGGAGGTCTGATCAGTATCAGCACACCGAGCTCACCTCGCTTGATTACGTGCATGCTGGAAACCTGTGATGTTGTGGCTCGTGTCCCGACAAAAGCAGCAGCCGTCCAGCTACGAGTTTTATCAAAGTCCGCGGCTGGTCACGACCCTCTGTTCCTCTTCGGGGTAGAAAGCGCGAAAGAGTCGACAAAATCCCGCTAACGCCGCATTTGTACGGAAGACGTAACCGGTGAGGACAGAGACGGACAGGTGGTCTGACCAATCAGCTGCGAGAGAACGCGGGACTTTGCGCCCGAGGACCAATCACCGCAGTGTACGACGTCAGCTTCCTCTTCCGTTTCATTTCCTAGACGGAAATATGGCGGGAGAGAGAAGTGGGTCAAAAACAGCGTTTGTTTGTTCTGATGTAAGATTACTAATTATCCTTCACACAAGGCAAAATAAACTATTCAGTCTTTATTCTTACACATGTATCCACCCATCATTTCTGGACTTATAAATACACCTGAAGGAGAAATATTCCTGCAAACTAAAGAAAAAAAGGAATTAAGAGAAGAGAGTTGTTTATATAAAGTATTACGGAAAAGTTTATTTAAAGCAAAGTTTATTACAGTAGATATTTCATGTACATGTTGATAAAACACAGAAATTTAGAAACGTCATAAAATATTAAAAATTTTGAAACATGCAATAATTAGTGGTGAAAAATAACTAAGTATATTTACTGAGGTACGAAATGTGCCTTTGAGATACTTTACTTGAGTCTTTTTCTTTTATGCCACTTTTTATTCTCACTCCACTACAATAATCTGACAGATCCAAGAATATGTGGTGGAAAGTAACTAAGTACATTTACATGAGTGCTGTACTTAAATACAATTTGAGGTATTTGTAATTTACTTGAGTATTTCCCTACTTAATACTTCCATTCAACAACATTTCATAGGCAAATATTGTACTTTTTACTCCACTATGTGTTTTATAACTTTGCAGATTCCGATTAATAAAGCAAAAATAGAATAAACAAAACAGAGAAAACTTTGTTGATCTTTGGGGGACAAATTCACAGTTAACCCAGTCATAAAGATGAAATGAGCTGAGCATCTTTACCAGCTGCAGCATGTCAGTGATGGACATATACATGCAGCAGTACTTGTCATCCAATAATATAATAAACATTATTCTGAAATGAGTCAGTCTGCATGATGAGCACTTTTACTTTTGATACTTTAAGTATATTTTGATGCTCACACTTTTGTACTGATGTAAGTATAAAGTATAATAAATTATACTTAAGTAGCTACAATGCTTTAGTGAATACACTTTGATTTTATCTTGTTTTGACCTGTATTTAATCTTTACTAGAAATTATCTAGTAGCAGCAGTTTCTCTCCAGTAGGTGTCGACATAACACCACACTGCTCTTTGTCGACCACAATAAAAGCTTTAAAGAAGTCGTTTCATTTAATCAGGAAGAGGTCTTTAAATTTGTACATTTCCAAATGGAGTTCTGCATGTGAGGAGTTTGTGACAAGTTTCCTCGCAGCTCTCTGTGCAGCGGCTGGTTGAAGTGAAGAGTTTCAGCACAAAGAGGCGCTGAACAGGCTCAACTCATCTGTCTCCGTGTTTGAATGTTTCCTGGATCAGCCCGGTCTCAGCAGCCCACCATGCCTCCGAAGACCCGGGCTGCCAGACTCACGAGGAGGAGGGGGACCACACAGGACGGACCGTCACATGCGGAGGATGGATCGCTATGTTGAGGCAGGACTACAGAGCAGATCCAGATCCAGCGTCCCCGTCTGCTTCCTGTGCGGCTCTCCCCTCCCTTTGGTTTGTACACGTCGCTGTTAAGACGGACTGATCCACGTTAGAGGGACTCTCTGCTCGGAGCCATGTCCAGGTCCGGTCGGAGGTACAAGCCGCTGCAGCAGAGCAGCAGCGGAGGAGGAGGAGGAGGAGGCGGCTCTCTGCCCGGCTGTGACCGGCTGCGGATGCCCCGGGCCCGGGTGCTGCTGCTGTGTCTGCTCGGGGTCCTGGTGCTGGCGGTGGTGCTGGGGGTCTACCTGTCCAACGACCCCTCCAATGGACAGGTGAACCGCATGCCAGCCGCAGATCTGACCAAAGACAGGGTAAGAGGAAAGACTCACAAAGACTCTGAAAAACTCGGCTTTTGTGGGACTTGTTTGGTCCTGGAAATCTGATAATACAACAAGCAGATGATGTTATATTATCCTCTGTGTTACCTCTCACAGTAACCAGATACAAAACCAGTCATCCTGAGTCTCTCAGTATATCAACTCTGCAAAACTAATACTATTATTATGACTATTTTTTATTATTGTTATTATTTCCTGCAACATTTCTTCCCCCTCTGTGTTTATTTACCTGGATAAAGTGGCTGCTGAAACTATTTGTCAATTAGTCAATTAGATGATTTCGCAGATAAATGATCTGCAGTTATATTGATAATTGATTAATCATGTGGGTAATATTTTCCAGCTGTGACGATTGACTACTTTAATTATGTGATAATAAAGTTTATATAACTTTATTTATTTCCAATTCAACAGAACTGTATAAACAACAGCAGTGATTGAAAAGAAAAAAAATACTAATAGAAAGTGGCCGAGTAACATAGAGTCCATTCCTGTATTTAAAGACAGAACAAGTCTGTAATGTTGCATAAATATGTTAGTATGGGACGTGCTGCAAAAAATAAAAGATTCAAGGCAAAAATAAAGATATCTATAACAATGTCAACAAGCAAAACTGAATAAAATTTAAAGCAAAAAGCAAAACTGAATAAAATTAAAATATAACTAGCAACAACAATATAATAAGAGATAAAAGAAAAATATGCACGCTATTGGCACTCAAAAACTCCCCATATAATCGTTGAAGGGAAACCAGTTTCTATTATCTATATGAAGTGATCCATTTAAAGTGAATTTCACTTCCTCAGTTTGAAATATGTCATGTCCTGCAAAGAGGATTAATCACCAAGGTAATATTCAACTGATGAGATGTTTTTAAGTCTACTCTCCTTTCCCACTAACCCAGAATAAAGTGTGCAGATATTTAACTTGAAATTTTCTCCCTTCAGCAGACAAACGTGAAAACAGACTTCTAATGTCAAGTACACACAGAAGTTAAGATATCCAAGTGCAGGACCACAAAAGAAAAAGCATCTCTGGTTAGAGGGGAAAGTGTTAATCAAACAATCTGACACCATCATCTCAGATGGAAGATATGCAAAAATATATCATCACAATCATTCTGTACATAGCGATCAATATTAATATTTGTCCTCATATGTAATTTGACAGTGCTGCCAGTTTGAGTAGTACCCTCATAATGAACCCTTACTTCAACTCATTTTTTGACTCTTTTCCAGAGGTCGTCCACTTTCCTCACCAGTACCTCAAACATCGCTTTGCAGTATGAAATGGTTCTGTACTTTGGATGTACAAACGAAAAAAATTCAGACTTCTGTCTGATAGGCAGAGTATATAATAATAGGTAGAATAAAAAATGTCCCAAGTTAATCTTCGTTATCAACATATATTGTATCACAATACCCTATTGAGACTGTTTTATCACCCAGCTCTAACTTTAGGGTACATTTTTCACTATTTTTCATCATTTTATGGACAAAATATTAATAATCAGCAGATTAATCAACAATGAAAGTTATTGGTTGTGTTTGATCTGCTTATCCTGAGCCAAGTCCATTTTTATTTATACATCCCCAAATCACATTTTTTTCCAGAGAGATTTACGATTTCCACAACATATAGCTCCCTCTTTCTTTAGACCTCCAGTTTGGATAAGAAAAAAAAGGGTAAAATAATGTAGAGACACATCAGAAAGAGCAGCAAAGGAAGAACAGACAACCAGGAATGTCCACAGAAATGACAGTGTGGCAAATAAAGTATACGGAGAACATCAGAGAGGACGTGGAGCATTTTTTAGGATATAGAAAGAGGACAGATGCTTTCTTTCTCTTTTCAAATTTGCTTTTTAACCACTAATCTTGTCTCTCATCCATCCAGCTGTCCCACAAACCCAGCAAGTGCTCTCTGGCTCAAATCCGCCGTCTGGCCTCTCAGGTGGACGGCACTCGCCTGTGGGAGACTCACCTGAGGCCCATCCTGATTGAGAGGCTCCCGGGGACGCCAGGCAGCCTAGCAGTGCAGCAGGTATGTGTTTCCTCCTCTTTGCAGACTATCTCAACATTTTCCTCCCTCATCTTTAATCCACCCTCTCCGCTCCACTTCAGCACATCGCCTCCACGCTGTCCTCGCTGTCTGCTGGCTGGGCCGTCGACCTGGACTCCTTCCAGTCTGTGACGCCCCGGGGCCAGGTCACGTTCACCAACATCGTCGCCACTCTAGATCCTTCGGCCCCTCGCAGGCTGCTCCTGGCCTGCCACTATGACTCCAAGGCCCTGCCCCCAGACCCCCGGGCCCCAGAGAAGGTGTTTCTGGGGGCCAGTGACTCTGCAGTACCCTGTGCTATGATCCTGGAGCTTGCCACGTCTCTGGATGCTCAGCTCAGATCGTTCAAACAGCAGGTTGTGTTCTCTTATGTGTTTACTTTCAATTTTCAGTTGTTGCACTTAACATATTGGAGGAGATGCTGACAGATTAGTTTCCTCTTTGTTTGATGCCTTCCTGTGTTCTGTCCATGATGAAGAGAAAAAGCCTGAGATGCTGATAAGACTAGTCTCTCTCCTTTTTTCTCTTCTTATACCCTCATTTCCCTCTGCCTCTGTTCCTGCAGTAAAGGGGAGAAAGTGCTGACTGCAGCCCCTCGCTGTCTTTGCAGCAGTCATCTGTATAAAGCAGCATCTCTCCAGAGGCTGTGATTTATGTGGTTACTGTAGGAAGACGCTCTGCGACATCACCGCAGAGACCAAAACTGGCCTCAGTCGCTATTCTTTTTATTTATTTATTTATTCGTAAAGTGCGTTCTAATTTGATTTCCTTGCAGAAGCTTCCAGTGTCTCTTCAGCTGGTGTTTTTTGACGGGGAGGAGTCGTTCGAGGAATGGACAGCCACCGACTCGCTGTATGGGTCACGTCACCTGGCCGAGCATATGGCCAACACACCTCACCCCGCGGGCTCCGCACACACCACCATGCTTCAGGCTGTGGTGAGGAAACGGTGGTCGCTCTTGACTAAATTTAAACAGTTATTGTCGTGTAACTTTATATTATATGTTTTTATATGTCAGAATACACACTGGAATGAAAAGAACCTCAGTAATCATCTCTCTTTTGACTTTCTCTCTAGGACCTCTTTGTGCTGCTGGACCTGCTCGGCGGTCCTGATCCGCTGATTGCGAATCACTTTGATAACACGGCCCGCTGGTTCGACCGCCTGATTGCTGCAGGTAAGAGGCGGCTGCGGTCTTCTCATAGATATTTAAGATCCTTCTCTGTTGCACACCCCTCCTAACTCTGGCCTCACTCGTCACTCTCAGAGAAGAGACTCCACCGACAGGGGCTTCTGACGTCTCACCCCTCAGAGCAGACGTATTTCAGAAAGGATGTGTACCTCGGACCTGTGCAGGACGACCACATCCCTTTCCTCCACAAAGGTGAGTGAAAACATAGAGAGTTGATGTGTGATCAGAGCAGCAGTCTGCCCCCCCCCCCTCAGTAGATTCCTCCTGTACAACATCAAGAAGATTCGTCCCTTTTATTACCAGGGAGCTTATCCAGCATTTGTCATTTCCTGCCAAAACCACTGCAGGCTGTAGCTTTTACAGCTCAGTTCACGACTCTCGTGCCTGCAGGATTCTGAGGGGAACTGCTTCTTCCTATCTTCCCCACTGACGTCAGGATAGTAGAATCACAAACCCCCAGTTTTAAACTACAACTTTTACCTCTTAACCTCTTACTCTTGTTGCTCTGGATGTTCAATGCACTTATTATAAGTCCCCCGTTCTGTTAACACACTAATTTGACTAGTTCCAGATAACTTTGGCCAAATCTTTACTGAGTTTATGAAATGTTTAAGAAATTTTGTCCCAGGAGACTTCAAACTGCACCAGAGTTTGTGTTAGGCTGTATGTGAGGCTAATAACAGTATAAAATAATAATAATGATAGTTTGTACCCTTAACACCTATTTACAATATTTCATGCCCTTAAAAAAATAAAAAGATTTTCATTTCGTTGTCTTTCCTACAGCTATACTCGGTAATTGCAGGTGTGTTTTTGGACCTCGCATCCCAAGTTTAATTGCCTGTAGTCATCAATATTTTCTTTGTTTGTTCAGCAACAGTAGCTATTTACTCGCAACGCTAGCAGAGACCGGACGTGCAGAACAAAGCCTCACACAGAAATTCACCATCAACACCTGGGTCATAATACTGCAAATACAGACTTTCAACAGCGGGCCATAGGCCATTGCATCATTGTGCAGCATCATTTGGTGATCGTGACTTACCAATTTACTTACCATTTATTGAAATGAAATCAATGAAGATTTAATGCAGGATGTATCATCATTAATAAACGATAAACTTCTTATGACTTGATTGACATGATTAGTTAATTAGTTAGTGGATAGATCATCAGTTAATAAACATGAAGTCACAATTTCTTTAAACATGAATTAACATGCAAGCAAATTAGCTGAATTTCACTTAAAGCATAAAACTTTATTTCTTATTGTAATTGATCAGCCTCTCTGAAAACAGAACAATACCTGTTCCCAAAGAAAAATTGAGCTTTTTTTATCAAACTGATCATCAGATGCAAACATTTATATAATAAACACAAATACATATATGGTTACATAGATAAAGTTTTGTGTAGATTAAATCCAGCTAACTTGATTGCATATGACTTAAAGTATCAAGTAACTGAATGACCTGCTGTATATGATTCATCCTTTTATCATAAAGTGATACCATGTGTTGTAGGTATAAAACACATGCTGAGTCATTATCATTGTTATCTTCCTCCCCGTTTACACTCACACAGGGGTCCCGGTGCTTCACGTCATCGCCACTCCCTTCCCACAGTTCTGGCACACACTGGACGACACAGAGGAGAACATGCACCGTCCCACCGTGGTGAACCTGACGAAGATCATGGCCGTGTTTCTGGCAGAGTACCTCGGCTTCTGAGCGCCAAACACTGAAGAACTCTGCTCACGGTACTGTATTCATGCTGTTTGTCACACTGGTGACAAATAATTGCTAAATGACCAGCGTGACTTGGACCCACATGCACAAGAGAAGAACTAAACTGGGATACCAGCTGAAACTTTACCAAAGACTCCAGTCTCCTTGGTTTCATGTGAAGGACGAGTTCTCTAAATTAACATTAATATTTCTGGAATAATGGTACTGGAGGAAATTGACTGGCAAAGTCGAGTCTGTGAATTTTTTTATTTTTGCTTCAGTCCTGTGAAAGAAAATTGTAGCATCGGCCTTTATTTAATATGATGGAGATGCACTAATGCCTTCACTGCTCGTACAGAGACAACGGTGGATGACAGCCAGGTCATATCTGTGAATAAACTCTACCTTCGCCTGAGTGAGGATCCTCTCGGCCTTACGACCTGCTGACATTGACTGCTGCCTATAATATACGGTCATACTGCACATTTTGTGTCAGTGCAATGATGTTGTCAGAGTGAGTGTCCAACAAACGTTATTTTACACCACGTAAAAGGTGTAGTGAAGAGTCTACATCAAAGTTTAAATGGTTTTATTTAGTTTCTCTTAGAATCCGATGCATTTTTTTAAAGGAAGTCAAAAACACTGAAAAATGCTAGTTACTAGATAAATTCAGTAACCTCTTTATACAGTACATGCAGGGACATTTTACCAGCATACTCCCATCTTATTTTCTCTTTAACAAGTTTAAGAATAACGTCTGCTAAATAATAACAATGATAAACTGAGTTACAAATGAGGTCAAGTGATGTGCCGTAGAGGAGGCGGTGGATGAGAGAGTGGTGGAGGTGGAGGGCTGTGGTACTTTGGACTGCCTGGAGGTGAGAAGTCATCAGAGGAAATGTAGATTTCTCCTGAGCGTCCTCCAGAGCAAGATACCTGGAAACTGAACCAAGAGAAATACAGTGCCTTATCACGTCCATGACTTAAGCTGACCACAGGGGGGTGCTGCTGTCCTGCTCAAAACTAGACAAATTATGCGAGCAAAAGAAAGCTATGAATTACAACTTATAATAATATTTCCAGTTTGACCATGTTCCTTAAGATGGCTCAAAATGAGGAATAAAAGCAAGGAAAATAATAAATGGTCCAATTGGATCTGTCCTTCAAATGTTACAATCAATTATTATTATAACTGAACTAAAAGAGTTATTAGTGTTTAACATTGAACGTTGGTTGACCGTTATCTTTCTCGGTCGGTGAGGTAAACTCCAAGTCTTCAATGAAAAGCAGTAACACTTTTATATTTATAAACTAAATACAGATAATTTAATATAAATATATATTTTTAATTACATTTTATTATCAGACTTTTTAATAATGGCGCCGGACTAAACACCAACGGTTATTTTGGTCATGTATATATCCACTTCCTGCAGGCTGCGGTGAGAGCAGCGGTCCTAACTTGTGAAATACTTCATCCTGTTAAAAAGTCAAGTCATCGCCAGTGAGTCAGTAAAATGCCTGTCTGTCTGTTTAAAGACAGCGGTAAACGGTTAAAATGAGTCAGTTCCCCCTCTGAGCGACCTACTGACCTGGTACCGTCCGTGGCTCGGTCCCTCTGTCGCCGGTTCTTGAACCAGTTGCTGACCTGGGTGGTGGTCAGGCCGGTGGCCGCGGCCAGCTCCCGCTTCTCCTGGGTACACGGGTACGGCTTATGGTGGTACCACTGCCGGAGTATGGTTCGGGATCTCTCCTGGTTATGAGATTAATAAATAAAGTCAAGGACGCTATTGAAACAAAGTGAAAAAATACATAAATAAGATATCAATACCAGAGTGATTAGTCCAACTAAATCTGAAGGGCACTGTGCTGATGAGGCCCAAATGTAAGAGAATGTATGTTGTGTCTGAAAAACTGAAATACCTTTGAAATATATGGGTGTTGGCTATATATTTTAGATGTTTCCATTCAATATGTATTGCACATTAATCTTTATTTTGTAAAAATGGCCAAAGCCCACAGTTTCCACCTTTGTAACCTCCCCAGTGGTAGAAAAAGTAGTCTAATCATGTGAAAATACTCCATAACAAGTAAAAATCCAGCATTCAAAAGTATCATCAGTAAAATATATTTAAAAGATATAAAAAGTTAAAAGTAATATAGTATTTATTCATTATTACTGCTACACTAGCATTTTACAGTTGTTGTTGGTGGTGGTTGTAGAGCAAAGTTAAACTACTTTTAAATTTGCTCATCTATAACAAATAATCGTATTTTATGTGGATCATATGTTTTTCAGGCAAGTGAACTGAATCTTCAAAGTAACTAAAGCAGAGCCTTATTATAGATGCATACAATCAAGTAAAAAGTGTAGTGTAAAGTTGCAAAAGTACCATCAAACTGTACTTAAAGGAAGCACAGTACTTGAGCAAATGTACTTCGCTACTTTTTCCACATTTTCACAATTCAAAACAACATCAGAAACCTGAACAACAGTTGAGGAGCAAATTTAGGACAAGATAAGATTTTACCTTGAAACAATAGCTGGTTTCTTCTCCGTCCCATATGGTGTGTGGTAGAGGAAACTTTCTTCTTACACGATACTTCCCCACAGCTCCCAGGGGTCGTCCCCTCTGCCTCTCGGCCTCTGCATAGTGGGCTTGGAGCCAGAGCTGCTGCAGGAGTGGTTGGCTGCGTGGGGAGAAGGGGAAGCCCTCCAGCAGGGTGTAGAGGTCTGCGAAGCGGCCCTGGTGAAAGGCCACGGCGGCTTTGGCCTTCAGCACGCTCTCCAGCTCCCCGGGGCCAGGAGATGAGGCGGAGGAGAGAGGAGGAAGAGTGTGGAGAAAGCAAGCGAGACGATCCATGCAGCCGCTCTGCAGAAGGACCTCGCACACACACGCCACCTGCTCTGCTGTGAAGATCATTGCTGTGGAAATCAGAGTTGATCAAAAGTCAGTGTGAAGATTTCTTTTAACAATCCGTCTTCAGTTTGAAGCCTCCGTGGAGCATCGTGGCTCACCTGTGGAAGAGCAAAACCTGAGTGAACGTGTGTGTGTTTATCATTGCTCATCATGCCTCGGAAGAAGCACAGGTAACCTGAGACCATCAGGGTTATAACAACACGCCATGCATCCCTCCTGCTCTTGTACAAACATGCATGCACACCCTCACACACATTTTGGACCTTTGCCGTGCAGAAAGTAAAAGCATTTGAATAAAGATTTTCTTGTCAAATTAGAAGCAAAATCGTCTGACAAGTAGTTTCAGTACACAGATCCACAATGAGATGCCTGCGAACGCCTTTTTGTAAATGTTGTTTATTACAATATTATGTAATATAAAAAATAGAATGCATTTGAATATAAAAAATGAGAGAACAAGAACCTTGAATGACAGACACAAATGATCCCTTTCAAAACTAATAAAAAGTCAATCAAAATACATTATCTTTGGTTCAATCTGGAGTTGTGTGTCAGGTAGGAGGGAGTGAAAACATTTCTCAGGCTACAAACAAACAGGGGTACAAATGTGCATAAGCCTACAGAGGCTTAAATGTCTACATACTTTGGTAAGAAATGGCTCATAAACAAACGCAGGCTACCATATTTTACACATAGGACACATTTCCCTTTACCCATAACTAATGTAATTGTTAATATTAAAATTAAACTAAAATTGATTTGTCCAAGCCATTTAATAATCTACCCAAAGGCCACTTGTGACCTTAAAATTCATTAACAGGGGTGACCTACTGTATTTCAAAATGACCTTATCTGCTATCAGAACCGATTTAATACCTGTAGCGGTTGGAAAATGTTGAAATTGCACAACAATGTGACCTTCCAGGTGAAAATGAATAACATTTCCTATCCGCATTTTTTCCAAAAGGACAAATTTTCTTTCTGTTAAAACCACAAACCGATTGATACATGCTTTAAATAGATTAAATGTACAAAAATAAGACAAACAACAAACATACTAATAAAAAACAAAAACAAAAGGCCATTATTGTAACTAGATGCAACACTGAAGTGTTTTTTTGTGTACCATAATTGGCCAAAAGTTTGACCGCTGCCCTTTGTTACGACTGTGGGAAGCTCATTCGATAACGAAGATTAACTTAACGAGATTCACCTCTTTAGTTGTTCTGTCAAAATTATTAAGGTCCAATTAAGAAAAAAAAGCGGAGCAGACTACAGAGTCCGACCACTGTCATAACAACAAGGCAGCGCAGCGTAAACATTGTGTGAATGGAAGGTGCAAAATATACAAAACGAGGAGAAAGAGCTGTGACTGTGTTACCAAAATGGTCACAATGGTTTCAATGGAAAGTCAGACAGATATAAGAAATGTCCTTAAAGTGAATCCACAAATTTGGTCGGGTAATAGTCGTGGCATTAAAAAGTCAGAACAGTTTTTAAAAAATAACCTGTAAGCTTTAAAATAAGGCACTTATCAGTAATAACAAACACAGATTTTGGATCCACTTGACTACAAATATCTCTACGTGGGATCACGGCAAACATTTTAGTGTAATGCACATATTATGTCATGCTTCGTTTAAGTATTTAAAAGCTTTTTCTCATCTCCCAAGTGTACTGGCAACTCAGCCATTGTGCCACATAGTGTCCTACAAAGAACTAAGCATGCATTGCATAGAGTAAAGACCCTTTTATTTCCTGTTATATTTGTAGTGATGGAGGGCAGTATTCTCACTGCAGAAAGGAATTTAAAACAGTTTAAAGATTAAATGAAGTTTGGCCGCATGTTTCACACCAGACTTCAGTAACTCATTGCAATAAAATACTGTTTTATAGCCCCTGGAGCTAATGGTGTAATAATGGTAGAAGAAAAAAACCGTTTGACATAAAACTCTCTGTTTGAAAAGAATATAATCTTCACTATATTCCTAGAGTGTTGGTAGAATAATATATTGAGGCTAAGAAAAAGAAAACCAACATCTTGAATCTCTGAGTTCTTACCAGCACGCAGTACTCTATGTCTAGATGTACGGCTTTGCCAGATAGTCTGGTGTGTAGCTGCTGTGGTAGATCCACAATAAACTGCTTCTACTGCCAGCAGAAACCCCAGACTTCTTTTAAGTCTGCAGTCCACAAAACCACAAAGAAAAGCTGAGAGAACAGACAAAGCCACGACGCCTTGCATAATATAGTACTTTTTAAAAGAAAAACTAAAAGGACAAAAAACATGAGGACCTGTAACCGGGCCAAGCAGACTAATGCGTGTTAGTTCTTCTGTCTGGATCTGATAAATAAGGTAAGGCACGTTCGGATTTTAGTAAAAACAACCTCTAAAGCGCAAGCAGCAACCCAGAGGAGTAATCTGATGTTGAATCAACAGCTGAGCATCCCATATAACCCTGTCTGTTCACGTGAAATAGAGCTGCAGAGGATTCATCTCAAAAAGTGCCAGCTAAGACCGTGAGGCCTGACTCAGAGAGCTTCATTGTTGTGCTGTCAGAACCTAATTGAAAAAGATGTTTGAGATTCAAATTTTCAGATCACAAAAAAAAACAGACAGCAGAGTCTGTAACCTACTGCATGTTCCATCATTTTTGTTTTTAGAGCCAACCAGCAACGTAAACAGACTACAAGCCCAGCTCATCGTCCACAGGGACAGACTGGAGCTGGGTGAGGATCTTGGAGTCCCCGTCCATCTCCTCTGGATTCCCAAGAGCTGAGCCAGCTTCCACGTCCTGCTCTGGAGAGGGGCTGCCCAGAAGCAGCGACTCCCCTCCAGGTAGGCCTAACAAGGCCGGGTCTACGGGAAGGTCCCCCTTGCCGCGGACGTCAAACAGAGTTAGACTAGCTGAAGTGGAGAGAGGCACGGGGCTCCAGGCTGGTTGGGACAGCTGGGTGCTGGGCGTCACTCCACTGTACATGGGGCTGAGGGTAAGCATACTTTCTGGAGTGAGAGTGTTTGGCGGTGTGGGGGTGACTGAGTGGTCCAGTGTGTGAGGGGAGGGGACGGCAGATGTGCTAGCTTCTGTAGCACAGTACGGTGGGGACGAGTTGATGAAGCTTAGGGGAGATGGCGTGAGGCCAATGGTGGTCGGGCCTGAGGTGGTTGAAGGCTGGGAGGCCACGGAAGGAGTGGAGGGGCTGAGAACAGGACACACTCCATTTGCAGAGATGGGGGAGGCCTCGGGGCCCGGTTTCAGGGGCAAACTGGTGAGCTGAATGCCCGCCGGGATGGTCAGAATCAGCTTGCCTTGCTGGACACTCAGGTAGGGGCTTCCACCGAGGAGAAGGTTACCTACAGCCGAGACAGGTTTACACAATAAACATGTGCTGTAAGGAAACCAGGTCATTAAAAATATTCTTTATTTCATATATATACTTTATTTTATGTTTAAAAAACTGCTGTGTTTATTACAATCTGATCATTTTGTCAGTATTCTGTTACAGATGCTCTGTCGTTTGAGTCAGAACATATTTTTTCAGTTTTTGGGGCAGAGTTTCCTTTGTGTGTTATATATAAATCTATATATCTCATTTTGTATTATGTCTACCTGTAGTTAAATAATTCAATCAATATTAGTCATATATTTTCAGTCATATCATATTATGACTACAAATCTTGTTCTTTTCTAAATCGGTAAACATAAATTCATAAACGTGTTATTATGGCTGCAGGTACCTGTTACTTTTTTATGTAAATTAATTGACTGATTGTTGTCTCACTTTGTCCCTTAGTCTATATATTGGCAGAAAATAGTAAGAAATACCTGTTTTGTTTAATATCATATCTGACAAAGAAAATCACTGGAGAGTGTAGAAGCAGTGACTGATGATCAAAAATCAATTATGAAAACAGTTGCCTAGCTGCTTGCTACATTTATAAATATCTAATGAACTGAGAGTACCTGGAGCAGCAGAGGGCAGCTGAATGATCCCAGAGTTGAGGAGCTGCACTCCAGGGGCCACACTGGTTGGGGGGCCCACACTCTGAATGGGCCTGAGCTGGTTTATCCTGAGAGGACCCTGTGCGACCCCTGTGGCTGCAGGAGCTGAAGTCAGGATCTGTAAGGGCACTCCAGCAGAGGAGATGGATAGAGAAGGACTGGCAGGAACCACCTGGGGGAAAGAGATGGTCGACGAAGTTTGGATGGGGGAGACCGGGACCAGCTGGGGCATGGAGAGGGGGACTAACTGTGCTGGTGTGGTGCTTTTGGCCTGGGGGACTGGTACTACCTGTGTTGGGGATGAAAGGGAGATAACCTGCGGGACCTGGATTTTGCTGGATGCTGAGTTTGTGGTCTGGTCCCCCAGTTGGGGTGCCGTTCGCTGCGGGAGCTGCGAGATGGAGACTATGGTTGTGGCCCCTTCAGGCAGAGCTGCCGAGGCATCCTGCTGCACCAGTCTGTTCAATGTCTGGGTTTGGAACTGAGGCGTTGGCGAGGTGAGGGGGGACACTGGGACCAGCTGAGGGCACTGGGACACCTGGGCTCCTGAGGAGTGCTGGACCAGCTGGGACACCGGGATACCCTGGATGGAAGGCACAACCTGCGGCAGAGAGAAGACCTGAGGGGTGGAGCTGCTGGAGGAAACCACCGAGCTTGAGGGGTTTAATTGGGAGCCACCAGTGGCAAAGACGACATACTCTCCTTGCTGACTGGAGAGAGACACGGCGGGACTGGAGATTACCATGCCTGCAGACGACATAGAGCCCGGGAGGGCGAGGGACTCCTGGTGTTGGGTGTTTTGTGTTAAGACTAGTGAGGGGAGGCTTGCTGGGGAGGACAGAGTTGGAGAGGAGGGGGATAAAGATGAGGAAGAGGAAGACGCTGTGTGGCTGCTACCCTCTGATTCAGCCACACTGATGAAATCCATTGCATTGTCACTCTTCGTCTTGGTTTGCAGAGGAAGAGAGATGATGGATGGAGGGTTTGAGACCGGCGTGGTGTTTGTGGTGTTGAGAATGACTGCTGGAAGACTGCTTGGTTTGGACTCCATGGCTGAAAGCTCCTGCTCTGCCAGAGAAACTGCCTGCTGCTGCTGCACACTGATACTAGGTTTGGTTATGACCTGAGCCCCGTTCAGTATCAAAGGAGAGTTGGTTGCAACAGGACTCAGAGTGACTGTCTGGCAATCGCCCAAGCCCAGCCCATTAATTATGACACCAGCACCAGCACCGGAGATCAGGGAGTTTCCATTAAGGAGTAACGACTGAGGGGCCGTGAGGAAGCCACTGGACCCGTTGAGGATGAACTGGCCTCCCGTGCTACAGGGGACGGCTGAGAGAGAGATGATGGACGCCGTGGAGCCGACAGCCTCCTCCGGTTTGTCAGGGGCGTCATCCATGGGGCTCGCCTCGTCCTCTGTGCTGTGGTTCCCATCAGACTCACTAGAGTGGAGGAAAAATAAATGGGTCAAATAAATGAGAAATGGCTGAGCGCTGGACTTAATCACTGCTCAACTCTAACACAAATAAACACAAACTGTTGATTCCCATTGTAATTTTCAAATCCTTTAAGACTTTAAGCATAAGACAATAGGTGGTGCAGTAAATTTATTGTTGCTCTGTGTTGCACAGCTGATGTTTTAAGGTTAACCTTGCACAAATTATCCAAGACCGCCCAAAAAAATCTTGATTTATCTAATCATTCCTTTGATTTCTCTTCAGGGCCTACATTTTACTCGAAAGTCTTAATGCATTATACATTGTCAGATAGGTTTTTGTAATTATGGGTCATTAACCAACTGAATCAAGAGTCTAATCGGGGCGTATCTGGATCATAGCTCCCAAATTTATGACTTTGTTTTTAACTAAGGCAAAGCTGAAATACTGTGTGATGTTTACCTTCTAATAAGATTCTCCCCTTCTCCAAAAGTTTCATTCACCCAAGAAATGTAGTCATGTTTGAAATGTGTTGAACTAAATTTGAAAAAGCATTTACAATTATTTAATAATTAGTATGTAATGTCTTGCAGGGAAGTTCAGTTCTCCAAAACAGCTGTTAAACAAATATTTCTATAAAAAATGAAACATGATATTTTTCATAATATCACACTCTGCTCATATTTTGAAGTGCGACTCAGCAGGACATTTAAAGTCACTGCACATGATCATTTCGGGTTAGTAGGAAAACTAAAACAGTCCAGACATCCTCAGATGGAAAACATCTGTACTGTAATGATACTCAGGGTGGTCCTTCAGTGAGTAATCGTGTTATGTGACAACTTGAAAAATGTTCCAGTAACTATTTCATATATAAATGGCTGTTTTATAAATCTTATTCATCTGTGATATCTATAAAAAGTTGTCTTTTAACCAATTTTGACATATCTGTATGTCTTTTAAAAGCAAATAAACACATTTCTTCAGTCTATTTAACATTGATGACATAAGTGATATATGTGACAAGTTTCACCGTAACATCCAGTCAGTTTTGTTTTTGTTTTGTTTTTTAAATAAATGCAACATATGGTGAAAGCACACCTAGAATAAAAAATGTTTAGATTCAAACTGATGATTTTCTTCTGTTTTTCCAACCTGTGTGTTGAATACATTTTCTTGTGGTTAACGTGCTGGCAAAGATATCAACCATTCAGCATGTTATTTATCCTTCTCTTAATTTTTATTGTCATCTTCTATCTACAAAAGCGATTATATTCTGCAGTGGATATAAAAGTATAAAACTGTGTGTGCAGCCTTGGAAGCTGGATCAGATTCCTAGAAACTGCTTTAGGGCCTTTACTTGGTTAAAGTATACCAGCCCGGTGGAGCATACAGATTGACAGTCTGCCAGACCACCACAAACACTCAAGTCTGATAAGATAAGTCTGCCCTATTCTCTCTTATCTCACAGTTTGTCTTGCCCACTGATCCCCCTCCCCTCTTTGTGGCTGTAAAACTCAGAGATTTCAGCCTGTGTGAAAGCAACATAAGAGGATATTTTCCCTCCATCTTCACCACCCCCACCTTCCCCGCTTTAAGCTTTTTCCTCTAACCTCGGTCACCCTGCAGGCCCGAGGCAGCGGTGCAGGGTTTCAGGAAACTCGAGCCATGATGGGCGCCCTGATCTCACATTTCATAACAAAGCAACATGCTCCTGGTCTCAGACCTGTGTGGCTTTACTGCTGTCAAAAGTCAGCTCCTCGGTCCATCTCCTCACTCGTTCATGGAGACAGTTAAAGTTTCTTTGAGGTTTAATGTGCACATACTCTCTGTATGCTCCCCTGCGCAGGCCTGCAGGTCTTTGTTTACCATTAAAGGTTTGCTGTGCTGCTTTCAGGGACTGGTTTGTGTCCTAAAACACAACATCAACCAACAATCTTGAACTTTTAGTCAATTTTTTAACTGTGTGGTTTTCTTTCTAAATATATTTTTAGTATAGTTAGATAGAGCAGGGACTCAATGATTTCATTACCAGCTGAATGTAATTATTGTGCACATGACACATAAATCTTGAATCAAGTTGCTCTCACACAGACAAAGAAAAGTTGAGGACAGCTGTGAGCTGACTGATCCACACGGACTAGATTAATGCAGTGTGTGTGTGTGTGTGTGTGTGTGCAGTGGTGCCGGTCTTGCCTTTTGCTGTGGGTCCCGGACGGGGTCCTGTCCCTCTGCCTGCGGTTCTTGAACCAGTTGCTGACCTGTGTGAGGGACAGCCCGGTCGCTTTGGCCAGGTTCTTCTTCTCGTCCGGGGTCGGGTACCTGTTGCTCTTGTAGCACTCCTTCAGGGCATTTCTGGACTTCTCCTTGAAGCAGTACACCGTCTCCTCTCCGTCCCAGATGGTCTTGGGCAGCGGGAACTTCTTCCTGAGCCGGTACTTGTCCACTGCGCCCAGGCTGCGGCCCCGGGACCTCTCCGCCTCCTTGTAGCGGGCTTTCAGGTACAGGTCCTGCAGGAACCCGTGGTTAGACGGGTGGAAGTCGTGGCTCTCCAGGATGGCGTACAGCTCCTTGAACTCCTCCCGGTGGAAAGCCACCAGAGCCTGGGCCTTCAGCAGGGTCTCGTTGCCACGTAGCAGCTCGGACGAAGGAGGTATGGTGGAGAGAAATCTCCACAGGCGATCCACATTGCCCGCCTGCAGAAGGGCCTCGCACAGACATGAGACCTGGTCAGTGGAGAAACTCAGAGCCGACTTTTGGAAACTTTGCAGCAGCTGCTCCGATATTTGCACCGGATCTCCCTCTTCCTTGTAGTCCGCTGCCGATGGCTCCTCTGGGCTGCTCTCAGATTGTTCTGTGGACTCCAAAGACAAGGAAGCCATTTTTACTTTAACTTTTTTTTCTCCAGTAGTTCCTCCTCCTCCCTCCCTCTGCAGCAGCTCCCACTCTCCGACCAAACCATGAATGTGCCTGCAGACTGCCAGCAGCCACGCCCCTTCAAACCCACTGCAGGTTTGCGCTCTTTGTTGAAAGTTACTCTTCACTGCAGCCTGCATAGGTTTCAGTGTCACCCAGGCGTGAACATACGTGTCCTGAATGATCTCTTAACACCACATGTTCCTGTCATGTGTGGTAAGTGCTTCTTACACGTTGTGGAAAGAGTGGTTGCATCTTTAACCGAAGCAAAACAGATACTACAAAAACTCCGTAACAGATAAAGTCATGCATTTAAAAATCCTACATAAGTACAAAGTATTAACAGTATTTAAAGTGTCACAGGTAAAAGTTCTCGATCGAGGTGAGAGTTGTATTTCACTTTTGTTGCTACTTTAAAATACATTATTATACTCAGTTTAGTGCAGTTGTTACCATAATATGATTAATATGGATTACTCCACATTGCACATATCCTTTATCCTTTATGCTGTGACATTTTGCACATTCCTGCTCACATCTGTACGGTTCTTTTATTTAGATGTCATATTGTATGTATACTTTAATAATATTTCTCCGTGTTTTATTGTCAATTTTCTATTCATATTTATTGGTTTGCAGTGCTTTTTTAAAAATCTTTCTTTATGTCTGCTGTTTATATTGTGTTTGTTGTTGTACACCAACCACCAATCCTTGTAACCAACGTGGCAACAAACCTGATTCTGATGGTAGGAAAGAGGAAAAACATTTGGAGGGGAAATGTCTTTTTTTGTGCAGCTGAAATGTGACAAAGGGCCTCAACCAGACGCTGCTGTTTTGTAATGACTCACAAGCCTTCAGTCATGAGTTTAAACATTTACACTTACATGTCTCTTTATGTAAAATCTTAATCTGAAAAGTTTCTACAACTGTCAGATGTAGTGGAGTGAAAAATATATTTTTAATCTTGTAGCTGATGGAGTTAAAGCTAGTAATAGCTACTTTATATACTGTTGGATATTTTAATCTAAAGCATCATCATATTTATAAGATGATACATTTTGTATGTAAAATCTTAATCTGAAAAATAACGAGTAGCTACAGCTTTCAAATGAATGAAGTAAAGGTTACAACCTCTTGATGTAGTAGTATAAGTATAAAGTAAAAAAAAAAAGATTTGATACTTATTACTTTACTTTTCAGGTAATTACAATGTAGTTATGCCAACCAACAGTGATGATTATTTTCCTGATTCATTTGTCTATCATCAACGTAATGCTGTAAATTAGTGAGAAATGGCTATCATAAGTTCCCAGAGCCACATGTGACTCCTTCATATTGTTTGCATCACAGAATTAGGGTCTGAACACCAATGATATTCAGCTGATTAACCTGCAAGACTGAGAAAAAAACGAAAATACTGGCTGCTTATAAACTAGGAAAATATTTTTCTTTTAGCATTTTAGTTTACAGTTGGTATGGTGGCTGACTCGGGACTCTAAATTGCCCATAGGTGTCAAAGTGAGTGTGTGGTTGTCTGTCTCCCAGACGGGTAAGCAGTAGAGAAAATGGATGAATGGATCTAAGTTTTAAAAAAAAACCACCTTTATTATCTAAATTGTTTCAGGTTAATTTCATGTCAACTGATTAATCAATTCATTGCCGAATTGTTTCAATTCTACTACACCACTCCTGTCTCAGCCCATATTTGTACTGATTAACAGATTTTCAGGATTGTGGCAGTCGTGACTTTAAGATAATCTTTTCCTACTTTAATTTATTTTTCATAGCCCTGATCCCTGAGGGATTCTATATGTAGCCAGACAGAGTTATTCTTTATTATTTAGAATTACTGAGGTTCTTTTTAATGGTAAACATAGATTACCTTAAAATACACAGAACAGCTTAGACAGCGCCTCTTCCTCTAGTAATGTTTAAAAGATTGTGTCTTAGATTGTTGGACCCAATTTTTTTTATCATGCATATTATTAATCCCCTAACACCACTGAAGAAGTTGAACATTTGTTACACATTTGTTATGTGTAATAAATATGGCAAGACAGTGTTTGTGTTTGTGTTTGTGTTTGTGCAGATAAGACTTGTTGTCATCCCAGCTTTTCAACCGTATCTTGTGATTTGGTGTGGCAGAGGTGGTTAACTTATGCAAATACTGTCAGGACAAGCACACACAATTAAGTCCACACCAGCCCAGCAGGTATAATTTGCATATGTGACGCACTTAATGTTTGAATTTCTGAAACAGATGTGCTTGTTAAATGACGAGAACTTTCAATTTAGATGGCTTCATTGCAACATGTCAGAACTGTGTAAATGAAACCAAACCTGTGATACTTTCTGTATCAGGTCATAAAATAATATGTATATGCATGTATATTATATTATTATGTGGTATATATGCGAGCCTGACCTGCAGATGAGGTATAAATGAGGCCAGGCAGATTTGCAGACCTACATCTCCATCAACAACCATAGGAATGTGTCTTCGCTGTGGGACTGTGGGCTTGCCTCGGCCCCCCTCTGCTCCTCCTTGCCTGGGGTTTGGTTGTAGCTCTTTGCTATCTTTGATCCTCTCTTTTCTGCCCATACATGCTCCAATCTGTTGTCTGTGCTGGAGGATTATTGTGCTTGGCGGTTATAAAGCCAAAGACTCATTTTCTGGGACAGAGATAGTTTCTGCTCTATCAAACTGCAGCAGGATAATATAAGGCATTTTACTGGGAATTTGCAAATTCATATTCCTCACAAAATACCAACAATAGGATTTAATATCCAGAACACACACAATATGCTTTATTCTAAACATTAATGTGTGCAAATCAGCTATCATTTTATTTATTATTATTTACTAAACAGTCAGTTTAGTAAAAACAAGTAGAAAACCAAACTAAGTTTGTTGGAATAAGACCCAAGCCGGGTCTGAGATTCTTAAATGTTGGAGATCAAACTTGTCGGGTCAAATCTGTAATATTATAAAGTACAAACATATATAAGTCTATAACTTTAAAAAAATAGGGAGCTGTCTGGTTGAATTTATCGTGTTTAAAATGTTCCTCATGAATAGAGACTTTGTTCAGTCTCCATGTTTTGTAAACAGTACACAGGAGCAGAGCGCCACCGTGTGGTTATTTTAATGGCTGTATTCAATCCTGTCTGGTGATTGGTTGTCGATCGTGTCAATCTACTGCTCTCCAGTCTAAGTAGGCCGGACCTCAGGCTCGTTCTCTTCGTATCGTAACACCATTGGTTGAAATAACTTGCTCCCTGATGTGATTGGTTCTTTTCTGTCTGGGGAGGGTAGAACGTTCCAGAGCTGGGCGTGGCAGGAGTGCGCTTGTTAATGTGTTAAAACATCGAGACGAGGCTGCCGCCTTCTTCATTTATTACAGAAAAGTCACGTACTTATCACGCTAAAGTGAAATACAAAGGTGATCCAGTAGTTTTTCATTACGTTTTGTAATTGCCATGAAAGTGAAGTCAAGGCGACGTGGGGAAACAAACCTTTATGAGGCACTGAATTACACTTACAGTCAAAATGGCGGCATCTGCTGGCTTAAATGTTGGTATTACATTTGAACAGATGGAAGGGTAACGAGACTGTGATGAAAATATAATAATTTATATACATAATATAAAATTATGTTTAATAAAGCTGGTTTTATAAAAACGTTTGACATTTAATTAGCTATATTTTTTTTTCATGTTGAGACGTCCTGTATCCAAGTGACGTAACCACGCAATGAGGTGGGTCGCCGGGGCTGTCACGTGACTTTTGGCGTGGCGGAGCAACCCTGCGAAACATCTTTCTGTGCTACTTCAGATCTGAAAGGTTGACAGTGAGTGGACTGGCCTGCTTCAGCTGAACATTACTGAAGAAAACACCCGTATCTGTAAGTATTTACATACACATGGCCCCCCATCTTCCTGTCTTCACTGAGTCCAACGTGACTGTGCTGCTGCGGCTGTTAGCCACCCAGACAGCTAGCGCTGACGCAGTCTGAGCTGAAGCAGCTACCTGAAATGAGAAAGTGCAATATTAAACCTGAGTTATCACAGATGATAAAGTGTGCAAACATGAGAGAACATGTTAATTGTCCTTGTTAAACTTTAAGTTCAGTGCTTAATAACGTCAGAGAAATGTGAAAGTAAATTAGTAAAGGTAAAAGAGGAATAACTAACTGTGATGTGGGAGTTGCCTTTATATTTAATCAAAGTTTACTCTCAGCTTTTACTATTTAGAGCCCTGCAACAGGACAGCAGATAATGATCTGTTTACAATATTAGTCTGCGGCTGTGAGATGGTGTATTAATGTCAGTCCTGCTGAGTAACACATCATATGGTTATTTATTTACACATCATGTTGTTTATGTATTTACACATCATATTGTTATTTATTTATACACAATGTTTGTTCTTTATTTCTAAAATTTTTTTATTTGTTTTGTGTTCTTTGTTTACACATCATGTTATTTGTTCTTTATTTAGACATCGTATTGTTAGTTCTTTTATTAAACCCGATATTGTTTAACTATTTTCAGTGTTTGACCATTAGCTGTGTCCTAAACATTGGCGTCATGGACGGCGGAGTGACAGTAATTACCAACCCCACTGTTAATGTGCGCCTGACGAGCACCGTCTCCTCCTTTGAGGTGCAGCGCAGATTCAATAGAGGGATTACTATAGCAGAGCTAAAGGTGAGACCATCACACATCATACATCTCAGGACATCTCCCAGACCTAATCTGCACAGCGAACTCACATCTATCAAGATTCTTGTTTAATCTCTGCCTTCCTTGTATTTTCAATAGCAATCAGCCTAAAATCCATTGTACTACACATACTATTTTTATTGCATTGTAATTAGGGAAAGTTGGAGATGATTGTGGGTGCAACTGCTTCCTGCATGGACCTGGAGTTGTTCAGCGTCTCTGACAAGCTCCTGCAGAAAATGGACGACAATGAAGCATTGCTGGGTTCATATCCTGTCGACGATGACTGCAGAATACACGTATGTAGCTGCAAAGTTTGCAGTAAAACTATCTCAAACTAGTTTGAAAATGAGAATATGGATATTAAATAAATTATCCATTTCACTTGGAGGTTCTAATGAGCACATAAATTCACCACCGAGTGAGCTTTTAAAGCAGTTGAGATAGAAAAAGTTGGTAAACTGTTCATTGTCAGAATTACCTTGCCTGTTTCAAGCTTGTTATCAATCTCAAGTGCAGTTATCAGTGAAATCTTGCAGAACTACTGGTGTGTTCTCTAACAAGAGAATCTGTGTCTCATCCTGAATCACAGGTTATTGATAGAAGTGGAGGTCAGATGGGCGAATTCACTGATGTTTCCAAAGTGGAGAAGTTTGAACTCTCAGACAACGCTTATGATAAGAGAAAAGGTATGATTTGACACACTCAAGTTTCTCTACAATTTCTAATTCTCAAATTTTTTTACTTTTTCTGTGTTTTTGGTATTAAAGAAATAAGATAGATTTCCTAAGTTACCAGCCAAATATGGCTATTGTGGCAGAAAAGCATAACATTATAGCTACACAATAAATACAATGTTGAAAGATTTTAGCTTAATTTATTAGTTGATAATTAAGTCAATCCACTGAAAATTATCTATGGACTATCAATCAGTGGATCCCGACAACAATTGATTAAGCAATCAATAATGAAAATCTATTGTCAGTTGCATTCATAAACAAAAATTATGTCCTGCATTAAATGCCTGAGCTGTTATAGTTTGTTTTAGAAACAAAGTCTTTATGCTAACCATTGACAGATCTTGTAAAGAAATGATCCAATCCTATTTGATAGAAAGTGTTCTGCAGCATTGACAGGCTGTTTATAAGAATCTTTGGAGAATGGAAGTTTGTTTGCCTTAGACACAGCAAGGTCGTTTATGAAGAAACATCGTGTTGGTCAGTATAACGAAGAAGAAATGGCGAAGAAGAAAGCCGAGCTTGCTGCTCGGGAGGAGGAACAGAAGGCTGCTGCTGATGCCATTTCTGTTGGCAGCCGATGCAAAGTGCAGGTCCCTGGGCAACCCACAAAGCTTGGCACAGTCATGTATGTTGGTAAGTGTGGATAAAGCTTAGCTGGTTTACTTTGTTTAGGACATTGGTTTAAATCCGGTGCGACTAGATTTTTTCTCCAACAGAGCAGACTGTTGCAATTTATCGTAGCCTATTACACAATCTGTGAAAGTAATGTTGGAGGAATTATAGCCCTTTTTATACATTGCTCTTCTGGTTTTAGGAGAACAAAAGTAACTGTTGGGTTAGCAGCTAAAGTGTGCTGGTGTGATTTGTTTTATCTGGAGGCTGTTGTTTTTTAAGTCCACATGAATAAATAATCCTTTACATTCTATCTGAAGTGAATATAATAATGTAATAATATAATAATAATTTTCTATCACTTTTTTGTGTGTCCTGAACCAAAACAATGTCTGACTAAGTAATTCATAGTATCAGGTATTACCACTTTTGTTATGATGAAACCATCTTCAAGTTTATTTTTGGGCGCTTGGTCTAGGCTGCAAAAAGATGGCTTGTAATTACCCAAATCCATGGCATATTAATCTTTGATGTCACATTACCTAGTCAATAACAATGAAATAAATAAACATTTCTCATTTGAAATGTGTTTTTTTTTCTGCTTGAGGCTGTTTCAGCAGTAATTGAAGACTAAGCATTTAAGATCATGATTAAGTAAATTATAGAAGTAGGAGTACCAGAAGTAAAGAACAATGTTGTTTATTGCAGGTACAACAGATTTCAAGCCAGGCCACTGGGTGGGTGTGAAGTACGATGAGCCCCTGGGAAAGCACAATGGAACGTAAGAGATTTTTTTTTTCAGTTCAGCAGAGTGTTGATCTTCTTCGTCCTGATTTTGCATCTTACCCTGTTTTTTTATGAATTGTGTCTCCGCAGTGTTGAAGGGAAGCAATACTTTGAATGTGAGAACAAATATGGTGGATTTGTGAAGCCCCTGAGTGTGATTGTTGGAGACTTTCCTGAAGAGGATTATGGTTTAGATGAGATGTAGGACTCTCAGGTAACAAAGGGGGTGGAGTGTTTTCTGCCCTGAATTTTGAGTATCCACCCCAAGCTGTTATCCATTTACCAACCTGAGATGATGGAAAGTCATTGTTAATTGTAAAAGTGATTTTTTTGTTTTTCTTTTTCTTCTCTGGAAGGCATGATCCCAAAGATCTGTGTCTAAAGGCCGTTTAGGTTCAAGTTCTCTCTCACTAACAACAATGCAATCTGATAGAGATGAATGTCAGGTAGTACATCTCTTGGTGTGCTGATAATAACACAGGATAGAGGAGCTCACACCAACATTGCCTGATAAAGCAGAGGGCTTTTGTTGCATGTACAGCAGCATAATGAAGGTTAATATGTAGTCCACCACTTCACATACTCAGATTACTTGCTTTAGTACTTGTTGCTCCTGAGCTTACTCAAGATGAAAGTCTTCTGTGTCATCTAAATGTCTGCACTTACAGATTAGATAAACAACACTCCATCTCTCCTCATTTAGTTTATATCAGTTTGTACAAAGATAATTGTATATAACTGTTTATAGTAACTGTAGTTTTAGCATTTTCGAAGACTGTAAATTGCTGAATGATCCAAGGATTGGACAGCTGTCTGTTAAAGGAAAAAATCCCCCTAAATTACTTTTAAGTGGCATTGTACCTGGTTATCCTGATGACATTACATACATATCTACAGGTGAGTTAAACTGGACAAACAGCCATTGATTTAAGTAAATATTTGATTGTCAAAGCCATTCCACCATATTTCACTCATGATTGACGGATTAGAAATTCACATTTGAAGAGGAAAGAAAAATAAATCCTTACCAACAGTAGTTTTGATAGTCCATACTGCTGTTTGGAGCTACATTTGTGTACAAAGACTGCAGTAAGAGTGTGAAAGTATGCAAGGGTGGGTGTTACCTTTCTAAGCAACCTTAAATTCCTTACAATTTAATTTTGCGTGTATGTAAAATCTAAAATTGACCCATTTTTTTTTTTATTTCCAAGTGGCTATAAAATGTAATGCTGCTTTATTTTTCTGTGACTGAATTCCCTTTGTTAAAATTAAATTGTCTGCACTTAAATGTGTCCTGCCTATATTGAACCAAAATAAAAAACAAACAAACATGTTTTTCAGACAATTTCTTTGAAATGTATCTATTCAATTTAAACCAAGTATACAGCTGTCTTGTATACAGTTGCTTATCCTGGATGAATAAATCAAATAATTAAGAAGAGTGTATTCTGGAAAAAGACCAGTGAAGAGCAGTGGCCTGGTACATCCTCCAAAATAGTTTGTGTACTAAATTATACAATAAAAATAAAATTCAGTTTATGTCGTACATAATAGGCAGTTTTTCTAAATTCTTTTTTTTTTTTTAATTCTTTTTTATTTCTTCAGTTCCATATATGAACGACACGTTGGGTTTCATCATCTAAACTAAAATCTTTGTTTCTACTTTACTGTTTCTTTACATATTCTTCATTCGCCTTTTACTATTGGTGGTGTAATAGATCATTTAGTGGAGATGTTTCCCATCTGTAAGTACAAATTGTATCTATGAGACTTAGAATGTACCATTAGATGTATATTTTTGATTAGACACCATTGATACCAGATTGGCCGATATAGTAGGAACAGCGAAAAACTGTAAAACTTTGATTTTATGTTTGTGTCTACATGTCATTATCTTGTGTTCAGTTCCTGAATCATCATAACAATGAACAGCTACGCCAGTCAACCCAGACAACTACCTGTCTTTTCGTGATAATCACCACAAAGACACAGCTTTTCAAAATGTGCGTTTCAAATGAATGATATGCCTTATTTATGTTTTGTTTTATGTTACTGGTCCAAAACTGTTTTTCAACCTCTAAAGTTTACAAAAAAAATGTACATTAATTATTCTTGTGGTTTCTTTTCAGTGAAATATAGTGTTGTTCTCCTTTCATTTTTTAAAAACAATGTTCGTCTCTAAGGTGCAGGTGTTACAATGTGCCAAAGGGTCATGCATAATAATAAAAATGATTTGCCAGTGCGGGAGCTTATCGGATTGAGTTGATTTGTCTGCACGTGTAACATAAGTCACCACCTAAAACTAACTGCATTACACAAAATATTTACTTAAAAACAATGCAATGTATTTTTGTACAATGGTCATCCTTTTTTTTGGGGGGGTTCTCTACTTTCTACACCACTGCGTCTTCTGTCTACTCTGTATATACATATATTGCATATACTGCTTTCTTGAGTGAGTTAATATGGTAAGTTACTGAATTAGTATCTCAAAATGATTAAAAGCTTACATAAGTCAATATATACATATACATTAAATGATTATATACATACATGACTTTGTATTGTATAATGACTTAGAATATCTAAGTAATTATGATTATGTATTTAGATACAAAGTCATTATTTCAGAATACGTAGGTCATTTTGAGAAAGCTTCTTATTTTGGGATACTAATTATTTTTATAAACTAACTTATTAATTTTAGATGCTAACTCACCATTTTGAGACTCTTTAGTTAGATTTACTTAGTCATTATTTTAAGGTTATTTCGAGAAAGTTTCTCATCATAATGACTTACTTTTTTTCATCACACTGGCGCAAATCTTCCATACATAATAAGGTTATGTGACTACTGCTGTTTAAGAAATGCAATGCAAATGAAAAAGTAGCATCCTTGCATTTTATTCCCAGCAGCATGAAACAGAAACACTAAAGCTAGTTAATAAAACACCAAAATGTGCAGGTTACATTTTTAGAAAGCTTTCGTTTAGTGAAGTCTCACATCTTCAGGTGCGTGACTAAGCAGAGTCTTTCACACGGTTTCATCAGCCTCGTCACAAAAAGCAGCTTACAACATTCATCAGCCTCACCTTTCATCACGGCCCTCAACATGCGCGTCACCGTAATGACGATACAACTCAACTCTCGCGAGATGCCGCGCGGTTTCCCCAGCCAGCAGTGTGCGCGCGCGCGTGTGTGTGCGCGACAGAGACAAGGAAAGATGGCGACGCAGGAGAGCGAAGCAACTAAAGCTACCGTGAGCAACGGCGAGGTAAAAATGAATGACACCCCTGTTATTTTTCTCCCGTCCGGTTGAACGGGAGCGTTTTGTTCGTTTTGACCGTTGAGCGCGAGGTCGTTAACGTTTGAGCGTGTTACCGATCGTTACACGAGCCCCCGTGACGTTGTCAGTGCCGGTTGGTTTTAAAACGTTAACTGCCGTTGAGAAATGTTGGCGAGCAGACGAACCGACCGACCGACCGACCGACCGGCGGCGTGAAGAGACGAACCTCCGCTAAAAGACGGATATTTACATAAAAGTACCGTGAAAACGAGCTGACTCTCAGTGTGGTGGTGTGAGCCGGCTGACTGCTGCAGTGTGTCGTTTAGCTGAAGGCCTGAACAACGCAGCTCCACTCACCAGGCCGAGCAGCTCTCCACATACATTTATCATCTGATGTTAAATCTTTGTTTTTTAACTCACAATCAATCCACAAGACACTCTTTCAGCTACAAGGTTTACCTGTCAGCTCATTTTATTAACATCGACATGAGTCAACATTAAATTCGGCTATCTGGAAAAGTACTTTTTTTTTTTTAATGTTATAAAAGCAGCTGCCTGAGGTAATTAATGGGGGGTGTCTAGGCAACTGCTAATTATATTTTGGTGTGACAAATGTCTGTCACAGGTTACGGAGGTCAGAGTGAATCATCACTCTGTTAGAGGAGAGCCACTGGTCTCCCTTGAGCTCAAGCCAAAATCTCGTTTTTCTATTTGTGTAAAACAAGCAGGCTGCAAAACTGTATTAAACAATTGTTGTCTTTACACAGTTAGAGAACTAGACAATTCATCAGTAATTTTCTGTCCTTTCACTAATGATTGATCGGTGTGTCCATTCAGACGTGTAGTTTTGGTTTCTTCCTGATTTCAGTTGTAAATATAGCCCCAGCCTCTAATGTATTATCATTATAATGATGATCTAATCTGAGCATAGATAATCCCTGAAAGCCTATAGACCTCTATAGAACCCAGAAGGTCATTTAACAGGATTTACAACTGTAAAAGTCTCATCTTGGTCAAACAATAATTGCATCTTGAGAAACGGGTCACAATACCTGTTGTGTTTTCTCTACTCTGTTAATATTGTCCTTGAGGATTCAGGAAAAAACCCACAAAACAGTAGGGGGTTTTATTACAGATCATCATGGATTTATTTAGCAGAATAATAAAACAAAATCTGATGTTAATACACAAGTGGGAGAAACTAAAGTGAGGGTACATTTGTAATAAAATTGTGCTGTCAGTTTTAGACGAGGCACTTATGTTACCCTCGAGGCCCACTGCTGGTGAATCAGTTGAGAGGCATTTCTGTGGTATTAATCGAGGGGAAACACTAAATGGCTAGTAGCCAGATATAACCATAGGTCTTTGCGCTGCTTTATCATTTTTATTTAATTTTCTGCTGAGTACAGGTGTAATTGTATTGGTCCCAGCACAACACCTGTGGTGAAGTCAGCGTTTTCATGTCTTAAATAACAGACATTTGAATTATCTTTGTATTACGTCTTCCCTGAATGACCATCTTCAAAGTGCTTTTGGTCATTTCTAACTGACACACATTCGACAGACATGCCTTTTTTAATCCTTATTCATGCCTAAAATCACCTGTTTGTTTGCGTCTTCGTGCAGGAAATGCTGTTGCTCTGTGTAGTAAACATTACCAGAGTAGTCTCCACTTCTCTGAACTTTTGCCCTCTTCCCATCAGACACACACATGCGGTGTGAAGCATTTATTCTACGCCCTGGATCAGTGGTTAATTGTTAATCCTTGTTCGGAGTGTGTAAATTTTAAATTATTCTCCTGAGCTGCAACAGATAACCCACTTTCTGCCGGCGAGCATATTGGTGGTCCGTCCGCGTAGTGGTTATTTCTCTGATCCCTCTGGGAAACTGAGATCCATGTCTCTGATAATAGAATTGCTTCTATTTTAACACAACAGGACATGGCAGTGAGGATGAAAAGCTCTATTTTGAGCCACTTCGTGACCTTGAATTGCTCTGTTTATGAAGGCCAGTGGTTTATCATGAACGGTAACATTTTCACTGTTCATTCATTTCTTGGCTTCTTGATACCCGTCTAAATGGCAAGAACCTGCTGAGCAGAAAAACATTTTTTACCCCTAAGTGTTGTTTGTTCCCAGAGGCCAACCTCTGGTCACCCTTGTGTTGGTGACAATGGAGGAGATTAGATGTTTATATAGTAAATGAGTCTCATGACTTGGCATGCGCTTGTGTATTGTGTCACTTGAATAGTGCATAGCCTTCTGGAGGGGTGAGGGGGGGCTACATCGACACGCTGAAGCAAACTAATGACTTTTTACTGATCATAGATATGCAAATATGTATGCTGGTACTCACATGAATTTGACCTCGGAAGAGTTATTTGAACTATTTCAAAACTACAAAGGCTTTGTTGGGTTAATTGATCATGGTGTCCTGTCGAGAGATTAATCTTGTCAGTATAGTTTGATTAAAGATGATGAAATTTTCTCTTTGGATGTCCTATAATTTGTAGTCATTGTGAGGCTGCAACAACACTTGTACTCTTCTCACCAATTAATCTGTGTAACTTGTTTTAGTCCATTAAAAGTAAATGTAAAAAAAAGTAAGTGTCAGTCTTATGTTTTTTCAGATCCTTTATGTGTTCAGATTGGCTGTTTTGTCTGACCTGAACAGTCTAAAACCCAAATTTGTTCAATTTAAAATTATATAAAGAGTGAAAAGTCTTATTTAAAGGAACTCGGTGGAACTTGTCATTTTGACTGTCCCTGCGGATAAAGGCGGTAGTGTTTCTCCTAACGCGTTACATGTTCCCTCTGCTTCAAACCGTGGAGACGACTTAATCTGGAAGAGAGCAAGCGGCAGCTCCAGAGACAGACCTTCAGCGGCCGAAACACAGTTTCATCTGATGTCGCAGAAAAATCTGACTTGGTGGCAGGCATTAAGTTAACTAGGTTAACTAAGTTAACATTAACTATTAGAGACTAATAGAAACAGCCTATCTTATCACTGTTGGTCTTATTTGTAGGTCATAAAGAGGCATCTTTTTAAACTGGAGACTGTTTCATAACCAGTTAAAACCTCCATACAGCTGGTTTAAAATGCTGGAAAGAGAGATGTTTGGCATTTTCTGCTTGGTATGTAACTTAAACGATTATATGATTATTAAAAATGTTGCCAATTAATTTTCAAATCCGCTATGTGTGTTATTTACCAAGCATACGTTTAAATTTTTCAATTTTACACAGTTTATTAAAAACAATTTCAAAAGGTCATTGTGTAGTTAATCTACTACACAAGGTCACCACAAGTAATATAAATCTGGGATGAATCTATTTTTGTCATCTGCACTTTCAGTCCTTTAAATATGTACTACATACTCACCGTTTTGACTGGAGAAAGAGGGTGAATCAGTGTCCTGTATTAAACTGTATCATTATATCACTTCTGTGGCCTTTCAGTAACCCACAGTGACTACATCTGACTTTTTACTGCCAGTAAAGCTGTTCTCATTTGATGACGTGCTTCATTACACGATGCCGTGGATGCTCCATGATTGTGGCTTCCTCATGCAAAGCTGACCGTGTGTCTGTGTCTGTCTGGTTGTAGGTTAGCAGCAATGGCACTGCTGCAACAACAGATGGCCAGACTGTGCAGACAGCGGAAAACGCACAGGATCCTCAGCAGCAGCAACAGCAGCAACAACAGGCACCTAACGCGTGGCAGGTCATTAAAGGAGTCCTCTTCAGGTGAGTATTTTTTGTAATATGGCCAGTTCACACTCTTTTTACAAACACAGAGCAAGTCCATAGATAAAAGCTTACCCTGATACTATGGGTGTGGTAATGAACAAAATACTAAATACATGATTTGATATGTTCTGGTGGTCTCATAATCCACATGAAAGTGTCAGGAAAAGGGGAAAATAGTGTGCAGAGCCACTTCGCTCTCATAAGGTTTACTCTTGTTCATCTGTGATTTTACCCAAATTTAAAATCAGTGTCTTCCTCCTTTTCATTGTGCAAACTGCAGCTTACGGCTAAGACAGATAAATAATAAAGTGATGGATTTCTGTTTAGCTTTAGTTTTAAGGGAAAATTAGTTCTTTCTGGCTTGTCAAGGTTCAGATCTCTAATTCTGGCGTATTTACTCGGTTGTTAAGTAAGTGCTGCTTTCTGACTGTGGTGAATGAACCAAAAAATCCTGCACTTGCATCTGATCAATTATACTCACTTTATTATTAATGCTGTTTTTTTCCACAGACTTTTGTCAGGTAAAATTCCTATAAGCAAAAACAAAAGAAGTACAAATGAGTTTTTGATCTAATGCATCTGTCTACTTATTAAGTGCAAAAAATATGTAGGCATTTCCATTTTTCAAGAGTTCATTTTTTAGTTTTGCAGGTTCAGGAATGAGTGTTGATGATTCAAGTGTTGAGAGGTTTTCCTGTATAACCAAATGTACAGTACCTTAGGAGCAAGTGTTACTTTGCACTAAAAATGTTCATGCAAAATGCAGCATGAGTGGAGCTGTTAACAGTGTACAGTAGGACTTTTTGGCACCTCATTTGAATAAAACCCTATAGCTTCTTTTCCCTAGACAAGCAGCAACTTCATTAAAAGAACAGGTCCGTTAATTACATTATAAACCTTGTATGGCATTAACCATTGATAAATGACTAGTCTTTGGCATCACCTTTTCAGGATCAAGATTTGGAAAAGATTGAAGTGTATCATCTTTCATTGATACACACTCCAGTATCCAACAGCTATCATGTGAAATGGTCCTCATACACACAGGATTGTAAATGCAACCTGACTAAATCATTTGTCATTGTTTAGCTCGTTCTCCAAAATAATTACTGCACAACTCTCCACATATTCACATATACACATATCGTATTAAGTGCTTCTCTTAATAAAATAAAAATGAAAATACTCCCTTCCATCACGAACAGAAAATATCCTACAGAAAACAATTTTGCATTAACGCCACCCAACTCAGAAGAATGAGCTGAGAGTGTTTGATGGCAGTCAAAGAGTGAATGAATGAATCGGTGACAATAGGACTGGTTGTGCAGTTTTTAGTTAAAAACAGATGAAGATTTATTGGATTGTATTGTTTTAGATCATTTTGAAGTCCTGGACCACAAGGAATGCCTTGTGAATATGATGCATGTTTAGCACTACAGCAAACTATTTGTCTGAAAGTTAACACCCCTCATTGTAAATTTAACTATGATATCAGACAGAAAATGCATTTGTGTGTCAGTTTAACCCATACCAACCCAAGAGGGAAGTAACACTTAACAGAACCACAAGAACAAAAAGGGAAGTTGAAGGGTAGACTTAAAAAAATACAGAAGATGTCAGTTTTTTAATATTTCACAATATTTTTTTCTTTGCTACACAGTGCTCTGTGTTCTTCTGTCACTTCTAATTTGTCTCTTGACCTGTCACTGATTATATCACTATCTCTCTCTTAAAGCCTGAATGTAATGCAGTCTTTCTAGATACACTTAAATCAGATTAGTCTGGTTGTGGATTTGCTCTCCTGCAGCAGCTCTTCAGATCTTAAGACAAAATGTCAAAGTAAAATACTTCCTCTCAGTATTTATGATTTTAATTTACCCAGTATCTGTACATTTAGAAGTAAGTTTATCCAACTCATCACCCCCACTACTCTCCTCTTATATTTTATTGTTATGTTTTGTATCCTTATTAGCAAAATCTTCTTGTCCTCTGATTCTGTCTGCACTTGTTCCACCAGAATCTTCATAATCTGGGCGATCAGTAGCTGGTTCCGTCGAGGGCCATCCACTCCTGACCCCAGCACGCCAGCCGGGGCACCCAGAGTACCCAGCAGGAACCTCTTCCCCAAGGACACCCTCATGGTATTGTGCTGTCCTCTCTGTCCCTTGCCTTATCTGCATGTACAGCTGTTTTATTCAGCATTTTGTAATTGAATTGAAGCTGTTTATTCTTAAACACCCCTCATACTCCGATCCCCTCAAGTATTTGAACAGCATTTGAACTTGCTCGCTCTCCCCTGACACTGTAATCTCATAAACACCTTTTTATTTCTCACCATGCCTGCAGGACCTGTACGTATACGTGTCCCAGGAGGAGGTGTTCACTGACTTCAACAACACAGAAGCCCTGTTCTGGTTCCACAGGGATCTGGTCTATGGAGACTGGACCACGGGGGAGAACGGGGATGGCTGCTACGAGCACTATAAGGAGATGGACATCCCAGAGGTGAGGATGACTGAGGATGGAGGGAAGGTACAATGTGAGAGGGGAGAGGGCTGGGAGATGAGATGAGACAGGCAGTAGAGGGATGATGTGCCGGAGCAGGTATTGGTGTAGGAAATGAGGGAGATGTTGGTGAAGGGGAAGAAAGACAAGTTGGTAATAAATGTGACAGATCAGTGATGTAGATGTGTGTTTGTCTGAAACTCTAATACTTTTTCCTGTTTGGTTTGCACTTGCAGAAAGTGCAGCAGAACGGTTCTCTTTACATGCATATCTACTTCACTAAAAGTGGATTTCACCCAGACCCCAAACGCAAGGGGCAGTATCGCAGACTGGCAACAGTTCACACAACACGAAGTAAGCGGCACGTGGAAACACACCGACTGTAAACTGTAAACAAATGTACAGTATATATAACTATCATTTTATGTGTTAACCTCTTTCTCGTTTGCTGTTTCAGTGCTGAATAAATTCAAGCGAAGAAAGTTTCTCAAGACAAAGAATCTTCTAACAGGAGAGACAGAAGCAGATCCCGAAATGATCAAGGTTGATATGTTTGTTTTATTATTTTATACACTTCAGAGCTGATATTGACTTATCGTAGATAAGTTGGTATCACTGTATATTTCATCTGATAAATGATAAGATATTTCAGTACAGAAATAAAAAAAAAAGCGACAGAGTGCTGAAAAGTTTTTTTTTTGTGTGTTGTTTTTTTTAACTGTAAGATGTCCTGCTCTTTTTGTGGATTCTAAGTGAGTTTGTGGTACAACTGGACCAGTTTCGTCTTCTCACATTCAATTAAAGTGACTAAGCACTACTTGGAAACAAATGGCACCAGAGAGATTTTAAGAGTGAAAGTTCAAATAATTACCTTTTTGATCACAAAACAGTCAGATATCCAAATTAGATGACATATATAAGCGTTACAGAAACACCTAAAGGCTGTGAGCAGAGAATCTAAATGCATTTGACAAATTATTAAAATTAAAGAGCTCATCACTGACATGTCTGATTTAATGTGTTTCCTCACAGCGGGCAGAGAGTCATGGCCCAGTGGAAATTATTTCTCACTGGCACCCCAACCTCACCATCAACATGGTAGATGACCACACTGCCTGGGTCAAGGGCTCTGTCCCCCCTCCTCTAGACCAACGTGAGTCCCCCCACTCATCTCTGTACTGAACGGTTTAAAAAAGGTCCCAACTGAAGCAGCTGTTTAACATTGCACATAATGAGTCTCTTTTTGTGTCGTCTTCTACTCTCTAGATGTGAAGTTTGACGCAGTAAGTGGCGACTACTATCCCATCGTGTACTTCAACGACTACTGGAACCTTCAGAAGGACTACTACCCCATCAACGAGACCCTGAAGACGCTCCCGCTGCGCCTCTCCTACTGCCCGCTGTCTCTGTGGCGCTGGCAGCTGTATGCAGCCCAAAATGCACGCTCACCGTGGAACTTCCTCCCTGAGGACACCTACGAGCAGTCTGATGAAGACCAGGACTCTGTCAAGGTGAGAGGTCAGGGGGTAAAAGAAAAATTGTGATTGTGAGATAGAAGGGTTTTTCATGCAGGTTTGCTTTTGGGTTCCTTTTAAAGTTGAGTTTCAGCAATAATGGGTCTTATTTAGATTTATATATCTTAATTTAATGGAGAAATAAAACATGATCAATTGATTATGGGGTCTACAGTGAAACTTACTGCATTTATTCTGATTTTCTATTTTATAGATTTCTTTGAGTCTTAAAGTTTTAAGTATTTAAGTTACTATGAGGACAGTATATTTCTACAGACAGACATTGATTTAAACTTGCCTAGCACATTCATAACTGTATAAAATATATAATACTTTGCACTACAATACACTACTACTTTTCTTACATCTCTGCTGTCCATAAAAGTGTTAGAAAACACTTTGTAATGGAGTGAAAAAAAGGAGTTTGACTCCTGCTCTTCAGTTACATTACATTACATCAGTTACTCTTCGGTTCTGTCTGGATGTGTGGAATTAAATTGTTAGAAAATCTACAGTGTGGGCAGTTTTCTAGCTGTGTTGTATGTTAAAAATTCTCTCTGTGTAGGTGGCCCTTTTGGAAACCAACCCGTACTTGCTGGGACTCACCATCGTTGTCTCCATCGTGCACAGCATCTTCGAGTTTTTGGCCTTCAAGAATGGTAAGTTCACATCGGCCGGTCTGCACTTTTTTAAACAAACAAAATAAAAAAGGTTTGTATCTGTCAACCCCTCAGCTTCCTCTCACCACCATCTTCTCCTCAGATATCCAGTTCTGGAACAGCAGACAGTCTCTAGAGGGCCTGTCTGTGCGCTCCATCATATTTGGAGTGTTTCAGTCTCTGGTGGTGCTGCTGTACATCCTCGACAACGAAACCAACTTTGTGGTGCAGGTCAGCGTCTTCATTGGCCTTCTCATCGACCTGTGGAAAATCACCAAGGTCATGGACGTCAGAGTAAGTCAGAACTTGTTCTTTCGTGCACAATATTATTTGGTCAACAGTATTTAAGCCAACTCTGAAAAAACTGAACTGAGCTGAACAGGGAATGTGTAAAGACAAATGAATGTTTTGACTCTGCTACTACACCGGAGAGTTTGAGCCCGTTAGTCATCAAATGCTAACCAATTTTACATGTATTTTGGATTTCTACTTACTGTTATGCTATGATTACCACAATCCAGTAACCATTCTTCTTTTCCAGTTGGACAGAGAGAACAAAATCGCAGGTGTATTCCCAAGATTGGTATTAACAGACAAGTCAACGTATGTGCAGTCTTCAACCAAAATCTACGACGATGTAAGTTAAACTAATAACACCGTTTACAACGGCAACACTCAGAGCACACTGCTTTCAAAGATACATTCAGAGGAAATGTTATTTTAAAACAGATGGAAGAAAATGATAAACTAATTTATACAAAGTAATATTCCTCTTCTGTCTTGTCTGTGAACAGATGGCCTTCAAGTACTTGTCGTGGCTGCTCTACCCTCTGTTTGGCTGCTATGCGGTCTACAGTTTATTGTACGTAGAGCACAAAGGCTGGTACTCATGGGTACTCAGCATGCTCTATGGCTTCTTGTTAACCTTTGGTAAGTTTGTCTGAAGTATTTATATACTGCACTACTCCTATTGTTGTCTCGTGTGACCTTTTTTACATTTTAAATTGAACTTCACGTGTTTATATACCTCTGCTATTGGCACTTAAAAATGACTTGATGAACTGCAACATTTTCCTTTTAAAAGTAAAAATTGTAGCATAATTTTGCTATTTTTCTCATTTTTCTAAGTATGAAAAATGAGAAAATCCCAGAAGATGTGTTAACCTGTTTTTAAAAATCTTGATTTATGGGGTTGTTACTGCCCATGAGTAGCTAACATCCATGAAATAATGCAGGGAACACAGGTGAGCATCTACACAGTGCTCATCTCCTGCACATTGCATGTAATTACCTGTAAACTCTAATATTTTCTCTCAGTTTAGGCAATAGAGTTAAAAGACAAACCTACAGGACAGGAATCCAAATCATAACATAAAATTTGCACTTTAAAAGTACGCTAAATCACTCAAGTTTACAAGGAATTACTGCAGATGTTTGTCACTGAGAGTCAGTTAAAAAGATAATTTAAAAAAGGTAATATTTTAAGAAAACAGTTTGAAACAGTAAATATAAAGTGTATCCTAACAGAAACCTTTTTCTGTGTGTTTTTTTTTATATAGCCTTATATACATTATCTGTTGAAATCTTTTCTTGTATACTCATTCTCACCTTTGTTCCTGTAACTATTTATGTCATTCTCTTAATGTATTATTGATTTCACGCTCTACTGACACTGTGCAACAAATTTTGTTCCAGTTTATGTGATCTATTTTTAAAGGCCAGAAACACGGCTGATTATTATTGTTTCTCCTAATTATCCTGTCTCTCCGTGGATGTACATACAGCTAATGTTTTTATACTTGCATCATGGTTACATATCCAATTCCCAGCGGCCCCTGCTAATGTGCCGTCTGCTAGCAGACTTCGAGGACACGCTCGGTTACGTTGCCTGCTGTTTAAATAACCAAATCTGGGCCTTTCTTTCTCTCCCTCACTTTTTTTTTTCTTTTTGAAGGTTTCATTACAATGACGCCACAGCTTTTCATCAACTACAAAATGAAGTCTGTGGCCCACCTCCCATGGAGGATGCTCACCTACAAGGCTCTCAATACCTTTATTGATGACCTGTTTGCCTTCGTCATCAAGATGCCCATGATGTACAGGATAGGATGCCTCAGAGATGGTAGGCCTGCGCTCGTTTAGATGTTGATATTCTTTTATGAATTTAGGATTAGTTAAATAATCACCTGAAACAGCTTGTGAGAGTTGAAGCCAGACAGTTTGTTGTTTGTTTAAAGGAAAGGTTTCCCTCCTGTCTGACTTTTATGTTATGACACACTGGACACTGGAGGAAATGTTCAATCATTGTTTGATTCGCTGTAACTGCAGAGTAACTGTCAGAAACACAAATAGACTTTGTGTGTTATAATTGGTCTTGCAACTCCACCTAGTGTCAGCTCACCAGATCTCACTCATTCCCCTGATGCCCTTTGCCATTACCAGCTGTGGGGCTGTTTTAGTGCAACTAAATATAAATAGTCAGTGCTGATCACATTATATTTAACCAACAGACTCAGATGGTGCCACTGAATAAATCCAAACAAACATGGAAGCCTCACCTCAGCTACTGTTCTTGAGGGTTTATAAACCCAAATTAAATTGTCAATACACTCATCTTGTCGTTTTAACCCTTTCACAAATGTTCAATCATATGATGTCTTGAGATGTACTTTGACATGAATGCAGCATCAGTGAACACTGGTCATTTTTACCCCATTATACTACATTTAAGTACTAGGCAGGTTATTAAAAGTGGTTATTAAAGGAATACAGCATCATAAAGCTTGTTTCTGACCGGACTGTCCTCCTGCAGATGTGGTGTTCTTCATCTACCTTTACCAGCGCTGGATCTACCGGGTCGATCCCAACAGGGTCAACGAGTTTGGCACCAGCGGAGTAGACCAGATGCAGAACAGCACGGCAAACGCTGATTCAGCCGCTGGCAACGCCATCACAGACAAACCAGAGGGAGAGAAGAAGAATGATTAAGAGAGACAGCACCCTTATCTGCCTCCCTGGCGGTCACTGCTGGGGCAAAGAGGACTTGTTGAAGTTAGGCAGGAAGGGAAGTTGTCGTTTAGCTGTCATGGACGCCACAAAAAAAAAAAAAGAAAAAAAATGCAGTTCAACTGTTCCCTCTGATTTCTGTGCGGATCCACAGAGAATCATATTCAGTGTAGATTTGGTAAATTCTTATTTCTGTTCCCCGCCCTCTCGTTTTGCAGTTCAAGTGAAGTAAAACAAAACGTGATGTACTGTATTCTGTATGATTTCTCAGAGCGTAACAATGTCTTGGAGTAGAGGTTGGGAGGGGAACGGGTCGCAGTTATACTACATTTTTTTTTTTTTTCTTTTTAATTATACAGGGAGGAAAGCGGCCAAGTGCAACTTTTGTTCTTTGTGTAGATTCCTTGTGAATTTTTCTTTTCATTCCATGTGAGCACCGTGTTTCGGATTTGCCTGGAAACTGGTGAGTAGTGCTGGAGGAGAAAACTGGAAAGATCCGGAGTCACGACGGAGGCTGGAGGAAAAAAAAAAAAAAAAGGCGACTGGAGACCAGATGGATGACCCCACCTGACACTACCCACAAGACAGTGACTACTACCCTCGATTTTAAACAAATGGTTAATGTTCTAAACTTGAACATAAAAAATAACAGCCTTGTTGGTATTAATATAAATATATTAATATTGTCAATGACTTAATTTTTGTTTTTCAGTCACTGAAGCATTCTTTTGTATGTCCTCCAACTGTACAGAATCTCAGCTTGTCATGTTAATAATACCGATGTCAAAACTGTCTAGCAGAAGCTGATTTACAAGTCTAATTTTTATTTCCCCCTCAGCCAGACATCTGGTTTTCAAATTGTTTCACGTTCACGCTCCAAACCAGATCACCTGGACAGACACGATGGAGACGGTCAGGTGTGTGCTGGGAGAGTTACAGTGTCTCTTGTTTTCATTTCGAGTGCTGTAAACCCTGAAACAAAGATGATTCCATGTTGGTACATATTAAATTTTGATTCATTCATGTTTATAGTAAAAACTTATGTGTGATTTAAAATGTCTATGCAAAGCTTTTTTTTTTAAAAATATTACTCAAGTTTTTACCCTTGGTTCAAGAAGAAATATTTATACACAAAACTTGAAATTGTTCACATTAGTTGCTCTTGATAGTAAGGTTAATAGATTGCAACTGCTGACTTATTGTCAGTTTAATTCATTATTAGTTGTTCTGCAAATTATTTTTCCTGAAACTGAGTATGGTCATCCCAATTTTTCAAGAGCACGCAAACTGTGAAATTTGTTTAAAAAGTTTAGAACTAGAAATAAAAAGGAGAGAAGAAAAACATACTCTCATTCAATAGGTCGAAACCAGCAGATGTTTTTGGTATTTTTGTTTGGAAAAGTGACTCATATGATGAATTAATTAATTAGTGCGTGGGAAGATGAGCAAGTGGGAGAACTACTGGCACAAAGTACAGTCAGCTACATGTGTATGAAACAAAACACAATGAAGACTCAGCAGAAGTCTTTTTTTTTTTTTTTGTAGTCTTGTAGCATTAATTTAACCCTCACAGTGGAGCTGTTTATTCTGATTTCATGCAGGATTACATTCAGTAATCTCAGTAATTCAAATAGTTAAAGTTCAGATAATGGCAATTTAGTCAGTCTCTATCAGGCTGGAGGCTTTAATAACCAGTAAACACTGACCCTTTACCTGCAGGCAGCGTGTGTATGAACGAAGCTGAACAAAGAGTGAAGTTAATGTTCATTTTAAAGGCTTTTAGAGTCAAAGTTGCAAAACTCCAGCATTTCATAAGATTGCTGAAATGTGAAATCTGGTGAATCATCTCCCAGATTGAGTAACTTCTCAACAGCTCCTCGCTTTCTCAAGGGTACCTCCTCTGCAGATCAGATAAGTTATTTGTCAGTTTTTTTTGTTTGTTTTGAACTTGTTTGACTCACTGCTTCCTCTAAATGCCTCGACTTTCGCTTTCCGTTTCCTTTAAGTCCCCTGTGGTGCTTCTGTGCTGCCAGCAGGGGGCGCTGTTAACAAAAACAGACACAGTTGGTGCCGTAAAGACGTCACACTTTGTTTTTAGGGGCAGTTACTGAACGTGCAGAGATGTTGTTGGTGCAGTTTGACAGCTTTAATTATTGATGATGAGATCAGGAATTCCCTACTTTCCTTCAGTTTAAAGGAAACAGGAGCTGCCACCAGGTTAAATATGTAAAGGTCGTCCAGCTGGGAAAAAAACAAGCTTTGATTAGCTTTGTTTTAAATAAGTGCCGTGTGTGTGATGTAGGCTCGTTTAAATGGTTGCAAATTGTTTTGAATATGCTAAAAAAAAAAAAAAAAGGTTGGAAAAAAACAACAAAACAATTAGATAATGGAACGGAAAACTCCTTTCTTTTAGATCCTCTTTTGGGCTCAGGGTGGTGAAAATTTAGAGAAATTAAATTTAGTGCACTTGTGGCTGTATTTAGGCTGCAGTGGGGTACCTGCCGTCCTGATGGGAGGGGGGAGTTTCCCGTCGGGAGGTGACGTGACTTCAGGGGATTTCCACGTCGTGCAGCGGCCAATCAGAGCGAGGCTGCTGCGGAAACACAAAAACAGGCGAGCTGCTGCTCAGGCATCACTTCACACATGGCTCCGAGTCGGTTTGACACCTTTTCAGAGGTCTGTACAAACCCCCAGAGCTGGTTTATACCCTAACAAGTGTTTTTGTGTGGTGTTATTACTTTTACTTGAACCGGTTTTGAAGAAAGACGCAGAGGAGGATTTTTTTTTTTTTTTTGGAAAGGTTTCAAGGACAGGACGGTGGACTTTGTGATCTCTTAGGAGTTTTCACATGCGATGAAAGACATGGACATCTTAAACAGCGTCTTTGGTGAGTTTTAAGTCTTTGAACTTGGTGTTTGTGACTGTGTGTGTGTGTGAGAGAGAGAGACAGGGAGAGCTGACATCATCACCAGGCATGTGATTTGTCAGAGGAGCCAACACCCATCCCTGCCCGGCTCCTCTGCTCTGCTGCTTTTTTTATTCACAACCTGCTTGTTTTTGTTTTTATTATTTACTGATTGTTTGCTTTGTTTGTCCTGCAGCGCGAGGGCAGACAGACTTTGGTGAGTACTGTTTGTTTTTGTTTTTGTTATTTTCACCCTTTGCTACAGAGGCTTAAAGTGGTACGTGTGGGTGTGTGTGGGTGTGTGTGTGTGTGTGTGTGGGGGGGGGTGTTGGTGCAAAGTGTGCCCTGATGCGACCTCATGCAGAGAGAGAAGTCAGACTGTTTCTGCTTCCTCATCTCATTTTGTTCAGTGAAGTGCCCCACAGCAGCTAAACAAAACATTTCAGACAACAAGTCAACAACACTAAAGATAGAAACAGCAACTTACTGTGGTTTCTTATTAATCATACCTTGTTGTATTGTATATATACAGTACAAGTCTATAAAATGTTAGAATATGATGAGAAACTGAGAAAATGAGCATATTCAAGGAACTATTTTAAAAAAATGTACAAATACTCACATCTGACAAACTTTCACTGGGATTTTTTCCTTAAAAAACAACATTACGACCTCTCTGGAAACATTTTTCACACCGTTGCTGCAGGAAACAGTAGTTTCTGTTTGGTTGGCAAGTGTCAGACATAGTCGACCACAGCCATAAATCAGCGTGGATCAAATACTTAACTGCCTGTAACTGTAGCACCAGGACTAGTAACCATAGCATCATCACTGGTTAAGTATTGCAACCAACCTATGGATAACTATGGTGTCAACTAACTAACAGGTAAAAAACTAATTAACCCAAAACACTTTATATTTTTTGGTACTTAGTCATGCTGTAACAGGATAATGCACTTTTAGGTGTCCTGTTATAGAAAATTATGGACTGTGAGGAGCAAACAACGGCAATTATAAACAAAAGAAGTCTTGTTACTTTTATTCTTAATTGCCTTAATGACAAACAAGTAATGAAATCACTGTTTTTACACATCAACACAAACAAAAACACCAACATCATTTCACTCACATTGGTTCGTTGCCATCTGAGATGCTGAGCTGTTCATCATCAATATATTGTTTTTGCTTACAGACCTCATAGACGAAGTCATCACAGAGGACAGAGAGCGGTCGGTCGCCTCCCTCCCCGGACCTCCTCCCCCTCCCACCGAACTCCTCAGTGAGAACCGCGGGAGGCCGCAGCAGGACCCCGTGCTGGTGCCGAGAGGCACGGCGTGTCAGGTGAGCGGGATCAAAAGTGTGGTTTGGCGTGCTCTGACGGCGTGATGTGTCACTCGTGTTGTTGTGCTCTCTGTGGTGTTGACCTTGGTGAGCGGTTTCCTACATTTCCTAGAACAAATGTTTGTAACACCCAGAGGGTGAGCAGGAAGCTGCCAGTTTGGGGCGAATGGGGCACCAGGAGGTCTTCACGAGCACAGATGAAGGTGAATTTGTTTTTTGTCTGAGTGACTGTTGTGTATAAAGTATTAGAAAAGCTGCATATTCAAGTTTTAATCTCAAGACTGAATACAAATGTTCTGTGTTACCAGAGTTTTTATCTAAGTGAGACTAAATTGATGCCAAAACAAATAGTCCATTACTCGATTAGATGATTGATTTAATCCTCCACTGCTTGACTTGTTTATTTTGGTTTCCTCTGATAGTGTATCGATGCCATATTGGTATAAAAACTGTCATTAGGTGAAAACAAGCAACATAAACATTATAAAAGTCACAGTACAACTAACATCATGGTTCCTTATTTCTTTATGTAATAACTCTCTTTTCCATTATATTTTATACACTCTGGTTTCTTCTCTTGCTGTTGTTTGAGAAACAATGGGCATCACATTTTTTGCAGAACAAAACAACCTTTTTTATATCTGTACTGCACTGAAGTACAATCTTAAGTTACTTGTACTTCACTTGATCATTTAATTTTTGTTTCAAGTTTATACATTTTACTGCCATACATTTATTTGGCATCTGTAGTTAAGTTTATTTGTGGAAGAAGATTTTGTAAACCTCTAATAAAATGAAACCACCCAACACTATGTACAATAGATACACTAAGCTTTACAGCAGACGGTAACATAACCAAAATGCTCATATCTTATGTATTATGTTGTTATATTTTAATGCATCAGTCATTTTTGTCCAGTACTATAATATATAATAATGTAACACTGACAGAGAGAATATTTCTATGCTAAAGAACATTTTACTGATAAAACCTGAGTACATTTTGATTGCAGGACTTACTTTTAGTGCAATGTTTTTACATTGGATTATTTCTACTTTGTACTTCAGTAAAGGCTCTGAATACTTTTTCCACCACTGAGAGGTGAAATACTAAAATCTGTCTTCCTTTAAACCCCCAAAATGCAACATTATACTTTTGCTCTGATTCATCACAAATAGTCATCATGTATTAAGTGAAGTCAATGACCAAGCAAAAATGAGAAATTGTGTCTCAAATATGAGAATGTGCTCTTTTCTTTAGTTCTGTATCTTTGTTAATTAAATGTATTTCTGAACTGTTAGTCAGACAAGAGATTTGTGGATATTATTGTGTGCTCTGGGAACTTTTGATGGACATATGTTCTGACTTTTAAACTCAGTGTTCAATTAAAACAACGAGCAGATCAGTCAGTGATGTAAATAAAGCCCCAGAATACATTTAGTGGAGAAATATTGGTCGTCTTCATGTTGCTGTTGAAGGCTTCAGTTGGGCTTCCTCTCTGTTAGGATGTGAAAAGAGGCGACTGCAGCTTCAGTCCAGAGGTTATTTGGTGGATTAAATGTTGTTGGAAGAAACCGCAGTGTAGCCTGAAGGTGCTTTGTTATTGTACTGTACAGGAGATAGCCAGCAGCCAGGCAGGTCGGGCTCTTACCATAAAGCACGTGGTTTACAGACAGCAGGCAGATCAGAGGTGGTGCGATCTGGTAAGAGTGCTGTGACGCTGCAGCCTGCACATACGGGTGATAAAGTGGGGCACAAGAAAATAGCTGAACCTCTTTAACCCGCTTGTGGGATTTCTACATTTTAAGAGGGGTGTTGTGTGTAAAAACTGTTTAAAAAGAGTCTTTTGCGGGCTGTGATGGAGGCCGACACACCTCCTCAGCATGTTTCTTTGTGGGAGGAGGCTGAGAGAGACAAAGGAGGAGGAGTTGGAAGAACTGTAATCTGACTCCTACTTTCAGTTTGCAGTCCTTTCTGTTTACTAGCCAAGCCCACCGGCGGGGTGAAAGGTCACATTCCTCGCCCCGCGCGACTTCTCTTATTAGACGATCTACATCCAGGTTGAGCTGACTTCCTGTTTCCTGTTCTCTGCCTGGCTTTTGTTAAGTTCTTGTGTTAAGGCTAACAGGTACGCCCAGGCCAACACGCTCGCAGACGCACACGAACAGACATCTGTGGCTCGACAGGATATTGTGAAATATGATCTCATGCAGACGCATCACCCAGATCCCCGCGGCAACGGTTTAATGTGCTCTCAGCCTGAATAACTGCTACACAGGCGACAGAGAAGTCAACTTCTGTACTTCTTTGTTCCCTGCAGGTTTGATTATTCATCTATTGTTAAACTGATGCTTCAGATAGATCAAAACTCGAGTGTGTTTTGTGAGGTTGTACATTTTGTATGTACCACTTTTCTTGTCTTTCTTTTACATCACATTGAAGCAGAAGCCCAGCAGGGCAGAACTGATGGGTGAAGACAGGGAGCATCGCAGGGAGTGAAAGTAAAAGCAACAGGGAGAGAGAGAGAGAGAGAGAGAGAGAGAGAGAGATGTGCTCAAAAACAAGTCTGAGGGGGAGCGGAAAAGCTTGGTGGTCTGTGAAGGGAGCTCAGAAAATACGACTGTAGACTGCAAGAGGAGTCGTCGAGGAGCACATTATGTGTGCACTGATAGAAAGCACATTTATGAAGGAGAAAAGCTGCAGTGACTCAGTTTTGCTACTTCTGGTCTCACTGTAGCAGTGATGCAGAATGCCTTACCTACAGGATCATCTGTTATAATGGACAACAGACATCTGCTTCTCTGATTCATACAAACACGCCTGTGATTGTTTGTTTTTTTTGTTAGGAAGACATTAGTAATATTCAGATCTTCTCAAGTTTTATCAGTAAAATGTAAGTTCTTTAAATTCTAAACTGTCTGCTGTCACTGATGTATGATTGTATGTTACATTTTTTTTTAACTACTTTACTGGTTTAGCTGCTTGGTGTGGAGCTAGTTTGAACTACTTAATATACAGTTTGGTAGTTTTAGGCCAGCGGCTGCCAACCTGGAGGTCGGGCCCATCTAAAGGGTCGTAATATAAACCAGAGGAAGCATAAGATATTGTTTTTCTGTATCTTTCTTTGGTGTTGTTATGACAAGATCTCTGTTGCAAAAGAGTTTTTTACTGGTAAAGGTTAATAAAAGTTAAGTAATGTTGTAAAAAGATTGTGTTGTTTTCTTTCCACCACAGCCGGCCTGCTCCTTCTCTCGGCCCCCACAGCTGTCGTGCACCTCCGTAGACATGGCTCATCCTTCCCGGGCAGGCGCCTCTCCAGCCGGTTCTTCTCGCCGTGGTCGAGGCTCCTCGTGTGTGCTGCCCTTGAGGAGCACCGGCGGCATCTCCTCTCAGAACCGGGGAGGAGACACTGATATTCTGGAGCGGATTCTGGAAAAGCCCAAGCTGGTGGTGGTGGAGGAGCCCAAGGAGAGAGGCATGAGGTTTCGCTACGAGTGCGAGGGACGCTCGGCCGGCAGCATCCTGGGGACGTCTAGCACAGAGACCAACAAGACTCAGCCTGCGATAGAGGTAGACACATCACAGCTACATTTGTTTTTTGTTTTGTACTCTGAAGGGGGTTTACTTGCTCTCACAGACAGTTGAAGATGATTGGTTTTAACCGCAGTTGATTTTGTTCGGTGTGTATAAATGAACCCCCTGTGTCGACCTGTGAAAAGACGGGTGGAGCTGAAAGGATGTGGGTTGTTGAGAGTCAATTAGAAAGTCCCCACAAATCCCAGCTCAAGTGTGGTCAAAGAGGCGGTTTATCCCCTCCCTGCGTGCTAACAAACATGCACACTTTTACCTTCACCTCATGCAAACGCATACAGAGGACAACACTTGAGGCAAGGCCATGTAGGAGTGAAAAATTAGTTTGGAAATAAAATGTAGTTATTTGGATAATATTTGGATAATATGACTGGTTTCATTTTTAGCTTGTCTGCTATTTCTCAGTTTTTCATGCTTCTTGATTAAATTTGTCCCCCATACACTTATGATCAATTTTTTTTTTTAAATGTTACAGAAACAATATCTTATCTGGCCTTTATCAGCTGTAAGGACTATGTGCTTGCTGTTGTCTTGAATTTTTCTGTCTCTTCCCTACCTCTCTCCATCAGATTCAGGGTCCCATTGATCACTTAAAGAAGGTCATAGTCACCGCTTCCTTGGTGACCAAAGACCCCCCACATCGACCTCACCCCCACTGCCTTGTGGGTAAAGACTGCCCGAATGGTTCAGGGATCTGTGTGGTCACGCTCAATCCTCACAGCAACCGACGTCACAGGTGCTCATCCGTCTCCCATTTATCTCCCAACTTTTTATCAAATGCATTCTCTCTTTTTCTTCCCTCTTTTTGACTTCATGACACCTTTCTCTCTCTTTTGCATTTCACCCACTATCCAACTCTGACCGGTCAAAATGTCCTGACAAAATGTGTTTTTTCTTCTTCTCCTCTGCGCCTGCAGCTTTGCTAACCTTGGCATCCAGTGTGTGAGGAGGAAAGAGCTTGACGTGTCGCTTCAGAAGAGAAGAAACCAAAATATCGATCCCTTTCAAAGTAAGACACAGCTAATATTGTTACACATCCATGGATTTTAACATAAAGTATGATGCAGTTTCTTCTTCCTCATGATTGATTTTTACGTCTTTTCATTCCTCAGCTGGTCACTCGAAGGGCATCGAAGACATGGACATGAACTCTGTCCGTCTGTGCTTTCAATGTGAGCTCGAGTGGGAGGACGGCAGAAAAGACTGTCTCAGCCCAGTGGTGTCCAACCCCATCTACGACAAGAGTGAGCCGTCGCCATACACACAAACAAACTCACACACTCATGATGTTGACCACAGTGTAACCAACTGTGCCAGAAATATGTAAATGTACATCTTGTTTCTCACGCTATGTTTCATGTTTTATTTTTTTCCACAGAGGCCACGACTACATCGCAGCTGAAGATCAGCTGCTTGAACCAGTACAGAGGGCCCTGCACTGGAAAGACGGAGATCTACATGTTGTGTGACAAAGTGCAGAAAGGTAAGAGGAGAACTTTCAGTCAGCCGAGTTTTATTTGTCCGTCGTTTCACCTAATTAAGTGTATAAAACATCCTGTGCTGAGTCAGATACATACCAGACTCTCACTCTCCAAGCTCCCAAACTTTAGTTAACAACTATTAAAACAAGATTCTGTTTATATAAAGTAAGGATGACTTCATGTGTGGTCTGTTTTCTAAGGCTTAGTTTATTGTTTATGTTTAGTTTGCATTGGCTTTGGAGTCATCTCAAAGGGTATTTTTACTGCTGTAGCTGATATCCAGCTAAGTGTCGTTTAGTCATTGTTGAAGAGAGTCATTTTCTGACCACCATCTCTCTGTTATCATGGCGTTTTCCTGTCTTTTGCACGTCATCTTCATTTTTATACATTTTTCCTCTCCATTTCAAATTATCTTTAACAATGTTTGCAACCGATTATCAACACTTCAGGCAGCAACTCTTCATAAAATTGCGTTTGTAGCACAGCAGATCTAGTTTTCAGCTTCAGAAGATGAACTGTATTTTCTCTCTGAATTGCTTGTCCTTTTGTTGATAGAGTCAATAAAAACCAAATGAGCTTCCCCAAATTGGTGTTCACTGCAGGGATTTTGTTGTGAAAGGTGTTTCTGTTATTTTGTTCCACCCCTGTAGAAAGAAAATGTTGCATGAACTCAACTTGAAGTGAAGGAAGACACAAACGTCTTAGTATGGTCAGGATTTAAATAACAGGCACATAGGACAACACTTGGTTTTATTCAAAAATTGAAGTTAGGATAAAAAAAAAATGCGTTATTTAATCTCAGGTAGGTCTCTTGATTAACTCTGTGTGTGGTCACTAATCCACAGACGACATAGAGATCATCTTCAGGCGAGGGTTGTGGAAGGCGAGCGGGGAGTTCGCCCAGACGGATGTGCACCGGCAGATCGCAATCGTGTTTAAGACCCCACCCTACCAGGACCAGGACATCACAGAGGAGGTGGAGGTCAGTGTGGCCTTGCGTCGCCTTTCAGACCAGATGGAGAGCGAGCCAGTCACCTTCACGTACCTGCCACACAACCCAGGTCAGTAAGGGCTGGTGATGATGGCAGCGTTGGCGTAAATGGCCAGCATCAACCACAGGAGGTTAACTGAAGTGTTATTTTTCTGTCCATATTTCAGACCCATATGAGGTAAAGCGGAAGAGAAAGATAAAATCAGACATCAGCTTGAGAGATAAATCAGGTGAGGCTTGAACGTTGTCATTCCTTTTCTTTATTTCTATATTCCTGTTTACTTTTCTTGGTGTGTGGAGGCAGTCAGCAGGTAAACTGATTGATTGAGGCAAGTCGCTTTTGTGCCTGTCAGACTGCTTCTCTGTGCAGATAATTTTGACATTGCAGGAAATGTTCAGTTGTTGTACATCCTCAACAATGTTTACAAAAGAGAGAAAGCAGCATGTTATTGTGCAATTCTGCTACAAACAGGAAGTAGAAAAGATAAATAAGGACCCATAAATAGCTAGAAAATACTGAAACATCAGCTCGAAATTTGTCAGCAGCAAAGATTAGTTTCATCTCTCACATCTCACAGCAGAGTTTCATTCAGAACAGTTTAGGCGACATCAAATAAAATAAGTAATATTAAAAGTGAAACAGCTCAGGGCGTGCAGGTGGCTCAGTCGGTAGAGCATGCACTCATATATGAGGCTTTGGGCTGCAGTGGACCCTGGTTCGATTCCCGGCTGGGGTCCTTTTGCTGCATGTCACCCCCTCTCTCTTTCCCAACTTTCCTGTCTATCTTCAGCTGTCCTATGCTATAATAATAAAAAAGGGTGTAAACCCCCCAAAAAATAATTAAAAAAAAAACAAAAAAAAACTAACAGCTCAAACTGCAAGATAACCAAGCAAAATTTCTGAAGCCACAAATCCTTCCAATAGTCTGAGAGCAAGATTATTGATAATTTGGGTAATTATCAGTTGTTGTGACCCTCAAACTGCGCATCAAATGTCAACTGATCTTGCAGAAATTTGCCAGATTCTAAAGTCAGTCGGGGCGACCAATTCAGGGCTAAAATCTGTTTTTATCAAATGTCAAGTAAGTAGCAACAGTGTGACGGTGAGACAGCATGCAAAAAACTAGGGCTGTGAAACTGAAGAAGTTAAATGTTGATGTTATTATTGTTCATGTTATTATGTACACGTGCTGTAGCGAGTCAACATGTCTGCTGTGAAAAAGGCCTTTTAGAAGTAATTTTCTTTCCTCTGATCTCTGGACAGTGATTAAGACTTGTAATAAACTGCAGTAACATGCACAGATTTAAATATGGAAAAACCGATTTCAGCACACTTTATTACAGGAGGATTTAAAGAAAACGTATTCATGCCCTGAAACAAACAACTAGAGTTTTAGATTAGCAGTATAACCCCTGTGTCTCTTCAAGGATGACTAGAGACACGGGGTTATTTACATAAGTGTTACTATTCTCTGCCTACTCATCATCATGTGATAACATATCACATGATTATAAGCAGACAGAGAACTGTATCCAGATGACAACATGACATTTGTACATGTACACTAATATGAATGCAGAAGTGAGCGTGAGCTGGTATAACCATATATACAGGCATAGATATGACATATAAAGTAAAATCAAATATACAAACATACAGGAAAAGAGTAAAATAATAAAGATTTAATGACTGTATAAGGTACCAGTTACAAGAAGTTCATTTAACTGTACAGTTCAGCTGCCAGTTTATAAGTTACACCCAGCTAAAATGAATTCAGTCCTGCTATAAATCATTCCCTCATGAAGATTATATTGTTCAGTTTAAAGAAGTTTCAAGAATGTAGGACTGTTGCATTAGCCTTTTAGTTGGCTGTATCTAATAAACTTCTCTAATGATGCAGAAAAATCTTTTTTTTTTTTTTTTTTGAGAACGATTTGAATTTCATCAAAGTTCAATCAGAGTCACATGTCGGGATCCGAAGTATAAAGTTCTCCACCTACTAACTGACTGTTGATCATGTTTCTAACAGGTTTTTTATTTTTTCTGTAACACAATCCATTTCCTCTCTTGCAGCAGAAAGTGCACCTGCAGCAGAGCAGCCCTTCCCCTACCCGCAGCCTTCAAGTGCGATGTTTTCAGACGAGAGGCTTTGTGCTCCCCAGCCTGTGGCCTCCACCGTAGGGGAGATGTGTTACGAGCCCCAGGACTCAAACAATGGTAGCGATATGACGGCCATCATCAATCAGTTGGTAGAAATGCCAGAACTATGGCAAATGATCTCCGACCCGAGCCTCACCCCGTCCGTGCCTTTTGCCTTTGAGCAGGGCCCCGACACCAACTCCACGTTTCCCGGCGTGGACATGAACTTTAACCAGCACTTTAACACGTACGGTCAGGACTTTTCCCATTACAGCGACTTGCAGTTCAACATGCTGGTCAACGAGAACCAGACTCCACAGTCAGAAGCCCAGGACAGCACCTCGAACATAGTTCAGGTGAAGACTGAAGAGGAGCTATGAGGACGAGATAATCGGGATCATGCAGCACTCTCACGCACTCTTTCTGCCCACTTCAAAAGCGTAATTAGGCATTTTTGGAAATATGCTTTTTCACAGAGAGTTTCTTACAATAAATATGAAGCTGGAGCCAGGTTAGCTTAGCTTAGCACAAAGACTGGCAGCACAGGGAAGGAGATGGCCTGGTTTTGTTTTGTGGTAATAAATCATTTTAACTGCACCTCTAGTGATTTCTTGGCAGGATGCAGTGACACTCGGTTTTCACTATGAGACTCCAGGAAATCTCTGATCCAGCCAATAAACATTCGCGCACATAACCCCCTGGAAAACCACAACGTGTTGCTCTTACACTTTGAATTTTGTGCAATGAAACGAACACGATGTAACATGTTAATAAGCAAGCTTTAGAGGTGCTGGTAGCCAGATTTGGTTACCTTTGGACAGAGCCGGGCTAGCTGTCTCCTTGTTTTCAGTTTTAGTGCAAAGCTCAGTTTACCAGCTGCTGTGTGGCTCTTCTCATCCAACTCTCTGCAAGGCGTACTTCCCAAATTGGTGAACTCTCCCCCCATAACCCCTCTGGAGACAAACAAGATTATCAAATCAAATACCTCCGAGATGAAGCAATGTGTGAACTGTGTTTGCAGACTCATTTGGTTTCACACCTCTGCACTGTCACCTCTCAGTAACCCCGTGTCTTTATCCTCATCCAAAGGCCTTGCTGGTCGAGGCTTCATCAACCAGGAACAGTTTAACATTCCCACATCTTTTTGCCCGTGAATGCTGCTAGCATTACTCTTCAGGCTTAAGATCAGAAGAAGGTGATTCAGCATGGAGCTTAAGAAGAGAACTTATGAACATATTTAACTCGGGTACAGTAGAAACCTTCCATAAAATGCTGTTTATTGTAGTAGATAAGTAGTTGGGTAAAGCTTACCTGCCATGTAATGTTTGTGTAAGGTCTCTAATGTTTGCTTAAATGTGATTTTTGTGGTAAACTTCTTGTGATAAGTTGTCTGCAGCCTGAAAGGATTTTTGTTTTTAAAATACAAAAAAGTCTCAAGTAGAGTAGTTTCTTCACATTGTTGTTGCGTGTTACTCTCTGTTGATGTGGCCGTCGCACCAGCTGGCTTGTTTAATATTTAATCGACTTAAATGCAATACAAACCAGCCCAACTCCTATTCATAGCTCTCTGTGTCAGTTCCTTTTATTCTGCAGTTTCACTCTCGTGCCAGGCATTCAAATTTCCACTTGCAGCTTGTCACAAGTCCAACTCTGCCCCCTCACTGTAATGTCAATATTCAATATTCCAGCAAAGACAAAAATAAAAAGTCAAGTCTGTTATTTTTGTGATGTTGTCACTTCCTCTGAAACCGACAACTGCTTTTCTGGTGAGTTGTTACAACAGCTAAAAAAGGGAAGAAGGCACATTTGACCTTCAGCCGCCTGCCTACATACATTCCTGACCTGCTGGCTCACTTATAAAAGCAATTCATCTTGGCAACAGCGAGAGGATGCTTTTGCGCTTTTCACATCCAAGCTTTAAACGTCACCAGTGTCACAAGGCAGTCTCGTTTGACAAACTTGTTCTCCTGAGAAAATGGAGAGAAACGCTGAGCTGAAAAGTGCCCTTTGTTGTTTATAGTAATCAGACACCTTGTGCTCTGTTTAGTTTCAGCGTCTTGACCTCACACAGGCAAAACAAAGACTTCTCATTCTCCAAAACTTGGCTGTCACATCTTACAGTAATCCAGAAAAAAATTCTCTGTTTCTCCTTTCAGTCTGTGTGGTCACTGCTGAGGTTTTTGTAAGGCCGCACGCGTTATTGGGAAACTTTACACCGCCATAGAAATTTTCATGGATTGAGACAGATTGGGAAATTAACGCTGACCTCAAATTTATGTTGCGAAATGTGAAATGTTTACTTTGTGGATGTCACCATTAAGTTTTGTGAGCACATTTTGAGCACGTCTTCTTAAAGTTGTAATCTTTAAATCCAGTTTTTGATGCTATTTATTACCAGTAGATGTATTTACTAGATACAGGTATCACTTAAAGTGGTTTTCACTGTTAGTGGATTCATTATTCACAAGCCAAGCACAACGGCTTCACAAACAGATACAACAGCTGCCCTTCTGTTGTATTTCTGACAAAAGTAGCTGCTCAGGGAGTGTTTGCTATGGGCTGATAAATTTATTTGGTAAGGATAAATTAATGATTACGATAACTGGTATTAGTTGATTCATTAGTTGTTTAGTCTATACAATAATAATATTACACAAGTTCCTATAGTCAAAGGTGTCTTCCAAGTGACTTATTTGTTCAATAACTGAAGATATACAACCAACCCTAAAATGATATAAAAGAGACAAAAGTATGTACCTGACATTTAAAAAGGTCAGGTGACATTTTTGCTTGATAAATTACTTCAGTGATCAGCAGAATTTTTGCTGATTAACTTTCTGTCTGTCGAGTTAGTGGACTAATTGTTTCAGCTCTTGTAATTGTCACTACACTGTCACACAAACAAACCTGCTTTTGACAGGCAGTAAACAAAGTGGAGGCAAATGCGTAATTTCAATATTTAACATTCTCAGTTGTGCATGTGCTGCTGGGAGTGGTTTGGATGGAGCAGGTGTTAGCTTTTCTGGTTCTGCCCGTCACGTGGTGTACGGCCAGTGGGAAACTCCACGCTGGGCTGGTTTCCAAGGCCTTTTATCAAGAATACACAAAGAGACACATATTATTTCCTGTGAAATGGCACCACTTTACCCTGCTGCTGAGACCTGCCCGGACTTGTTCACACTATCAGATTTAATACATGGTCATCCTCTCTGCTAAAGGGAGAGCAAAGGTGGTTTAATAAAGACTTACTGCCTCATCAAGTGTTTTTTTTAATTCAGCTGCAGTGTGGCTGTAATAGCCTTATTTAACAGGTAAAGGAAGTATTATGCTACTTCAGGATTTTTCTTTCTGGTTTATTTAAATAAAAGATTAATTTTGCTTTTAGGTTTTAGAAGGTACAGCGGTGTCTACAAGATTTTAAAGGAATAGTTCAACATACTCAGAAATGAGCTTATTCTCTTTCTTGGGGTAAGATGAGATCGATGTATGTGTGGTAAATATGAGGCCCCTACCAGCAGCTGCTGAGTGAAGCTTAGCATAAAGAGTGTAAACAGTAAGCCCGGCTCTGTCCAAAGAGAACAAAAGACCACTTATTGCACAAGGCCTAGAAGTGGATCCCATAAAACCACAGATTAAAGAAGCAATAAAACATGTTAATAAGTGATTCTTTTACCTCTAACACAGCCAGGCTGACTGTTTCTCTGTTCTCGGTCTTTATGCCAACATATTGTAATCGTATCGGCTGCTTCATTTTTAACGGACGTGACAGTAGGGCTTCAAATATTGATAGATATTCAGTTTTCTGTCACAGATATCTGAAGAAACCAGAAAATATTGACATTTGAGAAGCAAAAATAAGAGGATTTGGTCACTTTTTCTTACAAAAAGACTGAAAACTAGTAATTGATCATTAGTATTGCTGCAGGTCTATATGAACAAGAAAGCTGAGAAACAAGCTTGATAGTTTCTCATATTTACCATAATGTCAAACAACCCCCGTCAAAGCAAAGTTCACAAGTGTATCAGCTGCACGGAAATCACATAAGGATCGCCATCAGGCTGATAATTGTGATCAAAGACATCTGTGAACTTGACCGATGTCTCTGTTATTAAAAGGATTATTACCACGTGGCTGCTCATAAAAAGAAGCTGGTCACATGAAGATTATCCAACCAAGTCATTTAAATACTTCTGTATATTCATTTTATTCACGCGTGTTCTTGGAAATTCCAGACATGACCTATGTTCAGCCTGTATTAGACTGGATGACGATCCAAAGGCAGCAGCAACCTCATGACCCCGAATCCAGTATTTCTGTTAGTATATCAGATTATGTAATGCAGTTTCATAATGTAGACATGAACCTCAACTTTCAGGTTTGCAGAGGTGTCTGTTGTTTCGTGGGGACTCTGGGGAAAACTTAGCAGACAAGATGAGTCATGTGTGGCGGAAACATTAAAATGATGATGTAGAAAGATTTAATCAGGGAGTTTGTATGGTTTGGCCGCAGGAAGGGAGATTTAATTTTCAGTTTTGATCACTCAGATGAAGTTACAGCTGCTCTCTGTTAAAACTTTCACTGAAGTCACACCCAGTCTGACACTTACTGCCACTTACTGCTAAATCACACACATTTTGGTGATAAGAAATATTTTACTAAAGTAAAAGAAGCAATACCACACTGAAGAAACACTCTGTTGTACGTAAAAGTCCTGCATTCAACATTAAAACTACAAAAGTAAAAGTACTCATTACGCAGAATGGCATATTTCAGAATAATGTACTTCATATGACTGGATTATAATGTCTTTGTGTGTTCATAACTGAAATGCTGGAGCTGGTAAATGTGGAGCTAATTTGAATTTACTTTTTTTATTGTCAAGTAGTTTGTGAATTTCTCCCCAGGGATAAATATAATTTCATCATATCTTAAGCTTTAATAATACACTGAGACTTATTTATTGACTGTATTTTGTATTATTCATCTCAGTCCCCAAAGTAAATACATCTAGTGCAGTAACAATGACCATATTTGCCTCTGAGTAAGTATGATGTAGAAGAAAATGTAAATATTTAAGTAAATGTACCTCAAAATTTCACAAAGTACAGTACCTGAGTAAAAGTACATTTAGTCCAAGTCTATTATTTACAGTAGTGGAAAGTAACTGGCCACCACGCTGTCCTGTAGGTGTAATATTTTCATTAAGCTAAATGTACTGTTATATTGATATAAATTGACATGTACTACAGTTCCTGGAAGTCAGTTAACAAACCATTTTGGATATAAAAAAAACAGACAAGAATATTATGTGTTTGTGCAAATTAAATTTTCAATGATTTAATTTGCTTCAAAGGCATTAAAAGTTCAGCAGCAGCACTTCAGACAACTTGTGAACAATCCAGGGATGCTTTGCTGAAGCAGGCGAGTTTTTACTCAAGACATGATGATATAAAAAAGTGGTGAAGTATTATTTGAGACACGGTGAGACTTAGTCCTCCTTCATTAAAATGATCACTTAAATTTTAGTTAAGGAGAATTAAACAGAACCAAAACCTCAGGGATGAGACTGGATAGAGAGGAAATAGGAACTTTATTTTATTTGTAGGAAATGATCCGACATCTGATCTTTCTTAGAGTTTAGAAAGTTATTTATTCCTTAGTTTAGCATCTTAGTTTGTATGTTAGTGCTAAAGTACAGCTTAATGTTTGTTAGCTTGATGATGGGAGCTCACAGAAGTCAACATGTTTTCACCCTGAGGCCTCACTTCACGACAGTCCATTAAATAGCTGTTGAAACATTTTACTGAAAACCACAAATGTCAGCTTCATGGTGGCGTTAAAGTGAAAGTCAGGATTTGGAATCATCATCTGGGGACCCTGAATGTTTGCTCCAAAGTTCATGGCAATCCATCAAGTAGTTGTTGAGATATTTCACTCTGGACCAAAAAGATGATCCTGTCTCACTGAGGCCTCCACAGGAACATTTTAAGATTCAACTTTCCATCAACTGACTGTGTCTGTTTGAGACACCTGACTGTAAACATTATAACAGGGGGAAAAAAATCAATATTAGGCTGACTGGAAAGGGGTTGAGCAAGATGGAGCCTACTATAATAAATATTTATATAAGGCAAACAGAGATGAGAGAGAAACTAGCTGCATCTGGCTCAATGTCCCTCCGGTCATGGACGGTAGCTTCACATTAACTAATCAGATCAAATAATGACTACTCTTTGTGACCTGAATCTAAATGGAAAAAATGAGGTCAAGCGTCAGTAACTTTTACACATCATTTGGCTCAGAAGAGTGGAGATGAGTGAGTCAGATGTTTCTCTAAAATCTGTCTGCCAGCAGAGAAAAATCACCAAATTTGGCACTTGTGTGTCAGTTTCAGACTGTTTTTGTGAATATGATTGATTTGCTCATGACTACACATGGAGGCTCATCTATATAAGGAGTGAGTCTGACTGTTTACAGGTCCAAGGTATCTTTTCTTTTCCTCTGTTGCGAGGTTACAACACCCACGGGAGTCCCCACACCAGTAGGGACTCCCCATATTACCATAATAGCATGCTGCAACCACAGCCCACAACCGCTACAACCGACACAGACCAGAAAGGAGTGTTGAAAGTGAAACAAGGCGAGAAACGGCTGTTTGTGTTTTTATAAACCCCTTTTTCTCTTTTTCCACTGCTCACCTCGAGCACCATATAAGGACCTTTGCTGTGTTAGTGCAGATGTGAGTTTTTTTACCACACTGTTGTGATGGTGGTACTATCCTTTCCCTCCAATGAAGAGATGCTGAGAAACCACAGTATTTTGAACACTTTTAACTAGTGTTTGGAGGACATGTGCTGTTGAATTGTTTAATGGATGGAGTTCTTCAGTTTGATTTCTTGTAAAGCAAAGATCAACAACGTAATAATCTCTCTAATCATATGAAATGGTGACTTTACTCATTTAAAGCATTTAGGCTCCATCTGTTGGAGAAACACAGACACAACATGTGCTCGGTTTTCAGTATGACCTTTAAAAGGTAATTAAACACATATTCATCTTGTACTTCCTGTAAGTTTCAAAAAGAACAAGATGAAAGTGTGTTTTAATACCTTAGAGGATTTACTGTGAACCTAGTTTGACATTTCAGGACATAAGCTTATTCACTTTCTTACTAAGAGTTGATGAAAAGTATCAATAGCACGATGTCCTCCATTACCTTTAAAATCTAAAAAGAAAGCAGAGAACGTAAAGTACAGCAGCAGCAGAACATAGTGACATTACTGAATATGATTTACATATAATATATATTATACTATGTTGCTTAGTATTGCTATTTTTATTCATTCTAATGTTAATCTAGCTGGTCAAGAAGGACATTATTTTGTTCAGATTAACTGTCTAAAAATGTAATCTGTTAAGTAGAACTATAAAGTAGTATTTAATGGAGAAAAAATACAGCACTAGAGGGAATATACTTGCTTACTCTCCTCCATTGTTATTTTGACACTTTGCTTTTTATTCGGATTAAACAAACAAGATATAAATGTTAATCTGTGAGCTTTAGAGGCGCATGTAGGTCAATCATTTGATTGTTGAAAAGAGCCAGACTGGCTGTTTCCCCTTGTTTTCAGTCCAGCTTCATATTTACCATACAGATATGAGGGTGGTATCAGTCTTTTCTTGTAACTCTCAGCAAGAAAGGAAATAAGTCTATCTGTAAAACAATTCCTTTAACTTTTGCTTATCAGACAGGAGTGATCTCCACCAAAGTCAAGCTGTGACTCAGTAAATTTATATAATTAGAGCTGATTTAGTTACTATCTTAGAACAGATGAGCAGAAACATGGTTTAAGAAAAGAAAAGTTTTATTTTTTTATATCCTGTACAACAGCCTTTATCACAGCTGGTTGGACAGCGATGGATGTTTTTCTGTTAATTCCTAAAATGTCTTTTGCATGAGTTTAAACACACGGGGAAATAAATAAACAATACTCCGATGTGACCTCGTATTTTGTGTCTCTTTTTGTGTCGCTCCCAGATGGAAATATGCGGTGAAACTGCAGGACGTTCTTCCGAGTGTCCAATCAGCACTAAGAATGTGACTCCCACCACCATCTGGAGAAGCTCGACAGTTCAACCTACTTCATTTTTCAGCGTGAAAAGTCGCTTCTGGTCCCGCTCGTATGGCTCAGGTGGTCAGTTCTTCTCTATGAGGTGTGGCTCTGAGAGTTTTTGTATGTGCAGCTCCTCCACCAGCGTGTCCACACAGGCCTTAAACAGAGGCTCGGGCTCCTGAGAGACGAGAACAAAAGGAGTCAGACCCGGCAAGACGACTGATCACAGATGTAACAAATGCTATCACTACAAAGCAACAGTTTCTCACATTTTCTCTTTCAGGACCTGATTTAGTTGAGGTGAGATTGAGATGGGGTTTATATGGATGTGAATATCCCAGTTATCTCAGTTTTGATATCATGTTTACATAGAGTATAGAGATATCTGGTTATTCTTATCCCTGTATATGTAAATACCAGTGTTCTGATTACTGCATGCTTTTTACTCAGGCGTCTGTGATGTTTACAACACAAACCTGCAATTTTGAAATCATTATTCTGACATTCCTATTCCTGGAACAGGCGTCCTGTAACCTGTATGCTACAGACATGAAGAGGTCAATATTTCATCTTTTTTTCCCCCCCCCCATTCTAAACCACAGAGTATATTTAACGCTTTCATTAGTGAGAGCAAAGCTGTTTCCTAATCACTACAGAACTGAGACATTTTCACCACCACCGCTGTTTGTACTTCTGACATACGTCTTATCCAGGTTTCTGACCCAACAGAACATGCACTTGTATCCCAGTTTCTTTCAGACTATTCCAGCTAACATATTCAGATATCTCAAAAATGGTGTCAAAGCTTATCCAGGTTTCTGAAATCAGGATATGATATTGACAAGTGCAAAAATGAGACACTGTGATCCATTCATAATAGACCTGCAGTAGAGGAGCTTTAGTTCTATCACTTCTGTTTCTGTTCAGCTGCTGTAAAAAAAAAAAAAGTGAATAAGGTGTGTATCTGGCAGTTGTATTTGAAGACTTTGTTACCTTGTGCTCCAGCTGCCTCTGCTTCTCCACGGCCTCCTCCAGACTCAGACCCACCCACTCCGCCTCCTCCTCTGGGATCTCGAACTGCTGCTCAGACAGAAGGAAGCAGAAAAGGAAACGTGTCATTAGTTTTTTTTTTTTTAATCACAACTATACATTCAGGATAGTTTGAACTTTTGGGATTGAAATCACACGTTTCATATTCGCTCATCCCACCTACCTTGTATTTGTTGTAGACCTGCTCTCTCTTCACGGGGTCGTCGGGGTAAAGCTCTGTATCTTTACGTGCCAGGCGGAGCAACATGGCCCTCTTCAGGTCCATCCCCAGCTTGGAATTCAGGTCTTCCTTCGAGGTCTGAAAGAAAAATTGGATAATCTCAGTCACATAAAAAGCACTACAGAACAAGTAACTGTTGTTGTCACACAAATGGCATCCTCTTACCTTGAGAATATAGCAGTCGAGTCCGAATGCAGCATCGATGAGGTCCAGAGTGCGCGCCGTGACAGTGATGGTTAATTTGTGGTCGAGAATCTCGCTGTACAACTCTCTCTTGAACAGCTGCGGCTTCCAGGTCTTCTTCAGACGTGTTGTCATCTACGAGGAGAAACAATTCAGAAGTGATTTAAAGGTAGTTATAATATATACATAAATATACATCTATATATTTAATAATATATCAGGAAGGTTTATATTTAGCCATAAGATTTATGCTCAATCAGCAAAAACAGTCAAATCTGGATATAAATGTAAAACATCATGTCAACACGCTGTAGAAGTTCTGGAGACAGAAAATAATCTCACTTTGTCATCATTAGCATATCTGAAGCCTGATATCCACCCCTCTCCTCCCCACAGGCCGTCCTGGGACTCTGGAGGGTAATAGATGGGGATCGGGACATCCTGCACCCGTTCTTTCTGCCCCGTCTTTGGGTTGGCTCTGTACTGGACTCCCAGCGGCTTCCAGTGGACGGGGGTGGGCTCTTTCTTCTCGAGGGACTTAAGGTAGTGTTTAGGGAGGCGAGCGTAGATACCCTGCCTCAGTTTCAGGGCATCCCAAATTTTGGGGGGGTATCTGTGAAGAGGCATACTGGGCTGTCTTTGAAGGTCAAAACTGGAAGACAGAATGAGGAAAATGTCACAAACAACAACAACAACAACATCAACAGGAGCAACAAAACTAAGCTCTGAACTGAGCTCTTTCACATGCAGAAAGCTTTTCTGAACTTAGTTTGGCAGGTTACATTATTGAGCTGCAACAGATCTGTAATGAAATTATAAACTGACTTAATGACAGGTAATAATCCATTTCAGTTTTGATAATGAGCCGTTTTACCCACTTCTAAAGATTAAGATAAAGAGTTATGGTCACAGTGTTACAAATGTTTCTTGATTTTCTGTTTAATTCAACCCACACTTTCCTGATCAGAAAAAGTAACAAAATCAGGGTTTGTAAGAAGGATTATATTAATTATTCATATCTGTTTCTTTTTGGATCATAAATTTAGTCTAGTAAATGTCAGAAAGCAATGAACCAGGCACATCACACTGTCCCATCCTAGTCCACATATTTACTTTAGAGAAGGTGGAGGCAGTGAGTTGTTGTCAGTAACTCGATAAACTAACTAAAGAGTTTCAGAACTAAAACACATTTTTTAAAAATCTGGTCTACTTGGCTTATTACTATTTGTTAAAAAGTCTTAATGTAAACATAATTAAAACCTGTTAAACTGATCGGTGGCAGCAGCGTTGAGATGTTACATTTAAACTAAATCCATTAACTACAGATTAGTTTTAAAGTTTCTTTTAATTGAATGATATTAATCAACAGAAACTCTTTTAAAGTGAACAACTTTCATGACATTTCGCTAACCAACAACACAGATATTAATCGGTTTATTTAAAGATAAAATGACTCTCCAAGGCCCTACGCGTCTAATGTATTTATGAGAATACGTCCAGAAGTCTGTCTTACCGGATAATACGTTAACAGCGACTAACACTTAAGTTAAAGTACGTTTTTAGTCCACGTTGTGCAGAAATCACGCAGACAAGGACATCATGCATCCTCAGCGGCACAGGCCGGTTTCCGCATTGATCAGCCCGCCCACAAAAAGGAGAAACGTGATTGGATGGCGGCCGGGAGATTCTCGCAGGTGATTGGCTTGAACTGGCTGCCAATCGATATTTTTTTCCGGGCATAGCGGATGTAGAGTAGCAGAAAATACAGACCACTTATATGGATAATATTGATTATAGATTGTTTTGACTATTATTCTTAGTACAGGCTTTTTTTATTATCATTAATTTGATGTATTTCACAGAACGGAATAATTCTATTACAAAATACAACACATGTATAGATTGGATTACTGCTCTTTTTTCCTTTATTTTTTAATTACATAATTTTAAAGTAATATGAATCACTTATTGACACATTTAAATATCTATTTTTACAAGTAAAAGTTCATTTTTGGCTCAAGCAAATGTACAGTTAAAAAAAAACTTTTAAAAAAATTTGTTGACTCATTTTATCCATGCATGTTGTTTTCATGATAAAAACTCATTTCATAAAGCTGTATAAATAAAATAAAGAACAAACTACAATGTCAGCTTGTGTTATATTGTTGATATGTTGCATGTTATATTAATGAAGTAATAATGATAGTAAATTTATCATGACAATAAAATAATACTAACAATCATAATAAAAGAAAACTAATAATAACAAACCATACTACCATTTTAAATTAAATTATGTTGAATTTAATTTGTTGAAGATAAACAGTGAGAAAAAAAATAACACTATTCAGATATTTGACAATTCTGACTTTTATTGTGAAGTTCAAGCACAAAGCTTAACAGGAAGTAGGCACGTGATGCATCTAGGAGTTTTTTTTTTGTAAAAAAGAAGAAAATAAAACGTTTGTTGTGGTGTTAAGCGTTAAAAATGCCCCACATTTGACTTCATTTTATCCACTTCAGCTCTAACTAAAACGCATTGATATTTTTCTACTATATCGTCATCGTAAATATCGATAAAATCAGTCACGAGTTAAAGTAAACTAATAATTCACACACATGTACCAGCGGCTCTTCGCCCGAAAGGTGGAATTGAACCACTCTGCCGCTAAGCAGCTACAGGTTTGAAGCCTGCACCCCGGACCACCGAGGCTCATCCGGGCACTACTTCAATGGCCACCATGAGTTTATAGAGTTAGTACCCCTCAGAGGTTTCTCAGTCATGGTGTCACCACAATGGAGTGTCTCTAGTTTGCATTTATCAAGGACAGGTTGTGTATACAAAGTACAATCGCACACTGGACCTCCTAAAGCATAATTATATCAAATAAATACAAAAGAGTGAAAGGCAGTCTGGTCTGCTCTGTATTATGTTCATCAGACGGGCTGTGATTGGCTGTCGGTAAATAAATGGGTGGAGCCACAACACGTAATCGCAGGTAAAATTCAGGGTTACAAGAAAACAACAACAGAGCAAGCAGGTGATAACTCGTTACTTTTAAGGAGCAAAGAGGAAATTATTAAAGCGTTACAATGCACTGAACATTTCCCTGTGGTATCTGGTTTGATGATAAATTCCAAGAAATCAGTCCTTTTACCACTTACCGTCGGTATTTTGCCTTCTACATGCTATAGATGAAAAAGATATTGTCTTATATTTGGGGATTTGGACCCAAATATCAACCAAACCAACAACAGGTTTAATATATAGTTATCTAGAGATAAAGGGGATAAAGCTGAAGGCATTTCAAGATCTGCATATGCATCACTTTCTTTAGAAGTACAATATTTCCCTCCAGAGTGCAGCGGAATAGAATAAAATAGCATAAAATGAAAACACAGCAACCTCAAAATTAGTATACTATGTTAAAAGTACTTGAGTAAATGTAGTTTGCTACTGTCCACCACTGGGTGTATACAGTATTAAGTATGTTTAATTTTGAATACAATAGCTGCTCATGATATATGCAGTCTTAAATTACTATGTGTGTATTTGTCCTACTTCTTTTTTCCTGCTGTAACTCAATTTTATTGTATGGACTCAAAACATTTTTTAGAATTTAAAATGATTAGAGAAACACTGTAGTATACTTATATGTTTTATTTTGATGCATATGGGAGAGAATAAAGAGGTACAAATGAAGCAACACAAGAAACAAATGTCTCAATTTTCACATCATTTCACTTGATATTGCATAAAAATCTTTGGTGCAGCACCAAGTTAATGTCATAAAACTAACAGAACATTTACATATAGTGAACAGGTGGTGGTTTAAGAGAGAGTACACTTTCATATCTGTTCAATGTTCCTCTCCATCACCACGTTTTCTTTTATTTCCCTCAAGTGTAACTCTTTGGTGAACAGTCAGAGGAAGGTGTTCTCGATGACCAGGGGCTCTTCCTTCGTCTCCCCAGCTGATGGTGCCAGTGAGCTCTGGGTCTCTTCCTGGGGAGAGCAGCACATATTCCCAGCACAGGCCTTTCCACAGGAGAGACTGCAGGCCAGGAGCGGAGGCAGGGATGGGTCCTCTCTGTGCACGACAGGCGAGGCGTCCCCCTCACTGCCTGTGGAGGACCCGGAGCTGGAGGTGAACTCCGGCTGAACGGTGCAGCAGCTCACTCCGACGCTCTGCAGCACCTTAGTGACCCCCGACATCAGATCAGCACACCTGGGCACATGTGAAATAATTCTGAATTAATAACACATACAGTCTTTAATCTATATAAAACATATTTATAATGATCAGTCAGTAATCTCTGTGAGAGACTGGTGACTTGTCCTGGGTAGAGCAAACCTGTCGCCCAAGGTGGGCTGGGACTGGCTCCAGCCCCTCCAAAAGAAGATGTATAAACAGTAATTGATGACATGAAAGAAAACTTCACCAGCCATTGCACATTTTTCTTATAATTTTTATATCAATACTTGAAATAACCCTACCAGCTGCTGTCTTTACCCACAAACAAACATATACATCACAGGTGTCCACTTACAACATTCTGTTACTAAAAGTTAATCCCCATCATCCAGCCAGTAAGGACTGAGAGCTCCCGGTGGCCACAGTATAAACAGTCAGAGCAGAACAGAACTCCTCCACCTCACCTGTGTGCTGGAAAACCAGCATAGCAGTGTACGTGGACAGAAGCCACAGTAAACGATTCAGTCAGCTGCCAGACGTGGAGGTCATGCACAGCCTGCACGCCGGGAATGCTTGCAATCCTCCGTCCAAGATCAGACACACAAATGTGTGGAGGCGTGGCCTGTAGCAGCAGCAGTCCATACCTGTGCACCTGGAGAAATTCACAGCAACACCCAAGCACATATGGGCAGCATAAATGAATCATTTTTGTCCTTGAACTGTTGCTTGTGGGGTTGAACTTGACACAAACACACAGAGCCTGACCTGTGGCGCAGCTGCGGCTATCAGCGTAATCACAGCCAGCATGGAGAGGGCGGGATCCAGGTAGACCAGGAGGCTACAGGTCCCAGAGCTGTGCAGGAACTGTGGGCTGATCAGCAGCATCGCCAGGCTGTTGATCAGAGCCAGGAGGGAGGTGAAAAGGCCCTGGAGAACGAGAACGAACGGTGGGAGACAGACAGGCAGCCGGCTGCCCAGTGCAAGGCCCTCGAGGTGATGGGATGACTTGCACACTGGAGAGGTATTAGATGCATTCTGACAGTCTGAGAGGGGAGAAAACAGCAACATAAGTCTAAATAATCCACCTGCTTTAGGACCCTAATTAATACAGAAAAAATATTACATTTACCTTAAAAGGTTGTGAATTTAAAACAGTATGCAGTATCACAATATCAATAAGAATATTATATATAGGTCTATACAAATAACAGTGATGAATGCAAAATCATGTGTTCTGCAGCTCTGCATTACAGCTTACAAAACGCTTTAAATATGTAAAACAAAACCACACTGGTCATTAAAAACACATGTGGGTTGAATTCAAATGTTATTTTTTCATGTTGCTCTTTTTCTAAGGTGAGACAGGTGAGTCCAAGGAGCTGAACTCTCTTACCAAGATGTCCCATGCAGGCATTGTCTTCTGTGATGGATCCTGACAGACAGAGATCTGCACCACTGCTCACTACTTCACAGTCCCTGCTGTCCTGCAGAGCAGCTGTATGCCGGTGCACTTCTGGAGGTGGTTGTGGGGTTTGAGAGTCTTTTTCAGGGATGCTGGAGGTGCCTGGGTTACAGAGGACAAGCGCTGCATCGTGGAGCGAGTCGTCCATGGAGGACTGGACTTGGGTAACGTCATCCAGGACTCGCCCCGGCTCGGCCTGGCCTTTGGCTTCCTCTTCAGCAAAGACTGTGGGAGTCCAACAGAGGAATGAAAAACAAACATGAACACTGTTTGAGGCTCCTCACAGCTGAATATACACTTGGCAGCTACTTCAAAGTGAAATCTGTCAGAGTGATATCATCACCTGCACAGATGCACTCATTCTTCTGCAATAAAAGATTATTATTAAATAATGGCAGTATGAGTATGTGCTTTCACACTGAATGACTTAAACTTAAGAGTAACTGTGGGAAAGACACAGCAAGGGGCTCTGCAGTATTTAAGCAGCTTCATGAATCATTGTCAGCTGCTACAAATTCCCAAAGTAAATTCCAGCCACCAGAATAACACAACATTAGACTCTGATGTCCTCAGGGAGAGTGAAACGTCTGTTCATCACACATTAAATAACCAACTTAGCTTAACATCAAGATAAGAAACAATAGGAAACAGCTAACAAATAGTTGTTTTAGACTTTTTGCAAATAGAACAAATGAGATATAACATGCTACTTGTGAGCTCTTGTGGTGCTGGTTGGCGGTCTGTTCAGTCTGTTCCTTTTAAGTTCCTTCATAACTCTGATTAAAACTGTAATTTGCAGCTTGCATTTACTGCTACATTGACCTCCATCACTTTTCATATTACAAACCAAGTGTAACTTAGAGATTGTCTGAATCTGCGCCACCATCCACATTTGTACGAGTAGTTACGTTTCACCTCTTTGTGCTTTATGCCATCAGATGTTTCAAGCATACTGAACCCTTAAAGCTTGAGTAGGCAGTGCATTTTAGAATCACAGAAAAGAAAAGAAAGACAGAAGAAGAAAAGGATGCGACCAAAAAGAGGCTGGATGAACTCAGCCTGAAAAGTGACACTATGAGTAGTGAAAACTGCCTTGCTGGTTATTTACATTATTTATGATAATATTATAGGTATTTTCAAACATGTAAATGAGACATGAGCTAGTTGGACACACTTAGCTTTTATCCCCACTGTTTTGGGGGAGTGGTTTTGTAGGGAGGCCTGATGGGAGGGGAGCTGTATTTTTGTTACCAAACCTAGCTTTAAGTCTCCTCTCTGGATGGGAAATAAAAACCTTTTTCAAAAGTGTGTCTCCATGCACACTGTATGCTATAAAAGACTTAACATATATCTTCCCGTCCAGGTGAACATGTAATTTTACCTTTGCGGTTCTCTTCAACGTGAGATTCAACCCTGGGCCTCTCATCCTGCAGCTGATGATCCCAGTTCAGCCTGAGCACCAGCATCTTATGGAGCAGACTTACGGTGCCGACCACCACAAGCAACAGGGGGAGCTGCACTGGGTGCGGCTCCAGCAAGTAGCCGATGATTTCCATTAAGTATGAGAGACACAGACATGCCAGGAGGAGAGTGGAAATGAAAGTCCCCACAGGATGAGTCCGGCTACTGGTGTGGGGCAGACTGCAGCCCACAGCTGGAGGGAAGATTTCTGGGGAGAAGAGTTCATATGAGTTAAGCTGAAGTGAGGCTGCTTCACAGTGAGGCAGAGGAGGGGGAGGATGATCTGGCATGGTTGACCCGTCAGTGGCAGCCTGGGTGCAAGAAAGTGCTGCTGCTGCAGTGGAGGAGCGGGAAGAAGCATGTTGGGGAGACACAGGGGAGTCCAAAGAGATAGGAGGAGGTTTTGTTTCACTTGCAGGTTGAGGAGGAGGAAGAGCCAAGCGCATGAGGATGAAGAGTGTGTGGAAACCGTCCACCAGGGTGATGAGTGACCTGCACAGCTGACTGATGGTGACCTCACACACCAGCAGGAGGATGGTCACTCCCAGCATGCACCAGTGTAACACCCTCATACCTGCAACTGAGAGTATAAAGACACATTAGAATACTTCATACATTCAAACACACACAAACACATGTTTTGATAACCTCCATGTTGCAAGTTGTATATTAAGCCCAGTTTTTATAGAAAAAATATTAGATAGAAAAAACATGTGTAGAAAAATATTCTTAGATTTGAGTTTTCAGTGTCTACTTTCAGAAGTAAAGAGCATTTTCTTTGGCTTCATAGTGAAAGAAAATAGAGCTCAACTGAGAAATCAGTCTGGCCAATATATACTCTGGTGTAAGTTCATTGTGGTTAAAGTCTAGAAAATCAAGAGAACAAAGAAACAAGAAATTTTAGTAGAGAAACACTAAGGGTTTACTTGAGGTAATTAAGAAAAAATGTCTCCATCACAGTTTTTCCATTAGAGAGCACTGACAGGGTTTTTTACCAATTGTAAAATGTCCCTTTTTTGTCAGTATTCAGTTGATAACTACAATTAATATAAATTAATTATTATTATAATTAATAATAAATAGAACATGAGAGATGCCTCTCAAATGTGTATCCTTCCTAAAAATGTGTTTATGCCATGTGTTTGTTTGAAAAAAATGTATTTATTTAAACATGCCATAAAAGTCACTCAAACTGTAAAACAGATTGTTCTATTGAACAATTTACATTTATATATATATATATATATATATAGCCCCACCTTTACTGGCTGCAACGTACTTACTCATTAACGCATCATTAGTTTGTTTTGAAATGGGCATCATGACTCCTTTTACTTTTGTAACTTTCTATGTGCAAAAGAAAATTTCAACACAGCGGTATTTCATTTTTACCTCAGTGAAAGATACGTCTTCCACCACAGTCACGAATAAACCATAATGTACATGTAACAACAAACTATTTGCACAAGCAGAACAAAATCTAACACAAATGCAACAAATGTTTTCAGCCTAAAGATTAATTACCCCAGAAAAGTGGACGACCTTCGGCCAGCAGTCAAAGGCAAGCTGTGCTCTCGGATGTGATCTGTGCGCCAAAATCAGAAAAATGTCATTCATGGTGTTCACCATCTCTCCCTCTCTCTGTCCCACCACACTCCTCCTCTGCTCTAATCTTAGTCATGTGAGCTGGGCTGGGGGCGGGTGGTGTCGTCCTCTCCTCTGTTATCCCTGTTTCCCTGTCTCAGCTCGTTGGTGGGAGAAAATGCCCTCAGCGGACGGTCACACAGCCCACCCACCTTTCATAGTCTCTCTCTGAGCAGATCGAGTGAAGCTAATTTGCACTAATTAACTCCCCATTGTGTTTTCAGGATTACAGAGACCAGATCTGTTATTACATAACTAGACCGACCAGAAAACTTTAATAGAGTAGAAACATCAGGCTGCTTAATGTAGAATATTCTGAATAATCAGAGTGACGTTATCAGCACAAATATACTAAAATTAAGAAACAGTATAAGAGTTGATCAAATTATAAGCACTACTTGGATTTGGCCGGGATATAAAACAACTCAGGTGTTACTGCTGCACAGGCAGGCAAACACTGAACAAAAGTATGTTTAATCCTGTAGTACATGTAGTATAATAAAAGCATTACTGTATCAAAAGGTCAAAATGTACCGTTGCTGTGGCTGCCCTGAATTCCTTCACCTCTTTGTCAATACAAAGTCCTGCTGTGCAGTCAAACACTGGACTTTATTTGAGCTCAGGCCTTTTTCAAAGAAAAGATCCCAGAGTTCCCAACGATACCAAATGTGTCCGGTTGAAATTTAAGGGAAATAAAACACAAAACATCCAGAATATTTCCATGTGATAGAAGGGTTTTGCCCTTTGTAAACACTGTGGAAATCAAGAGCTGGAACAAGCTGAGATACAACATAAATGTGGAAGGAAGTGTGGAATGTAACTTTTCCAGATCAGCAGCCACTGTGGTCACAAATACAGTTTACAGGACAATGGTAAATATTAAAATATATATATTTAATAACATTAGCCACCATAAGACACTGATCATACCAAACCAAGAAAGGGTGTAACAACAAACCCTCCGTGAACACAGACTACCAAAGTGAGAGTGTATTTTATTATGAATTTACCTAGTTACATGAGGAAGTTACGCACTTAGCTGCGTAAACAGAAAAAAAATTAAAGGAATAGCTTATAGACTGTTGTGGAAAAAAACAAACAAACATTTGTTCACTTTCTTCGATGGGAAGACGGATACCACTCGCAAGTGTGAATGCCAAATATGAAGCTATGCCCAGGACGATTAGCTTAGCATAAACACTGTGAGCCTGTGCAAAGATAGAAAAATCCATGTACCGCCCCCTCTAAAGCTCACTAATCAAGACAACCTGTTTCTTCCTGTTTCCAGCATTTATGCTAAGCTGAGATAACTTGGCTGTAGCTGTGAGTCAATAATGACATTTCCCAAAATTCTCAAGCTGATCCTTTATTTATTTTTGTTTTTATCAGCTCTGTCAAGACCTGTTGAGGTGGTGCAGCCTCTCTGTCCTCCTTGCAGCACTCATGACCCCACAGATGACACTGCAGTCCCATCAGTCCCTGCTCTTGTGTGCCAAGGGTGCAGGAGTTTGTTGCAGTCCACTGGACTGCGAACCAACAGGCCAGATAGGGGCTGACACCCCGGATAAATCCCTACTGTTCTACCAGCATGCCAGCACATTCCTGAGGCATGGATAAGCCCAAGGAAAGCCCAGCAAGGAAGCATTTGATCACTTGCCACTGTCCCCCAACAGACGGAGAGGCTACAGACCTGGCAGATAGGATAAACTTTTTTTCCACACAGAAAACAGCTGTTTTTTAAATTCTGCCGCACTTTGGAGGATTTCTTTAAAGCTGCTCTAACCGATTTTTTTTGACCACTTGAAGGCAGTGAAACAATCTAAAAACACAACACTGACATAGCATCACTGCATAAAGTTGTTATGGAAAACATATTAGCAAACACTTGTCTATTTGCACATCCAACAGACTTGGAGTACAGCAACATGGCATTTACTAAGAGACATAGTTTGGCGAAGAGTGCAATTCAAGACATGCAAGGTTTATTTAAGAAACATTTAAAACATTATAATTACAAGTTTAGAATACAAGTACAAACTGTACTCTGTAATACACAAACAATTCTGTGACTCCATTCTGCATCTTTTATTATCATATATTTACTATAATTGATACATGAACAAGTTAACGGTGTGTTAGTATAGCTAGTGGAGCAGATTGTAAATATATTACATAGTATTTTAATTTATAACAATGCATCTTATCATATGAGATAATATGCTTTGCATAAAAAATCTATAATTGTGAAAAAGTATAATATTTTCCTATAAATTATGGTGGAGTAAAACTATGAAGCAGAATTGAAATAAAATACTCATGTACCTAAAAAAAAAAGCCCCAGAGAAAAGCGAACCGCACAATGAGACTTTTTTTGTTAAACTGATTTTTCCATGGTTAAGACTGAACCTTCAAAATCAACACATTTATGGAAAGAAATGATTAATTCATTTTCTATGAATTGACTAATTGATGAATTGACTAATTATTTTTAGCTTTAGTCACTTGCAGTTTCAGTTTCCAACACTACGTACTTGCTCTTTGGGAAATAGTGGTTGCCTTCTCTTAGATATTTCTATTTTTATTATTTAATAGAATTTTCTAAATGTATTTTTGTATTATTCCTTTCTTTCTGTTCTTCTGTTCAATAGTTTCAGGTATCGCCCTAACAATTTAATTTGCCTACTTTCACTTGGTGTTTCTTTGTAGATGAAAAATAAATTCCTATGAACCTTTGAATGTTAACAAGAATACCATGTGGTCTAAAACCAGTTAATATTTATGGAAAAACATCCTGGTCCAGTTTGACTCCCTGCAATGAGTATCAAATAAAATCCAGCTTTTTCTTCCTACCTTAGACTGAGGAAATTAAACTGGGTCGCTGTCTGGAGTCTGTGGATCTCAACTTCACAAAGAGAAAACCTCACATTGATGTACTCAATCGTTCACCCTGAGGTGCACAATCACATGTTTCATACTGATGAGGACAGAGACTGTGCCTCAAGAGGTTCTATGTCCATATGATATAATGGAAAAACAGAAAACAGGAGGCCAACAGAAGATTAGGAAATATTTTATTTCAACCAGAATTTTACAGGAACCATCACGGATGCAATAAAACAAAAACCCTTTGGTGCTCCCTGTGGAGTTTCAAGAACCTAGACCTTAATCACTCAGTCTTTCTGAGCACCAGCAGAGGAAATCCAGACTGAAACTACACTGAACAACTGGAAAATACAAACAGTGTATATGGCAGGTTTGTGAATGAATACAGGTCTCGATTCAGTAACAAGAATGACTCAACTCGCTGTGATATGAGACACTTGTCTTGCAGAACGGATGTTTGGCATGTGAGCTCATCTAAACAGTTCACAATAACCTGTGCTCCAAACTAAAAACGACAACAATAACAACAACAAAATCTAACTATAAAGAGAGAAGCTAAAAAGTCTCTTTGAATGCATTTTTCTGTGGTGGTGATGCTGTTATGTTGTGTGGTAAATATTTACCAGCTTTCATGTTTTTAAATGTAAAATGAATGATGAGTGAAATGTATTAAAGAAAACTAAACAGTTACAAGACATGAATCATATACAGAGGGACTGCATGCATTTAAACCTGCAGGATAAAATGAAGGGATCACAAGATGAATGAAGGAATATTTTGAGAAATATATTCAAGACTGATTCTCATGTTTGTATATTAAATATGAAGCTATCTCCAGCAGCAGGTTAGCTTAGCTTAGCATTAAGACTGGAAACAAACAAACCTGGTTCAACCCAATGCACTTATGATCACGATCGAAATGCATTTGTGTGATCTGTGTAATCTGTACAAAAAACAGTGTGTATAAATGACAATTTGACATTTTTATCAGAGGGTAATTACATTTCTTGGACCACTTGTACACAACCAGTCAAGACTCCAAGGAGTTTGTTCAATATGTGCCACAACCACAATGATGTGCTTGACTATTTCTTAACTGGGAGCAGCAACTTTTGTTTGTCAATGTAACAGACAGTCTTTATGCAAAGCTAAGATAAGATAAGTTGAACTAAGCTGGCAGCCTCTGGCAATGGTTTCATATTTAACTTGTGCAGTGAACTCAACAAGTGCTTTGGCAAGAAAGTGGATTAGAAATCTTCTGAAAATGCTGACCTATTGGATTGGAAAAATGGCAGACAAGAAAGTCTTCTCCTGTTCCTGTTTCTTGAGAAAATATGGGATAGTTTTAGCATTTCTGGCCTTGTTGGTCCAAGTCAACTGCAAAGTAAAGCTAGGAAAATATGTCTTTGTTTAAAACTTAACAGTGATCCAAGCACAAAACACAGCTTGTTTAGTTCATGAACATTTAACCAAAACAATGCAATCTTTGTCTGACTTTACACACTCAAAGAAAAATAGGTTGCCAGTTATCATAAACCAGGCAGAAATTATATTTCCCTTCAAATAGCAATTGGCAAAGCAAATGAAGAGCATATAAATGTAGATTTGTGAAGACACTGCTTTCCTCTTGGTCATAAACCAAAAGGTTTGGGAAACACTCCTACAGATAAAAGAATTGCAGCTTTAGTTAGAAAAGTGTCCCACAGTCTCCCCTCCCTGTACTGCTGGAGCATTTTTTGGGTGGGACTGGATTAGTGCAGTCTGGAATTCCTTCAGAAACGCATACAGATCCCACCCTGTACTCGACCCCCTGCCACCGCTACCCCCCCAACATACCCTCCCTACCGGGGAGTGAAGCAGCGAGAGATTTTATTTGTTTTACTGGAATGATATTTTAAAGGCATCAAACATGTAAAATTATTGCAAATGATCACAGGAAGCAAAAGCAAATATTTGAGGGACCTCTGAAAAATATGCATAATTTTGTGTAAGAGAAACATGTTTATTCAGTTTACATTTTTGTGAGGCTTTTTGAATGTTATACTTGAACTCTTTTAGCCATGTTAGCAGCTCTGTGGGTCTCTGTGGCGGTGTCTGGTGGTCCACCGCTTTGATCCAGACTGAAATATCTCAACAACTATTAGAGTGAATGCCATGAAACTTTGCACAGAAATTCATACTGCAGAGATGATGAATACTTATCATGATTTGAATTTTCCTCAAGTGCCACCAGAAGGTTAACATTTGCAGTTTTAGTAAAATATCTCAAAAAGTACTTGATGGATTTCCAAGAAATTTGGTTAAGTCATTCATGTAGTAACTTTTTCTCTCTAGCACCACCATTAGGGCCAAATTTCATTTCCTCCAATACTTTGATTTATCATTAAAAACCTGCAACACTAATAACATGTCCATCAGTGTCTGTTGTTCTTTGTTGAGCTCTTATTATTATTATGGTTCATCAGACATTTTACGGTCATTAATCTCTGTCACTGCTCTTGCACTGCCTACACACAAGCAGCACTTCTCCTTGGTCTCACTGCACTGAGATGCAAAGTTAATTTTCTATGACACACAAACAAAGACACACAAACAAATTGCTTTATGAGGCATTGTGGGATTTGCAGTGGTGCATGACTGAGCAGCAACATGGAAAAAACGGAGGTCAAAAGTTAGGCAATGTTGCGCTATGAATTTGCATTCAGCGGGTATTCCCTTTAACGGTTAAATTAACAAGTTCGACCTCAGCCAATCTTTGGCAATGTGAACAAAGGTTGAAATCCAAACATGTCTTAATATGATGCTGTTCTCTTAGCTGACAGTCAAGATGGGCAGAGTCAGCTAGTCACCCTAAGTCCCATTTGATTGGATGAATTTTGACAAAAGCCCCCCTTTATTATTTATTTTTTTTATGTTTTACAGGATAAGATATAAAAATACTGTTATATGGATAATGATTCTTGACACAGGATTTCTGTGTACTCTAACAAGAGATTAATAAACAATCAACACAAGTTTAAAACTTAGAAAGTTTTAAGTGTGTTTTAGTGTGTCCTTAATCCTTGCTTGGCCTAATGCTCTGTTCATGTCATGTTAGAGTTACAATAATTAAGCCTTACTAACTAACTAACCCTTTGCATCAATTTTCATGCCATTACTTTAACTGGGAAAACCTCACATGATTTAATTAAACTCAGACTTATTGGCTGCAGTGTCATATTGTCAATGCACAGTATTTCAATGCTAAAACAACCTACTTTGTAATCGCACAGATGTGTTCACAAGTTCTTTTCATCCCTACCATCAATCCCAAATCAACATGAGCAGCCTCGCCCAGCTAAAAATACATTAAAGTATGAAAAAACTTAAAGATTTGAATGTGTGAAAATGTCATGGGTTGCAAAAAACAGTTTTCGTGCTTTTTAATTGACAGACTGGAACCGATGTCAGGCTTTGGTTTTATGTCACTGTGAGGGGCTGTTTGTTAGAGCCAGAAATCATCGACTGTCATTTTCCAGGCCCTCTATCACACATACCCCTGGACTTTGTTTTACAAGAATGAATCACAGTATATCAACAGAAAGTGAAAATGAAAACCTACTTTTATGGGGCCTGCACTTTTTAATATTAATTAACCAACAGTGTTTTATAGAAGTGATATATTGACTCTATTCTCTGCAAAACTGCCCTGTGATCTAATTAAACATTTTTAGAGGTTTCAAATATCTCGTATTTGAAAGAGTCACCAGCTGTAACCAAAAAACCTAACCAAACTTGATCTTAACACATTTTCTTCCAGCTTTTTTATGCATTCATCTTCTGAGTTCAGACATTTTGAATTGAAACATTCAGTCACATCATTAGTCATTACATGCATTTATTTGAGAGGAACAAATTTCGCCATACATATCTTTGTGATTACCAGCACATTTCAATTAAGTTAACAAATTATTATTAAAAATTTCTAAAAATTAAAGCATAACAAACAGTGGGGGCAAACTATCTGTTGGGTGGAGAGGAGCGAGAGGGTCGAACACTGCTCCTTTTAAGAGGAGAAAAAAACAAAAACAAACAACACACCTGCCTGTTGTCTGCTGCAGGGGAAGATTCAAAGCTCTCAGCTCTCTGCACGAACACACATGAAGTTGACATTTCATGTAAAGTTGAACTGCTTTGTTTCAGGACAGGAGGTGGATTCTGAACATCAGCGCCTGCAGCGTGTCGCTGTTCAGGCTGTGATATCCATCAGTTCCAGGAAAACAACACAACCACCAGCGCCCCCTTGTGGCCACAGCTTCACCCAGCAGAGTAGCGTTAAAACAACAAGGACAAGGAGATAACTACCGTTTGCTGCTTCCTTGCGTTTGCTTTCATTACTGCACCCCGACGGCTACCATAGTCAACCATTCAATCATAATTACTTCCTTTCCAACAGATTTAGTCCCCCAGAAAAAACAAAACAAAACTAAATATTTCCTCTAGTTTAAATCTGAAATATACATCAAAAAATGGGGCTAATCTTTAAAAGCAACCCCCAAAATGGAAAAGAACAGATAAAATGAGGAGGGCGGTGAAGAAGGAAAAAAAAACTCAGGAAAGGCTCATATAGCTATAAAATAAATAAAAAATAACTGATTTTTCAAAGCAACCCCCCCAAAAAAGAAAAAAAACCAAAAAAAAAAAAACCAGACTGAATGTGAAGTGGTGAGTTTGAAGGCAACATGGATGATGATGGAGAGGTGAGGCGGCACAAAGTACCAGTGGAAGACGGAGGGACAGGAGGAAGATGGAGGGGAGAGACCGAAGAAAGAGTTTAACAACACGATGACCGATCCGATGGAGCAGTGATAGTGTCTGAGGTTGCAGAGAGAGAAAAAATAAAAATAAAAACAGTAAATAACCCAACCAAAAGCAGACGTCCTGCTTTCCAACACTCACTTTCTGGTTTTTCAGCTGGGAGCAAATTAAGCAGTTTTTGTTTGTAGCGGAGGCAGGCAGAGGGAGACGGAGGAGGGGGACGCTGGTTCCTGAGGGGCCAAAGTGAGTAGAGGATAAGAAAACAGAGACAAGAGGGAGGTCACTTTGGCAGAGGTCCCTTAGAGTTTCTTTCTTTCTTTTTTTTTTCCTGAAAGGGGGGGAGAGAGGTCGGGAGTGGGGACAAGGACGTAAAACGTTGACATTTAAACAGACATGTTAACATCTTCAGCTTCCTTGGATATAAAAGCCTTTGACAGCGACCTACTTCCACCTCTAGTACAAGTGTTTAAAGCCAGCAGGTCCGCTCAGCAGCGTCTGTCACCGCTACTTTGTCTTCAAACTGTACCATCAACCCTCACCGTTATGCCTTTGTGTTTGTGTGTTGTGACAAAAAAAAAAGCTAGTTACCCCCTCTCCCAAAACTACAGTGGAAATCTAGACAAGAGAGCAAGTAGGGTTGTGAGAAAGGTCTGTGTTCTGTCTTTGGTTAGTGTTTTATCCTCCCTCCATTGTCCCGTCTCTCTCTTCTCACTCACAGGCGGCTGCTTGTTTTGTAAAGATTGCAGATTGACAAAATGTAGTGATAACAGCGTGATTTTATTTCTTTTTCCCCCTTCTTCCTCATTCTCAATGTGCATATGTATGTGTATTTCAGTGGTTGATGTAGTGTTGATGCAGAGGTTTCCTTTTTTGTCATGGCCAAGCTTCAGAAGTTGTTTTTGTCCTTTGCGTCTTTCCATAATTTGCTTGTATTTTCATGTAAAGAGCTTTGACTGTAACACCAGGGTCTTCTGTCCTTCACGGAAAGGTTGTGTTGGTGGTAAAGTCAAAGAAATGACAAAAACATTGTAGGGCAACCAGTCATGTAGTAGAGCCACACAAACGATCCGAGTGCTGTTTTCTCCTGTCCTCACAGTCCCTGTGGAAGTATGAGAGAGGAGATAAATTAGTGCTGAAAGTGGCAGAGAACATTTGTGAGACTAAACTCAATAATACCAAACCTCATTATCCATGATTGATAAGCCATTTACGGCTCTATGTGTGACCGTCAGTTTTGAGTGAAGAGCCACTTCGGGTGACTACACATACCTCTCTAGGTTTATGAAATTCTTCATCTTCTTAAATGGAAAACCCGTGGTATGTGAAGCCGTTAGAACACTTTTCTGCTGCATATTTTGCCATTAAAATGCTATTTTGAAAATTAACGACAGACGTGGCCTCTACTGAATCTCAAATCTCAAAATCTAATAATTACCAAGGCAAGTTTTATGAAGTAATAATCTTTCCTTTATTTGTAATGAAAATGTGCTACTCTATTGTACTTCTTTGTTATCTATTGGTGTAGCTAATTTTACCAAAATTATTGTGTTTTGTTCTGTTTGTTACATCTTCTTCATTTACTATGTGCACACAATATGTTAAGCATGGTAGGTCAATGTTGAACAGGAAGTGTCTTCATCTAACAGTTTGCAGGGCACGTTTTTATAACAATAGTACAATAATTAGTTTTTATCTTTGTTTTCTCTTCTTATTGAATTCCCTGTTTTGTGGAAACCTTATCTTTGTGTACTTGGGATTTCCTCTAATTGTACATAACTTATTGATAAATATTGTACCTCACAGCCTCATGGTGAGTCTCTCCCCGTCTCCAAACTGGCTTCTAGCAGCAGCTCCTCCAGGTCCTGTCCACAGCTGACGCTCACTACACAAGAAACACACATTACCGGAAAGGATTTTCACACCCAAAAAAACAACCGCATGTGACTTTATTTATTTTCTATCAACGATTACAGTGACTCACCATGCTCCATCACACAGCTGCCGGGCTTGGGGCTTTCAGCATCGAGAAGATGGAGGGAGAACTCGGGCTTTAGGCCATTGGGCAGAGCTGAACCGACTACCTCCCCCTCTGGAGCGTCGGCAAAACACTCATCCTCTGCAGAGCTCTCATCGGGCGAATCCACCTCTCTGACTGTGGAAACAGATGCAGCCGAGGCAGGTTCTCCTGCAGGAGGATTTGACTCTTGAGCTCCACCTTGAGTGACAGATGGTGCTTGTTGATCAGTCTGGACAAAGAGAACTGGCTTTACTCCCTGTTCATCTGCTTCTGTTTGCTGCTTTGGTTCCTCTTGGTAGGGCTGGCTGTACTCTTTCTCCATTAAACTGTGTTTTTCATTTCCTGATGAATTGGCTGGTGCTTCCTGCTTCTCCTGCGGTGGAAGTGGCTCCCCTTTTTCTTCTCCTCTCTCCTCTGTTTTGTTCAGCTGGGTCTCCTCTGATGCAGACGTTAGCTGTTCATGAGGAGATGTCAACAGCTGCTGCTGAGTTTCCGCTGCAGTTTGACTCGGCTCGTCAAACGGTTTACACTCTCCTGTGTTATCTTGGGGCAACAGTCTCTCATCCTCTATGCAACCTTGCTCCCCCTCCTTCTTTCCTTCTACACAAGTGGGTTCAGATTGGGGGCTTTCAGCACTCACTGTTACCTCCTGAGTGAGCTGCACTGATGAAGAATTTGAAGGCTGACTTGGATCTGTCACTTCTGGGTCTAAAGTGCTAGCTTTAGTCACTTCCTGTGTGGATTGACTTGCAGACTGAAGCTTTAGTGTGTGGGTCTGTGTAGCATTTGGTGCGGACTCTAAGTGTGCTACAGGACTCTGCTCTGTCAGTTTATAGTCTGTTGACGGAGCAGGTGAGCTCTCCTTCACATCCTCCCGTGTCAGCTGTGTTTGTGTTTGAGATGAGAGTTGCGGCGGCGGCTGCATCTGCGGCATTGTGTTCACGTCTACAGGATTCTTCGAGGCCTCTTTAGTCTGGCTGGGAGCTGCAGGTGTGCTCATCTGGAGCTGTAGTTGCTGCTGCTCAGGCGGGCTCTCCACCCGAGTGACCATGAAGATCTTATGACCCCTCCCTGGACTGGAGACGGATATACAGCGACCAGGAGATGGAGGGGTGCCGGGTGGAGCTGCAGATTCTGTGATGGTGATGCCGGAGAGGGCACTTGGCTTGCCGGTGGGGGAGGCAGATGGGGGTGAGGACGTACGTGAGGCACTGAGGAGGGGCTGCACAACCCCTGTCTGGGCTTGAGGAGCAGTCTGGTTCAAGTGAGTGGAGGAGTTTGATGCAGAAGAGGACTTCGTCACCACCTCCTCTTCTTCCTCATCCTCAGTGTCTGAGTCCGATTCCAGGATCATTTCAGGAATGTTTGTCTCGGAGCTCGCTGCCGTTTGGCTACTTGTCTGTCCTTCATTACCTGCCGTTTCACCTTCTTCTCCATCTTTAATCTCTTTGTCTCCCCTCTCCTCCGATGCTGGTTCCTCCTCTTCTTCTCTGGTCCCATCTTCTGTAGCAATTTCAGCCATGGACGCAGACTGCCTCATCTTCTGCTCGGTTTCCTCTTTCTCCTTAGCCAGGATGAAGTTCCTCTTGCAGCCATTCTGGATCTCAGCCAGCAGGGCGCGCTGGGTCTCAATGAAGCTCTTTACCTGAGAGACAAAAAATATGTCTCAAACACACAATGTAAATTAAATCAAAGCAATTCAAATAATCTCTTTGGAGTGAGCACCCTCCTTCAGCCTGCTGATTCAGTCAGTAAAATGAGTTATTTTCTAAACTGGTTTCTTTAAAAAGCTAAGGATGGGGGCGTCCTGGTGGCCCATCTCTCTCCCCCTCATTTCCTGTCACCTCTCCACTTTCAGGTATCTAATAAAGGTGAAAATGGCTCAAAATCAAATAAAAATATAAGACCAAAATCAAATTTGCATTTTTAAATACTTTGACTTCTCTACCCTGTATGTAGCCCGTTCATTGCTACTCAAGACATACATGGGGAAAAAAAATCACTTTTGACCACTAATCAGTTTATTCTTGATTTAATCAAATGTCCTCCAGGCGCTCCCATGTATGGCATTCTCAAGAATGGGCGTACGAACAGACACCTCAATAAAACATAATCTCTCCAGCATCAGCTTTCATTGGGTGGAGGCATAAAAAGGCTAGATAATTCTTAAGACAGCTGTGCACTCTAGTTAATTTCCTCTAGCAAACTTGACTCAAAAAGGAGTAAATTGTGTATTTTTCTGGGATTCATTTCAACACTGATTTGGTGCTCTATTGAGTAGCAGCAGGAAGGACTGACTCAAACTAACTAGAAAGTCCATGTTCAGTGAAATTAACGGAAAGAAATGTGTGTCCACATCTGTCTTTGGACTTTGTCCGCCCCCTGAACTCCTCTCCTCCATGCCCTTCTCCAGGCCCTGCTCTCACACTCACAGTTTCTTTCTTGGGTTCCCGGTCGAGGTCGAGGCGCAGCAGAGAGGTGTTGACTTTCAGGGCGAGCGACAAGGCCATCAGTCCGCCCGTCTTGATCTCATTCTCTCGAAGGTCTAGACGCAGAAGTCTGGGGCTCTCAGCGATGAATTCAGCCACAGCCACAGCTCCTGTAGCAGAGATGACACAGGGACAAAACAGGGGTCACAAAAAAAAGAAAGAAGACAGCAAGAAATCCTCCATAGAAACTGAAGCGGAGGCACAGAGGCATTAGCTCTCACCTTCGCAAGACAGTTTGGTGGAGGCGAGGCCCAGTCTGAGCACAGAGCGGTTGCCAATCAGTCCATCTTTCAGTTTGTGGACGCCTTCGTTACCCACCGAGTTATGACCGAGGTTCAGAGTCTCCAGACTCTGGGTGCATGGCTGAGGGAGGGAGAGAAACAACAGAGGAGAGTTTTGACATTTCAGTTACAGTCTGCTACTTAATGAGCTCATTAATAAGACCCCTTCTAATTATCCTTCCTGTTAGCTACAGCTTATATATTAACACCTATTTAAGCCTCTCATCGAGTGTCAGGGCCATGCTGCTGGTGGTTTGGGAACTAAAATACATCTTTTTAACTACAGAAGAAATCTTAATGTCCCTTTTAATTCTTTCAGGGTACAGGCATTTCCTATGTATATCGCTTACTTTTCAGTGCTCAGTGTTACCATCAAATTGCATTGTGGCAATCAAGGACCCTGTGGTTATTCAAGTGGTTATGAATCAGCAGCCTGGACAGTCACAGGATGTTCTTTATCTGAAAGAATCAGGGTTTGAGGCCATTTTTGTGTGTCCTGCAACATCTCACAAGCCTCAGTAAAAATCACTATCAGAGAGATTTCTTGGAAGAGCTCAATGTTTTCTAATCCAAAAGCAAAAAAAAAATGTTTCTAAAAATAAGGACTGTTGTGTCACAATTCTCCACAATTAACAACACTTGAGGTTAAACAGATTTAATTTATTGTTTTATAATGTAATATTTATTATTATTTAATCTATAAATCTCAGACTTAATACTTTTTGTTCAGTAAAATCTTTAAAGGCATAGTTACCAGTCACTTCACTCAAAGGCATGATGATTATTTATATACCAATTTTACTGCTAAGAAACTTAAATACATTAAATGATCTAACTGTGCAGCTCGAAATGATTCCTATCCTCTACACAATGACTTATTTCGCCTGCATAAACTGTCACGGTTTGTTTCTTCAATTAAAAGACAACTCCTATGTGTGAAAAATAAAACCATTAAAATATGCAAATGAAATATGCAGCGTGTTCACAGCCTATCAATTATGAGCAACATTCAAGCTTCACTATAAGACTGCTCATACTGAACAGCAGGGAGTTTTTGTAGTTGAATCAATAAAGTTAATCTCATCTCATAAAACTGTATTGATAAACTGGGAATAAAGAGAGAAAGAAACATGCTGCCATATAGTCGCTCAATAATGCTATTTCTGCCATTGCTTGTAAAATATTCAGTGGTTCTATTAATATGCAAACAAAACATTTTAACATTAAAAAACAGGATTTTATTTTTTATCTTGCTCTGTCATGACTGTAATGACTCCGCAGTTACTAAACACTATATAACTAAAAGAACAAGTGAACAATGAGCATGAAGATAATGACACGATCGCTCAGCAACAGACATGAAACTGATGACTTTGGTAATGGATTATCTATGTCAGACAGCTGTGAAATCAAACTAAGATGAGCTGAGAGGAACATCTGTTCACTGAGACAGGCCTGCACTAAATGTCAGCTATATTAATGAGGCGCTTACGTGGAAATGTCCAGTCAAATCAGACGTCATAACGCCTCACTACACAGCACGTTAATCTCTCACGACACACCTGTCGCTCTCAAAGTTTACACAAAGAAATCAGGTAGCGGATGATCTACTGAAATGCAAATATGAGTCATTCATTTAACAACGCGGCGGTAAATGCAACAATCTTCATCTTATTTGTAAAAAAAGATCCTTCAGAAGCTGAGGAGGTTAAAATGCTGCATGTGCTGCTTTTATGTTCACATCCTGTCTCGAGGAGATGATCCTCACATCTGTCTGATAGTAAATAAGTAAAAGCAGTAGTAAAACCAATAACACTGTGTAGAAATGCAAATGCAATTAAGTAAATGTACAAATGTATTAGTATCAAAATATACTTAAAGTAGCAAAAGTAAAATAAGCATAATGGTCTTTTTCAGTCCAATGTATATAACTGGATTATAATTATGATGCTTTAATCACTGTAATGTTGCATCTGGTAAAAGTAGGGCTAATTTGAATTATTTCACATTATGCTTGTGAATTTTCTCCTGGAGTTTAATTTAGTTTTATCTTAACCTATAATAATACATCATAATTTATTTGAGGATTATATTTTGAAATATTAATTTGAATCTGCAAAGCAATAAAAGGTATCAATTAAATGCGCAGGAGTAAAAAGTACAACATTTGTCTCTGAAATATAGTGGAGTACAAGTAGAAAGTAGCATCAAATGGAATAACCTGAGCACACTATTTAAGTTAATGTATTTGGTCATTTGCACCACCGCATTTCTGTGCTGTTAACTGGTAAACAAACGCCTATCACCAGTCCCGCCTGTAGCTATTGGTGTTGACTGTGCTGACTGCTGAATGGTTGGATTATTACCCATCATTATTCCAGCAAACATGACTTTTGACATCAGTAAACTAAAAAGAAACAAAACACACAGTGTGCCCAGGAGAGGTAAGCTGAGGTGTAGCTGTAGAAAATGAACAGATTTGGGGAGAAATTAGATGAGAAACAGCAGAGCTCTATTGTGATCACTCCTCTGATAGAATAATAAGGAGAAAATTGAATTATCCTTGCTCAAGCTGTTACAAACACACACGGTCAGTGTTTTCCTCATAAAACCTCTGATAAGTGTGTCTGCAGACTGGTTTTATTGTCCCACTGTGTGTGTGTGTGTGTACCAGTGCTGCAGCGAGGTAGCCCATGCCGTTGTGTGTGAGCTGGTTGTTCCATAGCACCAAAGTGACAAGGCCTTTCCTCTGCTCTTTTAGTCCTTCACACACGTAGGCTAGACCTGTGAAGACAAACAAAGACAGACAGAGTTAGCACATCTGAATCTACATTAAAAATACCCCAAATTTAACAAACATGTGAACCAAATTAAAATGTCTCATTTGAGGGGGTTTGTTTGCGTTTCTTGAATTTCTTTTTCTTCGCTTTGCTGAGCTGTCCTCATAGCAAGAGGACCTCATTTACTGTAGACTGAACAAGTGTTATCTTGCTGGAGGGAAAACAATATATTTAGCCTTATTTAACAGCCCAATGATGATAAGAACACAACCTGTATATCTGCACCTGGAAGTGCTCAACCATTACCCAAAAAATTGCTGCAGTGTAAATTAAACTTACATGATCCACATGAAAAGCACTACATTGTATTCAGTGCCCACAATTATATCAATAAAATAATCCGTCATAAAACAAAACAAAGAAAGAGGGCACAATTGACTTTTATTAACTTTTGTTTGCCTTGGCCTAAAGAGTAATGATATTCTAATTTAAATGACAACAAATGATCAGACATAATAAGACTGGGGTTTAACGAGCCTGTCATGGTTAACATAGTGAACAGATGATCATTTATTTCCCTCTATAAACACCTCTATGCTGCCACTGGTAAATGCACACTTTCTAAAAATAGGAGATTAAAGCCCCCTAGACGTAACTGGGAACTCTTGTCCAGCTCTATTTTTTTTAAATTTATTTTTAAAATTTTTTTTATTTGCTTTACTGGTTTGTACTTGCCTGCATGCTGAAACACTTTCTGTGTGGAAACGTGTCCATATGCAGACTATCTAATGAGTATTTAATATACTTTTGCACAGTAAGTCCATTGCTTAGTATATATTTTATTGCTTTTACTGTTTATTTTGTATTACTTCTGTTTCTCCACAAGGATCAATAAAGTTTCATCTTGAGTTGATCTTGAGTTAGTGTAAAAGGCTTACACACAAAAAACAAACTTATCTTTTTCACAAAACCGTTCCACCTTAAGAAAACATGGTACACTATAAAAGAGTTATGCTGCTGTGTGTGTTGGTGCTCTATCATGGCTTTGTACCAGAATCTAGGATGTGGTTGTTGCGAAGGTCCAGGATCTGAATGTTGTAGTTGAACTTGAGCAAGTTGCCAAGTTGGGCTGAGTCCTGCAGGCCATTGAGCTTGTTGTCTGCCAGGTATAACTCCCGCAGGTTCATGTTCATCTTCAGAGCCGTAGCTGGTCGGAAAAATAAATGATAAAAGCAAGGTGAGGGAAGAAGAGGGATATGGGTGAAAGACGGAAAACTAAATGTCAGGACTAAATCAGGGGATTAGGATTTTTGACACTAAAGGTGGGGCCTGATAGTGAAAACCCTCCTCTTCCTCTTGTGCATCCTCTCCCTGTCTCCCCCTTGGCGCTGTGCCCATCTTACCCAGTAACATGAGCGGCCTGCCAGACAGGCCAGCGTTCTCCAGGTGGAGGACTGCCAGGCTGCCACTGATCCTGAGCGCTCGTGCAACAAAGGGAGCCGAGTGGTCCAGCAGGGGAGTGTTACGTGCATCGAGATACTGCAGAGAGCTCGTCTGAGGGGAAACACCAACAGTACTATTTATTAGGTACAGATAAACACACAAAAATCAGAAAGCATTTGGAATAATACAACAATATAACACAACTGTAAAGGCCAGAGACTAAAACTGTATAGTTGAATGTCTTGTGAACCTCTAACATTTGGCAAAAATAACTTTCCACCTTGGCATCCTCTCAGTTGGATGCCTTTGATCTGTATTCCTAATCCAGTAACCTTTCGTTACCCGAGGTTATATCTGATGGTCTACACTGATGACAACACCAGCTAAGAGCTTCACCAGACTCCATACATAAAACATTATCCTTAAATGAGCAGATGTGAATGACACAGATGACGTGCATGCACAGTGTTGCCTAGACTGAAGCACTTTAATGTTGATTTTCCATCTGCTTAATCCAAGGCCTCATCTCAAGAATCCAAAGGCACACACTAGTCAAAGCATTTGTCGGTCAAGATCTATTTTTTCCTAAAATTAGCCACTTTTTATAGATAGGCCACGACACAAACAATCTACAAGCTGGAATATGAGTGTGTAGTTTCTCCAGGTAAATTAGCTCCTCACACAGTCATTGTTATGATCACAGTCAAACATTTCTATAAACACAGTTACTGTATTATTAGTATTTGTGATGAAGAATTTCTTGTTTTTCCCTCTAAGACAGTAAGTTATGAACTGGATATTAGAAATAAACAAATAGGGCACAATGTTAATAATAATGCCTGTAAAGTAATTTGTGGCTTGGCAAACAGATTAGTGTTGTTCACTGCGGTACACAGCCAGGACAGTCAACTTCAGCCAAGACAAAATACCCACAAACTAGTAACCTAACACACAAATGGAACTGATAGATGTTTTATTAATTGTTCATTCACTACTTACAGTTTAGGATATGTTTTTTGCATGTATAATTTCACACTTCCTCTTAGAGCTTAAACTACTACAAAGAACAAAATAAGTAAAAACAACTGTATGAAATGTGCCTGTGGAGTGGTTTTATACTCTCTGTTCCTCTGACACAAAATCAACAGTTCCTTCATATGGTTTGTTGGTTTAAAAAATGTTCAAACCAACCAGCAGCTGCTCATATACAGGTTTTTTCACACATAGATATATATCAATGTGTTTGTCCAGCAACCTGTTTGTATTCTTAACAGTAATGAGGGATGACTGACGTCAAAGTGCAGCGTAAAGGTCACAGGCAAGAGCAAGCGAGGAGAGGCCAATGCTTATGTCTGACTGCTGACAGAAACCAGCAGTGCTACACAACACAAGATAAAAAAAAAAACAACAAAAAAAAAACTACTGTACTGGGGATCAATTTTCTCCCCTACAAAGCTACAATTACATAAAAAGAGGAGAAGACTTAAAGTCAGTCAGGTCGACTTAAAGACTTAAAGTCACCCTCTTTTCTGGTCAAACAAAATGCATAACATTAAATATTGTACACTGTTAGGTCTTAAGGTTGAAAGCTTTCTCGCCTAACACACTCAGATCATTACACCCTGTTTATTTTACAAATCCATCTTCACTTCCCCCTCTAGGGAAAAAAAATCTCTTTCCCGACACTGAAATCATCCTGTTCATTCTGTCAGACTTCAGCCAGTAATATCTTAAATATTATTATTTATTCTGGTGCTGCACTGTGGAGCAGCCAATCAAATATCGAGTGGTTGCACTGATTATCATCATTACTGTTTTTAATGAAAAAAGACACATCCTTACATGTGTGATGGAGCTTTTTCATCTATAGCACTTTATTATCTATGTTATTGTTTTCTGTTCCTTGTATCTATCCTTATCTGTACTGCCTGTGGAGTGAATGACAATAAACTCTACCTTGAAACTACAGGTCAGATCTTATTTTTGTGATAAATGGAATTTTTTATTGAGCAGTAAATCTGAGTTTGTTGTACTTAAGTATTTATGTGGATGTTTATTTTGTGATTTAGTTTGCACTGATGTGGTTTTGTATTTGAGACTCTATTGCCTAATTTAATGATGTATGTCTGTTCTTAGGACCATTTTGGAAAAAAAAAAGTGTTCTCACTCGCAACATGTTTTTACTTTGATTGGTGTCACTGTAGGTGAGGATGATTTCTCACCTTTCTCATCATGAGAGCTGCAGCCTGCCATCCCCGCGTACCAATGTGCTTGTTGAAGGAGATGTTGAGATGTGTGGCGGACTCGTAGTACTCGATCATGTCAAACAGAGCTGATGCACCCTGAGAGAAAGAAGCCAAAGAAAGCAAGAGAAAGATATTAACCACTGTGGCTTTTCAGATTAAAATCCAGTTGGTCACAGTGTCAAAACCCTGAAAGAGATTTTACAAGATACAGTGTGGAGCAGATGTAGTTGCCACGGTAACAAGTCCCTCAGGATAGGTGAAACCTGCTGAGGTGTTTCCACATAGGTTTGAGGTGGGGGTGAAGGGGCCACTGTCTACAGTAGAAAATGAAACAGAACAACAGAGTATCCACTTCTGTTTTCTTGATATGATACTGAATAAGGGTAAATTTTACAACTGAAGACTGTTGCAGTCTTCAGGATTACTATCCTACTTCTTGTTAGTTTAGATTATTGTCAGTACAAATGAATGCAAATTGCTAATTATTTTCACCATCAAAAAAATAATCTCAGAGAAAAAGATGACATCTTAAAATTGATCCAACAGTCCAAACCCTAAGATGTTTAGTTTACAATTACAAATAGAGACATTTGATGACATTTCTGCTTGAAAATTCACTTGAAAAGGTTAATCAAGCATAAAAACAGATGCCGATTCACTTTATATCAAATGAATAATCAGTTAATTTACTACTTAATTCCGCTATATTCAATCATAGGGCAGAAAATGAAGGACTGAAGTGTAATGTCAGGTGATGCAGCAAAAGGCCAAAGTGCCCTCATGTGCTCAGAGTGTTTTAATCTCATTTCGGTTCTGGAGGTGCTGTGGGGGTGCGTCTCTTTCATCTATCACTGATATACTGACTATGTATAGCTGTTGATGACACAGAGTGGAGGAGGATGGCTCTTTATTTTGCTTTTCTGCATTTTGTTCTATTCACTTTTATTACATAACAAGTTATTAGCATATTTTAACAGAGAAATTAGCTACTGGGTTTTCAGCTCTCTTGTGTGGATTCTGTGTCCCTCATGTTTTTCACTCGGCAACAGCAAAAAGTTTAAACAGCCAGTGATGAATTTTTGCTCCTGTGCAGCCAATTGCAGGATGAGATTAAAATGGAAGTATGAACGTTTCTCCTCCACTGAGGCTGATGCGAAGTAACAAAATCAGACAGGCTGCTGCATAGCATCTCATAACCTTTTCCCCTTGTGTGTGTATGTGTATATGCTGGGAGACATTACTGAGCATACACAAGTGTGTTTATCTACAGGGTGGAGGAAGATGAGTCACATCCAGTCCAATAAAAACCAGCCTGTGTTCGAGCTCCCCATGCCTGCTCCTCCCTACACTCTTTAAAACATCTTTCCAAAACTATTTTTTCTCCTTTCCTCTTTCCAAATCATTCCCAACGAGACGCCACGACTGCAGATATGAAGCTCTGCCAAACCAAACCATCTACTGTACGTCTCAAAGATCCCGTCACTTCCCTTTTCGATTCCTTTTTTATCCTACCTTCCTGCATTCTCGCCTCTTCTACCAACACTTCCTCAATATCTCCATTCAGCGTCTCATTTCATCTGAGCCAAAGGCGAGACACTTGTCTCAGCCCGAGATGCTGCTCTTTGGTGACTCATTCAGCTACTTCATTCACATTTCCGGGGCAGTGTTACATGCTGGGTGAGAAAAGTGAGTACATCACCCTGCATTTCTTTGGTTTAAGTGAAGCTCTGTTGTATGTGTATGTCAAAGCGGTGTGCGTATTTTCTAAAACAAACTAAAGTTAAATGAAAAATATTATATTAACATAACAACTTGTATTTGGCTATGTGTATAATAAGAAACTCTGCATGGCCTCTTATGTATGCCAATATTAAATGTTTTTACACAGTGACTTTATCCCTAATGAGTCAGGATCAGCTCTTCCAGGGGAGTGTTTTTCAGAGCTGTGTGTGATTTCAGTTGATATTTCATGCAGAATTAAGGAGGCCTGTAAATTCCCTCATGTTAATGGATATGAAACAATGTGATTTACTTTAGCTCATTTTTTTTGCTGCCTGAAACATAATCCATTGTTATACTACCAAATCAGAATTGCCATTGTTGGGTGACATGTCACTATTTTAATGTCTGATTGTTTGCAAGTGAATTAGACCAGATAATGTTCCTGAGAGAGAGAGAGAGAGAGAGAGAGAGAGAGAGAGAGAGAGAGAGAGAGAGAGAGAGAGAGAGAGAGAGAGAGAGAGAGAGAGAGAGAGAATTTGTAAGGAGAGAGAGAGAGAGAGAGAGAGAGAGAGAGAGAGAGAGAGAGAGAGAGAGAAGAGAGAGAGAGAAAAAGGCAATTACCTCAACGTGGTGATGATTGTGAGTTTTTGCATTTACAGCTGGTAGTTAAATACCTTTACAGATCTGTCAATATACAAATTAGTCAGGCAGAGCTGGTGGACTGAAAAAAAGCGCATCTCAGGTCAAGGGAAGAAATGTAATTAATAGATGTCATTAATTTCTAAATCACTTGCTACTGATACGACTTGCAGCTTTTGCTGGACTTGCTTAAGCAAGCAGTGAGAGGTGGCGTTTGGCTACCTTTCACTTTGCTGGTGGGATCTTTTTAAAAAATGCGGTCATGAGGTACTGATTTGATAACTTGACCATCTCCAAATGGGTTTGGCTGATCTGAAACCCTTCTTGTATTGATGCATCCATTTACACTGCTATCAACATGCGTTTTTCCTCTTCAAGAAAGAGCATTTAAATGTTAGGTGTAAATGGGATTAAACTCCCAATCAGTTAAATTTAGACTAGATTATTACTACCTTAGAAAATAGCAGAAACTCACAGTAAACAAAGTAAAACAAGGAGAAGCAGCACCCTCTTCACAGCCCACTTATTCAATTCCTCATGATAAATAGTATAACTGTGCTTTCCTCTGGAACACGTTTCCTGTCTGCTAATAAATCATATGATCAGATTTGGTTTTTGGTAATTATGGCTCAGGCTTTTGTTAAACTCATTTTACTAGCTCTCTAGATGATGTTTATGTGAGGCCCTTCTCATATGCTTCTGTTAAAGGCACCCTGGTGGGTTTTTAAATTATGTTTACATCAGTGTTTTTCACCAAAGTACCCTGTGTGTGCGTCTTTGAAGCCTATCAAATGTTTTGAAAGCATTTTCCTTTCACATAAAACATCTGCAGAGTTCATTTGTTCATTCATTTGAGTTGGAAGAATTTGAAACATATATTGTTACTGATACTGTTTTCATCCACACTTCCTTGCTAGCAGTTTTCTTTGCCTTTGTTGATGAACAGCAACATAATTTTTTGGCTCGTTCCAACCACCAACTATCGATCAGTATAAAACCATTGATAGTCTGAGTCATTTGTGTTCAGGTGTATGTGTGTCCTTGTGTGCATCCACAAACAAAATAGGCAAACAAAACAAATAAACTGAGGACAGACTCTTATTGAAATTGCTCCACAACACTACCAGTAGTAAAAAATACCCCACACATTTAATTTATATTCACTCTCATGGAGAATAAATAATTTAACTACACACTTAACTGAGCAGCACGGCAGCTGTTCAAATCCACGTCTACAGAACCACAATTATCAAACTATCTACAAGTGTGTTGGAAAAAAAGGATATTGCTCCAAATTAAATCAGCATTTCAAGTGTGAAAGTGATGAAACGGCTTTGCCAATCAGGACTAAAATAACAAGCAGTAATTAAAGTGACCTTTCCTACCCTAAAGAAATTTATTCTGTGTGCCTCTAGCTAATAGAAGAGCTCGTGTCTGTGTGTGATACTGTACTGTACAGTATATTTAGAGCTCAGTGTGACAGGAAGTGGTCAGGGCCTGTGTCCCCTCTGATCCACACTTCAGCACTGTCTCTGTCTGTGCGTGTCTAAAGCCCAAACGTCCCCAATGGTGTTTACTCAAGTGGACATCTGGAGTAATCAGAAAACCCATGACAAACACTTCACATCCTGCAAGAGCAGTTAGAGAAAAAAAGAGACAGGAGAGTTTGACTGAAGGCAGAGAGAGTGAAAAAGAGAGAAATGCATGAATTAAAGATGAGATGGAAATATGTTAGCTGCACTGAGAGAAATGAAGGGTGGGGATGAGACAGACAGACAGATTTTATGAAGGCAGGATCTTCTTACATCTTCATCCAGGTTGGTCTGCTCCAGGTCTATCACTTTAAATTGGACCCTCTTCAAAATCTCTTCCAGAGACTCACATGCTTTGTAGTCCAGCTTCTCACCTAAAGACGTAGACACGTCTGGTCAATCAACCATTCTGCTGCAGCGCATTAAATATCGTTGCATAAAATAAAGACCAAGTTAAATATGAAGTGTCCCACAAGTTAAATTCAGATGGTTGACTGCTGAATTGTTTTGGTTCTTACCTTTTAAATCTAAGCATTCATTTCGTTGTGTCAGGTCTTTCAGTTCCTATGGAGAAAAAAAGAAGCAGTGTCAGTAAGAGTTGAGTTTGTGTATTACCCCATGACAGCAAACAAATGTTGAAACTTTCACACAGGAGGAAACAGTACAATAAAATAGTACTGGTGATAAAACACAGATCTTGTGTAATCTAAGATAAACAATTGCTGAAAAGCAAAAGCAAAAGCATCTGCATCGGCAAAGACTGAATGTTAATACTGAGTAAGTCCCAATGATGGCAATCTTGATAGAAACAGTGCATTAGATAAGAAGGACTCTGCTATTCTTGATGCTGGATGAGGGTGAGGGTGGATGAGGGTGGATACTTGTGGCAAGCTTCAAGTATGAACAGGCCAGGTAGATGTGAAACTAAACTCCAAACCAGAGATTCAGTCAGAAGGTACAAAAATACTGAGAGATGAATGCAGTCAAAGTTTTAAAAACATCCTTTTTTTAAAGTCACCACCATGGGCACACATATTCAGCCATTAGTTTAGTGTCATGTTGGCTGAAGTCGGCCTGCTACCAAGCAGGATCACAACAACAGTTCTTGGCATGACGTGTTAAGGACTTGCAGCTCAACACCCTTTAAATGGGGTAAACCAGGGCTACAGAAATGTGGCCTTAATGTGCCATGAGCGTTCAAACTGTGAGCCCATTTTATGTGCCACTTGATTCATTAAATCTGAGCATGTCCAGCAGTGTGTGTGTGTTCAACTTGACCATGTCACCTGTCCTGTGATGTAGTCCAACACATCAACATCCCAGATCAAAAGGTGGAAAGTTATTTAACCTCTTGCCCTGGTGAAACACCCAACAGAAAAACAGAGTGCTGCCTTCGAAACTATGTACCAGCAAATCCCACTCGCTAGTTGACTGCCCGGCCCATTCAGCATGAACTCTATAACCTCTGCCCTCGTGCCACACTGCCATCATGTATCTGTCCATGTAGACCTACTGATGATGGTTTAGTTGAGGGTTCATGGCCTCCTGTATGACTCATCACGTCCCAAAAACATGATGATGTTATATGACAAATGCAGAATGTAAAAAGCTGTGTTGTCATAATACAAACAGCAGGAAACACCAGGACACTAAATAACTCACAGCAGTACTTAGAAAGATAATTTAGCTGTAAAACTGACTGAACCATTCACTTTAGGTTGTATGATATGAAAAAATTCAGCAGTACTTTCTCTGTATGTTTTGTGGAATATGGTTTAATTTAATAAAGCTACATTTTCTTCAGCATCACAATGGCATTAACACAAGCAGACACACATTTTAGGCAGTTTAACAGCAAGGCAATCTTCACCTTCAATTAATTTGGGCACCTGTCAGTGAGACTTACTATATCAGTGTAAATACCTCTCTGACAGAGATGCCAGAACCCAAAATAGTACATGACGCACAGTGTGCCTCTGCACAAGTGGTATGGGTGTGTTTATGTGTGTTGTGGGTGGACAACGATGAGCTACTGATTCTCTCTCTGATCTTGTTCATTAAATTCTGTGGTGGCTCTTGATGGTGTTCCTCTATGTTACATATTTGCCCCCTTTTCATAGGTTTAGTTTGCATTTAGTCAAAGGACCTTTTGCAATATTTTCCATTAGTCTGAAGTCAATACAGAGACACGACATCTGGGTGTCACAAAGGACACCTTCCTGTGGTCTGTTGTTAATGGACCTTAAAATCTTAAGTTCAAATTCACTGGTGTTATCCAAAATGCATGGTCCATGAAAATGGTCCCACAGAGGATAAACCTGCACCTTCGCCTTAAATGAGATGGTCCAGCCTCAGACAGACCAAAATGGAGTGTTCAGGAATTTTTTTTTTTTTTTAACCACAAAAAAAATGTTTAAAATTTTTGGCAAATTAGTTGGTTTATCTCAGCAGAAAGACCGGAAACAGGGCCTGACAGTACACTATCTGTCTCCAGCACTTCTTAAGCTCACAAATGATCAAGTTATATGTCACTTGTTTAAACTGTACAGAAAAAAGTATACAAACTAAAATTCACCATTTTACAGTGGATTAGGTCTTCTGCCAGTCTTTATGCTAAACTAACCTCACCAGCTATAAGCTCTAACTTAATATGCACTGTACAGACAAGAGCATTGTATTTACCATCTTACCTAACTAAAGAAAGCAAATAAGATTATTTGTTTTCTTGCAAAACTTTAAGCGCTACGCACTGACCATACCTCTTCTTTGATCTCCACACAGAGCTAACACACTATAAGACAGTAGTAGTGAATTTACAAAAATAAAGGAGGTCAGTATAATGGTGTGATCCATCGCTTGTCCTCTAAATGTGAACAAAAGATGGCTGCATCTGAGCCACATTTGGAGGTACCTTTGAAATTATTCATCATCAACTGAATATATGAAATGCAGCTGACATGGCCGTTGAGTTGCATCCCTAATGAGAATGATAATGTCTGTGCAGCACTTGGATGTTGCCAAGACTAAATGTGCAGTGTGACGTGTGCAGCAAATGATTTATAATTAATATTACACTGATTAGTGTATAGGGAAGTATACTCCCCTTTTCCAGAAACACTGAGCCAGTCTAGAGAGAGCATGTCTCTGCATATTCTGAGAATTCAAGTGTGCACCCTGGCTGCATGCAAGACATTGCATAATAGGGAAACCACTTGTCCCTGGGGGAATTGCGGCAGCAGAAATGTGACACAAGGCTACCAAGTGTTCAGGTCTCAATGCTGTGGTGGGAGTTACTGCAGAGCAGGCATTCAACATGCAGCTGCTAAATAGTGACCTTTATAAACACACAGACACACAAACAACTGGCAAGAAATGTACATAACCTGTAGGACCCATACAGTGCTGTTGGACTTAATAAAGAAAGCATTTAGAGTGAAAGAGGAAAAACCGGTAAAAGGCTGGAGTCCTCTTGCAAACCCCCCTCTCACTGGTCAGCCATTTGGTCTGACTGGCTTGTTTATCTGGCTGGTTACTGCAAGGATGACTAAGCAGAAATGAGAGGGGGCGGGTTTGGACCAAAACACTACAGAGGTAGGGAGAGATGGAGAGCGGCCAGACACTGCAAACTTGAGAAATCACAAAAAAAGCTGAATGTGTGGGAGGGAAGAAGGTGGGACACCTCTGTGATGACCAGAAATCAGTCAACTTCCAGTGTAAATGTACAAAGCCAGTAGGCTGAAATGAAGCTTGCAGCTTAGCACAATGATGTGCATTTCCACAAGTAGCTGAGATGTTAACCCAACATCTTTCTCTCAGCTGACCAGGCGTGCAGGGATCTCTTTGCAGAGTCTCTCGAATCACAAATGTGAATCCATCTGGGGCTCGCTTTACTTCATCACTCACACATGGAGACACACCTGGAGGTACAAATGTGCAAAGCTCCGGTGGAGAGGCCCAGTTAAGGGTTTATGAGTGTGTGCTGCAGTGACTGTGCGACAGAACAAACAGGAGAAAGTGCTAATGTGTCCGTGCTGCAAGGGCCAGCACTGCCAACTCCTCCACCCTGTCATCCTCATTGGAGGGGGATCGGTCTGGTGACGGGACGTTTCCACACACAAGCAGAGAGATAGGCACCCATATGTGTTCACAGCACACACACACACACACACACAGTATCAGAGATATCAGAGCAATGTAAAATTACTAATAATGACTGGGACATTTATTACCCAAACAAAAGTCAGTCTTTATCAGACAGAGGCTCTGATATTTAACAGGCCATTATTTCTTTTGACACTTTTACATGAAATATATTGCTTTATTATGAATTATTACATTGCCAGCAGTCATGCTAACTCTAGGACCATATGCCTGGGAGTGCTGCCTACTCTGGCAGTGTAAATATTGTCAGTCTATGCAAAAAAAAAGATAATTACACTGTCACTTTTATTGTTGAGAGGCAGGACAAACACCGGTCATTTTCATCAGGCCACAAAGCAACAAGAAACTGTAAACTTGCTTTAAGTCTGTTTGAGAGGAAGGTAAAAGAGGGTTTTGGTTTTATGTTTTCTCTGCCCATTCCTCACCTTTTTCTTCCTCTCAGTTACAGAAGAAATGACAAAACGCAAGGAAACATGAGAATGTTATCTGTATTGATAACATGCTCATGTTTCCTTGCGTTGTGTCATTTCATAATTCATATATGAAGGCACAAAACCAGCAGAAATATAAAAACAGCCCTGAGGCTTCCCTGACTGGATTTGAAGAACTGCTTATGCAGAGGGATTATGGGACACATGACTGTGCTGGATAACCCACAAAAGAAGGCAGAAAAAAAAAAGGCATGAAACACTTGTGTGTCTGTTGGGAGTAACAACCACCCTTGTTAGAAAAAGGCCTCCACCTCTACTGGATACTGTCATAGCTCTTGTCCAGAGTCATGCCATGGTGCAACATGCCGTGCCCTCAAACCACATTAACAGACTTTTGAAGGGTTTTCATCATCAGTAGAAAAAGTTTAGGATGTAATTCTTTGAACTAAATTTTGTTCAACCTCACAAGCAGGAAACTTCACAAGTACAAAGAACTTTTGGGTGGAGCGACTAAGACTTCCTAACTGTTCCCAGCTAGCTTGTCCAGCTCTGAATGCACAGAGCATCAAGGTGCTAGAATAAGTTTTTATTATTATTAATATATCTTGTATAACATTACGATAGATATTCATACCCATGGTATTATGAACTTGCACAGCATGTACACCCCAGTGTTTTTGTTACAGCCTCTCTCGTTCCTCTCTCGCTAGATATCTTTTAATTCTCTGCATAGGCTCGACGTCTGTATTGTGAAGACTGAGACAGTTTCTCAACTACCTGTGAGGACTGGGCCACACTTAGTTTTCAGTAAGTGTGCACCTATACATTTACATACGGGTAAGGTGTTGCTTCGTGTGTTTTTAGTTTAGAACGGGTAAGACAGGACATGTTTTATTTTAAGTTTCCTTGTTGAGAGATAGGTAGACAGACTTTTTAAAACTCCTAGATAAAAATTTATTTCTTTAAGCAGTCCCCATTTTCCCTTTTTAGTTTGCCTGTTTTTTTCCTAAACCCAAGTTGCTTTACCAAAATCCACCTCTTTGTATATTGTTTCCTTTTCCCCTAAAGCTGTGTTGCAATAGCTCTCAGAAGTTCTCACTGACGAGTCATCAAGGGTTACTGTAACCCACTGAGGCATGCTTGGCAGTAGATTTTAAACTCTGTCTTTTGGTGTCGATAAACAATTGTTTAAAAAAAACAATACTCTACCTATCAATAGTACAATGTGATAAAGCTATGTAAGATTATCATATATCAAAGCTATAACTAACAATTCGATTTAATTGAAGATAACTTTGTCAATTAATTGTTGAGTGGATTCATCTATAAAATGTCAGAAAAAGACCATTTATTTTCTAAAGCTCAAGTAGATTTTTTCAAATTTCTTGTTATTATGACCACCAGCCCAAAACTTACAATACATATGATCTGAGGAGCTAGAACAAAAAACTTTAGAACGACAAATCCATTTACAAAATAGCCCTCACTGACCATTTCTATTGTGAAAGGTGAATTTATTGATAGTAATGTGCAGGAGATGATAAAAAAACTGGATTGAACACTCAGCTTTATTAATTTTTTTTTGTCTTTTTGGGTGGGAGGCTGGTGAGGGTGAGGCTATGGGACCTGCAGTTTATTTTTTTCATATACTTTTCAGCACATTATGCTCTCTCAATGAAGCTTTTGCCGTCAAAAAGCAGCTGCTGGCAGCTTCATGACAGCAGTGTTTGCAGTGACACGGACTGTGGTACAGGGGAGTTGGTCACATCAAATTGGAGTGAAAAAGGGGTAAAAAGCAGGAGCTCAGAAGGCTGGGGGTTGTGATGGCTTTCCACTCTGCCAAGGGATTTGAGAGGGGATTATGACGTTCCACTAGAAGTGGCAAATAACACAATTTCAAGCAGAAACAGCCCTCCTCATTCATCACCTTTCTCTGACATTGTTTTCAGCGTTTCAGCACTTCCTCATTGAAATGAATGTTTTCCTTTTCTAACAACAGACACATTAAGTTACAAACAACTGAAGCTATACAAGAGAGGGAAATAAATATGATCAGTTGCTAGTTTGTCATGCAGAGCTATCTGGTTAATAATATAATACAATGATTATATAAATACCTCTTTGTTGTATAAACTGCATTCGTAATACATAAGAGTAACTAATGAACAGGCAACAGCACTATGTGTGATACGTAATATTGTTTGTGTTTGTTGAAACTCACCTGTATCTGTTTGAGCACTTTAGGTATGGGTTTACAGTTGAGTTTCTGACAGGCCTGCTTGTAGGAAGAGAGGATTTCCTCCACTGTCACATTCTGAGCTGAAAAACAGAAAATAAAATAAAAAAATCAGGATTGCTTTCATTGCTTTGTTTCTTTGTGCACACCTGTCACTCTCTACGAGGTAATCACACACACACACACACAAGAATCAGTGAAAAACAAACAAATAAACAAAAAAACAACAACAACAAGGACTTCCCGATTCTGTTTTTTCCTGCATCCTTTATTACTGATATCTGTTTCCAATCTTTGTTTATGTTTGTATTTGGTTTTATTTCTACATGATGCAGCTGGACAGGACACATTTACATCCATTAAGCCAGTAATCCAATTTAACAAAGTGTCACAGCTTAAGTGCATGACAACGTTCTTTTGATGGTTAATATTTTGTATAATAATGTGACAGGGTTTAGACAGTCTTTCTTCATCTCCAGCAACACTGAAGTTGAACGCCCCACAGTTGCAACATGACCCTGAAATACACAAAAAATGTGTTAATCCCAAGTGGCTTTGCTCACACCGCTTGTTGGCACATGTCGTCATACCATTAGATTAAATGATGCTTACAGTAATGTGTGAGCAGTGCAACAAAATAAAATGGGGACTCTGAGACAGCAAAGCAAACAAACCAAAGTATCTGAAATGGATTGGACTTTGCTGCATCTCCGCCACGGTATTGCTAAAAGACTTGCAAATTATCCACATGATGACATCTAGGACTGGGACACAACCTGGAAATGGTCTTTTAATGTGACCTGTTTGTGTGCCTGCCTTGGGGAGCACTCTCTTGACAGAGAGGATCAGAAATTGTAACCCCTTTAAGGACTCCCCTACTTAAGTCAGCAAAAAGGACGTATTGTTCTTGGTGTGTGTGTGTGGGTCAGCCGCTGCTGCCTTCCCAGACTGTTGCGGGGGCTAACTCCAGTCAGATGACTGGGCAACATTCAAACTCACTGTTCTGGCTGAGAGACTCTGCTGAGAGATGAAGTGAGGCACTCGAGCAAAGAAAGCCAGAAAAATGACGACAGTGTAGCATTAAAAAAAAAAAAATTAGATTAACAAATATAAGATGATACGCATTCTGCATGACTGCATGTGTATCTATGCATACACAGTACTTACAGTACTGTGTTAACACATGGGGCTGGCGTGTGTGTGTGTGTGTGTGAGAATCTGACTGTGCTGCAGTCAGCGTTTTGATTCCTCTCACCAAGGTGAAAATGTGTCAGCTTCACTTTTCAGTCGCCTCCATCTCCTTTCCCCTTTGTCCCCAATCGGTTTAACTCCATGTTACTTACACTTTAATGTTCTCAAGTTATCTCCACCAAATTGAAACACAACAGAGTAGACTAACCAGGATTACAAACATTAAAATAATTATAATAAAACCACTGTCTTTGTTTACAAGTAGTTTCAGTATTGGCTAGGATGTACACGACACTGCTGGCCTGGAGTGTAGCAGCACCAGCAGTGTGCAGATTTAGATGCTTGAATCTGTGTGGTTGCTCAAGGACAAGTCAGAATGAATAACCTGCTGATGGGACAAACAGGCAGTTAAAAACCTGCATGAGCAGCCATGCATGTCTGACCAACTGTGTTATTCACCATCTCAATGAAATGTACAAACATCAGAGAAGGCTGAAAATACTACAAGAGTACTGCGTACGATACTGCGGTGAGTTTGAAGTAATGGCGTACATGTGTGTGTATGACCTCAGCACATCTTTCATTCGTCTGGAGGACCAGATCAAACAGCCACCTAAGCGGTATAGTCTTGCAGCAGGGCCTGGTACTTACTGAATGCACATGTACACACATAAACCCTCTAAAGCTGGTTGGATGAGGATGTGCTCATGGCTATGTTTAGTGACAAGACAAATGAAACTGTGTGCACGTTCAATGAAAGGCCACGAAAGGCCAAAGATTTATTATTAATCAACTGTTTACATATATCTGACTAAAAGTCATGTTAAGCAAAGCAAAATGTTCATAAAAATCTGATCCTTTAGGGGATTTTCCTTTTTTGTGAGACCTCTGTGACACATGCTGCTGCCAAACAGCTTGTTCTCCTGACAGCAATGAGCTTCACACAAACCCCTCCGGTTCCCCCTTCGATTCTTCATCTCTGACCAACCAACAAGGATTTTAACTTCCTCCAGCTTCAAACCTACAAACATGGTTTGTTGGCCACACCACCAAGCCGGTGGTTTTGCTACCAGGAATCAAACCCCTGGTTCTTGCGGTGATGGGTGGGAATTTTACTCCTGTCCAACCGATGTGCACTTTAAAAATTTCCTCACACTAATTACTACTGTACAACGAAGCCGACAACCACTGGCAGCCTAACACTGCTGTTAAAAACAGGACAGAGCCCATGTTTGCATGAGGACGGTCTTTCACTTCAATCACACTAGCAGTCCATCCAAAGCTACATCCTCCTGCTGGGTTATGGAGGAGACTGCACAACAGAGGTCTATGTAAGACTGGTTCTTCGTGTCAATAAGGTGTTCTTACTTTTCAAAAGCCAGTTTGTCTGTGGAGAAATGGTGAATCATTAGTTCATTGTTACCTGAGCTTCAGCTCTGTGATAATACACTTTCTGAAAATGAATGTGCCTTTTTCACCGTTAACTTGTCATGGCAGGAAAAGCACAGGGGATGCCAGTAACATTAACAATGGCTCTTTTCGATTCAAGTGTCCCATTAAAACCATGACAGTGTGACAGTGAGCTGAATCGCATAGGTTTCAGGACCCTGAAATTGAAGCAGCTAAATGCAATTCAGCCACCATTTATCTTATTATTACACCTATTTACACCTTTATCTTATTATTACACCTATGTGTTTTTTCTACTGAGACGTGTCAAAATGCAGTGGAAATGGCCACTTTTATGTTTATTTTTTTGTGTCTTTCCATCTAAACATCACTTACTAGACAATAAGGCAGGTGTCTCAGATTCAAACCCACCAGTGTGTGACTTTCACCTATACATATAACACCGTGACTCCATATTTTCCACAACTTTGATTGTGGCAAAAATATGAGATACACTGAGGTCTTCCAATATAAAGTAGTAAAATATGGATATTTGAATCAGGTAGGTAACAATGTACGAATATATTAAGAATGATCACATCAAAAGTATCAATCATGCTAAAAAGAAATTAAGACCCATACATTGACAACTTAGCTTTGTGTTGAAAAGCAGAAACAGCTGCACTTTAGGCCTGTGCAGTGACTTTGGTCAAGGAAAGAGGTGGCACTAACATTTAAATAAGTTCTTTTGCCAATGTTAATTCTTTTGGAGAGGATCCATAATTTTTTTCTTAAAGGTCTTTGTCTCCTTTTACTGCATCCACAGTGTAGAGAAAGTGCTTTGATGATTGAAAAAAAAAAAAAAAAAAAAGGCATGTTAATAAGTGGCTGTGGTCATTTAATTGATCATTCAAGCCATCTTCCGGAGGATAGTTGGAAGAAAATCAGTTTAAATTAAGTGCCACTTGATTAATCAGAATTTACATTTGCGGTTTGTCCACAAAAATCCATACACAGAAATGTGGATTTAGCCTAAATGCCTCTGCTACTGCTGTGTGAGAGTCTTGTAAACTTGAACAGTACAGTGTGCGCGTTCCAGTGAACACTGTGTCCTTGGAAAAGTGTTGTTGTGCAGAGTCGCTGTGGAGCAACTGTGTGTGTAAACACATCCTGAGGGAAAGGTGGGGTTTGAGGGAGTGAGACAGTGTGTGTGTGTGTTGGGGGGGTCTCATGCTTACTACACAGTATTTTCATACTTAGCTCATTAATTAAAGAAAGGGATGGGGAGGTGAGTGAGATAGAGACTGAATAAAAAAAGAACACTGTCAAGTTTGTTTTAATGCTAAATAATCTATCAATACTGTACTGTAAAGCAAAGAAAGCAAGGTAAGGAAGCTTAGATTTAACACCTCAGCAAAAATACACTATGCGTAAGTGAAAGTAGGAAACAGTGAAAAAGAGATGAGACATCGAGAGACAATCAGTAACAGAGCTATTCAGGAGTCAGAGATACGAGCCTCAGTCCTGCACGATCATTAAGAGCTGCCTGTTGCCTGCGTTTCTGCTTGCTCTGTCTTTGTTTTATTGCACTCCCTCCAGTGCTGCTGGTACATGTACGGGAGGGAGCGGCGATGAGGAGGTATGCAGAAAAGGGGGAGGGAGGGGAAACAACTGCTCCAAACAACATCTTTGAAAACCAGGTTAGGAGGAAGCATAGAGGTGATGATCTGAACCAGGTGTGCGAAGAGTCACAAAATCCACCTCTTCCTCTGAGAGACGAAACATTCAGCTACCGAGACAAGCCAGGATCACTGAACATATCACTGCCAACCAGTCTAGGAGGGTCTGACTACAGTCTCACACAGGCAAACCCAGAGATCTTAGTTGGCCCAGGGTGATCAGAGTTCAGCTGCATTTCCTCACACTCACCAACTTGTCAAATATTATTTCAAAAATCCAAGTTAAGCAGTCAGCTGCAAATTTTCCTTTGTTGTCCTGCACAATCCTAACTGTGCCCTGACCATCCCTTCAATACACAAAACCTGCTCTTCATGTTGTGCTAAAGAAAGAATGCGTAAAGGGAAGGGCAGCTGCTTTAAAAAACACCTTGGGTAGAGATGTCAGGGGTGGAGGGGACAGGAGAGGATAAAGAGACAACAGAGTCCAGAAGAGCGTCCATCTCTGTTCGCCTCAGTTAATCTGCTAAATGACACAAACAGGCAACACACCCCTTTTCTCCATCGCTGAGCTGGTAAGCAAAATAAATAATAAAATAAAGCAGGATGCTGCTACAACAGCATCTAGTTTGCTGACTCAGAAAAACAGAGGTAAATCGAGCAGTGTGGACTTTATGGTTAAGAATGATGAGCTTTTGAGCACTATCTCGGGTAAATGTGTCGAACAATGTGGAGTTACACAGCCAGTCGGATTGGTATCTTGGGGCGAGGAAAAACTGCATGCGACAGGGATGGTATTCCTGACATGAATTATAAATCAATTACTTAAGCTGAAAAACTGGAAGAGCTGCAACAAGTATAGGCACATGTGTTGAGAGGAGATGGCTGTTCTTATGGTATATCAAAGCTGTCTAAAGAAAATTGAATGTGAGCAGATGTTAAACCTGCTACTTCACCTCCACGCCTTAACTGCACTGTAGCTATAAAAGCACAAGGTGAGGTCAATGAAAAATTAACACGGCATTTTACTGCAACAATGGCAGGCAGGCAGCAGCGACTTCAAGTGACACACCTGAAGTTAGAGTTAATTTCAATATGAAAACATCATGTAGAAACTACAATATTTGTCACATGTTGACTGTGACATGGAAATCAGCACGGGGAATATAATTACAGTTATAATATAATTACTAGTAATTGTATTAATTCACTTCACCACCAAACTGATATGCAACTGATATCTCTTTTGCTCGTACTTGGTGTACGATTCATAAATTCACCTACTTTGTGAAAACAATTTGGTTAGATCAACTTGTGATTACACCATCCATCCCCTTGTCACAGATCATATGAGTTTTTTTAGGGCTATGTGGTTTAAGTTTAATTTAACTCTCTATCCTTTTTCCAACTGCTTGATCTGTTTTATGGTCCAGTCTCAGGTAGCTGGAGCCAATCTCAGCATGTACTGGGCAATGGAAAGGCTTTCTACTGGACAGGTCACCGGCCTTTAAAGGCACCAGTATACTCAGTCACAACCGCTTATTCATCACTCCCCCTACACCTTTTACAACGTCAGATTGGGTGAGATGCAATACAAGTTCCAAATTCTTTCTCAAGCTAAATTTTTCCATTATGTTATACAATTATTTGTATGACCATTTGTGTGTACAACTGAGTGCAACACTATGAATGCCCTTCAGGACTGCGCTGCTAACCCCCATACTTAAAATGTTATCTTGTCTCCTCTCTATCCCTGAGAGCCAGCATATCACTCTTAAGAGAGCATAACCTGATGCTTACACTGTAACCCTGTGAACAACATGTTTACATAACATGTGTCATATTTAATATACCTTTTTGCAAACCAAGTTGAAAGCCCTTTGTGTTTTGAATGTGTTGCCTTACCTGGAACTTGTCACGTCGAGTGCACACAATGGGTAGCGGAGTATATTTTATAGAGTAATGCAACTTGCTTGTCTACAGCATAAACACAAACAGGTTCAGCAGGTCACAGTTGAGATACCAACAAACTTATCACTGTTTGCAAGATAAACACTACACATTGATTTAACACACATTTAGATGGCAGGGTATAAAATCATCAAGATACCAGAACTCTCTTATATACCTACAGAGCTGAGCGACAAGTCTTTTGGGCAAAAATACGATAATGCTTGAACTTCTAATAGGCACAGTCACCACCTCATTTCTGTGACCTTTGTCTCCCAAATGATGTGAATTTGTCTCGTGCAAACATATGTACTTGACAATTGTAAAAAGGACAAGTAATCAGCTGTGATCTAATGTCATTAAGTTGTTTACGTTTAATTACTTACAATAATGCTACCGAATTAAATGCTGACAATTTTCCATCAAAACCAAGGTAACAGTATGTCATTATTTTGCATTTTATATTAATGCTGCCTAATGAGCCACTTTCCACGCAAGCGTGACAACTAATCAAAAGTGATGTACCATTATAAAATGCAGCAGCTAAAAATACAAGACTTCTCCTCTTCTTTGTAGCTGCTTAACATCATAACACTGGTGCAGTCAAAGCCTCTACCACCGCCCACAAAAGGTCAGAGCAGATCGACCCACAGAGTGCCCACAGTGTGAGCGTGGGATTTAGCACCAGACCCGGTTTGTGCTAGTCGTACTGGGACAGAGAAGTGGACCACTGTACGAATTACTCATGTTCAACAACTGTCACCACAAATGTCTGAACAGGACTATGATATGAACCTCAACTTTTCCTGCTCCACTGTAAATGTTCACAATTTTTCAGATGAAGATTTTATCCTCAATCTAAATAAAATATTGCATGTAAAGGGTATTACATGACATTTCCTACTGTGTGTTTAATGACTTAATAAAAATACGGGGAGGAGGTAGGACTGTGAGGATCATTTACAGAAATTCACACCTGCCCAGTTTGTGCAAAAAGCAGCATGCGATTGCTAGTTCTGGAAAGTTACAAAGAAACTGGGCAACAATGACTTTCACAGGCTTTGAAAAACATCTAAAAAGGAAACGATGAGGGCCTTATCTATTTTCTTTTCTTTCAAAGGACTAGATGTTGAAGCCAAACCTTTAGAGCCTGTAAAAACATGCAATTGTTATCTTCTCATGTGGTGAAAAAGAGCTAGTACCTCACCTACCTGGAAGCTGCCGTTGTATGTAGGCACTGAATAAATCTAGACAACCACCACCTTTGTGCAAAATCATCCAGTGCCCACTCTTGCTCCATATTTGTAAAAAAATGATAATTTCAGAGACGCTGTTTACTGCACAAAATCAAGGCTAAGTACAGAGTTGCTATCTGAATCATTCAGAGGGCATTCAAAGTGAAGTCTGACCTAATTTTTGTACACGTCAAAGTCTGTTTATCTTCCTCTGCCTTGCCATATTTGTACCTTCATCACTCACTCTTATTCTTCTTCAAGCTGACAAGAAACAAAATGCAAACGCGCAGGCTGGATGCTGAGCTTTCTCCCCTCACTCCATAAACAAGGAGGGAAAGAAAAAAAACAAAGACAAGTGTCTGCATGTGTGTAGAGGAAAAGCCGACATTATTTGCAGAGACAGACAGACTTGGCACAAAGAGAGGATTCCATTGAAAATGTATGACCTGCGTAACGTCTTGGATTACCTCAGTTTGACTAGTCTGAGCAGTCTTCTTTCACTGAGTTAAGTATGACACAGCATCTGTATGTATGTGGAGAGGTTAAGAAAAACTTTGGCAGTGACTGAGAATGTGGTGAAGACTGTACCAGCCTCAGTCAAGATACTGCAGATAAACACCTGACCTGCCGTCTGCACACATCTGGAGCTGCAGAGAACGGCAGGGGTGTCCGCACAGAATAACGTTACATAACAACAAACTATGAGAGCGAGCGGTGGTTGGAGAAGGTAGTCCGCCTATTGTCTGACCTAGTTTATACATGGACAAATTGTTATGTAGCAGCTAATACTACCTTACCACCACCACAGACGACCAATCCTCTTGAGGGATTAGCAGACTGAGAGCAGGGAAAGCTAAATTCTCAAATGATAGGAAGTGTGAAGTCTCCGGAGAGTCATAGTCACCTTGAATTGACCATTTAGATGTCACTTATGAAGATAAAACGTCTCTAATGAAAGGCAACGACTGGGAAACTGGTGTTGACAGGTTACATGCTTCAAGAGGAAATTATTCCTGGCCGGTAATTCAAAAGAGGTGCTCCAACAGAGAAGACTGGAGCACTCAGCAACACATGGAGGCCAGGTGTCTGACTGGAGCGCTTTAGAGTTTAATCCAGTGTGTTTCAGCTGATGGTCAACATCTTCAGCTGTTTTTAGTTGATTTGTGCCCCACTGAGTGAAACCATTCAAGTCTGAGCACCCTCAGACTGGTTTGCGCTTTCAGTCGGTTGGGTATTGCACCGCTTGCATATTGTTGCTGTCAGATAAATATATAATATATAAATCAAAATTAGATATCATTATATATCAAATTATGCTCATCTATTAGTTTGACATTCATTATCAGCCCTTCTGATATTCTACAGGGTTTTATAAAGGTTTCACAAATTTTCTCACAATTGAGAAAATTTAAAACATGTAGTCCTTCAACTAAGAGCACATTCATACTTTATCTATAAATGTGATAATGCATGTTTTTCTTTCCACTTTGGCCTTCTGTTTAGACTAGAACAGACTGAATTTTAGGAGAACAATGCCAACAGTTGCTATTTTATTAGGTACACCAAGCTAAAACGACTTGGTAAGACATAAAGCATAAAGCATTTATATAACGTTAAGTTTGTGTTGAAACTGTTTGAGAGGTTGATGTAACCATGTTTTGCATTATACAGAGAGGTGTTCCTGTTATTTATCCAACCCTCAATGATATAATGTGGCAGATAAAAGAATAGAAACGCCTGTCAGTATAATGAAATACAGTTCAATAGCACCACAAAACCGCAGTTAGTGTGTATTTAAACTCAGTACAAGTGCTCACAGAGAGCAGGAGGTGGCAGAACAAGAATAAGGAGGGCTTAGTCGTCCTGTTGTTTAACATTTCGGTGTGGATGAGCATTTGTACAAAATTTTGAAATATGCTTAGTTTGGATGTTGTCTACAGAGATTTACTCTACAAAGTAGAGTAAATCATTTAAATTTTGAGGTGACCATGTTTTTAACATAACGGCGCCAATGTATGAAATAACATGCCAAGCCTTTGGGCGACTGTCCAGACAGAGAGGTGGGTATGTTGCTGGTGGGACACAGAAGAGTTGCCAGCTCCCACTTGACATGCAAGTGCCAGTGTTCAAAATAGCCCCCCCTCTCCCAGTCTCCAGTCCCTTTCTCTGCCATTTCACACTGCTGTGGTGTAGATGGTGACAGCAGCGTCATTCACACATGACAGCTGGCTGCCTGGCTGGTCAGAGGTGGGGCAGAAAAGGCAGGCACGGTGCCGCTGCTGCTGTGTGCTTCTACCAGTCTCTATGACAAGATGGCAATGGTGGGCAGAGAGGAAGAAGAGAGTAAAGTTAAAATTTTAAAAGAAAGCTGCCTTCTGCCTAAAACAAATGACTACCACCTAAAGCCATTTACATAACCTAAAACATACTGTATCAGCTCAGGTATGCATGAGGGCAGTGGGTCAAAAGTAAACACAGTAAATTTGCTGGCTTCTACTGATGTGGCTGTAGAAATGGCAAGACTCTGCACTAAAGTCTAATTATACAAAAACCCTTGGAATTGATTCCAAGTAGCTGCGTGCTGATCAATAATTAAAAGACGGCTCTCTGGTTAGACTGAAGCAGAATCTGACAAAATTACAATGCCTGCAACCACCAGGCTTCCTACAAACACACACACATCCCACACAACACCAGTCCTCAAATGTCATGTCACTGCGCTCATACAACATACACTTCCAGCATTTTAGGTTTGTTTGGACACAGCAACTACAGCTGGACTGTGTATAATATCTAAACATGTCCATGTTGGCTTCATGCCTTTGGCTGTGTAAAACATTATAACAGCATCAACAGCAGCCTCTTTCTGTATAATGAACTGTGATGGTTAAAGAAAACACAAACAAAAACACACAAAAAAAACAGAGCAGCCATTTTAAACTATCTCCCACATGAAACCAGGCCTGTGTCTGAGAGAGAGAGAGAGAGAGAGAGAGAGAGAGAGAGAGAGAGAGAGAGAGAGAGAGAGAGAGAGAGAGAGAGAGAGAGAGAGAGAGAGAGAGAGAGAGAGAGAGAGAGAGAGAGAGAGAGAGAGAATAAAGCTGCCGGACCAGATGGAGAGTGACATTATGAGCGAACAACAGTTGTATGCTCTATTTTTAAATGAGGGAGCATTTTTTGCAATGTGCGGAGAGTGTAGGTAATATCTGTCACTTTCAGCCTTCTCAGGAGTGATAAGAAAACAAGGAATTCCTTGTTCCTCCTCCTTTAGAGCAACTGTGCAGACAGACACAGGGTTAAAGGGCAGGCAGGGTTAATCACAAAATAAACAGAGACAAAGACTTCTTTCTCATGTTTACCAGACAAACAAAAGTACATGTGTAGTATAGACAGGTAGAAATGTATAATAGATGAACGTACAAACTAGAGATAGCCCTGAGGTTTGATAATATCAGCAGGTATTATTGTATTGCAGACATATCGGCATCAGCGTTTATTGTTGGTTGGAATATAAATATCCCAACACAAAAACTGCAATTTGGAAATAGTGTCCATTTATCTAGCAGATGCCAATGTTTACATACTTTTCAACACCTAAGTAGCTGTTTGACAACTGAGCAGATGCTGGCGCCCAGTGTACAGATAGCTAGGGATGTACCAATCAAGTTTTACTTGGCTTGAATACCATGTTTTGATCAAGTATTTACAGATTGTACAGCTGCACACTGATACACATTTCAAGTATATCAAAGTCAGTAACTCAAACAGAATTTCGGTAGCTACAATGTTCTAAATATTTTTTTAAATTATTTTAATTAATTATCAGCTCTAAAATCATCATAAACATTACATAAATAACACTGACCAGAAATAAACACTTACAAGAGAATAACCATTCAGAATGATTAATGCATTTTCACTTTCACTTTCTAGCCTTTTGCCTTGTTGACAACTCTTGTTATCCTCCACCATTTTCTATTGCTGTACATTTTTTGGCTCAGTGATTGTGTGAGCTCACTTTATTTCTTCTTATGGAAAATGTTTTCATTATCAGACAACATTTGTCAGTGTTTACACGGCTCATTTAACACTCAAATATTTGCAGACATGTTGTCCCAATAGGATGAAAAAGTGTCTTTACAAACATAAATGTAAATGTAAAGTGCATGAGATGATATAAGTGATACACTACACTGCTCCATCTATCAAATATGTTTTGGTCAGATGATTTTTTTTCCATATTGGCTTTATTGGATCACAAAATCCAGTACCAGTCTTCCTTTACCGCAAACTGGACTAACTTCTAAGTTTTCAAAGCCTTTGTCCATTCGGTACACTGAAAGCTTTGCTTATCAGTATGTAACTTGGTCCACAGCCACAACAAATAACATTTCATGGGTCACAGAGCCTCTAACAACCTGGTGCCAAGTGGGCCTTGGGTCTGATGACATGAGACGGAGCTGCACGTAGGCCAAAGAGTTTGGTTGCTCGCAGGATAAACAGTCATTAATGTGAGGAAATTATCTGCACTGCAAGCAGCATGCTTTAACTTATTTGAGCAAAAAATGTATTACAAGCTGAAGTATTCTAGTTATAGCACTTTATTATTCTTTATTGTTGCTGTGAAAAACTATTTTGAACCATGACTTAACAAAAACAACCACTCTGCATGTGTTTACAATGACTGATAAGTCTGATAAAACCAATGACTTAGCTCAAGCTTCCAATATGATCCAGTGCTTTTGCAATGACTTGCTTTGCTGAGAGAAGCCTGAGTTGCACCTAAACTGAATTGACCAGCCAGGGAGGAGGAGAAACAGGGTAAGAGAGGCAGAGGGGGCAGGGGAAGCAATGCAGCAAGTTGGGAAGTTCAGGAATCGCAGGATATGATGTAGTATTTGCTCAGGCTTGGAGGAAAAGAACAAGCCTCAAGTCTCAACATGGTGAGGGAAAAAAATTCTGATATTAACTCAAAACAAAATGACACATTTTACTACTTCACTTATCCTGTTTAAAAATATGCTTACAAATTAAACTCCTGAGTACAATATTACAAAAGGCAGTTCCAAGAAGCTCTACCAGTCTTTTTCAGATAGCCTCACACATTGTATGCTAGCTGATACCAAGAAACTGGACAACATCAATTCTGGAGAAACGAGAGTGCAAGAGAAAAAATGGAAATGTGACACCCAATTCCGTGTACTATGGTTCTCCCTCCTGAACCCGAGGAGTTTGCTTTGAATGGCAGCTTTCTACACTAGAAGTTTACTCCTGTTCATTCATTCATTTTGTGACAGCAATTAAATCAGATATATGCTGCTTCGTGAAACATTCAATATCCATCTAACAAATTCCTCCCTCTGCTCTTGCAGCAGTAACTCATAATGTGCATAGATAAAGCTCCAGGCTCTGTGAGCTGTTATGTTTCTTACAAATGACATAAGACAGGAACCCAGAGAACCTGACACTAGATCAGCAGATAAAGGGTCTAGATGGATCATGGAGCTATTGAGGCACAGCACTCCTAACAAAGCATGACGAGCCTCTGAGAGGAGATTCAGATACATTTCATTTCCTGGATCCTGACACACACACACACACAACACACACACACACAATCCCATGTGAACGCATGTCCTCAAGACAGATGGCAGAAAAAGGACAAGGGAAAAGATGTACAGGTGAATGTCGAAGGTTTAGGAACACTAGTGCAGTAATGCGGCAAATTTTGAAAACATGGTGCTAAAAGTAATTTCTTTATATAACACATACAAAATAGGCAATTCTTTATTCATCCTCAAGCTAATAGAGATTTTCAGGTTTCATTTGCTGGTAAAAGCAAAGATGTTATTTAATGATCTAAACTTGGTGATTACTTGTTTTTCCAACTTATTAACATTTAACTTTGTTGTTTCATGTGCTGTCAGCTTTTAATTGGAATTACCTTGATTAAAAACAGATATCTTTAAAGTAATCACAAAACAGTGACACTGAAAGATCACCAGGGATGTTTAACTTTTTGAAAACTGAGTATTCTCACTGTTAAGCTAACAATCACCAGGACAAACGATAACACTGTTGCCTTCATGATAACTTACCTGAGTTGTAAAATCCTGTGTGAGCATTATAAACCGTTGTGCAGTGTTTCTGTGCCTGATAAATATTTAAATGCATTAATCTGATATTCCATCTGGACCGTCTGGAGAATATTTCGTAATTCTCCAGTACCTAAACAAAATGCAGCCACCAGCACAGCCCTCTGTGTTGTTTTAATGCAGAGATGTTTTCAATTCGAATGCTCTGTACAAGGGGATCCTGATAGATGTTTCCCCTCAACATCGCTGCTAGCAGTGGTTTACATTCACCATGTTGAACAAAGAAATTTACAAAGTTATATTCTAAATTTCTAACTTACAACAACCTGTGTAACTTTGTCAAATCTCATCCATGCTTGTCACCATTTGTGCTGGCTCTGGTACCGGATTATTGCGTCCCTTAATTCCACCTAGAAAGCTGGCTTGGTTGTTTTTAAACCAGGAAACTGCTGTCTATGAACCCTATGAAGACCTATTTGAATAGTTAAGAAATAAACGGCTGGTTAACTGAAGAAGGCAGTCATGTATAAAAACACAAAGATGATAAAAAGACTTAAATCTGATCTCACTATCACCACATGTATTATCAACATGATCAAATTTTGGGAGTTTTTGCAATTAAAATGATCACATCAGTGTGATCCATTGTGCTGAAGTGTTCTGATAAATGTACCTCAGTGTTTTATCTTTGCCAGCATAAGAGACACAACATACTGTATCATTTGATTAACTTCACTGCCTTCAACTGTCTGTCTACCTCTACATCAACGGCACAATCACTTGGACTTTTGTAACTTAAATAAACTACATGATAAATGAGCTGTGATAAATACACTGAACCCACACTAGTCATTAAGATACTGACTGTTCCCATGTGTTTCATAAGGTCCCAGAAATCCTGGCTAACAGTGTTGGACTTTGCCCCCGTGGAGTTTAGCTAAATATATTTCATGTTCAATTTACTATCAGACTAGCTGCCAGGCATGTGGACTGTAAAGTTCCAGTAACCTGATACAAACACATTAAGAAAGGCACAAAGGTACTGTGACAAGGAGTGGCATGGATGCTACAGACGTTTAGATTAATTGAAGTGGGTTGAATATAATTTACAGTTACATGCAGCTAAATGTGTAAGGATAAGTGCTGTGCAATTGCAGTGGTGTTAACAGAACAATTTATATTCAGCTGAACATGAGCCGGTGCATATTAACCTTTCTGCGCTCATGCTTATTTCTGCTTCCCCTCCCCCATCTGGACATCTCGCATCACTGACCCATGCCTTGGTCTGGCCTACATTTTTAGTTTTATACACCAGGGGAAAAAAAGGGGACTCTCACTGGCCTACCCTTAAAGTCACACAGGTCACAAAGACACTGAGAATGTAAGGCCGGCAGTATACAGCACAAATATACATAATGTGGCATCTTCTCAGACCGCAGTTTTCTGTGTAACTATGTTGACTGCCGTCACAGTGCTGTGAGCAAACACCAGTTGTCACAGCATGACTGTGGATCTGTTTATTAAATGATGCCCAATGTTCACAACGGATGAAGGAGTGTGTGAATCACGGTCAGATCATACATGACTTGGCAGTTCTTCCAAAAAAAGAATTAAACATCAAACTACAGAGTAGTAAAAGAAGTATAACTCTGCATCACATGAACTAGACTGCAAAAACATTATGGCAGATAATGGCAGATAATCATTATTAAGAGACTTCAGGGCTGGTGTTGTTCCCAGACAATAAAGTTGAATTTTATCTAAAAATAAGAAGAAAAAAAAAAAGAAGAAAAAAAAAAAAAGGCAGATTGGCAGAAAATGAGTTTGGCATGTATGTTAAATTCATGCACGATGGTTTGAATGGATATAATTCACATTGCTCTCCAACTTATCTTTTGTTTACATCTGTATATAATTTTTATATTTACTTGTATCCTGTTCCTATCTATCCTTCTGGTCTATTTTTTGTGCTGATGTTGCACTAAAGTTACCTCCTGGGGGTAAGAAAAAAACTTTGATCTTATCTTAAATTTATAGTGTTCGCTGTAAAACAGAAAAATAATTAGATGGAAGATTAGCTTTAAAAATAACTTTCTCATTTTGCTGCAACTTTACGATTGTGTTTGTTATATCAACACAGTATAGGCAGGGCCATATCCTGCACGAGCTTCCACTGGATTTGTTTTAACTGAACAAACAGGAACCTACGCTGGTAAAATAGCACACCTCAAGGAGGGGTGGGATCCACTCACAATATGGCATCCAGCACAAGCCTGGGCCTATATTCAGATGTATAGGTTGTTGGGGGGTGGGCGAGGCGAGATTGAACTATTATGTTTGTTATTTGACTGCTTAAAGTAAGTCAGCGAACTTCTGTTTGAAAAGAAGGCGGGGGCACAAGTGCTACCTGAGGACTGAATAGACTGTAGTGTGCAAGAGATGACGAGCGTTAAAGACAGACACAAAGGAACATTCCTCCCAAATACACCTCTCAGAGACACACCTCTCATGTATCAGCGTCAACACCAAACCACCAATCATGTTTTTTTACCGACTGAACATGAGACGTGGACAGTGACAGGGCACATTTTAAACCCAATCGGTACAACTCCTTCAATTAAACCTTGAGAATGATGCAGTTAAAAGTCCTACGAGAATGAATCCTGGCAAATAGTGTTTAACTGACATGTTCAAACAGGCACATTGAACAAGCAGAATAAATGTAAAGTCATTCACACATACAGACATGCAGAAACATGCAGAAACAAACACACAATATTACCATGCCTCCAGGGGTCCTTGGGCTCCACTGCTCCAGAGATAATATCCTCATCTGAGGGAAACGTCACCCTTTTGCCACTGGGTTTGTGTTTGTCATCCCCCTCCTCCACTGAGGGGTACAGTCCAGCCGAGTCTGTGGCAGCAGCAGTGTCTGTGCTGCCGGTCTGGCTTGTATCTGATGGGCCCTCTGCCGTGCTGCCAGCTGGGACATCCTGAGACGTGGACTCTGAGTCTAAAGCATTGTCCAAGAGCGACCTGACATTTGTCGATTCGGCCTCCAACACCCCACTCTCGTCCAGACTAAGGTCCACACCTATGTCCATGTCCCCACTGTCATCCCCTTCTTCTGCGACAAACTTTGCAGGTTCAGAGTCCTTATCGTCCTTCATTTTCTCTACCTCAATGTCGCTCTTGTGCTGCTCATCATTAGAAAAGATCAAATCAGTGGGGTTGACTACCACAGAGGTGTCTTGTGCACTGCTCTTACTGTTTCCATTGACCTCATCAATTTCCAGCGTGTCTTGCGCCTGGTGGTTGTCCTCCTCAACCGCCTGAAGGTTGTCAGTGAGCTGAGGCATCAGGTACGTGTCGGAGGCCTCTGTGGGGACAATGTTTTGTTTTTCCGTGCTGCCGTCCGTCATCAGTTCAGAGATCAGGGGGGTGACCCCTTCTGTGTTGTTGGTACTGTTATGATCATCGTCCATTGAGTTGCTTTTTGTCTTGACATTGCACAGATCTAGATGCTGCTCCTCGATATTCATGTTGTCATGTCCAGTGAAACTCAAGTCTTTAACTGTGCCAGACAGTCTGGATATTGAGTTAAACAGTAACTAGGAGCCAACTGACATATATATGTCTGTCTTTGCCTCACACCAATATGCACCTATCCTGCTCTTTTATTAACCAAATTATATTCAAGTACAATCACAAAGTTACACCAGTATTTTGACTGTTTTGATGGACAAGTAGGGATCCAACTTTGGCCTTTAAAAAGGAGATAATTAAAGTGCAATTTCACACAAATAACGATACCAAAAAAATGTGATACCTGTGTGAAATAGATACAGTTTTGAGTGATTATTTGAATGCCAAACTTTGCACAACTATCACCCAGACAGGCAACCAGCACTTAATAATGTCTGCCAACCGTGTCCTATAGCTTCACTGGTCGTCAGCACATTGCCGGCAGCATTAAACAGCACCAGGACAGTCATATGAAACCACCAAGTCACTCAGGGAACCTCCATTACGACAGCAAAGCGATCTTACTGCCAATCCAATTCATCTGCATGGATTTTGGAGCTATCGCTGGCTAGCTTGCTAAAGTTGTTTCCCAACAATGACACCGCGGCCCGTGTGCGGTCGCCTGCCCGATTCTTTGCCTGAGCCCGTCTGTTTCTCCCCGACAAAGTCCATTATTCCCCGTCCACGGTGCCACTGCGGTGTTATTTCTCGGCTCACCCTCTGTCGTGCTCGGCTCCCATCACAGCCATCCACCGGAAAAAACAGGCGTCACACTCTGAGCATCGGGCATGTTTCAGCGGCTAACGTCGGCTGAACGGGGACCCGCACCGAGCCAACACCTGCCGGGGCTCACCAACTCCTGTGATATTTTACAGATGTTCCGACCGCGCAGGTGTCGCAGGTGAGTCCCTGTCCGGGTGAAGTGTGTGTGTGCCTGTATGTGAGTGTGTTTTTTTTGTCTGTCGCTGCCAGCCGCTAGCTTGTTGAAGTCCAACAACTGTTTGTTGTTCACACGTCTGACGTCAGCACGTCGTTACCCACGAGGCGCGTTCAGCAGACGCAATGTTGCAAAAGGTTGCGAAAAGCTTAAAAAACCAACACAAAATAAAATAACAATAATAAAAAAAACATTATGGCTTTTCTACATGCTCAAACAAAAAAATGTAAAAGTTGTCGGTATGGTTGTCGCTATTTTGATTTTACTGTATTTTTTTTATTATTATTACATATCAAAACAAAATCAAAATTAAATTCTATATACATAAATAAAAGTAATGCTTAATTGTTTTTTTCAGTTTGATTTGTCTGTAACCATTATAACCAGACATATTATATATCATTACTACTATTACTAATATCACTGTAACATTTACATGAATCGTAATTTATTATTATTATTATTATTGCATCCAACCTCCTGCCATATGATCAGAGTTAGTTAAAAAATCGGATTTATTGCCAAGTAGGTTTTCACATTCAAATAATGTCATGGTATGTTGGTGCATGACGGTAAACATGGTGAATAAACTAAAGGTAAAAGCTACTTCTAAGCAAAACATTTGCTAAGAAATGTGCAAAAGTTCACAGATCTAGTTGAAGAACAAAGACTATTTGCAATGTGCAAAAAACAGTCCAAATTGTGTGGGTTAATGAAACGCACTAACCATCCACACTGTAGACTGAATATTAATGTATGGTGTAGTCGGGGTGGTGGGTAGAGAGTCAGTGTCAGTGGGGATCCTGAGACTTGTGGATGAGGCCAGCTGCAGTCAGAAAGATGCATACATATTGGAGTGCAGTTTGAACCCTGGACATTTTAGTTGGGCTGTTTTAATTTTAAAAATAATTTGTGCACTACAGGACTATGGATCTTTTCCAGGCCGGACTATTTGAAAAGTTGTAGCGCAAAATGTGCTTGACATATAGTTTTGGACGTTACATCTGTTTTCATGCTGTATACAATGTTGTTTTGTAATCAAGATGCAAAATAAGAAAACATTGCATACTTGATTTATCTACTGAATGGAGAATTTGTAACACATGAGGAATGATAAGGAGTGGTTGGAATAATTTTGGAATTATATGACAAATATTAGAGGCATAAACATCTATGAAGATCTTTGCTTTGAACACTTTCAGGAGAATATCTTAATTCACACAACCTATTAGTTAGGCAATACAACAAGGAAATGTCTCAACTTAGCTTGAAACATGGTGTCAGGGTAATTCAGGTTCAATATCTGTCAGCAAGAACTTTAATGCCATTAGCTGACCAAATTATGGGCTGTCATAAATCTGTAATAAACTATTCAAAATGTAAATTAGGCAACAAAAGGATCTCTGCTGCATTAAATTGTCAAACATACCTTACAATTATGTAACAGTGTTGGCAGATGTCCTCCCCACATGATTAGAAGCTCAATTAATGCAGTTTGTCTTTTGCTGTTTTGTCTTAACATGATTGAGAATGTTGGCCTGAACACAACATAACTTTATGTCAGCAGATGTTGAAATAAATTTTTATCCTGGTAGCATTTTGGGCTACATTCAAGATCTCAGCACAATTTCTTAGCCATGACCACTAAGATAATAGAATGAGTGAACCTGTTTACATTCAGACCACTTGCAGAGGTAGCCTGGGATGTATGTGACCACCTTTTGTTGTGTGAATGCCAATGTGTCCCAGATATGAATGTAACAGGAAAAACCACATCAGTGGCAGGGCAGAATTGATAAGTGGTCGGAGTACATGGAAAACGATATGCCTAATGTCTAACTTCAGTCCAAAATTAACTCATCCTCTATTGTAATTTGAGAGCAGTGGTGGTGCTTGTTTGGCAATATGTGCACACGCTTTTGACCTAGCTAAAGAGACAGACCAATGAAATCTTAAGTGGTTAAGCTAGACACCTTTGGAGGTGCATGATTGACAAGTGTCATTGATGGGTCTCTGCTGTTCACTGGTTTGTTTTAAACACATTTTTGAAACAAAGTGTAAATGGAGCCAGCGTCAGCATTGTCACAGTTGCCCATTTCTGAACAGTGTGGATGGTTAGACATCTACAGCTTGTAGAGTGCAAACAGTATAAAAGTTAGGGTCACAGCAGCAAGACCAGTGCTTGATAGTGAAAGTGTACAGATAGTCTCAATAGTCTTAAAACTAGACATTTCCTTAACTACAAGAAATAAAGCAGTCAGAAATTTGGTCATTTCAGCTACCACCAGGCACATTGGTCAAAGTAGAGCAGCTGCCCAGAAAGATCATGAACCATGCTCAAGACACCTTTAAAAACCATAAACTTTAATAAAATTTGCAAAAATCTTATACAATTAAAACTCTTGAGACTGAACATCTTTAGCAATACTGTCATCTCTCGGTGCCTTGGTCTTCTTGGGGAGAAGACTTGCCTGGATGTTTGGGATGACACCACCCTCTGAGATCGTGACCCCCGCCAGCAGTTTGTTGAGCTCCTCATCGTTCTTCACTGCCAGCAGGATATGACGAGGAGCGATGCGGTGCTTCTTGTTGTCACGGCTGGCATTTCCTGCCAGCTCCAGGATTTCAGCAGAGAGGTACTCCAGGACAGCTGAGAGGTAAACCGCAGCACCGTTGCCGACTCGCTCTGCATAGTTGCCCTTCCTCAGCAGCCTGTGGATGCGTCCCACTGGGAAAGTGATTCCCGCTCTGGAAGACCGGGACATTGCAGATTTGGGTTTGGGTGCAGCTTTCTTCCCACGGCCAGACATCTTCAGTCTGAGTTGGGAGAGAAATTATATTAATAATTATAATAATTATATTAAAGATTAGAGCCTGCAGAATTTGGGGTCATAAGGTTAAACAGCTTTGAGAGCAGCCTTGTTAAGGATCCACATGTTTAAACATTAAAGTCAACACCACCTTATAATGTCAAATTTAACAAATAAACTCACACCTATAATATAACCATCAAACATTAATTAGCACTCACCACTTCTATGCACTTTCTTCTAGTTGAGACAGCAACTACACACTGAACCACAGACCACCGGTTTTATATGAGGCGGGCAGTCATTTGCTGATCACTGACACCTGCCTCCTGTGCTGCATGGAGTTAACTTGATCACCTACATCTGACAACATTATACACTGTTTGATATCTGCAGGATTCCACATTTATTCGTATAAATCATACTGAGTGACTTTGCAAGTGGAGACTTTTGTTTCCCGATGCAAAGTTTGTGCTTTCTTGCACAAGCACACATTTTCCGGTGGACAAGTGTGATTAGCCAAATACAAAGCACCTGTGTGAACAAGTACCACTAACTCTTTTTACACTATGAGTAGCAGCAGGAGTAGCTGAACATGCTGATATGTGTACACAGTGCTTACTTTGGTGGAGACGCAGAAAAGGGAGAGTGAAGAGCGATTCCAACTGTTTTAATGGTAATTAGTGAGTTTTTTTTTTTTTACAGTGTAACTTCCATCAATGAAGGATTAAAGCTCCACAGTTGTAACTGGTGGGTTAGATTGGAACAATCTGAAAAAAAACTGATCATCAAGTATTGCTCTTGATTACATTTTTTAGGTACTTACATCTTATGCTACTTTATCCTTCCACTTCAGTGTTTTGAAACAAAATATTCTACTTTTTATTGCACATTTATCTGACAGCAGTGATAAGTATTTACTTTATATTTAGATAGTATTTACTACTTTGCACATTAAGATTTAATCAGTATGTCAAGTAGTTGCTCACCCTGAACCATCTACAACACTAAAATGTTGTTTTAATAAACTTGTGGGTCACACACACGTGTATATATGTATATATATATGAAATACTAAAACAAATAGCAATAATCCTAATCATAAGAACAAATATATTACCATAATACTATATAATAATAGAAAGCAGGAGCTAATAAGCCAGCCACCTTGACGACATATGGATAAATAAACAACAACAACAAAAAAAACTTTCTAGAGAAGACATGGACACATATGTACGTAAGCAACCAACCAACAACAGCAACTACAGAGAGCAACAAGCTCACAGACACAGAAGAGAAACATAAAACTTAAAACTCTGGAATTTTTTTATCAGGCTAATTCAAATCTGAAAATAAAAGATTATAACTATTTATGTGAGTAAACTGAATGTTTCATCATTTGTCTTTTGTGCAAATATTGTTTCCCACAAACAGGGTGGGACAAATATGTATTTGATGTAACCCACAATGTGTAAATTTTTGCTTACTGGTGGTGTAGCACTTTAATGTTTGTTTTACACCAGTGCCATCCTCACTGTGTAACGCCTTAAAAATGAAATATTTGTTTATGGTTTACCAAGTACTTTAATACGTCATACTTTCCACCACTGCCTTTGAGGAACACGTGTATCTGAGCACACTGCTTACAGACTATATGTTCTTTTAACTCAAATTGAGCACTTTGCTATAAAAGTGAAACAAACAGCTGGAATAATGTAGCATCTTTTCTATCCATTTGAGAAAATCTCTTCTCATAATGTAGGCATTTCTCAATGTGCCGATCAACACCAGATGGCAGCACAGACCTCAGATTAACCTGTAGCCTGCTGCAGTGTGTTTTTATTGTTTTTGCTCACATTACATTTTCTTAATGACGAAGCACCTATGAAAGCACACTTAGTGGTGTCGTGATCCTTCACTTTATGATCTGGTGCTTGACGGTGATGATGTGCTTACTAACTAACAGCTTGGTGGAGTGATGACTCATTTTATACCTCAGTGTACAACTCAGTATCAAGTGTTTCATCATTCACCCAGAAACAGGCAGAGATAAACAGAGATCGTCGATGTTTAAAGGCCTCAAAGGCAACTCATGACCTTTTTCAGACACTAAATAAACATATAATTCATATGATACAGTTAAAAGCCATAGAAAAAGTTAGTAAGCTGACTTTGAGTTGTTTTGTCAAACGGTTTTATTGGATAGACAAAAGATTTCAATGTGTTTCACTACAGGTTGGTGCATAAAGCAGTATAAAAATAAAAGTTTTTGATTGGAAAACATACAGATTCACATGAAACCTGATTGATTTAAGATGCACTGCCTTCTATCTGTTACAATTATACAGAAACATATGTTTGTGAGGACTCCTAAAGCAGTTGTCAGGGACTTTTAACTAATTTTTACTGCACCAAAACAATATTTAACCACTAGTAGAGCAGAATGTACATAGTCCTCCTTCTCTTGCTGAGCTAAAAGTAAATATTTTATCACACACACGTTTTTAACATGTTTTCTCTGTTTCCTTCTTCTCTAATGCAACGGCTCCATCATTTTCAGTATCCTCATTGCCAAATTTGAAGCCAACCAGCTTTGTCCTTTGTGCCATTTGCCTTCTCCCCCATTTACCGACAGTGAGAGATTGAATGGAGAGAGAGAGAAAGAGAGAGAGAGAGACACATTTTGACTGTTCGGGTTCACTTTAAAATATGGCAAAGGGCCAATCGCAGAGCAGCGGGAAGACAAATTAAGCGGGGACCTTCCCAGCAGGTCGTCCTTGGACAGATTGGATATGATTCTGTTCAACCTCTCAACATCCTCCCGACACGAGGAGGACAGGATGGGACTCACAAGTTGTCACAGAGCAGCTCCCAGTGCATATCTCTGCAGCCTGACTTTCAGCTACGTGCAGCATAAAGCCAGCGCCCGCATTCAGCTGGTTCCTAACACAATTTATTGGCACTCAGTGGAGACTGGATCAGCATATAAGACTGTAAGCTGTAGTTTTTCATCATGTGAGTTGTCATCATTGAAACAAGCCATTTGTTTTTGTGCAGCTCTCCTGAGAGTCTTCGTCTGGATAAAGGCTGAAGGCCCTCTGTATTTATTAGCAACAGTAGCTACTAACACTGAAGTTTGCAGTCTGCTGCCGAGTGAGGAGAGGAGATGAAAGGGAGAGTGGAGGAAGCCATGAGATGATCCAAACATACGATTAAACTCAGAGATTGAAGGCAAAACCAGACACCAAAGCCCCTAACAAGATTTCTTTTTATGTCTGCTAACGTATGATAATTTAAATCAGATAGTTTAACATTCCCTTGTATGCCATTTTTCACAAAATTGATTGCTGAATTTACAGGTAGGTCTTTTTCATTGCCCTTGCAGCAGACAGGTGGACAAGTAAACAGCGAAGGCAGCCTCATGCTCTCTTCAACTGACACACAGAGGCTTCTTCTTCTTTTCCCTGAGCAGTAATAAATCTGTAGATGTGGCTTTTAGGAGGATTGTGCTGCTACTTTGACTACTAGTTTTTCCCCTTTCTTCAGCTTTATGGAGACTACAGGAGATTGTGCCTGATCGGGAAGCAATTCATCTTTTACATGAAACAAACTCAAGGGTCAGTGACTTCTTTCATACATGCTGATGTACTTGTACAATTGCAGGCATGCTTTCACTGGGAAAATCTGGTGTTGCTATTTGTACAACTGACAATTTTCAAAAGGGCTATAACCCCACTAGAAAAACCCAAATCTCTAGAGATTTTTCATTGCAACCGTTCACCTTTTTCAATGGATAATAGCCTATTCATCATCAACTGCTTTTTCCTCATTCAGTAATACCCAGACGACAGCGACATTAGCCTCATGTGGTGGCTTGACAGCAGAGAAAAGGTGTTAAATACGTTTGGCCCCTCTTGTAATTTAAAGTCAATAAAGAGACTATTAATGTGAGGTGTCCACACTGTAATTGGAGAGTGAGTCATTCTCTGAGTGGATCTACTTTAATTATGAAACCTTATGGACACCCACAGTGCAGCCGGGTGTCTTGAGGTTCCAGGATTCTTAGGTGCTTAAAGTCTGTCGCCTCCTGAAAAAAAAATGCCTGTGAAGCTGTGATTGTTTTTCCATGACTTCTCCTGCAACAGCCTGGGCTCTCTCCCATTGAATAAAGGAGAAACAACTGTGAGAGACTGTGAATCAAAGTTATATCCTGAGTGAAATCTTACACATTCTGTGTTTATGTGTTTCACGCAGAAGTTTTAAATCATAAGGACATTATTATCATTGCTCTGAAGCTGCTTTTTAAAGCTCTTGAGAACTCTTGAGCTTTCTTGCTGAGAGTTAGATGGGAATATTGATGCTACTCCAAGCCATTTCTCTCTGTTTCCAGTTTTTATGCTAAGCTAAGTCAGGTATTGACCTTCTCATCTCACTCTCTGGAAGAAGGCAAAAATGTCAGAGTTTAAGGATAAGAGAACCAGAATAGAAAAAAGGCTACAAGGTCACTAATATTCCTGCTGGGTCACATTTTATATATGACCTTTATATACATAGCTCACTGTAAACTGTTGAGAACAAGCTCAGGCCATTAAGTCATTGTCACTGTCCAATGAAAAGATATGTCAGTGTTTTCTAATAAGACAACAATCTCCTTATCATGGCAATCATGTGGTTGAAAGCTCTAGATGACTCAGTGGACCTTGTGTTAAGATGTTTTTGTCAGGCTAACATTTTATAACCACATTTAGGCTCAGTGTTTAGGTAATTCAGAGGGTTTTATTAGCATAAGATTCAGGACAGCATGGCCAATATCCTCAGTGTCTGGCATGAAAAAAAAAACACACCAATACATTTCATACATTCATTTCAGATTTAACATTCTCACTGATGAATGAGTAGACCTACAGTATACTCTCCCAGTTCCCCCGGCTCCCTTGATGTGCAGGCCAGCTCTCCCCTTTCACAAACCTCCAGATCCACCGACGCACTGCTAGGATGTGGAGAAAAGCTGGAGAATCCCTTTAACACTTGTGGTATTAGGGAACATTATACCCAGAGGTTAACCCATTTAGGCCGTAGGTTTTTTTTTCACTCTCTAACTGTTTCTGTGCTCTCTTGGGGTTTCCTTTTTGGTTTTCTAACCTATTTATTTGAATGTTGGCCTACATTTACACCTCGATGGATTCAGGTGCTTAACTACTACTTTTACTATTCTTATTCCGCACTTTTTCTGAAGTTGTAGTAGTATCCCGATGTGGTCATAAATTGATCCAAACTAAATACCAAACTTAAAGATAAAATATGTAGTTTATGATTTGAGAGTCACTGTGTGGACTTCAACACAGGACTGTGCTAAAAGTGTGTTTTAGTGAGAATCACTGAGAGGTACATCCATACATTCTCTGCAGCTGCTGGGGAACAATAATATGTGCACAAACACCAAAACATATACCTGCATACTTGGATAACATTAATTTTTTTATTGCACATTTTGTGGTGTACATGTTAACAGCCTTCTCTCTATACTGACATCTAACGTTTGGTTGAGGCCTATGTTATCTTTCAAAGTTAAAACCTTTTTAGTTTGGAAGTTTCTTTTGCATTTCATTGCTGAGCAGCTGTGTAGGGTTAGTAAGAAAAAGAATAGATTTGGTACTGAAAAGACTGTAATTTTGATCGAATTCATCTCGTCTTAGACTGTTGAGGTCTCGTATTAGCTTCAGCTGAACTTCAGAAAGTATTTTTACACTGAACAAAGACTGTTGATTCTGTTCCCCATTGCTAACAATTGAATCTCATTATAATAAAGAGTCTCCTTAGCTCTTTAAAATCAGTGACAAAAACTGAATGGGACCTCCCCATCACATTCACAGTAATATTAGACTTCAGTATTGGTTGTAGTTGTAGTTAGAATAAATGAAAATACCCCACATACAACCATGAAGCAGGGTGGGGTTTAATCTTGCGCTACACAGTGCAAACCTTGTTGTTCTGCTGGCTCTTCTCACCTTCTTACAAGTGCTCGGCCGCTGCCTTGCCCACGATGTACACTTCATTAGGCTAAGTCTGTTTCCAAAAGTAGCCCCTCCCATGCCTACTATTTCTGGAAATCATGAATTTTGGTCTAGAAAAGACTCTCCTCTCCACCTTTCTCATCTTTTGCATCATCCTACGCATCTTTTATCCTTCCCAGGTCCTAAGCGTGCTGTGATGGCTACCATATGTCCATACCACATGTCACGGGTTTCCCAATAAAAACCATTTCCCTTTTTAAACATTATGAAAACACAGGTTGGATCTTGGGAGATATAAAATCGGGGTAGGATTTGACCTGGCACTGAGCACCTGTGTGCGAGGACTGACCAGAAGAAGACAACTGCTGCAAATCCACTGCCACGTCATTAGAAGATGGGGGAAGAATGAAGGACAAAGAGATTTTCCATCGTCCACCCAGCCACCCATCCGTCCATCCCACCTGTGCAAAACTCCCATTCCTCCCTGCTTTTAATTCCTCCATCTGTTTTTCTCTCTTTCCTTTCGGTCTCTCTTTCTTTTCAGCCATAACTTGTTTTGGCTCTCTTTCACATTATTCTCCACTGTATAACTCATTTTTTTAATGTAATTCTCTTCCTGCTCTCTCTCTCTCTCTCTCTCTCTCTCTCTCTCTCTCCTCCTTACACCCTTGGTACCTCATCATCTAACACACACACACACACAGCCATTCACACACTTCATTTCTTTAAATATTCATTTCCGTCTGTCTGTGATGTGTTTTGGGGAGCTTCCTGTTCCCAGCCCTCCAGCTTCCCTGAGAACCGCCATGTAGGAAGTGGCAGTCCTGGCACTGGTTCCTCCTCCCCCTCCGACTGGTCACATTCCCACCTTACAGAGGCCGGCAGAGATGGGAAGAGAGGGAAAGAGAGAGATGGACTGCTGCCATAGAGGTTACTGTCCATTTAATATTACTGTTTTCTGGATCCTGTTACAAAAATTGTTGTTGCAATAGCCTTTTCCCAGACAATATCAGCCTCTTTACTGGACAATCTGCACAACCCTGCTCGCTAATAAACTCAGCATATTACTCTATTTCACAGCTGGAGGTTTCTTAGAATTATTCTATAATTCTTCTGACAGAAACTATTCCCAAGGTGTCGCTCAGGAAGTTAAGGCATGTTTTTCCCAACATAAACATGTGAACTTTACGTACGAACTGTACGTTTTATGGAAAATATGTACTATTTGACATGATGAAGGGTACTTACTTTTTGATTCATATGTTGACACCAGAAAATTTAAAGTTCAGAGGGGCTCTCAGGTGAAGATCCTCTGGTGGTTTGATGCCGAAGACGCACTGCTGAAAGGCCAAAGAGGAGACACCATGAATATTTGTGCAACAGATCTGGGTGCTCCTTAAGTTTTAAGACCCTATGACACCAGAAAGTGACCCAGGAAAATTCTTCTGCGTATCTTTCCAAATTGTTTGGGTTTAGAGGCGTGCTGACGTATAGGCCTGGTCAGTGAACTGCAGTAGCTCAGAGCTAATGGCAACATTTAGCGAGCTGGGAACTTCAGTCACAACAGCTCCCACATTGTGTTTCTATTTTCTCTTTAAGACGCCCTTCGGTTCTCAAGAGTGCTCATCATTTCGTTTATTAAATAGTTTGAATGAAGAATGATTCATGTGATGACACAATCTAATGCCCTTGGACCTCACTTCAGTTTTAGTTTCAGTTTTCATTGTCTGTTGTCACTGATTTTTTTTTCTTTGTTTGTTCGGCCATAGTAGCCATTTACTCACAATGCCAGTAGAGACTGGAAAAAAACAGTACAGCACTTCACACACAGGTGAGTTAAAGAGCGAATCTACCTTCCTTAAAATCCTTGTTAAAATCTTATTTGTGAGTCACTTGTAATACTTCTGGGAAAGCCAATCACCATTGTGTTTTTAATTTGGCAAATGATTGTGACTTAACAGACATTTATAGAAATGAAAATTAATATTTATACACTGTGGTATCACTGCTTTTACTTACTTTACTTACTTACTTACTTTACAGATATAAAAACGTTATTTAAAATGTATAACACAAAGAGTAATAATTCACCTTTTTTGCAGTTGGTGGTGTCATATCAAGAGTTTTAGAGACGCGTTATGGTCTATGTGGAAAATGCCTTTTGTGACTGTCCAACTGTTTCATAACTGTCTGCAAAGCATTCCTCTTTTGTGGAGCAGTTTGTGCTCAGACAGAAGAGGTTAAATAAAAGCAGATAGTGCAACACAGTTAAGTTATGATAACTTCCTCCATTTGGAAATCTAAGGCTCTCTGTTTCCTCAGAGGCCACCCAAATTTAAACGTTTTAAATGCTGGTGTAGCCGTTACCTCTGCTACACATCTACTCTGATCCATGGAGATCATCAAGTTGCTTTTTTTGGAGTCTCTCCTGTTTGCTCTTTTCTGCATCTTTCTTTTCCTGTTCTTGGTCATAATTTGTTGCCGCTCCTCTCGCTTCCTTCTTCCACGATTTCATCCTTTCCCCCCTCTCCTATCTGGACCGCACGATGCCTCAGGTCAATCCCTGTCTGTCTGTCAATATATATAAAAATAACCTGTTGCAGGATTCAGGCCCCTGTGCTGACAGCTCAAGGTTGTTCTCAGACTTGTGTTTGTTTGCGTGCATGTTGGTGTATGTTTGTGTGTTTTAGGTGGAAGAACAGATGCTCTTGTAGCTTCAGGCTTGGTTTTCTCATTCTGGCTTCAAACACACCTGTGATTTATGTTATTGTCCTGTTGCTTTGGCCAAAACAAGACTGGATGAAGGATGAGGGGGACGGAGGGATGGACTGAGGGGCTACTGGATAGAGGAAAGTGTTGATTGCTCAATTGCGGCTTGGCAAGAACCTGAGATGTTGATTGTTGGTCCAAGCATGGTCACTGCTGGCACACATCACCAATCTAAATGTATTATGGTATTATTACAGTCTTCACAATGTAATGTCGCAATGTATAATGTGGGTGGTTTGTACAAGTCAGGAAAAAGAGGGACCTGAACAAAAGAAAAAAAGTCAAAAAGAACAAAATAAAATCAAACAAAAAAAGGGGATAAATAATTATGGAAAGTTTCACTGTTTGTTCAATCTGTTATTTAATCACACTTGAGTACTACCGTTGTCGATGAATTTGCCAAATTAATTAGCTGAGATGATTCATTCTGCCTAGCAGCTGTTATGCAAATTATGAGACTGTGGTCATTTCAAATACCTGTAGTTAACTGATTGTTGTAAACATTAAAACAAATAGCACAATTTTGCAGTTTCACACTGGCCAGACAATGATTTCCATGTATGATATGTTGATTTTCTTGAAATTTATTATTGCTGTACACTGTATTATGTCTGTATAATGGATATACTCACACTTCCTCTGGCAGTGGTTACTATTGTCTGTGATTTAATGGAGTCAGTCCTCTGGGTCATCGGAGTCTGAGCAGCTTCCTAGATAAATTCATTCAAATGGAGTGTGAGGGATGTTTATATAACATGTTTTTTGTGTTTCCATGCTGTGAGCAAACCACAATCAGGATGTCTCTCTCTCCCTCCCAATAAAACATAATACTATTTCATATTAAAGAAGAATTTTGTAGCGATTTTCTCTCAAGTCCATTGCCAGGCATCTTCAAAACAAGTATAATATGGACACCTGCTATAGTGCTCATTGTTATTACAACAGGCTTTGTTGATGTCCCGTAAGCGCCCAGATGGAAATGCTCCATGGCCTGTTGTTGGCTTTGCTTCTCTTCCTTCCTACTAGCTGCTGTCGCAATCTGCCAAATACGAGGTACATTGCATCCACACACACACTCACACACACACCTGATCTTGACTCAGACCAAGATTTGGGAATCTGCAGGACCATGTGGTGGCTTGTTTTTATTCAAAAAGGGTACATGCTTCCAGTAAACCACTGGTCTCAGCCGGACATCTGGTCGATGGTGAAATTGTTTGCAAAAGCTGGATTTTGAATCAAAGTTTAGTTTTTTTGTTTTGTTCTTGTAGAGCCAGAGAAAGGTAGACGTTAAAAACAGAGAGGGGAAATACATCAGTTAAAGAAATGAGAGGAGCTCTACAGCGGACTATGAAGACGATTATATTTCAACAAAAACATTTTTTTTAGAGTGGCCAGCTACAAACAGATCATCGTACCTGGCAACTGATCATCCGCTAAGCTCTGCCCCTAGTTACTGTTGCTATGCCTGTCAAACTTAATGTTCTAGCAAAGCACATACGTGTGCACAAATGCAGTTTACCATGTTAACGAAGGCAGATTTACCCCCTGTCATTTTTAAATCAGGTAGACTAAAGTATGCTTCTCCTTTTTTAACTGGCAAACCTTGATTTTGCCCAACTAAATGTGACACGTTATAAAATGAGAATCCTGTAAAAGGGGTCCTAAATATGACCATTCGATGTCAAAAACCTCATTAGTTAGTGATCCATGTAGAAGACATAAATAATAAAAAGAAATCAGCATTGTTCTTGGATCTCAGTGTTGAACATGAAGTATGATCAGGAAAATTGTTTGGCTGAAAAGCCACTTGTTTATGTTTTCAAACAGTATTTTTCACTGTTAATATTTTAAGAAGAGAGACTTGGTGGCGACAGATGCATTTTCAAAACTTTGTGCTATTTTGGGTAATGTTAGCCGAGGTCGCTGGAGTATAAATTCTCCCACAGCTAATAAGAGCAGGACAGGGTCACTAGCATTAACCTGATCTTGCTGTATACAGCTGAGTAATTCATGCTTTTTAGACATAAAAGACTAAAGCTGCAATTCAGTGGTGGATTGTTTTTATGCCTTTTAATGAGAAGCCGCATCACGTTGTTTTTTTGAGGAACTGTTGACATTTTGTTGGGCTTTTGACCGTTCCAGCAAAGTTTTCTGGAGATATCATGCAGTTAATTTAAGCATTCAGTATTAGATTGCGACATTCTTTCAGTGCCTCAAAAGCTCATCTCCTCATTTTCAGACAGAATAATTGCGTCTCCACCAGCCCACCAGTGGAGATTAGAGGGTATATATCAGTCTTTCCATCGCTTTGTCTTCATACTGTTCCCACCCTTCCTCCCTTTGGAGTTACAGCTCAGTGCTGCTGGAAACAAGCACATAGCTAAAGGGAAAAGGAACGGAGGAAACCCTTTTCCTCCAAACCAGGCCAATGCTTTCTTCCCAATGGGTGCATAATGGTGATGTGAAGAGGCCTAGGAGGCATGTGGTCCCATACCTTCACTTGCAGAGGGTGTTTAATGTAACACACATTATCAAGCCTTACATAAACAACACCTGTGGGAAGGTAGGAAGCACATATGAACTGATATACTATGCACACAGTGAATTCATCATCTGGCTCATGTTTCAGGTTGTCACTGTTGTCCAATTTGTTAAGACACACTAAAGAGACATGTAACACTGAGGCGAGAAGGTCAACAGGGTTTCAGTTTGTACAAGTACACCGTGAATGCCACTGAGGAAAGCATTATTCCCATATCAATGATTGTCATTTTTGTCTTGCCCCCCGTGAGTATGGCCTATAAACACAAGCATGTATTCGTCTGACATGCTACATACGTATTACTTACTTTCAAGCATATGTGGACCTTTACATGTCATGGTATTTCTGACTGAAAGAGTCATTACTGACAAAACTGCAAAAGGACCTGTTAGAGTGTATTTACAGATCTTTACGTGTTGGTTGGTACAGTATTTACCACTCCACTTTAGCTACAGTGCTAATATCGCTCATGGTAGATTGCTATATTTCAGAGATTCAAGCTTGTAAGAAATCTGGTAGCTAAATGCTGATATTTTGGCAAGCAAGAGCTATCTTCTGTGCCTGGTCTCAATATGAGGCCAAATAGTTATTACACATTTCTGTTTTTTGGCGATCCTTCAGTTCAAGCAGTGGTCCAACTTTAGCACACCACATACACAACAATGAGGGAGACTCTTGCAAAAAGATGTTTGAAAGAAGGACCAATGCTGCCTGTTCTCTGGTGAGACAGAGCTACACTCCAGAGATCTTCAATGTGTCTCTGCAGTCATGGAGTTTTGATTTAATGTGACAGTGGAGGGACAGCGGCATAAGCAAATCAGCCTACACACACAGCATTTGCTTGTAAGAATAAAAAAGGTAAAACAACACCAGCCTCTCCCTTAAACTAAAAAGCAATGAGAGAACAAACAGAGCAGACAAACCACAAAAAAGGGGGTGAGGGTGGGGGACGGAGAGATGAAGAGAAGGGGAGGTGGAGGGAAGAAAATGTGAGATCAGGCCCAAATCTGTGGGGAAGCGGTAGCTTGGGCCGGACGAGTTCACAGATGTTTTAAAGTGCTAATCTAATCTTTATGCCAGGCCTTCCCCCTCCTCTCTCCTTTTTTCCCCTCTCCCTGTCTTAACTTTTTTTTTGCTTTTCCTCCTTTTGCTTTTTTGGAGGGAGGTTGGAAAGGCTGAGGCCTGTGTTAATGCATCTCAGGAGCATCATGTACTGCTGCTGCTCAGTGATGGGCCCTAGTTATTCATGCGCCTGTTATCAGCCCTGTTTTCAGACTCAGACACATGTGCATTTGCAATGAAGGAGTCTGGAACTGAGTAGAAGCACAATGAAAAATAACCTTGCTCAAAGCTGCCTATAAGAAAGGATGACAGTGAGGTAAAGTAGGAACAGAAGGGGGGGTTGTCTTTTCTTTTTTAAAAATATCACCCATGGTGATCATTTGTCAACTTCAATGACCTTCCTTTTTTTACACCCTGACACCTTATTGGTCCACTGACTTTGCCTGTTATTTGAGCTCTGCCAAAATTGTGTTGCACTGGTGTTATATGGCTCTGATACAGGATGAAGGGGGATTATATTGACCTCTCATGTTAGTGAAACTAAATTTTAGGCCCCACTTTGAGTTTAACTCATTTCCTCCCCTTGTCATTCTCTTCCTTGATTTTCCCTCTTGCTTTTTCTCCCTTCCTCCCTCTTGTTGTCCGATAGCAGGGAGACTTCATGTCAGACAGTTGCTGCATTGAAGTACGCTGACAGCTCCCTCAGATTCAGCGGATGTAGATGCACAGGAGTTAATCTCACTCCACAGAATTCAACAGCACACCAAAATCCTGTGGTTTAAGCCTCTTCCTCCTGACACGGTAGACAAGAGACAAAGAGGCCACTGCCAGAAAAATCCCCACAGGTCACAAAACCTGGAAATATAGCCAAAGATTAGAGGTACATGTGAAAGTGTGAGCAGAAACCAACCACTGAATCATTTTTCCGCATGAGGACATGTGTTATTAATTACTTATAGGTTACACATTGTGGTTTTCACTTGATGTATTCAGCTTTTCTTTTCACTTTATTTTTCACTTCTCTAGATTATTTATTGGGATGGGTGGATGTGATTCCTTGTTGTTGAGCCTGATGTTTGTTTCCTGTGTTATCCCATGACAGGGCATTCCTACCACTGACGCCTGGTCGCTGACCACGTAGCGCTTTGAATGTGCGAGTCATAAAATACACCACGATGAGTCCAACCTGGCAGCCACTACCAAACCTTCGATCACTCACATCCTTCTGTTGCTCCTTCACCCTGCCCTTCTCTCTCTCTCTCGCTTTTTCCTCTGTGTGCTGCTACACATCTGGAGAAGAGTGATATCCTCAAAGTAAACAGACCAACAGCTGTGCACCAGCTCCTCGTATTCCCCTCGCCATCTCTCTCTTCCTTCATCACTTGTTTCCTCCTTATATTTCTCTCTCGCCTTTTCTTCACAGGCAGTCTGTGACAGTTTCTGTTTCAGTTATTCTGTCCCCTCATTTCTGTTTGTTTCTTGTCTGTTGGCACACTGGCAGTTAACCATCAATGATGGATGTATTTGTGATGCTGCTGGTCTGGTCTTTGTGATTTGAGTGATGGAAGAAAATGGAGATTCAGTGACGGTTTCAGTTGATGGCTGATTTTCCTGTGAGAATGACAGGGCCACAAAAATGAAGAAATAACTCAAAGACACTTGCATCTTCATTTTGTACTTTTGGTCATCATTACAGTCACTCATAATAACATCGTACTCACAAAGTTAATTGCTGAGAGCACAGCGATTTTGTTAAAAAGAGGTCTGACGGGACAGTCACACAATCAGACAGACTTCTTGGTTCAACTTTGCTGTACAGCAAGTACAAGTCAACTGTTTTTAACACCAACATTTAAGGTGAACTCACTTTTGGCCTTCCCTCAAAATGAATGGACATCTTTGGACATTGTTGTGGTGATATTAATATTGCCATGTTTCCAGATTTCTGTGATTACTTTGGTGAGTACACTGATAACAACACTGCTGATAAAAATGTTGCAATCTGAGACCTGAAAATAAGACACTGACATTGGTTCTTCCTTGGGAGAATTAAGAAGTAAATGCGCTGAAGGGAGAGAAACCACAGTTCAAATATCTGCCTCCATCCTCAGCACAGGTCTAATTGAACGTAAGAACATCTCTCCATCTCTACTCCAGTGGTGTTTTCAAGTGTCGAAAGCAAATCACAGGCGAGCAGAAGAGCAGAAAGGGGGGAAGGAATGAATGCAATTTCCATTCGAGCAGGGACAGCATCCGCATTGTGAGACACCTGAAAAAACAACATTTTTCATCATTGAGCTGTAAGGGAATTGGAGGAGGTAAGATGAAGATGAGATGAAAACATAAATGAGGAGATGGACAGGTGACAGAAGAAGAAGAAATATGCAAAGTATGGAGACTAGTTCATTCAGTCACTGTTTAAACTGGTATCACTTTTGGTTAAGATGCTATCTGGCCCTTTCATACATTTTCAGATGACTGAGAAGCATGAATTTGGGACAACAGCTGGTCCTTATGCAACCTTTTCAGTGCTACATCAAACACACATGCACACAGAGTTGGAGAAACAGAGACATACGCTCAGAGAGACAGACGGACACAGCAGCCCTCCCTCACTTCAGGGGTCAGGGTTCTAGGCTCATGACATGTCTGTTTCCGGTCGGCCTGAGCAGCGTTTCGACGTGCTGCACCTGCCTCACTGTGTGACCCAGAGGTCCAGTTTTGCTCGTTCGGTTTCAGCATGAGTCTTTCTTTGAAGCTCAGAGGCGAAACCCAAGACCCTTGCTATCTGTTTTATGTGTTCCAGACTGAAACCACCAACTCAGCAGCAGCAACAGCAGCAGCAGCACACAACTGGTAGATACATCCACATCTGCTGCAGTGATTTGGGACACTATCATTTTATTGTGTGACACACTATATGTATCAAACAGCAATTTAGTGTACTTAAGGGGTTAGCATGATTGAAAACTGTTTCTGATGTCCATAAGGGAATCTTTTGCAGCCATTAAGGGTCCCTGACCCCAGCAGTATAAGTGGTGCCCTGGTACTTCTGCTGCTGGTATATCACTGTCATCCTGGCTTTTATTTATCATCACTATTCAAAAACCTACAGGCTCATACTATTTCAAGCTGTGCCTCTTTGCCAAAACCAGAGATTTTCACAAATAGAACTGATGTTCCCTCAGAAATACATGGAAAAATGTTTTGGAACAAACAATGATATTTGTGAAGCATCCAACTGGACTTCAAATGCCTAAATATGCTTGTGTAGGTACACAAATGGTCAGATTCAGAGTTTATTCATTCATCATCTTGGAACATAAAAATGCATGAGCTATTAGTAATTCAAAATGTTCTTCAGACAGATACAATTAAATGCTTCTTACATACTGTGGGTGGGCTGCACAGTTGACCAGTGAGTCCAACAGTCCAACAGGGACGTGGGAGTGCTGTAGTTTCCGTGAACCATGCAGGTAGCGGCTGTCAGTCTGAGTCTCAGACGCTGGGGACCAACAAGGCTGCCTTTGACTGTGGCTCACCTTGGCTCTGTCAGAGTGGGCGTGAAGATTGGCAGGCCAGTCCCCGTGCTCTGTCTACGCTCGAAGACAGAGTCCACCATCCGGTGAATCATGGAGCAATCCCCACACCTGGGTGGCAGTTGTTGCTGAATCGTGCAATAATATGATATATAACTAGGATGTGCCCCAAAGTTCAACTGTGGCACTGTTTGCAGGGCTCTTTAACTTTTTGATGTGGACAACTAAACACTGGTCCAAAGCAACCACAAAGAGAGCTGAAGTCATGTACTGTTTCTGGGATTTGTGAGTTTTTCAACAACACAAGGAAGAGTATAAATTCTGTTTAAGGCCTACAAATAAATAAATTCAAAATGAAGTTTTGAAAAAGAACTTAAACAACAGAGTTGCGAAGCAGGAGGGTCTTTGCTCACAGTCAGAGAACTTCTGCTGCTTGAATCTGCATGAAATTCTCAATAAAAGATCAATGATCATCTATACAATATTAACAACTGCATTACAAAATATTGTTTTGATAAAAACTCAAAGATGGACATAAAAAATGCATGCATGTTGAGTAACAATATGGGTCAGTATTGGATTACATTATCTCTCAGAAAAGATGTTGAAATGATTGAAAATGTTGGCAATAATTTATCAATGGGCATCAACTACAGGATAATGCTCCAGGAGACTTCCTTTTCTATGCTAATTGAAACTCAGGAGATTATTAAAAGATAAAATGGGAAATGGGAATTCAGAGTGGGGAAACTTGCCATGGTTGAGTCAATAAAATACTCTGTGAACATCAGTATTTTCTAAAATTTTGGCATACTCTGGATGTAATTAAAATAAAAAAACCCTGATCAGGTCCACTCCTTTGTGTGAAGTAATGTGAGGCATCTGACACCGGGGCAGAAGTGTTTATCTCATCCTATTTGTCACTCGCCATGTGTCCGTGCGGCTCGGTCACTGAGAGTAACCCTCCACAGGCTCCTCCGTTGCCCTCTGAATGATCTATGGACTGAGGGAAGGTGTTCCTCGGGGCTGACTGGGTCAAGGCCGCTGCAACCCAGCCTCAAACAGACTCCACACCTGACAAGATAAGCTCGGTCCTATCCTGTCTCTGTGCTCCACAACCTCACTCTTTAGAATTCATAAGATTTTAGAGCACCTGTGAGGAGAGAGAAAGCGGGAGAAAACGTGTTTCAAAGTGAGATATGAGATAGAGGGAGGTCAAGGTGTGATGAGCTAGAACTGCACAATCTATTAACCCCCAAACACAATAATTAAGCAAGTAACTGACGTATGCTGCCTTTGAGACAATCACTGCAAATTTAGAGAGGAATATCTGATCTGTGATGTTGTGCTTAACATATAAACAATTAAACACATGTGATGCAGTTTTAATATTGTGAAAATCAAAACATTGTTTGACAGTATCAGATATCTTTATCAGCCTTTTCTTGATTGAAGCTATTTACACAGAGTAATTATTAAAACCTGGATGTCTTGAGTCTTGTTTTATATCCATTTCCACAAAAGTCACCATAAAATATTTCATATCTGGAAACTGTGATATCCACTCCAGTTTGAAATAAACTTCTGTGGATCTGAACAAAGTTTGGCTGCACAGCATAAGATTTTAGTGACTGTCGCACCACCAGGAGTCTGGGATTCAAGGCATTGAAGGGATATTCTGGTTTCATACAACCTTCTCTTCTGGGTTTTATTTTAGTAGTTTTGGCCATTGTTTCTGTCAGTAATAATGGTACAATAACAAGGCAAAAAAGGCAAATAAAACAGGCACAGATAATAGTAAAAGAACTAACAGGTCAGGGCTTATCAATAATCACTCCACTCACTCCATCATAAGAGACAAATGGACCTGTTCAACACCTGTTTCTAATCCAGCACCTGGGAAAAGAATGAGTCAATGGCTCCGACTGAAAGAGGAAAAGCATTGGAAGTGAAAACTGTGTAAAGATGGGCAGGCGAGTGACAAATAGGATGAGATAAAAGCGAGGTTGAAGAGGCTGTTGAGAGAGATAGATTAGTCAGGAGAGGTGGAATAAGGAATTGATTGTGGGTGCAAGAGTAAGTAGGGGTCATGGAGGAAAAGGCCAGAGGTTATCGCTCTGCCACTAAGTGAAACACGATGTATTGCAGCCCATGAGATGAAATGTACTGGCTCTAACCCAAAAAGTTATCTAAGCGACCAGCAGAAGCGCATTCATCTGTGAACATGATATCATATGACACATCATGCACATCTTTATCTGCCTTTTTTTTAAAACACTTTTTTTCCTTTGCTCCTCTCTGTTTTTCTCTTCATACACTCAATCACTTCGTATATAATGAAATACATCTGTGGACGCCTCCATTCCCAAACCAGAGTGCACAGAGTGGCGTTCAACAGGTGGATATCCAGTGCAGACAGCTCTCCTGTAGCGTTACAGCTAAAAGTTCCAAAAACAATACTCCCATCATCTCCCTCAAACCACTGTAACAAGTCAAAAAAGATGAATTTTCCTGCAATGCCGCTCCACACTGTGTCAGTCAGTGCTTAAATACTCTCCTCTTTAACCACTTAAATATATTTAAACTGGTAACATCAAGAGAATATGGTGCAAAAACAAAAGATCAGATGATTTTGTATGCTTTTCCACCTCAAAGTTACTGAACTTTAGGAGCAATTGTTGAATCGCTGATCGTTGAACTTTCCTCTAATTAATATAAAACAAACAACATTAGATGATTAAAATAAATACAATTATGTAATTAATTATCCAAAGTTATCAAATTAATCAATCAACATATGGAAAGAATCCTGTAAAAGATGGATTCCTGGGAAATTACCTTTCTTCCTTCCTTCTTTCTGGGATAATAAAAAGTGAAAAGGGATTCCAGGTTAGAAAATCTTTATTCTGGTTGTTTGCATTCTGATGTAATTTAGTAACATCTTGGCTGCTGTGTAGGAAGTGAATGGGTTACAAACAGCACAATGTAAACTTCACACTTTTGCTTATGGCATTAAACCAAATCCCATCTTGCCCATTCCTCTTCCAGTTTGTGGGCTTCACTTACCTGCAGTGAGCTGGTCCATCTGGTTGTGACTGAGAGGGCAGAGTCCTCTCAAACAGGCAGGAAAGCTGAGGTCAACGGCGCTGTTGAACTGAGGAATTACCTTCCGCCAAGCGTGCACACTTTTGTTCCTCATTATTTTCCTTTTCTCTCTCTATTTCGGTCTGTCTGCCTCCACGTGTGAAATCTGGGATCAGAAACACGTATGCACTGTTCACCGGGGGTAACGGGAAGCTACAGGGGTTCACTGGTTTTAGCAGTAAGGATGTACAGTGGAGATAAGACCTTTCCCCTTTGCATTAAAAGGCTCTCGAGCTCACAGCTGTGTCGATGTGAAAATATGAAGCTACTTCCTTAGCTACAGTATCATATACACAAAAATGTTTAGATCTCTGCTCTCTGTGGGACTTCTGGCTTCCTTTTTTTCTATTCCTGAGCATGGCAATAGTTCCACTGTGGGCTGAAGAAAAAATGTGCACTATGTATGTGGGTTTTTTTTTTTTTTCATGAACTGAGGCCCCAGAAAAGGAAAAGGGTTGATGCAAAAGAAAAGTCACACGACAAAGTCTGTTTGCTTTGTTTATTAGAGGTAATATTGTCAAACATTTTACAAGCTGTTGCTTAAATGTTTCCATTTAGAGAGAAAAATGCAACACTGAAAAACAATTACTAAGCTCAGCAGAGAACACTTTTAAAGCCCCTGTTTGAAAGGCACTACAGTCCCAGTTTTAATATGAGTCTTCCTTTTTTTTCTTGACACATGCAGACACAACTAGCAAAGACACTTCAGTAGCTACAATACATAGAGCTTTCAATTGACTTGTTAGTTGAGCTTTGAAAGGCAACACCACTTATGTCTGCTATCATATGTTGTACACCAAAATGTGTGCAATGATGAGGCGGGAGGTTTGAGTAACACAAACTGTTAATTCAATACACTGAACATTTGTACAGATGTGAAGCTACCATACTTCATGTGGACGGCAGGCTTTCAGTATGCTCTGTTGAGTGCAGGTATCTTAAATATTTTCAAGATTAAATACACCATATTGCAGCTATTTAAATATATAATGTGTCTTTTAAGTTAGAATCGCCATTCAATGGAATTATGTATAATCACACCACAACCATCACTTGGGTTTTCTTCACGTCTGCAAAAGGAATGTACAAAAAAGTCTCTCTCTCTTTTTTTTAAATAATAGTGATAGTAGTACATTCAAACAATAGCATAATAGTTCCTCAGCATTATTGTTGTGGTTTTAAATAACTTGTGATGTAGGGGTGCTTGTATGCGACTGTCTGTCATTATATTAACATTCATAAAAACGGATGCACCCCACTTCTTGGTTCAAATACTGCCGAGACAAGTTTGGATGCCGTGCTAGTGCTGTCGTCATGTTGCTAATGCAGTAGATCATCAGGAAGTCCATCAGAAAGTTACAGAATTCATCTGTAGAGCTTAAATTGAAGTTTAGTTCATGCCTGCTCTGAACATTCACCAGAGGCTGTCAGACAATCATGTGAGGGTCAGATGAGCGGCAAACACTGGAATATATAATAGACATGTTCGGATGCTGATGTGCCGGCTTCTCGTGTGAGCACAAGTAGCGTGTCAGTTGATGGTATAAACAGCTGCATCATCTCTAAATGGGAAAAAGTGAAAAGTAATTCCTGGCGATTTACTTGTGTTGACCATATTTCTATTTGTCTTCTTCCTCTGCCTCATTTGTTAATAATTTTTCCTGTTGTGGGGCAGATTACGTCTGTTTCTCTCACTCTTTTTTCCTTTTTTGTTTACGCTCCTGATAATGGTGAATTAGCTGCTGTATGCCATATGCTTATCTCCTTCCTCTCCACTCATCCTTCTTATGCTGCTACATTTGTCTTTATCAGTCTCCATGTCTGTTTGCAGTTAGCTGGCTTCTACCTCTTCTTCCTACCATCTGCCTTTCCTGTCTCTCTCCTGTTCCCTTGACGCTCCTCTGCCCATGTCTGGCTCTCTCTGGGTGAGTTCTCCGGCCCACTACCGGCAGCCGCAGCCCTCCACCACCATGTCCTGGTAATTCTTCAGCACCACTCGGTCTTGAGGGTCCAGGTAGAGAAGAGCGATTGGGCTGAGGGAGGTGGGGACACAGCAAGCTCGGGGCACTGCTCCATTCACAGAATTTACCAGGGTTTGCACCATGGCGTGGCTAGAGGAGTTCATGTGGTCAGCCAGAGGGAAACGACACTCTCCAAGGCAGAAGAAAGCGTCGTAGCCGCTGGGCGCAATGATCCACTTGTGCCAGCCCACATCGTTGAAATCTACATAAAGAGGGTGGCGGCGGCATCTGTTACGGGAAAGCCGTTTCAGTTTCGCGGCACGACCACCATTTCTTTTCACCCTTCCACGGTCGCTCCAACTGACCCCTCCTTTACCACCCCCCCAGCCTGGCACTGTATACCCCGTTTTTTTTACCCTCCCCCAGGCTTGGTCTCTATTGCGGCTCTTGCTGTTGCTTCTGGCCCCCTCTTTTGTCCCTTTTCTCCCTCTCATCCTCTGGCCACCACCGGGGGTCCTCCTGGCATGTTTGACTAAGGACTCTCCACGCCCATCATGACTGTAAGTCACCAAGAGGGGTCTCTCCTGGGCCCAGCTGTGCTCGTCCTGACCCACAGACCTGCATACCCTCAGGTGTCCCTCTTTGTGTTTCTCTGCCTCCTCCACACTTGTAGCAGAGGAGAGGCTCTCGTCAGGGAGCGAGGTGCTGCTGTTCTCAGGTCTGACCTCCAGAAGGAAGCCCACGCTGCCGGTCTCAGCAAGGGCCTTATGGAGGACCTCTGTATTTAGACTAAAAGCCTCCCAGAAACCACTTGCTTTATGACTGTGGAGGCCAGAGGTGAGTAACCTTGTCTCCAGCAGGGTGGGCTCAGGGTCCTCATGGTGCTCAGAGAGGTATAGGTTTAGTCTGTGAGCCCCGGGGCCCAGGGAGGCTCTGTCACTGCGGAGGAGCCGAAGCTCAGCTGAAAGCACCCTCTCATCCTGAGGGATGGAGGAAATATTGAAGGAGATGTGCACCCTCTTATGATCCTCTGCTATTGGACTGTCTCCAAGGGGCTCTAAGAGAATGAGGAAGAGAGATAAAGGGGGTTACAGGACATTAGTGCAGTGCAAACTGGATTAAGCCCTATTTACACTCAACAAGAAGCAATCAGATGCCAAATATATTGGTCAGATCAGTAATTTTCAGGATCTTTCTTGAATGATCTCAAAAGCGGAAAAAGTACCTGCTAATTTCCACAAATAGCATAACTTAAAAGGTAGTTCATGTTGCCACTGTAAGTTCCAACTTTTATTCTTTATTAAGATATTATCTTCTCCAAGTAAACTGAACCACTATTCATTTTTACCTACATGTGTTGGAAAAAGGTGCAACATGGTAAGACATGTGTGGCTGTGTGAAGGAGTGTGTGTGCTTTTCTTCTTTTTATGTTTTCTCCTCTGGTATGTTCATGAATTCTTTACATTGCATTTATGGTATGAGTACCTAGGCTGGATTACCAACTGGGCAACTGCCTCAGGACCCAATTATTTTTGGTATTTTGATTGATTGATTGCAGTTTTGTTTGTGAATTTCCACCACTAAAAGACAATATCAGCTAAAACAAACCTTTACATTATGAGTTAATTATAAGGGTATATGCGACTGATGTGAATTCCCTCTGTGCTGCTCCAGGATCACCGCCCCTTAGTGAAAATCTACCCCTGACATGAACCTCCAGATTAGATTACAGACTCCAGGTGTACTCAAGTGTTCTGATTACTTTGTCAGCTTGGAGCAAAAAGACCTGGCAAGTGTCAGTTTTAGTTAATTGGTGCTGATTATAAACATGCGTTCAGTGATTCAATTTTTGCTTTATCAAAATCAAGTTTTAAGAGCTTTATCATTTAGTTTATGTTATTGTGGGAAATGCCTATTCCTAAGAAAGTCGTGTTTAATAAAATTACTGCAAACAACTAAAAACAAGCAGTATATCAGAACTGGAATTAATGGGAACTTGGAAGCAAAGTGGGAACTGGAACAGCAAATGTCTTGCTTTGGGCCAACTAACAGGTTAATCCAGCCATGATCAGAACTGCAGTCCAAGACAAAGTTCCCTTCAGTAGGAGATATAACTAAGCATGCTCTCACCCATGCTTTCAAAGAAGACTTGACAATTCATCCTATCTAAGAGTGCACAGATAGATCTTACTCAGTGTTTAGATTGTTACATAGTGAGTCAAGAAACATCTGCTACTATCATAAATGAAATCTTTATGCTTCATCTGTGGCTGATAAATGAATTCAGCAGAATACATAAACAGCTTCTGTGTTCAAAGGCCAAACTCAGCTCAAACAATTCTGGTTCAAATATTTGAACTGCAGTATTACATTTAATAAAACAGGTTGACAACTTGGCATCATGATGTGCCAATGAGCTTACCATTGTGGTGAAAGCTGCGTACAGTGTTGGCCTGCTGGATGTGCTGGCTGGGGAAGCTAAATGATGGGTCCTCCACTAGATGGTACTGCTGCTGGTGGAAGCGGTAAAGATCCAGGATGTACCGGGGCACTGGGACTCCAGGCCGAGGGTCCGGCTGCGACTGCAGGCCCAGCCGACTCAGGAGGAGACTCTGAATGGTCTGAGCCAGACTGGGCTTCAGGAGGGAACCAGCTGGTGAAGGCGACAAGGAGGAAGGCATGGGCGACACCCTGCCATGGTCGATCTTGCTGGTCTCCCCACCCTGGCGACCAGACGAGGCTTGAGGTAGCAGCAGGACCATGAGGAGCAGGAGGTTAGCAGGGAACATGGTGGACCTGGAGGGAGGTGAGGAGAGGACAGGTGTAATGGAGAGAAGATGAGAGGAAGTGGTAAATAGAAGAAATTGCGGTTAAAAAAAGAGAGAAGCAACAAACTTGTGGAGGCAGGTTGTGAAGCAGGATTCGGTCCTTCCAAATTTAGGTGCTTTAAATTTATGCATTCGTGCACAATATGTGTTTTATACAGGAACAATGTAAATCATGTGACATAATGACACAATATAAAGTATTGGTTGAGAAATCTGCAAAAGAGATAGCTTCTCTGAGGTGCTCCTGGACTCTGTATATCATGCTTATGTCTTCTCCTTCCTGGACACACTAGTTTCTCATTAGTCTTCAGCCTTCATGTGGCATATGTTCAAGAAATTTACTGTCCACATATGAAGTTGTTTACTTATTAGTCCTGGCTGTAGAAACAGTGCCACTTTGTTTTTACTCTGTTAATTTATTGCAAGTTTCTTACCCCCAAGACCCATATATCTCCTAGGACACCCAAGTGTCCCTGTAATTAAAGGGTTTCTATCTGTGATTTAATCATGCTGCGTGTTTGTGGAAGAGATCATGGCACTGTGTATGAAAAGCATCTAGAATTAATCAAAGGCTGTGGACTCTGGTGACATGTAATGGAGTTGCAGAGGTTGGCCATAATGACAGATAAACAGATTTGTTTCTTCTCTCTTCCTGTTCGAAACACTGGATTAAACATTCAGCAGCTGCGTGAGCCACAGGACAAGACAGAAATGTTCTCATTTAAATGGACTCTTAAATAACAGACATATTTACTTAAAATGAGTTTTGCCTAAAGGTCACAAATCACCATTTTGGTGTTTTTTGTAATAAAACATACAGGCCTGGTTGACTGTTACATTACTGATACTGATCATTTCTGATTACTGCAACAAACATGTATAACTCAGATGATGTTGTTTCTAATGTTAGTCCACATACATGAACACCTGCCAGTTGAATCCTGCATTTTGATTTTTGGTTGTGGGATGACCCTTTAGTTCACATTAGGATCAACTATGTTTAAAAGCATTAGATTGCAGAAATCATTGCTCAGTGACTTTGGACTCCTGTGGGCCAGGAAGATAATTGTTCTTCTGGAAGAATCTGGACATAAAATAACTGCGGGAATGTAGACAAAAGAACTAACAGCTTTTTTGGTTTGGAGATATTTTTGGAAGGTCACAATTTTGAATTAAACTACTAGCTATGCACTGTTTTTTTTAACTATGTGTATATGAATATGTTTAATTAATATTCTGTAGTACTTTTGTGTGCAATGTTATTCCTTGTTTCACAGCCAAAATCTGCAGAAAAAAATATGAAGATTAAAGACAAGGAGACACGAGAGATGAATGATCTGGTTTCATGCATGGACATGATGATAATGGCCTGTTACTGAAACAGGGTTTAGCTCTGCAGGCAGTGATAATGGCATGCTAACTGCTGTCCATCCCTGCTCAACTCATCAGTGTGTTTTTAATAAAAATATGCTTAAATATGCAGCTTTTGTGGTTTGCACATTGGATCCCCTAACAGCCGACTATGGATTCTTCCCGAGGGAGGGTGATTTGCATCTATGCAGAGGCAGAGCTTTTGAAAGTAGAGTTGTCAATGCAATGTTCTCCCCTTATTCCCACATTAAACCTGCTTCATGATGTTGAAAATGACTGAAGTTGATTTCTTTTCATATTCTCTCTCTGTGTCATTATTTCATATAAGCTAAACTTGCTTTTGTTGAGAGAGTTAAACCTCCTTCAGCAGACTCATAACAAGTGCTCATCCATAACCATTCCCAGTGCGGGAACATGACCACAGACAGAGGTCACGCAGTTACCACTGTGACCTGGCTAATACCTTGTGTCTCTGTAGTGCAGGTGTTAATAACTGAGCCAGTAATTAGAAACCAGTGAGTCAAACTACCCTCTTGACCTGAAGGGGTTGAGGTGAGGTGTGAAGGGTCAGAGCAAAGGATTAAAACCTGCTGACCATTAGGAGCCAAGACAATCTGACCTGCCAATGAACTAAAGTGCTACAAAATAGAGTAGAAAAGGTCTGAATCGTGTACACATTGTTGCCTGGGTTGACTGGACAAGTATAAAAGAAAGTGCATCTAACCTGCTGTCTATCACTTGCTCATAGAAGAACTCTGTGCTTGTGGTTATCTCTTTCCTTGTCCGAGCTCTCACATATCTCCTTCTTTTATCTCTTTATCTCATCTCCCTGAGGCACAGAGAATTGATTAAGCCTTCCACGAGCGAGATAACAGTGGTGTTTATGGCTGAGCGAACACATAATGACGCTGTAATGGCTCTAATCTTACCACACTGTCAGAAAAAGGGTTAAAAGGAGGTCACAGGTGTGAAGGTGTATATGTGTTTTTTATGCATGTGAGATTGTGTGTATGTGTGTTGTTCACGTGGTGCGTGGTTCAAAGGGCAGGCCTGGGAAAATAAGCCACCTCCAAGCGTGGGATTGTTGCTGGCTATCCATTAAACTCTCGCAGCCCCACCCAAGGCTATTTCACCTGAGGCAACGCAGCACAGGACAATTACAGATTAGACACTCTGCTGGACAGCCTCTCCCATATAGTGTGGATGCTTGTAAAGCAGATTAAGGACAACAACACCACTTCTTTCCTGTACTTTCCTCACCTACAAAAACACCCAGGTGACTCTGAGGTTCAAAGGTTCAGTCGTCACCCAACAAGGTGTGTCACCGAGAAGCAAGACAGAGAGAGGTTGCGAGCGAAGCCCAGCTTGCCCTACATCACTTTGACATACATACAGTCTTTCTGTTCTCCTTGGATGTCTGTGTTGTGACTGGTTCTATCTAAATTAAACCGGGCAAAGAGGATTCAGGCCTAATTTAGCATCTTTATGTGTCATGTGCACAAGGGTGCCACTCACCCTGATGTCGACTCATTCCAGTTAACTGGAAAAACTGGCATTTTTATGATCACACCCCCACCAGTTCCTGCTTTTATGTCTGACTATCCCTGCCTCATTGTTCTCTTTTTATTCTGTTTCTCTCTGGCATGAGCATGTACTAATCAAATGTTCTTGGGGGATAAAGGAGGAGAGCTGTGTGATGAATGGGTCAGGGGTAAGGTGAGATTAAGGATTGGGGCTCAGCGGGAGTGTTTGTGCATCTTTTCCCTGTGTGCATGCATCCAGTTAGACTCTATTAGACTTATTAGATATGAACTGACCTCCCAAGCAGACAGTAGCGTGACCCTGGCACGTGGCAGTGACACGCGAGTGTCGTCGCCGGCCTGCCCCGTGTCTTTCTGAACTCGTCGATTAAAAACCTCTGACCTGTGACGTCCTTGTTGGACTCCTGCTTTTGTGGTGTTTCAGTCTCTGCCCCTCTTTTTTATCTGTTTATTTCAAATTCTGCTCCCTTTCCCCTTCCTCCTTCCTCTTTGCTTTTCCTTGAACTTTGTCCTTTTGCTTTGTCCTATGTTGTCATGCAGCATTTTCTATTTTCTCTCTCCTTGTCTCGATTCATCCATCAGTGTCCTTCTCTTGCATATTCCCCTGACTTTCTTCCCAGTCTCTTGTTTTTTCTTGTTAAAAATATCTGTTTTTGTGCTTCTCTGCATCACCTTCCCATTCCCTATCTCCCTCTCTCCCTTTCTTTCTCCCCCATTAATGTTGCTCTTTTTTTCCTAGGCCTTAAATGAATGGTGTTTTTGCGGAAGAGTGCGGCGGACTGTTGCCGGGCCAGAGGGCCGGAGTGTCACCACAGCCGGCTGATTTATCCACCGCCGCTGTCTTCATGTTACGCCTGGTCCCTCAACTTTCTCTTCCTGTTGTTCTTCCCGTGTTTCTTTTCCCAAATTCCTCCTCTCATTCTCGTTAATCGCCCCCCCTCCTCCCAGTTCTCATTTTTCTATGCTGCAGTCTCATTCTTTCAGAACATGATACATGCAGCGTACATGCCATAGAGTTAATTTCCTCACTGTGCTCGAAAATATGTCATGTCAGATGGCCTTGGGAGCCCAAATGCAATGTGCAGTGTACAAGCACACACCTGAGAACACTTCTGAGGATACATCTGTATTCACTGCCACTTTCCACAGCGGCCCTTTCAGAGTGCCATATAAACTGAGCATGCACATAGTCTGTATAATTAACTGTGAGGTTATGACTGCACAATACTCCCCATGCTTAACTAGTCATTAATGCATGACTTTGAGCTGTGGAGTTAATATATAATGGGGCAGGGTGAAAAATGTCCAAAACAGTTGCTGGTGGAGTTGTGGTTTCTGAGGCGTAACAGATGAAATCATTAGAACAATATTCCAGGTAGGCTGCTGTGTGGTTTTATTGGACTCTATTAGAACAGCTCTCTAATTCATCCCAGCTGGACCGATTAGCTGGCTAATGATCCAGATGTCAAACGTCCTTTTCTGTTACACACACGCAGACACACGTGTCCATGTTAAGAACAGTACAGGATTTAAACACATGCTAACTGCCAGGCATAGTGAGCACTAACACGTACGCAGTAACACACGCCAAGATGTATAACTGTGGAGGAGCTGGATTGTAAATATGTGAGAGTGGTTGAAATAGATTTAGACACACACACACACACACACGCTGCTCTGGTACAGTGGACATTCAGGATTGGAGTAGACCTGGTCCTTCCCTGCTTCCACAACATAACTGCAGTTGAATAATCAATTATCACATCTACACACACACACGTGCACAAACACACAGACATATTCACACACACACAGTGATTTTACTTGAGCAGAGCATCAACAGGTTGCCATGTATTTAGAAGTTATGTCTTTCATCCTCCTCCTTTTTTCTCCTTTTTGTCTCAGCTGGGGATGCCCAAAGGTCTCAGTGTCACAAGTGCATTGTGGTTAACAGGAGGCCCCGCTGAGGCACAACACTGCACAAGCATCAATGGAAACACTGACATATCTAACCCGTGACCACTGAGCGCTCAGAGACTGCTCTTGTCGTGTGTCTGACAGCTGAACCGATGTGAAATACAGAACAAAAACACACCTCTGCTTTTCACATTAAAGCTGCTGGGCGTTAACACTGAGGGCCAATTCATACACTGTATGTTGCTGGTGGTGAGTTACGTTATGCTCTTTGAACTCATAATGGGCACATTATTCTCAGACAAGTTGCTCACTGGACAAGATTTTGATTGAGCAACACAGCGTGCCAGCGGTGTATGCATGTGCATGAGTGTGTGCGTGTGTGTCTGTGTGTGCGCTGTTCCCCAGAGTGACTAATGGTTTCAGCAGCACAGTTCCTGTGGCCTGTGGCTTGACAGACAGGCAGATGTGTGTGTGTGTGTGTGTGTGTGTGTAAGGGATGTAATACTCACGTCCAGGTGTGGTGGGATGTATGCAGAGTCCATGGTTTATCCTTGAGCTCCAGTGTTACGATCCCCCGGCTCTCGCTCCCGCTCCTTTTGGACAGAATGGACAAAGTGGACTATTTACCTCTTTCACTCTTGTCTTTTTTTTTTACCCCTCTCAAGATAACCAGTGCCTGTCTCTTCCGTGTCTCCTGTGTAAATGGACTGCTGCTCTCTCCATGTTTTTCTCCCCTCTCTGCTCCCTCGCTCAGCTTCTCATCCTGTTGTCACTATCAGATAAGCAAACTCTTAAAAACATCCACTGGCTTCCCCTCTGCCTGCCTGACCTCTGCCAGAAGGCAACTCCCTTTCTCTGTTGCTTGCACTTCCACCCCTGGTAGTTTAAAACACACTGGTATCGCTGCCGTGCGTGGAAGCTGCAGGAGGAAAATGACTTGTGTCTGTCTGTCTACTGTATCACCGGCAACAACACCCTCTTGTTGCTAAACCTCTTTACTATGTCTCTCTCCCTTGCTCTCAACTCTGTTCCTCCCTTTTGTATCTCCTCCTCCTTTCCTCTCTCTCTCTCTCTCTCTCCCGCACACACACACATTTTTTTTGCTTTTTTTCTATGCTATACTAAGTGCCCAGCTGGTAAACTGAGTTTAACTCTAATTGACTTTCCTGGCCACTGAGATCCTCCCAAATAGTGATGTCACTGAGACCGGACCCAGTACATTTACAGGCTGTTATCTCTCTCTCTCTCTTTCTCTCTCTCTCCCTCACTCTCTCACTCAAGCACACACATGGACAAGCAAACAAACATGAGTACAAACACTCATAGACACACATACAATCAAACTAAAATGAAACCGGACCCACTAAAAGAGACACAAATGTTGCATCGACCTGTTCCAGATACCCCCCCCCCCAAAGGTCAGCAAACAGAAGCAGACTAATTATTATTTTAACATTTTCCTGCTTTAACAAACTCACCTGCTGCTTTTCGTTGGCACCATTTTACATTTCGGCCAACATGCTCGCTCCTTCATTATAAATACGAGGCCCCATGACACTGAATAAGAGCGAGCAGATTCAGTTACAAGACAAAAGTATGAATGGATGACTCATAACAGCTGCCGTGAAGTCACTTCAGTTGAGTTTTGTGATTGGATGGAAGTAAACGTTGAGGTAAAACGTTGAGGTAAAAAAAAAAAGAAAAAGAAAAAGGCTGTACTCCTCCACTACGAGGTGAAGCAAGGTGCATCCGTCCTTCCAGCGCAGAGCGGGTGGCGAGGTGAATTTGTATTCATGGGGTGGGCCCATGAGAAAACGTCTCTTTAGGATGCATCGTCTCACATATTAGATCTCATCTGGAGAATCACTTGCCCACGTCCCCCTGCTCCTCCTCTCTGTCCCCTCGACTTGCTCTTCCCGTCCACTGTCGTACAAACACACAAAAAACTCATCCACAGAGCTCATTCATCCCGAGACTGAGTAACTGTCCCAATGCAGAACAGCTTCACACACAAACAGCCTCTGCCGTTTCAACACACACATTTTCATTTGGATTATTTTTTTTGACAGTTATTATTAGATTCAGGACACTTTTGTGGATGATTTGTTGAAATGTGAGAAAAGTATGGACATAATGACAAAAAATTATGTAATATAACTGTCCATTTGTACATTTGACAGCAGCTGTATCCAAAGTGAACTGACATTTTATCAGATTTTCACATCAATTAATTGTCTGTCTGGGAGAGAGAACTGATCGTGCAGCTGGAATCAAAACCCTTGTGTCTGCAAATGTCCACCATGAGTCCTTGAGTCTAGATGAACTCCTGCAGCCCTGGCTGACCTTGACCTTTGACTTCCAAAATAAGAAGTTAGTATGAAAACAGATATTGTCTTTTGTACCACCGTAGACACCAGTCAAACTTTTTTTGGCCTTCACCATCTTCAACTCAACCCACCATCAGCGTCACCATGTGTTTTTTGTCACATTTATGGTTATTTGTTGTTGAATCAGTGGTAAGGGCAGAATGTCTCTGACCCATATAAACATCATTATTACGGAAATATTTCTACATTTTGGGAAATCTTAACTTAAACTCTTGCTTCCTAACCTCACCATCAAACCTCCCGTTATATCATCTCTTTTTGACTCTTTGTTCATCCCGTTGTGCTCTACCCAATTTCACTCCACCTTCATCTCCTCCAAAATAGTTTGGTCTTTCTTAGTTAACCGGCCATTTCTCAAAAGCAAATCCTTAGTTTTTAGATTTGTTTTTAATCTTCCAAGCAGCTGCTATTTTTATTTAACTGAAGTGAGCAGTGGAAATGAAACAGCAGAGTCAAACCTTCCCTGATTAGGTAAGCCTTCACAGTGACTGGTAAAGGGCTATCTTATTTTTTTGTCAAATGTTGTGAGCAGGGGCTGTCTATTAACTTTTCCTTGTTGGTCAACTCAAGAAAGCTCCTCCTTGTGTCTGTGAGAGTTAAAAAAGCAAGCTTGGGTTACAGTACTTTGTTCCAGGAAATCAAACCCACAAGTTAATAAATAAGTAAACACAGACACTGTCCAGTGTATATTGTGCAAAGTCAAGTACAAAGCTTAATGTGAATGTGTTGTTCTAGATGTCAGAGGTTCTCACAAACTCTTGAACGCACCACCAGGAAGAGTCTTACAATAAGGGCCTTGTTTGGAGCCTCACTACCATGATAACATAAAACAATAAAAGCAATAATGTAATGAGATATAAAGTAATGCCTACTGTGATGGATTGCATAACAAGTCACTTCAAGTGATCATGAGCTGAAACCAACAGCTGCCTGTAAGGTAATAAAATCTATCTAGGACATGAAGTCAGCAGAAATGTAAAGCATGCAGCAATTTTTAAAAAGCCCCATAAACCTCAATAAGCCCATAATTACAAACTCATGTTGAGCAGCCAAACTTTAACACTTCAAACTCAAGTTTCCAAAGATATAAAATATATATAAATCCAGGGGAAACATTCAAGAATGGTACAGAAGTATCCAGAATATCTCCATTTGATGGAATGATCCAGCCATAAAAACATGTCTTCAAATAACTGTAACCATCATGTAGCTGGAACACACTGGTAAAAAATATTTACAGTAAAACTTTAAGACAGTGTTGTAGCCTAAAAGATATATTTCCAACCTTAAAACTATACTTAAAGGCACACAAAAAGGACGAAAACATACAAAATTTACTGGTATGGGTGAGATGTATGAGAAATTGTCCAGTAAAACTGGATATAGGCCTATAGACATTCAGAGTTCAGACATTATAGCTGAGCCACAGCCTTGGTGCCTTCTCCAAATGAGCAGTAATTCCAGCCTCCAGGTTTCCCATCCTCTGGAAAAGCCGTCGGCTGCCTGTCCCGCTGACTTCCGACGGGGGTGGAGAGAAACTTTTAAAGTAATACCTCACCGCCCTCTTAACAAGCCATCCATCCGTCCTGCATCCCGGTGTTCCCACCTCCATACCACTCCATCCCTCCATGGACACAGAGAGTGAGGCCTCATCAGGAGAGAAGGAGGAAGAGGGGGCTTGGACTTATTCCCTTTTCAAACTACCTCTTTCCTTCTTTTTCTTCTTATTTCAGCAAATTGTCACATATATTTAATCATCGATTGACGTGGACATCTGTCATTCAGTAATGGCGGAAAGGAGAGCAGTGAATCTGGCCTCATAGAGAGCAGTAACAGCTGTAAACGCACACACGCCCACTCAAGTGTGTGTTTGTGTGTAAAGTAAATACTTCCGAGGTGATAATATAGGAATTTATGAGGCACTTGATCTTTTTAATAAGTGGCCAAACAACCCACATTATCTGTGCACATGAAACTTCATGAAACTGCCTGTTGATTGTCCCACAACTGTGTTAAAAGTTTTTTTTTTTTCTGATAGACTGTGTCATGCTCACAATTAACAATGTACATAAGTGCATCTACAGCAAAACCTGTCTCAAGACAAAGATTATTATGTGGTAAAGTTATCTGTCACTGCAATAGGAATTTTATAGCCGTTATAAGTGTATGTTGTAAACACTTAATGCAGATCGCATTATATAAAAGTGTCAGCTAAATAAACAAAATATAATACAGTGAGGGTGATATTAATAAAACTCTTGAATAAAACTGTGAACTTTTTTTTGCATACCTATCATCATCCCTATTTATATTTCAGCCTTTTTGTTGAAAACATGAAGAAGTTGGTTAATAGTGGTCAGACTGACAACAGAGTAAGAAAAAGGTTGCTGCCACAACAGCAGTGGTACTTCATGTAATGATTTGTGAGTTACTTGTGAGTAAAATTTAGCAAGTCAGACAACAGATGTCAGTAGTACCAATTTTAGTGACAGTAGTTGCTCTTTTTTAACCAACAACACAAGACAGGTACACGAATGAATATTTTAGTTGGGGTGTTCACAAAGATTGCCACACACCAGAATCTAAACAGTATATTTAATACAGTAACAAGCTTTTGATGATGGAGCCCCTGTAGGCACTTATCTAAGGGCTTAAAGTAAAGTGACAGTGGTTTCTCACACCACAAAAGACAAGATACAAAGATACAAAGATAAAAGTTCACTTATCTCTTAATCTCTGGGATTCACCTGTGATATATTTATGTTAAGGAAATTGCTGTTCCTGTTGATGTAGTTGCTTTTAGTTGCTTAAAGCTGCACTAGTCAATATTTTTATGTCAACAAAGCGTCAAATGAGGATGTGTAATGCAAAAGTGGTTATTTGTAGTGATAAACCCACAGAGGATTATCACCAGACCAGACTGGTTATCAAAAGACTCTGACCCTCCACTGAATGTGTAAATAGGCAACTGTGTGCTAACATGTTTGCCACATTAACTTTATAGGGACTGCAGCAGCTTATGAGTTGGTACCATGTCATTGTTCCAACATCCCATTAGTTCAGTGGCCCAGTAGTCCAAAAAATGGCCTGTTGGTCCAAAGACTGTATGCCAAAAACAAATTCCCATTGCTCTGATGGCCTGTTTCCCTGAAAACACACACTCTCCCTGCAGTTAACCCTGACCCTAAGCCACTCTCCTTTTTAACTGCAGATAAAGTGTGTATTTTTTGATAAATGGGCAGTCTGAGCAATGGCCATTTATGTTCAGCATAAAAAGCTATCAGATAGATCACCCATTTTTTGGACCACTGGGCCATCGGACTAATGAGATGTCAGAAAAATGAGCAGTCCACTTCCAGTCAAACAGTGACTGTAGGTTTGGAAACACTGCGACTTTTAAAAGTCGGTAGTTTGTCTTATTGTTCAAAAACATCCATAGTTACTAATCAAACCATTCAGTTATTTGAAATGTTTGAAAGTGACACAAAAGAAAGAGGAGAAATGTGATGCAACTTCTATCTTCACGAATGAGCTATGGCAGCATGTTATTGTTGCATGTTCAGCATGTTCGGTCTTCAACCGATTAGGTCATTACAAAATGCTAAAATGTTTAAATCTGCCTCAGTTTACAGCTGGAAACTGTTGTAAAGTCACATGTGTCTCTGAGTAATCAACCCCAGCTATTAAATCACTCAGTGTAAACCTGTGTGAAAAGGAAAAGCACTTTTCTTTGAACCATAGAAACAGTTCAAATTAATGAATGTGATTATTTACTGTAGCACAGAGTTTTGTGAGCATGTAAAGGTTTTGTTGTGTTGGAGATGAGTTGAAAAGCAACAAATACGTAGTACTGAGTGTCGTCACTGTTATAAAAAATGAAACCAGTGAAGTGACACTGATAAACATCAGCATAATGAGAAGTGTTGTTTTAGAACTTATGGAAACAATGGAGCTTAATGACTTGGTCTGTCTGTAGTCTTTTTCCAAAATCAAATTTTCCTGAGAAGAACACGTCATGGAGTAGGGTGAGTCATGAGACAAAAGCTTCACAGCCCCCAAAATAAGGAAAGATTGATGTTCAAACACTTAACGTGATTGATGCTTCACCAGGAAACTGCCTGAATGACAAACATGGAGAGCAGGAGAGTCATTTCTGTGACGACCTTACATTTACCATTATTGTGTTTATCTAATGTAGTTACACTGTTTTTTGCCTTTTTCTGATGCCTCTGATGTGCAGCCATGAAACTTTGTAGACTTCACAAAAAACAAGATACACATTGTCTGCTGCTCATACTGTTTGAATCAAGATTTACATTTGCGTTATATTTTAGAATACACTAAACTTTGTCAAGCAAGTAACCTAATTCTGGACTGTAAAGTTTACATAGTTTAGATGTTTGGATGATTTATTTTATTTGTGCAGACTTCCATCTCAGATTTAGATCCAGATTTACTCAGGGCAGTACAAACAGTAGATACACTGTAATAATGACAGAACAAAGCAGGAATGACATGCAACATGATGGACACCTGTAAAATAATTTCAAGAAGGCACAAAATCTGGCTAATGATGTAGAACAGGGACACAGAATCGAACATTCAAAGTCTCATTTAATCAGCTGAATGCTGCTTAGTTTCCTCTAATAAAGTATTTTATCTATAAAGCTGCCAGTATGTTTCTTTAGAAGTACTAAAGAAACATACTGTAGAAGTACAGTATTGGACGGTCTAAAAGCCTTCTCCACCTCAACTTTCTGATGTTAGATGTAACTCTGTAACTTTCCAAACTGACAATCTGACGTCTACGCCCACGTCAAGTTGTGATTCGCCAGCTAAGTGGAGGTGAGACAGTGAGCAGGGTGTTAGTTTTTCTCTCTATCTCCCGTTTCACATTTACTATTTCTGTCATATTCCACTGAATGCAACACCATCAATGTTTTCCTCAAGAAACTGTCTGAAAATGTGCGCCATTATTCTCGTATTTCCCTTTATATTATCCCATTTCTCACTTTCCAATGTGACCATTAAATTGAAATACCTTTGATTTGTAATGCGGTGGGACACCACATTGCACAAACTCGTTCTGTTCAAGTAACCCTGAATATAGATTGTCAACAGTTCCTCTCCACTTATTTCACCTATGCCGACCATTGGTGTCCATCTTGGCATTTCTTCCAGTGGTAATTCAATTAAAAATAGAGAACCATCACAGATACACACTTTGTCCTTCTATACTTTCCGTGCTTGCTCCAATCCCATTCCAAAAACTTTAAATCTGTAAATGTAAAACGTCATGTATAGATCAGTTTGAGAGATATCTCCCTGTATGCTGATGATAGTGGATGTAATGTTATAACTGAATCAATCTGTATAACCAAACCAACCAACAAAAAAACATTTTATGCAACATTAATTTTTCTAAGTTTGTGTCCTTATGTCATTTCAAGAGAGAATGATTATTTTAATTACATTTTTCAGGAATTAGTTTCCTGACACTGAATGCTCCAAAATACCAAAGTAGATGTAAGTGCTGTTGTCTCTCAAACTGTGCATACATTGTATACATATTATGTTTAAGCAATGAGCCCCAAGAGGCTATGGGGCTTATTGCTTATACATTATGCATCCGCTTATTGTTTATACTGTATATACCATAACAGAATTATTGTACTGTGTATGCTATTTATCGGTGGTTTCATACTGAACATATCAGTTACATTACCGACACATCATAGATTCATTCATTCATTCATACAGTACATTTTGTACCTTAGTGTGCAGTGACAATAAAGGAGACTCAAATCTAATTAATGCTGTTAACATCTGACGTGCATGCATACATGTGATGTGTTATTTTTATACCTTATCGACTCAGTGGAGATAATAATAAGGTCTAAACTCCAACCTTAAGATACTATCTTGATAATATAAAGAATAAATTAAAAATAATAGTATCAATAGTAAATTATTTCCTCTGGGCTACAAGACTCATTTTGCAATGATGTAACCCACACAACCATGGTTAAACACTAGAGTTTGTAGTAATGACATGAACGGAGCATGATAATAAATATAAGCACATACTGTATAACTGCTTAACCTAAACCAGTCAGCACTGAGTGCATAAGTAACAGACACAAACACATGATGAGAAGTGTTTAGATTGCTGGATAGATGCTTCCAGTAAATACTTAGACACTCTTTTCTGTTTTTAGACACTGAGTGGGCCTTGGAGGGGAATGACACTGCAAAAAAAAAAAAAAAAAGTGGAAGAAGGATGATTTGTGAGTGTTGCGTGCTGGGAAGGACAAATGGATGTCAGGACGAGGGGAGCAAAGACAGGAGAGGCACACAAAGACGAGATTTCATTAGATGTTCACATGAAGCAGTCCACTCCACTGAAATGGCCACACATCCTGCATGAATGTACACACAGATAGACGCACACAGTCACAGACTATACACAGACACAGACAGACACAAACTGGGTCTGACATTTTTCATTCTCTGGCGGGGAATGCCAGCGTGAGTTTTTGCAGCGATAAGATTTCATTCCTTCATCTTGAGGTCACTATTTCTGAGGAGAGAGACGTGAGGAATAAATGAACATGTGTGTGCGTGTCTGATTGTTTGTTTCTCATGCCATGCCCTCACTGCTGTGCACTGAGTCACTCAAACACATCCCTCTCTCCTCGCGCCACTTCAGTAGAAGAACAATATGAACTGTGTTTATGAAACTGCAAGGGAAATTTTGGATTTAACTTCTTGGAAACCTAAATTTATCAAATTTCTTTAGATTTTTAATGTTTTAAAGGTAGTTTGAGAAGTCTATTAAGTTGGTTATGAGTAACCTTTCTTGCTAATGTTTTAGAAAGACTGTGGATTGACACTTATATGTAACCCTTTTTACCCTTTTAACCCTTTTTAAGAAAACAGAGTTTTATTAGTTTTGTAATAAGGTTGATTAAACTTTCAGGTTGTACAAAGTTTTCTTTCATGGACTTGAACATGATAAAACTACACACCATGTTCAACTGGTATATTTCCAATGTATTGATTAATAAAAGGTAGTATTTAGAGTAAATTAGAACCTTTAAGTCAGTGTGTCATCTAGTATATCATCTAAACATACAAAAATGTTAAATTTATCTCCAGACAAGCATACAGTTCAACAGTTCAACAATCTACTGAGAATTCCTCATAATTTCCTTATATTTAGTACACAGTTCTATCCAAAATTAATTCTTGAAAGGCCATAGAAGGAAATGTGGAATGTGAAGATGTGAAAAAATTTAACTATGAGAGCAAACACAAGGTAAGTGTGCATCAATGCAAATAAATGAGAAATGAAAAGCAGAGGGAAACAGGAAGTGTCATGGTCACACTCCTCCACAGCACATTTCAGTCATATTGTGTTTGCAGATGCTAAAGACAAGGTCGTTGAAGAGGCAGAGATGGATCCTTTGCGTGTGTGTATGTGTGTGAGTGAGAGAGAGAGAGAGAGAAAAAGAGATGAAGAGAAAGAGCATCCTAGTGTGCATCCATTATCTCACTCAAGGACACTTAAACAGGGATGGACTCGTCTTTCATTCAAACACCCACCTACACACTTCAGAAACTACTACGGCTGCTGCACAAATTCATTCAGTAATTCAGAGTTCAGACGGAGAAGTACCCAAGTACACACACACGCAAGCAAACACAAACTAGTAGATCACTCCTGTCCTAAAAAAAAGACCTTTTTTTATTTGTGAGGACTGTAAAAATGTAACCTTGTGGGTTCATTGAAGGTGGACTATGATCTCCTCTCTCTGTCCTCTTATTAACATGTTTTGATTTAATTATACAGAAACCCATGTATAAAACACAAACCAAGTCATTGTCATGTATAAAGCTGTTGTGTGGCAGTGGATGTTTATAGTCCCTGCAGTAGCAGCAGCACTGTGATTAAGGAAAACATTTAATTAGGGTGTAACATTTATAATTTCAGAGCTGGATTGTCAGGCATACTCCTGTACGGCCACCAAATGCATCAACTGGTTTTTAGCGTATCATTTGCAAACAGTTATATTATTTCCAGCTGTTAAAACATAATCTTATATGCAGCTGTGTGAAATAAGTAAATTCACTCAAGTTTACTCTTTACACTCTTTTCACTCTTTACTCCACTACATCTATTTTACACGTAGTAATGTAGTTACTAGTTATTTAAAGTAAAATAAAATGAGCTCTACCTCAATTATATACAGTATTTACATGCTGCATGCATGTTAATGCATCAGTAACATTAATCCAGTAGTATAACATTTAAAAAGATAACACTGACAAAGACTATCTTGTCATGTAATGAGGACTTTTACATTTATACTTTAAGTACATTTTTGCTGATAATACTGACTTTGGAAGGAGTTTGGAATGCAGGACTTATAATGGATTATTTTTAAATAGTGGTATTGCTACTACTACTTACTTAAGTGAAAGACCTGGATACCTCTTCCACCACTGCTTGTAGATCATGTTATAAAGCAACCAAAATGACACTTTATGCTTTAATTTGCAGTTTAAATGCATTTTGATTCAAAAATGAGTTTAAAGTAAAAAGTGAACATTCAATCTTTCATCAAATCAAGTGTAAAAACAAAAAGAATTTCTTTTTAACGCTGTTGACCTCAGGTGAGTGCCTTTGGCTGAGTACAATGAGCAACTGTTAGAAGACTCCTGTACCAGTTGAAGCACTGTTAATATAGTCTGTGTATATTTTAGAAACCATGTGCCAGCAAACACAGATGCCAGACTTGGTCTCTGCTGGCACACAACCCCCTTTTGAGGGTCATATATGGTTCAGCACAGTCGGCCCTCCTGGATCATACAGCAAATTGGATAATGAAAAACGGAGATGGATGCTAAACACAAACCCTTTTTTCTTTAAATAAAGGGAAACAAGATATTCTCTCTCTCGTATGTTCTTCTGAATCTCTGAAGTGATGTCGTGAGAAGAATTACATAACTGAATGTGATCAGGGTCACTCTGTTGCAATTAGTTTTACTGTTTCCACTCTCTATTATCAGCTTGTCAGACATCTGTAAAGCACTTGATTGATGTAATTTAAGATCATAAGAGGATGTTAATACATGTGTTTGTTTTTTTCCAATTTGTGCACATTTCTATATGCATATGCTTCCTTGTTCTTTTTTCTAGGCAAGCAGACACAGCACATGTAGAGCACATATGTCTGTCTGCCTGCTTGGACACAATTACAGCACATATATTACAGGTTTGTATATGCATACGTGTGTGTGTGTGTGGTCAGTAATAACAGGAAGTTGGCCCTGCATGTTGACACAAACCTGCCTGTGTGATTGGCCATTTGAAATAAATAAACAAACAAGTGAGTGGCCCACTCAATCCACAAGCAGCAGAGCTCTCCATGAGACTAAAAATAAGAAAGACGCAGAGCGCTCTGAGCCGTCAAACCCAAACAGGAACACCTGCAGCTTACCCCTTGGCCCAGCCTGTTGTCATGACAACCAATGGCACTGCATGCAAACAGTTTATAGTAGGATAAGGATGGGTGGGAGAGATTTTGCAGATGCCAGAGGGCTGGAGTGAAGATCGCGGATGGGCTGCAGCTGAACTGAAACACGGACAGCGGCTGAAACAAAGTCAAAGAGAGGGAGGAATGTGGAGAGAGGGAGTCACAGAGATCAATCAGGGGAGAGAGGGAATTTTAAAGAGAGAGAGAGAGGGAGACCCAGTCTGGGATGTGGTTTAAGTGGGAGTTGGAACTGGTTTCAGAGTCGGTAAGCAGCTGTGGAGCTCCAAGGCCACAAGACTGAGGAATGCATGTGTATATGAACAACAATCCTCCCTAAAATGTAAATACATCGCTATGTGGTAAATGATGGCACACCCTCTCTTGTCTGACCGATGGAGAAATGAGGGATGATAATAAACAGGATTACAGGACCAGGAAATGGTTCAAGAGAACCAGTATGAATGTTTTATGCAGATGTCAAAGAAAAAGGACTGCCCTCCTGCACCAGTTGCCACTGCAATGATACCTGCAACCTTTTGTGGCAAAGAACCAACTGACATTTGGTCTGGTCCTGTCCATTAACAGCAATTGTCCACTCATGCAGCAATCAGGCAGCAGTCCTGTCAGGCTGTGGATTTCTCATCTCTTTCTAAAACCAAAAAACATTAAGGCGTGAGGTGTGGATTAAACACTTATCTGCTCTAACATGAGCTTCAAACAGCAACATGCCTGACTAAATAGCTTATTGTACCACCTACAAAATAATTTCTAAAGGCAAGGGTTTACAGGTTACATAAGAAAAAGTCTTGTTCAGGACAAACACATTCACTGTATAGGCGCCAGTCCGAGATGTTTACAGTAACATTAGTGTCCCTGTCCTGTTCTTTGTTTGGCTTGAGGAAGTTTGCACTACAGTTACTCCAGCAAGCCAACTAGCTGAATTTTTCTATTATTATTAGCTCATGCTAGCTAGTTACTGCTGATAACATGTGCTGATGACAATCGTCATCTCAGTCATTTCAAAGTCCATGGTCGCTGACTGGCAATGAGAAGCTACTTTTTCATTGTCATAGTCAAACTTATCAAACTCCATATACTGAAGAAGACCCTGTGTTCCCCTGAAAAGAATGAATTGTTAAAAGCACCATATGCAGTTTTTAACTGGTCTTCAAACAGGTTTGCATCTATGTGGCCTACATAAGCAAACAATACCAACCATGAGAAGATTGGCTATATCGATTTATAATAAGAATTCTTAATGTTTGCCAACTTTGCCAGCGTTGCTGGAGCTTCTCTGGCTGAATTCGTTTTGCTTCAGGAGCTAAGTGAAGGTCCGTTTCTGGAGCTGCTGCCCGCTCTCCTGCCGGTGAAGTTGTCACCTTGCAGTGTGGCGTGAAGCAGAGGGAACATGTAACCTGGTGTTAAGTAAAACACTGTCCACAGGGACCACCAAAATCAACCAAATCTCATAGGATGTTTATTTACGTCTTTATACTAAATAAAATGAATGATAGTTACATACATTTATGTAAACTTCTCTTCTGACACTGTTGACTGCAGGCAGCCAGTTATTCATTTAAAGTACTCCACAGCACTTACGATGTTGTATCTGTGGGTCGGCCCTGAGGGAGGCTCGGAGATTTAATTTGGGGTGTCTTGTCCTGCGCTGTCAGTGGGCTCTTCTGGGAGGTTAAAATGCCCCTCAAACAGCTGCAGCACCTGCTCATATTTCTCTCTGAGGCAGTGTGATAAAACAGTCTCCTTTCATACATAAAATAAAAACCCAGGCTCACAACTCATGATCCAGCAGGATAGACCAGCTGTGTCTGCTCTGTGTGTGTGTGTGATTACATGATTTAACATACATTTTGTCTTTCTGCATGTATACATTTAAATACACGCACATGACACATGCATGAGTATGTATGTATGTATGTATGTTTGTTCTCGGGCGTAGAAGAGCACGCCTGTCTGCGTTTGTGTATTTCCCATGAAGAACATACGAACATATGTTCAAACACACGTATGAGTGTTATTTATGCATCTCCTCGCCGTCTCTGAGTGTGTCAGCTCCAGATGTGCTGGGGTCAGAGCAGGGCTGCCCTCCCGGGCCAGATGTGTCCAGGTGCGGCCTGCAGTGTCACGCCATGCACACAGCCCAGACTCTCCTTAGACCCTGAAACAGGTCGTAGGGTCAGACACATTTCCAGATTCTCTGAATGTTTAAGAAGAACAAAATGTGAAGGAAAAAGGCTGCAAACACGCGACTGCACGAACATCTGTGTGTTCAGTGAATCGATACGTCCTGTTGATGCACTGCTCTGTGGTAGTTCAGATGAATGAACATCTCTGGCTTGAATAAAGTAATCAAGTGATTCATCTTTCTGTTACTATCTTTGGCAGGATGTGGCTGTCTCTCCAGTCAGGACAGCTGTGTCCGTTGATATCTTCGGCAAGGAGAACAGAACCGAGCTTAAGGACAGAGATCTGGCAGTTTTACAACAGGAAAAGGGCACTCAAGTCTTACATTCTCTGGCACAGAAAAAGGAGGGAGAGAGGGAGAGACAGATAGAGAGGGGTCTATGGGTTGAAAGAGATTTTAAATAAAGATTGACTCAGGGATGATGAGTGTTCGTTCTCTGTATGGATTTGGGTTTTGGGAACATCAGATGTTTGTGGTAGGGAACGGGGGGATCTCCTTGTTATCTTGCCTCACTGTTTACTCAGATTCCTACTCACAGATAGCATCAGCAAATAAGCTGCAGCCAAGTCGACGTGCTGTTGGACCAAGTCGAAGCTGACCTTTTGCCTCTGTGAACACACACTTACACACATAACATATACAGTACACACACATGCACACACACAATCCTGATGTTCAGTACACTCTGCCCAGTTATAAACACTGAGCAACAGTGGGGCCTAGGAAAAACAAGCGCCTGGTTCTCAGTATGTTTACTTCAGTTAAGGAACATAAATATAAAGTTTCTATTTTGTTTCGTGAGGCCCAGCGTTAAATGTTGTTACAATATGTAAAGATGACAAACACTAATCCTTATATAACTCCTGGAGCCACCCCCACCCCACATCCCACTCCCAGATTTTCTTAGGAATGGTAAAAAGTTTTAGTTTTATTTGCTCACCTACCAAAGACATAGTCTTCGTCTTATATCAAATCAAGACTGTTCACAGCATGTGGATCATAAAGAAAGAGCATTTGATTTTCATGCAGGATGTCCCGTCACATATGAGAAATGAATGGTTTTTTTTTGGTTTATTTCTCCACAGTACTCCATAATCTTAACAAAGCACTTCTATTGCTTCATTGTAAAGAGCTTACTTTTCCTTTTACTCTTACTTTAATTTTTATCTTTACAAGGACAAGTATACAGGTTGTAAAGCTTGAGGTATGTTTGTTGAATGCCATTTTTTAAGTCATGGACATTAAAAAAAAATCTCGCTCTCTGAAATATCTGTGCATTGCACCTATGGTATGCTAAAGCTTTCCTAGACATAATTTTGAGAACCATGGTGGAATATGTTATAAACGTGACAATATATAGCAATACAAATAGCAAAATTGCTGAGATAATGGCGATGCATAATCTACATTTCTTGTCCTATTTTCCGTCCATCCTGTTCCTGCAATGAATAAGTACTAATGGGGTGCTATATATTATCACACTACAATGGCTGTTTGATGAAGCAAGAGAAAGGTGATGAGCTTTGATATTACTATGTAGACATTATATTGTATCTTCCACAAGTCCTCACTCCCTTTAACCACTATGCCCCTCATTCATATTCCTCCTCTCCCTCTATTTCTTTATTCTTCTCTTTGTGCGCCAGAGTGATGTGACAGTAGAGAGCAGACAATGTCGGGTTACCCTGGTAATTTGGGAAGGAGGACGGAAGTATCCTGGGCGGGCAGCGTCCCTCTGATGATTCACCAGCCTGCACGATGAAGGTTGGTGACCCCAATTTGAGTAAGGCAGGAGGAGGAGGAGCGGGAGAAGAAGGCGGATGAGGAAGGGGGATAAGAAGGCGGAGGGGATGGCGGTGCCTACGTCAGTGGCACTTGCTAATAGGCAGATGTCCTTGTCCCTGACACAAGTAAATCATGTCTCTTGGGGGAAAGAATAAAAGAAAGAGAGGAGGAGAGGAAGGGAGGAAACAAGTGAGGCAGAGATTGAGATTGGCGTCTGGAGGAGTGAGGCACTGGGCTGTTTGTGAGTGCGTGTCTAAATGAAATTATAAGCAATTACTTCAGCCTCTGAGTCCACTGCAGAAATGTTGTTTTGATGAAGACAGAACACAAGAAGGAGGGAAGCCGGAGAAAGGTGAAATGACTCAGTTTAAGTGTTTTAAGCTGTTTAGGGTGAGTGGGCTGAGTTGTGTTTAAGCCAGACGTGGAAACAGGTGATCTGAGGAGATGGAGGAGGGGTGGGAGAAGATGGAAAAAAAGAATGAGAGGCAGACGTCAAGGGAGGGAGGAGGAAAGAGGGTGTTCAGCAGTGGTGGGAAAAGTATTTAGATCCTTTACTAAAGTAAAAGTAGCAATACCACATCACAGAAACACTTTTTAAGTAAACGTCACAAGTAAAAAGTCATAAGTCCATTCTTGAAAGAGTACTGTGAGGAAAATCAAATGAATGAATGAATGAATCAAATAAGTCCCCTGTCAGACTATATAACAGTTATTCATGCATTAATGTGTGAAAAGCATTTTATTACTGTATATGAAGTACCTACTTCATATACATATACCTACTATATACTGTTGGGCGGTTTAATCTGGAGCAATGTATCATATATAAGATCATCTTATGTTTAACATGTAAAACTTCTCAGTGTATGTGTGTGTGTGAGTATAGCTATAGTGTAGAAGTATAAATTAGCAGAATATGGAAATACTAAAGTAAAGTATCACAAAATTGTAGTTCAGCTCAGCACTTGAGTAAATGTACTTCATCCCTTCATCCTTGTGGGAAGAACCTAAAGGCTGTTGCGGTTGCTCCGTCCCACAGACTCAACTAATGACCACAGGAAGATAAACTTTCACAAGTATGTGATCTTCCTAACTGATTAAATAGCTCTGTAGCAGACAACCACCCGCTCCACCAGGGCAGCTTCCCCTCCACAAACACCGTCATCCAGCCTGCCTCACAAACACCATAAGCACATATCTTTAAAAGCAACATAGTCATTTAAGGTCACCAAAACATTTCTACAGGAATCTCTGCTCACTGGAGTGCTACCATATGTTTTCCCACATAAGATGCTGATAATAATAATATGATCCGTTTTGAGAGTGGGCACACACAGCAGAAGTCAGGATTGGGTCCGTGGCTGCAGCCAGTTCCAACGGGAAACCACTTCTAAAATACTGCATGACTACTTCTTATTTTTGTCTAATTAAAGGATTGTTGCACTGAAATGGAAACTGCTTCAACAGCGGGCCCTTGCTGACCAGTTACTGTGCAACCTGATGATTCAAATAATGTTTTAGAGGTGAGGCAGAATGTGATTTGATGTTGTAGTTTCGTTCAAAATACAAAGTGGGTTTTAAAGAGTCTGACTCAGTACTGGACTAAAATAAGATGAAACTTTAATGGTCCACTTGTGGAAAACTGGCAGTTACACTGGCATACATCAACAGGATATAGGAAAAATGTTACTAAAAATACTATATGAACAAATATAAAGTAAGTGCAGATGATCGAAACTCTCAGAAAGTTTCTGTAAACTGTAAAGGAAAAAAGAGAAAATATTTTTACAAATAAATATTATTATATATTATTATTAAATATTTTATTTTTATTATTGACAATAAGGGGCATATGAAACACAAGGAGAAACACGTTTTCTGTCTTACTTGTTGTAGTACTAATTTCAGCCACAAGATGCTGAAGTTTTTTTTTTTTGTCAGTAAAAACCCTTAAAAGCAGGTGAAAGTGTTTCTTGATGCAATTGCCTTAAAATGTTTTCACTTGTCCCTCATTTTCTAATTAGCACAAAACACAAAATACAGTTGAAGCATGTCCATTTGATTTGAGTCCTCAACGTTTAACATTTACTGCACTTTCACACAGTCAGAGTCACCAGGCAGTCAGCACCTCCACTTCTGATTGGTTAGGTTTAATGGATGCAGATGGTGAATCTGTCCAATCAGTGCTGAAATCAGGGGGTCTTCAGCATCACAGACACTAATTAGCAGCATCTTCCTGTGTTTACTCCTGTGGGGAAGGGAGTGGACCATGATGGAGCCTACAGACTTATAGATGAATGAAGATAACTTTAATCTCACTCTAATGAGCACTTCCCTTTCCTCCCACCTCCTCGTATGTCTTCCTGTCTAGACTTGACTTGTGCCTATGTGTCCCTCTTTCCTTATGATGCTGTGGCAACATCTTGATCACATATGCAACTCCTCTGTCTCTCCATGTTGGACAATTACAGTGGCATCCACAGACTTCACAGGGTGCGGGTCATAATGTTGTGAATGACACACAGAGCCCATTAGGCAAATTCACCTTCAATATAATTAAATATAAGTAAAACAATGCCCAATTAATATTATTACAATTGATAGTACCAAATAAGCTGGCTAGCTGACATTTGTCCTGCTTTTAATAGTCAATCAAAATGCTTTTCCCTTTTCACTCCATTATACATCAGATTTCTAACCTTAGTTGTTTGTTGTGTTACAGTTCATAATGTCTAAAGCATGTTAATTGTTTTAAACTTTACATCAATGTTAAAGTACACACATTATTATTAATACTCCATAACTTAGCATTCCCACATGTCCATATTAAACTGCAGTTTACTGCTTCTTTGCATCTGCTAACCAACATTTCACTGTAATGACAGTAAAGTTGTATTAAATCTAATATGCAAATATACAGTATATTATACATGCTTAGTAGACAACATGTATCTATTAGGTTTTTTATTTTTATTCATTTTCTTGAATTAAAGACAATGGTAAAAACAATGCTATTCGATTTCTTTTGTAAGCGTATGTAAATCGCAGATGGTAGGGGGGCACCATATAAAATCTCACCTAGGGCGCCACATTGGGTAGGGTGGGTAGGCTCTGATGACACATGTAGTATTTGATAAAGAAAAGAAAACCAATGCTTCAGTTACTGTAAGTTGACAAAAAAACACAAGTGTTAAACCATTTTTCAGTTGGCAGCTTCATGCAAAAGCAAACCAGCTAAATATGCTGTTGCATTAACATTATTTTCAACCTAAAATGAAATGTTTCATATCCTGGGGGGTTGTTTATGTTTGGGCCCCAGGCTGCTGCTCAGTGGGGTCCAGCTGGCATGCTCCACCGCCAGCCTCTTTATCTCCCTGGCCACTTGAGTTTGGGAAGTGAGGCTGCCACACAGTGCCCGGCTCTCACAATCGCTGGAGCTCCTCCAACAACACCCCCCCCTACACCCCCCCACCGCCCCCCGGAGGCAAGTCAAACAAACCTGGGGACCGACTGTGACTCAGCCATTCCTCTTGTGTGTGTAGGTCTGGCTGTCTGGCTGCTTCGACAACACCTCCACTGAACACTTAACAGCAAATATCACCATGTCCGTTGTGCACGGATGTATTCATCGGTGATTGGACTGTTCACATTGATGTGTATAGGGTTTGTTCCTATTGTGGTAACTGATGGCCATGATTAATGATTTTATCAGTATTCTCCTGATTATAATAATAATAATGAAAAACACTCCCTCATGGGCACATTCCCTATTCCCTATACACACTGAATAGTTTATCAGGTTCTCTATAATGAGTATAAATGGAACTTTCAGTTCAGATAATTTTTTGTATCAATCAAATGCATTGTGGGATTGTCTGCAGTTTTTCTGCCATTTTGAGAATTTCTGACGCTACTTAAATGTCACACTCAGTTTGGACACTCAGATAATGCACAACTTAATAACAGTGTGTGATTTCAGGCACAGACTAAAAGTCAAGAACCACACTACACTTTGAGCTAAACGTCAACATGGCAACATGCTCACAAGACGATGTGAACCTGTTGTCTGCAGGTATGTGGGAATTATTTGGACATGGATTATTTGGACTGGACAAGCTTTGAGCAAGTGTGAAGAATGTGTCAGGTAAAAGGTAAGATCACTAAAGTCATGAGGATACTTGTGCCAATACATTAAGTACAAAGTGAAATATTTTACAGGATAATTGAACATTTTGATCTGCTTGTGGTACTACATGGAAGGTCGGGGGATCACCAAAGTCAGGAGGATTTATCTTCTTGGGACAATGAATGTCTGTACAGAATTTCATGACGATCCAACCAATAGTTATTGAGGTTTTTCAGTCCAGGGAAAGTGGTGGACTGACTAACAAAAAACACTAAACTAACAACTAACAAAAAAAGGAACAGTAGTAAGTGACATTAAATTAAAGGGTAATTAGCAAAAGACAAGTGCACAGAAATTTCATTTACAGCTCAAGAGTTGACTAATCAGTAAACAAATATACAGAGTTATCCCATCACTGTTTTACTTTTGTTTTGTAAGGATCCAGCATTGAGGAACAAGGCAGTTTCGGTGACTCGTCACCTGCCTGTGTAAATCCCCAGTCCTACTGCTGGACTCACATCTATTAATTTATGCAGCCTTCCTGTGCTGTCCATGTGACAACTCAGAGGCAGAAGTTTTTAAATAAACATCAAAGATCAGTCTGATACAAAAACACCTGAGCTGATCGTCTCTTCCTCTGAAATACCCAGAATGAAACACACTAAAAATACATGATCATGAGGTCACTGCCCAATTATTTTTGTCTGCTGGCATAAGGTTTTTTTTGGGGGGGGCAAAAGGGTGATTAAGTGGTTTTGTGAGTTATCAGACACTTACCAGGAAGTGAGAGAGGGCCACAAACAGGAAGGAGCGGAATGTGCTTCCTGTTGGCCGGCGGTGTTACACAGGGCAGATTCCTTGTACCATCATAACTGACTCATACAAATACACATGTATACTAAGAGGCAGGAATGTTTTTCCACTGAGATCAGGGAGAAGCAGACTGTCAGGAAAGACAAACAGTAAGAGTAGATAACATTGAGACAGCGTGTCCCCGTGCACTGCTGCAAGTGAGAGAGCATTAATCCAAGTCCAGTTCTCCAGAACACATCGCTCTTATGGGCAGTTCACTCATATATTCTAATTAAACTGATCTTAATCATATATTAATTTTGCCTTTAGTGATAACACAGACAACACTCTTGCAGAGATTCACTCATAGCAGACTGATAGATCTCACCTATGTTGAAGCTTCATTAACTCATTTTTTGGCAACTTTGTGGGAGCAGAATCAACATCAACAAAAGTATTCATATTAACGTAAAAATACAGCATTCAGAACTTTAGTCAAAGTACAGAAGTGTCATCAGCAAAATCAGTCAGTGTTTCATTAGTAAACTTTCTTAATTAATCAACTTAATTTTACTGACACATTATGAGGAGATATTGGTTGATGTTTTTTTCAACTTAATCTGATGCATGGACCGGTAAGTGGCATTTTAACGATGTAGATTAAGTAAAAAGTAGAAATATTTACCTCAGATATGGAGTGAAGCAAAAGCAGAAAGTAGCAGAAAATGTTAATGCATATGTTTATGTACTGCATGAGATGAACACTCGTCACAGAGGTGAGTGAGACCTGATGAGTTGAGGGCTGCTGGTCAGAGAACAGCATGACTGAGGATATGAAATTAACATTGGTTGTCCTTGAGGGCTTCCTGATTGAATCACACAGGCTCGATGACGTCATGCGAGGTTTAAGTCATATTTTGGATTAGGAGGGGGAGAGGGGGGATGAGTCACTGCCTCATTGATGACCGTCTTCACCGAGTGGTCAGATAATTCAGGTACAAAAAGAGACACAGGAACAGCACGCTCGCCTAATGGCACTCAAATAAAATGACTTATTGAGAACTCGCAAAATACACCTTTTAGGAAGATTAAATAGTATTGGTGCCTCTCCCCAACCCTCTCATGAGGCTGGTGCTAAACATTTATGAATCCTGCTCCTCTGTATTTTATTTATGGCCAAGGATTTAAATAACTAATTAATGTCTGTGCTGACATCGGAGGCTCAGTGTTGGTTGTTGATCTGATGTGCACCTGAACAAATGAAGACCTCAACATATTTGAGAGCCTATTACTCTTTCAGGTTAATATCTCACTCCATAAATATTTGGATCTGTGACTGAAATCAACAAAAATAATTTATAGTTCATTCTGGGTTTAGTATTTACTCATTCAGATATAATTTAAGTTCTGTATTCATAGATGAATTACTGAATGGGCCTACAAGGCTGAGATCCAGGGGCCCCCACAGCCAAACCTGTGTTTTGAAGAGACATGAAAAGTCAATCAAATGCATACAAAAAGACACAAAACGACTAAAAAGAGATGTAAAATTACCATAAAGATACACAAAGGCTATGTTCACACTGCAAACCTTAGTGCCCAATTCATATTTATTATTCAGACCAGACTTCGTTTCTTTGGTTGTTTGCACAATTTTTTTTGTGTCCAATACCAGATTCCAGTGTGAACATGTCACAGTCCTAACTGACCTGCCTGTGCAGAAGAACAGTAACAAAGACATCACATGCAGTGCGCTGTCGTACGGAAGTACACATTATGGCCACATTAAGTTGGCGTTTACAGTTTCGTTTACAAGTTTGTGTACAGTGACAGCCAACAAATTTGTGAAAAGATGATAACAAGGATGAGGATGAGAAGAAGAAGGAAGAGCCACATTTTAAGCTTTATGTAGAGCAATGGCTGCTACTTCTGTAAAGCATATGAAACTAAAAAATGACTACAGAGACACCAAATGCCCACAGAGACTCAAAAATGAGACGCCAGAGACAGAGACACAAAACCACTACCAAGAGGCGTGAGACAAATACACTGCCATCAAATTTTCCAAGAGCCTGGGGTGTTGTTGTGAAAGGTTTCTTTTTTTTGTCCAAAACCCAAGGACATTCAAATTGCTTTAACCTAAGATAAGGAAGAACATGCTTTTAAAATGAGTGTGTAAAACATCAGAGAAACATTTTCTTTAACAAAATATATTTGTAAGTCTCAATAATTTTTCCAAACTGAATACAAAATGGACATTCAAATACAAAAATAGTTAACTAAATAACTGACATTCTGGTTTGATAATCTAATTCTACAGTTACAGCTGAAAGAAATAAACAGTGAATGTCTCCATTTCTCAAGATATTAATGTTGGTAAACATATTAATGGACTAGAGGTCATCAGCAAAATATCATCGCATTAGCAATATACAGGTCAATACTGTCAATCTTCTGATATTTAATTCTCTCAATAGTATCCATCTGTCCCAGTGCAATTGTTCAAACTCTCACATCAAGTTAAGGCAACTCTCTTGAAAAACAGGCGTAGGACTCCCTCTTGTGTTGGAAAAAGGGGACTGCGTGTGAAAGTTGGATCTTTGAATGCAGTCACACATCCGCATGATCGAATGAATAATACAGACAGGACTGAAAGCAGCAATGCAAAACCACACCACCCAGCGACTCGATCACCAACTGTATAAACTTTCTGTGAAAATAGAGCTCACTTGCAACAACAAAAGAGACTCTACAGGGCCTCATATCTTCAATAAACAGGAATCAAAAGTGTTCATATATCAAAAGTGAATGAAATCACATCCCGACACCTGATCAGTGCCTCTTTCTGCACCCCGATGGGAGTGTGCAGGTCTGACACTTGAAAGTTCAGCACGTCGATGTCAGACGCTCCGAACGTGGCCTCCACCTTCACCTTCTCATACATGTTAAACTGAACCTTCTTGTTGGTCATGGAGAGGAGACATCGAAGGAAACTCTCTCTAAGCACAGATCGGGCATGCTGCTCTTCTGACAGCAGCTCGGCATCTTCCTCAGATGCAGCAGAAGTGGGAATGGAGGTCCGACAGAGGGCGATGAAGCGGGGTGATGTGGGGTCAAATCCACGGCTGTTGGGGTCTGGTCCTCTGGGCAGGCGTAGCACAGACACTGGCGTTGCCATCTTGAGCCTTTCTGCCAATACCTATTACAGAAAAAAACAAAGGTCATCGACACTGGGTAGACAATATCACTACTAGAAAGTTAAAGTAGCTTTTTAAAGACATTCACTTGGTGTACATTCACACAATCAACACGTTTATATTATAGACTTAAAATAAGGATCTATAAATCAATTAATCAAACCCAAATAACAAATATATTATTGTTCCTCAAAATGAATTACAAGTTTAGGAAAACAGGTGCCCCCACACTGGATAGATGCTCACAAAAAGATGATTCATTAAGCACAATGTACAATGCTTCAGTGGAGATCTATAATAATCGTCTATAATAATTATACTTAAAAGGTTCATCACTTTATTCAGATGATTTTTCTTTCAGGGAGGTAAGCATTTGATTGGACTCCTGTGATTGAAATGAAATTGATATCTTTGAGTTTCCTGTTATAAATATGATACATCTTTTTGCAGACATATTGATGATGTGGTGATAGATACAGGTGGGTGACAAATTGAAGGAAAAACCAACATGAAGTGTCTTAGTAACATGTTGGCCCACCACGTGCCTCCAGAACAGCTTTCATGCTCTTTAGCATTGATTCTACAAGTCTCCGAACTCTACAGAAGAGATGAACACAGGAGAGATGAACAATTCTTTAAAAGGATATTGCCAGATTTGGTGTTTTGATGATGGTGGTGGAGAGCACTGTCTAACAGGACAATCCAAAATCTCCCATAGGTGTTCAATTGGGTTGAGATCTGGTGACTGTGAAGGCCATAGCTTATGATTGAAATATTTTTCATACTTATTCAGAAACCTAAAAAAACCAAACCAAAACAAAAAAACTTTCAGTCACCCCTCATGCCCTGTGGACAGGGGCACTGTCATTCTGCAAGATCAGTATCAGGTTTTAACTTTAATGTTGACCTTAAATTGACCTTCTCCATCACATGCTGATTACCAGATAAAGATAAAGTATGTAATTGTACTTCATAAATTGTCTTTCAGGGCAGCGTATATTCAGCGTGTAGGTGCATTTTTCTCTCAAGATTTTTTTTCCTCTTTGTTTTCACAGGAAAGAGGGGAAGGACCTTGAAGAACTCAAAATCAGTCACAAACATTTAACTGATTAGTCAATTGACATGATAGTAGTCAACAACAAATGATGATTGGTTCACTTAACTTACAAAGCAAAAGTGCACGAGTTAGTTTCCAGTTTCTACCAAATTAAGCTTTACTGTTTTCACTGTTTTATATCTTTAGAAATTGAATTATTTTCTCAAATTCTGTTTTTGTTTTTGTTAGCCTTGTGTGACAATAATACAAGCCTCAGATAGGGAATATGTTACAATAAGCTTCACATCAATGTTCTATAAAAATATAAACAAATAAATAAAATATAAGTAAGTAATAAGTATAAGTTTCTTCGGCTTGAACTACTGTTGCAGCTAAAATGTGATAAACAGACTAATATAAAACATGTGTGCCTACAAAGCCTTAGGTAAGGTCGTCCTGCAAAGAAAAGACACATTTTACCTGTAAAACTGAAGTCAGGTGATGTTTAAAGTTTATTTACTTCGTTGAAAGTCAGCTAACTAACTTGGCAACTCGGTGAAAGGTATGACTCTGATTAAAGCTCGTATAAACTGAAGCAGATGTGAGCGCAAAACAGCAGCGGCTAATAAAGTGTGGGAGTTGAATAAAAGATTGAGTAAATTGCTGTTTTGTATTTACTGTTTACTTACTGTGTTTCCAGCAGCCATCAACAGCAGTGCGCATGCGCGACGTTGTTTAAGTCTTCTTCTGCGTTGGAGTTATCGGCAGATGGCGCACTACCGCCACCCAGAGGACCGCAGTGTGAAGTGGCAACTTATCAACTCCGCCAGTGGTGGGATGTTAGGAAGTGCATTTACTCGGAGCTACTGTACTTAAGTATAACTTTAAATTACCTTCACTTCAACTGAGGGTTTCTCTTCATGCCACTTTCTGTTTCTCCATTTCAGAGAAAAATGTTGTATTTTAAATTTCACTACATTGACCTGACAGTTTTAGTAACTCTTCGAATTAAGATGACCATATACAAACCATATGAAGAGCCTATAAAATATGATCTTTTTATTATTGATTAAACTAAGCAAATAAGTACAGCTGAAATGATTGAAAAACAATGCAATGCAAAATGCAATATATACACAATGCCAAAAATAAAAACAAGGTTAACAATAGTTAACAAAAGTGGTTCATATCTCAAGTTGCATCTTTGTGAGTGCCAATGTATGAGGGAGTCCTGTACTCAACTCACCGTGTCATAGTAGATGGTGGTGAGAGTGAGTGACTGTAATTTAGTGAGTCTGTCTTTTTTTCTGTAGTTTTACATTAAATTTATTTGTTTAAAATTTTCCTAATGATGAATTATTGTGTTACACAAACCCAGCCTGCCCAGTCCACAGTTTTCAGAAAAAGCAGCAGTGCTGGCTCTCATGCCCGGTAAAGGGGTGGGACTTAACTGCTGTACCTGTAATGACTAAAGGTGTGTGTACAGTGGGGCAAAAAAAGTATTTAGTCAGCCACCAATTGTGCAAGTTCTCCCACTTAAAAGATGAGAGAGGTCTCCAATTTTCATCATAGGTATACCTCAACTATGAGAGACAAAATGAGAAAAAAAATCCAGAAAATCACATTGTCTGATTTTTAAAGAATTTATTTGCAAATTATGGTGGAAAATAAGTATTTGGTCAATAACAAAAGTTCATCTCAATACTTTGTTATATACCCTTTGTTGGCAATGACAGAGGTCAAACATTTTCTGTAATTCTTCAAAGGTTTTCACACACTGTTGCTGGTATTTTGGCCCATTCCTCCATGCAGATCTCCTCTTAGAGCAGTGATGTTTTGGGGCTGTCTCTGGGCAACACAGACTTTCAACTCCCTCCAAAGATTTTCTATTGAGATCTGGAGACTCCAGGACCTTGAAATGCTTCTTACAAAGCCACTCCTTCATTGCCTGGGCGGTGTGTTTGGGATCATTGTCATGCTGAAAGACCCAGCCACGTTTCATCTTCAATGTCCTTGCCTGATGGAAGGAGGTTTTCACTCAAAATCTCACGATACATGGCCCCATTCATTCTTTCCTTTACACGGATCAGTCGTCCTGGTCCCTTTGCAGAAAAACAGCCCCAAAGCATGATGTTTCCACCCCCATGCTTCACAGTAGGTAGGTATAGTGTTCTTTGGATGCAACTCAGCATTCTTTCTCCTCCAAACACGACAAGTTGAGTTTTTACCAAAAAGTTCTATTTTGGTTTCATCTGACCATATGACATTCTCCCAATCCTCTTCTGGATCATCCAAATGCTCTCTAGCAAACTTCAGACGGGCCTGGACATGTACTGGCTTAAGCAGCAGGGGACACGTCTGGCTGGCACTGCAGGATTTGAGTCCCTGGCGGCGTAGTGCGTAGTGTGTTACTGATGGTAGCCTTTGTTACTTTGGTCCCAGCTCTCTGCAGGTCATTCACTAGGTCAGACCCCGTGTGGTTCTGGGATTTTTGCTCACCGTTCTCGTGATCATTTTGACCCCACGGGGTGAGATCTTGCGTGGAGCCCCAGATCGAGGGAGATTATCAGTGGTCTTGTATGTCTTCCATTTTCTAATAATTGCTCCCACAGTTGATTTCTTCACACCAAGCTGCTTTACCTATTGCAGATTCAGTCTTCCCACCTGATATGTATTGTTTTTGGACTAACACAGGAATGTTAAGCAGCTCACAGCAGCACTGCATCAACATGGGTTTGTATTTTCCTGTTTATTTGAACAATAAAATGTGTGATTTGATAGCTACTGATTGTAAAATAGATCTGGCAGTAGAGCTTGCTCTAAAATGTGGATGTTTGACAGAGTATTAAGTTATTAATCTTTAAACATGTTGGACCTCTCTGTGAAGAGACAGAGACACAATGTAGGAGAAAAACAGAGTATGAATGGGTCCAATGAGGGTTGATTGCACATCAGCATGGCTGCTGCAGGAAATTCCTGTATGGTCACTGCACTGTATTTTTATAAACTACTGTCATCTGGTCACGAGTCACATCTCCTATTGAGATGCCTGCATTTCCCTTCCCCTTCCCTCTGCGGATGTTAGGCAATGGACCAAACCCCCATGATTTAAAAATTATTATTACAAGTATTTTGTGTGTGCTTCAAGCCAGAATAGTCAAAGTCAGATATTTTAGGGGGGAAAACAACCTTAATGTCAAAATTCACTTTATGTGTTGCTGAAACAGTTTTTTTGTGTTATATGCTTTTACAGTTTCAAGTAATCCATAAATCCTAATTTCATATTCTTTCCGCTCAGTGTTTTACACAGACCAATTACTAATGGTGGTTCAGTGGACGTACAATTATAAGCCAAAACTAATTTTCAGAACACTCAATTCAAATTATGCAAACAGCACAACTCTTTCAACATTGCACATTTTGGGCAGCTGTTGCTCAGGAGGCTGAGCGAGTCATCCACAAATCAAAGAACAGCTGTTCAGTCACCTTACATGGAAGCCACTGCCATCAGTGTATGACTGTGTGAGCACCGCCTGCCTAGCGTGTTCTCACCGCTACAGTCTGCATCAGCGACCATTTCAACAGCCAGCCTACACCAGGACAACCTCATGGATTCTCCCCTGCCTGCATGTTCAGTAAACCCCTGTTTAACTCAACCTGAATCTGCCTCACCGGCCCTTTCTTGTGCCTGCATTTTGGGGTCCAGTCAGTTAGCTCTACATAACATGAAAAGTGCTATATAATTGCAAATCCATGCACAAAGTTGTATATACAAAATCCATTTACAAAGCTTGTGAGATGTCCCCGTTTTGTAAATATTAAGTCTTATGGCAGCCCTTTCATTTTGTTGAGTTTTAGGATAAACTGCACTTTGATGTCGCTGGGTAATACTGTTGTTTTTATTCAAATATAACTTTATTATTTTTTTAACTATATACCCCATTATCATTTATGGAGAAACAAAGATTTGAAAGCATTAGAAGTGTCTCCTTCATCCTTGATTGGTTGCTTATGGCGGCTGTAAATACATTATACAAATAAAAACAAATTGAATTTTAGGGATCTTTTGAAAGTTGTAATAACCTTCCTTAACTACCTCAAATGATTTCTCTAATGTGTATTTTTATTGTTTCTGTTGCATGAGTTAATGACTTTTCAGACCATAAAGGGGTAAAATTAGTAGGACCTGGGCAGCGTTGACATTGGCTGTATACAGTTTCATCCAGGGGTCCAATCTTAACATTAAAAATTACATATTAGAACTATGAGCACAGAGTACTTTGGATCAGATCAAATGGTATTTGGCAAAAAGTCACAGCTTTGCGACTATTTTTAGAAACGGGAGGATGCATTCATAAACATCCCCTCCTGGAAAATCCTTAAGAAATTACAGAAGTTCTTAAGAAGTTCAGCTTTCCCATGAGACATTCTTTCATGTTTGAATGAAATCCTTTCTGCTCTTGGGTTACATCATTTCACCATTAGAGCAGTCAGTGCATGTTAGGTGTCCACACAGAGCGGGGTCTTGACAATGACTTAATGGGAGAAACAGTGTTACTGGAGCTGTTGGTAGACAAGGGAGCTTCTGTGTTGAAGTGCTGCTTAACATCCATGGAATCTCTCATTTTTGAAACTTACCATGAAAGAGTATACACAAATACAACAAAATAATAGATATTGTATTAGTGCAAAATGGAGTCAACTTATAGACTGGTTAAAGTGAATACACTAATGTCCTGTAAAGTGCATGTTACTGCCGGAGCCCCGGTCCTCCCTGTTCTCTCAAATCTTGCAGGTTCCTCACTGATTCTGGTTGTGGTCAATCTGTCTGAGGTTCACTGGCCTGGCCTCCACCTGGAATCATGGACTCATTTCCATTACCTGTGATACCTTCACACATGGACTAAAACCCATGAACTCAGTATAGCTACAATTTGTTGCGACTCCATGTATAATTCCATAATATGATTGATGATCAGGTTTCTTCTTTTTCCCATAAAGGGTTTTTTGAGGTTTTTCCTTTCCGGTTCGAGGGTGTAAGGACAGAGGGTGTGTCAATCAACTCTACAGATTGTAAAGCCCTCCGAGGCAAAGAGCTGGTGGTTGGTGGATATCAAAAAGGGAACAAAAAAATAAACACTGAAAATTCCCCCCATTAAGCTTGGAATGTGTTTGTTGAAACGTCTTTGGAGAAGAATCAACATTTTTCTGGGGCTACGTAACAGAAACTCCGCATGATGCAATACAGTTCAATAGCACCACCACCAAATGTGTTTTTCATTGTGATAATTATGAGCACTGTGCTATTCTAGTGAATCAGATATTTTTTGTCCGGCTGCTGAAAGTACTCCCCACGCATTTAGTCCTGTCTGAGTAATGATTAATGACAAATAGCTATTCTTCTAAATTTATATGCTGATGGGAACAAGAACAGAGAGGGCAGTTAATTTTGATCATGGGATTTGTTGTTTTTTGTTGTTGTTTTTCTCTGTAGTACATGGCAGCATTATCTTTTCAATCGTGGGCTGTTCAGAGTGATGTGTAGGTACGTATCTTATCTGTCATGGAGGAGTGGAATGATCTCTGCTTGTAATCTGCCACGGAAGCAGCTGTTGTTTTGACTTTCTTGCCTTCATTTTTCTTCCTTGTATTTCTGCATTTCATCACACCCTTCCTCTTTGAACTAAAGCTTCAGTACATTTAGACAAAGTAAACATTGTCATGTCTGTCTCTACTGATTCCTAGAGACAAAGGTATAGAATTTGGTAGGGACAGTAGGAACTTGCCCTTAACAATATCGAGCAATGACTGAATTGTCCCTAGCAATAATTTTACCATCAATGTATCTGGTACACATAGCGTTGGTCCTCTACAACAAGTCCCACTTCCTTAACCCAATATCAGAATAACAGAATTGGCTTTGTCATTTCTTTCTAATCTTTGAGGGGCTATAGGTACATCTGGTTGTAGGAAACACCAAAGTACTGTTAACTAAATGTGCCATGCATGTAGGGGCAGTGATGAAGACCATCCTTAAACAGTTCAAGTGTTTCGCCATTACGTTAGTTTTTTTAGAAGCCTACTGTGTACATCTACAACACTAAGTTGTCACAGATTCGGTGGTTGTTATACCAGGGCAGCAAAATGTATTTTCATATCAGACCTTTGGCTGTTTTTCTTAGCAGCTGCATTAATGTTAGTGGTGCCTGAGCTAATCTGGTGATGTTGTCACACCCTTTCCCCAGTGGCACTTCATTGTTTTGGAGTATTTTCTACATTAGTGTGGACGTGGCTTGCTTGGTGCTTGTTGGATTTGTTTGGTGTGGGGGCAGCACCTTTGTTGGCTCCTGGCCTGGCTCTCACAACTGTTTCTCTTCACTTAATGCTGCAGTGTAAATAAAGCCAACCATGGCATCCACTTCCCGCCCGCTTATTGTGCTTCATTTGGTTTTGTCTGAACCACATAGTCAGTGTTCAGAATTTTTTTTTTTTTCAATTTTTTCCACATGACCTGTTTTTGTTCCCTTCCAGGATCTCCTCCAGTCGGCCAGCCTCTGCCTAAGCCTGTCAGCGAGCTCTCTTTTCCTCCTGGGTTTCCACCAGCGCCCATTTCCCTATCTTTTGTCAAAGTAAAACATTTTCCGAAGGAATACACTTCCTCCCCTTTTGGGTTTCCCTCCCATTTGATTAGCTGCTCTGCCCCAGTTAGTTTCACCTGTTCCTTGTTTGTCTCCTCACCTGTTTCCACTTCCTCACCCACAGTATACACAGTATACATACCGGTCCCCCTCCTTTATTCTGTGTCTGATTGTCAGCATTATTAAGTCATCTTGCGTCTATCTGTCCTGTGTCTACTTACCTGTCTTCTGGTCTGTACCTGCTTGCTATCTACCCATAAAATAAAACTGTCCTGCTGTCCTGTTCTGCATTTGGGTCCTACCTTGCCTTACACATAACAGAACAATCAGACCAACGTGGACTCAGCAGTCAGAGACTTCTCCAGGGAGGAAGAAAAGGAGGCATTGGGAGACATTTGGACACTCTTGGGAAATTACCACAACTTTCGTATCGCACTCAGAAAGTCAGTGCTATCCATAGCGCTTCTCAAGTTCACCCTTCGTCCTGGGCTAGTAAGGTGGCTACCCAGATTAAGGGAGGAAATGCTAGCTGCTCCGGCCTGCATCCCAGCCAGCTAGCCACCAGTTTCAGCCCAAGTTTCCCAGCTATCAGCCGCCCAAGCCTCAATCCCAGGTTCCATGTTACCAGCCCCTGCTGACCTGCAGACTGCCCCCGAGAGGATCTGCTTGTCCTTGCCGGCCTCCTGAGAGGATCCACCTTCACTACTGGCCTCTGGCCAACCCCCCCTGAATCAGTTCAGCAACCAGATCTTCCACCATGATTCTGCTGGGAAGACTAACCTCCTTAGGGATCACAGACGTAAACAGGAAATCTTAGTTGAAGTGGAACTACATAAGCACCTACTGTAGCCACAAGTGTTGTGCCAGCTGCTTTACAGTTATCATTATTAACATGCTAAAATGTGTAACAAGCAGAAAAAGAGTCAAAAGTCAATGAACTACTTTTTTTTTTTTATTTGTTAGATTTTAGAGTTTAGTCCTGCTTTAAGTTAAGAATACTCAAATCTAGTGGTGGAAGAAGTTGTGTCATCGAATATAATTATTTATTATGATTCATTGACTGTGATGCATAAATGAAACAACTGATGTCAGTTGGAGCTTTGAACTAACAAGTGAAGGGAATAAAGCAAGCTCTCTCCTCCATAGTTTACAGAAACACCCGACAAGGATCATGTAGTCTGCATACAAGATAACTTACACAATGAACAATTGGCTTGTGTTTTAACTGATTCAGCATTGAATGGGAAAGTACACTGCTTATCTGGCAGTCAGTAAACCATACAAGAGTAGAATAAACAAAATTATATCTGCACTCAACAACAGAGAAGAGCATCCTTCTGGTAATTTTGCAATCTGAAGGGACACCATAATGAGTCATAGCAGTAGATCATGATGATCTTAGATTGTGATTACATGATGTAATCATCCTCCTCAGGATTTAATGGTGTTGAGATGAGCGTGACAAACAATAGTTACACTGTGTGCCCAAAAAGAAATCCCCAAATATTATAGACTCTGAATACGTTTTTTCATGACTGTGGAAGAATATTGTGCTGGAAGATACTTAACTCAGTGGAGGACATCCTTTGCAGAGCCATTATGTCCTGTTGTGGCCCTAAGGTCAGCTGAAACTCAAGTTTGCGTTCCTCCAAAATACCGAGTTCAACTCTGTCCCCAGGGTGACCTCTGTGCTGATGGCAGTCGCTCAGATAAGGGGGGTCTACCTCACAGTAGGTCAAGGTCAGGCAAAGGAAATTTACCACCTTGTATCAGTCACTACACTACTAGATACCTTGAGGCTGCATTGTTTGTGACATGAAGAGTCCAAGTCTGTGAACTTACTGACCTCATGCCAAGGTAAGAATAAGAATAAGAATAAGAATTAGAACAACTTATCCCAAAGGAAATTGTCTTGCCAAAGTACAGTGGTAACTAATAATAATAATAATAATAAATGATAAAATTGTCTAAAAAGTAAAAATAAGAAAATATAAATATAAAGTGTCTAAAGTAACAAGATAAGATAAGGAGTGCACAAGAACCAAGTCTGAGACATTTGCATTGATGACAAAGTATTTTCCAAGAAAAAGATACTGCACATGAAAAATGTTGCACATAATAAACTATTATAATGAATATCCTATCAACCTATTAAAATATGTCAGTATATACTATTTGCACATAAAAAGAATAGAAAATACACTGCAAATGTTATGGATATGGACAGATAATATTGTAAATCTTATTTAGATGTTTCCCTGCAGTAGAAGGGGGAGGAATTATTAAGTCTGAGATCTGACAGGATGTCAGTGTGGCATGCAGGGAGTGAATGACATTGTTCATGATACTAAGGAGCTTCCTAAGCATCCTTCTCTTGGACACCTCCGCCACTGACTCCAGTTCAACTCCCAGGACAGATCCAGCTCTCCTGATGAGCTTTTTGTGTCCGTTAGTGTCAAGGCTGTCTTCAGCTTGCTGCTGCCCAAACACACTACAGCATAGAAGATGATGCTGGATACCACCGAGTGATAAAAAATCTGCAGCATGGTCCTGCAGATGTTGAAAGATCTGAGCCTCTCCTGAGGAAGAACAAGCGGCTCTGACCCTTCTTGTAGATGGCATCAGTGTTTATAGTCCAGTCCAGTTTATTGTCCAAGTGGACACCCAGGTACTGTCTGTCCACAGTGTCCACTTCTGTACCCCTGATGGCACCTGAGCTCAGACGGGTCCTTTGTTTTCTGAAGTCCACGACCAACTCCTTCATCTTTGTGACATTGAGCTGCAGGTGGTTCAGTCCACACCACTCCACAAATCCTGTCCACCACACTCCTGTACTCCTCCTCCTGGCTTCTGCTGATACAGCCCACGATGGCAGAGTCATCTGAAAACTTCTGGAGGTGGCAGGACTGTGAACAGAACCTGAAGTCTGAGGTGTAGAGGGTAAACAGTAAACAGGACAGGACCGACCCCTGTGGTGCCCCTGTGCTGCTCACAATGGTGTCCGATGTGATGTTTCCCAGCCTCACATATAATCTATTTCCCAATACAATCTTCACACATACTTAGCTGTATAAAGATACCCTTATTTGGACACCAGCTGTCTTCTTGTTCCCAAAAACAACAGGATAAAAAGACTTTCTTTTCAGGAAATCCTTCAGAATTGAGGTGGCACTACCCTGTGTAAACTTGAATAGCTTAATCTCCATTCTCTTTAAAGATAATACATTTTTTAAAAACATTACTTTTTAGTCATATTCACCATAACTGTCACCATGTCCTGACAGAAGAATATGAGACAGATCATCTGTGATAATAATCAGCGTCCGGCTGCGCTTTCTGCCTATAAAGTCATTTGTTAAAAATCCACCGTGCCCGGGTCAAAACAACCAATCAGAGCAGGCGGAGTGTCTGATGCAGTGTCAATCAAAGTTTGTGAACCGGCAGCATCTACCTGTCTGGTAGTCAACCTCAAACTCTTCAGGTTTGTTAGTTTCCACAACAAGGAGCGGCAGTAGAGAGAAAATTGAGCATCCCTCCTCTGACATCTACTGCTTATACTGAGAGAGAAAAAACAGAAGATGACCAGTGACGAAAAGAAGCTCAAAGCAAAACGATGTGACCAAACCCGGTACAAAACAACAGTACAGAGAGAGTGGAGAGAGCTGAGAGAGCTGAAAGATTCACATTGATGGAGATTTAGAGACATTTCTGCTGGACAGGTAATGACCACTGTTTGTATTTATGTTTAATTTTCGATCAAATTAACCACAGAGCTAAGATGTTACAGAAACAGTTCGTGGTGAATCTCATGTTACTGTGATGCTGAAGCCGAGCTAACATTAGCTTTCCGATGCTAACGCTAAGTGCTGACGCTAATGGGTAGCTTTTTTTTTTATCTCAAAATTAAAACTATCTTTGTTGTTGTTGTTTCCGGACAGTCATCTCGGTTTGATGTTTGTCCTGACATTGCTGTGTGTCTGTGCTCTCACAGCTAAATGTTCTCAGAAGTAGTTTACTGCTTAGTTAACATTATTCATGACAGTTGATTAGTTTTTCTTTTATCTGAAATACTAGTGTGCTCATTGTTTCACTGAACAGATATTACTGTAGATTACTTTTCATGTCGGAAAATATTTATTTCTGCCTCTTTGTCGCTGTACAAAGCACTGTTAGCATCTCTCACAAAAGTAATGTGGCGGGTGATTTAACGAGGTAAAATATTAAAATAATTAAGTGAAAATCACAGCAGCTTTTTGGAGCGTCTGATGCTGCAGCTTCTTCAAATGTCTTTAAACCTCCTGATGATAATAACTACTGGCTGACAGATGTTAGGAGGATATCTTTAGTTAGAAAATGACCAATTATGTGCTGTATGTTTTCTTGCAGCTATCGGGCAAGTTCTTTTGCTAAAACATCAACACATCCCAACCTGTCCAGTGTTGTTGGCCAGTGTGTTTAAAAATCAAGATTTAATTAATTATCATATGCACAACAATTACAAAGAGTAATCGCTTGCAATGAAATTCTTGAGTGTCCTTGAACAATGCTCAAAATATTTTAGAAAGAGAGACCATGTGTGCAAAAGAAAAATAGATATACAACTAAAATAAATAATAACCGTAGAAATAAAATAGACATAAAATAAAAAATATACCAGTAAATAAGATATACAACTAAAAATATATACGATAGAATACGGAAATATTGTCAAATTACAAGGTGCAAGTAAAAAAAAAAAAAAAAAAAGTGCATTAGCATTTGTCTAACATAATCATATGCTGGAAGATACCAGAGCAGCAGCAAGTGATAAACAACTTACCCTGTATTTATAAAACAGAATCATTTGTGTTTTTGAATCGTAGACAGGTGAATCATTATTGAATCATGAGGCCAGTAAAGATCCACACCTGTACTATGTGGTTGAATCCAGAGCGGTGCTATTTTGGACAGAGACAAGTTAATATTTTGAGTTTATTTTTATGTAAGTTGTAATATTTGTTTTTTATAGTCTTGGTCAATCTCTAATTTCAGATACTGCAAACTCGGTTACATCCCAGATCTTCAAAGGGCAATAATTAAGGAATAGGTGTCCTCAGGATGTGGCTCACCTTGACTAACCACAAAGCCAAATAATTCATGTCAACACGGAGTGGCCAACTCTAATTTTAATAAGGTTTATTTTAAAACAGATGAGCCTCCCTCCATTTATAAATGGAACTGTGTGATCACACATCCAAGTCTTTATGCTCTCTCCACAGGTCAGACACAGAGAATTGTTAATGCACTTTGAAGAATCAAGAATCCTTCAGCATCCTCTTCAGCACAATTGAAAGTTTATGTTGGCCATTTTAAATCTGTACTAACCTACCTTTTCTTTTATTTCTATGCAAAATAAAGCTTTCTTCTTAGACATATCTTTTGAGACATTGCATGTCTAGTGTTGACCCTGTGATTTGAATAGTTATGAAGGTTAATAGTGTTTAAAACTGAACCAGCATAATATAGCAAAGCAGTATTTTAGTTTTTCACTGTAAAAAACACTTTATTGAATAATATACAATTACATCCCATGAATATGTTAAAATAGACATTTTTGAAGCTATATAAAAATCTATATACAGTACTGCACAGCATTAATATATAGCACTATTTACAGATGTGCCAAAGTCCTTGAGTGTTTGGTCCGTGGACCCCCCTCTGCCCCGGTCTCCTGTCTCCCCTTCATGGCTCCATCGTTGTCGTGGCTGCCTCCGCAGAGAAAAAAGAACAGCTAATAGCTAACACTGCTAACAAATCTTAGCAATGTAAACAAGCCAACTATCTCAGAAACACATCATGTTTATCAAAATTAATCTGTTGATCGGTACATTGCTCAATCTTACCGACTGCACATTTAAGTGAAATGTGTTTTTTTAAGACATCCTGATCTGAAACTCTCAACTCAGCTCTTACGTTGCTGTGAAAGTTGGTATACACATTACTGTCTTTGGTGCAAGTAATAATAATATTCAATAATCTAATAATCAATTGTTATCAAGCTAAAATGTTTAATTAAGATGGTGGGAATAGTAAACATTGTACCTGGATAATATTTACATTACAATTTTTCTGAAATTGAAATCACTCTCTTTATGGATTTTGTGGCTGAGAAGCTCATTTTTTTCTAAGCCAAAACAAACAATGTGGGTTTTCTCTTCTCGTAAGTGCCTTGGCAGGACCAATCCACTCTTTGGGTTTCTTTCATTGCTTTTGAACTTTGCTTATTCTTTTTTGTTTATTTTTTTTTTTTAATGAATGGTTTGATAATTTAGGAAAATATCCATCTTTTCTTTGAACTCTTAACTTACAGAGCTTTGTTTACAGTAGCCAAAGTAATGTCTCTCCTACTTCTAACCATAGTCTGAACACAAAATACCCACTGTGAATCTTTTTTCCATGGTTTCTCTCACCAATGAACCATGGCTTCTTTCTAATTTGAAAAAAATTTGTTTCTGTTTCACCCAGAGATGTGTGTTGGCAAGCTTGTGTGTACTCAAAAGAGGCATTTTAGTTTAACTGTCAAGGGAGACGTCAAGGAGACAAATAAATGTAAATTCATTTATGAATATAAATTAAATGAGTTCAAAAGTCCATCCAAAGCCTCTGACAGACCACTAGTGTAAATATTGACAGTGCTTCCTCTACCACTGAGCAACATGCCCCAACCCCCGGGGTGCAGACCGGTACTAGTCTGTGAGTCATTTGGTACTGGGCCACACAGAAAGAATAAAAAATATATATTTATATTTTTTTATATTATATTTCCGTTTTATTTACATTTCCTTATGTGGTGGCATGTAGCTGACAGGGTAGAGTGTTGAAGAACCACAATACGGATTAAGCTTCAGATTGATTGATAAGAAAATTGTATGAAATAATAAGGCTCATTTTGCAGCTAATCCAGACATGAACCACTTTGGATAGATTGCTCTTCCAGTCTGATTCTGCTTCATCTCTCAGGTTTCTCAGCATGTGCCTTCTTGCAGTTGAAAGAGAAAGCATATCTCACTATTTCAATTGTTGCATCTACCACCTACCACTCCATCTTTCAAGGCGGTTCACTTTTTTGGTTTTTGGTTTCAGGTTTTTGGCCTAGCATCAGCTGAATCCCTGTCATGGCTTTCGTTGCACCATGGCCTGCTGATGAACCTGCACCTCTGTCTGTAGTTCACTTGCTTTGGTGCTCTTGTCTTTCTAAACCCACACTAGCTGCCTTTTTCATACTGTCAATGAGCATCTCATCTGTCGCTCTGGTTGTCAATGCAATGCGTCAGTTGAAACTTTATGTGATCACACATTAACTCCATGCTTATGGACCTCACAAACTTCTGGTTGAGCTCTGGACTATACTTCTCATCAGACTCCACTTCACCAGAGGCAGTCACCAGAGGAAACCAAAAAAATGACCATACAGTTGAATCAAGAGCTCTCTGATAGTGTCAGTAATATCATTGGTTCATAAAAGAGTTACTGCAATGATGCTATTTCTATTTGTCACTTTTCAAAACAGTGACTGAAAACCCAACATTAACTGCACAGCCATGAAAACACATGAGTCTATATTGCCATTGATGCACTACAAGATGTGGCTGACTTTATTGTCATTCAGAAAATTAATCTGATCTCTAAACCTTGAGAATTTGTTTCTTTAGTTCTCTTCTCCTAGTCAATACATGATGTATCTGCTCCATTTGGCTGCAAGACTTAGATTCAGCATCTGCTAAAATCCTGCAGGTCTCCAGGTCGCTGTCTGACGATAGCGGTTCAATGTGCTGAACCTTGGACCGTCTAGGATGTGGAGGAAGTCCGGAGACAGAGGCAGTCCAGATTCCTGCCACCAACTCTGACATGACACCCCCCAAACACAGACCAAGAATTTATCTTTTTCTTTCTTATTTTTGTTTAGTCTCTTGGTCAAAATCATTAAATTGCACCAATTTGGCCAAAAGATAGCAGAAGTGTAAAAAAGGTAAAGAAAAATCTATAAAAATCTATATATACCAGTTTATTATTATTTCACATCAACTTGCCTTTAAAACAATACACTTAATAACATAATGTGTGCTATTTAATTTGATACAAGCCTATTTGTATTACCTTTGTTGATATGATAAAAGTAATAATAATAAAACATTAAATTATTAAGTAATCCAAAATCTATGTTTTTATTATCATTACAACTATAACAGTTTAGAACTGTACTTTTTATTTGAGAATTTCCCTTTTTTAAGGTTTTATTCCATGGCACTATTTTTCCAATGACTGTATTATTCCACTATACTGTTTTTTGTTATCAGACTTATCTTGTTATTTGTCTGCCAATCAAAACAAATAAAGGAGAGCCTGTTTATGTGATTTTTTTTATGGTCTGAATGAGCGAACAGCCAGTCATATAACCTGGTTTGCCCTGTTTGTTTTGGCAAAAAGGAGAAAACAATTTAAACCTTGTGGGGCTGAAGATTGGCTCCCTATGAACTTTCAGGTTGTCTAACGTAAAATCTTACAGACAAGGTATTGTGCTCTCTGTGGTCACTAGGTGGGTTTGTGGCAATGTTGTTGTTAGAAGTGATGGATAGATTTTTATAACTTTACAGAGGGATCGCCAGAAACGACAGGCAGCGGCCCACCTACCAACTATTAGTGAGCTACTAAAAGTTCACATTAGAGCACATAAAACTGTAGTAGAAACTTGGAATTAACCATTCACCTTGATTTAACAGTCCCCCTGTTTATCCAGCTAATGTGATGTGTTTTATTTAAGTAACCTCTTCTAACTTCCTACCAATACGTAATTCTACTTATAGTTATTCTTCCAGTTTGCCTGGTTGGTGCCTCCTTCATTGTCTTTGATAAGTTGTGGCACTGATTTGGCTATTTATTTCTCAGTGGTCTTAGTGATGACAGTGACCAAGAGTATAATTTGAATAATTTGATCCTGAAGCTCAAAACATTTTCATATCTGACTTCATATCTATCATATCTTCATATCTATCATAAATACAGAGCAGGGATAACTACTGAGAGAGAAAGAACAAACAAAACAAATCAGTAAAATCCTCAGTTCAAACATCAGTTAATTAATCAGTTAAAAACAAAAACCTTTGATTGTGTGAATATTTTATGTTTGGGAGACTTGAGACTCTGAGACTTCTTCCAGGACTTCACTGGGTAGAAGTTATTCTACCATTCCTCCCATATCTGATCAATCTTGATTTTCAGCTTTCACTTTTAGGTGAAATGAGCCATGAATCTTCCTCTTTCACTGGGCAGGTGGTTCTGAGCCTACTGAAGAATTAATTCCGCTCTGTGGCTTTTCACAGTAGAGTCCAGTTGTAAGCCATTGGGAATGATCTTGTGTTGCCTGCATTTCAAGTTGAAGCAGAGGTGGTTTGCAAGTCTTTTCATACAGGCACGTCTCAGTGAATTAGAATATTGAGGAAAAGTTCATTTATTTCAGTAATTTAATTCAAAAAGTGAAACTCATGTATTATTATTATTCATTATACACAGAGTGAAATATTTCAAGGCTTTATTTCTTTTAACTTTAACTGCTAATGAAATCCCAAAATTCAAAATATCAGAAAATTAGAATATTACATAAGACTAATAAGAAAACAGATTTTTAATACACAAATGGCACTGCTGAGATGTTACGGAAGCCCAGGTTGCTTTGATAACGGCCTTCAGCTTGTCTGCATTATTGGGTCTGGTGGCTCTAATTGTCTTCTTGACAATACCCCATAGGTTCTCTATGGGGTTCACGTCAGGCAAGTTTGCTGGCCAGTCAAGCACAGTAATACCATGGTCATTAAACCAGGTATTGGTACTTTTGGCAGTGTGGGCAGGTGCCAAGTCCTGCTAGGAAAATTAAATCAGCATCTCCATAAAGCTTGTCAGCAGAAGGAAGCATGAAAGTGCTCTAAAATTTCCTGGTAGATGGCTGCGCTGACTTGATAAAACACAGTGGATCAACACCAGCAGATGACATGCCCCCCCCCCAAATCATCATCGACTGGAAGCTTTACACTGGATTCTGTGCCTCTCTACTCTTCCTCCAGACTCTGCGACCTTGATTTCCAAATAAAATGCAAAATTTACTTTCATCTGAAAAGAGGACTTTGGCCCGCTGAGCAGCAGTCCAGTTCTTTATATCCTTAGCCCAGGTCCTGACATTGTCTCTGGTTCAAGAGTGGCTTCGTTCAGGAGTGGCTCGACACGTCTGTGCGTGGTGGCTCTTGATGTACTGACTCCAGCCTCAGACCACTCCTTGTGAATCTCCCCCAAATTCTTGAATGGCCTTTGCTTCACAATCCTCTCAAGGCCGCAGTTATCCCTGTTGCTTATGCACCTTATTCTACCATACTTTTTCCTTCCACTCAACCCTCTATGAATTTGCTTGAATACAGCACTCTGTGAACAGCCAGCTACTTTAGCAATGTCCTTTTTGGCTTACCCTTCTTGTGGAGACTGTCAATGACTGTCTTCTGGACAACTGTCAAATCAGGAGTCTTCCCTATGATTGACAGCATACTGAGCCAGACTGAGAGACCATTTAAAGGCTCAGGCGCTGTGTGTAATGAAACTATATAATATATGAGTTATTGAAATGAATTACCAAAATAAATTAACTTTTCCTTTTCATTTAAGTGTGGCAGGTCAGGGCCCTGATAAATAGCTTTGATTAGCATCTCCATTAAACTATGAGGACATGTGGAGTGGATAACGTGATTTTGCATCCTGTTATTATAAGTTGTCTGAGTGAAAATATAATGAATGGGATCCAAGTGGATTGTTAGCATGTAAATGGACCATAATGAGCACTTGAAAACACAGCATATGCATGTATCGCCACATTGTTGGCAATCAGGACTTGACAACCCAGTAATTCAAACCATGGACCTTTGTATTCCCAAAGAAGGGGAATCACTCACTGTGCCACCAGAAAGATGTGCACACTTTCCTACAACTTGAGGCAATGATATCACATTTGCAAAACTGCTATTTCTTTAATTAAACTTAAAGTGCTTATAACAGTCAAAATGTTGGTGATAAAATCCTAAAAAAATGAGATATAAATATTTTGCATTTATAATGAAGCACAATGTATTTTAATACATAAGCTTAGTGAAACTGAAACTGAACATATGTCTCAAAGTTCATGTTAATATCTCAAAGTGTTCATTAGATATTGCACATTTTTTTTATAAAAATTGATTGGCTTATATAATCAGAATCAGACTCTGCTTTATAACCCAGGTATGTGTACACATGCAAGGAATTTGATTCTAGTTCTTCTAGGTAATATAATAAGTGTGTATTATATATACAATAAGTGTATATTATATATATATACATATACATATATATATATATATATATATATATATATATATATATATATATATATATATATATATATATATATATATATATATATATATATATATATATATATATATGTATATATGTTGCAGCTTGAAACATATAGGCGGACACCGGGGCATGTGGCTTCACTCCCGGCGACTTTATTTTTCAATAGCTTCAGTCCGAAAACAAATATCCAATATATATATATATATACTTTCCAATATCTCCTATGTAAAACTCCACTTCCAATTTTTAATAGGCCTCCCGCTCAATGCGCCGGGTAACCATAGCAACAACAACAACAGAAAAAGAAGGGCCCTCTTCTTCGCTCATTTTCCTAAAAATGTGGTATGCTATCAGGTCCTCCCTGGTGGCAAAAACAAGTAATTGCTTGCAACAATGTACAGTGCTTGAAACATGAACATCTCATTCTAACCTTCCCTGTATAACATGAATTCAACAACATTTTTAGACACAAAGAAATTCTGGGGTCCCTTTTAACTATACCCGTGAAACCGTCACACTCTCCCCCACTTAAAGAATGTCGTCCCGACATTTTACCACACCAACTAGGCTTACACAACAATACACAGTTTGTATGAGACTGAATGGGCCTGTTAGCATTACTAACATCACACTTCTTAGAGTTACCCTGACTGCTGTGCACCACAGACATGAGTACTTAGATGCCTAAACAATTACATTCTCAATGCATATTATAAATCTACAAGTCCATGTATTTGGAAGGGTAATTTGTTTGCAACAATTCTGTAACCCAGTCCACACAAAACACAAAGTTCGGCCAACAATCTCTGTTTTCTTTAACATCACATTGGACACTGAGGTGTCTTCCAAAAGGGGCAAGAAGTGTCTTTCAGCATTCACACTTTTATCTTTGTGTTACCAGGGCTGCCAATACCCACTGACAGCTACCTCTTTGGTAAAGACTGTTCTCTCTCTAAGACAAGTTTGTCATAAGTCAGACTCTGGGGCTGCCTCATTTGTCTCTGAGGATGCACTTCCTTCTGCTTGATCTCTTCCTGCATTTCCTCCCCTGAACTCTCTGTGTCTGTTGTGATAGCATCCTCTCCACCCCTGCGTCTGTTACCATGGGGGCAGGCTCACTCATTTCTGGGACTGTTTTCGCAACTTGAGGGAAAAACTCCTGAGCTGTGGGGTTAAGTGCAGGTGCATTTTGATGTGCAGCTGAAGGCCAGGTGAGTGTTATTGTAGGAAAGTCATCATCTGATTCCTCCTCATTGTTTGTTTGTTGTGTGTGGTTATTCACCTGTGTTTGTCTATTTGTGTGACTGTTTTTTTCCTTTTTTTTAACTCTGGTGAGAGTCAGATTCCCCTCTGCAGTGGCTGGAAGGAAGTCACACGGCATTTCTGTGAAGGATCCTCGTCCTGCCTCCATCTCTCTCTGGCTCCACCTCAAACACTGGACTGTTGTTCCCTTTGTCCGACTCTTGATAACATAGATGTTATCCTCCCAGTAGGAACGGATTTTCCCGGGTCCTCCCCTCTTAACCACATTTCTCACCAAAACGCGACTGCCTACTGAGACAAGCTGGAAAGGTTGAGTGGTTTCAATACTCATCATAGGTGCAAGTGTCCGTCTGTAAGGTTTTCTTTTTTTAAGGCACTCACACACATTTGTCATAAAATGCTCAATGTCTCTTTGTATTTTTGGCCAAAAGAAATGGTCCCTTATCAGATTCTATGTTCTTTCTGGTCTTGGGTGTCCCATCCCTTTATGCAGCTCCTTTAAAACAAGGGAACCATACACATCTGGGAGCACCAGTTGACTTGTTGGAGACTCGCAGTGCATAGTCCCATCTGCTCTTTTTTTGAGTTTGCCCCACTCTCTGACCAGAGCCTTAAATTCCAGACATTGATATTTTAATTCTTGTACCGTGGGTCTCTTATTTCTTACTTTGTGGTCATACCTTTTTGCTTATTACTGGATCTTGTTGCTGAGCTGTTTTTATCTCCTCTTGTGTGAATGGCTGTACTGTATTGAGCAGATTTTCCCCTTCTAACTGTTCTATCTGCAGAGTGTTAAAAGAGACTGAGTTTAGGAGTGAGCTGCATTCCTTCTGACGCACTAGGACGCCCTGCTTTGTCGTCTGGACTTCTTCCTGACAGACTGATTGTGTGCAGTGACTTAGTAGTTTTCGAAATCAACTCGCATTCTAGATAGGCCGTCTGCATCTGCATTTGATTTTCCTGGCTTGTATTTGACTGTAAAGTTGAAATCTGCCAGTTTTGCAGATTCCGCAACCCATCTTTGTCCCACAGCATTTAGTTTTTCTGTTGTCAGTATATATGTGAGTGGGTTATTATCAGTATATACCACAAAAGAGGGGGCATGAAAAAGATACACTCACAGATGGCCTACTTGAGTGCGAGGAATTCCAGCTTACCAGAGTGCAGGTGATAGTTTTTCTCAGGAGGGGTGAGTGTTCTGGACCCATAAGCTATCACCTTCACATGCCATGACTGCGTTGGTACAACACCGCTCCAACCGCTGCCTGTGAGGCATCAGTATGCAGGACAAATGGTTCATTTAGGTCTGGGAAGCCTAGAGAGTTGTGGAGAGTTGGTCCACTTGGCTCAGAACCTGATGATGAGTGTCAGTCCATGAAACTGGTGATGATGAGGACAGTTGTCCCTGTTTGTTTTTTTTCTCTTTTCTCTTTTTGGACATACTGTGTTTTTGTGACAGAGCTGGAACGGGGGATGGGGCTGACAACAGTTCATATAGGGATTTTGCTATGACAGAAAAATCTTTAATGTATGACCTGTAGTATGAGAGGAAACCTAAAATCTGTCTGACTTCTCCCACTATAGTAGGGCATCTTTCTTTCAGGGCCTGTACCTGCGCCACCTCTGCTGGGTCCATGTTGTGCCACTCTTTTGACACTATCCTGCCCAAAAACCCGACACTGGATTTAGACAGTTCACATGTTTTTGGTGTGAGCTTCACCCCATGTTGCTGGTATCAGCGCAGAATTGCTCTTACATGCTCTACATGGTCTTTGAAGGTCTTAATGTGGACCAAGTTATCATCAAGGTAAGGCAGGTAAATGTCATCACACAAGCCCCACAAACACTCCTCCATGCTTCTTTGGAATTCAGCAGGTGCTGAACTCAGGCCAAACGGGATTCTCATCCACTGATAAAGACCCCATGGCGTGATGAAGGCAGTGAGAGGCTGGCTGTCCTCATCTACGAAGTCTTGGTGGTACGCCTTGCCTTGATCTTGTAATGCTGACGCTCAGAGCAGGAGGACCCAAATGCAGGATAATCGACACAGCAGAGTGTTTTTAGTTGATTTAATACAGGAAAAGGTCTTACAACAATGGCTCGGTAACAATGATGTGGCTTGATGGCTAGATCAATAGTCTTGGTACATAAACGCAGACAGGAACAAACACATGGATCTAGTCACGTAAACAAGATGCAACGATCTGGCAACAAGACAGGGAAAACGTAGACAATATATACACATGAGGTAATGGGGATGGGGAAACAGGTGGAAACAATCAGGGCGGGGCAGACAATCTCACAAGGCGGGAAACACACAAGGCCAGGAAGTTAAGGGACCTGAAATTAGAGGAGAGTTAGGGATTTTAAAATAAAACAGACAAGCCAGAACACGGAAACAGAAAACCTGACAGACATGAAAACTTAACAAACTTGACGAGACATAACAGATCTAGTACAGAAAACCGTGAGCTCCCAATGACTCTGTCCAAAATGTCTTGTATCCGAGGAATGGGGTGTCTATCTAGCACCGACTGTTGATTAAGCTCACGGTAGTCTATACACAGTCTCAGTTCACCTGATTTTTTTTCTCACACACACAATGGGTGATGGTTAGGGAGATTTGGATTTTGCAATCCAGCCCTTGTTAATCAAGTCTTGCAAGTATTGCTTAACCTCCTGATGTAATCTCTTGGGCACACTGATGTAAGTCTTTTGGGCTGGTGTCTGATCTCTGCCTTAGGCGACCACATACAGTCAGGTCCATAAATATTGGGGCATCAACACAATTCTAATCTTTTGGACTCTATACACCACCACAATGGATTTGAAATGAAACAAACAAGATGTGCTTTAACTGCAGATTTTCAGCTTTTGGAACACATAGACATCACCAGACGCTGGGTTTCATCCCTGGTGATGCTCTGCCAGGCCTCTACTGCAACTGTCTTCAGTTCCTGCTTGTTTTTGGGGCATTTTCCCTTCAGTTTTGTCTTCAGCAAGTGAAATGCATGCTCAGTCGGATTCAGGTCAGGTGATTGATTTGGCCATTGCATAACATTCTACTTATTTGCCTTAAAAAACTCTTTGGTTAAATTATCACTATCCTATTACAAATTAAAACATAATGTCTCGTAAGATTTGTTAAGTTTTATGTATGTCTTGTGTTCTGTTTCCTGTTCTGGCTTGTCATTTTATTTTGAAATACCCTAACTTTCCTCTCGTTTCAGGTCCCTTGACTTCCTCCCTTTGTGTGTGTTTCCCGCCAAGTTGTGATTGTCTGCCCCGCCCTGATTGTTTCCACCTGTTCCCCATTACCTGATGTGTATATCTTGTCCACGTTTCCCCTGTCTCGTTGCCAGATCGTCATTTGCTTTCGGGGAGAGCTAGCAAAGCTTACTGAAGTTTTCATTGATCTTGCCATTCTCAAGAAGAACTACAAAGACATTCTAGTCTGTAAGATTCTTTTATTAAAACCTTTAAAAACCACTTCTGCTGAGTCTGTCCTGCATTTGGGTCTGCCTGCATAACAATAATAGAGCAAAATCCGATATTATAAAAATACATGCAAGAAAGACAGAAAACATATCACACTGCAGTTCCTCAGCAGCAATGACTTTCAATTTAGTATCAAGGGTGTTTTAGACTAGACATTTCATCACAATGTCATTGTTCGAGGTCCTCCAATCCATTTCTTATTGTCAATGTTTGGGTGTTTGAATCCCTTCAGAACATTGGGGTCCCCAAACAACCAGCCACTTTCATCGTGGTCTTCCCCCAATTTATAATCCTAGGAGGAAATAAAAGAAAACACCAACCAGTATCTTTGCAAAAACAACAAATACAAAGTTGAAACATCAAAGCAGATTAACTCCTTATAAGTAAATGTGAAATTCACTATATCATACTTTCACATTATTCCAAGTTATAAGTCACACTTTCCATTTCCCCCCTTTAATCATACCACTCTATAGTAAGAAACCCCTAAATAACTAGTCCTACTATCATGTATTTTATTTTGTCTTCATTTCATCAAATCTCCCGTGTTATACTGTTTTATTTCTTGTTAGTAAGGACTATAAGAAGAATAGATATTCAGATTGGATATTTCTCCATCAATCCAACTTCGATCACCATTTCCTCATCACCATTAGTATCAGTCATGTGCAATAACGGCATCTGAACTTGATCTCCAGGCATCACAACTCCAACCCATCTCAATATCATAGCCTTTGTAAAGGTCAACAGTAATGTACAAAAACAAAACATCACACACAATGACAGCAGAACTGCTACCAAAATCTGAACCAACACTACACCCACCGTTCCTAATTTCTCCTGCAACCAATCATTCGCAGACCATCCAGCTCCTTACAATGGGCCAAATGTATCCCTTATATTCTTCAATGCATCTATGACACTAATCAGATTATCAGAACTATCATGAATCAAAGTATAACAAGCATCCCCTGTCAAATTTAAAGCCACACATAGGCCCCCTTGTTTGGCCAAAATATAGTCATGAGCCATATCATGTTTCAACAGCGTCAGTCTGTGACTCCTTTGAGTATTTGACAAATATACAAAAACCTCTTATGGTCTCATTTGCAAAACCCTCTAGGGCATAGGTAATATTATCACTGTGATCTGCCAAAAATGTCACACCATACCATGGAAATAATCCTATACCCCACTTTTCTCCTAGACTTATTCTCCAATAGTAAGACTCCAGATTGTGAAATTCTGCTAGTTCCCTTTTCTTCCTACTCCCAGAAATAGTATCAGATTAAACCTCATCAGGTGCTTTTCCCTTCTGAACAACAAGAACCTCATATGGGAGCTTCAACATTGCCATGTAACAGCATCCTGTCCACCCATATGGTAAAAATATGTATGCCTTATCATCACAAACCCACCAAATATCCTTTAAATTTCCTATATTCACATTTCCAAGCAAAATTTGATGTCACACCATCAAAGATCTTCTCTGTTTGCGATGTGGTACATGAAAATTCACTTCATACAAGTCATCGACAACCTCATAATTACTCTTTCCTAAATCAATCATATACTTGTCACAGTTTGATATTCCCATAAACATCCCAGGCCCATTTTGAGTATTATTTGAACAAAAACAATCTTTAGCCCTGACAGATTTCACTTCCGTTGCATCAGGGATCGCTGTCATCATATTTTCATGCTGATCAAGTAAATTCACATAGGGCAACTCGCTCAACCAAGAACAATTAAATCTAGGTCTGAACAAATGTACTGACAAAGCCATCATTACATCTATTGCTGATCTCTGCTGATACAACAGCCACGATAATGTATAAGATTCACATATAGTAGTTAATGGTTCTCGTACCGTTTCTAAAATTGAAGGCCATGTGCCTGGTGTTGGAACTTTTACCACACATGGACAATTTATTTTTCTAACTGATCTGACAGAATGAGTTAACTGTTGGAACCATAAGTTCCTACCTGCCCATGGGTCTGCGATTGGTAACACAGAGGAATCAAAATGTCATGGTTCGTTCGATGTCCTGTTTTGTTTTCTGGTCTTGTCTCGTTTTTTTCATGTCAGGTTATGTCTTGTCAAGTCAGGTTTTCATGTCGGTCATGTTTCTTATTCTGTCATGTTTCTGTTTCCTGTTCTGGCTTGTCTTTTTATTTTGAAATCCCTAACTCTCCTCTCGTTTCAGGTCCCTTGACTTCCTCCCATCGTGTGTTTCCTGACAGTGTGATTGTCTGCCCCGCCCTGATTGTTTCCACCTGTTGCCCCTTTCCTTATGTGTGCATATATAGTCCGCGTCACCCCTGTCTCGTTGCCAGATCGTCAAGTGTATTTCCTTGTGTCATGTCAAGAGCGCTTCTGAGATCCAGCCAAGATTGCTTTATTAAAACCTTTTAAAACCATTCTTGCCTTGAATCTGTCCTGCATCTGGGTTCACCTGCCTGGTTAAGATCTTAACACAAAACCATATGCCTTCCACTTAGTGTCTCTCTTCTGTACAGCATGGTAATGGTCAGTCATATCTTCCGATGTACAATCAAAGTCAAAAACCTCATCTTCCATGTCTGAAATATTCCTCCCAGTTGCCACAGATGAATCCACATCATTCCCTTCCATCATCTGTTCTCTAGTTTAGAAGATCCCATTACTACTGTTAACACTAAGCTCTATCTTTAACATAGGCTTCTGAGTTACATTTACTATCTCCTTAAATTTCAGAGATGTCATATCAGGTGTCTGCGTCACATTTACAACTTTTTATTTACAACTTTTGTAGGTATCAAAGATGTTGTCCCTGTTTTATTAATAAAGGTTGCCTTAGCACAACCTCACTTGTAGAATTTCCAGAAGTGACAAAGGTAGAAGTTGTCACCTTCACTGTAGTAGAATTTATCCCCTTGAAAGTCGTAGCTAAAATAGTAGCCTGAGTTGATGTATCAACAATCTTATTTGTTTCTTGAACCAAGGTAGTAAGCTTTAGCTGTACATTATTCCCCCTTGAAATGGTTACTGTGGTGAATCTTTCCTGTACCTCTTTAGCTACTGAGAAAACTCCAGTGGGCCTCAAATCTATTATTACCACCCTACGAAGTATATTACCCTCTATCCAATAATTTTGAAATGGAACTAATTTAAACTCTGGCTCTAAATGTGTACATGTGTATTCCCCTTGATCTTCAAATGTAACGTTATGCAAAATAAGAAAGCAATCACCCCTAACTTTTCACCACTTCATGTCATTGTACAAAATATATTTCATTTGCTCACAGGCACAATGTCAGCCTTCAGGCCCTTCTGACAACACATCTTCACCACGACCATTTTTCCATTTAGGAGGATTGTTACCACCCACATTAAACCTTCCACATTGACAGGGAAGGTGAGCCATCCTCCCTAATTTAGCTCAGTCTTCACAGGAGTTGGCGTCGTAAGAATCATCTGAGGTGCCACTGTAGTTAACTGCGATACATTTATACCCTCAATAACTTTCAGTGCTGAAAGAATAAATTTCCCTTCCATTTCTTCAACTTTTGGCTGGAGAGTTGATATCTTCGTTGTCATTTCTCCTATTTCCTCAACAACTCGACGCTCTATACTCTTGCTTTCATCTATTACTACTAGAGTCACTATACTAACTCTGAGTCCTGTCTCTGACCCCTCACTCTCAAGCTCAGAATCATAAAAAGAACACCTATAATCACCTTGAACTTCCTGCTGGGGCTTATATACATAAAGACTACAATCTCCTTCAATCTTCAATCTTCTCTTATCGTTAAGTAACACATACTTTCTTAATGGTGATGACCTTGACAAATAGAATATATAAAGTAGAACCCTGCCATAGTTGTCTTCCCACTGGACTCTAAATTTCCCTTCACTGCTACTTTCTCCTCTACACTGACATGGGAGCTGAACTGACTTCCCCAAAGTCACTTCAACCCTAGTCCTTGTAACGTTTTGGTCTGACCCTTTTTTGCCAAATTGGTCTTGAACTCCTTCGTCCAACTGAATCTCTGGCTTCTCCTGCAGTGGAATCACAGCCCTTTGTAACCTTTGGTGCTTCACTCTCCACTGAAATAAATTCTGCTGTTGTAAATTCTGGGGTATATTGGAAATCAATGTCACCAAATCTTCTTTCCTGTCCATTAACTGCAGAGTCATCCCTGGCATCATCAAAAATGTGCACAGGATTATCAGCACCATCCACAACATGGACAGTCTCCTCTCCTGAATTTTGACCCTGGAGATCTTCATGCATCTCTTCCTCTGGCTCTCTTGAGCCTTCAACATCTCGGCTCTGTGAGCACGACGCCTCTTCTCTTGGCGCTTTGACACAATGTGATAAATGATACCACTTTGGAGACCCTTTAACCTGGACCGCAGTTCCAGTACTGCGAACAACTTCAAATGGTCCTTCATGGCGTTTGTTATACCACTTCCTTCTAAACACCTTTACGAACACCTTGTCTCCAGGTTGCACTGTGCTCCTCTTTTTCTCATTGAGCCTCTCCTGCACCTCCTCTGATCTTTGTCTTTTATCCACGAACTCTTTCCCATTGTCTGAGGATATCCGATCTGGAAGTCCCCACCTGCTTATGACCTCTCTACACAAAAACTTGGCAACAGACTGAGCATCCTTCCGCTTAGTTGGACAAGCCTCAGGCCACTGTGAAAATCTGTCGACAACGACAAGCATATATCTCTTTCCTTCAGCTGATTTTATCATGTCCACAAAATCCACACCTAGCTCACACATCGGACCCCTAAGAGTTGGAATGTAACCAGGAGGAACCATCACACCCCTCTGAACATTATTTTTCAGACAGATAGTACACCTGCCTATGACATAATCAATCTGTTCAAGCAAGTATGGTGCTCAAAAGCCATATTCTTTTGTGATCTTTCTCCTAACTTCCCCCCTTGCAACATGAGCTAACCCATGTGCTTCCTGAATGTGTTGGTCTTGCCACAACTGTTTATCCATTGCAGGAGCAGCTTCCTGCATTGAAATCACATCCCTAAGCCTAATTTTGTCTTCCAAGTTCACTTCATGAGTGACCAGAAAAACTTTGCCTAATTTGTCTGCTCCTGTGACTGCTTTTGCAGCTTCATCAGCCGCTTTATTTCCTCGGGTGACTTTTGACAGATCCATTTTATGTGCTGCACATTTAGCTATCGTTATTTATTTAGGCTTCATCATAGCATGCAACAGGTTCATTATTTGAGCATGATGTTGTCTTGGAGAACCATCCGTTTTCTTAAATCCGCTGTTCTTCCACACCGCTCCAAACAAGTGACACACATTATGTGCATATGCAGAGTCTGTATATATTGTCACTTGCTTACCTTCCGCCAACAAATACGCTTTCAGTTAACCCCACAAGTTCAGCAAGTTGTGCAGATGCAGGCTTTGGTACTACTTCAGCCTTCTCAACTACATATTCAGTTCCCTGAGCTTTTAGTGCTGCATACCCAGCACTCAATTTATCTCCTACACGATAACAGGACCCATTAGTCCAATACTCCAGGTAGGCGCAGTGGGAGGGCTTGCAAATCTAATCTAAGCCTCAAGAATTTCTCTGCTTCTTGAACACAGTCATGTGGTCTACCATATTCTGAGGTTGGCCAAGAGTCTCTTAATATCTCCTATGGCAGGCTGCATTCCTACCATAATCTCTTCCAACTTTGAAATCCAAGGATGTGCTCCATCTTGAAGAGTAGGTAGCTTCTCAAGTATATCTGACATATCTGTACTCTGCCAAGGCTTGTACTCCAGATTCTGTCCCTGAATGACCACTGGACACATCTTCTCAGGTATCTTTCCTTTTCTTGGACGCAATGTATATTTCTTAGCCAATGTTTGGGAGCCTTTTTTCTGCAACTTTTTCTTCTGTATCAGCAGGTCCTCTAATTTATTTTCCAGTGTTTTTCTGCTTTCTGGTTTAGTAGATTCATCCAAGTATGAAAGGCATTGGTCTATGCTTCTTTCGACCTCTCTTAAAGCCCTCCGTCTGTCCTCTTCTATTCTGGTACTGAATGCCATTGGAGAAGACCCTCTTGAAGGCAAAGAATCCTCGCTCTCCGAACCTCCATCGCTGTCTCCATTCTCACTCTCATTAGAGCTATCATCACCTGGGTCCTCCATGGTTTGCCTCCTCTCTTTTCCGCTTTAGCCAGTATCCATCTGACTGCAGGGTCATATCCACCCATGGCCCCAGATCACATTGATCATCATCACTTCCAAAATCCATCCTCTTGATCCTCAGTTCACCCTAGGTTTCCAGATGTGCTATTTCCTTCTTACTTTTAGAGCTTGGGTACATCTTTATAGTTGTTTCCGCTTGTCCCACTTCTATTATTCGCTCATTCTCATCTTTAATATATTAATTACCCTCCTGACTGATCACTGGGAGCTGGGGATAAATTTCCTTGAACTTCACCTCCTTCTCATAAGGTGTGGGTCTCTTTACTGGGTATGAGAAACATGTATTAACTTCTACCATTAGCTTTTCTATCTCTTTTATATTTTTTCCTATTTCTTCTACACTTCTACCACTCTTATCTTTTGCAGATTTTATCAATTTTTGTCCCTCATTTTCAAACAGTTGGAGGATGCCAAGCTCTGTTTGTCTCTTTTCTTTATTCTTTTTTCTTTTGGTCTGCCTTGTACATAGACACAAGCACCTGTATAGTTTTAATTACATCTGGGTTAAGGGTCCCCTCCACTGGCCATGGTTGGTCAATTTCAGGCCAACGCTTATGCCATTTCTCTGATATCTTTGCAATGGCTTTAACTAAGAAATTATTCTTCTGTACCACATCAACAGGAGTAATTACTTTCGAAATTTTAGTGTCCATTTTCGACATTGTAATGGCGCCCTTGTGTTCCCTTATTATAAATTAAGACTTAATGACTAAAACTAAGATTAATGAAAAATTATTAGATTATTTCTCCCTTTTTTATTTCTTTTTATTTACAAACCACTCATTTGCCACAATCAGTAAAAGAAAAATGAAATATATTTATCAACTTTAAACGAATCAAAGACTTACTAATATAAAGCAAAATCACATAAATGAGTCCACGTATAATACACACAAATTATCTACCAAATTGTAAGTAACTTCTCCCCAATATCCTGCAAATAGAAAAAAGGTCCAATCCTATATAAAAGCACAAAAAGTCACACACTCCTATAAGGGACAAACTAATCACCGAATGTATTCCCACTCACAGCAAGACAATCACCTCATTATCACCCAATGCTCACACCCATTCACCTTAAAATCATGAAACAATCTCAGTATTGAATCCCCAGCTCAGATCAGAATAAACCATGCACAGACAATGAAACTCACATTTGCAGCTCTCAACAATGTTTAAACCAAGTAATTATACTCCATTAATTAATTAAATGTATTAAGTGGTCAGTCTGTTGCCAAGCTTCTCTTCTATGTAACTACAACATATAGTATCTTATGTGTATGTAGACAGATGGATGCACTCTATTAACCCCAAATTGAAAAATATTCTTATGATAGCCTATAAATGAAAACAAACTAAATACACATCAACAATAGTGACTATAAATGAGTATATGCACATATGTTTAAAATGCAGGTATTTGCTAAAAGAGTTTGTGGATAAAGCCGCACACTGGCCTTGATCAGTCTGGATTCAGGAGCTGCACACACTGTCATCAGCAAGCCTCAATCCGTGTGACACACTGGTCAACTGCCTTCTTGTCTGGGCTCCGTCTCTTCCCCAAGCTCTCACACAGCAAGTGGATGAAGGTAGAAAAAAGAGAAAACAGGCAAGAGTTCAATATCTTATGAACCCACTACAGCACAAAAAAAAAACAATTCAATGTGATTTATGCAAATTATCTGCCAACACTTAGACAGATTTTCCTTTTTAGACTACAACTATTAATAAACTCTAAGTTATAATGTCATACAATACATTATCAATTCAAATATTTTAGTTTATTTCACTCTAATATCGTTTTAAATCTTATATTATTACTCACAAGCAGTATTTCCTAATACTCTTTTTAATTTAGACAAGGAGAGAAGGGAGGGAGGACCCTCACCGCCCCCCTTATCAGGACGAACAATCTTATTGGCGTTCTATATTGGGTACCCCCCTTGCTCCGCCTCTTAAAATCAACAAGAACTTTCAGTGTATTCTAGCTCTTAGAGAGTGAACAACTATCTAGATCTCCGTATATCTCACCAAGATCAAATAGACTCCATATAGCAAAGCACCAAGTCAGAAACAAAGCGCACACACACACAGCCAGAGCAAAATCTCAAACACACTTACACAGACTCAACAGACAAAGAAAGACAAAGAAAAAGAAAATACACACCTATTAATCGACCAATCAATTCGCTACTCATGTTTCAAGATAAATAACTTTATCAAGGGATTTATTTATTTATTCTTCCTTTCTGTCTTACTGATCTTACTGATCAAACCTTTTTACTCACGCTCATGCACACAAAATATCCACACTAATCACTCCAAATGTCCTTCTTGTGGGCTCATATGTTCTAAAACATTCAATAACGTCCTCTCAAAAGAGGCTCATAAAGCTTATCAGTGTCCCCCTTAAAGGCTCATAAGTTTTAATCAGATTTATAAAGTTCTCGCTTTTAAGGCTCATATGTTTCAACACTGAAAGACAAATTATCTAGTCTATTATCTAAGTTACCAAATCCCCTGTTCTCACTTACAACCTATATATACCTATTCAATATGAAATCTATCACATTAACATGAACCACATAAGCCAACCCATTCCACAGCCCTTCACACACACACAGAAAGTGAGAGAAAGAAAGAAAGAGGGACCGGTCATCCGACAAACAAAGACACAAAACAAACTCTCAAAACAAAAACACACACCAAATTCAACATCACCCCAAAAACACAAACATTCAATCCTAAATTCTCAAAGTCGACTCATTCATACTTTCCCTATAGCATGCTTTTTCTGCCACTCCTTTTTCTCTTTTTCCTTCTAAATTTATGCTACCTTTTGAGGTGTACATATTCAATGAGAGGCTGCTTCAGACACTGTTCGTCAACTAGTGTTCGAGCGGGAATGTACAATTGAATTTTTCATTCTACACCTTCAGTTCCTAGAACTGACCTGTAATTCACCTAGTGATTTTTCAGGATTTTAGGCCCATCTAAAACCGCCTCCCAGAGGGCTTTTGTCCAAATCTGTGGAACAAAGTTTTGAACTGGATGCTTGTTAAGCCAGTTGTCAGGATGCGGAGGCTTTAAATGCCTTTTCAACCGCCTCCCAGAGGGCTTTTGTCCAAATCTGTGGCTTCCTTCTCTTTTATTTTTATTCTCTTTTCCTTTATTCCTTTTCTTCTTTATTCTTAAACTCTTATTTTCTCTTTTCTCTTCATTTCTGTATAGTCTCTTTACTTTTTCCTGTTACCTTCTCTTGTATTTCTTTACTTCTCTACTTCTCTTTTCCCTTGTCTCTTTTTTCTTATCAATTTCCCTTGGGCCCAGGGTTGTTACTTCTCTCTTTTTCCTTTAGTCAGTTCCGACTATTTCTCAAAGCCAACTGTAGGTGCCATATGCACATGTCCATGTATTTTATATTGAGTTCCTGATAAAGGACTACTGGAACACGGAACTTTTCAATTATTGTTTGAACGTTTTGAATTATTATTATTATTATTTGCACTATTATCAGCAGTTTTACCTCTGGTGATGTACCACAGTACATGATTTATGTTTACATAGAAATTTTTAGGTTGGTCTCACGGTTTTCTGACTGTGCGAGAAAAATTCTGTGGACCGTGGACTTTTTTATTGAACAACAATGTATGTTTTGTCGTTTTGTTTTTATTATTTTTGTAAAAAATAAATCTACAAAAAATGCATCACTGGGAAGAAACTTTATTAAATGAAGACACGCGTCAGCCATGGACTCCTTGTTTGGATATTCGATAGATTTTTATTGGGAAAACCTACACCAACTTTCAGACAGTGACTAATATACACGTCTTACCGTTAAGAGGATAAGGGCCCAGTCTTCATTAATTTTGCATGGTGTTATTTAGCTCACCTTATTTTTACTAATTAGGCTATTCTACACTTTCACTTCAACTTCTTATTTTCTCTATCTTCTCTATTCTCTACACTCCCCCCTGTTGCGTTTTCAGTAATGCAAGAAACCCAAATTTGAAAATGAACAAACCAGCGCCCAATGATGTAAGAAAAGCTCACCTTACCTGCTGGCTCAGTGCGGGAGTCCGTGCATTTTTATAACAAAATAACCTCTGCTGAGCTGACATTTGTATTCCTCTCTAGTTGTGGTCGCACAAAAGCAGAAGCGCTTGTCACAAGTGTACTGGTACCCCTTGATTCTGAAACCTTTCCACTGCAACTAAGGCCCCTAATAAAGGCAGTGTGAAAACGTTCTTCCTCTCTATAAGATTCTGGACACCGGATATCCAGTGCAGTGTATCCAAAGCAGAGTTTTAGATTTCCTTGAACAGGAAAGAGGGCAGATGCAGTAACACCTTACTGTAGAAGCTAACAGAACATAAACTCAGCATTCACAATATCTCTGCCTTCTCAACTGCAGTGGATTTAATGAGTCACTGCTGGACATTTTCGAAATTACATACAGACACTTCAAATGGCTTGTTGTTTTGAGGCAATCAACACTGTGTTGTCAAGTCAACAAACCAATAAACAAACAGGACAGGACCCTGATGTGTGGTGATGTTTGTTGTTGTCACATGATTTTTTTTTTTTTTTTACAATGATGTGAGGCATTTAGTGTATGCATCTTCCCACAACACACCGATGGTGTAATGCTGACGCTCAGAGCAGAAGAACCCAAATGCAGGACAACCAACACAGCAGAGATAGTTTTAGACAGTTTATTTTCAATTGATCTTACGATCTCAGAACGTGAGCAAGACGATTACCAAAAATGACGTGACTTGATTCTTGGCTTGGTTCAGAACAGGAACTTGACGCAAGAACAAGGACAACGATCTGGCAACGAGACAGGGGAAACGTAGACAATATATACACGAGGTAATGGGGAACAGGTGGAAACAATCAGGGCGGGGCAGACAATCTCACAAGGCACAAGGGAAACACACAAGGGCAGGAAGTTAAGGGACCTGAAACGAGAGGAGAGTTAGGGATTTCAAAATAAAACAGACAAGCCAGAACAGGAAACAGAAAACGTGGACATGACATGAAACTTAACAAACTTGACGAGACATAACAATACCCCCCCCTTAGGACCGGCTCCAGACGGTCCTGGCGCCTCAGGATGGCACTGGTAGAAGTCATCTATGAGTTTGTCGTCCACTATGAAGCTGGCCGGGATCCATGACCGCTCCTCAGGTCCATAGCCCTCCCAGTTGACCAGAAACTGTCTCCCCCGGCCCCTCTTGCGTACTGCGCAGCAGCTTCTTTACGGCGTAGACGGGCCCCCCGTCAACCATCCTAGGCAAAGGCGGTGGTTTGGAGGGTGGCACCAGCGGGCTTCAGCTTGCTGACGTGGAAGGTGTGGTGAACACGCAGGGACCTGGGGAGTTTCAACTGGACAGAGACAGGATTTATTCATTTTGAGACTGGAAAAGGGCCCACAAACCTGGGAGCGAGTTTGCGGCTGTGGACATGAAGAGGCAGGTCTTTTGTGGAAAGCCAGACTTTCTGGCCCAGACGGTAAGCTGGCGCTGGTCTGCGGTGGCGGTCGGTGGCGGCCTTCATCCTGGACTGGTTCCTTAGAAGCATCCGCCGTGCTGCGGCCCAGATCTTCCGACATTTCTTCACCATGGCATGAGCTGATGGTACCGTCACCTCTCTGTCTCGTTGGTAGGGAAGAGAGGAGGCTGGTACCCATAGACCACTTGGAAGGGAGAGAGCCCGGTGGCCGCAGTGGGCAGAGAGTTGTGGGCATACTCTACCCATGTGAGATCTTGGCTCCAGGTAGTCTGGTTCTGTGCCATCAGGCATTTTAGGCAGGTCTCCAGCTCTTGGTTAAGCCGCTCTGTCTGGCCATTGGACTCCGGGTGATAACCGGAGGATAGGCTGACGGTGGCACCAAGGAGCTGACAAAACTCCTTCCAGAAGGCTGCGATAACACACTGTGGACCCCTGTCTGAAACAATGTCACAGGGGAGACCATGGATGCGAAAGACTTGGTTAATCATAATTTGTGCAGTTTGCTTGGCTGTGGTTAGCTTAGGTAGGGGACTGAAGTATGTCATCATTTGGAGAACCGGTCTACCACCGTCAGCACTACTGTGTTACCTTGAGACGGAGGCAGACCCGTGATGATCGAAGTCCAGCAAGACGTGTGACCAAGGTCTATATGGCACTGGCCGGTAGTGGCTGGAGGAGCCCCATCCGGGCCTGCCTCGACGCCTTACTCCTGGCACAGCCAGAGCAAGCTTTGACGTACTCAGCCACGTCCTTTGTGATAGACGGCCACCAGAATCTTTGCTGGATCACAAAAACAGTTCTCTTGACCCCAGGATGGCATGTGAGCAGTGAGGTATGAGCCCAATGGATAACCTGTTCGCGCAACACTTCTGCTACAAACAACCGGTTGCGAGGGCAGCCCTCAGGAGCTGTGTTTCTCCATGACTCGCTCGCTGCACATCCTTTTCTATCTGCCAAGTGACCAATCCTACTACACGGTCTGGTGGTAGGATAGTTTCAGGCTCCTTGGCAGTTGGTTCCGGCTCATACAGGCGGGACAGTATATCAGGCTTGACATTCTGTGACCCCGGAACCTGCTAAAGAATAGTGCCCATCTTGCTTGTCGAGAATTTAATCTTTTTGCAGACTTGAGGTATTGCCAGGTTCTTATGATCGGTCCAGACGATGAATTGGCTGTTCTGCCCCCTCCAACCAGTGACGCCATTCTTCAAGCGCCACCTTGATCGCCAGCAACTCCTTATTTCCCACGTCGTAATTCCTCTCTGCCGGTGTTTGCGGGAGAGGAAGGCACATGGGTGGATGCGGTTGTCCGTGGCCGACCTCTGTGAAAGGACAGCTCCGACCCCCTCATTCGAAGCATCCACTTCCACCACGAATTGAAGCGCTGGGTCCGGCACCGTCAGGACGGGAGCTGTGGTGAACAGATCCTTGAGTTTTTGAAACGCCTCCTCGGCCTCGGGAGTCCACTGAAAAACTGACATGACAGAGGTTAGAGCATGCAGGGGCGCTGCAACAGCGCTAAAATTCTTATGAACCTGCGGTAAAAGTTAGCGAACCCCAGGAATTGCTGTACCTTCTTTCTTGAAGTGAGTGGGGGCCAGTTGGTAACAGCGCTAACTTTAGCTGGGTCCATCAAGACATTGTTTGCTGTGATGACATAGCCCAGAAACGAGACCGAGGAGGCACGAAAGTCACATTTCTCTGCCTTAACATATAGTTGGTTCTCCAGCAGGCAAATCAGGAACTGCCGGACATGTCGTTGGTGGGTGGCGAGATCGGGAGAGAAGATGAGTATGTCGTCTAAATAAACAAAAACGAAATCATTCAGATATTTACGTAATATTTCATTGATAAATGACTGGAAAACAGCTGGGGCATTGGTTAACCCAAAAGGCATGACTAAATATTCATAATGTCCCTGAGGAGTGTTGAACCCAGTCTTCCACTCATCTCCCTCCCGGATCCGCAACCAGGTGATAAGCGTTCCGCAGGTCCAGTTTGGTAAAGAATTTTGCCTGCTGGAGTAGCTCAAAGGCAGAGGAGATAAGTGGCAACGGGTAACGGTTCTTGACAGTGATTTCATTTAGTGCACTATAGTCAACGCACAGGCCGGAGCGAGCCGTCCTTCTTACCCACAAAGAAGAACCCGGCTCCGGCTGGTAATGATGAGGGGCGTATGATGCCGGTCCGCAGCGACGCTTCAATATATTCTTCCATGGCCTTCCTCTCGGAGCTGGAGATGGAGTACAGCCGAGCCTTAGGAATCGGAGCCCCTGGCAGGAGGTCGATTGCACAGTCCCATTCACGGTGGGGGGCAGAGACATAGCCTTGGCCTTGTTGAACACTTCCTTTACGTTGTGGTAGCAAGGTGGGACTTTGGAAATGTCCGGATAGTCGCTGGGGTTCGGGATCTGTTCATCGGTTCTCTGCTGGACCCTGTCAACAGAGAGAGGGACAGACAAACACGAGACATGACAGGTAGACCCACTGCTTCACCCTCCCCGATTCCCAATCTATGTGTGGGTTATGCTTAACCAGCCAAGGAAACCCCAGAATGAGTGGGTGAGAGGAGCAGTCAAAAACATGAAAGCCGAATGTCTTCAGAATGTACAGAGTCTATGGTTAGTCTTACTGGGAGGGTCTGTTCAGTGACATAGTTCAACAATTTGCCGTCCAATGACCTAGCACTGACCGGACTCTGGAGAAGGTTCCATAATTATGCCGAAGAGAGGAGGCAAGAGCCTTGTCCATCTCCAACTCTCATTGGCACCTGAGTCTATCAGAGCTAGAAACAGCGTGGTGTTACCATTTACCGTGAGTGTCACCTGAGTGAGGAGCCGAGGAGGATTGTTCTTGTCTTTATGTAGCGCTCCCCTTGGTTATATTGATTAGGGCAGAGCTTTTGGGTTCGTTTACTGTTTTAACAAATGTTAAACAAACTCTGATTAAATAACTTTAGTTATTCTCTTGGATCCCCTCAACATACATACATGAAATATTTTAAACTTACCTATGAACTCAGCTCTCTCAACTTATATTTTTAATAAAGATTTTAACCCAGTGTCTCTGATTATGTCTCTTTGAATTACATAATTCCCCTTTTTCAGGTAAGTAATGAAATAACACCACACAAGGTTTTAGAAAAATAAATCTCAATTATTTACTTAAATGAAAATAGTTATCTCTAATAAAATAAGAAATATGAAATAAAATATATAAGTCCTTTTAAACCTTCAAAATAAAGTGTCCCTTTCTTTCAGGAAAAATCACAGTAACCAAATTGTCTCTCTTTTCAGATAAACATTCAAGACTATACCATATATATAGATATATATAAATGTACACACAGTATTCAATAAAACATTCTCAACCCTTCCATGAAAAATCTCCAACTTCAGTTTACCACAGTCAAACTCACTCAAACATAAACTGTGTGTGCGGGCCCACAATCACCTTATTGCACTGTCAACTAAAGCCGGCAATTAAAGTTATCCTAAAACTAAAATGCACAGTTGCAGGCCTGATTCGATGCTTGTGTACGTTGGGGCCCAAAACTAAATGGCCACTTCACTCGTTGCCGAGCAAAATAAAATAATAGAAACCTGAATGAATGATCCCGTCTCGTCCTCCTTCAGCAATCACAGGGGCAGGTCCAGCATCAGCATCTCCACACGAACTCCATCAGTCAGCTTCTCTCCTCTTTCACCAGAAGAAAAATCACTCACTTGGCCTAGCTGCTCACTCCTCTGTCCAAGGCTCTTCACTGTCTCCAGGTCGAAGTCAGCACATAAACTCCTCAAACAGTTCACCAGTTCAACTGAAGAAGTTAAACTTAAAATGTCTCTTCACGTTTAGTGAACGGACTCGGGCCTATACTTACTGCAGCTACGTGTTAGCATTTAGCATTAGCACAAACATAAACAGTCCAAACTTCGGGTAGAAATTCCTCTCGTTTTCCAATATGTCTCTTGTTATTCTTCTCGCCGATTGTTGTGCAAACAACCTTAAGACACAAGCTACACACGGGTTTGTGCACTTATAACTTACACATTAACACAGAAAATCTCTGTATCGCTCTCCATAGTTTACACTCTGGCCGCTCTCTATCACACTCTGTCCACCCCCCAAGTCCGTGCGGAAACACCTGAGACACGGTGCTCCTGCCGATCATCATTAACCCTGTACATGCTTGGTTAAGACAGTTTTCATAATATATTAAATTTCACATGAAACAATAAACATATAACTTTTAACTCTTTTTATCCTTTTTTATCACCACATATAAAATAAATTACAACCTTTTTAATCTCGTTATTTAACTGCTTCTTAATACTGAAATAACACTGTAAACATAAATTATTACTCCATATTTTTAACCGGGTTACACCCTCCCCCTTCTAAATGTTATTGATGTCCTCATCAAACATAATGAACTTTACTCTCTCAAGAATAGTAGCAGAAAAGGTGCATGAACTAGTTTAATTTAACTCTTCCCGATCTTAATGATAATACCTCTGTGTACAATAGTGAGAGGCTGATCTTTTGCTTTACCAGGCTCATCATAAGTTAACCTAATGACTGGTTTCACTTCCCTTTTTGGACGATTTTCAGATTTATTAATCACCTCTGTCTTAGTGACTGTCTCTGAATGTTCATCGTGGCATGGGTCATCAGATTCTGGATCACTTTCTTCCTCATGAGCCAAATCTTGATCTCCATCCTCTTCTCTCTGGTGTTCCTCTTCTGAACTGTCTTCCTCCGACAAACTATCCTCAACAGGATTTACATCTGGCTGTCGGGAAGAATCACTTTCACCCTGGATGAGGTTTGTCTGTTCAGCATTATCTCTTGCCTTTTGCAGGATCTCCTTCAGGTAAGTACTGTAGGGTTTTTCTGGTCCATAATACTCCACATCTGAAGATGAATCTGTGAACTCCTGCGAACTCTTGAAGAGCGGAACTTACTTCAGATAAGTCTCTCTTTGCTCTCTTTTGTGTATCAGCTTTTGTGCTCGATCCGGTCTTAACACGTGACTTGTCTTCAGTCTCCAGTGTTGGCATTCTCACCAACTGTCCAATCGGCAGAAGATGATCACGATGGAGAGTTTTGACTCCTCCTCCTCCAGTTTCCGGTTTCACTTTGTATACTGGAAGGTTTGGCATTTTTCCCAGAACAACATATGGGATAGGACTCCATCGACTCTCCAACTTGTGTTTTCCTTTCAGTCCTAAGTTTCTCAATAACACTCGATCGCCGATATCCAGAGTCTGAAACCCTACTCTCTTATCATAGGACCCCTTGTTCCTCTGATGTGTCTTGTAGGCTGTTTCAGAGGCAAGCTTGTAAGCTCTTTGCAAATCGTCTTTCAGTTTGGCTACATAACGTGAATGACAACCATCAGCTTTGCCATCAGGAGAAGTCCCAAAGCACAAGTCTATGGGAAGCCTTGCTTCTCTGCCAAACATCAAGAAATAGGGTGAGTACCCTGTAGCGTCACATTTGGTACTATTGTAGGCATGAACCAAGTAACCAATATGTTTGCTCCACTGACATTTCTTCTCCCAACCCAGGGTTCCCAACATGGAAAGAAGAGTTCGGTTGAATCTTTCAGGTTGCGGATCTCCCTGCGGGTGGTAGGGTGTGGTCCTCGATTTCCGGATCCCCATCATCTTCAAAAGCTCTTTGATCAACTGACTCTCGAAGTCTCTTCCCTGATCTGAGTGGATTCTTGCTGGCAAGCCATAGTGCACTAAATACTTGTCCACCAGGATCTTTGCCACTGTCAGCGCTTTCTGATTCCGGGCTGGGAAAGCCTGGGCATAACGCGTGAAATGATCTGTGACCACTAACACATTACTAATGCCTGCAGAATCTGGCTCCATAGACAGGAAATCAATGCATACAAGATCCATTGGCCCATTGCTTGAAATGTGATGCAAAGGTGCTACTCTAGGACAGGGAGTCTTTCTAGTGACACACTCTCCACAGTTCTTGATGTACTGCTCGACATCACAGGCCAGTTTCGGCCAAAAGAACCTGCTCCTCACCAAGTCAGTAGTTCTTTCAATACCGAGGTGCCCTAGATCGTCATGTGTGGCCTTCAACACCACTTCTCTGAACTCGCTTGGCAAGACAAGTTGGGTGACTTCTTCTCCAGAGGGCCTCTTACTTAAGCGATGGAGTAACCCATCCTTCATCATCAGCTTTCCCATCTCTTTCTTTAGACGAGAGCAATCTGGACTGGATCCATTTTCTTCTGGCCATTTACCCAGTTTAACAGCTTGTATGGCAGACTGGATGGACGCATCACCTTCCTGAGCTTCAGTCAGCTCCTGTTTCGACATCTGTCTCAACGATTTGAACTCCAGGTGAGTTGGAAAGGCATAAATATCAGGCACACAATCAGAGGAAGCTCCCAACTGATCTACATATCTCAGGTGGATTGTCCGCAGACCCAGGGATGCAGATTCGCTTGCAGATGGATCTCACACCAAGCTGTGGTATAGTTGTCCATTCCTCTGCACTCTCATCAGGCATGTTCCTCGAGAGTAGGTCAGCATCTATATTGTGTCTGCCGGGTCGGTACTGGACAGCAAAGTCATAGGTGGATAAGGCAGAAAGCCATCGGTGCCCCACAGCACTGAGCTTGGCTGTCGATAGCACATATGTGAGCGGGTTATTGTCCGTGCGCACAGTGAACCTGACCCCGTACAGATAATCATGGAATTTATCCACGACGGCCCACTTAAGAGCCAGAAACTCCAACTGGTGCACTGGATAGTTCCTCTCGGATGTCTTTAGCTTCCTGCTGGCGAAAGCGACTGGTCTCAGGCCCTCACTGTGTTCCTGGTATAGGACGGCACCAAGTCCTTTCAAGCTGGCGTCCACGTGCAGGACGTATGGCTTGTTGGGATCCGCAAAGGCCAACACAGGTGCATGGGTCAGGCAATGAATAATCTTGTGGAAAGCCTCGGTGCAAGACTGATCCCATCTCTCACCAAAGGGCTCGGACTCCTTGAGGTAGGTCTTTGTTTCGTCTTTCTCAAACTTCTTGACTCGCTGGGTTGGGGCATAGCCTTTCGTGAGCTCAGACAATGGCCGGACAATGGCTGCATAATTGGCAATGAAACGGCGGTAATACCCACAAAATCCTAAAAAGGATTGAAGAGCCTTCAGGTGCGTAGGCTGTGGCCATCTTGTGACTGCCTCTATCTTGGCTAGGTCAGGCGATACTCCATCAGCCGACACAATATGACCAAGGTATTTTACCTTCGGGAGACAGAACTGGCATTTGTCAACTGAGATTTTCAGTCCAACCTCTGCCAGACGATCAAGGACTTTGAGAAGTCTCTCTTCATGCTCCTCTAAAGTTCGGCCAAACACAATCAGGTCATCAAGATAGACAAGGACTTCCAACAGGTTCATATCACCCACCGCCTTCTCCATCAATCTCTGGAATGTGGCTGGGGCTCCAGTTATCCCCTGCGGCATCCTCTCAAACTGGAAGAAACCCAGTGGACAGATGAATGCCGTCTTTTCTTTATCTTCTTCAGCCATAGCGATTTGGTAATAACCGCTCCGCAGATCCAGAACGGAGAACCACTTGCTTCCTGTCATTGAATCCAATACATCATCAATACAAGGCGTGGTGTACTGATCCGGGATTGTTCGGCTGTTCAACAATCTGTAGTCAATACACATTCTCACGGCTCCATTCTTTTTTCGCACAATCACGATTGGGGATGCATAGGGGCTACGAGACTCTTTAATGATCCCTGCGCTCAGCAGTTCTTGCAGGTGCTTTCTCACGTCTTCCAGGTCAGCTGGAGCCAGGCGACGAGAGCGCTCCCTGAACGGTCGTGGATCTGACATCCGGATTGTATGCTCCACTCCCTTTGCCAATCCAACATCCCATTCATGTAGCGAGAACACCTGTGACCTTGTGGACAGCTTTTGACGTAGTCTCTCTTTCCACTCCTCCGAGACCGGTGAGTCTCCAAAATCAATCAGGTTCGCATCAAACTCGGTGGCGGTTGTCTTGGACGGAGAGAGAGGAATGACTGCATCTGTCAGATACACATGCCCGATCACTGTTCCCACTGGTATGACTGTCTCCGTCAAGGACTCATTTTGAACCAAGACTCTGAAATGGCTGACGTTCACTTCTTCGCTGTGCACCACCATGGGCTGAAATAGTACCCCAACTGGAAGCGGAGATACAGGAGAAGAGTCAACCATCAGGATTTCTTTGTCGACTTGGTGTTTGTACTCGACTTTGCAGACTGCACTACAGTCACCACCAGGGGGCAGGGTCAGTGGGCCAGGGCCTTGCCACAACACACAGCCAACGTCGTCTTCCTCTCCTAGGGTTGTGGCCGTGCTAGGTGATCCTAGACTGTTTTCTTTGCAACATACTTGTATCCCCAACGTCTGGGTGATGTCAATGCCATGGTCTCTACATTGTTGCACAAGACGGCGGATGTGACTAGCATTAGTCCCTATAATGATAGGAGTCTGGTCTGCAGATCGGGACTGGGGGCAAATAAGGGCGAGGACAGTCACAGTCTGCCTGGTGCCTGCCACCGACACTGGATATTCAATATCGACCACTACATACCCACGGTAGGGGTAACTGATCTCAGATTCACTTAGTCCCCACAGGGCTAGACCAGACACAGGATGGATTGGGACATCGGGCAGGTAAGTGTGGTACCAAGACTCGAAGATAATGGTGACCTGAGATCCACTATCAAACAAAGCCTCACAACGATGTCCATTCACTTTCAATGGTACTATGCTGGGTGGACCAACCAAGCCCTCAGGGATGCCAGTCGTCCCGGAGGAGGTAACAGCACTTTTCTTGACCCCACAGTTAACTTCATTGGAGGTGGCATCATTAGACTGTTGCTTGTCTTTTGTCACCTTCAAAGCATGAATTAGCTTTCTGATAACCTTGGTGTGATTCTCAGGGTTTGGGCACTTGTTTGCAAAATGTCCACTCTCACCACACCTGTAGCAGAAATTCTCAGACTTTTTTGTTGTCCCCTTGGGGAAGTGTGAAACTGGTTTAGAAGCCTCTATGGTCATGGCTGCAACCACAGCATCTTGCTGAGACATCTTGTTGCTAGTTTTCTGTTTTAGTCGTTTCAGTTCCTTTTTCAAGGCAGCCAGCTCGGCGTCTTGCCGGTTTTCAGAGTCAGGTGGTGTGCTAATGGTTTTAGCTTCCCTGTAATCATCTTTGACATGAGCTGATTTGGTCACTACTGTGGCTACCATTGATTTTAATTCTTTTATTTCAGCCTTCAAGTTCTGAATGTCAGCTTGCCTTGTATCCACTTCTGGATTTGTATGTACTTGCTGCACTGAGGCACTGAGCTTCTTCCTAGAAATTTCATACTCTTCCTCAGCTCGAATTTCTGTCAGAAGCTGCAGAAAGTTTGGGGGTGCGGCCCTCCTTTCCCTTAAGCGCAGCTGAATCAGCATCAGATCTGAGGCAACAGCTCCCCTTAGCAATTGCTCCAGTCGAGCTGTATTCATGTGGCTAGCAGGGAGGCCACCTCTTTGAATCACTTTGGACAGAGACCGCTCTAGACGTCGAAGGAAATCTGATAATTTCTCTCCTGTTTGCTGTTGCATCAAACGGAATGCAAAGTAGAGATCTTCGCCGGACTCGGCACTGCCAAAAGCACTTTCAAGGGCTTCCAAGCACTCTTTTGGGCTGGCCTCAGGATTGCCGTGCCGCAATGCTTTCACAATTTCTAGTGCTGGCCCCTTTACGCTTCCAACGAGTCTGCGTCTCTTTTCTCTGTCAGAGCAATTAGTCTCCTCTACCATAAGCCATGCTTGCTCTAGCCAATGGTCAAATGGTTCCTCACCTGGCGGCGTTGGCAGGGCTCCGGAGAACATGCGTAGTCGACCATAATTCCCACCATCATCAGCTGGTTTTGTTGTCTTATCCAACAGATCTCCGACCGCGCGAAGGATGGATTCAGTGGAGCTTGTTGACCGGAATGCACTGGGGAGCAATGATTTGAGGTCTTCTATTGTTTTCCCTTCAGCTTGCAGCAAACCCCTTAGTTTACTGTTAAACTCTTCAGCAGCTGCCTCTGTGTCTCCTATGATGATAACAGGCCATGCCTCTCCACCATCAATAGGCACAACTTCAGTAGGGACACTCTTCTCTCTCACAGTCTCTCTACTCTCACACAAAACCATCCGTCGGTTTAGTCGCGCATTAAAGTTTCTCCCACGGACACGCACTCGCCCCAATGACTTGATACTTGCCAGTGTTTCTTCCACTTCACCGATCTCTACATCTTCAGGGACGATGGTCATCAGGGCATGAGTCTCATCCAAACCTTCACCACGGCACCAGCTTTTTAACTCTAACACTAGTTCTGCTTTGTCCATTTTAATACTGCTTAGAAATTAGCTGAGTGACTTCAATTAGTTACTTTAGCTTTAACTATTTTTTTTTTTTTTTTTCAGGCTAAGAAATCCAAGAGCATCCCAGAGGTGCCTCCATTTTATGTAGCGCTCCCCTTGGTTATATTGATTAGGGCAGAGCTTTTGGGTTCGTTTACTGTTTTAACAAATGTTAAACAAACTCTGATTAAATAACTTTAGTTATTCTCTTGGATCCCCTCAACATACATACATGAAATATTTTAAACTTACCTATGAACTCAGCTCTCTCAACTTATATTTTTAATATAGATTTTAACCCAGTGTCTCTGATTATGTCTCTTTGAATTACATAATTCCCCTTTTTCAGGTAAGTAATGAAATAACACCACACAAGGTTTTAGAAAAATAAATCTCAATTATTTACTTAAATGAAAATAGTTATCTCTAATAAAATAAGAAATATGAAATAAAATATATAAGTCCTTTTAAACCTTCAAAATAAAGTGTCCCTTTCTTTCAGGAAAAATCACAGTAACCAAATTGTCTCTCTTTTCAGATAAACATTCAAGACTATACCATATATATAGATATATATAAATGTACACACAGTATTCAATAAAACATTCTCAACCCTTCCATGAAAAATCTCCAACTTCAGTTTACCACAGTCAAACTCACTCAAACATAAACTGTGTGTGTGGGCGGGCCACACAATCACCTTATTGCACTGTCAACTAAAGCCGGCAATTAAAGTTATCCTAAAACTAAAATGCACAGTTGCAGGCCTGATTCGATGCTTGTGTACGTTGGGGCCCAAAACTAAATGGCCACTTCACTCGTTGCCGAGCAAAATAAAATAATAGAAACCTGAATGAATGATCCCGTCTCGTCCTCCTTCAGCAATCACAGGGGCAGGTCCAGCATCAGCATCTCCACACGAACTCCATCAGTCAGCTTCTCTCCTCTTTCACCAGAAGAAAAATCACTCACTTGGCCTAGCTGCTCACTCCTCTGTCCAAGGCTCTTCACTGTCTCCAGGTCGAAGTCAGCACATAAACTCCTCAAACAGTTCACCAGTTCAACTGAAGAAGTTAAACTTAAAATGTCTCTTCACGTTTAGTGAACGGACTCGGGCCTATACTTACTGCAGCTACGTGTTAGCATTTAGCATTAGCACAAACATAAACAGTCCAAACTTCGGGTAGAAATTCCTCTCGTTTTCCAATATGTCTCTTGTTATTCTTCTCGCCGATTGTTGTGCAAACAACCTTAAGACACAAGCTACACACGGGTTTGTGCACTTATAACTTACACATTAACACAGAAAATCTCTGTATCGCTCTCCATAGTTTACACTCTGGCCGCTCTCTATCACCCTCTGTCCACCCCCCAGTCCGTGCGGAAACACCTGAGACACGGTGCTCCTGCCGATCATCATTAACCCTGTACATGCTTGGTTAAGACAGTTTTCATAATATATTAAATTTCACATGAAACAATAAACATATAACTTTTAACTCTTTTTATCCTTTTTTATCACCACATATAAAATAAATTACAACCTTTTTAATCTCGTTATTTAACTGCTCTTAATACTGAAATAACACTGTAAACATAAATTATTACTCCATATTTTTAACCGGGTTACATTTAGGTCGGCTCACCAGGGCCCTCCTTATTCCTGATGAGCCTCCTCTTTTACTGGGCATGTGAAGACACGGTGACCTGGTTTGCCGCAGTAAAAACAGACTCCCTCCTTCATCTTCCGGTGTCGTTCCTCCGGAGCCAACTTTGTCCTGCCCAGCTGCATGGGTTCCTCCGGAGCAGCAGATGGCGCTGACGCCGGCGCCGAGGGCAAGGACGGGATGGATCTTCTATGTTCACGGGAACCGCGTAGCGCCCCCCCGACCCTCGGAGGACCTCCGATCCCCTTAACGCCTCTCTTGCTCCCTCTCGTGGAGACGATTGTCGATTCGAGTGGCCATGTCTACCAAGCTTTCAAAATTACCTGGCAACTCCATTGGTGCTAGGTGATCCTTGATCTCCTCCGTGAGTCCGGTGATGACAAAGGCATCGCGGATCGCCACATCATTCCACCTGCTGTCCGCCGCCAGGGTGTGGAATTCAATGGCTTAATCCACCACCCTCTTTGTTTCTTTGTCGGAGGCTGAACAGTGCTCGTGACGCCTCTCGCTCTCACGCTGGAGAGGTATGATCAAACATACGACATAAAGTCTGTGAAAAGGCTTTAACATTCTGGCACACCGCCACCCCTCAAGCCCACTCTGCCGTGGCCCAGGCTGCCGCTCTGCCCATCAGATGAGACACCATAAACACGACCTGTGCCTGCTCCGAGGAAAAGGCAGCTGGGTCGTTCTTGAAATGGAGATCACACTGTACCAAGAATGGACGGCACTCACCGGACTCTCCCGAGAATTTCTCTGGTGGAGCCAGGCGAACAGGGCGAGGCGGACGTAGGAGCAGAAGGCGCGGATGGCTGTGCAGGAGCTGGCGTGGCCAAGCGTGAGGGGGAGCCAACCCCTCCAAACGGGTGACCACGAGTTGTAGCTGAGCGGTGAGTCTCCATTTGCAGTTGCGCTTGGCGATCGGTGAGTTGTTGGACTCCTGCAGCGATGGTATTCAGCTTGGTCTCCTGATGCTGTAACTTGGTTCCCTGTGAAGTCAGGGCTGACCTGACTGTGTCTGCGTCCGCTGGGTCCATTGCTGGCCAGATCGTTCTGTAACGCTGACGCTCAGAGCAGAAGAACCCAAATGCAGGACAACCAACACAGCAGAGAAGTTTTAGACAGTTTATTTTCAATTGATCTTACGATCTCAGAACGTGAGCAAGACGATTACCAAAAATGACGTGACTTGATTCTTGGCTTGGTTCAGAACAGGAACTTGACGCAAGAACAAGGACAACAATCTGGCAACGAGACAGGGGAAACGCAGACAATATATACACATGAGGTAATGGGGAACAGGTGGAAACAATCAGGGCGGGGCAGACAATCTCACAAGGCGGGAAACACACAAGGGCAGGAAGTTAAGGGACCTGAAACGAGAGGAGAGTTAGGGATTTCAAAATAAAACAGACAAGCCAGAACAGGAAACAGAAAACGTGACTGACATGAAACTTAACAAACCTGACGAAACATAACAGATGGTAAAAGGTTTACAATTGTCCTGCATGGGTAAAAGCAGACCCGTAGGCAACTTGGTCAATACTGAGAGAAAAACAATGACTCCAACACATATCATATTCAGAACTACTTAAGCACTGAAGAAATGTCTTTTAAGACAGATGAATGTGTGAATGCAATACAGTCAGAGCAGAACATGCCACATCTGGCATCACGCACGCATCAGCATGTGAAACCAAAATGCTGTCTATAGTTTAGCTCTGTTCTGGGAAGACCGCCCACAAAATGTAATCACATCCAATTCTTTCCAGCTGTTCCCATACACACACCTCCCCTCTAAATTTGTTAGCTTTGTTAGTCTACCCTGTGGTTCAAGTGGGGAGACGGATCATATTAATTTTCCATTTAAATGAAAGGAAGGTAGTGTGCTTGCTGACAGTTGAGAGACAACAAGAGGGTAAACACTGAGGGCATCATCAGAGGAGGATGCCTCATTATCATACTGCTCAACATCATCACATTGTCACAACACATTCTCCTCTATGTCACCTTCATGGTCAAAGAGATGTGACAACACCTCATTGACAGAAAACCTTTTCTTAGAAGAACCAGACTCCTAACTCTTTACTCCCTAACCAGCATGATGTAGGTGTTGCATGTGCTCATGGCTTCATCCTGACCTAAACTTTGGAAACTGCTTCAGTCTGATAGCAAGAGTGCAGGCTTTCTGCACTCTTGAGTCACTGCTTTGACTCAGTCAAGAGTCAAAGCAGTGTAATGAAGTTAAACTCAGAAACTGCTTTGCCAGCACATCTAAAGTGGAGATGTGTGAACATGTCTCCCAGCCACTTGCTGATTGAGAGATAGATGACTTTGCCTTGATCCTGCGTGGGAGTGAGAGAGTGCCACCAAAAATACTTGATGAAGATGCCTCCACAGAGGACTAAAAACCTTCGTCTCTGCTGTTCCACATACCAATCCTGACCTTCCTTTCCTTTCTCTCCTCTAGAACATTATTGTGCCTGGCCATAGGTGAAACCTTTTTTCTGTGAAAATTTTATTGCCTAGTTGGTTTTCAAAAGGTATTCCCTCGTATATTATCACATAGCCTGACAATAAAATGTAGTAGCAAGTAGACAAGTATTCCACTTGTGATTCTAAGTACTTTCTTAGGTGCTGAATAAGGTGATTTTCAAAAATGTATCAAAATGTATCCATTTAGTGATCTCCTGTGTTTCCAAAATTAGTGTGTTTATAATAGGGTAATAATAGTCTACCACAACTTAATATATTTATATTATAATAATATGCTATGAATCCCGCAAAATAAAGCCAGGGACTTGTTGCATGTATACAGTTTTCTGTGAATCCATGCACTAACAGCTTGCTTGAAATATTTTCATCTCCTGCTAGATGGCCTTAAGCAATCATAGGAAGGAAACCACAAGGCGTTGATGCAAGTCTCTCTCTTTCTCATGGCTTTTTATAGGTTACTTAGAGGTGATAAGTTCATTGCAGGAAAAGAATCCATTGTTTCTTTGATCCGACAGACTAACGAGGATGAGGAAAGGAATGATTTTTTTGGCGTCTCTTCTATGACTCACTATCTAAGAGGTCAAACAGCAGCCAGCTAACAGCTAATAAGAGCCCCTGTTTGCCTCGGAGGAGGAAAAACACAAGTTTCAGCCTATACTGTAGCCCATGCACATTCTGTTTTCTGTTTTATTTTTTAATCTCTAATCTCTCTTGTCATTTCACTTCCAGCCCTTTTGTGTGTCCTGACTGCTTCATTATTTCCACCTGGGTCTTCATTCATCCTCCCCTAATTGTTGTCATGAGCCTCCCAGGTATATTATTTCCTCTGCCCCTGTGCTAGTTTATTTTTGTTCTGTTTGTTCATTGCTTTCCAGTAGTTTTATTGAATCCTGAGATTTTACCTACCTCGCACACTCTAGTTCCCATGTCTTCCTAACATGCTACCACTCCCCAAGTCTCTCTCTCTCTCACATTCTCTCTTTTCTGTCTCTCTGTTATTGTGTAACTGGAGACAGATGTACAGGAATCAGAGAGCCCCACCTACTACCACCTGTTCCATAAGACATCTACACTGAACCTTGCCACATCCATGTTGCCAGATCGTAGTCACTATGTCAGTTCGTCTATGCTTCAATCCTTTTTACGCTTGTTTTTTGTTGTTTGTTGCTTTTTCCTAAACCTAACAACTTTTTCCTCTTGTCTGCTCTGACTCTGTTCCCTGCCTCCAGTCCTTGGTTGTGCCAGCCCTGCTCCTCTTCCTGGATGTGTACAGCTTTTCCAGATCCCCACTTTGGACTTGCCTCTTCTCGCCACATTCCTGGCAGCTTTACTATCAGCCTCAGCCCAGGTTACCAGCTACCAGCCCAAGCCTCCTCCGGGCTGCACCCTCTCTTCTGTTACGGTTGGACCGGGAAAGGCAGAGGCAGAACACAAGGGTTTTGGTGAGACACAGCTCTTGACCAAACTAAGTATCCCTGACCAACAACACGTTGCAGCATCAGTTCACGAAGTCTGATGCCCTATCTTTCCCTGGTCCAGTTCTTATTACAGTTATACAAAGGCAATGACGTATATAAATTGTATCTTCTTCTGATTGGTCGTTCTTCCTCAGCATGCTGTCTCCTCGTGTTATTCGACTCCATCCACATGATCATTCTGTGAGCTGTGCCTATCTGCAACAAGAAGAAGCACAATTACAAGGCCACACTTTCCCCTCCCAATACCTCTTCTGCATTCCTTGATTTCACTCCCCAGCAGCTCTGAATATTATCTATGTCCCCAGCAGTGTTGTTTTTCATACTTTGCTAATTGTCTTATTCACTCTGTTACTGACTGCTCTCTTCAGTGTCTGACCCGTCTCATGTTTACACAACTTACAATCATTTCTAAGCACAACAAGATTAATTTATTCTATCAAAACATAGCATGTTGTTTCCTAGTCATCTGCTAAGCATTAAAGGTACGATTTGTAAGCATATATTCCAACAGGATGATAACAACCACATTTGTCAATTAGCCGGTCACAGGAGAGTCAGCCATGCCTCCGTTAAATAAATTCCCACTAAACTATTCCTGTTGGAATCTGCATTTGGATTCACCAGTTCAGCCCCCTGGCAACACTTCCACAGTTTTCAGTTTGTTGCTTTTACATTCAGTCTTCCACTGTGTCTTGAGCCTTCTCTGTGTCTGAGTGCCTGACATTACCAGAATCATTCCATTACAATGTGACCTTTACAGACTTGGCAAAGAACAGGGCTCTATACTCTGCCTGTCGGGCTGGAGCTTGAGAAATATGGCAGTGACCCACATTTCCTTTCCTTTCTCACAGAACAACTGGTCGATAACTGATATATAAAAAAATATACACTGCTCAAAAAAATAAAGGGAACACTAAAATAACAAATCCTAGATCTGAATGAATGAAATATTCTTATTAAATACTTTATTCTTTACATAGTTGAATGTGCTGACAACAAAATCACACAAAAATTATCAATGGAAATCAAATTTGTTAACCCATGAAGGTCTGGATTTGGAGTCACACTCAAAATTAAAGTGGAAAAACACACTACAGGCTGATCCAACTTTGACGTAGACCTGGACTAAAGCATCCGCCAACTCCTGGACCGTCTGTGGTACAACGTGGCATTGGTGGATGGAGCGAGACATGATGTCCCAGATGTGCTCAATTGGATTCAGGTCTGGGGAACGGGCGGGCCAGTCCATAGCATCAATGCCTTTGTCTTGCAGGAACTGGTGACACCAGTCATGCTGGAGGATGTTGCAGGCAGCAGAACGTTCTCCACGGCGTCTCCAGACTCTGTCACGTCTGTCACATGTGCTCAGTGTGAACCTGCTTTCATCTGTGAAGAGCACAGGGCGCCAGTGGCGAATTTGTCCAATCTTGGTGTTCTCTGGCAAATGCCAAACGTCCTGCACGGTGTTGGGCTGTAAGCACAACCCCCACCTGTGGACGTCGGGCCCTCATACCACCCTCATGGAGTCTGTTTCTGACCGTTTGAGCAGACACATGCACATTTGTGGCCTGCTGGAGGTCATTTTGCAGGGCTCTGGCAGTGCTCCTCCTGTTCCTCCTTGCACAAAGGCAGGAGGTAGCGGTCCTGCTGCTGGGTTGTTGCCCTCCTACGGCCTCCTCCACGTCTCCTCCGATCGTCTGGCCTGTCTCTGGTAGCGCCTCCATGCTCTGGACACTACGCTGACAGACACAGCAAACCTTCTTGCCACAGCTCGCATTGATGTGCCATCCTGGATGAGCTGCACTACCTGAGCCACTTGTGTGGGTTGTAGACTCCGTCTCATGCTACCACTAGAGTGAAAGCACCGCCAGCATTCAAAAGTGACCAAAACATCAGCCAGAAAGCATAAGGAACTGAGAAGTGGTCTGTGGTCACCACCTGCAGAACCACTCCTTTATTGGGGGTGTCTTGCTAATTGCCTATAATTTCCACCTGTTGTCTATTCCATTTGCACAACAGCATGTGAAGTAAGTAAGTGGACAGTTTGATTTCACAGAAGTGTGATTGACTTGGAGTTACATTGTGTTGTTTTAAGTGTTCCCTTTATTTTTTTGAGCATATCTTCAATAATACACACAGTGTTTGTGTGCTATGTTAGTAATACTTGATGCCAGGATGGATCACACAAAAAGCAACAAAAAACAACAAAACAACAAATGCAATTTTGTGGTGTTTTTTTATTGTCTTTTCTGCTACTTTCTTATTCAGATTCTTGTTCTCCTTAAAAGAAATAGACCAAAACTTGGCTTCCACTTAAGGAAATTGGTAACAAGAAGAAGTTGGTACTGTTCTAATGACGGACCACCACCAACAACAACAACAAAAAAATCCAGTACTATTTCAGGACTAATACAGCACTAATATGACAAGGGGCATAACCCTAACCCTCTATGGAGAAAACAAACAAACAAACAAAAAAACACATTCACAACACTACCCTGTGCACAGTACTTGTGCTAACTTATCAACTAAGAAATCACTTCTTTTTAAAGTGGATTTACAAAAAGGTGTCCATGCTGCTAAATTCATTAAACAAAGCAAAAATACAAAACACAGAATCTCAAATGTTCATCAGTTACCTAATTCACAGATAATGAGCTTCAGTGGCCCACATGTATTGTTCTTAAACTTAACAACTGAATAAAATGTGGATTTTGACAAGTATATCTTATGCCACTGGACCAACATACTGCTACATTTGACTAAGTAATTCTTAAACAACATGAAAACTCAGACAACTCATACGTACTCACTGTTGGCAACAGCAGATGCTCCCAGTAAAATACCGCATTTTGCTGTCATTTCTATTTTACCAGAGCTGTCTGACAACTTCACAAGCACACTGCTCTAAGAGACGGTGAAATAACCCTGCTATTCAAAGTCAACATAAACAGCAGCATTGCTACTGCGGAGAGTTTCATTTTGTTTCCTCCATATATTCATATATATGTATGCTTTAACCACCTGGCTGCATTCTGCCCTGCTCAACTGTCCACATCCTCTGTGGCAGAGTAACTTTTCTTTACCTCGTTAAGGGCTTCTCTGAAAAACACAGTTCTCAAACTTGCAAGGACATGAGATTCCACTGCACGGCTTAGTTACAGGGACTGTAAAACTCATCTGGGCTCATGATGTGGGTTTGGATGACTTTCTGCATTTATTCTTTTAGTCCTGCCTTGAGCAAATATTGGAAACTGGACTGAGGATTCAGTTTCTGCCCCTAATTCTCTCCTGTGACTTCCTCCCTCTAAGTCTCTGACTGTTGTCCCTGACTTGTCCCGTCGTGTGTGTTAAGTTTTCATGTCTGTCATGTCTGTTTCTTGTTCTGGCTTGTCTGTTTTATTTTGAAAGTACTAATCTTCCCTCTCATTTCAGGTCCCTTTACTTTCTGCCATTGTGTGTTTTCCCTGCCCTGATTGTTTCCGCCTTTTTCTCATTACCTCACGTGTATATGTTGTCTGTGTTTCCGCTGTGTCATTGCTAGATTGCCATGTTTGCTTTGTTGATCCAGCCTGAACCAATCATATTCTGACTCAGTCTTTTTTTCTGGGATTTAGGACTGGTGGAAACACATGGTCTAAAGGCCTACTCTGTCCACCCTCTTCACTGGCTCTCCTTAAAAAGACTTGCTTGGTGCATACTTGGTTAGAGTGGTTAGAGTTTTGAGACTCTGATGTCGTCCACAGCTGCTCTGGGGGCAGTGGCTGAGTCAGAGAGAGTCCACTGGGGCAAACCAGAGGACCTCAACTCTGAGGACAACAGTAAATAGGCCGAATGCTGTGCAATACTGTACACAGATTTTTTTATAGCTTCAAAAATATGTATTTTAACATATTTATATAACTCAATTATCTCAATACTAATACTTACACAGTAATAATACTTAAGTAATAACATTGTCAAGCTTCATTTTGCACAGGAATAAAAACAAAAGTAGGTTACTGCAGATTAGTAATGCCCAAGTATATAGGTATCAATTATTTATGTCAACATAAACTTTGACTTGTGCTGACAGGATTCATGAGTCTTCAGAGTCTTGCAATAACAAGCCTATGTTTCCACCTGTGGAGAGAGCACAAAGAACTGGATGTGTGATCATACAGTTTAATTTATCAATGAAGACATATTAGAGGGCAACTCATTTGTTTTAAAATAATCCAAACTAAAATTAGAGTCGGCCCTCCCACATGAGGCCTGGATTGTTCATAAATTCATCATTCATTATCTGGCCTCATGGTTGTTGTTGAGCCACATCCTGAGGACACCCATTTCTTTGGTATTGACCTTTAAAGATCGGAGAACCTTAGTCCTTTTCCTCCATTATGATTCTCTGCTTTTTAAATACTGAGTGAGGTTTTTTTTATTATTATTATTTACTGTTGGTCTGGTATCTCCCAACATATAAAAGTAATGTTAGGTAAATTCACAATTCAGTACAAGAAAACAGCTGAGTCTTTGACGCCACAGTCAGTTTGGCAAAGTATACAACCATGTTCTTATCTGAGAGTGGCTGGCCGACAACACTGGACAGGATGGGATGTGTTGATGTTGCAGCTAAAGAACCTGCATGATATCTACAAGAAAACATACAGCACCTAATTATTCTGTTCTAAAATTATAAATAAATAAATCTAATTGAAGGTATAGCGTCCTCATCAGCAGGTTACAGACATTTGAAGAAGCTGCACCAGCAGAAAGCTGCTGTGATTTTCTAATTTTAGCATTTCAAATTGTGAAGTCAGCTGCCACATTACTGTTGTGAGATGTCGAACATTGCTGGGCAACAACCAATGAGAAACAAATCTTTTTGACATGAAAAGCAATCTAATATCTATTCAGTACAACAACTGGCACATACCTATTTCACTTAGATGTTTGTTTAATAAGTGGAACTGTCATGAATAATGCTAAATATGTAGGAAACCACTTCTGAGAACATTTAGCTGTGAAGAGCACAGACACACATCAATATCAGGACCAACACCAACCTGATATGAATATCTGGAAACTTCACAAAGATATTTTTAACACCTTTCAGATAAAATAACGCTAACATGTTAGCTCGGCTTAAATATCACAGAAACATGAGATTTATGGACTGTTACTGTAACATCTTAGCTTTATGGTCAGTGTTTTTAGAACATAAATCAAACCGGGTCAGTCTGCATCTATTGATTATTTTTTGATTAGTCAATTAATTGAACAACTGATTTACCTGTGATACCTTCAAACATGGACTAAACCCATGAACTCAGTATAGCTACAGTTTATTACGACCCATGTTTAACTCCATATATGATGATGATGATGTTCTCTGTACATGTGGCATCTATTGCACGTCTGTCCGTCCCAGGGAGAGGGATCCCTCATCTGTGGCTCTTCCTCAGGTTTCTTCTTTTTCCCATAAAGGGTTTTTTGAAGTTTTTCCTGACCCGGTTCGAGGGTCTAAGGGACAGAGGGTATCACAACTGTACAGACTGTAAAGCCCTCTGAGGCCTTTGGGCTTTAAATAAATAAAATTGAATTTTGAATTTATTGATTGTGATGTAAATTACTTTTCTGTTATCCGATTATTGTAACAATGAATGTAGCGTCTGCTGGAGCCAAAATCGTAAATCGCTGAGATTGGGCAGTTTGCTGTTTGTCTGACAGGCTTTCAAAGAAGGATTCGCTGAGATTTAAAAAAAAATACTGATCACAGCGATCTGGCTGGTGGAAAACAGCGGTCAACAAAAATACAGCGAGCCACCTATTCACTCCTCTCTCCTTTGTTACTCCGAAAGCCGTGCAGGTGAAGAGGTGAATATAACAATGAGCTGAATCCCCTGTCTGTCTATATCTGTGTCTGTCTGTCTATATCTGTGTCTGTCTATCTGTATCTGTGTCTGTCTGTCTATATCTGTCAGTCTATATCTGTGTCTATATCTGTGTCTGTCTGTCTGTCTATATCTGTCTCAGCGAGGAAGACAAAGAGGATACATAATCACACACACCTGGCCTCATCTGCACACCTGCGGCAGATCTTCAATCAATCCACCAACCTTTCTGGTATTTAAACCCACTGCTCCGTCAGCCTATTATCATCGCCGACTGGTGTGATCTTCATGTTTGTTCTCGCTACTCTGTCCTAACAGGCACAAGGGGCCGTGAAAATTGTTTTCCTCTGTGTGCGTGTGTGTGCGCGCGTGTGTGCGCGCGCGTGTGCACGCACCGTGACATTCATAGTCAGGCATGTCGTGGGAAACAAAGAGCCGCCTGTTGAGTAGCTATGCCCTACCCTTAGACTCCTCACTCCTGCCCGCCTACACATCCTCGTCTTCCTCCCGGATTGACGTTCTTACGCCTGCGTCACTGCTGACTCTGCTCGATCACCGACAACTCCCGGGAACAGCCACAGCCAAATAACATTAAACTGTTTTTCACTTACAAACTATCTCTGTCTCCCTGGCCAGTTGTCTTCGTTCTGGGGTCCCCTTTTTGTAAACAATCTCTCTTCCCGAAGTTCACTTCAAAATAAGAGCCCCAATTTATGTGACCGAAAAATAAAGTCCAAAACAATAACTCAACCTTAAGAAAATGTGACATATGATAAGACAAAATAAGGTGAATCAATATAAAAAAAAAACATTTTGGAGTATGCTGATAAGTATTAAAAATCATTTCCAATTAATGTTCACACATTTGTCCTCTTTCTTCCTTGTAAGTCAGAGTCAAGTCAACCTCTTCACCAGCTGCTCCTCACCCAGCAGACTTTGGTCAGATAGCTGCTCTTTGTTTTGATGCGCACTTGACAGACAAAGCCTCTTCTGTCTGGAAACGTTTGTAGGACTCCTCCCATGACCTAGGAGTTGAGGTGTGTATCCCTGTCCATAAGAACCCCAAAATCCTCTGCCTGAAAGACTACCATCCAGTAGCACTTACCTCCACTATCATGAAGTGCTTTGAGCAGGTTAGTCAAATCATTTCATCACCTCCTTCCCTCCCAGACTCACTGGACCCACTTCAGTTTGCGAATGTAGTGGAGCGGAGGCTTCAAGATGGAGGTGTTGCGAGAAAGCTACCAGGGGAGTTTCACCCCAGGAAATTACTAAGCTATATTAAGTGTAAAATTACAGGTTCTTTAATACCAATAGGGCAAGAGACAGTGTAGGAGGGTTTAAAAGAAACAATAACTTTATTCAACACCAATAATTAACTAAATTGAAATATCAAAAAGAAAAGTACAGCTCAGACACTCAGGGCTTAGCCACCATAAAACTAGCACTTGTGCAAACGGGGCGAGGGCTTACCACAGCGGCAGGGAAAATCAAAAGGGGAAAGGTCCATAAAACTAGCCACCCGTGACACCACACACCAAAAAAAGGAATCGTGAAGAACAAAAACCTACAACCTAAATAACTCAAGGAAAATAATGTAAGAAAGAAATCATAAAAATAAAAATTTAAAATATTGCAGTGGTCCCTATAGAGTAGACTAGCTCAGGGCTCTTCAGTAAAAAAAAAACACAGCAGTACAGCAGAACAGCAGAACACAGAACAGCATCAGAATCAGAATAGAATCAGAATCAGAATAGAATCAGAACAGCAGTGCCTCCCAGGAGTGGTAGCCAGTGGCAGGCCAAGCAACTGCCAAGACGCTAAGAGAGAGGGCACATAATAGATTTAATAAAAATAAATCAATCATAATAGTCGGATTATTCCTTTAAGGAATAACCGAAACCATACATACCACTCTCGTCTGGGCATACGGCGCAGCTACGCAGAGGATTAGCGGGTTTAAGCCTCAAAGGCCGCGGCTCGACCACGCTGCGGCACAAAATATACATTACTGGCGGGCCTGAAGCCAATCCACAGACACACAAAGGCAGGCAGACAGTAGCGACTTACCAAATGGACACGCGATTACACCTGGAAAAGATCCAGCGGCACAATACGTCCTCCATAGCGCCAGCAGTCAGGCATGCTTACACACATAAAACCCATATTAAATATGCGCTCATTGCGCATGCAAATCAGCAGAGGGATAGCAGTGCACCCTACCTGAGTACTTGGAGACCAGTGCCTCGACGGCTGCCACAAACAGCTATCACGTTCAATTGAACGAAGTCACGGCCACGCCAAACGAAAAGTGCTCTGCCACGCCAGGCCACAGCCACCACAGGGGATGAGCGGAACGGGAGGAGGACTGGAGGTATGGGCACACCTGTGTATATATAGGGGCGCAACACGCCTCCCACAACTCCGTATGCCAACAGCTGGCACAGTGCCATGTAGTGGCAGGGAGGGAGAAGGTCCATCGGCTACACCTATAAGCCCAATAGGTCAACTGAAGGGACACATATGTGAGAATGCTGTTCACTGACTACAGCTCAGCGTTCAACACCATCGTGCCCTCCAAGCTCACCAAGCTCAGAGACCTCGGGCTCAACAGCGCCCTGTGTGACTGGATCCTGTAACTTACCTGACGGGCAGACCCCAGGTTGTGCGGATGGGCAGCACCACATCCTCCACCCTGACTCTGAACACCGGCGCCCCCCAGGGCTGTGTGCTCAGCCCTCTGCTGTATGTACTCCCTGTTCACGCATGAACTGCGTGGCCACCAACAGCTCCAACACCATCATCAAATTTACTGATGACACGACTGTCATCGGCCTGATCACCGGCGACGCTGAGACGGCCTACAGAGAGCCCTCTACTCAGAGGTCAGAGCCCTGACATCTTGGTGCCAGGACAACAACCTCCAGCTCAGTGTCAGCAAAACAAAGGAGCTGATCATGGACAGGAGGAGGCAGAGAGAGGAACACGCCCCCCTCTCCATCAACGGGACTATGGTGGAGAGAGTCAGCAGCTTCAGGTTCCTCAGGGTTCACATCAGTGAGGACCTCACCTGGACTCATCACACTGACTTTGTCACAAAGTCAGCCAGACAGTGGCTCTTCTTCCCACGCAGGTTGTGGAGGATCAACATGGACTCAAGGATACTCTGCAGCTTCTACAGGTGCACCATAGAGAGGATCCTGACTGGCTGCTGCATCACTCGCCTGGTACAGCAGCTGCACCACCCTCAACCGTAAGGCTCTACAGAGGGTGGTGAAAGCTGCTCAGCACATCGCCAGCATGGAGCTGCCGTCCATGGAGGACCCCTACAGCCAGCGTTGTAGGAGGAAGGCCACCAAGATTATCAAGGACCCCAGTCACTTCAGCCACAAACTGTTCTGTCTGCTGCTGTCTGGTCGAACGGTTCTGCAGCATTCGAGCCCGCACTATGAGGCTCAAGGGCCACAAGACTTCTCTAGTTAGGCTAAAACAATTACTTTGTACAAGCAACATGATTTACTTTGTCCTCTACAAGCTTAATTAAGTTGAACCAACTTAATTTTAATTGTGGAAAAAATTCATCTTTTATTCTAACTTATTTCTTTTCCTTTGATTCTACTCAGAAATGTCTATGCAAATTGTTACCTTAATTTTTTTGAGTACTAGTAACTTATTTATCAAAGTCAGAATAAATTACACATTGAAATTCCAATAAGTGCGCAGCAGTTTATGATCAAACTGTTTTTTTTCCATTTTAATAGCACAAAAAACTGTAGCCTCCTTAAAATAAATAACATAAAACAGCCCTGTAAAACTGTCTCAAAAAGACCTAACATTTTCACAGTCAGACTGATTTGAATTCTTTGCATTATTAAAAATGCATTATTTTAAACTATGGGTGTATTTAATGAACTCTGAACAGTACACCTACTGTACAGTATGTTACTCAGCAACATGGCAAACAGTACAACATTCCCTCTTAATTTGAGGATAGCCCAACTTTTCACATCTTTTTTATTTTTAAGCAACATTACCTTAGGACTGGCTTTCAGATCATCCAGCTCGAGGAATATCTTTTGAAACACTTCGAAAGTATTTTTCAGTGCTTTCGGGTAGCTCAGGTTGATTGCATATATCAGCCCCATTAGCAAGGCACAGGCTCTGGGAATATTCACATCTGTTAGGACCTATGTTCCCTTTAGGATGATCTTTGCACGGGCTGGTGGCAGATGTTATGCCACCTCGCATTGTGACAATCTTCATCAGTTTGCCCGTGCTATCCCCGTCACCATCCTAGTAGATCAGAATTAATATAAATGTTTTAAGGATTTGTAATGGGTTGGTAAATGCCACATATAGTACTTTTAAGTGCAAGGTATATTGATGTAAATGATGATCTGAGCAGTGGTGGCACATTTGCTAAAACCCAATACACAGCGGTACTTTTGTGCTTTTTTCTTGAAGTGCCAAGTGGATTACACACTTCAAAATCATCCACATACAGAATTAGAGAAATAGCTGATTATTTTCTGATAGCAATGTATTGTTTTTAAAATGTGTGCTATTCTGTATTGACTTTCAGAAGTGCTATCTGCTTCACAACTGTGTGTGAGCCAATCCTGGATTTCTTTTTTCTTCAAAACCTCATGCAAGGACTTCAAAATAGGTACATACTGGAAACTTCTCTGCTCGCTGGCACTGAGCATATACTCTATGGATTCTACCACAGAAAAATGCTCCTTGAAGTACGACCATTACTCCTTAGGGCTGATGTAATTGGGTTGCACTCACATAGGTCTGTCACCATCTCTGAGATGATCAAATCACCAACCTCACAATTATGCTTCTTTAAGCGTGACTGTAAAATCTCTTTTAAAATAGGACCAGAAGCTGATGAGGAAATAAAGTGTAGTTCTCCAACTAACTCATCGATACACTGTTGTGGTACATTAAATATGTTTTCCAAATTAAGCAGCGAGTGGGCTACATGTTTTTCGATTAAATTTTGGCAATTCTCTTATTTCATTGTCTTCAGCATTTTCACTCACTGCACCCTCAGTATCACTCTCATCCACATGATCGTCCCCTGCATTTATAGGATTTACATACCTCTGCAAAAACTCAGGCTTGAAGTCATCAAGAGTGTGAGGAGTGTGTTTCCGGCTTCTATGAGAGGCAAATGTTACATAAATGTTTGTTTTGAAAGCACAATTTTCAAAAACACAACATACATGTATGTAAAAAAAAAAAAAAAAAACTGTTGTTTTTAAAGGAAAACGCTGGCAGCTCTGGTTACCAGAGAATTCCTGTAAAAAAATGCAGCAGCACAGTAGATAACTTTACTGATGAAGTATGTAAATTGATTTACAGTGAGTGAAATCACGTCTGAATCACATTAGAAAACTGTTAAGTCTACCATTTTTACAAGTAATAATAGTTTATTATGCATGCATAATTTTTTTCAACATCTGAGTTGAATCTGGACATTTTTCTGTCACTTTAACAAAGTTTCTCAAAGTTTGTGTTGCATAAAACATCTCCATGGAGACAATCGGGTGATGCCAACAGGCCTAACTAGAGGTCAGATCTGTGGAGAGACCCCTCACTTCTAACTGAATAAAAGCAAGATAGTTTAGTTTAGTTAACATTCCTGCAAAGGAAGACCATCTTCATGAAACAAGTAGGTGGCGGACCCTCTACCAGAAAGTTACATAGTGCACTTTTAAGACTTTAAAACAAAAATTACATATTGTGCCTTAATTGCCATAATACACATTGGAATTTAACAAAATCAGTTTGAGGCTTTCATTAAAGAACTGATGACATTTTAAATTTTGTCCATCATATAAAAAAAAGTTACTTTGTGCACCTTTAAGACTTTAAAACAAAAATTACATATTATGCTGTAATTACCATAACATACATTGTGAATTTAACAAAGCGAAAACTTATAGTACCTCTTCTCAAACAAACAGTCACAGAGAGTCCACAGAAAAAGTCCATGTTTAGGCTTCATGCCACTCGTGATCGGCGAGTTCCTGTATCAGGGTGAGGACTCGAGGGTTCACGTTGAGACGACGCTTCGAAGTTTTTGTTCTCTACTTTGGTTCCTTTTTCTGGGTTTATTGAGAAAAAACACCTGTAGAATAAAAGCTTATTAAGCAATTTAATTGATCAGTTAAAAAAAGGACAACAAGAAAAAAACAAATATATATATATATATATATACAGTATCTCACAGAAGTGAGATACCATTTTTGCTAATATTTTATTTTATCTCTTCATGGGATAACGCTATAGACATGAAACTTTAATATAACTTAAAGTAGTCAGTGCATAGTTTGTAGAGTACTATAGATTTATCGTCCTCTGAATATAACTCAAAACACAGCCATTAACATCTAAACAGCCGGCAACATAAGCGTGTACACCCTGTAATGAACATGTCCAAGTTGTGCCCAAAGTGTCAATATTTTGTGTGCCAACCATTCTGATTTAGCAATGCCTTAACCCTTTTGCTCATGCACGATAAATCTAAAGTTATATATAATTTTTTATGTCCATAGCGTTATCCCATGAAGAGATACAATCAAATATTTGCAAAAATGAGAGGGGTGTACGCACTTCTGTGAGATACTGTATATTAAAAACAGTCTTAGTCCAACCTGGCTGAGACTCAGAGCCAGACCAAGACCAAGATTTAGACCAGACCCAGAGTCAAGGCTGAGAGTCAGACCCAGACTAAGACCGGGCTTGAGTCCCACTCTTAGTCTGGGTCTGACTCTCGGTCTTGAGTCCGAGTCTGGGTCCTAGTCTTAGTTAACGTCCGGATTAAGACGTGGACCTCAGAGCCAGACTCCAGGTCCCAGGTCTAGTCCAGGTCTAAATGATGTTTGAGAAATGAGCCATGTTTACTCAGCTTTGAAGAAACTCAAGAGTGGAAGCCAGCTCAGATGGATAGTCGGATGTTGAAACAGTAGTAGCTCCCGAACATGAGGCACAATGCAGAAATGAAAGAGGAGATGTTTGTGTTGATGAGGTTCCGATCCAGACTCAGCGTGTACCTTGTTGAGGAATAGCAGGACTGTCCTATGAATAAATTATTTAAAAGGTTGTATTAATAAGCGCTGCACTCACATGACAAATTCTATAAACAGTGCAATAAAAAAGACAGATATGAAACAGACTTACCACCGACAATATTAGCGGGTGTCAGAGGCACTTCAGTTACAGTTGGACCTCTTCTGCCAGATATGTATCTTCTACATAGAAGAACATGGACTCCTCCTTCTCATCAAAGTAGCTGAGCAGAAGCAGGATCATCTCTTTCACGTCATCTGAGCAATAAAAAAGTGCACTTATGTCCTGCTGTCCCCGCATCCTCTGAAGCATTGCATAAGTCTGAAGGAACTTCTTGCTCTTGTTGACACAAACTGTGGTCATGTAGTTGAGAAACCTTTTTCACTTCAAATCCAAATTTCATATGAATGTCTCTTTGAGGTCAATCCCAGTGAGTTACTTGAAGTCGACCCACATGCCAAGTTCATCAAAGGTGAGAGACACCTGACGTTCTACGTGCTACGGTGAGCGTATTGCGTCATTTCCTGTTCTCCTTGCGCTAGAGCTGTGTGAATAGTCTTGAGACTCCAGAGCATAATTTTCTTAAATACTCTCTAAATTTTGTACAACTGCGTCTAACCACCGCAGCAGATCTTATCTAAGGCTAGCGACTTTTTATTTGTCCAAAAGCTTAAATTTTGCCTAAAACTCTTTAATTAATTTGGTTCCGTGGTTAGCTCCTTTGCTATCTCTTATTAGCAATGGCTTCTCCCTCCCCTCCTCCTCTCTCTCTCCTGCTCGGTGTGTCAGATGTTTAGCTACTCCTCTGCCTCCTTTAGCGGAAATGGTACCTGTAATAAATGTAGTTTATATGTAGTTTTGGAGGCGAGGCTGACAGAGTTAGAGAAGCGGCTCTGGCACCAATGTTAGCAGTTATGCTAGCGTAGTTAGCCAGTCCCCAGTAGCCAAAAGGTGCGAGCCGACTGGCGAGTGCAGGGTTAGCATCAGCTAGCACTCCCCCGGCAGACCCCGAGCAGCCGGGCGGCTGGGTGACTGTTCGAAGGAGGCATAGCTCAAAAAAGTCCACCAAGGTTCACCACCAAACACTTCACGTGTCCAATAAATTCTCCCCCCTCAGCGACACACCCGCTGACAAACCAACTCTGGTTATTGGCAGCTCCATAGTCCGACACGTGAAGTTAGCAGCACCGGGGAACATAGTCAAATGCATCCCTGGGGCCAGAGCGGGCGACATCGAGTCAAATTTGAAACTGCTGGCAAAGGATAAGCGTAAATATGGTAAAATTGTAATTCATGTCGGCATTAATGACGCCCGATTACGCCAATCGGAAGTCACCAGAATTAATGTGGAGTCGGTGTGTAAGTTTGCAAAAACGATGTCGGACTCCGTAGTTTTCTCTGGACCCCTTCCTAATCTGACCAGTGACGACATGTACAGCCGCATGTCGTCATTCCACCGGTGGTTAACGAGGTGGTGTCCTGGCAAACGGCGTGGGCTTTATTAATAATTGGCAGCCTTTTTGGGGGAGATCTGGCCTGATTAGGAGAGATGGTATCCATCCCACTTTGGCTGGAGCCGCTCTCCTGTCTAGTAAATATAGAAAGTTTTATTAGTCCTAATTCATGACATACCAGAGTTGGACCAGTAAGCAGAGCTGCAGTCTTACACGCTTCTCTGCGCCTCCATTAGAGCAGCTGCACACCCAATATAGAACAGAAACTGTGTCTGCCCAGCGACCATTTAAACTCTTAAAACCAAAAAGGGGAAGTCATTCAGAAAAATCTAATAAAAATTAACACAACTGCTGTAGCAACTCAGCAACAGCATAATAAGAAAATTAAGTGTGGCCTCTTAAACATCAGATCTCTGGCCTCTAAGGCTGTTCTGATAAATGATTTGATATCAGACTCTGATATAGACCTATTCTGCCTTACTGAGACCTGGCTAGGTCAGGAAGAATATGTTAGCCTAAATGAATCCACTCCACCGAGTCATTCTAACGTTCATGTTCCTCGAGACACTGGACGAGGAGGTGGAGTTGCAGCCATTTTTAATTCAGCCCTATTAATAAATTCTCGGCCTAAAGAGGGCTACAGCTCATTTGAAAGCCTTATTATTACTCTTTCATCTCCAGCCTGGAAGGAGCACAAAGCCAATACTAGTTGCTGTAGTGTACCGCCCCCCAGGCCCATACTCAGAGTTCTTGTCAAATTTCACATATAAAGCTCTGCATGGTCTGGCACCATCATATCTTAATGAATTGATAACTCCTTATCATCCGACTAGAGCGCTGCGCTCCCAAAACGCATAGGCTTACTTGTAGTTCCCAGGGTTTCCAGAAGTAGTCTAGGGGGCAGAGCCTTCAGCTATCAGGCCCCTGTTCTCTGGAACCAGCTCCCAGTCTGGGTCCGAGAGGCAGACACAGTGTCAGTGTTTAAGAATAGACTTAAAACCTTCCTTTTTGATAAAGCTTATAGTTAGGGGCGGGCACAGGCTCACCCTTAGTTATGCTGCTATAAGCATAGACTGCCGGGGGGCTCCCATGATGCATCGGGCACCTCTCCCTCTGTCTCTGCTTCCTCTTTCTCTGCTTCCTCTTCCTTTGCTTCCTCTACTCTTATTATGGTAGTAGTGCAAACTGGAGTCACCTTATAAACTGGTTAAAGTGGTTAAACTAGTTAAAGTAGTTAAAGTGGTTAAACTGGTTAAAGTGTTAAAGTGGTTAATGTGAATACGCTTATGTCCTGTAAAGTGCATGTTACTGCCGGAGCCCCGGTCCTCTTTGTTCTCTCCAGTCTTGCAGGTTCCTCACTGATTCTGGTTGTGGTCCATCTGTCTGAGGTTCACCGACCTGGTGAAGGGACCATGATCTGTGTCTGTGTTGTGGAGAGAAGGTCGAGTGGCCAGAGCTCCATATGAGGACATCTAGGGATGCCACCTGGACTCACGGACTCATTTCCATTACCTGTGATACCTTCACACATGGACTAAAACCCATGAACTCAGTTTATCTACAGTTTATTACGAACCCATGTTTAACTTCATATATGACTGATAATGATGTTCTCTGTACATGTGGCATCTATTGCACGTCTGTCCGTCCCAGGGAGAGGGATCCCTCATCTGTGGCTCTTCCTCAGGTTTCTTCTTTTTCCCATAAAGGGTTTTTTTGAAGTTTTTCCTGACTCCAGGTTCGAGGGTCTAAGGACAGAGGGTGTCACAACTGTACAGATTGTAAAGCCCTCCGAGGCAAACAATGTTTGTGATTTTGGGCTTTAAATAAATACATTTGAAAAACGGCCACTCCTCTCTAAGGTATTTGATACTTTTTCCCTGGTTGACATGTTGGCGCTGTGTGTAAAAAGTGGACTTCATCAGACATTTTACCTCCTCTGGATTGGCATCAGAGTGTTGGAACATCACTTTGAGTTTTTCCATCTTTTGCTGCTGGCTCTCTTAAATTTCTTCACAGGGCAGAAATATGACATTCCATTTAATGCATCCGTAAGTGTCCTGCATTTCTGCTCTCTCTTCTAATGGGATCTCATCTGTGTGGTCTGAGTCATCAGTCTGATGTTTTCTTTTTCTTATTTTGGGTGTTGAAGTGCGCCTTAATTTTCAATTCTGTTTGACTGTTTGAAGGGAATGGTAGCCTGTTCCAACAATATCACCCTCTATTACATCTTTCAGCGAATTGGGATATTTTGCCACCATTTTTCTTGCAACATCAGTTGAGTGCTTTTTATCCTACATGAGAGCATTTTTCCATCATCTCAGTCACAACAATCCAGACCATTTGCCTCCTCAGTTTCGGGCCTGGCCTTTTTCCCCTCTCCAAAACATGCATCACTTCCTCAGGAAATTACCTCCATGGAATTTCAAAGTTGTCGTCCCACTGTGTGTCAAGTCCTGGGCTGCTGGCAGAGGTTGACGATGAACTTCGGGGTGAAACAGAGAGCGATGACAGCGATTGGGTAGGTAAGGCTTCCACAGATGATGGTGAGCTGTTCTCTGGAGTTTGGTCTTTAAAGGACAAAAAATATTATGATTCACACTGTACAATATTACACAATGTCCATGTCTGCTTTTGATTTTGAATAGATTACATATTTCTTATATTTTGAAAAACAGCGTGTGGTGTTTTCACTTACATTTCCGTTTCCAAGCGGAAAGAAGCTTTCTAGCTTGTACAGGTCTTAATGCTGTCATCAAATCAGCCTCCGTTACAAAGCGTAGATCATCGTACGTTAACTCCAATGGACTGCAAGTGCTCTTCCAGGATGTTTTTGTTTACTGCTGGAAGTTGTGGTAGGACTTCCATGATGGTGACACCTAGGAAGGTTCGCTCTGAGTCACTCATATTTGCAATGAAGAAATGCCACCTTCAAACAAAACAGAAAAAATATACAGTACATACACTTAACAGAGCAGGGATATGCATTAGGTAACACTTAATGTCAAACTATTTACAATGAGAAGTAAGTGAGCTTCAATTGGACTTTATTTTGCCACAATACTGTGTTTCAGTGGAATAACTTGGTATCCATCAAGAATGTATGATACCAAAGGATAGAAATCGGGCAAGTCATTAATGTTAACACACTGTAACCCAAGACTGTCCTTTGTCACAGAATACAGATGGTATTCTGAGAGGAAGATGCCTTTGTGGAATATCCATCAGAACATACACAGATGTGTCATTTTGAATCAAGATAAGTAGAAGTTCACCAAACTCCATATACTCATCATTACTGTACACAAGAAACTGTGCCTTTTTTATATGCAGTGCCCTTGTACTGAATGTCTGTCATAACTGTGGTATTCCTTTCTGAAAAGACTAACTCCTTGACTGTATGTTTAATCGTGTCACTGTAGAGGTTGGGATAAAACGCACAGCTGTCTTTCACTCTGCAGTAGTTTACTGCATTCTTGCCCAGCTAAAAGATATGCCTAATACATCTGATGATGCTCTGACAAAGTTTGACAAATGTTTTTGAAGTTTTTCAAGTGTCTAGCACATCTTTTAAAATAACTGTGTTTACTTTCAAACCTAAGCGTCCATAACCTCATCAATGGACCAAATTTCAACAACAGTGCTGAATAATGGCACAAAAAGTGGTGCTTGGGTTTTAGTTGAATTTCAGGAAACAACATCTTTCTCAACTCCAAATATTCTTGGATCAAAATGTCAAGATATGCTATCTGGGACAAGGAAATCTTCTGAGCACAAATAAGATTGACAATGGCTTTTAGCTGGAGAGACTAATGGCTTTTAGCTGCCATACTTCATCCTCATGGTTTTGCACTTTGTCACCAATCAAAACTGGTAGCAATCTCAAAAGGTTCCAGTTTTGAATGGCTTGCTTGCCTGATAACTTGGCTCCGTCAGGGTTGACAGCACATGGCTTTGTGAGTGCTTCAGATCCTTTATACTTAAACTGCTTGATGTGCCTGTTTAAGAGTGAGTATGTGAACCATTTTTTCTTTTCTATAAAGTTCTTCAGGTACAGTGCTAGATCATATGACAAGACTCCTTCAAAGAGGTCATGACCTAAACAAGGAGAGGAGACCAGGCTGGGATACGTGAAAAGACTCAAGGGTATTAAAGATAGAGTTTACCTTTATTCCTCTAACGTCTTTGGATGTTATCAGCCTGGAGACCAGCAACAGCTGCGTCATACATCTCTGTGATGCAGTGGAGGACCACAGGCATTCAGGATCAGCCTCAAACTCACTTCTTGTGATTTCACAGTACCTGCAAAAATATTGAGAGCGGCTGAAGTTCTCTATAAACCCACCTATGAAATGAGAACCCAAGTTATCCCCAGCAATGCATTAAAGACTACCTTTTACTGTTTCTCCATCTACATTTATTCCATCTGTCTCCAAGGATTTCAGATCTGCCAACAACTCTGAGAAAACTTTGGCTATTCCAAAACGCTTAAGGTCATTCTCAAGACACAACAAGGACTAAAAACATATTATCAGTATTTGAACGCAAATGAATGGGTAAGTTTGCTAATGAAAGATAGACTGCAAGAACTTTGTGTGTCTTTTTAGCAGAACCCAGGGGATTCACAATTTCAAAAGAATCTTGGTACAAAATCAGTTTAAGGCTTTCAGGTTTTTCATTAAAGAACAGGTGACATTGAACAGGTGAAGTAATATTTATTTTGCACAATGTTTTCATTTTGGCCCAGATATATTTGTTTATGTAAAATTTGTACATTGTTCAGTGCCTTATACCTTAGGACAGCTAAATATAAAATGTTACTATGACATATATATGTATATATATATATATATATATATATATATATATATATGAAAATGTTTATATTTCGTTACGAGTTAGAGATGTGGTGAAATTGTGTGTATAAATCCAGAACCATTACAAACTAGGTGTTTGCTTAATGTACAGTTTAATAGTACTGTAACTTGAACTACATTATTATAGTAGTTTTGCTTCACATGTAAATAAGTGTATTAGAAATTTGTTTGAAAATGAGATGACGTAGAGTAATTGGATTCATGGATGTTTGATGCACTTTGAAGCCACTGTTGATATTGTTGTTTTATGTTGAATTTAGAAATAAGACGTAAAATGGATGGCAAGCTGAACGCTCCGTGTCTTCATTGCTGCTAAACTTTTCTTCTGTATTTTACAGATTTATCTTTTGTTGGCTGTGGTCCCCAACATCTGGGACCCGTAACAAATTGTGGGGGCTCGTCCGGGATCACTCACGCCAAGCGGCCGGGAGCTGATCCATTGAAACTGAATCCTTGGACCTACCTGTGATCTGATGCACCAGCGAGTGTCGCCCGATGAGGATGGGGGTCGCCCTGTGCCACCTGTGATGAGGGGAGAGTAAGGACTGCGTTGTGCTGAAACCACCACTCAGTGAAGGCAGAGACTGAATAAAATTCCCTGACTGTGTGACCACGTGCGAGGAATAGGGAAGCAACCATGGCGGACGGTGAGAGGAGAAGCTTGGTGTGGGCCATCAAGAAGGACCTGCTCACTCTCTCTACACATGAACTGTTCCAGATTGCCAAATCAATGGGTACCGTGCCAGGATTGGACCAGTCTTGTCTCAAACTGGATGATGAGGAGGGTTGTTTCGAGTACATTTGTAGTTTTATGCACAGTAAACCTTTACTACAGTCTGAGGATCAAGGTATGGCGCATTTGTTAGAGTTAAAAGATGTTGTTGGTGTAGCTATTCAGGGTCATGTGACTGATGTAACTGGTGATGATGTTTCTCATGCTCTACATGTAGACTCTGAAGCTGATGCCTGTGTTGAGATAGGGGAAAATAACATTGATATTGGTCCAGCTGTGATAAGTGAAAGTGGAACGATTGAAGGTGCTACTGCTAGTGTAGCTCAAAATGTAGCCACATCAGACACTGTTAGTAATGACACAGAACTACAGAAAATCCTGAGTAATTATGAGGAATTAGGTAAGCAAATTTTGCAGTATATACCTCTACCCACCTCACAGCCTGCATTTCAGTCACCTGTGAAAACACAATCCATGTCTCATAACAAGAATGTATCAGATGTCAGACGCAGAGATGAACTGCTTAAGCCTGTAACCCATGAGAAAGTGGTCTCCTTAAGGGATCTTTCCTACCTCCACCGTCGTGAATTCAAAATTCAGGGTGGTCAGATTGGGGACCAGGTTTCAGACATCAGTTACAGCAATGTCTGCCGACAAATGGAGGAAGGGTTAAAGGAGCAGTTCAGCGAGGCTGAAATTGTGAGAGCTGTTCTTAGGGTTATCAAACCTGGAAATTTCAAAGACATGCTAATGAATAAGGATGACTTAACAATAGAGGAGTTGAAAGGCTTTCTCCATTCCCATCTTGGTGAACGAAAGTAACACAGAACTGTTTCAAGAGCTCATGTGCACTAAACAGAGGGACAATGAAACACCACAGCAGTTCCTATACCGAGTTATTGGGCTTAAGCAAAAGATCCTGCTGGCCTCAAAGCATGCTGATACAGACGTCATGTACAGCGCCAGCACAGTTCAGGACGTCTTTTTCCACTCTGTGTATCAAGGCTTGGGTCACAAGCACAACGATGTGCGCAGAGAGCTCAAACCATTGCTTGTTGACAGTCGAAGTAAGTGATGAGACAATCCTGAAGCAAATGAAGAAAATAATGAGTGATGAAAGTGAAAGGCAGAGACGCCTAGGTTCAGCCACTCGCCCAAAACACACAAATGTGCACAGTGCTCAGCTAGAGGTTAATGCGGCTCAGAGTCCTGGTGTTAAGGAGGAGAACCTTGAAAAAAACCTAAAACAGATATGATCCAACAGCTAACAGAAAAAGTTAAAAAACTTACCTGTATGGTTGAACTTATGAAACAGTCTTTACAAACACAAAAGCCAGTTGAACATAATAAACCCTGGAAAGGAAAAGAAAACAAGAGGAGAGAAAAATCATATGCTTGCACAATCATGCTTGTGGACAGTGTATTGAACAGAACTGTCATGAATGTACTCACTGTTTTCACTGTGGTGAAGCAGGCCACAGAGCAGTGGGCTGCTTGAAGAGACCAACACATCAGGGAAACTGGAGCCAGGTCGCTGCCGGGGGACAGACAGTGACCGGGCCCCAGCTACGGTCCCAGCCTGACAGACATCACACTGGTGGGCCTGACAAAGAAGGTTTGGCAACATACAACACTAAAACACAAGACAAGACAGAAGTGAAATGGAGACAAAAACAACCAGATAAGACATCCAACACACCCATACATAACTCACATAACAGCAAAGTTGAACGACTAGCCAAGCTGATTGGAAGAAAAGCTCTCACTCACTGTAACTTAAATGGTTTAGCAGTTACTGCACTGCTTGACACAGGAGCCCAAGTGAGTATGATTGATAGAGACTGGAAGAGTAAATACTTACCGGATACCACCGTAAGGCCACTCAGTGAAATCATTGACGATGAAGAAGAGCTGAAAATCTATGCTGTGATTGGTGACATTGTTCCGTTTGATGGTTGGGTTGCTCTTATAGTCAACCTGCAGGGGAACGAGGATCCCAGCTTGTCGCTCACTGTGCCTTTTCTTGTCAGCAGTCTTGTTTTGGAGAGGCCACTGCTTGGATTTAATGTGCTGGAAGAGATGATCTAGGAACAACCTGAAAAACTGATTACAACGCTCACAAACCTGATCTGTAATGCCATGTCGATCCCAGAGGAAAAGGCAGAAGTCTTAGTGCATTTCATCCAGACAGACAGGTCCTCTGCATTGTGCAGCCGCCTACGGACAGGTAAACAAGACACTGTCATCCATGCAGGTCAAGTGGCCTGGATCAAATGCCAAGTCCCACCTAACATGAACTCATCTGATGCAGTCTTTATGTTCGAGCCTGATGACACCAATGTGCAGCTGACAGAATTAGATGTTGGTGAAGGTCTGTTGGAGATGCAAAATCCAAGAAATCCTTATGTAGCTGTACCTGTGGGAAATAACACAAAGCATGCAATTCCCCTACCAAGGAAAACAGTTCTTGGCAGCATCCACTGCGTTGAAAAAGTGATCACCATAGACTCACCTGAAATATCCAAAGCAGCAGTGACTGTTAGTAATGCAACAGTATCATCCACTGACGTTAGTCCATCGCCGTGGCAACCTCCCTGTCGACCTCAGCCACCTTGATGAAGAACAAAGAGCAAAAGTTAACAAAATGTTGTGCGAAGAATCTGGAGCTTTCGCACGTGATGGCAACGATTTAGGATGCATTCCAAGCCTGCAGATGTCAATCACCCTGGAGGATGAAGTCCCTGTTCAGAGAGCATACTCATCAATCCCAAAGCCACTCTTTAAAGAAGTAAAGGAATACATACAGGAACTGCTGATGAAAGGTTGGATAGTCAAGTCCAAGTCGTCATACGCGGCTCCAGTTGTCTGTGTGAGGAAAAAAGATGGCAGCCTGCGTCTGTGCATTGATTATCGCCTCCTGAACAAAAAGACTGTGCCTGATCGACATCCGCTGCCCAGGATACAGGACCTGACAGACACCCTGGGTGGATACGCATGGTTCAGTATCCTGGACCAAGGGAAAGCATACCATCAGGGCTTTATCGCTGAAAGATGCCGCCATCTTAGTGCCTTCATTACTCCATGGGGCCTCTATGAGTGGGTCCGTATCCCCTTTGGTCTCTCAAACGCCCCTGCCACGTTCCAGAGGAGTATGGAGGAGATGCTTGGCCCCCTCAGAGATGAATGCTGCATCCCGTATCTAGATGATGTGCTCTGTTATGCAAAAACATTCGATGAACATGTTGAAGCTCTCCGCAAAGTCCTCCAGGCTCTCCAGCATCATGGAGTAAAACTGAGACCGGAAAAGTGTGAGCTCTTCAGGAAAGAAGTCAGGTATGTGGGTCGTCTCGTATCGGCTGAAGGGGTGAGGATAGACCCACAAGACCTCAAAGCTGTACAGGCCCTGACGAGTAAGAAACCACACACAGTTGGTGAGAAAACTGACTGGGTTCCTGGGCTATTACCGCTCATACATCCAGGACTTTTCCCGGATAGCAAAACCAATTTATGAACTGCTCCAGACTAAGCCAGGGAAAACGCAAGTCTCAACACACAGGGGAAACAGCAAACACCCACAGCTGTGCTCCCGAGAATTGGTTGATTGGACCACTGAACATCAGAAAGCTCTTGCACATCTGATCACTCTCCTGACAAATCCACCTGTCCTGGCGTATCCTGATTTCAACCTACCTTTTACGCTACACACCAACGCTTTGGACCAGGGTCTTGGGGCAGTCCTCTACCAGCGGCAGAATGGCAGATTGAGGGTTATCGGATATGGCTCAAGGACACTGACCCCAGCCGAGCGTAATTACCACCTGTACAGTGGAAAACTGGAGTTCCTCGCATTAAAATGGGCCGTGTGTGAGAAGTTCCGTGACTACTTGTACTATGCTCCACATTTCACCATTTACACGGATAACAATCCACTGACTTATGTCATGAGTACAGCAAAGCTCAACGCTGTTGGTCATCGGTGGGTTGGGGAACTCTCAGATTTCCAGGTTTGACATTAAATACAGGCCTGGGAAGTCAAATGCTGACGCCAATACACTATCTCGCCTGCCTTTGGATATGGACAGCTATGAAATGGCCTGTACAGAAGAGCTTTCAGATGAGGCAGTACGTGCTACGTGGGATGGGAGTCAGGCAGCAGAGCGGAAGGACGTGGCCTGGATCGCTGCTCTCAACTTCTCCACACCAGACTCTCACCAACAGCCACCTCCATACTTACCAAGGCTATCAGCCACAATGATATTGTGATGGCTCAAAGAGAGGATCAAGCAATTGGCAAAATCATTGAGTTAAAGGGGTCCAACACAAAGATAAGTGATGAAGTACGGAACACTATGAGTGGAGCCACAAGGAAGCTGCTGCATGAGTGGAGCAAGTTGCATCTTGAAAATAACCTCCTTTACAGACGGACACTTGACCGAAAGCAGCTGGTCCTTCCCTTTAAGTATAGATTTGGCTCTGACCTGCTGCTCTGAAACACCTTCACAATGAAATGGGCCATGTTGGCACGGAAAGGGTGCTCCACCTTGCAAGGCAGAGATTTTACTGGCCGTCCATGGCAAAAGAAATTGAGGACTATGTCACCCAAAAATGTCCATGCATCAAGTCCAAGAAGCCTGCCACACATATTCGTGCTCCCATGGGCAGCATCACATCCAGCTTCCCCTTAGAGCTAGTGTGTATTGACTATTTGCATTTAGAGACCAGTCTGGGAGGATATGAATATATCCTTGTTGTAGTTGATCATTTCACTAGATTCGCTCAGGCATATCCGACGAAAGAATAAAAGTGGAAAGAACAGCTGCTGAATGCATTTTTAGTGATTTTATACCCAGATTTGGATATCCATCTAAATTACACCACGAACCAAGGTCGCGAATTTGAGAACAAACTTGTTTGAGACATTGCAAAAACTGTCTGGAGTTAGACATTCTAGGACATCGCCTTATCACCCTCAGTGTAATCCAGCAGAACGTCTGAACCGCACCATACTCCAGATGTTGAGAACGCTGAACTGAAAGTGAAAAGCTGCGGTGGAAGGACCACCTCCCGCATGTTATACACGCATACAACTGCACCCGTCATGAATCTACTGGCTACTCACCCTTTTTCCTGCTCTATGGCCGTCATCCACATCTCCCAGTCGATTTGTTGTTTGGTCTTGGTGGAGAAAAGGAATCATACTCACCCAAAGGTTTATGCCGAAAAATGGGCTAAGAGAATGATGGAAGCGTACCGGATTGCCAGTGAGAACAGTAAAAAATCGAGTGCAAGGGGAAAGTGACATATGACAAGAAAACCAAAGGTGTTAGGGCACTGCAACCAGGAGACAGGGTTCTCGTCAGGAACCTCAGTGAACGTGGAGGACCTGGTAAATTAAGATCATTCTGGGAGAAGGACATTTACATTGTCAAAAGTCAACTGGCGGACAATCCAGTATATGTTGTTCACCCTGAGTCAGGAGACAAGCAGAAAACCAGAACACTGCACCGCAACCTTTTGTTGCAAGTAAATGAAACTTACCGGTTGAAGTTGTTCCATCCTGTGCCAGGCCAATCTCCTGAAAGAAAAACACATCCCAAACAACACAAAGGGAAAGTGAAAGAGACACAGAAGCACACATGGAGTAACAACGAAATAGTGACAATTCAGAAAGTGATTCAGGATGATGAGTGTAATCCAGGATACTGGTTAAGGATACCTGTGGGAAGAACAGAACAGAGGCCTTATACCAACCGTCAGCAAATTACTATGCTTCCGAGACATCCTCGAGCATCAGTGAGAGAAACAGCTGTACCAACATCTACAAGCAGAGAAAGTTTCACATTGTGCCTGAATACTTACCAAATCCTGAGCCTGAACCCGAGTACTTACCTGCTCCAGCCCGGTCAGCTGGACAGGTAAGTGCCCGGTGAGAGGAGAAGCCGAAGAGAATCAAGTACGGGAATGAGGACCCTCCTGTCTGTGCCAGACCTGAGGAAGAAAATGAAAATGAAGAGGGTGGACCAGAAGCTCGACCCCAAACTCCAGTTGAAGGTGACACTCACTCTGAGGTCAGAAGGTCAGCTCGTGAGAGGAAGCCACGACAAATCCTCACGTATGAGTCGCTGGGTGAACCAACCACGCAGACACAAGCCACTGTCAATCTAGTAGCTGGACATACTGTACCTCACTTACCTGTTGGAGATCTGTCCCGTCACACTTTACCTACACACACACCTGCACCATACGTTCAACCTTGGTATCGTTGGTATCTAATTTAATCTGGTGAACAGTTTTTTTAAATCATTATTTATTTACTTTTTCCGCTAAGATCTTATATTTTCCCTAATAATTTGGGGTGGCAGCCATGTTAATTTATTTTTCTTATGTAAAGTGAAAAGAAATAACTATAAGCAGCATACAGGTAGGAACTTTTGGCACGGGAACAGTTGCACCGCGGGTGGTCTAAGGGGGGGGAGCTTCAGCCCACACCTCAGACGTAAAATAGGATGGCAAGCTGAACGCTCCGTGTCTTCATTGCTGCTGAACTTTTCTGTATTTTACAGGTTAGTAATTGGGTAAAATTTCCACTGTCAAATCTTTAAAACCTATCTTCAATTGGGGAAGTGTTATAAAAGTATTGTGATACCATTTCTTTTAGCAGCTTTGTTAAATTTGAAATTGTTGAAATATCGCGGGTGTGTAACGCATGTAATTTTGGGCGCCATTGTACGAGCAGGAATTGTGCCGCGGGAATTTGGTTTCTATTACCGTAATAAGAATCAGTGAAGAAACTGCAAGGCAGTGCTTGAGAGAACAAAGAGGACCGGGGCTCCGGCAGTAAATACACTTCACAGGACATAAGCGTATTCACATTAACCACTTTAACACTTTAACCAATTTAACCAATTTAACCACTTTAACTACTTTAACCAGTTTAACCACTTTAGCCACTTTTACCAGTTTATAAGGTGACTCCAGTTTGCACTATTACCGTATAATAAGAGTAGAGGAAGCAGAGGAAGCAGAAAAGAGGAAGCAGAGACAGAGGAAGAGGGAGAGGTGCCCGGTGCATCATGGGAGCCCCCCGGCAGTCTATGCCTATAGCAGCATAACTAAGGGCGAGCCTGTGCCCACCCTAACTATAAGCTTTATCAAAAGGAAGGTTTTAAGTCTATTCTTAAACACTGACACTGTGTCTGCCCCTTGGACCTAGACTGGGAGCTGTCCAGGGGCATTCTGGACCAGCTGTAGAGTCTTTAACGACTTGTTCGGGCAGCCTGATAAAAGTGAATTACAATAATCCAGCCTGGAAGAGACAAATGCATGGACTAATTTTTCAGCATCGCTTTGGGACAAAAAGTGCCGAATTTTTGCGATGTTGCGATGTTGCGCAGGTGGTAAAAGGCAGACCTTGAAATATGCTTAATATGGGTGTTGAAGGACATATCCTGATCAAATAAAACCCAGAGGTTCCTTACAGTGGTGCTGGAGGCCCAGGAGGCCCAGTTAATGCCATCCAGCAAGGCTATCTTAGGAGAAAACGTGTTCCTCAGGTGTTTCGGACCTAATAGGATCACTTCAGTTTTATCTGAGTTCAACAGCAGGAAATTTCTGGTCATCCAAGCCTTTATATCTTTAAGGCAGGCCTGGAGTTTCAGGAGCTGATCAGTTTTGTCTGGCTCCACTGATAAATATAATTGGGTGTCATCAGCATAACAATGGAAATCTATGGAGTGCCTCCTGATGATATTGCCAAGGGGCAGCATATACAAAATAAACAGAATTTGGACCTAGCACTGAACCTTGTGGAACTCCATGACAGACTTTAGTATGCACAGAGGATTCATTATTAATATGGACAAACTGAGACCGATCTGATAAGTATGATCTGAACCAGTTTAATGCAGACCCTTTAATGCCAAGCAGTTTTTCCATTCTCAGCAACAGGAATGTGATGGTCAACTGTATCAAAGGCAGCACTGAGGTCTAACAGGACAAGTACAGACAGAAGCCCTCTATCTGATGCTGTCAACAGGTCATTGGTGACTTTCACAAGTGCTGTTTCTGTGCTATGGTGAGCTCTAAATCCTGACTGAAAAACTTCAAAAAGACTATTACTGTGGAGATAATTACATAACTGGCTTGGCAACGGCTTTCTCTAGAATCTTAGACAAAAAGGGGAGGTTGGATATTGGTCTGTAATTGGCTAACACATCTGCATCAAGTGTAGGTTTTTTGATCAATGGTTTAATTACAGCTACTTTAAAAGACTTGGGTACAAAGCCTGACACCAGAGACAGATTAATAATATGCAGCAGCGATGTACCAACAAATGGGAAAACTTCCTTAAGCAGCGTAGTTGGGATGGGGTCTAGGAGACAAGTTGTTGCTTTCGATGATGAAACTAACGAGGAATAATTCAGGGAAGGTCCAATTGGAATAAAACTGTCTAAGCAATTGTCAGGTTTTAATGTATCTGCTCCTAAATGCTGAGTCTGAAGGGACGTTAGATAGATCGGAGTCTAACGAGGGCAGATCCTGACAAATTTTGTCCCTAATATTCAAAATCTTGTCATTAAAGAAGCTCATGAAATCATTACTACTTAAACTTAAGGGGATGCAGGGTTCAATAGAGCTATGGCTCTGTGTCAGCCTGGCTACAGTGCTGAAAAGAAACCTAGGGCAGTTCTTATTTTCCTCTATTAATGCCGAATAGTAGGCTGCTCTGGCATTACACAGGGCTTTCCTATATGTTTTGAGACTCTCTTTCCAGGCTAGGCGAGAGTCCTCCTCTTTGGTGGAGCGCCATATCCTTTCCAATTGTCGTGTTGTTTGTTTTAACTTGCGAGTTGCAGAGTTAAACCATGGTGCCAATCTCTTTTGTTTTATGAATCTTTTTTTTAGGGGCGCAACAGAGTCCAGAGTGCCTCTGAGTGAGTCCATGGTGTTACTAACAAGTTGGTCAATTTGGGGGGAGCTCAAAAAATCACGAGAGTCGTCAGAGATATTAGGAAATCTTACTGACTTTAATGCTGTCGGAATTGCTTCCTTAAATTTAGTCCTTGTTATGTCTGAGAAAAAGAGGACCCAGAAGCAGACCAGAAGCAGAGGGCGGTTTAAAGTTGATTTAATTTGAATTAAACAAAAGGTAAGTCAAAAGGCTGTCCGGTAAGGTTGAGGAGTGGAGGCAGAGCGGCGTGGCTGGCAGGTTACTGGCTGGAGGAGCAAATCCGGTACACAGGGTGAGTATCTGGGGCAGAAAACAACGGAGCACAAGGGTCACTAGAAAGGCACACAAGATAAGCAAGAGTTTTAACACGAAAACTGTTAACACAGCAGCAAGAGAGTTACCACAGAAGTTGGAACAATCCAGCATCGAAGTGAAGCCCTGCTCCGGCTTAAAAGGAGTGATGATGAGAAATGAGGTGCACAGGTGTGTCAGCCTCCAATCAGCAGGAAGCCACGCCTCTCCACTCTAAAAGGAAGGAACCTCCCACATGAGGCAGAAGGAAACACACCACAGGCACACAAAGCAGTCCAAAACCCCACATACATAACAGTCCTAGTACAATTGGGTGGGGTGCATAGTCCTGTAATAAGAATTCAAATGATACTAAGTAGTGGTCTGATAATATAGGATTTTGGGGGGAGACTATTAAGTGCTCAATATCAATACCTTAGGTGAGGACCAAATCAAGGGTGTGATTGTGACAGTGAGTTGGAGAATTTACTCTCTGAGAAAACCCAATGGAGTCCAATAATGAGATGAATGCTGTGCTAAGACTGTCACTATCCATGTCCACATGAATATTAAAATCACCTACAATAATTACCTTGTCATTTTCAAGGACTAAATTTGACAGGAACTCAGATAAGAATTCAGAGTATGGGCCAGGCCTGGGGGGCATGGGGGCGGTACACTACAGCAACTAGTATTGGCTTTGTGCTCCTCCAGGCTGGAGATGAAAGAGTAATAGTAAGGCTTTCAAATGAGCTGTAGCCCTCTTTAGGGCCTTGAATTTATTAATAGGGCTGAATTAAAAATGGCTGCAATTCCACCTCCTCGTCCAGGAGTCCTCGTTTAAGAGATCTGTCTTTCTTGAACTTAGGTCATTCAGAAGGCTGTGGTGCCTACAACTTCTGCCACATCAGCATTAAATTTTACGGTATTTTACCGTTTTTGAATATTCAAGATGAAACTACTGCAAAGAAATGGGCATTAGGCAATTACACACTCAAGGTAATGCTGTTAAAACAGCTAGCTTAACAATGTTAAGACCGTTCCTGTGGCATTTCTGCAAAGTTCGCTTCCTCGCTCGCCTTTTTAGTCTGCACTTGCTGCTGTGGCTTGATTAATAAAGGCAGTTATGCTCAGACACCTACAACGACCCAGCCATGTAGCTTTTCAAAACTTCATCAACACTACAACAATTTTAAATTTGAAAGAGGCAAAATGTTCATTATTTTATCTTTGCAAAGTTAAAACTACTGCTATAGAAATTCAGACCCAGTTAACACAATTTGGCTGCCACCACAAAATGAAACGTAACAAAGACAAACATTATGGCCGAATTTTGAAACCAATTAGCAAAAAAGTCTAACGTTACTAGCTTAGACATTACCACTGCTAACCGAGGAAAAGCATTCAGTTGCAAAACAATTTCTTGTACTGTGTGCTGATAGAGTTATTAGCTGTTAAAAGATAGCTGAATTAAATGACTCAAACCACCTTCTCTTCTTTGTCTGTGCTCCGCCGTCAGCAAAACATGACCGGGCAGGTCTGCCTTGTACTGCCTTTAACAGATACTTATGAGATTTTTAAGTTGTACTAACTGAATACACTTCTATGATAAGTTAAGGCAGACATGTCTGTTCACAATCCATTTATTATTAAGTTGTGACAATTTCCTTTATTTTCATTTAGAAGTTATTAAATTATGTTATCAACTCATTATTAGGTCTTTATGTAACAAATGTTATTTTTCTATGTAGAAAAATCTCTTGATTTTGAGCTACACCTACTAACCCCATGAATAATTTCTTAGAGTGTACTATTTTTTATTTATTTATGTATTTTTTATTCTTTAATCTATTTTCTTTGTTTAAGTGTTTCTATTCATGCTAATATTCCTGAGCATTGTTTATAGGGAGCAAGAGATTTAAGAATTTCATTGGCAATGATTGCGTGATGTTATTGTTGTGCAATGACAATAAATTCTTGAATCTTGAATGTTTCCGCACTGACCTTATTAACCTCTCCCAAGATCTATCATGATGTGAGTCAGTTGAGGGGGTTAAATGTCCCTTTATCCCTTTCTGAAGGACATCATTAATTAACCCAATAAACAAAATCAGAAAAAATACCTATTCTCCATTTACTGCATTTAATATACCATACCAGACCATACATACCAGAGTTGGACCAGTAAGCAGAGCTGCAGTCTTACACGCTTCTCTGCGCCTCCATTAGAGCAGCTGCACACCCAATATAGAATAGAAACTGTGTCTGCCCAGCGACCATTTAAACTCTTAAAACCGAAAAAGGGGAGTTATTCATAAAAATCTAATAAAAATTAATACAACTGCTGTAGCAACTCAGCAACAGCATAATAAGAAAATTAAGTGTGGCCTCTTAAACATCAGATCTCTGGCCTCTAAGGCTGTTCTGATAAATGATTTGATATCTGACTCTGATATAGACCTGTTCTGCCTTACTGAGACCTGGCTAGGTCAGGAAGAATTTGTTAGCCTAAATGAATCCACTCCACCGAGTCATTCTAACGTTCATGTTCCTCGAGACACTGGACGAGGAGGTGGAGTTGCAGCCATTTTTAATTCAGCCCTATTAATAAATTCTCGGCCTAAAGAGGGCTACAGCTCATTTGAAAGCCTTACTTATTACTCTTTCATCTCCAGCCTGGAAGAGCACAAAGCCAATACTAGTTGCTGTAGTGTACCGCCCCCCAGGCCCATACTCTGAATTCTTATCTGAATTTTCAGAGTTCTTGTCAAATTTAGTCCTTGAAAATGACAAGGTAATTATTGTAGGTGATTTTAATATTCATGTGGACATGGATAGTGACAGTCTTAGCACAGCATTCATCTCATTATTGGACTCCATTGGGTTTTCTCAGAGAGTAAATTCTCCAACTCACTGTCACAATCACACCCTTGATTTGGTCCTCACCTATGGTATTGATATTGAGCACTTAATAGTCTCCCCCCAAAATCCTGTGTTATCAGATCCACTACTTTCTAGAGGTGCATAGTCCAGTAATCCAGTAATAGAATTCAAATGATACATTTGAATTCCTATTACTGGACTATGCACCTCTAGAAAAATTAGTGTTCACTAGATGGTTACCCGATTGTACTAGGACTAAATTTAAGGAAGCAATTCCGACAGCATTAAAGTCAGTTAGATTTCCTAGTATCTCTGACGACTGACTCTCATTTTTTGAGCTCCCCCCAAATTGACCAACTTGTTAGAAACGCTATGGACTCACTCAGAGGCACTCTGGACTCTGTTGCGCCCCTAAAAAGAAAGATTATAAAACAGAAGAGACTGGCACCATGGTTTAACTCTGCAACTCGCAAGTTAAAACAAACAACGCGACAATTGGAAAGGATATGGCGCTCCACCAAAGAGGAGGACTCTCGCCTAGCCTGGAAAGAGAGTCTCAAAACGTATAGGAAAGCCCTGTGTAATGCCAGAGCAGCCTACTATTCAGAATTAATAGAGAAAAATAAGAACTGCCCTAGGTTTCTTTTCAGCACTGTAGCCAGGCTGACACAGAGCCATAGCTCTATTGAACCCTGCATTCCCCTTAAGTTTAAGTAGTAATGATTTCATGAGCTTCTCTTAATGACAAGATTCTGAATATTAGGGACAAAAATTTGTCAGGATCTGCCCTCGTTAGACTCCGATCCTTCAGACTCAGGAAATTTAGGAGCAGATACATTAAAACCTGACAATTGCTTAGACAGTTTTATTCCAATTGGCCTTCCCGAATTATCCTCGTTAGTTTCAGCATCGAAAAGCAACAACTTGTCTCCTAGACCCCATCCCAACTACGCTGCTTAAGGAAGTTTTCCCATTTATTGGCACATCACTGCTGCATATTATTAATCTGTCTCTGGTGTCAGGCTTTGTACCCAAGTCTTTTAAAGTAGCTGTAATTAAACCATTGATCAAAAAACCTACACTTGATGCAGATGTGTTAGCCAATTATAGACCAATATCCAACCTCCCCTTTTTGTCTAAGATTCTAGAGAAAGCCGTTGCCAGCCAGTTATGTAATTATCTCCACAGTAATAGTCTTTTTGAAGTTTTTCAGTCAGGATTTAGAGCTCACCATAGCACAGAAACAGCACTTGTGAAAGTCACCAATGACCTGTTGACAGCATCAGATAGAGGGCTTCTGTCTGTACTTGTCCTGTTAGACCTTAGTGCTGCCTTTGATACAGTTGACCATCACATCCTGTTGCTGAGAATGGAAAAACTGCTTGGTATTAAAGGGTCTGCATTAAACTGGTTCAGATCATACTTATCAGATCGGTCTCAGTTTGTCCATATTAATAATGAATCCTCTGTGCATACTAAAGTCTGTCATGGAGTTCCACAAGGTTCAGTGCTTGGTCCAATTCTGTTTATTTTGTATATGCTGCCCCTTGGCAATATCATCAGGAGGCACTCCATAGATTTCCATTGTTATGCTGATGACACCCAATTATATTTATCAGTGGAGCCACACAAAACTGATCAGCTCCTGAAACTCCATGCCTGCCTTAAAGATATAAAGGCTTGGATGACCAGAAATTTCCTGTTGTTGAACTCAGATAAAACTGAAGTGATCCTATTAGGTCCGAAACACCTGAGGAACACGCTTTCTCCTATGATAGCCTTGTTGGATGGCATTAACTGGGCCTCCAGGCACCACTGTAAGGAACCTCTGGGGTTTTATTTGATCAGGATATGTCCTTTGACACCCATATTAAGCATATTTCAAGGTCTGCTTTTTACCACCTGCGCAACATCGCAAAAATTCGGCACTTTTTGTCCCAAAGCGATGCTGAAAAATTAGTCCATGCATTTGTCTCTTCCAGGCTGGATTATTGTAATTCACTTTTATCAGGCTGCCCAAACAAGTCGTTAAAGACTCTACAGCTGGTCCAGAATGCCGCTGCTCGGGTGCTGACTAAAACCAGGAAAAGAGACCATATTACTCCAGTATTGGCTTCTCTGCATTGGCTCCCTGTAAAATTTAGAGTGGATTTTAAAATCCTTCTCCTCACATATAAGGCTCTGCATGGTCTGGCACCATCATATCTTAATGAATTGATAACTCCTTATCAACCGACTAGAGCGCTGCGCTCCCAAAACGCAGGCTTACTTGTAGTTCCCAGGGTTTCCAGAAGTAGTCTAGGGGGCAGAGCCTTCAGCTATCAGGCCCCTGTTCTCTGGAACCAGCTCCCAGTCTGGGTCCGAGAGGCAGACACAGTGTCAGTGTTTAAGAATAGACTTAAAACCTTCCTTTTTGATAAAGCTTATAGTTAGGGTGGGCACAGGCTCGCCCTTAGTTATGCTGCTATAGGTTTAGACTGCCGGGGGGCTCCCATGATGCATCGGGCACCTCTCCCTCTTCCTCTGCTTCCTCTTACTCATTATTATGGTAGTAGTGCAAACTGGAGTCACTTTTAGAAACTGGTTAAAGTGGCTAAACTGGTTAAAGTAGTTAAATTGGCTAAAGTGTCAAAACGGTTAATGTGAATACTCTTATGTCCTGTAAAGTGCATGTTACTGCCGGAGCCCCTGGTCCTCTTTGTTCTCTCCAGTCTTGCAGGTTCCTCACTGATTCTGGTTGTGGTCCATCTGTCTGAGGTTCACTGGCCTGGTGGGGACATGATCTGTGTCTGTGCTGTGGAGAGAAGGTCGAGTGGCCCAGAGCTCCATATGAGGACATCTAGAGATGCACCTGGACTCACAGACTCATTTCCATTACCTGTGATACCTTCACACATGGACTAAACCAATGAACTCAGTATAGCTACAGCTTATTACGACTCATGTATAATTCCATAATATGATTGATGATGTTCTCTGTACATGTGGCATCTATTGCACGTCTGTCCGTCCCAGGGAGAGGGATCCCTCATCTGTGGCTCTTCCTCAGGTTTCTTCTTTTTCCCATAAAGGGTTTTTCCTGACTCGGTTCGAGGGTCTAAGGACAGAGGGTGTCACAACTGTGCAGATTGTAAAGCCCTCCGAGGCAAACAATGTTTGTGATTTTGGGCTCTAAATAAATAAATTTGAATTTTGAATTTTGAATTAATTCATGACTCTGACAATGAACTGACCCACAATAAATATCAAAAACTCTTCTCATTAATATTTCAGTATTACATTCACTCATCTTCTCTTAAAAACAAACAAATGTAACAAGAAACAATATGCACTGCTGGGCAATATTCACAACAAAATAATAGCCTAGTCTAACTGGTAATGTCCATTTTACAACCCAACGTAAAATCTCCCCTAAATAAAGTTAGGGTTCCTATTGTGGAAAACCTCTTCCACTGTCACGTGTGAAGCAAAGTTGGACCCAAATGCAGGACAGCATGAGATGAGGCAGAACACGGCTGATGTAGATCATGAAGCACTTTATTGGTAACAGGCAGGCAGTCAGATCTGCAGGAAGGCAGGTGAACAGGCAGATACAGACAGGTAGACACAGGGCAGGTTGACGGCACAAACTGACACTGAACAAAGGAAGGGGGCTGGTATATATACTGAGGGTGACAAACAAGACAACAAAAATACAAGGACAGGGAAACACCAGGGAATGACAGAGGCAGAAGTATGATATCCACACTGCTTCGCCTCACCGTGAAAAAGAGACACATAAGTCACATTAGAGTAAGTGGTGTATTTCTAAATTTGTATAATCTCCATGTCACTGCTGTGTTGTGATATCAGTGATAATAATAATAACAGACTCTGTTTGTCAGAGACCTGATCAGAATAGTGAAATTCAAATTTAACAGGACATAAATTAATTTAATCACTGTATGTCATTGATACCCCTTCCCTGAACTCTGAGAATCAGTATCTTGATGTCCTTGACTTCACACAGTGGTGAAGAAATTAATTTTAACACGAGAGCGATGAAAAAACATTTAGAAAATCAATGTTAAGTGACTACTGCTAAGAGAAAAAAAATCTGAATATATCATGCTTGGGTGAGGACAAAAAGTAAACTGGACTTGCGGTGCTGTCTGGCTGTCGTCTCGAACACAGCACTTTGGGATGCTTTCACTTCAAGTGTTCCTGCACAGGTGTACTGCTGTGATAAGAGCTTATAGAGCATCGTATTGTTGGGTCTATGTCTAAAATACTCCCACGCTTGTTGATATTGGAATCCAAAGCGTACTTTTTTGTAACACGGTGATGCATGTAATGCAAATCTACCCATTTTGTAATCGATTATGTCGACGTGTCACCCGAGCCCTAAAACTGGATGGTTACACATTTCTGTCCAGCAGAAATCTGTTTAAATAATCACTTGAAGATCTCTTTGAATGTTGTTGTATCAGCATAATAACAATAACGCTTAAGTGTGTGCTGTATCTTAGTAACCAGGTAACCACAGATCGTTATCTCTCTCTACCAACATGTCAAGATTTGATTTGTTCCTCTTTTTTTTCAAATGAGACACATTGCATTTTCAATACGTGTTGAGGTTGACTCCTGAACCTGTGGACACCTTTTTGAAAGCAATTCAAGACCCACCTGTCTGTACTTGCCTTTGGGAAATTTGAACTTTTATTTTTGTGCTATTTTTCCTCAGATATCTGGCGTTTTACCTCTGTACGCAGGTTGACATCCTATTTTTGAAACCCAACCACTCTTCCACTCTTGCCTACTTAGCAGTTAGTTGACTTTGAGAAGGATTAAGCCAGCTGAAAAATACTGGAATAACAGCGAGATGCCCGGAAAAAAACACTTATTCTCGGCTGTGGATGTATTATTCATTTCCTGGATGTGAGGGCCTGTCTGGTAGACCTCCCTCAGAGACGAAAATATGTAGTGGAAAATGTGTCCTGGTTGGAAGTTGGCCTATAGTTTATTTTCTTCAGTCCTATCCCTCATCCCACATCACAAAATGAGTGGGAGGTGATTATGGGTTGCAATTCCCGCAAGTCTTTTTTTCCTTTATTGTTTAGTTTTTTTTTAATTCTTTAATACAAGGCGAGCACTGTTACATCTCAGAATATGTATTAGCCTAAATCATTGACATTTTGGGTCTATATTATTATAGCTTAGTGATAAACTGTGGGTACTTATTTTTAGGTAAGAAACAAATATTATTCGTTAGCATTAGCTCATTAGCATTAGGACGCATTAAATTCTTTCGTTTTATGATTTATGACTAATCATAAATCCCCTCCGGTTATTTGGCACAAGGACAGTACGAGATGCAGAACCGACAGAACAGACACGGTTTCTTTTTAATAGTTTTAAATAAACACCCGATTTTGAATCTAAGGTATACAGAAATATCATGTTTTGGATAATAAAACGACGCGTTCACGTTCCTCCAGAGTAGAAAAAACTCATCGCGCTGCGTTAAATGAAATGCTCTAAAATACATAACCACCCTCTCTTCTTTCTGTGTGTAAAAAAATGTCTAATCGACTGTAACATTAATTTGTGGTCACTGTTAGCTGAGTCAGACACTTTTTTTCTTGACGCTGATGATGAAAACGGAAAAGGAGCCGCCGCCTCGATCTGCCTCAGAAGATCCGCGCTGACACGCGTTTTTACAGCTAATAATAAAATAATTACCGGACAAAATACGAGAGGAAACGAAAGAAAGCTTTTCTTTCGTTTTCGTTTATGTTTACTATTTTTAATACATTCAAACCCATTTAAACTGCTTTATTAATTCTAGCTCAGGCCTACTTTAGGCCTCGGAGGAAGGGGATAATAACCATTAAAAAATCCGCGATTGATGAATGATTTTAACTTAACTTTTTTATTTATTTTATTTTTTATTCGATTTGTTTTTCAAAGGAGAAATAGAATTTGCACACCCATAGTCCAAATGAGCCCTGTTGCTTTTTTTCCTTTTCTTTTCTTTTTTCTCCCCCCTTTTCTGGTAACGGATAACAGATGACAGCTCCCGTTCACACTTCTGGTGAAATTATATTCTGCTGTATAAACTTGTATAATTTTTAAATTTATATGCTTGCTAATAAGCTAAGCATGTTTACAGTACCTGGACAGCACACGGGTATGTGGTAAATTTAATTTCGTGGCTCTGACTTTGCAAGCCTCTGAAGTCTGCTGGAGGGATGGACAGCTTTCGACCTGAATATATTTACTTGTTTGGTTTTTTGATGATGGTGGGTTGAGATGTGGTCAAGAATAAGTGGGAGCGCATCACTTACCTCCTCATCAAACGTGACCTGTTGATTTGGGTTGTGGTCAACAAGAAAAACACAATTCCCATCAGGAGAGTAAGATTACGTCCTGTGATAACGCTGAACAAAGCTCCTTTGAGGCCCTAGGCGCCCGGAAACTTTTTACGCCCACTGACTTTCCAGAGCAGCGATTTCATCACTCAACACAGATTATTCTAAATTACTTTTCACTTTGTAGCTTTAATGACATATGAAATACAGGAACAATACAAAATACATGCATATGTTTTAAGTGCTAGCCGACTGTACTTGAGTTTATTACTGAGGCACTTGTGTATACAACTTAAAACTACTACATCTATAACAACAATAAACATATAAAGAAATTGCACATTAAAGCACACTATGAGTCACAGGAGACCTGTCCAGGTTGTACCCCACCACACCTCCAATGTCAGCTGGGATTTGTCAACATGTGACCCTAAAGGATGAGTGTGTGGCCAGGAGATGGGTGGATGCTTACATGTGAATGAAAAGTGATAAAAAAAAAAAAACTTTTTATTCTTCAGTATTAAACTAAGTGTTGGAGTACTGTTAGAATTGCAATTTCATTGCATTTCATATTACACCTACTATTTAGTCCAGTTTTGAAGTACTTTCACTTATTTCCATTGTAGTCCACGCCCAGGCTCTCTTGAACAGCTAAAACAAAATTCAGCAAAGTTTCATCAGCTTGGTACCTCTTTACTTTTACTAATGTTTAAAAAAATCATATGATTTTGAAGTGATGGCATATTTCAGAAGTCCCTTTAAGAAACTGACACATTAATTCTTTTTTTGGCTTTTTCTTGTGTAGCCTTTTATTGTGAAGGACTTTGTGACGTCTGTTCTTGAAAGATGCTATATATAAGAACCGTACTTACTTACTCGTGTTCTCAGACACCTCAGCATGTTATTCATCTGTACAGCACATAACACATGAAACATGAAATAATACATCGTTTGGTTATTTGGCTATTTGTCACCTTCATCAAAACAAGCCTCGTCTATGGTAAACAGAAGAATTAGAATGGTTATACAAAGTACCAATACTTTTCCACAATCTGACTAGGAGGAAAAGAAAACAGAAGGAAATAGAGACAGTAGAAATGATAGGGATGTAATATGGTAGTGTCGACGAAGCAAAAAAGCGAAGTACTTATTCATAAGGACAATGCAGATGACTCGGTAGTTTCTGTAAGTCATTCCAGCTGTTCAGAAATGTACAAAGAAACGTACAATTTCGAGACACTGTTTGGTAAGTAGAGTCATGGCACCCAGACGAGACATCCTGAATCAGAAAATTTCTGAGAAGCAATCAGACATTGAGGAAATCACTGACACAATTTAATCAGAGCAGACTATGTTTTGTTTTTTGTGTTTTTTTTTTGTTTTGTTTTGTTTTTGTTTTGTTTTTCGGAAAGTGAAATTAGTAATTGTCCGACGAAATAAAGAGACTCACCAACTCCAAGGTATCGTCAGGAAGCCTGGACCAAAAGCTCTCCTTGGGACGTGTAAGTGGACCACCTGAGCAAGAGATGCAGCGGATAAAGGAGCGCCACGGATGAAACTTAAAACCGGGTGTGTCTACATTAACAGACAGACCTTATCCAAACACGCTGCATATGTGAAAATATCTATCACTGCGAGGTGGTGGGGGGGGGCAGGCGGGTGATGAAATCCAACTTCTGGGAGTTTGTCCTACCTGAGTGAAGCAAAGACACTCAAAGGCAGTGCCAAAGAGGGATTACCTACAATCTGCCCATCCACCAACTCCACATTGCATGTGGTTAGTGGGTGCTATAACAGACAAATGTTGGCTCTCTTTAAGAATGCATTACATCCCTAACGTGGCTCATTAGGACAGTCTTGTCTGGGGGCTTGCATTGGCTGGACAGTCTGGAGTGTACGTGACTCACCAGACCTTGTCTCCTCAGGTTTATAAGTGTCATATTTTTGGAAGATATCACGTGGGAGGAGTGGCTAATTGACAGTATTTAGACGTACCTCTGTGTATGTTTTGCATATCACTCTGGTGCTGCACTGTGGTCAGATGCTCCAAACAGCCACCCAGATGTCTCCGCTTTGGGCTTCAGCATTGGGTAGGATATGGGCACCTCTCTGCGCAAATGGCTTTTCATGTATAGCAGTGACACATCTTGGTCAATATAATCACACCTCCGATTACACTCTTTCAGTCTGGCTGATTTACGGCTTTGCCACTTTACCTTGTGGTAAGTTTAAATCGAATTTTTCCCTTGATTGACTAAGCACACAAATTAAATCAGTTTATTCTCATCCTTGCTGGGATGTTGTTTTAAAATACTAGGAGTCTCAGTGTGTGTGTGTGTGTGTGTGAGAGAGAGAGAGTGCAGAAGGTGAGCTTGGGAATATTGTGTAGTTATTATTAATGCATGTGCCGATGCCACATTTACAAACCAGCATGGGGTGTGAGTGAAAGAAAGTTAGGACACCTGAGTCCAGGGGGAGCTTTCGGGATTTTGCACAGAGCGTCTCAAATTCGTGAAAAGAGCTTTTTTTTTTTTGCTTATTATTCAGTTATGTCTCCATTGCGTGCCATTAACAGCATGTGTTAATTCAACACAAGGGAGGAAAATGAAAATGACGTTTAATGTTAATCTAGTTTTACTCCTGCATGTTGAAAATGTAGCTTTTCTTCACTTTTTTTTTCCCTTGTAAGTGTGTGCTATGGGTAAGGGCTGCGTGCCTATCAGTGATGCATTGTTATTACAGTGCAGGGATGTCCCAAAGTGAGAGGAGTGATGAAACAGCCACGGTGACGCAAGAGGTGATTAGTTTACTCGTGACTGAGAGCACGTGGTTTTCCGTTTACTTAACTTGGTAATATTTTTGGCCATAAGCATTTATTGAAACTGTATTAACACGCCCAGACTGCTAAATTGTTGTTTGATGACTGAACGACGTGTATCAGAAATGGAATGAAACTGCAGTTTACCCACGAGAGGGAGACTTTCCGTGACGTTTTCTGTCATCCCCAAACACATGTTGCCAGGTTAAAAGATTTTTTTTTCAACCTGCTGTAGTGTCGTCACTGACCCAATCTCTCAATGTCTGTGTGTGTTGATAGAGCCTGTCATGGGACATAAAGACGACTGTCACCGGTGAGTGCTCCTCTGGTTTCCTCTCGCTCTGTGTGTGTGCGTGTGTCTGAGAGAGAGAGAGAGAATGAGAGAGAGGCTACTACATGCGATGCAGTAAAATGTGAAGATAAGATCAAGCTTCATCATGCTACCGATTCGTTGTGGTAATGTGTAAAAACAACAACATTCCAATCAGATTATCGGACAGGTTTGCCTTGACACATCAGTGTTCGGGAACCTTGGTAATGATATCCCTCATTCCTCTACGGGTAAGCCTCTGAGGGCAGCAATTTAACAACCCAACCCAATGGAAAAATTGACTGAAAGTATACTCATACATAGTCAATAATAATAATTGATTCTCACTCTGATCTCCCGCCCTCTAGTCTCTTCACCATCTAAGATTTATTTTCATTTGATAAATGATCATTCATGTTATATAAATAACACAAACTTTTGTAGTTAGTTACTTTTATAGTTAATTCATAGGACTATAATCTATTTAAAGGGGCTCACCCTGTTGTATGTGTGAGATGTGGTTTGGGATGTTGGGTTAGATCAGTTGCTTACTCAGGGATAGTGGAAGATGGCTTGAATCATTGTCTTCTAAGCAGGGAAGGACACTGTGAAGATGCATTAAGATCAGTACGATGGTTAAATGCCACTTTTTGTTAATTATTTTGTTATATTTTGATTCTTACTCTCAGGTTAGTTCACTCTATACTTAGCAGGTTCCAGAGGGTACAATACCATTCACTGGCGAAGGGTTGAGGCAGAAGCTGCAGCTTTTATTAGTTATTGTTCTTTTTGCTATAGCCTAATCAAGTGTTGTCACATCTCACAGGTTCCATGTCTGTCTCTTTTTCAGTAATCTTTTCTTAATGAATGCCATCTTTTTTGCACTTACTCCTGCCTATCAGCCAGCTTCATCAGCATCCCTTTAAAAGTTTTCCAGTGCCAAGGAACATCATCTGCACTTTACATGGGATGGCAGTGCAACAGTTGTGTTTTTATTCGGTGCAATATGGTCACATGCGCAGGATGGAAATATGTGTATGTACACATATGGATACCTGTGTAACTGTGGGTGGTTTTAAAAGGTCCATTAGGGGGCAGTATAACAAAGGGTAAGAGTGAAATGTGCATAGGCTACATGAATTAACTACATTTTCTACATATTTACTGTGATTTCATTAACCGCTGGTCATAATATCCTGTCCGATGTTATCTTGTCTTGTCTTATCGTGTCTTGCAGAAAAACCTGTGGGGTTTTAAATTATGACAGCCGCGAGGCCGTGTGCTGTGAGAATAAACTTCATCAAGGGATAGGCCTTACATGTTGTGGACAGCAGGCATTCAGTCCTGAAAATGCCACTTGTTGTAAAGGAAAAATAACAGGTAATTATGACACATTTGTATAAAGCCAGCCAGACATAGGAATTTTGGTTTTGAGATTTAACAAAGACAGAATTCCAGAGAAGCTGTTGAATACAGCAAAATAATTTGATTGTAGAAATACTCTAAACACCAAATATAAAACATTTTCAAAGATCAGCTACACTGGGTTGTAACTTGTTTCAGCCTCTGCTAACATTAATAAGTCTGTGCCAACTTAAGGGAAAAAACAGGTAGCAACGCGATGATTGCATCATAACAACAATAAATACAAAACAGCAGTTAGATGTGTACATTGCCAGAAGGAAGTAATGAACACGTGGCTCTCTTAGATTGCTAGTAAAAGTAGATTTAGGCTGACCACTAAATAATTAAATACTTACAAAAATACTTCTGTGTGGAGATTGCATGTTCTCCCTGTGCCTGTGGTGGTACTCTTCGGGTACTCTGACTTCCTCCCAAAATCCAAAGACATACACGTTAGCTCAACTGGCGACTCTAAATTGCCCATAGATGTGAATGTGAGTGGTTTGTCTGTCTTTATATATCAGCCCTGTGACTGACTGGCAACCAGTCCAAGGTGTATCCCATCTCTTGCCCAGTGACACCTGGGATGGGCTCCAGCACCCCGTGTGTCAGGGTAAGTGGCATAGATAATGGATGGATGGAACCAGGAGAAAATAACCAATGTACAGAATACATTACAATTAAACTACTTACTTGGTAGATGAAACATTCTCACCTGCTAGCCTGGGCACCTCATGGGTTGAATGAAGAATTAGATCACAGACTGGATGTGTCGTGCGAAATGACTTTCACTTTCACAGACACACATTATTCATTATACATTATTCAAACACACTGCATGTGTAAAATGTCTTACACTGAAAAATATAGCAAGGGCCAACTTGAATGACTGACATTTTACCAGATCAACCGTCTCATTTTTATCTGTTTAGATAAGCCAACTTTAAATCTTGCATAATTTTATTCCACCTGCGTGGAGCAAAACCATTTAAAGGCAAAGTTCTAACATCAAAGAAGAACAGCTTGCCCGTTCATCGTCTCCACATTGCTTATAGTTACTCTGCCCTGTAAAAGATATATGTTGGCTCTCTTTATAAACACATTACATTTCTGTAAATCTGATAGAACACCTTTAAGTGGCAGTGTGAAATACACTGATGATTGCGATCATAAACAATCAGTTATATCAGCGATCTTATACCGCTTGATGCTTCATAACAAAAACATTGTAGAATGGAAGTGCATAATACGTCACCCAAATGAACGCTTGAGGAAAAATGCAACAAAACTCACATGAAAATCCTTTGTGGAACATTATGTTTGACAAGTGAATGTTGGTAAAGGTCTAAACAGCATGGTATTGAATGTTGAACTGTATTTCCTGGTTAAAGTGGTTCAATACATACCTATGCCAAAAAAAAGTATAATATTTACCTCAATGTAAACTCTCAACTGCCTGTTTTCTTTAGGAACACCTTGTTAAAACTAGTGCAGTCTAAGATTTTAGATGTACAAGGGAAGATTTAAACTTAAACTAATCTAACTGTCCTCCAGTGTATTCTACTTTCATGAAGGTCATACTGTTTAGTTTTGGCTGAAACAGTTTTAGAGAGGTGTTGGTTCGACATTATGGAGGTTGTAGTTTTTGGTGAAGTTGAATTGTATTGTATTACACTAAAAGGTGTTTGTAATACAACTTTAGTTAAGCCACAAAACTCAACCAAGTGTATACACCTACTTCATTAAAAAAATAATAATCACAGTAGCTTCACTACTGCTAACATCACTAGTTAATGTGGCATCATTACAACTTCTGGCTAATCTAAAGGGGATCACAATAAATTCCCATTATTCATAGGACTCAAATAGGATTATAAACACATAAATATAAATGCTATTATATTGCCACAGCTGTTTTGTGATCTCTGAATGTTTGTGTTTCACTCATCTTTACATAATGTACAGTGCAGGCATGGTTTCATAGTACACCGAACAACTTCAGTTAGAGAATTATTACTTTTCCAGCAGCATCATGATACTAAAACACTGGTATTGTAAATATATGTCTGATACAAGCACATATGCATACACGTTCTGCTCTAGAAGGACAAACAGAAGTATGACAACCTTCACCACAGAGACCATTTGTTTATTGTAAACTTTTGACTTTTGCAGCTACAGTAACAAATAGAGCTTTCAGCCGTCTCTTTGGTTTTTTTTACAGATGGTCTGAATGACAAGATCGCTCACTGCTGCGGAACGACTGCCTTCGACCCCCTAAATGAAATTTGCTGTGAATCAACTGTCAATGCCAAACCTTCGCCAAAGACCAGATGTTGCGGACAAAGTGAGTAAGAGATGGCCGCAATTGTTCTTACCGTGTTTACCGTATCTTTGATGAAACACCAATTCTGTCTTGTTCTGCTTCACGCTTTTCCCACAGAGGCTATTGATGTGGATAATCAGCTGTGCTGTGGAAAGAACAATACAATCCATACAAGAGAGTCCATGAACCACAAGTGCTGTGAACACAACCCATTCAATTCCAAGACTCACTGCTGCAGTTCGTCAGAGAACAACCTCAAGCTTGAGATACTGACTATTGATTCCCAGTCCTGTAAAGAGGATTCGTCGATTTCTAATGGTCAGCTCAAAAGGCATTGCTCTATACACTGTTGTTGTTGCAAAGGGATAGAGTTATTGCAATACACTGTATGAGATGAAGCTGAAGCTTGGGTGCAAACTGCGTCAGACCATATGATGAGGCATTAGATTATTATTCCAATTAGAATAGATACAGTACTCTCTGAAGATGCCGGTGTGCTTTTTGCATGGATATTGTACATCTATAGTTGCTTACAGAGTTGTGTTGGCCAATGTGTTCTATTCTGTTTGGTTGATTTGTAGATGGCACATTACAAGATTTTCTTATTTTTCACTTTCAGCTGACAATGAAAGATTTACATTGTTTCTTTAATAATTGTCAGTTTTCAAACAACACCATGTATGAGGACTTTACAGTTATCCAGTTTTCACTGAGGAACAAGGAATTTCATGCTACTTTGGGTGTGTGATACCTGGATGTTAGGGTTATGTTGGTTTAAATCTTTGCCTTTACAGCTCTCTGTGGCATTAATGCCTTCAACACATTCACTTAACTCTGCGGTCAATCAGCTAGTCAAATGATGTAGCTAAATTTGCATCAAATGCCCAGTGCTGCAGTAAATTTGAGCAGAGCTGAAACAAAAGTCATCAGACAAAAAAATAAAAAAACAAAAACAAACTATGCTTAAGAACAAAACACAACATCTTAGTGAATAACACAGAATCAAACCAGCTCTGTTTTGCCTGCGGTAAAGGTCATACAGCTTTAAGTGACATCCTGATCTTTTTTCACAGGGACTATTCCCAATGACATGCTTTACTGTGGTAGGAACCGGACTCCTCACATAAAACAGTCCGAACATCACAAGTGCTGTGAACATGACCAGTACAACAGTAAGACTCAGTGCTGCTGTGGAAGTACTGTTGTACTTACGATTCAGCCTATTAATTCCACTTGCTGTGTCGAACAGTCAGGTATGTCGTCCCTTGTCTAATGCATTTGTAAGAGCCTTAGAATCCGTTCAAGATTGTACTCTTAGGTTCATGTTTAGAAGAGTACCTTTAAATTATTACATAAACATGTTGTTTATTGTCATGGCCGGTGGGATGTCCACTTTGGTTTGGTGGTGGTTTTCCAATATTTATCTTTATTACTCTCTACTACTCTTAAACCACAATACATATTTATTACATAGAACACAATGTGATACCTTTTGATCAGCTGATGAACTGATCACAAATCTACTCATTTCTACATCAAATCTAGAAACATTTTCTCATCATTTAAAACAAAGCCGTGTCAAAGGAAAAATCCATGAAATAGATGTTGAATAAATTAGATTTGATTGGACTAAATACTGAATTCCCTCTTGTTGGTTACTTGATTTGTCTCGTTTTCAGAATCTCTAGGATCCAGAAAGTAATTACAGCAAATATTTGAACAAGCAGAATGACTCACTGCAACATGCTCTTTAGTTTTACCTTCATGAAAAATGTGTTTGTTAACATTTCTGCTGCAATGAATGGTGGTATTATATTCACCCACATGCACTAAAAAACTTCATGCTTTATGTTCACAGGTGTGCAACAACAGGTAAGAAACACTACTGTCTACCACTGCTACTACCCTCAGATTATGTGATTTATCTCAGAGATATATCAGTGAGTCATCTGTGTCAGTGCTGGCTAGAATTGCATGCGCAGTAATCTCACATGTGTATCCACTATCTGTAAAACAAGTTAAAATTACAGAAACACCTGGCAATATGATGCAATCAACTACAGTAGATTTGCAATAAAGCTGCAGTGACACATTGGGCTGCCCTTTGAGATACTTACATTTTTGTGTTGTTCTTTCTTTTTCTTTAGAAACATGAAAATAAACCCAACTGGTAAGTCAACCAGGGTGTTTAACTGTTGTACTGACAGCATTATTTTTGAAACACACTGACAATCATCAGTTCATCCTTGATAGTAAAAGTGATTTAATATTGACATAAACTCCGTCGATACTGAATTACTGACGTAACTGTGGGTTAGTTGCTGAGACATTGTTAATATTTTTTATATATTACTTTACAATACACACTCACGTTTTACCTTAAAAGTGTCTCAATTGTGTTGTTAGCTGTACAAAACAATGTACAAAAGATAAAACTGCAAAGGATACACATATTAATAATAATCAACAATAATCAGCAACAAATAGTGACAAGCACATTTAAAAAGAGTTAGAATGAGGTATAACAGTTCCAAAACAGTAAATACCCCAATAGAAATCCAAAATAACACAAACACTGAGTTAAAACAACCACTTGTCATGGTGTGGGTTTCTTTACATGGGCACTGGGTGAAGTTAATTGGTAATTTCTTGTAAAAGAAACAGCACCAGAGGTCTCAAACCCCACAGAGAACATTTAACCCATCAATATTAATATGACTTTTTGGGTGTTCAATCCGTCATGCAAACTTGGCAAACTAATGAACTACATAGAAAGAGATCATGTGACTGCTTTGGCGTGTCTTCTTGCTTGTTTTTCCACATTCACAGCACTGAGCCAGAAGAAAGTCTCTGTGGATCATTGTGTTACAATCCAAAGAAATCTGGCTGCTGTGAGAGAAACCAGGAAAACCATCGTTGGTCTGGTGCCTCAGGTATAACAGTTGGTGTGTGGGTGTTGCATCTGTCAGTTTGATGTGACATTATGTCATCATAATAATTGTGTTTTGATTAACATTTTCCAGTTGGACACATTAATCGGTTGTGTGTATGCGCAAAGCGTCGTGCCAGAATTTTCCCCTAAGGGCACATGATGTTACAAATCTTTAGAACGCCTCATTATTAATTATAACTTTGTGCATTGCTTTGGCATACAAAAATGCTTTGAGGGATCTGAAAAAAAGGGGGAATTTTCCAAAACAAAGTATCAAGGAAGATAAAAAAAAGGTCATTGGATTAATATCTTAGTTGTTACCGACAGAGATGAAGATTTGAGGACTTGCTTTGTTGCTCCAAATCAAAAGTATTAACCTAAAGCAGGCACAAATCTGGCACTTGAGGCATTTAGGTTGTATGTCTTCATTCTTTTTTGATAATAGTTTTTTTCCCTTTGAGATGGGAGAAGACAGAGAATCAATGGAACTCTATAATCTGGGTGGGAATAGTCAGGATGGTTGCTGGTGCGGGCGGGATTGGAACATTTGTGCACACTTTGTGGAAATGGATCATAAAAGTCATAAATCCAGCCAGAAAGGGCCAGAGTGGGCGGGAAGAGAAAGCAACTACGTGCAAGGCCTCAGAGTGGAGATGAAATGAGGGTGGAGATGACATTCATTTTATTTGATCATAGCTTTCTTATATACATTACTTTGTCTATTGAAAAGCAACATGTTTCTGACTTTCAGCCAGCATGTACAGATCAGCTATAAATTAGAGGAAAAAAACAACTTTATGTGTCTAATTAAGGTGCTGTACCGATTGCATTTTTGATCCACAATATTTTTTCCTAAGGCAGATGTTGTTGCCAAAATTAAACTGAAACTGTGCTTTTTGGCACACATCCTAAAGGATGAATAAGCAACAGCTGTTTAGTCATATGGTGTTTTGATGATTTTGGTGCGCTGTCTCTATCTTTGGTCCAAACTCGTTCAGTGACTAGGAAGGCGTGTGATCCGCAAAAGTTTCATCATGATCATTTTGGAAAGATTACTGGGAGGTTTTTTTATGCTACACTGGCTGAAAGCCATTGTCAGTCATCTGACTACCTCCTGAGAAGTTTCCAGACTATGTCTTGTCATAAATTAACCCTCTGGAGTCCAGGGTATAATTGGCCGTTTTTGACTACTTTTTATTTTGCTTTTATATGTTCACCTTAAGAACTGTTTACCATGCCTTGTTTGGTATCATTTTTTTCAGCACAACCTCTCATGTCTGATTTTACAGTTATTTTTTCTTTTTGACATGCTGTATTAACACACTGGACCTAAAACCACACAAAAAACATAGAAATCCGAATATAAAAAAGTTAGATTTTGTAATGTGAAAACCACAAACATGTCTAACGAACCATTTTTATAACTTAGAATGCAAATATAAGTTGTGAAAGTTTCAAAAAATTATGTACAAATGTAGCAAATAACAGTTATTTACAACTATTTACATTAAAATGCAGGCAATGCCTCAGGCGTTTTTTTTGTTCAACTATTACAATACAAATTACATTATACAAAACAATCAGGTGTCACAATAAGATGCCACAAATTATTTGTGCCACTGTAAAAAACAGTTCCTGTCCATTACAAGACAGAGGGGCACATCACAAGCCTTCTTCCAGCACCAAAAACGTGCCAAATGTGACGACAATATTCAGAAAAAAAAATATTATACATTATTTATTACAAGTCTGTTTTAATTGGCCAATCAATTTATAAACGCGTATGTAGTTTGAAGTCGCTGAAACTCAGCGAGGCTGCGCTTTTCTGCTCCATACCACTTTGCACCAAAAGTGACGACAATATTCAGAAAAAAAACGGCCTAAATTATTTATCATAAGTCTGTTTCTACTTGGCCTATCAACACGATTTAAAAACTGGTATGTAGTTTGAAGTCCGCACTTTCGACACAAGTTGAAACGGAGACTGTGATTCTGCGTCTTTTTGCTACATCATCATAAATCGGACCTGTAATTTGGACGCGCCGGCGCGTCCGTCGACTCCAGAGGGTTAAAACACTATATTTGCTGTTTGCTAAATTAAAGAGGTATGTCTGTGTGAAAGCAAAGTGGGGTGACAAGGGTTGTTCAGATAGAGATAAGCACAGGGAAGAGATTGTGTGCAGTAGGTCACAGGCAACTCCCATTGGAGCTCAGATGTTATCATTAACGTGGAACATTAGGATATGACATAAACACAGGAGAGTGTCTTTTCTCCCCTGAGGCTACTATTATCCCATCAGACTGGGTACTTCTCCCTTGTAAAAGTTTAGAAGGTTGTTTGGTCAGCTCTCTGCATCTTCAGTTTTGTTTTGTTTTCTTTAAATAATTCCTCAATATTATTCTGTTACAAAGGAAAAAGTTACACCCTTGATTGTCCTGCTGTTGTACTCGGGAAAAAAAGAGAAGACAGGCTCTCACATGTGTATATGCTGGTTTTGTGTCTGGGAAAAAGAATTCAAACTGCAGGTGCTGGTGCTCTGAGTCACCCTTCTAAACGTCTCTCATTCCCACACCCTCCACCTGATAAATTAACTTTTTCCTGTTCTGTCTTGTACCACCACTCCACCCACCCCCCTTTCTTTAAGAATCTGACACTGACCCTAAAGTGTATGACCGACACAAACAAAGCTGCTGTGATGGCCATGTATCTGCGAGGGAGCCATGGATGGATAAAGTAACTACTGACCTATTCTGATCTATCTTATCACTTGAGCTTGGTGGAAACTTCCAGCTTTCTTTCACTGTGGGAAACTTAGTCACTAACATTTCATGGCTTTAGTTTATATAACTCTTTTCCAAAGAAAAAAAAGAAAAGAGAAACTCCAACCTCTAAGGGAAATGGTCCTTTTTTTAAGATGCTGTCTCGTTTGCCTTCTGGTAATAGTTTTAATTAAAGAAAACACATTTTATTAATATCTGTGTAAATAATTAGGTAGGAGTTTGAGATATGACAGCAGTTCACAATACACTGTCAAAAAAATCCTCTGCTGTTTTGCTGCAGCTTCGTTGAGAGAGCTCGGAGCTCCACCCAGCTCCTTTATACTATAAGTAAGGGTGTTTTGTGTCTCACGGATAAAAATCCTCACTACCAGTAGCGTTGTTTAAGCTAACTGCCTATGCAAAAGGATATATAACAATGTCCTGGTAAGATTTAAACAACTTGTTTGCATTTTATGTGTCAATTCTTATTTATTTATTTATTTATGTTCTTTAGCTTTGTATTTTTCCTCCTTTTTGTTTCATTCATGTACGTATGTGCATTTTAATGTATATAACTGTGTCTGTTTATGTGTGTATTGTGTGTGTATGTGCACACATAATGACATCTTAATTGTATTTCCTCTGATTCTTCAAGTGCTGTGGAAAGACACCATATGGCTTGGCACAACAAGGAGTTCTCTGTTGTAATAACACCTTGTACACAGACAGAGAAGATGGAGAGGAATGTTCAGAGGTTGGTAGTCCTTACAACCCAAGAAAAGAGACAATTTGTTGTTCTCCAGTTTCATGGCTTACCTGGACAACACTGCTGCGGGACAGAAGTCTATTGGCCTCATGTTGAAATCTGCTGCGATGGACACAGGTGATTACGTGTGTCTGTGTATTTATGGGGAGACATTTGTTTTGAATAAGTTTGGTGTGTTGGTGCGTGTCTTGTATGGGTTTTGTGAATGTTTTTTCTTTCTTTTTTTTTTTTTCCAGTCTGTTTTCCACAGCCAAGGACGGAGGATGTGGAAAAATAGTTCACTCTAATGTCTCTTAGAGTGCTTGAGGAGAATAAATCAGACAGGAGTGGCTTGGGAAATTCTCTGTAGCTGACTGCGTACAGTTTCACAGACAGACTGGCATTCCAGCAGCTCCACTGACTCTGCGCCTCAGTAGTTGTTGTTTGTTCCCTGAGCTTTTAAAACGCACCCAGCTACTCAGCCAAGAAATTTCTTGGCAGACAGAGAAGGTCCATGATCAGCGGATAAATAGCAGATAAAGAGACACATGCAGACAGTTGGTCTGTGTCTGATTACATTCTGTCTGCTACATGATAATTTAATTGTGTGCATGCTTGTTTTAGAGCTGTTTCGTCTGAAGTGGCCAAGTGGCATTGTACAATGTCTCATGTCTATCTGTCACACCCGTGTCTGGTGAAATAATCAGTAAAGTTGCCACGTAGTTGCTTGTGGACACTGTGTCGGAAAGTTATCTTCCTACCTAAAGGACATTCTAACTAAACCTCTTTTGTAATGTAACGTGATCTGTCTTTATAACATAATAATGAATTATTTATCTCTCTCACCCGAGTTGATGTTAAATATGAGCTCTGTTTCTTCACCCAGACTACTCAAAGAAGAAAACACACACTGCTGTGGAGTTCAAGCATATGACATTAAAAACCAACAGATGAAGTGTTGCGGAGGGAATCTATACAATCTGACACTCTTTGGCATCCTTGGGCAAGACGTGCAGTGCTGTGGATCCAGTCTGATTAACCAATCAGTAGGTTTTAACATTACTAACAATTAGTAATATGCCTGTTACTATATTGTCTATTGTTCCCATATTCTTAAAACATAGCCATGACCTTAAATGTACCTAGGAAGACCAAACCATTGAAAGGAAAGTCTGCCTTTTTGGCAGGTTTCCATTGTCTATCTTATACTTTTGCTAATGTATGCAGTCTTAAAGTGGGATTGTACAGAATATTTTTATTGGCCACTAATGTCACCATTCATGTTGTCCCTATATCTACTTTATATCCAGTATATCTGCTGCTCAAGTGAGGACAAAGAGATGCTCTATTCCAAGAAGACAGGATTTAGATGCTGCAGCCACCTCTATTATGACACCTCTCTGTGGTCATGCTGTGCAGGGAAGCTGAGTCTAGCACACCACTCAGGACGTCATCAGAACACTGGTCAGTCGTGTGACATCCCAGAGTTGTACTTAAGCTTTGTTATTTCAGCTTGATGTAAACCTACTCCACTTTCTGCATATTAGCAATAACGTGTTTATAATGCTCTTTTTTGCAGAATCCACACTTCTGTCCTTGAACAATCTGAATCAAAAAGATCTTTGCAACAGAAGTAAGATATCAGTTTTTAATTAAGACTTGGATGGGGGGCACACTGTCCATGATATATGTGGATATGTAAATGTAAATTGTTTATGTCCTTGTTTAGTACTCATTGGGACTGTGGAGAGTGTGTCTCAGGATAGCATCTCGTTCCGCAACGCACTGGAAGTCGAGGGAAGTCGTACCACTATGAAACCTCTGCCCTCGCCTCACATCCTGAAAATACCTGATCACTGCAACTCCCCCAGACTGATCCCTGGGAAAACCTACTTCTTCAATGAAACTGATGTCTTCACTGATTACAACCATGACTCTTTTATTCAGTCACTCCATTTGATTTTTTCCAAGTGTAGTTCTGGATGTTAAGTCACCACTGGTTAATCTGGTCCTGTGTACAACTCTGAAGCCTGTAGTTTAACATACAGCCTCTCCCACCATCTTCAACGTACAGACTCTTTACCAATTTAACACATCCCAAATAGTCTGTTTACAGACAACCACCAACTCTCCAAAGAGTCAAAATTACGGGGCATTACTGGGATTATTACCTGTGATGTTTTAATTGTAATCACTATCACTACTTGCTATTAAAGGCAGCAATTTCTTTTGTAACACTGTTCAACACAACGCATGGTGACATGATGACAGCGTCATCCGTACACTTAAGTATACCATTTGGATTAAACTATAAATCTACAGCAGAAAATTACTAACAGAAGCTGATTTTTTTGCTGTCATGGTAGCTGGTAGCACGCAACATTAAACAACATTAAAATGTAGCGTGATCTTCACATAAGCTAAACAGCTAACAATTTTTTTTTTGTTTTTCTGAATATTATGCTAGTCTTTATTAGATTTATTGTTTTGATACTTAACTAACAAATGGCAGAAGTTTGCACACATCTTTCACTCATACATTTGTATGTTTACATATAAGTGATATCATTTATCATGTCATGATTAATAAAGCTAAGAACTGACTTTTAAAATTTTTAAATTTAAAAATATCTGGGATACAAATATGCTATAAAAACCTTAAATCCCACTTACACAAAGCCTTTACTGTAATGCCTTGAATTTACATTTCTCTGTAACTGTTCTTTTTCTCCATAGTGCATTTAAGGTGCACTTTTTCATTTGAATGTGATTTCTGTTCTGTAATGCATAGCTGTTTTCCATTTGTTGTACTGTACATTCCTTTGTAAGCTATATGTTTAATTTGAGATAGAAAAGCTATTTTTATTTAACCAAAAGATATTTTCTGCAGGGGAAGCTGACACTATTGATATTGCATGCTAAATATGTTATATGTATGAATATGTGGTCTATAGTTTTCTTTTGCATGTTTATTTTTAAAGACAGCACCTACTATGGATGCAATGTATGTTTTTATATAAAGTTTTATCTCAGTAAAAGAATATGTATCGAGCTCTTTTCATGCACAACCTTTGCAATTCTTGTCAGCCTTTGAGATTACAGCACACAAATTACAGTGCAAATATGTTATAAAATAAAATGATATCAATCATAAATGCACAATCTAATTATAGTGTTGCGTGGGAGGTGGAAAAATATTTATCAGGGATATAACAAGATTTGCTTCTAATCTAAATTAATCTAGACTGCAGCACCTAGTGTGTAGAGCTGTTCCCCTATCATGGATCTTGTCTAGAGGTAAATTATTCTTTGTAAAATTTCAAATTGTTCATTCTCTCTCTACTGGTACCAATAGAAATACAATAATGCTCCAGGCTCTTCATTAAAGCCATACATGATTTTATTTTTAGGTTTAAAGCCCAAAATAACAAACATCGTTTGCCTCTGGAGGGCTTTACAGTCTGTACAGTTGTGACACCCTCTGTCCTTAGACCCTCAAACCGGGTCAGGAAAAACCCTTTATGGGAAAAAGAAGAAACCTGAGGAAGAGCCACAGATGAGGGATCCCTCTCCCTGGGACGGACAGACGTGCAATAGATGCCACATGTACAGAGAACAACATCATCATCAATCATATTATGGAATTATTCATGGGTCCTAATAAATTGTAGATAAACTGAGTTCATGGGTTTAGTCCATGTGTGAAGGTATCACAGGTAATGGAAATGAGTCCATGAGTCCAGGTGCATCTCTAGATGTCCTCATATGGAGCTCTGGCCACTCGACCTTCTCTCCACAACACAGACACAGATCATGTCCCCACCAGGCCAGTGAACCTCAGACAGATGGACCACAACCAGAATCAGTGAGGAAGGCTCATTGCACAACAATTTACATCAAGCAATCATTGTCAATGAAATTCTTGAATCTCATGCTCCTTAAACAATGCTAAAAAGAATTATTAACAAGAATAGAAACACACAAACAAAAAATAAATACAAATATAAAAACAAATATAGACCTAAAATTTTAATTATACAATTAAAATATAAATTTTACAACTTTAAAAATATACAACTAGGAGAGATATACAGTGAAATATGCAATATAATATACAATACAAAACAACAGAAAGTGATGTGTTATTGTGTTATTATGAAGTGATCGATCTGTGAACAGAGTTCAAGTGTCTTCTGGCCTGTGGGATGAAGCTGTCCCTGAGCCTCATAGTGCGGGCTCTAATGCTGCAGAACCGTCGGCCAGACAGCAGCAGACAGAACAGTTTGTGGCTGAAGGTGACTGGGGTCCTTGATGAATCTTGGTGGCCTTCCTCCTACACCGCTGGGTGTAGAGGTCCTCCATGGATGGCAGCTCCATCCTGGCGATGTGCTGAGCAGCTGTCACCACCCTCTGTAGAGCCTTACTGGTTGAGGGCGGTGCAGCTGCTGTACCAGGCAGTGATGCAGCCAGTCAGGATCCTCTCTATGGTGCACCTGTAGAAGCTGCAGAGTATCATTGAGTCCATGTTGATCCTCCACAACCTGCGTGGGAAGAAGAGCCACTATCTGGCTGACTTTGTGACAAAGTCAGTGTGATGAGTCCAGTTGAGGTCCTTGCTGATGTGAACCCAGAGGAACCTGAAGCTGCTGACTCTCTCCACCATAGTCCCGTTGATGGAGAGGGGGGCATGTTCCTCTCTCTGCCTCCTCCTGAAGTCCATGATCAGCTCCTTTGTTTTGCTGACATTGAGCTGGAGGTTGTTGTCCTGGCACCAAGATGTTAGGGCTCTGACCTCTGACCAGGGCTCTCTGTAGGCCGTCTCATCATCATCGGTGATCAGGCCGATGACAGTCGTGTCATCAGTAAATTTGAAGATGGTGTTGGAGCTGTGCGTGGCCACGCAGTCATGCGTGAACAGGGAGTACAGCAGAGGGCTGAGCACACAGCCCTGGTGGGCGCCGGTGTTCACAGTCAGGGTGGAGGATGCCTGTCAGCACAGCCTGGGGTCTGCCTGTCAGGAAGCTGAGCCTGAGGTCTCTGAGCTTGGTGACGAGCTTGGAGGGCAGGGCACGATGGTGTTGAGCATGCTGAGCTGTAGTCAATGAACAGCATTCTCACATATGTGTCCCTCTGGTCCAGGTGGGAGAGTGCAGTGTGGAGGGTGAAGGCGATGGCATCTTCAGTTGGAAGGAGCTTTACGTGTGTTAACCCATTTGAATGTTCTACACACGTCTGCCCTGGTTATCATAGGTGGACAGTGGTCTTCCTGAGCCTTTTGCACCTCCGCAGCTGGGAAGTTGTTCTTGTTGTTTATTAAATAGCAATGATGTGAAAGGTGATGAAGAAGACTCCACTGACACTGTCTTACTTGTATATAAGAAAGGTTTATTACAATGAAGTACAGCATCAAAACAAGCATCATGATTGCCTGTGAGAGGGATCGAAGCCAATATGAATCTCCTCTGCATACCAACTCTAACTATCTGCTTATATAGGTTAGTTGTTTTTGGGAAGATGCAGCAGAGCTTGTGATTTACAGTAAGAAAAGGGGTCCTCAGACAGAGAGGCGCCAACCCTGGGGTCCCTAACTAAGCGTAACAAACTCAGTCAGATGACAGTCATCCAACATATGGAACATCAGATACTACATTCTCAAAAGTGTTCAGTTCATCAGGGAAAGATGCAAATATTACCTCAACACTGCTGATCTTTCATTTGTAGTGCGTTAGAGTTTTAAGTCGAGCCCACATGCCCACATCCTGGTGTTTGAGCACTGGTAGTGAGACTCAACTTTCTCCCTGTGTTGTCTCTTTATGGTGCTGATCACCCTGAGTTGTAGGGTTCAGTCTGTGCTTTAAGTTTGGTATGGACTTCTCCATTAACCCAGGGCTTCCGATTCAGAAATGTCCGTACAGTACTCCTCAGTACGACGAATTGACCACTGCTGAATTGTGTGCACATTCCATTCCATTGTTCCCTGGTGGCGGTGGCGATGAAAGAGTTTTTTCCACCACCGACCTGATTTGTAGAAGTTATTCTCTATCATATTGAATGATAGGGCTCACTTTGGCAGCTTGCATATTTAAAAAAAAACTAATGAATAACAAAATAATAGTTAAAAAGAGCAAAGTTGAGAGGGGAGCTCGAGACACGGCAGCCATTTTCAGCACAATCTTGAAACAAGTAACGCAATAATAAAGTGTATCCATTATATCCAACTGGTATCTTCAATCTGTTTTATTTCTTAGCATTAACTCCAGCTGGGAGGGGATCCACTTTCACTCCATCATTTGAGTAGTAACTGACTTATACTTTTTAATGATCTTTTCTCTGAGTTGCTTGGAGTGTTCTTTTGTCTTCATGTTGCTATCGTAGTAGGAATACTGATGAACCAGAGACTGGACCTCCCAGACACAGGTGTTTTTATATTACAATCACTTGACACATGTAAACTGCACTCAGGTGATCTCGATTTCACTAATTGTGACACTGCTGGCATTAACTAGCTGGACTTCTGATGAATTAGGTCAGTCACTTTAAAGGGGGTGAATATTTATGCAAACACTTATTTTACACTATATATTTTGAATTAATTGACATTAGTTTGTAAAAATCCAATTTCACTTTGACGTGAAAGAAGCTTTTTTTGCAAATTCAAGTAAAAAAAAGCCAAATTATACAGACCATGATTTCATATATAAAAGCAAAAGGGGAAAACCCCAAGACATTGCTGGAAAACTTTTAGGAAACTGAAAATCACCACTACATTGTTGTGTACTACTTAAATGTGCAAAAAAGAAGCACAAAATAGAGAAAAATAATCAAAGAAGTAAAATTATTAATAAAACTCAGTTTGACAACTTTTCCTTCTTTTAAGATAACTATACACTGTAATAATTAGGTAAGTTCTTCGTAATGAGTTGTACAACTTTTGTAATCAAGTGCTGCAACCAAATCACACATCCTATTGTACAAATTGCCTTATCGTCACTTTACACCAGCAGTAATAGCAGTGACCTTATGTATTCTGAACCTGTTGCTCCCTCTTTCCTAGGAGGAGAGAAAAAACATCTATACCCCCATTAGTGCCACGTGATGAAATAGTGAGGAGAACCCAAAGGCAGAGTTCTTGACCTGAGTGTGAACTGAATGACTGAATGACTTGCTAAGTATTGCAGGAGCTTCATGTTTGAGTCATTTTTTGGTATTTGGGTGTATTGGCTGCCAGAGAAGAAGGAACACCACGCCTATACAGGCACAGACACACACACACATACACACAGAAGTTGGGGAGTGTCACACATGGAAAGTGTAAACAGGGGGATAAACACAAAGGGAATGGAGGGAAAATATCACGAGCTAAATACCTACACTTTCATTTTAATCCAATGCATTTTTCCCACAGATTTTTTTTTTTTTATCAGCCTCTGAATATGGAATTCCATGGAAGTGATTAATGAGTTACAGTAATTCAAAAAGGGAAGGGAAGGAGACAGACATTAAGATATTCCTTTATTAGTCCCACGGGAGGGTAGCACTAGCATAACATGTCCAGTATGACATCTTACCTTTTGTTTTAAATTGGCACTTGTTTTATTTTTTTCAGTTCCAGTTTGTCTCTGATTCCTATGGGACATGTTGACTGGAAAGTCTAGATAAAAGGGATGTGCTTGTAAAAGCGAAAATACCAGACATACTTTCCATGTGATTAGTGAGTCATTAAAAGGTAGCCATAACAAATCTCGTTGCCTGCATATTTTGTGGTTTGTGTTGTTGACAGTAAGTACCCTGGATTATGTCTAAAGGAAATAGTTTAAATTGTTACATTTACCTACTTGTCCTAGACATGCCTGTCCAAAACATAATGACTGCTCAATTGGCCAATGTTTTAATAGGAACACAGTTTTAAGGGTATGTGGTTCAGTTTTCTTATTATTAAAACTGATAGTTTCTTATCAGATAAGAAATATGAGGAATAACTTCACACAGTAACAGTGAGGTTGGATCTAGGATGAGCAAACTCAGGCAGCAGACATGCAGATGTTTTATGTTTCTCTGCTTGTGTTAACAAAAAAAGCTGGTGTGCATATGATTGTGTATGTTTGTTGCTCATAAAAGGAGAGTAACGATGGATTATTGAGCTGGTGATAAGCAGTAACCATAGACAGACCATTAAAGCTGCTGTTACAGCCACCTGCAGACCTAGAGCCACCGGGTACCAACACACTTTCGCCTGGAGAAACTTTTGTTTTGTAAGTACCATTAATCGCATCAAACAAGTTAATCTTTCCTGCTACAGCTGTATACTGATGTATCAAACAATTGGGAAAATATAATTTATCTTGTTGCTCTTGCTTAGCACATTAAATTGTTTTACAGCACACAAAGAAGATCAAAATCAATCAGCAGCCTTTGCAAGTGACAATGAAGAAAGATTTGTCATGCTGCTGCCCGTCCCTGATCCCCAGCAGGGAAAGTGTTCGTCTCTACCTGCTCTTTGTGCTCATTGCTCTTTACATGCTGGCTGGTGCTGCCATATTTTCTTCCTTGGAGAGACCAGCAGAGCTACAGGCCCACCAGCTCTGGGAAAGGAGACTAAGAGACTTCAGTCATGAGCATAAAATTAGTTGTGAAAACCTAAAATCTCTGTTGCGCCACTATGAGGAAGCCAGGACTGCAGGCATCCGGACAGAACAAGGCAGAGCACTGTGGGACATCCCAGGTGCCTTCTACTTTGTGGGAACTGTTGTCTCCACCATTGGTGAGTCAAGAAGAACAGAAATACTGAAATCAGAGCATCTGCTGAGTAATATACAAACCACAAACACAACACAACAGGTGTAAAACTTACAGGGTAGAAAATTATACACTTTCAGTTCCATTATTGTCCTGCACAGCATCATGATTATTTGGGGTTTTCTTCTTCAAATCAAATTCAAAGTGACCTAGCAGATTCCTTCTTTAATTAATGACCAGCCTGTCCGACTTTATTTTGTTTTTTGACATGAATGCGATGGGCAAAATTTTATAGCTCAATAAACTCTAGTACAATAGTTTTCATAAATTGTGTAAGATGTAACCCACTACCCAGTGATGATTGCATCATTCAGACTGCTGCAGCCAAAACCTTTGCAAGCAAAGGAGATTGTTCAGCATGTCCAGATACAGAGAGGATCCCTGGACAAACTATAAATGCCATGTCCAAGTAAGACAAATCTATAACGATTATACACAATTTAACAAATCATATGAAGCCAATAGACAGGACATATGAAGGCATATTGATTTGGAGAGACACACAAGGGAGAGATGTTTCAAACTCCACTACAATCCATCAAAATCAATATTTCACCTGAGCCTACAGAGGGTAAACATGTCTACAAGTTAAGATTAAACCAGCTTCATCTCTGAGAATCAATTTACAGCCTTGTAATTGTATGCACTATCTTTAGGCACTCTCTGTCACTGTGGAAACTGAGGGACAGACGGCACAGAGCTTGGATCAATTTCCTTTTTGCAACAACTTCCTTATTTACTGACACTGATCCTCTCATGATGTAACCAAATCTGTGATTTGTGCCACTTGTTTCCTTATGTGACATTTCCTACTACTACTTATAATACCCACGTTTGTCTTCCGCCACAAATGACCTCACTTCCCTTCCTCCCTTTCAGCAAAACACAGTTATCAAACTATTTGGCATATGCATAATGCAAAATATAACTTTTAGCAATAGCATAATGTTTAGTATCAGAATCTGAATACTTTATTTATCGCAGGGGGAAATGTTGTGGAAAGTTGCTGTGATACAAAGAACACATTAGAATATACAAAAATACACTAAAAACAGAATATGTACAGTAATAATACAAATACAAAAAACAGAAAATGTACAGAACACACATATGTATATACGTATGTATGTATGTATGTATGTACGTATATGTATATATACGTACATACATACATACATACATATATATATGGCAAGCTGTTTAGGAAATTAATATATATAATATAACTGAATATATTGAATGAAAGTCTGAATATATTGAATGAAACATGACGTCATCAAGGCGCAGGCGCCATCCTGTTTAAAAGCTAAAGCTTGTAGTGATTTACCAGAATAGCCGAACCCAGAAATGTCCTAGAGATGCAGCCGAGGCGATTGTGGAAACGCAATGAAGCAACAGAGATTCTTGATCTCCTAAACGGACTTTATTGTGGTTAATTTTATTTCATAGTAGAACCTACGTGACTTTAGCATGGCCTGGACAGCAAAATTGTTAATAAAGCATCGATACATCGATCTGTGTGTGAGATGCTATAACTGTTACCATGGTAACTTGTAAGCGCGTCATCGCAGGTATTTATTTACCTGCTGTTAAAACTGCTGTGCACGTGTCCCACTCTTTGTACTATATGAGCTCATTAAGTCCATTATTAATGTGAGAATAATAAAACATTTTAAGTGGATCACTCTCCTTTACTATGTAAAACAGTTGACAACAGCGCGATAGAACTGACTTCAAAATAAAAGCATCGTAATATACGTATACACAAATATAGAATATATAGTTTTGTTTTGTTTTTGTTTTTGTTTTTTTTTTTGTCAAAGGAAACTACGTGTTATCACACAATAATTTTGCTTAAGGCTTACACTAGTCCTCCCCAGGGTGTCACTCAGGAAATATCAACTCATTCTGATGTGACATTTCAAAATTAAAGCCCTTTGAAATCTATCTATAAAATCATATCCATAACTAATATTCCTATTAACACTAAAAGGACTATATCATTTAATTTTGACATGCAATTTTCAAATTAAAAAGGCACCAACGATGTTCCAGCCGCAGCTTGTAGCAGTCACCTCCTTTTTAATTCAGAGGGCTTTTACTTTGAAATCCCGCATCAGAATGACTTGAGATTTCCTGAGTGACACCCTGGGGTGGTCTAGTGTCAGTCTGAAGTGGAATTATTGTGTGATAACAGGTGGTTTTCTTTTAAGTATAAGCTGAATGTAGAGAGGGAGGTCACTGTTTATATATATAGGACCATGCTTTTACTTTGAATTCAGTTTGACTCTTTTACCGTAATGTCTAGTATAAACAGGCACCACAAAACATCTTGGAGGCTAGTTTGACTGTTTTTCGAAGTGGAGGCTGGCTCGACCGCAGTGATATTTCTGGGTTACTAAATCACAACCAGCATTATCTTTTAAACTCCTTTTAACTGATCATCTTTCGGCATTTATTTCTCATGCTATACGCAGAGGAATCTTTCAGTCCCAACCGTCAGTCTATCGTATGATAGTGCACCTGTTTGGGGCTGCCTCATCACCAGGCTGTGCAAATTACGGCCTCACGCACATTGCAGCTCAAGGACAGGGTCGTTTCAGTGAAGCAAGCATCCGTTTTGTAGAAAGGAACTTTTACGTAGATGATGGCCTGACAAGTGGGTCATCAGATGATGAAGCGATACAGCTGATCAGCGAGGCAAGGCAGCTCTGCAGCGCTGGCAAGCTACACATCCACAAGTTCATATCCAATCGCCAGGAGGTACTTGAATCACTTCCCAGAGAAGAGTGTGCAGCAAGACACTTTGAGTGAGCCACTGATTGAAAGAGCCCTAGGTGTTAAATCTCTTCAGATCACTTCCTCTTCAGAGTAGTTGTGAATGAACGCCCACTTTCTAGAAGAGGCGTCTTGTCAATGGTAGCATCTATTTATGACCCACTTGGCTTCGTAGTGCCTTTTATGGCCCTTTTCCACTAGTACCTACTCGGCTCGACTTCGACTCGACTCGACTCGTTTATGCCAGGTACGTTTTCCATTACGTGTTAGTACCTGGTACCAGGTACTTTCGTAGTACCTACTCGGCCGGGGTTCCAAGCGAGCTGAGACGAGCCGAAAATGTGACGTCGGCAGATGGCAGGCCACTGATTGGCCAGGGCCTGACCTCACTAGATGCGTCGGGAGAGCGACTCGTTCATAAGAGTCAACCGCGCCATTTTTAAAACGCAATAACAACAACGAACACGATCAAAGATAGCTGCACAGAAATCCACCCCGCAGAGCAACGACGAGGTGCAGACATTTCTTTGTCTGGTGGCTTATGTAGTTGTTTCGTGTTTGTGTCGCATAACAAATGGCGTTGCTTGGAGTTTCGACCGCGTTGCCACGACGACCCCAAACACGCTGAGGTGGTACTCTATTGTAATGGAAAACGCCCGAAACTGAGTCGAGTCGAGGCGAGGCGTGAGCCAAGCTTCGAGTAGGTACTAGTGGAAAAGGGCCATTATTCTAGTGGAGAAGCAAATAGTCCAGCTGATGTGCCGAGAGAAAACCGGATGGGATGAACCACTATCTAATGATCTCCAGTCACATTGGGAATCCTGGCTCTTGAACCTACAGACTCTAGCTGATGTGAAGATTCAGCGATGTTACTTTCCAGCAAGCTTCGGTCAAGTCCAAAGACATGACCTCCATCATTTCTTGGACGCTAGTGTCACAAGGTATGGAGAATGCACTTACCTGAGAGCAGTCAGTGCAACTGGGCAAATCCACTGTTTGCTGGTCATGGGTAAGGCCAGAGTGGCCCCCACGAAGGTCACGAAGCAGCTGCTCTCAGCAGCTGTTGTTGCTGTTCGCACCAGTGACTTGCTTAGAAGGGAGTTGGAACTAGAAGGAGCCCAGGAAATCTCCTGGACGGACTCAAGAGTCGTCCTTGGCTATGTCAACAACGAGGCCAGAAGATTCCACGTATTTGTGGCAAATCGCATTCAGCGAATCAAGGAAAGTGCCAATACAAGTCAATGGAGATATGTGACCTCTGAAGAAAATCCTGCAGACCATGCATCAAGGGGTCTTAAGGCGAAGGAGCTCATTGCTTCCAACTGGTTTAAGGGTCCAGACTTTCTCTGGCGTGATGAGGTTCCCAGCGGAGATATTAAGGTGGGAGACGTTGCAGTTGAAGATCCAGAAGTACATAAGGCTTTTGTTTACGAGACCTTAACCACAGAAGATTCGCTGCTTGATCACTTCCTTAAGTTTTCCAGTTGGACAAGGTTAGTCCAAGCCATCACCAGGCTTGTACGGTGGGCCAAAGAGCTTAAAGGTTTGGTATCCAGAACCAATGAAGCCACAAGTCTCGAAGAGAGAAAGGAGGCAGAACTTTATAATCATCATCATCGGCGTTGTCCAATGGGCAACCTTCTCAGAGGAAATACAGAATCTTCAATGCAAGAAGGTGATCACAGATAAGGATAAGACCAGCAAGCTACGCCGATTGAATCCTTTCTTGGATGAACGGGGCATCCTCATGGTGGGAGGTCGACTTGATCATGCTGCTTTACATCCTCATATCAAGCATCCAGCAGTCTTGCCAAAGGCTAGCCACAAATCAAGCTTACTGATCAAGCACTATCATCAACAAGTGCACCACCAAGGGTGTGGCATAACAATGAATGCGCTACGATCAAACAGCATCTGGATAATTGGATGTAATCATTCTGTGTCATCCTACATTTATGAGTGTGTCAAGTGTAGAAAATTCAGATGATGTACAGAAGAACAGAAACAGATGGCAGATTTACCTTGTGAATGCATGGAAACAACTCCTCCCTTTACTTATTGTGGGATGGACTGTTTTGGTCCATTCTATGTCAAGGAGGGAAGGAGGGAGCTGAAGCACTATGGTTTGCTGTTCACTTATATGTGCTCTCGTGCTGTGCACATTAAACTACTTGATGACATGACGACTGATGCCTTTATTAATGCACTTTGGACCTTCATCGCTATACGTGGAAAAGTGCGACAACTTCGATCGGACCAAGGAACCAATTTTATTGGTGCAAAATGAGAGTTCCTGGAAGCTGTTAAGGAGATGAACCAAGAGTGCTTAAAGCAACTAGGCTGTCAGTTTGTCATGAACCCTCCATCCGCCAGCCATATGGGGGGAGCCTGGGAAAGGCAAATAAGAACAATACGAAGTGTGTTGACATCCATTCTGGATCACTCATCCCAATTACTTGACAGTTCATCTTTGAGAACTTACCTGTATGAAGTCATGACAATCATAAATAGCAGACCTTTGACAGCACATTTACTCAATGATCCAACTGGGCCACAGCCTCTCACGCCCAATCACATCCTGACGATGAAGTCTTCCATACTCTTGCCACCACCAGGAGAGTTTGCGAAAGAAGACCTTTATCTTCGCAAAAGATGGCAAAGAGTGCAACATTTAGCCAATGTGTTTGGACTAGATGGAGAAAGAGTACATGTTAGACCTGCAACAGAGACAAAAATGGCACAAGACACATCGAAATGCAAGAGTCAACAATGTAGTGATTGTACAAGATGACCTTGCATCATGAAATGAGTGGAAACTGGCCAAGGTCACTGGCCAAGTGTACCCTGGCGAAGATGGATGTGTGAGAAATCTGCAATTGCTTATCAGTGACTCAGCTCTAGATGACCAAGAAAAGCGACTCACCAAGCCAGTCTACCTAGTTAGACCAATCCACAAGATGGTTACCCTGCTTGAAGCTGAGTAATGCAGCCTTTTCTCATTGCCTTTCCTCACACCAAACATCATAAACATTATCTGAATTATTATTTGAATTCTTATCTTAAGTTCATTAGAGAAATCACCAGTGATTTGGTGGGAGTGTTCAGAGTCAGTTATACTATTTAAGTTCATTTAAATTATTCATTTATTTTGAGGTAAAAACACAAATAATTTATGTTTTAAATAAGGGAATATATTTTTGGTTATTTCATATGGATGTAATTAAAAAGACATAAATGTTTAAAAAAGGAACTGTATATTGTTTACATAGCCCATTTCAGTAGTATCAGGTTGTTTTGTTTTTGACACACGCTACCTTCACCATGCTTGAGGTAGAGCAACGGTCGGAAAGGAGTCCGGTATGAAAGAAACAGATGAAAGAAGAAGAATTAAGTTTTCTTAACTCTGCTTAGTTAAGGCCAATGAGGTATGTTTATATATTTTTATTGTACTTTGTAACTTGCTTTGTTTTACATGAATCTAATTTATGTTTATGTTTTTATCCAGTTCTTACGACATTTTCCTCGGCGTATTGCATGAGAAATAAATGCCTGTGACCTGAAGAACGCCTTGTGTCGTGATTGACTGAACGGGAGTTACATAAAGGATCACCAATGTTATTACAGTCTAGCCTCAGGGGGGTATGAATGTCTGCAAGTGCAATTCATCTAATAGAAATTTATGCCAAAGGCACAAAAAAGTAAAAAATACTGGTGGCAGCACAGGAAAAGTCAAAACATACAATAGAAATCCACTCAGTAGTTTAGTCTGAAATTTCAGTGTTTAAAGTGGTGAACCAACCAATCAACGAAACAGCTGATAGACTGACATTGCTGTCCACAGTGCCTTTCCATTAGCATGGCTAAAAAGTTTGAGGTTTGGTTATTGCAGAACTGAAGTGATCTGTCCCTGTGAATTTGATGGTGGAATTTCATTTCAAAACCTTTTTAAGCCTCAAAGATCATTGATGTTTCCCTTGTTTATCATGATGAAGAGATAAAGTGAAATATGCAGATAAACTAATCAAAAGAGGACAATACTAAGTGAAAACAAGAATGAATAATCTTTATTGTTTTCACTTAGTATTGTCCTCTTGATTGATTAGTTTATCTGCATATTTCACTTTATCTCTCTCACATAACGAAATTAAGATTGGTGACTTCCAGCTTTAAACATAAATATATGTAAAAATATGTAATATGTACATAAATATTTAAAGATTTAAAGTTGTAGCAGCAATGTACAACTTCGACGTCGTTAAAGTCTCCGGCCAGCCGCCTCTAGAGATTGTTGTTCATCTGCAGACTGATCATGCAGTACAGCTCCTCCAGTGGTAATTTAGCAGTAGCTTGCGGTGATATGTAGACGGCTCTGTGTTTCTCTGAGGCTGCAGTCCTGTCTGCCTGGAGAAGAGAGCGCCCCGCTAGCTCCACTGCCATGCGTCTGGGATGTTGTTATCCAGCCAGGTCTCAGGTAACACACAGCTTGTCGATCTTTGCAGAGATGATTCTCAGCTTCATCTCGTCCATTTTGTTGACGAGTGACCTGGCGTTTTGTGAGGAAGAGACTGGGAAGAGCCAGTCTGTATGGGTTAGCCTTATGAACGTCATAATGACAGGGAAGTATTGTTTCTCATACAGAAATAGGTCTATTTTAGTTAATAAGTGTAAAAGTATAGAGTGAGTCATACCAGAGGAAGGATTATAACTCAGGAAAGAGACGCCTACACAACAGCTAGTGACAAATTAATGGAGCAAAGTTCATGAAGCCATAAACATGAATAGATTTTCATATCCTGAAGATCCTGCCAAAGGTCGATTTAATTCCGTCATCCCCTAGTCAAAAGGGAAAGAGGGAAACCACAACATTCCACTACTTGGCAGAGGCAATTTCCTCAATATACAAAGTTCCTCATTGCCATGTCTGCTTTGCTTCCTTGCTCCTTTTTGGATATCTCTGTTTTTCTCTGTCTGCCTGCTTTTGACTTTTATTCTCAACCCTGTGTGAACGTGACCTTTTACTGCAATGTGCTGGTTTCTTACACTTTCCGTGGTCGAGATCTAGTTATAGTTCAGGGAAACCCCAAAAAAACTCTCCCTAGACAGCAGGTGCAAGCCGTCTCCAGCTCAGGCCACAGCATGCTGTGGCGCTCCTGTGTTCCCACTGCTATTGTGAAATGCCTTTATGATGAATCTCAAGTTGAAACAGTGTGCAACATAATCATAGACAGTGGAATCTCTGGAAAACAAAGACAGGATAATAGTTTACATCAAAAGAATGTATTCTATGCTAGACCGCTTGGATAATGTGAAATATGAATAGTGATCTGTAGTTTCTCTACTGATTAAAAGGTTAAAATGTTTTTGTTAATGTTAATGCACTGTGCTTTGTGTATTCTTGAGCAGCCTAGGTATGGATTAAAATGTATAGAAGTTATTTAATTGCAAGCGATTTTGGTGCCAAGTGGATGTTTATAATGACTATACGAATTACTTCAACTACAACTTTAACTATTATCCTGAAGGAGCAAGGCGATAAAAACACAGGTTACAGGAACACAAATAAAGAAATTAAATATATGTATTAAAAAATAAACACACCTGATGAAACAAAACATAGTTGCAGTTCAAGCTAAAAACGCCACTACTGTCCTGTAATAAATCCAAATAAAGTGCAGATTTAGGTCAGATAAAGCAGTGTGTATGTCTCTACATCAGGAAATCTGGCCATTGCTGTGTAGCACATTGTGGCAGCAGCTTGAAGGAAGGAGATCAGACTCTTGATGATGATGATGTGAGTGCTCAGGCCTCACTGATTGTGACAACTCCTTTGTAGTCTCTACTCTGTTTGGCTTGGCTTGTATTTTCTCCTACCTTTGTAGGAAGTGGGCTGTGATAGTGCAGAAGATTAGTGACTTGGATCACCCAGGCTGATAAGCTTACAAGCCTTCCCTGTCTGCTGGGTTTTTGCTTTGTGTTATCTGTTAGCATGCTGCATCTTCTTACACTCACCTCCACACTCAAATACCTCACTTTTGTAGATATTATATTATAACATAATATTATAATGTCGATTATTATACAGTTGTTTCATTTTGTGTGCTCTCTCTCCTTCTCTGTCAGAACCATGAGCCAGTTCATGAAAAAATGGGGTTGTGTCCATTCACTTATTGAGGGGAACTTGTATTTGTGTAAGCCTGCTCTTTTGTTGCAATCCATTGCAAGTCGGAAGCTCAGAGAGGATATTACTAACTTCTGATCAAGATGCTTCCCTGTGCATCTGCTCAGGAAAACATTTCTGCCCGCAGCACAGTGATCTTTGAATGGTAATTCTCCGAACTGCAAAAGCATCTTCCATATCACCACAACAGCAGTCAGCGCCTGTCAAGTACAAATCAACTGAGAGGAATTAGTAACTACAAAGTCGTCACAGCATGTTTCATAGCACCAACACTACATATAGTAAAAAAGTTATGAAAGTGAAATGAAATGAATCTTTCTGTTCACTGAGTGCATCCCCATGTTGCTGTGACATCAGATGCGTTTACGTCAGTGAACTCGAATTAGGCGAGGTGGATCGAGCAAGATTTTCTGCCTTGAATGACTGAAGTCTGAGATAGATGTTTTTTGAGTTCTGAGTACAGTGTATTGCAGCTGTTGAAGAACAGACAACATGTAAATGCAGGTAAAAAAGGGTTACTGATCAGGACTGGATTGGGGTTCAGGAACAGTAGGAGAGGACAGGAGGAAAGGAAAGGACGTGAGATAAAAGGGGTTTGCATTTACATGGGGATCAAAATCAAGGTCATGGGATCAAGATCAAGGGGAAGTTACATACACAAGGAGCAGGAGAGAGGACAGGAGTTATTTGATTAACAAGTCTGCTCAAAGTCTCTTGTTCCTTGAATTTCTGGGAGTGGCTGAATAGCAGGTGCTTTCCACTACCACTGTTTTTTGGGATTTAATACTGCTTGCCTGAAGCAGCCTGAAGAATATAGCTCATCTTAGTTAGGTACATTGTTCTAGTCTTAGTTAGCAACTGTTTGTTTTGTTTTGTTTTGTTTGTTTGTTGTTTGTTTGTTTCCCAGATTCACAGAAAGAGATCCAGATCTCTTTCTCTTTGTTTGAACGGGTGTCCAGAGTCCAGAGATTGAAGAACAGGTGCTTATATCAATTATGAATGTCACCTCCCCATTTGACCATCATGATAACATGACAAACACTAACAAAGACCAATGGCAAAATATAAACAATCACAAACCTTATTTATATTCCCACAAAATACACTCCTTATTACTTAGCAGGTATTTCTGACTGCTGCTGATCTGAGAGGCTTCTTCAGTCCTAACTGACTGGTAAGCATTTTGAAATGTGCAGACTCCCTACAAGTTCATTAGAACTACACAAGGCTCTCAGATGAGAAGTTAAACATCTTTAAGACCCCAAAGTGAGTCTAATTTCAAAGCCTTATAAATACCATAAACTGTGTGTAAAAAGACATAAAATAGCTAATGAGTGGGTGGGCATGTTGGGTGGGCATAGTATTTTGGCTGACAGTTGTCTTGACACACCAGCTGTGTGGGTGATGTCTAAACGACTTCCTGTCTAGTCATTTTAAAATCTTTTAAAGTTAGCCCAGTCTAAGCCAAACAAACTAAGGGCAATCGTGAAATTATCTTTTTAAGGATCTTTAAAAAAGCTTCTCAGTGGTACATCGACATCCAAGTTTCTGTGGCTTGCTCTGACTCCACTCAGATGAGTCATCCACTTTATAAACCAGTGGCGGATGATGTAACATGCTGCAAAAGATCCTGCACAGGACTTTCCTCAGTGTGTTTCTCTTGGCGTGCTCTCTTTATTGTCTTTGCTTTATTTTGATTTACAGATTAACATGACTGAGCACACATACAGGACATGTATCCCTGAGCAGTATATTTTTAGTTCTGTTTTAAAGATTTACTGGTACCAGAATTGTAGTCTATTGTTTACAGAAATAAGTAAAAGTGAGTGAAAGAGCATCAAGTGGCAAAAAAAAAAATCCCTTTGGAAACATTAATTTTTTCACTCTATTGTTTGATCTACTAATTCACAATTCCCAGAACACGCACAGGAATTACATAGAAGGATGCTGTGTAATGTAGCCCAACAGAGAAATGAGGACCTGTTTTGTTCTCAAGCGGTCAGTGTACAGAAATTGGGCCAGCTGCCCTCCGGTGCCCAAGCCAAGTTCCTACGGAAAGAGCAATTACTGCCCACGCTGATAATTATAACTGCTCATTTAAATATTTATTTCTTTGCTTCCTCCTTGCTGATATTATTTTAATCCCTGTGGTTTACACATCACAATAGCTGTCATAAGTGAATTAAATATTTAGGAAGCTTTGTTAGCTATGTGATAGCATAGGGCTGATTACAGTTTTTTTCCCTCCATGTATTCACATGTTCTTGCTTCTTGAAATTCTCTTACTCGTTTATGAGGCAACACCCAGCTTGGTGTTCCTACAGATAGGCAATATTGAAGCAAGGGCTCCCTCTACTGGAATACTTTGTAACTGACATGGAAATACAAGTCACCGAAGTGCAGTACTTTAAAGATTGTCATACAGATTTTAACCTTGACAAATAAATAAAATCATCTTGTCCCCAGTGTGTATAAGCCTTATTCATCCATTCATCAAGTTATCATCAAAATAATTCCAAGAAATTATCTGATTTCATACAAACTTGATTTAAGTTATGATGTCACTAGACCCTACTCTGACATTGCAGTTTGTCAATGCAGATAGAAAGAAGATAATTATATCCATCTTATATCCAGTGTAATTGTTATTGTAACCAAAAACTGTACAGACGTGCTTATCAAGTGGCAGTAGTAGTGGACCGCAGAAAGAATAATTAGTGTCAACTTGCTCTCCATTTAGGACTTATACATCTCCAGAGTCCAGCAACAAGCAGGAAATATCACTGCAGCTCCATCCCACACTGGAAACTATTTGTTCCAACTCCTCCCCTCTGATAGGCGGTACAGAGATCCAAACAACCAGGACAGTTCACCACACACTCAGAGACCTCAGAGGACAAAGAATTCTCTGTTTAATGCAGAATTAAAATTCACATCATGTTTAATGGACAGTGTAAAAAGACTACAGAGCTTAGCTGTACTAATGTTTTGGCATAAGTGCAATCCTGAAGGTATACTACCAGATTACATAACAATACTAATCCATAAAACCTAATAACACGATATGTGAACTTATTCAAGCAAATAAAATATGAGACCTGAATATGCAATTATATGGAAAGTGAATTAATAGAGGTTTATTATAAATGAACATGTATGCTGACATACATGTATGTATGCTGACTGACCCCTTCACCCGTCCTCCTTGCATTCTTTAAGCACAGTAGATACTTGAACAATTGGATTTTCTGTCCTTATTTCATTCTATTTCACTTCTCCTATTTCACTCCTATAAAGAATACAAAAATACAAACATTTAAAGAAATCCATGTGCAAGAGAAATTTATGTGTCATTTGCTACCATAAGTGAAGTACCAAAATTTCTTATAGAGTCTGGCCCCACAGTCTAGCACAGATGTGTCTGCCTCTTATCACCTCTCTCAGAAAGAGAGAAAGAGTTGTACTGTACATTAAGTTAAATCAAGAGACAATAATGTGTGTACTATATTTTACATGTGCTTGAACACATGGTACACATATGTACAATCAAGAATTTCTGCAAATGTTAGTGCATAGGCATAACAATAGAATGTAGTCAGCAGAAAATAGATATGTACAAATATAGGAAGTCCATCCATCCATCCATCTTCATCCGCGCTTTATCCGGGGCCGGGTCGCGTGGAGGCAGCAGTCTGAGCAGAGATGCCCAGACTTCCCTCACCCCAGACACTTCCTCCAGCTCTTCCGGGGGACCCCGAGGCGTTCCCAGGCCAGCCGAGAGACATAGTCTCTCCAGCGTGTCCTGGGTCTTCCCGAGGCCTCCTCCCGGTGGGACATGCCTGGAACACCTCCCTAGGGAGGCGTCCAGGGGGCATCCGAAACAGATGCCCAAGCCACCTCAGCTGACTCCTCTCGATGTGAAGGAGCAGCGGCTCTACTCCGAGCTCCTCCCGAGTGACTGAACTTCTCACCCTATCTCTAAGGGAGCGCCCAGCCACCCTGCGGAGGAAACTCATTTTCGGCCGCTTGTATCCGCGATCTTGTCCTTTCGGTCATTACCCAAAGTTCATGACCATAGGTGAGGAGTGGGAACGTAGATTGATTGACCAGTAAATCGAGAGCTTCGCCTTTCGGCTCAGCTCCTTCTTCACCACGACGGTCCGGTACACCGACCGCATAACTGCGGACGGACGCTGCACCAATCCGCCTGTCAATCTCATGCTCCATCTTTCCCTCACTCGTGAACAAGACCCCGAGATACTTGAGCTTGAACTCCTCCACTTGAGGCAGGACCTCTCCACCCACCCACCGGAGAGGGCACGCCACCCTTTTCCTTTCCGGTCGAGAACCATGGCCTCGGATTTGGAGGTGCTGATTCTCATCCCAGCCGCTTCACACTCGGCTGCAAACCGCTCCAGTACATGCTGAAGGTCCTGGCTTGATGAAGCCAACAGGACAACATCATCCGCAAAAAGCAGAGATGAAATCCTGTGGTTCCCAAACCGGACTCCCTCCGGCCCCTGGCTACGCCTAGAAATCCTGTCCATAAAGATTATGAACAAGACCGGTGACAAAGGGCAGCCCTGCCGGAGTCCAACATGTACTGGGAACAGATCTGACTTACTGCACCGGCAATGCGAACCAAGCTCCTGCTCCAGTCGTACAGAGACCGAACAGCCCTTAGCAAAGGCCCCCGGACCCCATACTCACGGAGCACTCCCCACAGAATACCACGAGGGACACGGTCGAATGCCTTCTCCAGATCCACAAAGCACATGTGGACTGGTTGGGCAAACTCCCATAAACCCTCAAGCACCCTGTGGAGAGTATAGAGCTGGTCCAGTGTTCCACGACCGGGACGAAAACCGCATTGTTCCTCCTGAATCCGAGGGTCGACTATCGGCCGAATTCTCCTCTCCAGTACCCTGGCGTAGACCTTCCCGGGGAGGCTGAGAAGTGTGATCCACCTGTAGTTGGAACACACTCTCCGGTCCCCCTTTTTAAAAAGAGGGACCACCACCCCGGTTTGCCACTCCAGAGGCACTGTCCCCAACCTCCATGCAATGTTGCAGAGGCGTGTCAGCCAAGACAGCCCCACAACATCCAGAGACTTGAGGTACTCAGGGCGGATCTCATCCACCCCCAGGCCTTGCCTTGCCACCGAGGAGCTTGCGAACTACCTCAGTGACTTCGGCTCGGGTGATGGACGAGTCCACCTCAGAGTCCCCAGCCTCCGCTTCCTCACTGGAAGGCAAGTCGGTGGGATTGAGGAGATCCTCGAAGTATTTCTTCCACCGTCCGACAATGTCCCCAGTCGAGGTCAACAGCTCCCCACCCGCACTGTAAACAGTGTTGGCAGAGTACTGCTTCCCCCTTCTGAGGCGCCGGACGGTTTGCCAGAATCTCTTCGAGGCCGACCGATAGTCCTCCTCCATGGCCTCACCTCACCGAACTCCTCCCAGACCCGAGTTTTTGCCTCCAGGACCGTCCCAGGGCTGCGGCTTGCTTGGCCTGCCGGTACCCTGTCAACTGCGTCAGGAGTCCCACAGGCCAACATGGCCCGATAGGACTCCTTCTTCAGCCTGACAGCATCCCTTACTTCCAGGTGTCCACCACCGGGTTCGGGGGTTGCCGCCACGACAGGCACCAGAGACCTTGCGTCCACAACTTCGAACTGCCGCGTCGACAATGGAGGCAGAGAACATGGTCCACTCGGACTCAATGTCCCCAGCCTCCCTCGGAATCTGTGAGAAGCTCTTCCGGAGGTGGGAGTTGAAGACCTCCCTGACAGAGGGCTCGGCCAGACGTTCCCAACAGACCCTCACAATACGTTTGGGTCTGCCAGGTCTGTCCAACTTCCTCCTCTGCCAGCGGATCCAACTCACCACCAGGTGGTGATCGGTTGACAGCTCAGCCCCTCTCTTTACCCGAGTGTCCAAGACATACGGCCGGAGATCAGATGAAACGACAACAAAGTCGATCATCGACCTCCGACCTAGGGTGTCCTGGTGCCACGTGCACTGATGGACACCCTTATGCTCAAACATGGTGTTCGTTATGGACAAACCGTGTGACTAGCACAGAAGTCCAATAACAGAACACCGCTCGGGTTCTATTTCACTGGTACTTCCAAATACTCTCTCAGCTGTTGAAGGATGCATTAAGGTGATTTTCACTGCTCAGTCTTAAAACTTTATGTATTTAGCAATCTCCTGTGTTTCCACAATTTAATACGCTAAAAATGGGCTAATAACAGTCTAACACAAGTTAATAATAATAATAATAATAATAATAATAATAATAATAATAAAAAGAGTCCTCAATCATTCAATTATTGTTCAGTGTTACATTCCATGTATCTCTTCATGTTGTATTTATCTATAGCTGCATTTATTTATTTATTTACATGTCTAGTCTGTTTATATTTAATACTTGAAGAAATATTTCATTTATATAAAAAAAACTTGATCAAATGGTTTTGTGTGAATGAAGTATAAAGGTCACTGTACATGAGCCAAGACCTTCGTGGATACAAATTAATCTTTTTCCCAATGTCAAGAGAGGTTCCCAAAGGTTGAATTTAGTTTAAGTTAAGTTATGTTGTTTAATGTTAATATTGTTTATTTCTGGTGACTCAAGATGAGACTTAATTTTTATCCAAGTTGTTAATTATCATAATTATCATGTTTCAATATGTGATGAACCAAAAACATGCTATACATTTTCACCTGTTCATCACCTTGTTATATGCCATACATGCTAGATCAGCTAAATGATTAAATACCAGTAGTTAATAATTTTCTCTGTGTGTTTTCATTAACAGAGGTGCAGCAGTCATAGATTAAATCTGAGACACACAAAAAAAGTATTTTAATCTTAAACAGAGATTAGAACTGTTTAATCACAAATGCATCACAACTTTATGCATACTGGATGACACTGAGGATATTAAAAGATAAAAAAAATGGGAAAACAGAAAGGAGAAAAACACTTCTGAACAGCCTCTACCACCTCTTTTTTTTTTTAAGCATTGTTAATCTTCCATACAGCGTCGCTCCTGAGAAGGTGCGGTGGTGGTGCGGAGGGGGGTGGTATCTTTGCGCGGTTCGTTAAATAGAGCAACAACTATTGTGCTTTGTCGCGTCTTAAATTGACACTCGGTGATGAACAATGAACACATATTGCGATTAAAATACTTTCACGCGTGCGGTGCTCGTTATTTTGGTGATTTTGTTTTTTTGAGTGGGGCGACCCAAGGTGTACCGGCGGAGGGATACAGCACTTAACACTATGAGCACACCGGCGCTGCTGGATTGAGGCTTCCGGGCAACTCTGCAGCAACACCGGGACGGTCTGCACAGATTTACCCTCACATATACCTCAGTAAAGTTTGCTGCCATTTAAGTACTTCTCTAGACCGGCTATATCCTGCGTAAGGTGAATACTAAACCTTACATTGGGCGGTTTTTTTTCGTTTTCACGGAGCTTAAAAAGTCTACGAGACAATGGTGAGTAGCACTCCCCGGTTAGCCTTAGCTAGGTGTCGGTAGCACTGGCTGCATTGCTTTGCATCGAAATAAACAGCCAGCAAGTAATCTTTATTGCATAAAAGCCTTTCCGCTAGTCATCTAATAACCTGGCGTAAAAACTGCACCCGAGCTAGCTAACTATAGCAACTTAATGTGTTTTTTTTTAAATCTATATAGCAGCTACAAAAGCTGGTACATAACATCGCATGCAATAATATAGTTTTTTGCTAGTGTTGTTTTTGTGTGTGTCATATATATGCAGCAGTCGACGAGAGAAGAGCATTTTGTGTATTATTTATGTGTTGCATGTGTCATCTGCGCAGCACACGGTGAGAGAGGAAGCAGGCGGCCTGTTTCCTGCTGTAATGTCACAGCAGTCATTTGGTTTGCTCGGGTGTAAATGCTGTGGTTTAACCCTGCATGCTCGGAGAAAGGATTGCAGCCTCTTTATTATTATTATTGTTATTTTTGAATATACATATGGTTTGCTTTGAGGCGAGAGTGGGCGTGGTGGTGGAGGTGGTGGAGAAAGGGGGTGCTGTGTAAAAATAGACCGTCCAGTGTCTCGTTAATCTTGCAAGACAGATATCAAAACTCCGGCTGACTATTGCCTCTTTTCTTTTTCTCCTTTTTTATGATAATCCCTCATGATAAGTTGCTGCAGCTCTTCTTGTTGCAGGGTGTTTTGGATGGAGTGTGACATGCGCAACAAGCAGAGGAAGCCGAAAAATTAAATAAAAAAACAAAAGGTTGTAATCGCCACCAGCTGCTGTTACATAAGAAATCAGATCAGGTAGAAGTGTGCAGCTCTCTGTCTGTCAGCCACACGTTTGTCTGTCACACCACATGCAGGGGTGATTGTGGGGTGGTGGTGCAACGTTTCGTACTGTGTGTTCTCGCAGCACCACCATGACAGCATCTCCTCCGTTACGTATTGCGCCATAACGTTGAACCGCAGTCTGCTCCTGCTGGATGATCCTCTTTGCCACCCCTCCTTCCTCGCCCCCTCCTCCCCCCCCTGCATTGAACCTTGGTGCAGTAGGCTGTCAGGACCCGCAGTGCACCCTCCAAAATGGGAACGAACTAGATAAATAAATACATTTTAAAAAAGCCCCATTGTGGCACCGCAGATGAATCCCTGCCTTTGTGTCTCATCCTTTTTGTCTGTTGTTCTCAGACACATGGTCTTGTGGTAGGTTTTGTCCTCTCGCCAAGTGAGGAAACTTGGGATCGTGCAACAATCTCGGTCGCACGCTGGGCAAAGAGAATTTGTGTGTCTCGACTCTGCGATGTCAGACAAATCACCTGCAGTCCTCCTGTAGATTTCTGCGCCCGACGTGAGGATATGTGATGTGATCTCTTGCTTACTAATGAGTTGAAAGGCAGAAATAAATAGGGTTTTTTTTGGTCTATTTTTATTTATTTATTTTTTTAACCGGGCGCTTTTCACTGCAGCCGTACAAATAATCCTCTAACGCTCGAGCATGCTGTGCTCTGATCCACACGTTGCTTGCTTCAGCACCACTGAATTGGTTGGCAGTGGACCGAACGGATACTCTGCAGTCTGTCTTGCTCCCTTCTTTTTTACCCCCCCACCTCCCACCCTCCCCCAAACCAACATGGTGACTCATTGAAATTGACTCGAAGAACACATGGCGTTACCACCACCTCCAGCTCCAGAAATGTTAGCTTTAATCTCTTTCGGTTTTGAAAAAGGCAAGGGATTGTTAGAAAAAAACCTTCATCTGTGGTGCAGAAAACTAGATTTGTTTATTTCCTAGCTCTCAAGCTATACGAGTTAACTAATTTAAGTTCTTAATCACAACTTGCTGCACTCGAATAAAGTGTCTTCAGGCTGTGTGACAGCATTGTATTATCACTCGGTTAATAGTGTTATATTGTTGTAGCTTTGTAGGTTTTACTGTATGCAGCAGTTACCGGTTTTTGTTATGTCTGATAATGCCAGTCGTTTCCAAGTCATCTGAGAGTAATTTCCTGACAATATGAAGAACTACACACTCACACAAAGCAGCAAGTCCTGTCAAGCAACAGTTGGCACAGCGATTAGTCTGTGAAGATAAACCGAAGCCTCACATCTGTTCAGGAAAAAAACCAAAAAAAGGCACAAAGAGGTGGTTAGTTGCGATTCAGTGTGCTACATTGGCGACCCTGTTCGTGTCTCACTAATTATAGCAGGCATGTGTATTTCGGGCCGTGGAGTATTTATACCCGTCCCTCATCACACTTTCTCAGCCTGAAGTGGGCATGTTGACTGACTTAGACAGGCCTGGTAAGACCTCATGAGGATGGCAGAATGACACCTCAGGCGAAGTAGAAAAATGGACTGGATGTATGAATGCAAACTGATTCATGTTTTGCTATGAGTGAAAGCTGCAAAATACCTCAGAGCAGCAGGTATTTAACACAGATGTTAGCACTGTGGGTTTGTGTAAAATGATTTTAATGTCTATTTTATGATTTTACCAGAGTAAGTCTTTAATTTTAGATCAAACAGAACACAAGATCCCACTTGAATAAAATACTATCTTGGAATGAATGTAAGGCCCATGAATTTATTTTCCCACCTATTAAAGAACTGCGAGGTTAAACAATGTTTTAGCCGTTTTTAATTTCTTTCCTGGGTAGAGGAATGGTCTTTAGTTAGATCATAGGAAATCTCTGGGTCCAGCTGTTGGATAGTATCGTCATCTGTTTTGAATTGGTTTGTCTGGAGTGTATTTGCATTGGCATAGATCAGTGTAGGTTGTTTACACAGTGGAGTCTGCTGCAGGTGCTCCTCATTAGGCCTACCCAAAGCCTTTATATCCGTGCTGAAGATTTGAAAGCCACATGCAACCAAAATTAGCCTTTGAGTATCAAACATTCACTCACTGCAGGCATGAAAAAGAACTGCAGCTGTGATACATAATATTACCAACAGTAGAAAGATCATTCATAGACACAGAAGTTGGGCTACTTATGAAGGATTTAGCCTCTCATCATGATGGGAACGCTGTATTGAAAGCAGATATGTAAAGAGATGGACAGTAACTGCAGAGGGTCTCAAACACAGGAACTTACTCCAGGACCGAGGAACATTTTTAGGAACTTCAACCACAGGCTCCAGGGTCTAAATTAAGTTCTGGGAACATTGTTTTACTCCCCCAAAAAATCCCTGCTTGGGGGGTAGTTCTTTTTTAAAAGTACAGGAACTTTGGGCATTGGGCCTTGCAGTACTCAACATCTCTGATTGGTCAAGTATTCCCAGCGTTTTATTTCAGTCGCCATTTGTAAAAGCCACATTTTGAAGTATACTGTAACATCGACATGGAGCAGAAGAAGGCATATGACAGCCAGAGCCACAACAAAGTCCAAGCCTCACTGAGTGGATGTGTTGTAGATTTCTGGTGTTGCAGTGGTCTGTTTTTGCTTTGTTTCTGGTCCGTTGCTTTATATGATGTTATTGTTGTTGTATGTATTACCTCCACCTATTCAGCTGGATTGGACTGTTCGTTGGTCACATACAAAAAATATGTGTAAAAACAGCTGTAGCTTTCTTATACGTCAGCAAGCTAATTTGCCTAATCTTTGTGTGAAATACAACAGTGGGAACCTTTTTTTTTTTTTTTTTTTTACACAACTGTTTACATGTTAAAGTGCTTTGTGAAGCTTTGGCAGGCAGTCTGTTGTTGCCTGTTCACAATGATAGTATCCAGGTAATCCCAACCTGTGTAGCTGGTATTATGGTGATGGTGAATTCAAATGAAAGCCTAGATCTAGATCAAACCACTTTATCGTACCTGTCATCTCTATTGTTTGGGAGCTTTAAGGAAATCGTAGCGAAACTAAAAAAAGAATTACTGGATTGAATGGGAACAACTATTTGACTAAGTCTCTGGGTTTAGCCGATAATCTGACACATGGTTGTCGGTCAACCGTAGATGTCATTGATGAAGCAATAGAACTCATCTGTTCTCAACTTTTGACAAAGCACAGTTGTTTTTGTTTTTCACCATTTGCGTACCCTGAGAGCAACAACCTACATACGTTGTTTATGCAGCCTTTACTGACCATCATTTTCAATACTCATCCAACAAATCTTGTACAGGGTTGCTCAGGCCATGAGGCTTATTCCAGCTCAAGGATTGTGTGTAACTGCACCTGAACAATTACAGCAGAGACACTGTTGTAGTTTATTTAGCTTCTTTGGTGTGGTTTTGTGTGATTATATATTAATTTGTTGACCATATAATGTTCCCTAGCCTCGTGGACTTGTTCCACCATCACTCTATTTAAATCAGCAACCACAATAAAACAACCAGTTTAAGTCTGTCCTAAAAACATTCTGTGATAAAATAAATGCTTTTTATTTACAGGCCTGTCCAAAATATAATTTATATCATGGAGTGTGAATGTTTTTACCTATGTCTTATTCTTTTTTTAACAGGCTGATCAGTTGACTGAAGAGCAGATTGCTGGTGAGTGCAGACCTTAATCATCATTAGTTTTAGGTTTAGAAGCTCCTTAAATAGACCTAAGAAACCGTGGTGTCTAAGGGATTAAAGGAACCAGACATGTATGAGGATGTGAGGTGGTGCCTCCGGTCCACTCTGGTCCTGATTATGGTTGTATTCTACTAACTAGTTAATTACATTCAAATGGCTTCTCTAGATGTAAAACAGACCCTGATGATGTGGCTAAAATGAATATCAGCAGGGTTTTGAGTCCCAGGATGAGAAACTTGCATATACACATATTTTAGAAATTTTGCAACAGATGCACCAATGCTTATACTCAGGTTATGCTGTTGTATAGATCAGGGGCCATCAGTTCAGCGTCATGTTTTATTCCTTCCTAGCATTGAATTAGTCATACAGAGTCACTGTCAGTGCTTAGAATTTGCTGTGTGTTTTCTGACTACTTGAAAGACTGAAAGTGACATGTCTGTATCGACGCAAACGGTCGCAGCATACTGACGCTGTTATTTCTGTAAATGCACAGAGTTCAAAGAGGCATTCTCGCTGTTTGACAAGGATGGTGATGGTACGATCACCACCAAGGAGCTCGGGACTGTGATGCGCTCTCTGGGACAGAACCCCACTGAGGCTGAGCTGCAGGACATGATCAATGAGGTGGATGCTGATGGTGAGGAGCAGCAGGAACACACTAACGATTTTCCATTTTAAAATGTACTACTGTTTGAAGGGTCATCTGCGTGTCAAATGTTCCTCTGGAGAATATCACCAGTGTATATATAGTATATGTATATCCAGTGTGGAGATATTTAGGGTATCAGTACAAGCATATGGCTTCAAATTACCACCATGGCATTTTTATCTGCCTGTAAACTTGTCAGTACTCTCTGGTGGACAAACTATGTCATATGTATGTGCTTCATGTTAATGGTGTGTACTTCAAACATATTTTAGTCATGGCTGGTATATACGTGCATACTGATATCTGAGATAAATTATACTGATATATGAGCTGAAGTTGGTTGTATACAGTCTGTACTCGTAGCCACGTCTCTTTTGGTAGTTAGTAAAAATGTGATGTATGAAAGCATTAGGTTCTCTTTGTGATGATATGCTCAGTTTTTTGTCAAACTAATTTGTAACCAAAGTAACACAACTAACCTCTCTCTGTTTGTATGACTGTGCAGGTAATGGCACAATTGACTTTCCTGAGTTCCTGACCATGATGGCCAGGAAGATGAAGGACACTGACAGTGAGGAGGAGATCAGAGAAGCCTTCAGAGTCTTTGATAAGGTACATTAGGGACTGGGTAGACTGAGGTTATTAACTAGCGTCACTCAAAATCAGCAACTCTGTTTTAGCCACAGTTCAGTTTGTACAGTCATTATATCATTGTGATGGCAAGATACCCACTTTCTGAAAATAAAAAACGTGTTCAAACCCTCTTACGTAATACAGTCCTGTATGTGTAGAAGGAGATTGTTCAAAACTGATTTGTGCACGATGTTGAGCTGTTGCACAAGATCGCTGTTTTATTTTCCCTCGACCAGCATTTTGGTTCATTTAAAATGCTTTTCATTGGTGACTCCTCAAGCTGAACAATAATTTTTAGCATAAAATGTGAATGTTTAGAATGCACCCCTGTGCATCCTAAAGGTAAGCCCATAAGTGAGGAGAGAGATTATAAAGTATTACGGACCTAGCTGTCCTGGGGCATCATGTTATGTAAAATGGTAAATAAATGCAATAAGAAAAGTTGTTGTGTTGACGTCTGCAGGATGGTAACGGCTACATCAGTGCAGCGGAACTACGGCATGTCATGACCAACTTAGGGGAGAAGCTCACTGACGAGGAGGTGGACGAGATGATCCGCGAGGCTGACATTGATGGCGATGGTCAGGTCAACTACGAGGGTGAGATGTTATTTGCTTTCCTCCTTTTACTGCTTCACACAGTGATGCACCAATTACAACACTGAGTGCATGTGTGATTTTCTGCGACTTGACTTTTCTTGTACTACATCTTGGTGTTTTAACTAAAATCTTATTAGCAAAACACATTTTTTGTTACATTATTAAGACAGGAATCACTAAGTTGTCAACATAACCATTATAATAGGCCTTAATGCTGACAGTTGCTTGTACCAAAGCTTTAAACAGCTGCCAAACAATTAAACAATTTCACTATTTGCACCAGTCGTTTGAGCATTATTTTTTGTCCTTTTTTACAGAGTTTGTCCAGATGATGACTGCCAAGTGAAGAGAATCCTGAAATTTCTCTCAACGTTGCTTGTCCTCCTAAGATCACTGTCTTTAAGAACCAAAAAAATAAGGAACAATTATCAAATGCTAGACAAACTTCCCCCCAAAATCACTTACTTGTAGAATTTTGCAATTTGCGCTTCAGTATATCCAACTACTTCTAAGGTATCTGTTTAGCAAACACCAACAGAATAATCCCTAGAGAAGTTAATGGACCAAGCTTTAAGAGGGTCGACGCCCCGTACTTCTGACCAAGATTCTGCTGAGTCACCCAGCTCCTGATTAATTTAGAGGAAAGAGCAACACTGAAAAGGCAGAGTGATAGGAACCCATGCCACAGTTCATATAGAGAAGTTGGCTATTTAATTCTTTCCGCTATTCAACACAGAAAATTGACTCTTCTTGCATGCACCCTTTCTGTGGCAGTCTCTTGTCACACGGAGGAGGCTCTGATCCCATCAGAGGTAGTGGTCAGAATGTGTACACACTGGAGGTATATACATTACTATATAGCTATATATCTGTAAAATTTGTGTCACTATTGATTATTGCAAGAGCAAATAGTTGCAATGTAGGGTGTTCATTGGTGCTCGGTTGGAGATGAGCATTCTTATACCTTGAAGAGTTCGGACAAGAACGAGAGACTGAAAAGCGCTGATGGTTTTTCTCCCCTTGGGGATATTATGTTGTCTTGTTTTGAGTGGTGGGCTTCACATTGCCTGCAGCACTGATTGGAGACAGTAGTATGTTGTATTGCTTCAGGATGATTGTGAAAACACACTTGAGAACTGCAGTTGATACATTTTGTTCTGCAAACAGATATCCTGATGATACAATATTGATGTAATGCTTTATAAATGTGTTCTCAAATATTAATGTATTGATGACAAACTTTGGTCACAAAATATATCTCTATATATTAGTGTGTCGTAAAGTTTGCATTGCCTATTGTTGTAGTAAATGACCTGTGACATGTTTTCTCTTCGGTTTTGAAATGTGCCATAATACTTTAAAAACGCCTCAACCTTCTTGCAAGACTCGTAGTTCATTAGAATATAATAAATCTACTTAATATAATAACATAAAAAATACATGCAGTTGAACATATTTGCACTTTGGTATAAACCATGTGGATATTTAAAAAAATTTGTTCTAAAAGAAGAAAAAGAAACCAAATGTCACTGTTGCTGCTGCTGTAACAAACCATATGTTACACCCATTTCTCGTCTTTGTTGTTGTCAATTTGTAGTCCGGTGATTCAAACTTCAATCTGCTTGCCGTTTTACTGAACAGAATACATATACTGTATATTCACAAACACTTGTGGTGGGGTTGATGTGTTTCATTTGGGCTATCAGAATGGGACTTTCAGATTTGGGTGTAATGGGGTTGTAGCAAAGAATTCAGCTTTAGATGCGAGATTGGTTAGGCTTTTGAACAGTTTGCTAAATTTAATAAGCAGGTTAGCAGAGGTGTCTTTTATGATTTCCTCAAAGCACGAATCTTAAAAACTACTCCGTTTGAGGCGTTTCAATTGGTTACCTTTTATTCAGATGTCGGGAAGTAAATTGTAAATGGACTGTTAACTTCTGAAGGTATCTCAAATGTAAAGATGTGATATATTTTCCATAAATCAATAAATTGACTGAGCTTTACTTCACCTGCATTTCATTGTCACGTTCAGTCTAACATGAATCTCTGTGTTACGCAGGCACACATCCTGTTTTAAAGCCAATGACATTTACAAATGCCACTCTTAAATATTGCACTAATATCTTTTCCGTGCCAGCGTCCCTGTGCAAGAAAGGAGCTCTAATCCCAGACAGTCTCAGATTGGGTCGAGGCAGGTCACCCTAGCCCTTCGCTGGAGAAACTATCCCGGCCACAGGCTATATTTAGTGGCTCATGAGATTGCTACAGGAGCCTCTGGTAATCCAGGTCAGGTGGGGTCACGACCTCTCACCCACACACTCGAAATGCAAACAAGGAGCGCTCGCCTTCTCGCTGACGGGCAAGATGGAGAGCCAATGGTGGGAGGTGTTATCTGGGGCAGGTAGATGTGATTGGACATGTGCCTACATACTAATCGTTAAGTAGATAAGGTAAATGAATTAGGAAACAGGAGCACACTCAGCAGAACAATAAGAACCACAGCCTCACAGGCAGGTGTGATTATCCCTCTCTGGTTGTGTAATGGCAGACTGGAGAAGCTCGCTGGTGTAGCTCCAACTGTGTCACATGATAATAATATTCTCTGAGAGAGCAGCGAGAATTACATAGATTTTGTTTTGAGTATTTTATTTCTGTTCTACATTATACACTTGCAACTCCACCACATTAACACGGTCTGTACCTTTCAGATTGCAATTGTGGATACTATATCTATGATGACTATAAAATATGATGCAATATTACAGATTAAATTACTAGACAGTATATGAAGTGGTTAAAATGAGCTCCACTTCAACCAAGTTAATGTAATACTGAAATATTAGTGCATCAATAATAATGATGCTGTAATGTTATATTGTATGTTATATATACTGGCACGTTTTGCACAATAAGAACTGTTATTTTAATCATTTGAGTACATTTTGTTAATACTTACGTGCTTTTACTACTTCATTTTTTTATGTAGGACTTTTGCTTATAATAGAGTATTTTTACTTTGTGTTTATTGCTACTTTAACTTCTGAATATTTAATCTGAATATTTATTCCACCACTTGCTAGAACTTGCTAATATTGAGGTGTGAACAAAGTATTCAGAAAGTATATTATCATGCAGTTTATTATTATTTTTGATGCATTCATGTGTACTGTAAATAACATTTTAGTCTTGTAGTCAGTTGAGATACTGCTGATTTTGACTCATATTGTGTAGTTTATAATAAGAAATACTTTTGTTTTCATCATATATGCCATATATAAAATCATTATCTAAAATGTGATTGGTAACTATGGCTGTCAAGTAAATGTAATGGACTAAGTATAAAGAAACAGCATAATGTGAATACTCAAGTACTTCAAAAAGTCAAGTGCTTGATTCTTAGTTACTTTCCACTAGTCTCGTTCATATGATAAACTTTTACAAAATCTCCAAATGACACTGTTACATGAATAAAGGTAAAGTTCAGTCAAGTTCAAGGCACCATGTGCTCTGTGGCTCTTAAAAATTGCCACCACAGTTAACACAAAGATTTGACATGACTTCAACACTAAGTGGCGTTGTTTCACCATCTTTTAACTCGACTATCAATGTCTAACCCAAGACAGGTGTAGCACATGAAGTGTGGCTGAGACAGGAAGGACATAAGACACTAGAAGAGAAAACGGATGATTTCATAAACATTTAAGTTTTCAGTGAAAGGTGATTAAATGCAGCTTATTTTGAGCTGGCCAGTTCCTTTTAAAAGCTGAAAAAAAAGGTGTAAGTGAATATGGGTGTGTGTATGGGTGTGTGTGTAGGTGCGTGTGTGTGTGCATGAATTGTGTGGTAAGTCATTCATGTGTTTGCCTCTGCGCACCGCACCCACTGCTCATAATTGTGTATACTTTGCAATGTAACCTAACCACCACTTTGCTTGAGAAACACTGACTATTGCTTTTAGTTGTCATTATGCCTGGAGGAGGCAGATGTGGAGTGTTTTATAAACTGTACTGGACAATGCAGGCTTCAGAATAATGTGACTATTTTTAGAAATAATATGTTTGCTCAGTTCAGTTAATGTATACGCACAATCCCTCCCAAGCCCACATAGTATATACAAGAGAATCACCCTCACCTGTTGTTGTCTAAGTCCTGTTTTGATCACATGCTTCTTACCACCCCTTCTCACTTTGCATATGAGCAAACCAACACTGCAAACACATTTGCTTTCTCATGCACACTGCGTCTTCCTTTCTTCCCATGATTACTTTTCATATGGTTCCTGCCTGTGAATGTTCAGAGTGTAAAACCAGGTAAGGACACTTGAAAAAGCTGATTTGCACTCGTTTGTAATGACAGAATAGAAATAAACTAAGGTGAAAACATGCATAGCATTGCCTCTGCTCATCCAGCCAGCTGTTGTGGTGGATTAATCATCGATTTCTGCTGAAACAACTACCTTCCAACCATATTGATCACTTTACAACTTGTCCAACCCCATGGGCGAGTTATGACCTAACTCATGACCTTTTGTCGAGCCCACCATTTAGTTCAGTTGTTTAGTGACAACTTTTCTGTTTGTGCTATATTTCCCTATTTATGTGCACAACATTTTGCCTTAGAGATGCAGTACGATTACTTACATTTAATGGAAGTGTCAGAGGTAAAAAACAACATATCCATCATGACAACATCTTTCAACCTGCCATTTAAATTGTTTCTTTTTTTATATATATATTATTTTTCCTTTACTCCATCTTGACTGAACAGCTGATATGATAAAGGGGGGCGGGGTATGACATCTTACGTAGGCCTGTGGCTGAAGTTCCCCCTGGGGGTGCCATGGTTATGTGGTGTCCGTTTTAACCACTCTGTCACCAGGATGATCCCACTTTTAGAGTTTTCTGGAATTTCTTAAGAAAACACAAAGTTGCAATAAAACCAAATGTTCATGTAATACATTTACCGGAGACGCATTTTGAACTAAACATTCAGTTTTATTCTCTAAAATTTATGTTCAAACGGTCAAAAGAAGTTGAACGTGTCCTTTTTTTTATTTTGTTTTCCATTTCTATGTTGGAGCACATTCCATCTACTCAGGTTCACAGAGAAGAACTTCCAGCTAAAGGTTTGCGAGACCGTGCAGCCTTTGCAGCTTTCACAGCACTAAAGGGCATCACATCAAGGCCTCTCTGCAGACGTCCTAAAAAAAAATGTTCCCGATGTGCTCATAACAATTGACAAGTTCTTGAGAGAAGCAATCATAGTTTTCAGGTAACAACTTGACTGAGAAGATGCGTAACATGCCACATAATGTGTTACATTTTGTGATATCATTGTACATGCTTATGCAATGACTAATGACTGTCTCTTGCACAATATTTCAGTCATGGCGGAGAGCTATCACAGCCTGACTGAGCTATGATATGTTTGTAGCTCACTATCACACAAACAAATGCTTAAAGACCATTTTAATGAACATAAATCTGATATTCTCCAGCTAGTTTTCAAAATTAAACTAGCTCTGGGTTATTAAAACATAAATGTGATGGATGAGTATTATCTGGAAAACTGTGAGCTTGAATCAACAAAAGAAATTTATGTGGAAGGCTAAAAAAAAAAAAAAAGCTTCTAGAGAATCCCCCCTTAAATGGTTGGTTCTCAGAACATTATTGCTCTGTCAATACATCAATGAAGCGTTTTTCCCACGAGGACCCTTTTCTAATTACAGACCATACTGGCTTCCTGTGTTTTCCTTGACTATTGAATTGTGACATCCTTTAACCTCGAAATAGGCCCCAAATACTGGAATGGCTCATAAAAAAACATTTTTGGAGAAAAAACTAAAGAAATACTGAAACTGCCTAAATGTAGTTTTTGATGTCCAGTGTTTATTCTGAAGTTTCTTTCATGTTCGGCACCAAAATCATTTTTACACACATTCTGGTTGCATTCACATTAACTCGAGGACCACTTACTTGCTTGATCTGCAGCTTTTGTCCACATCACACTCAGTCTTATAGTCTAACCAATATAAATGAGGACTGCTAAAAGTTCACAGCATGATGAAAAGATTGAATGCGCAATATATACAATTTAAAGACAACAGAGGTGCCATTTGGGATATTTGTGCTGTAAGGATCCATTTGGACTTGCAGATTGGATAGCTGCTGTCTGTGAAAAGTTGACATCAGAAGCAATATCTGACATCTTGTTTGTGTTGTTTATGTGTTGGTGTGTTTGTCATCACAAGACAAAAGATTGTGAGAGATGAGAGAGTGACACCAAAAACCCAATTTGTTTACATCCACATAATCAGAGGCTGTTTTTGTGTTGCATCTGAAAGCTGAAACCAAATCCATCTTTAATCACAATATATTTTGCTACATTTAAATATTTAAGTATTTCAATTTTGAGTTTTATCCATTACAAAGTGCCCTCACAAAAGCAGTGTCAGTGGCATGTAAACAGTGTACAATCCCACAATACAATGCATCACATTGAAAAAAACTGTAAAGGTTACCATTGTACACTAGGTAATGATGATGTGAAAATGATGATCAAATTAAATAAATCAAAATACTTTATTTATCCCATGGGGAAATTTGGTGGCTTTGATGGAGTTTTCAAGGGCTTTTATATTGAGAGTAGTGGATGAGTGTGCGTGCCCCCTGATAAACGTGAACTTAAATAACTGTTACTTGTAAAATGAAGTGAAAGAGAGTGGGCAGAGAAGTGAGAACTTAAGACTTAAAATGCGACTAGAAAGGAGAACTTCAGTAAATCTATCTAGCTGAAAGAGCAGGGGAGAGCTGAAGTGATATTTCACTTTGTATTTCACACCAGATGGATTTTTCTGGGTATTATTGCTGGCATTTAATTTTTTATGTCTTTGCTTTTGCATCATATTGTGTGTTATTTGACTACATTTAGAGCCTTAAGTTTTTATAATAAAAATACAGCAGAAAATGGGTATACAGGGGAACAGTGCATACTTTCAGTCAGTTTTTCCTACAAAGCATTTATGATGTAACATTTATTTGTACATGAGAAAAGTGATGGATGCAGTCATATGCAAGATGAAGGGGTGAAAAGGTCAAGCCCTGCATGCTTCCACACCTCCGCACATCTGACCAATCATCATGTCATGCCTCAATTCTGATGTTGGAAAGGGGATTTTAGATGATCTGTTGATTCGTTGTTAGAGGCCTTACACCAACACCAAAAATATTCAGTCTTGAAGGTATGAATCTTAAACACAGAAATGAAAAATGCTTGGGTCTAGTTGTCTCTATTTTTGATTTTTAATGGTAATTTCAATAATAGCACTTTATTAAAATATCCCTAATATATATGTTATATTTATTCTGTGTAAATTGGAGCCTGAGATGACATTCTTGCCAGTCAAGGCCAGTTTAGACAGAGACCACATCAAAAAAAGAAAAACTTCTGTAAGCAGAGAAAACATCTTCAGATTCCATTATGGTTCAAATTACATCAAACAAGGTAAGCCACTGCAGGCCTGGCTCATTATTTCTGTATAATAGATGCCTGTGTATTGTCTGCAGGATTGTGAAAGCCCTGTCTGTTTCTGAGTAAATTTCCACTCTACCATAACTTTATCTGTGGGCGTGTTCCCAAAGTCACATGTTTTTCAGTGTTTCACATTTGACCATTTTTTCATTTTACTTTAAAATTCTTTAAATGGAAATGAGTCCTGGCTTTGTCTCAATCAAACCACTGCATTCAGTTTGCAGTACTTTCAGTGTTCAGTGTGTGTTTTGTAGAACAAATAACTCACAAGTAACACAATATATAAAAAGAATCTGTGAAAAAATATGTTTCGATGTGGTTTTCTTGTTTCATTTTTTTCATGTCATAAAGTGTAATGGTATTATTATATCACACTGTCACACATCACACTGAGATGTCAGCCTTGTAAATAGGATGTGACAGTGGAACCACAATTTCACCTCTATATATGACATTCCCTTTGTAAGTGCTTACCAAGAGGTTTCAGAGAACACATTTTAATGTGCTGTGCAAACACCTGAGTTATACAGAGTTGCACCCCTGTTGCATAACAGATAATGTTTATACTGTTTTCTTTCCATTTGCTTTCTCCAATTTTAACTTTCTTCTTCTTTTTTTAACTTTCAAGAATGTATTTTCTTGAGATGGAAATCAAAGTATTGTGTTGTAATGGTATATACTTTTGCTCTTGAAGAAGAAAATCATTTGAATCTTGAATCTAGTTAGTTCTCCAACTCTTAGTGCCTCATTAAAATCAGAGGCGCTGGAGGCATAAACCAACTGGAGCCTAATTAGATTGATCAAGCTGCAGGACATTGGGTATAAACACTGTATATGGAAAGATAAGTGAGCATAAAAAATACAGAAGTCTTAAAGTCTGACTGCTTAAGCTGCTAATCTTCAGGCAAACATATGATGGCACAATTATAATTGGACATCCACAGAACTGCTGCTGCTGCAGAAAAAAGTAATTTAATCAGCGCGTAAAAACAAACACATAGACGGAGTTGAAGTCCTGAAAGGTGAATGCTCTCAGACATCGTGACCTGCACAGCTGAAAACATGTGCTGCCTAATTAAATGATTTGGAGATTAACATTTCCATGACTTGCAGACTTGATACTTATCGATCAATGAAAACACGCGGTAATAATTACAGAGGAAAACACTTGACAAATACGGCCGCATAAGGATAAAGAATATGCAAAGACATGGAGGCCTGTTTTGTTTTCTCCCTCACACATGCTGCTATCCTTCCCCTCAGGGTGAGTTACTTCATGGAGCTGAACCTCAAAAAGTATTACAGTGTTGGCTGCATATTTGAAATACGATCACACACTCACACAACAATACACACAACACACACACCCCCGTGTTGACCTTTTTGATAATTAAATAAGCATCAACACAAATCTCTACAGATTTGAGTTTCTACTTCATATTCAAGTCTCTGTCACCAGTAACTGCTGCTTTCAATTATGAGGTGAAAGAGTCAGACTGGGACCAAATTCCCTGGGTTGCGTGTTTTTCGGAATTCTGTTCGATACAGACTGGCGCGATAATCCCACCATCTTCCCGTCAGTTATGAGAGGGTTATGATGCGGTGCATAAATTTTTACTGATGCTTTTCTTGACCTTTCCTGAAAATTGCGACATTCTTTGTTCAAATTGGCAAGTCAACGCTGATGCTTTCACTGACAGAAAACAAGCCAGCGGCTGATATGTGACACCTCATTCATTTCTTAGTGAGTGGATAGGAGCCTGGTATTCCCTTGGTTATAATTGGAGGAGGAAATGATGCTTGCCAGACCTTGCCAGAAGTCTATCCATCTTTTGGTGAGACAGCTCCAACCAAAACGTACACATACACACTAACCCAGGCATCATGTTACCAGCCATACTTGCATACTCTGTAAATTTGATTTATGTTGTATGCATATGGATATAATTAATATTCAGTCTTGACTGTAGCCTTATCAGGCACTTACTGTAAGTGGTTAGTGTGACTCCTCATAACTTTATTTCCTGTGACTAGTATGCAAAAAAAAAGAAAAATACAATTTATCAAAACAGCATTCATCCGGAGTTTGGATTCTTTAATCTTTTTTCCAGGACACACCAGCATGAAGACAGATCTTAAACAGAAGCATTTTCAATATTATATAATATGTTTTCATGGTTAGGCCACAATGATTGTGTGTGGTTAATGAATGATGAAGACATTTTGTAGTTTGCTCTTTTACCTTCTCAGTGAGAACAGGCCCAAGTTGTCTGGAACAAAAAGTTACAATAACCTATTTTTACCCATCCATCCACCTCTCTGTCCATCCCCTTTCTCCATCCACTCCATCACTCATCCATTTAAATATACCATCATCAGTCCAACCATCCTTTTGTCCACACTATTTTTCACCCATCAGTATCCATTTTAAGTATCCAGTCACCCCTTCATCCAGTCATAAATCCATTCATCTCTCAGCTGATCTTCCATTTCTCATTCATCCCTTTATAAATCTATTAATGAATGAATGAATCTATTCACCCATCCATTATTTATACATCCATCTTTTCATACATCTATCCATCCACACATCCCTCCTCCACAAATCTTCCATTTGTCATCCATCTATTCATCAGTCCATCATCAGTCCATCCATCTAGCCACCCACTTTACATCAGTCCATCCATCATCCATCCCATCTATCTCTCTGTTTAATCTATCCATCAATTTATTTATCCATACATTCACACAGCCGTCTATTCATTCATCCAACTATCAAACCATCCAGTCATCCACCCGACTTAATTTCAAGTATCCATTCCACCTGGCCTGCATGTTTGGTCTCTGAAACCTGAGTCACCACACCTAGCTACTCTTTGTTTAACAACATACACACGCAGCCAGATGTCAACTTCAGCAGCTTCTTTTGTGAATTGATGCCTCGCTGCAGTTATTGTCAACTGCTTATGTATCATAATGGGAACGTGTGTAAATCCACCAAATGTTATGATCACTGTGTCTCGGCCGGGATGTTCGGACACTAGCCTGCCCGTTTGGGGAGAACTGGAGAATAAGTCGGCGCTTGTTTTGAGCATCCGCGCCTGCTGTTTACGTAAAGGTGGCTGTCTGGTTTGTTTTACCGGGAGTGCGACTGTAAACACCCCGCGTGCCATCCGCGTCTGAAAGTGCCTTGTTGTAGTTAAAAGTAAATGTGGAGTTTTATTTATCAGGCAGGGTGTGAGGGCCGGGGAAATGCAGTGAAAATGAGAGGAAGATTAAAAACAGATATCTGCATGTCTTTGTTTAGCGATATCACAGTGGTGCATGCCAGCAAACTACTGCCCACCACCAGCTGTGCAACTGTGCATCAACACATTCATTTACAGAGTGTAAAACAAGGAGAAACCTGATCTCCATTACTCCATCCACAACTGAGCGCTGGCACAACGCTGTTACCATTATGGTCTGTCAATTACACAAACAGCAGCAGGAAGCAGAGTGAGCGAGTACAATTACTATGAGCAGAAAGTGAACAATGTAATTAATGTAATTGGGGCCGTTGGTGTTCAGGGCTAGTGTCTTGGTCAGGATGATTTTATCAGTGCTGCATCTTGTTTTAGGTGTCATGAAAAGAAACCATTAGGGAGCACAGCAATGGCTCCTCAGGACTTTCATTATTACATCATGTGGAAATGGTGATGTGCACATTACATCTGTTTGTTTCATTTTGTTTCATTCTACATCCATCGAACAACGCATCACCGCAGCAGTTTGCCTTAGAGACAACCACATGGCACATTAAACTACATGTACCAGTAGGTACAATAAAGGTATGAAAATAATGTGGAATAATTATGAAGGTGTGAGTTGTAACTGTAACAGACAATGGAAATCAGGCGGTTTGCTCACGTCCACGCAGTCCTGAGCAGAGGTCTAAATCAGGAACAGGAAGGAAAGACACCTGTGTAGGAGAACCATGGTTGCGTCTGGCTTTTAACATCGCTGCCTGCAGGAAGGGTTTATCAAGATGTGCAAATACCTGAATGAGGTCAAAATCAGGTCAAAATCAAAAAGCAACCAAAGCTGGGGGCTGTAACTGTTTCCTGAATCAATCAGAACATCATTAAAACAAACTTTGGCAACATCTATCAATGGTGTTTTCAGACATCACACACACGGACGAACAAATGAATGAGGTCACACTCCCTGAGGACCAAAGAGTTTCATTTGGAAAAATGACACAGCAAAACACAGAGCCTTCCGGCCCTTGCAGGGATGGAAATAACAAAGTAAATTAGTTTAACTTGATTATTTCCAATAAATATGATGTGTTAACACAGGTAATATTTCCAATCGAATCAAATCAGCCATCATCAATTACGCTATTAAAATGCTACTTCCAAGTTTGTGTGCTTATAGCTGAATAAAATCTAATACAATAGATATAATACCATAATCTGAAAGGGATCAGTCTACATAATGAGGACTTAAACTTGCGTTCTACATGTTAAAATAAAATATTACTGCACTTGCACTTCTCTCAGATATTGAATACAATGGTTTGACTTGTGAATGAGTCATTTTGTGTTGTTGTACCAGTACTTTTAATGAAGGATACCAGCGCCTCTTTCCCCTTCACGTCCTTGCTATTGCAACATGTACGAGCACTAATTGTGTTTTCTGAGCGGCTTTTCTCTGGTTCCACTTTTGACACACTAAGTTGTTTAAACATTTGATAGCAGACTCAGTATTCTCAAATCCCCGAGGGCCGAATCAAAGCATGGCGCCTGAGCACACACATTGTTGAGCGGATTTAGCCTCTCTCTCGCTCTCTCTTTCTCAGGTATTTCACCAGAAATGCTGCACAAATGCAACACAGGATCCGGGAACGAGGAATGATCTGGCTGGGCAGTGGACGGCAAAACAACCAACAAGCAGGGGAAACTTGCTCTCATGGCATTCGTGCTCCACCAAAGCATCGCTTCACCCTCTTCTCGCTTGAGTTGCACCAAAGTCTGCGTGAAATGTAAACTGGCCGAGATTAAGTCTTTTCAAAACACCTTTTTAAAAGAGGAGATGCTGCCAAAACAAATACTTACACAAAAGACTTATTGGATTACATTTTTGTCTGAGCTCTCATGAGGAACAAGCCAACGCTGACCAAGTCCTTTGTGTGTCAACATAGCTGACCCCCCCTGAGACTTTTCCATCGATTGGTGTGTTTCTTGTGTATTTAATGCCAAACTGCAGTAAAGGCTCGTTGTAGTTCAGCCTTAGAGTAATGATTTGAGGTTTTGTCTGTAAAATCTGATAATGCAGTGAGATAGCCGGTGTGCTCATAGTGTGGCTCTGTTTCTGGAGGCAGGAAGAAAAGAGGGCAAACGCTCCCATTAATAACTAACCCTGATTGACACACAGTAAAACAAGTTAACTTCCGCTACATTTTATTTTTTTTACCTTGAAATTTAAATAGCCCTTTGCATACTCTGTCAGCGTTGCTCTCTCCGCAGCATGTGCGGTGGGTGGGACTTTGCAGAGAGATCCGAAAGAAACTGGGAGGCGCACAGAGAGGAGGCAGGCGGCGGAGGAGACGCGCGGCTCAGCAGCTCTGTGTCATCAGCCCGTGACTTCAGCGTCTGTCCGCCCACATGGTGCCGGCAGCGTCAGGCTGAGAGCCCGGACCCGCTCGCTGCCTCAGGTACCGCTGAAGAAGAAGAAAGGAGTCACTTTTCAACAGCAACAAAGCAGCTGAAGGGTGAGTGTTTTTAGTCACTTAAACTGTGACAGCTCTTCTTTCACACCGTCGTTCGTCGTTAGGAGATTCAGCAAAGCGAGGAAAAAAAAAAAGAAGAAGAAGAAAAAGAAAACCGCTTAACCATGATGTCACCCCGGAGGGAAGAGAGTGTGGTGTGTGTGTGCCCTTTTTAAGAACTAATCTATTCTCTTGTGTTATATGTTTCACAGAAGCAGTTCGAAACTGTCTCAGAGAAGAGAAGAGAAGAGAAGAGAAGAGAAGTAGGAACAGATGATGTTTGAAGTCCCATCAGCATCATGGGTCTCACCGTAGATCCCTGCCTTGTCTGTGGCCAGATGAAGGTGTTAAGAGGTCACGATTTCCTTTTGCCACCGAACAGCCTAATTTCTTTTCAGTGAGTTCAACATGAACAGAAGCATGCTTTCAAACGAATCATGCCGCAACGACACCTGCAATGACACTCTCACCGTGGACGATCATGGCAAGCCTGCGACGAGCATCATCATGTTTTTGGCCGGCGTGGTGGGAAACCTGCTGGCTCTCTTCATCCTCGGGGTGCACCAGAAGGAGCATCGCTCCAGATCCTCGGTCTTCTGCATCCTGGTGACTGGCCTGGCCCTCACAGACCTGCTGGGCACCTGCCTCCTCAGCCCGTCGGTGTTTATCTGCTACGCCCGTAACTTGTCCTTAATAAGTCTGGGCGGTGAAGGCCTGTGCAACCTCTTCGGCTTTGCCATGAGTTTCTTTGGTTTGGCGCCGACGCTCATCCTGTGCGCCATGGCCGTGGAGCGCTGTCTAGCCATAAGCCACCCTTATTTTTACTCTGTACACATCCGCCGCAGCTTTGCCAAATTCACTCTTTTCTTTATTTACCTTTTTTCTTTGGCCTTCTGCCTCCTGCCGTACAGCGGCTACGGCAAATTCAGACAGTACTGTCCCGGGACGTGGTGCTTCATTGACATGGATGCAACAGGGGAGGACAAGGCCAACTTGGTGCAGGCCTTCTCTCTGTCCTATTCCTCCCTCATGGCACTGCTGATCTTGGCGGTGTTTGTGTGCAACGGTTCAGTGATCGTCAGCCTGTGCAAGATGCACAAGAGCCAGATGATGCGCCGTGGCTCTGTCGGGTCGACCGGGAGAAGGAGGAAGCTAAGCCTCGCCTGGTTTGGACAGGGGGAAGAGGAGATGGACCACCTGGTGCTGCTGGCGCTCATCACTGTCATCTTTGTGGTCTGCTCCCTGCCTCTCACAGTGAGTTCACATCTGACCTCTCCTCAGCGTGTGTGAGTTTGTGTCAGACTCTCTGTATGAGTTTTATAACACATTTTGTGGTCTGTCCTTGGCATTTTTGCAGATTTTCTCTTTGAATCATGAGAACTCAGAGCCCTGAATTTGGCTTATTTTACACTGGAAAAGAAGGAAAACGCTGACACCCTGATGTGTCATTTATTTAGCTGTTGAAACAGGAACCAAACCTCCTCAGTGAGTTAGCAAATTAACCAAAGTTTGTCCTGAAAGAGGAACAGAAAAATGACTTTTTCTAAAGTGTTTTTATAGTTACAATAGGTCTTAGCATGACCGGATGTACGCACAGTGACAGCAGAGGGTTGTTTCCACCATGGAGTGCATTTATTTTAACATTAACAGCCTCCTATGAGTCTACACTAATAAAATTAATTCCTTCCACTCATTCTGTAATCATTATGTACATAGAAAGCTCAGCTGGCATGACGACCGTTGGTGTTTTTGTTGCTGTGGTATGTGTTTGTGCGCACTGTCTCCGTAACGGTTGTGCTTTGCTGTGCTGGCTCCACTAATAAAAGGTGTGCCTGAGAGTGCAGCCTTTGCCACACAAGGCATGCTGTCACTGTGTGTGTGTGTGTGTGTGTGTGTGTGTGCGCAAAGTGCGCAGTGCTTTTGTCTACTTAGCTCCATATCTGTCCCCGTTTGAGAGGAGTGTGCCAAACCTGACTGCCCTGGAAGACTGGTCCAGCCCTGCCTTTCCCAGAGGGCAAAGCTCTTCTGGCAGGAGTTCAAGGTTAACCAGCCTCCCATCTGTGCCCCCTAAACATTAGGTCATGAGGAAAGTCAAGTTTGGGTAATAAAAGCAGCTGGAGGAAGTGATTAATGTGAGTTATATTGTAAAGGCATCCCTGCTTTTATAGAGTTATGTTGGCTGTTTTAACAGCGGTGGTCGGATGATCAAGTGGTTTACAGGAAACCGTAAAAGTCTTTGCTCTCACTCTTTACCAACTACTCATTGTCTGCATCTGGATGCTTTTTGGCAATGCTTGCCCTGAGGTTTGACTAACCTACGGGGCATGCAGCGGTGTTTCTGCTCAGAGTTGTGGCTGAGAGGGCTCCAGGGAATGAGCAGCAATGACGATATACACCAGTCAACACTTTTTGAGTAAGTTATCAGGAAACCGAAACCCCCAAGTTTCTAAAATGTACCTACTCAGTTCCAGCTATACAGTACTGCAGGCTATTTATGTTTCAGTTTCAAAATAAAATGAGAAGATGTATTTCACCTAATACCTAACTTTTAAAATAAGTTGTAAATGGCACAGTAAGCTGTCATTTTTATTTTGGAACTTCCATTGTCCCCTTCTAAAATAATCTTTTACAACCCTAATTTTAGATTTACGTTAATTTACCTCTTTTACAGCTCCGTCATATAATCTAAAGTTAATTGATCAATAAATCCATTAGTCTGAATAATTCAGATAATACCCTGTTATTTAGCACTTAATTATTCAGGAGTCATCTTGGCAGATGTGACTGTGTGTGTGTTTATGTGTGCTTGTTTTTTCTTGTGTACATGTACATTTTTGTGGTCATAACCGAAAGTCCTGAGACGGTAGTGATAAAGCGTCTGAGCGTATCTCAGCAGACACGTTTCCAGACAGATGTGGCCTCGTGATTAACACCAGATAGTTTGCCTGAAGCTCAACAGATGTTGCAGAGAAAGTTTTATTCTCTTAAGTGAAATGAAAATATTGTAAAGTGCAGTTGATGCTCCACAGTTCTAATTTTCTCAAGTGCGCATACACAAGTATACAAGCTACATTCAGTCATAATTTTACTGTGCCAACACAAAGCAAGTGCTGCAGCTCCAGCATGTGTTTCCGGTTAGTCCTTATTTACTCAAAGCACTTTCATGTAACTGAATGTACCTTGGAGAAAGATGCTTTCAACCGTTGCAGAATGGACTCAGGATGCAGTTTGCCCTCATCAGCAGGGGCTGCACGCTGGTATATGTGGGTGAGATGGAAAGCAGGTCCTGGAAAAACCCTAACCTTAATCCTACATCCTAACCCGAAACGAATCAGAAAACACTCAATACTTTCAGCATTCTTTGCCACACAGGCATGAATGATGTCGCAGGCTTTGTTTATCCAGGTCAAGTTGCGAGATCTTTTACTTGCTAAGTGGCTAAGTGTCTTTAATGCAGCAAGATGATATGTTTTATGTTGTTTTATGTTTATGTTGTTTTTCAGGAGGCAAAAGTTCACATGTTGTGGTGGTGCGAGCAGGGAAGTGGTAAAAGACAATCAAATGTATGGGAATTCCTCAGGAAAAAAAAAATCTTTTTGGTGTGTGGTGTGCTTACGTAACTTTCAACAGTGATCCATTGGCTGAACTGTGTTTCCCGTTTGCTCTTACCTTAAACACACCAGCTTTCCCACAGTACAGCCCCTTGCCTTGCATGTTACTTATTACCTTGCACTTATTTAAACCTACGGTACATACTGTATGAAAATAAGGATTAACCAATTAAATATGTGATAAATGTAATCACTGCTGCATTTCTGTGAAAAAACCTTTGTTGTAGCATGAAACGTGAGGTCTTTCTTGGTTTATTCTGCAAAGGGCTATTGACACGTTATACACATATGGCACTAAATTTCTAATATCTTCCAGGATAAACACACAAATAGAGCTACATTATTTAAGGTTAGACCTCCTATTTAAAGTAAAGTAAAGTTAACATACATCAAATTCATATAACAAACCAGATATGCCAAACATCTACTGGTGTCTCCTCAAATATGGAAATGTGCTACTTTTTCCTGATCATTATAAATTCAATTTATTTTAACTAGTTTTGTCTATTGGCTGGATAATTGGCTGGCCCTGAGAGGTTGTGGTGGACATTTTTCACATATTCTGACAGTTTACAGATAGGGTTAGAAAATCAAAAGACAAACAGATGGGTTAGCATTTAAACTGATCACCTGAAGTTGCAGCCTTTTGTGGAATTACGGCCCTCATAATTTATGTGTTGTTTAAATTATCTTGTACGTATTTAGGTTCAGTGTTTCTTGTATCATGACAGAAGGTTTCCCCCTGAAAGGGAAATCAAAACTACTCATTTAGGCCTGTCGTTCCTCTTCTTTGTCCTGCCATCTTCAATTTACAAATGATCAAAGCTGTCTCCTGCGAGGGGACAAATACAGCCTGTTTGTGAGAATAGCCAATACCCCCCCTCCCTGCTGTTCCTATGGGAACCACAGAAGCTGCCTGGGGCCCATATGTTAGTGGTCAATACCTGGATCAATAAAGTGCTGCGCACATGTCGCAAGCTATGAGCAAGACTGCAAGCAGTTTTATCCCTAAATGTCACCTGCTACCATCAAAATACAAAATAACGTTGCACTATAGCACTACCAATGGTCAAAAACACAATGCAGTACCTTTATAAAGAATAGGAATGAAGCACAATAAACATTTTATACTCCAGAATTTTACAGTTTTGACACTTTTTATACATTTTATATTTCAATTCACAATAAAATGGACTTTTTTTGATTTAATAACTATTCAACTCCAGGTTGATTGTGTTTGCCATGGCATTACGTGCATGAATGATTTTAAAATGAGGCCTGGGAACTTTACTGCATGTAGTTCCTCTTGCCTCCAGTCCATCTTTCTCTTCACTGTGGCTACCAAATAAAGATTGAAATGCAAATAAAAAAGTCTCAGGAGTTCACCAGAGCACAGTACATTCTGTGTTTTGGAGAAAAAAAATGGAAATACCAAACCGCTTCCAATAGCTCTGAGCAATCTGGGCAGGAGAGACGATTGTCAGGAAGAAGATAAACAACAGCAAGCAGCTCTGACACATTTACAGTCACAGGGCATCATGTCTCTTGGAGTCAGCACAGCACCTCATAAATCTGAGCTGTCTGGCAGACAGGGCAGAGGAAGATCGCTGAAACAAAAGCACATGGACTTAAGTTTTAAAACTTTTGTGTGAAAAGTATGAAACAACAGATTCTGTTGTTTGAAGACACAAAGACTTAATTTTTGACCTGTTCAGAAACTGTGAGACTCTAAGAGAGCTCTAAGAACCAGTTAATGGAGACATATGAACACTAATTCTACACAAGATCTGCTTTAAAACAACTAAAACTTTGAAATAAATGTGACAGTTTTTCCCCTGCAGGACTTTAACCTTAAGCATACAACTAAATCAACATTAGAATAGTTTCAAAACAGCCAGGAGCTCTTTAGTCCCTCGACATGCCTAGTCAAAGCTCTGGCTCAAATGCCATTGAAAATATGTAGAATGACAGGCTGATAGCTATTCACAGACACTCCCTGTATCCAACTGGATCCAGATTTAGCAAATCAGTGTTGATGAAGAGGGGAAGTCCCCAAATCCAGACGAATCCAAGATGAGTCAAAAACTGAAATCCCTGTAATTCCTCCCAGAGGTCTACTTTTGAGATGAATCTACTTTTGCAACATTACAAGATGTGGCAATAACTGTTGAAGCGTAGTATACGTTGAACTTTGCATGAGTTTTAGGTGTCAGGTGAATCCACACAGCATGGGAGTGGTTCAGTTAGCCATACATGCTGCGACAGAGTGGAGATAACAGTGAGCTTTGTCTCCTAAACTGTTAATGTGCTCCACGTCCTGCAGGGAGATAAATGTCATTGAGAGCTTTACTCAGGTTTCTATAAGGAAAGATGATGCTCTGTAATCAGCCGCTGGCTTTGTGGACTGAACAATGATGATTCTCTTTCTTAGCAGATGGACGCTTAATCTTCCATTTGACATATTCACAACACTCGCACGCTTGGACATTCATATACACGCACACACACTCATATTGCAGCAGCCGCAAGTTAGCAGGATTGATAATCCTGCCCTTCAATACTGGTTTTGTCCTTGTTTGTCATACATCTTCCTGCTCAAGCCTCACAGGAGAAAATGGAAAACAAATGATAGCAATGAAAATCCTCAAGGTAATGAGGTCTGGCTATCAACCCCTTTTCATGTGTCACTGAAGTGTTTGGGCGCTGAAGAACATGGCCTTAAAATGGAAAATCAAATTTATTTATTTAAAGCCCAAAATCACAAACATTGTTTGCCTCTGAGGGCTTTACAATCTGTACAGTTGTGACACCCTCTGTCCTTAGACCCTCGAACCGGGCCTTAGGCTTCAGTTACAACAGGACAATAAGAGATGAGCAGGTGCGGCAGAGATTTTTAATGGCTTTCGGCACAGAATGACCAAAAGAGAGTAAAGACAGATGTGGAGAGCAGATCGGAGATATAGAACAGAACAGCAGATGTCATTGTTCCATGATGTGTTTTTAGTTATCCAAAGGAAAATATATTCACGAGGCAAGTTCCCAGTTCTGTGCTCAACGAAGCCAAGCAGCATAATTTGCTTGCATTTTGTAGCTCGAACAGATCAGACTCCATCATCTGCTGTCTTATGTCAAGTAAACTTTAGTACCTTTGCTGGAGATTTTGACTTACACTTGTATTCACTGATTGTTGTGGATCACTTGTGGTCAGCAAAAAGTTATTATCTTCTAAGTTTATATTGCAAAATTGTTAGCAAACAGTTGGGAAGGTAGCGCACACTTGTAGAGCTGCCTGCTGCTGGTAGGAACAGCACTGATGATAATGGTGACAGTGAATTAAAAAGCTGCAAAGGTGTGGGCCGAAAAAAACGTACAGTGCTAAAATTCTTCATAAAGCTGAGGGTTATTCTCTCTGGGTTCATCACTACAGGAGACCTCTTCACATAGAGCTGGTCATGTGATTAATGGTTGATATAAAGGTATTAATTATAAGCATATTAAAATACAACTTTTCATTTTTAGAAGTCACCAATCCCTTCTCAAGAAGAAGAAAAAGTCAATGTAATTTGACTCATTTGTTTGAATTAGTCATTATGTCACAGCTTTGTTGTTGGCCTTGTGGCGTAAGCTTTGTGGATTTGAAATCAATTTAGTGTTAATGAACACTGCCACTGTAACAGTGAACAATACCTTGTTTGGGTGATTGTGTGTTCGTGCATCATGCATTCTTGTTCTCTGTCCCTTGAATGATCTCTGATTTCTAGTCAGACCACTTACCACATGTTTTCTCTGCAGCCACACACTGAAAACATCCTTTTGGCTGAAAGATATAGGGGGAGAAAAAAAATACTATCAAATTGTTCCCCTATACTGGTGAACCCTTTAAATCACAGGATTTAATGGCAGAAAGTATATGATGTTATATAGTGGATTGTTATGGGTCCAGTCTAACATTTTTTACACCCATGAGAGATCCATTCTGTGTTGTTATTGAACGTATGATGTGTTTCAATTATGAACAGATTCAATTTCAACAGTTGAAAACTTAATACCCTTATCTCCCAAAAGTGTCCCAAATATGTATTTGGCATGAATTCATGCTTTGACTAGCATCTTTGAACAAGAGGACTGGCAGTGTTGGCAACAGATGATGTGTGGAAACATTGTTTCATATGTGCGGTTTCAGACATGTGCAGAAGTGTTTTTAACCAGTGCGCTGACTAGAACTGGCTCTGACATATTTACAGATACAGATGATATATTAGTGTGCATAAGTAATTACTCTTGTCATCTTTATCATCACTCATCTCTGTATCATTATTTGACTTTTTATCAGTGGGATGCCATTAAAATTGTGTCCGTACTCCACAAGGATCAGCGGAGATGGCAGAGTGTAACAAGATATTTAGTTGAGTCAAAATTTGCCTTTTAATTTGAATTCCCATGCTGCACTGTTATAGTGTTCGTTGGAACAAGGCTACAGTTAATTAACACTGAAATACTTGCTGTGTACTGTAAAAGAACAAAAAAAACATTAAGGGGAGTTTCAGTGTGCATCAGTATTATGAAAGATGAAGTTATGAATTTGAAGAGGAAAGACTGGGATGCCTCTCGATGAGGCGAAAGTAGAATCTGCACATCTTTTGGCTGAAGACGGCTTTATTAAAGCCTTTAGTTTTAGGAAAATGGCTTTGGACACATATTGTTAATTACCGTTGTTTTTCATGTTTTCAACAAGGTATTTTCTCACAGGCTTTTGTGCCTGACAAAGATCTATGTTAGGGTGGAGTAACAGATGATTAAAATGATTAAAGGAGCACAAAACACACATTCAAACTTTTCCCTGTAGAATCGACTCTACAATAGTTTGAAAGCCCACCTCAAACGGTTTATTACACTGACTAAAAAATAAAATCTTATTGATCTTGGCAAATGGCATTAGATGTGGGCTTAGCTTTCTTCTCCAGGAGATGAAGAGCTGTCAACCCAGAATAAATCTCTCTTCTCCAATCGATAGCTGCCTCCACACTAATTTGTTTAGTTACTGAGGGACCATCAGGATGCCTGTCAGCAGTGAGAGTAGTTGCAGGGGTAGATGTAATTGGAGATACGTAGGAAGTCTTCCTTTAAGTGCTGCTATTTTAAAACGAAATGTGCAAAAAATGCTAGACCTTCTCTGGTTTCAGCCCCTCAAAATCAAGGACTGCTTTTTTCTCCTTTTGTTAAATTTCAAATTGAATATCTTATGGAGTGCCCGTTGCACAAAACAAGCTATTTAAAGAGGTCATTACATTGACTAAATATAGACCATACTAATATAGAAGTGACCAATCAATTAATTAATCAGTTATAAATATAATCACCAGATATAGGCCTAGTTTCAAAAATCAATCTAAGGCATACAGATGATGAATGCTCCAGAATAGACTAGATGCTTAATAGATTTTACATGTGGGTTGTGAATCTTTAATGAAACCAAAGGAGAAACTTAATCTGATGTTTCTGCAATTTTACTTTATTTATTGCTCCTCGTCATCATCATCACTTAGTTTATTTTAAAGTGTATATTTATATACAGTATATACTATTAAAACCAGTGACTTTTGATTTCTTTCATATGATTTGTTGCGGCCTAGACAAGAACATCCTCCTTTATCCACCTTGTATTTTCAACTATTCCCCTTGTTGTGGCAGACAAGTGAGCTGTAAATGGGTTTTCATCAGTGCTGTTTGACTGTAAAAGAGAACAACAGATGGAAGATCTCCCTTCAGTGCGCTTGTGTGTAAAGTCATTAAGTTATTTGCATGTGTCTACATAGAGTTTATCAAAGAGGTCGGTTAAAAGTATTCACAGTTGCTGCCAAGACATACAGAAATTATCAGTACATCTTTCTCACGAAGCCCTTCGCTGTAACACATTATTTACTATAGTGCTCTCTATTTGTCATTTTTTTGTCATATGCGTGCACAGTTATTTGTCTGTCCATCAGCACCTTCACTGTTCACACAGCATTGCGTGAAATGTGCTCCACACCCAAGTGGACCGTTTCTCAACCTCATGGACCGACCTGTTGATTAATACACACAATATAAAAGTATACCATGCTACAATTCAACATTACAGCTTCTGAGGTATATTTCAGGATGAGCTGACGGAGAGGGTATTTGGAGAATTTGGGAATTTTACTAAAACACATACAGTATATGACACAATAGCATTTAGTCTGAACAGTTATCTGTAGAATAAAGCAAAGTAGGGACAGAGCATTTAAATTTAAGTCCAGTTTCAAATACACTCATTGAATCGCATTTTCAACACTTGCAACTAAAACCTAAAAAAGCTACACCTCAAAAAAATGTTTGAGCTTGTTCGCTGAAAACAGCTGTGGTCGAAAATGCTGCTATGAAAGAGCAGAGAGGGAAACGAAACAGTATTATAATTGGGGCCACTGTTTCCTCATTGTCATTTAATTTCGTGTGAGGCGCTCAGCTTGATGATCATTCGAAGAAAAGAGTCACCACTCTGTATCTTAAGATGCATGGCCCAGATGTGTACAGTGGTTTAATAGTGATGCGTCTCTTCACTCACATGCAAGTCCTGGCTGAATACAGTCACCAGCTACAGAAAACACAGCAACCAGAGAACAGCCACATTTTTTACTTAATTAAGGAATTAATGGTAATTAGGAGCATCTGATCTAATCTGCAGTCTATGATGTTTGTCATTTTTACCAGCAACAGTTTGCAAAAAATGAGAAGCTTGCTGCTTTTCTTTTTGCTAATAAAAAAGACTGAGGAGAGATTAGGCGGAACGGTTTACTTTTTGGGTTTATGTTTACAACTGGGAACCGGATCCAAAATGGAACAAGTCATGTGAACCTATCACTTGTGTTAATTATTAATGTTAACTTATTAATTACATTTCCTACAAGTGTAGGTGCAGATAGAACAATAGGATTCTTGTTTCGTGCTCCACCTTGCCAGCAGTCTCAGGAGATATATGACCTAATAAAACTTGGCCGAGACGCAGCAGTGAAATACAACACCCTCACATCAAACAAACTAAAGTGATGATCATCTGCTGTGTAGAGGGAGGTGTGAAAAAGGGGAACAGCTGACAGCCTGTAGTTCAAGAAAAGTCAGATGTAACAAAAATACCTTCACTACAACAAAGAAGCACAACTAAGATGACATGAGATCGGCGCAATGACAAAATTGGCGCAATGAGAATTCAGCCACATGATTTCATACATAAAATGTGATCTTTAAGTATAATTGAATTGAGTAAAGGAAGTGTAGATAATAATCGGTGTAATCGGTTTTCAGTCCAATCATGAATAATCCCTTTCCTGTTCCATAGAGTTGACTTGAGCTGTCATCAAATTGGTGATGATTCATGGCTTTTGCCTTAAAAAACAAATAAGACAACCAGTCGTGCCGTGCTTTGGGCTGGCTGGGTGTCCACTTTTCGAACACAAAAACAATCAAAAACTGATCCCACTGATTGTGTGTAACAACACAGCATGAGTCAGGCAGCTATTATTTTTCAATAATTGATTATTCCGTCATGTTAAAATGTCAGAAAACACCCAGTTTTCCGGTTTAGTTTAAGATTTATGTGTTTTTGAATTTTTGGAACAGTCGTCATGAAATCGTCTTTAAGGGCTTTCCAATTTTTTTTTTTTTTCTTATGAAATGGGTCCTGCCTTCAAAGAACGTCTGATCCCTGAGTACGCAGACAGCAGGGACTAAACAAATTCAACAAGATAATTGCAACCAGGCAGCCTGTGCAGATTCTGTGGTTTGGGATTTTAGGGCCCAGTGAACCCTCGCTGATGTTTACAACTGCCCAGAATCTGAAAATATGTGATGGGAATGAGTTTCCCCCCACTCTCCTCTGAGCCCAGAAACTCCCTCACTGTCCTAAAAATACCTACAGTCACATCATTAATGTCCCTGAACAATAGTTTGATGATTGCCTTTTTGGCTTATGCTGGCTGTTTAAAGATGCTGACAAAGTCCCCAGATCAGTTATTTATATTTTATTGTATGTGAAACACTGTTATGAAATCAGCAGATGAGATGTTTTTTGGGGCATAAACAGACCGATTGATGTTAATGAGAATAAGTGTGCACTTTTGTTTCATTTTGTATGTTTATAACAAAAAACAGCATTTGTGAAGATCAACAGTGTTTGCTGAATGTAAAGTGCACTTGTACATATTTTATATTTCTCATTGTAAAACTAGACGATATGGTGGACAAAGAACCAGTGATTCTTTTTAAGTAGAGAAGCGTTTCCCTCATTTCTGGTTGTCCTTTTTTAGTTTTTGCAGCTACGTGACAGACATGATAGTGGATCTTGTCAACTAACTCTCAACAAAAAGACGATGGTGAATGTTTCAAAACGTCATAGTGTGAACGTCGAAACTCATCCAGAGAGAGTCACGGAAATAAGTAAAGATAAAATCTTTTGTCAAAACACCCTTGATGATTTTACAATCTATTTTAGGTGTCTCCCACTCCTGGTAGGAAGCCTCTGATGCATCCCATAATCTAGGTGCCTCTATAGCCTTGTTATTATGTGTACTGCCAGATAGTTTGCCTCAGATGCCCCTTTAATGTGGCTCTCTAGCTGACACCCAGCGAGCAGACTTACCAGCACACAGATTGATGCTCCAAGCTGCCCAGAGGGAAAAACTCACAGTTGGATGTTGACAGAGAGGAATGCTGGATACCGACTGTCCTGACAGAGAGATCATTTAGAGGAAAAAAACGCGCTAGCTAACTTTCACAGAATAATTGCAGGCCAAAATAAACATGCAAGCACAGCTGCATGTGTATTTATTTATTGCATTAACTTGCACACACATGAAGTACTTTGTGGCTGTCCTTCATTCACGTTAGCTGCATAAAAAGGAAATGGAGTTGTCGAGCACAGACTGAATTATGCAAACCCGCACAGCCAGTGCAGTTTAGGATGCCATCTTCCTGCGATGAACCAAAAACAATATTGTGATATTGCTGTCATATTGACTCATGTTAGTTCAGTGAAGTATTTCATGTCATGTTTGTTTTAGTACCAAAGATAACAGAAACACCTATAGACTACATGTTGAAATAACCGATTATTTGGCTCTATTTTGTTGTCTGGGAAAATCATAAAACTGCAGGCTGGTAGCATGTGTCAAGACTTGTAATGTTTTTCTTTGTCTGATGCTGTGCTGATTGCTATGTCTTGTTATATCCTTTGATTAAATGCCAAGGTATATGATAAAAACATAGAAAGCAGCAGGATAGTTACAGCAGAACTGCGTCATTTGAATTTAAACGACTGACCAGCCACATAGACTTGTTTTTAAATTGATATGTTTGGTGCATTTGAATGCAGTACTATTTATTTATGCAGTGCTATGAGAGGCACAATTTCCAGCTGTGCATGGTACCATAAAACCTGATGCAGTTATTATTATTAGATAAAAGCTGAAATCTGTAACTTTCTCCACATCACAATATCACATTATGGTTAGTATCTCATTGTAATCATTGTTGCGTGCAAACCAAACAGATATCTCGCTAAATCTAAATGTCCTCAACTGACTGTGTAAAGTCTTTACATTATACGAAATGTATAATTTGCTAAAGTGATGAAATTACACGCAGAAGTAGCTTGGGGTGATGTACACCTTGCAATTTAAAAGACAGCTTTAATGGCATTGTTGATCCACTGCCAGCGCAGTGACACTGAATAGCAGCACATAAACAGCATGTAGAGCCCAAGCTAATGTGAAGTTATAACACAAAAAACTGTACATTTTAGCTTTAATTATCCAAAACACATATCTAAGCTCCTTAATTTTTATACCCTGACTGGAAGGCAAATTAGAGGACGAGAGATCAACAACTTGTATTTTACAAAGTTATTCCATTATTAGTATGTGTGGTGATAACATAACAACACTAAGCAGTTTCCTCTCAGAAAAACTGGGATAAAGACATCATTAGAACAGAGTCCAGATGGTGACAAACACAAGTAATCTGACAGACCATCTAATATGTTTGAACCCTATGTTCAGCCACATTATTTGAACCATGTTTGTGAAGTTAAAGTTGACAAATGATCTCTTACAAAATGTTGTATCGGAGCTACATACTTGTTCAACTTTGAAAAACTATACTTGAACTACACACTGTTGTTCTTTGCAGTACACAATTATACATTTTTACTTCCAGTTAAATGGTTTTGAAAATAATATAGTTAAACTAGAATTTATTTGCGGCCTATCGGCTCCCTTATGTTGCTTGCCCAACAAAAAATATTATCACAGATGTTATCACATCCACAGAACTCATGATGAAGTTGCTGCCATAGCTAATAGGAATGATGGATAAACCCACAAAAATAGGACCTAGGTCTCAAAACGACTAAATTATTTCAAGTAGATGTTGTTTATTGTCAAAGAAAATGAAAGATACAATTTATACTCGGTTGTGCTCAAGTGTTTGCAAATGAGACGATGAAGCGTGCACATGGCCTTGAATTAGAAAACTGGGCTTTCTTCCAGGTGGCTCTCTGTGACAGGACGTGTGTTGCAACCAACTTGAAATGAAAATAACTGACTCCAGTAGTGAAATTAAACCCAAGACTGAGTCGACAATAGTCATGCACATTCAAGCTTTTGCGTTAAATTTTGAATTGTGACTTCTTCTTTTTTTTTACTTTGTACAGAGCATGACAAAGAACAAAACAGTCTTCTCTTGACATCAACATCTTTCAAAAGATAATATGCCACTGATCTCAAGTGTACACTGCATTGGCAGCACCATCAGATTGGTACAGTATAGGAATCGGGCTCTTGTAGCTTTATCTCTGTTGAAGAGGAACTGTGGTGAATGCCGGCTGAGCCGCTTGCAAAACGCTGAAGCTTTTGCAACAGTGGCAACTTATTCTTATCACATATTGACACACATCACTCTGCCTCATATTTCACTTTTTTCAATCTGTAAGTTGGGTTTCAGCCTTACACAGTTGCTTACACTTCCTTCTTTCCTTCTTTCCTTCTTGGTGTGGTGAAGACATTTTTTTTTTCAGTTGTCAAGCAGACAGCAACTCCTCCTTTCTGACTGTTTCTTCATCAGAGAGCTCGCGCTGACTTTGGTTTGCCCTAAATTCAGTTACACTAATCATGAGGAAAAAAGGGCAGATATTTATAGATTCTGTAGACATAAAGGTTGTATCTTATATTTGTATTATATTATTTATGCAATTTTTACACAAGCTTAGGAAGAGAATGACTCATAAAACAACATGCCTGAATTATAGTAGAAGGCAATTGTGTCTGTCTTTAGGTAAAATATTTTATCTTGTGCTATCTTTACTTTTCTTTCTGGATTGAGTGGCTGAGTGAGGACATTTCTCTATATATATCTATATTTTTCTCACTAAAGTCAGTTTTGCACAATGCTGGTAAAAGGGTCTAATGGCTCCAGGTATCTTACCGCAGCTTCAGATGCTTCTTAAAGAGGATAGTCACTAATGGATGTTCAGACACTGTGATTCCCTTGATGAATCTTGTCTGGAAACTGACTGATCTGCATTGCTGCCACAACACTCGATGTATTGTCGCTCCTTAAACACAACACATTTACATTTATATCATGCCTGTGATGCTGTAGATGTGTTTTCTGCTATGGAAAAAGTCAGAAAACAATGCCCAAGAAGAGGAGGAGTTACCGTAATGAATGACTGAACTGTTCACGAGATAGAAATGAACACCCACTCAGTCTTTCTCTCAGCATGTTTTTCTGTGTCTCAGATGGCACAAACCACCTCCTCACTAACATCCTATCTGCAGAGTGTGGAGCAGTGAAATTCCCCTTCAGTGTAGAAACACTCCTAACCTTTACATTAACGTGTGCACAGTATGACTCACTACCAGTGTATTGTCAGGTCCTCTAAGAAACTGTATCTGAGGCAGGGACAGCCTGGGGATAAACATGTATGTTCAATTCTTTGACTCTGAGACGGAGCCTGATGTTGCACTGTAGGGAAAAGGTTTGACGTAAAAATCCTAATAATGAACACTGTTGTTGTACGTAAGAAATGAAGGCAGTGGGTGAAAATCAAATCAATTCCAGTGCTCTTGTGAATCCTGGTCAATTGACTTTATTGAATAGCTCTTTGTCATAGTATGAAGCAGGAACAAAATGCTAGACATACAAACATGAAAAAACATAGATATTTTAAATGAGTGCTGAACTATGTCTGAACTCTGACTTTAGGCTCAGTTACAAGAAATGAAGGGTGGAAATTAACTTGGATTTTATAGATAGGCCAGAGGCACAGTGGAAAGACAGAATGAGTAAACCCTGCTTAAGTGTGAAGTTAAATGAGAGGTGAGAGCTCAGGAGAAATGTAGAAAACAAAGTCATGTTTTCACTGGGTGTCACTTCATAGATTTGACTCACTGGGCTCCAGACAGAAACTCTGATATTAATCCCATGACTGCACTCAGCACAGGAAGTCAGGAGGTGGAGACTTAAAAGCAAACAGGAAACAGGTAGCCTGGTTTTAAACAAGTACGCCCACCAGCATGCCAGGAGCTCACTGATCATTTTACCCATGCATAAAACAGAAATGTTAAAACTAATGTTTTGTGGTTGTCCTAAAACCACATGCTGCACTAATTTCTTCCAGTTAGTCCTGGGGTCTTGTTGTCATAGCAATGATGTAGATTTGGTTTATACTTGGGGGACAGTTGAGTCCAAAAAAAAAAAGTAATTTCCTTGATGATTAAAAAGCCAATTGAATAATCAAGTATAATGTCCTTGATGGAAATCTGATAGTTGATACTATGATAAATATATATATATATATATATATATATATTTATCATAGTATCAATCTAAAGTATCATAGTATCAACTATCAGATATATATATATATATATATATATATATATATATATATATATATATATATATATATATATATATATATATATATATATATATATATCAGATATATATATATTTATTTATCATAGTATCAACTATCAGATTTCCATCAAGGAAATTATACTTGATTATTCAATTGGCATTTTAATCATCATAATATATATATATAGTATAAAAAATATTTAACCAAAAAATAACATAACAATGAACAGAATCAGCTATTTAAAAAAAAAAAAGAGGATTGTCCTCTCTTCAAAGCATCTTTTTGGGAGGATTACCTGTAATGCACTGAGGCAACTCAGATGCCTTAAGGCGAATGACTGTGCGATTTACACCGAATAAAAAAAAAAGCAGTTGATGAATCAACCTGAAACATTAAAAGTGAGCGGGACAAGAACATGACTGGAAAGTGAGTGGGTCATGCGTCATAGTAAAGCTGGCAGGTTTGATACCATCTTGCCTATTAAGAGATGAAAACCTATATCTGTCCTCATCAGCGGTATCTGGCAAGCCAAGTTATACCCAGCGACACAGAAATGCAGTGACGCAGACTGTTGCTGTTTGTCACCATTGTTTTGGTTTCAAGGTCTGGAAACTTAACTGTTTTAATTCTCTTTCACTGTTCTGACAAGCTCTGACAAAACTAATGCGCACTACCTGCCCTGCACCAAATGACAGACAAAGCCAGACAGATGAATTTAGTGACTAGCTTGTGAACATAGTGGAATATTTAGCGGGTAAAGAGGCAGATTTTTCTATCCGAATTTGGTGGAGCCCTGAAGTAAGAGTGAATATTGGGCTTACATTCGTCACTCCAAATAAATGCTTATCCCTGCCAGCTGGATGTGTGAACAAGCAACTGTTTGCTTACAGTTTGCTATATTAACTCCAGTTTCCAGTCTGTTTCAACTGTCTCCAATTGGACGTAAAAAATAGTTATTGCTGGTTTAACAGACTCACGCGAGATTGCTATCGATTTTCTCGTGTTACTCTCTCAAGAACTGCAGTGAATCATGTTTCCCAAAAATGTCAAACTTCTCCTTTAAAGACGTGCAAGACTGCAGCATCACTCTCTCCCCCTGCTCGCTCACTGCTGTAAACAGTCCTCTCTGAAAGGCCTGTAATCTCCGCGCTGCCTCCTCTCATCCCCGTGTAATGATCCTGCAGTGAAACAGGATCAGGAAGAAAGAGTTTGGAAGGGTCCTCGAGGACCAACAAGATGGGGAATAATGGTTCGCGGAGTGTAGACATCCATTACGTGGTCTGTTTCCTGAAAGACACGGCAGTCATCAGCCTCAAATAGCAGCTTATGTGTCTCTGCCAGGATGTACCCGTTTACACCCGCTGGGTTCAGGTACATGAACTCCTGTTGTCGGCCACTCATCGGGGTGTCAAGGAGTGCAGGGCCTGAAACAATTCAGTTGATTCATCATTTAATCAACAGAAAAATAATCTGCAGCTATTTTGATAAGTTTCCATGAACACTTTAGGTCAAAAAACAAAAAACATTTCTTTGTTTCCTCTGACACAGTAGCTTTAGATCAGTGAATGTTCAGCTGTCTGCGAAGGCACTCCCTGCATCCTGGTTATTCAGTCATGGTGTGAACCTATTTGCTCCCGCTGAATTTATTTGTCTATAAGCACAGTCAAGGTATGTTCCTTCAAAGCTTTCTACATCGGCATGATTCTCTGTTCTCCTAAGTAATCACCCCGATCCTCGTCTGCTGTATTCTGTCTCTGGCCTGCTCTCCCTCCACAGACTGATGCATTAATATGCTCCTGTTTAAGGAGAGTGTGACATCTCATCAGTTTTGGCCCCACAGCCTGCAGCGCTCTGAGTAGACAGCACGTGATTAGTGTGCCTCTCTGCAGGGCTTGAGGTCTGCTGAGAGGACCATAAGAGGCAGGGTGGCATGCAGAAACAGAGGCAAGGGTGAGGGTGGCAATGTGGACCAGGACAACAAAGGGTGGGAACGGCAGCGGAGCGTGTGAGGATACATGTCTGTTTGAAATGTTTCTGGCAACTCTGCGTGATGAATAAAGTGCGCGATTACTGTGCGTTGACCACCAGAGACATTTGTCTTTGTGTTTGTTAGTGTGTTTTGTGCCAGCAGGCCTGAGATTAATTTTTCCTTTAAAGTATTCATTTTAAATAACAAATGGTTGCTAGCATAAGGCTTGTCTCTTGGTCTTAAGCTAAGATAGTTAATGGTGTTGTGATTCTTGTCCTTTTTTTTACCTTAACCTCTGACACAACATTTGATAAAAGGCTGTTTTACTATGATGAAACTGGAAAGATGTTGATTAAATTTCACTGAAATAACACGACAAACTGAAAATTACAAAACATTTACTTACTTACTTTAGTAAGGTTAGAATAATTATTTTCTACTCATTCTAGTAAGTTCAGTATGACTAACTACGAACTTAATACTCAAGTATGACTACTTTCCATTTATGCAATAAATAAAACAAATGAATACTTCTTAGGACTAGATTAAATTACATGATTAAGTTTATTATTATTGTTTTGCCTCCGTCAACTATCATTTTTCAGTTGCCAAAGTGATTATCTTTTATTTTATCATGATTCCTGGCAGCTGATTGAACTGACTCTAAATCACCTGCTTAATGTTACATATAGCTTTGGAAGTATGAGGAAGAGCACAAACTTTATGGGTGTATTAACAGACACAGTGAAACCCAATCTTGGAGATATTCAGTACATTAATGGATCACCAGACACTTTATATCATATCATTGTACAGATGAGTACAAACTGTTTGACAAAGAAGTGGCGTTAGGTCAAAATTTCTTGTCACAGTTTCTTGCCACAGTCAGCAGTTTTAAAAAAGGAAGAATGTTAACCTTTAAAAGGAAACCGAGGCCACATGGTGCCTATCTGTGACACGTCAATTCTGACACTGTGTGTGTCTATGTGAGCTATAGTCTTTACCATCTATATATTCTTAATGTTTTAAGCCAGTGGAACCAGCAAGTATCTGACAGTCAGTGTGACAGCATCGGTTGTGCAATCCAAGAAATTTCACACAAATGACATTATTACTTCCTAAAAAGTCAAGAACATCTGGGCGTTGTTTTTCCTCAACTCTAGACCATTACCACTTCTGACACATATGAGATGACTCTTAAAACTTAAAACTGTTCCATGGTTTGGAAGTTATTATGGCACTGAGCTCTTCTCAAAAGAATCACGAGATAATTGCTGTTTTGAGTTTGCTGCCTCTTCCTCTGCCTGTTGCTGTCTTTTCTCGTGGGTGTATTTGTAGATCAATATGTGAGCAACCACATCCATGTGAGTTTAGTCAGTTAATGAGGATGGAGAAGATTCCCCGTGTCTGGTCCCTCTGTGGTAGTCTGGTTTGGTCTCGCTCTGGACTTGCTCCCTCTGTCCCCTCTCACACGCTCTCAAGCTTGTTAGTTGCCAGTCCAGGCCCTAGCAACAGAGAAACATTTACACAAATGCACAAAAGCACTCAATCAGCGCAAGTCATTAATTAGGCCACTGCTTGTTGGATATTTCATAAAGGAAATGGAGAATTGTTGATAGAGAAGAGGAGCGAGGTGACGAAGAAGCTTCCTGGGCCAGCTGCTCCTTCTCTCTCTGCCCAGAGTGAACGAGCAGCCGGCAGCTGCCGTCTGCAGCCTGTCATACCTTAAAGGTCAATACAGAGAAAAAGTTGTGGTTTTGTCGTGTAGCATTGTCAGCATCTGTATTCAGGACACTTATGAAAATGAAAGGTGTGCTCACACAGCGCCTGCATTACTGCTATAAAGAGACGGATGTTGACATTTGGTAAAGCCTAGCATAACTAGATGAACAACAGTCTCAACTGACACTGATACTAAACACACAGTCATGTGTTTTCATCTGGTTTTAACACCAAAGTGCCGACAACTCTGTCATGTTTGGCTGTTATACAGGCCTTGAATCAGACAAAATATTTAATCATGAGGGATTACGGGATAGCGAAACTATGTCCAGGGAACTGGCTACCTCGTGAATATTTATAATTAATATATTGATTCTTTGATTTGTCAATTAATCATTTTGTCTATATAATAACAAATGCCATTTGCCATTTACCAGAGCCCAATGCAGTGTATTGAGTTTGCTCATTTTGTCGAAGGAAAAAGTCTAATTGAATCATCAAAATTTAATAAACAGGTAGATTTGAAAATTATGAACTAATTATCAAAATGGTTACTGATTATTTCTTCTTTTAATAGAGTTAATGTTTTAGTCTTTATTGTAAGGCCTTATAATGTTGAAAACCTGCTCTAAGTGTGACAACGCTTGAAAATGATGCTCATCTCTCCAGGTTGTCAGTTGTCCTGTTATATTCAATTAACCTTATACTGAGTATTTTGCAGCGTTCTAAAGTAAATCACCAAAATGACCAGTATCAGGCAAGTGTCCAGACAGGATTGATGTGGACACAAACTAATCATTTACTGTTGAAATGCTTCAGCAGAAACAGAAGGAGAGAAGGTGGGTAGTGAGCTGAGGGGTTGGAGGCAGCAGGATTTTAGATAAGTCGTGAGGGCTGAGGACAGATGATGGGGAGAGAGAAAGGATGGTGAGACAAAGCTACCCTGCAAAACTGCATGAGAACTGCTTTGAGATAGGGAGCATGAGTGTCATTTATGCTACCAAACCAGCTCTGGATTAGCAAAGGTTAAAATGTAAAGCACCAGAATGTGGCTGCAACATGACTGACTGGCAGCGCTGCTGATTTTCATTCTAGCTATCTAACCTGGGACAGAAAACCAGAACTTTTCTGCAACCTGAGACTCGAGACTCACGAGTGCTTTATAGATGTCTAATTGAAGACACGATTTGTTTTCTAGGCCTCACATTTGTAACCTCCGACTAATAAAGAGTGCGTCTAATCTAGAACATCTCTTTCCTCAGATTGCAGGTTTTATCAACGCCATTCACCCATTTTGCGGCGACACGGAGAACCTGACGGCCTTCCGCTTCTACGCCTTCAACCCCATCGTGGATCCCTGGGTCTTCATCATCTGCCGCAAGTCTGTGTTTCGCCACCTTTGCTCTCTGCTTAGCTGCCGTTTCAGCAAGGGAGCTGTGAAGACGACGGCACACTGCGCTTTGTCGTTACCCCTAGACAATCACATACAATGCAACCCCCCAGACGTGAGAGTCCCACAGACCAATACGTACTCCAATTTACCCCTGTGACCCAACGGATACCCTCGGCTGTGCAGGGGGATTGGAGGCGAGGAGACATTTGCGTCTAGTAGAGCATTGGAGTGAAATTGCGAAATGAAACTTTGCATACAAGGTTCCTCCATTCACCAATTTAAGGCACAAAGACTGACGAAGAAGTTTCTGTCACAATGGAAATCTTCTGTACGTAGCTTCCCAATGAACTTGCTTTGGAAAAAAAAAAACAATTGCACTAAGTCTTAAACTTCCATTGAAGGATGGAAACTGTTTTAAAGTTGTGCCATAAAACAAACAGCACTGTAACTTAGCACTAAGGAAGACATCAAACCATATCATGGCTCTGAAGAATATACTGTAAAATCAGAATACTTGTACCCGGGTAAAGCTATATGGGTCAACAATATGCATGAATGTCTTCTTTTTTTTCTCTCAGTCCACAGCCAGATGACTCTTGGTCCACACCCACAGTATCTATGACATGAGATGCAGGTCACACTCAGCATGGACATGATTAGTTTTTCCTGTCATTGCTGGGGTCGATGACATACTAATCCAATTCCCCTGACCAGAATTATAATTATAATGTTCAGTGTATCAGTGACAGGTGAGTGTGAACCAAAAAAAGAGACACTTATTTTATTCAAGTGGGGCGAAGTTGTCACTTGAATAAAGTAAGAGATAATTTATACAACAAATTGGTTTCCCAGACAAGCTGCAGCATAAATATAAATCACTAACCAGCCTTAATCTGGGACAATTGATCACATCTTAACATCTTAAAAATCTACAGATGTTTCTTTTTAAAGCTTTACTCTGGAACAGTGGTGCTTTGAGCTAAATGTTAATGTCAGCAGGCTTACACTGCTGATGTTTAGCAGGTACAATGTTTTCATGTTCACTATCTTTGTTTAGCATGTTTCCTTGATAACACTTACTAATTAGGACCCACCACTAAGTACAGCTGAAGGAATGTCATCAGTTCATCAGTGTGAGCATTTGATCATAAACCAAAGTATTGGAGTAATTCTGACCTAAGGATTGCACTAGATGAAAAGTTAAGGGCTCACCAAAGATATCAAAATCATCATCAAATATGAAAATCTTTAAAATAGTTATTGCGACTTTTTACTCTCTTCAAAGTCAGGGGTGTCAACCTCATGGTGGCATTTGACAAAAAGTCAGGGGATCACCACGAATCAGTAGGCTCCATCTTGCCTGAAATATGAATGTCTGTACAAGATGATAAGGCCTTCCATTCAATAGTTATTGAGATATATTTGGACCAAAGTGGTGGACTGACAGACTGACATCTGTTTAGTTACTTCTTGACTACAGAGAGCAACTCTGAGTTCCAGTTATGCTGCATATATATTGTAGCTGTGAAAATGAGCGTGCTCATATCAGAAATGACTTGTCTGACTCATAGTTGGTCTTAAAATAGACTAAATAATCTAGGTGTGATCCCTGACATTCCCTTTTCCACCTGCAGTGCAAACTGCTAGTACTACGAAACATGAAAGTGAACATGTAATAAATGTACTAGTAGAATAGAAACTTTTGTCTTCAGCTATTGTGGTCAATTCGAAAAGTGAAAATGTCCTGCCCAGACGAAAATGTCATTGTATTGCATGAAACATTTGATTCACCCTCCTCTTTCTCGTCCTCACTGATTTCTAAGCTACTTATGCTGATTTTCTGTGAAAGTTCTTGCATTTGAAATAACTCTGCTGCTGCTAAATGCACTGTGAGATTTGTCTTTTATTGTTGTTGCTGTAACTTTAATGCTATAACTGCATTTAAAAGTAGTATATTTATACCTTAGCACTGTGCTATAATACTGTGTATCCTTATAGTTGTGTTGGCTTTGATTATGCAGTGGAATGCAGAGATATATGGATGAAAGACATGGTGATCTGAGTTCAGTTTTTGCTGTTGTTGTCATTGTTGTTGTCATGTGTTTGGCTGTGTTGCACACTCACTTTTTGCTTCAGAGTTTTTAAATGCTCAGTCATGCATGACCCGAGGTACATCAGACATGTTACCACTCACACATTTGGTCTCTTAGGGTATACATATTTGAGTCATACGTTCAGTAAAATTAGTGGAAGAAGTCATTTTAGAAAAAATAATTATTAATAATAATAAAAGTATTCATTATGGTACACATTTTGTTCATGTGAAATAAAGTATTAATAAAAGAAAACAAACCGTCTCATGACATGTCTGTTATGTTCCCAAAGTGAAAGTCAGAGATATTTTGCTAAATGTTTATGCTAATTTTGAGACGTTTAACAGTCCCACATATTTTAAAAAAGACATGCTGCTCTCTATCTCAGCTTATGTATAGTTCTTGACTGTCATGAAACCAGAGCATATTGGCTCTGTAAACAGAAATAGTGTTTAAGTTAAGGTAATCATTTGTTTTTGTCTTGTGGTAACCTCAACATCAATCTTTACTGCAGAGGAACATATTTGAAATTTTGTATGACCGTTATATAAGACTGTAGCCATTTGGAGAGTTCAAAAGCTACTTTTATAAAACAATTAGTAAAAAGTGTCATTATTATATTATTATATTAAGTGTCATATGTTCCAGTATGTCCATTTTTAGATGGAGTCATAAGTTCATGCAATTGATTTGAATTTTTTCATGTGTGTGTTATAAATGAATTAACCCTTTAGTCATGATACAGCCTGAGAAAAGCAGACTGGTGGTTTGGTTTGACAGCACAAAACCGTAAGATGACTTCAGTGTAATTTCTTAGAGGTTCTTTAGTATTGAGCATGGGGAAATTTCTAAAAAGGTGACACGTTTACAAATAGTCACAGGCCTGTAGAAACCACAACTGTTAATACTGACTGATAATCGTGCAAATTAAACAACATGCACCATTGACAATGCTGAATTCAAGAGCTGACAGCTTATTATGTAACACTCTGAATTCCATGTATTAATACTGGTAACTTAGGATTTATTTTCCTGTCAAAATTATGTTTAGACACGCAGCAGAGCAGTGGCTGCTACTGCAGCACCACTGTGTGGTTGACTAGTGTGCATCTCCAAAATGGGTTTGCATTTCTAAGTCATAGTTTCTCCTCAGGCAACAACTCATCAGGGATATTACAGAGACAGAAAAACATTGAGTTAATACATCATGAATCAATGCAGTCACCAATCTTCGTTTGCTCCCCAGACTTGAGTTGCTCAACAAAAGATCACCCGCAGGCTTTCAGAAAGAACTGGTACACACAAGGATAATTAGGATGTGGCTCACAATGTGGTTTGTTTTATCAGCAGCAGACAAGTGAATGAACAATACTGCAGCTGGATTTCACTGTGTTCATCTCACAAACCACATGTTCAGAAGAATTAGTCAGAGAAAAATTTTAAACATGAGATGTCAAATAGTTTCTTTGACATTAAAAAGACTATTCTGCTTGTCGGCTTTTACATCATGGAAAACAATTCCTAACATCTGGAGTGCAGGTTCTGTATTCTGTGAAATCATGTCACTCTGTGTTTAGCACTGTTTAATCTTACCATGCATGCGGTGTCCCTTCTTCTGCATATCTTAGGCATTAGTCAGATTTATCTTCTTGTCAATTCAACAAAGTGTAATGCTGCCATGTAAATCTTAAGTGATAACCACTCAAAGAATGATAAGGTTTGAGGTTCTAAATATAATTCATTATTTATATACAAATACTCCAGAAAAACATAACTATAAACTTTTTTTAAAATGCTAAAATGAACTTTATCTAATTTTTGCACCTTTTTTATCTAGTTTGTATTCCTGATAATCACTGAAAATATTACATTAGTTTTTCTTTAAAAACTTATTTTCTCTACATTATATAACAAGGAACAGGAATCTTACTATAAATAAAAGATGCTCAGCAGATTCACCAATCAATAGATGGACTCCAGAGAGTTGAAGTAGACTGTATACTGACAACAAATGATGCCACACAGAACCATCATTTTATTTTCTGTGACCTCTGAACACAAGCCAATCAGAGCTTTAAAAACAAGTGTGTGTTCCAGCAGCTCTCCACACAACCAAAAACTCTACGAGTAGCTTCCTGTCTCAAACAGTTTGATGACGATGGCTTCTTGGGGCCGCAGCTCCAGCGCGTACAGAATCATCGACCCCAAGCGGTCCATTCCCGTGCTGGTCACAAACACGCCGGCTTTGGGCAGGCTCGGGGCCCAGGCAGGATCCAGGGAGTGAGGCTCGGGGCCGACATTGAGCAGGATGAGGAAGTGGACGCAACCCCAGGAGCGCAAGAAGGCCAGGATCGGGGGAGATGAAGGAGAGGAGAGAGTGGAGTTGGAGGAGGACGAGGGGTTGGTGGTGGAGGAATTGAAGGGGAGGAAAGTGAAGTTGCCGTACAGAAGAGCTTCTTCTCTGGCTCTGGAGCGACTCAGGGAGGTGAAGAGAGCTACAGCTGAACGCCTCGTCTTCTCCTTGTCCTGAGGGAAGGACAGCAGACCCAGGTGTTAAATATAGACAGTTAAATATAACCTACCCTAATAAAACTGTCTTTAACAACAGTGTTACACAACTTAAATGAAAAGGACTTATCAATATCTACACCCATATTCTATAAGAACAGGAGGTTTTATTACTTACTGTATTTTTATCTGATAGTTCATTTGTCTCATCATTTGGCCATCCGACTGTGAGAGACGAGTTCTGTGTGGCAGAAAGGTTTCACTTGGTAAAGTCAGTTTTTAAAAACGGATGACTAATGGACTCAGAGTCCTTAAAGTGGGTCCTCACCTGTGTTTGGTTGATGTCTTCATCGTACTGGACTGCAGGTGATCCTGGCAGAGTCATCATCAACACCAGGAGTAATTTCTTCAGTCCATTAGATGCTTTACCTCCGACCTGCAGAAACACATTGCGGTGGTAGGACAGCACTTCATAATGGACTTTATGAGCAAAAATGCCAACCAAGTTTCTGGTTTCTCCAAGTTTCTCCACTGTGAAGTTAAATATTGTAAACTGATTATCTTAATCATATAGTTTGTTCTGACCCTAAGTCATAAGTTTGTGTTTAAGAGTGTGTGTGTTGCTGTCGCTCCCTGCCTGAGGGAGGTGCTGTCACCCTGTCCCTCCCCTTTTTATGTTCTGTCTAGGTGGTGCACACTGATTGGACGGAGGATCAGCAGGACCAACTTCAAAATGGGACCTGCTCATGCCGGCCAGCTCTCTCTCTCACTTCGCATCCTGACTCCCAACCACACTGTGGTGTGCTGTGTGCTCCTGTTGTGCAGACTATATTGTGTGTGTGTGTGGTGCTGCGTGTGTGGTGCTGCGTGTGTGACAGCTAACCACCTCTGAGTGTACTGAGTTTTTTTTTTTTTTTTTTTGTTGTTGTGATAAGCAGTCCGGGTTCTTGTAGCTTGGAGAAGCTGTTTATTTTCATAGGTTTTCTTTTGTTTATGTTTGAGGGACGCAGGAAAGATACCTGTATTTTATTTGTATTATGCAAATAGGTAAGTTAGTAGATTTTGGTTTCTGGATGGTTTTGTTTGTTGTTTTGGCCGTGCTCCCCCGACGCCTATGAAACCATAATTTAATAATAAATATTTTTGTTGGACTGCAATTTGAGGCATTTCCCACTTTTTCATCAGTTTAATCAAGACAGTACTCTTTACCTATTTTATAATTCATCATATGCAACCCAACATTCAGTGTATTTAGCTTTTTCAGCCTTCACATGAGGAAAATCGATGCAAAATCTCTAATGTAGTGGGAAAAAAAAGACTTTTACAGATGTTGATACAAAACTATACCAAAACTATGTTTTTTAAATTCTTAGCCAGACTAGCTAGTCACAAAAATTACACAAAAACACTTTAATATCACTTTATTTCATACTGAATTATTACTTATTATTACTGAATTATGTGTAATGCATGTGGTATTTGCATGTCTTACTGTCCAGCTGGACCACAAGTCTTCTTGTCCTGTCAGACGTGTCTCTATAGCATCAGCCACTTCCTTGACAGATAGGCGGTGACGTGAAGGAGGCAGAATTGACCTCATAACCACATCCACCAGTGTAGAGTTGTTAAGAGGAAACAGAACATCTCTAGTCTGTTTTACCACCACAATCCTGAAGCGACATGTGCATGCACACACAAAGATGTTTCCATCATTTAACCAATTAACTATTAAACTATTAACTATATTGACTATAAAATTGAATAAACAACATTATGGGGACTTGCATTTTGTCCCCACAAAGGAGGCAAGTCCCCACCATGTGACTAAACAGATTTGTTATACAAAGTTATACATGCTGACACACATCTACGCAACCCCAGAGCTTCATTTTATCATGAAAAACATCTATCTGCATCTACATGTATAACGATACCTTTCCTCCTCCTGACTGCTGAATTCTGTGAAGACACTTTTCCACTCGAGCAGGGTCTGAAATGTGAAAACTTTATTGGAAGAGAGTTTGTAGAACATGTTTGGAACACAAAAACATGACCAAAAGCATTGTTTTTTACCTTTTCTGAATACGCTGCATCTGTGTCGCAGATGGTGAAGCCTGCCACACCCTGCTCCAACCAGAACCGGAGAGCATGCTGTGGACGAAAGTGTTGTTTTAAGAAACCCCAAATCACTGAGAACTTCACGTTCAGGAGAATGACCAGAGAGTAGGTGTTTGCACGTACCGCGGCCGAGAGGTTTGATGGCTCTGTGTTCCCTTCCTCATCCTGAGGTCCTGACAGATCCAGTGCACACAAGTCCAACACCACTTTTAGATCTGCAGGACCAACAGAAAAATCTCATTAATCATCAAATCATGCAGGAGAAAGCCTAACATCTACAGCTGTTTGATAAAAGGTAGTCTCTGACTCACCTGCTTTGCTGCTCTCTGCAAGCAGATGCTGGATTTGGACCAAAGTCCCAAACCTTTCATCAGTCACAGTCAGGTTTACAGGAGACGCCTCCTTATCAAACAGACCCTCCAGGATCAGGGCCCCTATACCCAGAGACCTGAGGTAGGGAAGCTGCTCACACAGCGCTTGAGACAGATTTATTATACTGAGTTAGAAACATTTAATAAACATCATTCCGTTAAACTTTTTTCTTTAAAGTTACCAGTTATATTCAGTGTATTTAGTACTTTGCTTATCATGCTTCATGTTGTATGCAACAGATGCTCAGAATATTATGAGGTATTTTTAAGGTTCCTTATCTGGAGCATTGAGTCAGCATGAGCGGGTGAGCATATGAGAAGCTATTTGTGCTGCTGTGTGTGATGATGAAAGACCCGCACGAAACTCTTTCATGTGAAGTATGACAAACCTTGGCCTCAGACAGGTATTCACACAGTAATCAGAGAGCAGGTTAAATGTTCTGTTGTGGTCAGAGTTAATGTCCCACAGAGGGTGAACATAACACTGATTAATATCAGCCACCTGGTCTTTACTGGAAGAAACAGCGATAAACAACCTCTGAGAAAGCAAGATATCTGCAGGACACCTCCCCTGGGGGCTCCAAGCTCACAGCATGTTCCTTCATCTATTTCAATGCAATTTATTTGAAAATCTGTTTGGGAATATTGTGAACTAAAGCCCAGTATTGATGGACATAAGGGCCTGATGGTAACTTTAACTTTATTACATGAGCTTGAAGCATTGAGTCAAATATCTACCTTCAAAACCTTCATTATTTCAGTTTTATGCACTATATTCTTAAATTAAAGCAAATCTGGTACTGGCTGTTCTAGTATAGATAAACTGCATCCATTGAGATTGGAAAGAACTGCAGATTAATGGGGAGCTCATCTCTTTGCCGTGGGCCCCTCCATCCTAAACGGGCCCCTTGACAAGACATCAAGGTCACCACAGAAACTTTCTATCATCAAAATCCACAATCCTGGCAGCAGCATGAAGTTTTGCACAAATCAGTGAATGATGCTGATCAGGCTGTCGTGCCTCTAAGTGTCCACCAGGAGGCGGAAATGACCCTTTTCCTCACCGTTGATGCCCTTTGGCCCCTCGGCCTTCTCATCCAGCGCCACCTCGGGCTGCAGCCGGTAGAAAAGCGACTTCTGCCACCAGCGGAGCGGCGTGGCGGCGGGCCGCGGGCTCAGCACGACGATGGCGATGGCGGTGGCGAGTATGGCCACCCAGCCCAGCCAGAAGAGCAGCACCAGGTAGCAGCGCATCTTCCTCCAGCCCGGCCCCCCCGCGGCCACCTCCAGCTCCTCCCTGCTCAGGGGCTGCCAGCGCGGCCCCGGCTCCGGTTCGGGCTCCGGGATCAGCAGCGGGGCCGACTCCGTGGCCCCCGCGCCGCCCGACGGCCCTGCGCCCGGCACGCTGCCGTACCCGGTGTGCCCCGCGTTCAGAGGCATGGTGCCCGGCTGCAGACAGGGGACAGAAAGGGAGGTCAGGGGGCTTCGGTGTGTTTCCGCACCGTGATGTGTGCCTCCTCGGTTATGATGGAGCTGCAGGATTCAACCTCTCTGCGGTGAATCTCTCACACACTCAGCGTGCAGCTGAGCCATAACCTGCCCTCCCTCCCCTGCTGCTTCCTGTCTCTTACAGGTGTGTTTCAGTTGATTCAATTAAAGTGCTCTGAGGTGACACATCCGATTGGTCAGTCCTGCTGATGGCCTAAAGTGAGTTTTAGGTTAGATTTAGTCTCAGACAGGGCAACTGTAGGATAAAAAAACCTGTCCCGTTGTAGTGTGTGAATCATCTCATAAAATCAAGAATGTGCACTGTGGACACATTTTCATCTTTTGACATCACACCCCCACATGTTCACTGAAAGTGCTGCAGAGAGAGTCCCATAAATCGATTTCAGTGTCGATGATGATGAGAGTGAATTTCCTAAATTCAGCTGAAGCTTAAATAAGGATTCAGCAGTCTGAGTTAAATCGAGTGGCTGTCTTCCAGAGTTACTGCGTGTTAGTGCCAAATCTGATCTGATCTAATTGGTGTCAGACAATCTGCATTTTTCACACAACATGGACTGTTTTCTTTGGACGATTTTCTGACATTGCGAGTCTGTCAAAAGGAAAATGCTGTCACACACACATGCAATTTGAAATACTTCAAAGAGCCAGTGCAAGCATTTTGGCATCCAAAGAAGAACACACACAAATAAATATAGTATTTGTAGTAAATCAAGTATTTAATGACAGCAAATGAAGCCCTCACTTTACTTCAGTGAGGCATTTTCCTCAAATAAGATTAAAGTCTAGACTGAGACAATTTAAAAGGCATTAAGGTCAGATAAACCCACTGAAGTCCCATCATAATATTGACAAATTCCACTGATAATTCTGTTAGTTTCTATATAATGTTGACATTTAGCAGGTTAACCTGACAGCAGGTTGCTGGTTTGGGGGCATCTGGTCGCCATCAGGCTGTAAACAGCTGCTTAGTTCAACAGTACGTCTTTGGACTGTGGGAAACCCGGTGCCTGGAGTGCCCGGAGGAAACAGACAGACTCAACACAGAAAGACTCCAGCTGGCCGGGTCAGGTTCAAACCCGAAACTGTCCTGCAGTGAGGCAACGCTGACCGCTTTGTCCCCAGTTGTTTATCTAAACCCCCCGAACACAGTCACAGTAATGACTCACATTTTTTGTCTCGCCTTCCCTTCGGGTCCTTTTCTTCTTTTTCTGCCTCTTCTTTTCCTCTTTATCAATGTCCACAAGCGTTCCCAGCTGAGCAGTGTCGTCCTGAGTTGAATATTTGAACGATCTGACTTGTTAGGAGTGAGGAGGTGAGAAGGACTCTGTCCAATAAAAGCTCTGCTCAGTCAATTAATACAGAGGTGCTGAGCCTCCCCACACCATCGCAACACATTCTGAAGAACCCATGACTGCCGTAGAGAGCCCCTAAAGAGGTGATTCTGTAGAAAGCTACTCGAGGAATAGTGATATGTTTTAATAGGATTTTTAGCTATTTCCTAGATGGATTTCAGTCCATGTGCTCTGTTGCTCTGTTATATTTAAAATTTCTTTCTTTTTGTGTGCACAGAAAAACAAAAAATCAACTGAATGATAGCTGAAATACTGATTTTGTCCATAATTAAATGAGCAACTATTATGATGATCAGTTAATTTTTCAAGTCAAAAACACCAAAAATTTGCTGCTTTTAGTTTGAAATGTGAGAATTTGCTATTTACTTCCTGTATATTGCCTAACAGATAAATACTGACGTACAGACTGTTACTTGAAGACGTGTCGGGGCACTAAACTACTTTAAATCTCAACAAATAGTATCTTAAAAATAAGTGACTCTAGTTGTAACAAACAATATTATAAAATAAAAATGTATTAAAAGCACAGAATAAACACACAAACTCATCACTTATAGTGTAATTTTAAATGTACTCGACCCAACCATGTTACCAGTGAGCTCAGTCTGGCTGTACAAATCTGTTTCCTGCAGGAGAAGGACTTTTAAATCACACCGTGACGTAACACATGACACACGCTCTCTAAAGTGCCGTCGGGGGTCCACGTTTAATGAGGTATGTGTGCTAATTCCTGGAAACATCTCATCCTCTTCTTCGCACTGTGCCCCCCCCCTTCATCTCTTTCTCCAGTCTTTCTCTCTAATGGCACACGTTTATGCTCGTGCTATAACAAGTAACTGCGATCTGTGTCACCTTTGCAGTCTGACAGCACTGTGCAAACTAATTATGTACAGAGATATATTACATTGCCTCACGACACTCTCTGATTCACTTGTGGCCCACACATGTGGAGCACATGAATCAGATCCAGTTTCTTTTGTTTTTTAGTGCAATGCTGTTCATTTTTGTTTATGTGCCTCTAGCATAATATGATGTTTATCAGTGTCTTATTTAAATGCTCTCTGTCAATAACAAATCAGTGCCAATATTAGAAAAAACAAACGACACAGTGGGAATTTGATTTAAATTTAATTTTAATTGAAGGGAAAACAAAAGCTCAAAGAGAATTCATTACACAGAGACTCGTCGCTAGTTTTGCGCTCATCTAAAATGTAAAGTGTCTCATTTAAACGTCCACGGAGAGGGTGAAGCTGGTGATGACTCTGTTTCCACAGTAACAGATTTAGTTTGAGTCCTCCTCAGATCCTTCGATGTCCTGAAACAGTAAGATAGTAATGTTACAAACACTGACCATCAACATGATAGACAAGAGTTTATTTTCCAGGCCTGCGGTTACAAAGAGCAGCAAGTAACTTTTTGAAAATCAAAAGTCACTCTGAATGCTTTACACGGTTCTATAAATGGGGCATGTTATTAGTTTCATTTTTCTTGGGTCACAGCTAGCAATTATTTACTGTGAGCTAATTATTAACATTATTTAATTATTTTTGCAAAGAATTAATTACTTGACTAAAAGAAATTAAATAATTTGGACAGTTAGTTGTATAGAATAATGACACCACCACAACCAGTGATTGATCAATTAATTGAAAAAGTAATCAACAGATCAGTTAATAATGAAAATAATTACTTTTTGCGGCCCTAAATAAGGGTGTATCATTGTTATTTTAGTTGGCACTCTTGCCGTCGTCTAATGACATTCAAATATAATGCGTTTTACCATTGGCTCCTGAGATCTGATCGTCATGATGTGTTTCTGATATGCGGAGATGATACAGTCTCGCCTGCAAAGAGAGAGACAGCAGTGTTGTGTCACAAGGATTTCTGTTTTGATTCCCCAGTCACTCAGGATTTCTCAGTTGATTGCTCAAACTCACTTGCTGGTGATGCCGCCTCCCGGTGGAAGCCCTGGCATCTCCTCCGCAGCCAGGAATTTGATCACGTACAAAAGGTCAGGGTCCTCGTCTCTGGACCTCATCGTCTGGATAATTTCTGTGACAGGAGAGCGAAGACAATGCTTTTATAAACTGGGCAGCTAACAACAGTCCGAGGTGTTTTGTTTTGTCTGAATACTCTGAATCACCTCCCACTTTCATGTCAATCTGTTGCTCCAGCTCTGCCTCCTGCTGCAGTGCCTCTTGTGACACTTGGGGGGCGCCGGGGAAGCAGACGATGATGATGCTGATGTTATCCAAGCTGCCCTGCAGAGGGAGACAGAGTTATCAGAGAAGCACCAACACTGCAGTTTGTGTTCAAATTGGCATTTACGTTTTGAGGTCCTTTTATGCTACTTTGTACTTTTAACCTACCGCATTTCAGAGGGAAACAAACTTACTTCATTACATTTGTTTTACAGCTGGATTTTACTAATAGTTGCTGGTTACTCTGCAGATTAAGACAAAAAAAAACATAATGAGCATATAAACTCGTTATGCAGTTTATTTGACGTTTTATCTTCACCTCAACCAGGAATTAAGTTAGTAATTATAATATAACTCTAACATGGACCTTTTTTCCTGCTTAATAACCATTTCACCATTAATACTTCAACAAAATTTTGGCGGCCAATAAGTTACAAAAAAATTGCAGAACACTTTTGAGAAACCTTGTTCATTTATGCTGTGTGTTTGTGTTCATCTGATTATTGGACTTTTTAATCTCCTAAATATCGTTATCAGCATTGGCTTCAAAAATGCAGTTGGCCAGTCCACCCTGTGAAGACATTGCAGGACATTGCAGTTTTACAAGTATCACCCTATTGGTTATGACATCAGGATGCATTCACTGAGGCTGACACTCAGTTCTCGGTGTACTGGAACATGTAACATGTAAGCCTTTTTAGGTGAAATAAATAGCAGCCCATCCCAGCCAGGCTAAAGCCTCTGAGCCGGTGTGGGTCGAGCAGCAACACTGAGCCCACGTCAACAGACTCACATTCTGTCTTAATCCGAGACATGTGTAGCATTTCTTCCCTCCTATCCCATGTCCCGGGATGCCTTAATACAGCTATTTATAGGACGGGCTCAAGGCTCGTCAGTGATCAGGCTGCAGGTCACCAACAAGCATTAAGACAACCTGCGGGTGGAATCTCCTTACATAACAATGTTGGTGTAAGTCCTCCTCACAGAGACCCTGCACACAGTGTACACCTGCCCACAACCACCACCACCCCCGACCCCCTCCTGTAATGTAAAGCCTCCCATTCATCAATCCACCAGCTGTAACACGGTGCATTACAAAAACCCAGTGAGCTGTAAGTAAGTGTGGATAAATGTGTAGAGGTTTAATCTGATACTGCTACATCTACACAGGTGATGGGTAATTCACCAGATGAATTTCTATGATAGTTTTGCAAGTAACCATGTATGAGACAGATGAGACCCACACTTAAATATCAGGATTTTAATGGAGAATCTGTTCTGCTTTGACAAATGTTGAATAAGACCTTTTGTAAGTGTAAAACCTATAAATGTTGGATCCGAATATTTCCACAAAAGAACTGCAGGATATGTAATTGCATGCACTTTAAGAAACGTATTGTACCTGCTGTATTATATTAATTCTCCGAGAGCAAATTGATAAAGAGGTTATAATTCACATGCAAATTTGAGACAGAATTTGTAGAATAATTTTGTTCATAACCACCATGGTTAAATCTTGGTGTTGAACCTCAATGCTTTCATGGTCCTGAAAATAGCACTACACATTGAAAACTATCAGGTATTTATTCTTTAAGTAGATATTTCCTGATTTTTAGCCCATTTTACAGCATTTGTTTGGGCCGTCTTGCTTGTGTTCAGGCAACATTTAACATTTGAGAAGTTGAAAGACGTGTTTGTGCTTCAACAGTCTCACTACAGAGTCCATTCAGTAACTGTTCTGGAGCTTCTGATTGTCTCAGACATCGCAAAACAATCTACCTGAAGGAGTTTTCCCAGTTGTTATGGAATTGTAAGTGTTTTTTAAAGCATTTTAAGCACTTTAAAGACCTCTTGGTCATATTGGCTTAAAATTGAGATTGAGAAGGGTAATTCTTGCCCTTGAAAAAAGTAGCTAACAAAACAGTCTCACCACAAGGTCCTTTTAGTAGGCTCCTCCTTTAGCTTTTGGTCATAATGTTTTGTACTAAATGGAAGTATGGGGAAGTTTGTTTTGTCGAATACTGTTCTTCAATGCATCAATGTTTATGCTAAGTAAACACAGTATTTCAGTTATCCCTCTTGGTGCAATGTTTGAGAGCTGAGAGGTTGTTTCTAATTCATTCTCATTTACCACACAAAATGTGTCTGTCAGTATCATAATCTTTTCAATCTGTTTCATTCTTCTTATTGTTTCATGTTGCTTATATGTAAATCATTGTGGTGTTGACCTCTCACCTTATAGAGACAGAGGTCAATGACCTGGGTGCAAATCTCTCTCAGGTCATCGCACACCTGCATACGGCTGCGCACAAAGGCGGACAGTTCCTCGTTACTGATGGCGTCCCACACACCATCACATGCCAGAATCAGGAACTCGTCTTCGGGCATCCTCTCCAGCTCGTACACCTCCGGCTCCGGTGACACCAGCTGTTCTGTCTGTGGCCTCCAGTCCACCTCCTTGAAGTCAAAGTCCCCCAGGGCTCTGGAAACGGCCAGTGAGCCGTTGACTCTCTGCAGGGTCACAGAGCCTCCAGCGTTCTGGATACGCTCCTTTTCTCTGGGGTTGAACGGCTTGTGGTCCTCTGTGTAGAAGATCACCTGGCCATTATGGCAGAGCAGGGTGCGGGAGTCGCCGCAGTTGATAAAATAAATGTAGCGTGGTGAAATCATGACAGCTGCTGCAGTGGAGCCACTGCGGTCCCAGTTGTCCTGGCGAGCCAGTTTGTGCATGTGGCGATCAATGTCCAGAAAGCCTTCACGGATCCCCTCCTTCACCTGCTCGTGGTCCTCATCTGCTTTAACCCCACCTGTGGTGAAATGAGGGAGAAACATTTTGGTTTAAGAGGGGTTCACACCATGATGTAAAGTCTCTGGCACTGCCATGTTGTTTTGTTTAGAGGCCAGCACACATTGAACCAGGTACCATAAAAACTGGGCTGTGCCTTGTGTTTGTGAAATACCTGGCTCCCACATTTAACTGTATACTGGAAGGCCAGAGTACTAAGACTTCATCCATGTTGTGGAGAAACACTGTGACACAGTGCAACAATCCCCAGTATACCTTGTATGTGTTTTTTATCAATTGCCAATACTGTTTGTACCCTCTGGTATTAATGATTTTCCATGTAACCTCATTTGTAAACCCACATTGTTTTAGCTTTAGTAATCTGCTCTTAATCGTCTCCTTTCATGGACTGCATTTCCCTATTATGATATTACAATACATTTATTTGGCAGATGCTGTGAACAACAGTCATGTCTTTTTAAAACCTTAAACCATATTCAGAGCTACAGAACAGGTTTTAACCATCTTGAATAACTAGACTCATCTTATTAGTCACTAATTCTTTTGTACCTGTTGCCAGGATGTGATCCAGCAGGTTTCTGGAGCAGTACTGCGCCACTGTGCTGCCTGCATGTCCATCAAAAACAGCAAAGTACCCCCACTCTGTCAGCTCTCCTCTGAGCTGGGGCATGCAGGCGTGGGCATCCTCCATCTGAGTCCTCCAGCCCTGCATGCTCGCCACAGCATAGTTTATCCCGGACTGAGAACCTCCCTCTGACACATACTTCTCCAAGATGGGACGCTCCAGGTACGGGCTCGGGATCGAGTCTTCCTCATCCAAATTGTCCTCCCCCGGCCCTGTCTCCCTGGGCCCCCCTTTGAAGAAGAAAGTGACCATCTTCTCCGTCTCTTTAACCAGCTGGCGGAGGAAGGAGGGCACCTCCACGTTGCTGGCGCGCCTGGCCGTTCTCATGACCCCACGGAGCCTGTGCTCAAGCTTCCTGCTCGACCTGGCAGCAGCACGTCTCCTCCTGGTGCCCCTCCCCCGGCCCTGAGTTTTCCGCAGCAGGTCCAGCGCAACAGCTAAGCTGTGGCCCCCGAGAGCAGGTAAACGGAAAGTGACTCCAAATAAGAATTATCCTGTTAAATGAAAAACTGAGATGGTTTTCTGTTAAAAATGATCAAGGCCATATTTGCCTACCTTTAGTCCTTTTTATTTGGCAGTAAAACCATAAGGTGCCTTCCTCTCTCTGTCTCTCCTTTTCTGTTTCTGTCTTCCTTCTTCTCCTGTTTACCTGTCCTGTGACAGCCGTGCACTTCTATTGGTCTGACTATTTCCGTTTATTTATCCCTCTGCTCTGCCCCCACTGCTGGATAATCACCTGGTCTTCAAGGCGCACGTGTGGATTATGAGCATGGCATTTTACACATGGATCACATGACTTTTTGCTAACCAAATTTCATCACTGTGTCATCTTTGAGCTGAGCTTGCTTCATGATACAGATTCCTGGGACTCCTGATAATCATCAGTGATATAATTAAACACTCCAGGGTGAGGGTTACAGCTACTAAACGGACCCTGAAGTGAGGTTGTTTTGTTAGCTTTGTTATCAGTGTTTTCACGCTTTTTGCATTGTATCATATTGACATCCACAGTCATATTTTCATTTTTCTGGCACCATGTACTCTGGGTGAAAAAACACTCAAACCTATTTGAGATTACAGTGTAACAATGTGTCTTAAATATTAGTTTTTCTCACAAAACTAGCAATAATGAAGTCAGTACTGAAAAAAACATATCAATACGATTTGAAGAGTAAAATAAATAGAAAAAGCTAAGATGGAATAAAACAAAGAAAGAGTAAAAAATACAGTGCAGTTCTGCACTGCAGTAATCTTTCTAAGGTTGTGTTTTATGTTGACACACAAACTCAAATGCCACTGTGTCCTGTATGTGACTTGCTGATTGTGTGTTATCTCTGCATGACAGCTGTGTGTCTTAATCTCATTACTTTCTGTTTATTTGGAGCTCCTGACCTGGTTTACATGTGGTTTACCATTGAGGTGTTAAGAACTACATGTGCAATACTTACATATTCTTGTCCAGCCATAAGCAGGGCTAAACCATTTATCCGCTAATGTTGGTCTCTGCTGGCAGTATTTCAGGTGACGCGGGTTTGTTTACCTTTATCTATCTGATTAAGACTGAGAACACGAACAGGATGACACAGGAAGTTGATCACCCTGTGGCAGTTTTGATTCAACATGATATTGAAGTTGTTCATACCACAAATCAGTCAGTATAGCAGAGCCAGTCATGCACAGTCATTCCTCTCAACTTGGCTGATGCTGTGCATATGCTATCCCCCCCATACAAAATACTTTGGTAGCAATCTGTTAGTCATTATCAAAATAAACATGTGAAAGCAAAGTTTAGTTGTTATGCTACACTGGCCCAAATGTTTTAAAAAAAACTTAATATATGATGAAAAACATCCATAGTAAGTTTGACCCATTAGGGGCCATCAATCGCTTATCTAAATGATAAACAGTGACCTGCTTCATATAAGTTTGAATGAAAGTACTGTTATTGACAAAACTTTTCTGTGGTCAAACAGGACCAATATTTATTTACCTTCCTTTTTTTATTTCGTCTAAGATTATTAGACTTCTATTTATTAGACTTATTTGTGTTCAAATGGCCTGCCCCTCTTCACATGGACGCCAACTTTGAAATGCTATTTGCTATGTCTGCACTTTTTTCATACTCTCTCCTGTTTATTTCTCTTTGCATCATCTATATCTTTTAAATTTTCATTATTTTATCTCTGTCTATCTCTCTTAACTAATATTTTAACAGGTACCCGACATAGACATTTCAGTCACAGAGCGATATTGATCTAAGGTTTTTAGAAAAAGAGCTAATATTATCCACACCAAAGCTACTGGTCATACCAGAACTGCTAAGAAGACTTTAGCAGTGAACTGGACTGAGCACACAGTGGGAGCTCAACTTTTCATTTGTAACAGTAATAATATTTTATTTTGTCTTTTATTGCTTTTATTGCTTTATCTGTCTTATGCTTATGTGTTGTGTTTGTTATTCAAACTTTTAAAGCCTTATTAAAATAAAATGCAGCATATATATGCAAACCAAAGAGACCTTGCATGATTTCCTGCAGCTCCTTCATTCAATTCTGTTACAGCTACACACTGCTGCCCCCTGCTTTTCACTGTTGCACAGGCCTCACTGCCCATTAGACAAAAAGCTGTTAGTTGAGTCTGTAAGTTATTAATGCTCCAGCTTTTATGATAAATGTTGATGTGGTTTGTTTTTAAAGTTGCAATTTGTGAAACTGTAATATTTTTTAATATGTGATGTAAAGCTGCTAAACCTTGCATGCTGGTAAGTGATGAACCTGACTAGAGCCTCAACCTCTCCGGCCCATCTTCTCATGCATCCTTCTCTGTGTGTGTTTTGTATACGCTCATGCTATACATTATTAATGACTTATTGCTCCCTCTCTTACCGCCTGCCCCTATAGGATCCTGAGATGAAATCACATGACGAGGAGGAGAGAGACAGATTATCTATGAATGGGAGAAACCAGCAGGCTCAAACAGACACAGAGACTCACTCATGCTTCTACCCCTTTGCCAGAGCGCACGTTGCCACCGCTGCAGTCATAGCGATGCCAGAGGAGATGGGAGGGAGGATGGTGGAGTGAGGCAGGCAGGGCGGGGCTGCTGAGTGACAGAGCAGGAGGCAGGGGAGCGAGGAAGCTGCTCAGCAGACGACCAAGAAACAGAGGGAGGAGGAGGAGGAGGGGGAAGAGAGAGAGGGAGAGTATAACGACAGGACACGAGAGCCGGCAGCAGAGGAGGGGGGGGGGCTTCCAGACTGGATGGGCCCAGCGATGCCTTGATGGAGTATGGGCCAGGTTTTAGGATTCTCCCACTGCCGTGAGTCTGCTTTTGTTCTGATGTTTCCATCCGTGTGTCCGTGCAGGAGGTCTGCGTTGGTTTATCTCACTGTACCATCATCATACGTGTGCATATTCCAGCTCAGCATCTCCTCTCGCTAACTGCTGTAAGCATCGTACATGTTAGCTCAGCCTCCCCTGCCCTCCCTCCCCTTCCTGCCTACTCTCCATTCCTCTCTCCTGCTCCTGCTTTTTGATAAACACATGGCTGGCTGGTTGGATGCGGTGCAGAGAGAGACCTTCTCTGTTGCCGTTGCAGCCCATTCATTTGCAGATGTTTATGTGGTTGTGTACAAGAAGACTCTGCAGTTATTTCTCCCTAAAAAGCCTCTGTTGTGCTTTCATATCTGTGTTTTATTTGAGCTTTTTTTGTCACATTTTAGTCACTGATACCCTCTACAGTTAAACGAAAGTGGTTTTGGATTATTTGCATGTGTTTATACATTTCCAGGAGAGAATATACTGCCTCCCTTGCACCGCCTGGGTTGATTTATTGGCTTATGTCAAGCTGGCTATCTAATGTGGTGAAGGCCTTTTCTGCTGCTCGTTTAGATCTGTAAGGAAATGAGTCCGTATTCACTGACCTACAGTATGGAAATCATCATGTTCCTTTGGTCTGAGTGTGATATGCACATGGTATTATGTTTAGCAGCATGTAATGCTATTTTGTATATAGGCTGTTGAGTATCTAGTACCAGTATTTCAATGTGAAACAGTGAAGAAGTGTATCTTTGACTCACTGATGACTCATAACAAGGTATTGCAATGTTTGTTGGGGCTTTTCTGCTATTAATCATTTAATATTGGTGCACCAATGTTGAATGTTTTGACAGGTGCACAAACAAGATGAATGTGAGGTGCTTGCTAGTAGACTCATGTTGAATGTTGACTGTTTTCTTCCAGAGGAATATGGCTCCGTGGCGTCCACTCCAGACTCAACGCCTCCCTGCACCGATGGTACGAAGCACTTGACAATTTGCCGTCCACTCCGCGGAGAAATCCCGTCACACAGCACTTATAAAAACAAGAGATCCCTGCTTCCCAAAGCTTCTCTTTTGAACTTAACATTAGAAGAACACATCAGAGCGCATCTTTCACCTCTAAAACACTAGAACTGGAGGATCCACGGCTAAACACGGGAGTATATTTTGATCAGAGCTACGTTCTGGAAGGAGACATGTTTATGCATGTATCAAAGAGGGTTTCATTCACTTTAGATGTTGCACCTTTTTCTTCCAGGCTTCAAATAAAACTTTCATGTAACTATCTATCTATTTATCAAAAGCAAAATCACTCTCCTTGTATGACACTGAACTTATATACACACTGTTAGCAGAGTTCTCTATTCGGGTTGTAAATTTAGTGTTTACTGTTTTCTCTCTTTCTGTATAGTCTCTGTGTCTGTTCCGGTGACCACATTTCTTTGTTTTTGTGTCTGTTTAGGCGGAAATGAAGAGTCCGAGATGTGCGAGCTGCAAACAGCCAGGGAATGGTCGGACGATGACGAGGGGGGCGATGGAGGCCCAGATGACGACGAGGGGCTGGCCTCATCCCCGTCCATCTGGGGCGCCACGCCGCGTCAGAACTCCTTTGAGCTGACTTTCTCTTACATCGCCATCGCCGAGGCAGAAGCGGTGGGCCGACACCTCCGTGACCGACGCAGGGGCGGCTCAAGGGGAAGTCGCACCCCTCTGATCCGCACGGACACCCTGGAAACACTGTTGGACTCCCCCGACGTGGACTGGGACCCTCAAGCCTTCCTCAATCGAGAGGAGGAAGAGGAAGCATCGCAAAGGAGGGAGCAGGAGAGGGCTGAGGAGAGAGCAGCGGCGAGGAGGGAGCAGCACAGACAGAGTGACACTATTACAATGCAGCCCTCCCCCCAAATTCTGGACCCAGAAAGTCAGGGGAGAGACGCGGGAATCCAAAGTGAGGAGACACCAAGTGCTCAGAGCCAGACTGTCCAGCCTCCCTCTCCATCCCCATCTTCCCAGCGTCACAGCCCCTCACAGACACTTCAGGGTGAGAAACAGAAGGAGAGCTTGTTTTATTTCATAGTGGAAGACAAAGAGGTGCATGATGCCCCAACATAAACACATAACACATAACTAACCCTAACCCTGACACATCATTTCAAATAGGCTGCAGCGTACAGTAGACAATTTACGGTTTTCTCCTTCTCTTAGACAGAAACATGAACTCCTCTTACAGTTAATGCATGAATGCACTGGGCTTCGTTCTGGCTGTCAGCATAGTTTACAACATAGCGGTCTTATCAGATACTTCCTAAAACTTGTCACCTGGTTCAATTTGAAAAAAAAAGGGCTATATAGTTGCAGGATTTTGCTTAAATGTATATGTTAACATAGTTTAAATGTGTTTTTGTCAGCGGTTTCATAATTTCAACAAAGCCAATAGTTCACCTCTTGATCTAGCAGCTATCTGGTTAGGCTTAGTTTATTCAGAGGATGCTTTCCATATTTAAATCCTATGGTGAAGATTGACAATCTAGTTTTCGCTTTGATAAATAACGTGACAATGTCGGTCATTCTTCCTAAATCCACCTTCCTGTCTGTCATCATGAGTTTCAAACCATGACGTGCCGGAAGTCGGGTTATATAATCTGACATGAGATTATCTTAAATGTCTTTGACCTGATGTGATGTGGTTTAGAGGCGGAAATTGTAACTAGACATGACCTTTTTCTGCGGTCCATACTTTATTCATTCATTCATTCACAATTCATCCATTTAGATGTGAAATGATACGTTTACTTATGCACAGTCCTGTCAGCTTTAACTTTAGAGTATTTTCAGCTGTATCGTGAGCCAGCCTATTTATTATCTGCCTCCTCAGCGTGGTCGGTTTCTGGTCTAAATAATTCCAGTTCGTGAGAATAGTGAAAAATTAAAATAAACCCAAGGTCAATAATATCAGATAAGCCTAAATTATCACTCTTGCAACAGGTACATCATTGATTATTAAGGATAACATCATATCCTGAATTGTTTCTGTAAGAAAAGTTGTAAAATGTAAGAAATGTATGGACCTAAATCTGGAAACTCAACACAAACATTGCAGTGCAGATTTTGTGGCACACTGTGTTTTAAAAATGTAATTTAATACCTTTTGTCAGTGGCTGGAGCTCACACTGAGCGTGTACAGCAAGGTAGCGCTGATGTCATCATAACAGTGACATCATCCTCTATTTCCCAGCAGCAGCCTCACCGACCCCCGAGCCAGAGTCCCCCGTCACCAGGGAAACCATTTCAGTGAAGCTGCTCACATCTGTGCGACCCAGAGGCCCGGCGTCCTCGATGCCAGCTGCCGTCGGTCTTAACTCTCAGGAACAGCTGGTCAGCGATCACTGGTTTTCAGCACTTAACCTATCAGAGGACCCGGCAGTATGCACCCACATAGCAGGTAAAAAATTCACATCTGTATCTTTTGATTTAATTTTTCTGACTGCTGTCCATCTACCTTCCATCTCTCCATCTTTGTCTCGTTGCTGAGAAAGACCCTTTCCCTCAGCTCGTTAATTGATTCCTTTAAATAAAGAAAATATCAGATTTCACTTTCAGCATGGACCTTCACAACCAGGCTGACAAAGATTGACCGCCCCCCCTCGGACGTCCTCCCTGTTCATTGTGTCTCCATAGTAACCCTCTCTCGGGACTTCAGGAATGATTGGCTAATTGTGGGGAAAGCATTCCTGGCATTGGCTGACTTTTTGGACCTCGCCATGACTGCTGATGTCAGAGTGTATCATAGTTTGACACACACACACACATACACACACACACACACACACACACACACACACAGGGAAAGACAGACAGGTCTGTGCAGGTGTGTGCAATTTGTTTATATGCAGGTTTGTGGGAGTTTGTTGGCACTTTAGGAGTGAGAGAGACAGAGAAAGGGTGAAGTGAGAGATAACATCCTGTCTTGCAGCTTGATGGCATTTTAAGTGGAATTTCAGTCAGAGTAGAGCTCAGTCTTATTTTAGTGGATGTGGAGGGGGTAAGTATACCCTCAGACCGTTGATGAATGAGTGGTCAGGCCGATGACAGAGTTTAGGGTGTCCTGAATAAATAGCATGCACGCATCCATTGGAGCATCATATTTCATCTGATTTTATTACTTGTTTTAGGGGCTGCATATCAAACCTCATTGCTTTTTTGGCATCTGGAATGTGTCTCTAGCACAGAGTATCGACGACTGTTAGATCAAAAGACGACAATGAATGTGTGGTGTGTGTGAACATTTTAAATGAAACCAAACCCTACTTGTTTGAATTTATGTTTTAACCAGAATGCATGTGTTTCAATAGCTAACTGTATACTTATGTATGTAATGTTATGTGTCCCGATAAACAAATCAGGTAGCTCTTTTTCTATGTTGTGGCACATGGATATGACCACAGCTCTCTGTAACTTTATATGAGATCAAAAGAAAACCACTAATTCATTCTGTTTCATGATGAACTTTTGCTTTAAGACAGGATCTAGTGATTTGGAGAGTATTATGTGATTGTGTCGCGAATCATCTCTTCATGTGTGAAGCTCTTGGAGTCTCAAAGAGTGGTGGGCGGTGCTGCAAACAAGATTATTTTGGGCTGCCAGGCCTTTGGACTGCTGAGCGAGCAGGGGGTGGCCAAAAACAGCTCAGAGGGGCGAGGGGAGCACAGGGGGACAGAGAGAGGGGCAGAGGGTGTAAGGGAAACACTGGAGCAGCAACCAAAATGGCCAGTAAAGGTGAGACCTTTGGATGACAAAAAGGAGCATTTGAGACAGCTTATCTTTGCAGATGATGTTTAGGTATTTGCTAACGGTTGTGAGCTGACAGTCAGTGTGAAGGGGTGCAAACCATGTATAGTCTTTAGTAGTGGAGTGTTGAGCTTTGTGACTTAGTGTATTGGTGAGAAGGCTCGACTATCAGGGGACCGCAGGTGAGAATTGAGCGGATTTCTCGCTTCTCTTAGATCACTTCACAAGCAGAGTCTCTAGAGATGGCAGTTTCTGTCAGCTAGAGGAGCATTTGGCTTTCAGCCGATGAGCTGTTCAGATGTAGCAGGGTGGACTCTGTATCAGTACCCTTAATTTGAATTAGCAACAGCGATTCAAATGAGTGTTTGAGTTAACTGCCCTGTTGTGGTATGCCTTTTGCAGATAGTTGTTGGAGTGTGTAATAACTTGGCCAGCTAGCCTCCCTCACATTTCAGGGTTTCCTCTTTAGGCTGAGGTGCTGGCACGCGTGGGGGGAGACGTTTCACATGCAGTACACGCAGTACTATGAGATTTCCTGGACATAGGTGATAAAGTTGACACGACCAGGGTCAAATGAAATGGATGTTGATGTGGAAATGAAATGCTGTCAGGCTGAGCTGACAGAAAGTGTGAATGAGCCATGTGATTTATGTTCTTATTGGTTAGTAAGCTGCATGGTTAATTAATTGATTGATTGATTAATTCATGCGATCACTCCCTCAATGCTTATTTATATAATAAATCACCAGAATCAGAATCAGCTTTATTGGCCAGGTATGTGTACACATACAAGGAATCTGACTCCAGTTTATACACCCCTCTTAATGTGCATATGCAAAAACAGACACACATACAGACTAAAATAAAGATAACAAGCTCAACAAGGTAAAAAAAACATTGAACTCCTGTGTAGAGGCATAAATATATATACATTTTATATATACATTTATATATTAAGTGTGTGTGTGTGTGTGTGTATTTACCTGTAGATTACCTGATATATATATACACACTATACACACACACACACACACACACACACACACACACACATACACACACACACACACATATATATATATATATATATATGCACAAATACATATAATGTGTAATAGAGAATCTCTTCATATTACATTCCAGCAGTTGAAGTTTGGTAGTTTGTGGATGCAGCTGAGTAAAAATTGCTTCCTGATTAGAGTCAATTAGCTGTATCAGTGTATGTGTTGACACCTTAAGTACTCTTGAAGTACATTGACGTTAGTACTACAGATTTAGCTGATATAACTTTTAGCAGGCAATCAAAAGACAAACTGTTTGAAAAGTCTGAAGGACACCTAATGGCTGAAATGTTTATTATACCATATACAGATTTCATTGAAGATAAAATGCATTTTTCTCTCACTCTTAGCTTTCTTGAGAAGAAAGGTTAATCCCACTCTTATATCTGTCCGTTATATATATGAAGCTGGAACAACCAGCCAATTATCATAGCCCAGCATAAAAATTAGAAACAGCTATCCTGGCTTTGTCTGAAGGTAACAATATCCACCAACTAGCACAGATAAACCTCGCTAATTATTTTATTATCATGTTTAGTGAAAAAAATACTATAAATAAAGACTCCAGGAAGCCACTGCACCCAGCCAAGAAACATGACCCCTGTCTTTTTTCAGTTTTTAACAGATTAAACAAGCAGGATACAATATGTTAATTAATCAGTTTAAAATGTGTCAGTAGCCAGATTTTGTTACCTTTTTTTGACAGCTGTTTAACTATTTCTCCCCACTTCTAGTCTTTATGCTAAGCTGAGCTATCTGGCTGCTCTCTGTGGTGGTATCCATCTTCCCATCTAACTTTCTACAAGCAAGGGTATTTCCCTAAATGTTGACCTATTCCTTTAAAATAAAGACACTCCAAGGCCTTACAGTATGTTTGGCGATCTATATTTGTTAAAAATGTAGTTGATGTCTCATTTTCTCCTGCAGTCCTGCTGTATAGTTGCTCTGCTGAGTGTGTAAAGGATAAATGCAGGGTGTGCATAGTTCTGTAATAGAGTACAGTGCGTACAATGTTTTAAATATAATAATATTGTTCATGTGTCCTTTGTTTGGCATAGACATTGTCCATAGTTCTTCAGCACTGGTTTCTATATTCGTATTAAATTAGTCACACCACGTGTTGAGTAACGCTGTCCCAAAATGACAGCAGCGCAAACAAACACATTGGACAGGTGTGTTTCCAGGGGCATCATGGGTATTAATTGTGTGCAGCGATCCTTATAAATAACCTACCTGCTGTCAGTGCACTCTTTTCAAAGAGGCTTCCCCGTATTCTAATGCTGAGGCTTTGCATTTCACTGAATGACAAGCACAAAGAGCCATATACACACCACACAGCATACCCTGTACCCTGTACTTACACACTGCATCTATACACAGAAACACTGCTTTTATTGTGAGCTCTATGCTACAGTGTTTAGTCTTATGGTTGTCCACTTTTTGTAATGCAACATTTCGTCACTCATAAAGCTTCAGTTTGTTATGTAAAGAGAAAAAAATGCAGTAAAGCTCAATAAAGGAATCACATAATTTCCTGTATGTACTGAAGCTGTCAGCTCTCTGTGTAAAGCATGACTCTATGGACGCCTTAGTCTCCAGGGCAGCTGTTGCCGGGTGACAGACAGGGCCACCACCGGGGCATGGAAAAGGGCCCGCTGACGGCCTGATGTCTGCGGGCAGGTGCTGTGAAAGGCTGCATTTAAATTCTGCTCGACCGCTGGCCTTCCTCTTTCATCCGAGGGCTAAATTTAGCCGGAGCCGGAGCCGGAGCCTGACGTGTCTGGCTGCATGCGTCCTCTCATGCTGGAGGCTGGAAATCCCTCTCATGGCTCCCTTCTCTGGCGTCTCTCCCCCTTCCTATTCCCGCGTCGCAACTACTGCACCTTCCTGCCACTCTTCCTGCCCCTAGTTCCCCCACAAAATGCGAAAGACATTTTGGAAGGGCTGGCGGCTGAGTGATGTTGCTGCAGCTGCTCTGTGGAAATCAGGAAGGATGCAGTAACTCACAGTGCTGTGCGGATAGAAAACCTCCTGGTTGAAAAATCTTAAACTAGCCTGTTTGTGCTTTTTACACACCACTTGGGGGACTATTTTGGGGGATTGATGTAATTTTTTTTTTCTTTTCTAGACTGGTTCAATACCTGTGAATTGCCAATAAAAACTCTGATTATTAGTCTATATTGTCTGAACAGCCACCTGTTACATTATCTCTCTACTCTAGACTGTTATTTTTTCATCCAACGCCCCCTTTACGTCTTCACCTTTCTTTACTCCCTCCTCTCCCTTTCCTCCCTCCGTCTCTTTGCCTGCCAGTGATGGACCTGATCTACTGGAAGGACACCGAGCGAACAGGCATGGTGTTAACAGGGTTGGTGGTCGGCCTGCTGTCCCTGTTCCAGCTCAGCATCATCACCGTGGTCTCCACAGTCTCCCTGGCTGTTATGTGCTTCACCATCTCAGTGCGCATCTACTACCAAGTCCTCTACATCCTCAGCTGGGGCGATGGAGAGCACCCCTTCAAGTAAGAGGCTTTTATTGAATATGCTGAAGGACGGTGGACATTTTCTTCTCCTTTTCATTCTTTTTTTCCCCCCTCAGCTTTTATAAGATAAGGAAAAGAAAGATGACACAATGCCCCGCTGTGAATTCACCCCATTCAGTCACAGTGTATAAATGTTTTCTAAAACAAGTGCCTGGGTTCATTCAGCCAAAAGCCTTTCCACTCCAGCCTCTTTTTTTAGGCTTTTGTTAAGCAGAATTGCTGCATTTTAGAATTCACCTATTGTTTACTCTGCTTACATCCAAGTCTAAAATATTAAGTGTCTCCAAGTCTGGTTGTTAATCTGTGGAATGGTTATACACACTTAATTGATTACTCTGTGTTGTGATGACCGAGCAAATTGAAAAGCTTGTGCCCTTTGACCTCTGGGTACTGACAGGCAGATTTATGTATTTGTGCATAAATCTGCCTGTCAGATTTATGCACAAACATACATCTGTGAAGGATTGCAGTCAAACAGCGTGAATCACTCTGTCGCTAAACATCATTATTTCATTAGTAGTAAGGGAAGGATGACAAAAGGTGGTGCAACACAGAGAGGCATGAGAATAAGTTTCCATCTCATGTCTTCTTTTTCAGGTCATACTTGGACCTGGACATCAGTTTCAGTGGAGAGGAGGCTGACCTCTACATGCGGAAAGCCATCGTCATGGCTCTGTCTGCTGTTGACACTCTGAGGGGGCTCTTTTTCGTTCGAAATGTCTTTGAATCCCTCAAGGTGAGCCAAGCCAGAAAAATAAGTCTAAGTCTTACTTGCTGTGTGTGTGTGCGCACGCCTTCAGTCTCATTTCCTCTCTTAATGACCCGTTCTCAAAGATTTGCTTCACCCTGTCCAGAACCTATCCCCCCCATTAACCCAGACATAAGTCAGTTTCTACGTTCTTTCATTTTCCTTCATCATCTGTCATCTTCCTCCCTTCATCATCCCGGCTTCCTCCATCACTGGGGATGACAGCCAACTGTCTCTCTCATTATGCTCGTTCAGAGCTGAAGACTCTGCTCCTAAATTAGAACAATATCAGTGACGGCAGCCGTCAGCCCCAATGACATATTTTTGGTAATCATGTGGAAAGGAATCTGTCCCTTCGGAAACTATCCTTTCAAATTAATTTGAATTGGTACTAACAGCATAAAAATGTGGAAGTCAGCCTCGCTTTTCTCTTCTGTGCTTTTTCTGCAGCCTCTGGGTATTCCTGTCTTGCTAACGGAGCCAAAGCATTATGTTAATGTTTATCAAGCCTGAATAAATCTGTATTTAAAGTTGTTCCCCTTGTGATAGAAATAGTTGTCAGTTGATGGGGCAAATAATACAAATCTCACAGGATTTGTACTTCATAATCAAAGAAAATAAACTTGACAAAATATTAAACATGACCTTTTATTATTATAATTTGAAGTAATTTGTCATGCTACTTGTACTGTAATATCACTGTTACAGTACAAGAACAAGTAGACTTATTTGTGTCATTATCAGCTGAAATGCCCATATAAATTCTTGCACATCAGCAAAAAAAAACACAGTTCAGTTCATCCCTAATAGAATGATGGCCTTTCAGTAATTAACAGCAGCAGTTTGTGACCAGACAGGCTTAACACATTTACAATAAATGGTGAGTCAGTGCGAGCTGACTGAGCCCCTAAACCCCAGGACCTCCCTGCCTCAACCCTGACCTGGCCGGTATGTGACATGACACACAGGAGGAGGTACACAGGACGCCCAGGATAAGCTGGATTCTCTTTCCATCTGAGACAGGGGTGTCCCATATCAGGGCAACACTGGATCCCATATCCAGTGTTGTGACCCTGTGAGATATAAGGGGAAACACCGAAACCCATACTGGGAGTCTCGTCGCCGGAGGTCTGTCTTTTCTTCATCAATGAGAAAATCATGTCAGTCTGGATCATTTATGGAGTCACGCGATATATATTCATAGTGAAATACAGTGCAGGGAATTTTGCAATACCACAGCATAAGTGATTGCTTTCTGAATAAATTTAATTAAAAACACATGGAGCCGCAGTGCTGCATGGTTTTCTTGACATCTGGAGTTAAACTGACTCTGTCGCTGTTCCTCTGCTTCTCTCTTCATCTTAGCTCCTGGTTCTGATGTACCTTGTGACGTACCTGGGTGACCTGTGCAATGGCCTTACTCTGCTCATCATTGGTAAGAAATAGATATGGAAATATGAAATCATGCTGTATGGCTGTGATGTTAACTGCTCTACTTCTCCGTCTTTTTTCCTCTCCAGGTGTGATCGCTGTCTTTTCTCTGCCACTTTTCTACAGACAACGCCAGGTAATTACTCTCTTAATTATCTTTTTACACTCCCACTTTAACTGGTCCTTATTGCCATGTCCATAAACATATATTTCTCTGTATTTATGCCATTCCACAGGAGCAGGTGGACGGCTACATTGCAAAAATCCAGGCCCACATTGACAACATCAAGGACATGTGAGTATGGCGCCATCTTCTGGCACAATGTTGCCATCAGCACAGGTTAACTGATGTTTTGCCACTGAGCCAGTCAGTGCTCATCTCATGTTAAGGGTCTGTCCAACACTTGGTGGTATTTGTGAGTAGTCAAGTGTCTACTTGTGTAATGTATCTTCTGTAGCTGCCAACAGCATCCAAGTATGCATGGTTAAGAGAGAATTTAAATGTGTGTGCGTTTGTCAGAGCTCTTTGGTAAAAACAACAATACTGCATTGCAAAGCGAAAAACAAGCACACATTCAGAAGCTGGGAGGAGTTATACAATTAAATCAAGTTATTTAAAAGAACAGTCTATGAAATTTTACTGTTCTGAAAAGAGACATGATATTTTTGCGGGATAGTCTCCGTCTGACATTTTTCAATATAAATGTTAAAAGGATGACTTTTACTTATATTAAATGTATAGATCTGCAGTTTTATTCTCATCAGTCTCATCATGAAGGGTAGATTAATGATATAAAGTACGAGCAAGACTTTTTGTTTCTGTTCTTGTCACATTTCACATGTTCTGATACTATTAGAGTTCACAAGTTAATGTATTGTTTGAAATGTGTATGATAGGTAGACTAACCTATGGTTATGTTTCTATTTACTATTGTACTGTTCTATTTACATATACCTACGGTATATTTTCACTACTTATGCATTTGATTAAAGGACTTGTGTGTAGGTCAAGAACTTTAGGAACAATGTAGTGCTAATAAGATGCAGCGGCGAATGGCAGCTGCAAATTTGGATCAAAACAAGCATTCAGTCAATAATGGGGCAGACTGAGATATAATACCTGGCCTAGTGTGATCTAAAATAAATTTAAAATAAACCCTCATGCACAGTTTCCTCTGCTTCTTGGACTGGGGAGTAAACTGGTATAATTCACAAGAAAGTTTGATTTCATTCAATGGAACACAAGTCAAAACTAAGGTGCATTTCAGACTAAGTGTCCTTGGAACTTCGTAAAACCTTTTTAGCTTCTGTAGCAATTGTGTAATATATATTAATATATATTAATATTATGGTCATAAAACAGTTTGCAAGGTGAGCTAAGTCACACCCTACATTTGTCGACCTGCACAAGAACTAACAACCCTTCTGTTTCTCTTCCACAGCTTTCAAAGACTTGCCCAAGGTGGTGGCCCTTCTCCTGACCCAACTCCCGGCGGCGCCAAACCCAAAGCCCAGTAAACACTGAAGGACAAGAACTTAATCAAAAGCTCGCAGAGTCACAGGCTGTCACTCAGATGTCTTACCCAGCAGTCTGTGCTCAGAGCTCCAGAGAAGCAGAGCTCCAGAGACTGGAGAAGGGAGGTTACTTAAACGGACAATGACAGGGATCACGCATGGTACTTTATACTCTTAACTGTATCTAAGTTATGGGGTTGGAGGTGGGGGTTTGGGTTAAAATCTTAATCGAGGCATATGAATTCTGGATGAGACTCTTGCTGCTGACGTCAGAGATGGAAAGATTCAACGACACAGCTTGTTGGATGTGATAGTCCTCGGAAATATTCACTGATTTTAATATGTAAAAATGACTCAAGAAGTGTCTTAGATGGTGTCTTAGAGAGCTGTAGTCCAAATGAGGTACAAAGACCAGGAATGGGAAGTTCCCACACCGACAGCTGCTCACCTGAAAAAAGAGAAGTCAGCTGATAAGGTGATTTATGTGAGGGGACAAAAACAGGGGTCATCATTATTCATGGCAGCATAAAACTGGACGCATGTGTCAGCACATGTACTTTTCTGAATGCATATTCATTCTCATGACAGTATCTGTGTGAATGCGAGTGTGAGTGTGTTTGTGTGCGTGGTCCTGACATACAGCTTGCTGAAATGAAACCTAAAAGCAATTAAAGTCACATTTTCTTCTTTATTTTCCAAAACTTTCTGTTTCTTCTCATCCACACATTCACTTCCATTTCCTCGTCACGTTTTCTCATGTTACTTCATCAGGTCACACCACTGATTGCTGCTTTTCTTTATTCACTGATGTAAAAGGGAAGTTGAAACATAATATTCAGAGAGATGAAGATAGATTCCTCTGCCACAGATTCAATAGTCATGTATCATAAATGGGATGAAACCACTTGACAGGAAGTTTCCCATTGATTTTCAGACAGCTATCCTCTCTGAGCTCTAGTGATGTGATTATTTGCAGCCTTTTGAAAGATGTGGGAGTGAAATACAGCAGGTGCCTTTATAACTGCAGGTTATAGTGCATGATCTGACTCACAGTACTTACAACTGCTGACAACAGCTTGCAGCAACTTCTCCTCCCATAGCAAACCACTTCCTGTTACCTGACCATTGCCTTCCTGAGAATGGTGTTTTGTACGTGTACAATATTTATGTGATAGTACATGTGTGCCATGACAAGGTATCTTATACATAATTGTAAGTAGATCCATTTTAGGAATAATAAAATTATTCAGGATACTCTGCAGCTCAAGTCCACATTACCCTTTAGCGCTTGCTTCTGAGGCTCTCACCAGAATGTGTCTGTTCCTATGCCTTATTATTGCATATTTTACCCGTGTGCTGCAGTGAACGCATTGTAATGTTGACAGACATTATCCATGAAACCCAAACACGAATGCCCCTTAGCCTTAGACATCTTGTATGGCTTAGAGTTGGACCTACAGTAGTTGCACACACACTGGCCCCACAGCAGTTTTCAGTACTGATACAAACGATTTCTTCTAAGGGGAGCTTCAGCAAAGACAACAGTGATAACAGTGAAGTTAAAGGCACGTAATTTCCTGATCTGTCCACACAGCTTGGCATATAACAGAAGGTTCATTCAAACATATTTAAACAAAACCGTTGTTAATCTAGCCAAACCCATCATCATCGTAGAATTGTATCACTCAGTCAACACTACCACGGTTTTTGTATTTCTGTGTGGATGAAAGGTGAGCTCAATCCAAACGGGAACATAACTTTTAGTTGATTTAAAGTCAGTCCGAATCAGTAATTACACACATTCTAGTAGTACACTGATTATTTTGTATTCTTGAAAACAACTAGAGTTTAAATCTTGGAAAAATAAACACACTGAAAAGATAAAACCAGTGTTTAGTGTGACTGTTTCAGATAGACAGATAGATGTTCAGAATATTAAAGATTGGACAGAAATGACACTAATATAAACCTTGTTATAGTTGTATTCCAACCATTAAAGGTAAAGGGATCTATACATCAGTAGAGGCTGAAACATGGGCCCCACATTTAAACAAACTGTACTTGTGTGGGCCCCTACAGTGAATTTTCAGCTTGGACCCCTTGTGATGTCTGTATGTTGGTTATTATCAGATGAGAAATGATCATACATTATCTGTATGGACATCATATTAATAGTTAGGTGATGTAGCAGGTTGTGGATGTTTATGGAACTTGTTTGTTTCTGCTCCAGATGTTCTTAATCAGTGTTTATCTTACCTGCACATCTGATTTAAAGTTAAAGTAATTAGTTAATGTAACTAAGTACATTTACTCAAGCACTGTGAAGTACTTAACTAAAACTGTGAAGTACTTGTATTTTACTTGAGTGTTCTCTTTACTTGCTACTTTATACTTCCACTAAAAGGGAAATATTATACTTTTTACTCCAACATATTTATTTGGCAGCTTTAGTTGTTTTATAATTTTTTTACAACCAAATATATGAAGAACTTATAAAATATTCTACCTTGTTATAAATTAAACTACTCTATCTCCATTACATATAAGTAGAGCTGAAATGATTAGATGAGTAATAGTGCTTTTTAATGTAAAAATGCCAAACATTTTGTGGTTCCAACAATCAATGAAAATGATCTCTCCAGAAAATTATCAGTAGATTAATTTATTTGCAAAGTAAGTTGTGGGAGTCATCCACAAATAGTAAAACATCATTTCCACCTCAGCCAACTACAACAGTAAAATACTAAATAATCAATGCATCAGTAATAGTAATTTAATGATATGAAATAGTGTAAAGTCACAGGAGATTTTTTTCCATATTAAGTACTTCTACTCTTAAGTATGTTTACTGATCATTTTTACATCCTTTAACAGTTTAAGTGCAGGAATTTTACTAGTAACAGAGTATTTTTACTGGGTGGTATTAGTAAGGATATGAAAACTTCCACCACTGGTAGGGTAAATTTGGGCCCCTTAAAAGCTTCACCTGTCCTCAGTTTGCTCTCATCTGCAACCAGAAGGAGGCGACAAAAGTCAAGAATTACCTCCAATCCATTTCTCAGTGGGTCTGACAGTTTTGAAGATGATCACCAGGGAAAGTTACTTTTGAATTTGTCCATTTCTTACACAAACACCCTTTGATTCAAAGATCTTTCAATCCTGCGCTGCACCTTAAAGTCTGCGGCCAGAGGCTGCACCTTAAAGTCCCTCAGGCCTCAGTCAGCTGGCTGCACCTTAAAGTAGGTCAGGGGGTCTGACAGGGTTTGAAATTTCAGTGCTTTATGTGTCATGTTCAAAATGGACATCGAGGTTGCCCTCCAGTCTCTGCTGAGGACAAGTAGGGACTTGCTGCACGGGATCAAACCCAGTGAGCTCATGAAAACTTCACACTCAGTTAGCCCCAAGGAAGAAATGACACAGTTGGCCGAGCTGGAAATGAACTGGTTAAAAGAATAATGAAATAAAATCTATTCTATTCCAGTCTCTCCGAACGGACCAGTATGAGTCATCTTCAATGTGCTTTGTATTTTCTAAAAGAACAAACACTTTGGTGCTGACTTCTCCAGCCTGTGTGTGTCCAGCCCTGCGCTGCTGGGAGGTGTAGTGGGTGGGATTAGTCAAATCAGTCTGCAGATATAATGCTTTAGACCCGCCCTCGCGTTGAAAACTGCAGAGTCTCGGTCTGTAGTCCTGCTGGTAGCCTAACACAGTGGATTTGGCAGCGCGCAGGACGTGAGGAGAGCTTTTACGCACGACTTTCGCCCCCCCTCCTCCCCGATCGGTCGCAGTTTAGCAAACTCGCAGCAGAAGAGAAGAAACCCTCCTTCCTCTTCTCATGGTGGGTCCTTCATCTGACCGTCGAGGAGAGCGCGGTGAAGTGCTGGCCGATTGAATGTCACCTCCAGTCACGATGGATTACGGTCGGACCATGGCGCCCCCGGTGCCCCCGCACAAACAGCTGCCCGCCCGACAGGGGCAGGCGCAGGAGCGGCTGCTGAAGTGCATCCTGCTGGGAGACGGAGCGGTGGGCAAGACCAGCCTGGTGGTCAGCTACACGACCAATGGATACCCAACCAAATACGTCCCCACCGCGTTTGATGACTTCTCAGGTGAGCCGAGTGGAGGTGGTGCAATCTGAGATTTTTTACAGTTTGATTACTGCACCAATAAAGCCAAAAGATGGAAATGAATGTAGGGATATCAGTCCTCTTTTTTTTTTTAGATCAGAGGCTCTCACAGACCTCTCTAAACTTGCAAAGGTAATTTACAATGTATAACTGTACATGTCCAGTGTAGATGTATTGATATGGAGCCTGTGATCACAGTGGGGTCAATTCTGGTGAATGAAATTTATAGACTTTTTTTTTCCACTTTTGAAGCTTAGAAGTTAGTCACTTTGTATCTACCTGCCTGAATATCTGACTAATTTTCACTGAACTCAGCTTCAGCCTGTTTTAAGAGCTCTTGCCCAACCTGCCCCCCCATCATTATCCCAGTCTTTTGATAGATGTGTTTGTGTTTCCTGTTATCAGCCTCCCATCAGTGTTAATGCACATGAGTTATCCTCCCCGTTTTCGCCCGGTTTCCACTTTCCAAGCCGTCTCGCTAGTCCCAGCAAGTTCTGTTTACTGGAAAATAAGAGGAGAGAACAAGATCCTTCAAAAGGGGGTAAACGTGTTTCAAGCTGATCGGTGCTGGAATGAAAAAACACACCTTTGACCTGTTGATCACCTTTATTGCTTCATGTTTACATCAGACAGTCACCATTGGCTTTTGAAACTCTATCTATATGTGACAATCAACTATAATTGTCACTGCTGGATACCAAAATGTGTGAACTGACTGTATTTATATTTAAAAAATCACAGTTATGCTTATTTAGGAACAAGGGATGAGCACATATTCTGCAAAATAACATATAAATTTGAGCAATTTTGTTATTAATCTTACGTTTTCTGACATTACACTGATGAGCAGTAAAACTTGGCCAACTCAGATCTGCACACACCGCCCTCGGATGTGCGCAGCCTCGACCCTCCCATACAGAACAGAGAGCGTCTCTGGTTCAAGGGGGGGTGGTTTGGGATTGCACAACTCTGCCTATTGTTGTCAGCCTTGACCCGCGAGCCCTCTCCTTTATACTGGAATGGGCACATCTGTTGCAGTGGCTCAGTGGCAGAGATTGTCTTTCGCCCCGGCCTGACAGAGAGCGATTGTGCAGCCGGGGCCCTCGATGGTGATGTCATCTTTTCACTGCCTGGAATCAGAGCGTCCCCTTGAAAGCTGACTTCTGAGCAGTTATGCAATGCCACAGGTGGCAGAGGAGTGGGAGAGAAAGGGGGGGGGGGGCGGTGGACGATGAGAGGGAGTTTTGGTCCAGAAAATCAAAGAAGTATCATATGTCAGGGATTAGGAAATGATTACACAATGGCAGCTCCCTCTCACTTTCCTTTCTCTCGCTCTCCTCCCGCTCTTTCTCCCCGCTTTCTGTCAAGGCAGGGTGCTGCGATGCCTGTCCCACCACTTGAACGGTTCCAGCGAAACTCCTTTGATCAGGTGGTACGACCAACCACGCACTCCAGGCGTATTGTAAATGTTTCCATGTGCCCGCCACTCTGCACCACGCTCGCCCTCCTGAAAAGAATAAATGGCCCTCTAATGAAACTCGCTGTGAGATGACTCATCCACTTTTCCAATCTGGAAATGAGGCCTATTGGAAGAGAGTCACTGAACAAACAGAATCCGCTCTGTTTTTACCCCCATTAGACAACCTTGGAATGGCCTCTGTCAAAACACAGCAGAGAACAAAGCTCACGGAGCGGTCCGAGCGACAGTAAAGTGTTATGGTCTCAACAATAACATGGCAGAGTGGGTGGGCGAGCCGGAGCAGGCCGCCTGTGAGCTGGAAGAGCTGGGCAGGGGGTCTTTGTGTTTTCAACTGGCAGGCTTTTGTTTATTCCACAGAATATTGTGGTGGGTAGTTTTGTGTGTGTGTGTGTGTGTGTTAACCTCTGAAGTGTCAGGTGGGGCTTTATGGCGTTCACACAGAGGCTCGCAGGCATGTTGACAGCTGTGACTTATTTTCTCTGTCTGTCTCCTCTCTGTGTCCACAGCTGTGGTTCAGGTGGATGGGAGCCCGGTGAGACTACAGCTGTGTGACACTGCAGGACAGGTGAGTGCTGTTCACACACAAACACGTTTCTTCATCACCATTTGGACAGATGAATAACCACAATGGTTGCCCCTTAATCTACATAAGCCACACATAAATATCACATTTTAACCAGGGTTGTGCCGCAGCTCTATGGACAACAGTGTCTGTATGTCTGTTAGTCCACCACTTTGGTCCAGACTGACACATCTCAACAAGCTCTGAATGTCCATGAAATGACTTTTACGATCTCTGACTTTTCATCCAGTGACAGAAGGTTCAGTTTTTGTTTTTGTTTTTTGTTTCTTTTTTTTAGTAAAATGTCTTCATGACTATTGGATGGAGTTGTTATGAAATTTGGTACAAATATCAGTGTTTCCTTTGGTATCATAATAACTTTGGTGAGCCTCTTCATCTCTTCAATTTATTCTTTGCTTTAGGACCAAGTACCTCCAAAACAACAGACATTCTAATTATCAAATGTTTGCATGCTATTACACTTTGATATGACTGCTGACATGGTAAACTCTGTACCTGCATGACGTCAGCATTGTCACTGTGTTAGCATTGCTGATATTAGCATTTAGCTCAAAGCACTGCTGTGGGGCTGTTTCCTGTCGCATTCCCATTTTAAGCCAATTACCAGTTTAAATCAAACATTTTTGGGACTTTTTGGACATCTAATAGATTAAACAAACAATCATAAAAATATCAATAATTTGATTCAAATATTCATAAAGACAGACAGCGTTTGCCCATGTTGCCTCTACCTTCTACTTTTTATTTTCCATACGGGCTTCGTGCCTGCTATTTTAGGTAACTCATCTGTATAGAAATGAGAAATTCCTGGGTTCTGCTGTCAATCTTCATCTGGGATGAGAATAACATAGCTTCATAAAATGGGTGTGGCATGCAGTGCTGGAGTGACAGCGTGTTGAGGGAGAGGGGAAAGCCTGCAGGTTAAACCGGAGGTGATGATGCAAAAAAAACTGAAGACTATTTCTCGCCGTCTCTCTGCACAGTGGTACAGGGGTACAGAAAGCTTGCCAGGCAAGAGGTATTGACTCATTATTATGTTGATACTGTAGGGCAATGTTGGCAAGGCTGAGTTGTGAAACAGTGTTTTTATTTTTCCCTGAAGCATGTGCGGTTGCTTCATAATCCAACTCAACAGAACCCTGCCCTGGGAGCAGCATATTTGACATTCACAAACGCCGCGAGGGCACTGCCAGTTCCCCACAGAATCAAAGACAACTTGGCTGTAAAGTGGAGCGAGGCCTCTGAACAATCCCCTAATACATGTAAAACCTCACGGCATGTTGCAAGCTGCACACAGTGTTAAAACCGCGCACACACTTACACACGCGCAGAGACACACTCACGCAGACAAGCTTGGGCAAATAGGGGCAGATAAAAGTCAGCAAACACTTACTGTACTTATGCAATTTCATAAGACGGGAGCTTGGGCGAGAAACAGGTTTGGGTGTGCCGAGAGAGAGGGAGAGAGGAGAGAGAGAGAGAGAGAGAGAGAGAGGAGAGAGAGAGAGAGAGAGAGAGAGAGAGAGAGAGAGAGAGATGATAACAGCTGCCGCCAAAGCTGATAAACAAAGTCGCTCCTTGCTTGGAGATGTTGATATGTCTATATATTCTGCAGATGGACCTACGTCATCAGATCACACAGCACAGCCAAATCTTGTGTGTGGTGTGGGGGAGAGTGGGGGGGACTCACATGTTGATAAGTGTGCACTGTGTTTGTTGGCCTTCAAATCCATGTGTGTAAATTGACTGATTTGCTTCGCAGATTGTGTTTAGTTTTAAACTCAGACGGAGCCGCCACGGAGCGTTGTTTGGGCAAGGGGATTAGGGGAAGTGTGCTGGAAAGGAGAGGGTTAAGAGAAAGAGGGAGAGGTTTGTGTTTCTACCGGCCTTAATCTGTGTACTCAAGGGTGTGGGAGGCCCTTGTTAGTTAAAGCCGTGTGGCTCCAAAGTGTTAATTTAAGAGATTTACTGTAGATGATATAAATGAGTGGGCAGGGCTTATGTATACTGCATCATCATAATATAAACACTGTTTATACTGTTTTTTATTGAATGGTTATTAGCACATTTCCCCTTTCTGTGACGTTATAACAAGTGAGTGTGCATTAGTGTGGAGTCAGTCTGGGCGAGAAGTGGAAGGAAATGATTCATCACAAAATAAAGATGTGGAGCTGAAATGGAAAATGTTGAGACTGCTACACTGCTAACCACCTGTTTCTGTCTCCATCAGGATGAGTTCGACAAACTCCGCCACTTCTGCTACAGCCGAACTGATGCCTTGCTGCTGTGCTTCAGTGTGGTCAGCCCCGCGTCCTTCCAGAACGTCTGGGAGAAGTGGGTCCCCGAAATCCGCCGCCGCTGCCCTCTCACTCCCATTCTCCTCGTGGGCACGCAATGCGACCTGCGGCAGGACGTCAAAGTGCTGATTGAGCTGGCGAGGCGGAGGGAGAGGCCGGTGCTGGAGGAGGACGCCCGAGCCCTGGCGGAAAAAATCGGGGCAGTGACTTACATTGAGTGCTCGGCGCTGACACAAAAGAATCTGAAGGAGGTGTTTGATGCGGCCATCGCTGTGGGGCTGCGGCACTCTGACAGAAGAGCCAGGCGAGAGAGGAAGGTCCGCAGCACGGCCGATAAGATGAAGATGCTCTCCAAGTCCTGGTGGAAGAAGTATGTGTGCGTCCAGTAGGAAGGCAGAAGGCGATTTTCCTGAGACTCATGCCAAACTGGAACTGCTGACTTATTAACGGGGACTGAGATGGATGTAAAGACTATTTTTATGTTCACCTGTGGCCCCAGATGTGCTGTTCAGAATGACTTTACTCGTGGAGCAATAGCTCAACAGAGGCAGACTGTGCCTGCCTGAGCTGTAGAGTTGTTGCACATTTGGGGTAGAAAAGATCCTTCTGTTGATGCCTAAAAGATAAAAAGCGTGAGGCTGTAACCACTGTCTGCTCCTCAGAGCCAGTCTGAACTGTTAAATACGACTGTGACCAGCATTCAACCAAAAATTATGAGACTAACAAAGTTTGTGACACGTGGACTACATATCATCTTGGATGTGTCCAAATGAAATGCGAGCTGACTTGGAGGGGAGGTCAGACGATGATGTTATGTACTAAAAGTATACTCCCCCTATGTGTCTGTTTTGATACCCTCCTTTAACAAAGTATATTATTTTATGTTGTTCTACACTGTAATTCAACCCCCAACACTTGTGATCGGTCCATTTTATTTCACTGACATCAGAACATGAAGTCAGTATATCCGGAGATGCAATAATTCTACTGTTGAAAGTCAAAGTCAGTCATGCGCCTTGTTTCCTAAATCACAAGCATCTGCAACTTCAGCGACAACTTTTAATAAAGGACTCAGATGTGTAACTGATCACTTTTAATTGAACTCATTCTCTTCTGGATTACAATCAAATGTAAATGAGTATAAATTCTTTTTAAGTCATGACTTCTTGGGGATGTGGAGCTGTGGTTTGAACATGTCTTTCATGAGTTACACAGCCAGTCAGTTCTGTGTAACTGCAAGCTTGTACAGGGATTACTACATGCTAGTGTGTGCCAGTGCCACATTTTGAAATGTTGATACAGCTGTCACACTGTTAGTCGACCACACAGTTAGAGGTCTGTAACCTCCTCAGCAGCACACACCTACTAAAGTAAACTGATGCCGCAATACCTACGAGGATTTAGAAGTTTCAGTCGCAGTCAAAGTTCACTTTGACTGAAACACATTACCTGAAATGTTATGAAAGCTGGTTTGTTGGTTTTTAGGACTTTACTGCTGCAAGTTAGCAGCAGTAAGTTGGGTGGTGCCACTCTACATTGCACTTATCACACACATCAGTGAAGTTTTGCCATATAATGGCCTTTGGACCAGTGGTGTGAATTAGATATAAAGCAGGTGCCGGAGGTCAGTGAAACAGAAGTGGCTGATCTGCATATTCCCTGCACCACCCACTGGTTTGAATGATCACAGGGTCTGTCTTTGTCACTGCAGTCAGGGCCTTAAACAGATAATTATCCATCTTTGCCAGTCAGTATATTGGAACGCTCTCCTCTGTTGAAAAGATACAGTAAATGAGGTGAAATCACCAAAGAGACTGATTCTATGTTTGCTTCTTATTTTTCAGAAGCCTGTCATCCAGCTCTGTCTATTTATCTGTTCAATCTGGGCCAATAACTGATCAACAGCAATACAGAGCAGGTGTATGAAATATTGTATGTCATTATGTATGTTACATAGTAACCATTTATGATGTTTGTAATGTCATTGGGATAAATCTGTGCATACATATATAAGTGACTCAGTCATGGGCTGTGCTGTCCAACTCTAAATGGTACTTAACAGTATGAGTGTACAAGTTGGTGTCTGATCTTTTTGGCATGAGAGCAGTTTGTTGAGCTGTATGAGTGGAACAAAATAAAATGTGAAATATTTAATCCGTTTTCTCTGTTGACTCTTTCATGGAGATATCTTGTCCGTGACACTGTGGGAAAGATTATGTGATGATAAGAGAGGAGGGGTGTTTGTGACACGCTCACTCTCTGGGGTCAAAGGTTACCCATGTGTGATTATGTGATTTGACAGAACCGATGTGTTTTGTGTGTGATTCAGTAAGAAATCTGCAGAAAAAGATAGAGGGACATCGTATACATGCAGAGGTTTCCAACCAAAATGTAGGTTAGTGGGCCATTAGTGGAAGAGTACCTGCTGCCTTACAAAACTTTAACATGCTTTAAGTGGAAAACACATTGAACTTTATGAATAATAAATTAGGAGACTGAAGGTGATGTCCAAATTCATTCACTATTTAATAAACTAAACATTTAGTTTAGTGGCTATTGACATCATGAGAATGAGAAGTTTAAATCTTACAACACAGTCAAGGGTGGCCATTTCCATTGCTGCCCTGGTTAAAGATAAAATATTCACTATATAGTCTGCTGTTTTATCATGCTCGCTATTTTTGTTCACTTATTAAAATATATTATACCTTATGGACTATACAATTGATAGCCACAAACCATAAGCTAACATCTCACCATGCATTGCTGAGGCAGAAAAAGTTAAATATACAATAGACAACTCCTGGATGAGTAATATGTCAGTGTAGTTTTTCTAGTTTTGCCATGTGATTCATATTATCTCCTACAAATAGAACTTTCTATATAGCGAGTAGGTGAATAAGTACGCTATTTCAGACACAGCCAGCGTCTAAAATTAACCAAAAAAAAACGCCATTTTTACAATGTCGGGAAAGTGTTAAATGTGACTTCAAAGATTTCGCCTCAGAGGTTTTGTCGGCACCGAGACTTCTAACTATGCAGGATCAGATGATTATAATTGCCTGAAATAGGCTTTTCCTCCTATTCATAACTATGCGTCTACACCACAGTATACAACAATGGGCAGAGAATGACAGTTAGCTAGGTATCTTGTACTTGTTTAGAAGCACTAATGATAGGGTAGGCAGCTAAAAGAGAGTTTGTGTTGTCTGGCAGACTGCAGATGAGTATGTTGTCCAGCCTCAGAGTGGGTGAAACGAAGGTAGGAGTGGTGCCAACTGGTCTAATTATGATAGTCAGGATGGCTCCACTTTCCACCAATATTTTAGCAGGAAACCCCATTGTTGTGCTCCAGCAAGGCCGCCATCTTGTGAAACGTCCTGTGATAAAGCATTGTGGCTTGTGGGTTTGACTGTAATACCTACCTGTCTGCTAGAAACACAGGTTACTGTCTGCGGTAGAAATCTCAAGCTGTCAGTCACGAGAGTAACAGACAGGAAAGATATCAGGAGTGAGGTCTGCACTCTCAGATTTCACTGTTACATTATTTGACTGTGTATCCATGTGCAAGTGTCTCTCTGCTAATTTAGACTGCTCGGCTGAATCCAAATACCAAAACTGTCCCTGGGGTAGTAAATAAATACTCTATAGTGAAATGATACTACATGAAACACGGGAACTCAGTGTTAAGCAAACATACGTGGGGGTATTTGTGCGACCATATGTAAACGTAAAACACACCAGTGAGCCAACATCACCAAACCTAGACTATAGGACTCATGTGGAACTTGCAAAATATTATCACTCAGTGGTAATCTAACTGTCTTCACTGGAGCCAATTCATGGTCACAGGTTCATGGAGGCAAAACCAACATTTACTGTAAATGACCTCTGAGGCTCAATCAGACGGCTTCCACTGAGACTCTGCTGGGTTCAGTCCAACAGAGCTGCTCAGTTTCTCTCCAAGTGGGGCTGGAGCTTTCATATTGCCTGTTAGTTAGAAGTGGACAGCTGCTGATGGGAAAAAGGCCACAGCTAGGATTGTAGAAATTCTGAGATCATGAGTCCAAATTCCCCAAGTAGAACCCCACCCACCTGTTAAAAATTAGCCATCGACCACAGTGAGTAAAAATTTCCTGAGTATCTACAAAAGATCCATACTTAATTCATTCCACTTTTAAAATATATTTTCGGCAGATTTAATCTCCCAATATTGTCCACATAATTTTCATAGCATTCTCCACACTACCCAGTGTTATGATGGGGAATATTGTTATTTTCCTCAAAAGAGCCAAATCCTGACAGAATAATCTGACATTTAAAAAAAAATACTCTTATTTACTGTCCTGTCAAGAATATAATGAGAAGATCAATATTGTTGTCTTATCTGTCTGTTCAATATGAAGCTGGAATCAGCATATATAATGTTTTTATGCCAAGCTAAGCTAAAATGCTGCTGGGTCAGCCTCATACTGAATGGACAAATATGAGAGAGGTATCTTCTCATCTACAGTTAATCTGGTAAAAAAAAGTAAATATGCATATTTTCTAATGTGTTCAGCTATTCTTTTAAGTTATATACTGTATAAAACGCAGCCTAAAATAAAACCAGCATGTGGCATAGCATGTGTATAATTGAGGACAGTAAACTGTTCTTCATGTCATCAAACCTCCCAGATTCACAGAAATATTACTGTGTAACTGGTATCTACTTTCCCTGAATGGAAACTGTTATATATCCCTATTAAATCATTGTTGGTGACATAATGGTGTGAAATGGGTGGCCCAGTCAGCTGTGGCATGCCTCAGCTGTAATAACTCAGATGGTCGTTGAACTTTTCAGTCCTGTAAACCCACTGTCTTACGTAACTTCTGAGAATCATTTAACTAACAAGTCAACTCTGACTCCACATGAAAGAGCAGCTCCGTAATCAGTTCTGATGTCTTAAAGTTGTTGAAGGATTTCTCAGGCACCCCTCAGATAATTGCCAGCATAATAACTGGAGCTCAGCCCATGGGGCGGGATTACTGAAGGACATTAACAATGTCAATCAGTGGTCCACTTTGTACATTGTCTTTAGGATTAACTGTTGCCCAAGCTCTTGTAATGTGATGCAATATGTCTGGGGCCCTGATTAAAAGACAACCACACAAAGACTTAACCAACGACTGAGTATAATGTTTTATTCTTGACAGAAATCTGCTTTCAAACTATGTTTAAGACCTCAGTCTCTCTCTAGTAAGTTATTTCAGTGACTTGTTCTTATGTTCAAATACGGCAAATATGCTAAGCATTACATGCTTAGCAATTATGACTGAGACTACTGAGAAGAAGCGTAAAGGGTTCAACGTATGGAACCAAAATGTATAATGTATAATAAACTGTGTAAAATAAATAAATGAACCACATCCATGGATCCACCACAAACAGGAACTGCTAATAGCTAATTTGGCATACTTTTAAAGGTTCTAATTCTGCAATATGTACACAAATACAGGCTGAAAATGGATTTCAAGTTATAGCCCACAGCTAACATTGCCAAAACATTAAAAGTTCATATTTAGATGGTGTTTTTTTGTGCCCACTCTGTAACACATGGAAATAAGAGCCAGGCAATAATTCATTCAGTGGAGAAGACAGAGATAAACTATGCGGTGGTACAATGTTCCCTGTTCTTTCACAGATCCTTAAATCTGTGAGATGGGCTCCACTGGGGCCTCATTTACAAAAGGCACTGATGCTGCATTTACTCATGTGTCTAGGTTATTTACCTTTTTTCCCTTTTGTAACCTGGGTCGTGATGTATCTTTCAGGTCTTTTTTTTTTAAATAACTGTTTTGGTTCACTCTCACCATTTTCATCACCACTTTCCAGAAGCTGGAAGTGTTATTTAGATCAATACACAAACAGGACTTGGGCTCTCAATGCAGCAGAGACTGTTAACAGTCATCAAACAGTTAACGGTCCAGATGGATGTAGAACTAATTTCCTGCTGTATAGAAGACAGTGAGCACGAGGTCATGTCTATGTCATATTTCCTGTTCGACTCTCACTGATCTCAAGCGTCATCATAGCTGACGTCAACTGTGCATCCTTCTGCCAAAACTCACATCTCCACGCTCATCTCTGCCCGCACTGAGGGCCAGATCCCAGAGACGGCAGGGAGGATCGCTCAAGTGGGATCCACTTAACCAGCGATTCAATGTGTAGCCAAGACTGCATGTCAGGTTGAGGCAGCACTATATTCCCATTCTCACGTTCTCGTTACATAGACTAGGTACAAGTAGGTTTATGTTACAACGTTACTTCACTACTTTTGAATTATTTTGTCACTTTTAAATATGTCTCAGTTGGTCGTTGGTGATTTTCTGTGACAGCTGTGTGTTACTGGTCACACGTGTTAACTACAGTGCTCTACTGCACTGTCCTCACCACCTCACCTGTATAATACTTCACCAGTAAAAGCAAACAGTGAATAACAGTAATAAAAACTGACTAACATCAGAGAGAGCAACATGATGTTCAGTTTCATCCCAAGAAAGGCAGAGTCTGCTGCAGTTGAAGCTGATTTATATATTTACATTATATATATTTAGTCTGAGCTCTCTCCTCACTTCTACTGAGGACTAAATCCACCAACTTGCAGTTAGCTAACACTGTGGTTGCAGGAGTGGCCTCTCTGGCATGCTACAGTATGGCGTTGCTAGCAGGATTATGTTTTAATAAGCTTATATAAACACCCCCCACAGTGTGGTCTCATTATGGGAAGCTAATTAAGTCGCTCTGTCCCGGGGTCAGCGGGGCCTCTTTGAACAGCTCAGTGTTTTGCTATAAAGAGGCCCATCTCTGCCTCCAGAACATCTGTCCTGTGGTTTGTGGAACATGTGTCTTTTCTTCAGGCAAACAATTTGGACGTGGACATTTTTTGCATCTTTACACTTGCACATGCACATTGTATTTATGTACAGGTGCTTCAACTGTGGCCTCCAGGGTCATTCACATTTTGAGAGCAACTATAAAAGTGACTATAAATACCCTGCTGCTCAAGCAAAAGCAGTTTATCCATTTGTCAACCTGACATTCTTTTTCACTCCAGTCTGTAAGTGTTTTGAAAAGTAAAAATGAGAGCTTCTGAACAAATTGGAGATTCACCCAACTTAGCACATACCACCAGTAGTTCATAGACATTCAGACTCATAATGCATTAAAAACAATTCATTCAAAACTACACATACTGCTTTGAATGGATTTTCCCCAGAGAACGTTTCTGTCTTCATCATGATTGTTCAATATGAGGAATTTAGACTATTAAACAAATTTGCAAACGCCAGAGGTGTGTGCAGATTGTTGCTTCATTCACAAACATACACACACACATGCGGTCGTCACGTGTGGCCTTTACAGTGTTTTGGTTTCTGAGGAGGTAAACACAGAAGTAGGTTGAGTGATTTCACCTTGTTTATGGTTTAGCACACACCTGAAAAGATAATTAACCACCTTCAGATATAAGGAGATGACAGAAGTGGCTCCATATCTGTTCCTTATCTGCAGCTCTGTCAGACAATAGAAACCCCTTTCCATTGAGGACTGTGGTTAATAATTGACTTTCACATATTGGCTCTGACATTCAGCTGTAAACATTTTGGATTCATATTCTCTGGTGTTCAAACACTAACTAGATGTTGCGTGCCCTCTTGATAAGGAGAGCATCTGCTGTTTGCAGAGAGTCTCAAGTTGCTTGCACTGTACATGGTTTCGGTGCTTAGCGCCAAATTGTATCTGGGGCATGAAAAGTAGTCCCTCCCTGACTCCAAAAAGCGATATTGCTGATGAAACTGGAGCACAAGAGTAGAGACTGTAGGACCTAATTCAATAAGGTTTTGATTTCCAAGAGGGAACCACCTTTTCTGTTTTTTTCCTTTACTCAGTAGATCATATTCCCTGGTTTGAACTGTACGTCTGATGTCACTAACAGAGACTGTGATTGACTCACAGCTGCAGCACACTTGGCTGATGTTATCTGATTGGCCTCCAGGGGCATACACTGTTCTCTGTGTAGAAATGGCTCATGGGTGTAGTGACCTCATCTGCTCTGGGACATATGTGAATTGTCAAGTAAGGTTGAAAATCCCTCTCTGCCATCACTATGAAGGCCTTACAACAGGCCCACCTAGGAGCAGTAAGGTACTGTTCATCTAAAGATAACAGGAATCAGGGGTGCTTTCCACCGAGGCAATGTAACACAATGCATATACAAGCAAGAGCAGTATGTAACCATATATGATGATTAAAGTAACTATGACCGAGAGTTAAGTAAAATGTGAAATAATTAATGAAGTGATTTTTGAGATTTTATAATATTTTAATGAATCAATATGAATGATTTGATGAAATGATCGTGTATAAGAGGTGTAAAAAAACTGTTGATTTGTGTGTTGTAATCATCTTGTGACTGTCTTGTGACAATGAAGTCATCCTTAGCCAAAACGGGAAAAAGAAGAAGTAAGCTTGACCAGCGACTGTAACCAATGATAAGGTCAGATATGAAAATATAACCAAAAAAGGGATTAAAGTGGGCATCAACTGTGTATCAGACCATATCACGTAAGAATAAATTATAAAAAGGTATAGTAAAGGGAGGAGAGTAGTAAAAGGGAGAGCAAAAGGGAAGTAAAAGGGAAGTAAAAGGGAAGTTAGTGTTAGTCTTCGGGGGATCTTCGGCAGCGGAGACCTGATGTCAGATCGACCACATCTAGGCATTGAAAACTCCAGCTGAAAAATCACCACAAGAGAGAGAGTTTTTGAGCAGTTATTCAACATCAAGAAATTTCCAGATTGACTTCAACTGAAAATAGAGGATCGACCGAACGAAGATTATCCATCGCCACCCAGTTGAGGAACTTCAAATCAAACTCTGGACATTCTCTCCGCTCATGCAGCAAGATTGTGAACACTGTATTATTTTGGACTTTGTACAAGGTCAAGATTTTTACCAGATTTCACAACTCGGCTGAAAAGAAGAACTGCTGTGGCCAAGTGGCTCTTCTCTTTTTCTCTATTTTTGGGACATTTTCCACACAGCAACAGCCTCTGATTCAGGTCATACTTATTGAACTTTTAATCATTAAATTTTTAAATTAACTATTAACTTTAATTAATTTTAATTATTCAACTATTATTTTAAATCGTAATTTTTATGCTGTATGCTTGCCCTTGCCTATTTTTTGCAATAAAACTAAACACTGCAATTAAAGTATAGAATCTGGACATTGGATTTTTGATTGGAAAAGTGTTTTGGGTAATAGGGTGTGTCATCATCACAGAGGTTCTATTTTTGGATTACTCTAGCCAACAAAATCAACCGACCCTTGGGACCTGCTGTCCAGGTCTCTAAATTTATTCCTAGTAACCACACCAAGTGCCAGGATCACTTAGAGGAGAGCTGCCGTGAACGGGCGTGGCCGATCGGGTACTGGGCTCATTGGCTATTCAGCCTAGTGCCAGGTTGGAGGTAGCAGGGTAGACGCCTCGGATGTAGGCAGTGAGAAACTAGGCGAGTCTCCTCGACACCAGCTTAAATTATCCCTAAAGTAAACTACTAGGTAATACCTATAGGCTATTAGGGATCGGACCCTTTGAACGGAGAGCTGGTCCAGTTCCACCTGTACAGGGGAAAACTCGGGATTCAACACTTGGCGCCCAACGTGGGGCTCGACTGAAAGATTCATCGAGCCTGAGGAGGAACCCCGGTGGAGAAGTAACCACCGTTCCAGCGGAACGACCCGAGAGAAGGAGGCGTGCGGCGGGGAAGACACCGCCCGAGCGCCGGAAGACAGCGGACCTGAAGGAGGATTGCTCATCAATACGTGAGTATAAGCCTTCAAGCAGGGACCTGCCAGAAGAAAACACCTCGTCAAGATCTTTGAGGATCAGCGGGGGACGAGCGACCGACAGGGGACAGCCAGGCTGGACCCAGAGAACGGCGCTGAATAGCCAGAAGAGGCTGAAACTCATCCCTGACTCAACGCGCTAAGAGAGGCTTTGAGGAGCAGCCGACTCGAGAAGACAAAGACAAGCTGCGGCTGTGAGAATCTGAGACAGAGATGGCGGCAGCGGCAGAAGGCGCAAGGATTGGCATCGGATCATTCAGTGGAGCACCAGGACGACCAGGAGGGCCGACCTGAGGAGCGACCTGATGAGACGGTACCCGCAATCTTCAAGTCTCCACACAGACTCATCGTGTGGGGAGAAGGAATCCGAACATGGAGCCCAGCAATGCAGAAGTACTTCATAGATGAGATGCCGACGTACATACAACGTGGGTCAAATAGAGAGCATAGCAGAGGAACTGCTACCAGAGCTAGATGCCAAGGGACATTATTATGCTCGCACCTTCACGAGAGATGGGCAAGCCTTGGTGATTGTCAAGACACCAACAAAGATCAAGACAAAAGCTGACGTCCTTGAGTGGCTGACCTGGTGGGTGAAACAGCTGAATACCACCTGGGCAGGCTGCAACATCGAAGCCCTGATAAGCCCCAACAAGAAGTACGACGCAGTTGTGAAGATGACAGCAAACGTACTGGGCATTGAGAGCATCCTAGAAAATCCAGAAACGAGAGCAGCCGGCCAGTACAGTGAGTATAGAGAGATAATAGGCAAATTGAAGGAGATAGGGGCTGAACTAGGAGCACTAGCCGAAGAAGAAGAAAGAGAAGGCAGTGTAGTAAGGTCCTCATCCGACTGGAACCTGGAGGATCCCCAGTTAGGAACCTCTCAGAGAAAAGAGACTCACTCAGAGCCAATCCATCGGAGACAACAGGGAAGCGAGAAGGGCGAAGGCCTCCAGTCAAGAAAGTGGTGGTGAGAACGGGCTGGAAGAAACCCCCGGCAGGGGCTTCTGATGAAGAGAGGCAACCCCTTCCTACGAAGGTGAGGAATGACTTGACGCCTATATTAGGTCAACTGGCGGGGATGAGGTCGAAGCTGGAAAAGCAGAACAAGCACCTGGCCCTGCAAAGGCAGCTCCTTCAGAATTCAATGGAAGCAGCCAGCCGGAGTCAGTGGGAGCCAGAGTCCAGTGAGGAAGAAGAACCGGCTGCGCCCCATCCAGGGCCTACGCCAAAGAAACCCGGTCGTAAGCATAAAACTAAATCTTCTCTCCCCAGGTCTGGACTGAGAGACGATGAACACCTCCCGGAGCTAACCCCCAATGCCATCAGGAGCTCGGCGGTTTGGTGACCAAGTGGGCTTCAAAGCCTACCACTGGATCGGAGACCCCTGGGACATCGATGGCCACGCACTGCTGGTGCTCACAGATGACAACCTGAGAGTGCGAAACCGGACTTTCCGAACCCAGCTGGCAGACCGAGCGGGGAAGAAGTTTAAGGATGAGGTTGAAGAAAGGCGGACCAGAAGACTGGGCGAGGCAGAAGAACAACGGCAAGTGGTCATGATAAGCGGTAATAGGCTGCCGTACTATGCTGTTATGTGCCTGCCGATTGAAGAGTACCCAGGTAAAGAAAAGTCGCCTGCATACAGAGAAGACATGCTGAAAGCCCTCGAAAGGGGGGTCGACCGAGCCAAAGAGTTCCACCTCAGGAGAGTGGTGATCTGCGTGGACGGGCTGAGATCCGGCCACATGCAGTGGGAGGAAGCCGAGAAGACAGCTATGGCCTTAGTAAATCTCCACATGCGGATATGCCGGGTCTGAAAGGGTCCGTCAATGAACTGGTGGTAGTCACATCAGCAAAACAAGACCAAGAACGAAGGCAGAGAGTCCTGGTGGAAGCCCATGGCAGTGAGGAGCGACGAGGCCGAGCCCGGTCATTACCCCGTACCTGGGAAGTGACGCCCCCAACAGAGGCAAACACCAGACCATCACCCGGTGAGGAACGAGTGGGGAGAGAACTGCGAGCAGTGGAATGGTATGACCCCAGGCCAGAGCTTCCCTCACGATCCCCAAGGCAACATAATCAACCTATGACAGACGAGACAGAAGAACCGACCTCCCAGATGCGGGAAGAAAGAGTTTATTCCAACTACCGTGAGAGCCACCCCTCGCAGGGACGACGCAGCAGAAGCCTGGGTAGAGGCCGACGACTCCGGAGTGAGGGTGTCTGAGCCATCTACTCCAGGGCCCCTACGTGAGGAATCACCGGTATGCAAGGCAAGCACTCCATGGAAGGTTGATTCGCTGAGCAACCGAGCAAACGTCTCAGAAGAAGACGACGACCTGCTGTCCACAGCTGAGCAGACAGTTGAGGAGCGTAAAGAACTGAAGATAGGTCGTCGAAGGGGGGAGAAGAAAGAAATAGAAATCCTCGATGTAAGACAAGCATCTGAGAAAATGGCCCAAGCGACATCAGAGTGGAGCCTGTGAGAACCAGAGATGGACGCCAGGCATATGCTCCAGAAGTTGGGCAGACCGGGTATGAGATTCCCGAAATATGGATAACCGACCAGAGCGAGAAAAAGACACTAGGAGTAACAGCGACGGCAGGAGAATGGGCAAATGTTCTTATGATGCCCTTCTTACCCCACTCTTACAAGCTGTAAGGAGCTGACCAGTAAGTTCCGTGTGGGCGTACATGGGAGGTCGCCCATGATGTCTTGCTGCTAGGAAAATGAAGAAAGCCGCCCTAGAGGAGTCTCGCCGGGTGGTCGGAAGAGAGAATGAGGAAGAAAATCTAGACGACAACGAAGAAGAAAGCTCTCACCCGTACCCCACCCCAGCTACAGACCAACATGATAAGACTCGACGTGCCGTGCCGACGGAACCAGTAAAAGTTCCAGCCGATGGACAAGAGTTCAGAGAATTCAAGAAGATCAAAGCACTAGTTCGAGCAAAAGGGTCAAATGAAGAGATCAGAGGGTTACTTGAAAGAAGTGTGGCACCTCGTCGAAGGAAGCACAGAGTGCGAAGAAGCCAAGAGGCTGTGGTTAGGTCATGTAACCAGCCAACACATTGATCGGAAAGAACCGGCAAGAAATCACTATGAAAGATTGGTGCTTGAGGATGAAGACGACGAGGATGCCCACATCGCGAGAGCTCGAGCTGGGTTAGGACCAAGGCCAGACATTGGCCCAGGTATGGCACAACTTGAAGCAGGTAATCGTGCCCAAAAGATATGTAAAGGCCCTAAGAGCAGTCACAAAGGGACATCGAGGTGAAGTAGACTTTGTCAAAATGCCTACCAATGAAACGACAGTGGTACAGATGGACGCTGCAGTAAAGAGTTGGGACCTGGAACGCCAATTCTGGGAGGACAAAAGAAAGAAAGAAGTAAAGCAGCAACCTAAAACCACAGAGAAACCAGCTTCCAAAGCAGTATTCACAACCGCAATACACCAGGCCCCAGGGGAACCCAGTCCAGGGGACCTCCAGGCACCTGGGGACAGCAGACAGGAGCTCAAGCAACTCCACCAAAGCCAAAGCCGGCTGCTGGCCCACGAACAGGAGAGCACCTGCCGGATGAAGAATACCGCAAGTTGACACCAGAGCAAAAGAAAGCCCTCCGAGAGGTCCGTCAGGCGACCACCGGAGGGCAGAAGAAGAAATAATGGCAACAGAAGGCGCGGGTCACCCTGGAAAATGCCTACTGGGTGGGGGACGACATCTACACCAAAGTCGATGATGAAGAACCCTATTTAGTAGAGACTCAGGGGGCTGAGGTGTCGATGACCCGCAGAAAGCCTTGAAACCAAAGGACACCTGAAGGTCCAGTTGGCGAACGGGACCCTAGAAGAGATGCCGTTTGGGATATGGAAGAGGATAGTATGGTTAAAAGGACCTTACGATCTCATCACAACAAGGGACTTAAAAGAGTTACAACTGCCTAAGAAACTACGACGATCGCTGAGACGCCGTTTGGACAAGCTACAAGCCAGAGTGGTGAGACTAGAACCAGCCCAGAGCAAAGCCACACAAACGAACTGGTACAAACCAGTAGACGTGACAGAGACTACAGAACAAAAGATTCAGGAGAGTGATTTCTCTCCCAAAGGCAAAGAAAGGTTGAAGCAGAATTATTGCTCAGGCCAACGTGGCAAGGTTCAAGAACGACTGTGGAGATCTAGGGGGCAAATACGTCCACACCATCGAGGGAGGAGTGCACCCGCCGGTGCGCCAGTACCCCTTGAATCCGGGAGCTGTGGAGGAGATGGACAAGATAGTGAGGGAGCTCAGTGCCCTAGGAATCATTAGGGAAGAGCCAAGCCCCATCACCAACAGCCCGATTCAAGCAGTAAAGAAACCAGAGTCCGCAGGAGGAGGTTGGAGACCAGTTATCAACTTCAAGGCTCTCAACCGACGAACCATAGCCAACAGAGCTAGCCTGATAAACCCACAAGGGGCTCTGAAAACTTTGCAGGTCAAGAAGTACAAATCATGCATTGATCTAGCAAATGGGTTCTTCTCCTTGAGACTAGCCAAACAGTCCCAAGGAAAGACAGCCTTCACCCACAAAGGAAAAGCCTACGTCTGGCAGCGTCTCCCACAGGGATACAAGAATTCACCCAATGTATTCCAATCAGCGGTCATGGACGTCCTGAAAGACCTAGGAGCGACCATCTATATCGATGATGTGTTCATCGTGGATGACACAGAAGAAGAACACTTGGAGAAACTGCAAAAGGTGATAAAGAGACTCACAGAAGCAGGTTTGAAACTCAACTTGAAGAAATGCCAGTTTGGACAATTCGAGGTGACTTATCTAGGCTTTCAAGTAGCTGCAGATCTAGGACTGTCAGAAGGCTACAAAGAGAAGCTAGAGCAGATCACCCCACCGCCAAAGTCTGAAAACGATCTACAGAAGATTTTGGGACTCTGCAATTACGTTAGAGACCATGTACCACACTACCAAAAATATGCAAAACCGTTGTATGCATGCCTGAAGAAGAAAAAAGGAAGACCCTGAAGGTCAGCCTCAAGCTCAATGGACTTGGACAGCGACAGACCAGGAAAACCTGGAAAAACTCAAGAAAGCTATTCAAGAAGCTGGTAGGTTAGAGCCAAGAAGTCTGACCGCCCGTCTGGTGGCAGAGATAAGTTGCGAAGACGACGATGCCATGGTGAGAGTTAACAACGAAGGAGGAGGAATGGTAACTCTATGGAGCTACACCCTATCATCCGTGGAAAAGAAGTACCCCCAAGAAGAGAAAAGAGTTAGCGGTTTTAGCCAGGTATTGGGGAGCCTTGAAGGAGCTTGCCCAAGGGCAAGGAATCAAAGTCATCACCCAGAGCCAGGTACATCGATTCCTAAGAAAAGGAACCATTGAAGGGGACCAAAGCCACCAATGCCAGATGGGGAAGATGGGAAGACATCCTGCTCGATCCGGACCTTGAGTTAGGTCCAACGCTACCAACCACCAAAAAACAACAAACAACAGAGGTAACTCAAGGAAGAACCGTACGAGTGGGTGCTGTACACCGACGGCTCAAAGAAAGGACTAGGACAACACCGCCTATTGGGGCTATATTCTCAAACAAAATGAGAAGGAAAAACATCGACAGAAAGGACGAGTTCCAGGCAGTGCCCAAGTAGGAGAAGTAACTGCAATTCTAGAAGGCCTTCTAGAGTTGGGAAAGCGTAAAGTGAAAAGAGCAAGAATAATAACAGACAGTCATTACTGTGCACAAGCCCTTAAAGAAGATCTGACCATTTGGGAAGAAAATGGGTTTGAAGGGGCGAAAGGAAAGGCAGTAGCTCATCAAGACCTATGGAAGAAAATAGCCGAGCTGAGGCTAACCATGAATCTGGACGTAGGTGCACCAGAAGGCACACGGCAAGGAGGGGGCACATTGGCGCGGAAACGATGAAGTGGACCGCTATGTGCAACAGAGAAGAATTGTCTTTGTCGGAATCGAGAAATGGGACAAGACACCTAAGGGAAAGGTGGTCCCGAAGGAGTCCGTGGAGGAAGTGGTGCAGGCCGTACATGAAGCGCTGGGCCATGCAGGCACCATGCCCACACGGAAGGAGTTGGAGAAGCAGCAACTTTGGGTTCCTGGAGACCAAGTCCGCCACATTCTCAGAGACTGTGAAGTATGTGGTCGAATACTGACGCAGGGCGACGAGGACAGCGGGTGGAAGGTCTCACAATAAAGAGTACTGTTCCTTGGGGATCAGTATGCATGGACGTGGCCGGCCCTATGGGGGTGACGGGAAAGAAAGGTGAAAAGTACCTATTGGTGCTTGTGGACTCTATGTCGGGGTATGTGGTGATCAAGCCAGTCAGAAAAGCGAACGGCAGCAGCGTGGTTGGCATGCTGGAGCAAGTGTGTCAGAGCCTGGGGGTGCCTAAAGGAGCTGAGAACAGACAATGGTACGCACTTCCGTAACGCTCAAGTGGACCAATGGTGTCAACAGAATGGGGTAATCAGGATCTACTCACCCCCCTACACACCACAAGCCAACGGAGTGGTGGAACGAACCATTGGCCTAGTCAAGAACTGGATTGGGAAGAATGCCAACACCAAAGAATGGAGCACCAAGGCCCTAGAGGTTGGACGAGCTCTGAATGACAGGTATCGAGTAGATAGATCCTCCCCTTCGGAAGAGCTAAATCAACGCCCATTTACGTCACAGGAAGTGGGGCGGAACGAAGGAGACAAAAAGAAGATCCCGGGACTCAAAGTCCCATTTTACGTCGGACAGAGAGTCTGGGTAAAAGCTCGTGATCATCCAACCAACACAGCAGTCAAAGCTAAGTACGAGAACCTCAGACATAGTAGAGAAGATATTAGACAGTAACACAGTGTTACTAAAGAAGAAGGGAATCCAAGGGGTTGCACAGCTCAAGCCAATTCCAAGCTAGAAGTAATCTAGGAACCAAGAATGGCCAGCAAACACACCAGAAGTACCGCCCTATGTCAGGCTGGCCACTGTATACGGGGTGGTTGCCCTAAGAAGAACGACATCGGGCCTCTGGGCAGGCAGAGGACTGAGGAAATTGGATTGTGCCAAAAGAGGGTTCCTGTCAGATGAGAAGGAGGTGATTCAGTGGAAGGAGGTGAAGAACACGTGCGTGGTCTGCTCAAGACCATCCACGCTGACGGTCCAGTGGGAAGGACCAGGGAGTGAAAAGCCGCTCAAAGCTGACGGGGCCAAGAGTGAGCTCAAAGATTTACACTACAAACCGGTAAAGGTTATGGATGCCTACGTCTGTGGCATCTGCCGAATAACCTGCCTGCCTAGGCTCGTCATCTTGACCCAGTGGGACCTACGAGGGGACAAGACTGGAGCCGGCAGAATGCACCTGCCAATGGGATGGTGGGTTCATCCACTACTGCAACAGCTGCACCCTCCAGGCGAGGAGTGGACGGTTAATGCAAGTGGGAAGTGCAAAAGGATGGCAAGTAAGGAGATACATAGACCCCCTCAGAGCCTTTAACCCTGAAGAAGATGGATGGGCGCCGGTGCCAGTTGCAACAGCAACACCGCCAAGATCAACACACAACGACCCATCTGCGCCACCGCTCTACCCGACCGCGGCTGCAGCCGAGTCAGCAGACACAAACACTGCGCTGAGGGTAGGCGGAAGAAGAAAGACGGCCCTGGAAGAAGCAATCCATCATGGATGGCCGTATGATCCAAGCTATGGACAAATGGCCAGCCCACCACTAGCCACATGCCAGGTACCATTGGTGGTTGAGGGTGTTCAGGGACCCGGCATCGCCAGGCTACACATCAGGGATGGAGGAACTACCGGATGACATCAGGGAATTGGCTCAAGTTGAGGGCTGGGAAGGACCCTGGGAACTCACCACCTGGGGGAGACTGATCGGGGAGGTGATCAGCAGGACTGATATTCCACTAGAAGACTTACCCGACGTCCCTCGGGAAGAAAGGAGCCAGAGGTACCAACTTGTATTATTATACCACCGGCATAGACATGCCTGGGGACACCCGGGAGCCAAAGCCAAACTGAAGAAGGCCGAGTGCTACGTCACGCCAGAAGGATGGGTGAGAAATGGAGTGACGCAGATTCCAGGATCGGTGGCCAGCAGAATAGACACGCCCATAAGGCCAGACCAAACGAAGAGGGTAAGAATAACCGCCCAGATGGTCGCAGTGCCTTTCAAGGGAGTGTTATTCGGTTGGAGCAGACGTCGAGGTGGTGGACGAAGGCTCCAGGCCAGTGAGCCCTGCACCTGCAGCAGAAGAAGAAACATCAGCAAACCGATTTAGGTTGTGGATTCGCCAACGCTGGGAAGCTAGGAAGAGCTCTCAGAGGCAGTAAGAGAGTGAAGAGGGAACGACTGACTTTCATCAATGGCAGGACAACAAAAAGACTTAATGCATCTTGACAAAAGGAAAGTAGCAATTGACAAATATACTACAAATTGGCCAGGAAATCCCCCATACTTAGCAACCCCCACCGACAGAATTCAACTAGATTGGCCCAAGAAAGACTATGCGGGACCCTACTGGGCCTCCGGGAGGTATTTCTGCAGCAATGAAGAATACATGCGCAAAATAAAATAGAGCCTAACGCCTCATTAACCCAGACGAGATCCCAGTTTATCAGTGAAGAAAACCTGCAATGGTACCGATACCCAAGGGTAAGAAGAAGTAAGTGCCCTATACCAAAATGCCCTAACTCGGCGACCCTGGATATTGAACACTGTGTATGTACAAATAAAAGGGGAAGAGATTCAGGCTGAGATGGGGACCCAATTACGCAGACCCTTGGCAGGGGATCTATGTGGAAATTGACCTAGGACCGTACCGAATCTGGAGCAACAGCGCTTATATGGCCTCATGCAGTTAGTACAGGCAGAAAAAGGAGTCTGGAGCTGTGTGGTAGAGAATCAACATCTGAGAACTGAGAGCGATGGAGGAGGACTACAACAAACTGCCTCTACCACCGGTACCGGACTTGGCGTATACATGACCCGCCGAGCGATGGGGTTCCGGCAGGACTCCGAAGCAAAAAGGATGGAACTCAGAATAGAGCCCGAAAAGGGAGCACCAGTGACTGCACAGCCCCTATATGAGCAAATAACCCAATCAAGAGGTGGGGGAGACAAGTGGGAGAAAGCCTACCTAGGGCTTCAGAGCGGCCGTACCCCAGCCGAAGGACCCCTACCACCGAAACCCGACTATCATCTGATTACAGCATGGAAATGGGTGTGGAGAGGGCTGGACCAAAGGATTAAGTTCCGGTCACCAATTCATAAAGCGCTGCTCAAAGGAAAGATCACCAGATCAGAAGACGGGTCCTATACAGGACCACCACCACCACTAAAGTCTCTTACCTAAGGGGAACAAAGAGAAGACCATACTGCTGCAAGGAGTGGAAGCGGTGCAGAGAAAAAATAATTTGGTCATACACGGAGGAAAAGGGATGGAGATTCCGCTCCTGCCCCGAAGCAGTAGAAGAGAGACAAGACGCATATCGGCCCCCCAGACTTAGAAGAATTTGAATCGACTGACACTGATGAAGAGCGACGACGACTTTGGAACCGACGATGGACTAAGCGAACAATCTTCTGCATGTGTATAACAGCAAAGGCCGCTGCAGTGATAATGGGATTGATAGTAGTTTTGATCATCCTGTATCACTACGGGAGTCACCCCTGGGCCCTAACCCATACCAGGGTCCAGTATGGCACCACCAAAACCGTACAGCAAGCTTGCTGGATGGTAGAACCAAGAAACATCTTTATGGTATGGGATAAGAACCACACCACGAACCTGACGGTGAATCAGACTTCAGAGGAATGGTGGGTCACCTTCAATGAAACTGAAGAAAGTCATAACCTAACTAAAGGAAAGAACCTGACGAAAGGATCAGAGGTCCTAATGGACGTGGAAGTCACCAAAGAAGGATTCCTAGTAAGGACGCTCCAGATGAAAGAAAAGAAGGCTTTGAACACAAGCTGCACTTGGATACATCCAGAACCAGGAACACCAGGATGGTACTGCTCATGGGGATGCAGACCATTGCCTGGGTTTCAGAATCATGGATATTGGGAAAAGGAAGTGATATTCCCAGCACCACAACGCAATGACACCTGCGTGACAGCCCTGCCAAGGTGGGACTTTTGGGGGCATTACAACCTCGAATGTGCGAAACACAAGAGAACGAAATACCAGAAGACCTCTAATGAAGATATTGAAGACCCACAACGGGACCCAGAGCATCGAAAACTCCACTGGTTGTTCAACCCCAACAACAGAGTACACCTCTACCCCAACACCAGGTACAATGTCACCCATCGCCACCCCGCCACCGGAATCTACCTTGAAGTTGGTAGACCCAGATTTCAACCCCAAGCAAAGTAAGTACCTAGAGTAGCGCCTTAAAAATATCACCAAAGATTGTGTGATGAAACAGCTCACGGCCTTGGCTCCATGCTTTTGGAACGTGAATGGTGACTGTAGAATTCCCAGAACTTTATGGTAGTCACGCAAGCCACAAAACCATAAACCATGGTTTTATGCCCACAAAAACAGCTACGGCACGACACCCAACGTGCGTATACCACGAAACCTGGCTGAATGACACCCTGCCTTGGGACGTGGATCGTCTCACTACAACACTTCAAAGGAATGTTTCCAGCGGGATACAAATGGACGGGATTGGGCCTACAAGGGCCCTACAGGACTGAAATGGACTGAAATGTATGTCCAAAAGCTTCCAACACCAGAAGAATTGATGACAGCTCCTGCAGGAGACTTCCAGAAGATTGACAGGTGTGTGGCTGAACAGCTGTTTATCAACCTCAATGGTACAACTTTCGTGAATGAATGGAAAATCCCCAAGATGCCCCATCACACAGATTCAAACCAAGGGATGGGGTGAGTGGATCTATGACTGCACTGAAGTACGTCGAAATCAAACCATCAAAGGGGTGCTACAAGCCTGGAAAGAAGGGTATGAGAGGAAACGATGAAATAACCTGGTGGGGGTTAGAGAAAAGAAGAAGTGCAAGAGTGGGTAATTCCATGCCTGTCAAACAGCAGCAATTACTGGGTTAAGTATCAGTACATAGCCACAGTATATGCCAAAGGACCGAGACATATGGCCAGGAGTGTGGGATGGACCTGAACCTTTTGTCAGTCCAAGGCCTTGGAGCATGACATGTGACCAAGCCAACACCACCTGCACCATCGGCCTGGCGCGACAGCACTGTAAAGACGTTCCTGGTTGGCTAGACCACTGTCAAGCACACTACGGTGAAGAGTATGAGACCTATGGGCATCAAGTGGTATGGAAGAAGCTGAACGGAAAGTGGAGAAGGTCATTCCCTCCTGGGGTTGGCTGTGCTAAAGCTATCCTAGGGCATGGAATGTCACAAAGGAAAGAAGTGAAAGGGAAAATTGTGCCATTTGTTGCAGACCCAAAAGATCATCCTGGCAGAAGGACATGCTTTCAGGAAAAGTCTGTGTGAAGGAAAGGAGATCAACGGCTTCGAATGGCTGGGGCCAAACCGAATCTACAACAACGGTACCTGCCATTCACCAGAAGAGAAACTGGATGCGCTGTGGCACTGGTAGACAAGAGCATGAGTGCACTTGGTTAGAAAGGGCAGAAATAGCCATTGGAGGAACCATCACCACTGTGCTGGAAGAAACGGTGGGGGTAATAGAAGAAGGATTTGGAGTCGTTACAGGATGGATAGGTGACCTTTTCGCCAAACTTTGGCCTTATTTGTTAATGATTGTGGGACTCATCATCACGGGAGCAATTGGCATCGCTCTGGTGAAAGGAGGAGTCAGAATGGCCCTACATCCGTGTGGGAGGAGCAAGCCAGCGCAAGAGGAAGATGAAAGACCCCTCCTCCGGAAAGGGGAGGCGCGACGCAACTTATAAGAACTTAGGTCCAGGCACGCCCTGGCCACTTCGGTAAACCAATCTCGGGAAAAAGCATAGCAGGCAAAACGTAGGGAAACTGAACCTTCAAGAAAATGAACAGCAACAATACAACAACCAACAGCACAACTGATGCCACCCAAACAACACTCTTCAGAGTGAGTACATTGGAGCACGCAGCTCTTCTCACCCTATGGCTGCTTTATTGCTGCACCGGCCGCTGGGCACTAGACCAGCCACTGAGAATCTTGGGGCTGATTCGAGAAAGCGCTAAGATTGCCATCAGTCACTTATGGTTCCAGAGACGCGACCTAGGCTTGTCCCTGTTTGTGACCTACATGCTAGGGCGCTTTACCATCAACACCGACCGAATGGGGCAATGCCAGAGCATTACAGTGGGTTTCTGGATGATCCTAGACTCAGTCACAGTCTTCGTCGAGCCATTAAGATTCGCCAATGCTGTGTGTGAAGCCATGATGGCCATAGGGGTAATAGTTTATCTGATCATCTTTGACCAGGTCACTGCAAGAAAGAGGAAGAAGGCGTTGGCTGCTTCAAACTCGGCGCCATCTTGCTCTGGGCCTTGGGCTGGGGAGTTCTCTCAGTGTTGTACTGTACTGGAGAGACCGAATCGGCCAGATAACCATGATAGTTTGGTTCATGACCTATGCCGCCTGCTTTCCTAGACCCGAGACAGTGGCCAAGCCGGGGGCCTCACCACCAATCAAGCTGCAATCCCATTGGTTGGCTTCCCTAGCTCAAAGGCGAGCCGGGAGTGACGACTAATGGGCACCTAAGAAAATAGGGTACCCAGCTTGCTTATGCTAAGACGCTTTATAAATAAATTTTGTGTTACTATCCTGCAGGAAGGAGCGAGCTGCATTCATTGTGGCGTCCCCTTCAAGCAAAGCCTTACACCTCTGGGATGTGGCATCAGCCTTATGGTGCGATCAATGCTACAAAAACCACTTTCCCTATCCAAACTGCCCGAGGACTGGCCTGCCATAACGATGTCAACTATGTGCCAGTAGTAACGATGGAAGAAATTCTGGACATCGAAGTCAACGCTAAGGTCATGTGGCACTCAATAGCAGCGGGCAAAAGACCAACTAATGCCATCGGCAATCTACCAAGATTGTGTCTACTGTACTATCTACACCAAGCTGTGGGAGTTTCCAGAGGGGCAAAGAATATCGACGGCTCACCTGATGGACGGAAGATTTGTGGCAGTAGGACCGCGCCTGCCAATACATACCAGTGGCAGGGAGATCTCCCCAGGCATCATCGAACGGCCGAGGCGAGCACTCAAACGCATGAGGTAAACTGGTACTGGGATGCACTTGTGCAAGAGATCACCGGTCCCCGGGGCAGAAGTCCTCAGGATTGAAGGCGGCGACATACCCAAAATAACAACCAGATCTCATAGTGTTCCAGCCATGCCCCTGCTGAGCCCAATACCACCAACGCCTACCCAAGGACCCCTCAGCAGCAGTGGAAGACATCGAGGGACAACCAGGGAGAGGCTACAGCCCTGCTACCAACGCGACCTACGACAGCGGCGACATCATGATGACTTCAATTCCATCTGAACCAGAGGCAGATGCTCTAAGCATGGATGAGTTTCTTGTTCTCGACGTCTGGGAGAAGACATCGACCCCATTGCAACCAGTGGAGACGGCACCAGGAGAGGATTCACGACAGCAGCAGCGAGTCTTCAGTCAACTCACAGCTGTCCCCTCCAATGATCGAGGACGAGGTGCTCACACTGCAAGCAGACGACGAGGACGACGATTTCCTAGACATGAGCGACTAAGGATCTACAATGGCAGCGAGTGATATCAAGGAGGGGGTGTCAAGTAAGGTTGAAAATCCCTCTCTGCCATCACTATGAAGGCCTTACAACAGGCCCACCTAGGAGCAGTAAGGTACTGTTCATCTAAAGATAACAGGAATCAGGGGTGCTTTCCACCGAGGCAATGTAACACAATGCATATACAAGCAAGAGCAGTATGTAACCATATATGATGATTAAAGTAACTATGACCGAGAGTTAAGTAAAATGTGAAATAATTAATGAAGTGATTTTTGAGATTTTATAATATTTTAATGAATCAATATGAATGATTTGATGAAATGATCGTGTATAAGAGGTGTAAAAACTGTTGATTTGTGTGTTGTAATCATCTTGTGACTGTCTTGTGACAATGAAGTCATCCTTAGCCAAAACGGGAAAAAGAAGAAGTAAGCTTGACCAGCGACTGTAACCAATGATAAGGTCAGATATGAAAATATAACCAAAAAAGGGATTAAAGTGGGCATCAACTGTGTATCAGACCATATCACGTAAGAATAAATTATAAAAAGGTATAAAAGGGAGAGTAAAAGGGAAGTTTAGTGTTAGTCTTCGGGGGATCTTCGGCAGCTGGAGACCTGATGTCAGATCGACCACATCTAGGCATTAAAACTCCAGCTGAAAAATCACCACAAGAGAGAGAGTTTTTGAGCAGTTATTCAACATCAAGAAATTTCCAGATTGACTTCAACTGAAAATAGAGGATCGACCGAACGAAGATTATCCATCGCCACCCAGTTGAGGAACTTCAAATCAAACTCTGGACATTCTCTCCGCTCATGCAGCAAGATTGTGAACACTGTATTATTTTGGACTTTGTACAAGGTCAAGATTTTTACCAGATTTCACAACTCGGCTGAAAAGAAGAACTGCTGTGGCCAAGTGGCTCTTCTCTTTTTCTCTATTTTTGGGACATTTTCCACACAGCAACAGCCTCTGATTCAGGTCATACTTATTGAACTTTTAATCATTAAATTTTTAAATTAACTATTAACTTTAATTAATTTTAATTATTCAACTATTATTTTAATCGTAATTTTTATGCTGTATGCTTGCCCTTGCCTATTTTTTGCAATAAAACTAAACACTGCAATTAAAGTATAGAATCTGGACATTGGATTTTTGATTGGAAAAGTGTTTTGGGTAATAGGGTGTGTCATCATCACAGAGGTTCTATTTTTGGATTACTCTAGCCAACAAAATCAACCGACCCTTGGGACCTGCTGTCCAGGTCTCTAAATTTATTCCTAGTAACCACACCAAGTGCCAGGATCACTTAGAGGAGAGCTGCCGTGAACGGGCGTGGCCGATCGGGTACTGGGCTCATTGGCTATTCAGCCTAGTGCCAGGTTGGAGGTAGCAGGGTAGACGCTCGGATGTAGGCAGTGAGAAACTAGGCGAGTCTCCTCGACACCAGCTTAAATTATCCCTAAAGTAAACTACTAGGTAATACCTATAGGCTATTAGGGATCGGACCCTTTGAACGGAGAGCTGGTCCAGTTCCACCTGTACAGGGGAAAACTCGGGATTCAACAGAATATTTTCTCCTGCTTTCCTCATTCTCTCTCTCTCTCCTTTGCTCTTGTTTGTATCTCTTCACCCTAGGCTTCCCCTCTCTTTATGTTGCCTCTATCACTTGCTCTGTCTTTATCAGTTTATTTTGTTGGTGTTCCCTCATTCTCTGTTTGATCGCTGACAGCCTGTGGCACTTTCATCTCCCGTATGGGACAGATAAGGCTACAGAGTCTGTGTGTGCTTGTGTGTGTATGTGTATGTGTTCTTGTATCCATATGCAAACACACACATTTATGCGCAGTTTTCCCCAGCCTTGATGTGGTCCTGTTTGGACTGCAAATCCAATAGCCTTCAGTGTGACTGATTTACACAGGACAAAGACACCTTAGATAACATATGAGTGACTCACTGGTTTCAATACTGATCACACACCAAGACAGTGTTTCCAAACATCCGTGCAGATTTGACACTATCAACAAAAGTGCAATTTGATTCCAAGAGTACACAAATGGCAGTGAAATCAGTCCGCTGGTTTAGTGGTTACTGATAGTGACAGAGGTGGAAGCTGATTATTTACCCACCCTTGTGACTCATTAGTGACCGGCTCAGCAGGACCGATGGACTAAAATGTTCCCTGTTGAGAAAGTAAACATAGATCATTTTGGTCATCAGGTCTAAAGTGAAATGCTGATGCTGATGATTTTTTTCAGCAAATGTGTTCAAGGGGCTAAGCAATCCAGTGGCAGTAGGATTCAGACCCTTGTCCATCTGGAGCAAAGGCAAATATTATAACAGAGCCACAAAGTGCGCAGAGGGAGGCGGTCAGGTCAGTGGATGGGTCAACAAAATGTCTGTATTTGACACAGGAGATCATGAGAGAACAATCAGCATTGTTTTGTGTTTTTTTAAACCATGACCGCTATTGTTCCCATACCTTAACCAACTAAGTATTTTTAGCCGTGCTGCCAATGAGGCCTTAGGCAACGAGTGGGCAGTGTTGGTCAGTCTGTCTGTCTTTGGCGCAGACTGAAATATCTCAGCGACTGCTCGATGTATTGTCATGACAGTTTGTACAGACATTTGTGGACTCCAAAGGATGAAGCCGAAAGACTCTGGCGACCCTCCTGACTTTTTATGTGGTGTCATCATCTGGTCAAAATAGCATTGTTAGCACCACCTTCAGGTTTATTTGTGGTTTTGATTTAAATGAATTGTGATGAATGGTACAAAGATTCATGCAAGCTGCAAGCATGTCAGCATGAGCATGTGAACATTTAATTCAAAGTACAGCCTCACAGAGCTGCTAGCACGTCTGCAGGGTCTTGTTATAACTGTGGAACAAAGGTCCTTTACTTTTAACTAAGCCATTGTGTCTAAACCTACCTGAACCTCAACCACAGTGCTGCCAGATCAGATGACACTTTTATTTGTGCAACAGTGATTTGTAACTCTTTTGAAGGGATATGATCTGAAATGTCAGATCAGAAAACACCGCACTGGAACACAACTATAAATGACGTATTTTGTTATTTCATTTGGAGGACATTTTGGAAATGTTAGTAATTGAAACTGTATATCTAGTGGAGACATTTTTACAGGTTTATTGGAGTCATTTTTCCTCCCTTCAGTTTTCCTCACAACCTCATTTCACCATCTCCCAATGCCGCGTTGAAAATATACAGTTTACCTCATGTTGATACGTTTTAATAACCGGTCAGTGCCTGAAGCAAGGAGGTGTCGCATTGCCTCATAATTTGTTTCAAACAGTTTGAAATGAATAAGTGGATCAGTGTATTAGTGTTACTATGGTCTCTTTTCCAGTTCTTGGCCCTCGATCAACACATATGCTCTCCTGCTCAGACTGAGGAGATGCATCCTGACAGGAAACAGAACCTTTTATGGCCAGGGACTCTCTGTTCTCCTCTCTGCTGTACTTTCTGATAGACGCATGAAATCTGGATCTGGACCCATAGAGGCTTTAGCGCGACAAGCCCAGACCAAGCCAGCTGTTGGTAGTTACGGGGTCAGTTATGTAAGTGTGCCCCTCTCTCCCCATGAAGCCCCGCTCCTCGCCTCACACCACACTGTGCATAAAGCTCTTTATCGGTAACTGAGATAACACCTGCAGAAGTGCTCTACTTCCCTGTCCCCGTGCAGTGGAGCAATTTTACAGCTCAGTGGAAAACAACAGGGTTCAACTTGTACTACTGACGTACTTTTAGTACTTCACTGCTTTTTCTTTGGTACATTTTGTTGCAGGTTCTTTGATTTGCGCTCTCCTGCACTCTCTCTCACCCTCTTTATCTTCCTCACTCTTGGCAGTCTTTCTCTTGTCTCCTTTTGTTTCTTCCACACCCACACTCACTCCCAGTTTCCACCCCCTGCTCCGCTCTCTTTCTAGAACTGCCCTTTATCCCACTTCTGAATATATGCATTCACTCTCTCGAACGAATACGAAAAAACAATGACTTATTCTTCAGGCCCTCGCCAGCTGAATGACCTTTACCTTCCCCTCTCTTTGCCCTCCCAATCCCTTTCTTTTATATCTTTTTTTTCAGTCTCCATCTCCAAGTTTCTTCACGTTTCAAGGCCTTTTTTTCCATTTTTTATAAACACTTGTGCATTTTATTTTCTTTTATTCACCCTAGTCTAACTCTTAGGGACTCTGTGTTGTTCTATATTTCCTAGTCAAACTCTTTTATAAACAAAAAGAGTATTTACCCTCCAACAACACTAACATACACATGTACACACACTGCAGAAGCAGCCAGACTTAGTAGTCTTTTATTCCAGACAGTGAGCTCACACTGAGACTGTGTTTGTCCACTGAAGTCAAACGCAGAGCTGCCCTCTGTGATTGATTACACAGTGATCCCACAGTAATAGCACAATGCACGCTAAAATCAGTGTGCTCCCCTAGGTAGCGAGCGAAGTAACGATTGGCCGAAACCCTGATGATCACTGCTGTCCACCTCTTTCACCCGAGGAAATAAATGCTTCCATTTTTAGTGTTTAATTGTGAAAGCCATTACTGGGATTCACAAAGACACAGCGGCTCTAACTGGAGCTGAACTACCCACTGTGACCCTGCGAACTCGGCCCCCAGCAAGCTTTGAAACCTGAGAAAGCAGCCCTGACCTCTGACCTCCAAGCTCTCACCTCCCACGGTAAGAGGAGTCCCCTATTTCTCCCCCTTCGGACAGGATGTGACCTGTGAGAGGAGCTCTGTAGGAGGGCCTTGACCCCAGACACTGTCCAGACTAAATGTCTGGACCAACCTGATCTAACTGGCAGGGAGATGGCAAGATCCAACAACAAGACACTACGGGTTCAGATAAGTGTTAAAAGAACAACCGGTGTTTATATCATGTTATAGTTTATTTACTATGCATTATATATACTTTAAAACACATAATGTGTCGTGTTTAGGCTCTCTGGACATGTTTCTCATGTCCTTCAGGCAGCTACTGGTTACCTTTCATGACCATGTGTAACTTGAAAATTGTTCAAGTAATGTAACCTATCACCAAGAACATAGGAAATCATTTTATCTTCGTCACAGTTTATAGCTGAGCAGTTGAAAGTGATTAATGTGAAATCTCTGCACTGTACCACCAGGCAACGATAACGTATCTTTGACAACATGCAGACATGATGTTAACTGTGATGGATCACTGATCACAAGCAGGTTTCAAGTGACTGCAAGTAGATGTTCAACATATGGAAACTAATGGCTGCCTTGAATGCAGGATAAATTCAGAGATAGAAAACACTGTCTGTGTGTAGAAAACTTGTGTGTGCCAGTTTTGCTTTACAAAATGTTTAACAAATGTCTTGATGTGCCAATTCTAAAGGTTGTACTTTTTCCTTATAAACTTTTATCCTCTTTGTGTATTAAAACTCACACTCTGAGATTATTGCTTTTCTCCTTCTTCACTCTTTACCATCCTCCACTTGACATTATGACTGTATCCAGTCACTGCCAGTAAAGTTTATAAGAACAGCTCTCTTTGTGATGCCACTGGGCAATGTGAATCCACATCTTCCATTTGCTTTTGTTTCTGTATTTAGTTAAGGCTTTTCTCAGAGTACACCACTGAAAGGTAGTCAAACCACCATTTAAGCTTCTCTATTCAGTTCAGAAAATGGCTTTGATGCTTTAGGTTGAGGTGTTTTTGTCCGATTCCTTTTCAGGTTGGACTGTTGATTCTTTTCTTTGTTGGTCTGCAGAGCGTCAGCCAACAAAACATCAGGAAGAGCTGAGTTGTTAAGAACAGGGAGAGGGTTTGGACGTGTAGGGAACGGGGTCATGACGTCTGTTGTGTGTCAGCAGTAAAGCTGCTTTCACCACCAGAAGAATGAGAACAAAGACCTGCTGCAGGATTTTACTGAGTCTAAGTAGCTACAGTTTATTAATGTGATTTGTTGTTCTGGTAAATGAAAAATTACCAGTTAAGTGGTTTAGTTTGGTACAACATTATAAAACTTCCTCAAACTTATCTGTGTTCAGTAGTTGAGATGGTTTGTGTGCAGCTTGCAAAAGTTCACATTTTAAATGTTGGGCAGCTGAACCGAAAGATGAGTTTAGGACACGGTTGGAAAGTAACACTTACTCAAACACTTTCCGGAAGGACTTTGCTTGATTTGAACTTTACACTACTTTAATACTTTGCTTCTACTTCATGACGTCAGGGGGATGTATTTTACTTTTCACTTAATTACATTATTTGTCAGTTATAGCTACTTCAGTGAACAGGCACAAGTTATTATGGATTCAGGAGGTTTTTTTTATATACTTTAGCACTGACCCCGTCGATTAGATAGATGTCTAGGGATAGCACCAACACTGGTGGCAATGGGATTGTGGAAAGCTAAAGCGACAAAGACTTCAGTGACAGCAGATTGAAAAAGAGAAAACAGGTAAGGTGGTGTAATATTCTTCAGTTTATCACTGAATGGGAAACCTGAGCACAGAACTGTTAATATAATAATAGCTGAGAGGTGGAGTCTCTGATGGTGGAATAAGCTGACAGTCATATTCCTGCTTGAACTTGCACTAAAAGCTTCATTAGTTATTTTCCAGGTCTGGATTATTGTTCCACTGTTTCCACATCTCATCTAATGTTTTACTGTTCAGCAACAAGTGATGGAAGATTGGTGACAGATGATTTATTATTATATTATATAACTTCTTATTTTCTACTTGCAATCCCTGCAAATCTTTGTTATACACTAATTCAAACATATGCCAAAGAAAATATTAAACTGTTAAAATTCTCCTGATTTTTAGTCACCGGTATGATCCAAGCTTCAAATACTTCAAATCCACTTCCCAATATGCAACACAGTAGCATCATATATCTTCCCTTCCTCCTAAATGCCCACATCTTTCATATACCAAACCTCCAGTTGGTAAAGCAGACTTTTTTGTTTTATTCTTTCATTTACTGACATCATCTAGGTTATGTTTTTAAACTTTGAAAGCTCCCTCCAGAGCCAGAGATTATACGGTCACATACTGAACTGAAAATCTAAAACTACTGTTACTCATGTGTAAAAATGACCAGGTGCTGCTTTACATGTTATTGTTAATGTAATAATCAAATACTTTTACTTTGAAGTACATTTTCCTGATAATACTTATATGCTGTACTATTTTACCACTAGTATTCTACTTTTTGTCACCACTGGTTCATGGAGCGAGAATACACAGGTTCATTGTCTCAGTCAAGGTTGATGGGAGCACACACCATTGTTAATGAACACACACTGGTCACTGTGGGAATCAAATGTGTATGTGTGTGTGTATGTGAGTGGGTGTGATCTTTCATATAGGACACTGGGCTGATGGGGAGTGAACCACAGAGAGACATGGAGGGAGGGAGGGATGAACAGAATGAGATACAGAAGGTCTGGGAGAGACAGAGGGAGGGAGAGACGGAGCAGAGCAGACAGTGAGGGAGTGTGATGTGAGTAAAAATGAGAGGGTGAATCGAAAGCGGTGCCATTTTGCCCCGGCTGTGGGAAAAGAGTCATATGACAGCTGCAGCCGACCGCCAAATTCAAGGAGAAGCTGTATTTATTGTTTTTAAGGTTTTTGTAGAAATGTGGACCATTTCTGAAGACAAAGTGAGGCTTTATTCCTGGTGGGGAAAGGGATAGAGACAGAGAGGGGGAGACAGAGAAAGAGAGATTGAATACCTCCTTGCGGCAGCCTCCTAATTGGTCTCATTACTGAGTAACTTCCTGGTGAATGCGGGCCGCTCTGACCTTGGCCTTTGAAATATAGAACCATGGCGTCTCAGAGCTGCCGGCTGAGGGAGGACTTGGAGGAACAACCGCTTTCTCTGTCAACCAGTGCATACCTCTGTGTGTGTGTGTCTGTGTGTGTGTGTGTGGATATTGAGCATAATGGATATTGAGTGAATGAGCATAATGTGCGTGTTCACGGGTGCTTCTGTGTTTCTCTGCACTTGTCTGTAAGGAAGACTGTGGCATGGCATGTGTGGGAGTTAGTGGTGATCCATCTCACGTAAATCTAGTACACTGACACACAATCTATTTCTATGTCCAGTCTGCTGCTGAATATGAATACTGCTGTGGGACTTAGGGAGACTGAGCATTGGATTAGACAGCCAGCGGCGAGAGTTTGCATCTGTCACTCACTGTGACTGACTGAGTGATGACACACACCGTGCTTGGACCCGTAAATTGTCATTTCTTTTACTACTTATTTTATATATAATATATTTATATATATTTCAGGGAATAAAATGCTGAACATTCCTCCTTGTCTGTATTTTTTGCTATAGCAGCTCACACAGGAGCGGTGGTGCAGTTTTACAGTGTTTTTCCCTCTGCTGTCACACACAGTCCCTGATGCCTGTCACCTGCTTGAGTGAAAAGCAGGGAAAAGTCCCTCAGGCCACTTTATGTTGCGGCTCATACACAACTCCGCCTTCTTTGTCCCAGCATAAAAGGACAGCTGAACAATGACAGATGTTGTCAGTGAGCACTTTGCAAATACATTCAAAATTTATATTGAATGTATTTGAATGTATTATATAATTAAAGTTAGAATCCTTAAGATTTTTGAGAAATGAAACTCTTTTTAGCTGGCACTGTAGCAGCAATAGCCATTTAATGTATTTACATTCTATACCTACCATTTTATAATGTTCAGTAGAGTTTATTCTTAATGGCTTCCAACATAGAAATCACAGAGTAGTGCTGGTTACGATTATCCATCAAACTGCATCTAAAAAGCAATACATTTTTTGACAGCACTGATTACTAAAAATTATGGAACAATGGAACAAAAAGAAGCAGTGAGCTGTTTGATGAAGCGTTACAATCAACGGGCTGCACTCTCCTGGGCAAGATAACCAACTCCTTTTCCTGTGTCCCACTACTGAGTGGAAAACTACCAACATCACGTTTAGCATGACATCAGATCGAAGTTGCAATTATTATTAACTGACTTATCTAAACAACTTGAGGTTTTTTTTGGCTGTGCTGTAAACAAAAACACAAGTGGCTTTTCCACTGTATGTCTGACAAAGTATCTGCTCATCAAGTGTTTCCTGTAGTATTAAACCACATTTCCTGTAGCTTTGAGGAAAAATGGCTGAAATCTTAAGGATTATAACTTTTCAAACATTTCCTCAAGATGTTTGCAAAAATATAATTCATGTGACATTACCTTTCACTCAAAATGATAATTAGTAGTATATAAATGTAATTTTGAGGTTTGCTTGAGTAGAGTGTCATGTCTGTCCACTGCACTGCTTCAGCTCTCTTTAATCTAAATGTCCATTATTTATTGCATTGCATTTTTTTTAACAAAAAATGTTTACAGACCTCCTGTCATTGAACACAGCCTTCTCATTATGCACTCATTACATACTCACACTCATTTCCCTGTTTGCCTTAACAGTAGGTTATCCTTCTCCACACATTACATATCTCCCCTGTCATTCGCTGAGAAGAACACACTTATTCTGTTTATTCCTTCTCTCTCATTTGGACATCCTGCCATTCTGTGTGGCCGCCTGTTGCCTGAAATGAGCCCGATGACTGTGTTTGCCAGCTGCTGCAGATGTCTCAGTGAGCCTATACATAGACTTACTCCAGACTGGCAGGCCAATCTCCCTGCTGAAATCAGCTCATCTAACTAAGCACAGCACACACACACACACACACACACACACACACACACTGTAGGCAGTCAGGCAGCAAAATCCAGATGGATTTAAGGCTGCAATACATATCACACTACTCAAAAATATGCATGGCTGCATGCTTACATGGCCTGACACATAATATTTTAACTCCACTGCAAACTCAAGTCAAAATGATGCATAAATTCAGTTTTTATATTGGAGTATATCAAATGCCATAGTAAGCTGACTGCTGTCATTAGTATCACGTTGCCGCTGAGTGAGTTAAAGCTGAGCTGGTGCTCTGTTAGCCATGGAAAACCTGAGTCCAAGTGACACCTGACATCTGTTTAAACAGTGTTGTCATCATGGAGTCTGTCTGCTTTTCCACCTGGGTCTGAGTGAATAACACTTTGTCTTTACTGTACCAAACTGGTCCACAATCTCTTATCTAAAGCTATACAAGCCCTGACAAAGCAGCTGACTGTAGTGACAGTGAGCGTTATAGTTTGTGGAACAGAAATCAAAGAAAAACAAAACATGTTCATTAAGAAACATGGGTGGGATGCCATTTATAAAAATATTATGCCCAGCTTTTGAATGGATGTTTTGTTTTGTTTAATTGAGGTGGGACGCATATGAGGGCGTTTGGGAGTTTAGGGGTCACCTGGTGGGAGTGAGGAGTGGTGGCTGACGAATGACATACAGCGTATCTGTGTCTCTGTCAAAGAGGCTTATTGATGAGTTGTGGAGCGTAGACACAGATAAACAAGAGGTGGCATTCTCTTATCCCGACATGTCACAGCATGGAAAGACAGTGTACTGTATGTCCGCCCTCATGCATTACTCTCTTCTTCCTTCACATTATTACATAACCCACCCCAACCCTCACTCCAATGTACTATTCATCCACACACACACACACACACATACACACAAATACTGCAATAAACAACAGACTGACAAAGTGACAGATAACCTAACAAACTTTTCCAGACAAAAGCAGATGTGCCGTACCTAATGCACACATTTTGATCCGCATTCGCATACAATTTAAAATGTGTTTTATTGTCTAAATGTCATAAACACAGATCCACTCAGACATTTATCCAACAACAGCACTTGCAGCTGCTTCAGACCCCACTGACTGGAGAGTGAATCAGACACTAGAAACACCCAGTAACATAAATATAGTAAGATAAACAGACCCGACAAGCTGCTGCATGAGGCTGCTGGGTTATATAAAGCTGGCGGCCTATTTAAGACATGCTGGCTAATGCAAACGCCTCATCTTTTCACCTTGAATTAGATATGCAGCCACAAAATATAGAAAAGAGGTCAGAGAGACAGCACAGAGACACTTTGTAGGTGTCTATGGGCTGATGGAAAGTGGGCAGGGTCGAATGAGTCCTGTTTTATGGTCTATTGATTGACAGAATGCCCGGGGCTGCAGACAGCAGCTATGACATAACTGGGGGATGCAGAAACAGTAAATGATGGGCACAGTGTTGCAACTCCAGGCAAGACAACCTGAGGCCCGAACGGGGCGTTTGGAAGCGTTTGGAAAAGGATAAAGAGGAGGATACAAGGAGGAAGGAAGAAGCAGACAAGATGGGGCAGAAGGAACAGTTAAGGAGGTGGGAGGGAGTTTTTGTGTGTGTGTGTGTGTGTGTGTGTGTGGAAAGTTGGGTGAGAAGTTGAGAAGAAGAAGAAGAAGGAGAGGAGTGGGGGAGAGACACTGTCATAAATCTTCTGTTGATGAAGCAGATAGAGGCTGTAAAAACTGTCCCCAGAATGAATTGCTGCGAAATATACACTTTAGCCTTGTCAGTGACTCTGCAACACTGACGTCAGAGTCTCTCAGTGAGAGGGAGAAAAGCAAATATCAGGCCGGTTTTGAAAGAGGTTTGTCAGGATTAGGCCTAACAAAGGACACCTGCTTACCATGGCTGCTGCTGAGAAAAGCCGTGAGGGCATTTACTGGAAGTCAGGCACACACACACACTCTCTCCCTCTCTTTGAAGGGCTATTGTGGTGAAACTATTGGACTTTATTCTCCTATAGAACAGAGGGAGTCCCTTCCAGGAGTATAGATAAGACCAGAGAGGCCTGTGTGTCAGTGTGATCACGGAAGCATATAATAAAAACAGCCCTGGAATGCCTGTAGATGTCCATTTGTTTATTTAAGCCCACTGACACACACACAACACACACCTGAGCAACCCTAGAGGACGTTCAGGTGTGGTGATGCAATTCACCTGATGCACTGGTGCACTCAACTCACTTTGACTATAGAAACTATCACTGTATTACATGTATCTATGCATAAATACCACGCCAGACTGGTGGTGTTAGGTGAACAGTGACTTAATATATTTCCACAATAAGATCCTCTGCATGCTTTAAACCTACAATTACCTTTTAGTTACCTGGGGTCCATGGTAAGTAAAAACATACTAAACAGAACAATGAGATGAAACTCACTACAAAGCTCCATGAAGCTGAGGGGAGCTGCAGATTCAGGTAACTGTGAGTAATTTCTTTTCAGGTGGATTTCCATCCAACAATTTTTATGCACATTTTTAATTTGCACATAAACAAAATGTGACTGAAAAAATGCGTTTTTACATTTTATGCTGGGCATAAAAATGTCAGTGAGAGCAAAACGCAACAAAGGGCAACAGAAACAGACATAGTAAATAAACAAAACATGGTATACATGGAGAATGTAACTTTCACTGAAGCAGAAAACGAGATCTGTATGAATGACAGAGAGTTTCTTGGCAGTGGGAAACCGCTAGCAGGAACCTACTGAGCAGGTATACTAAATACTTTTGCTTTTAGATGTGGTTTAACGATGTCATACGATCTGAGTCGAGTGAAGCATATTAAGCCCTTGAGCCGCCTAAATCTGAAACATAGTTTAAGCATGAAAACAGCAGGGGGGTGAGCATGTTTTCATAAAGTCCCCACTGATATGCCAGAGCACACAAACATTTCTAAATCTCCCCTTTATCCTGTTTTGGCTGCAAAATAACACAAAGTAATCTAACTTTATAAAACAATGAGAATTAGACTGAAGAGACTGCTGTGATGACGCCTCCTACTTCAGACAAACAAATAGTAGTTTTTACACACTCTGAGGACAGTAACTGAATACTGTGTTCACTCAGTCGATTGGAGGTGACAGTAAAAGTTGTCTCCTTAACTTTACCGCTGCAACGCACTGCTGGCTTGTTGAAGTGTATCCCCCTCTGCAGACCTTTTTTAGCCCAGTTTTCTGAAAACACCAGGAGGTTGAGAATGCGAGACCAACACGGGTTAGTCTTAGTCTGGACGCAGACTTAAGCACAAAACAATTAATGGACATCACTCCTCCACATTTGCCCCCCAACTCCCAGAGGAGCAAGGAAAGCAGGAGAGAGATTATACACCCCTGCTGGGGCAATGAGGGCAAGTAAGGGGCATGTCACACTGCTGAGAGAAGAGCCCCTTAAAGCCCAATCTCAGGGGTTTATCCCACAGCTCAAGGCTTTAAACCACATATCAGTCTTCATGCCAAAAATCAGATTTAAGGCTATATAGGGCATACATATTACTGAGCGAATTTTTATATGTTTTTGGCTCCGTGCTCTTTGAAGTCTAAATGTCATGGCGCATCAATGCTTTCTGGTTCTTTGAAAATACTGCCACTATCCAGAGTGATATGAGCTCAGAGTGGGAAATGTTTTACAATACTTGGTGCTTACTAAATGATAGCACTATAATATCCTGCGTTCAGCCTGCGGTTTGGCATAAACACTGACACGTGCCTGATAGGAGCCAAAATAGTGTCTCTGTTCAAATATGGTTTGAGTTCGCTTAGAATCAACGGAACAAAGTTGCAGGACACATTCCCTAAACAAAGACATGCAGCTCATTATGTTGTTCTACTTCTAAAAACTTTTTGACTGTTTATTTTCTTGTCCTATCTTTCCTGCCCACCCCCCCTCCCCCAACCCGTCCCACTGTCTCCATTATCCCCTCTGAACAAATAATCTCCGAGGCCCAATTATTTGCCGTGTCAGTGCACTGTTTGGAAAATAAAGATTTCGTCAGCACCTTCCTGTTTGCAACGTGACCTCCTCTTACGGGACACACAGACTTTTGCATTCGTGGAAGCACACATAAACACAGGCACGTGTTGACGGGCGCACAAACAAACAGGGAGACGGGGAGAGAGAGAGAGAGAGAGGAGCAGGGGTGTAATTTAGTGTTTGTAGTCAAGCAGTGTGCTCAGGGGTGCATGAATCAGCACTGTTGCGGTTGCGCTTGCAGACCACCTACGGTACTGTCAGATGTTGAAACCTTTTGACTCTCTACATCATCGTCCTCATCTCTCCTCAGGGGTGTGCCCCACCTTTTGCCTAATTACAGCTGGGATAGGCTCTAGCACTCTGTGACATGATTTTCCATTTTTTCAGGTTTACTTGCATCTGATTCGAAGGAAGAGAAGGCTTACACTCAGGTCCACCATCCTCATAGATTTAGCGTGGGAATCTCCTGACAACTGGCTATCTCTGCTTCAGGCATCTGCCCTGTGCACTATCATGTGTCACACATGCATGCAACATACATAACATACGCACATATGTGAAACAACACACACATATACCATGCTCCCCCAGCTGCTGTGGATTCACTTGTTTTTGTCACTGTGGCCCATGTCACTTCTGTCTCCTGGGAGTAAACCAGAGCTCATCTCAGGTTACGCTCCAGCATCTGCCACATTTAAAGCACTTCTTTCCCTTTTTCTCCTGCTCACACACACACAAGCATTTCCTCAATTTGTTCCAGTGAGTGGTGGGAAACATGCTCAGATCCTGTGGTCAAGTGAAAATGGTCATTAATACGCTGTTTTCCTACTTTTCTGGGAAGGCTTTTCACAAGATTGTGGAGCCTGGCTGCGGGGATTTGCTCCCATTCAACCACAAAAGCATTAGTGAGGTCAGCTGCTGATGTTGGGCAATACGGTCTGGCTCACAATTCATGCCAAAAGTGTCAACCGAGGTTAAGATCAGGGCTCTGTAAGGGCCAGTGACATTCTTCCACACCAAAATGGCAAAATCACTTCATTATGGATCCAGCCTTCCCCAAAATTTAACCACAAAGTTGGACGCACACTGTAAACTATCATTGTATGGGGCAAGTGTTCAAATACCTTTGTCTTTAAAATATCCAAGTGTTTATTTTCCTTTACAGGTGTTGTGTTATTATGTGTGTAAGATGTGTAAACATCTTAATGTTAAAATAAAAGTCATGGAGCAAAAACACTATTAAGTAGCAGAACAGAAGTATAATGTTGCATAAAATGAAAATATATATCTTAGATATAAGTACTTCAGAGCATTCCTTCAGCACAGTATTTGACTTGGTTACTTTCTCATTGTGGTTGTGAGGCTGATATCTCAGCTTACTTATCTTTTTTGGCGAGTTGGAACCTTTATGTGCACAAAACATACAGGGCCAAAACATTTGTTCAGGGGAATTTTGAGACTTGGTGTATTAACTCACAAGCCGTCTCCATCTAACTCTAAATCAGCTCTGCCTTAAATTTGAGAGAGACAAATATTGGAAAGACAGTACCTCTCTGGTGTCAAAGTGTTCACCAAAATCCCCTTTCTTTATTGAAGAAAATCCCCATAGTGTTGATTCCCTTACACAATCCCAACTCCTCCCCTTAATTTTCTGAAACCAGCAGGTCTTGTACACTGTCATTGTTACCTGTATGTCTAAATGAGATGTTTTTGAATTAGGAAGAATTTCACAACACATCTTTACATAATCTCTCTGCATCTGGGCCAGAAAAAGTGTTAATCCGCTCAGTGGTTTGGTGAGAGCAGCTCATTTGAAAGAGTTATTGCACAGTGGAAATCACTTTTACACAGAGTTCATGGAAATGACAGGTAACTCAAACATCTGTGTTTATTTTAGCATGCAACTGACAAAAGTCTGAAAGATTTCCTGCCGGCCTTATCTTCACATCAATTAATCAACAGCTCGTGTCGCGTTGCTCACACACGTACACACACACACACACACACACACACGCATGTTCATGTGCTGATATGAATAGCGGCCACTGATCCGTTTCCCCTTGAGGCCTGCTCCCAGTGTGAGTGCTGTGCTGAGCAGGTAAGTGGTGGTGGGTAAACCGATCTACCCCTCGGCTCTGCTACACTCCACCTCCAAACCCAACCACACACACAAACACACACACACCGCTACCATTGTTCCCCCTCCCAGGTTTTCCCATGTCTCCCTGCTTCCTGGGCCCCTGCACTACCTGCCGGCACATTCCTGCTCCGGCCCTGTCAAGTCTCTTTGTGTTTGCACTCTTTGTTGCTCTGTTTCCACTGTCACTCTTTCTTTATTAGCCTGTTTGCCCGTTCCTCCCTTCCCCTCCACGTGTGTTATCAGTCCACCGCCGACCTTCCTCACTCCACCAAACGCAATATGACACACAGCCGGGACAGCGTGACATTAGCCGTATGCAGACTCTTATCAAATAGGATCACTGTGGTGCATCATGAGACAGTCAACCTTCATCTCTGCTCTTTATTGTGTATTTCAGAGCTTCAAAGTGCTTGTGTAGCTTATGACTCTGTCTCCATGTGTAGCTATACTTTAAATTAATTTAAATATAGCAGATAATATTGTTATATCCAGTTTAAAATACAGGGATATATTTTTCTTATTTCAACAAATCAAATAAAAATACAACAATACAATTACTTTAGTAATTATTAACTTAATTACTTGATTTTATTAAGTTATTATTTTTTATTACTAAGTATCATCTGTGTAGCCAAACCCTGACATGCTGTAAATCTGTGCCAGTGTTAAATACACATCAATGAGTCACACCATGCCACTGGGTGAAATGTTCTCTTATTATGATAAACATGGCCTCTAGTCTATTTTGAGTCAGTCCCACATACACCTGCTGCTCTGAATTGTCACTAAAGCACTAAATGTGTATTCATCCACAGCTGAGACAGCTCAGACAGTAATACAATTTTTATTCATTTTATTCCTGTCTGAGTAATGCTTGTTGAAAACTAGAGCCCTGATAGCTCTTTAAGAAAATTACTGAGCTTTTTACAAAATAATAATAATTATTATTATTATATAGGGGCTGAGTGCAACAGACAGGGGAACAAAGTATTGAGCACTGTTGGTCTTTTCATTTCTTGACAATAAGAATATTGGGGAATAACACTAGCTTTATCCTTTAAGTGCCAAAAGCTGTTGTTGGTGGTGTTTGAATGTGTGTGTTACTTCATATCCATGCCATTACACTTCCAAAGCATACAGGTGAAAAGGTTGACCTACTTTTTTCAAGCAGTGATCAAATTCAGAAATAACACTGATGTCAAGAAAAAAGATGAAGTGAAATATGAGGTTGCTTGCATGAAACAGTTGCTGTCTCACACAACAATAATGTAACGCTGACAAAAAACAACAGTGAAATTTGAACTACTGTGGCTACAGTAACCACTCAGTAACACCAGTGAAGCTTTACAGCCTGATGATGTGTCGGCACAATCTGGCAGCTTTACTGGGGCGCCTTCCTGCCCGAGTGAATGCCCTGGGACTATTATTTGGGAGGTGATAAAGAGAGATTTACAACCCAGGGACAGAGTGAGTCTATCTTCAGTCCATCAGTCCTACTAACTCCTGCTCTAATGTTATCACTTCACCCTCTAGCATCATCAAGTTTCTTCATCTCTCAGATACAGAGCGCCAAAGTCACACCAATCAAGTAAGACCGTGCCCTCAGGTGTGGTAAGAGAGATACAGGCTTCAGGACGAGCATTTTCCCAGATGTGAGTGTTTAGAGTTTCTCAGTCTGTCCTCTGGTCATTTAGTGAACCACTTAGTGACCCCAACACCCATGCCTGTTGCCTGTTTTTTTTCCACCATCCTCACCAAATACAGGTCTCTGATCTTCTTCCTTTCCCTGTGTTGCTGTCCCGTGAAGTCTTAGTCCCACACCCCTCAGTCTTCCCATCCCCAGGGGGGCCCCCTTAAGAGCCTGACTGGGTGGTCCCTCCCCTAGTCCAATCCAACCCCCCCCCCTCCCTCTGTAGGGTCAGAAGTCAGAGGTGATCCCCGACAGTGTGTGGGAAACGTGCTGTGCCGTGTGCTGTGCTGGGCCAGGCAGGGAGGAGAGGAAGGAGCTCGGCCTGCTCTGTTTCCTCCCAGTACCCTGCTACAGCTGGCTAATGGGGCTCCTGAGGTCAGCAGGACAGAGAAACACAGGCATGGTGCTGGTGTCGGTTACAGTTTTGATTTATTGGGGCAATTTCTACTCCAAACGTGAGCTTGTTTGGGTTGTTTGGGTTGAGAGGGAGGCAGAGCAGACTGGCTTAGGCTAAGGGGATCAAGAGAGACGCCGTGCAGGATGATGAGGGAAGACTGTGTGTGTACTTGTCGCTGCTCGTGTGCTCAAGTGTATACATGTGTCTGATGTCCGTGAATGTGTGTGGCAACCTAGATCCTTTGCTGAGTGTGCGTTAACTTGAGGCATTTATTAGGGACTGTCTAGCCAGTGCTGTGTTAAAGGAGCTTAAAGTGATTTATTTGAATGGCTAGCAGGAGCTGGTTATTTTACTGGCAAATTGCTGTGTATTTTAAAAATGATGGCCTTGATTCTGTCCAGTGGAGGATAACAAGCCCAGCTGGCAGGCAATACCTGGGCTGCACTGGTAAGTCTGTGATAATAACTGCTTCAGACAGCTGACTGAGATGATATGAGGCCACCTTTAAAATATTTCTAAAAACATAAATAGACAGACTCAAGCTGGAGACACAAATGAGGAGTTTATATACCCCTCCCAAACTTACTGATATGCCCATACTAACACTCAAATTCATGCGTGTGAGTATGATAAGTGTAATGTTGTCTTTGTTTACAATAACACTAAGCAGAAGTGGTAAAAAGAAGAAAACACTTTGAACAGCATTAAGGATACTTAATGTCCTTATTCATTATTATTAGTCAGACTAAATATTGAAGGAGTTTAATTTTTTCATTCTGATTCAAAGTATTGCATATACTCACATATATTCACAGGTATATTATATATAAATATTATATATATTATTATATAAATAAATGCAGTATGTAAGTGTAAAGTTTTTTCATCCCTATTCGAATAATACTATGATGTACTACTAATTGTATGACTGGGAAAGTGTTGAGGTTGTATTCTTGCAGGTATGTATTTATGCAGCAGCAGTAAAGTTCCACATTATCGCTGGATTTTACAGTGAAAAATAGTCAAATCATGATCATATAAAACCGTGAACTCTAAATAGGTAGAATACAGTTTTTGTAACAGTGACACACTGTAAATATGAATATTTTTGCATTTTTCTTTGTAAAAAAATGCATTTTGTCAATGTTAAACATACCATAATATACTGTATATAACATTCAACACTATAATAATATACTGTGTTGATAATGGATATGTACTGTAATATATATAACATATATATAACAATATAACAGCCAATGCCAATGCCATTGTTTGTAAAAAAAAAAAATTAATCATTTTATCACTGTAAAATATAATAATGTGATGATAATGGCGATATACTGTAATATATGTAACATTCAACACAGTTTACCATGTTTTTACCATCATTTTCTTGTAAAAAATACATTTAGTCACTGTTAAGTATGTGTATTGATAACGTACATATACCGGAATTTAAATAAGACTGAGTGTAATTTTTTATTATTTTTTAGTCTGTAATGTATTTTACAGTAAAACTTATATACTTATATATCAGTTATAATAATCACAATATAACCATTTTAAAAGAAAAATAAGAACACCTGCATTATAATATTATTATTACTAAGCCTGCCATACAGTGAAACAATGCTGCAAGTGGCATTAGGAAATATATTTCACATACGCTTGGTGAGTGCTTCACCAAACTTTATGAGTATGAGTTAATTTCCCTTATTTACAAGGAAGAGAAAGAGACTGTTTGGAAATTCAAATGAAGCACTGTCTGTTGTTTTTAATATACTTTACCATTGACAGGTTTATTTCACATCTGTTATTTGTAAAGCACATTACCGTAAACAGGTTTGCTTGAATCAATACAGTTGTATGAGGGAGATGTTTTCAAAGCAGTATAACATATTAAAGAGTGAATGATGACCAGTTTAACATCCTAAAACTAACTGAAAGCAGCTTGTAATACCCCCTTTTCTTTTTCTGGGAGCAAAGAGGATCATGCCAGTCCACAGTGAACACCTAAAGGACAACTTGAGTCCTCAAGCTGAACTGGAGACAATATACATTTGAAGTTCCCGTTTCTTGAACAACAACAACAAGTCAGTGTAAGACGCTATCCCATGTTAAACACCCTGTGTAAGTCAAGTTTGGACTCAGTGACTCATCACTGTTGATCAACTCAGGATAAATGTGGACACATAAAATTCTAGCTCCCCACATTTGGATCAATTCAGTTTGTTTTTTCACAGACTGTAAATGCAAAAACAGTTTTTTAAGTTTCATCCTTTGTAGTGTCTGTATCTTTGTTTACAATGAGATTTATTTGTTATTTCCTTTGCAATTTACCATCTGCAGTTATTGACTGTAAAATATGTACCAACCAATTGTAATGCCATATATATGTATTGTACTGATTTTTTTGCACAGATATTACGGCAACAACAGCTGCTTGTAATTCACTATAAAGTTTAACTTTGCAAAAAATTTAGTAATATATTATACAGATGTACTTAAAAAATGTGGATGTAAAAAACTGTCAACCAAAAAACCCCAAACAGTATGCTAAAAATTTAGTAATATATTATACAGATGTACTTAAAAAATGTGGATGTAAAAAACTGTCAACCAAAAAACTGTTAACTTTGTTAGCTTTGTTTTATCTGAAAGTTGTTAAAAATATTTTTTTGAAGTTCCCAGACAGTCATATCAGCTTTGTGTTTCTCCTGATATTAATGTGTGTTTGTGCTCTCACTGCTAAATATTCCCAGAAGTGGTTTGCTGCTTATTTAGCATTATTCTTCACAATTTCTCTTATCAAACAGACGGCTAAGCACTGAAATACATGTGTTCTGATTGTTTTACCCAATAGATATGACTGTAGATCACTTTTCAGGTCGAAAACATTTATTTCTGCTTGTTTGGTTGCCAGCAGTGTTGAGATCTTACAGCGGTAATGTGGCAGCTGATTTCCCGATGTGAAATATTAAAATAATTCAGTGAAAGTCACCACGGCTCTTTCAAGCTTTTGCTGATGCAGTTCCTTCAAATGTCTGTAAACCTGCTTATTATAGGACCATGATAACTGCCAGCTGACAAATGTTAGGAGGATATACCTTTGGTTAGATTTATTCACTTATAGTGCTGTATATTTGCTACAACTTCAACACACCCCAACGTGTCAGTGTTGTTGGGAGAGCACAAAACTGTGCTGTTTGTGTGCTTTTCCAAGCTAAGTGTGGTGTAACAAACTCAGTTGTATTCACCGTTACTGACTTGTGAATTGGGGATAAATTTTTGGCATTCTTTTATATGTTGGGAAATACCAGACCAGCAGTGAGTGATAAAAACACACCTAGTCTTTAGAAATCAGAGCATCCTTTGTGTGTTTGCATCCTAGAAAGATGAATCATCATCAAATCATCAAGCCAGTGAAGATTCGCATCTCAGCTTGTCAGCACAAATCAAAGACTAAAAGGCCTGAATCAGATTTTTTTTTCCAGATCTGATTTTTTCAAAGTGGCTGTTCAAATTATTTTAAAATGTGACCCAAAGCAGACTGCAATATGAATAATTTAAGGCCCCGATGTAACCTGCATGCGTTGTAGAAGCACATGACCTCTGACGCATGTTTACGAAAGTTGTCCCTCCACTGATTGCCGCCGTCGCTGCCATGCTCCATATTTGTTGTTGTGAAGTACCGTATTTTTCGGACCATAAGGCGCACTTAAAATCCTTTAATTTTCTCAAAAATCAATAGTGCGCCTTAAAATGCGGTGTGCCTAATGTATGAATTAATTATGGTTGTACTTTCTGACCTAGAACCGATTTTATGTGGTACACGGCGCTCAAAAATCTGTCTAAATGTTTTAGCATGGCCTTGGTAAGCTACAAAGCTGCACTGCTTGATGGATTGAGCATTACGGCCACCGTAGTCAGGAGCCTCTCGCGGAGTAATACTGATCTGTGCATTTAATGCGCCTTATAACCCGGTAAAAGCGCTTTATGTATGAAAATAGACCCGTTAGCAGTCGATCATTGATATTGCGCTTTATAACACGGAGCGCTTAATAGCCCGAAAAATACGGTATCTCCAGGGACTCCCGCCTGCGCATAATTGTGACAAATATCAACCACAAGTGATGTCAAGGTCGCATTGAATTCTGAAAAAATCTGATCTGTATCTGATTCCGAACCACATACGAAAGTAGCCTTAATCTGATTTGAAAAGATCAGGTTATATTTATTGCTGTTCGCACTGTTGTGAAAAATCAGATCTGAGTCACATAAAGGGGAAAAAAATCAGATTTAGGCCACTTGAGCTTGCAGTGTGAACATAGTCAAAGTTTATGCTGACCATTAATAATGTGCTTTTTAAATCAGCAGTAACCTTCCTTTTCTTTGTTCCTATGCAAAATAAAGCTTGTCAATATTTCTGAAGTGTTATCATCTCTTTTTTATAAGCTTCTTAGACATATCTTTTGAGACATTGCATGTCTAGTGCTTGACCCTGTGATTTGAATTGTTCTGAATGAAGGTTAAGTGTTTAAAATTGAGCCAAAAGTTGCTTCAATAATACAGCATAATATAGTAAAGTGGTAGAAAGACTAATTTTCCTAAAGGGTCAGGGCTTACTTGACCACATCAAATGACTGTCAGTTAATAAAGTTAAATCCTGGTCCAACACAAGGCCTCTAAAAGCCCAGTGTTAGATTAGGTGGCTGCACCGCTCTAAATTGCTGGCCTCCAGGGGCCTAAAAGGTGGCTGAACAGGACACAATGGAGTACAGGGATTATCTTTTGTCGAAGTGACACGTTTTGAAGCTAAGTATGGGGGTCAGGAGTCCTTTTGAGCTCACATGGGAAAGAGGCAATTTAGTTGATCCTCTTCTTTAGTTACGATGGCAACAATGTCTGTGTTACACAAACACACGAGTGTAAACATGCATCACGTTTGAATCCACTCAAATTATGATTTTACCCCTCTGCACTACTTCCATCAACTTTTCTCCCAGAGTTACATGTGCTCCATTTTTTATTAACCTGCTCACCAAAAACAAACAGACCTTTAGGCTATGACAGCCTCTCTGCAGGAACCAACCCCTTCCTCACAAGAACACCCACTCCCCTTTCCCCAGTCAACCCCTCAAGGCAGAAACAAATAACCTCCACTGGGGTTTCTCAGCAGGAGGCTTCAGCAGTGCAGAGCTGCTGTTCACATTCCCGTGTCCAGCAGCTGAAGAGATCAGAGCCCTTTAGTGTTTCTCTGCTTAAAGTGTGACTTTGTCTTAAACAATACAGTAAACAATACAAGAACATATGGACAGCATGTGGAGCGTACCTCACAAGATGTCTGCTTTCTTCTCCTCACATGTAAAGGTTCTCAACAAAAGCACAATTACGGTCTGTAAATGTGGTATTGATTAGATGCCAAGCCAAATACCTGGGTGGACACCTGACGTCCTACGTGCTACGGTGAGCGTATTGCACGTCATTTCCTGTTCTCCTTGCGCTAGAGCTGTGTGAATAGTCTTGAGACTCCAGAGCATAATTTTCTTAAATACTCTCTAAATTGTGTACAACTAACCACCGCTAGCGACTTTTTTAGCTGTCCAAAAGCTTAACTTTTGCGTAAAACTCTTTAATTAATTTGGTTCCAGTGGTTAGCTCCTTTGCTATCTGTCTTTATTAGCAATGGCTTCTCCCTCTCCTCTCCTCCTCTCCTCTCTCCTGCTCGGTGTGTCAGATGTTTAGCTACTCCTCTGCCTCCTTTAGCGGAAATGGTACCTGTAATAAATGTAGTTTATATGTAGTTTTGGAGGCGAGGCTGACAGAGTTAGAGAAGCGGCTCTGCACCAATGTTAGCAGTTATGCTAGCGTAGTTAGCCAATAGTCCCCAGTGTCAGCCGGTGCGAGCCAAGTGCAGGTGCAGGGTTAGCATCAGCTAGCACTCCCCCGGCAGACCCCGAGCAGCCGGGCGGCTGGGTGACTGTTCAAGGAGGCATAGCTCAAAAAAGTCCACCAAGGTTCACCACCAAGCACTTCACGTGTCCAATAAATTCTCCCCCCTCAGCGACACACACCCGCTGACAAACCAACTCTGGTTATTGGCAGCTCCATAGTCCGACACGTGAAGTTAGCAGCACCGGGAACACATAGTCAAATGCATCCCTGGGGCCAGAGCGGGCGACATCGAGTCAAATTTGAAACTGCTGGCAAAGGATAAACGTAAATATAGTAAAATTGTAATTCATGTCGGCATTAATGACGCCCGATTACACCAATCGGAAGTCACCAGAATTAATGTGGAGTCGGTGTGTAAAGTTTGCAAAAACGATGTCGGACTCCGTAGTTTTCTCTGGACCCTTCCTAATCTGACCAGTGACGACATGTACAGCCGCATGTCGTCATTCCACCGGTGGTTAACGAGGTGGTGTCCTGCAAACGGCAAACGGCGTGGGCTTTATTAATAATTGGCAGCCTTTTTGGGGGAGATCTGGCCTGATTAGGAGAGATGGTATCCATCCCACTTTGGCTGGAGCCGCTCTCCTGTCTAGTAATATATAGAAAGTTTTATTAGTCCTAATTCATGACATACCAGAGTTGGACCAGTAAGCAGAGCTGCAGTCTTACACGCTTCTCTGCGCCTCCATTAGAGCAGCTGCACACCCAATATAGAATAGAAACTGTGTCTGCCCAGCGACCATTTAAACTCTTAAAACCAAAAAGGGGAGTTATTCATAAAAATCTAATAAAAATTAACACAACTGCTGTAGCAACTCAGCGAACAGCATAATAAGAAAATTAAGTGTGGCCTCTTAAACATCAGATCTCTGGCCTCTAAGGCTGTTCTGATAAATGATTTGATATCAGACTCTGATATAGACCTATTCTGCCTTACTGAGACCTGGCTAGGTCAGGAAGAATTTGTTAGCCTAAAAATGAATCCACTCCACCGAGTCATTCTAACGTTCATGTTCCTCGAGACACTGGACGAGGAGGTGGAGTTGCAGCCATTTTTAATTCAGCCCTATTAATAAATTCTCGGCCTAAAGAGGGCTACAGCTCATTTGAAAGCCTTATTATTACTCTTTCATCTCCAGCCTGGAAGAGCACAAAGCCAATACTAGTTGCTGTAGTGTACCGCCCCCCAGGCCCATACTCTGAATTCTTATCTGAATTTTCAGAGTTCTTGTCAAATTTAGTCCTTGAAAATGACAAGGTAATTATTGTAGGTGATTTTAATATTCATGTGGACATGGATAGTGACAGTCTTAGCACAGCATTCATCTCATTATTGGACTCCATTGGGTTTTCTCAGAGAGTAAATTCTCCAACTCACTGTCACAATCACACCCTTGATTTGGTCCTCACCTATGGTATTGATATTGAGCACTTAATAGTCTCCCCCCAAAATCCTGTATTATCAGACCACTACTTAGTATCATTTGAATTCCTATTACTGGACTATGCACCTCTAGAAAAATTAGTGTTCACTAGATGGTTACCCGATTGTACTAGGACTAAATTTAAGGAAGCAATTCCGACAGCATTAAAGTCAGTTAAGATTTCCTAGTATCTCTGACGACTCTCATAATTTTTTGAGCTCCCCCCAAATTGACCAACTTGTTAGAAACACCATGGACTCACTCAGAGGCACTCTGGACTCTGTTGCGCCCCTAAAAAGAAAGATTATAAAACAGAAAGAGACTTGGCACCATGGTTTAACTCTGCAACTCGCAAGTTAAAACAAACAACGCGACAATTGGAAAGGATATGGCGCTCCACCAAAGAGGAGGACTCTCGCCTAGCCTGGAAAGAGAGTCTCAAAACTTATAGGTAAAGCCCTGTGTAATGCCAGAGCAGCCTACTATTCAGAATTAATAGAGAAAAATAAGAACTGCCCTAGGTTTCTTTTCAGCACTGTAGCCAGGCTGACACAGAGCCATAGCTCTATTGAACCCTGCATCCCCTTAAGTTTAAGTAGTAATGATTTCATGAGCTTCTTTAATGACAAGATTTTGAATATTAGGGACAAAATTTGTCAGGATCTGCCCTCGTTAGACTCCGATCCTTCAGACTCAGGAAATTTAGGAGCAGATACATTAAAACCTGACAATTGCTTAGACAGTTTTATTCCAATTGGCCTTCCCGAATTATCCTCGTTAGTTTCATCATCGAAAGCAACAACTTGTCTCCTAGACCCCATCCCAACTACGCTGCTTAAGGAAGTTTTCCCATTTATTGGCACATCACTGCTGCATATTATTAATCTGTCCCTGGTGTCAGGCTTTGTACCCAAGTCTTTTAAAGTAGCTGTAATTAAACCATTGATCAAAAAACCTACACTTGATGCAGATGTGTTAGCCAATTATAGACCAATATCCAACCTCCCCTTTTTGTCTAAGATTCTAGAGAAAGCCGTTGCCAGCCAGTTATGTAATTATCTCCACAGTAATAGTCTTTTTGAAGTTTTTCAGTCAGGATTTAGAGCTCACCATAGCACAGAAACAGCACTTGTGTGAAAGTCACCAATGACCTGTTGACAGCATCAGATAAAGAGGGCTTCTGTCTGTACTTGTCCTGTTAGACCTCAGTGCTGCCTTTGATACAGTTGACCATCACATCCTGTTGCTGAGAATGGAAAAACTGCTTGGTATTAAAGGGTCTGCATTAAACTGGTTCAGATCATACTTATCAGATCGGTCTCAGTTTGTTCCATATTAATAATGAATCCTCTGTGCATACTAAAGTCTGTCATGGAGTTCCACAAGGTTCAGTGCTAGGTCCAATTCTGTTTATTTTGTATATGCTGCCCCTTGGCAATATCATCAGGAGGCACTCCATAGATTTCCATTGTTATGCTGATGACACCCAATTATATTTATCAGTGGAGCCACACAAAACTGATCAGCTCCTGAAACTCCAGGCCTGCCTTAAAGATATAAAGGCTTGGATGACCAGAAATTTCCTGTTGTTGAACTCAGATAAAACTGAAGTGATCCTATTAGGTCCAAAACACCTGAGGAACACGCTTTCTCCTAAGATAGCCTTGCTGGATGGCATTAACTGGGCCTCCAGCACCACTGTAAGGAACCTCTGTGTTTTATTTGATCAGGATATGTCCTTTGACACCCATATTAAGCATATTTCAAGGTCTGCCTTTTTACCACCTGCGCAACATCGCAAAAATTCGGCACTTTTTGTCCCAAAGCGATGCTGAAAAATTAGTCCATGCATTTGTCTCTTCCAGGCTGGATTATTGTAATAATCACTTTTATCAGGCTGCCCAAACAAGTCGTTAAAGACTCTACAGCTGGTCCAGAATGCCGCTGCTCGGGTGCTGACTAAAACCAGGAAAAGAGACCATATTACTCCAGTATTGGCTTCTCTGCATTGGCTCCCTCTAAAATTTAGAGTGGATTTTAAAATCCTACTCCTCACATATAAGGCTCTACATGGTCTGGCACCATCATATCTTAATGAATTGATAACTCCTTATCAACCGACTAGAGCGCTGCGCTCCCAAAACGCAGGCTTACTTGTAGTTCCCAGGGTTTCCAGAAGTAGTCTAGGGGGCAGAGCCTTCAGCTATCAGGCCCCTGTTCTCTGGAACCAGCTCCCAGTCTGGGTCCGAGAGGCAGACACAGTGTCAGTGTTTAAGAATAGACTTAAAACCTTTCCTTTTGATGATAAAGCTTATAGTTAGGGTGGGCACAGGCTCGCCCTTAGTTATGCTGCTATAGGTTTAGACTGCCGGGGGCTCCCATGATGCATCGGGCACCTCTCCCTCTTCCTCTGTCTCTGCTTCCTCTTTCTCTGCTTCCTCTTCCTCTGCTTCCTCTTACTCATATTATGGTAGTAGTGCAAACTGGAGTCACTTTTAGAAACTGGTTAAAGTGGCTAAACTGGTTAAAGTAGTTAAATTGGTTAAAGTGTCAAAGCGGTTAATGTGAATACTCTTATGTCCTGTAAAGTGCATGTTACTGCCGGAGCCCCGGTCCTCTTTGTTCTCTCCAGTCTTGCAAGGTTCCTCACTGAATTCTGGTTGTGGTCCATCTGTCTGAGGTTCACTGGCCTGGTGGGGACATGATCTGTGTCTGTGTTGTGGAGAGAAGGTCGAGTGGCCCAGAGCTCCATATGAGGACATCTAGAGATGCACCTGGACTCACAGACTCATTTCCATTACCTGTGATATCCTTCATACATGGACTAAACCAATGAACTCAGTATAGCTACAGCTTATTACGACTCATGTATAATTCCATAATATGATTGATGATGTTCTCTGTACATGTGGCATCTATTGCACGTCTGTCCGTCCCAGGGAGAGGGATCCCTCATCTGTGGCTCTTCCTCAGGTTTCTTCTTTTTCCCATAAAGGGTTTTTTGAAGTTTTTCCTGACTCCGGTTCGAGGGTCTAAGGACAGAGGGTGTCACAACTGTGCAGATTGTAAAGCCCTCCGAGGCAAACGATGTTTGTGATTTTGGGCTCTAAATAAATAAATTTGAAATTTGAATTTGAAATATTGCTCTGGTCTTGTGATTGCAGTGGAAACTGTACAAGCTCTCCTCTTTGATCACCACATATGTAACTAATAGCAACAGCTCTGCACGCAGAACATGAAGCTGATTAATCTTCATACAATGGAACAAAGTTGCTCAGGTTGAAAATGTGAGATTTGGGTGGAGTTCTCAGGTGAAGTTTAACTGTCCTCAACTCTACCTGAGACTGCATTAGCCACTACAAGTATAACACACCAGAATATATATAATATAGAATATATATATACTTGTGGAATGAGTTTAGTTGTATTATGGGTAATGTCTGTGCCATGTTTTTACCAGGAAAGAACATGCATGGAATAAAAGATAACACCTCTGATTTTGCTGTATCAGTTCTGATCACGTTTTCTAACTTTCTGACCATTTTATCAGAGAGCAATGCTAAATTGAGTAGGCTACTGTGTAGCTAGTGCCATGACTTTTTCTATAGCACCACCCTCAGGACGTACACTAAGGAAGGATAACTAAAACACTTAATTCTTGACCTAAAAAGCAGTTTAGAGAAAGAAAACAGGAAAACCTATTTCAGGTCCATTAAATAACTTGATGATTTTCGTTGTTATTTTTCATTGTCATTTGTACGAAGTCCTTAGAGTGCTTGAACTATGCAGCCTTTTGGTAAGGCTTGCATTGGTAAGGCATAAGGGGTTAATAATAACATCACAATGCTCCAGTTTATACCAGCCCATACCATACCATACTATTTTGACCACAGAGACAACAGAAGACTTATGTTATATAATGTATTTGAGCAAGATTAAGGTCAGAGAACAGAGTGGGGGGGGGTTACCGGGTACAGGGCATATAAGGGGTGTTGGGAATTTCACTGTCAACAACAGCACCTCAGTCTGCGGCAGAACTCTCGGATTTTCTTCAGGAAGGATGGTCTTTTGCTTTGTGCGGCCTCACATTTAGCTGAAGCCTCATCCTCCTTCTTTGTGTCCTTTCAGAATATAGAAAATAAAACAACAATGTAAGTACAGAGATAAGAGACAGATGTTTCACTTCACAACCTCTGGTAAAAGAAATACTGAGATCCTTAATAAAATACTTAACAACAGTTAGGAAACAATGGGAAATCCTCTATCACAAGCAAAAGTTCTGCCTATAATACTTTGACTAAATATATAACTATACAATAAATATATAATAAATATAACAAAACATTCGTAGGGGCTATACTGTTCTATTCTGTGTAACTGAACTGTAACTAATGTAACTAATGTAGTTTCTCTCTCCATTTTTCTTTCATTCTAGTCTAATCAATTTAATCAATTACCCAGGTGACTGCACATACCTTATAAAAGCTCCCTTGGTAATTTGGGACGTCATCCTCCAGACAGTCAGGTGGAAACCAGGTGATGGGACACACTGGGATGTATCCTGTCTCCAATGAAGTCTTTTTGCCCTTGCACAGGCAGCTCCACCACGGTGACTTCTTCCTATGGACTTTGACAGTCTGATCTGTCCTCTTCCTTGCAATACTTAATGATGTGAGGAAGTTATCCACTAGTCTTTTCATTTTTGGCAACATCTCCTTGCATGCTCTGCACTTTGAGTTAACAGTGCCGGCATGGAGAGATTTTCCTTCTAGTCGGGCTTGTATGGTCTCTGAGAGGACATATGTGACTGCCTTCAAAATGGCTTCTGTGAAAGTGGGTGATATGTCAATGGATGTGTCTGCATCAACCACATCACAGATTGCCTGTCTTAAGGAGCCTTTCAGACTCTGTGAAATGCTGTCCTCCTTGAGAAGCTCCGACAGCAACTTCTGGCCAACTGTCTCTGTCCTTCTGTATGGGGGAGCAGATTGATGGGTGGCTGCTGACATGATATCAGCAATTGTCTCTATGACAAGGTGCAGCACTTTCACACACATGTCAGCAAGCTTCTCCTTCACATCTGCGTTATAGATGTCCGTGCTCATTTCAATCCGCTGCCTTCAAAAAAAAAAAAAACAGTAAAACAAAGGTAAAACACAAAATCAAACATGTACACAAGAAATGTTACAATTATAAACAAGCATTCACAAGAGTTTTGGTTAGAAAATTAGATACATACTCTTCAGTAAGGCTGTCAAAGAATTCCTTGATGATGTTAAAGAATGTGTCTTTTAGGCCAGTGATCTGGACTACTGGTGAATGGTCAATATTTCTTTCCTCTCCTGAAGGTCCTGAGGTTGAGTCCTTGTACATGGTCTGGTCTCTATCTGTGACTGAGGAATGCTTTATTACAACAGCAGGCCACTCTTTGCTAATCTCTGCTGAGGACTGATCTTCTTTGGTCTCCTGTGTGATTTCCTCATCAGTCAACTCCAGGGTGTCAATGGTTAGGTTCGAGACAGTGTCTTCCTCCATGACAGCAGACCGCTCTTCACAAATCTCTACAGGGGATGGATCCTTTTTGGTCTCTGGTGTGATTTTCCTATCAATGAACTTCACGGTTTCAGAGCACAGATCTGCTTTTGAAGCATTCCCATTGTGCTCACTTGAGCACATGGAGGGAGTGGGTGATGCCTTGTCTGTATATGGTGAGCCAGATTTCAGGTGACTTCCCTCTGGCTCAGCAGTCTCGTCCAAATTAGATGTTGCAACTGGAGTCACCTTATTCTTTCGTCTACATTTGAAGTTGCACTTCCATGCAGCCTTTATCTTTTTGTAAATTGTGCTGCCACGACCTACAGGTTTCTTACCTTTCTTGTCAGAATAAGAAGATTGTTGACTGACAGTCAAAACGGTTTTGCATTCACCTTCTGTTCTTGGCAGTACCAGGGATGTGATTTTCTCATTGGTCAGCTCCAGAGTGTCAAAGCTCAGGTTTGAGGTGACGTCTTCCTCAATGACAGCATACTGTGCTTCAGAAACCTCAGCTGAGGATGTTTCTTTCTTGGTCTCTGGTGTGATACTCTTATTAATCAACTCCACAGGGTTGGAGCTCAAATCTGCTCTTGAATCCTTCTTAATGTCTGAGCCAGATTTCAGGTGACTGCCCTCTGGCTCAGCAGTCTCGTCCAAATTAGATGTTGCGACTGGAGTCACCTTTTTCTTTGGTTTCCATTTGAAGCTGCTCTTCCATGTACCCGTTATCTTTTTGTAAATCCTGCTGCCACGACCTGCAGGTTTCTCCCCTTTCTTGTCAGAATAAGAAGATTGTTGACTGACAGTCAAAACGGTTTTGCATTCACCTTCTGTTCTTGGCAGTACCAGGGATGTGATTTTCTCATTGGTCAGCTCCAAAGTGTCAAAGCTCAGGTTTGAGGCGACGTCTTCCTCAATGACAGCATATTGTGCTTCAGAAACCTCAGCTGAGGATGTTTCTTTCTTGGTCTCTGGTGTGATACTCTTATTAATCAACTCCACAGGGTTGGAGCTCAAATCTGCTCTTGAATCCTTCTTAATGTCTGAGCCAGATTTCAGGTGACTGCCCTCTGGCTCAGCAGTCTCGTCCAAATTAGATGTTGCGACTGGAGTCACCTTTTTCTTTGGTTTCCATTTGAAGCTGCTCTTCCATGTACCCGTTATCTTTTTGTAAGTCGTGCTGCCACGACCTACAAGTTTCTCCCCTTTCTTGTCAGAATAAGAAGATTGTTCACTGACAGTCAAAACGGTTTTGCATTCACCTTCTGTTCTTGGCAGCACCAGGGATGTGATTTTCTCATCGGTCAGCTCCAGAGTGTCAAAGCTCAGGTTTGAGGCGACGTCTTCCTCAATGACAGCATACGGTGCTTCAGAAACCTCAGCTGAGGATGTTTCTTTCTTGGTCTCTGGTGTGATATTCTTATTAATCAACTCCACAGGGTTGGAGCTCAAATCTGCTCTTGAATCCTTCTTAATGTCTGAGCCAGATTTCAGGTGACTGCCCTCTGGCTCAGCAGTCTCGTCCAAATTAGATGTTGCGACTGGAGTCACCTTTTTCTTTGGTTTCCATTTGAAGCTGCTCTTCCATGTACCTGTTATCTTTTTGTAAGTCGTGCTGCCACGACCTGCAGGTTTCTCCCCTTTCTTGTCAGAATAAGAAGATTGTTCACTGACAGTCAAAATGGTTTTGCATTCACCTTCTGTTCTTGGCAGCACCAGGGATGTGATTTTCTCATTGGTCAGCTCCAGAGTGTCAAAGCTCAGGTTTGAGGCGACGTCTTCCTCAATGACAGCATACTGTGCTTCAGAAACCTCAGCTGAGGATGTTTCTTTCTTGGTCTCTGGTGTGATACTCTTATTAATCAACTCCACAGGGTTGGAGCTCAAATCTGCTCTTGAATCCTTCTTAATGTCTGAGCCAGATTTCAGGTGACTGCCCTCTGGCTCAGCAGTCTCGTCCAAATTAGATGTTGCGACTGGAGTCACCTTTTTTTTTGGTTTCCTTTTGAAACTGCTCTTGCATGTAGCCATTATCTTTTTGTAAGTCGTGCTGCCACGACCTGCAGGTTTCTCCCCTTTCTTGTCAGAATAAGAAGATTGTTGACTGACAGTCAAAACGGTTTTGCATTCACCTTCTGTTCTTGGCAGCACCAGGGATATGATTTCCTCATCGGTCAGCTGAGGGTCAAAACTCAGGCTCAGATCTGCTTTGGAAGCATTCGTAGTGCCTCCGCTGGAACACATGGAAGCAGTGGGTAATGTCTTGTCTGTACATGGTGAGCCAGATTTCAGGTGACTGCCCTGTGACTCAGCAGTCTCGTCCAAATTATATTTCGCATCTGTATTGACCAAAACGGTTTCGCATTCATCTTCTGCTCCTGGCAGCACTCGGGATGGTCCATGTGCTTGTGCAGTGGTAGTGATGTCCTCACTGGAGCCAATTGAGGAAGTAGGTGGTGTCATGGCAGTCTTATTTAAATCATGTTTTGATTTGAAGTGCCACTTCCATGCTGACTTTAATTTTTTGTAAGTCTTACTGCCATGTCTTTTCTTTGTTGCATCTGTCTTTTGACCACTGACAGTGCTCAAGTGTCCATTAAGTCCTGATGGTGCTGTTGTTGTGTCTTGGTGTTCTGCAAACACTCGACGGAGGCTAAAAAAGCTCCTCAGGTGCCGCTCTACCTTTTGGTGACTGTCTTCACCATTCACTGCCTGCCAAATGGAGATGGCCTGCAACAGCTCACCAATGTTCGTGGCAACCCTGTCGAGTGTCTCTGAGACAATCTTGCTGGTAGTCTCAGAGACAGGAGAGGTTGAGGGAGCAGGTGACACCATCTTCTCATCCTGTTCGCTGGAGAGTTTGGAGATGCATTCTGTCAGAAAAAAGACACACAGTGGGAAACTGTAAGATCTATGTACTATTAGTGCTATTGTTGCTACCAGTCGCCTCTGGAACGATGTGTTATGTAGGGGTGACTACAGATTACTGAAGGTCTTCTCCTGTTTCATTTTTTAGGCAGTTTCCTAGATCTGTTTCTTCTATGTATGTCAGTAAAGTATATCAGTAAGATATTTGAGCAGGTTACGTACATTTTTACAAAATGTTTAAAAATAATATATACTTGCTTTTATCACTTTTTTACTTTATTTTCCAAAATATATATGTGAATGATTGATTGAATACTATTATTTACTTTTCAGGCAGAAGAACTTGATCTAATCTGATCCTAATCTGATAATTAATTTCAAGCCTACTGGGCCTGTGTCTGTCTGACCAACAGATACACGTCAGTTTTTTAATTTAGTAGTTTCAAAATGGCTATCAGCGCCAGCTGGTATGTGTTTCACCTGGTGTAGGTGAGCAATTGCAACCTAAAGACATGATGTGTGTGTGTGTGTGTGTATGTACACACACACACACACACACACACATATGTTTTTAATTGTTACCTCTTTTGGGTTCAGATATCTTTGGTTTTTGTTCCTTCTCCATTTGGTCTGTTGTGTTTTCTTCTTTGTTTTGAGATTTCTGCCTTCTGCCTCCGCTGGTCCTGGTCCTGGTCCTGGTCCTGCTGTTGTTGAGAAATCTGCCTTCAGCCTCCGCTGGTCCTGGTCCTGCTGTTGTTGAGAAATCTGCCTTCTGCCTCCGCTGGTCCTGGTCCTGCTGTTGTTGAGAAATCTGCCTTCTGCCTCCGCTGGTCCTGGTCCTGGTCCTGCTGTTGTTGAGAAATCTGCCTTCTGCCTCCGCTGGTCCTGGTCCTGGTCCTCCTGGTGTTTGAGAAATCTGTTTTCTGTCTCTGACACAAATATTATACTTTAATCCATAAGGTTCTCTTTGTTCACTTTGATGTGTGCTTGCATTCCAGAATGGTGGATCAGTGTGAGGTCACACCAGTGACTTCTTACTATGTGTTGCTATCCATTCCACACACTCCTAACTCTTAGTCACACTCCCTCTTTTAATCCAACGTTAACCTTAAGGTGAACAGTCTTCCCTGTAAACTATGCATTATGGTTACATTATGGGGACCAGCATTTTTCCCCAAAAGGAACTAAAATCCCCAAAATGTCTCATGTGTTTGTTGATGTTGTTTTCAACAAAGAGGAGAATGGAAGGACAAGCTCACAGATGTGTTTGTCTCTGAGGTTTTATCTTGATTTAGCTCAACTGGACAACTGATCAAAAGGACTAAAAACACTTGGAAGGACCTTTGCAAAAGTTAATTGATTGATATGTTAAGTGACAAAAGTGTCACAGGAACTGGAATTGGCCATTGCCTGAATTTGTTCTACAACATATGGAAATAAATTAAGTGACACACTGTTTGAACAGAACTGACACAAAGTGCTAGTTAAACCATAATTGAATTGATGAATAAAAATCTAAAGTAAAATCAAAGGATCTCACTTTTTTTTTATTTTCTAATTATTATTTTGCAAATTCTTAAATTATTTAAGCATCAATTTATCTATTATTTTTTCCCTTTGTTACAGCTCATTCAGAATGAGTCTTGTCTATAATTGCATCAGTGGCAGTGAAGCTACATGATTGTATGGCTATATGGACACATTTACAAACCAAACTGCTGAACATCATCATTCTTTTCTCTTTCATGTATTTTCAGTTCATAGGTAAAATATATATATATAGTGCACATCACTTTAACTACTTTATCGAGATCTGTCTTACTTTATTGGTTAACTATTATCTTCTCCCTGTATCAGAAACATCACATCATCCACAAAACTTTGCAAAAGATACTTTAGGCCTACATTCTCAACACAGTGCATGTTCCCCATATACTAGGAAGAAGTGAAAAAAAATTGCTACTTATGTATGTGTCTGTGTGTGTGTGTGTGAGAGAGAGAGAGAGAGAGAGAAACAAATACAAATACTATCATCGTACATTCAAGCATCTGCACAAAGGTGTTCTGAAGGTTCATGAAACGTGCAGTCGGTAAGAAGAGTGAGAAGAGTTCTCTCTTTTCCTGGTCATTTGAACCAGTATGACCGTAAGGCCCCTCCCTCTCCGCTGCCCCCCACAGAGGACACTAACCTCCTCACATGAGCGCGTGCGAGCAACTGAGCAGCCAGGTGAACAACACGAAGGAGACACAGGTAAGAAACACGAATTAAACTCTGTACAGAGAGATATGGCAGGCATTACAGTGACCTTAGTGTTACTATAGTTTAGCTAAGCTTAGCTAAGGTTTGGTCCTTAAATCATTACCTCTTTATTTTTCGATAAACAGTCTAACTTTGTGATAAATGTGATGCAAAAGTGTTTCTGCACAGTCAACGTGTTTACATTGCTAACGTTTGTTAGCACTGTTAACTACAAGCTTGTTAGCATTACATCTTATTTACATTTGTCTCTTTGAAAAATGTGACATTTCTGTCCCTAGAACGGCCCTGAGGTCATTTTGACCTCTCTCACTTATTAACCCTCTGGAGTCAGGGTATAATTGGCTGTTTTTGACTACTTTTGATTTTACCTTTATATTTCACCTTAAAAACTGTTTACCATGCCATGGCATTTTTTTTCAGCACAACCTCACGTGTGATTTTACAGTTATTATTTCATTTTGACATACTGTATTAACACACTGGACCTAAAATCCCACAATCAAAAACCATAAAATCCGAACAGGAAAATGTTTGATTTTTTTACTGTAAAAAACACAAACATGTCTAATGAACCATTTTTATAATTTAGAACAGAAATATAAATTGTACATTTCAAAAACTTATGTGTAATTTAACAAATGTAGCAAATACGACGAAGTTATTTACAACTATTTACAATAAAATGTAAGGCAATGCCTCATGTATGGCGTTTTGTACAAGGTGTGTGTATGACAGTGTATTATGTACAGTATATACAGTATGTACAGCAGCATGGGTTGTGTTTGTTAGGGGAGATAATTGATATGATAAAAACCATTAAAAATATATTATGTTGTATATATAAATGTAATATTGATGAGGTCAATAGGTGTTTAGTACTTTCCTTTTAATAGCACGTTTTTACCGCTTCTTCCTGCAACACGCACCAAAAGTGACGGCGATATCCAGGAAAAAGCACAACTTAAATTAATTATCACAAGTTTGTTTCACTCAGCGTATCAACACAATTTAAAAAACTAGTATATAGTTTGAAGTCTGCGCTTTCGAAACAGGTTGAAATGGAGACTCGGCGAGACAGCGTCTGTCTGCTGCATCTTCCTGCACCAAATGTGATGGCGATATTCAGGAAAAAACACGGCGTAAATTATTTATCACAAGTTTGTTTTTACTTGCCTATCAACACAATTTAAAAACTGGTATACATACATACATACATACATATATATACACACACACATTACAGTGGGGAAAAGGCATAAGTATTTGATACACCGCTGTCGTAGGCACACACTACCAGCCAGAATTCTTGCTGGTTGGTAGGTGATCAAATACTTATTTCATGCAATAAAATGCATTGTAAATCGGTCATGTAATTTGAACACGCTTCCGTCGACTCCAGAGAAATACATGCAACTCTTTTTGTATAAAATCCCTATGTCTTTCTTAAAAGTGTGTTATACATTGTCTTATGCATTTTGGGGATTCTGGAATAAAAGAGAGAAAAAAACCCTGAATGTTTTTACCCAGAACTGCCATGAGGTCATTTTGACCTCCATTACTCCTAATGCTAAAAAATTGTAAATAGATTGCATTTATATAGCCATATACATTATATAGGGAGTCAATCACACAGCTCAAACCACTTTACAGTAATGTCTCACATTCCCCCATTCTTACACACACTATTCGAAAAATAACTATAGGCGTTGCAAGGCAACCAAGATGTAGAATGAGCTCACTTCAAGTTCACTTCAATACATTTGCAGGGAGGAACCAGTCGTTTTGCATCTTGGTTGCCTAGCAAAACTGGAGTTTTTATTTTTCGTATTTTATTTTTCATAATTCAACTATAGTGTATACGTGTGTATATAAACAAACCAAATTGAACTCCCAGCGATTGTGATGATGTCAGAATCAGATTGTTCTCCAGATTTCCTAATATGTAGTTTGATCACCACACGTCTGTTCAGTTAGCTAGTTACTCAGTTAGTTTGTTAGTCAGTTAGTCAGTCAGCTAGTTAGAAGAAAATGGATCTCTATGATGTGGAAAGTAACAGCCAGAAAAAAAAAGGCAGACACAGTGCACTATTATAACAAGACCAAAGTGGGAGTGGATGTCCTGGAACAAATGACCAGACAATACTCCACAAGAGCTGCCACCCGTAGATGGCCAGTCACCATCTTCTATAACAGTGGCGTCGGGTTACAATTGGACTAAATTATACGATGATTATACGATCATAACAAATAACATATGGTAACATATAATAAATATACATAAAAACAGACAGAAGTTAGTAAACCAACATCCAGAGTAAAACACCTTTTATCATGTGACTATAAATAAAACAGTAATATAACATTTTTTTTTTCTTTCTGTGCGGCCCGGTACGAAATGACCCATGTACCGGTACTGGTCCACGGCCCAGGGGTTGGGGACCTCTGCTTTACAACATGCTGGACCTGGCTGGCGTTGAGCAAGGAATTGCACAGTGACCACATGCAAATAAAAGAGGCAACTGAGATTGTGTCACTGACCCCTCCAACAGAGGCAGAGCAGCCTCAGGAGAAGCGAAGGCAGTGTACAGTGAAAATGGACTGCAATAAAAACAAAACAATCAAATGGTCCATAAACCAGGACAGAGCCGACCTGTGTGTGGTTAATGTACTGTCAAGGTCTGTCCTGAGTGTTTGTGCTGGTTGTGAGTAAGCTGTGTGGCAAAACTTGGAGAGGAATAGGCCTGAGGTTCCCAGACATTTTTGACCAAGGCTCTCTTTCTCTTTCTTTGGAAAGGTTTCTGAATACATGTTTATTTCTCATGAGAGCAAGGAACTGTTATTATTGTACAGTTTATGAGCAATGTTCATTTTCTTTTTTGAGCTTTTTCATTGTATTACATGTATTTTTCCATGGATAGTTTAACTGAAGTGAATTTATATTTTTATATTGCTAAAATAAAAGAAAGCCTAATGTGCAAATGGCATTATATGCAGTTAGCGGGACCAGATTAGGCTGATTATTATCACAGATGATTTTATATTCTACTATCAGGATATAGTGACAGTTTTCGTGACTATGACTAAAAAGTCATGTTTAAAAAAAGTTACCTGCTGCACCTGTAAGCTAAAGTGACTAGAATGTTTGCATTGTTTTCATTGGGGACTTGAAGCCAGGAGAAAGAGACAATGAAAAGGCAGTTAAAGAGAGGAGGTTCAGCAAACACACCGAGACACACTCCTCACTCTGGAAATGAGAGAGTTTTGTTTGCGTAGACCCCGTCATTTGAGGCAAACACCGGCTGGAAGTGAGAGGACATGAGGACAGAGCTGTGGCTGCTGGACACAGAGGACAAACCTATCATCACCACCTCATCACAGTAAGGTGTTTTTGTCCCTAGCTGACCTTGGAGAAGTGAGCCATGCGATTATAGCCTTTTGTGTAGACTGTCACAATTCAACAGACCTTCTGCTGTCCCAGTGAGAAATCTTATTTACTGTCAAAAAATACCACAAGGCTAAAACTGAAATCCACTTAAGTTCACTAACCACCACTAATAAATTTGCCTCAGTGCATGTTTCATTGTTGATTTACATTTATATAATTTGTTGATAACTAAAATAATCATTCTCAAGTCTATGTTGACCAAAGTGACAATTAAGCAAGGTACTTTCAGTGTCTAGCATGACAGATTTTAAGTGGCTATAATCAGTCATTTGACTTGTATGTTGGTCGCTTTTATGAATCATAAGACAATTACGAATATGAATATGAACAACTTTAATAAACCCGAAGGAAATTGTTTTGCTAGAGTACAGTAATAATAATAATAATAATAATAATAAATAAAAATTGTCTAAAAAGTAAAAATAAGAAAATACAAATATAAAGTGTCTAAAGTAACAAGTTAAGATAAGGAGTGCACAGGAGTTGCTGCATAAAGAGAATGAGCCAAGTCTAAGACAGAGAAAGAAAAAAGATACTGCACATGACGAAAATTGCACATAATAATAAACTATTGTATGAATATACTATCATCAAAACTGTCAGTGTACATAATATATTATTTACACATAAATAGAATAGAAAATATATCGCACATGTTATGGTTATGGACAGATATATACAAATATATTGCAAATCTTTTCCCCTGCGACTGAAGGGGGAGGAATTATAAAGTCTGACAGCTTCAGGTAGGAAAAACCTCCAATGGCATTCAGTGGAGCTCCTCGGTGAAAAGAGCTCTGACAGGACGTCAGTGTGGCATGCAGGGAGTGAGAGACATTGTCTATGATACTAAAGAGCTTCCTAAGCATCCTTTTCTCGGACACCTCCACCACTGACTCCAGTTCAACTCCCAGGACAGATCCAACCCTCCTGATGAGCTTGTTGTGTCCGTTATTGTCGGCTGTCGTCTGCCTGCTGCCCCAGTATACTACAGCATAGAAGATGACGCTGGACACCACCGAGTGATAAAGCATTCAGTAGCTAAAGAACCAGATATTTTCCTCAAGAAGTGATAGAGACAAAATACAGAGCTAAATGAAAGTATAATGTATATGCCACATCTGTAAATATCCTTCAGTTTGCTAACAACTTTGGTACATCAATTTAAAAGGTGATAATATGTGTTCATTTATAAACTGATTTAATTTAATTTTTTTTTGTTTTGTTTTATTGTAATGTGCTAGTTGTGGTCACATCCTACTGGTGAATCCTGTTGGCTAATATCTCTCTGCACGTTCTTTCATCTGTGAGTTTGTTCATGTGGTGAGAGTGAAGCACATCACTGAGAATAGAAAATGTGCAGTATATAGACCCACACTTTACTGTACTTTGACATCTATTCATCCGATGAGTCTATTGGTCATACGCCAGTTTGACACTGACAGAGTACACGTACCTCTGCGTGAGAAGAAAGGAAAAGGGCAGAATAAAGAGAACGGCAGCAGGAGGCGTGGCTGAGGTTGTGTTTAGAGCTTTTTGAGGGGATGTGGGATGAGAACACAATTAGAGGAGCTTAAGTGGAGTGGCAGTGGAGAGAGCAGAGCGGTGAGGAGGGAATGAGGGTGAGCCATACTCACCTGCACGAGCGGTCGGACCAAAGCACAGGTGTTACACACCTGGGCCTTTTGGTGTCCCCATTAGCCAAACAGATTAACTAACTCAGGTCAATGACCGTCTCTCCTGTTACAAATAGAGGGCGGCCTTTTGTGAGCAGGAATTAGGACACATTAGCAGGTCAAGCTTTTGACAGTCTCACAGATACATGTAATACATACTGTGCTGAAATTAGTGGCTTGTTTTTTTCATTTTTATTCTTGATTAAGGTATTTATCGTTTTGTCCTTAAAATGCGTGAAAAGTGTGAAAAATACCCTGAAATGTCCAGGGTTATATTTTCACATTGACATTGATGTTGGAATAACAGTCCAAAACCCAAATATATTATATTTACTAATTAATTATAATAATTATAAAAAACATACTAAAGCAGTACATCCTCACATTTAAAATGCCAGAACCAGCATTTGATAGGGATTTCAACTTATAATTGTTTTAGCAATACTTAGAAATAGATTTAACCTTACCTTACAGGTTTAGTTGTGTGTTTGATTTCATTACTTTCAATCATTGCAAACCACATAGCTGTATGCCTACTGTCTAATCTATTCCATTTGTGCACTGGTTTAAAATTACTGACTTCCGGTACAATTATTCCAACTTTTTGTGATACAAAGAGGACATCATCATTATGGAGCGACTGTTCTCCTTCACTGACACTTTGCTGCGGGGTCGGCAGAGGGCATGAACGGTATGGCAAGTTGACACTAGTGAACACCACAAGTCGGGAAGGGGTCCTGTTCACATGCACACGTTTGGATTTCATTACAGGCAGAAGTTCCAGTGGCCTAGATTGTGCCTGTTGTCCGGGATTTATTTAAGGTCTATGATGTTGATCATTGGGGTCTGTTTCAGCAACATGCAGTCATTTCAATGTATAATCAGTCAAGAATTCACTACATAATTATCTCTTCAGGCAGGGATTTGTGTAACAGTTGTATTTTCTTCACACATGTGATTGCCAACTGTAGACTAAAATAGGCGATGTAAGTTGCCATTGCATAGCAAAGTGCGAGAATCTAATAATTATGGGATTATTTCTGTATGGAGAGGATAAATTCTCAGGCTTTCTGACAGGTGTGAAAGGAAGGGAAAAGATAGGGAAGGGTTTGGCATATGTTTGTGCTTGAGGGAGATATATGAGCCCACTGTGAGAACGTGAGAGATAACCTCTGAGATGGGAGAGTTTGTGGCAAAGAAAGCAATTCAGGAAAGGAAAAGATAACATCGAAGCACAGATTGGGTAACTAATAATTAGTCTGTGATGTTTTTAAGTTTGTGTTTGTTCTACATAGACACTATGTATTGAGGAGTGACAGATAGTAGGCAAAGAGGCTTTGTGGGCAGCAGGGATTTCCTCCCTCCCCTGCGCACACACACATACACACACGCACAGACAATGTAAAGCAAAGGGCCTTTTCTTCCCAGAAAGCATCCGCCTTTGTGTACGTGCAGTCTAGCATGTTCCTTGATGTTTTCTGGAGGGGTCTTTTCAGCTAAGCGTGTGTTGAAAGATGAACTGACAGTCACATTTGCAACAGAATGGCCCTAAATGAAGAAATACGAGTTCTTCTTATTTGCTGTGCTGGAGCTGAAAAGAGAACAAGCGCTGACAGTCAGCTACAGAGGACGGGAGATGTGGCAGCTCTGACTACCACTACACTTTTTACCCTGGGGGGACCTCTAAGATCTATATGAATTCCACACATTGTGAATGACATCATGCACAGATGCCTTAACAAGTTACATCCAGCATGCATGCAGTGAGAGCACATGATAAGACCTTCCATATGTCAATATATGTCATAACATGAGGCGAAAGACTGTGATTGATTATCTTAATGGGGCCAAGAAGAAGACGGGAACACATCAGGGCTTGTTGCTGATTGAAATATCATGTGGTAATGTTTTTTTTATTTCAGCAAATACCTTTGACTGATGAAGTTTTTACACAACTGACTGACGCAACGTGAAAATAACAGAATTTTAACTCAACCTCTGAGAACAACAGGAACCTATAGTGGTAACATGCTGACATGCTGAGTAAGACAATGTCACATTGTCTTCTCTCAGGATGTTTTTTCAACTCACTTTTCTTCATTGTCTCCATTCCCTCCCCCAGCAAATAATTTTTTCACCCCAGTTTAAGTTTTCTACGGTGCTAATTTTAACTCTCAGGTGTCTCCTGATACAGAATGACTATTGTTTGTAAAGTTTATTATGAGCAATTGTAAACTGATTTATCAATAAAAAGCTACAGAAATGTAAAGAACAAATAACAGAATGACGCCAGATGCTGTATATTAACATATGCAACATGTATACAAAGGCACAACATTAAAATTTTACAGGTGAACTTCATGGTGTGGCTGATCAGTTTACATGCATATATACTACCAGGATCGTTGAAACTAAAGCAGCATTCATTTTGTTATTTATTCATTTTATTATAAATGTCATTATATGTCAGGTCAGGTTGAATATGTTTCTTTTTCACATTTTACTTCCAAGTGCAAGTTTTTTTGCAGCACAGAAACAAACAACGTTAAACCGCCTCGCTGGCTCTGAACGCCTGACCACAAACAACATTTGGCTGCCTTCCTTTTCTCCTCCAGGCTGTGGTGTTGTGTCACTGTGAAAAGCGGAAGGAGGAGAGCAGAATTGGTGGTGTGGAGGTGAAGAAAGGTGAGTGTGTGCAGTGATAGTGGAAGATGTATGGAGGAGGCTGCTGGGGTTGAGATAGTGATCTGCCACTGGAGAGGTCAGCGGGATTCTTTCCACTAACACGGCCGGTGCAGTCGTCACTCTTAACCTCTGATCTCTGCTGACCTCACCTCTAACCCAAATGACCTCTTTTATCACTGAAAACAGTATTTGTTAAAGAACCTTATAAACGTACATGCATTTAGTTTAACCTTTACATAAAATAGGTTGACAAAATGTTTCAATACAAAAAGAAATACACTTAAAAAAAATCACTATAAAGTTGAATTAACACCTCTTTAAACAGTTTCAGCAAAAAACGAACATTATACTCTTCTCTCTACTCTGAATGTAAGAATTGTATGTTTGTTGTATTACACTGCATTAGTTTTAGTTGGGGAACTTCATGAACTGGCATCTGGGTGTGTTACAGGAATGCAATTATGCACAAATTGCTTTGAGCGTTGTGAACTCCCGTAAAATGTTCTTAATGTTTTAACTTGCTGTGATATTCCTTTTGCACAGTGGTGGGAGTTACATAATTTCAGCCATTTCAGCCAGCAAAGCAAAGAGAATATAGATCGACTCTGAGTGACTTTGCCTAAAAAGAGTCGTTAATCCTTTAGCTCAGTCAGCCAGCTCATGTGGAATGGATTTAGTATGCGAACATCGTACATGAACAGAGTTGATATTTGGCGTCTGGGCTCCGACCTCGTAACTTCCCTCAAGAACACAACGAGCTCAGAGGAGATTTGGAGTGGCGGTAATTAGTGATATTGCCAAGCGTGCAAACTCTAACTGAACAGAGCCAAGAGATCTACTTGCGATGTCTGTTTCAGACCGAGTAACAAAAACTGAGCTTGTGGAAGTGAATCGGTGATCCTTAACGTTTCCTTTGGAAGAGTCACCATCACAGACACAAGCTGCCAACAACACTAACAGAAAAACACAGAGCTGTGACAGCTTATTGCAAAGGATGTGATGAATATACGTTGCCACAAGCAGAGTATGCCATGTGTGTATGTGGGAGTATGAGCGGCCTGCCTGATGTAGCTTCCAGGCTTTGCTCCATTATATTTGGACCCTTTAGCATTAGTTGTTATGGGATGCCTGGGTTGTTGCTGTTTTGGGTTTGCTCAGACCCTTGAACTCATTGACATTCCTCTGTTCCTTTGGAGCTTGGTCTCACTTCAGTACCCCTTCGCGGCGACCTACAGAGTGAGCTTACAATAAGTAGACTGGAGGATAGGTGCAATGCTTCTCTGAATCTTCAGTGTCAAGTGTCAACATATGTGAAGTTGTGGTTATGAGTTAAATTAATCAAACAGCAAAAATCCTGTTGTGAGTTAGTAAAAGGTAAATGAATGTCAAGTGAAAACCAATAGGTCTGTGGGTCTCCGGGTAGGTTGTGGTGCCTTTGCTCTATTTTAGATCATCTCTCCACAGTCCCCCCATCTGCTAGGGCCTTAAAGGAAGTTGCCTTTTAACACGTATAACCTTCACGTCAAAATGACTTGTTACTGGGGGAAGTGGAGGACCTCTGTGAACACATGCCAGACCGTCACACAAACAACCTTGAATGCAGATACGTATCTACACTTGATTTTGACTGTAAGTCTGAAAACAATGTTTAAAAAAATGTTTAAAAAAACTTTTCTATTAACAAGTGTCAAAACACAGAGGTGTTTGATCTGTATGAAAGATTAAGCAGAATTAATTAACCTGACAAATTAAATGTTAAATATTTCCAGCCCACCCCGTGCAGCCCTCAGGTGTCAGCAGGTCTGGCTGGAAACATGAAGAGGACAGAGAATCGATTACACAATGAAACTATAGTACCAGCTATACTTGGCATGCTAAGATGACCATCCCATCGTGGTCTTATGTTCATAGATAATGCAGTACAGGAGGATATAGTCTATTTATAGCTGACTGTGTGTTATCTTCAAAGTTATATCTCTCTTGATAATGGAAAGGGATAAAATTTCCATCAAATCTTAAATTTCCCTGAACCTGATATTCCAGACTCCTCTCTTATTTGCCACCCTCAGTAAGAGATGACTTCTTATTCTTCCCTCCATTTCAAAGACTGCAGCCCCCCTTTGTCAGCGTGTGGCTCCTATCCCCTTTACTTACAGTGATTCAGATAGCCTGCGGTTGCTGCTCTAACGTGTGGCGACCTACTTGGGGTTTACTGACTTAGGCAGTGCAGAACGAAGCACAGCAGGGTGGGAGAGAAACTGAGGCGGATGCCCTGGCGTGCAAACAAACAGTTGCACAAGCACCACTGTGCAGCACAGGTATGCGTGTAAATACACCTCCTTGGCCTGAATCAGAGCTGTACTGTTCGTTCTGTACTCCGACGCACGTAAGCATCTATGTCAGAGCCTCATTCATTTTATGACAGGTGGGTTTCACATCTGTGATTTTTCAGAGCGTCAGTCACAGCGCCTCTCTTGGGTGAAGTCTGTCGGCTGAATCCTTTCTGCCTTTACAGAATTCTTGTACTTGTTTCAACTCATTAATGCATTCACACCTTAGGGCTGTGTTTACACCCCTGTGTGTCTTAATAGGCCTTACTTCATAGAATGCCTTTTTGTCTGTATATAAAACAGCAGGTTGTCAGGCATCTCTCTGTTTTACTGTATGGCATTTTGACTCACGTTGTGACAAACACCTTCATATTTACAGCAATGCAGGCCAACCACAGAGGTCACCTGTCTCGAGAAATGATTCACCCACATTATTGTCTGGAATAATGACTCTTTGTTTGATGTAAAGATTGCGAATGTTGCTGGGTTTATGTGGGGCTTCCCCGGTGCTCTCATCATGAACACATTTGTTTTGATCTTGGATTGAAACTGTCTGCACAGGACATGAAAGGGTCTGTTTCTGTGCGTCCCCCCCCCCCCCTCCCCCCAAGCCTCCCTTCATAGCTATTTTCTGCTTGACATGTCTTTCTAAAAGCATGTGAATTCAGCAGACCTCTCTGCTGTTAGTCTGAACTGTTAGCGACAGGACAGTCCAAGGTTAAAATCTCCAAACAACCCACACACAGACACACACACCAGCACCTTATTTGCCCTGCAGTCCAAAACAAATATCTCCTCTGTTGATGACACCGGCAATGGATGAGGGAACAAGAAAGACATACAAAGACACAACAAGCCCTGAGACACCCTCAAAGGTACCTAAACGGAAGCACAAAAAAAACTTTTCTTTCTGCCTGCTGCACACCTTTGAGGCCTTTCTTGTAGCCCACCTTAGGAAAACATCCGTGCCCCCACACGACGCTGAGCCTTATGTTTCCTTCTGTCTTTAATCTTAGTGAAAAGAGCTTTTAACAAGGCTGGGGAGGATGAGTGGATCTGCCAAAGCAGAACAAAGGCAGGGAAGAACTAGGAGAGATAGTAGCAGAGTGGAGGGCTCTGTAATTTATCACCTGCTGCCCTTGGGCAGCCCTGCACTCCATGCCGTGGGCTGTGTGTGTGTGTGTGTGTGTGTGCAGGTATGGAAAGGTGATGAATGAATAAGAAAACAGACATTCCTCATTCCTCTAAAACCTCAAAAGACATTACTTCGAACAATTATTTCCAGGGGAAAGGAATCGTCTGTTTGGCAAAGACACAACATTCATGACTCTCATAAATCCCTTTACCGCAAACTTTGACACAAAATGTTTATGCACTGATTTATTTATTTATTTATTTATATGTATGTATGTGATTTGGGCACTAGTACAATGAGAATGGGCAACATGTATCCATTTCTAAAGCAGATGTATGATGTACAACAACACAACAGAAGTTTGAAAAAGAAAAGAAACCATGCAAAACAAATGCAAAATGAACTAAAAATATCATATTATGTTATGTCATTTCATGTTTGTGCTTTTAATTTAACCAAGAGGCAGTTTGCTTTCTATGGAAAAGTCCAAAAGTCCCTTTGTCTTTGCCTGCCACCTTGTGGATTGTTTTTGCCCCTACATAGCTATTTAAAAGAAATACTGCATGAATAATGTTTCATTTTAGACAATTAGACAAATTTTAGATGATAAAAATATCCAAATCAAATTCGATGACTAGACTAGCATTCTGAGACCAAAAATTGATTGAGTTGATAATAAGAAGAAATGCCTGTTATCAGGTTATCAAGCAAAGTAGGTGAGACTGGTGATCCTGATGCTGCGTTTATGCTCTCTAAGTTGAGTAATCAACACTGGAAAGACTTGTGAATGTAAGGGAATAAATGACAAACACAAAATGGAAATCACAGTGCGGTAGTCTTTTGCTACATTTTGCTTTATTTTGAAATGAGGCGGAACACATTTTGTACAAACTGTAGAGTGTAAATTTAATAAATATAAATTACCCAACTTAATCATATTTCATATTTTTTATACAGCTATATTGACTGGATTTTTACAAGGTGTGTGCAAGCCACAACTCATCATATTTCAGTTATTCCAAAGAAGACTTATTTTCTACTGCTTTGTCTGGTTGGTCATGACTGTGTGCAGTAACCCTGTAAGACAAACTGGACTTGTAAAAACTATATATTCTCATTGTTTAAATACACACTGTTTATCATGTAATATTATCACTCAACTCTATGCATGCTGTCATATCCAACCACCTCATGTCACACCATCTTTGCTGTTTGAATCTTTGTTATCACATTGTGACACTGTAATGTTACTGTTCCTTTTTCCTGTGCACTTGACATCTATTCTATGAATGTCTGCTCTGGGAGAGGGATCTCTCTTCAGTATTCTTTAAGCAATGTTAGAAGAAGGCTGTGACTCAAGAATTTCATTACTCCAGGTAATTGTGCACACTACAGATACAATCTTGAATCCTCACCACACCCTGTCTCTCTATTAATTGCATGTGCATGCGTGTGTGTATTCAATGTATGTAAAATGTAATCCTTCGAGATTAATACAGTTGTATAATCATCACAATTTACAAGACTGATTTTGATCTGGTGCGTTTTCAAAATTCCTACGCGGCCCAGAGCACAAGAAGGCAACACTTAGATGCGGAGTGACGTAGCACGTAGCTGCCGTGTTTGGTAGTGGTCGGAGCAAAAAAAAAAAAAAAAAAGGATCAAGGAAACCTCTAGCATCGTAGATAAACACCCTCCCGAGGTGTAACCCAGCGACGTACAGCTGCCACGGTACCGAGCAGACTGTCAAAAAGGCCCCGTTTGAGCCCTTCACACAGCGAGGGTCAGCATGTCCGAGACATACGGTATGTTTTTTAGCTTATCTGCTCCTCTATGCTGAGATGTAACAGCCTCTTAGCCTCGCTGCTAATCAGTTAGCTTGCGTTAGCCGCCTCTTCATCGTGTTCACTGTGGTTTTAACGCCGATAAATAACCAAACACACACTGACATTTTATTACCAAGTAAAACCGGCTTTGTTTCGGGCGCTTTCGTTGTGCGCTTCAGGCTGTCAGCTCTCTCCTGCGATGGCGGAGCGCGTCGCTTCCTTGAACGCTCGGCAGAAAACAGATGGTGACACATTTCCAGGTAAAAGTTAGATCAAACTTGAGGCAGGACGCCGCGGCAGCAGCATGTCCGCACACGAAGAGTGAGTTTGGAGACGCTGAAGTAACCCGACACACAATTTCAGGCGGATTGGGTCACCTTGCGAGCTGCGTTCAAGCTCCAGTGTTGTGTGTGGTTTTTCATTAAAGAGGGAGCTGGGCCTAAATGAGGAAGTTAGATAGCAGTGGTTTATCAGACGTGGGTTACCTGTAGAGCAGCAGCTGTCAGGCCTTGGTCACGTCTGTTCCCGTCCTGGATTTCACTTCTCTCTCTGCTTCAGACAGTCTGCATTTCGAGCTAAAGCTGGAGACATGGCTGCACCAGCACAACACACAGGAAGATGTTACTACTCTGCATGCATCCAGTCAACATCACTGTGACTGATAGTATCAGCAGCACAATGGGCCTGACACCATAGACACTGTTCTTTTGAAATGGCACACCAAAACCTTCCCCTGTTGCTCTCTCTCTCTCTCCATCTGTCTCTACCTGTCTGCCTCGCTCCTCATATGAAACTTCATCCCAGCGGGCTGTCTTTGTCTAAAAGTGCCAGCGCTAATGGTTGTTGTAATAGCCTTTTATTGATTTGTGTCTGTCTCCTGCGCTGTGTCTCCTCTCCTGGAACAAGGTATTGGGAGTTACAATAAGCACGTGGCCAGGTTAAATGGTCCCAGGTGGGATTTGTGAAATGTTTCATTCATTTGTTTCTTTGATGGACAATATGGGGCTTTTTAAACAGCATTGTTCTTGGAGCAATTTTGTCAGAGTGATTTAAAATTAGAGCGATACAACTTTTAAAAAGCAAAACACTTTGCTTGGCATTAATGGACAACAAGATGAAAGTGCTCCATGTAGGCAATATGTGAAAAGATACTGGAGCTGTGATTATAATGAAAACAGTTTTTTAATTATTTGGATTAATTGCTGTTAAACGTTATAAAATCATCCCCTGTTCTTCTGCTAATAAAAAAACTGATACTTGGCATTGACATATGTTATTTCTGTTGAAATCCAATCTAACCTCTCCAGTTTCAATGTCTTCCCTGTATCTTGTGCTTGGAGTACACAGACATATAAGCACAAAGGCAAACACGTCATGTAACTTCAAGTGCATGTGCCCTGTGCACTTTGTCAGTAGATCAGAGGACACATCAGGCATAAACCGTAGCTAGACGGGGGCACGAGTGTGTTAAGTGTTGTCACAGTGTAAGTGAATGCAGATAAGAGTGTTAGTCCACTCCCTTGGGTTATTCAATATTGATGTGTAAAGAATGCAATAGCTTGAAAAGGCCTGCTGCTGAGAGAGACCAACGCTCCTCTCTCCCCATTGCCTTGACGTATTGACAGCTTGATTGTTGCTTGCAGATCTCTCATGGGAATCTGCGATGTCTGGGAAGACGACGAAAGGCTGAGGCAAGCTTTTTAAACGGAGCTGTTGGCTTTTGATTCTGCCAGTCGTGCTTGTCACAGCAGTTGACAAGGTGCGGTTGAGATGCAAACGCCGACTGTTGTTGCAGAAGAAAACTGTAAATGCTCGCAGGCTCCTTCACCATGAATGTGACCTCCAGCCGGTGTTTCTTGAGAAAACACCTGCTTCAACAAACAAAGGTGCTCCGTGACGTGAGCTGGCAGTGGCGTGTCTGCTGACCAAAGTGGCTCCAAGAGCATTTTCATAATAATTTAAAATGTCACACAGGAACTAAAGATCAATCTCATCTGCTGCTCTCCTTTGTTTTGTTTTCTTTCTAAACTACTGTTTCTGTTGACCTTGTGTAGAGCTGAATACACAGGATGTTCACCTAGCTGGTAGTCTCAGCAGCAGTCACTGATCATTCGCCAGGCCAGCACTTCTGCCTGCAGAGCCAGCGCATAAAGCTTAAACCAAAATTGCACACTTCTTCAAATTCCCTCTGAAGCAGCCTCTCAGAAGGGAAGGTTGTCGTTTGCAATCACTGTTTGCTCTTGCGCTCTCACATTTCCTGTTATTCTTCTGCTACCTCTCTGTGCATTTCTCACAAACACAGATTCATTGATTATTCTCACGCATGCTCACCTTCTTAGTCGTCACATGGTTTCATATCTCATGGATCTAATCGGAAATGTAAATGCTCCTACTCCCTGCACTACATTTGCTCCCCGCATATTGCACAAAGGCTGTTTGTGCCGTGGACAGCTTTGCATGTCTGGAGACTGGAGTCATCTGGGCGCCGGATCATCTGCGTGGGTTGGGTTGTGCTCTCCAGTGCACGGGCCCACTCTCCACAACAACAACAACAACAACATCTGCACAACCAGCTGGCTATGGTCATTCAATCCCTGAACAAATCAGTAAAACCTAGCCATGTTCAATAACACTAAGGCTTTGCTCTGATGACGTGTTTCTAAGCGCCAGTGTTGTTTTCCATCTCAGACAAACAAGTACATTAAGGCAGAATCATAAGTAGCAAGTTGTACTGATTACATGCGAGGCTTTGTGGCTAGTGGGCTAATTTGGGATTGTTGCACACTGTGAACGTAGCAGCTCAACAGGATTAAGAGGAAATCTTGAGGATTGTCTCTGCGGATGGAAGTGCAAAGAGCAGCAGGTTCAGATTCTCCCCTGACGTCAGTGTTGCATTGATTTCTACCTCCCTTCCTCTGTTTTCAGACTTCCTATTTAAGTTCCTGGTGATTGGCAGCGCTGGGACGGGGAAATCCTGCCTCCTGCACCAGTTCATTGAGAACAAGTGTAAGTTTCCCTCGTTAAAGCCCATTAATCACATTAGGCTCACACAAGAGTGACCACATAATTGTTTTACCATGCAAACACAGAAAGTTATCTGGTAATGACATTAAAGTTACATTTTCTGTATAGAGCAGTCAATAAAAAAACTCCAAAACTACCAATGCAAAAAACATTTTAATTCTTAATTAAACTTCAGAAATGTGAAGATGTCGACAAGTCCTCTACAGATTATCAGTCAGACGTGTGGTATTTGCTTGTACTTGTCAAAAATTCCACAGTTTGCTTTTATGAGTAATAAAAAAACATTAAAAAACTCAGACACACACACACACATTTCCACACATGCATGTTTTAATTTGATTAAAGATGTGTGAGGTCCCTGCGCTGTCACTGGAAAGAGAAAGGGAGGGCAGGCTGACAGTGTTAATCTCATCTAGACTCCCTCAAGTCTCTCATGTGGATGTGAGTCATGAAGATAACAACTCGGGTATTTTTAAAAAAAAGCTCAAGTCACCAACACGTTATAGATTAGAGGTAGAATTCTGGGAGCAGAGTTGAAAGAGTTGTCTCCATTATGACAGTGAACACCTGTAGGTTAAACGGAAAGGCTTCCCTTTAAACACCACATCATTTTACTAAGAAGAGAATACATAATGACATTATGGTGTTTCATTCTCTTCTCCCTGCTTCCCTTGTTGCAGTTAAACAGGACTCCAACCACACCATCGGCGTGGAGTTTGGTTCCAGAGTGGTCAATGTCGGTGGAAAGACGGTCAAACTGCAGATTTGGGACACCGCCGGGCAGGAGCGATTCCGGTAATGTGCCGCAATATTTCCTGCGTTTGGCTTTGCTTTTTCTTTTCTTTTTTTTTTTTTAAATACAGGGTTAACACAAATTACCGTCTGTCTTTGGTAAAAATCCAGCTCTAAACAGTCACCCACTGTCGCATGTAGCGATGTCTTACACCTCTGAGCAGTTCCACTGGAGTAATTACGCGGCTGACTGATGATAATGGCTAAAAGCTAAAGGGACAGTTTCTCATTTTCTATTCCCCAGTCAAATTTCACCAGCTGATGTCAATATTTTAACTAAGATTTCTGCTTTTTATTCACAGTTCTGTTACACGCAGCTACTACAGAGGAGCAGCTGGAGCGCTCCTTGTCTATGATATTACCAGGTAAAATGATCACTGCACCCACTGCCCCTCTGCCTTTTCTTCAAATTTTGATGTAACAGAATGTATATTTTTGAATTATGTTCTTCATAGTATGGTATAAGCACACACAGACCCAATACTTTCCTGTTGGTTCAGGAAACATCTCCCATACTTGACAATTTTTCTTCATTGAATGACAAAATAATCATTAAAAACTGCAAAAAGAAACAAAACATTGGTGGCACACACTCACAGCAATGATATTTTGAACTGTTGAAATTGGATCTGGCTGGAGCTGAAATTGAAATGTACTGACCCATGAAGCTTAACTCTAAATGGTGTTTCACATTATTCTCACTTTAGTTACTCTGGGGAAAAAAAACTATAGTGTCTCCATGCCACCTCCAGAAATTTTGCAATTTAACGACTATGTACGGGACCCACACAGTGAGATATGAATACCGGAGCCTTCTCACAGGCCTTTATTTTATAAGCTTTGGGTTGCGATAGAGGGGTTGTGAAATCAAGATGGAGTGAATGCAGTAATAGGGAGAGACAGGAGTGTAATGCAGTTTGCGTTTGTAAGAATGTATGGGCTTGTGTGGAGGGAGAGGTGGCGTGCAGAGTGGCAGGAGCTGTAATATAGAGGCATCCTCTGGCAGACAGCAGTCAGGGAAACAAAAGTCCATCACAGAAAGTGTCACCTGAGGGAAAAAAAAAAACATTGAGAGCGGAGGGAGAAAACTGCAGGGTGGACGGGGAAGAGATGGAAAACAACAAGAGTGAGTGGGAGAGGGAGACACTTCTCACTTTTCACAGGTGAGAAGGTTTGTGTGAAGATGGACAGGAGAGAGTAGCTGATAGAGAGACGGTATGAGAATCAGATTGCAGCTGAGCCGCTCGGTCCCATCAGCATGTGGAGGAGGCCTGATGTCATTCTTTGGCTGTTTGTAAAAACAGCTGTTAAAAATCATTTCGCTGACCCACGCCCTTCAGCTCACCTCACTGGCCTCACGTTACCATGGACACCAGCGTCCTGTGTCTGCTGTGACTGCTGATTTCAGCCCAAAGAAGTTTCCATTAAAGTTCTTCACTGCCCTACATAATAAATGATCTAATCTAATTTTGTTTTCTTTACTTTTGAGTAACAAGGCTACTTTTTAAGTACATTATCATTAGAGTACCTCTCCATTACCCACTTCGAAAGATACTTTTAATTTTATTTATTTATTTATTTTATTTTTTTTTGAGGGGAGAAAAGTTTTGAAGCCCTAAATCATTTAAAAGTGTAGTCTGCAGTTATAATCCAACACACATTTTTGTGAAATTCAGTAAATGTTTCCTCGGTCTGCTAGCTGTCTGTTCTGTGTGAGAAAAGGTCTGGTGTTCATACACAGTCCTCGCCCCGTTCTCCCGTTCTCATTCCCAGGTTGTTAAATCCTCATGCTTAATCACAACTCGTGTTTGAGCACAGGACGACACTAATGTTGTGTTGCTTGTGTGTGCCTGAAGGAGTACTGAAGGGAGGGGTTTATTTGTTTGGCCACTAAGTTCAAATATCAACATTGCGTGGCCAACATGGACACGTGACAAAATGACACTTAAGGTTATTTAGACAGGCAGAATAATCTGAGTTTAATATGTTACAAGCCCACCCTTTACCCCGAGCAATAAACTAGTGTCCATCTGTCCTGTCCTGTCTTGCAGTCGGGAGACGTATAATGCCCTAACCAACTGGCTGACAGACGCACGGACTCTGGCAAGTCCCAACATTGTTATTATCCTGTGTGGCAACAAGAAGGACCTGGATGCAGACAGGGAGGTGACCTTCCTGGAAGCATCGCGCTTTGCTCAGGAGAACGGTAGCTGTTAAATCTACATTGTTCCACAGTCTGTTTTTTCTCATTCTAATTTACCCCAGTTTCTCTTTTGTTTCTTCTGTCTTTTTCACACTTTCATTTTCTTCCACCTTGAATGTGTTCTTTTTTCTTTTTGTCAATTTAGAGCTGATGTTCCTGGAGACCAGCGCTCTGACAGGGGAGAATGTGGAGGAAGGTTTTCTGAAGTGCGCTCGCACCATCCTCAACAAGATAGACTCAGGTACATTCTTCATTTCTTTGTTTAAAGAGGTGTGTCAGGGCGTATCCGGGCATTTGCATGTTTATTTTTGTCCTCATGTTTGGTTTGAAAGGCGAGTTGGACCCGGAGAGGATGGGTTCAGGTATCCAGTACGGAGACGCTTCGTTGAGGCAGCTGCGACAGCCGAGAGGCACCACCACACAGAATAAACAGCAGTGTAATTGCTAGGGCTCGGGGCCCACCCTCACCTCAGCCCACAGGCCCACACAGACAGGACATCCCCTACAGGTAAGAGACATATCACTAACTCAGATTGACACAGGACTACTTCTTAGATAAAAACTTTTTACACTGAGCATGTCAGTGATCACCTCCTTGTCTCCGCTCTCTTTCCACATCTCAGCTCCAGGTGTTTTTTTGGTGTGTGGGACCCTTCTCCCTGCAGTCTCACACACCCTGGATCACCTGGATCAGTGGTCACCGAGATCACTGCAACCCCTTTGCCCCTGCATCTGAAGCAGGGAAACCCCTCAGTGTGAACACGCTGGGATCATAAAGAAGAGGAATCCCCCCCAGCTCCCTCTTCTTCTTCAAAAATGGTTTCTCAGTTACTTACCAGACAGGGATGAGTCAAGGGTTGTGTGTATGGGCTGCCCTGCTGCTGTTTTATCTCTGTGCTTTTTCATTATGGTTTTAGAATCACCCACAGGCTTTCTACGTTTTACATCATCTTTTGTAAGTGATTACTGGTGAACTATTTCGCCCACGTTCATCATTATCAGGACACGATACCTGAGTTTCAGCACTTTTGAGTTTTAATTTTCACAAAGGCCCCCGTCTATATCTTTGCTTTTTACTGTCCATTATTTGAGTTCACTGTATTTTCTATAAATTCCACCTGTCATTGATAGTGGTAAACAGTCTAAACAAGTCCTCCTTATAATGCGAAGTCAACATGAACAGACTAGAATTACTGTAGATAAAATGAAAACCAGACGCAGTGCAAACCTTTATAAAGGTTTTTACAGTTGCTGTCCAGTAACTTCCCCCAATCCGAATTAAAAGCGGCTGATTGGTGAGTGTAAGTGTAGTTAAGATTTCTTTAAATCAAACAGGCCCAAATGTAGAGCCCAGTTCTTTTCACTCCCAGATGTGTGTTACGTGGACTTTTCAGTTTGCATTTAAATGCACTTTGATGAGATCGAGTGTTGGCCTTAGTAATATACTTGATATTGTGGCTCTACAGTATATTATTCATAGTCACCATGTCTCTGAACTGTCAAAGGGAACGGCCCAATCACTCCACTCGGGCCACCATAGACAGGCCTGTGGTCGGGTCAGGTGTGTCAGGTTTAAAGCACAAAAAGTTTCCTCTTTATTTTACTCCAAAGTTCCCGAAGTCTGTAGTTCATCAGATTTAGCTGCAGTGTCTCTGGTCCTATCACAGTGGAAAGTTAAGAAAAGGGTTGTCAATGTTTGCAAAACCAACAATGTCTTTGACTCCTCCTGCTTGGCTGTATTTTCTCCATTTTCTTGACCTCCCTTTTTAATTCACGCTGCACATACTGTATGTAAGGGACGTTACAGGAAACCACAGATGGTTTTGCCTCAGTGCCATGTTTGGGAAACTTTCATGCTGCCCACTCAATTCCCTCACAGATGTCTAACACTGTTCGATCATGCAAGGCCGTAACGACGCCTTAATAAGAATTTAGTTTTCAAACCTCTTTGAAGTAGTATTCACTTCTCCTTGTCAAGCACAGAAACACCTCTCCTCCGCACCAAAATGTCAGAGTTTGCCGAGCTGACCAAGATGTTTTCTCCTCTGAACAGGCTCTGTGTTGCCCCAGAGACAAACAGGGAATTTCCACAAAAAAAAAAAAAACAACATGGTTTCAACTGTTCGTGTAACACTGACAGCACGGTTTGTGGTGCTGCTGGAGGAGAATGAGGTTGTGAGCGAACAACCTAAAACTCTCCCTTCAAACTCCCCCCGCCCTGCTGTTGACTCAAAGGCAATGCTTCTGTCTGAAACACTTAGAGCAGGTTACACTGACCCAGCCAAGAGGAGATCAAAACAAACTGCCTGCAAAAGATCTACTTCTCAAGTGTTAACATATGTCCTCCCAGACGAACCATATGCGTTTAAAGCTCAAGTAAGCCAAGGGGGAAAAAAAATATGGCGAGTCGTGCAAACATGAGATAGTATAGGATATCAAGAGACAGATGGTCGGAAAAATGTAGTTTTCATAAAATATTGGCGTTGTGTGATAGTTTGTCTCCTTCTGCAAGTGCACTTTTACTTTTGAATTTTCATGTTTGTTTTTGTTTATATGCTGCAACTATAGAATTGTACATTTAATTTTACTTGAACAGTATACTGTAATAAAGATTTTAATTGTAGATGTTATCATCTGTTGCTAAATAACAACTGAGATTCTTGATTCACTGTCCTCGTTTCTGCTGAACCCCTGTGGTCTCGAGGTTTGATTTGTTTATTGCCCGCTGCCGATGTGGAGGCAATGATGAAAGGATGTTGACTTCCTGAGCTGCAGGAGGCCCGTCGGCAGCGACCCTGATCGCTCCCATTCACAAGCTGTCCCGCCGGGTTGAACGCTGTCAAATCAGAGCTCAATCTGTCGGCCTGCATTTATGCGTATGTATTTATTGTACAGTTCCTAATAGGCACTCCTCCAGATAGCCATGTGATGAGCACTATTTTCTGACTTCATCCGGACTGGATTCAATCGTGACAAACGCAATCACACTCAGTTGTTGCTTAGTGACTAATGTTATATAGTCCACTTAAATTCTACTGTACATCTTAAGTAACCGATGCTGTAAATAAGATTTGTCTATTGTCAGTTGAGGGTGAGTGTTGTTCATTGATTGTAATGATTATGCAATTCCCAGTAAACTGTTTGTTTTTTCAGTTAATACTTTCCCTGTCTCCTGGATGTATGTGTGTTTGTTGATTTCTGCTTTGTCTCTAAGTTACTGTTTAAGTGTTGTTACCCAAGCTTTAAGTGCTGTACATCAGATCCTGATTATAGGTAACTCTCACTTCCCCTCCCCCCCCTCTGCTCTGAGCAGGTTATCACACATCAGGTTTATAGGCAGCTAACTTAACAGACACTGAAATTTAACAAAAGGATCCATGCACATGATTTATTTGCCTCATCTTCCGCTCTTCAGTCGAATCATCTCTCTCAAAGGCAGTCAGGCTGAGGTTAGCATAATAGAGGGCTCGTATGATGAAGAGTAAATGCCCTCTGTGTCCAATTGTCTGGATTTATGTTCTCGGGTTGATGGAGCAACGGCTATAGTGGTTTAATGTAGCTGAAGTGGATATATTGACTGATTTATTGATCCTACGCAAGCTGTCAGGATGACCTCATAACCCAGTGGTAGAAATGTTTTACCACTAGATGGTGCTAAAACATCAGACAGAAAAAGCTCCACCTTGTGTTTAAACCCAAATGTACTTAAACATCTGTTCATAGGGATCAGTCACTCCTTGTCTTTTAGTCTTGTTAAAAGCTAAGGCTTACCAAATTGTTAAATATATTAAACAAGACTACTTCCAAGAATTTTTAGTATCTTAATAGTATATTTAAGGAATTACGGCAATTAAATATAAATTGAAAAATGTCAAGCTCTAATTTTTAATACAACTCCCTTTTCATATGAGAATAATAATCTATTAGAGGCAGAAACGGTTTATGTTCATGTATCACTGCATCTGTTTATTTTATTATTTACATATAATGGGACATATTGATGTGGGTAGTTGAATCCGAGACAGAAATACATACAAACACATCTTCCATCAACAAACTCACACAGGTGGACAAGAAGGGGAGCAGTACATATTTCACTATTGCCTAATCAGTTTTAAAAAAAAAATACAAAAGTTCAACAACAGTAACATTTGAAACCACCTTTGACACCTTTGTGACTGGATATGGTTAAAATTAGAATGCAACAAATATTTTTTATAAAAGTCCAGCAAAGGGAAACGGATCAAAGTTCATGAGGATTGCAGGGAGAATTTTAAAAGCCAATTTATTTTTTATGTAATGAAAAAGGAATCTATATTGCTCAGACCATATAGTGAGCACCAGCCACTCTTTCTGGAATGAATGTTTTAATTTCACAATATTCAATATACGCAAGATACACTGTATGTACACACCATATGAAGCAAACGTCACGGCACTGCTTTATGTAAAATATAGTCTCTACATCCAGGTCTACTTCAGTCTGAGTGCGTTTGTGTTTTAAGTGTTTTAAGTGTGACCAACAAGCACCATTTAAAGTAGCCAGCTGCATCGAACGATCATTTCAAATGGGGTGAAATCTGATTGAGACGTCTGGGGAGGGGCCATCTGAGCTAACGCATCCTACGCTGTTTTCCTTCCATCAGCCATGAGGGTGTCTGACACAGCACAGGTTGCCATAACACACCGTCAAAATGGCACTTATCCTAAGCACACTCCATTCAATTACGAACTTGCCACGTCGGGTCAATTGCTCTGAAGGGCCTTCTTGTTGTACTTTGCTTGTACTGCGATCCGGATATAACATGAGCGGAAGGCCTGACTAGCCCGGCGCTGAAGCACAGGGGAGGTCTTTCTTTACTCGGATTTATAGAACTGGCTGCGAGGCTGCTGCAGGTGCTCAGTGCACGTGGATCGTTATAGGCAGTCTCTCTTTATGCATGGTGCTTGTTAGTTACAGTAGTGCCTTTAAAGAAATGTTGAGGTTAATGAAGGGAGGAGAGGAGGAGGGCAGGAGAGAGCAGTGTCACAATGGTGGATCTACATCCGTGTTTCCACACTGTGCAGGAGATAAATGCAAACACTAACTGCTTACTACAGGGAATAACTCATTTCTGCAGCCTCTGGCTTTGGGAGGAAGTGAATATGAAGTTGATTGTAACCCAGGCGGTATATGAAATGTTAACATGTTGAAATGTACAGCCATGATCCTGGGTGACTTCATAAGCAGTACAAGAGATACTATCTGTTGTTTTACTATGACAAACATGTTAATTGAACTTCCATACTGTATATCCATATGTAAACAATACTGTGTACTACTATTTCTAAACACCTCCCTCTCCTGAGGTTCTGTAAGGAGGGAAGTCTGCTCTGTAAAGGCAGGAAAATGACAGGAGGTCCTCTCCAAAATGACGGGAGCGAAGAGCAGGTTGGTTTAGGTGCCAGGGCAGCAGAAAAGTGGGCAGGTGGGAGGATTGGGCATCTGTTTCCTACTCCAGTGACTGGAGCATGAGGAGCTGCTTAAGGACCTTGGTCTGACTGGTCTCCCTGATCTCTCCCGCCAGGAACATCTCATCCACCACCGTGTACACCTTGAAGGTGAGCCACAGGACATGCATTAGAGGAAAGAGAAAGGAAATAAAGAGCATTAGGGAAACTCCGGACCACAAACCACATGTAGCTTTTCTGGAACAGAAACCAAAGTGACATTAGCTTCTTCCCTGCACATAAAAGGGTTGGGTTTTCCTGGAAAATTGTCCTGCACAATGACAAATTATCATTTAACCATATGGTCATCATTACTCACCTCCAACTGTGTCATCAAAATGTAAAAGTAACCACTAGATGACCACATACACTGAGCAGCAAACATGACCACATGTAAATAAACGTGACAAACATGATGGGATCCATCGGTCCTTCCTCGCCACACACCTGACTGACTGAGTTTGTGAAATGGTTGTTAAAGTTCCTTACAATGTCTAAAAATGTTGATTTCCCTTCATTCGTTAATTTCTTGTAGAAACATGTCAAACGTGGGTGCTGCTTCGTTAAAGTTAAGCATGTGGGCAGATGTTTAGACACCTTCAAAATGAGTGAGAACGCTGGCAGCAGTTAGGGGGGAGGAGGTTCACATGTGTTTGTTGCTTAGCACTTCTTTCTCAAAAAACCTCCCTCCATCCCCACCTAAAAATGATTTAGATGAATCTCAAATGAATGACTGCTCGAGTTGTGAATATTATCTCAGTTGCTATGGTACTGCAATGAAAGAAACATTTTCTCATCTGCCTTTTGTACTCCTCTGCTCGTTCTGTGTGATCAAGATGTTAAAAAAATAATTTAAAAATCTCATGTGGCAAAAAATAATGCGCTGTATAATAATAAAATAATTTTAAAAAATAATAAAATAAATAATAAAATAATTGCGCTGTACTTACCTTGTAGAAGTTGAACACGAGGTCCAATTCACACACGTTGTGAAAATACTCATTCAGCACCTTCAGTGAAGAGAGGAAGAGTAAGAAAAAAAAAAATCAGATGGCATGTCTTGATGTGATGCATTATAGCTGAAATAAACTGCTGCTCTAGTGGCAGCAGAATCCACTTAACAACCATGTAATAACCTGATTTCCACTACAAGGACATCCATCTGAAATACGGCAAATTGAAATTAATGTCTCATCATCTCATCTTGTTTCCACAGGAAATCATTTTTAAGTAGCGATATGGAGTCATTTTCAATGACCCCTTGTTGAGAATTTGCTCCAGTGAATGTTGAAACGGCACCATGAAGTACTGCTGTGTGCTGACGTGCGTTGATGTGCAGTTCATTGAAAAAACTGTATGGATTTTAAACAAGTTATTTCTCTTTGAGTGGGTGGCCATATGTAACAAGCCCAGAAAATTAACTTAAGACTGTGCTGTGTATTTCAAAATGCACTTACACGCATTCCTTCATAGTCAAACATTACATCAAATGACCTTCACTCTGCGGGGCTCTGGATAGAAAATGGTCAACTGTTTGTTTTAGCCAAAAAACAAACAGCAGATTGTACCTTAAGCTCACTATTTCAGCTGCTGTTATTTGACTTGTATAACTGAATATGATTAGAGAAAGAAAAGGCTGTTACAAAGCAATTAAGCAAACTAAGTGACAGAACAAGACAGACTAATGCATCCACATAATCACAAAGACATATAATAAACTGCAAGTTATGCTGATTAAGTCACTGATTAAATCAAATCATACAGTAATAAGAAAACTGAGGAGTTCTATTGCAAATGAGATAGCCAACATTTTAAAAATGACATTGTTGGTATAACGATCGTTCAAAGAAGCATCATTTTTCTCTCCCTGTATGTTAAACTACTGCCTGAAAAACATAATTATGCCAAAATATAGCTTCAACGTTTCCTGCATTAAGTGTTTCAGATGCTCTCGCCACTAAGATATTTAAGCCCACATAGAGTATAAAGTGTACTATGGTGGCAGATAATGGTATACTACAGTAACGTGAAGACATATCTGGCAGACGCAGTGATCAATATAGGCTGATGTGTCCCGGGTTCCAGGTCACAAAGCTCCTGAACGCAGAACTGGAAGTCTCATTTTTCATCAAAACCACACCGTCACTGATCTTTGGCACAGATGTCCCTGCTAGTCCTCTTTGAACAAACTCAGCCCTGTGACTCAGCTCGCAAAGGGAACCCCATAAAAAACACGGCGTGGATTAAAATACAAATCAGGACCTTTGCTACATGTCATCTGACTTTTATGTATTTGCTTGTTATGAATGTTTAACTAAAGATAATAAATTACAGAACCACTTTTCTCCAAATGTTTACGGTTTCTCTTTGCTGAGCTCTGTTTATCCCCCTTTAAGCACGCTACTGTTTGAAGAAAACATTCAATCTATGCACTGAAATAATTAACCTTCCACAATTACATACACTGGGTCTATTTGTTGTTTATCGCCATGCACTGATCTGTTTTAATTACTTGTGAAATAGAAAATCCCACCAAGAAACATTAAATTATTGGTAGATTCACTGTCAAGCAGAATCTGAAATGATGAGTTGCAAAAAACACTGAAAAGCATTTAGAGTTTGGGTTTTGTTTGCTGCAGTAGCACTTTATGGGCCAAAATGAGCAATGACAGGAGGAAACTTTGCTAAAGGAGGTCATACAGTAGCTGGCACAGACATTAGGAAAAGTTTTTATCTGACCAAAATGCTTGCACATTATAAAAGTACTAAGTTCCAAATGTGACATTACTGTATCGTTTCTATTAGCAACATCTGTCTGTCTGGTTGTTATATTTGCCATTTGAAAATTGGTGCAATGTTTGCCATTCGTTTGCTATCAGCCTCTGCAATTAGAGATCAATGTGTTATTTTATTATTGCTGAAGGCTTATTTCCAGCATCAGTTGACTTGGCATTATCCAACACTGGTCAAAGTCAATAACAACACACCCTGAACATGAAGATGTAAAATTAATTTTGGAAACTTGCTGTAATGCGTTTGCAATCTGTACTGAAATAGACTATCGTGTTTAATGGTTAAATCGTGACTCATTTTTTGTCCTTGGACCAATCTGATAATCTATTTTCTATTGAAGACAAAGCTTCACGTGATGTTTATCGTGGTGATTTAGATACAATTGCACTTCACGTGGAAAACATCTTGTACATCTCCTTACGCAAGAGGTATCACCCGTAGACTTCAGAGCCGAGTAACAATTAATTCCTTCCAACAAATGTCATTTGACTGCAGTCCACACTTCTCACAAGAATAAAGCATTGATATTATGGAGCTATGAGACAGCAGAAGAGGCGAAGCTTTCAAGGAAATCATTAACAGACATTCCTGAAAACAATCAGACCATGAGAAGTAAATCATCATAGTTCACTTACTAAGTCTATGTACTATGTATCGTGTTGCTGTGGTGTGTGTGTGTGTGTGTGTGAATTACCTCTACAAAGTTGTGGATTCCTTCAAGGTATGCCAAGTTGTTATCAGTCACGTCCACACAAATACAGAAGTACAGACCAGCATAACGTCTGTAAATGATCTTGAAGTTCCTGAACTGTGGGAACAACACAGATAAATCCTCTTGACAACTTTGCCTCTTATATTATGACAACAACAGCAGCTTAACTTGGATTTAAGCTTCCCAGCTCCAAGGTAAAACACACCCAGTATGTTTCTAATAACTTTAGGATAAAATGTATGATAAAACACATCAGCCAGGCTAGGATTTCTTTGTCTTTTGACAGTGTAGACCTCTAGAAGGCCACCCACTGCTTGTAACGACTCCTTTTCGCATTACTTTAGAAAATGAACTTGTGATTTGTTTAAGTAGTGAGTGGAAAATGCTTGTAACGTGGGATACACATGAGTCACCCAATTATTTTACTGTAAAGCAGCCACGACAGAGATTTTGTAAGGACAGCGTGGTTTCAGTGATTACTCTGCGGTCCTTGGTAGGACTTTGGCACCGAAAAAGCAACATAAAGTCACAGAGCCATACAGCCAGGCATGCATATGAAATTGACTAATATACCTCCACAAAGTTGGTGTGCTTGGCATCCCTGACGGTCACCACAGCATGAACTTCCTCAATCAACTTCTGTTTCTCATCATCGTCAAACTGCATGTACCATTTGGCCAGCCGTGTCTTCCCTGCTCGGTTTTGGATAAGGATGAAGCGGATCTGAAGGGCGAAAACACAAGAAAATATAGAGGCAAAAATGAGATTACAACAGAAATAGTCTCCTGGAGTACCAGCCTTTGGTGTTTTAATGATATGAGACATTGACCAGCCTTGATTATCTGATGTTATTCTGTTGTCTAGTCGCTGTTACTCATTCATAATACAACATATGATCTTCTAAATAACCTTCTATATTAAAATCCATATAACATCTTGAAGTAATTATCTATATTCACACTGGTAGCTTTGGCTTTAGCGTCAGTTGAACCACACCCATTTATTTTGATAACGTCAATGTGCAAGACCTTTCAAAAAGTCTGCAATATTGTCGTACGACGTATTTGATTCAAGTGTTGGTTGTTATTTGTGGTAAAACATCGTGAGTTCAGATCTTTGGCCTTAGCCTGAGTTATCGTTTCTACCGGTTGAATGAAGCTAACAAGCTAGCGGTAACACTAATCCATAATATATACAAAGAGTAAGAAACTATCTTCGTCTGTGACATATTTACCATTATCGTCTCCTAAATGTGGACCTTATGGCTCCAGAATAGCACGATGCTGAATAGCTATGCTGCGATTTTACATAGATACATCAGTTAATTCCTTCGACCGCTCGTCCGCTATCCCTCCCAAGCTAACAGGAAGAGCAAAACTAAGCTAAGGTGCGCTGCATGCCGGGGAATGTAGTTTTTGTCGCCGCGTTCAGTACCAATGGAATGTGTCACGGCACTACAAGAACCAGCGTCCCTTCCTTGTTGAGTCTCGCTGTGGATCACATGAGGAGAAAGAAGGGTCGTTCCTGTTACTTTCTGTCGCCGAAACGGTTTTCATTTGAACACAATTTTAAACAAACTGTGAAGTTAAATGAGGTTGAAGAGCATTAAAAACATTTGATGTGACTCTTAACATCACTCAATTAGACTTATAATGCAAGTTGAAACTGAAATTAAACTAAAGGCTTTGTTTAAATTAATTTTAATATACTACAGTGTTGCCCATGTTAAGTGTATATAATTTGTATATAATATATATAATTAGTATATAATTTCCCTATTATGAAAGAAACTGAAGTATTTTGTATCTTACTAAATGTGGAAAAAAGAATGTGTGCCGTCTTTGTTTTTAAAAATTTGAGAATAGTATTTTAGGCACTTCTTCATTGTGTGTGTGTGTGTGGTTATGTGTGTGTGTGTTTTGTGTACCACACCTCAGGGGTACTTGCATACACCGAATGCAGGATGAAAAAGTGGCAATATATATTTCCAGCCTCTTGAGGTTACATCATTTGTGGTTGTTTTCTGCAGAGTCAGGACTCAGATTTTGTTTACTGGTCCGGCTGGGCAGCCAGTTCACCGCAGAACATTGCCCAGACAGCTTGGACAGCTTGCCTCTCTGCGTTTAGGGAGTCAGGGAGGGTGGGGGTGAGGATGGGGCAGGCGGCGGTGGGGGGTGTAGCTGGGGGGGGGACTGTGATTGTCAAGGATTGCACAACTGTGAGTGAAGGAATGTGCTTGCCCTTGGGACCCTGAAATATTTCAGCTGCAAATACAGAGAGGGTTAAGGTGGAACTGGGGAAAAGAAATCAAATGAAAACCAACTAGTGAAATGAAGGATAAATGTAGAGTGTTTTTTTTTCTTCTGTATAATGTTTGCAGCTGTGTTTTGGTGCTGGCGTGTCCGGTGCAATAAAAGCACAGCAAATGTGGTCATCTTTATATGAGAATAGCACATATAAACATACGTGTCATAATATAATAGTTATATTAACAACATTTTATCACAGGGCCCGAGCTACATTGGAAAAACAGTGTCAGGAGACAGGGAGTTGAATTATAGACATTTTACTCACCAGAAACTTCGACCCCTGCTAATCTTGCTCTGTGTGATTGGGGTCATGCAAATATTGCTGAGAACACAGTGGCTAATGTGAATGGACAGAAGCTTGTGGAGGGCAGTGCACTTTGAACCTTGCCTGGCTGTGTGTTTAATAGCAGGTCACATTTCAAACTGTGAAAGAACTAATAGCGCAGTTTAAACATCATAATTTTACAACTCGTGCAGGAATGATATAACTTCTGTTTTGCCATTAAACAGCCCAGGAGGTTGTGTACTATAACAGCTTTTACCTTTCCTGCAAAAGACAAGCTCCTGACATCATGTCTGTGTTGTTCCCAGCATGCAGGGTTTCAGTATTAAGTGTCAAATTACATTTCTAAATCAATAAATTGGGTTTTACAGGCCTGTGAAGTTGTTGTTTTTCACATCACACACAGTTTACATTACCAAATTGGAATTGCATGTTCGAGGAAAGTCAAGGAAACACTAAAGGGGAGAGAGAGGAGAGTTCCAGGAGAAAGCAATGTGAGACACTAAACATCTGTTTGAGCTGTTAGTACAGGCAGTTGTCTTCTACAAGTATGTGGAAGCAGTCGTGTTGTCTTTCTGGAAAAAAAATAGTCTGAAATCTACCTCAGGGTCTTACATTTTATATCCCTTAGTGGCTGAAACCATCAAAGGACAGACAACTTCACAGCAATTGTTTTACCAAGTGGGTGACTCAGGGCACGGCACGTATAATTAGGACTAACCTTTGAGATGATTGATTTTCTCAGGAAAGGCAGCCTATTAAATATTTTCCCTCTGTGCTGCTGGATAAGGTTTTAGGTAGGACTCCTCGGGTGAACGCAGAACAAATCTATTACCTCTTATGTGGCCACGGGACATTAAAATCTGTTGGAGGATGACAAATGTTTGACTTTGCGCAGGGAAACGGGGATCAGCTGTGAAAGGAAGTGGTGTGTGAGGTGTGAGGCCAAGAGGGCAAACAGACCAAAATAAAGTCAGTTAATTACAATCACAATGACATGAACTCTTTTTTTTCCTGTAACTCGGAAACAGCGTTGCAATATAACAGTGTAGTCAGTGATGTAGTAGCACATCAAAAAACAATTAAACTGAGATCTCCAGTCATTGATCATCATGGGGCAAGCAGCCACCAATACAAACAGCTTAATGAGAGCCCGGAGAAGGATTAACTGAAACTAATGTAAACACCAGGAACAAATCTAGTTCAATTTTATATGTTGTAACATGTATTTTGAGTACTTTTGTTTATTTTTATGAAAGTGGACATAATGTAGGCCTATCGACCTCTCTTTATTTCACTTTAGCAGAAGTACAGATGCATTAGTAGCAAAATGCACCTAAAGTAGTAGAGTTAAAGTACTCATTACAGATTATGGCCCTTGTCAGTTTGTTATATTATTGAATTATGATGACTGATGGCAGCTTTTTACCGCTGCAGCTGGTCAAGGTGAGGCTTTATACCATAAACTCTACATACGGCTTATGCTTTGCTGTTGGGCACTTTAATCCATAACAGTGTGACATATTTTGACATCCCTGAGATGGAAAGAATAACTTTACTACCAAGACTGACGTATGATCTATTACTGGATGGATAAAATATGTGTGAAAAATGAAAATGCCACCCGCCCACCCTTGACGCCTTACTGTAAGTCTTAGCCTCATTAACTTTCTCATGATGGCAGTGCAGATGTGACGGCGCCTGGCAACAGTGTTCTGTACGTTTCTTTTGACATTTGAGGCAGATTTGGGTATAAATAGTATCAATGTGCTATGTTTTAAGTTGACACTATGATTTGGATGCATAAGTTGATCAAAGCAGATGCAGCTGTCAAAAGTGCAAAGCAAACAAATAAGGAAGGAGAAAACGACATCAAAAATTTCCCTTGTAAATGCGGTGAAAGCATAATTACAAGTATACCTTAAAAGTAGAATTAAAAACATCTGACATTGTTTTGGTTGTTTGTATATTATGGTTTAGTCATTATTACACAAATGTATTTTATTTTTAGTACATTCATTTGTAAATGTGATCATTATATACCTAAGAGTGTACAAATGTAGGATAGATAGAAAGATAGATAGACATATAGACGACTTTATTGGTCCCAGGAGAAAGATTACACAAAAGAATAAAATAAAATACAATAAAATAGATTAAAAATAAAATCCTGAGGCAGTACAAGACATACAAAGTGCAGTGGACGAGCTCAAAGTACCAAAAACGGTGAATATTTATTATGTAAATTATCTCTTGTAATATTCATGACGAGTAAAATATATTATTTTAATCTAATAATCCATCTTGTGTAGCGTTAAACGACGACGCTGTGCAATAATATCCATAAACATTGTGTGTGTGTGTGTGTGTGTGTGAGTGTGTGTTGTAATTGTGTCCATGAACCGCTGGGCGAGTCTCTCTCTCTCTCTCTCTCTCTCTCTCTCTCTCAGTGTCTCTCTATGTCGCTCTCCCTCTCAGTTGTGTGTGAACAGGAGGGGGAGATGCTGGATTCTGGGGAAGAAGGTCCGCCATTATTGGGAAGCTGAAAAAAAAATAGACTTATACACACGCCGTCACTCATTTCGGCTGTACGGAGGCTCAACATTAGAAAGGAAAGAAGAAAAACAGGACGAGCTGCTGAAAAAAAAAAAAAGAAAAGCTGCTGAAAAGAAGAAAGAAAAGCGCTCCGGCAAATGAAGGCGCAGCTTGTGACCGCGTTTTCCTGCGGACTCTTTTATTTTTTGACACAACAAAGGAAATAATAATTGGTGAAAACAACGTGGTGGCTGAAGCGAGAGAGAGAGAGAGAGAGAGAGAGAGGGGAGGAAAACACGCCGAAAAAACAGTGGCGCCTCCTCCTCCTCCTCCTTCCACTTTCCTCCTCTCAGCCGCGGCGGAAAACAGGAGTTTGAAGCTTTTTCTTTTTCCCGACGTGAATTTAGTTGTTTTTCTCCCTCCTCCTTCTTCCTCTCTCTCCTCAGACAGAGAAGGGGGGAGAGAGAAAAGGAGAGACATGCCTCTCTCGCCTCTGAAAACTTCAGACTGATGGAAACGAGCACTTAATGTCCGGTGTGTATTTTTTTTTTTTTTTGGAAGGGGTGGGGGGGGAGGACGATGGACAGATCTGCTGCGAGGAAAAGCGGAAAATAATTGATGCGAGCGCTGGGAGGAAGTGTTTGCTGTCTGTTTGCTGAAAAAGTCTTTCACCGGCTGTGAGACAGAGACACAGACAGAGAAAAAGGAGTGGACGAGAGCCGGAGAAAAGGAGGAATGCCATGGTATGTAGACCGCACTCTTCTTCTTCTGCTGCTTCTTTTTCTGCTTCTTCTTCTTCTGCTGCTGTTAAAAGCAGGTCATACATGTGAGCCACGCCGGGGAGACATTTTAAAGGCGTTTACCTGCTTTAGTTCGCCCCATCGGGTTCATTTCAAGTGAATAACACGAAACTGGGAGTCAACCCCAGCCCCCCCCTTCACCCCCGCCAAGCAAAACCTCTGAGGGCTGCTGGGATTTGAAGCCCCTCATAATAATAATAATAATAATAATAATAAGGGTTATTCTAATAATGGTGACGCACGGCTGTGTGTTTGGTGGATGTGGTTTTAAATGGGACGTTCGCCGAGGAGAAAGGAGAAGAATTTGAAAGAGGGTCATAAAAATGGATGTTGTCCAAACATTTCAGTTGTTTGGACAACAACACCTGGAATGCATTGGTCTTGTCAGGCCTGGAGAAACTCCCCCTGGTGTGCCTTGAAAACAAGGACTTTCAGTTGGTGGAGGAGAGGGGAAATGGGATGTTTGGGTTGGACCATAAGGGGGCTGTCAGGCAACTGTTTGATGCTGTGTCTGCGTGCTTTTTTTGCTTATTTATTCGTGTGCTGGTCTCCTCCTGGTTGATATTAACAATGGAGTGAAATCTAAATGAGGTTCGGTGAAGTCCTCTGATCAGACCGCCTGGTATTGTTTAGCACTGCACTGGCCCTGACCAGATTTAGGTCACAATATAAGCTTCTAAACAAGAAACTTTTGTCATGAGTTTTAATATCTCTTATTAACTTTGCCCACATCAGAGAAATTCTAATGTGTGTACGCCCTGCCACATGCTGACTCTACTCTGTGGCCTCACAGGATATATAGAGTATGTCTTAGCTTTTTTTATCCACCAGTTAAATATCTCAGGTGTGGATATTTGACTTGCCTCTCTGGATGCTGCGTGTCTTCCTCTGGGTGTCGTAAAAGAGGGAACAGATTATTATAAGGATGCCCTAATGATAACGCCGCCATCAATCTGTATCTGTGCCAGAACTAGTCACCGGCGTGTCACAGTTTAACCTCACTGCCACTGCAAAGTGGACATTGCCCTGCCAGCCACTCCCTTTTATATCAGAGTCCTTTATGCTCGATGTTCGTTTTGAAAGTGATCTGACCACCTGCCTCTGAAATATTGATTCAGGACTGACGGCGAAAGACTTCAGAGGGCGAGATAAGTGGGCGGACGTCTGTGTTGATTCATGATGTGGCCTCGATGCGGAGGTGCGGCAGGTGAGGGCTGTGGCCTGCGCTGCTGTGTCACTGCCAGATAGAGGGGACGCTCTCAGAACAGGAACTTTGTTGTTTGATGATGGATGCGCGGCGTAGTGTTGTGATTTGACATCCCCTTTTCGAGCAGAGAAGCAGACTCCTAACCTTGCGTTTTCTGATGGCCGTGACTGAGGGCTTTTTGATGAGTTTCCCTCTCTCTGATCTTGATCAGCCTCATTTGGAGAGGCTGTGCCATGGAGGAAGTAAACACATACACGCGCCGTCCTCGGCGAGGCGGTCTCTTTGCTCTCAGGTAAATGCATTAGCAGCTGTCAGCACTTCTGTTCTCTGCTTGATTGGGCCCTTTGCAGTGCAGTCACACCTCCCCAGGAAGCCTCCTCTTCCCCTAATAGCTGTACCATTTGCCCAGGCAGCAGGCTAGCTACCAGCATACCCGCTCACCCCTGTCTGTCTGTCTGCCTGCCTGCCTGCCTCTGGGCTGTGGATCGTGTTGTGAGTCCCTGAGCTAGAACATGTTCCTGGGATTAGAGGAGGGCCGGCTTTGTTCGCCAGGATGTAGGCCAGAGATGCGGATACATCCTTTGATGAGGGCACTGGAGGAGAGATTCTGTCAGATAAACACGGGGCTTGGCATGCTTGGCAAGAGAAACATTTAAGAGATATCTACTCCTCATATAGAGTCTAATTGTAACAGCCTTCGCTTGACTTCTTAACACTGGACCAGTAATCAATTAAGAAAGGTAATTGAGCCCTTTAGTGTGAAAAATACCCAAAATCATTAAACCCAGCTGCGAGCAGGTTATTTTAAAAGGGAACAATGTGCTTCAGGCTCGTAATGGCACTATTTGAAAACTTGCCTCATACCGTATTATTTACTTGTCAGCTCAAGCTTTAATTTCCACAAACGACTGTGCCGCCAAACTGAGCGGTGGCCTCTCGCATGCATGCATGCCTGAGAGCTAGCGTACCTATCAACGCAGAGTTGACTCCATGTGCCACGGATGGGAAACGTCCCTGCCGCTCGTCAGAAAAATGTGCTGTTTCACTAAACCTCTCCCCTCTCTTGTGTTACAGGAGAGGTTCTGCTTGTGAATCAGTGTAAGCCTGTGTTTGATGGAGAAAGGAGCTAATTATAGCGGGCAGCTTTGGAGTTCGGTGGACCAGATTACAGTCACTCTCCTCTCAATGGCTGCCTTGTTCTAGTGGCCGATTATTAGGCAGAGAGAAGTGCATTCTGGGATGATTGTATCTGAATTTCCATTAGAAAGTGTGCCTGCCTCAGTTGAACTGAGATTCTCTTCTCTCCCTACTGTTTCGGCTCTCTCGCTCATTACAGATTTTGCAGATGGGGACAGCTTGATATAAAGGCCTCTGTAGTGTGGCCCTGTTCTGTTCTAGAGCCAGTTTAACTCAGCGTCCTGAATGGCCAAATTATGTATGAGGGAACTGCCCCCAAATCAGCAATGGTGGAAGTGCCCAGTTTTCATTTGTGGGAACAAAATTCTAAAGAATATCACCACCATTCCTGTGCTTTTATAAGTAAATGGTTCACCTAAGAACTGAAAATAATTTTCATTGAAATCAATCAGTAGTAAAGATTGCATTTGCGCGACATCTAAAGTTATTATGGTATTGCTTTTCCAATACAAATGCATTATTAATAGCTAATGCAAGTGGAAAGTAATGGCTTTAGATATGATTAATGGTTTGAATGGTGGCCGTAGAGCTCTGTTGAGATAGTTTTAACTAGCCTTCATATTTCTTAAAAAAAAAAAACCAACAAAAAGTGGGTGTCACTGTTTGGGAGCACGGTGACCATGGAGATGAAGGACCAGGATGTAAGCCACAGAGGAATGGTGACCTCTGGATGTGAGCGGGCCTGCCTCGCCATTCCAGATACAATTACACAACAGAGGGACGAGGGTAATGGGCTATGGTAATTTGAAAGAGCTGTAGAGAGGGAACATGAGGGAGGGAAGGGAGGGTGGAAGAAAACGAGGAACAGTGAGAGAGTGACACAACAAAGTTGGTAGTCAGTTGGAGGAGAGGGGGAAAAAAAACAAGCTGCGAGACCGGGAGAGTAAAGTAAAGCCCAGGCAAACTGCTGGCAGTTTTCTGCTTCAGGCTGTGTTCCTGGTATGTGCCCTTTCAGCTCTGTGCTCAGGGATCAACCAATCAATGACAGCCATAAGTAGACCTGCTGCTTGGCTATTGGCCACGGCTGAATTCCATGACTCAGCATGTCCGCAGATAAGATGTTATGATTGAGTCACTGCCAGTGAAATGAGGCCACTGCCCAGAGTTCAATAGGTTGGCCCCTTTTGTGGCTGTAATTGCACACAGAAAGTTTGTACCACCTACATGCAGTGCCAACATGGCTTTTAACCCTGAAGTTCTCCCAAGTTTTGTGGATTGTGTAGGGGACCAGCCTGAAAATGGAGGCTTATCATGCATAAATACACGGTCCATTACATTATCATGTTAAGGGTATAATAGCCTGTGATTGTTTCTCGAGTGAGTCAGTGTTTACGCTGACTGTACTCTGGATTTTGAAAGGCTGAAACCTCTCACCCTCACAGACAAAGAGAGTCTGCCCTGAAATCCACCCACACAAGTATTAAAGGATAACTGTGTGTGTGTTTGTAGCCTGTGGGACACACGCGCACGCTCACACATTTCCCACACCAACCCCACACTTAGTTTTCATTTTGTCCTAACCTGTTGCGCTGACCTGCCCTCATCTCTCGCTCCCAAGTCACCAGGCTTCATTGCCTAAATTGGGCTGGAGTCAGGCAGAGAAGTCCCCGTGTGTCATTGTTTGACTTTCTCTCTGGAGATTCTCCCCTCGTGGCGCCCCTGGGTTTCCTGCAGGAGGTCCACCTACGATGGCTGGTTGTGTGTGTGGGTGGGAGGTCAGGAGAAGTGGACAGGGTGGAGAGGAGTAGAATGGGGGGTTAAAGGTGAAGTTTTAGAGGAGGTCAACAGTGGAGCCTTTTTAATTCATGTGAGCACCTTGTTAAGAATAATCGAGCAAATGAGATGGGAAGCACCCCCTTTATGCTGATCACAGTGTCTCCAACTACAATCCATTTTCAGAATCTTTTATACTTTCCTGCACATGCCTGCCATTGTGAATGATGGCAGGTACCACGGGTGGCACTCCTTCTTCTGTTCGGTAGCTGCAGGAGTAGTTCAGTATATATTCTGATACAACTTGTTGGTTCAGTGGGAAGCTCAGCAGTCAAGCAATAATGACACCAAGCACATCTATCCTTTCCCATTCTTTTCAAAAGCAGGGAGAGGTGTAGTGCTGGATTTAGTATATGGCATACGACAGAGTGTTTTTCTCTGATTACCGACTGTGGAACATGTCAGAAGGACACTTTGTGCAGTCGTTTTATTTCCACATCCTTGGGAATCATCAGTCGGATTAATTTCACCTGGAAATGGGGAGAAAAAAGGCTCCTCTATAAGCAACTTGTGTGTGACTGAGAGACTCTAGGATTGGGGTGTTTATCTATGAGGACTGGCTGCTCCTGTCAGGTATAATATTACAACTTAAAAAAGAAAGACTAGCATCCCCACCTCAGCGCCTCTCCTCCACTCAAAGTGCAAACATTGTAATTGAAAGAAATAGGGTTTGTGACTAACTATGGCTTTTTCGCCTTTTCATTTCATTTTTACACATTAGCCATAACACGATTAGGTGTCTAGTAAAATGCGGTGCGGGAATGACTTTAGTTTTTGGCAGTTTACAAACAGCAACAGGCCCTCCGCTGTGAGTCGCCGCTGTCTCTTTGTGCTTCAGGTATGTGTATGTATGTGAAGGCTCACGGCTGACGTGCGTTGACACTCCTGGAACATGATGTTTAGTTTGTGTTTGCTATCCCGGCATGTTGCCTATCTATTGTGCTGTCTCTCACATCCTGCGTCTGCCCTGCCTTCTGACAACTTTATTGGAAGTGTCTCCGTACACCTGCAGCACTCAGACGAAGAGACGGGAGAGGTGGAGAGTGGGAGGCAGAGAAGGTGTTCTGCTTCTTAACGTGTTCTAATTAAAGCTGGCAGGTTTAATCACAGTGATAAGCATCGGAAAAGAAGGAGAGGGGCGGAAGTGGAAAGGAGAGGGAAGGGAAAAAAGGCCCAGACAACCAGAGGCCCTTTTGCTTGACCCTGAGTTTTTGTTACTTTTCTGAAACTCCTCCTAAGCTCCTTTGATCGCTCTAGTTTCCCCTCTGCTTCTTTCTCTCTCCCATGTCTTTTTTACATTGTCACTGATGATTTCTGTTTTATTTCTGGTCCCATGGCTTCCACCATCCCTCACTTTCCCTGCCCTTGGAGCACAGTGCAGTGTTATTGTCAGCTGTGGTTAAGGACATGGGAAGGGCACTACCTTGTCACTAGATGTTTGTCTCAGATACCACTTCAGGGGGATCTGGCCACTGTGGTGGCCTTTGGCATCTCCCGGGTGAACATGTGCTGGCATTGTCTCTCTTCCACACATACAAGGACACCAAAAAGCCCTGTATTTTGATAAGGGGCATTTTTTTCACAGTGTTGTGATTAGATATTCTTAACTTGGAGCTTGCCTCAGGCATTTTAACATTCACAAATCATTAGATGGCTGCTGTTGTTTAGTATTCATGGTTGATGCATCTCAATTTCGAAAGTTTGGAAACTGGCTATTAGAAATGGCTAACTGTTGTTTTCAGTCATATGGACAGCAACAACACACACACACACACACACACATGATGTAACCAACAGTGGCTGACCCCTCCTCACCCTTATAATATAACTGTCAGAGCGGCTCTGGCCGTTAGTCAGCTGTGTGACAGTGGACATCATATCCTCTTTAAGGTGAAAAGATAAGGTGGCTCTTCATAGCTATTTGTTATCACAGGCGACGAGCACTCCCCGACTCCCCCCCCCGTCCCACCCCACCCCTCCAACACCTCCACATCCCTTATCTGGCCTGGTCCCAGTTTCTGGCCCAAGCGAGGGCTCATGCAAGCCCAGGGGCTGATGAGTAAGCAGTGCTCACCCTGCGGATAGCCGGGCCTGCCATTATCGATCGCAGCGCCACCGTCTGTCATCCAGCCACCACTTAGCTAATGATGTCCATACTATTGTCTCACGGCTGGGAAAACGGCCATAAAACCGAGAGCGGCGACTAACGGCGGCGTCGGAGGAAAAGATGGATTTTTACCGATAGAGGCGGCACACCCAAAGCCTGAGCCAAGTGCTGCTGCGTTTTACTGTCTTAGGATGGTAGCACTGTCATTCTTATTGCCGCTCACACTCTCTCTATCTCTCAACCCCTCCTTCTTCTTTCTGCTGTTGGCTGCCTTCATTGTGGTGCTGCTTGGTCCATCTGCATCAAAGAAAGACAGACCATGATATCCGACAGTCTGCCAGTCTCTGTGTTGGCCTGGCTTTGACCTTGTTACTCCGATTGTTACTGTTGTTGGGCAAACAGCACATTTGTTTGTGCTGAATAAATACTCTTAGCGATGAATCACCTTGAAGGCAATGGAAAAAGCGCTACTATGACTGCTTTAGAGATATTTATCCACTGTGCCATTTTAGAGTATTGTAAATGGATTTAGTTCTGAGTTTGGTTGTCATGGGGGTGACATGGGTCATTTCTCTTCTCAATGCCATAATTTCCCAGGATGCAGTAGGGGCCCCAAGGTTCATAGCTCTTATGTCAGAGTTCATTTCCTGTTGCAGTGCTCCAGCAGCTCCTGAGGATCCACCATTTTGTTACATTCCTGATGAGGACTGGAAAAATGTGTCTGTATTCACGTCCCAACCACTCACGAGTGAGGCTTTTTCACTCCAAACATGTGCTTCATTTACAATTATTTAGGTGCCGCTGGCAACATGACGAAGAAAGTCACAGAGAATTTCTCACAAATAAGTGAGTCTGGTTGCAGTGAACTTTACAGTGAATAAACTAAGTGCAGTTGATGGCACGCCATCCCTAATCTAGTATAAGCGTGAAATCACAGAATTAAGTTTTTTGCTGATGTTTTTGTTTCTTTTAATACTTGTAATACATCATTTGTTTTTTTGTAAATCGCCACCAACCGCAAACCTGAGTCTGCACCAGCCCTGCCTCTTTCTTTGTTGCTATGCTGACTCCCATATATGTCCTATGTTGTGAAGATAAAAGTAAGAAAAAAAAATGAGTGAAGAATGTAAACATTTTTAGGGGTTGTTTTTGGTCTGAGGTCTGGTCTTGTTCAGAGGGAGGACAGACTCGCCACACCACTGCTCGTATTAGTCACAGTCATCGGAGAGCAGAGAATGCAGACCTTTTTACCCAATGAGGGAAAAGGTCGTTGGGAATGCAGTTTGTCAGGTCAGGACGAGCCGGGCCTGTTGTGGCTTAAAATCCAAGTGACTGTCAGAGTGAACAAGAGGTGGAGGGAGGCGAACCTCAACTGGACATGAATATCAAGACTTTGGCAGACCATTGTCATCACTCTAAATGAGTTATTGGATGTTCATCTTTATTTCAGTTACAGTAGAGAGGCGTGGTGAGGAGCACAGGGTGTATTGTTGCAAAGAGGGGAGCGGTCGATTGGATTAACATTTGAATTTTGCTATTTGTACAGGTAAATCAGATCTATCAAAATTAAATGTCAAATGTCTAATTCACCTTTTTCAAGTAGTGAGAAAGTGATTCACATCCATTTAAGAGATACTCTCGCCATTTCATCTTTCATTTCCATAAAGTTAGGGAACTTGCAAAAGACTAAATTTGTGCCTTGACTTTTCCTTCCTCGTCTACTGGTCAAGCTACAAAACCTACATTTCCCATAATGCAACTCAGAAGTGTCCAGACCCACTTACTGTAAGTCATTTTCTCAGTTCTCAGAATTGACAGAGCTCCACCAGAGCCACAGGAGATATTTTACAACTATTCTTAAATGCTGTGTAGTACACCCCATGAACTCTATTTCACATTTAATATTGGTATCTTTAAATATGAATGATAACTCTCTTAATTGATTTACCGAAACCTTAAAAATATATATTTCAAGAATAATTACTTCGTGCTAAACATGACCATTTGATTGTAAGTGGATCCCAACCAAGTGGAAAGCTCCATACTAGTCTCAGGCTTCTGGTGCTCTGTCGGTGTTTGTTCATGCAGGCTGTTTTGTTTTCAGTCATGCAGTTACTCCTAAAAGGCAAAGTAGTTAATCACTAATGACTCTGAATGAGTAATGGTGTATTCATTCTGCAGTGATTGTGGTAAACGCTGATTAAAGATTTCTTTTGTTCTCAGTTGTTGATCACATCTGGTCAATGGAGGAGATGTTAATTCGCAAATATCTTTGAACAGTCAGGACATACATTCTCACAAGGGCAAGAGGAATCGCGGCATTGTGTTTGTGAATTCCTCCGCGTCTTGATCACATGCATCATAGTTTATGAAATGTTTGGCTCCGTTCCTGACAAGCATTTAAGATACATTAAGTCAAAGGTAATTAATTAGAGAATGGATGCATTTGAACCAGTAACATCTAAATCCCCAGCCTAGATCGGTCTTCGCTCACTATAGTAGAGGATAGAGTGAACAGAAAGAGTTCATCCAAAATCCAATTTTACCCATTAGGAACATGTGAACTCCCCCTTACCTACAGTCAAGCCAACACATTTTTAGTCCAGCGAAGCTGCTCAAGAAGAACAATTTGCTTGAGTTGATAAATAATAAACACTTCTGTACTGGGTTTTAACACTAACACTAAATTTGCAATATGTTCACTATTCATTTCACTGTTTCACTGTTTTGCACTCTCTGAGATACTATATATTCTTATATGTATATTCTCAGGCACACTCCCTCTGTACTATGTACAGATATACTTACAATTATAGTTATAACTATTTATCCTGGATTATTTTATTTTATTTTATTTTATGTCTTGCATTTCTTACTGTCTATTCTTCACTGTGTGTTTTCGCTGCTGTTATGCCGTAAATTTCTCCCGCTGTGGGACTAATAAAAGAATCTGAATCTGAATCTGAATCTAAATATCTAGTGTTACATTGGATCTTGTTCCTTGTGTTGGTTTTTATTACTTTAATGTTGTGACACACTATAAATACACAGGGATGGAATGATGAAAAATAAATCCTATGTGACAGAGTGTTTTTAGTGAATTTAGTGAAATACACAATGTGACTAATGGTTAGTTTTTTTTTTTTTTAAATAATGATTTTTAATTAAAGCTGCACAGGATTCTGGGCATGTCTGGAACGTCTGATTGAAATGGTGTTTCATCCACGGTTAATCTTGGAAACAAATATTAAAAAATCACTCTAGTAGCAGTAATTAGCAATTGCCTGGCCTTTGTGAGCCACTGCCATAAAATGACAGAAAAACTCATTATATGGATGTTGAAGCTTTCCTTATTTCTGCCACTTGCTGTGTATATATTGTGAAAATATCTATGTGCTTGTCAGAGAGATCAGAAGTCGGAAAAAAGCGATTGGCAATAGCACAGCTTCACAGCGAGGTATGAAAAGAAGAAATTAAAAGAAAAGCATCCCAAAGTATATCAGAGCTATCATCTTAGGTGTTGCCATAAACATGTCAGATTATTTGAGTCACGGTTTGATTGTAGAGCACTAACTTGTTTGTGTGCTGTTTCGTCAAAAGAACCAAACAAGTGCCTCAGACTAGTTTAACCTGCCCTTGAACCGCAACTCACGGTATTGCTCATGAGCACGCTTATTGTCCAACCTTAAGCAAACTCTGTTTCAACATACTCATCTATTACAGATACTCCCATTCACAATATTTCATTTTTTGCCTCTCAACTATGTAAATATATTCTCTCTGTGTCCCCAGTCTCTCAGTGTTTGGCCATAGTGGATCAGATTCTAGGAAATTGCGCAACTCTGAGAGTTTCCACGTGCAGCTTGGAGACCACAGAGCAGGGCTTACATCTAGGGCCCTGCTCTTTCCTCCTTTCCTTTCCCTGCTCCTTCCAGAGGTCATAGTTGACAGGAGACATGGGTGGGTGATAGTAAGGCCCCTCCTTAGAGGATCCGGGTGTCCTTTGGGGGGCGGGGGGGATCTCATGAGGTTGGGCAGCAGCTCCAAAGGAGAAGACGGGAAGCAGTGATGGCAGAGAGAAGGAAGGAATAGGTCACTGCTGTTCTACGTTTTTGTTTGCTTTTTCACACATTGGTGCTAAAGAAGGAGACACAGGATGTCACCAGTTAGGGCTTTATCGCTATAAGTAGAAGTGTGAGTGTGTGTATCGGAACCATTTGGTACAACACAAGATTGACAAAGTAAATTGTGATCCAGCATGATTTTGTACTTTTCTTTTCCAGAGTTTTCTCATTTTTGCTTCGCAGCCCTCAAGGATATGATAAGTTGAGATTTGAGATTCTGTGGGAGTTTCAGGTGAAAGGTTTTAGTACACGCCGGGTCCTTGACTTGTTCAGGGGGTCTATAATGTTCAACATCATGTGCGAAACACTTGTGCAAAGGTTGTGAGAGCTCTGAGGGCGTGTTGGGCGGTGCTCCTGGGGCTCCCTGATGATGTACCATAGTAAACAGCTCCCCTTGCTTGCACAGCTGGGGCACACTTGATGGGCCTCTGCAGTGTGTTAAGAGAGGGAGATGGAGAGAGGATGGGGAGGAGAGCAGAGAGAGAGAGAGAGAGAGAAAGGAGGAGGAAAAGGAGAAAGACTGGACCAGTACAACAGAGGAATGCTGTGAGGGCCTTTGGGGCAGGATACAAACTGCAAAAAAAGGAAGAAACAAGAGCAGAAAACTGATTATAAATGACAAATTTCCAGCTCTTGCAACCAAACAGTGTTAGCTGCTGTATCCTGAGGGTGGGAAAAAGCAACAGTAATAGCTCCGACTCCAATCCAATCTCCTGTATGTATTCTGCGCACATGTGTGCGACTGTGTTTGTGTATGTGGCCTCCCTAAATTCAGCAAACAGAGACAGGAAATTTAGCCCCTCCCCTCCTCTGTCCTCCCCTCATCCTCTCCCTGTGCTCGCTGCCTGACGCTGGCTGGGGGGAAAGCGAGGGATGAGGTTTTGTCATCTAATCTGCCAGCAGATCGCCACTGATGGGCCTCTGTAGAATGGCTTTAGTAAATTACTGTTCCAGGGAAGGGCAAATCCCTTCTATCAGATAGCAGCTCTCTCTTCATCTCTCTCTCCATCCCAAGTCCCGCACTCTCTTTCTCTTCACTATATCAGTCAGGCTTTAGCTTTATCTCTATATCACTACCTTGTGCTCCTCCTCTCCTCTCTTTAGCTGTTGGTCTCTATTTCTCTGCCTCTTTCTTTTGCTTTGTTCCTTCATTCATCCTTTCTTTCATCCTTTTTTTCATTTAAATACCTCGTGTTGTGCACCTATTTGTGTGTCTGCAGTAGACCCAGTTCTTCTGCCTGGGGGCCTCGCACCTGGAGTGAACGAGATGAGTTGGTGTCAGAAAGAGACGCTCTGTGCATTTTGCTCGAAGGCTACCAGCACATTACAGCCAGCGTGCAAACAGTTTCTGCTATCCCCCGGTGTGATTGTGTGTGTAAACAAGATGGACCAGTTTTTTTGGGGCGGCCATCTTCCCTCGCAAAGTCTGAAATCACACGAGATAATACTGCACATCCTGCCTCAGTACCTGGAAGAGGGTGTTTGTGGATTAGAGGGAATTGTTTTTTGCATAATGGTTTTATTTTGCATACCTGTTTCACAAAAGATATGCCTTAACCCAGGCAGGAATAAAGATTTAGGAGTGAGATATCTGAATATCTATCTAATATCTGATATTGAGAATTAAGGGAGTGTTTTTGTCTAGCTGTAACTCAGTTTGTGTGTGTGTGTGTGTGTGTGTGTGTGTGTTAGTGTGCGCATTCTCACCTGAGGTGGGGAATGTTGCCCGGCATTAAAAGCTGAGTGGATCCAAACTCCCGGTGACCTCCTGTGTTTTGTTACAGCTACCTCCGACTCCCCCACAATCACGTAAAACAACATTGTCGCTCTGCGCTGACATATGGCAGCCAGGCATGTCTGATGTCATACAGCGCTGCTGTTGCCGCCACCGCCACCATGCTCTGGCTCGATAATTAACAGGTGGCGTATAAGAAGAGGTGGGGAGGCCACACACACATTTTAGTTTTAAAGTTAGTTTTATTGCTGTTCTGTTGAGGTGTCTCACCAAACAGGATTTGCTGTAACCCAACCCAGCGGAAGTATCTGTTTGGTGAAGGTTGTCATTATAATGATGTTAGTTTCGAGTCATGTACTGGTTTTGATCATGTCTGAGATAAGATGATTACATGGAACAAGAGATGAGATATGACCACGTTATATATCCTTTTCTTACAGATTCAAACATGATTGTTTTCGTCTGAGGTGGTGCAGTATGTCTTTTACTCGATGGTATTTCAACCATTTTGTTTTTTTCTGCATGGGTTGGCTTACCCCAGCAGGCGAGGACGGACACATTTTGCTTTCTGGCTGCTGCTGTTTATTAGTCTGCTGAACCTCCAGTTAAATGGAAGATACAATTATCTTACAACAGAAACAGTACAATTTATTTGGGCTACCACCTGAAAGTCAAATATGTTGCAGATCCATCAGTCGACTGAGACTCTTCAAATCAAGCAATCTTTTTTTCAGTCAGTGTGAATTACAATAATGGGATAAAACGGATAGAAGCAGCCCAAGTGGATGAATCCAAAGTCCAGTTTTCACAGATATTTGGTGGTCAGTGTCAGCGCTGGGTGTAACCCGTATAATGACAGCAACAGAAAGTTTGGTCAGGTGGAGAGTCAGGGATCAGAACTGTGGCGCCGGGGTTTGATGTGTAAATAAATACATGTGTTCTGCCTGTCTCATTATTTCTGCATATCCAACATTTTATGACGGCACTTCAAATAGGCCGCAAGTCAAATCTTGCATCACATGCAGCTGTCTTTTATTGATTTTTTTTTTTTAAAAAGCTTAAAAACACGTTTCCATGATTATGTTGCATTTGACTATGGTAATATGGTCAAAATCATCACTGAGACTCCTGCCAGATTGATTTTGTAATAGCCAGATAGTCTATTTGATTGAAAGAAAATGCAAAAAAGAACAAATAGTTGAATCTTTACTCTGACAGAATTCTGAGTCATGTACAACCCTTTCACATTACATTCGATTGTGTTAGCTATCATCATAGACTGCAACAAATACATTTTTTATCTTCCAATCACTTTTTCAGTCAATCTATTAATTATTTGGTCCAGAAAATAGCCAAAAATGCAGCTCACAAGTTTTCAAAACCGAAGTAGATATATTACTAATCTTCACATTTGACAAGCTGCAAAAAGTGAAGAGGTTTTAAACATTATTATATAATTTATTAATGGCTTTTTGTTTTACTGACTATGTACCACATCACCAGAGTTGAGGACGTGCCTGCACACATGACAGGGCTCAGAAGCTGTGCATAACAGTAACTCGATTTCTGTCAGAGCACTGCAGCTAGCACATCCAGATTTCCAAAGCCAGTATGAAGGTTTTTTCCCGGTTTCTGGGGAATACTTTTGAAACGTGATCACAGGTGGAATGCTTAATGTGCATGTTGACCCATGCAGTATTTTGTAGGGAATGGCTTATACAGCTGCTCAACAAGTCACCTGTAATTTTAGATGTTATCTGGACCACACTGGTCTTGGTCTCTTTGGTAATGCTGCCGCCTGGTCGGTGATGTACTGTTACACTCTCTGATCACAAGCAGACTGTAGGGCCTAATTCTGGCTGGCGTACCAATACTGATTCGAATGACAGGAGGACTCGTGCTTGGCGTGCCCCACCCTTCTTTATCGACTCTACTCGCCCTGCAGTCTGAAAGGAAGCATCTGCCTCCCCGCCGCTCGCCACACATGCTCTCTCCCTCTCTCCCTCCACAGCCCACACCACTATCGCTGCGGCTGCTAGCTATCCAGCCCGCGCCGATGTCAGAGCCTCTAATCTCTCCAGCATAAAGGCCATGCAAAGGGAATTTGTGTTAGCCTGCCACAGGAAGAAAGGGAAGAGCGGAGAATCGTTTGAGCAGGTTGACAGATAAGGCTCTTGTGCTTTCTGTGTGGTGCTTTTTAAGCCATGTTAAGCTGCTTAATTAGACATAATCTACAGACCCCAGACTGAGGCGGAACTAATGAAGTTAAAAGACTCAAATCCCATCCTACCATCACACTCTCCTCTTCTCCACACCATCACTAGTGCCTCTCAGTCCCATCACTACCCTCTCCTCTGTGCTGCCTGGCATCGCACAGTCTCCTCCTCGCAGCACACTCTGCCCCCTCGTCTTCCTTAGCATCCCACTCTTTCTTTTTAACACACATTAATGTCTTCCATCACACCCAGACGTTCTGTCCCGCCTACGTTACAACCTTGAAGCCTCCGCCGCAAACAGCCAGAACTATATTATCTTCAGCTAATTATTTCTGCAGTTCTGATAAGGCAATTTGTTCCGTCATCTTTTCTTTAAGGCAGTAAAATGTTCCAGCTTTTCAACAGCGTCTCATCACAGTGAGTTAAAGTGTAGCATGTTGATGCTCAGAATGAATATTACAAACATTTTACAAAATCTGTTCAACTTGTTTATTCTATCTGCCTCTGGACCCCCTGGCTGTGTGTCCCAGAAAAATGTGAGTTGAAGATTAAACTTGAGAAAAAAGGAGACATTTTAATAAATACGCTTATTTGCCTTCTTGCGAGAGTTGGATGAGAAGATTGATGCCACTCTATGGTCAGCACGCTTAATATGAAGCTGCAGTCAGCGGCCGGTTAGCTTAGCTTAGCACAGAGACTGGAAATGGGGGTAATTGAGTGTTTGTGATTTAACAGACTCTTCCCTGCCCTTGTTCTTGAGCCTCCCCTACTTCCCTCGTGCAGTGAGAAGAGGATGTGTTTCTCATGTCGGTAACACACTTCCCCTCCCTTAATCCCACCATGGGACAAATCTGTGCACGGGCCATGGGTATGAATATTTTATCTTTAGGGGGGCGCGATTCCAACTTTTTGCCCGGATACAATATGCTTTGTTCGCACACCAGCTCTTGATATGGCCTCCTCCTGTTGTTGCTGTGGCGTGTTTACATATCTCTCCTATCTCTGCATCTTGCAGTACCAGCTTCTTTTGTCGTGTTTTGAGTTGTCCCTGAAGCCTGAACAGCAGTTATTTTCCTTCTCAGAGGAGCGGCTGGCACGCTAGCTTGTAAACGCTCATCCTCCTGTTTTAGACGAGATTGCAGCTGACCATTGTTGGGTTTCATCATCGTGGCGAATGCGCTACCTCGCTGCTGATGGCCTGTCAGAGAATTTTCCTCACCCCATTATCTTTCTGCCTCTTCTTCATGCCCTCCTTTAGCCCCCCCCCCCCCGCCTCGCCTTTACCTGTCGCGGTTACGGCCTTTTATACAGTCAAACTCATTCTCTTCACCAAGTCTTGCCTGCGCTAGTGCATATTTACATTCATTTAGAGGAGACAAACACCGGCCGAACCTTTGCAATCATTCCCTTTAGTGCTTATCAGCTAAAGCTTAACAGGTAATATTGTCCTGTGCATATTTATTCTCCTCAGCCTTCTCAAATTCTACCAATTCTTTCTTCCACCTGCCTCCCCTCCTTATGTGAGAAACCTCCCCCCTCCGGTGCCGTCCAGTATCACGGTGCTGCTGAGTGGATCTGAGGGCTGCTGAATTCTGGTCTTGCTTGATTAGCCAGTGTGTGATGCTGTAGGCAGCTTTGTTTTGTTGCTGAATGGACTGTTCCACTGAGAGCACAGGAGACGGCGACGACGACGGCAAGGAGCAGAGGAGGAAGAAGAAGGAGGGGATGGCGAAGGGAAGGGTGGAGTGGGAGAAGGGAAGAGCAGGAGAATGCTGGAGGAAAAAAAGAAGATAAAAGCTGAGGGGGGAGGATATAAAAGGAGAGGTGGGGAGTAGATAAATGAGACAGGAGAAAAGGCTGGAGCAGAAGGGGAAGGCAAAAATGAGGAGACGAGAGGATGGTGATGCAGAGGAGAAAGCGGGAGAAAAAAGAAATGACCTCTACTCCTGTGGAGAGGGAAGATAACTGAGTGTTTAGAAATGCTGAGGTGGACAGAAGCCATATCTTCCACCGACACAGCACCTGCTAGTCTGCCTGCCCCCTCCCATTCATTGACCGACTTTCTATTGTGTGTGTCTTTTCTGCCCGTGGAAAAGTGTGTGTGTGTATCCGTGCACACACATTATTATGCATACTGTTAGTATACTATTTTTGTTTCAGCACCGTAAGATAGCAAGCCTGAGATTTTGTGCTTGAAACATGTTAATACTCAGACACGACAAATCCCTGAATCCCTGCACTGCACCACTTTAATACATGCATGCTTTAATAGCTTTTCTTGTAATATATGGAAGGATGTCTATGCAGTAGCTTCTCCCTCAGTGTCTGCACACACATGCAGTATTAGAATTGTACTCCAAATCTTCTATAAACCTGTGGGACCAGGTGCACACTTCTTTTAGAGAAACCAAACTGAATGCTCGAACACTGCAGGTCCGCTTGGTCGCAGGCGTGTTTGCTTGCTGATGAGGCAGAAACAGCAGTGACCATACTGTAGGGCTGGAATACTTTAGAGATACCCAATTGCTTTTTTTCGGACCAATAATCAGACTTTCTTTTAAAAACTGCGATGACATTCTGTAAATTAAGCATCAGGTCTGTATCTGTCAGTAACATTACATTACAATCAGTGCTACTTAACTGTAGTTGCTTTATCCAATGTTTGCTTCATAGCCTAACTAATGTAATGTTGCTAAAAGTTTGAAGTGGCAGATTCTGACAATTTCATTTACAAGCTGTCCGTCATTCACATTGGCAGCTAACGAGCTAGTTGTCTGTCTGAAATGGACGCCAGGTACTTACTAATATATTTTATGTACCTATGCTACTACTGTGTTGGTCTTTTATGAATAACAGACAGTGGTGACCTGTCAGTGGTACTATGGGTTTTTATGTTTTTGCAAGCTCACATGTAATGCTACAGCGGAGGAAACTTGTTGATGGTGTTTAGAATATGAAACTTTCCCTCGCTACTGCTTGTTAAGACACTAATTATCAAATTTTTAATAAAAAATTTCAGCACTTGCTGTACGAAAGTTGCCATTTCAATGTGTGATTTTTTTTCCATGTAGGTGTAAATACACATACTTGTATGCAATCGCCCTGAACACTCTTCAGCATCCTCAGTACTAAAACACAAATCCTACTTTAACCCAACTCATCCCGTCCGCTGTCTGCTGCCCGTCTGATGACTAGACTCCATGTTCATCTGGGTGTAGGCAGATGGAGGATAATAAGAGCCCAGAAAATTTGGGCTATTTTTTTCATTTTTGTTTTGAAAAAGAATGATTTTTGTGCTGTCCAGGCCTTTCCTCCATAGACGATTGTGTGTGCATGTATGTGTGTAATTCCTCTGCCATTGTGTGTGTTGTGTTTTGTGCAAGCAGACTGTGTTGTAGATGGAATAAAGCCCACTGTGAGTGTCGACAGTATTGGCTTGTTAGCACTGATGGGGGGGATGAATACTGAGTACTGTGGACTAGAATGGGAAGGCGGATCTGCAGTGTTTTTCTTGTACCGCATGTGTCTGATTTTCTACAAATCTCTCTTGGTAAATTCAAGGTTGTACTCTAAAATGAAAATATGACAATGATAAGCCCCCTTGATCTCCTTCTTTACTATCTCCGAACCTTGCTTTCCCTTTCGTTGCCTTTCTCTTCTAGCTTTCTCTTCCAATTCCTCTGTTGAATAAATGATTGCTGTTTTCTACTCCTGATTTTCCCCTCTCCATAGAACCCCACTTGCTCCTTTTATTAGTATCTCTATATGTTTCCACTCCCCTCTTTAACAAATGCTCTGTTTTATAGACGATTGGAAGAGCGCTCAGACACACACACACACACACACACACACACACACACACACATATTCACACACACACACACACACACACACACACACACACACACATATTCACACACAAGCAAAAGGCTGAAATAAAGAAGCCCCTTATCTCTCCTACCAGAGACACTTGGTTCATGTGCTCGCATGCAGATGAATAATATGTGGATACAAGCGCGCGCACACACACGCACACAACATGGGGCGTTGTATGCTGTGCGTTTGTGCTCTTTGTAACACAACTGCGTGCAAGTGTGTGTGCATGCGCTCTGCTCACTGCTGTCACTGTGGAGGGATGTAGAGTCTCTAGGGGCATGGTGATGAATGGGAGTGTTGTCACTAGTCAGGTCCAGCTGCCTTTGTGCTGCCTTTATGCTGCATGTTCTCCTATTATACCACAAGCGCTGCATGTTTGGTGTGTCTGAGCGGAGAGTGAGCGTGGGTGGGTTTTGCGTGGATGTGGCTTGAATGAAATTACTCTTACGCGAGATGGTGTTAAGACGTTCATGCGCTGTATGTGTGTGCGCGTGTGTGAACAAGGTGTCAACACTTAGGGCATTTAAGCAATGCTCACAAGCCATGTGTAGAGCTTCTCTTCTTTGTCCGCAACATGTAGATGTGCACCTGTGCGGACATCTGATTGCACCAGATGCACATCCCCTGCATCAGATAAAATAGCTGTGCTCTCTTCATCTGCCTGGATAATTATGCGAGCCTGTGTGTGTGTGTGTGTGTGTGTGTGTGTGTGTGTGTGTGTGTGTGTGTGTGTCTTTGGTTTGCAGTCAGTAAGGGAGTCTCCTGTGCAAGCATGTAGATATGTCAGTGTGTGAGCAGTGGGCTCTGAGAAAATGCTGTCAAAGCAGGAGCTGAATAATTTGCCTCCAGACACATTCATGATACAGTGACGTGTGCGCATAAATTTGCCTTCCAGTAGACTGCCTGTATGTTTTACAGACAGTGTGTGATATCAGAAAACCCATAATGGAGTGTGGAGGTCTTTTTTTCCACCTGCAGTTTCTGGATATTGGTCCCACGGGGATCTCTTTTAGAAGACAAGGAGAGTATGCAAACCACACACGCCACATTACACACACTTGAAAACACACATGAAATACACAGGAAAAGTTGTAGGGAATTTAATGGGTTCAAGTAGGACTACTGTCTATGGGACTATTGTGATCCTATTTTCACCAAAAACAAACAAACAACTGAGTATTTGATAACTCTAGTATGTCTTAATTTTCCTCTCGTAATTTTACACATATTCACTTCAGCATTCAAATCAGTCTCACATTATTAGCACTTAAGGTGTTTACTCAAAAAGAAATTCCAGGAGTACTCCACAAAGGCCAGCTGTGAGTCTATATGAGATAGTTGAGCTTAAAAGAAAGTCTGTTCATGTTTTATCCAAATGTGTTTTAAAACTGTGGATCCAACTGCAAAGAAAAAAAAATCATCCTTTGTTTGTCCCTAGTTGTGTTTGCTTGCTTGTCAGCTGTGGGGTTTTTTGTGTCTAACTGTTCAAGCTCCGAAAGCCTGTTGGTTGGGTTTGACTGATTGATCGCGCAATGTTTGCGTTATTGGCCTGCAGTTTGGACAAAAGCCAGTCAAATCTGGGACGGCACCATCTCTGCCTATTATGTGTTTTCTCTGTCCCAGCTGTAAGGTGCTCAGAGCTGCTGCATTCTGCATCTGAGGAAGTAAATATAGTCAACTATTTTCTATGGAAGCTTACCCATACACTATGTGCATGACTGCACTAATGGAGATCACTCTGGGTGTCTAGGGGCAGTGCTCAATATGTTTTGAATATTATGTACCGTTGAAGGCCAGTTCACTAAATTAGATTTGCAAAATAAAACATTCAGAGCCGTATAGCTTTGGCAAACTGCAAATAACCACCCTTTTTGGGTGCCATAATGCAGACTTTTCTGCTCCTCGGTCACATGGTGCTCATGTTTCTCTATATCATATTTTTGCAGTGTTAACTTATTGCCGGGTAGAGATACAGAAAGCCTATCAAACATAACCTGAAGAGGCAAGAGAGGACTTTGAGGATTCACACCGCAACACTGCCTATGACACCAAATCCGACACGAATCAAGATTTTGTGTGCTTACCATGCTTCAGGCTCTTCAACATCCTGTTAATGTCCTTGGATTTGAATATGCTGGTGTCATTGTTGCAGGCAGAAGGATAACTTGACTCATGTGGAGCAGGGTGTAATTTGCATGTTGTGCTTGAATTTGGTTTTATTGTAAACTGTGTGTATGCTTCACACCAACCTTTTACATCACTGTACAGAGTCCTTGTAATTTTACTCCATTTACTCCGTGCTTGCTTCATTTTCAAGGATGATACTCTGGTGAGAGACAGAAGTCTGACTGAACTAACTCATCCCTCTGTTTATTTTGCAAAGCATTTAGCGACACCAGCGATGATAACCAAATTACAGCAAGGCTCTATGTTATTGTTGGACACACAGACACGCTCTCACCTCCCTGGGCTTCTTCTAGGATCTAAATGGGAATCTGACAGGAGGTAAACATGTCATTGTGTAGAGCAGCCCAGCAAACAGACAGCCTGACAGGCCAGTTAATGGGGAGATGAAGGGATAGGGTTTAATAGGCAGTGGAGCAAGAATGGTAGATTTATTTAAACGGGGCAATATTTGCCAGTCTGGACAATGTCAGATTATGTTTAAATTGGCCTTGCCGCTCCTCGCTGTGTCATTTGTCTTTAAATTCTTCTTATTTAATTCTGCTAATTCATTATCATAATCCCCTGATTGTGCCAAGAGTTTGATTTAGCTCCTATCATAGGTTGTTTCCACTGAGGCAAGAGCCTCACTTGAAAACCTAAACATGAGAGTGGATTGTGGGATGGGAGCCAGGGGCAGTCTACCGCTACTGTCGTATGGAGCTAGCCACTGAAGGCTGATTTTAAAGGATATTGGATGCTAGGAACTGATATATAGGTACATTGTTTTACAGTGGTGTTTATAAAAGAAAAGTTGGAGAAATGTCTCTGGCCGCTGCATAGACAATTTTAAATGAATCTTCTCTGTTTAATAACATTGCCAGTAGCTTTAGTAACAGGTTTCAGTGTGTGTGACTCAGCTCACTCACTTTTCCTTTCTTTCACCACCAAGGGCCTTCTAAAGCTTTGTCTTCCTCTTTCTCCTTTCTACCACCATGGCAGCGAGTCTCCAGAGTGCAGTAGGAACAAGGCTTTATCTGGCTTAATTCGTTTATTCCTTTCTTTCAACTGCCCCCTCCTCTCCCTTCCCACTAGATTTTATCATTTTTGGATGTTTGGTTGTGCCCCACCCCCCCCACCTCCCACTGTGTAGGTTGACTTTATGAATGAGCCCCGCCAAGGTCACTTGGTCACTGTCGAGGCTTTGCGCACGCAGCTCCCACATACTTCCTTTATCTCTTTATCTCTTGATATAAATATAAAAAAGGGAAGCTGAAACTTGTTGACTGGCTCACACCTCCCCCCCCCCTCTCTCTTTCTGCTCAAATCCCCATGGAGACGGGAGGGAAAGAAAACGAAGCAAAGTGAGCCAGAGAGATTGTAAGAGAGAGAGAGGGAGAGAGATAAAGACAAAAGAGAGAACCTTTAAGTCCCCTGATGTGTGTTGAGTGGACGCTGGCAAAATAATCCCTCTTTACCTTCACACGACAATCACAGTAATGACCTTAGCTCGCGCTCATCAATAGACAGGCTTGCATCTTCAGGGGGCAGGTGGGGTGTGTGCGTGTCTGTTTGTGTGTGTCTGTGAGAGTGGCACCCCCCTTCTTTGTCTGAGATCAAGGATTAGAAAGGCTTAAAGATGGTACGGCTTGCTGGGCGTGTGCGCCTGTGTCTTTGTGAGGTTAGCGTTATCTAAGGTGACGTCAGCACTTAAAGAGAGAGGTGATGCATCTGAAAGTCTCCCAAGTCCAGAGGCTGCAGCGACAGTGGCCCGATGCTGCAAGTGGGACGTTTCAGAAATGGAAACATTCTGCGGTTTCATTTCTGCAAGTCATGATAGTCTTGTGGGGTCATCACGACTTTCACTTTCCTTTTCTGGAAAAAGGCCATATTGTCAACACTTAACTTCAACCCCTTATTTAGCATTAATGAGCAGCATGTGAATAGTTAATAAAGTGTTTGTAGCTCACTATGATGATGTTTTTCAGCAGATATGAGGACAGTTTTAAATGTTTATGAATGCATTTATCAATAGTTATGTCTCCTCATAAACAGTTAATGAATGATTTATAACCCAGTATATAACCACTGTCATCATGTTAATGATGATTATGCACATGAACCAATCTTCACACTGTTTTAAAGAACATTTATTCACTGTTTACACACTTGTACAAATCATGAACCAGGCGGGTTTAAAACAGTTTGTATGTGTTCAGAACTCACAAGAACTTGTAGAGCTTGACCCCAAAGATAGTCTTTTGATAAAAGTTAACTAAAACGAAAGAACAAAACTCACTCCACTTACTAGCTTTTCTCCAGGGCTTTCAGCTGCATCCTCAGCAAATGTCATGAAAAAAAGAAATGATAAAAGTAATGATAGTGAGAGCTCAGAACAACATTTATAATAATGTTGTATATTTTCATATAAATGTATATCATAACAATGTTCTTACATATTTTCATGGTGTAAAAATACATTAACACTTAAAAATGTCCCCATCTCTGCTTACCACTACATTAGAGTGTGTTATAAACCATTTAGTAATTGTTTGTATGCTTTAACACACACACACACACACACACACACACACACACATGCATATGTATGTATGTATGTATGTATGTATGTATGTATGTATGCCTGTGTGTATGTATATACACACAGGCATACAAATATGTATGTATATGTATATTTTAAAGAGAAACTGTAGATGAAGGTTTTAGACACTTTTTCATCCTAAGGCAGGGATTCTTGCTTTGTCCTCCTCGGGCCGGTGATGTCAGAGGGAATTTGGAGCCGTATCAGCTAACCTGATTGGCCAGTGGGCTCATACGAGAACCCTGGGACATGAGGCAGTGAGGAGCAACGGTGCCAATCAGAGGGGAAAGAAGGGATGGGTGGAGAGAGGAAGGGAATAGTGGAAAGGAGTCTTGGCATCATCGCTAAGTAGAGGAATTTAATAGTGTGTGTGTGTGTGTGTGTATTCATAGGGTGGGAGGTAGGGGGTGAGCACTTGGATAAGGGCCAGGAGAACTGCTTTAAAACCCAACCTGGTTCTTTTCCTGTTTCAGCCGAGAGAATGGTCTAATTCTCGCCCCCTGCCTTTTCCTGAGACATTTTCTTCCTCCGGGCCTGGAGAGAGACCAGACCAGGCACGGCGTGAAAACAAGTTTGAGGAAGAATACATAATATAGTAAACATGTAACTTTTAGAAATGAGGGGGAGGATGAGGTCAACGCAGGTCAACATCGATTTTTTTTTCTTTCCACATGGCTGCATCTGTGTTTATGGTCTGCCATTATATTTATCACATTTGAACTGAATTATACGGCATTGCAGAGTATAGCTTCAGACTTCTCCTCTAGTCTGCAGCCTCTCGGACTCTGATCTGCTGCACAGCCTGTCCGAGCACATCCTCACTTTTACTCCAGATTACTGTTGTGACCGCTGGTGGCCTCCACCTGCCACTCTCAACACAGGCAAAGGTTGATGAGAAGGGACAGACCCTCTCTAGCCCGGAAAGAAATAACTGTTGACTTAAGGCTGGACTTACTGACCATGAAACACGTACATTTAACTGTTTGCTGCTTTTGTTTATATTTAATAATTATGATATAATTATACTGTTAAACATTTCTAGATAAAGATTGCGTTTATGCAAAATACAGTTAAATTGTTTTGGGGAATACCTTAATTAGCTTTTTTGTCAAGAGTTAGATGGGAATATTGATACCACTCATCACTGTACTAAGTAAATAGCTATAGTAATGGGTGGTTATCTTAGATTAGCATACAGACTAGTCAGCTGGTAGCATGGCTCTTTCCAAAGTTAAAAAATATGCCCACTGGCACCTTTTTAAAGTTAATAGTTAACATATTGTATATCTGGTTTATTTAATCTGTACACAAACAGAAATGTGATTGTGGTGTTTGAAATGAACCAGACTAGCTAGCTGTTGCTTCCAGTCTTTATGCTAAGATAAGCTTTCTTTTGCTGTCTCTTTTTTCTTCAACATTTTTATGTTCCACTTTGTGCTCAGAGGCACTTCTATTGCCTAGAACACAAAAAATCAAGAATATTAAGGAAATCAGAGATTATAGAAGCCATTTTGTGGTTGAACATGTACAAGGACACGATTACAAAACATCCTGATCCCTGCGTAGTGTTTATCTCACTGTGGTACAAGTTGACTTTTACCCTGAAAGGCTGCATTCCTCTGACTGCGACACAGACAGCACCGACTGTGCAGTGGACACCACTAAGTGAGCCGCGGCAGGCACAGCCCGGCCTTGGGCTCTGATAGTGCTGCAGCTGCAGGCCGATCAGTGCAGAGCAGCAAAGTTTTTGAGCTGTAATGGCGCTCCAGTGGCTGTCTGGAGACTGATTTAAAATGGATGACCAAGCATAACCCCTGCAACCTCTGGACATGTCTGCCTCCTCCACTCAGACTGCAGAAGGAGCTCAGAGGTGACACTGCTTTAAGAGCACTAAAAGGGTGAAGCGTTTACACATGCATACTCTGGTAAAGCTTACAAGCTACATCAGACTGCAGGAGACACTGTATTCAAGCTCACTCACCATCTTTCCATCTTATTCATTCATCTCCCTGCACCTGAATGTGGTTAATTTCTTGTTACAGAAAGGACGAAGCACGAGCTATTTTAGTTAGGGGTTATTAAAGCATGGAAATGGTTTATTTGTTTGGCTTTCTACTGCCCCTGCACAAATTGCACTCTGGTGGAGCTCGCGGGAGGGCAGAAAGAGAGAGTGAAGCTCTTGGAAAAAATGAAAGCGATTGAGGAAGAGGGGAAGGGAGGGGAGGGACGTTGGGGGGGGGGGCTCTGTAGCCATCTTCCTTTGTGCCAACAGTTGGTTACTGTGGCAACCAGTAAAAAGTCATTATCTTTAATTTACACTGTGGCAGGTTCAGGTGTTTTCAATTGTGTCATTAGCTTTTTTCTCTCTGCAGTGACTCACCCATCTTTGGCAGCGGTCCTCCACTTCATTCTGGGGCTCTTCATTCTTTTTTCCCCCTATGTCATCCTTTCTTTCAGTGGGCTGTGTAGATTTCATTTAGCTGCCTCACTGGCTGATTTAGGGCGTGTGTGTGCGTAACTCAAGCACTTGTCTCCCCCTATAAGGTTATCCTGTTCCTTGGGCATTCAGCGTGATGCCACTGTGCTTTTAGATGTTGAGAAGTATTGATGGATAACACAATGACAGATGGAGCAAAAAGTGATTAGAGAACAATTGTAAGAGGAAAATGACAGGAACACAAAAAAATTGAGTGGCAGCGGAGACGACTGTAGGGAAGGTGGAGGGCAAAGAAGTAGAGAAAGTGGTTGTCTGTCCCTTTTTAAGAGGGGCTTATTTCTTTCATGTTGAGGCTTGTCAGTGTGGCGGCAGAGAGAAGTGCAGATGAGTGATCGTAAAGTAGCCTTGTCTGTGTACCATTAGCCAACCGCAAGTGCTAAGCACTTACCAGAAGCTGCTTGTGTTAACCTCGTCTTCACCTCCCCCAACTCTCTTTCTCCCCTTCTTACCTGACTTTGCTGGAAACTTCTTGTTCTCTCATATTTTTCATTGCCTTTATGATTTCAGACGCTCGCCTCCCTCCTGAAAATACATCCACATCCAACAAACTTTTGTTCTTTTCTTTGGCTCATTTCACCTCTCTCTTTGCTTTTTTTTGTAACGCGGGACACCCAAGTTCTTGAAAAGGTTGCATTTTACTGATGGAAAATAATTTATTTTTCTTTGAGCCACCCAAAATGAAAAACACAATTTTGCTCCGGTGTCTACAAACAATGAGAGCCTTCAAAAGCCATTTGTAGTTTTCAAATCCATTTTATTATAACGAGCCGCTCCTCACCACCATCACTCGCTCAGTCGATAAGTTTGTGGGTACAAAAAGTGTACAATTCAATGAAAAACTAATTACACAAACAAAGCCCTGATGTTCTGTCTGCAACTGTTGTTTGAATCTGGGTTGTGCCTTTGACTAATGGGAGAGCCTGTCAAAAGTAGTTGGCAGTGCAGTGTCCAGGCGTACCTTTTATTACTGCTGGCTGCTTTATTAGTCTTCCACAGGGCAGGGAAGTATTGAGGGGATTGACTGGAGATGTGAGTGGAAGTGGCACCTATTGACTAGTTTGTCTTGTTTTGCCGCTGTTGGGGTGCGATGATGCTGTAAGGGTGCTGCGGCTCGGACCAGCCCATTAACACCAAGGCTCCGCACATGAGAACGAGACAAGAACAGGCCGCATGTGGCGTGGCATTCACCGCCTTGCAGCGACGTACCATAGCTGTCGACGTAAACGTCGTTTCTGAGCTCCGGCTTTGCAGCATTCTGTAGAAAGTGGTTTATATTGTCTTCCATTTCCCTCTTGGCCCATCCTTGTTTCTTCATTTCTGTCATTTTCAGATTTAATTGGCTTCAAGATTCAGTAGCGCCTTAAAAACATTTCTCTTGGTGGGTGAGGGGAAAAAAAACTGTTTTTAAAACAGTTTATTTAAATATTTGCTATATAAGCAGAGTGGATGAGTTCGAGGGCATGTGTATATGAGAGATGAGAACGTGCCGTATCTATGTAGGAGCATATGGTGTAGGTGTTGGGTGGCTGCTTTTGTGTGTGCATGTGTGTGTGTGATGACCATCTGTCACCTAGTAACAGTTTGGGTGATCTCTGGTTGATGTAAGATCTCCCTGTAGGGATCATAACACCTGATTATATACAAAGCCTGCAGTTTACAAGTCCAGATGGGAAGACTTCAGCAGCATCCTCTTTATATTCTCTGAGTGCTCCTCAGAAGGCAAATTATGTTGTTGTTTTAACTTCTTCAAATGTCGCTGCCATGATTGTATGAATTCTGTTTGTTTAATGAAATGTATCTGAGCTGAGGACTTTAAACAGGTGCTGCAGTTTGTTCAGGGGTTTGATATATAACAATGGATAAAGGTTGTGGCTAATTGTGCTTGATCATAATTTTGTTTTTTTTGGCAGTGAAGTGACTTAAAAGACCAAATAGAGAGCTCTATAAGCTGCTGGGGTACCACCTCATCTAAATGGATGCAGCTGAAATACAGCGAAGTCAAATCGTGGAGCAGCAGCCGTTTTGCGCCAGCCACTCTCCCATGTCCTTACACTAACCGTCCAAAGCAGGAAGCAGGGGATGCAAAAGACACAGGTGAACATATGCTGCACGATGGAAATTTTCTGTCATAGTATGGCGAAACAATGGAAGCTGTGTGGCTGCAATCAAGTAATCGTTGCAATCAAGACTGAGCCGCGAGTTTAGTCTGGCCGTCACAATCTTAGCAGCAGTAGATAAAGTGATAAAGTGATCTGGTGGCAGCAGTATCGCTCTGCGAATGCGCACAGCTTTCACGCCTCGGTCACCATCTGGAAAACACACCCAGCACATCTATTAGGCACCCACTCTAGCTAAGGATGAGTGCTCTGCTGAAAATGGGTTAATAATGACAATTAAATTGAAGGTAATGTCAGTAGTTGATCTGTCGCTCACAAATCATAGTGTTTTATGTGAATGGCTCACCCTGCCCTGAAATTGTGGTTTTGAATAAAGTGAGTCACTGAGTCAAGTTATTGAAAATCTAAGAAATGTAGTATGACATTATTTGTTTGATAAAGACTTCTTACTTCTTCCACCCAGAGGTCAGAGTGCAGATTCATCTACTGTAGTTATACAGGAAATAAAGAAAAGGAAGTTCTGCTCAACAACTATTCGAATGTACTGTTACTTTTATAACTCCTTTTCGGGTTTATGGGCTCTTTTTATTGAGGAAATCTATCATGCACAGTCTGATTTTATTTGTAAACAGAGAGGATGTGCTGGGAGCAATTTTCAGTTTACACTAATGTGCAGAGACTCGAGTTTGTATATTAAAACGGACAAATGTAGAATGTTTGTTTTGTTTTTTTCTTTTTTTCCTTTTAAACTGGCATAGGTATGGAAATGTTCCTCAATTGACACCCAGGCCTCGGTATTGAAAGATGAAGAGTGTCCCCAGTTCAGAAATGACACACACACACACACACCACAGCTGTCAAACCAGTTATACTAGCTGTTAGAATTGGAGGCTCATTCAGGTGGAAGATTAGCAGCTGGGTTTGAAGACCCGCCACCCAATCCCACTCCTCCACGAAGAGAGGAAAACACTATCACATTTAAATACGAAAATTTGTCTGTTTCAAAGTATGCAAACATGCCCCATGTCTGTGTTTAATACCCTCGGACATATTTGCATGTCGTCTATATCTGTCTGTTCTGCTGCTGTTTGTTTGTGCTGTTGCGTTGAGCTTGGCTGCGAGGACAGGGCGGCTGTATTGGATGTCTGAATGTGTGTATACAGTTGCGCCGACGCTGACAAGCCTTTTAGCAAGGGAGCAGGGATCAGATGTATGCTAATATCACCAGCAGACAGTCTGCTCGTCTGACAGGGGCTGGGCCGCGAGGTTAGGTACTACTGCGGGAGAAGACGGAGCCGAGAGAGGGAGACGGAGCAAAAGCAGAGACGTGATAAGACAGAGGAATATAGGGACAGGAAATACAGGGAGAATTAGACAAGGGCTAGGGGCGGTGGAAGAGATGAGGCGAAGGCAGTTCATGCCTGGCAGAGGGAATTGAGAGGGAGGGAGAGTGGAGGCCCACAGATGAGCTTTTGTGCCAAAGGAAAACACAGGCTTATCTGTTTTTCTGACCGTGCATGTAAAGCAACAGTTGTTGTTGTTTATTTCGTGCAGCCTGTTGAACTGGGAAATTCGGGAACAAATGTGCCCATGTACCAAAGCGCAGCCTTAAAGTGCACAGCGTTCAGTGTTTTGGTCCCCAAAATCCCAGGCAGTTAAGGGCAGCAACCAGTGATTATTTTTATTAATAAGTATTCTGTCTATAATTTTTTTTTTTGTTGCAGTTACCAAGTCTCTAAAATGAAAAAAGAATAATATATTTAATTTAAAAAGTGCCCAAGCCTACGGTAACATCCTCAAATTGCTTGTTTTGTGTGACCAACAGTCCAAAACCCAAAGATATTCGATTTCCAATTATACAAAATGGAGGAAAGCAGCAAAGCTTCACGTTTGAGAAGTACAAACACTTTTCTCTTGATAAATGAATTAAACAATCAGACGCTTGATTTTCTGTCTCTCTGCAAAATAACGAATCGACCAGTGGTTCTAGCTTTGTCGGTGTCATCTCAGTTGAACGTGAACAAATCATAATCAAAGCCATTGTAGAATGAAGTTTGCTCGCTAGAATCAAAGATAACTTCACAGCAAACTCGTGTGAAGGTCAGGGAACCGCTGTTGCAGTTGAGCCAAGCTGTGACTGCAGAAACACTGTAGCCTGTCACTTTCACTTGTGTGCTGTCAGCTTGGAGAGAAATGACCTTATCATTGAAGACGGTAGCACACTGGGAGTACTTTGGCGCGTGTGTGTATTCGTAAGGGCGGATTTATGCGGTGGTAGTTCAAATTTATAGCTGTCATTGTCCGTGTTTCCAGCACATTATATTTAGCCGTGCTATCAGTGAGGCCTTCTGGCACAGTTGAAGAGGTTAAACCACAGTGACACACTCCTTCTCTGCCCTTCTCGCTCTCCCCGTCCACTCTAAATAGGCTGTCCACTCTTTCGAGATCCTTTCTTTATCTGACTAAAACCTTGCTCTTTCCTCTGTCTCCGCTCCTTGAACTGTTCGAGTGTAGTCTTGAATTTCCGATTAGGCTGTAAATATGGTCTTCTCTGCCCTCTTCCTTCTGTCTTATTCCTGATATCCTGCATTTTCAATTGTTGAGTGAGTGTTTGTTTACAGTCATTGTCCCTCTTATTCTTTTTTTTTTTTCCTGTCCCTATCCTGCATCCTTCCTCCCTCTGTCCCTCTGTCCGTCTGTCCACCTCTCTCCTCGGGGGGTCTATCAGTAACTGGCCCTCTATCACTGCAGTGCCAGGCGGAGGGAGGAAGTGGAAGTGAATTTATATAGCTGAAAGCCAAGCTACGAGACTGTTGTACTATTATACACAGATAACCTAGGACATATAACAGCTGGCCGTGGGATAAATAACATGCTGCATGTAAAATGGAGCAATCTTAGAAGCTGTGAAATTGCTAATCATTTACTTCATTCACATATATGTGTGTACGTGACAGTATGAAAATGTGATAGAGCAGCAGAAGGGGGATTTTGTCATCCGCATCTCTGGTCTTTTTTCATGTGGTTATATCACTAGGACGATCGGATCATGCTAATGCACGGACAGCGCACATTTGTGATCCTGCAAATGGAAAGATGCAAATAGCCATAGCTAATCCACAGTGTCCATAATCCCAGTCACAACTGACCAGCTCTCCTGGATCAGTGTGATATGCGTGTTTGTGTGCAGATATGTGTTTTGTATAACATGGGTTCATTGATTCAGGCTGTGCTGATCTCTTGTGGTTAGTCTTAAGTAACTAAGTGTTATGTTTCTTATAGGAATAATTTATTGCTGTTGGATTTGCCTGTGTGGTTTGTTTAGTGTATTCTGCGCGCCTGGCCGTGTGTGAAATGCATTAGCAATGGTGCGATAGCAGTGTTTATTTTTTTTCGGTTGGTGCACAACATACAGTAGATTGAAGGACTGGGGAAATTTGTATTTCCTGTCTGGTGAGTGATAGATGGATGTGTCGCATTTGGGGAAGAGACAAATGACTTACACACTCACTGAATACCCTGCGCCACAGAGCACTTCATGTAAAGTGCATTAAGTCGTGTGTCAAGGCAGATTTTTTACATATTTATGTGTTCTTTATAATTGTTTAACACTAATCCATTATGTTGTTTTAGATCTGGTTTCATCAGCATTCATATATTCACACACCCCTTCACCTCCCTTTAATCTGTGTGTTTATACACTCGTCTAGTGAGAAAGCCCAAGCAGGAAGCGACATCAGTGTAAGGACTGCCCCCATCCACCCACAGCCCCAACCCTGCCCACAACCCTAGTTTCTTACTAATGGACAACAAGTCTCCAGAGGGAGAAAGAAGAAGGGGGGAGGAAGAGTGTGGGAGAGAGAACAGACAGAGAAGAGTTGGAATGAAAAAAATCTCGACAAATGGAAATGGGAAATCTATACGATGAGGATAATGTTGTGGGTGAGAGTGAGAGAGAGATAAATAATAAGGGAGCAGGAGAACGGAAGAAGTACAACTGGTTGCAGAATTACATCATGCAGAAGGAGTGAGAAAGAGAGGGAAAACATTTTTTGGACAGAAGCACAGGGAGGGTCAGCCAGTGCTGTGTCTTGGAGAATAAGGGAGAGAGGAGATTTTTTTCCCTGCTGCCTCTCTGTCATCATCATCACCATCACACTGCTTCATGACTATTTCATGACCTTTGTTTCTGTCAACTCCCAGCCTTCCTGTGTGTATAATACTGTACAACCAAAGGGCTTGTTGGGAAACCATGCAAGTCGGCTTCCTCGTTTATCCGTGTTTTGCAGGTTTCAGTATGAACTGCATTGCATTGTTGTTGTCATTATTTTTGGGAATAACTTAAAGAAGATGACTGGATTATCCCAAAGAACCACATATATTAGAATTAAATTAGCCCATCATTTGTATTAAATTAGAAAGATCCATCTTTGCCCAAAGATCCATTTTTTTCTCATCGCACAATATTCTTATTATCACTCCCACACAACATTTATAAGTTCCCCCGCAACTACTTTTTTTGACTCAGACTAAGGACGTTTTGGTACCAAAACAGGCAAATACTTCCTGCCTTACTCTTCTTCTTTGCTCTGTAATGAAAGGAATGCAGCCACCCCGTGAAGCCTACATGGTCTCTCCTCATGGGCAGTGAGCACAACCTCTTCTCGGCTGCCCTTTCTAACACGTGTTATGATGAACTTCACGCGCTGCCGCCCCAGCGTTAGCTTCAGGCTGCACTCCAATACCCTACAGATGCATCCTATCTTCCTTGGCTTCTCTTGTCCTTGAGACAGCCAGTGCCCTAGAAAGGGCTGGTTCAGTCAAGGCGAGATCGCTCTCTTATGTATCTCTTGACAGTTTTGAAACCGATAAATTGGTCAGTGCTTGTAAGAGAAAAGAAGGAGGAAAAGCAACGGGGGAAAATGGAGATGTGGTATTTGGGTATGTCCTGCTTCTAATGCTGTTTTCAATTAGGCAGTGGGAGAGTGATGTGCCGGGTCAGACCCTGACCCTTAGCTCATCCAGGCCTCACCACGCCCTGCCCCTCTTCCCTGAGGGGATTCCAGTGTGCGGCTCACATGACCCAGGCCACTGACCTCTGTCCCCTTCCCCTCATGCCCATTCTTCTCTATACCCCCCATCCTCTCCATGTGCGCAAACTTCCCACTCTGCGTCTCCTCCCCCAGTGCCTTCCACTCCATCCTGCATCCCTTCTACCTCCTCCTACTCTCTCCCTCCCTCTCCTTTTTCTGCTTACCCTCATGTTTCAGGGTCAGAGGCAGATGCAGCGCAGGCCCTAACCTATCTCTGCCCCAGCCCTAAACAGCCCTAGGCCTCGAGACAGTGGTATGTGACTAGACATGCGCACCAGACACCAAGCCTCAGGGTGAACTGGCTGCCTAACTGCTCTACAACTGGACTGCTGCACTAAGGCTGGTTGAGCTCAGGCAGTGGTGTCTTTATAGGTCTGGAGAAAGAGGGATGTATTCCCTAAATGACTCGATCTATTGTGTATGAAATGCTGCACTCGGACTGCCAGTTGACAGGCTCTTGAAACAAGCTGAATTTTGCAGTTGTAATGTCATATATATTCTATGTTTCTGTGTTTCTGTCGGTTTAGTCTGGGCACTGCACTCAGTCTCATGAGGCATTTTATTTTCTTCCATTATACGCTGCTGCTGTGTTCTAAACTCAGACAGGCCAGAAAAAAGAAAACTGCACTAGCTTTTTCTTTGTTTGTTCTTCCTTTTGAGGTTATTGCAAAAAGGCCACAACTCGTTGTCACCTTACCTGCACTGTGTCAGTGAGTATGTCACAAAATGTGTATGAACTGTTAGATTCACATATGCCGTGCACACATTCTTAGAAAAAGATAGGTGGGGTCAGTGAAGCAGATGTTAGCAATGCCTCAGCGAGAGTGTTGAGCCTGGCTAGCCTCCAGGTCTATAGGGACTTTAGGAGTGCTTGCCTTTATTTAATCCAGACACGCTCACAACTGGTCACATTACCTATTTTTACACATGATGTGTATATAGGATAAAAAAAGTGTGTGTGTATATGTGTATTTTTATGGGTAAACTCATATAGGTCATTTACGCTAATGTGTTTCTACACCAGGTCCTCCATACTTATCTGTATGTAACACCCTCTGTCAGCTCAGTAGGCAGCTACTTCAAGCATGTCACAACTGTTCACTCTGTGCAGCGATGCAGCTCACAGCATCCTTTTACAATAGCAAACACAAACCTACCTGAAAGCCCTTTTGGTTGACCTTCAAAAAAATAGACACAGTTTAGAATAGAGCAAATGACATGTGGCCTGCATAATTATAAAAGCACCAAATTAAAATCACAGCAATTAATAAGGAGCTGTTGGTAGTAAACTGACAAATTTATGTTTTTCTACTGGGGGACTTCATATTGGATGAATTTTACATGTGAAATTACATTTTTATATCACAGTCAGTAGGGAGCACAGGAGGGGCTCATGTAGATACAGTATATAAGAAATGATGATTAGCAGGCTGGATACACGTTCTGTTTAGCCAGTGGACCATATCAAAGGGCAGCAGGTCATGTTTTTTCTGGCTGATTGTATTTGAGACTGTCTGCTCTGTAATGTGAACATGGTTAGGTCACGACACAGGTGCGCTTTTAACCTGCTGACTGTACCTCTATAGATACCGCACCTGCAGTCCTTCTCAACAAGTCAAGGTTGTATATACTGCGTCGCTTTTCCACTGAATGTGCTCGGCGATCACAGACTTAGCACAGATATGGGTGTACTCAGCAGAAATCATATACACTTTGGCGTGCACACACACACACACACACACACATACAGACAGACAAGCAAATACACAGAGGTATGCAGTAAAGATACTTTACAAGAGAGTCCAGGAAGAGGGGACCATGAATTAATTATATTTCCCAGGTTATATACCTATACGAATGTATCCACCAGCATGTCTGTCTGAGCACAGCACACACCATACCTTATTATTACATGGAGTCTGTCTCTGGGTACCTTGATACATTTTTCATGCTTGTTTCCTCTATAAATATCAAAACACAAGACATTCTTTTTGATATCGATTCCCTTTTCTGCTGGCATTTGGTTGTACACCTAGTGAAGCACTGGGGAGGTCTTTCCTCTATAATGTTAATTCACTGCCTGATTGGAATTTGCTCTGGTGAAACTCAGGGTTTCAAGGCTATTCGCAGACTTCCAGCTTTGAACTTCGATTAGTGGCACTCAGCTTTTTAAATAAAACTAAATAAATATACAGAATGCGCAGTAGTCGATACATGGCAGGTGTAAGTAAGTCTGCTTTTTTATCCACAGTGTGTTCCGCTGTAGTGAGTTTCTTACTCATCCTACTGTTTCCTTTTCATTGTCTACCCCCGTGTTGCACTTTGAAGTTCATCTTTGTGCATCCACTGTTCTCTGTTGTCTGACAAACTCAATTCAGCAGCAATGAAGGCTTTGTCTGCTTTTGTGCTCTCTGTCAAAAGAGCTATTCACGATTAATAGTGGTTTTAATGTCTGTTTTACTACATTAACGCCTCAGTTATGACATGGAGGGGGTGGTCTCATGCTGCAAGTCTGTGTGCTGGCTGTCTTGAAAGAGTTTTGTTCCTTACAAATTGTGCTGTCAAAGAGGGCCATTCCATAAAGAGCATCCCTGATCCCTTGTCCTCTCTCTTGTTATTTTATTTCTGATCTACTGATGGAATAAATTATGCTGAGATTGGCCAGTCAGTTAAGCGTCTAAGGATGTGTGTGTGCGATTTTTTTTTTTTTGAAAGCATGTCACCAGTTTGCTCTAGCTACTGTAGGTAAATATGTTGGGACATTAGTGATGGTACATCAGCCAGCTCTGATCTGTTTGCAGAATGCTGTTTGGTGAGAAACACTGGAAAACATGTTTTTGATGGAGACGAGTCAGCTAACAGGCAGTGCAGCCTTTTAAAATGCAGATGGCTTTCCCTAGTTGGCCAATTAGTAACTTTAGCTCTGGAACACTTATCTGCTTTCATCTTCTTGTGTGTGCCTTTCATTTGAGGTGCAGTGAGCTTATTGTGGGTCTGTTTTCACAAGTGTGTGGTGGTGCGTGTGTTTATGTGCACATTCATGTGTCGGTTTTCTGCGATGGTGAAAACACCACATAACTTTATTCTACTGCTGCTGGCAGTGAGACGACCAACCATACTGTTAGATGTCAGATAATAAGCCAAAACACATATCGAGTCTTAACGAACATAGGACTGAAATGTGGAAGGCACCACTGTTAGCAGTGAGAGTACAAAAATGAGGGGAAAATTGGCTTTTACTGAGATACAGCCCAGCTGTATCTCAGTAAAAGTAATGTGCAGCATTCCAGCAGCTTTGCCACTGACCTCAATCTTTTCAGGAAACATTCAGTGGAGAAATAGGATCACAGATTAAACATTATTAACAGCACATAGGCACACAGTAGGAATTTAGATGAGAAACACAATAGCTCTCTAATAATAAGTCATGTCACTGGAATGTTTTATTTTCTGTATTTCTCAGGATTAATTATGCCTCCCTATTTCTTCTCTCTCTCTCATGCAGGACCAGACCCCAGCCCAGTGAGCTCCTTGTGCATGGAAACCCTCCTTCCTTGGCAGCCTTCTCCTCTCCTTAGAGCTAGTGGCCAGCATGGCAGGATGAGCCTCTGCCAGCGATGATGATGGCCAAAAAGCAAGATGTCCGGGCACCCACCTACAACCTGGTCGTGGTTGGGCTGTCCGGCACAGAGAAGGAGAAAGGCCAGTGTGGTGTGGGCAAGTCCTGCCTGTGTAACCGCTTTGTCCGGCCAAGTGCAGATGACTTCTACCTAGACCACACCTCTGTTCTCAGCACTAGTGACTTTGGAGGCCGTGTTGTGAACAATGACCACTTCCTATTCTGGGGAGAGGCTGGGCGGACGATGGAAGAGGGGCCAGAATGCCGTATGAATGTGGTGGAGCAGACAGAGTTCATTGATGATCAGACGTTCCAGCCTCACCGAAGCACGGCACTCCAGCCTTACATCAAGAGGGCAGCATCCACCAAGCTGGCTTCGGCTGAGAAGCTGATGTACTTTTGCACAGATCAGCTTGGGCTAGAGCAGGACTTTGAGCAAAAACAGATGCCTGAAGGCAAGCTTATGGTGGATGGATTCTTACTCTGTGTGGATGTTAGCAGGGGCATGAACCGCAGCTTTGAGGACCAGATGAAGTTTGTTACCAACCTGTATAACCAGCTAGCCAAAACGAAGAAACCTGTGGTACTGGTTCTCACCAAATGTGATGAAGGAGTTGAGCGCTATATTAAAGACTCACACACCTTTGCCCTAGCCAAGAAGAACCTACAGGTGGTAGAAACATCAGCACGCTCTAATGTCAATGTTGACCTAGCATTTCTTACACTGGTTCAGTTAATAGACAAGGGTAGGGGAAAGCCCAAAATTATTCCTTACTTTGAGGCACTGAAACAGCAGAGTCAACAGATTGCCTCAGCCAAAGACCGCTATGAGTGGCTGGTCAGCCGAATTGTGAAGAACCACAATGAGACATGGCCCGCTGTCAGTCGTCGCATGCAGACTGCCCCTGAGTACAAGGAATATGTTTTCCTTGAGGGGACAGCTAAAGCCAAGAAGCTCTTCCAGCAGCATGTGCATAGACTTAAACAAGAGCATATAGAGAAACGTAGGAAAGCTTATCTAACTACACTACCACAGGCCCTGTCTGTACTGTTACCAGAGTTGGACGAGATAGACCATCTCAGCTGGTCTGGAGTTCAGAAAGTCCTGGAGACAAAGAGAGATTTTTCCCAGTGGTTTGTAGTGCTAGATGACACCCCTTGGGAGACAACACCACACATTGATAACATGGAGGATGATCGAATCCCCCAGGACCTCCTGGAGACCCCCCCAGCTGAATCTATCTATGAGACCCACCTGGAGCAGCTAAGAAATGAGCGCAAACGGGCTGAGATGAGATGGGAGTTCAAGGAGAAGCTTAGTGTCTCTCCTTTCATCACACCAGGGAAACCCTGGGAGGAGGCCCGAAGCTTCATCATGAATGAAGACTTCTATCAGTGGCTGGATGAGGCTGAGTATCTGGATATCTACAACAAACACCAGAAGGAAATCATTGACCGAGCCAAAGAGGACTTTCAGGAACTGCTTCTTGAATACTCTGAGCTATTTTATGAGCTGGAAGTGGATGCAAAGCCAAGTAAAGAGAAAATGGGAGCCATTCAGGAGGTGTTGGGTGAGGAGCAAAGGTTTAAAGCCCTGCAAAAGCTGCAGGCAGAAAGGGATGCTCTTGTACTAAAACATATCCACTTTGTCTACCACCCCACAAAGGACACCTGTCCCAACAGCCCCCACTGTGTAGACAGTAAGGTAGAGCAGATACTGGCCTTCAGATTCCCTACTCGCTACCCATCATCAGACAGTTCAAGACTGGAGGGGGGCAGGGCTGAACGTATAAATCTTGTCATCTTAGGGAAAGATGGGCTAGCAAGAGAGATGGCAAATGAAATAAGAGCCTTGTGCACCAGTGATGACCGGTACGTGTTAGATGGCAAGATGTATGAGTTAGCCCTTCGTCCCATTGAGGGCAACGTACGTCTGCCAGTCAATTCATTCCACACACCAACCTTTACGCCCCATGGCTGCCTGTGTTTGTACAACTCAAAAGAATCCCTCTCCTATGTTGTCGAGAGTATAGAGAAGCTTAGGGAGTCAACTATAAGCAGAAGGGAAAGGGAAAACAGCTTAGCTCAACTCCCGCTGTCCCTCCTTCTGGTCACAAAGCGGGGTGTGGGGTCCATAGGGGATATTGGGGGAGAGACTGCTCAGACCCTTATCCAACAAGGGCAGCAGGTGGCTGGAAAGCTGCAGTGCGCTTACCTTGACCCTGCCTCTCCTGGTGTGGGCTATGGGCGCAATGTCAATGAGAAGCAGATCAACCAGATGCTGAAGGGCCTCCTAGAATCACGCAGAAGCATAGGGAGCAGCTCTCCTCCTTTACCCCCTCCATCCTCTGCCTTCAGAGACTCTCAGTCCCAGCCAACGCTAGAGGCAGACCTGAGGATAGTCATGTGCCTGATGTGTGGAGACACATACGACCTAGACCAGCTCCTTGCTCCCTTCTTGTTGCCCCAGCATTGTCGTCCTGCCTCCAACCTCAGCAGTGGCACCTCTGTTTTGTTGGATTTGAGTATAGGAGGTCAGAGGCAAAACATGGAACTGTCTTTGCTCTCCTTCCATTCCTCATTCTCCCTCCGCAAGACCAAGCTGGTCCACGGCTACATTGCAGTTTACTCTGCACGCCGCAAGGCCTCTATGGAGACATTATGTGCTTTCCTGTGTGAGGTCCAAGATATCATCCCAGTCCAGTTGCTAGCAGTAGGGGAAAGCCAGATGGAGCTGTCAGACTCAGAGTCAGCTAAGGAGCAGGTCGGTCAGGGAGAGGAACTGGCCCATGAAATAGAGGCCAGGTTTAACACAGTAATATGTGGACATGGTGGGGTTGTAGGGGGGCTTCATAAGATAGATCTTTTCCAACCCTTTTTCAAAGAGGTGGTAGAGAAGCGCACCATTGTTGAGGCCACACACATGTATGATAATGTCGCTGAGGCATGTACCAATGAGAGCATTAGCCCTCGATGTGGCTCTCCTAGTCCAGTTAACATTCTTATGGACTCAGAGGATGATATCGACCCATCACCGCCATATCCTACCCTGAGGGAGGATAGTAGTCTCAGTTCCCACCTGGTAAGCTTTAAGCTGCCAGATCTGGATTCAAGCGATACCTTCTCTGTCATTTCTGACCTTAGCACCTTTGAGAGCAAGCTGAACAACAAGGTTCCTCCTCAAGTGAAGCCCAAGCCTGTGCGTAAGGTTAACCTTGGCCCTTACATGGACCAGCAGGGTGGCACCAACCGCCGCTCCTTGCCAGCTGTCACCTGGGCACCAGGTAGCGATGGTGGCTATGACCCATCAGACTATGCAGAGCCCATGGATGCTGTCAGCAAACCTCGACCCACAGAAGAGGAAAATATTTACTCTGTCCCTCATGACAGCACACAGGGTAAAATTATCACCATCCGCAATGCCAACAAAGGTCACGCCAACGGGAGTGCTGGGGGTAATGGGTCAGATAGTGAGGCTGATAGCAGCTCACTGGAACGCAGAAGAAAGTTGTCGGCCATTGGGGTAAAGCCTAAGCTTTACAGAGACAGATCCAAACGGCTTGGCAAGTTCAGCAGTTTTAGGACGAGCTTCTCTATAGGTAGTGACGATGAGATGGGGGGTCCACCCAAGGCTAGCCAGGATGAAGGAGGAGCCCAAAAGGACAACTCCATTGAGGAGAGCGAGGACCCCAAAAGGAGAAATATTCTCAAGAGCCTGCGCAGAAATACAAAGGTCAGTGTTTATGCATCCATCTGTTTTAATTAAATATGAGTGACGTGTTGAATTTTGAATTGAGAACATAAATTTAAATTTAAGACCCCCATTACCCAAGTACATCACTTATTAAATATTGGGAGTTTTCTTAACCAAAACTTAAAATAACCTCCCAACTGATAAGTATGCCCTAATAAGTGTTTTGGCATGAAAATTGTTCAAAATTAGATTTTAAACGAGGATGTGGTGCACATGTTTTTTTGTGGACAGATTGGATAAAATGTCCATAATTCCAAGTTTAATTAGTTCTTGGCCAGGATTCAACACCTGTTTGCTTTGGTAAATGACTCTTTATCATTTAAGTTGAGGAATAACTGTAACTAATGAGTTCAGTATAAACTGTGCTTTCTGCAGATTAGCTCAGTGAAAACATGACATACTGTCAGAGTTCCTCTGAGAGCATTTCTGCCCTGACCGCTCTCTGAGAGCTCTCTAAACAAGCTAGATCATCAGAAGAAAAAGACACAAACTCCAGTCCAGAAGGCTGAAACTCTTAATGAATAGGGACAGAGTCATATTATACAATGCTATTTTATCTGTGGACGTCTGCTTGGTTGCATTAGGTTTCCCATTATATGAGAGCTGGAATTATAATGTTTGACATTTGGTTCAGCAAGATTTCGAAAGCATCAACATCAACATGGAAACAAATGTAAGCTAATGTTATAACTGCAACATAACTGTGAAAACCCCTGCTGTTCAAGAAACGATAGCACTAACATACAAACAAATACAAAAGAATCTCAGCACAGAAGTCTCTTCCAGAAATATGACCATAACTTTTTAATTTACAATTCTCAAAACCTTGCAAAACAAATCCTCACTTGTGGTACAGCTACATGTTGTTTACAGCCTAGTTGCCAAAGGGTGCAGTACATGTGCCATCAGTGATCTAGTTATTGACATCAGTGTCATGTAGTTAAGGCAGTGTTATTTACTGTTCACTGTTGTGGTACTGCAGTTAAGTTTGCGCCCAGGCTGGTCAACTTCCTGAGACTCCAGTCATTCCCTGTCAGCTTCGCTTTCTTTGCTTCCTTCCGTTCATTCTCTCATATTCACAGTGTTTGTCTTCTCCTCTTGCTGATTCATACTTTCTGCTTCTCACATTCCTGTCACACTCGTTCCTGCTCTCTCCCCATTATGTTCTCCTCATATCTCTCTTTCCTCTCTCCTTTTCTGCTAGAATTTTTTTTTCTTTTTTTGCACACAGGGATCTCCCCCTTCACTCAACTTCTGTCTTACCCCTCTCCTGTACATTTCCGTGCTTGTCTCTCACACGTGTTGCGACAGTACTTATGACCTTACACTGGTTACACTGCTTATCAGGCTGGTATGCTGTTCATTCACACGTGTGACGTGGCACAGAAGTGCCACCTGAATAGGAGTTACAGCTGCTTATGTTGTGCTTGTGTGTCTGTGATAATTACCATGGCTGTCAGTAGGGTGGAACAGGAGGGGAATGATTAATGTTTTCACACACTCAGCTGTGATGTCCATGTACCTATGTGAAGGCTCTCTTCTCGCAGAGCTCCTAACTGTCTAAATTACGTTCTTTCCTTTTGTGCATCAGCTGATGTAGCTCATAGTGTACTCAGTGCCATTTGTCCTTCTGTGTAAGTGTGTAAGGACAGACTACCAGTGAAGTGGACAGCCCAGTTCAAGCCCTCTGATAGCAAGTAAACAAGCTCCAGTAGCTCTGACTTTTACCCGACCCTGTGCTCTGACCCTGGCCACGGAGGGGGGCAAGTGAGAAGGTGATCAATAAAGTATCACATTGCACATTATAACCCCACATGTTTCAAAACAGATTCCCAAGAAAATTGAAGCCAGCATAATTTAGATCAGTGTAGTCATCATTGCTCTAATTAGTGCCTCTGATTTGTGCCCTACAGCAGGTCTGAGATCTGGATATCCACATTACAGGCCATTATGGCTTAATTGTGGTTGTAACAAAGTGATCAAGTTCCATCACCTGTTTTCTAAGCAGCTGTCTCAAAGATAAGAGTCAATTTTTCAATCTGCTGCAGCCTGAAATTCCCTCAGGATGTCTGACATGTTATTGAGTTATTTGGTCGTCTCAGGGGGGTGTATTGTAACGGTGACTCTGGGTTGGTATAGAACCAGCCGTTCCTGTTAGTGGCTTCTCAGGGTTAACGCAAAGTCAGACTTTCAGTTGGTTTTAGGCTGAAGGTTTGGGTTTATGCAGTGTAAACACTTCGCTGGTCAGAGCCTAAGGGTGCTCTCTACCACTGTGAGTCATGACGGTTAGGAACAAATAATTGAAACTAGACTCCGAGCCCATTTTAAAACCCCCTTTACCTCAGGCGATGACCAACTGTGTGTCTGTCCCACCCGCCCTCCCTCAGTGAGAGGCCGGAAACGTTTCCTCTCTCTCTCTCCAGCAGCTTTTTTTTTTTTTTTTTTTTTTTAAACCTCCTCAGCCAGCAAGAGGGAATGCTTCAAATTCCTCAGTCACCTAGTTCCAGTCTACTGTCCTCATACAAGAAATAAGAGGGAGGGAGACTATCAAAGAAAAGAAGAAAACATAAGCACAGAGAGAATCCGAAATGGAGCCGAAAAAAAAAGTTATAGAAGTGATGGAAGGCTTTTTTTTTTTTTGTATTCTGGCTTCGTGTTTCAGCGTTCTGTGTATGTAAATGCTCAGCATGGCGTCTGTATGTTATTAAGGATGTGTTTTGTTTGTCTTTTGTGGTAGAGGTCTGTTTTGTCTTCTCAGCGCTGGCAACATATCCTGTCTCAGTCAGCAACTAAAAGGAGTGGCCAGAAGGCAAAACTGCAGGGGGAGAAGACAGTGAGAGAGAGAGAAGTGGGTGGCTGAGAGGAGGGGGAGAGCATAGAGACAGACTGCTAAACTGAGATAGGGCACAGATATACAACACAGTCAGTGTGATAGGACACAAATAAATTATGAGCTGCTATTTGGAGCCACAAAATCAAGCTGGCAGTGAGTTACGACGGCGCAGCTCTCTGCTACCACAGAGGCTGTCATCTTGTAACAGCATCACTTCTATTATTATTACCAATTTAATTTAGTTAAAACTTCACGTGGGTGTTTTGCACACACATGAAAGCATAAACGCTTCAGATTTGTATGCACAGATGCAGATGAAGATGTATACTGAGAAAGGGAGTGTCACAGAGGGATCAGGCAGGGCAGCAAGGGAGGTAGCTGGGAGCGATAAGTCAAGGAATTCCAGTTAGGAATTGGCTCATGTGGGGCCTTTAATGGAAAGATAACTGGGCAACAGTCACTGATGTGCTGGGAAAGTCTGTTGTTATTTAGCCTAGATGTGTTTCGGCAAAGAGCCTTCATCTGCGTCTCAGGGGCCTGCTGAATGGAGTGCAGGCTCTTCCAGTAAGCCAGTCAGTGTTGCAGAGTTATCTCTGACATTTTGATTTCCTGACACTTGAGCACCCAGTTGACTGGTGAAGTAGTCAACCCCTTTTTCTGCAGTTTATTAAAGAAAAACAGTCTAGATAAAGGAACCTGAAAGTGACGGAGTGAAAGTGAAGTATCTTTGGGGCTAATGCGGATATCAATACTTGAGAAAAATATGATTATATTGACCATATTCCTTTTTTTTCATGACTGTTCATTTTGAACAGTAAACATCATTAAATGTTATTTTGAATTCTAACCATATTTAAAAAAAAACAATTAAATCTGTAATACATCAAAGTTTCGAAACATTAAAGATAAAATGCACATAAGAATGCCACCATGAAACCTTTCCATCATGTCTAATATAACAACATATTGGCTGCTAATATTGGCTTGCAGATGTATTGGTCTGTCTTTTTTAAGAGGACAGCTATTGAGCCAAAGATAAAATGGATTAACAACAGAATAAATTCACCAAACGTTCAAACAACAGACAGTGCAGGAAAAGTCCAGGTGAGGCATTGCTGATCTGTTCAGTCTTAATTAGTGTTTCCCCACGGTCGTGACTGACTGTGTTTATGTGTGGTACCGAAAGTGTTTGGTGGAGTGCAGTGAGACCAGTATCTAGAGCAGAGGGCAGGCTGGGCTCCTTCTCTCTAATGAGCACTCCTCCGCTCCTTCCCTGTGTCTGTCTGTCAGGCCCACACTGCTCCCACAGTCTGTATGTGCCCAGCCAACCATGCATCTCTGCCTCACCACCCTGCCTGCCAGGGCAGAGCCTCGGGGGGCTGACAGACTTACTAGAGATCCAGGCCTCAGGGGCCTTCAAAACATTCCCACCGAACGCCATTAAAGCGCAGTACAATTAGTGCTGATGCCTCAGCCATACGGCATCTTGTAGAGAATGTTGCAGGAGTGTATTAGAGGTCTCTTAACAGGAGAATAAGAGGAGTTGGAAAGTAATTAAACAATGAATAAGAGTTTGATTATCCAAGGGTGGCAGTGCAGTAGAGAAAGAGAAACACAGAATGCCAAAGGTAGGACGGCAAGAATGAAGACATGAAGACTCCAGTGTGATGAAGGAACTGATGTATATCTCACTTTGCACAGAACGAGGGTCAAGACAGGAATGTGCGATTACTTATCAGGTTAAGGTTTGAAGGAATGTGTTGTGCGTGTTTGTGTGTGTCAGTCTTTTTTCTCAAGTAGATACTAACATAAAAATCCAGTCACGTAAAATAAGGTCATGGTCTTTTCCATCGAAATCAAGTCAATTCTAGAACAATGCCTCAAGGCTTGGTGTCATTTTGGAAATGTTTTCCTATGTCAGCAGTGTCGATGTCAGTCAGGCTCAAATGATGCTGAATGTTTTCTCTGAGTGCTCCCACTAATATGGTCTTTCTTCTCAATTTCTTTTTCTTTTTTTTCCCCCCAGAAACCACGAAAACCTAGGCATTCCATCTCAAAACCCATCGAAAGCAACTACTTCGGTGTGCCACTGGCCACCGTGGTCACTCCTGAGAGGCCAATCCCAGTCTTCATTGAGAAGTGCATCCGTTTTATTGAAACGACAGGTAAGAATCTGTTTTATTTAAGACAATAAGGAGCACAGATTCTTAACGGTATCCAGTCGGGAGCAGCACAGGCTGTTGTTTTCAGTCATTTAAGCAATAAGTGTTGTAAAATGATTTCAGAGGATCAATTCTGCCTCTGCGCATGCTATACCTGCCTCCTTTGATCTCTTTTTTTCTTTTTTACCCTGCATTTTTCCCCTTATCTTAATCCTCCTCCCTGGTGGGAATGTGGTCTTCACCACTCAGAGTGTGATTCCAGCGTCCTCCTTAAGTCACGCACGTCCCGTGTGTCTGTGTGCGTCTTTGCTTTCCTTTGTGTTTCCCTTATTCTTTGTTCAGGTTTGATAAATGGTGGTGCTTGGCTGAGCTGCGGGCTTTATAGGTGGGCACCTCCAGGGATACGAACCAAACTGGGGGTGTCTACTTACTTTTTTGTTAACCTAAATAGTCATCATATTAAAATAAAGCAAAATGAAGTGCAGTAAGGTCCATGGGTGAAGCAGGTTTCTTATTTTTTTATGCATACTGTATGAATACCTCTGTCTGTTGCTTGTGTGGCAATCAAACAGATCATGCTGGCTTCTGTTTGCTGTGGCTACAGTCACAGTATGTTGTGCTATCTTTAAAATGAGTCACCGGAGCCTCATTCAGATCAATGCGATGACGAGAAAAGCCAAGGACGACTTTGAGAAACAAATAAGTGTGTCACGGAGTGTGATGTTACAGCAGCTCTGTGCCTGTTTAATTTAAATACTCCCATCTGCTTAGATTAACCTTGAACTTTGTGTGGATTAGAGTCTGTGCACAATTGTGTTTCGTGAACAGGTCCTCAGCCTGTTGCCACCAATGATCCACACCCTCCCTCCCTCTCCTTTTCTCTCCTCTCCTCTCTGGGAGTAATGGGAGCACAGATGTGGTTGGATAGCCTCTTCTGACCTCGCTACCCTGTTGCCCAGATGCCAACCCCCCCTCCCGCCAGGCTGCTCTGGTGCCCCACTGCCCCTAAGTCTGCCAGCTTGCCTCTCAGTCTACCACCAGCTGTTACACAAAACCAGAGGCGACTTAGTGCAGACTCAAGGCCTATGTATAGATATTTCCTCACTTCTCCCCATTCTCGGCTGGGCCTTAACCAGGATTTTAGATGCCATAGTCATGAGTCTCCCACCCCTCCGGCGTCTCAACATTTCAGCATTTGCACCATCTGAATTTCCCTGAAAACAATTTCAGCTCAACTCCGCACAGCCAACCCCAATGTTGTCTCTTTTACAGACACTTAGCATCAGATTACATATTGTATTGCTTAACGAGAAACTTCCCACAGATTTGTATTTATTTTAAAGAAATTAAAGTAACAAAGCAGTTTTATTCCTCAACATAAGGATCTAATTGCTCTTTCTAAGCTCTCTCCTTGCTGCCAGGAATAAAACCTGGGTGTTATAGTGAATTCTTTATTTATTTGTTTATTCATTTATCTCTTTAAACAGGTTCTAAAAATACTGGGTAAAAAAAACACACATAATGTAGAAGTTTTAACTATAAATTATAAACTCCCCTAAAGTTCCTAACCCCCTGCAAATTCCTAGAAAAAAACACAAATGTCAGTGGTAGTTACTGCTCTGATTGTTATATATGTGCGTTTGTCTTGCAGCAAACTTAATTTAGGAAACATTATCATACATAAATAATGGGAGGTTAGGGTTGCATTTTTGCAAGTGAGTTTGCCAATGGTGCTGTCGCTCACTGACACGCCAAATCACTCCACTGTAATCTCTGTCCTGATTAAAGACTCTGTATTTGTGGATTACTCTGGCCTTACAAAACATCCACCGCCTTCCTCTGTGTAGGAGTATCGGGGCAGAGCTCTAGATAACAAGGCATCACGTTAGATTTCACCTCACCCTGTTCAGATGTTAACTGGAGCAGTCACAGCGCTTGCTTCAGGATGAAGGAGGAAGAACTGGTTCAAATATGCGTTTATGTGCGTTCGCACCTGTGTGTGCATACATGAGGATGAATGCACAGCCTTCCTCTGGAGGTGTTTCCCACCCGTTAGTCTCACCCACTTACTTTAGTATTCTACCTAATCCTCTGTTTTATGCTCTCCTCTTGTGTCCTTGTTTCTCTACTTCTCTGTCCCGATCCAGTCGTCTTTCTCCCTCCTGTCTCTCCGAGTACCTTCACTTGTCAGATTTGATTTCTTTCATCTTCTTCCCAGCCCATACTTCTATTTCTCCCCTGTCCTATCGTCACCTCTCTCAATTCATTTTTCTCCCCCTGCTATCCCCTCCATCTCTTTTCACCCTCCTCATTGCTTTCTCTCCTTCCTCTTGTCAGCATGCTTGTGTATGTTTGAGTGTGTGTGCGTGTGTGTCCGGGTGTGTTTTAGCCAGGGGGTTGCCAGGTAATATTCTGCCCCATGGCTCCCTCTGGCCGATCAATATCACAAGGTAGGAAATTGGAAGAATGTTTGGGCTCAGCTTTTTTTGTGTGTGTGTGGGTGTGTGTTTTAGCTTGGTCCCGTGTTATTTGTCTGCGTATGCATCTAAGTGTCGGCTCGCACATCTCACAGTTGGAACCAATAAGAGTGTGCGCGCAGAAATGTTTTTGTTTACGTACTAACACTTGCAGTACAGAATGGCACTCCCACACAGAGAATTACTGCGACTGGAAGGGGAAATGAGTTACAATGTGCTGTTTAGTCTCAATTGTAGTTGCTGCAAGTCAGACTTTACTTATCCTGTATCTACGTCTACAGTCTGTGGGTTTAATGGCACTCATGGGAAACTGCTATACAGCGCTGACACTATGTTTGTCACAATAGCGTGAACTGATAAGGAGTGACGTTTGTGAGGCTGTCCCTCGACCTTGACATGCATCCTTCCCTTTTACCTCTTTCAGTGCTCCTGCTTTTATTCTTATCCATTTACATGTCATTGATAAGCCTCTTACAATCTTGTGTTCATAAATTATCTGAAAAATATTCTTTTTTTCTTTCTACAATTTATAATGATGGCATTGGTCTTAGTGATGGAAAAGAAATACACTGAGCTCTTTTTAACCTCAGACAAAGCTGAAATGTTGATGTACTAGTTAAAAAACTTGAAGGACCCAACATTATTTTTAAATTTTATATATATTTTGCAGAAGAAAAACTCTGCAAAAAAAATTGAGCTTCATAGCTCACTCCCTTTGTCCTTGAGAATAATAGGAGCGGATGTGGTATTTCGAGTTATTTTCATGCATTCTTGTAGAAAAGCAGCTATATAAAATCAATCCATAGAGACTGCTGTTATGTCTCCTCAGCTCTGGCTTTCTCCCAGCGTGGTAGCCGCAGTGTGTTGTGCTCATGGGTGCCGAGGTGATGAATGTGTGTGAGCGTGTGCGGGCATAACTGCTGTCCGTAGGAGCCCTCCATAGCGACGTAAAGGGCAGCACCAAGCTACTGCCTGTTTTTCACGGCGAACTATGAAATCAGCCTCTGGGCTGCTGAACCCATAGAGAGAGAGAGAGGGAGAGAAACACGCAGGGCTCTGGGCTCTGTGGGATCAGCTGGGGTGTTGTCAGACAGCACCCTGCTGCAAGAGCACAGCCCACTAACTGCAGGAGTGTTTATCGTGCTCTCAGTTTGTGATATTCCAGGTTCACAAGTGTGTTTTTGGCCACTTGAGTGCTGCTGGAAGCTGCAAAACCACCATGGTTTTATTTTTAGATATTTGTGTGTGCAGGATAAAAGACATGATTTATATGTCCTTACATGCACTGTAAAATGGATTGATTATACTTTAAATGAACAAAAAGTTATTAGTTTAGATAACATTTTCTAACAGGGCTAAAAATCGTCAGAGGATGCGGATAGAACATTTCTTTGCCACAGGAAATGCTCATATTTACACTGACCTCAGGAAGTGCTAGTGCTTTGTTTGACCCTGGAGGAAGAGGATGCCTGTGTGTGTTTTTGGAGAGCTTACCTTTCCAAGCTATCATTGTAAAAGTCTCTCATTCGCCTTCTTTATACTTTCTCCCCCCCCGCGACTGCTTTGTAGCTCCTCTTCCATTCTCGTCATTCTCCCGTCCCCTCCATCGTTTACGTGTTTTGTTGTTTCAAACACATCTCCTATTCTTCCATATAGCCCTCCTTATCTTAATCCTTTTTTCTTTCTCTTTCATCAGTCTGACCCTCACTCCTGTGCATCCTCACATTCACCTCCCCAAATGATCTTTCTCATACTTGGGTGCTTGTCCTGTTTTGCCCTTATCTCTCGCTCTCTCTCCCCACCACTGCTACACTACTCCCCACTCCCTATCTCTCCTCCCATCCCTGTTTTCCGAGTGTCTGGCTCGAAAAGCTTTTGTGGATAATTGATTGGTAGAAGGAGGAGATCAATGCCGTATGCCTTGACTGAGAGCTCTCTCATTTCCTCCCTGCCTCTCTCTATCTCACCCTCTTTTTCTGCCACTCCCTATCTCCCTCACTCCCTCTGGATTGCTCTTTGTCTCCCTGGTCTTCCACCAAAGTGTGAACAAAGAGAGAATTTCAAGGTTGGGGGGTAGAAGCTTATCTTTATATAAATTGGAAGAAATATTAATGAACGAAAATGAAGTGGGCTTTCACTCACAACAGCTCTACTTCCTGTTGCTGTCATGATTTGACTTTGTGGCTTGTGTTTTCCATGCCGGAGTACATGGATGTATGTCTAAAATACAAAACTAAAGGCTAAGCTTACTGCAGATTACTGTCTGAGATGCACAATCCCCACAATTCAGTTCATTTAGGCTAGAGGACTTTACAAAAACTAAAAATGATAAGTGACATGATGTATCATATATGTGAAATAACTGATGCTAGACTGTTGAAGATATCTTTGTGCATGCCTGGAAAGCTGTAGAGCTGTAGCTATTGTGCTTTTCTCCTGCAAGACAAACGTTATACAGAATGAGTGGAAATATTAGCTTATTCAGTCAATCGTTGTCAGCTAGACAAAAAGATCAGTGATTGATTTTAAAAAGGCCTCCCGGAATTATGAAAAATGAATGTGGGAGATTTTTTGGTGGTTAAAAGCGTTGAAACTTTGAAACTGTCAACTTTATTAGATTATGAGATTATAATTGAGTGGATTTGCTGCTGTAAACAGATAATAAAGTCTGCGCAGTCCTCCTTAATAAGTGTTTAATTGGTTGCTTCAATCATACTGCACCTGCTGTGAGCCATTAAAAGTCTGGAAAAAACATATTTAGGCAGACAGTAAGAGAAACAAGAAGGCAGAATAGTACGAGAAATAGCAGGCTGTTGCATTCCTGCTCTTTTGTCTTGTTTTGTTGTAGCGATGAATGGAGAGCTCTTGTTATGTCAGTCTATGTATTTACCTGCAGTATTCTTCAGTGCTGTTGTTGTTTGTGTGAACTATCAAGTGGACCAAAGTTGTCTATAATCTTCTCGGTTGGCCAGTGGTCTTCCTCTGTGTGTGTTCAACAAAACAGTGCCGCGGTTTTACACCTGATATTTCCAGCTGTTAAGTTTCAGACACAATCTCTCCTGCTGCATTGGTCAGAGGGTATATTTTGCACCCAGATTTTACTTCCTCAAATAGATTTTCCTCTATTTTCTGGCACAAAACTCGAATAAATAAGGATGCAGTTTAACTGTTTTGTGTCTAAATAGAGGCTGCAAATCCTCAGTGAGTACCCTTTAAAGAATGAAGTTGGGTTTGAGAGGAAAAGGACATGGCATCTGCAGCTCCTCAAGTCATTTTAAAGTGTGTGGCGCCAAGTAGCCTTGGCTTGTCACAGTGCACCAGTGGGCTCTTAGCAGGCCTGCAGGAGTGCTTTATGGGTTTAATAAATAGTGCTAATAGTGTGTTTAGATGGAATGGGACATAGCGAGAGGCCATTAGAGCAGCCTGCAGTAGCTCTACTTTTTTCAGCCCTCCCGAGTGCATCTATATTCTGCGTAATGATATATCAAGGGGTTCTTGGAGGTGATTGACCAGCTACTGTAAATACGTGACACTTGTTGCCAATTAAACGCATGAAAAGAACACTGAGCTAATAACATTCCTCTCTGTCTTTCTCCCTTTATCAGGGTTGAGCACAGAGGGCATCTACAGGGTCAGCGGGAACAAGGCAGAGATGGAGAGCATGCAGCGGCAATTTGACCAAGGTATGTTTCTCTCTGCTTACAATACTCGCACACACTTAACTACATGTGCCCATTCAGCTGCATACATACAGGCAGGGCATGAAGAAAAGGCCACGAAAGGTGTGTATGTGTTTGCCTCTATCTATAACAAGCCTGGATTCCCTTAATTAACCAGGGAGCATTAATTCTACTGAGGGAATTGCCCTTCGCTTCCTTTTAGACTGCTGCCTCCCCAATCTACCTGCTGCAGCGTGCGTGTGCATGTTTCCACGTGTGCACGTACAAGTGCCCTGAATGTTTGTCTCCATGCGTGTGTCTATCTGGTGTGGGCAGTTAATTACCTCCAGATTGGTTTGGTTAATGAAGCATGTCGCTGCCACGATAGATAACAGAGCAAGATGGCCTCTGTAGGAGTGTGTGTGTACGTGCGTGTGTGTGTATGCGCGTATCCACGCCCGGTTGAGGTTGAATCCAACTCAGGTAATCAGAGCTGAAGGTCTGCGTTAAGTCATTCTGAGCCTCGGGCCGACAGGACAAGACAATTACAGGTGAAGCTATGGCGTAGGTGTCTCATAGTCATACTGAAGATGGCACTTCATGGGCTCCCCGAAGATTCAGATAACTCATTACAGGAGAAAGCAACATCAGAAGCACTGCACTTTCGAAACTCTCAAAATGGGAGCCCTTCTCAGACTGTTCAAGAACTGGCTAATCGCATCTGTATTCCTTTTTTCTTGCCCCTCTTCTTTCTACACATACTACCTTTGTAAAGTCTAAAGTTATCAGAAAATGGCTTTTTTTAATTAAGTCTCTTAACACACACACACACACACACACACACACACACACACACACACTCAATCCAGCACCACTCTAGTGGTTTTGCTGTCTGGCTCTCGGAGCTGTCTCTCTCTGCTTGAATCTACTTTATAACTGTCTACAATTCATTCTTTTATTTAAGAACATTTATTAACCAAAACAATCTTTTTGTACTTCAACAAAGATGCTGTTATTTTTTTCATATTGATTAAATGATGAATTGAGAAGTCTAGGACCGACCTGTGATTTAGTACGTTATCTGGAAAATCAATAAGCAGACAGGAATCTCTGTTTTTGAGCCAGAAAATTTAATACCTGACAAATAAAAGCACTTTATCACATTGATGCAAAACTCATATTAAAGTCCATTATTTCCACAAAACACTCCCGTTCATTGATTTGTTAAGCCACCATGCTGTTGAGTATGGGCAGTTTTAGTTCAGTTACGTGATGGGCTGTTAATAAGAAAAATATTGATGATAATAATAGCTCAGCTTTATGTGGCACTTTTCATTGTGCTCAAAGATATTTTGTAGCACAGAACATCTGAGATGATTAAGCTTTATTTTGGTATAGTTTTGACGTGTTCTGGACCGCTTTCCTAATGTAAAATTATTTTAATAATCAACTAGAATATACCTGGGATTAAACAGTGTAGCAAAATCTTATAAGATCTTTATTTTTGCTGCCTCTCTTGTTTCATGTATGCATGTAAAATTCTGATGTACGTATGTGATGTATGTTTTTGTACTTCAGATGTCTTTTATGTTTCAATTTTTTCCCTAGATCACAACCTGGACCTGGTGGAGAAAGATTTCACTATCAACACAGTAGCTGGCGCCATGAAGGCCTTCTTCTCCGAGCTACCCGAGCCTCTGGTGCCCTACAGCATGCAGGGAGAGCTGGTCGATGCCTTCAGTAAGTCCTGGGGCTCTTGTGTGAGGGGGACACGAGGCAAAGGGATGAGGGGAGAGGTCTTCACAGAAACCCGAGGTGTATTGGATTTTGCCTTAAATCCCTTTCCCCTTCATTGTAACTTTACTTTAACCTAACAAGCAAAACTCTTGCAATCCAAATCCATCCATGGGGAGAATTGGATTTGGCACTCGGTAAGGAGCCGGGGAGCGGAGGAAAAAAGGGATGGAAGGGGGAATATTTAAGTCTTGGAGGAAGGAGGATGTGGGGATGATTGCACATGATGGAGGGATGCGGGGTGCTATGGATAACAGGGTATGGATGCAGTCATGAGAAAACATATGTTAGATAAACGAGGGTACTCCTGCTCTCTCCACGGCCTCTCTTTTTCTCTTTGTGTCCTGTAATCTGTCGGAATGAAGATGTAAGTCATAGCTCAGCCTTGCATCGTGCCAGAGAGTTTTACCCCCAGGCCGCGAGGCTGGTGTCACTCACTGAGCTCTGCTCTGTGTGTGTTGTGTTTTTTTTTTGTTTTTTTAATGGCCCCAGCGAGACCCCTCAGCCATGACAGAGACCTGATAAAGCTCCTGGAGTCTGTGCCACAATACAGGAAAAGAAGAGAGAGTGAAAAAGAAATGTGAGGTGGAGCAAGGCATGAGAAAGCCCTCATTTGGTTGAAAATAGCAAATTGCGCACGGCATCTTCAGAATTTCTGCTTATTTACAGAGAGGTGGAGAACACCAGCAGCATAGAAAAATCTGGGTGGGTGTGTTTTAGTGGATATTGTCATGGTGACGTGGCTTTAAATAAGTTTAAGTTTTGATGACTGTTGACGGACATGCAGCAGAAGGAACTGGGGCTGCGTACAGTCGTCACGCCTCAAATGTGTTTTTGATCCACGCTGACCTCATTGTGGGAATACAAACTCAAAATTCTCTGATTGTAAATCGCGTTTGTGATCAGGAGGAGAACATCTGCTGTTCTCACTGCTGCCTCTCTGCCTCGCTCAACATTCACACAGGATGGACTGTGTTAGCTGGTGACGTCAGCTCTTCTGACTCACTTCTCGCAGCCATCAGGCTCAACACACCCAGCGTATGTGTATGTGTGTGTGTGCATGTTGCTGTAGTGTGTAGAACATTTGTGATGGGTGTATGCGTGGTATGTTTCTCCTCTGGAATGTGTGTGGTCTTCGTCTGGTGATTCCTTTTTTGAGAACTGTAGTTTTTTAGTCCTTTGAATTGCGTGTGAATGTGTGTGTTTCATCACTGGGATGTGTGAAACTCAAACTCATGCTCTTGTAGGGTGAAATCACTGTGTCCTGCACAGATTTTTTGAGAGCTAAATCCAATTGCTTTCACTATGCCCTTCGAACTCCTTTTCTCTATGGTCCCCCCACTACCATCCCCCCACTACCATCCCTCCTCATCTTTCTGTGCTCTCACTCCCCTGACATCTTTTCCTCAGATTCCCGTAATCTTTTCTTTCGGCCACTTTTCTCCCTCCTCTAATGTCTCGTCTCTCTCCGCCACTGTTCAGAGATCAACGATAGGGAGCAGCGTTTTCAGACGATGAAGGACGCTCTGCGCCGCTTCCCTAAGGAGAATTACGAGGTCTTCAAATATGTCATCAGCCACTTGAACAAGTGAGTGAGTGACGGGGTCAGAGACGGCCTCTGACAGCCGTGCTGACTACATCACCGGTCACCCGGTCAAGTGACCTAGCGGTGACATCGCCGAAACTAGCACGTTGACAGGTTTTCCTCAGGTTGAGTCATGATCTGTGTTAATGTGTTAATAGTGCTTTCATCTAAGTCTGCATCCAACGATTATTTCTGCTATCGATTAATCTGCTGATTGTTTTTGCAAATCACTGATTAATTGTTTGGTCCATAAAACATTAGAACAGTGAAGCATGCACATCACAATATGTGATGACCTCATCAAATGTCTGGTTTTGCCCAACCTATAGCCAAGTCCCCACAATATTCCATTTATTCTAATGTAAGGCACCGTTTCACATCTGAGAACCTTGAACAATCAAGTTTTAGGAGGTTTTGCTGCAAAATTCACTTAAACGATTTATTGATTATCAAAATAGTTGGTGAACAATTTCCTGTCGATCAGCTAATTGACTGATCAAAGTGTTGCAGCTCTAATTTCATCTTCCTTTTTATGTGGATGGTAATGAGTGTTACTGCATACTATAATTTAAGTATGTATTTATAGCTCCGTCAGCTCAAGTATGACAAATTGACTACTGTGCTTAAAAAAGGCCAGGAAAACTTGTCTAAATTCACGCCATGGTATACATAAATCTGTGGTTCCCAAGCTGGTGGGTAAGGTCCAAAGATAAATCTAAGGGGCCAAGAGATGATTAAAGGAGGAAGAGCAAATATCCATGTCTTATATCTTCTATTTCAATTTCAGTTTATTTCCTAATAAAAGAAACCTTTACCTCCTTCAAATAAATCTAAGAAGGATAAGCCACTCTTTGATTGAACTGCTCTCAGCTCACGTCTGCTCTACAGCCGTAACCTTTAATGATTTATTTAAAGGGTCCAAAGCCAAAAAGGTTTGGAAACATTGTTGTAGATGAACTGCAGTTTAGTCTATAGTATAGTTATCAAGACAACAGTAAATAAGCATTTGGTATCTTAAGCAGTACAAATTTTGAGCCTCACTAAACATGTGCATGCTAACATTGTGAGCATACATTTAGCATTAGCATTGAGCTGTGGTTAAGTGCAAAATCTGAAATGGAAATCTTTGGGTTTTGGACTGTTGGCTGGCCATTACAAGAGATTTGATGACCTAGGACTCTAGGGAAATGATTGATACATTAATCAATAATGAAAACAATCTTTAGTTGCAGCCCTACAGCACACATTATACACAGATAGAAGTGGAGTCTTCTATCTGACAGTTCTAGCAAAGAGACCCCTGCTGTTTCGATCCTTTGTAATAATTCGGCTTACGTAATAGCATCAGCTTATGTGATCAGGAGATTTAGAGGACACCATCAGGTTTTTGTAGGCAGCAGATCATTTGAGCACTGCTTTTATTACAAGGAATTCTGTCAAAAATTTGTACCCAGTTAATTTCACATGTTGGTTTCTTTGTGTTTATCAGGGTTAGCCAGAACAGCAAGTTGAACCTGATGACCAGCGAGAACCTCTCCATCTGTTTCTGGCCTACGCTGATGAGACCGGACTTCACCACCATGGACGCCCTGACTGCCACCCGCACCTACCAGACAATCATTGAGAGCTTCATCCACCAGTGCGCATACTTCTTCTACAATCAGCCGCTAGCTGACGGCCTCCCCGGCTCCCCCACCTCGACGCTTTCCTCGGGGGGAGGAACCTCGGCCTACTCCTGCATGGCTGGAGGCTACTCATCTTCGCCAACTCCGTCCCCGACTCCCTACGTCCTCCCTGCCACCCCCCCTGTCATTCCACACTACGGCCCCCCTATCCACCATCACTCTCACCACCATCAACATCAGTCCCCGCCCCACTCCCCACCTCCTACTCCCCAGTCCCCGATACCAGCCCTGCTGCCGCCCTCCCTGCACCCCCACCACCCCCCTACGGAACAACACACGCTGTGAACCAGGGATCAAGGGAAAGAGAGAAGAAAAAAAACAAAACGAAGAAGACGAATAATGAGATTTAAGGGTTCAGAATAAGAGATTGTGAAATAGTTGAAGACGATAAACAGAAATGAGAACAGGAGGTAGAAAGAGAAGTTGGGAGAGATTGAGTGAGATGCAGTATGTACAGGGAGAAACCTACATGTTTGGGAGAAGAAGGGGGCGTTTGAGCCTCTGTCACTTTTAGAAAAATGGACACACACAAGGCAGAAAAGGGGAACGCTAAAGAGCCTCTGAACTGTACTGGCGGTATGATCTTTCTCCCTCCTCGCCACTTTATCCCTTTGTCTCTCAGTCTCACTTCATCTAGACCTGCCCTCCTTGCCTTATAGAGAACCTACACACTAATGAAGAGCAAGATGTTGCCAGTAACTTAAAGGGACTCAGGGAGGGACTCAGAAGTAAAATGCAAGGGGAATGTGAACTCTGTTATGTTGGGATTGTTTTACCACATGCACACACACAGAAACAGACACACACTTCACACACACACATAGTGGCTAGTGTGCCTCTCACAACCACTCTCCTCAATCCCATTGCCTCTAACTGCTGGGAATTTCGGTAGCTGGCGCAGGTGTTTTTTGCAAACCGACCCACCTGCTGTACCTACCTGGAGGTCGTGGCTCGGACGAGTCCTTAACTCATGTTTGTTTAATTCACCACTGTACAGAGGACTTGAGCAAGAAAACATGTGTTACTACTCACCCGACAGGATGTTCTGTCCTCCGCGACTTACACATTCCTGTCTGTCAACCCCTCACGCGCACACACGCGGACACATTCAGTTTCAGTCGAGGCAATATGCCAAGCACAGGAAAAAAAAAAAAATCTCAACCGACCGGATCTGCTAGGCAGCAAATTGGAGCAAAGGATTATGGGGGCTCTCACGCCCTTGGCATTCTGGGAAGACTCCTTTCAGCCCCGTTTGTGCTCTCTCTCTCTCTCTCTCTCTCTCGGTTTGAACTTCAGCCTCATGCCCTGTCTCTGTAAACACATGAAGAAAACAGCTTAAAAAGTGGATATTGTAATTGGTCCAAATCTTGATTCTACATTCACATTCCCGATGTCCCAATGTGTTTTTATGTCTGTTCCTCATTTGATAAAATCTTGGGGAAACACAGAGAAACCCGGGCCTATCACTGAATGAGTGGCCTTGTGTGTAAGTGTCTGTGCGACTGTCTATCTGTCTGTGCACGCATGTATCCATGCCTTTTTGTTTTACCTGAATTTCCCTGTATTAGGCAGATAGTGGGAATAATTCCAGGGTTGGACCTTCACCTGTCATGTTGCTTCTTTCACGCTGTGGTGCTTTTACGAGCGAGTCGGCGCTGCAGCTTTCACAGTGAGGACCTTGTTCAAAAAGCACTTTTCTGAGCACTTTGAAGGCACATTTTAAATTGGAGCTGCCATGACATGACAGCCACCGTTCACTTTATCATCAGTCCACCCTGCTGTCTCTCTCTGGGAGCACACCACTGACATCTAGAGGAATAAATGGGTATTGCAGCCATAACCTCACCACTACTGCATGGGCATAGCACCATTTTCCTACTGTAGTTTTTGTAGCGTCAGCTTCTCCTATAGGTGCAATTTTTAAGATTGTTCATCATTGTATGTCAGGTAAAAATTAGTCTTTAGAGCTCATGTAGTGCAAGTGTAAATAAAAGGACATGCAGTTTTAAATCTGGTACAAATCAACTGAGATTATATAGATTCAGACAAAGCATGTGGCTACATCGCAGTTGATCATGACATGCAGTCAAGGAAATTGACTCTTTGTCTTTTTCTGTTAGTCTCCACTTCACCAGAGCACTCAGCGATTTGTAGAGGAGTGCGTGCCACTTCCCAGATGCCATATTTGAGTGGAAGGAAATAAAGACTTAGGAGATGGAGGCACAATGTAGCATTACAGGCCAGAAAGTAAGAGCTGGAGGCTGGGCTCAAGCTTTGACGGGTGGGGGGATTTTTATCGCTGGAAATAATTGGTGACCACTTCTCCAGGCCTCGCATGCTGTCCTCTTAGGACACAGCTTTAATGCCTTTGGAAAGGAGACTCAAACCTGCCCTCTCAGTGGACTCTAAATATCATCCACAAGAGTGTAACCACTACACCGGACTCCCCCCCCCCCTGTCACTGCTGTGCCATCACATCCCCTAGTCGTTCCCTGTCCAAGAGAGACAGTTGGGTCCGGGAGAGGCAGAACAGACAGTCCATTCATCCGTCTGCATGACTGGAATGGAGCATCACAGAATTCCTCGGCCCAGCCTGCTGTTACCGTAGAAACCAGCGAGATGGGGCTCAAGGAGAACTGCTGAGCCCCGATCGACGCAGCTTTTTTTCAAAGTGTGTGTGTGCGTGCGTGCATACGTGTCTGTGTTTTTGTATGAGCTGGAGAAAGAGTGTGCGCGTGTGAACTTATGCGTGTTAATGTTAAGCAGATGCTCACCAAGGTCACTTATTCTGTTTGACACTGAATTGCATCTCTGCATGTCTCCCCAGACTGTCCTCTCTGCCCAAAGGGAGGGGGCAAAAAACCTTGTAACCAATCACTGAACTCTTAAAGGAGCTTTTATCAGTCTACACTACCTATTTACCTTGTATGTGGGTGTATGTGTGTGTGTGTGTGTGTGTGATAGAGGAATTAAGAGTGCATGTTTGGGTGGGTGGGTGGGTTTGAGCTAACATGCTAGCAAGCTGTGCTTGGCAGATGGCCAGACACCAGCGTGATCCAAACAAACGTGAAGGAGAGGAATGCAGTTCTCCTTGCGGTCATTACCCCGCTGTGTAACCCTGTTAGCTCGTCCAGATTACACACACTGATCCTCAGAGAAAGTGTGAGAGAGATTGGGGTGGGGGGGGGGGTCGACAGAGCGAGAGGGAGGGAAGACAGACAGCGACCGGGTGAATGGGATCATTATTTGGGAGACTGAGGGAGGAAGGAGGGGTGACCACTGGTACTTGTGTGTGAACGCCGGCCAGTGGCGTTCCCTGTGTATATCAATGTGTTAATACTGAACTGACTGTGAGGCAGCCAAAGACTGTGGAAAAAAGGGTCGAGGGAGAGATGGGAAGCAAAGTGACAGTTTAGAAGAACAATTGAATTAAAAATGTGACTTTGGTTCAACGATAATATGTGGCTGCATTGCTGCTTTTATTTTTTCTTTTTTTTGTTTTTTTTTTTGCAACAATGGTGACAGATGTCTGTTAAGTTAAAATGAGAAACAAGCAAAACTATATTCAAATGGTTGTTTATCGGTATGTTAGGGGGTCTAACACTTTGCCCTTTAGTCAGTGGTGATAGAAAAAAAAGTTTCTTTTTATGTTTTATTTTAAATAATTAAAAAATACAAAGTTTTTTTTTTTTTTTTTTTTTAACAATTTCTTTGTGAACGATTGAGAGACCAGCCCAGTATAGTGCATGATTTCTTCCCAACCGAGGAAGAGGGCTACACCACTCTCGCTATTTAAAAGATGATAAAAAAAATTAAGAAATAAGGGGGGGAGGGGGGAGAAAATAATAAAAAAATAAATAAATGAAGTACTGTAAAGTGAAAAGATAACATCAAACAAAAAAACTGTCATTATTTGCTGAGTATGGTAATTTGTCTCAATGGGAATGGTGTATACAGCAAGGCCTTATGTGATCTGTATCATAGTTAATAAATCAAATCTTGTAAAACATCTGCTTCTTGTCTCTTTGTCACATGAGGGAAGTCCTGAAGTCTCAGGAGAAAGGTGAATGTCCTGCAATACAGTGTGCACTTCATTTTAATGAATTCTTGATCAACTTCTTATTTTAAATGAAAAACAACAAAACTTTGGGAAAGCTAGTAAGTTGGCCTTGAGTTAAGTCTGTTGTTGTCAAAGCTGATGTATACAAGAAAAACTCACATTTCTATTTATTGGTTTCATATCAAGTATATTGATACAATTTTTCATATGAGGCAACACCCAATTTTTAAAATCAGAAAAGTGGAATGAAGGATATTTTGATAAAATAATAATGAATGTTGACTGGCATGAATATGTTTATTCATCATTCCTTTTACTTCCAGTCATTGTGCAACCCCTCAACTTTCCACCTTGGTCCTTTGTAAGGTCCTGACCTGCAGGCATTGGGAACCACTGATCTATGCAGCAGGTTAAGTGAAGAAGATGAGCAATACAGGATTGACTAGAATTACATGTGGAATTACACAAAACAGTATAAGCAGTATAGATGTTTGTGTGAAAATATGGTTGAAATATCACAGACATGGCACTTAGTGGATCTTGAGTTTGCAAAGCAATTAGCCTCTAACTCATTTTTCATCATACATTTACCTAAACTCCTTGCTGAGTTACTGAGCACGATTCACTACACTCATTTTGCAGATGTTTTATCTAAAGTGGGAGCAGTCTGGGGCTCTATGTCTTGCTCAAGGACACTTTGACATGTGGACGAGAGGAAACTGGGATCCTTACGAACTTTTACGATTAATGGCCAATCTGCTCTACCAAAAGAGATACAGCTGCCCTAGATGTAGTTTTTGGGAGCGACATACACAGCAACCCTGATCTATTTTTACAGAGACAGGCCCAACTCACACACTTTAACACGTACTGTAAAATAAAAGTGGAGCAATTTTAATTTGGAGCTGTGCAGTACAGTTTGTGCAAAGCTACTAAAGTATTAAATCCAAGTTTTTCCAGTCCGTTTTACAGTTCTTCCTGTCCGTGTTCTAAAAAGTTTGCTTTCACACATGTGACAGTCTTTGCACCACAGTTTGTCTCTGTTCTCTCTGCACACTGTCGAAGGGACACTAGGGGACCCAGACGAGGTCATAGGGGCCCACGGGAGCTGCTGGTTCTTGTGAGAGCCGCCCCAAAAGGGCTCAGCCTGTGCCATTTCAGGGTGATGCAAGGACCCGGGTCCCTGTGAGGCCGATGTGAAGGCCTCACTGCCATTTCATGGTGCCCTCATCTGACCTTTTCATTGAGGTCAAACCAAAGGAAATCCATGTCCATGACCTTTGGTGGTGCCTCTCTGCGTTCTGGCACAGGAAGAAAAAAAAAAGAAAAACCCAGAGAGCGGCTGATTGGGAATGAAAAGGGCAGGCCCGTGTGCACACAGGACACACGACCCTTGAACTCTAACCTTTAAGAAGCGTCATGAGGGAGAGAGCAGTGTGGGATTTGATTGGAAGTCAAATATGGGGATTGTCAACATTGCTCGAATGACCAATTTGGAGATGAAATCACTTAGGGTTGTCAGGAATGCCAGGATTAGTCACAAGAGTGTGGGGAAATATGCCCAATTTGCAAAGCAAAAAAAAAGTAAAAACAGCTCTTAGGGCTCATTTGCACTCATGGAGGCATTTAACTAAACCACAACTATCTGATATGACCTTTTTTATTGTTGTTGTCTTTAATGAAAACCACTCTCCACGGGCATCTCGCTGCCTCTCCTTGTGCGTACGCGAACGCACCACTAGGAGGCCGACTTGCCCCACGCTTCCCATCGAGCATCGCTGCGCTGTATCCGGGTAAAAGGAGGCAAACGAGGAGCGCGCACCTAATTGATCAGGTCAAGGTTTGGGGTGTCAAACAGGGAGACGACGTTTTAATCCCGCGCTCACGGCGGAGATGGACGCGCAAGGCGAGCATCTGAAGATCTCACCCCCTCCTCCATTGATGTAGAGCCCCCCCTCTCCAAACCTCTCTCATAGTTTGAAGTTGGAGGAGGAAATAGGTTTGAGTAAACTCCAGGGAGGAGGAGGAGGAAGAGAAAGTATAAGCCGCGGAATAAAGACAAAGAAGTTAGTTTGGAGTCGTCGTTGCGCTGCGTAAAAGGCGTGATGCGCTGCTTTGGCGCAAAGCATGACCACAAAAAAGAAAAAAAAAGTTATGAGAGGAGGAGGAGGAGGAGGAAGGGGACATATATGGAGGGAAAAGAGACAGGTCTTATGATGAGTCGAGGCACGTATCTCCGCTCAACCGTGTCTTTCTGGGCTTCGAGCTCGCAGCTGCGGCGGCGGGTATTGAATTCAGATGCGGCCTCTCTCTCTCTCTCTCTCTCTCCCTCTCTGCGGCCGCTACAGGTGGAAATGCTCTTATCAATATACGGACTGTCCGAGCCTGACCGCGGGCCGATCCGTCTCATTGATGATTTTTAGGTGCCCCTGCGCTCCCTCTCCATCCCCGAGGAGCCACATTGATTAATGTCTGGGTCACACTGGTATTTCCATATTGATACCTCGATTGATGACGGCGCTCTAGGAACAAGCCGTATTGACCAGCTGGAAAGTGATACGTTTCAAACTGTTTGGCGGACGTATTTATGCATAATGGGCGTAATGAGGGCTGGGTGCATGCGGCGCAGGAGCAAAAAAAAAGGGGGGGGGGGCGGCTGCAGGATGGAGCGCAAATTATGGTCTGCGCGTAAATTCAGCGTGAACACACAATATCAACAACCTGTTATACTCTCACCAATACCACTACCAATGCGTATAATGCGTATTTTGTGTTATTACACGTATCATAAGATGAAATAAGATCCAACTTTACTGATCACCAGGAAGCAAATGAAGTGTTACAACAACAAAAACAGATCAGTGAGGTGGGAGTGGGAGGAAAGAGAAGAAACATACAAATAACTAATGATAAGTCAAAGTTAGAGAGCTGTATATGTGGCGTGCATGAGTCTAAATAAACTGTGTGTGCTGTGTTTCTGCAGGTTTTACTGTAAAAAAGAAAAAAAAGACTCCAAAAAAGACTCCGTGTCCTCAAGGTCAGTAGCTCCAAACCTGGCAGACCAGACCCCCCATGAGGTGTCACAGGTTAAATCTGAGATGGGCAACAAGGTAGGAAAAATAGACACAAAGAAACACAAAATGATGCTTGTTTTTTACAAACCTCTCCTTTTTGTTTTTACTGGAGAGGTTTATCATTATCAGGAGTTCAAAGGAATAATCCTGAGAGGTTAATCCAACTAGTTGCTTGAACTGCACATATTGACAAGTGTGATGTGTGACAAGGGGTGCTGGGGAGTTAAAGGGCTTCAAAAACTTTGGGTTTCCTAAATGCAGTTGATTATAAACATTTTGTTCAAGATATCTGGAAAATATCACAGAAATTACCACAAGGGCAGGCACAACAGGCAACACCTAAAGAAAATAAAGTATCTAAATCATAATTAGAAAACTACAAATATCAGATCATACGAGGCTGGATGCCGAACAGCAAAATTTGTCAGCTACAAAACATCTGTACAAAAAAACCCACACCTGGCGTTCAGTAGGAAAGCAACATGAGGCAGCTAACAGAGCTTCACATAAGGCAAATCATCTGTGCCCAACATGCAGGTGCATCGTCAAAGAAACTGCAAACACATTTAGCAGAGACAAGTCTTGAAAATCCTTCAAAAATCAGAAAATAGATTTAAACAGAGGAGCAGCTGTCATAAGATTACAGAATGATGGACATACAGTAATACGCAGGAGTTTAGCAAGGGCCGCTAATTGGCAAGCAGCCTAATGTGACCTTTGTAGCTGTGTTTGTCATCTTGATTTAATTATTTTAAGTTTTTTTCCCCCCGCATAGTTTTGTCAGCCCCTTACTGCAATGTGATCATATTGCTGTGATATTTCCGCGCTATCTCTCCAAAAGTGGCCAGTTTCTCCTCGTCGGGTCAAGTGCACACACTGCATAATGCAGAACAACTCCACAGAGAGCCCGGAGTTGTGAACCCAATTTTGCACACACCCTAATTTAAAGGACAGGGAGACAACAACATGATTCTGTGGGACTTGTTCTGCTTGTTGTGGAGATTACTTTGGAGGCAGAGGGCATTGTGTGGAGATGATAGTCAGCGAGGAAAAAAATAAAGCGTTGAGCAGAACTGATCCCACTTTGTGCCTTAAGGGTCAGTGGTCGAAACGGGCGCTCGGCCTCCAGGTCCCCGGGACACGGATCAGGGGCCCCAATGTATATCTGCTGATTACATCTCCTGAAGTGGAAAACATGCAAATAATAAATGTATGAGCAACGTGCTTGTTTTTTTGCTTGATTAATTATGCCGTTTAATTCCAGATCCACCACACCGCTCCACCGTATAATTTCCCAGTGGTCTTGGCTGTTTCTTCTCTCACATGCACTCTCCCTTTTTTTTTTTTTTCTTCCTCATTGCAAAATGAATCATGGATCCAACCGTCTGTACCCGGGGGAGAGCGGCGAGCTGGCGAACGGGCTGACCAATCATGAGCATCAGAGGCAGACACACAGACGGAGGGAGCCTTTTGTTGTGCGCTGCGCTCATCAAGTTAGGAGACAACTACCGATTTGGCCTGAAAAAAATTAAAAGACAGAGCGCGAGGAGACAAAATAACCGACTTCATCTGTATTTATCTGTTTTTCTCCCTCCTGTTACGCTAAATCTCCGCTTCCCTCCTCTTTGCTCTGCAGCTCATTCAATCCGACCGGCCAGTGTGTGTTTATCTGAGTGGGTGGCAGAGTTTCAGCACCATTCATAATGTCAAGTGGGACCATGACTGCTCTTCTATTCCCAGCCTGGCCAACCCTCTCTCAGCCTCCTGACAGTTCCAGGTTAGCCCTCTCTCCTCTCTCCCCCTGGCCCTCCTCTTCTCTCCCCTCCAGCTTTCCTCTCCGGCTCTCCCAGGGGCCCCACTGAGAATACTGCTCAGATCCAGGCCTCTGAGCCCCAAAGCCGGCCCTAATCCTCCGCATCGATCGCCCTGAGAATTTCCTCCCCAGCACAGCAGGCCTGGCTCCCCGGCGCTCACGCTCCCCAACCCTGAGCAGCCAGCACTTCTCACTTAGAGAGAGACAGAGAAAATAGGGGCAGGCACATTACCTGTGTCTTCTCAACAGATGGGTCTTGTTGATGTGATGCGTGTTATTAGGTGGTTTATAGCAGGCTGCACGTTGCTCCTGAGAGCGTCGGTGTTGTTGCCTCTCCAAATTCACTTCGACTCGGCTGAGACCGGCTCGCTGAACATCTCTCAGTGTTTCAATCTGAGCTATCTATACAGTCTTTTCTCTAACACAAGTTGCATTCACAAAACTGGTCTCTTTGCCACTTCATTCCTCCACCAAACAGGGGTACTGTATACCCCAGGGGGGTGGCTGCTTCTGCAGTTGCCAGGGGGTATTTGGAAATGCGTTAAACTGTGAGAGAACTAGTTAATGAGCAAACAGGTCTAAACCATTAAGTAATAGTAAGTAAGTAAAAGTAAGTGGTTGAAATCGATAGATAAGTGTAATCAATCAACACCTGATAAAGCTTAGTAGTTAGCTAAAAGTAATGGATAAACAGTTAAAATAGTATAATACTAGTAAAATAGTAAGAGTTAAATAAATAATCAATACTTAGTTAAAAACTTTGCTAAAAGTATAAATAGTTAACTAAAAGTAAGGGATAAACATGTGAAATGTCCAGTTTCTTCCATTCCAGGTTGTAATAGTATACAAACTTGACTGAAATGGCCTTAACATTGATAGTTACATTGCAAGAAAACATATTGTTACATCTAGTTTAAAACCAGCTTGGCCTGATGGTCGATGAAGGAGTGCAGTACTATGTAGAACATTTGTTTGAAATATACAGTTCATTGTTGAAAAGGCCTACTCTGAGAAATCTAAAATACAGATCTTCTAGTGTAAGGATAGGCTGTGTTTCCATGCAATGTGCTGATGAAGATGGAGCAATGGAAGGTGGTGTATGCTATACAACTCTGCTGGAAGATAAGAAAGCATCATTACTAGAGTCCTCCTGGGAAAGCTCCCAACCAACAGTCTATCCCGCGTAACACTTGTTCATAATTTATTTACGCGGCAAGCTTCCCTTGGACTCTGCCGTGTGTTTTACTGCAAGTGTGGAGGTATTTCGAGAGGCATTTTCCTCAATCTCTGTCTGCTTGTGAACAGGACCAGCAAGGCTATGTAGCCAGTACAGTGGTAGATGATTAAACCTCATACTTTATTAACACATTTGCTGTGTGGTTGGCATGCTAAACTCATCCCAATCATGAATGAGAAGGGGGAATTTGGGAACATTTGGCCCTGTCAAAATGCTGCTCTGTGGACCAGTTAGAGCATCTCTGTCTATACTGGCATTTAAGAGCCAGTACAGATGGTAATGTATCAATACTCAGTTTAAACAGGGCTTGGAGCCACATTTCTAAATCAGCCCCAGAGATATTTTTGGCAAAATCAGTCTCCAGTTTTTCCTGGGTAAATTTACAAATTTGGTTAACTTGCGGCCCGTCATCACAACACACAGCGGATGCATCTTTTTTCTGCATTGCGATTTTATTGCTAAGGATTCAAATTCAATGCTGATCTGCCTTTTACTCTCTCTGCCCATCTTCTTCAGTCCCTCTATGCTTTTCATTCATTAGCTTTTTCTTTCTACGTGAGCTGACCACACACACACACACACCCCTCACATACACACACACACACACACACACACACCCTTCACATACACACACACACACTATTTTTGCAGCTTTTCCATCCATCTCTTCTCTCCCAGCTCTCTATACTTCAGTGCGTCGCTTTTTCCTCTCATACCTCTCCTTCCCTGCCCTTTTCCTCACGCCTGCTTCCTTCTCTCCCTCGCTCTCTCTTCCCGTTTTACCCTTGCTCTGCCTGCTCCCCTCTTGTCCGCTCTCTCCCTCCCCTCCTTCTCTCCTCTCTCCCTCTTTCTCTTTATTAATTTATTGGGTTGTTATTCTCCTTGCCTGGCTCTGCTAATGAAGGCAGGATGCAGATGAGGGCGAAGGTCGTCTCCGTAGCGATCGACCCCACCGCCCTGCAGCATGGCACTCTGACTGGCACAGGTCAGTGGCAGCTGTCAATCAAAACACACACATGCGCACGCATGAGCATGCATGCACTCACACACACTGCCACTAAGATAAATTCATACACACAGATATGAGCGATGTTGTATTACAATTAACAATTTATAATTAGCCATGCCAGTTCAGATGCTTTGGAGCACACTTTGACAGGTTCTTATACTGTAGCAGTGTTTCCCACCCAGTTCAATTATAATGAAGCAGGCAGTGGTAACGTGCAACCCCTCATCATAGTATGTGTATGTCACTGAGATTGTGAGCAGCTTAACCAGAATGATTTTTCCTTCTCAGATTTTTGAATTTTAATAACTTTTAGAGGCCTGAGGATGTAAAACTGTCCAGAATATCAAAAGAAAAAAATAACAGAATTATGAGTAGAGGGAATACACTGCGGTATTACCACTTTATTAGGTAAACTTAGTTACTATCTATATTGTTTTTTAAGCTTTGATATACAGTAATTGTGTGCTGTAAAACAGACAGGATGATTAATATATTCAAATCACCTCTCAGTGCAGCAACCACACCACAAACTAGAGCCTCCAAAAGGATCATAAAGTTGTAAAACAAACAAACAAAAACAACCTATGACAATAGGATTTATAGTTAGATTTAACTAATACACTGGTAACTGAAAGTACATTCATGTTCCTCTCATGATGAAATATAATCACATGATCCCTTGATGTTCATTTATGCCATCATCAGGACCAAATTCCAATTTCAAATAATCAGGTTTTTGACTAAAAAACTGCAAAACTAACACTTTGTGCTATTTGTCACGTGAGCCCTCTTACACACTAAAAATTAGATGGTTCACTTCGTTTTCATTACACCTGCTAAAATTAAGCATGTCGATGTCGTCACTGTGAGCATGTTAGCAGGCTGATGTTAATTTAGCTCAACGCACCGCAAGTACAGCCTCACTTATCTGCTAGCATGACTTATTTCTCCTTTTCTGTCTTGTTAATCACATTGAAGCCCTTCAGGGGTTCCTGACCCCACTGCCATGAAGAACATCAAATGTATCCAAAAGGCATCACCCCAACACGCAGACACACAGATATTACTCACAGTCTTTCATTTAATACATTAGCATATACGTTTGTGTGTCCACAGGTTGAACGTTTATAGCAAAGTGTGTAACCCCTGCCACTTCGTTCATTGGCCTCGACACGGTGAAGATCTCTGATTTGCTCCTCCCTGCATCCTGTATCTAAGCAGTTGTAGCATTTACAACCTCTGCTCTTCATCACAGCGTGTCAAGAGATTGTGTGTGTGTGTGTGTGTGTGTGAAGTGTGTGTGTGTGTGTGTGTGTGTGTGTGTGTGTGTTGTAGATGCACTCTGCGTTCAGACATTTTGTATGCATGTAGATTTTGTTCACGGTTATTGTTGTTGGTTTATTTGTGTGCTCAGCCATGTTCTTGAGTGTGCTCACGTGCATCTGGCTGTCTGTGAATGTGTATGAGCACACACACACACACACACACACACACACACACACACACATCTCTATTAGCAGTATAGCAGTGTTAACAGTGTTATGCCATGCGTGAACCTCCCCACCTTTCCCTCATATCTATGCAAAGCTGGGGTCCTGTCAATCAGTCACCTTGGTGACATAGAGCCCCACCTCCCCAATTAGAGCTGACAGGGCAGGATTAGGAGGGGGGCGGGCCCCCGCCGACCTGCCTACGTGTCAATCACGCGCCGGGCATCCACACGCCTGTTTACTGTCAGATCCCATCTCCGTCTGTCAGACTGCACTGCAACCGTCGCCCAGGGAGGAGAGGAGGAGGGTGGGGGCAGGCAGTGAGGGGGGAGGAGGAGATCTGATCGGAATTAACTATGCTTCTCCCAACAGACCGGCCGTGCTTTTAATTCATGAAAGGGATGAGAGGAAAGTGGGAAGAGAGAGGGAGTGATAGAGGGAGGAGAGCATTTAAAACCCAGAGCAGGGCCTTCTTTAGAAGTTTTCAGAGTGATGTTTCTTCTCTCCCTGACAATCACTTTTCTTCTCTTGCTGACTCTCCCTCCTGTCTTTCTCTCTCACTTAGACTTCTTTCGAAGGTGTGCCTTATGCCGCCTTATAGCTGCTGCGATTCATCAACACCCTTCCTCTCTCTGAAGTTGTTATTTGACCCTGGTTTTTTAAAGTTGCACAAATGTGTATTAGTGTTTTTTTCTTTTTTGAGCTAGAGAGTTAAGGTCAATTTATTTAGTTCTGCACATGCTCATGCAAATTTGTGTCTCTGTTTCGGTACACGTCTGGAGATGAGGGTCCTGCCTACACACCTACAGTATGTGAATACATAATGGTCTTACGCTTCTCAGACTGTGTGTGCTTTAAAGCAGTGTCATGTGTGCAGAGTTCACGCAATGCTAATGTGCATGTGTTTGCATGTGTATTTGTGGCTCTGTGGTTCCTGGTGTGTGTCTGCATTTCTTCTTTTTTAGGGTCTCTGGTGGTGGCCTTGCTTTGACCCCAGTGCCCCCACTCTAATCCTATAGCAAATGAGGACTGTGTGGGGCTGAAGGGGCTGTTTGGGGGTCTGCGCCAAGCCACAGCTTCAGGATTAGAGGAGCAGAGCGAAGGTCCAGGGGTTATGAGGGATGAAGAAGAGGGAAACAATAGATTGTACTAGAAGAAAAGGGAAGGATATTGTCAGCATTGGTGTTGGCCACCAGTGGTCATATGGGATGCCTCATTACCTCCACCATGTTTTTTGTCCCTTCATGTCTGTTTGTTTTTTAGTGAGTAGGATCAAAATCTACCAAACTGATCTGAATTACATTGGCAGAAAGTTTCTGTTTGTAGTTTCGGTATTGGGTTAGCCAGTTTTTGCTTGAACAGAATACATGTTTCATTCAGCCATCACCAAATTTTCTCCATGATATATTTGGATGTTGCTGAAAAATTATTCATTTACTTTTTTTTATCATATTTACCTAACTAGCATAAGTCTTTAATGCATTGTGTGATTACAAAAACACTTAGATAAAGTGTGACCTCTGCTGCAAGTATTCCTGCAAAATTTGATGGCATATCCTTTGTAGGTGGCACTAGACAAGATTCTCCTTTGAACTGGCTGTAACTCGCTGATCTTGAGTGTGACCTGGCATAAATTGATCTCTGTTCAGTGCAAAGCCTACTATTCTCATACAGGATTTGGGTCATCTTTAAAAATGATCAAAACTTAAACAGATTTTTTTGTCACTTGAGAGCAGCAGAAACTATATTGACATCCTATCACATTTTAAGTTGATATGGTAAACCAAATAGGTTGCTGTTTTACACATTCAGCAGTGATGGAGCAACATTATCATACATTTACATACAGTCTTTTCTGACTCCATGGTGCATATAAGTCCAGTATTACCTGTCTTTTTGCTCTGTTTTTGGTCTCTACCACCTCCTGATATAAAAATCTGTCTCCTGCCAAATGCTCCACAGTGGTCATTAGCTTGTGTCTAACTGTGTCTCTCACCGAAAACAGCTGCCTGCTTCCAGATGTGTTTTAAAAATACAACTTCACATTTCCTGTATTTAAAATAAAATATTTAGTGCATTTTGTGCAGCCTTGGCAGAGGTACAGTATGAGCTCATTGAATTTCTAGTTATCTCTATTTCTTGCTTGCCACATTGTCTCTTAAATACATGTTTTGCATTTTGTCTGCATGATTGTCAAGGTGAAATAATGAATGTCAGCTGATTTTGAATAAACTGTTCGTCAGTTTATGATGCTGACAGGTATACATGTACTATGTCATTTCAGCTGATAGCTGTATGTTCCCAATGTTTGTTGGTACCAGGTATATGTGGGTTTAACATGTTTGTGTGTGTGTGTTTGCATTAGAGATGCATTCCAGGGTTGTGTCTGAGACGCAGCTCAGGTGTCTGTTGGTGTCTGTTGAACGACCTCGCTGCAGGGAACAGGCTATCAGGCTGAGAGGGAGGCTATCATGTTAATTACTTTACACACACCTCGCCAGCCAAGCGTGCAACACAACTGCTGAGCTCACACACACACACACACACACACACACACACACACACACACACACACTCACAAACACACTCACACATGCAGCTGGGTACATAAGCACATACACACAAAATCAGCCGTCTTTCTTTCATTTTGTCGTTTTTCTGTCTTCCCACTCTCGCTGTTTGAAGGCCTTGGACATCAATTCCCTTTTGCTTTCAAGAAAGATTGTTTTATATTCTAATCAATTCAACTCCATCCTGTGAAATTAATTGACATTCATTCAATGATTTTAAATTCCTCCGAGGCTGCTCTTTTGTTTCAGCCTGTCAGTGAGCTGCAAGTGAGATCGGGCTAAATGTTTTGTCATCTCACACTCCAGGGTAAGCCTGCTCCAAAGCGCGAGCCTGAGGTCAGCTTAACCTCCTCGCAATCTCGTCTCTCGTCAGCCATGCCGCTCGCGAAACAAAAACAATACAGATTCATGATCAGAAACTTGGGGGAAGCTCATTCTTCTGTGGCAGCCTTCATATGTCTCCTCTGGAGGAATTTTTTCCGAATCACGTCAGGGGTTTGAATGGTGGGGTCCGGCGCGATCTGGCCAGGGAAACAGAGGAGCGGTATTGGCTGGGGCAGGTTGATGCCTTTAGTTAAATGATGCTGGCACGCAGAGGGATTGCTTTGGGAAGTTGTCATCCATCATGATTTTAGAATGACTCAAAGCGGCACACTGCTTTTGGGGTTATGGTCCGGGATCCATGATTGATGTGAAGTGCATGTGTGTGCTGAAGGGAGGAGTGAGAGAGAGAGAGAGACTGTGTGTGTTTGTGTACTAAAAATAAGCAAAGATAGGCTGGTAGTTGAACTGTTCCTCTGGAGAAGTTTGTTTAAATTTCCTTCTGCTCTTTTTTATCTTTTGTTAAGGGAGTTAATGGAAGCTGCACTGATTAAAGTTACTCTAAATCAGATAATAACGATCAGTGTAATGTTTTGTGAATCGTACCATGTGGCAAAATGTCTATACCCATTTATCTTTCCCCCATTTCGTAGCCCGTGCATGCGCCTGGATGCACCCACGTGTATATGTTATTGTATTTCCTTAAGCTGCAGCATTTTGTCCGTCTTTGCCTTTCTCCCTCTTCCCTTTTCCAGGTTCAAGTCTCACCTAAGTTAATTCTTCAATTAGCATGATCCCGATATTCAGGAGAGATCATGGAGAGGGCCCTGCCAATCGATGTCCAATTAGCAAAGGCTCCCTGGCCCAGAGAAGAGGGGGACGACCACTGTGGCCATTTTAGAGAACGGGAGGTTGGGGTGGGGTCTGGAGTCGAAGGTAAAGGTTTAGAGGAGAAGAGATAAAACGGGGGAGGGGACGGGGCATGAAAGAGAGATGAAAAGTGGGTGAGAAGAAAGCATTTGAGGTCCGCAAGTGGGTGGAGGTGAGGACGGAGCACCGGGGTCTGAGGAGGTGGGGTGTGGATGTTAGATGCTCAATCAAGCTGTGTGAGGACAGTGTAATTAATCCATTGAAGATGTCTGATTGCAGATGACTTTGGGAATACCAGAGTGGTGGCCGGGCCTGGGGGAAGGGGTGGGAGGGCAGGAACAAGATGGATGCAGGGATGCGGGGAGTGGGAAAGCGGAAGGGCAAACAGACAGAGAGAGTGAGATTAATTGAGACAAGGGAGATACAGTACCTTTTAAATGAGAAGGATGAGTTTCAGTGACAATGTAGAAAAAGGAAAGGAAGGGCGGGGGGGTTGGGGGGAAGAATTGATCACGCCAGGTTTGGTCGAAGCATCACTCACAGCACTGTAGGGATAAAGACCTCCGCCAGATGTCACATGTATGTAAAGAAAGAATCACAAGGCTGCTAACTCATCCCCGAGTTTCTCACTGCTAAAACACTCTCTTACGAGACAAATGAGTGTCTATCCTGTTCTAATGCTAATATGCTTTTAAGGCACTATTAGCTGGCAGAGTTTTGCTTTTATTTAATGGACTATTAATTTGTTTGAATGCATTTTGTCTCAGTGGCTACAGCACAGAGTTGGCTTGGCTTTAGCTCAGCTCCTGAACGGCACATGATTTACTTACCCACAGCTATTTGGAGGCTAAGCCTTTATAATCTAATTAAATTTGATAAAGCAGAGTAATCATCAGAGTATTATGGCGAGTACTCATCGTACTGATATGGTAATTTTGTTCTATCGTGATTGAATGTTTTCATTAGGGTTTTTTTTATTTTGCATTCATGTCTGAATATGTTTTAAGCTGCATTCGCTTTGTTGCGGTATGTGGTTGATGGCGAATATTCATTGTTTTCAGCAGGAGAACGACAGTAAACTGTGCTGGATATTCACAAGGTGCTGCCTTTTTTAAGGCATGCAGGTGGAAAATGCTGACAAAAGTTGAATTCTCTAAATGTTTGACTTCTTTCATGGCACAGAAGACAGACTGGATCTTGACAAGTCAAAAAGGCCCTTTTCCTCTTGTGACAATTCAAGTCCAACGCTCATACACATACCTGTACAAACACTGTGGTCTGTAAGTAGTGGGACAGTGACACACTTTTGTTGTCTTGGCTGGTTTTTGTTTATATATATTCAGTCTTATGTTGTATCTGGGTTCTTTGTCTGTCGCCTCTCTCTGTTATTGTAAAACGCCTTGTGATGTCTCCACAACAAAGGTGCTGCATTAAACTGAGTTCCTTAATCCAGCAAATGGAATTTTAAATGGAACAATTACTATCTGATTAAAGCAGGTTTCAGCATTAATTTGAGTGTTTATGGGACAGAGGTAATTGTACATGTGAAAACATTAGTGCAGTATATACATACAGTGCATATAGATAAACCCATAATGTTAATATTTGGTGTTCAAGTTTTTCCAGTCAGTAACAACCCACAGACCTGAGCTGACACTTGGTACCAACTCTGGCGATGCTCTTCTACATCCACAGCTTCACTTTGTGTTTGTTTCTTTTTGTCTTTCAGCAATCAGCCAAAATAAAGTCAGGTTATCAACTAAAGCAAGTTAATTACATTGTTTGTTAAAAAAAAAAAAAGTCCTTGGTTGACTTGGTTGATATTTATTGTCATGCTGTATTCGATGAGTTAAAATGGAAACAATTCCTGGACTGTTGGACACATAATATGGACTCTCAAACCACTTTGAAAGCTAAAAGCTGAAGGTCAGCTGAACCTCATTTCAGATCCAATTCTGAGTACAGACCCTAAACAATGTAATCACTGCTCTACTACTTATAGACTGCACAGTGCATTTATCCACTTCCTGTCATCGTCCAAAAGAGATAAGGTTGTACATGGACATCTTTTTCTCTGCACAGTCTGAGAGGAGAAGATGAAATTTCATGTTTTGGTTCGGGCGCACGCTTCCGTTTTCCTTTTTGTATTCATTTACTGAAGGAAATACATTTAATTATTAATGTAAAAATGCAACCTTTAATACATTCAATGAATAATTGAAAATGAACATGATACTATTTAATGGATTGCTTTTTATGTATCTGCATGCGCGGAGCGGTCAAGGCTTGTGTTTATTAAAATCACCATAGCAACAAAGAGGGAGGGTTTGCCTTTGCAGTTAACTAGCATCCTGCAACGGCAACCTGTGTGACTGTATTTACACATGTGTAACTCAAAGACATTTTCAAAGAATTACATTTTGAATTCAAATTCAGATATACCCTTTTTTTTTACCATTATAAGGAAATGATCTAATGAGGTGATTATTTGTCTTTTGCACAAAATGCTTGTTTGTGCATGCTTGAATATGTATTTATTTGCTGTTTACCATTATTAATAGATATGTCTAGGTTACTCAAGGAAAACCTATAAGTGTACACACATACCTGCCAACTTCATGATACAGTAGCTTCATGGCTCACTTTAGGCCGTCATGGCTCGAGCAGTTAGGTTTTCTCAGTAGTGAACGCCATTATTTCAAGGGGAGACTGTGGGGGGTACATGAGATATGGAATGAAAATAAGGTGAAGGGAAAGGGGGTCAACTTAGAAATTAGTGCAGTGAGAGATAAACAGAAAGATGACAGTCTGAGATAGAGTGATAGGGAGATACAAGAAGACTGCCGAGAAAATCGTCCAGAGTGGAGAAAAACAGTGACAGGCAGTGGCAGAGTGGAGGGAGAAATGTAACAGACAGACTCGGGGAGAGAGAGACAGGCACAGACAGACAGAGCGAGAGATAGACAGTGACAGAGGGAGAGATAGACGAGCTGTGTGAGGATGCAGAGAGTGTCCCCCTCTCTCGGCTGCTGCCAGAGGCAAACAGACAGCCTCTCTGCTGGTGGAATGCTAATGCAACAAGCTGCTCCTCTCTTGTCTTCCCTCCCTTCTTTACCTTTCTTCTTCTTTAACTCTCCTCTGTGCAGAAAGTTTAGAGACTATAGACACAAGCATAGACTTTGATAATGGAGACTCCAATGCTTTTATATTATTTGCACTTGCCGCCCGCGCACGTCGGTTCTGCAAAATCGGGCGCAGCGAGCATCCTCATTCATTGTTAAATGATGATTTAATGGGAGATTAGTTGTGTGTAAATGTGCGTACGTGTAGAGGGGAATCTTAGATGAGTTATTATTTGACCTCTCCTGCACCTCGCCACCCCCAAATCTTATACTGACATGTTTGTCTGCAGCTCAGGAGCCATGGCTACCGTGGTGTCAGTGGGGGGTCGCCATGTCAGGGGGCCAATCGCAGGTCAGTTCATCGACCTTTTTTCTGTCTGTGTCGCAGTCAGCTGACCTCTGACCCCCAGACCAAAAGAGAGACACAAAGCAGTTGTTCGGGGACGATATATGTCTCCTAGCTTTATTGTCCGGGCATGTTGTTACTTCCATCATTTAAGACATTCACATCACACTACACGGAGCAGAGCCCGCAAGTAAAGACGATTTTTCCTCTTGAACTCCGGCATATTTCCCCGCTGTGGCGACAGTCATCAGTTCTCAACTTCAGGCAGGACATAACCTTGAGTGGAGCAAGCCGGGGCTGAGTCCCCCCCAGTCCCCACCACCACCCCCCACTCTAGTCTGTCGGTCTTGTATCTGTCTGTCTGGGCGGAGATGGCAGCTTCTGAGAAATGGCGGCACACTCTGGAGTGTGATCCATTTAGATAGTGGCGAGGTTCTCTTCCTGCACGCACGCACACATCCATGCTTACGCTAAACACACACCTCGCAACAAACAAACACAGACGCGAGCCTGTGTGCGCTCGCAAAACACACAAACCTGTGTGCACACGGACACAAAGAAACAGAAACAGATCTCTCTTCCCTCCACACACACATACACACACACATACACACAGACACAGCAGTCTCTTGACATGCACTTGCTTGGTTGACAAGTCATCTCAGATAAGCTTGAGTGACAGGTCGGGAGTGTTGACTACTAGTGTGTGTAGAACAGTGTTAGATATCGCCACCTTATGATTATTGTAGAGCATTTACCTAATCAGATTTGTATTATTTACTTCTAAAATAACAGCAATCTATTTCTAACAGATATGGGCAGATTATTTTTTTCCGTTTTGCTCTTTCTGTAGAGTTCATCTTGTATCGGGTTTATATATATATATTATTTTAAGATGCTGCCTCCCTCTGTTTCATTTTGGTTGTTAATTTCCCTGCCACCTTTTTCTATCTCTGTTCAAACATATTGCACTGCCTCTGTCATCTAGAGAGAATCTTGTCAGTTTTTTGGCAGCAGATGTATGTTCAAGCTATATTTTGAGGATTCAGGCCCTGTATACCCGCTCGCTTACACTCCCTCCCTCCACTCCTTCTATCCCCAGGCCTCCCCGTGCTCCATTCCTCTATTTTCTTATCTACTTTCTTCTCCTGCTTGCTCCTCTATGTCATTGCCAAATCTCTCCTGTCTGCTCTCCTCTGTCTTCTCTTCTCCCTCCCTCCTACCTCTCTCTCTGTTTCTTTTACACACCCTCTTCTCTCTCTATCAGTCTCTCTATTCTGTGACTGGCTGGTCCCCCTGTGGCACACCGTGTCGTGTCCCTAATTTATTTATAATTAGTGCTCTTTGTCGGGATGCGCGGGGAATGTTAAAGTACACGCCACCTCGCTCTGGGTACAAATGGGCTGGTGTTCCTCCATCCTTTCCGCCCGCCCCAACTGCCCAGCCGACACGGCCACTGGGATGGACAGACCTTACATCCCGAATCCAGATGCAGACTCTTAAAATTATAACGACTCCACAGAGAAGGAGGCTTTGCACTGTGAAAAATCTCCATCTTATCAAGTATTGTCTGTCCTAAAACACTTATTTTGTTAGAACAAGTCAGTACAAATCCTGTTGTAATGGATTTTGAAATAATTTCCTAGAAGTGAGGAAACAAGACAAATAAAATAAGAAAGGAAAAAGCAGTTTTCTAATCTAAAATTAAGAAAAATGCTAATTGATTATGGAAAGTACTTGAGGGGAAGTGCAAAATTTTTTGCCCCACTTGCAAAAATAAGGGTTTAAGACAAAAATGACTCAATAACAACGGTGGGTTTTACACCCTGACTGACACCTGCTGAGATACAGATACACATTGTCAGTGCGTTCACCTGTGCAACGCCTGAATGCAAAACAGAATAACAAGATGGGACAACACATAATCTGAAAGTGTAATTTATTAAACATCCTGTTGAATTTTAATGGCCGTCACTTGTAAAGTTGAGTTGTTTTGGGGGTTTGAGCTGCAGAAAAAAAAAAAAGAGCGATTTTTTTATCACACCACATTAACGTCAACGCCATCTTTACACATGACGTACATGACCAGGAATGACGGCGCTGACAGGACTCACTGCATGTGTGTGTGTGTGTCTGATCAGGCAGGAAGAGCTTTTGTCCTTGGGCTGAGAGGGCACCTGGCTCCTCTTCCCGTCCTTGTGATCTCTCTGTTCCCTCTCTCTCGTGCCGCTCTATCCCTTCTCTATCTGTCTCTTCCTCTCTTCTCTCAGCTCGGATCCCTTCATCCCCCCATCTCGCGCGCTCCCTCTCCTCTGCCCAAGGCGATGCCGTCCTGCAGGCTTTGATCAGGGGGCCAGGGAGGAGAGAGGAAGTGGGTCAGAAAGTTGTGCTGGAGACTGCAGGAGCACAAGGCTGGAATATCGAGTAGGTGAGGCTGCGAGAGGGAGAGAGGGAGAGATGGGGTAATCTAGTGAGAAAGTGATAGAGTAAGAGAGGGTGAGATAGTTGGGGGGGTGAGGGGAGAGAGAGGGAGGGAGGTGGTAAAGGGGAAGGGGGGGTGGGTGAAATGGGGCAACTGTGAGAGGCAGAGGGAGGGGTTGGAGGGGTGCTGCCTGAACTAAACGAGTAGAAGGAGATAAAAAGAAAATGAAGAGAGCAACAGGAGGAGATAGAGGAGAAGGACGTGGGAAAGGAGAGGTGTCTTCATTTACTGAGAGGAAAAAAAAAGACAACACATTTGTCTTGAACGTGATGCTCAGCATTTTAACAGCGGGTTGGAGGATAAGACCCTGTTTTAACTAATCTACACAGTGCAGGACAGATAGTACACCTCAGTGTGTGTGTGCGCAATGCGTGCTTGTGTGCGTGTGTGTGTTGCATAGGCCTCTCTGTGTATGTATGTGTATCCTGGTAGTATAGCGCTCGACTGTGGCTCTTTGTTTTTTTTTTTTTGGAAGATCATTAAGATGCATGGTTTATTAATATTCAGATCAAACCATTAATATTCGCAGAGTGTTTCTGCTCTCCTTGTGTCGTCAGCTCACCTGGGACTGGGGAGGGCAGAGGGGGAAGAATGGAGGAGTGAGTTGTGGGGGGTGGGGGGGGCCGGGGTGGGGTGGGAGGAGGAAGGGACGGGGGGGTGCAGGGGGGGGTGCAAAATTAGGAGCAATTTAGTGGGACTTCTGGAGACGAGGGGAGCAGAAGGTACAGTGGAGGTGGCGGAGGTCCTATGAGGGGTCGGGTGTATTGTGATGGACAATCTGGCCGTGCAGGGCTGAGGGGTGGAGGGGCGGAAGGTTGGGGTGTTTTGGGGGTCCACCGCTGGGACTGTGAGGTGAAAGGGGTGAGGGATTTTATGGGGAAGCAGAGAAGCAGAGGGGGTTTGGTTCTGGAGTAATTGGGCCAATGGGAGGCTCTCCATAAACACACACACTCACACACATTAAAAAACACAATAACTCACATGTTCATATGCACTTTTAAGTACACACACTTCTATCCACACAATGAAGCTTGTACAAAAACATGTATGTATTATAAACTGTCACTTAGACAAATATATATATGTATATATGTATGTATGTAAGTATGTATGTATGTATGTATGTGTGTGTGTATATATGTATATATGTATACATATATACTGTCACAGCCCGGCTCAAGGCTGGACAAAGGAGGGGAGACCACACATGACTTGTAACTAAAAATGTTTTATTTTACATAACCAAAAAGGAAATTAAGTTAAGGGTAAACTGAAGACAACCAAACAAATGCAAGCCAGGGAAGAGAGAGAAGGACTGGCTGCCTGTCAGCTTATATAGTTGCCACCAGACCAGGTGAAGCTGAATCTCCCTGATGCGACCCAACTCCACCCATCAGGCTGCTGGGAGGAGATGCTTGCTCAGAAGGTCGTCACAATACACACACACATGCACACATTCTTTTAATTTCTACACTCATGTAAGCATAAATGTACACATACCTGTTCAAAAACACTCATTGCAAACATACATAACATTCACATATGCACATTTGGGGCTGTAACTAATTAATTATTCCCATTTTGGCCTAATGAGTAATTTATCAATTAATTTCCCAATCAGCTGAACAGTTTGGTCTATTAAATGTCAGAAAATTAAGAAAAATGCCAAGAGCTCAGAGGACATGTTTGGTCTGACGAGCAGTCTAAAACCCAAAGACATTTTATTTATAGTAATGTGTACGTAGTAAGAGCAGTAAAGCTTCAGGTTTCAGGTGCAGAAACCAGCGACTCTAGTTTTATTTAAAACTATTTTTTATTTAAATGACCTTAACACTGAATTGATCTTCAGGTCATTTTCTGCATATCTAATTAATTATCAGTTCATTGTTTCAGTTCCACCCACATTCATACACATACATGCACTTCATTGCTTTCTGCATGCATACGTGTACAAATTCCTGTTCACACACACACACACACACACACATCTACACACACACAGCAAGCACTCCAGTCAGCTACAGATACACTCAGGCATGCACAAAAGCGGACAGCAAATTAAAGTGGTAATTACTTTTAAGCCCAGAAAGGTGAAGGATTGTATGGCAGGGAGCAATGGGTCACTGTTGAATAGAGAATAGCGGAGCAGGCAGACAGTGTGAAAGGCAGATATGCATCTCAATGAAATATGGAGGAGCATACTCAACAAAAGGCGAAATGGCTCTTTAATGGCCACATGCCCTCAAAGAATTATTGTCTGATAGATTTGGAATATTATCTACTCTATGGCTGTTATCTTTAAACACCCTTTTCTACTTATCATCCATGTGAGCTGCTGAGGGGAAGGTGAAGAAAATATTATGTTCTGCTATGCTAAAATTTCATAGTCTTAAATACTGCACTGACAGCAGAGGAATGGGGATAAGTATTTCATTTCTCGACAGAAAAAAGAATTATTTACAGGGCTGTTAGAGATGACTGCGCCATATAAATATCATTTAGAGTGAGTGAACATCGTCACATGTGGTAGATCATTTTCTTCAGATCACCACAGTATGTTTTGTTCTCCAAAGAAACAGCATTATCCAAAAGGGGAGACTGTCAGTATCTTTGTTAAATGTTTACTGGGGTTTTACTTTGTGTGTTCTGCACAGTCAGATATTGCATGATGAATCTGATCATCAATCTGATCATCCAGCTACAGTTAAATAATTATTATACAAAAAGGACTATTCTGCAGTATGAGTACTTTTACTTTTTAGTACATCTTGTTGGCACTACTTATATGATTATACTTGAATAAGGAAGTACACTAAAGCCTCTGAATATGTCTTCCATCACTGACCGGTCTGAAGTACGTTTCTGGAAAAGTCAGTTTTCTGTCACTACATCGCACTGACCACAGCCGATAGCATGTGTAGACAGGCGGAGAAACAAGGCCAGACATGGGTGTGACTGTCTCACTGACTGCAACAGTCGTCACACACTATTCCACATGCATGTCCACACACACACACACACACACACACACACACACACACAGAGAGAAACACTGACTAAGGATTTTTACTCTTATTTACCAAGTTGATTCAATTGCGATTCTCATTCATCAGGTTGGGTTAATTCTCCCGGCCCGAGGTTGTCGTTTTTGTTACTTCCAGGAGCGGCCTGATTTGTGAAGGGAACACCTGTAATACTGCTCCATGCGAGGCAAGCCTCCGGTACTAAACTAAGCTTGCGAGGGCACACACACACACACACACACACACAGAGAGTCAGATATTCCCTGCCAGTCTCCTTCAAGGACGCCTGGGGAAGACTTGGAGGACAAAATCACACACTCCCTCTCCCAGTGTCTCAGACACGCTGCACTTCTAATGCAGACAGAAAGCCTCCTCCAAAGAGACTAGGCACACACTCTCTCTCTCTCTCCGCGCAGACACATACTTACACTTACACACACTTAAACACACAAATACCCTGAAAGGCCCTTCCACCTTCCCATCCATGTGAGAAAAGCAGGACATTTTCTGTCTGTGTTGTTTCTCTTATTGTCGCTCCCTCCTGCTCTCAGCTGTTTCAAGCTGTTGAGTGTGTGTGTGTGTGTGTATGTGTGTGTGAAGTGGAGGGGGGCTCACTGGGACTCTTTGACGACCTCATTCACTCCCTTCTTCTCCCCCTCGGCCGCGCCATTGCCGACATGCCCAACAATGAGGCGGGAGGGTGGGAGTCGGACAAAAAACACTGAATGCGTCTTCATTTGCCTGAACTTTCACATCACACGTCTTTTCCCTTTTGTTGCTGGCCGCCCGTTCACTACAGTGCTGCGGGCCGCTCGGCCAGTTTCCGCTGGCAAGACAGCCAACCAAAGCGGCACTTTTCCCTCCCCCTTCCTCTGTCACCCCTCTCCCCTCCTTTCCACAATGTTAAGCCCATTTTTAGCTTGACATAATCTGAAATGGTACTTAAGTGAATTTATGTCTACCTCAGTGCATTAACTTCTGCTATTTCCTCCTTTATGTTGCTGTTTTCCTTTTTTTTGTAGTGGGTGCAGCGACGGAGGGAGCGAAAGGGAGGGAGAGATTTGAAACTCAGACCACGGAGTAGACAGCCTATCAGTATTCAGTAGAGAAAGTGAGTGATGGAGGGAGAGAGAGAGACGGAGAGAGAGAGAGAGAGGGGAAAGAGAGAGAGAGAAAGGAGGGAGGGGGTGATGTATCAATATTCTGAGTAGTGTTTGAGGGCAAGGGGAACGAACAGAGGAGAGGGGGAAGGGGGGAAGCTGGGAGGGAGATTGGTGGGAGAGAGAGTACTTGAGTGAGTCTCTGAGTGTGATTATTTGTTCACGTATACGCTCGAATGTGCGTGTGTGTGCCTCTGTGATCGTATGTGTTGTTGTTGGTTGTGGGTCTGAGCACATGTTGAGTATGGGTTTGCAGACAGTACACAGAGTCAGTGGAGGAAGGAGGTACTGTAGAGGTACTGTATTCATGTACAATTTTGGGGTGCCTGCACTTTACTTGACTATTTCTGTTCTATGCTTCTTTATGGGATGGGATGGGATATATTAACCTACATTACCTACATTAAATATGTTGGACCATTATTGTGATACTGGCTGATCAGACCAATCCGGCTTAATTAAAGGCAACATCTTTGTTGTGTGTTTACATCAGAAGATTAGTAAATGTTTCAGATATGTCAGCGGCAGGTGGTTTTGTCAATGTCTAATGGTGGCATCTGGGCCTTGTTTCCCAAAAGCAGTTTTAGGACTTAAATCTCAGCCCCAATGCGAGTACGATGATCTCAGCCTTAAAGGTGCCCCTGTGGAGTTTTCTTGTTAACAAACAAAAGTTGCATTTGCTGTCACTGTTACTCACCAAAACACACTGAGTGATTCTTTAAGGTCAGAGAAACATGTTGAATGCATTTCCTGCCTCATAAAAGATTTGAAAGTGTGTAAGTATTTTATATGCAGGATTGTTTATATCCGTTTTACTAGCCTGCAGTCTTCCTCCCTGCCTATGCTGGTTCACATCAATGTATTACTGCCACCTGTACTTGCACCTGCACCTGTGCATATGCAAACAAAAAAGGGAACCATTCTGAAAAAAAGGGCTCTATAGTGCTACCAGAGGCGAAAACTCTGCAGGGAACGTTTCTGGTGATTTGGCTGTTTTGTTTTACCGCAATTAAACAGTAGGTTTATTAAATGATCAAAGATCCATTATGTTGGTCGAATGCCTGTGACGGTCACGACCAGTCATGTTGCTTATGGATCCAGAAGATCCTGCTACACTCCACCACACTAAAATGTTGTACTTTTTCTCAACTACATTAAATTGACTACATTAAATGGTTAGTGTTTGGTGATTAAACTTTTGCATGCAAAACATATCAGTTAAAAAATTTGATGCTTTGTTAAATGCCAAACTCTACAGCAGTGTAAAAACTGGTTAAAATTAGCTCCACCTCCACCGGCTAAAAAATATAAATGCTGCTTACATTTCAATGCATCACTAATGATTATTCAATGTAACAATCTCATCTCTATATATCAAACTCATACAGGTCCTTTATGTGCACAGTGAGTACTTTAACTTGTAAAAATACTTTGCTGTTAGTAGGTCTGTGCTTGTAGTTAGGTAAGATTTGAATGCAGGACTTATATTGTGCTATTTCTATTTTTTCAACTCAAGTACAGTAAATGAAGTACACACAGTGTTACAGGGTAGATAACTGACAGATATTGTGTTTATGTGTGTGTATTTTTCTGGCTTTTTGTCTTACAGCTGTTTAACTTGTGGGGGCGAAAATCGTTAATCACGTCATTGGGACCTGCAAAAATAGACTGAGGTCTTAAGAAAAAAATCAGCATTTGTCAGTTGTTAAAATGCCTGAAAAGACTTTTATGTTTAACTGACAAAGACCTCTTGTGACCTCCCAAATTCTGTATTTTATGCTTAAGAAGAAAAGCTGGAGGGAGTGTGACATTCTTATAGATTATAGATAGATGGGCCAACAGATGACTGACACGAGAAACCGCTGGTCACATCCCGTTTCCTACTGGTATTCAACATTAACTTTATTTTTTTCTGTGACTTCTTTAACATCACTTAACCAAGTTGATGTTGTGCCTAACCTAAACCTTGGCAATAGTAGTGGCATTTTGGTGGTAGTGTTTGTTGATTTTAATGTGAGAGCTATTTGTAACACTATTTGTAACAGAATTTACAGTTTTGAAGACTGACTGACAACGATATCAGACTTGTGATCAGAAAACGCTGATACTGCGTGGGTTTTGAAAGGCTGATAAATGCTGGGATTTTTTCATTTAGCTCTCAAGACTGGTTGGACAAAAAAAATGTCAGTCACAATGTCAAACATCACATTTTGAGGTGAGAACTTGTTATTTTGATTAAGGTTATGTATTGGGTAAGTCTCTAGGAATTGATGTAAGGCAATGTGATGTCCTGCTAAGTGACAAAGACAACTTAGTGTGCGTGTTTCCACGGGACAGGGCTCGCGGTTTACAATACGTGTGGATGTGATGGAATCTCCCACTTGTTTCAGTCATCCCTTCTCTCTCCGTCTCTCTCTCTCTCTCTTTCTCTCTCTTTCTCTCCCTCTTTTACTCTGGCTGCTAATCAGCATTTGAAAGGCAGCTTTGACACTGAGAAAGAAAGTGAGGGGGGCACAGGGAGGTGGGGGTAAACGAAAGCATGAGACACAGTGCGAGTTAAGGAGGGAGAGCCAGAGAGAGACTGAGGCGAGGGGCTGTACAAGCATGCCTTTTATATTTACTAGTGACTGAGTGAGAGAGAGAGAGAGAGAGAGAGAGAGAGCAGCTGAAGGCAGAGACAACTGGTGTGCACGCTTTGCTTTCCCAAGAGGAAATGAAAAGAAAGAACCTCAGCGAGGAGAGTGAATGAGTGAGCGGGAGAGAGGAAGGGTGGGAGGGAGCATGCCGGCTGGAGATAGAGAGGGAGAGAGAGCAAGAGAGAGAGAGAGAGAGAGCGAGCAGAGGAAGAGATTCTCACACTGGCTGTGTCCTAATCCGAGTCCATCTCCAAGAAGCAGCGGAGCAGAGTGTTGGTGAAGTGAGTCTGAGAGCCAAGGAGAGCTACATCAGCTAGCTCCACTCACACACACACAAACACACACACACACTCTCTCTCTCTTCTTGCTCTCTCTCTTTCAGACATACACACACAAACACACACACACACACACACACACTCTTTTGCAACGGGAGTCCACGATGTGTCCGGCGGCACGGCCACGGCTTTTGTGAAAGTGAGGGGATTGACGCTGCCCCTGTCCCAGCCCCTGGCTTGGCTCACACACACAGTGTTTGTTTGCTGTGTTTAAGCTTGAGGTGCTGCTGGAGGTGGTGGTGTTGGTGTGGTGGGGGGGCACCGCCAGGGCAGAGCAGGGGCTCCGGAGAGGAGGAGGAGAAGAAGAAGAAGAGGAGGAAGAAGAGGAGGAGGAGGAAGAGAGAGACAAAGTGGATCAGATCAACAGCACCAGACTGAACGCTGGAAATGCCCGTCAGGTGAGTAGATAATGGATCTAACAACTTACAGTCAGCACACACACGCACATGCATGAGTGTATGCACACTTTCTCACTCTCTTGTTTGATTTTCTGTCTTACACACACACACCAGAGACACACATGCTTACGGACACTTATAAAGTTGTCACCTTTTATCAGATTTTTGCTTTAAGTTTAAAATCAGTACATTTAGATCAGTCTGTTTTTAAGTCTTGATAAATATCAAATCATGTGAAATATTCAAGTTGGGTTATTCAAGTTGTTAAATTTACACCTTGAAGTACTTTTTCCCTCTCTGGGAAAAAATAGCACCTATGCAGCAATGACAACTTTTTGCTGAGTCTAATTAAGAACAGAACAGAACAGAAATATTACACAATTTTTATATTTATATATCTAAATTGGCATATTAGCAATTAGTAGAAAGTCAAAAACATTTTTTTCTCAGGTGATAAATTATAAAATGGGAATTAAAGAACAAGGAGTTTATTTTTGGATCACTCATTGGGAATCTCTTTACTGCGTGACAGCATGTTTGGATATACATTTGATGACAGAAAAACCATGGATAAATGTCCTTAATTTAGTATAAAAAGGTTAGATTTGTAATTTGCTATAAATGAATATTGATCTCAGATAATTAGACTAAATGTTTGCTCTTCCTTGAAAGCACCATTTCCCTCAAAGTTCTTTGTGCATTTTGTCAATTTATTGTAACTGATAAAACATTTTAACTGCAATTATCCCGATCTCCGCCTTTCAGATAAGCCAAATAATTATGTATGTTTCTGTTCTGTGCTGAATGGCTGCAAAAATAATGGCCTACCACTTTCTGATAAATTTTCTGTGAGTGTGTGTGTGTGTGCGCTGGAGTTTGAGATAGAGAAGCAGAGAGTGAGCGGGCTGCGTGTCCGTCTCCACCTGCAGAGGCAGAATTGGTCACAGTTTACTGGCTTAGTAACATTCGGTGCCTTCAGGGTGTTTGCAGCAGGTGGTCCAAATTGGCAGAATGACTGTGACAAACGCACAGTGTTCGCCGCTGCTGTAAAGTAAATAACAACATCAAACCATCACAGAGTGATTTCAGATTTTTTTTTTCTTTTTCTTTTTCTTTCTCTCTTTATTTGCAGTTATTGTAGTTGGAGGCTTGTCACTTAGAGTAAAAGTCAGACTCAGAGTAGTGAAAGAGGTATTTTTACAAAAGGAAAAATGCATGTGCATGCGTGAGTGTGTGCAAATGTAAGGGTATTTTTATGATTTCCCTCAAGATGCTCTGTTTGCACATCTGTGTCTGTCCATATGCAGATATTTGTGTTGCGTGTTTGCTCTAAATTCTGCTGTGTTTCGCACACAGCCGAACAGCATCATTTGCACATTCACCTGCTGAGATAGCAGGTGCTTCGGATAAATTCCAACCAAATGACTACCTGCAGTACAGTCACTCTTTCAGGTGTTAGGATGAAGTGTCACAATGTGGCTATTAGTAAAAACAGTCACTCTCCAAACTATTATGTAATGTGGTACATTTTTGAGCAATATTTTTAAAATCTGTATTTTTTTAAATGATATGTAATGAATATTTACACTTTACTGTTGACATTGCTTCAGTAAAGATCTGGTACATCAGCAACGTATGTAAATGTAGCAACCATGACATGAAACAGGGTCAGACCGTGTCATCACATGTCCGTGGTACAGTTTATACCCTGGCCCACTGAGCCACTAAGCCTCACCATCCGTTTCAGTTCTCACATGTGCAGGGGCGCTTTGGTCTTGACCCACCAATAGGCCTTTTTATTAGACCCAGACGCGGGTTCCCTCCTTTGGCTTTTGCATTCAAGGAGCTGCGGTTCGTGGCAACAGGCGAGTGTGTGACAGACCCTGACTTGGATTACTTTGTGAAAGTGAAAATGTTGGGGAAAAAAAAGAGTCCAGTTTGAAAAATGCAGACAAAGACGGAGATGAAATCAATTCAGTAAAAGGCAGATGAGCGCTGCTTTCGTTTTCTGCCCATCAGAGATCAGCGCTGGTTTGTGTTTCCGATGTTGACATTTGGGTTTCTTTGCTAGTAAGTGTTACGTTAACTGCCTAAATAATCATCACACGAGTGGGTAAAGTTAATACCAGTAATTTATAGATGCACCTCAGTTGGTAGACAGAAGGGAACAGTCACTTTTCATGACTCATTGACAAGTTCTCAGGTAGACAGACACCTCACCTCTCCCTCCCTGCCTCTTTCTATTCCTCTCTTGATATTTTTGTCTCTCTCTGTTGCTCTCTTACACACACACTAAGGTGGTCAGCATCTGGCGTGTTGACAGACAGCCACTCGCACACGCCTTGCTCTCGCTGCATTGCGTGCAAGCCTGTGTGTGTGTGTGTGTCTGTGTGTGAAGAGCGTTGACAGACAGTGTGTGGGTCTGTGACAGAGGGTGTCAGCGCAAAGCTGTGTCAGGGAGATGTGTTTAGTGTCACACTCTGCTGACCTGATCTCCGGTCAGACTGTCCACTCGGGCCCCGCTGTGGCTCAGGCTCCTTACATAACCCCCGCTGTCATTCACACCCTGGCCTGAAGGGATCCACCAGGCTGTACGCATGCACTTGACGCACACACACACAAACACACACACACATGCAGTTACTTAGTGATGTGCGCATGATGTATAGGTATCCACGCTCGCACTGGCTCTCTAAATTGACTGTCAGATCAGGTGCATTCGGCAAAACTCAAATCTTCCTTGCAGTCACTCTTTCATGTCTTTTTTTGTTCTTTCTTGTTCTCTGATTTATGCCATGACATAAAGCAGAACTTACATAAATTAGCAGTATATGTGGAAATGTTCAAACAAAGCGTGGAGCTCTGAGCAGTGTGTGGGAATGTAGTATGAGGCCAGCGGGTATCCTGGTGTCCCCAGAGTGCTGCAAGACACCTACACAACTTGTGCAACTCTTATCAAGAGTTTGACACTGCTCTGAACTCTGACATTTGCACCACACTAATTGATGTGTCTGTATTAGCATGTGGACATCTCTGTGCTGGTGTGGAGAATGAGAGCGCGCTTTTAAGTCTGTACACATACACATTAGTGTGTGTGTTGGAGCGAGTGAGTGACCCTGTGTGCTGTGCTTTGGCCTGTGGTTATTTGGAGGTCAGTGCTGATGTGGTCTCTGCCTGCGGGAGTGGATTTACCATCTTCTGCCTTATAGAGACCTGCATCCATTTAGCTGACTCTTCTGCAGTCAGAACTTTCTGTCTTCTTTCTACCTTTTCTGTTTGTTCACCAGTAACTTTTACAATTTTGGGAACATTTGAAGCAATTCTGTATGTGAATATCATCACTGTTCTCCTTACATGTGACCACATTGGTATTCAAAATGAGAAGCTTTCATCATTGACTTTCCTGTAAGTCCCACTTTTCACCTCTAACCCTGCCTTACATCGAGGTCAGGGAATTTAACCCTGGAATAGATTGCAGCCATTATTTTGACTATCGCAAGGTTCATGGATGGTTAACTTAATGATGGACTGAACATTTTTACTTAATGCATTTCTTTTTAGAGCTATTTTGATTGTCAGAGTTAACTACTTCTAGATTTTTTGTATTTTATCTTGTACTTATACATTTTAATTTTTCACTCTCTTTATATAAACAGGGGAAACTAATCCCAGAATGTAGTGTGCTACTTCTTATTCAGTGATTCAAGGTTGAATTATTTGTAAAACCATATAAATGTTATATTGGTTTAGCATACCTGCATACCATTTCATTTGGATTTTTTTATCCAAATTATTTTATAAGATCTAGTTGCTTCAGAGGTGATGAATAAGACACGTTACTCTTCTGAGTTTTTAGAAAAGGCACATTGTTGCAGAAAATGTCAATTTGATAATTTTGACAAAGTCTTCCTCCTTCTTCTACACTTGTTATTCTGCTTAAATCTTTTTCATTACTTTCAATATTGAGCGAGTAATGACAATCTTTGGAGAATAGGGTAATTCTTCAGGTAAATTGTGCAAATATATATGATTCTGTGCGCTGATACTTTGAACCTCATTTTTAATACAGCGCAGGTGAAGCGGAGCATTTCTTTTGTGTATACTCAGGCCGAGGTAGATGGTAATTATGACAGGCATGGATTGGATTCTGCGTAGCTCCACGCCCGTGAGGAGTGGACATCAAAGCACGCTCACCAAAGCCCGCTGTAATAAAAGAGGAGGAGGAGAAAGGTATTGATTACCGAGGGTGAACATTAGCAAATCTCTTTCTCTCTCCTTTTTTTCTCCATGCGTCTTTATCTGTCCATCATTTCTCTCTCTTATGGTCTGATTTGCCTCCCTCTGCCTCAACTCATACTCTCTCCATCCCCCATCCACTCTCCGTCCACCCATCTCCCCCCTCTCTCCCTCTCTAATCATTTATTTATCGCTGATCTCTTTATTCTGTATTCTTCCAGTTTAAGGACGGTCCGCACTGTGACTGTACGCCGCTGGTTCTCTTGCACAAGCTGTTATCATCATTCCTTTACACCCTTCCCGAGCCCTCCTCTTCCTCCTCATCACCGCAGAGATACCTGGGGGTGGGCGGGGTCACTCTGGTCCAATCTAACGCTGTATTGATTCCATTAGATAATTAATGACCCAGGCAGGGGCCAGGGAGGAGCAAAGAGGGGGTTAGGAGTGATGGGGGGGTGAGGATGATGGGAGAGGCGGAGGGGTAGGTGGAGGGGAGAGAGAGAGGAGGGGGACGCCAAGGGGTAAAACCCTTGAGAGTTGGAGAGAACCTTGGGTTGGGAACGATCCAGAGTCGTCAAGGTCAACCTCAGCCGGCGCTCCGATATGGAAGCAGAATGCCGAGCAAATCAGAATATGGAATACTGATAGAGAGGGGGGGGGGGATCTTCATGTCCAGCAGCTGTCGATTGATCAGCGGCTGAAAAATTGTACATTAAAAAGTCTTTTGACTTCCAAATCCTGAGGTCCAACCAGGGCCGTAATGCATGATAAGTAGTTTTCAGCCCTCCAACCAGAATACCAAACTTCATCTCCCCGGACGCTCCAGACACTCATTTACAACTACTCAACAACATGAAAGGCAAGATAGAAAACTAGCTACATCAAATATTCTGTTCATGTTATTTCCAACCATGTTTTCTACATCTTCCATGATATTGAGCGCTCTCCATTTGAAGGAATATTATTCACAGGAATATCGCACATCGCTGTTGTATGTGGACTCCTTAAGTTGGAGCTAATTAAAGACGAGCGGGGTTCATAAAGAGAACAGAGCTGTTTGCAGTAAAATGTTATTTAAGTTAACAACGACATCTGTACACACAGTTTTGGAACAGCAGCTTTCTGGGGCACATTTTTTTCATTTTATTTGATAGTGGATAATTGAGAGGAAACAAGTGGAGAGAGAGAGAGAGTAGTGGGTAAGGGGAGTTAACACACCAGAGCCAAACCAGGGTCCCGTTTCACAAATACAGTATGATTTGCGAGGTACCATCACAAATGGTGGCAGCATCATGTTTCAACAATAGCTGTCACTTGTAATCGCACATACATACAAGTCCTCCGAGGCTCCTACACGCTCATGTATAGGTCACGAGTACTGAATTTGTTTTGATTATTGAAAGGTGTCACTATTAATGGGAGAGGAAATTAACTAAAATTGAAGCTTGCAGCTGAAAATTTGTTGAAATAGGCCCTTGGGACAATACAATAGTATATGGTACTAGACTATCCATTATGCCTTCAGGACGTCTAAGTAAAATACACACTTATCCTCTGTGTTTTTTCACTTTATTAACTGAAAGGGAAATAGATATATAAATGGATTTCCTAAAATCAACTTTTTAGATTTAGAAGTGTTAGTCAAAAATTGGAATGCACAGGCTTGGTCCTGCTCTTCACCTTTGCGTGATCGCAGCGCGCTGGTCGTCTCCAGAGGGCCATGAGAGCCCCTCTGCCTCCACATTCACAGTCCTGGCCAGCCTCTGTATTGGGCCCCAGGGGTTGGGGAGATGAGGCATAAAACAACCATGTCTCTACCTAGGGGAGCTGGTGGCATGGCAGTGGGGCTATTGTCTGTCTGCGTGCTGTTTGACTTAAATGTGTTCATTTGCCTGATGCCCCTGACTCCCTACAGGGAGGGGCGACTCGGGGGGAGGAGGGGTGCGCTAACGAACCTCTGACAGCTGGAGGCCCTAATTAAACGTCCCTGCTGAAAATAAACAGAGCGGGAGCCAAGCGAGAAGCCAGAGAGAAACGCACGGCAAACAGCGGCTGTGAGTGCTCGCCGCAGTGCCCTCCTCTCTGTTGCCGCTGAGACGTGCCAAGAGAGCACGGCTCTATAGGGTAGGGGTCTCAGACACGCACACTCACGTTCACACGTGCACAGGCCACGCTTATGAATATGTAGCACTGCAGCAACACATTGTGAGCACCTGCGGTCACACTTAATACAGGTTGAGCTCCACAGCTTTGGGCACAGTATGTTTTTACACTTGGCGCTCTCAGAAGTCACACTTTCCTTTTCCACATATTTCCCACTGTGCCATTACAGAATAAGTCGACTCAGCTCTATTGAGCGGTTTGTTTCACACCCTCCCTCTAGATGACACTTCTGACATTCAGCCTGTTGTGCAGCTAGCTAGCCGGAGCATTAGCAGTCAAAGTGGCGGGGTCCATTTGGGTGAGTGCATTAATGGGCCGCCCAACCTGCGACAAGGTTATGAGGCTGATTGAATAATTACTGTGGAGGCCCCTGTCCATTATGCCCCTGTGTCTGCCCAGATAGGGGGAGACGCAGAGAGCGATGGAGAGATAGTTTGAGACAGAAAGATGGAGGGAGAGATTAGATAAGCACAGATAGGGTCAATTAAGAGATAAACATACAGGTACAGGATGGAGAAAAAAAGGGCTATGCGTGTGTGTTGTTGAGGCTGTGAAAATTTGAGAGTAAATTGTCTCCTTTTTGATCTCTCCGCCCTACTGTACGCAGCCTAATTTGGCACGTAGTGCATTTATCTAGGTGAGATAGAGAAGGTGACAAAGGTGAAGTTGTTAGACAGAGGTGCGCTGCCCTCTGCTCGACCCCGTCTTCTCCTCGACAGACACTCTGAAAAGAGCGCTGTCAGTGTTGCAGGCTGTACAGTCGAGGGGCAAAAGATGCAAGTTTTCCTGTAGTTGAATGAAGACCTAGCCTCAAACATAAGGGAAAATATTCTGTCAATGTCACCGTCCCTGGAAAGAGCTTAAGTCTAGGGCTGGAAAATTACTATTGCTTCAGTGGTATTTGTTGTAATAAATTCTCCGAATCAAATCAGATAGCAGCTCAGTCCAGAAACATTATTTAGTCCTACTGTAATTAATAAAGCACTGATATATTTTCACAAAAACTTATATTTATCTGTGACAGTTTTTTAAAAATTTACTTTATATATCACCTCGCTCTTGTTATCTCTTAAAGTAGTGTAAGGTATCAACATTTTATGCAGTATAGCCACATTTAGGCATGCTAACGGTGTTTAGCACGGCATCTTGCGTCTAAAGATGGCAGTGTCGGTCAGTTCACCACTTTGCTCCAAAGAAGTATTTAATGTGTTTACATATGTATTTAATGTGAAATGTGGTAGAGATGTCCATGGTGTCCAGACACCCCCTTGACTTTTCCTGTAGCACCAAAATTTTAATTTTCTACTTGTGTTGTTTAGCTTTAATTAACAAGTGATACATGCTGTTACGCTAAACTAAAACGGCGAACATCACAGCATGCTAACGTGCTGGTGTTTAGCGTTTGGCTTGAGGTGCCTCACTGTGCCGGTAGCTTGGCTGAAGACTTGCAGACACTTTTTAAGCTCTGTGAAAGCATGAATGCAGATCAAACATCACACACTATACCCACTTCTTCATTTTCCCTTTGAGGCCAATCTTTCTATCACTGACCGGGGACCATGTTAGGAATAGCAGAACGCATGAATTTCTGCTTTACTATCGCCGCCTAGAACTACTAAAGGTAAGTGGATGACCCGACCTCGCCTTTCAACAACTATTCTCTCTTTGTTGAATCCCTCATTGACTCTGCTGCCTTTGAAATTGGTCCAAGAAGTTTTCTTGCATGCATACATTTAATGTTGGCTGTTTTAGCCCAGATTTGTGAAATGATATCTGCCAAACCTGCCCAGCTTCTCCTGACCCCTCTTAGCCAAGGTCAGCATAGCCATGCTCAAACTCGAGACATAATCCATTTTCCACTGCCCCGGCAAAGCTCTACTGACTTGATTGTGCTGACCCAGCCGGGCCGAAGAAAGAGCGAGTTAGGGAGTGAGAGGAAGTAAGAGAGAGAGACAGGGCATCTCAGGCCCAAGGGCATGACACCGCGATGCTCGGGGCCACGCTAGCCCTTTAAATGTCAACACAGCGCGGAGGGGAAGGAGGGGAGGGAAACGGGTGAGGAGCGGGGCTCTGTTTGAGGACAGGGAAGAATATTGGCAACCTACAGGAGGGTAGGAAAAGAGTTGGAGAAGGCGATGGACGTGGAGGAGCAGGAAGTGGACAGCGTGCGCTTCTTTTCAGCTTAGGAGATGTTTGCTTTAAACTCCGGTCGCGCACAAGCACAAGTCTGAATATCCTCTCAGGAATGAGGGGAGACATTTGGAGATCTCTGATTTTCAGCTTAATTGTGACTTCAAAGGAGGCTCAGTGTTTTTGTCTCATGTCTATTACCTTGGGAACAGTCTCTGACCTTTATGTGGGGAAGTACATAAAGTACATACAGTACCTAATTGCTCTATGTCAACCTCAACTTTTGATTTTTTTTCTTTCTTTGTCTTTCTTTCTTTTCTTTCTTTCTTTCTTTCTCTCTGTCGGCTGAGTAAGATCTCCCTTCTCGAAACAAGCATTTTCAGAAATGCAATTTTTCAGATAGATGAAGTAAAGAAATCATAAGATGGGTTTTCATCTGAGCATTTTAATGCAAATTATATTCTATCAAATGGAAAGTGCTGAATGGAAACTATAAATGGAAATATAAAATATCATCATTATTCTTTATTAGAAAAAAGGCTCACTCTCAAACTGAAAAAGTATTTTGTTGAAAAAAGAGGTTATGCAATAAATTGTGATGGAAACACGTTTGCTAATTGAGAAATTAAAGGCTTCCTTAAACATGTAAAATTTGACATCCCAAAAACACCACATGTGCTGCTCCGTGTAAAAAAAAAAAAAAGCGGTTTATGATTATTTAACAGCTATTACTGGTGAACAAACCAATCTTACTTGAAACACTGACTTATTTTTTCTTATTTTGTCTTTTGTCTCTTGTGGATCTCCAGGTCTGAGTCTGTCACATCCTCAGCCAATCAGAGCCTTCGTTAACAGCGGCGTCGGCACGTGATTGGGGGAAGGATGGCAACCATGCCGTTTGTCAGCGAGGGGAAGTGTGTGAGTGTGGAGTGGGATTTCCTACAAGGACTACTGGCCAAGCCTCCCACCCTGCCCTGGTGAGACACGACACGCATACACACACACACACACACACAGGCACACAAACACAGGCTGATACTGTATAAGCCTGTGTGCATGCCCATGAATTAATCTCTGCAAGGTGAAATCCATGCATTAACAACCTTGCACACGCTGACAGTCTGGAAAAAGAATTTCCTATCAATGAAACACAATTCAGAAGACATACGTCTGATCTCCTCAGTGCTACATATAACCTGTATTGTTGCCCACCTGCCAATCCTGTCAGAGCTGTGAATCCCCTCCCCTTAGTAGGAGATTAAGTAAATTTGGCTGGAATTATTAATGGGCAGTCATTTACAGGCGGATATAAAAACTAAGCAGAATCAATGTGTGTGTATTGATTGTTCTCGGTGGCTGGGGTCGAGGCAGTATAATAATGAGATGTTACAGAGGCTGGCAGCATGAGTCCACAACACTTACACACACACACGCACACACACACAGACACACACAGAAAGACGCTCTGTTTTCACTTATTAGAGAAGAGCAAGGAGAAATACAACAGCTGTGTCAGCTGATTAAGATATAAACATATGTACACACACCATGTACAGCCCTTTTCTTTGTTCTTTTCCTCCTTTCACTCACACATGCATCCTTTGCACAACACACACACACACACACACACTGGCACACACACATACACAGCACACACACACACACACACACACATATATACACACACATATATACACTCACACCATTGGAGGTCTTTCTCAGGATGAGAATCAACAACACAGACATGAGGGAGAAAGGCTGGTTCTTCTCACTCACTCTCTCTTTCTCACTACACACACACACACACACACACAACACACACACATATTCCAGCGCAGCACCGACACAAATTGTGAAGTGGCTGTGACAACATAATTCCACCACTCAGGCCCCATTGAGGAGAGTCAATACCCAATCAGAGAGACAGGCTACCTGAGCCCCGGCCCCCCTCTGTCACTCTGCCCCTCCCTCCCCTATTGATCCCTCAATCACGGCTTCAGCTCACTAGCCCGGGACCAGATGAGAGAGAGCGAGAGAGAGAGAGAGGAGGAGAGAGGAGGAGAGACGGGGTGAGAGCAAGGGGTTGGAGGGAGAAAGAGGAGGGGAGAGTGAGAGATAGGCAGAGAGAGATTGTGTGTGTGTGTGTGTGTGTGTGTGTTTTCACATATGGATTTTGGAGCAAATGGCATTATTAGGACTCTGCTCTGGCAGATAGAAGAAGGGAGTTTGTCTGTAATTACCAGGCCAATCTGCAAGGGGTCAGAATGGAGTTTGTTTCACTTGAATTGCAGGAGCCATTACCATCATATGTATTTATGAAATGAGTTTTCTGGATTGATGCTCAGGTCATCTATATAGAGCATGAATCCATCAACAGGTGGTCAGTAAATGGCCATTACGCGATACCCTTTATCAGTTTCTCCCATCTCACGCAGTGCTGATTCAGACTATTTTCTCTGCCCTTCTCTTCTTCTCTCTCCTCCCTGCGCTTATCCATTTCCTTCATTTTTACTTCTACCTGTCCCTTTCCACGCCACCCCCCCTTGTCTTTTCCGCTCTCTGTTTCCATTCTCCGTTCACACTCTCAGTCTCCAGAACCTGCGTAAAGAGAAGTCTCGAAATGCGGCTCGTTCACGGCGAGGGAAGGAGAACTTCGAGTTCTTCGAGCTGGCCAAGATGCTGCCTCTGCCCGGGGCCATCACCAGCCAGCTGGACAAGGCCTCGGTCATACGGCTGACCATCAGCTACTTGCACATGCGCACCTTTGCCAGCCAGGGAGACCCGCCCTGGAGCCCCCTCATGGAGGGAGACAGCAACTGCAGCAAAGGTGAGCAAAAGGGAAAGATTACCTTAAAGAAATACTGCAAGGCAAACTGCTTTGTCACTCTACAGGTGTATTCAGACAGAAAACTAAACAAATGTTTCCTCCTGACCACTTATGTTGCACTAAACACACAATGTATCAAATGTACATTAGCTGTAAGCTTGATAGCAACGGATGTACTGACTGCCTGGAGAATGTCTGTGTGTTTATCTTCAGTTCAGCCCCTGACTGCTTTAAGAAAACACCACAAACTCTGGTACTTTCTCTTATTTCTCTGCAGCCTCTCTCCTTTTACTTCTTGTCTCTGTACGTTAATGAAACATATACATAAAGCCTCAGGATTCAGGAGCCTCAGGAGTTCACACATTGTCAGAATTTGTGTTTAATTTGTATACAATCACACCACTGCTACACTTTTATTTTCAATCTCTCTTAACAGTTAGTAGGAAACACGGCCGTGGCTACTATTGAGGATGCTGAGGTCATGTCCTTTAACTTTCTGCATTTAAAAACTTTCTACAGGCTGATTCCAGTATACATTTGACTCACTTACTTAAAATTGATATATTTTAGCCCAAGAAAGGATTCATGCTGTAATTTTCATTCCTGGCAGCCTTGGAGGGGGCTGGAAACAACAAAAATTAAGCACTTTTGTTGTCCATTCAAAACTCTTGGGGTCTCCTCAGAGAACTCAATATTTTTAAAATCCTGGCCAAAGCCCCGATTGGAAAATATTTTGAATGTGTTAATTATTTACACACATTTTCATGGGGTAGATTGTGCTGTTTTAACTGTTCATAAATGTAATGGCTGACAACGGCATCAAGCAAGTATTCAGTGTTAAATGAAACGCGGTCGTGACGGGTCATTTTCTCAGCTCGGGAGTCATGCAGTTCAGCCTATAAGAAAATTATACAGAGCAGATAAATATGCTGCTGTGTGTTGCCAATGCACACAAACCGCTGAAAACCATGTTGCAACTCTCCTTCTATCAAAAGCAATCCTCAGCAGCCTGATCAGCCCGCTTACTGCTGCCCACAGAGACACCCCACGCCACAAAAATTCAGTTTGGACCAGGACAATTATCCAGCCCTCTAATAGCGGCCGCAATTACTTGTGCTGTGTATGTGACACGAGCACGTGTTCATTCACAAGCCTCAAAACATACATGTGCATGTAATCATACAAAGACTTCCCATAGGCTTGTGTGAGTTTTGAGCACGATTTATGTGTTGTGTGTGAGTGTGTTTGTGAGTGTGAGAACGAGAGGGAGATAGATGATACACAAAGAGGGAGGGAACTATTGGTGCGATTTGTAATTACAGAAATTAACTATATAACGAGGACAGTGTAATTATAAAGCCTGTCTAATTGGTACTATTACTGAGGGGAAACGATGCAGCTACAGTACAATTAGAGGTGTGTGTTTGTGTGTCTCTCTGTGTGAGCGTGTTCATGCCCGTTCATGTCTAATTTGAGGAAATGTGAGCAAAAAACACTCATGTTAATAGCATGTTTGTGTGACTGTGTGTGGCTTGCTTTAGCACAGTATATACCACACGTTGCTGATGAGATATAATGGTTTAAATAGTATAACAAGTTGGGCTGAGTATTAACAGTGGTGCCAATGCAATACTGATCACAATAAAAAAAATCCTGACAGGAGCACCACACTGATCAGTTCAGTCGCCATGTAGAGGACGACTGAAAACAGTTGTACAATGTCCTCTGTGTGGCTCAAGCAAAACAAATTTAACAGAGCACCTGTGCTACAAACTGGGGGTGTGTAGGTTGGAAGAAGTGATATTTACCAGAAAGGGATTTTCTAATGAAAAGACTATATTGGCTACATTATGGAAAATGTTTCATCAAGTGTTTCTGCAGCTTGGACCAGACAAAGGACCAATAGTTAGAATATTGCTTCTTTGATCTTTTTTTAATCTTGTGACAACCCAGACATTATGGATGTGCACTACTAAATCACTGGAGTACCCCTTCAATTTGAAGAATATAAACACTTCTTATTCTTTATGAAATATGCCAAACTTTTAAAAGCATTCGTGTTTCTTGTTGTCTTAACAGAACCGTCCATAAGATAGCCTTACATAAAATACATGAAATGGTCAAAAATGATGAAATTGCTGATCAAAGAATCATCACTGAATACTAAAGCTGTTTACCAGTTTCATACAATTTATTTATCTTTAGCCAGTTTTGTAGTACGTGTACATTACTAGTAATAGTAATAGTGACAAAATGACTGTACTGAAAAAAGTTAGTACACTTTACTAATACATTCTTCATTTTTGACTGTGCTGTTGAAGTATTGTCCCACAATTTAAAGCACAAGAGAAACAGATGAGCTGCACATATCTGCAAAGTGCCGAAAATGTACTTTTTTGTACAGACATTTCTTTTAAATAGCAGTGGCTTTCCAGCATCGCAGATTGGCCTTTTTCACAGGAGACATTCTGACTTTTTGTAGAAAAAGCTCAGGTTTCACTAATAACATTAATGACGGCTTTCAGCCAAATGAAATTCAGCCATCATTCATTTTACTGTTTACACCTGAGATTTTTCTGCTGTAACGTATTAGAATGTATTACATGAAAAAGACATATTGATGCCTATTGTTGCACATACTGTATCCTTTTCTGTACACTGATTAAGTTAGCTTTATTGATTTTTTTGCACTATAAAAACTGCAAGAGCAGCACAGGACTATATGATAATTAGTGTAAGTACATACTGTTTTTGAAATTTGACCATTTTAAATGTTCAGTGATACACACTCTTTTCAGTCTGTGCTTTTCGAAATAGTCAGCCTTAATAATAATAAGTATCTGACGATAAAACCTCAATATCTTGCTGTAAACCAAACAATTCCCACTCAGAGAACTCATATTGTATCTTGCATACATGGTGAGCCCTAATCTCACAGCCACCACATCAGAAAATATACATTGTTGTGGGTGAATCCGTTGGGATCCATCGATATCTAATCAGCCATGCAGCGCTGCACAATCTGAATGTCTGAGTGATATCCATACACTAGCACACTTACATGTGGCCGCAGCCTTGACTGAGCTCTGCACGCACGCAGTGAATTGTTTTGCCTTCGGTTGTTCCAGGATTTCCTTGGCCTTGATGGAAAATACTTGCTATTTAGAAAAGCAGGCATTCAGGTAGCCGAGCTGTCCTGTGCACAGACTGGAAGTGTGGTAGAAAAACAAATGCAAGGTGTGCTGCTTACACCACAATGAGAAGCTCTTCTTGTACAAATGCGAACCGTGACTGTAAATAGAAAGAATCCCGCAGCAGCCAGGCGAAGGTCATGGAAAATTTTAAGGCACTTGACAAACAGAATCAGTCATGATGCGTGCGAGCTACGGACACCGTTACAGTCTGAATTATCATGAACATTTCCTCCAGCGACTCAGGATCTGATATCTTGAGTATTTTATTAAGTGTCTGGAGATTTTTACAAGCAGGTCACACAGTCTAGGCTGAAAATGCGATGCTAATTTGGACATCAGTTTGAACAAGTCTACCCACAATGCATTGGCAGGGTTTTAAGTGTGATGCATGACTTTAATTCCGTTAGTGGAATGTGGTCAGAGATCCAGCTGAAAGGGAGAGGAGGACGGAGAGGAGGGGAAGGGACAAATGTGGAAGGAATAAAGAGAGAAAGAGGAGAGGAAGGAGGAAGGAGTGTGAGGAATGGAGGAGGAGGAAGGGGGAGGTTGCATTCCTCCACTCTCCCTTCATCCGAGGGTTTTTGGACAGGGCGAGGGCCGGCGGAGAGAGAAGGAAGGTGGAGGGTGGAGGAGAGGAGAGGGATGGAGGGAAGGGGAGGGGCCAGTGTGGCTTTTGTCTGCTTCCCACGTTTCAAAGCCAGTCTTGAAAAATGAATAGACAGAGGAAAATCAATTGCATGACCTTCACAGAGAGAAAGAGAGAGATTGAGAGAACAGGAGAGGGGGGGAAAGAAGGAGGAGAGAGACAGATTATGGAAGGAAGGAGCAAGCGAAAAGGAAAGGCTGAAGGGAGGAAAAGTAAAATGACCCATGGTGCTCATTCCCATTCAGTGTGTTTGTGTGTGTGTGTGTTTGTACCTATTTGCACAGAGCATTGAAGGACTAAACCCTTTTAGTTGAAATCATTTATATTTCAAAACCTCTCTATATTGAGTAAATTTTGCTTTGGGGCACAGTTTTTTTTCTTTTTCTAAATATCCAGTTAAAGGATCATGCCTTAGAGCCTCAGAGCCTTATGTTTTCGTGGCTTTGGTCATGATTACTGTTGGTTGTGATAACATTGTTCTCATCATGCTAATTTGCTAAGATCTGGGAACAGACATTGCTAAAAAAAAAAGAAAAGAAAAAAAAAGCAGTCTGGCAGGGCAAGAAACACGAGCGAACAGAAGATCAAAAGAAAGAGTAGAAAAGTTACCAGTTTAGCCACATTAGTGAGACCAATTGATAAAAACTACAATTACACACAACTGCTTAAGTACAACTATACTAAGTACAGTGTCTTTCTGTAAAGAGTTAACAACATGGGTTTGGGAAATAATTGTACTGTTTTCCTTTGTCTAATTTTCCAAACACAAAGTCTAAGGTGTGTTTTACATCTATGCACGGTTGCACCTGTGACCACACCCAATGCCACACCCAACAGTGATGTCATAGTGTACTGACACACCCTGGGGTACACCCCTGCATCATTTCAGCAAAGTGAGAGGATTGCAAGTTGTTCTTTAAAACCTTTATGGTTGTCAGAATCCTCCTTTTTTGTAGAGAACTATTGGATATTTAAGGCAAATACAAATATTTATATCTAAAAAAAAGTAAAGTACATATTTGGATCCCTTACATTTTGTAATTAAAGAACTGCAACCAAGATATGTACAGAGAGAGTGATTTTACAGTTTAAAGATCAACTTTTCAGTGCTTTCTGGTGTATTGCCAAATTAGTTCAAACATATCTTTTGCATTTCTGTGGTGCAATTTCCTGTTCCTTTTCAGCCTGCACATTACTTAATCCCAGTATATCTGTGATAAGATAATATCTACAGTATCAAGATCCATAATGTAAGCCATGCTGATAAATAACTTGGTGAGTAAAATCTTATCATAATGGATAGAAGCTGTGGCCAGAACCAGAACATGATGAATTAAAAATTTCCACAGTTGGCGCATTTTAAATGAAGCAGCCCCGGTTTTTATAGATTACATTTCTTTAAAATTTACATTTCAGTAAGAAATTTGGTTGCGTAAATTCTCTCTCCACAAATCTGTAGCAACTCGACCTTTTAACAGGTGCAGCACGGCAGCTGGAGAACCCCTCAGTCTTTTACAAGGTACTGTACAATGACAACTCACTGCCAGCAACAGGGCCAGCTGAAGTATTTTACTGTCTCTGTTAGTGAGGTCAAACACACCTCTCTCCTCCCCAGCACTGGTGACATTGACTTTCATTCTGCCTCTACTCGTCCTCTCTCTCTCTATCTCTCTCTCTCTCCCGGTCTTCTCCTTTCTTTCATTGCCTCTGTCTCCCTCCCCTCCCTTGTCTCCCCACCTCTTCGCGCTCTCCCTGCATCTGCCTCCCCTCTAATTCATGGCGGCGTTTAAAGCGGCCGGGGCTTTTAAGGGAAGTTAATTGCGCTCAAATTATGTTCGACCGCAAAAGGAGTGAGGGAGCGTTGGAGGGGAGACAGAGAGATAGAGGAGAGATAGAGGCAAGAAGGGAGGGATGGATGTCAGAGTGAGAGGATAATTGCGCCAGAGAGGGACGCTCCGATTAGGGTCACTCTTTCTCTCTCTTTCTGTCGAACAGCCGAAACGTCACATTTGGATGGTAGTAAACAACTTGGCAGGTGATCAGGCTCTTGTTTTGAAAGGGTGAAACTATGGCAGCGGAGCCAGACTTGAGAGACAAAGATGGATAAGAAAAGAGAGCTCGAGAAGAAGAAAGAGAGGTTCACTGCGTTTGTTATCTATTTGGTTCCCATGGTAACATCCTAACCTGGTTAAAAAGGTCGACACTGTGGGGGTGGAGAGGAAGACCGTGTGTGTGTATATAGTTATGCTCATGTAGGTAGGGGGATGTATAGGCGTGTGTTCCTGTGTGTGTGGCCATTACTCGTGGACTTAACTGGGACTAAATTATGTATTAGACAGAGGTATAATGAAAATCATTCAAATGAAATTTCTATCTTTTCTTCTCGTGGAGCGCTGGGGAGACCCCGAGAATTGACCTGCGAGTCAGACTATAATTAACGTGTCCGATCGCGCCCAGTCCCTTTCTGTCTCCTATTCCCACAATGAAATTAAACCTCACAGCCGAGTCCTGGGAAGCTAATGAAATGGGAGCGTGGCAGACAGGTGCGATCAAAGATATCAGGTGCGCACACAGGTCTGCATTCAGACTATGCACACAAGCATGTGCATATCACTGTAAATGCATGTACACAGAAGCAAAAGTACGAAAGGTGAATGTATAGCCACATAAACTATTTTATCAGGACAGTTTCAACTTACTACAGCTTGAGTCTTACTTGTTTTTGTCCATTATTTTTAACATAAGATAATGTACTTAGCAAAGTGTTCAGATCTGGGAACATGACAATAACAGACAATAACAACAGAGTCAGACAGGGCAATAAATGAGTCATCGCGAAATGAGACAGATGACCTAAAACCACTATTTGGAGGTCAGCACACCCAAAGTGTTCTTAATAATGCCTTATTGATGGTTCTTCAACAGTAGTCAGAGTACTTTCACATTAGATCTCTGTCCAACTCAGTACCATCACTTACCTCTGACGGCTTTCTATTGAATTTAGGTTCCTGTGGTGTATTTACTGTATGTTTTGGGCAAAATAAATCTGATATCTACTTAACCAAGCTGTTAGAGGGGGAAAACGTATAGCTCTGTGAGGTACAATTACCATTACAATTACCATGATTTGTACAATGCACGACTTTGTTCATAAAATTGGCTTTGCACATTTTGTACGAGTAAGGACATGCATTCATTCAACACTCACGGATAAACACAGTGCATGTTGGCGAGATTAATGCCCCCTTCTTATTCCAGTTCGTGTGTCGCTTATTGTACAAGTTTGCTTTTACACCTATGATAATTGTGGTAGGTCTGATTTGAACCAAGAAGTCTGAAAAGTGTGACCAATGTTTGGGTAATAATTCACTTGCCTTCGTTTTCTTTCTCTCTTGTTTAGACTGATTGTATGTAACTGCTTTGGTTTCTTATCCCATCTGCCTGTACAGATCTGACTAAAGTGTCAGTTTTTTCACGTAAGAATTATTAAACTATACAAAAGTTTTGTGTCAAATGAGGAAGCATTACCATCACGATGAGTGCACTTATTTGCAAGTTTAACCTTTAAAAAACACAGTTTAGATAATCTACACTGTCACTTTGTTTACACATGTCTGATCATCGGACTGCTTGTAATTCTTGTCCCGGCTGACATTGCCGTGTTGGCACTGAAGATTTTTCCTTTAAGTGATTTTGATAATGATTTATTTTCACTCACTAAATTAATTCATAATTAGACAAGATATTACAGAAGTGATAATGTTGAAGGATCGTACAAGGCCCTTTGCTCACACACACACACACACACACACACACACACACAGAAGTAGGGGTTCACAGCACCACTACAGAAGGATCTTTGTTCTCAGGGTGAGATACCAACACTGCTTTGAGACTCTCTCTCCTCAAATGTGCACACGTTTGTGCCTGCGTGCACACACACACACACACACACACACACACCAGGTCCAGTGTTTTGGTTTCCTGGCTGCCCTATTGTACCCTTGCAGTCTGTAATAAATGGTCCTCTGTGTATTTGTGTGTGTGTAGACTCATCCGTCAGCCCTCCTGGCCTCATGTCACAGCCAGCGTTTCCTCCGCCCCGCTGACACTACTCAGCACTACTGATCACCCACCATCACCTTCGCTCCTCCAGGGATCTGTGGCGTAAAACTCAGGCAACACACACACTCACTATATGTCTCTTCAACTGTGAGGCATGCACAAACTGCTATCATCAGGGTGTGTGTGTGAGTGTGTATCCTTTTTGATTTATACTCATATGGTCATGATGGGGGTTGCTTCCTCCAGACTCCCCAGCGCTGCAGCTCCACCGCAGCCCCACAAGGGAGCCTGACAGGCAGGCAGAGATGGCCTCCCCATCCCCCCTCCAGGCAGCGACTGGCTAGGCTGAAGGGTCCCAGCACCAGACCCCCTTTCATAGCCCTGAATGGACTTGCCTTATTTATATTCACACTCTGTCACACAGGGGGACCCCAATCTCACAATGCCACTGTGGCTTTGTCCAGCAACTCTGTATTTATGTGTATGTGTGTGAGTTTGTGTGTGCGTGCTCGGGTATTTGTGTTGTTTAATCGGAGGGCATGTTGTCGCTGTGTAGTCTGTGCATGAGAATTCACCTGAGGTGTGTGTGTGTGTGTGTGTGTATCTATAGCTCTAATGGTATGCCTCCCTCCTCTATTCACCAAACTCACATCACAAGCAGGCAGCTGGGTAATATATATATATATATATGTGTGTGTGTGTGTGTGTGTGATTGTATGCGTGTGTGTGTGTGTACATATATATATATATATATATATATATATATATATATATATATATATATATATATATAGTGTGTGTATGTGTTTGTGTATATGTGATTGCGTGTGTCCCGACCCTCCCTCTGTGTTCAGTTGTAACCCAGAGCAGCGCTTTCATTTTCCTGTCATAACGTGTATTGATTTCCCTCAGCCTTGCATTGCAGCGACACACACGCACACACACATTTGCACATGCAGTCACACACACACAGATATCCGATCCTTAAAGTCACGCACAGAGGCGCACACGCATGCACACATTCATATGCGCTTGTACCCACACATTTCGCATACACACTCACGTAGTTTGTCTCTGTCGGATAAGGAACATTGTGTCCAAAAGCAGCCCTGTTGGAGTGAGATTAGTTCTCACTTATGGTCCCCACTTTTGCAATCACACACTCACAGGTGCACGCACACACACCGTCACATACTCTTTTTGACATAAAACAGTAAATACGGCTGATTGCTAAATTAATCTTCCACGTCACTGCAGCCCCTCGTGCCCGCGTTTGCTTGGGAGAAAGTGATCACTTTGCCTTCCTTAGTGTTTTCTCATTTTCCCGGCCGTACCCTCTCTGCTCCTCTCGTACCTATCTTCACCCCCCCTCCCCTACCTAACCACCTCCAACTCTATTTGTATTGTAATTGCCTTGGTAAACAGCACCACTTTGGCACTGAAGCAGCTCTGATAGCTTGTGTTTGGGATGCATTAAGAGTGGCGATGCAGACACTATGAGTGTGTGTGTGTGTGTGTTTGTTTGCGTGTCTGGCAGCAATTGAGTGGTGTGCGTCACATGGCAGCACCCCTCCCCTTATGCTCAGCTTTTTTAGACACGCAGTCGATTCTTCTGTTTATCAGACATGATTGGTTCAAGTTTCACTTTTCATCTCAGTGCAGATTTTAAAGACGTCACAGAGATGCAACATTATTACAAAACCCCACTGGTGAATGAGTTTCACTGATCATTTTGTATAATTGCTAATATGTCGTAGCAGCATTAACTCAGTGGATGAATGGTGTAATTGCCAAGTTCATTAAGATCACCTTTCTGATCCCCACAAGCCGCTGGAGATGTCCACACTGTGCAGTTTTTTCTCACATTTTGTAGTTCCTTTTCTATCTAGAAAGGTGAGCTTTAGGTTTTGAGAAAATAACCCCCACATTTTAAAGGAAAAAGTCTCTTTTCATGCTGCAGTTTTTTCCACCATTCAGAATGGAAAGATGCACACAAATCAAACAGGTTTTTTTCAGTCTTCCTTGTGTTATTTTATGCTCTTATCAGAGAGTTGACAATAGAGAGATGACAGACAATCAGAGGAGAGACAGAGATTGAGAACAAGATGCAATAAAACTCCACAGTGGAGCAAAAGATGTTGCAGTCAACTGAGGGCACCCCTAAAAAAACTCTACGGACAAGATTTTATTTAACAGCTAAGCAAAATTCTTTAATTGATACGTATATACACACGTGGACAAAACTGTTGGGTACCCCTCCGTTAAAGAAAGAAAAACTCACCATCATTTTTGTCCTGGCCAGTTTGTTTTTTTTTAAATGATTTTGTTGAACCACAATTCAAAAGCAATGTCTGATTTTCATTAGTTAATTTTCAGTAAATTTATTATTTATTATTACTTTTGTCAGTGTCAAGTTATTATTTCAGTGACCTTTGTGGGTTTTTCTTTCTTTAACAGAAGGGTACCAACAATTTTGTCTACTTGTGTATTTTGATTGAACTGCAAATTCCTTGTCTCCACAGTACAGCATATGCTAGTTGACAGATACTGTCTCAGATCTGTACATGGCTAAATAAAGAGAGTGACCGGTCATTGTCATCACTCTCAAAGCTTTTGAACATGTAGCATCAAGCGAATGATGATGTGTTTTTTTCCTTCCTCTCTGCAGTAAGAAGATCATCTCATTCTCTGGCGACTGACATGTTCGAGCAGCACCTGGGGGCTCACCTCCTGCAGGTAACGACCGCAGCACCCACACCCTCCTCTGTCTTCTCTAATGATTATAATGATACCATCTAACTTCCCGTGTCTACTTTGTGTATTTGAGATGTTTTCACACTTGTGGGTTTGTGAGATTAATCTTTCGCTGCTGTGCCGTAGAAACCACGTCTCCAAAGATGTCAATTTGTCACATGCTAAGAAAACATGCCCCGTTTTCAGCTTGACAATATATTTTCTGAATAGTGCAATGGGTTTTTGAATTGTTTATATAGCTTGGGAAGTTTATTTAACTTAGAAATCCCTCTGTTTATCTGAAAAGTTTTAAATCTCTGTATGATTTTTTTCTTTGGACAGCTATGCTTTATTGTTTATGTAGGGAAACTTGTTTTTCAGAATGGATCACAAGGTCAGTTTGTCTCAGAAGCGACTGCGCTGCGCTACAGTGTGCCGGTGCTGTGTGCGATCACAGTCTGTATCAGCTCAAGTCTTCCTCCCTCGGTCTCCCAGGCTTAACATTTCCAAACAGCCCCCTAGCACGCGCTCTCACATTCACACACATGAACACCCGCACATCTCATAAACCTCAGATGCTCGGACGATATCGTTGGCTGCCAAAGAATGCCTCCCATTGCACTGACAGATGAATGGAGCCTGAGGGGGATTCTGGGGCAGGAGGGCTGCAGGGATGATGAAATGCCGGATGTAGAGACAAAGACTCAGAGGAAGTGCGAGGAAGGTATCGCGGCAGACTGTGCTTTAGACTTGCTGAGGGAGGAGAGATGGTTGGGAGAGCAACCAAAACTTGAAGGATCTTAATTACTTTATAGCTTATGTAAAGCACTTTCAATTGCCTTTTTGTTGGAAGGTGTTATACAAATAGATTTGACTTGCCTAAGCTGGGAAACAAGTAGGAGTGGGAGCAGGTAGAGAGAGAGGGAAAAAAAAGAAGAAGGGGGAATAGAGGTTGAGAATTTAGAAGTGAGAAGGTTGTGGTAAAACAAAGAAACATTACATATGTCTGCTCTCCTCTGGCATTTTAAAGAGGAGGGGAGGCTTAGGGAACGGCGCTGATAGAAATCAAATTAACGCTCCAGAAAAACTGTATGATTCTTCCCTCCCAGCCGTCCTCCCGCCGTAATAGCCTGATAATTGCACTTTAGTTCTCCGACATTCAGGCGGCTGGTTTCTCCTCGCCGCGACACACAACGCCCCACACCCTGGCCGCACATTTGCATACTGGATGTGTCAGTTGCATAAATTACCGCTGCCACTTTAAGCGCCGGGCCGCCAAAATAGCAATCATTCTTCTAGAGCAAAGTGGCCCTGGTCTGTGTGCCTGTGTCTGTGTATGTGTGTGTGTGTGTGTGTGTGTGAGACTGAGGCTGTGTCAGCTCACTCCTGGATGCTTGTTATGACGATTAGTATTATTCTCTGAAGCAGTCCTCTCTAATGGTCTGGCTGTATACCTTTCACTTCTCATTAGAATCACTGCAGGCTGTAATGACGCTGGTTCTATCTGTGTCCGTGTCCGTACCGGTGTCTGGGCGTGTGTTTATGTGTGTGTGCGTGTGGCCGGAGATCCAGGATGAAGCTGTGGTTCTGAGTTTATTACAGTTGATTGAAACAGCTCTGGTCTATAAGCTCAGTTTTTCATGTCTTAGTGGTCTATTTGTTTATGTGTGTTTGTGTGTGTGCTTGTCTAAATGTCTGACTCTGTGTGTGTGTTTTTGTGTGTGTGTGTGCACTTTTTGCATCTGTGCTGCTTTCTATGTTTTCAGTGATGCAGGTCTTCTTGACAGCTGTTGTGTGTAGCTGCAGCTTGCATCTATCGAGAGTTGTTTCATGTCTGTTCAGATGTATGCGTGCATGCGTGTGTGTGTGTGAGTGAGTGTGAGTGAGTGAGTGTGAGTGCACTTGTGAATTGAGAGAAGAGGCAGAGGGGTGACGGGTTGTTTGTTCTCTAGCTCATTGTAATTTGTTCGATACACACTAATTGCTCTAATTTGTCTGTCTTGTTTCTGTTTGCCTTTATGTGTGTGTGTGTGTTTTTATGTGCACAGTCTCTGGATGGCTTTGTTTTCGTGGTCAGTCATGAGGGACGCTTCCTCTACATCTCGGAGACAGTTTCTATCTACCTGGGGCTCTCACAGGTAAGACGACCTCATTGCACACACACACACTCATACACACACACACACACACACACAGAATAATCCTTTGTATACAAATGCATTTGCACACATGTGCCTGTCTTCTGCTTACGCTTTCATAACCCCTCCCAGGAGTGTGTGTGTGTATGTGTGTGTGTGTGAGTGTGAATATCTTTGACTGACTGCACAGCCCTTGCTCATCTTTGGAGTGCAACTCTCATGGGGGCAATGCTACTCTCTCTCTACCTCTCTCCACCGCCCTCTCTCCTTCTCCAGGTGCTCACCTCTGTTGATTGCCTGTGGCCTCTTGTACTGTGAATGTTAAGTCCTGCCATTTTGCCCAGATGCATAAATAATAACAGTAATTACTGGCCCAGCAATCAAAGTGTCGCCCCAGCGCGCTGGGCCTGTCTAGGGGAACAAATCGATAGGCATCTTAAAAGCCACATTGATTGTAGGGAGGGGGAAAAACACCAAGGGGGATGGGAAGATAGATAGAGACAGCCGGAGAGAGAAAGAGAGGGGGAGGAAAGGAGGAGAGGTGTGATAAGAGAGAGATGTTTCGAAGTGAGAAGAATCGGTACAGCATGGGAGAGGAGAAGAGGGAAGTTAGTGCTACAATAACAAAAGTAACTACAATAACAAAAGAGTGCTTTTTAAATGTGGAAATTTGCTGTGATTGAGAGTCCACCCTTGGTGACATTAGAGGGTAAGTCTACTCTCTCCTAGTACAATAGTCACATGGTGTATGTACACTGGTCACTGTATTCACTTCTCCTGTCTGTAAAGGCTGTGAAGGGGCCACCTCCTAACACGACTACAATGTAAGGGATGGCAGTTAAAATCCACAGCACTTGTTCTGTGTAACAATGCAGTCTAAAGAAGAGCAGCAGATACAAGTGTCTGCCAAAGTTAATGTATGAATATAATATGGGCAGCGCTCCCTTGCCCAGCCATGGCAGAGAGATGCTTCCTGGTAGCGGGATGTAGGTTTGTTTCCAGGATATGACATGGACATTATGTGACAACAAGGTCAACCGTGAATACCCGCTATTGATGATTTATCCAACTCAGACTGCCGAAAGCCTCATGTCATTTTCAGCTGAACTTGAGAATTAATTTTTGCAGCACCAGATGGCTGTATTGTACATGTATGTGCTGTACAGGCCACATTGTCCCTTAATTGTGTTCCCCACAGTTACTGGGTTTGTGTTCTGTGATGGTCTTGTCTTTGTCTGACAGAGAAATTTAATGCAAGACAGGAAAGTGATGTTTTCCTGTCCTCTTGATTGAAAGTTTTAAACCAGTTTTACCTCTAACTACACCAAGTATCACTTATAAAAATATTTTTATCACTTGCAATAATTTCATTCACTTTCCATTTCCTTTTCAATTTAAGTTGGACATTTGTTCAGAGAATAACTTGTGTGTCATCTGAGTTGTGATTTGTCACAGCTGTAACCACACCCCACATCTGCACATCACTGCAGCAAGCTGAGAAGTTGGCTGTTGGTAAAAAAAAAAAAGTTTTTCCAGGGGTGTTACTCTTTAATGTTGTGTTGTGTTATATGACAAAAAACAAATTGTCAATGCTGGTTAACCCCAGGTCTTACAATCTCCACATGGTATCTCTGTCAATCTCCGCGCATATATCATGGTAACGTAACTCTGATGTGCTTTCATATTTTTGAGAAGGGGCACGCCAGCTTCAGCACCTACATGCATTGGCAGACTTCTCACAACCAGTATGGAGAGGAGGAATGGTTACGGTGGCTGATAACTCTTTCAGTGCACATATGGACATGCAAGTATTGCATTACAGACAGAAGACTTTTTGGATGTAAGATAGAGATGAGACTTGGTTGTTTGCACCTGCCCATGGTGATTCTCGGGTCCTCACTTTGCAAAATACACACTCACACATACAGATTAAAATAGAAAGAGCATGCAAATTAAAAAAATATCCAGCAAAAACATTAAGATAGAGAGGTGGAAGCCAGAACAAAATAGAAGATACAGAGAGACAGAGAGAAACATATAGAACCAGACAGACAATTACGAGAAGGAAAGAAAACAAAGGGGGGAATATGGGAGAGAAAGAGAGACAGTGGTAAAAAGGAGAGGGAGAGTCTGGGTGTGTAAATAGAGTTTAAATGTGCAGTAGGAATGAAATTCGCCTTGGGATTGCCTAGGTAAACAAGACAGCCGAGGCTTTGGTGGAGATGCTAATAAAACAGAGCTGTTCTTATCAGCTGAGCAGATGGCCTAACCCATCACATCTACTCAAACAGGGCCTAAGCCATCAGCATTCTAATGAAATTATTTATGATCGAAGATTACGTTCAAAACCTTGAACATACAACGCCACGTTTACCTTCTCAAAAAGATGAGAGCGAGTGGTGATGGAAGGGGTTTATGATGAGAAAGAGAGACAGCCGGAAAGGGCAGATAGAGTTAGGAGTTGAGGCGATGAGTTGGGGAGGGTGTATATGAGAGGGCGTATATAGCGTGTTTATGGACACATACAGCGAGAAAGAAAAACACACAAAAAGAGAGACAGGAAAGGTGGGAGGGAGAGGGCAAAGAGACTTCGATATACTTTGTTGGCGAGTCGAGGTGGACACAGGGGAGCGAGGAAGGACAGACAAACAAACGATGTTCTGAGTGAAAAAGTGTAACTGGTGGTTTGTTTTAGAGGGCATGTTGCCCCTGTGGACCGCCCCTGCCCTGCCGTCTCCTGTCCCCCCTGTCTGACCCCTCTGCCCTGGCTTACACCCTGGGCTTCTCCCCTGACAGGGGGGTTGCTTAGCCGGCTTAGCCCGGGTCAGGCACCTTGACCAAGGGCACAGCCTGCCGCCCACTCCCCCGGCGCTTCCAGGTATCATTTTTCTTCTCACCAGTCTCCAGTCCGGAAGCACAGAGATAAACCTGGGAATGCCACATAGCTGATGAAAGGTTGGGGGGGGGACGCATGGGAGGAAGTAGAGGATGGTGGAGAGGAAGAGGAGACAAAGGCTTGAGTAGATGAAGAACTGGAGGGAGAAGAGGTGGGAAGGATGGAGAAGTAAGAGCATGGGCTGGGACAAGAAAGAAAAGGGATAAATGGGGTAAAGAGAAGGGAGGAAGGATGGTAGATTAAGGGAGGAGAGAATTGATCTGGGAATGGTTAGTATGCAGCCCCCGCTCCCCCTCCCCCTCCCTCCCTCCCCTCCTTCTCTCTCCCATCAGTCAGTGAGGGCTGAGGGCTGAGAGTGTGTTGTGGACCACTGCCCGGATGCCTCATACATATAAAGCCCCCTGCTATTATTTATATCATGTATCTCTCCTTCCCTGCTTGCCCTCCACCCGCCCCCACCCATCCCCACCCATCCCCACCACACTGCCATACATACATGCACGTACATGCATGTCTGCACACACACACGCACGCAAAAACACACACACACACAGATACACACACACACACACACACAGGTTCACGCAGGCACTGACAGACAACAACTACTCACACAAACAATGACACACAATGACGCGTGGAGACACAAAAACAGACAGTCTAGTCACATACATACGCAGAGAAACAGAGGCGCGCCGTGTGCTTGCATACACACACACACACACACACACACTCTCGGAGAGATTTGAATGATCTCGGTGTCTCCTCACGTCTCCCTTCGCGCCACATTCTATACCTGTTTTTATGTCTGAGCCTGACTCATCCTCTCAATCGCTCCGTCTCTTTCTCATCTTCTCATTTCTGTCTGATCTTTTTTCAATCCCTCCCTCCTGTCTGTGATGGAGTGATATTATTCGGATAGGCCTTAAGCCCGGTAAAGCCCATAAGGACCTGTTTGTCTCTCTACCTTGTTTTCCAATACCACAGGGCCAGGGGATTGTGTCTCTTTCAGATGGCCGGTCCAGTGTTCTGAGCAGAGGTAAATTTAGTCCTTGTTTAAACGAGACAAGAATTCCCTTTGCAGAAGAATTGCTATTTATGAAACACAGATACGCTGACCGTAGATAGAGATAGATAGATAGATAGATAGATAGATAGATAGATAGATAGATAGATAGATAGATAGATAGATAGATAGATAGATAGATAGATAGATAGATAGATAGATAGATAGATAGATATATATGATAGATAGATAGATAGATAGATAGATAGATAGATAGATAGATAGATAGATAGATAGATAGATAGATAGATAGACAGGCAGACAGACAAAATGATCAATAATAAAAGATGCCTAAAGCGAGGTTCATCCAGAGTTTTAGAAACCAAACCCAATCTATTACTTGTCAGATATCCAGCCTCTTAATGCACTCTAAATTGTTTAAACATTAATGAAAAACTTAGTTTTGATGTTTAAATCAAAAGAAGTGTGAAAAAAATCCAGCACCTGTTAATTACACTGCTGGTGTTGTGTTTGCATAGTGAAGAGACAGAAAAATCCCTCGCTTATGCTGTAGATTCAGAGTGTTGTGTAGCTTTCTGTATAATACCTTTAATACACAGGATATTTATGCTTAGGGCCTTAAACGTTATGGACCATTACATTTACGGGAGGTTTTATTGAATTAAAAAGAATTTGTGGATCTACGTCTTCTTAAGAGAAAGTTACAGTGCAAATTTTGATTATTTTTTCTTGCCACTACCATATTCGAGTGATGATGCCATCTGTGCCAAAACAGCTTAAAGCAGCGATAATCATCAAGGAGCCGTATCACGTGAATGTGCAGCTCCCATTGGGTTTACAGAGCTTTACAGTGAGTTTCAGCTCATTGTTTTATTGTCAGGCCCACAACTTTACTCTCACCTCTCTCATAGCATTATTGTCAAGCGAAGACAGCTCTAAATTCTGCTCACCACCAGACAGCACACAGACAAAGTTAGCTGTTAGCTGGTGAACATAGTGGATCATACAGCAGCTATAGAGCCAAATATTTCCATCAGGAGTTGACAGAGACCAAAACAGAGCTAATAGAGAGTGAACTCGACTGGCATTCATCAGGTGGACAGACACAGGACTCCAAATAAATGATAATGTTGCTCCATAACCACTTCATGATGACTGTTTCGTTACCAGTTACAACTTAAAAAGTGATTTTATGTCGATGTTGTGTTCCTGACTTGTTTGGCCAAAACATCAGTTATTGCAGCTTTAAAGTGAAACAGACGTTAGAGTATCTATATTTTCTATAATGTAACAAATGTATAATGAGGAATGAGTGGGCAGGGTACGGCCACAAAAGGAATTTAAATCAAATCTTAGAAGGCAGTTTGCATCCACCCACACCTGTTGTTAGATCAGGAGAGGGAAGATGGGGAAGAAATTAATACATTTGACCTCAGCCATATTCTTTGCAAATGGGAACAAAGTTCTTGCCGACTGAGATCCAAACACACTCGTCTCACTGTGGTAATACTTTGTTAGCTCCCACCAAAGCCTCTCTTTGTCACTGTGCTTTGTTGCTGCAACCAAGCTAATGTGCAGTTTTGTATTATAGGTGAGGTAACCCATAGTCACTCCAGAGTTCAAGCTAAGTCATCAAAGATATAAATTATTATTATTATTATTATTATTATTATTATAGTTGGCATGTAGCAGAGATAACAGCAGAGGACAACAGAAGGAAAATGTATTTTTCATTTCACTGCATCAGTTAAACTATGTATATATTTTGCACATTTCATATGTCTGTGCTCAGTATGTGAATTGATGAGGCTTTTAAAACATATATCAGGGTATCCGGTGTTGGTTACATAAATTATGTGTAACCTCTTTGCTTCATTTGGAGCTGAGAATCTTACATACAGTCCTACACAGATAGCAAAATAGTTTTTTTTTTTTCATTATGTATATATATTATATACTTTTTTATATTATTATTAAGTGACACGATTACAAAAAAAAAAAAAACAGGCAGCATCCCCCAAAGAGATTAAACCCTGCATGTCTGGGACTGAGAAGCTCTATCCCTTCTTTTATCCTCCCTCACTCAGTGGGGTTTCCTCCATCTTTACCCTTCTCTGTTCACTCATCGTCCACTCTCTGTTCTCATTCCTTCGCTCCCACCTTCCCCCCGTTCCCACATCTTCCTCTCCCCCGGCTGTGATGTCCTTGAGGGCCTGCTGAAGCTCCCATAAAGCCCACAGTAAATGGCTCTAATCCGGTAATAAATGGCTGTGTCCTACAGACAAGGGTGTGAGGCTGCTGCAGCCACGGCTTTATCAGATGGAATGGTATTGGCACACGCATGCACAGACACACGCGCACACACAGATGTAATAGAACCTGCACACATGTGTGTAAGCATGCATGCTCTCTCTCTCTCTCTTTCACACACACACACACACACACACACTCATTTATATGGTTGCAGATGGAATCACATCTGCTCCGATTGTGCTGCTTTTATGGATGCCATGCAAGAGCAGCGCCACTATTACCTTTAAATGATTAGAGATTTGACTATGATGCATTATGATGATAGGATCATATAGAGCTGTATGAACTGTTGCGTTGCTCTTTATGCCTGCTGGGATAGACTGTAACTGAATGAAGGAGCAGGAAGGGACACGGGGAAGAAGAATAGTAATGTGACCTTTGGAGATACTTGGAGTTCACCTGTTTTTAATCAGCAAATACAATTGATTTTTATTTCCCCAGGTTTTATTTGTGTAATACTGTAGTCACTTGCTCCTCTGAGACTGGACTTAAATGTATGTGCATGTGCGTGTGTGTGTGTATGGGGAATGTCTTACAACCTCCAACACTCCTTGTTGAGTTGTAACCCAGAGCAGCGCTTTCATTTTCCTGTCATAACGTATATTGATTTTTTTCCTCTGTGTGTGTGTGTGTGTGTGTTCTCGCTCATGCGCTGGTATATGTGCCCTAAGCTTCTGTTTTTTGATCAGCGTGTGTGTTTCTCCTCAGGTGGAGCTCACCGGCAGCAGTGTGTTTGACTACATCCACCCGGCGGACCACGTCGAGATGGCCGAGCGGCTGGGAATCAGGCCGCATCTGAGGGCCGAGGCCGGCTGCCACACGGGCCCCGAGAGCGCCTCGAGCTCCGCGTCCACCTCCTCCCTGGCTGGTACCCCTGAACCTGGTACTCTTTATACTGAAAAATGATGATCACTTCTGTAACATTAACTGACCTCAATTTGCATCATCAAATGACAAGTAGCCTGAATTTATCACGTCATTTTACCTTTTCTTTTCTCTCATCCTCAACAGCTCCGTCTAGTCCTCATTCTCCCGCTGACGATCCTCCCGATCGCGGCTTTTTCATCCGCATGAAGTCCACGCTCACCAAACGAGGCCTGCACGTCAAGTCTTCTGGATACAAGGTATAAATGATAAGGAAATAATTCATCATTCATCATAATTTGAAAACACACCTTGTATCGTGCATGCTTCCCTGTTTACCTGCTCGTTCTTGGAAGGATAAAATAACAAGCAGAGCCTTGTCATTTAGTTTTGCACGGCCAGTGTTTCATAGCGCTGTCAAGTTGGTCGTTTTCTTTGAGTTTTATGGCTATGACCTTACTTCACACTGGACCGCTGCACATAACAGTTTATTGCACTCACTGCTGTAATGCCAACGCTGCTGCCTTCTTTAGTTTAGATAGTTTAGTTTCTGACTTTGTATTGTGTTTATGTTAAATATATATAGATGAACGTTACATTAAGTGTTGTTGTTGTTATTTTCATTGTCATGGATTATGTGACTGTTTTATTTATACAGCTGTTGAGGATAATGTACCACTCAATCCAAAGTCCACATGATTGTTATTTTGCCCTGCAAGAAATGGCCTTGTGTGAGAGGAATGCACACTGCTGTTTTCTGTTTGTCAGGTAATTCACGTGACTGGACGAATCCGTTGCCGCCCTGCACTCGTGCCGGGCTCTACGCGCTCAGTGCGTCGACCGATGGGTTTGGTTGCACTGGCGCACACACTCCCGCCCTCCACGCTTAATGAAGTCCGCATGGAGAGCCAAATGTTTGTCTTCCGAGTGAACATGGACCTGCAGGTCACATATTGTGAGAACAGGTAAAGGTTTTTGTCCATGTTTTGAAGTTTAGTCTACGGACATTAAATACATACAAATAAGTGTCTTTGCATATATTTTTGTTAATGTGTTAAGTCTTGCATTGCTTTTCTGCGTGCTCCCGCATGTTTTTTCATGAGTAGTTGGCAGAGCACCCTGCCAGGTGGTGGTTTTAGAAGACACATCTGCTCCTGCTTAGTAGATAAATGTGTGGATTTTTTGTTGCATTTCTTTACAGGATCTCAGAGTATATGGATCTGACCCCAGCAGAGGTTGTGGGACATACCTGTTACCACTTCATCCACGTAGAAGACCTTGAAAACCTCAGACAGAGCCACGAGGACTGTGAGTCACACCCATATGCATATGTAGTATATGAAATATATGAAATGCACCCCCACCCTCCTTTATTCTATACAGTGTCTGAACTTGATGAATCAAGGGGAGCCTGTTGAAATCTCATCCAGTCCCGTTGTGATAAGCGCCCTCTGCTGCCATCATCGTGAACTGCTGAGCCAATAGCACGCTTCTTCTCTATCCTCCTTCCTTCCCCTTTTTTACTCATCCTTTGTTTCCACTCATTTCCTCCCAGTGCTGAGGAAAGGCCAGGTGGTGACCGGTTACTACCGTTGGCTTCAGAGGAGAGGAGGCTACCTATGGATCCAGTCCACTGCCACCGTCTCCATCAACCACAAAGCCCCCCACGAACGCAACGTCATCTGGGTCAACTATGTCCTAAGGTCAGTTCAGATTCAGCAGAGCCACAGCCTGTGCTCAGACACAGACTGCTGATATGAAGCAAGTTTATATATGCGGGCACCATACTGTGTACAGAGATCCTTTGAAGGGATAGATGATGAAACGCAGAGGGATTATTGAGTTGAGTTTCACTCCCACCAACTTATGAGAAAACTGATTAGGATACTTTCAAAATAGTGACATCAAAGCAAAGCACATTACCAGTTGGTGTTAATAGTTAAAAAGCTAATAGTTATTTTACATTTTTACATAATTATTAAAGATAACTAAAAGTAAAATTATAAATCGACAAAGAATATACTTATGTGAAGATTTAATTCTCCTTAAAAACACGATTCCCTTTTATTTAATTGCTGTTTTTTTCTAATTAAAATTATTATAGCAACACAAATACATACAAAGCCTATTGTAGTGACTTTTTTTGAATGAATCACTTTCCTTTCTTTGTCAAATTTTTATTTGTCTATTTTTGTACAGGTTCAGACATTGATAAAATCTCTTTACTTTTGCAGAGTCTCCAGCAGTTTTATTCAGCTGTCCATAAACAGTAATGTCATAATGTCCTGTCATTACTTAGGCTTGACAGACGTGATCTCATAAGAACGCTGTGAAACTGATATTAAGGAGAAATCAAAACTCTGCACTTCAGATTCTGTTTTATTTTAAATGACCCTTCAAATGTAGCATTACTTTATTTTTAGGGCTTTGTTTATTTACTGCATAGGCACAACGCCTGCCGTAACCTCAACAAAATATGCTTTTCCCTTATTTCCCTCTTGAATACACACGCGTTTTCGCCCAGACACTGATGCAAATAAATGCATTGTACACACACACGCAAAAATACAGAGCATAAAAAAAATGCATGCACAGCGACAGAGCAGTCAGACAAAAACAAGAGGAGTAGGTTGAATTTCAATGCTAATTGGACTGAAGCTATATAATTACAACAAATGGATGTCAGAATTTTGGGGCTGAATGGTGTTTTAGTTAATTAGTGCTGTAATTACAAGAGCTCATTAACTTCTCCAGCAGCCTCCTCCTTGTCTGAGCTTAACTGTGTATAGGTGGGCTGCTGAGTGGGACATAGAGTGTGTGTTTCAGTGTGTGTGTGTGTCTTGGGAGGGCGCAGTCCTCTGTCTGTTAGCTGTGTGTATGTGCAGGTAAGGGCTGTTGTTTGGTAGAACCGGGTGTGTGTTAGGTGGAGGTTAGAAGGGTGTGAGGCGGTTTGGCTAGGGGAGGTTGTTATTAGGCTGATTATATGTTGTTTCCATCCCTAAGTATTCACTCAAATCAGCACGGCACTAGTGTGTTTTTTTTTTTCAAGCTGTAAGTGGCTTTAAGTGGTGGATGATCATTTGTGTTTACGTCCACCTTTTCTCCTTTTCCATTTTCACATCCATCCATCCAGTCGAACAGGAGTTACCCGACACTCCTCTGGATCTGCTACAGCTACCAGAAAACGTAAGAGCGGAGCGACTTCGAGTTAGCTCATCCCCCACTGACAGCTCCCCACAGGCCCGAGGTAGGATGCTGCACACATATTATTCCTTTCCCATGATGCCCACTGACTCACAGTACACCTGCCTGTACCTTTGCTTATCATAGAAATCTCCCTTCTTCTGCAGGCTCGCAGCCAGTGAAGAGCTCAGCGGGGAAGAGTGACCCTGACACTAAAGGCAGAGACAAATTCACCAACGCCGCCATCCAATCAGAGGACAGGAGGAAGCGCCTACTGAGGCCCGACCCTGAGGGCGCTCCTCCTGAAACCCGACGTAGACTAGAGGAGCTTCGCCATGCGGAGGAGAGCGTATCAGCCTCCTCCGACCTGGCTAGCGAAAGCGAAGGGGAAGAGGAGGAAGAGACAGAGTGGGACCAGGGGGGAGACAGTGACAGATTGAAACAGGAAGATGGCGGGCAAGGAGGGAAGCAGAGCAGGGGAGGAGACACCCCGACTAGAGGGGAGAGGGGGGGCAGGGTGCACAACGGCCGGGCTGTGATCCAGCAGCTGAAGAGCATAGTGACCCCCTCTCCCCTGCCTGGCAGCCCCAGCATCAAGACTGAACATGAAGCCCTGACTGCCGGGGGGCGCTGGGGGTCCCACACGCAAACCACCACCTCACACACACACACACCTCAGCCCCAACCCTCACTGCACGCTCACACACCCTCGAGCAGCCTCAACGGTGACAGCCCCACCACCCCGATCCCCGACTCTTCCTCCAGCAGCGAGGCGCCTCCAAAAGGGTTGTTCACTCCCCCGTCCCCGGCTTTGTCCCCCGCCATGTCCGTGGCCTCCCCGCTGCCCCGTGATGAGAGGGCTGTGTCGGGGGCAGTCAGTCGGAGCAGCGGTGGTGCAGGTAGTGGTCCTGACTTTGAGCTGCTCCAGAGACTGGCTGCAGGCGGCGCAGCGGGGCGGGTCCTCTTCCACCCCCTCGCCCTCGGCCCGCAGGGCCCTCAGAGCCTCTACGCTCCCAGCACTATCCGCTACGCTCCACCTGAGCTGCCCCCCTCCCACCACCACGGTGCGGGACACAGTGATGGCCTGCAGCTACGCTCGGACCACCACAAGGGACCCCCGCCAGCCTTCTTCCCCCACCTACAGCGCTTGGCCGGCTTGCCACCCTTCAGTGGTTTCTCCCCGTCTGACAGCCCTTTCTCCTCCGGCCTGCCCTTCTGTATGAATGGACTGAGGGGGGCTGCAGGCTCTGAGGAGGACTGAGACTCAGAGGGGAGGAGGTGAGAGGAGAAGATAAAAGTGAACGACGGAGTGGAGTGACAGACCAGAAAGAGAGACATTGAAAAGGGCAGGAGAGACAGAAGTGGCAGGACATTAAGCCTCTAAGGACGCTACTAATTGGACAATGAGGTGAATAACTGCGATCTAAAATATGTGACAAGTTGACGCCATAGGGAATTATTGTGTCGGCCTGTAGTGGACAAGTGTCAGTGACTCTCAGAGAAAACGGGATGTAGAAACTTTTGACTGGTTGTCCCTCAAGACTTTCCGTCTCTACAACAATAATGAACTCTGCTCTGTGTCTTTCTCTAGATGACTGTGTTGATTTCTGTGTCTCTTCCACTCAGAGAAGCCATATTGTATATAGAGACAAAACCATAAAGACCCTCAGCTCACATCCTCCTCACTGTCACTCCAATTAACACAATTAACCCTAAAGCCAGTAGAAAGAGATGGACACTTGTCTGTAGGACTGAAAATGACTTTGGAATATAAATTTTTATTATTGCAGTATTATAAAAATCATCTCTTCCACTGAGATCCAGGTGAGAATTTGATTATAGGGTTAAAATAGATGGAGACAGCCCTCTGGTGTTTTTGTATTAAGATTCAAAATAATAATAATAATAATAATAATAATAATAATAAATCCAAGTATTCATCAGTCAGCCATACTTAAAGCACACTGTTGGGACAAAAATATGAATAATGTAGTCCCAGACATTCCATTATGTATAAGGGAAGAAAATGCAATGCAGACAGGACGCTATTTCTGTTGTTTGATTATAGGAAGGTCATTTGTTTAACTGAGTATTAATTATAGTATATTCTGTATGATGCTGCGGTTGTGTTTGTGTATGAAAGCCATATTTTTGTTGTTTTATTTTTTTAGGTTTTTTTTTTTTTTTCACCAGATAAAAACTGATGGAAGGATTGTGTGGAAAATGTGTCTAGACAGACAGAATAATGTGGTTTTATTGGATGTACAATATCATCCTAAATACCTTTCTTTTTTATTCTCTAAAAAATATATTTCTGAAAATGTTTTTAGGAGAGGAATGGGGCTGGATGGAAGTGTTTATTAGCATTTAAACCTCTACGTTTTTCTGAGCACTTACTGAAATTTGTTCTGGTGTGAACTCAAAGCACTTCATCACTTAACTCTCACTGTGTGGCCCTGTTAAAACAGAAAACAAAGCAAGGGCGGTCACTAATATCATAGCCTGACCACAGCATAGTAGAGGGGATAAACGGTCATTTAAAAAGGCAGATAAATAAACAGACCGCACGTGGTCATTAAAAGACGACCATAAGAGGTCAATAAAAAAGAGACAGAATTATTCTCATGTTGGTTTCAGTTTAGTTCAGTCAACTGAAAATGAAGTTTTAAATTAAAAAGTGGGGATATAAAACACACACACTGATTGATTGGAATTCCTCTCAGGACTGAAAAAAAAACTAAACAAACACAAAACACTTTTTATATGAAATAACATCATAAATTAGTACTCAGAGTATCTCATGTCCCATTTGAACTGAAGTGAGTCACAAACAATTTAGCTGATGCCTCAAACAGTCGAGTATATTCGTTCCAAGATTTTAACGTCGGAAAATGTGTATGACTAAATGTTGGTGTCCAAGTGCATTATTGAAAAAATGTGAACTTACTCAAAATTACACACACACACACACACACAAAACAAAAATAAGTCATATAATTCTCAGATAATTCTCTTGCATTTTGGAATAAAGTCCTTCAAATTGCTTTACCGTGTGATCAAAATCCACCTAAATTTATAAAAATCTGTTGAAAATAAAGTCTTCAAAATACCATAAAGCCAAACAATGTATGTAAGTTGCTTTTTTCTTTTTGCTTCTAAAATGAGATTACGGCCGTCTGTTTGATCTAAGGGTTCACTTCATGTGAAAATCTCTGAAAAAAAAAAAAGGAAAAAAATGTTTCTAATTGTTCAGATCCGACATGCACTACGCACCCATGCTGTAGCTGTCACATAAAAATATGTGTGAGCGCACATACTCTCGGGTGTTTAATGGTATAACGTGTGATTGCGTGTGTGCTTGCTCATACAAGTGTGTATGTTGTTGTTTTCTTTTGGTTGAATTAAATAGCTAACCCTTTGCCCATCACTGTGAATCTAACGTTATCCTTCCATCTCTGTGAATACTCCCACCCACCCATCAAATAAAATGAACAAATGTAAAAAGAAAAACAGTGATACAGATGACGATAACAATAAAATATTCCAGTAGAGGAGCACAACTCAAGGCTTTGTTGTTTTTTTACTTGGTGCAGCACATAAATCCAATAAAAATCTATGAGATGGCTTCATTCAATGTATTTTTGTAGTTATTTCAGATCTCATACGTTATTCAAATTTATTTTTTGGGACATATATTTTGAGGTAAATATGTTTGTCCCTCACTTGCATTACTAACATGCATCTCCTTCACAGAACATCAAAATTTCAGGCTTATAACAGACATTTTATGTACTTTCACCATATGTGCGAGACTGACATAAATTCAAACGACACACAGCAAAGACTAGCAAACACGGGGGACAAATCAGTGCTAGAATAAATATAAAACATGTCTGTTGTCGCTGCGGATAGTTATGTGTCATTAGCAAAGCAGGTGGGCGTTCTTGCATTTCCCTGGAGTGGACAAAGCACAATAAAACACACAATAACACACAATGATATTGATCCTTAAAAAAAAAAAAAGAAGTAAACTGTGGAGCAGGTGAGAGTGACCCTGACGTGAAGCAGGACATTACTTGAGTGTGTTTGATCCAGCAGAGACTTTGCCATTAATTCATCTGAATTGAACACAATAGCACAAAGAGTACATGGAGAGTGTCTCACTTATGAGAGACTATATGCTGGCATGCATCATGTATGTGTATGTGTGTGTGTCTGTGTATGTGTGTACATTGGTGGTTTGCTGTGTGTGTGTGTGTGTGTGTGTGGCTCCATGAATTTGCCAGTGTGTGTGTGTGTGTGTGTGTGTGTGTGTGTTGTCTGAAGCAGCCCCAGGGAGGGGCTCTGACATTGAAGACGGGTTAAATCCTGTTTTACATTCAAGTGGCAGGCCCTAGTTCATTAGAGTGAGGATCATTCCTCCTCAAGACCAAAGGAAGCGCATACTAAACAAGAGCAGTTGTTGGGGAGAAAATGCCATTGTACGTGCAAAAGCGTATGTACTGTATGAGTGGGTGTGTGTGTGCTGCACAATAAACTCCTGTTTCTTCTTAATGTCTTCTTTCCTGTAGAATACAGTCTTTAAATATGGTAAAGTAAAGGTGTGGCTTGTACAGTTGAAGTCATTGTGTGCTATTTGTGTGTGTGTGTGCACAAGTCATGGCAGGCAGCTTTCCTGACTGTTTTCCACTCAGCCTGTCACTGAGTCACCCATATGCCCTTTCTGTCACCAACTTTGATGGCTTATCTTACCCCCTGAATTGGAGTCGTGCTCCCAGGGGAAATACCTTAGCACATGTAAATGCATTTGAGAGAGTTAAAATATGGGTAGGAATAATGGAGTGAGGGATGGAGGGAGACACCCAGACACCCTCCACCTGACGCGGGCTTACTGCACCTCCACAACTCTCGCTTTCCTCCATCCTTCCTCTGCAACCTCTGATATTTTCATCTTTGTCATTGTTTCTGAACAATCTCCCTCTCCCTCCTTCTCCTCTCAGCCAGGAGAAGGCCAATCCTCACTTAATGCAAGGCAGATTCTCTGATCCATACGCATGGCATTTAACACCTGAGAGCAGATGAGCAATCTGCTCTCAAAATAAGCAGAGGTTATGGCTCCCACTTTCAGGGCCAAGGGTGTGGATGTGCAGCTCAAGGTTTGGAGATGTATGAGGCTGGACCTGGACTTGGAGCTGTGGCTGGTGTTGTGGTTTCTGTAGCCGCTCGAGGTCTCGGGGTAGATGGTGTTTGTCAGTGAGGGCGCGTCTCCTGCCTCTGGGCGCCCTGCCCTTTAGACGCGCCAGGCCTCAGGAGCCTCCTGCATGCCAAACAGACCTGTGCAGTCAGATGCAGCCACGGAGAGGAGGCGAGAGGAGGAGGAGGGGAGGAGACGCGAACGTGAGGAGGAGTCCAGAAAGAAAAAGGACTCGAGGGCGAAAGGGTAGAGGAGGATCTGAGGGAGAGAGTGCAGAGAAGGGAAGGAGGTGGGGTGCTGGTCACACTGCAGCAGCCATCTAGACACACCCTGCATGTGAAACACAACTGCACCGAAAACGCCCTGGGAATCAGCAGAGGAGAGGTGGGAAGAGCGGAGAGGAGAGTGAGAGTGAGAGTGAGAGCGCAGGGGGAGAGGAGGAGAGGAAGAGAGGGTGACTCCGAGGTGAGTCTCGACAGCAGCACTGTGTGTCGATGGCCGCGAGATATCACAGACCTTCGCCCTAACAGTCCAGTCAGTGATAGTTATCACAGACAAAGCCCCCATCGCCGCCAACACTCCCACACACACACACACACACACAGGCACACTCTCACACACACACACAAGACAAACACAACCACATGCTGCTCACTTCAGTTCATACATTCAAACATGCTCGTAAGATGAGCAGCTCATTATAAGAATTATGCATGTACGGCATGCGTGTGGACAGTTTGTACATCTTTCGGCTCCTACAGCAGGGAGAGCCGCTACTGACTCTGACAGCACTTACACATTAAAGTGGGCCTTGTTTGCATAATCCAAAAAATATGACAACTTCTCATGAGGCGCTGGGTTACAGGTGGAGGTCTTTATTTGTGGTAATTAGCCGCAACTGAAGGTTTTTAATTTCTTTGTATAAAACATACAAGAAAGAGGTGTTCACACGTTTTGTTTTGTTTTTTCTTCATGAGAGTGTAAGTAGGTATTTAATTATGGAGTGTGCATTCTCTGTGCGAGTGCTTTCAGATCTGCTTAATGTCCCCGTGTCTCCAGCAGGGCTCCCGCTAACAGTGAGGACACACCGAGGTCATGTCCTCTGCACTTTTTCGGGGAATCAAAGTTGCGAGTCGATGTTCCTGACATTAGAATATATAGGAAAGAAAGAAATAAGACAATTTTGCTGCTGGCTGCGTGTAGACGGCTTTCAAACAGGATTAACACTTTGGGAAATGTTTTTAAATGACTAAACCAATTTAGGATCGTCTCTTGGTGTCTGCTCATGAAGGGTGTGCCAGTGGGACCACGGCCACATTAACCAATTAAGGGGGGCCCTTTAAAATGAAACAATACTAACTGGTGAAACCTGAGCAGGTACAATGATCCAGTATTTCTATCACAAATGTTTATATTAATTTTATAATATATATCTTATATTATTTTGTGGAGCAGAACCTTATCTACCTTATCCAGTGACCACTAGTTGATTTACATGCGAAAGAAAATTTAACACACGCTGAAGTTTGGCAGATTTCTTCTCCTTTAATTACTGTATGTACAGCAGTATTGAAAGTCTGCACATACAAACAAAAGTTAATCTTGTTTCCACACCCAAACTCAATATCCTCAGCTTTTCCATACTATCAGCTATTCTTTACATCCATTAAGACAGCGATTACAGTGATTGTAGGATGTGAAAACCACTCATAAGGGTAAAATGGTTACATTTAGGTACTGCACATGTATATCAACAATATCGAGCAAATATATAACCACAAAGAAAGCTGTGAAAAATACCCCTTGTTTCCAAAAGTCTATGAACAAAAACTGACAAAAGTGCTATTGCCCTTGCAAAACAAAATTAAAAAAATGTAGTTCACAGGGTAAACCTCTGTAAAAAATATATTTTAAGCCCTCATTGATTTGCAATTTAAAAAAAAAGTAAGACCTGAAACATGCACAGTGTGTCAAGTTTTTTCTAGATCTCACAGAAGTTCACAAGCAGCTTCTTTTATTTCAAGACTTTCATGAGAACTTCAAGTATTCAATCACAGTTGATTATGTCGATGATGAGACAAACAGCAACAGTTGGCTGAGAAAATACGATGAGGTGGCCTAAAAAGGATTGCATACAGTGCAGTGAAAAGCAGAACTGAACAAATGACTGATGGGAGTCATGCCTGTGAGGATGTAACTAATAATAATAATAATTTAAAAAATCAATACAATTTTCAGACAGATTGATGCTGGAAGTGAAGCAGCTTTGAATATTTCTGATGATAAGAGGTCTTACAAAAAAAACATTATTTGAGTCTTCCAAAAGGTCTGAAAGTCTCTCTTCATCTCAACAATAATCTTTACATCAACAGAACAATGGGTCATCTGTATCTTTAGACTCACACAGCCCACGTTTGGACATGTAGGCTGCTTGTGCTTGCACTCACACACACACACACACACTCACACAAATACAGGGGAAATAAGGGGAAACCCTGGATCAAAGCAAATCACACACACTCCTCTTCCGCTCTCCAGGCGAAGCGTCTACTTGTTGGGCCCCTTGCCGTCATTGTCCTCAGTGTCATGATGTCTGCTGTCGTGGGAGCCGCAGGTAACCCCGGTGCTCCTGCGCCTCTCCCGCACTCTCCCGGCACTCGCGGCACTCCTCCTCGTCCTCTCCTCTCCTCCTCGTCCTCGTGGATGATCTCCACCTCCAGGCGGCCGATGTAGAGGGATACCGCGCACAGCCAGAAGAGGGCGACGCTGCCCACCGCGGCGCTCTGGAGCAGCAGCGCCGGCACAGACAGCAGCAGCATCATCCTCCGCAGGGCAAAGAGGCTGCCAACGTACGAGGCACCGCCAAACGACACGCACACGCCGCCCAGGATAAAGAAGGCTGAGGAGAAACAGATTGATACGGTTTTATTGTAGGGATAACGGTAATTAAATACAAGATGGAGGCAAGCTGGATCTACATGCTCTCTTAACTGAGTCAAAGTAAAGTATAAAATAGAATATTTCCTAAGCTACAATATGATTTAAACAGAATATATAGTTTACAAGCCCTCATCTCTACTGGTATGCCTGTCATACATGTAAGTAATAATGTAACATGCTTTTATTCTGACATAAATAATGTTAACCTCATGACTTCATTCAGTACAACGGCCTTTTAAGTTTTGTTTTCATGGTTTTTCACACATGAATGCACATCAAACTCAACGCTTATTAAAGATTTAATGAAGGTCTTGCTTCATAAAAATGTAACACTGTTTCAGTTAACCCTGAAAAGTAGATATCAGGGTTCACAGCTCTTAATTTACTCATGACTTTGGCCCATTGCTGAAATTTTTGCAAAATTATTCATCTCAAACCTGCTGCTGAATTTAAAAAAAAATACAATCTGTTGCAAGGTTCTTTTAGAAAGCAATTGATTTTAGGACAAAAAGGGCTAAAGCATATTGATGCATTCAGGTGCTACAGTTCAAAAAGATTCAAGTTATTTGGCAGATCTTCAAAGGCTTGTTGTATTTGCCTTAAATCCACTAGTTTTAAAGAATTTGGGATTACAGCCACTCCTTTGTTACTGAACTTGAATCACAAGCTGCTGTTTGTTATTGCGCTGCCACAGAGCTTGGCGTGGCATGTGATGGGGCCCGTACCATATGCAGCTTCTCGTCCCACTTCGCTCTGCACAAACGCGATGACGCCGATCCCGGTTGCCAGCAGACCGTTCCTGAACCACGAGAGGAATCCTGCAAAACAGTCAGAGCCAGAAATAAACAGCTGACATGTTAGGGCCCGAACCGGAGACCTGCGCAGAGGTGAACAATCAATCGGGCTGTTTACATGCATATGATAATACAATTACTGTCCTCACAGCCAAGACTGAAATAATGATCAATAAGCATGCCTAGACCAGAAGCTGCATCCCAGTTTTATACTACAAACTATTTATGGGCAGGGTTTGAATGTATTCACACCAGAAAAGTGACTAAATTACAGTAAGTACACTTAAAGATGTTAATATTCATATTTAAAAATCATTCTTCAAATCATTCTTCCACAGTGCACAGTGCAGAGGAAATGTAGAGACTCCTCAAAGCTACAAAACATGGAAACAAACTGCAGATGTTGATGCAAAAGGTGTGATAGATGTACTTTTGTGTTGATATATCTTTTTTTTGTAGCTGTCCAGAGCAAGATTTTTATAGAGTTTTTATACTTTTGTTTGTATAAAATCTTGCTTTCTGAAGTGGCAGTAGAGTTTCATGGTTGCAGTTTAATATCCATGGATGAACATACCATATCATGCCCTGTTATTACAAAAAAAGTGGAGTGTTTTCATTTGTTTTTAATGAAATGCAAAGACAGTACATTATGACAGAAGTGTGCAAACTGTGTATATTTAGTATGTGGGATTAGTAGATGTGCAGATGGGCTATACAAGCATGTACACAATCAAATAACTATGTTGCAGTAATTACAACAAACCTCCAGTCACAAAATGGGTCATTGTGACAGATGTCTTTTATTTCTCCTGTTTCAATTAAAGGCCCTGCACAGTTACACAGGCATTTTCACCTTGCTTGATTCACATCACATTGAACACATCTGCCCCTACCATACTGAGTTTCCAATTAATTATAATTAATTAAGGTGTAATGACTACACAGCCTTCTCTCTCATCCCTGTGCTGCTCGCTCATTGCTGCAGCCACCCCACACTCTTCTCCCTGCTGCCCCATCGGAGCTTAAAATAAAGATCTAGCACCCTGCAGTAAATCTCTTCTGATGATCACATGTTCATTCGCTGAAAAGTTAGATGGGCATTACAGTGTTAGCCCTCCCAAGATCTTTGTGCTTCGGGAAATAAATCAGTACCACCAGTGTGATCGTGATGTGAGGATCGTTTTCCAAATCTGTGAATCCAAACTGCAATTAGAAATAAACTGACTGAGTTATGTTGTTGTTAGATGTTTCACAGGTCATTGCAAAGAACATCATATTACTGTAAGCGTGGACAGACAGTTACAGCCGTTTGGTTTGATTATTAAACTGTAAAACGTATGACGGAGAGCCTTTTAAACCATCATCACATTTTTAAACCTCTCTAAACGTTGCTCATAAATGACACAGCTGCCATTAAGACCTCCGGGACACACTAATGACGTCCCATTAAGTTTTGCTGAATAAATATTTGGACAGTTTTGAACTGGAGAAATGTTCAACCTCTGGTCATAAAATCACATCACACCAGCTGTCACAGATAAAACACCTGCAGCATCATCACACGTGTCCACAAAGGCATCATACCACCAAGATTCAGCCCATTTGTCACTGTTGTAAAGTAAACACACCTGTAAGGCTACTGTGAGGTAAATATTTAGATATATAATACATCATTTATGAGTGTGAGGGTTTAATAAAAGACAGAATTTACATTTCCAGCATGGATTTACCTGTCTCATGAGACTTTCTCAGCATCTGCAAAAATAAGAGAGGACAATAATTAAATACATAAACCTCTAATGTCACCTGTGTCTTATTAAAAAAAAAAAAGACAGAGACACTATTTCTGGACTTATTTGTGAAACAAAAAGCAAAACCAGCTGAGATATTTTACAGTTCAGGCTTATTTGAAAATTGTGATACAGTTTTTTTCTGCCGTGGACCCACCAAAGCGTCCGCCTTGTCGAGGTCTGTGAGCTGGTACTGCTGCAGCTCCGGCCCCCGGCTCTTCGCCCACGGCCCCTTCTCTCCCACCCGCAGCCGGGACGCGCCGTGGAGCCGCCGCAGCGGAGCTCCGGAGCGGGGAGGCCGCAGCAGCCTCACGGAGGTCCGGGCGAAGAGAGCCACGGCCGGCGGCAGCTGCCTCCTCAGGAAGAGACCCAGGAAAGCCATCACATCACGGGTCCAATTTAAAAAAAATAAAAAAAATAATAATGCACAACACGACCTCTGTATGCCCTGTGAACTCTGACCCCGTCAACGACAACCCGGAAGTCTGCAGTGAAACACGATGCTACGAAGAGGAGAGCAGAGATAAAACAGCGCCACCGTGCGACTGAGGGTGAAGAGATACATGGGAGTTATACAAAAACGTTAATAGAGATTAATATTTTAAACTGCCACAAATATTTATTCTTTTTTTTATTGTATGCTTGTTTACATCGACATTTCCCCATCATCATATCAAGGCAAATTAGCATGCAGTTGCATATTTTCACCACACGGGGGTGCCAGAGCACAAGATTAAACACAGCTTCTTTTCACGTTCATTTACTTATTTTTATAGCAAATTTCAAACAGTTCAGTTCAGACCAGGAGCAACAGAATCAAATCATTTCTATTAAGATTAAAATCAGTGCCAAAAAGAGGGAGCAGGACTAACTTGCCAATAAAAATGAAGTAAAATGAATTATAAAAATAACATTAAATAACAACTTAAAAACAAACAAACAAACAAACAAAAAGGTACCACAATAATTTTTTAATGTTTCATTTATACATTTTTCTTTGGAATCTTTTGGACAAATTAGAAAAGTCATTAAAATTAAAAAAGAGATTAAAGGATGTGGCTCTGTCTAGTTGCAACAATGGAGATGGTATCCATTCACATATAAAGTGAGGTTAATTAAATGGGCTTTGTTCATTTCCACCAGAGACAGATGATTAAAAACCTCATTTTAATCACAGATTTTTGGAAGGTTATCAAGCTTCAGGGAGATCCAGCTGTGGATTTAAACCAGATTTCTGCTGTTGGAGCACAAAAAAGCTGAGTGGTTAAAAACTGGACAGACAATACCTCTCGTGATTTTTGAAAATGTATATAAACAAGAACATGGTTTAACACAAATCAGCAACATTAGCTAGAGTAAATGAATGAGCATGTAAATGCTGTTTTCCCAATAACAAAGGCTTTTTGAACTGTATTCAAACATTCACTTTTATAAGCTCTTAAACCAGGGTGGGTCCATCTTTGTGAACTCATGTTGTTTAAATCCTTTGAACTTTACAGTGAATTCAAGTTGTCACAGATACCAAATATGTCAGCTTGAATTTACTGAATTTACTGTGTATAAACATAATGGGTAAGACATGCAGAATATTTCAGTTTGAAGGAAGCATAAGAATACAGAGCAGAAACAAACGAGTGTGAGAGACATGAGAATAAGTAATTTGGAGTTATAAAAATACACACCCCTGTGTGCAGACTCCCGGTGTGGATGTGTGTTTGTGAGGGAGAGATCGGTGTCGTCAGTAAGGATGAGTGGACGGCCTCTTCCTGAGGGGTCTTTTGTCTTTTTCAGCCTGCTGGGACCCAGAAAAGCCACGCCTGATACCTGATTGTACTGAAAGAGCTGCACAGGGGTCTCAGATGGGAGTTTGTATTTGTGTGTCTGTGTGTATGTGTGTGTGTGTGTGTGTGCTGTGTGTATGTGTGTGTGTGTGTGTGTGTGTGTGTGTGTGTGTGTGTAAAGTGCGTGTGTGTGTGTTGACAGTGGGGTCTTTAACACACAGCCAAATCTTTGATGTGATGCGCAGCTGACCCTCTCACTCTCACGCCACTGTCCCAACACAATGGGAGCCTGATGTTTGTATACACACACACACACACACGCACGCACACACACACACACACACACACACAGATAACAGTTATTATTGAGTTTAGAACAATCTGATTGTTTTTCAGTGACATTCAGCAAACATCCTCCAACAGTATATTCCTGAAAAGGATACTTAAACATTAAACAATACACACTCATGTATTTCTATCTTTATAATACTATAAGCGGTTGTTAATTATATAGAATTATTACACAAATTACTTCTTTTTGTATGTAGGCAGCTTTATGAATGATAAGTTATATTATATTGTGTATATATTCTAGAGAAAAAGTGAAAATACAGTATTGGCATATAATGCTAAATATACACAAACATGTTATGTTATAAAAAATTGATTTTAACATGTACCAAAACATGTTCCATGTACCACAGGGGTTGGTTGAAACGTGAGCATAAATAAAGCATATCTAAGATTTTTCCATATTTTCATTCAATAGTGTTTTTTATGATTATCTTCAAGCATCATCAACCAAGTTTATTCCTGTAATTCCAAAAAGAAAATGCCTTTCACTTTATGAATGTGGGCCAGTAAAGTCTTTGGAATACGTGCAAAATATTTGTTTTTATCATACAGTGGTGATTAATGAAGATTAATGAAACACACACACACACACATAGACACACACACACATACACACACAGGTTCACTGGGTGTGGTCTAGGCTTCCCAGGATGCTGTCCGGCACAATTTCCTGATAAAGTAAAAAGGCCTCTGTGTGTGTGTGTGTGTGTGTGTGTGTCTGTGTGTGTGTGTGTGTGTCTGCAAAAAGGGAGGAGGCGAATGCTAACTGTGAACATGTGGCAGTGTGTTCAGCATGTGTCCTGAACAGCCTTTCAAACACTGTGCTTATCTTGAACACGAGCACACTCGTGCGCTAAATTTCTGTTCTCTTGCACTGTTTTTCTCTGTTATAGAGATTATGACATGTTAATGATCTCAGCAGCTATCAACCACTGACACAAGAGCCAAACTGAGACACTGAATGTCCATTCTCAACCCTTGATGAACAGTAGGATTAGCATAAGTACAAAACAATGTAAGTGGCCGCAGAATCTATCTATCTGCTTTTGGCTGGACTTTGAATTTGTATCTATTTGTAATCTTGTATAAAGACACTAATGATGAATATTTTTTTCAGTGTCACTTTTAATGCGTATGAAGTGCAGAACGGACAGAACGGTTTAAACATTTTAACTGTGGACTGAAAATTCCCCTATATCTCTGGGAGTTATTTTAGGGAAGGCTAGTGGCACAGTTGATCCTCAGATTCCCCTGCCTGACCACTTCCCTAACCCGTATTGCTCTCTGGCCTCACTGCTATCACTCACTTTATTTTCCATTTGCGCTCATTTCCTCAGTTTCACTCAACAAACCCTTCACCTCCTGCCTTTCTCTCCTTCTTGTGCATTGTGCAGGTCTCGATGACTGGGCTTTATCATCAGGATGCTTTTTAAAAATCTTTTTATATCTGATTTTATTTCCTTTATTGATTTTTGGGGGTGTTGATATAACTCTGTTCTGAAACTATTTTGCAGATCTTCACCTTTTCCAGTCTCAGCTTCTTGTTTCTTTTGCAAATCTGCCTTTTGGAGATCCACTCATTTTTTTAAGGATGTTCCATTACTGCCTTAAACCCCATCCTTTCTTTTCGTTTTGCTTTTTTACAGTTTATGAACACACTGCAACTTTCTCCATCCCCATTTCTCTGCATTTTTCTAAAACTGCTTTCCAACGTCCTTTCACCCAAATCTCTCTCTCCCTCTCCTCTCTCTCTCTGTCACATCCTGCTTCTCCATTTCTTCCTAAATGAATAAAAAGAAATTGTCCAACACCCAAGTGACGCTGTCTATTTTTAAAGTGGTCATCTGATTGGCATGACATTCATCATTTGCGTTGTCATGCATCCCGCAGTAGCAGCAACACGCATATCATTCCTCTTCTTGCCAGCACATATTAAACATATAAAACTTCACTAATTTGTTATGATCTACTCACAGAACACAACTTATACGCACAGGCTTGACACACACATAAACTAACATTATAAAACAGTAAAAGTACACACAAAATACAAGCTAAAAATCTAAATACTTTGCTTACAATAATAGTTTCATGAACAAACGGACTTTTAGACCAGATTTGTTGAACGTTTTTAACTCGCATCAGCCTTCTAAAAAATCCGCACAGCACAGCAAAACCCAAAGTAAGCAAGTCCACTTATAGGCCTCAACTGTGTCTGTTAACTCTTTGTTATCCTCTCTGCTCGAATTCCTGTGGCGTCAACAGAAAAGAGGAAAGAGAGAGCGAAACAGATAGAGAGAGGAGGAGGAGGAGGAGATGTGTATACGTGCAGAGCTGCACTAGAGAGAGGAGGAGGAGGAGGAGATGTGTATACCAGTGTTACACAGTCTGGGGGATTCCAGCCAGCTGGGGGATTCGCCAGCTGGCTGAGCACTGACCTTGGCAAAGAGTACACTGTTTTTCAGTCCCAGGGACAAACAAGTGTTGGATACAAGTGTCAACTAGTCAGCAGACAAATGATTTACTGACATTAATTAAAGGAAAGACGCTTCTGCTTAATACATTGGTGAACTGCATGAATGCAAATTCAAAACAAACTGAAAATGTTTCATGAACACACAGATATGCCTAAATTATGTAATTATGTTGCTTTTCATTACGTAAATAGCGCATTGTAAGTTATTTTGAGGGAAACTATCATAATGTACCAACACTACAGGATACAGGATGGGAAGCTGTCGGGGTTATTTAATGTTGCAGGTGTGTGAATGTGTGTGTTTCCAAGCTTGTTTTTTCCTTTAATTATGGTGCAGTTTTTCTTTTGATCTTCTGGTACATGGCAGCCCTGATTTATTTTGAGGCCACTTGTTTTCTCTGACCATAACTCGTATGTGTGATGACATTGTTGGAGAGCCTATATCTCGGACTAATAGTTCGCACTTGTGTGTGCTTGTGTGCGTGCGTCATATCACCACCTATGTTTGCTGTAATCAAGTCAATCAGTCAGTTAAGTTCTGTGTCAGACATTTAATATTTTGTGTGCTGTTCCATTTATACTTTGGGCAAAGTAGGAACTTGGTGCAGAGTCTCCAGTATAATCAATGCCAAATAATGAATTATCAGTCTTACAGTAATATCTGACTGATCTGGTTGTTTGGCACAAAGCATGAGGGATCTTGTTGTTGCTTGTCATCTCATGCTTGTCATTTCCTTTCCTATAAGCACGCAACCCCTCCTTAATTCAGGTCAACCTGTGGCCACATCTTGCTTTTGCAAGTCAACACCAATAAAAATGTGTCATCTCCATATCTGCAATAGTAAAACATACGCATAACAGCGCATGCTGCACATCCTTGATGTGCAGGTCTCAGGTGAGCTCTATCACCAATAAAATGGCAATAAAATTGACTTTGACCTTTTAAGCTGGAAGAGCTGCGTGATGATTGTAGCCTTCATTAAAGTGTAGTCATGTGACAGATGTGCTGAGATGATTAACAGAAATGTTATCTACTGACCACAGATGGAACCTTTCCCAAACAAGTTATCTGTTCCCTGAAACAAAACAGTGTGTTGCTCTTCATGTTGGTCCTATAATATTTCTTCCTGTTTGTTGTGTCCACCCACAAACCCAATTAAGTATTTACAGAGTGTGACATCTTTTCACAACTGAATCATTGTTAGTTTCCTCTTTGAATTCTTTAAGTTAAAACTCTACTTTGCTCAGTTAACTGTGTGCAAAAAATGTTTTTAAATGTTCCATCATTCAGCATGTTAGCACATTTTCACTGGCTGATCATGATTCAAGTTAAACATTTATTGTGGTTTGCTGCCTGTTTACAGCTGTGAAAGCAGGCCTGTATGAACATATCCCTGCTGTTAGGTCATCTACATTCTTGAACAAAAGATGATCTTTTCACCTACATAGACGCAAAAACCCTCAGTGGAGCAATAAAACCTAAAGTCATATTTTGATCTCTGACTGCAAAGTTGTTTTTTGCTCGGTTGAGTTCAATGACTTGGCAAGCATTCGTCCGGACACAATCTACCCAAAGGCGGATGGGTCTCTCACGAACCTCAGCACCTTATGCCGAGGCTGGGAAGATGTTTCTCGCAAAGAGTGCTTACAGGAGGAGTAGTTCAACATTTTGGGAAATACACTTTCATGCTGAAATTTAGAAGATAAGACTGACACATTTACTCTTATGTATGTGTAGTATGAAGCTATCTGACCAGCAGCCTTTTAGCTTAGCTTAGCAAAGACTGGAAACACGGGGAGAGAGCTGGCCTGGTTCTCTCCATAGGGTATAAATCCTGTCTACCAGCACCACCAAAGCTTATGAATAAACAAGTTTTATATTGTAAAAAAGTGTAAAAACGAACAGAATGGTTTGATGAGAATGAAAATTACGTCAATCATAAGCTATAGCCTTCACAGTCAACCCAAGTGAACGCAAGGTGGTTTATGTAGATTTTTCTTCTAATTTATGATATGGACAGTATTTATTGTATGACTTTACTTACACACCTGTGAATGCATGTTAATGTTGTATTTGTAGTTTTGTGCTCTAAAGCCTGTGGTCACACCTGATAGATGGTAGTCCCCCCTCCTCCCAGCACTCCACATATGGCTGCTCTCCAGGTCCACGTATAGACTAAGACAGGGCTGCACTGGAAGCAACAGATGGATGTGGCATGCCAGTGTTGTGTCAATATACTCTGCCTTTAATCCCTCAGGGTGAGGCGTTAATCCAGCGCCCTAACCCTAGGCCTGGCTTTATATCAGCACATTGCCTCACTTCCCCCTGCCACGTAAACATATAGGTGGATGATAATGTCAAATGTAAGCAGAGTTCAGCAGGCCTCGGCTTTAGTGCTGAGGTCTGACATCATGCGTTCAGCAACAGACACGTCAACACTCACTCACTCCCAATACTGACGCCTAATAAATACATCCTATATGACAACATTATCAGGCAATAGAAATACGTCAGCTGGTTGAGAGTTTGCTAAAGGGATTTATTGCAATATTGGATTAAAAGGATATTTTCAGTGTCAGTGTGCATCTGGCAGGTATTCACTGTGTTTTCTCTTCTGTCAAAATTCTGAACTGAATGCAACTTTATTGTTATATAAAATAAATTACCTTAAATTAATGTAACTACTGTGTGTATATTTTATTTCATTTGTTTGTTTGATGACATAACAAGGTATGATAAAAAAAATCTCACACAGGAGGAGGAAAAGTGACACATTTAACACATATACATTGTCTGGTTTAAACTGATTTGGTTAAAACAAGTAAACAAACAGGCATATAACATAAATAGATTAAGAATACAAACAACAGAACAGATAAAACAGACTTTGTGTATATGCATGTGTCTATGTACTGTGTCTGCACTGCCATGCAGTATGAAGATAAAAGAGTGCAATTATGAAAATGTCATGTTACCAGTGAATTCATATTAAACGTATTCACTGTGATAACTGTAGTTGTTTGACCCATGTGTGCTGAAATCTTTAAATTTAGTAAAAAAATAAAATAAAATCTGTCCATATCACACAGTATGGATACATGCTGAGCTAATGATTACTCTCAACCTATAATTACCAAGGAAGCCATGATCTTTTAGATTACAGTGCCAAATTAAAAGGCATCGATTAATCCTAAAGAGGAAACATTTCTGAAAAGGATGACATAATCTAAAAGCAGTCTACACAATAAAATCAATTTGGTCCCTTTCTTAAAGGAATGAATCCAACATTAACAAAATGTCTAACAAAATGCACAATGCAAGTTTTAAAAAAGCAGTAGTAGAATCTAACTAGGAGGCTCTTCGTTAATACTACTACTTTACATCTCTATTGACAATGCAAAAGGAAAAAATGTACTGCAATGTAAATGTAATGTCAAATAAGATGTATTGGCAAAGATTAATCCTCTCAGTTCTACTCAACTGCCTCTGCCTCCATCAATTACATCCATAAAATGCACCTTATACATTAATGCATCAATATATAATAATCCTGTAATATAATGTGCAATAATGGTGTAGCACTCACAGGGTCCATTTCTCTGCATTAGTTTAATCACATTGCACAACAGCATGTTTTACTAATAATACTTACATAATACATACTTTTATATTGGTAACATTTTGAGTGCAGGGCATTGACTTGTAAAGGACTATTTTCAGTGTAGCAATGTTACTTTTATTAAATAACCACTGCAATAAAGTAGTATTTATTGCAGATTACTGCATTGAAATGGTTACTGTAGCAATTGCTTTTATCATCTTGGCACATTTCTATATAAAATTTAATGTCTATATGCTGAAACTCGCTGCCAGGGAGGCTTTTATGTTACACAGATACTTACACTAACTTATACATATGGTAAAATGACACGTAAGCAGTGGTGAAGGACATGCTTAGGTAAAAATGGCAAAACCACAATGCAGAAATATATCAGTAAAGTAAAACCTGCACTGATCTGAAAATCTTGTTCAAGTAATTATTAGCATCAACATATACTCAGAATATTTAAAGTACTCATTATGCAGAATGGCCCTTTTCAGAATAATATTATATAATAATATATTAGTGATGCACTCATGCATAAGCATCACTAACTAATAATAATAATACTAAAGCTGGTAATTTTAACTCATTTATATGCTGCCAGGTACCTTGATGCATACTACTACTAATAATTTATTAGTTTTATTAATAAATTGCAGAGCTACTGGTACTAATGTTGCCATATAAAAGCAGGGGAGTATAAAGAGGCATCAAATGGAAACGCAAACGTGAAGTAAAAGTAACTCAAAATTTAACTTAAGTGTAGTGCACTGTGACATCTTACCACTGTAAGTTAATAAGTAATAAATAAATTTAAGATTCAAGAATGTATGTATGTATGTGTATGGCATACAAAAAATTATGCAGCTAAAATACAATAGATAACTAAACAGAGATATACAACATAATACAGGTAATGTACAAATATTAAAAGGCGCAGAGGTGCAAAATAGCATTGATGGGGCTGTTAAGGGGAATTCAAAAGACCAAATGAAGCCTAATAGGAAGAAAATCTGCATCTGTGCCAGTGGAGCAGACTCTTGCAGTATATCTATCTTTTTCTTTCTGCTAATAATAATCATCATTTTCTTCAGTGTTGAAGCGTAGCTGGAGTAGTGGCGGGTAGTCAGTCACGTGGGCTGCGTGCGTGGAAGTGACAGGAGAGAGAGAGAGAGAGAGCACTTCTTTTTTTTTCTCTCCTGGAGATCAACGACGGGTTTGTTAAAGAGGGGGGGTGTGAAGCTCGGACCGTCTCCCTCTGCCCCCCCGGGTCATCTGAAAGTGTCAGACCGGCGTTGGACGCTCTCCCTCCTCCTTGCAGCTCCGCGCGATATTATTTATAACCGGCAAGAAAATTGGATGGGACGCGCACACACACACACACACACACACACACACGCGGGCAAGACAATCCCGGAAATAACATGCGTACTCTCAGCCTGTCACGTACGCTCGCTGTGGATTTTCTGTAGGCTGCAGTAGGTAAGCAGAGGACCGGGGGGCTCCTGCAGGGACCATTTCAACCACTCTTTGCTTTTATTTGTCACACGAGAGACGCACAATTTTAAAGTATTTATCGCTCTGAAGGACTAAATTGGTTTGATTATTTGGTGATTTTTTTTTTTTATTTACTTTAAGGAGGGGACCCGACCACCGGTCTGCTAAGTTGGTGATCGATAGCTGAAAAAGGCGTAAACATACGAGTCTTTAAATGTCTGTCTGACAGCAGCCCGGCGTTAATGCTGACTGCGAAGGCTCATTTTAACAGATAACAAGTTCAATTTGGCGATCAGTTTGTAATTCTGGGCTGATTTCAGTGTCAGTAAAAGTGAGTTTTTGTTGGCTTTGATTGCTCAGTGGTCCTCCCTTCTTTATAAAGAAGAAGAAAAAAATCAAAAGTCACACATAAGCTGCTGTAAATATGTTAAACTGAAGAAGATCCGCTTCACGTGGATCCAGTGACAGCTCAGTGTTAGTTTATGGGCATGATGGTTATATAGGCTGTCCTGTTACATGCCACTGTTTCCTTTGCCCCACTTTAATGTTACCCCCCCCCCACCCGGGCCTGTCTAAATGCTGGCGTGGGTTACTTAGTTGCACCATGTAAAAGCTGTAGATTTATTCACTTCGGCTCACTGTGACGAGTGGTCCGCACTGTTGCTATTTATAGGCCTCAAAGTGTATCGTTTTACTCTCCACAGATGTCCTGCGCGGCTCTCAAAATGCTCATGAGGCGGGCCGTCGGAGCGTGTGAAATGAGATGAAGACGAGCGGAGGGCAGGACTCGGACATGAAACTCTCCCTCACAGACAGCGGCGGCTCGGCGGGGAGAAAATGAAGCGAGGACGTGAGCTACGTGCGCATCCAGCAGCCGACGACGAGATGAAATGGAGAGCTGGGCACACACGGACCTTTTAAACTCGAGCTCCTCCTGCGGATCCGTCGCCGTGTCGCCCGCGCAGGAGAGGAGGACGAGCGGGCAGCAGCGGCTCCGCGGGCCGGCGGAGCTTCACCGCACGCACCGGGCGGACATGGGGCTGAACGGCTTCTGCGCGGCGCCGGTGGGGAGCCCGACGGCGGCGGAGCTTCTCGCCGGTCTGGCCTCTCAGACCGACTCCCCCGCGATCACCGCACCGACCAAGCTGTCCAAGACCGGCGTGCCGCTCTACAACGGCGGGGTGGTGTCCCCGTCCGCCACCGTGGAGGGGAGCCACGCAGGCGTTTTGGCTCACACGCCCAGTGGTTACCCGGCAAAGGTGAAAAATGTAGAGGGGGGGTCGGGCGGCCCCGGGTACCCCCTCGCCCTCACCAGCAGGGCCTGTCTACAGGAGAAAGGGGACCGGGCGACCCAGGAGAAGTGCCCTTTGGGCGTGAGGAGGGTCAACGGTGACCTGAAAGCCAGACTGGTGCAGCAGCAGCAGCAGAAGCGGAGAGGTGGGGAGAACCGGGACTTGGGGTCAGGGGCTCTCAGCGGTGGCACCACGGGGCCGGCGGGCTCCTCGGACCCGGCTTTTGCCTCGGGAGACTTGGACTTCAAGCGGAGAAAGTTGGCAGATGGGAGTGTTGCTCACAAATCTTCAGAGGCCTCCAAGGTGGCCCGGGCGGTCGCCCCGCTCACGGTCACGGTCAACTGCAGCAACAGTTCCCATGGCAACCAAATGACTTTCAACCATGCGCACTGTGTCACTCCCTGCACACCTGCTGCTCCTCATACAAGCCAGCACAATGGACATATGGTGGTGGCCTCCCCAGGACCGCCCGCCGCCCCCAGCCAGGTCTCCCCCATCGAGGCCAACGCCATGCCAACCCCACTGCCTTCTGCAGGGGCTGGCTGGTCGGCAGAGCGCATCGCCCAGCAGTACATCGTCCCCTGCATGAAATACTACGGCATCTGTGTGAAGGACAGCTTCCTGGGCCCTCAGCTGGGGGACAGGGTCCTGGAGGAGGTGGAGGTCCTGAACCGCAGCGGGAAGTTTCGGGGCGGGCAGCTGGTGAGCCAGAAGAGCATTCCATCTCGGAGCATCAGGGGCGACCAGATCGCCTGGGTGGGTGGAGGGACGAGAGCCCGGATGCGAGAGCATCGGGGCCCTGATGGCTCACATCGATGAGGCCGTCATGTACAGCGCTGCTAATGGACAGCTTGGGGACTGTGTCATCAATGGACGCACTAAGGTGAGAGCAGGGACCGGGTGGGGTTACAGTTTCCAGGAACCAGAGGCTGCGAAAAACCTGATGTAAGAGTGTCTGATGACCTCGTTAAATCTTGAGCAAATGGTTGGCCGTGTCATACCTGCTCTGCTCTATCTTTGCCTCTGTAATGCCGACATGCAGGCAGACAAATGCACACGCACACAGACACACACAATGCAGCGGGAGAGCGATCTGAGCGTCAGGTAGGATGTCAGGATGAGCCCTGCTGTGTTTCCAGCACATGTGAGCTTGATAAGGGGGGCTGCGGGCTGAGCCTTCCTCCTAAACTGGCCCCGTGCCTGTGTTTAAGCCTGCCTAAGTTTGTCCCCCGTCCCTGCCTTCATATCACTGGTGCCCAGAAGAGAGAAAAACTCTGCGAGGCTGTATCTTCTCTGCCATCGTCATATCTCTGCCTTTGAAGATGACTTTGTCTATCACCACTTTCACCCTACGAAAATATGGTGCTGGTGCGTGCTTTTTGGCTGTCAGGGTCCTTAATGTCATAACTTACACCACACAAGTTGTGTTTTTTTTTTTATTTTGTGACAATACTGTTTGCCTCAGTATCTCTTTTCCAAAAGTCCATTACCACTTAAGATAGTTCTCCAGACACCAAAAGGACCAAACAGCCTGTAACTATTTTGATTCCTTTTCGTCATAGTCCACAGTTGGCCCGGCAGGCAGTCTCTTTCTCTGTCCCGCACACAATGTCCGTGGCTGTGTAACCACCCACCCAGCGGCCCCCACCCTCCTCCCCACAGTGACGCAGTCATGGGTTATCTGAGCCAGGTAATGTCAGTGACCCGTTGTGGCTGGAGTGTAGGTATTTTCTCCATCCTCAATCTGCTTGTACGCTCCCCAGTCTATGCTAATGTAACATGGAAAAACACTGCAGCAGAGTGAAAAACATATTAAGTACCTCGATTGTCAGTCTTTCCACCTGACTGTCTCTCTCTGTGTAAGTTAGCTCACTGTTCTGTAGCTATCATTGTGGGGGTTTTTTATCAGCTGCGAGTTAACCATTACATGACAGTTTAGACCGTTGCCCAACATGTTTTCGGCATTTCAGCAGCCCCCTTGATCACTCAGGATTGACAACATTACCAGAACACTGTTAGTTTCAGAAAAGGTCTGTTTGAAAGCTCTACACGGGTTAAACCGTGTCAGACTATTGTTATAAATCCCCAGATAAGTGCAGGAGGGCTCTTGATGAATACCGTGTCTGATCTGATCTGAAAACTAGACACATTATTCAAGGATTCAAGGATTCAAGGATTTTTTATTGTCATTGTCATCATCCAACACAAGTCAAACATGGGAAGGAACGAGATTAGCTACCCTGGTCCCGGTGCAAGCCCAAATAGAATAAGTATAAAAGATAAAAAAAAAGTATAATATTCCCGATGGGGGAATTACGTGAAAGCTGTTACCTGGAAGCTGACAATCTCCGGTGAACTTCTACAGACTTTCCTTAATCAACAGGGCCGTACATGAGACTGTAGAGAAAGTCTTTTGAAAAATATATTAAATTGAATGACTGGGACTAAATGAACACACAGATATGAGAATTTCTCATGCGTCATTGTATCTCCATGTTTGACACGCTCGTCCACAGTTATTTCCCCCTCTCTGTGTTTTTGCACCACAGTCCTCGTCACCCCATCCACACAACACCGCACGTAGCACCTTGTCCTCTGTGCACGGCTCGTCATTTACATAAGCCTGAGGCAGCATTTAAACGGTTGGACATGCCTCACTTCAGCAGCCTTTGCTCTCTTAAATATAGGCTGACGGAGCTGCTCTGGGGTCAAAGTCATGCCCAGTCTGTGAAGCGAAGCAGCCGTAATGGAACAGGTGGGCTGACACATGTCCTGATTTTCCCCAAGATTCTTTTTATACTTTATTTCCCCTGCGAATCTGCGGTTTAGCGCAAAATATAAGGATCTCTGGCCCACTGCTGAGCTCCATTCCACCGTGCACAAACACCGTCTCGCTTAGGAGAAGATAGAAAAAAAAAACAACCCTCTTTTATCTCCACTTGGAGCCCCGGCTCGCTTTTCATGACTTGAAGTGGATTTAATCGGCGAAATCAGCAACACATCACCTCGTTTCATCAGCCTGTTCTGAAAAGGAGGCAGCAGCTTCGTTTCATAAAAAAAAAAAGAAGAAAAAAAATTGCAGTTATGCTATTCATCAGTGCATGCTTAAGTGGAGTGAATTCTGGGAGTTTATTCAGGGGTTGCCAGGTTTGTATTAAGGCATGGTAGTTGTGCTGGCTTGCAGTGTTTTCTTTGTTTATATGTCTGTCTATACCTTCCAGAGGCTTACTAGCTCATTATGTAAAGCTATGTTTACGTATTTCTCGCTGGCAGTGTGATGACTAACTCAGTGATTCCATGACTCCAAATGTTAAATTGCCAAACGTCTGTCTGGAGCTTTATGTTTGCCCTTGGTACTGTACATTTAAAAAAAAAAGTTCAATGCTGCGCAGTACAAAATGTCCTAACGCTGTGTTCCTGTAGAGGAGTGCAGGAGACAGCGTAGCGATAGATACATAATAATGGAGGGTGCACGAGAGAGAGAGAGAGAGAGAGAGAGAGCGATGGGAAAAGAGTAGGATCAGGGTGGAGTTCATCCACATAGAAGGTCACTGCGTCTTTTCCATCTGTCTCCTCTTTGTCAAGCGACACTTCTCGCCAATGTCTTGTTTTTTCCCATCTGTTCCTTCATTTTTTCCACTTTCCCTCTCGTGTTTTATCCCAACCTCCTTTTCCTTCCCCGTGTCCTTTACTTCACCCACTTTCTCCCTCATCTTATCAACCCCTTTCGCTTCTTGGACAAAATATTTCCCAGCCGTTACCTTGGTAACAGGCCCATACAGAGTAGAGCTCCGCATTGTGCATGAAAGAGATGGAGAGAGAACGAGAGGGACTGGCAGTGCCGGAAATAAAGCCTCACCAGCAGCCGGTAATATCTCCGGACCCCGACTCCCGTTCAGTCAGCAGGAGCCGAGGTCTCGCTGCCTTAGAGACCACCAGTAGGGAGGATTATAGTGTTAACAATGGACAATAATTGAGTTAATACAGTGGTGGGTACAGCAAAGGTGGGTGAAGGCTCGTGATGTGGGGAAGAGTGGAGCAACTCGATGCGCGAAGGGGGAGGGGATGGACTGGAGGTGAGAGTGTAAGGAGTGGGAGGACAGTGTGTGTGAGAACGGGTTAGAAGGGGCGATGCAGCAGAAGCTCCAGCATAATGAGAATGTCTGCTGCAGCAGTGTGTCCTCAGATGCCCCTCCTAGAGCGCAGCGGTGCCACCGTGCAGGCAGAAGGGCTGGACGTCATACACTAACACACACAATGCAGCTACAGACCGTCTAGCTAGCTTGTTTGGATGGATGGATGGATGGATGGATGAACAGATAAATTTGCCATTTTGTTATTCATTTATTCTTCATTTATTCAGACAGTTCAGAGGGTGAAGAGACTGTCGTATAATCAATTCCAGTTAATAATTTGCTTCCAAAATGGTATTAATACCATCTTTTGTGTTTATTTGGGTGTTCCATTGGTATTTTAAATTGATTATACACCAGCTGTTATATGCTGTTATTAGCTGTTGGGTGAAAAGTTAGTTGGTCCAGTTGTTTATTAAGTATGCCTCATTTATGTGATTTCTCCAGTCTTAATACACTAGAGCTGAAACAAGTGGTTGATATATCAGTTGGTTGATTGACAGAAAATTGATTAGCAATTATGTTGATAAGAAAGCAAGAATGCCAAATGTTGTCAGCTGTACTTGTTTTATCTGTTTTATGTTCATTAAAATTACCTTTTTTAATCCCTAAAAAAATACTTTTAGTCACGTATGGGATGTGAAACCAAAATATGTTATAATGAATACACACACACACACACAAACACAGACTATTTCTCCATCTTAACTTTCAGCTGTGACTCATGCATAATAAGTGCCATCGGGGCCAAAAGAGGATTGACTCATAAGGGCTGGGCACAATTTTCCCCGCTTTTCCGTTTATTTTATGTTCGCCTGTAAAATAGTCACCACAATATAAATACTACATGACACTTGAATATTTGATGGTGTTTCTAATTCTACCCTCATCAAGGCAACAGAGAGCGGCGCCTTCTCCAAATACGGTGACTGCCAAAAACAGCAAACAGAGCAGTGACTCTCTCTGTCATGTATCCGTGCATAACAGTGTATGCGCAATAACCAATCAATCTATGGATATTACACACACACACACACACACACAGATATCAGTGTAGTTGATGTTGTGTTGATGAGGGTCAGCACCAACTAGAAGCTGATACTGACCTTAAGTAGACCTTGTTCAAGACATCTACACAGATCACATTTCTCTGTAAGTTTAAGCCAGTACAGTATTAATGTTGCAGTGAATCCATAAATCTGTTTAGAGCCTGGGTGCGTTGGCAGGTGTAGTAGATGTTGAGTGTGAGAGTGGCACTCGCTCGGATCAAAGGGTCGGTTATCGTGCCAGCAGAAACAATTACAGATTCATAGTCTGATCTCACTCAGCGCGGGGTCACTCCAGTTCCCTCACGCAAACACACACATGCAGACACACACTCTTCAACTTGTGCACTGTTAACCTATGCCCTGAATTTTCCAGCCTAAAGAAGCAGTAACTGAGAGGTGAATGTGGCTGAACAGTGGGTCCGTGATACGACCCAGGAAGGACAGCGCAGATGTCAGCTGGCAGTGACCGAGCAGTTCATCATGATTTACTTAACGTCACCCAGACCTGTATCTCCTTCACTTTTCTCAAATCCAATCGAGTAGAAACGATCTTATTCTGATTTAAGTCATACGCCGTGTCCCCAGGCTGAAGTCGGCCATGAAAATTAAGCAAGATGGCTTAACGGTTTGTAATGCAACCCGGGTGTAAGTCACTAACTGGAGATGGCAAACAGCTGTTGTGCTGGAGTGTCGTTGAGCAAGACCCTGGCCCACTCCCAGCCTTCACCCTCAAGGACTCTCAGACTTGATGCGTGTTTCCGATAACCAACCAACAAGGTTTCAGGGTTAGAGCACTCTCACGCGGACTTTTGGGCCTGTTAACAAGCTCTTTTTATGAGTTTGAAATGCAGAAGAGATTTTTTTTTTTAAGAAGTTATTGTCTATTCTGTCAGGACCGTGGCCATTTTGTTTTTTTTTTTCATCTGATTTGATCAAACAATATGATGTATCAGCCGTTACGATCTTCAAAAGAGAGCCATAAACGCTGAATTATATTAAACAACTTAAGGCAGGTAACTTAGCTTCCATCACGAACTCTCCCGTTCCTCATAAGACCCCCTGTGCTCTCAAATATTTGCCTTTCATGCAGGTAATGCTAATAAAAGTCAGGTTATGGTTCAGTGCTGAAGGTTTAAGATGGTCACTGGGTACTGAATCTCTAATCTGGCTCCAGCGCTGCTCGTCCGTAGCTGACCCTGCACACATGGTATGATCTGTCCATGCTCAAGTCTTTCCTCCATCTTTTTTTGTATGTATTTGTACTTCAAACATTAAGAGGATTCTCTTCTCTACTTATCTCATACATCACAAGAAACACATGTAATCCAAATTAAATATAGTTTTTTGCCATTATAATTTTAGAATTGTTTCTGCTATCAGTTACATTCATTAAATCATTGTGGCTGCTGACTCATTTTCTTTTATCACCACAGAAATCCCCACTGTAGCTTCTATATATTAAAAAAAACAATATGGTGTAGAGGTTTTTAATTTGGGGAAAAACGGCATTTATCAGATTAGGCATTAGATATCCACAGATACTCTTAAATTGAGGTATTTGAATCGGTGTAGAGGGAGAAGAAATCGTAGGGCTCCCTAATTTGAAATATCTCTCTCTTGTCTCGAGATTGTCTGACCTTTTATCTCGTGACCTCCAAATCATTTAGAACCCGTTTAAAGTACTTGAGAGTGCATTTTGAATATTTAACCAATTGTCATTTTTTTTGTAGTATGCTTTTGGTATCTTAAACAGCTAATAATTTACAGTCATCTTGCAGTAGTGACAGAGTTTGTATAATATAAAGATTCAAATAAGAGATATTTTTATGCTACATCTACTTTTCAGTTCAGTACTTGCCACTGTCTCTAGCTCTTTCATTTACGTTCTTCCTCTCACTCTTTCTCCTTGACAAGCAGTAATGGAGGTATTTGTTCAAGCTTATCTAGCCCCTCTCCAGCTCCTCGCCCCCCTCTCCACCATCATTCATCTTATCAGAATATGCGTGCAGCATTGGAGTTTATTTTTGTTCTTGTCCAGAACAGCTTGTTCTTCCTGCCCGGCCTTCACCTTGACAGCCCGGGTTTCTACCTACTGATGCCATTTGGATTTGGACATAACGATGGTGCCTGGCAGACAGGTGGCTGGTGCCAATTAGACTTTAACTTACTGTGGGCACAGATCTCGGCAGAGATGGAGGAGTGAGGCGGACAGGAGTGACAGATAGGATCGAGGCGGGTTGTGTCATGCTGTGTGATTGAATGTTTTGTGTGTGTGTGTGTGTGTGTGAGAGGGAGAGAGAGTGAGTTACTTACAGAAAGAGATTCAAACCATGTGGATATATGTGAAGTTGGATGTGTAATGAATTCACATATATTTTTTAATTCCCACTGTTGGTTTAGAATAAATAACATAAGCCTCCTCCAAAATTATATGCCTGTCTTGTGTGATCTTTTATATAGACATTGTGTATGTGTGTGCGTGTGTGTACGTGTGTGCGATGTGTTTATGCTGCAGGCTAGGGCTGAGCTGTCTGGTGTGGCATATTACATGTTAATTGTGGTTAATTGCAGTTGTTAAGGCTGTGACCATTTTGATAAAAAAGCCTCTTGCTGAAGAAACACACTTCCTTGAATACGCGTGCTAATCCTTCTGTGTATGGAGAAAATCCATCTTTGGACATATTATGGCTTTGTTAAATTCTATAAACGATTTATGTTTAGTTGTCCCTTGTAAACATTAAAGAGCCAGATGTTAACAAACCGTCCACCAGAATATTCACTCTATGACAACAGTGATCCAATAACCTTATAAGAGAGCAAACATTGTAACAGAATGGATATTTTTCCATGTGTTGTAAAGCAAATTTGAAAAAAAAAATTTTATGTGATTCCCAATTATGTGATTCCTACATATTTTTTTTTTTTATGCAAACAGAAATAGTCAAAACAAATTCCTGAGCAATTATCAGGTGTTTTCAGTTTGGTACAAGATCCGGAACAGCAGGTCACATGTGAACTTGACACTGACATCAGGGTGCTAAAAGCCGACTGCTCTCTGCGGGACAGTTTCCTGTTGTGATAAGTTGTGATGATCTTGCAGCGTTAGCAGGGGTACTGAGGGTTATTTCATGTCTATGGTTCTCTGTCTGAAATTGTGGTCCAATAGGTGATTGGTTGGAACTCGTTAAAAAAAATGGACTGAAGACTGAAATTAAAGCTACCCTAAAATTGTCTTTACGTTTACTGCATGCACAAGATACAAAGCGGACCTGCTCTCAAAAACACTGCTCCACAGCGATACTAGTGGTCAAAAACCCCACAAGCCACCATTGACTATACTTAGTTGTTATGTTATGAAAAATAAGTACAGAAATGAAAAGACAAAATGTTTGCCAGAAATAAAGGGACTGCGCAGTTTTTCTCCTTCAGTCTTAATAGCCCCATCTTTGACTAAATGGCTCACTCAGAACATGATCTAACATGATCTGACAAGATCTAATTACTCTAAGAATTCAGATTACATTAATCTTCCTAATGATCATTGCGTGAGTATACAATTTTTTAAATTTTCCTTTGCGTACATTTGACCCGTGATTTTGACACAGCAGGTCAGTTGGTCAGTCGGAGCCTGCAGCCAAAGGTCCAGAGGTTAATGGGCTCTGACTGCGAGCATTGGTCAGTAATGAGAGCTGACAATGAGTCATACACAACACAACCATGCTCACTTGGCTGTGAATGAGGAGGGAAACACTACAAGGAGGAGGAGGAGGAAGGAGGGGGGGTGCAGCTTGCTCTCTGGCCGAAGCCCTCTTACACAAATTGTGTTTCGCAAACAACACCAGGACAGGTGCGCTTGTCTCAGAAATCTGCGTTTGATGTCCTTGGGGTTTAAGACCCTCACAATGTAGTACGAGAGCTTAAATAATAGTGCAGGCAAGTAAAATTGATACTGCAGCAGTGCAGAACCTGTTAGTCATGAATGATAGTGTCTCAGAACTGAGCTGAGGTGATGAGTCCGATATTGTAACTTTTGCTTCCCACTCAGTGTGAGTCCAGACAGTGACAGTATCTCCCTTTATAGTCACCCTGGAGAGATAATATGGAAGTTATTACTCTACATTCTGCCAACTATCATCATCTTGAATCCTTCTCTGCTAGCGGAGACTGATGTCAGTCAGCATGTGAATCAGAGGAAAAGACTGAACGTTTTCTACAGCCAGTGGAGACAGTCTGGAAACTATTTACACAGCCCTGAAACATGAGTATGTTTCTGTGGTTCAGACTGATATCTCATAGTGACATGGGCTCAGTGCGTTTCCACCCCGGTGCTGTACATTTATAGTCACATGGTCCTGTAGTGGGTCTGGTCTGGAATGCGCATTGACTGAAAAGCTCTCACGCAGGTCTCGGTTCCCCCCGGACTCCCCAGAGATTGCAGCGCTCTCCTGCTGCACAGCCTCCAACACATAGACGTCAAGCAGGGGAAATACCAGCGCGAGGCCATTGTTTGAACGTGGATACTCTATCTGCAGATCATTCTGTGGCTGGGAAAAACTGTTGAACTCTGACACATTTCTCCGCTCCCTCTCGTGACTGCATGCGTTTCCCAAATTACATGAAGGAATGTGATATTAAGAATGCAAATAGTCCACCTGGAAAACAGTTTACAGTGGAGCAGCGGGAAAGCCAAATGTTAAGATATGGACCAGTAGAAGCTAGAAGGCAGAGCAGACCTCGAGCTGGCTGACGTTTTTACATGCTGGTCGGTCACCTTTAGCTCCTCCTGCTTAAAATTCACTGATCACCTGTAGTTCACTCAGAATAGGCAGACTCTTCCGTCACACTGTCCTGTCTCTTCTCAAAACACCCATCACACAAGTCACTTTAAAAGGGCAGTTAGGTTTGTCATAGTAGTGCATCAGGTGTTTTTTATTGCCCAACTAACAATCCCATTTCCTCTGTTTTTAGGCCATGGTCGCCTGTTACCCAGGTAACGGGGCAGGGTACGTCCGTCATGTCGACAACCCTAACGGTGATGGACGCTGCATCACGTGTATCTACTATCTAAACAAGAACTGGGAAGTCAAGGTACCTTTTATAAGATCGGTGTAGTTGCAAAGAAAAATGTGGATGTAGGGCTAAATGTGCGGCCTGATATTGCCAACACTTTGACTGCCCGTGACCGGTAGCTTTAAGCCTCTTTATAAAGTCAGTTTGCTCTTAAATATTATGTTAAATAACTTGTGTGCTCTTTGTGTTTGCAGAAACAAGGAGGGCTGCTGCAGATCTACCCTGAAGGCAAAAATGTGGTAGCCAATATTGAACCTTTGTTTGATCGACTGCTCATCTTCTGGTCTGACCGCAGGAACCCACACGAAGTCAAGCCAGCCTACTCCACTCGGTCAGTAGCTCTTAAAACATGCTGGGGTCTTGGCTGATTTTATATTTTAGAAACAATATTGCCAGTTTTGTATATATAGCTTTGCACATACACAGAATCATGTAAGCACGCACAGTTATTTAAATCATCACACCAAGTAGTTGCGTCCATCGAGGGCACATGACATATACCCTTTTACTCCAGCATTTCCTCCTCTCCTCTCCATTGGACTGCTGGGGGGCGAGGTGGAGCCGGAGGCAGGAAGTATGTTTCCTGAGAGGGGTCATGAGAGGGAGAGGGGAGGAAGGTTCGATTGCAGGACTCGTGCTGGAGAGGCACAGACATGAGAGACAGGAATAAACAACACAGCCCCACAGGAGAGACCAGAAACTGAAGGAATTAACCCTCTGCTGCCCTCAGCATCTGTCTGCGGTTCGCTTAACGAGACGCGTCATGCCAGACATTTCTTGTAATCTGTCGCCTTCAGCTAAAATGTGCCTATCAGAGACCAATTTTTGCCATTTTGATCAGATTGTTTTAGGGCAATTTTCTTAATCACAGACAGCTTTGAAACCGTTGCCAAGCTACATTTATATGTGATTATATAACCTATAAAAAGAAACATTTAGCCTGGAAATTACTTATCACCTTAAGGATTTTAGGGACTTTTTTTCTTAATGTCACAGCCGTTTTATGGACTTTTTCCAGGCAATTTTGCTTAAAGCTTCATGAGAAAATAGTTATTTTTTCACTAGGTTTATATATTCTGCAAAAATGATTTGGTCTGGTCTAAGTGATATTAAGATATCTTTGCCCTTGTGATGTCTTACAGTTATGCCATCACAGTCTGGTACTTTGATGCCAAAGAGCGAGCTGAAGCTAAGGAGAAGTACAAATTGGGTAAGCATATTTACAGGTGTACTTTAGTCTTTTCTAGCTTGTTTATTCACTGCATCACCTCTGGTTATGTTTGGTGCAACTTGATATTTAATGCGACTAACATGCTCTTTCTCTATTGCTTGTGTCCATAGCAACGGGACAGAAAGGTGTTCAAGTGCCTGTCACTCAAAACAGCCGGACGTAAATCTCATCTAATCACTGGAGAGCACTCCGAAAGTATTATGTGCCTTCCTGAACTGCTAATGGACGTCGTGATCACAAGGGGAGACACCGTAAAACTGTCGGCCACTTTTTAATGGCGTCATCCGTCGGATGCGTGTCACGGGCAGAGATGTCATGTTTTCCTGCCACGTCGTTGGGCCGCCGATGAAACATGTGGCAGACGTAGAGCACAGTGGTCTGGATTGTGTGGCAGCGGCGAGATCAGCATTGCGCATCGTGGCAGAAGAAGAGGGAAATAACTTTGGCGTCTCACTGAATCATGTATGAAGATGAAAAACTGAGAAAAAAAGACTTCTTAATTTTATTTTGTTGCAGTTTTTGCCTGTTCAGTTTTCAGTGGTGTTGTGATGTAATGAGAAATCATTGTTTTACTCTGCTCTGGTGTTATTTTTTGATTCAAACACAAGGGGCATAAGTGATAAACCGGTGGACAGACAGTCGGGAAGAAGGGGGCGCAAGGAGTATAAATCATCGGCACTGTCCCTGCCTGCAATGTGGTCCCCTTGTCTCATGGTGTGGGCAAGTGTGCATGTGTGGTCAGTGTAAAAGACAGAAGCACATAAGAAAAAATGATCAAGTGATCGTCGGCCACGATAAAGTAGAAAGTTGCCCTGTGGCACTCATTCAGTCAGTCCTGGGCCAAGCACTAAACTAAACATTACAGGGAAGCAATTAAAACTTGCATGAAGACGACTCCACATTGTAATTTTACTCCTTATAGCACACTAAGTAGAATTCAGGAAGTACTCCAAGAGTTTATTACAATAACTGGCTTTAAAAAGCTTTTGCAAAAGCCCCAAAGTGTTGAATAATCCAGCATCTTACATTTTGGGGTTTTGTTTAGCGCTTGCATTGCGTGAAACTGATTTTTGTAAAACTGCACCTAGAGGACACGAAGCTTTTCTACATGGTACTGATGTGTAGTGCTCTCTGTATGACTGAAATACACGACTCACACTTGAGACAAGAGGCGAGCTGTCCAGTGACGGGGGTCAATACAGGGTTTGAGTGTGTTTTCTGTGTTGGCGTGAGTGTCTGTGTGTGTTTGTGTGTGTGTATGCTCACTAGCCTGTATGCACAGCCAGCTTGACTCTTACCTGTTTTTTAACGAGATGGAAACAGTACGTATCACCAGTGTCAGACAAACCCTCTGCCCAAACAAATACACACACATTTACCCTCAAGATTTATCTCCAGTAAAAAGCAGTGGAGCATACACTGTGAGGCGCAGGGTCATGTGTGGGATTGAGTGTTTGTGTGTGAATATGTTTCCACTGTCTCAAAGAGGCTTGCAGATGTTGTCTCAGTGTATTTAGATTGTTTAAGGAGAAAGTTATTTTTAAAAAAAAAAGCACTTTATTGTTTGAAATGCCATGCGTGAATGATAGAAAAAATATAACAAAAAAATGTAGATTAATGCCTTTAAGCTGTGGATAATATGGTCATTCAGATGCAATAGAAACTAAAACAATAAGAACAAATGGAAATTGTTTGCCTTTTTTTTATTTTGGAATATTTAATTAAAACTTGTCCTTTTTTTGACAAAGAATTTGCTATTGATTTACTGGGAAAAAACTGAGCTTAATCCCAGTTTTACGCAGCTAGGGAGACCAAGCATGTACCACCAGACACATTTTCAAAATTAAATGGCATCACTCTCAGTCATAGACAACATGAGTGATCAAAATACAGTACACTAATTGCAGGGCATGCTGTGAATATCAGAAACCAAGTTTGTCTGTCTGTTTTAATAAGACCTATGCCTAAAATAAACATAGGCAGTGCAGCCTCCTTAAAAGGTCTGTCAGAGGAGTTATCATCTTACTGTAGAACTAATTTACTTTAAATCATTTTTATAAATCATCTTACATGTTGAAAGTGCACCAGATCTCTTTTAAGCTCAGTTTAAGCTCAATTAAACACTAATTTGACTATAAAACAAATCAAGGCACCAAGTTATTTTTAATTACAGCAGTCAATCTTGGCAGTGACAAGCAGTGCAGTGAAGAAGAGCAGCCATCTTCATGATTATTAATAAACCTCGTGCTTTGTGACATCTTGTGCAGGACACATAGACACATGACATATGCAAGAGGCATATTAAACATAAAACAATGAAATATTGACATAACACACGGTTCTTTTCTGGATATTGTACACACAGTACTCTGCATAGTACATATGCAGTGGTCTCAAACATACTGCACTGTAAAAAGCTGTTGAGACCTATTTTTCAAGGTTAAATAACCTCTTATGAGCATTCAAGAGGAGCATTGTCTCAAGATACTACTCAAAGAGATGTGTACATTCTCGAGAACATCAAGAGAAAATCAAACCATCAAACTGACTGTGCCTGATTCAAGAGGGGTTTTATAAAAGTTCACAAACCAAACACGGCTGTGGTTTTCTCCTCTGCTAATCAATGTCTGCTGCTGGATTAGTATTTCAAAGACCATCATTGCTTCCCTTTTGATTCTTCGAGTCTGATTGGTAAGTTGATAAAAAGCGTGACAAAGGCATTCAAGTACAAGATTGCTTTGGGTTGCTCAGCAACCACAGATCACCACTCTTGGGCATGCAGTTTTGCAGAAAAAAACAGGATAAGTTGAATAGCATTTTCCAAAACCCTGGGATTTCAGGATTCAAGGTCAGATTGAAATTATATATTGAACCAGAGTTGATGTGGGCCAGCAGGGTTTTGGAAAATCAACCATTTACTGCAGATGTTTTTAGAAGCTTTTGAACTGTGTATGGAGGATAATCATTCACAAGCTCTTCGACGCATGATTGCCAAGGAGAAGATTAAAGACACAAGACGAAATTAAAAAAAAAATAAAACATGCTTTGTGAAGTATCTCAACATCACAATGTCACACTGCACATGGTGAATTTTAACTGGATTTTACAAGAGGACATAGGCTAGGAGTTTGGGCTCGACATCTAAGTTTGGGCTCGACCTTTATGTGTGTAACTAACATTGAACTGTGAGTAGATACTGCAAGAGTGTTGTAATAAGTTAGCTGCATGCAAAGATATACATATATATTGGATACATATATTTACATTATATTAAAAGCATGTTTGCGTCCCAAAAGCACCAGAGAAAGAAACCTTAATTCATTCTGCTCGCTAGGGGGCAGAAGAGCATCAACATATATTGACATTTTGTCATAAAGTTGCTTTAGCTTGTGCTTACATGTAAATGCACGACTCCAATGGGATGATAATGTCTCCGTATGTCATAGACAAGAAAACACTTCATTATCATCCCATTGGAGTCGTTTCTGTGGCCACCTGACTGATGTAAGTCCAGTACTCACTGTTTCTTCTTTGTTTTGGTCTCCACCCACAAATATCTGGGAATTCAGTGGTTAAGCTACCTGTTGGACTTTCTTCATCGACCACCATCCTGCTAACGAAGTTCAACTAAAAGATGGTCAGTCTGTAATATTTACCGAATGTAGGTTAATCACCACAAGTGCACAACACATTTCACATTACTCATTAGTGCTTAAACAACTGGTTAGTTATTATATAATTATCAACAACAGATTATTCATTTTAAGTCTTTGGCTTTTGGACAGTTTGACCAAAAAAAAAAACCCAATCAAGTTTAAGTTAATGTCATGAGCTAAGGGAAATTGCAATCTGCAGTTCCTCCAGTCCTCCATTGTGACTGACATTTAACCACTGTTTACTGAGAGAAAGATTATTTGATTGGTCATAATGAAAACACACACACACAACGGAAAAATTGAACGTGCATGTCACGCTGACCCTTTCAGTATTCGCCCTCATGACAATGCAACGGTATCAACACGTCTGACACTGCTAAAGTAAATGGTCCCTCAAAACATACTGGCACTCACACAGAAACACAGGTGGTGTTCATTAGTGTATTTACACTCATGCTGCACACATAAACAAATTACTGCAATGTGGTAAATTCCCTCAGTGGAAGGTAGTCCTGTAGTGCCACCCCTCTTTCTCGCTTAACACAGGTATGTATGTGTACTGACAAAAAAAACAAGCGTCAAACAAGCTAACAGTCTGAAACTAATTGCAAATACAAACAGCAGAGTCAAACACACACTGAGACACACTCTTCCAACTTCCTCCTCCATTTTGCACACTCCTGGAGCCTGACCGGAAACCGAAAAGTATACAAGACACATTGTCACAGTCTGGAAGGAATTTAAAAGTCACCTGTGAGACTTCCTGTACAGTGACGCCCTTTGTGCAAGGTGGTTTGTTCAAATACAGTACAGATGACATTTCAAAATATCTCATCTGTAGCCCTTCTAGTTCTGATAAGTCAGTTTTATTTATAAACCTAATATTACATGAATGTCGCCCTCTGTCCATAGACCCTCAAATCAGATAAACGACAAAATCACAGTGCATACAATAATCTTGATATTCTTATATGATACCTGACTTTTGATATTAATAGTGAAACAATACTTTTTGTCATAAACTTCTGTTGAGAACATGTTTTTGCAAAAAAAGAAAAAAGAAAAATGTATCGAAGAAAAAGGGGTCAAACTTCTCAAATTATAAATAAATGCAAGCAACTGCATCTGATTAAAGAGTAAGCAAGAATCTGTACAGACATTATATTCCAGCTGTCAGTACTTATTTTAGATACTCAGGTTAATCATATAACGGCCCTCGTTATTCTTTTATAGGATTTGTATCTGACTGGTGTTTTTTCTTCCTCCAAGGAAAACACAGTGATTGTTATTAGATGAATCTTTGTCCATGTGGCAGCAGCGGTTCACACATCTCTATGAGGAGCATCTTTCTGTTGCTGACATCTCCCTCCACCTTGTGGCTTATCTCCTTCATAGCAGTTCAAGTCCACTTCGTCCTGTGGTGTCATGTGTAACCACCAGAGGTCAGAACGTAACAGGAAAAGTCTTCATCTGTGAACCGTTGAACTTGAATGACACTCTTTGTGCAGTAATGTAAGCTTTGCTTGCAGTTTCTCCCTCTCTCTGCGCTTTTGCTGGACTGTACTGTATTGTTATGGTGCGCACACACACGCAGGCACACACAGGCACAGTATGGAAAACCGGCACATGAGACGTTGGCAAGTGCAGTCGAAAGCATGTGCATCATGAAACCACAGCCTGCAGCTGCCTTATAACTCCACAGTATTTGATATTTTTGACTCACCGCCTTCCCTGCCAACATGCGTGACATCATGTTGAAGTAAATGTTTTTCTTTATTGGGATTTCCACTGGGGTCTTAGGTTTTATTTTTGCACTCTGGTCTATGATGCAATCCCTCCAAACTGTTACTCTTGCTAGAAATAGTTATATGCTAATAGCTATTTTGTGCCTGAGCATGCACACGGGGACTGCTGGGTCAGTGCGTGTCCCTGTCACTCTCACTCCATCCTCAGCTCTGATCTCTGACGCTGGTTTTGCGTGACTCCTTCATCTACTTCTGCACTAATTTTCTGAAAAATCAGGGTGTTTTTCTTTTTCTTTTGTAAGTTTCAAAATGTCTTCCTTTGACTCAGCCCTGTTTTCTTGTGTGGTCTGACTGTTCCAGAAAATGATTTAATTGTTCCTTTACTCTCACACAATATTTTTCCTCAAATTATTTTCCTTCCTTTTAGTTTCGATATGTCTTATTTTGGCTGTCTTTGTACACATTTTCTCATTAACTGGCCATTTGTCCACTACTTCTCACAGTGGGCCTTTTGGGTCCAGTCATTTTCTATCTGTCTAGATCATCATCAAGGGGATATTGTATTATCAGTAATAGGCATCGATTGCAGCTTTTAGAAAATGTGATTTTATTTGAATTTCTTTGTGATCTCAGTAGAGTATCGCACCTTTTGTACCCAATGGGGAACACAGAACACAAATGTTAAAGAGTTGGCTTTATGAGATTATAGTTCATAATCAGCCCAAATATTGCCATATGACCTGTGAATATTGATTGTTTCAAGCATCAACAAACATTTTTCACATTGTCATTCACATATCAAGTGACTATGTAATACTCTATTTGCCTTTTCAGGAACATAATGACAGCACAACAGCAAGTGAGCTTTATCTTCACATCGCCAGCCCCAGTCATGATAAGTGCTTCTTTGGAAATACCACAATGTCAGCAATGTCTCTTATCAACCACCACCACGACCACTAGCAGGCCAAAATTGAAGTTGAATTTTGAGAAGAGCCTTAGTTCAATTCATTCAGAGCATGTGACAATTGAAAAACTGCTGCTCAGGTGTTACCATACAAGCTACTTAAAAATACTTACATAAATACATTGTGAAGTTGTTTTTATGTCTGTCTGGTTGTTCTACTGGTAGTTCAACTCCTGGATATTTTTTTAGGCTTATGTGTGCGATTGATTCTCAATGATGCATGGGCATTCTTGTCTTTATTGAGGAAATAGCATCCATATCAAAACATCAAAGTGAAAACAGCAGGAATGCTATTCCTCAACACCTCCTGTGTGTGAACATATGGATGTCATTTTTGTCTTGTGCATGAAATGGGCATCTTTGTTCTCCTCTGTCCTCTGACTTTGGAATTTAAGTGCAGGTGGACTCACATGAAAAACAACAAATGCAAAGTCTGAGGTGATATAATGTAAAATGACAGCTATATTCAGTTAGAAGTGAGTGAAAAGTCACTCTAAAACATATATTTATATATGTAATTCCTGATGATATTGATCATGGTTGATGAAACCACAGTCTCAGGTGGCAAACATGGTAAGTAGAGGTAAATAAAAGCAGTTTTTGGGTATTTGACTGGGAAAGAAGTTGCTCACCTGTTTAAAGAGTTTTGGTGCGAGCTTTACAAAGCAGGTGTTATTATTGGTCACAACTGACTGCACTACCACACACCCACTTGTAACTTGTAACGGCTCGTAAGTTGCATTGTTGCACACACACACGTTATCATGAAAGTGACCTTTTGTTCAGGAAATTTGATGTCTGGCTATAGCTTCAGGTGGATGATCTTGTTGTATCAGGGCATGCAATGACTCTCTCAGAGAGTGACGAGTCTCAGAGAAGCTGCCTTTCACTGGATCATACCATCACATCTTCAGTTAAAGATTTACATTCATCATTCTGCTTTGTTTCTCCCTCTGTGCATAAATGATGCTGATCTCATCCTTTGCGTTGCTTTCGCTTTTGCTATTACCTGTTTTGACAGACTTTCCATAATTTAATCCTTCTGCCCCTCTTCCATGACATCTATTTACCATTTAGGTTTCACACTGAGACATCAGTGGCACTTGATCAAAAACACATGTGGTTCATTCCCGTTTTTTTTTTAATGTCATGTCCTCTGACAACTGACCTTTGTATGGAAGGAACACTGGGTTCTCTTGGTGATACAATATAAATATGACACCAGATAAACATTATTTTTCTTGAAAAGAAAGGAGCCTGGTTGCTGTGAAGTCGTTCAGATGGGGATGGAGGTTGTTCCATACAGTCACAATCATTTATGACCTTCTGCAAGCACAACTGCAATGATCACTTGATGAATAGATTAGTTTATGGAAGTTAATCTGCAACAACTTTGAAAATTGATTAAATGTCAGGATTTTATGCTATTCCTTTTCTTACATGACAGTTAACTGACTTAAACTTAAACAAGCCATTTGAAAACATCAGCATGCACTGCAAGTAACTGTAACAGGTACAAAGCCATTTAACCACTGCTAAAACCACTTACTGCTTCCCAGCAATTCAACTCTCACTGAACCGTCCACATCCTCCCTCTGCATTTATGTTTGTCCATTCAGTGATGAGTATCCTGGACTCCTCAGGAGATTTGTGTTCTGCTCTGTGAGGAGTAGAGACAAATTCAAGTCTGTTATTGTTGCAAAAATTGTTAACTTTGTCCTGGCATAAGTCTTTAACACTGCACTGTAGTGCAGAATATGACATTGTATCGGATACAAAATAACAGGTTTGTTTTACAATACAATCTATTCCGCTACAACAACACCACTCCCGCCTCAAATATTACATCTCTTTGGTCTTAACAGAAACTGTACAAGCTTTTCAGCTTCACAAATGCAATATTCTTAGTCCTGGTTTGCATCACATTTTACAGATGTTACGTTTATTGTGTCCAGTCCTTGATCACGAATAAATAAATGCAACTCTTTTTCAAGCTGTTACAGAAGCAGATACAGTACTGTAGCAGAGCTCTAACTGATTACATCCTCCAGGTGTGGAAGAGAAGCAGTATTGAGAGCAGGGATTTGGATGTGTGTGTGTTGGGCAGCGTTTCAATGAAAGGAAAGATCCTGTAATGTGGCCAAAGGGTGGCCATACAAATAAAAATTACAGCACGACAGAATTCACTCAAAGGGGACGCTGTAGGAAACTGGAGATATAATGTAGTTACTAACAGAGAAAGAAATGATTTTTGACAGAAATGATGAGAATAACTTCAAGAGAGGGCCAAAAATTCCAACCCAGGCTTCAAATACACCAATTACAATTTAGTGATCAATCATTTCAAAAAGGCTTAGGGTTAGGAAAAATATTTTTGGATACTCAATGGATGGTGGTTTCGGCACTGTAATGTATCTTAAATGAGTAATAATGAGCATGCTCATGTTGCAGTCAAATACATGCCTTTATATATCAGCATGTATTCAGTGAATTCGTGAGTGTTCGCATTCGTGAGTCCACTTGCTATGTTGTGTGTGTAGTGGTTATGGTGTCTTAGTTATGTAAGGTGGAGAATAAAAGACACACATAAGGATGGCAGCTGAGAAGACATCACTTTTTGTCAAAGAATGTGTGTTTGTGTATATTTTTGTGCAGGTAGTAATAATAACCGAATGTTCTTATTATTTCACTGACTTTCTTTTCCATTAAATGATTTTATTTTGAATGCTTTTAGTTTCGGTTTGAGACATTAGTGTCTTTTTCTTTCCTCTGACTTTTGTGCCAAAGGAACACTGTGTCCTTCACGGACCACAGTGCAAAAACATGCAATTATGGCTGACTCTCATCACTCCTCCCAGACAAACAATATTGTGATCACATTTTCCTGTAGAGAGACAAACAAATCGGCAAATAGATTCAAGCACAGAAAAATGAATCATAAACCAGACACTTTTTTATGTGTGCTCTTTATTCCTTCCATGTCCAAGCTAAAATAGCAGGGTTATGTTTTCTATGTTCACAATATATAGAGCTGCCTTTAACATGTCCTCTACTCTAAGGTCACATCTGTAGTTGCCATGGTGATGGATCTCATACTCAGCATACCTCAGAATAATTAAGTGATTTCTGATGGTTGTTATCTTCTCTCCAGGTCTGTATATATTATTGTCAAATCAATAGACTGTCTCTTCATATATCCCCATATGTGGTGCTCACACAGTGCATCTGTATTCACTAAGATTTTAGTGTATGTGTGTGTTTTTGCATGTGTATTATGTTTTTTAGGAGTGACACATGCATTCAGGTGTATTGAATCAATGTGTGTATCATGTCCATTTTTTGAGTTCATGCGTGTGTGTAGAGTGACAGACATAGTTATGGATGGTTGGCTAGGCAGACGTTATACATGGATGTGTCTCTGTGCCCCAGGGGAGCTACGCAGTGTGACTGTTCTCACGGGATGGGGTGTGTCTGAGCACCTATCCCAGGGGCATCTCCAACACAGCATGGGCTTAGATCGTCTGACCTCTCTGTCTGACCTCTGCCTGGTCCTCCACTGGGCCCCGCAAGCCCTGCCTCTGCTGGCGTCTGTCTATTCAAGCCCCCTCGGCAAGATTCTTTCAGGTCTGGTGTATAAATAAGCAGTGGGAGACACTTACGTCACATGCACACCGACTTCTGAAAGAGTGCAATATCAGCCAAGCAATTCAGTAAAGCCGCCAGGATAGTCCAAACTAAATCGAAGTGGGTGTAGTCTCAGACAGATGTCGAAAAAGAGCTTTGCGTGTTGAAACATGTGAACTCATATTGGCTTCGGGTGTATCCAATTAATGTCCACAAATGCTGGAGCAGCTTTCATGGTAAGACCAGACTGAACTTGCAATTTTCTTAAAACAAGAACAAATACAAAACAAGAGATACTCAAGCCGGTGTAAGTCACTTAGCGTGAAACAGAAAATGATGTGGCTTGTCATCAGTCACATGTCAATAAGTTGCAAATAATTGTGATTTTCAAGTTTGGTTTGGGATTCAGTGGTTAAATTGGTTAAAATGTTAAAGTGGTTAATGTGAATACTCTTATGTCCTGTAAAGTGCATGTTACTGCCGGAGCCCCGGTCCTCTTTGTTCTCTCCAGTCTTGCAGGTTCCTCACTGATTCTGGTTGTGGTCCATCTGTCTGAGGTTCACTGGCCTGGTGGGGACATGATCTGTGTCTGTGTTGTGGAGAGAAGGTCGAGTGGCCAGAGCTCCATATGAGGACATCTAGGGACGCACCTCCACCTGGACTCATGGACTCATTTCCATTACCTGTGATACCTTCACACATGGACTAAACCAATGAACTCAGTTTATCTACAGCTTATTACGACCCATGTTTATATCCATATATGACTGATGATGTTCTCTGTACATGTGGCATCTATTGCACGTCTGTCCGTCCCAGGGAGAGGGATCCCTCATCTGTGGCTCTTCCTCAAGTTTCTTCTTTTTCCCATAAAGAGTTTTTTGAAGTTTTTCCTGACTCGGTTCGAGGGTCTAAGGACAGAGGGTGTCTGTCACAACTGTACAGGATTGTAAAGCCCTCTGAGGCAAACGATGTTTGTGATTTTGGGCTTTAAATAAATAAATTTGATTTTGATTTTTTTTTATTTGATTCTAGGAAAAAGAAATTGTGTTCTAGGAAACTGTGAGGAACATTGCCTCCTTTTTATTCCTGATGATTCAAAAGGCTGAACAATTGACTGAGAATGAAAAAAATGCTTAGTTGCAGCCTTAGTCAATCCATCCATTTGTTTTCTATACCACTTATCCTGACTCACAGGGTCGCAGGGTTATACCGTGGACTGGTTGCCAGTCAATCACAGGGCAGCCCTCATCTCAGTAACTATTAGATGAATTGCCATCAAACATTTGTTTTGACAGTCATGGTTCACAGATGATGATCTTTTTATGATTGGTGATTCCCCACACACTTCCTATAGCGCCACCATAAGGTTCACATTTGTAGTTTTGAATGAAATGTCTCAGTGACTATCAAATTAATTTCCATGTAATTAGGGATATACATTCTTATACCACCCTGTAATAACTGTAATAACTGGAGACCCCTTAATTTTCTTTATCCAGCACCATCATCAGGTTCACCATCATTGTTCAACTCTTTGGGTCAAGTACATTTTCACAGCATCACTAGCATACTGTTGACTCTTAGTCTTGTTTTTGGTTCCAAACTACCATCTTGCTATTTTTTTTTTTCTCGAGTTGACCTATATTGCGATCATACATGTGTGCAAAAAGTGTCAGGATCAATAGTTACAGTTCACTTTCTTACGTGAAAGATTTTGGAATCTATAAAAATGTTTATGTAAGAGTCTGATTACAGATTGTAACCCTATTTGGCCAGAAGAAGTTTTCTGTTGCCGTTAAAGTTAAGTCAGCATGATAAAATATAAATTAGATAAATAAATCTTTGTAGTTTCTTTTTTTTTAAGTTGAATGAACAGTTGACTGCATTATGCTCATACTGAATCGACTTATGTTCCACTAAGGCCAAGCAGATGTTTGATTAGGCAACAGTTTCCTGTGTAAGACAGGCAAAAGCAGAGGATTAGAGAAGTAAGAAACTGGGGCAGAGGAAAAAGATAATGCAGACACAGTCACTACCTGCACAGTTGGGACTGCCATCGTCATGTCAGCTTTTCAGATCAGACAGAAAGACATTTGTCGGGTGACAGTAGGGAACTGTGTCACTGGGAGCATGAGCGGTTTATCTAAGCGACATGGCAGCACTGTGCTTCATCCAGTCTACTATCGCAGCTAAAAGCCAGAGCCAACAGGCATTATCGGCTACAGTAAAGGGATTATGCTGCCATGTGGGTTCACACACTGAGAGAGAGGAGAGAGGGAAAGGCAGGGGGGAGGGGGAGGAAGCGAAATATATGGGAGAGGTGAATCTGGAGATTGAGGGAGTAGAGATTAAGAGATTTTTTTTCATTTAACATGCCTCCACACTGTACAACACTATACCCTCCATGACAGCGAAACCCCAGTGAAAACAAGCACAAGGCGAAGCCACAGCTTTCAGTTTATTACTAGGAAAATGAGCAAGTGTTTGTGTAGCATGTCAGCATAAAGGCCTCCACCTGTGTTTTCATTTAGAGCAGAATCCTTTAATAGCCCTGACTACTGAAATTATATTAAACTGACTCAGCAGATGCCATCATGGTCTGAGTTCACAGCCTTTCATCCTCAATATTGAAGGACTGAGATGGGAGTGTTCATGAGAAAGGTATCTGAGGATGGGCTGTAGGGATTATGAAGGCAATAACCAAGAATACGAAAATATTCCAATTACTAAGGATTCAAGGGCAGGAGGAGAAGAGATAATCAAATATAAAACCATGTGGCCTACGATTCAATAGAGTAAAATGTAATAGATTTTTAAGGTATTGTAATGAAGACACTTAAGGAATCCATCGTTGTTATGGCAGCTCTTTCCTACAGCCAGCTGCTCTCCCACGAGGTGTGGATGACATCATCATTGCCATGGAAGCGCTGACATTTTCACCTCAGGGTCAGCCACCTCCTTTGTAAGAGGGAAGTACAGAAATCGTTTTACTTTGTAACTCTGTAACTTCCTTATCAGTCATCACTGATTATACCAGCATCTCAAATGGCCATCTGTTTTCCACCAAGTTGCTTTTGTGTATTTTAACTCACTTTATCTCTTAAGCATGTAGATTTTACTTTTAGGGCACCTGTTCAGCATTTCCATTTGTGGAGAGTTGGGACAATGCCTTTGTTAAGGCCATATGAAGGACAACAGCCCAGAAACCCCTATGAGAGGAACAGTAAACAAGGTGGTCACACCTCCAGCTCTCCTTCAAAATCTTGTGTAAACTTTCTTATAAATCTGAGTGACCTCTACGCTGGACAGGACCAGCTACTGCCAGCTACTTCTCATGTAAACAGAACTATGAATACACACATTGCAGGCTCATGTGCTGGCAAATAGGCATATGATATACATAGTTTTCATACAACGAACACAACTTGGCATGCAGACTCTGTATATATAGTTACATGTACAGCTGCATGTGCACACAATTAACTCTGTTAGACATGTGCCTTCTTTCTTTTTTTCCCCTATCCAGCACCTCTATAAAACCATGACATGTTTACCTCTGTATCCTGTTCACAAACTGTACTTTTGAGTCAGTTAAGTCTGATTAGCGTGACTAAAATTAAAGGGTCTCCAGTTATTATAGTTATTACAGGGTGGTATAAGAATGTATATCCCTAATTACATGGAAATTAATTTGATAGTCACTGAGACATTTCATTGAATATTTAACATTAACACGCGTTAATAAGGGTTGTTCAGTGAATAGCTGAAGGGGGTTCAGAAGACCCCTCAGCTTTTTGACTAAGTGTTACGCACGGCGCTTTGACAGGCAGGTGGACCCAAATGCAGGACAGAATGCAGACGTGATCTTTACGAGACTTTAATAATAAAACTTACACAGAAGTTTCTTTGTAGCAGAGTTCTTGAGTTTTGCTGAGGCTAGATCTAGATACATACAAGGACAAGACTATGACATGACACATGGTAGGTATTGGTGACAATCTCACAAAGAGACAAGGGAGACGCGGACTATATATACACATGAGGTAATGGGAAACAGGTGGAAACAATCAGGGCGGGGCAGACAATCAGACAAGGCAGGAAACACAATGGCAGGAAGTCAAGGGATCCTGAAACATGAGGGAGAGTAGATTTCAAAATAAAACATGACATGCCAGAACAAGGAAACAGAAACATGACAGACATGGAAACTTAACATGACGCAACGTAACAGAAGCAGAAAACAGACATGACCTTCAAACCAATTAAATACACTGAACACAAGACCTATAAAACATGAAACACTAGACCGACCAGAAACAGAAACCTGACAACATGCATGACAAGACAAAACAGAATAAGAAACATGACAAACATGAAAACCTGACTTGACAAGACATAACCTGACATGAAAAAACACAAGAAACACAGGACACCAGAAAACACAACAGGCCAATGAACGAGTCATCACACTAAGCTGCACTCAGTAAACATGTTATGCATACTCCAGTGCAGCTGATTTCACCTCACTCTTTCTGTGGTGCTTTGCCTAGTATCCATATCACATATCATTGGGAAAATGACCATTGGCAAGCTGCAGGGAAACTGAATAACTGAATACAGTGAATATGCTCATGGTTCAACCCCTTGTGCATGCAATGCATTTGCATATCAATAATGCCTTGTTTTTGGGTTGGCATTTCTATATTGTCATAGTTGAATCTAAAATTATTAAAAAAAAAAAAAACATTCCTCCCGTTGTGATCCTAAACTTTATAAGTCAGAGATGAGTCTTACCCCAACATGTACTAAATATTTTAGTTGCCCTCTAGTAGCCCCTGCAATTATGGGCAAACTAAAGCTTGATCACCAGAGTTCCACAACCCGTCTACATACACACAAAACACCATTCATAACAAGCTGGTGAATGAGCACTCTGGACATGAAGAGGGCAAAGACATGACAGTTGTTGAGAAATACATGCTCACAGTGGGCTAACCCATAGCATTAAACCTTACTTTAAAGCCTTAGAGCTGGGACTTTCTCAGAACAGATGGCTTAAAAGAAGCCAGTGGAACAGAACAATCACGTCTTTCCCCTCAGTTCTTTTTGTTCTTTGGGCCCAGTGCTTATCTACACAAAGAAAGCTAGTGAATGAGAACAGAGTAGGATGTAGAAAACGACAGTGAGTGGGTGGGCTGGTGAAAAGAGAAAAATCTGAGCCCCTCAATGCTGCCATACAGTATCGTATGACATCCAAAGCAGGATTGTGCGTAAAGGAGACGGGAAGGTAGGGGAGGGGGGGTGGGGGGTAGGCGTGTTGATCTCAGTAAATCAGAGCCCTCACTCGCTCAGTCCGGCTTGGACTGCCCAGGTCTGAATGTTCCCTGTAGACATCCTGTGGGAAGATAGTGTTCTGCGAGTGTTTTTAGTCTACGGGTTGCCTGCCCTCCCAGCCTTCAGTCCTCACTCACATTCATCAAGCTGCTCTCTGACATAACCTCAATGCCCTGTGAGATTCAGGTCAATGATTAGTCTCTTGTTACTGAGGCAAACCATCTACATACATAATTATCTGCTAATTTCATGAAGCGGTGAGGTGCTTCAGGGTGTGACAGCACTAAAACTGGCCTGACTGGACGGATAAATGCACTTTGTGAACTGAGGTTTCCTCTCTCATGGTCTGGATTGGCACAGGTGACAATACAAGGGCTGGGATGTATCGACTGTCCTCGAGTCTGATACATGCGAGGAATGTTAAATGTCTCTTGTGTCTGACCCAGCAGGCTCTGACCTTTACTGTGGCCATATGTATTGGTGGGGGGGGGGGGAATAACACGGAACACGAACACGGCAATGTAAAGAATGAAAACCAAAAGCAGTGAAGTCATGTTATAAGACTCAAATGCGTGCATGACTATGCAGTAAAGCAATGAGCCTATGCAGAGGAAAAAAATGAGACCAGGCAGACTGCTCCTCTCTCTGTGTGTTATTGATTGACGTCAGCCTAATGCAGGTCATCTATTCAGATACACACTGTGACACATACGCACAAGCATGCACAATGCGGCACTTGCACGTGTGCACATCAAGGTATTGTTGATGGGCGTGTGTGTCCTGAGGCATGGTATATTTTCACCAGCCTGGACTGGACGAGCAGCTATGACCTCCACTAGGTAACTCACTCCACTCATTACAGACAGACAGACAGACAGACGGACAGACAGAGAGAGAGGAAGCATGCAGAGAGATCAAATGACTTACTGTCAGGAGAGGCAGGGAAAAGAGGATAATTTACATTTGCAGTGCTCTTTTATTTATAACACTGAAGAAGGAGAGACAGACTTTCCATAGATATAATAATTATTATAACTGAGAAGAAGAATGTAAAATCACACTATATTCCAGATCTTGCTTTTAGGCCCATACAGTGTGTACAGTGTTGGCTGCCAAGATGTACCAAACATTGTAGTTTAAGCAAACCTGTTTAAAACATGCTTAAAATACATTACCTGTGGGCACAAAACACTGTGTCAGCATTTCATGGTGAGACAGAAGTTTCTTGAACTGTGCTTTACAGAGAAAAACAAGACAGATTTCAAAGCCAAAGGTGTTTTGGTGATAAAACAGGAGAAGTAGTGGGTTAAACATTTAGAGCCAAAAAATGTCAGGGACAAAAACACCCTTCCAACACACAGTGCTGTTTAGATTACGCTCTCTTAAGCACATGGCTGGTGCAGATGTATGCAGTGTGTGGATAATTAACTTAAAATGCAGGGTGGCGTTGGGGAAAGGTCAGGTGAGACAGAATATTTGTAAGGATGTGGGGATGATAAAAAAGACACACAGCTATATTTATCTTTTCCCATAATTTGTTTAATAAAAGTTAAGAATAGACCGGTTTACTTGTAGTGATTATGCCTTGACAAACGTCAGGCATTCAACTTCCTAATCAATCAAAAAAACAATTAAACATAACTCTAAATGTAATTAGAATTAATTGTCCTAAGAAGGGTTAATGAAATCCTTAACTGAAGTTGAAGAATGTGATCAAACACACCAAGAACTCAGGATAATTGGTTTTAAACTTAACAGCTTGTCTCATGATGGTTTACTGATTGACACATAGTTCACATAAGGTGAGTCATAAGACAAAAGGGAACAGGAATTTGTTTTTAAGCTGTAGTTTCCCCATACATATGACACTAACACAGTGTAGGTGTGCAAGATACGTTCTGAAAACATTTTAAATTAAAATGAAAGCATAATTAGAAAATCAGATAAAAAAAGAGCTAAATTAAAACATTATTAATTATCACAACATTCTACTGGTTCATTAAAAATGTGCAAACCTTGTCCTTTATAAACCTCTAATGTTATATAAATGTATTATAGATAATCCACCACTTTTTCATATGCTATATTAAAATGTTGCCATTGGAAACCTCAAATGGTTACAAATGGAAACACTGACGAGTTGCACATCTTACGTGAAATCAATAAAAATATCAAAACTGCGTTGCCATGGAGACAGCTTTGAGCTCTGTGGGTGACAATTACAACTAATGCATTATCATCCATCAAATATCTTCTCTGCACATCAGCTACTTATTTATATTAAGTATAATACTATGGTAACACTTGAGACTATTGGCAAACATATGACTGATATGACTGATGGTGATATGTAATAAATGTAGTTTATATGTAGTTTTGGAGGCGAGGCTGACAGAGTTAGAGAAGCGGCTCTGGCACCAATGTTAGCAGTTATGCTAGCGTAGTTAGCCAGTCCCCAGTAGCCAAAAGTGCGAGCCGACCGAGAGTGCAGGGTTAGCATCAGCTAGCACTCCCCCGGCAGACCCCGAGCAGCCGGGCGGCTGGGTGACTGTTCGAAGGAGGCATAGCTCAAAAAAGTCCACCAAGGTTCACCACCAAGCACTTCACGTGTCCAATAAATTCTCCCCCCTCAGCGACACACCCGCTGACAAACCAACTCTGGTTATTGGCAGCTCCATAGTCCGACACGTGAAGTTAGCAGCACCGGGGAACATAGTCAAATGCATCCCTGGGGCCAGAGCGGGCGACATCGAGTCAAATTTAAACTGCTGGCAAAGGATAAACGTAAATATGGTAAAATTGTAATTCATGTCGGCATTAATGACGCCCGATTACGTCCAATCGGAAGTCACCAGAATTAATGTGGAGTCGGTGTGTAAGTTTGCAAAAACGATGTCGGACTCCGTAGTTTTCTCTGGACCCCTTCCTAATCTGACCAGTGACGACATGTACAGCCGCATGTCGTCATTCCACCGGTGGTTAACGAGGTGGTGTCCTGGCAAACGGCGTGGGCTTTATTAATAATTGGCAGCCTTTTTGGGGGAGATCTGGCCTGATTAGGAGAGATGGTATCCATCCCACTTTGGCTGGAGCCGCTCTCCTGTCTAGTAAATATAGAAAGTTTTATTAGTCCTAATTCATGACATACCAGAGTTGGACCAGTAAGCAGAGCTGCAGTCTTACACGCTTCTCTGCGCCTCCATTAGAGCAGCTGCACACCCAATATAGAATAGAAACTGTGTCTGCCCAGCGACCATTTAAACTCTTAAAACCAAAAAGGGGAGTTATTCATAAAAATCTAATAAAAATTAACACAACTGCTGTAGCAACTCAGCAACAGCATAATAAGAAAATTAAGTGTGGCCTCTTAAACATCAGATCTCTGGCCTCTAAGGCTGTTCTGATAAATGATTTGATATCAGACTCTGATATAGACCTGTTCTGCCTTACTGAGACCTGGCTAGGTCAGGAAGAATATGTTAGCCTAAATGAATCCACTCCACCGAGTCATTCTAACGTTCATGTTCCTCGAGACACTGGACGAGGAGGTGGAGTTGCAGCCATTTTTAATTCAGCCCTATTAATAAATTCTCGGCCTAAAGAGGGCTACAGCTCATTTGAAAACCTTACTTATTACTCTTTCATCTCCAGCCTGGAAGGAGCACAAAGCCAATACTAGTTGCTGTAGTGTACCGCCCCCAGGCCCATACTCTGAATTCTTATCTGAATTTTCAGAGTTCTTGTCAAATTTAGTCCTTGAAAATGACAAGGTAATTATTGTAGGTGATTTTAATATTCATGTGGACATGGATAGTGACAGTCTTAGCACAGCATTCATCTCATTATTGGACTCCATTGGGTTTTCTCAGAGAGTAAATTCTCCAACTCACTGTCACAATCACACCCTTGATTTGGTCCTCACCTATGGTATTGATATTGAGCACTTAATAGTCTCCCCCCAAAATCCTGTGTTATCAGACCACTACTTAGTATCATTTGAATTCCTATTACTGGACTATGCACCTCTAGAAAAATTAGTGTTCACTAGATGGTTACCCGATTGTACTAGGACTAAATTTAAGGAAGCAATTCCGACAGCATTAAAGTCAGTTAGATTTCCTAGTATCTCTGACGACTCTCATTTTTTGAGCTCCCCCCAAATTGACCAACTTGTTAGAAACGCTATGGACTCACTCAGAGGCACTCTGGACTCTGTTGCGCCCCTAAAAAGAAAGATTATAAAACAGAAGAGACTGGCACCATGGTTTAACTCTGCAACTCGCAAGTTAAAACAAACAACGCGACAATTGGAAAGGATATGGCGCTCCACCAAAGAGGAGGACTCTCGCCTAGCCTGGAAAGAGAGTCTCAAAACATATAGGAAAGCCCTGTGTAATGCCAGAGCAGCCTACTATTCAGAATTAATAGAGAAAAATAAGAACTGCCCTAGGTTTCTTTTCAGCACTGTAGCCAGGCTGACACAGAGCCATAGCTCTATTGAACCCTGCATTCCCTTAAGTTTAAGTAGTAATGATTTCATGAGCTTCTTTAATGACAAGATTCTTGAATATTAGGGACAAAATTTGTCAGGATCTGCCCTCGTTAGACTCCGATCCTTCAGACTCAGGAAATTTAGGAGCAGATACATTAAAACCTGACAATTGCTTAGACAGTTTTATTCCAATTGGCCTTCCCGAATTATCCTCGTTAGTTTCATCATCGAAAGCAACAACTTGTCTCCTAGACCCCATCCCAACTACGCTGCTTAAGGAAGTTTTCCCATTTATTGGCACATCACTGCTGCATATTATTAATCTGTCTCTGGTGTCAGGCTTTGTACCCAAGTCTTTTAAAGTAGCTGTAATTAAACCATTGATCAAAAAACCTACACTTGATGCAGATGTGTTAGCCAATTATAGACCAATATCCAACCTCCCCTTTTTGTCTAAGATTCTAGAGAAAGCCGTTGCCAGCCAGTTATGTAATTATCTCCACAGTAATAGTCTTTTTGAAGTTTTTCAGTCAGGATTTAGAGCTCACCATAGCACAGAAACAGCACTTGTGAAAGTCACCAATGACCTGTTGACAGCATCAGATAGAGGGCTTCTGTCTGTACTTGTCCTGTTAGACCTTCAGTGCTGCCTTTGATACAGTTGACCATCACATCCTGTTGCTGAGAATGGAAAAACTGCTTGGTATTAAAGGGTCTGCATTAAACTGGTTCAGATCATACTTATCAGATCGGTCTCAGTTTGTCCATATTAATAATGAATCCTCTGTGCATACTAAAGTCTGTCATGGAGTTCCACAAGGTTCAGTGCTTGGTCCAATTCTGTTTATTTTGTATATGCTGCCCCTTGGCAATATCATCAGGAGGCACTCCATAGATTTCCATTGTTATGCTGATGACACCCAATTATATTTATCAGTGGAGCCAGACAAAACTGATCAGCTCCTGAAACTCCATGCCTGCCTTAAAGATATAAAGGCTTGGATGACCAGAAATTTCCTGTTGTTGAACTCAGATAAAACTGAAGTGATCCTATTAGGTCCGAAACACCTGAGGAACACGCTTTCTCCTATGATAGCCTTGTTGGATGGCATTAACTGGGCCTCCAGCACCACTGTAAGGAACCTCAGGGGTTTTATTTGATCAGGATATGTCCTTTGACACCCATATTAAGCATATTTCAAGGTCTGCCTTTTACCACCTGCGCAACATCGCAAAAATTCGGCACTTTTTGTCCCAAAGCGATGCTGAAAAATTAGTCCATGCATTTGTCTCTTCCAGGCTGGATTATTGTAATTCACTTTTATCAGGCTGCCCAAACAAGTCGTTAAAGACTCTACAGCTGGTCCAGAATGCCGCTGCTCGGGTGCTGACTAAAACCAGGAAAAGAGACCATATTACTCCAGTATTGGCTTCTCTGCATTGGCTCCCTGTAAAATTTAGAGTGGATTTTAAAATCCTTCTCCTCACATATAAGGCTCTACATGGTCTGGCACCATCATATCTTAATGAATTGATAACTCCTTATCAACCGACTAGAGCGCTGCGCTCCCAAAACGCAGGCTTACTTGTAGTTCCCAGGGTTTCCAGAAGTAGTCTAGGGGGCAGAGCCTTCAGCTATCAGGCCCCTGTTCTCTGGAACCAGCTCCCAGTCTGGGTCCGAGAGGCAGACACAGTGTCAGTGTTTAAGAATAGACTTAAAACCTTCCTTTTTGATAAAGCTTATAGTTAGGGTGGGCACAGGCTCGCCCTTAGTTATGCTGCTATAGGTTTAGACTGCCGGGGGGCTCCCATGATGCATCGGGCACCTCTCCCTCTTCCTCTGCTTCCTTTACTCATATTATGGTAGTAGTGCAAACTGGAGTCACTTTTAGAAACTGGTTAAAGTGGCTAAACTGGTTAAAGTAGTTAAATTGGTTAAAACTTGGTTAAAGTGTCAAAACGGTTAATGTGAATACTCTTATGTCCTGTAAAGTGCATGTTACTGCCGGAGCCCCGGTCCTCTTTGTTCTCTCCAGTCTTGCAGGTTCCTCACTGATTCTGGTTGTGGTCCATCTGTCTGAGGTTCACTGGCCTGGTGGGGACATGATCTGTGTCTGTGCTTGTGGAGAGAAGGTCGAGTGGCCCAGAGCTCCATATGAGGACATCTAGAGATGCACCTGGACTCACAGACTCATTTCCATTACCTGTGATACCTTCACACATGGACTAAACCAATGAACTCAGTATAGCTACAGCTTATTACGACTCATGTATAATTCCATAATATGATTGATGATGTTCTCTGTACATGTGGCATCTATTGCACGTCTGTCCGTCCCAGGGAGAGGGATCCCTCATCTGTGGCTCTTCCTCAGGTTTCTTCTTTTTCCCATAAAGGGTTTTTTGAAGTTTTTCCTGACTCGGTTCGAGGGTCTAAGGACAGAGGGTGTCACAACTGTGCAGATTGTAAAGCCCTCCGAGGCAAACAATGTTTGTGATTTTGGGCTCTAAATAAATAAATTTGAATTTTGAAATTTGAATATGTTGTAACAGTACCATCACTGCTGAAATTTAGATAATGAAATGATTTACATTTATTGAATCGTCTTTGAATAAAGTCAGTGTGGTTATGAAAGGCAGGCTGTAACAAACACGGGAGGATGGTCGTAGGCATGGCATGTGAGTCTGATTACACAGTGTAAAGCTGTAAATAATTTCGGGAGGCCCCTCCTGGTCACATTTGGCTCTGCGAGATCAGACAGGGTTTAGGGGCCTTCTCGTCACTTCTGGGCTACAGGGATAACAGTGGTGGTTGATTCTAGACATGCTGTGGGTGATACAAGAAAATAAAACACATCACACATGAGGAATATTCATTTGCATTTGCTTTTTCACTAGAATGCACTGCAATGCAAATGTTAACTTGCTGTGGTGCTAGAAGAAAAGTCACGGGATCACCTAAGTCATTAAAGGTGACCATGAAAGTCAATAAATAAAATTCCATGCCATCCATCCAACTGTTGCAACAAATATAAACACTTTGTTGGTATAATAGACCAAAGCTTCATATAGCTTCAGTTTTTGGCAGATCACCCGTGGGCAGTAGGATTTTGCTGTGTCATTGTTTAAACCATATTTAGACTATCCTAAACCTAAAAAAACTCTTGAGTATGATTCATGGACTAGGCCCCCGAGGACCTTAGGGTGCCTATTCCATGACATTAAATAAATATTTATACTTTCAAAGTCTTTGTTTCCTCTTCCCTACATTCCTTGCAGATTAACATTTAGTCTGTATTCTCATCATGACTCAGCCACTTCCTTGTCCAACATGGGATTTATGTACACACATCCTTTTGATTTTATTGTCTCCGGATGTTTTTTTTTGGTAGAAGTCTTACAAAATACACTGTCCCTTGCTCATCATGACTCAGCACCTTCCTTGTCCAACATGGGATTTATGTACACACATCCTTTTGATTTCATTGTCTCCGGATGTTTTTTTTTTTTTTTTGTAGAAGTCTTACAAAATACACTGTCCCTTGCAGGTGAAAAATGCAGCAAACAGTCAGTGAAAGCCTTTTTGTAGTCCACCTTGATCCTGCTACACGACAACAGTAGAAATAAAGTCAAAGCAAGGAGTTCCTGGACTGGTATTAAGTTTCCTCTCTGTCCCCACCTTTCTCATTTCTTTGTCAGTCTCCCTGCCTCTGACCTGTTGTTCCCACGATACCTGAGACAGCTGTGCTCCGCGGTCCAACATGTTTTTTTTTCCACATTCCAATTGCAGAGGCTGCATGATGCTTGTGCTACGTGCGTGCCCTCAGGTACACAATCAAGCAGCAACTCACAGTTAAAACTTTCACTGCAGACTAAGAATGAGCACCTTTGTAACCAAGTAGGAGAAATGTGAGCTTTTTTAAACGCTTGCTTGGTGTACATTTATACATGCTGTTCAGCTTTGCAGAACAACCTTTATTTTTATTTCATGAGATGCACTGGTTTCTATTATTGTACATAAACTAAATATGGTATTAATTATATCACAACAAGCATCTAGAGCCACACCAGCAGCTCCTCGAGGCTCCACAGTAGTGGTTTGAGCTGAATGCTAACATTAGGATTCTAACATGCTCACAATAACAATGCTAACATGCTGATGTTAAGCACGTGTAATGTTGATCATATTCACCACATTGGTTCAGTGTGTTAGCATGCTTACATTTGATAATAATAATGATAATGAGCACTAAACACAAAGTACAGGAGAGACTGGTGTGAAAACAGCTTTTGGAAGTTTTGGATCACAAAAGTTTTTATATTTCATTCTGAGAGGGGAAAAAAGTTTGTGACAAATTTAATGTAAAAAAAAATCCATTCAATAGCTGTTGAGACATTTAAAAAAAGTCAGGGATGCATCACCTGGGGACCTTGGATGTCTGTACCTCATTCCATGGAAATCCATTCAAATGTTGCTGAGAAACTGACAGAAGACTTGTATGCTAATATATAATCCGATATATATGTTTCAATGCACAACTATCACAGGTAAGGCCTGTAGCATTATGTAAGGTTTAACCCACCCCTCACCTATATGGGCATCTCTGTTATTGTGTTTCTGTTTCACGAGTGAAATAGAAATTAAGTGGTCAATTAAACTGAGCCACATGCTTCACAGTAAAATACACGTAGGGAATATTTAAACCAAAAATCAAACCTGTTCCCATGGCAATGTGCGTCCATGTTCACAGCACGCTCTAGTTCGTCGATATGATTGACTGAAGACTGCGGCTCGAATGGTTTTGTTGTTCTTGTGGCAAGAGATCTGCATTTAGAAGACCAGTCAAACTCTGATATGTTCCATAACGGCAAAAAACTCATCTCCACAGCATGTGCATTGTGTGCGTGTGTGCAATGTGTGTTTTTACAGACGGGGCCTACTCTAGAAAAACTCGCTCAGCTCTCATGTGCCTGCGGGTTTAGCTATTGAAGTTGTCCTTTCTCACAGAGCGATGCACTTTTTCACAGAATCACAGCGATTCCTCCAATTATTCACACAGTCAGAGGGAACAAAGAGCTAGCTTGAGATAACAAACTGTGCACCGAGAGGACAGCTCCGTACCAGCCTGAGTTGTGGTCCTGCGGGCATTCTTTGGTGTTAAAGGTGCTTTTCCCACAAATTTCTTCCAGTGGGACCCTGTTTAAAAAGGGCCCGGATTGTTGTTTGAGTGTAAGCTGACCGCAGCCTTTCTTGGACCCCTACACACCAATTTTAAGCTATCAGACTGTAGGCCTCAGTGTTTCAGACAATGAGAGTCTGTCTCTTGTTACAGTTTGACATGCACCTTGCCAAAAACTGCAGGGTGGTAGCCGGGGCAATGGACATTTCTATCAAACAGTCTCTTTGACTGTTATGAATCTCAGACTTTCACTTTTACTCGTCACTTTTGTTCTTATTGATTGCCACCGTTTCACTGTGGAAATATCAGAATGAGCAGGGGAGGATGTGCTGCAAAGAAAAGTGTCAAGCTCCTCTGCGATCATTCAGAGTCACTAAAACGTGCCAGATGTTAGGATGAGGTTATTGTTGTGCTTGTGGTTCCACGTGCGTCGCCCTTTGATGTCACAACTACAACAATAATGGTTTTCTTTGTTGAACTGCTACTTGGGAGGGGAGCATATAAACACATAGAGGAGGGAGGTCACATCAAAGTCCAGTGGCAGTCTCCACAGCTGTGCACCTCGGCTAATGCAACTCAGTTTAATGTGGCGGAATTTCATTTTTTCCGTATAGATTTTACATCGGCTGTAATTTTCAGTTAATCCAAAGGTTTTTATAAATTACAATCTGAGTGAATTGCACATTTATGCGCAAGGGAATATTAAGGCAGCTGTGGTTTTTGTGACGTGGTGAAGTGGTTAACGCTGGTTTCAGGTTAGGTAACATCAAGCAAAGATCTTTTGCTTAGGGACACGTTGCTTTAGCTGCAGTTTCAATATGTTCTTATGGTTCCACATGTACACACATGCGTGCATACGTTTATTTATACTACCTCGAAACGTGAAAATGCACCCGCAGGCCAACACCCTCAGGCTCTCTCGCAGTGCATTTAGTCTATTTTGACAGTAATTCAGCCCAGAGTTTGACATGTTCTCTACAACTCCATCATACAATTACACAAATAGTTGCTCACTGGCTGAAAAGAGGTGTGGGCCAGAGTGTTACTGTCTTATTCTGAAATTTGGCCTACAGTCAGCTGAATGTGGATTTAGAAAACTGTTTTATTTAGATAAAAAAAAAAAAGTATTCTGTGTTAAACATTACCAAAACCTATATGTTTAAAAATCTGGCAACACAAAACATATGTATGTGTGGTAATGGTGTTGTTTTTTTTTTTGTTTCTTGTTTGTTTTTTTACTGTCTTATTCTGAAATTTGGCCTACAGTCAGCTGAATGTGGATTTAGAAAACTGTTTTATTTAGATAAAAAAAAAAAAGTATTCTGTGTTAATCATTACCAAAACCTATATGTTTAAAAATCTGGCAACACAAAACATATGTATGTGTGGTAATGGTGTTGTTTTTTTTTTTGTTTCTTGTTTGTTTTTTGTTTGTTTTTTTTTGGGGGGGGGGTGATGATACAACATGAACAAACATGTGATCAGGCTTTAAGACACCAGAAATAGCATTTAGCTAAGAAGAACAAAACTTTGAATAAAATCTGGCAAAGAACAACACAACTCATCCGACCTGAAGAAACCATCACATAGAAATAATTTTTTTTAAAAAATCACTGAAAAGAAGCATTCTAAAATCTTTATATAATGAGCAATAAAACATGACAAGGCCTTTTCCTTCAGTAACAGACTCAGACATCCAAGGTGTAGGAAGGAGCGCTTCCGCAGGTCCTTCATACCAAACACTGTCAGACTGTTTAATGCTGCTCTATGAATCTTTGTCATTGTAACTGATGTTTACTGATGTTTCATCATTGCACTGATGTTTACTGATGTTTACTGATGTCCTGGCTAGCCATGCACTTTATGGTCTTTTTTCATTCCACTCATTTACTATACTGGTTAATTTATATCTTCTACATATCCATATTCACCTGTGCAATAACACCTCACCACTGCACATCTAACTGGGTGAGGCTGTGTATATAAATACTGTTTCTTTCTTTTTCTACTTATTATTATTATTTACTATTTATTGTACATACTGTTTTTTGTGTCTTATTTAATGTCTCTTTTACTTTGTGTTTGAGCTGCTGTAACAGTGGAATTTCCCCACCGTGGGATCAATAAAAGATCTTATTTTAAGATTCAGCAGTGCAGTTATTTAATATGAGACAATAATTAAGGCTTGGGTCAAACCCCAACGGTCTCTCTTTGTGTGAATGGTTGCTATTTAGACATGAATGTTTAGACATGTTTTTAAAGTCTGTAAAGGAGCATCTGGGCTGGGTAATTAACAGCTGGCATTTTCCTATTATTTAACCACGCCCAGTTCACACGTCACACCCTCATGGTGATGGGAGGGTTGACCACATAAATAGAAACACTCCGGCTGGAGGCAGCACTACGTTAATCACCCGGGAAGGGGGAAGTAGGGAGAAGTACTGGAAACATCAAAAAATCTGTCATCACTGTAACAGCAGCTTCTGACACAAGCTTTTCCCTTTTAGGACAATTTCAGGGCAACTTTTTTTGTGAACGCGCACAATGGCTGAGAAGATGGACACGGAGGGAAGGAAGGTATTCAACGGCGACGCTCACGTCGACGAGCCGCTGGCCAACGGAGGGAAACCGGGCAGCGCCGAGCCGCTGGCCCGCCGGGTGGAGCGGATCATGAGGGCCAACCTGCTGGTGATCCTGACCGTGGCGGGGGTCATCATCGGGGTCTTCATCGGGCTCGGCGTGCGCAACGTGTCGCTCACCCGCACCCAGGTCATCTACGTCGGCTTCCCCGGCGAGCTGCTCATCCGGCTGCTGAAGATGATCATCATCCCGCTGGTGGTGTGCAGCCTGGTGTCCGGCGCCGCCAGCATCGACCCCAAAGCGCTGGGCAAGCTCGGCGGCTGGGCCATGCTCTTCTTCCTGGTCACCACCCTGATCGCCTCGTCCATCGGCGTGGTGATGGCCTTCATCCTGACCCCGGGCTCCGTGTCCATAACCAAGCCCAAGGTGGACGGCATGGACGGCGACGTGCCCGCCGCCAAGGAAGTGATAGACTCCTTCCTGGACCTGATCAGGTGAGTGGCTGCCTCACCTGCCGAGCCCTCAGACTCAAAAAAAAAAAAAAAGTAAATAAATATTAATAATTAAGCGTATGAATGTGTGTAATTATTCAGCGGACACAGACGTAGCTAGCTGTCAAACTTGTTGCTAAGTGACACGTGTATCCTGGGGCTCCCCCCAACCTCTTTTACTTTAGTCTTTCCCGGTAAGTCGTTTTAAGTCGTTAAAAGATAAAATAACTGTACTCACTAAACATACAGTAGCCTAATTAGACGTGTGGCTTAATCCACCCCCTCTAGGTGTGCTGTAGTGCTGTAACGACAACAAGCAGTTGCGTCAGCCCATCAGCGTGTAGTCTCCTCCGGCAGAGGGCCACTTATCCCGGCCTGCTCAACGAGGCGACCCCCCCACCTTTTTCTTTCTTTTTTTTTTTTTTTTTTGTCCCACCACCCCTCCCCTCCACTCCTCTCCACACACACTGTCCTTCAGAGTAACTAATTGGCGTTATTAATTAGGCTTTCATCTCACAGTTGGCACGCTTTGTTAACTACACGTGTCTGGCAGCCTCCCCCCCCGAGAGGAGCTTGTTCAGTGGACTGCTTCTCGTGTTTAAAGGGGGCTGCCCCGTTTGTAAAAATAAAATCAAGCCCAGCACGGCTTCTAAAGAACTCGCTGCCAAAGAATCAGATGTAGGCTGTTAAAAAGTAAAAAAAGCTCAGTGCGCAGACACGTGGTAGAGAAGAATGTGGTCTAACTGATGGCAGAGAGAGAGCTCAGTATCACCCTCTTTAAACTTGTTGACTTTTTTTTGGCATAAAAGAAGTGAGATTGTGCTCTAAACTCTCCTGGTTGGGAAATCAGTAGCTTGCACGGTGTCTTTTCCTTGTTTTTCTTTATCCATGTGTCACATTTATGAGACCTGTGGCACCTCAGCCACTGAGGAGAGGGAAGCTCTCATCCCTCAGAGCGCACAAGTGATTGACTCAGAGACTGAAATAGTGTGATGGCAAGATTTTCCAACATATCATCATATACTGTATTTTAAGAAACGCGTCTTACACAACATGGAGATGTGTTTTTTTTGTTTGTTTGTTTGTTTGTTTTTTCACTTTATGACCCTCCCTGCAAAAGACAAATACAGCCCAGGTAGCTTTGCTTATCTGAGCCAACAGTTTGTTCAGTAGATTAGGCTGGCAGGCTTAAAAGTTAGTGTATCGCACCTCAAACTCCTGTAAACACATTGCCACAATGCAATGTCAGTGTGTGAGCCAAAGGTGACTGATGGAAACTGGACTGTTTATGTATAAACATGCTGTCCTATTTCTGATCTACTCTCTGCGGACCCCATCAGCGGCTTGTTTCAGGCAGGAAACGTGCACTTTATCCGAGACTTCACAGACTAACAATGATTTTTGCATTTTTCACATCAACGTTAAGTCCCTGTCCTTTTACGCTTGCGACTCTGCTGCTAAAAAGTATCCTCTGGTTAGTTGAACTTTCCTGTAGAGCGTTTGAGGTTGTTTTCAGTGAATTATGGAATTGTACACTATGAAAGCCAGAACTTTCCACGCTCTCCTCCTGGGGAAAGGGTGACACAGCAAAACGTAACTACTCACAGATTAACATTGTTCCCCAGATTTTTATCACAGGCCCTTACATAACAGTATCTCCAAGTTGCAACACAATGGCTGGGTTTACAACAGTCTTGTCTGACTCCCTGTTTGTGTTTAACGGCTGCGATGGAAAAAGGGATCTCATAATAAAAAGCAGGTTTACTTCTAGAGTAATTGCAGTTTGCTGCTGTTCCTGAATGCAACATCCCGCTACAGGTTTCCGGACATGTCGACTGTGGGATGGAAAAAAAGAATTGGGAAAGTAATGCTGATCTTGTGCAGGACATAAGGCATCATGACACATGCACACACATTTACACATTATCCTAATGAGACCAGCAGGCAGTCACTCGTGCCTCTCATTAGAGTGAGCCCTCTCGGTTGGTGTCTTGCTTAGTTTTGACAACAAAGACCGTGTGGGGCTCTTGGCTGCAGGGCTGTTCATCAGATTGTTCACAGATGCACGTGTCTCTAGTAAAAGACCACATGCCTGCCCCGGGATACGTGTGAGCGGTTAGACTGGGGACTGGAACCTGCACGTCCATGTCAAAATTCCTCATCTTCTGCCATTTGCGTTCCCACTTGCTCAAAACCACGTTGTCTGCGTTCACAGGTGCTGCTGGTGTTACCTGTGGGTTTATTGACTATGTGCAGCATAAGCCTTGAGCTAAAGTATTGACATTAAATACAGACTGCATGACTCATCACATCAACACAGGCTAGATAATGTACTGTCAAGTAGATTCCCAGAAAAGCTAAAAACAGGTATGATTTTTCAGCTTTTCAAAAACCTGACCAGTAAGCACTCAGCTTTGTGCCAGCCCCTTGTAGAAATAAACGGCTTGTTTTTCTTTGTAAAGGGTTAAAAATGGAGGAATAATAATAATAATAATAATAATGATAATAATAGAGACGAGGTGTTACAAAGCTGTGTACAGCAAACAGGCTATAAACTTACTGAACTTTCCTGTCTCATTATACTTTTATCACCTTATTATCTGGCTCCATTTGAACAGACTGGGAGTGATTTTTGTCAATTATGCATCCATTTACCTGCCCCATCAAGCACCAGCACCAGTTGTTGGGCATTTTACTATTTGCTATTCCACATAGACAGCGTGTCCACTGCTTTCTGCCAGATCCCGGAGGTGTAACCGGACGCAGGGAACACGTCAGAGCACTTTGCCTCCATAAAAGAAACACACCCATGTAATGGTGTTTGACGGCACAGTGTGTGGATTGTTGTTATACCGCTCTGTTTGTTGTCTTTGGTTGTACAGTAGTAAAATCCATTATTTACAAATGTCACTTGTTCATCTTAGAGGGTTTACCAAGCTTTTACAGCACATGAAACACTCTTTTCGACTTGATGTAGGTAAAGAAAACTCTCTGGAAATTAATATGTTCTTCTTAAATAGATTATTGAACATATCATATGTGGCATAGTCTGCATTTTTATTAGAAGCGTGTTAACTGGCGATTTGGTGTATACAAACTTGAGGTTTAGTATTAGAAGGTGACGCGTAGGTCTTTCTTTCTTTTTTTTTTTATGGAAAGACAAACACCAAAGCGCCAGAAGTGAAACTTTTGCAGTGTGGGTGTCAGTGGCAAAGTGGCAACTATGGTTTCCTTTAGTAGAATCCGGTCTTTTACCTGTCACAGGGAGGATGTAGTCAAAACAAGGAACAAGGAAGTAGATGCCCTCAGATTTCAGCTCTTTGTTATTAGCTCTATGCAAAGGAGTGAATGAAAATGTACAGTGGCAACCAGTGTTGTGCTGCCTTTTCCAAACAGTCAGGTCTCAGACACTGAAATGGTGCAGAGTTTAGCAGTTCAGGCAGTCACATGATGTTTAATACTGATGCACTATGGCTCCAGTGAAAGGGAATGAATGGTTGGAAAGAGCTTGTGAAGTGAATGCTTTATTACTCTAAATCCATTACAAACAGTACAGGGGTTTCATGAGTTCTTCGGAGATTGAAAATACAGTTGGACCTATGTACTTGTTTGAGAATGAATAACATAACAGCAATTAGAAATGGGGGGTAGAGTGAAAGAAAGTGGATTAATAGTTAAGTTCTCTCAGCTATTTTCACATGATCAACCGTGTGATACCATCTGTTTAAACTATCACTGATGTCCAGAAGGCGTAACTGCTGTCTCTGTCACACAGGTTGTTTTTTTTTGTTTTTTGTTTTTCTAATCATAAAATAGTGACGCAGAGCTGTGCCATTAGTTGATTCCTGCTCTTGTGTGGTACGCAAACAGTTCAGACTTCATCAGAAACATTTATGAACTACAAAGAGACCAGTTTATGGCTTTACAATGTATTAGCTTTGTAGCAAATGTGTCCTTGTTCCATATGTTTGTGTGTGAGAAAGTGTATGTGAATGTGTGTTTGTGAAAGTGAGAGCAGATGGGGAAAGAACCACACACGGCTCACATACTTGGGGTTGTGTTCTGCTCTTCAGTTCCCCAGTTACAGCCACATCTTTTTCATTGGATTTTCCCAAGGCATCTGGCACACACTGAATCTTTGGTTTGTTTGTTTTTTTCTCCCTTCAGAAACATCTTTCCCTCCAACCTGGTGTCTGCTGCCTTTCAATCAGTAAGTACTGCTATTTGAGTCTGTAAAGCAAATATTGAGATAAAGTGACTGAGTGTAATAAACCAACTGTTCAAAACTTCCTTTCCCATCCAGTATGCAACCAGCTACAAGCTGGTTACTAAGAATGGCACGGATGGGAACCCCAATATCACAGTGGAGAAGGTGAGCAAAGTAAATGGTGAACATAAGGACATCTTGTCATGTCTGTAGGATGATGACCGGTGTGGATCTGTTTGTCCTGACTTTTTTTTTTTTTTTTTTTTTTTTTCTTTGTGCATCTGTAGGTGCCCTTTGGAACAGACCAGGACGGCATGAATATTCTTGGTCTGGTCGTGTTTGCCATTGTGTTCGGTGTGGCTTTGAGGAAGCTGGGAGAGGAAGGAGAGATCCTCATCAAGTTCTTCAACTCTTTCAACGAGGCCACCATGGTGCTGGTCTCCTGGATCATGTGGTAAGAAAGAGCAGCATGTTCCTGGGTTTGGAGGGATTAAAATTAAATCGGTGTGAAACCCTCTGTTAAATACATTTTAATCACTTAATACTAAAGGTTTTGTGCTGTGTTCCTTAACCATAATGATGTACAGCGCTGTAATGTCCTTTCCATTTCCCACCATTCCTGTCTTGCTACAGGTACGCCCCTCTCGGTATCATGTTCCTTGTAGCTGGAAAGATTGTTGAGATGGAGAATGTGGGCGCTCTGTTCGCCAGTCTGGGAAAATACATAGCTTGCTGCATCATCGGGCATGCCATCCATGGCTTTCTGGTGCTACCCTTTATCTACTTCATCATTACAAGGAAGAACCCATACACCTTCCTCTGGGGGATTTTCACGGCTCTGGCAACAGCCTTCGGAACAAGCTCCAGGTAATAAACCGCTGTTGACTCTTCTGACTCTCCCGCACAAAAACGCTGGCTGTTAAAGATGAAATGCTGAGGTTTTCCTGTAGTTAAACACATACTTTTCTCTTTACAAATGCGCACACACACACCAATATGCTTTTGTACGCTTACACCTCCTCCCCCTATTCCTTGTGTCTTAGCTCTGCCACTCTGCCCCTGATGATGAAGTGTGTGGAGGAAAATAACGGCGTATCCAAGCACATCAGCCGTTTCATCCTGCCCATTGGAGCGACGGTCAACATGGACGGAGCTGCTCTCTTCCAGTGTGTGGCTGCTGTTTTCATCGCCCAGCTGAACAACACCCCCCTTAACTTTATCCAAGTCATTACCATCCTGTAAGTCCTAAAGCCAATGAAACACATCTGCTGTTACACAACTGGATTAAGTACTGTGTCCAATTGTACAATTAGCTCACTTATTAGAGAGTAGAGTACAGATATAGTCTAAGAGATTGATATATATTAATTTAACCCAGTTTGACATTTGATCTGTCTTCTTCCCTCTTAATATGTTAGTGTGACAGCCACAGCATCCAGTGTTGGAGCAGCAGGTATACCTGCTGGTGGTGTGTTGACCCTAGCCATCATCCTGGAGGCAGTAGGACTGCCCACCAATGACATCTCTCTCATCCTGGCTGTTGACTGGCTTGTGTGAGTACAAAACTTTTGTATTTTATGCAAGCATAGAACACGAACCACCAAGAAGCAGATGACGTGCTACAAGTACAACTACTTATCATCCATTCTGTCTTCCTTCAGTGACCGTACCTGCACAGTGCTGAACGTAGAGGGTGACGCCTTTGGAGCTGGGCTCTTGCAGTTCTTTGTGGACCGCACATCCAAAAAAGAGGATGGAACTGAGCTGAACGAGGTCAGGCTGGACGGAGACTCCGTCAGCTGCTGCCCCCGAGCACTCGCCACTCATCGAGAAGCGACGTGGAAAGGATGGTGGAGAAGACGCTAAGACGGTGCTGTCAGAGTCTGTCATGTAAACTAGCTACTGACATTGTCAAGGACCTTCTCACTTACTGACACTCCCCAAACCAACACCCGAGATTCAGGCCCCCTTTTCCGTTATTGTTCTACCCTGAAGAAAAGGTTGTGTGGAGAGAAGATGAACAAACACACTACTATACAATACAAAGAGAAGCTCTCCGTCTTGAACACTTTTCAGGGTGAAAACCAAACGATTTTTTTTTTTGAGGGACAGTATTGTCTATTAGTCTGGCTACTGTGTTGGCTCGTGACTGATGTTGCATTTGGCCAGTCCTCATCAATTTTAAAGTCAGAATTTTATCATGCGACCAAGTTGTATAAACCAGTTGTTAGTCAAAACAACTGTGTGTGTGTGTGTGTGTGTGTGTGTGTGTGTGTGTGTGTGTCTACTCAGATGTCAAGAGGCTGGACCTGTGACCCTCTGGTAGATGTCTGTATTGGCAGATCTAATGTTACAGAGGAAATGTTAATTAATTTCTGATGATGAAATGGAGGTCAGATATTTACCTGTTGGTCCCCCCTGTTACCAGTTTGTACACTCCAGTACCCCACTGGTGTTTACCACTTGGTCAAGTTTTTGATGACAACTTCATGGTGTGAAACTTGAAAGTTTCCGACTTTAAAAGTTGATGAGGACCACCAAAGTGCTTGCTGCACCGAGTCTGCATTGGCAAGATAAAGTCTTCATATTCTCCCTCTGCAATCCGTTACTTTTCAAAATATTTTTTTTTTTTATGCTTTTGTGATCAACTGTCAGATTTCAATGTTCCTGTAGAGAAGGAGGATTATGTTGTAAAAATGTATTATTATATGCTTTGAATATGAATATACATTGTTTGTGTATTTTGTTATACATTATGGCCACTTAACATGCAAATTTTATCAAATGTTTTTAAACTATATGTCTGTATATGATTTGTTAAATGTGTGTGAAAAGTGGCTGTGATGTCTGTATGACAAAATGCACAAACTTTTTTTTTTTCTTTTTTCTTTTTTTTTAAGAGATTTTGTGGGATGGGTTGAAGGCTTTTATTTTCTACTGTGTCTGGTTACTCCACGTCAGTAGTTCTGACATACGAAACCTTTCTCATGGTGAGAACAAGCAGTAGAAATGCAAACCTGTTCTCATTATTATTCATGCTCTGGCGCACACCAAATGAAATATCCTCAATAATGTCCCAGAGCTGAATGAAGGAACTTTTTTTTTTTTTTTTTTTTTTTCGTCAAGGACTTACACTATGTTAATATTAATGGACACAGATTGACCTCCAAACACCTTTGCCTCTTTACATCAGTCATCAGTGTGGTGGCAGGCAACATAACCTCAGGTTCAACCATGGCTTGAAGACTGTCCTTCAACTGTACTTTTTTTAAAATTGTGAGACCAAAAAAAATCACACCCAACTCAGAATCAGGAAGAAGACAGTTAAAACTCGTGATAACGTTGAAAGACATTTCCAGGGAGATGTGCTTTTTTTTGTCTTCACATTTAAATCATGCTGCTTCTAGAAGTACCAGCATCTCAGCAAGGCACAAATGGGTTTCAAAGCACAGTGTGTGACAAGAAGGACAGTTTGTTGGATGTTGTGTAAAGTGTGGTGTGACTGTGTGTAATGAGTGAGTAACAGAAGTCCTTCCACTCCAAGGATGTCTCTACATTGTTGCAATAAGCATGTCTCAACTATTGCAATTTTATGCTTTGGCTGTGAGGGCCATAAACATGAAATATTAGTTATGGGCTTTAGGCCTCCTAGTGTGTCATTATTGATGCCTAAGATAATTATTTGTTATTCATATTTATTTCCCTAATCAAAATCCAAAGACATTTGTAACCAATGTTTTGACATGTAAGAAACTCTAACACACTCTTACTCTAAAAACTGGTTGGTGATAGTCTTTTTATCATTATTATTATTATCGTTATGTTCATTTTTGGTCTTATTTTCAACTTGTACATGGATCTAGACTTCGTGGGTGCATGTGCAAGGTTTCTCCATTTGGTGATTTTTTTTTTTGCAGTTTGGCATTGAGCATTTCAGAAACTTTGAGACTCTGTAGAATGTGTGGTGTAGATGATGGGAGTGATGAGATGTATCGTTTGTAAACTAGAGTTATACTGTCCATATTCAAATGCAACCTACATTATGCAACATTATTTTATATATATATATATATATATAAGTATGTATGATTAACTGTACAGTTGCACTATTGAATGTTTATCTCTTCCATCCGTATCACCTTATACTGTTCAAAATCTCTAGCAAATGACTGGAGCATATGCGACTAATGCTCTAGACCAGAATCATGAACGTTTATGATCTTTTTGGTTCAAGCCTGTATATTTCGTCAGCTTTACTTTTTACTGGTTTTGCAGCATCTCCTGTGATGGTCATCTATGGAATCATTGCTGGCTTCTGTTCTCATCACTTCTACAGTCTTATATGCATCAAGTGCTCCAGTTTCTACTAAAATGCCTTTTTGGTGCAAGATTGTAAAGATGTCAACATTCCTTTCTGAGATCTTTCACCATATGGATGGCTGTCTGGTTCGATCATAGTATTTGTATCGTATCTGCACATGGTAATCCAAATGAATTTATGGAGCTTTCTTTTAAAAACAAAATCCCATCTACAGTCTGAACATACTGTCTTGAGGTATTAAACAATAAATGCCTTTTTTTTTTTTTTTACTATAATTATTTGAGTCCCTTGACTGTTTTTTACAATCTTCCCTGTTTGCTTAAACTCTACTCGCCGCAGGGACGAATTGCAAGCAGTTCAGTCAGCAATTTAGAAAACACTTGTTGCTTTGAGAACACTAACAGGGAGGCTCGTTTAAACTGCACTGAGATCCTTTGTTTTTGCATTCAAGAATAACCACACATGGCCTCTCAGCAGTACAGAAGCTTGTCTACTTACCAGGTAATAAAGGAACAATGTCAGTTATCTATTAATAAACAAGAGGAATGCAAACACACCTCAGGGAATACACTATTTGCTGCATCACTACGTGGAAAGCAGCTATTGTTAAATGCAGAATAACTTCTGCTTGCGTAAGACTGGGAAGCTAGTTTTACATCACTGGTCTGACGAACAAGTGAGCGGCATTCCTGTTTGTCCAGTCATAAAATGCTCCACCCCCTGGGCTCCTGCCATATGGCTGCAGTGAGCACACCTTTGAATGGAGGTTGAAGAGTGGTGAAGGTGTGTTGTGCCATCTAGTGTTCAAAAACAATTACTGTATATTTACTGTACAAGCAAATCTGCCAACAGTCCTCGAAGCAAATTAATGATATAAAACATAATCTGTCACAACTCCTTTATTTCAGCAGTTCATGAATTGGAGTGACACTTTGATACATCACACACGTAAGATCACCACAGGAAAAATATCATAGCCAGGGAAGTTGGTGTTATTGTTTTGTTTTTTTACGGGCAACTTTCCTTTAAAATACTTTATTTGAATAATATACTGAATTGTAATTCCATTTCAGTCAATACATAAAGGGTATTCAGTAGTATCACAGATAATTGACCTAGGAGTTAATATTCATTTAGAAATTCAGTCAAAGTTTTATGTTTTTAGCTAAATACTAAGGCCTGTTGGAGCCACATTTCATCCTCTCTATATGCCAACAACAACCAGATGGATGACAGGGTGATTCTTATTGCACCACATGGAAATGTACTTGGCACACAACAGCTATCTGGTACCAAATGACATCGATATACAGAAACATTCATTCATAAACTGCAAAACTGAAAACCTGGAAGAATCAGTGCAAGTCAATGCAACACAGTCAAGAAATTCATTAAAACCACCTTTAAGGGCAAAACCTTTAAATAATTCTGTACAAAACCTTAAATCCTGTTTAAGATCATGTACGCTGTAGTTTTTAACAAGGAACCAATATCAATATAATGTAAAAGTATTTATCATCTTTACAGCAGTCATATTTATAACTTATTATAAAACACAAACAGATCTAGTACATCATGGAGTCTTTGACTCTTTAAGGTGTGCTTGATGTAAACGCACTATTAAATGGATTTCAATTTTGGTAAAATTGATGGCTAATGCAGTCATTTTGGCACCTTATTTGTTTCTAGGCATCAAATTTTAGGCTGCTATTAAAAAAAAAAAGTTGAGGCAAGATTTTCTGTGTTGTCAGGTAAGCAAATACAGTACAACAATAAAGGTCTTGTGAGTCTCTTTCATCTCTTCTTTCATAGTTTACTTCTGTCCAGCCTCTTTTTTGTGGGGTTGGGATACTGGGGGTTCTCAATAACACCCTCTCCGAACTTAAGCTCCAAGAAGGCTCTGTGGTTGTTAGGACCGTAGGCAGTGATGCCGGCAAAGGACATGGGCACCAGCGGCTGCAGGAAGTGCTCCGGGAACTCCACGTCTTGTTTGTGCTCTGTCCATGTGTCTTTGGTCATGACGCCATTACGCGGAGAGAACGGCCACAGGTCAACATGCAGGTGATTGGCCTCGCTGTACTGGACTCTGTAGAAGTCTCCTTCCACTGCACGCTCCCAGACGTAGCCATTCGCATCAACAAGAGAGCCTGAGTCCAGGTTCTTCAAGTGATCACAGTTGGGTATATCCTCCAGGTAGATGCCCAGGTCCACATCATAATCCCATGGGATGATGTCCTGATGGCGGACGGCGCCCAGCAGAGTCCCCCCCTCCAGCCAGTACCGCACACCCGATGTCTCCAAGATATTGATAACGTACTTTGTGGTTTCCCTGAGAGCTCGTAGACAGCAGGGAGGTGTCCAGCGATCTAGGTAAAGGTAGTCCGGAGTGTCATCCTGCACAGTGCCAAAGCAGCGAGGCGTCTCTTTACTGCAGCCATACCACTGTTCCTTCCCATCAGAGAGCAGGAGGCGCTTCAGACCAAAACTCCTCATGAGCTTCCCAGTGGCCTCTTTCAGTCGAGTGTCGGCCTTCCACTGGTTGTGAGCGGAGCTGAAGAGGGGCCGGTGGTTTGCGGAGAAACAGGGGCTCTCCAGCAGCTTGACCTTCCAGCCTCTCAGGGAGGTCTGGACGAAGAGCGAGGAGAAGAGGGGCCGCCCCATAGGGATGGAGAGGTTAAACAGATCCTCAGTGCGAATGAGGACAACTGCATCTCCTTGTAAAGCCGTACACACGCTTCCACTGCTGCCAGATGCAGCCGGCGAGTAGGTGGCCGTCCACTCTCTGAGGTTCACCCGCAGATGGAGACACTGCACGGCAGATCGAGCCAGCACGGGAGCAGCTACCAGCCTCACGGGGCCCCCGCCCTCACCTTCCAACTCCCTGATCAGCCGCTCAATTGCCCGAGGCTGCTCCAGCTCCACCCCATCGGGCACCAGGAGCACAAACTCTGTCTGGACGTGGAACTCTGGCCTGTGAGCTTGCGGTGGTTGGTCAGGGGTGGGGGAGAGCACTAGGAGTCTCGCCCCCTCTGGAAGCACCAGGGGAGGGTACGGAGTTGTGTCAGCCACAGCCAGGAAGGGAAGCTCAGGTCTCTGGCGGAAGAAGGAATTGGCCACGTCCCCAACGTAATTCTCAAAGTTTTCAAACTCCCGGAGAAGAACGGTCACACGGGGGCCACGACTGTGTCCCTCCGCTCCCACCACTCCAGGTTCTCCCCCAGCTCCTACGAGTACCCCGAGGCCACCCCCAAGACCGGAGGCTGGAAGGGCAGCTCTTCTCGTGCCCTTGCCAAGTTCCTTCCTCTTCTCCATCATTTGCTGCTGGGCCCGGGACACATAGTAGAGAATAAGGAGGTTGAGGATGATGGCGCCAGTTAACAGGCCCTGACAGAGACTGATACGCATGGCAACCGATGTTTACTTTCCAGTTTCTCTCAGGAGAAGAAATTAAGTTTTGTTTAAGAAAACCGGTGGTGGGTCTTAGGTCCCCATCAGTGTCATAATGAAGGAATTAGAGTTCAAGATAACCTGTGAAAGACAGAAATAAAGATGCACTAATCAATTTTTTGCTTTTAATCCCAAATATGCACATTAAAAACTGTATAAATATATCTTCACTGTATGATAAAATGTCCAATAAAATGCCAAAGAGGACAGCTGAGATTACTTTTCCATTCCTTATCATAGCCATAATCAGTTGCTTTAAATGTAAAACTGACAGCAAAAGCTCCATGCAAGGTTTCCTTATGAATAAAATATTATCTAGCTGCACTACCAATCAATGGAAACAGACTGCTACAATTCAAATCCACAACTCACCTTAATCTGGATGCATGTATTATACTCATAAAAGGAAATCATTTGCAGGGCACCACATCATGCAATAGCCACGTTATCAGAAGCTTTGGCATCGTTAAGCCCATTAACCCTTGTTGCTTTACAACACTTTGGTTTTCACGGTGGTCCATCTCAGCCAGCCCTGGTAGCATCAGGAGCAGCAAACACAGAGATTAATCTGCGCTGTTGTGCTAATGTTTGTGCTGTCCTGATTGATATCGAGTTTCCGACATTTTCGGGAGGAGATCCGCAACTAAATGCACACAAATCGCATCAGAATATGTCATTACAGTACAGCTTAACACAAGCTCAGCCAGCAAACACAGCTGCTCCAATCTGCCATCAAGCTATCACGCTTGTCGCCTGCGTTGCCCGCAGCAACAACAGAAATACTTCCGGCTCAATCCTTCAGAATAAAATGGCCATCTTAAAAAAAAAAAAAAAATCTAACAACCACTCTGGCCAAAAAGCTGCATTAGCTACCTATTCAAAATACTGTTGATGGGTGGAAAGTTAACCTTGGAATATAATTTAATCTCCAACATTAAAAGAAAAAAAAAAGAAAGGTCTTTAATGTCAACTATACACCGTTTTCATCATTTTTTAGATGTCCACTGAACATCTCTGTAACTGTTCCTGAACAAATTATGTGTAAACATATGTTAAAAATGTGTCATTGAATTCTCACACTTACATACAGGAAATAAAATTATTTTATCTTGGACAAAATACAGACTAACGGCTTCACTTCTGTGCAGAGATGACTGGCTTTTTACCTTGTACCAATATTTACCTTATTATGTATTCATCATGTACATACAGACATACATATTCAGTATGTGTGTATGTACAGTATAAGTATTTATCATTTTGGATAAATCTTAAGATAAAGATTAATATGACCGTGATAACAGTGTGTACCCCATGCAGATTTACGTGGCTGCAGGTGTTTGCTTTCCAAAATCAGCATTCGAGATTTTGCAGTATAACTCGAGGAATCGTGTATTTGAAAAAAATCAGTTGAATAAATTTTATTTCTTATGGTTGCCTGAAGTTAATATGTTGGGTTGGCTCTTTAATGAGGAGATCTTTGTCTTATCTTTATAGAAAATACATAGAATTTCAGAGAGAGAACACTGTATCCAATGCAATGAATAAGACCTTTTTGGGTCATGGAAACTGAGTGTTTTAAAATGGCCCTTTTTGAATTTGTGGCTTTGTGTATTATTATTATTTCTCATGCGGCCAACCTCATGCAGCACTGTTTGCCACAGAACGCTTAAACAAAAATATGATGTCGTATGATATAATGATGATATAATGTAGCAGATAGAAATGTTTGCCTGCATCAGAAGCTCCAGAGGAAGATTCAAGACTCAAGATTCAAGATTCAAATCTTTATTTTCATGAGCGCAACAAATACATGGAGCAGTCACTGGCAATGAAATTCTAAAGTCCTGGGCTCCCTAAAACAATGCCAAATGATCAAACAAGAAAACAAACAAATACAAATAGAAATATAAACTAAAAATAAATAAATGAGCTTAAATTAGGAATAATGCAATAATATGCAAATATTGTAAATTGCAAAATCATGCAAATAAGAGTGCAAATATTAATGGTGTGTGTGTGTGCTTGGATGGTCTTTTATTACTGTATTACTATTACTGTAAGCAACATCTTTCACTTTAATAGGTAATTTAATATTAGTGTAAGTGTCTCTGAACAATTAAGTTTGTTTTATTTCAGCTCAACTAATCTGCAGCAGCAGTGATTTTGGCACATCCATACCAAAAGACCTGTCAAGCATTTTGCATAGTTTTGAATGTGAATTCATCCAGTATGCATGCTTCCATCTGCATAAATACTGCAGCATAGACCTCAATACAGCTGCTGGATCTGACAAAATCACGGCCGACAGGAGTTTTTGTTTCTCTTCTAATAAAAGTTCTAACCGGAAACCAGTTGATGGATAAATCCGGCTGCCTTCACAGCCCTCAAACGTCCCCGCTCACAAAATGGCAGGAAATGAACTCCCCTTGCGACATGTTCATTGTGTATTACAGCAAACATGGCCCTTTATTTGTCACCCGCAGTGGGCTTTCTTACCAGCAAACACAAGGAGGAGGAAACACATCCGCCCAGCACAAAATAAGAGTCGTCAACAAAACGTAAACACTAGTGTGGATTTATACACATGTCACCATCACATTTAAACGTCGCTTTATCAAACGTCTCAAAGTAAGAATCCATCTTAAATATGGCTCTTTGTTGAGTAAACAGGCTGTTGTGCTACAAATATGTAAGCTAGCTGTGTTTTATGCTGAAGGTCTGAGAGCGGAAGTGTAGTATTTTACCACCTGAATAGTAATTTTGCTCGGTGCGCTTGAGAAAAGGAAGAAAAGAGGGTCTCTAATAGTGAAGTGCTGCTGGGTTGGAAGAAGGGTACGAGGTAGTTTTTTTAATATTATTATAATTATTATTCGTACACTCTGCCCGTTTCCACCTCCTTATCCTGGCGAAAGGTTGAACGGTTAAAATGGAGGCGGACAGATCCGGCGGAGGACCAAACCCGAACTCCGGAGGCGGCGGCGGCGGAGCGGGGCGCAACCCAAACGGGCCCAAAGCAGCACCGGGCCAGGCGACATCAGCCGCGGCGACCGGGGCGATGGCAGCGGCGGCGGCGGCAGCTGCGGCGGCGGCGGCGACCGGAGCCATGCCCGGATCGTCGCAGTCTCGGGAGCTGCAGGACGGGGACGCGGGCATGACGCTTCCTGGGATCCTGCACTTCATCCAGTACGAGTGGGGACGCTTCCAGGCCGAGAAATACCGCTGGGAGGCTGAGAGGGACGAACTCAGGGTAAATTTGTTCTCCACCTAGCCCAGGCGTTTGCACTGCTATAAAGGCCAGGACGGACACCGCAGAACTCCCCCTCCCCTCCTCTCCCTCCTCTCCCTCCTCTTCCTCAGCTGTGTCGCCTCTTTGTGACAGCACACATGCCCCCCACAATCAGTCAGATTCAGGAGTGACAACATGCTAACGTGCTAACATCACACCCCATCATACTGTATTGACCGGGATGTGTTATCACTAGACAGCAAAGGGAGATGAGGGGACTCTGTGACCTCCAGCTGATGAGCACTAAAAAGTGGGCTAGAATAACATAGGATAAAGTATTTTTTCCAGAAAGCATCATTCTCTATTGAATCTACATCCCCACCCTGATGTGGTGCAAATGGATGATAGAGGTTTATGTCAGTCTACAAAAGCAAGCAAGGCATCCTGCAAACAAACTGGGAAGGTAAACAGAGAGTTTAGGTGTGGCTACCTTGCAGTGTCTGCCTGATAAATGCAGGTAACCATCAAAGACATGCCTGTGCCACACTCCTTTTTATTTTTTTAAATCTCTGCATTTATCATTTAATGTGAAACCACGGTTAAAATCAAACGATCTGTGGCTATCTTGGTTAAGATGGGATAAAAGTGTCACACAGCTGTGAGTTCTCCTTCAAATCACTGCATTTGAGAGTGGTAGCTGTATGAGGGTCAGTTGGCAAAGTGGTGTCCTCTTTCTTACTGAGGAAATACCACTGAAACATGAGAAGTAGTTTTGACGTGAAAATGTTTTTATATTTGCAAAAAAACGATTGGTGCTGTGAGAGCAGTCCAGGATCAGGGTGACCGTTTTTAATGTAGGCTTCTGATCTCGCTGTGCCCACCAGACAGACAGAGACAGACAGACAGACAACAGTTTTGCACTAAATAAGAGGTATGATATTAACAAATAGTGGTCTGTAGTAAACTGTATGCCTGTGCACTTGGTGGCATTGAAAGGAAATCAAGATTTTGAATGGAAGCCTGTCGCACAGATGGATGAGTCGGTGGCGTGGTGGACAAACATGGCTGATATGTTTGCAGTTGCAAGCCTGTTAAAAACATATATGTTTCATGTGCCTTTAGGCCAGAGAAGTGAGCTTGTGCCTTTTTTTTTTAAAGGTCATCATCTGCAAAATGTCTAGAAAAATACGTGACTGTGAGTCACTGCTATAGAAATGCCCTTGAGCAAGGCATGAGTCCCCTAAATGGTTGCAGTTATTCGCAGACTGACAGCAGAAGACAGAGGTTGTACTGTGTTTCCTCCATCCGTGTCTGTAGCTGTGCAAGGCCGAGCAATGCCGGGCGAGAGTGTGCTTACACATCAGATTGTTCCAGGATTAAGAAAAGGTTAGGAAAACACACACATAGAAAGATGGTGTTTGCTCTGTGTTTGAAAGGAAGGGATGAACAGGCAGGTCACCTTTTCATTCCTAAACCCATATGTGGTCCTCCTGTAACCGCAATTTGCTTGTAATTAGGATGAACTGTCTTTTGGAGTTCAAGAGCTCTAACAAAACCACAGAAAAAAACATAGTGTTGCCTCTGTTCTGTCATTCTGCTTCTCACTTTGCCCCCGACTCAAACCTATGTAGTTATAAATAGGCTCTTGATAAAATATGGATGAACAATAACAAACTGGCTGTGCTCGCTGCTTTTATATTTGTCGTGTGTGTGTGGGAAGAGTGGGAATGGAAGTTAGATGCAGGCCATCGCTATGTCCAACATGCCATTAGTGCTTGGTATGGAACTTTGTTTGCATGTGCGCATTTGCTGCACATGGTCCAGTTTCACGGTTACAATTAGCACCATGTCCCATGCTGAGAGAAAGCAAGGATTGCTGGAGTGCCAGGCTGAAAAATTGACCTAGCTTACATTTTAACACCCACAGGCCACAGGCCTCTGGCTTTTGTTTCCAGTGTGCTTGCAGGGCTCTTGGCATGCCAGTTAGCATGCCCCATGGCAGCATCCTGCACAGTTAGCAGCATGCTGTTTATCTGTCTATGATCTGCTCTCATGCCGCCTACATATGACAGTTTGTGTTTTTTAACGGCATTCATAAGGTGAGCAAGAAAGCTATACACAAAATCTAATATTTGACATAGATGAACAAAGTCATCTTGCGTGACTCTTTCTGTGAGCGTGTGGATGTCTGTGTTTGTAGCATAGCGTGTCTCTGTGGGACTGTAGCACATGTGCCCATTCTGTGAGTGTGTTTTTGGTGTGAAAGGCCACCTGTGGTGTCTTGTCTCCAGTGACAGGCCAGGAATGAGGGTCCTCCCTGCTGTGGGCCAGGTGGGACGTCCCAGCATGACCATGGGGCAGCAGCACAGGGGACAGGTGGCGGTGGCCTTGTCCCTGCTGTCCTTCAGACACATGGGAAGCTTTCTCAAGTCACTTTGCTACTGCACTGTGACTGAAAAGTCTGTAGTTAGTTAGTTTTCGCCTGATCCTCATTATAACTTAATAAACCAACAGACTGTGCAGCAGACATCCAACCAAGTCCCCACAGTTAGTCTACTGGGAGGTTCCTCTTTGTATTATTCTCATTTTCAGCTATTTAATTTTATTAACTGTGTCAGTAGTTGTGTAGAATAGATTACTGGTGACCCAGATGACATCACTTCCTGTTGAGTGTGGCCCACAGGGCCCCTAGGTACACATCTCTAAATTAATAGTTTTGTGCTCTCAGCCATGACACACATATGACATCCATATATACTGCATTATTACAGTGTGTGCCTCCCCCTCACACAGACAGCAGTGCTCCTGTTATGTATATGCTTAGTTTTTTTTCAGCATGAAATTCTCTCCTCATCATTGTGTTTCTGTTTCCTTCTTTGCTCTTTAGCTGAAATCTCAAAAATCTCATCATTATTCAAACACATTCATGACTTGCAGTATTTTTTCCTTCCCACTGATTATCAAGCATCTTCAGATTCAACTTGGGCAACAAGCCCAACTTTTTAGATTGTCATTCTCTAGCTAAAATACCACACTCACTCGCACAAGCACTCTCAGAGCACTCCAACACACTCCATGAAAGCACACTGTCCCAGAAAAGTTCGTTGCTCTACTTGTTGGCTCATGGATTCTCTCATGGGGATGAAGGGATGAGAAGATGGAGGGTGGCCAGTGGAGGAGGAAAGCTGCCCTTGACCCCGTTCTGCAGCTAGCAGAGAGGGCCCGACAGAATAGGCTAAATGTGTCAGCTCACCACGCTACGACAAACTCTGGAAAGGTCAGCAGTCCACAGTGGAGGAAAACCCACCCACAGGAAAGAGAGATCAGATGGCACGACAGGTTTGCTTGCAACAAGGTTCCTCTGTAGTGTAAGACGTTAGTTTTAATGTAATAGAAAGGAAATAACCGCAATCTTAATTGAAGGTGTTTGTATCGGGATCAAACTTCGAATGATATTCTACTTGACCTTAACTTTCTTTCTAAGCAATGTGATGTCTTTTGACCTGCTGCACCACCACTTCTGTGATCCCCTCATCCATTTAGGCTTTTATTTAAAGCGTCAGTCCCTCGATACAAACACCTTTAATAGCTGATGAATGGACTGCCTTGTCTCACCTCTGTTGGCCTGGGTCCCATACTCGAGTAGAAACAAGCATGTGCCAGCATGAACCAGACAAAGGGCAAAGTAACAACAACCAGTGAAAGCTAAAAAACAATACAGATCTGACTCTGTCCTCTCAATTAATTGCTTTAGTCTAATGAAACATTCATTTGAATTTTTTGTAAAAATATTCACATAACTTGAGGGGAGCTTTCAGTTTTGCAGCCATATTTTTTAATGTTTTTATATACACTGAAAGCCAAATCTCTTATTATAACAGTTTGTTTGTGCAGTCGTAAATTAAATCTACCCTACCATCACATTTTACCAAGTGAACTCCATTCAGCCAACGACTTTCAAAGAGACATACTGTAGAAAGGAAGAGCAAGAGAAACCAGGTCAGAGCGAAACAATGAGTAGTGAAGTAATAGATAAAGAATGACATACAGCAATAAACCCTTTGACACACTAATCCCTCTGTTTTCCTACCTTTTTATATAGCAGGAAAAGGCAGTTCTTACAGTCTGCGCTCACTGTCATGTTGGGGTGTGTGTGTGTGTGTTGTTTAGTGCGTACACACATACAGCCTCGCCTTTTGTCTCGGCCGACAAAGCAGCGTCAGGGATTTTGGGCTCCCTCTAGGAACTCAGTGTGACACCGGTGCAGGAGGATGCGATGGTTATCTGTGTAAAAGTGTGCGTATGTGCGTGTGAGCAGGTTGTGGCTCGTCCGTGTGTGTGAGTAGGAGTAGAAACGTGTGCCCTGCCCCTGATGATGAAGGAGACACATTCCATTTAGAGGTGGAAATCACGAATATGATTCTCTCATTCAAATAATTTTGTTTAAAGATTCGTAGTTGCAGATGATTGAGGTAGTTTTTTTTTTTTTGCTGTTTTTGTTTTTAGCTAAGAAATTGCATCACTGTTCAAATATTCACCAGATCAGATGATCAAATCACTGTTCATACCACAGTGACATTACCATGATGGGCTCTGGACGTCTTCAGAAAACTGCTGCTGGTTTGAGCCCTTCGGTATAAATCAGACCTCCATAAGAACCATTTAGAAAGCGAAGAACTCGACATTTACCTGTCAGCAGCTGGTCGTCATATCGCCATTTTTGGTCATGGTCTTTCAGTAGGCTTTTAATCGGGACTGAAGGCTGTGTTTTCACTCACCAACAAGCTACTGAGTCAGTGTTGAGATTTGTTTATTTATCCTCTGACATTGATGTTTTGACATTGTTGTGGCTTCTAGGTCGAGCTTGGAATTGAAACTTTTTTGGTGGGATCTTGAATTTCTTTGTATGCTCCGAGCCGCTTTGCCATCTGCTTTCAAACCATTTATAGTACCCGATATATGATGCATGCACACGCTGTTTTCGTATATCTGAGCCTCCCACGCTGTGAAGCAGCCGAGCTCTGCTTCACTTGTATTTTAGTACATTAACATTTATGTCTGGTTATGTCACTCCGGAGCGCGCCTCTCTGATCGTCTGAAATGTTCAAGACCAGCATTTCATCGACCATTACAAAACACAGCAAATACACAATTACTTCTTGCGTGCGTGTGTGTGTGTGTGTGAATGCAGCTGGAAACGCTCAGCTAAGTCGCTAGCTAACCTTTTGCTATTTGCTTTTATCAACCACATAAACACCACAGCAAATGAAATATTATTGCATATCTGTTCATACAAGGCTTAGCATCATTTTTTGTGTTTCATGAGTCTTCAAAGCTTGTTAAATGAATGCAGTGCTTTTTAACACTTTCTTTCAGCGCTCGGTACACATTACCACTGTTACTTTCTTAGTTATTTTGCCTATTTTAGTTCTTTTGCAAGAACTGAACTGCTTCAAGGTTAGGCCATGTATAAACCACATGAAGTTATATATATTTCACAACCTCTTTGATCACGCCTGACAATTATCTCCAAAATTCTCAGATAAGCATGTAAAATCACGCTGCATTAATCAGGATTACTCAGCAGCAGTAAGGTTTGCTTGGCAGATTATCCTGTGTTCCACTAGGCTCTCCTAGCTGGTTACATGACTGTGTGTGTGTGTGTGTGTGTGTGTGTGTGTGTGTGTGTGTGTGTGTGTGTGTGTGTGTGTGTGTGTCTGTATTTGTGTGTGCGCACATGCACTTTCCTGGCTGATTGACTACCCTCTCAAGTAGACCGAGTGCCTGCCCCATGAGATAGTGTTTTTAGACTGTTCTAGTTTTACAGAGCTGCGTATGCGTGTGGTAGCAGACTCGCCGACACAGACACAGGGACGTGCAGAGGAGAAATGGACTGTAAAACAGTCAGTATTAATGCTCCAGTACCACTCGGCACAGGGACAGAAAGGGAGCGAGGAGGGTGAAAATGCAAAACTGTTGTGCCTACAATCACCTTCATGCAAACCCTGAGAGTAGAAACAGAGAGTTAGACTTTATAATCTGCCTCTAACTGGGATCACTGTTTTTTCTCCATGTGGGGCATTTTTCTCTTCCAACCTATAGGGTGTTGCTGTCTGGCATGAATGACAGTTTTGCTTAAAAACTGCCCACCATGAAGCATCACCTGGTACATGGTGCAACACAGCATGCCTGAAATCTGCGTTATAAATCTCTGCCTCATCCACTCTCACAGCCCTTTCACATGTTTTGTAAAAGTCTTGCTTTATGACAGCGTACCCAAGGGAAGACCCTGTCTAAAGATAGTCCTCATCAAAACCTGACAGTGTCGTCATTATCACTTTTTTCTTCTTCTCACAAAACCCTTTAATTGTTTGACAAATGGCAAGAATGGGCAATGAACATCTTTCCTCCAAGGTAAGAGTTTGTAGCAGCTCAGTGAGGAAGGAAATGGGACGGAAAACGAGAGAGGAAGCTCACAAAGGAAGGATGTGTCTTTAAAAGAGGGTATTCGAATTTGGCCACTCCGTGTCTTGTTTTTCCCTCCTCTGCAGATGTGTACAGAGGCCTCGGTTAGGAGAAGTTAAAAATAAGAGTACTGTTCCACAACCCTCTACTTATTCTGGCTTCTCAGAAGTCATGTTTGCTATGCTCGTTACATCAAACTTTTTTCTCCCCTCTACGTTCAGGGTCTCTGTTTATATGAAAAGGTTTACTCTTCAGCCATAATTGAGTTAGTACATGTGTTTTTTTTAATCTAATTTACTGCAGTTATGGCAGAGACATGGTGTCTATAAAAATGGATTTCCTAATCACATATAGGTTGTGGATGTGTGTGTGTGCTTTTTTTACAAGGTAATTTGTGTACCATAATATACTGTGTATTTGTGTGTTTTCAGGCTCAGGTGGCGTTCCTACAGGGTGAGAGAAAAGGGCAGGAGAATATGAAACAGGACCTGGTGAGGCGGATCAAAATGCTGGAGTATGCCCTCAAACAAGAGAGGTAAGACACATGTCCCAATGTCATCGTATGTTTGTGTGTGTGTGTTATCCATTCAGCCCGCTGCCATAATGTTTTGCATGCTTTAGGCATAGTGATTTGATAGTGAGAGGCTCTGTTGAATTTGCTCATATTATCGCCCTCATGTGGTGTTTTATGGGGTTGCAGGGCTAAGCACCAGAAACTGAAGACAGGAAACGATCAGAGTCCCGGAGACAAGAAACCAGAGACAGAGGCAGACCAACGTATGTTTAACCAAGCCTGTATATACACTCTGTTATTTGGAAATGTTAGACCATCCACTGCTGTGTTATCTTTAAATGCTGCTCCATATTCAGAATAACTCAAAGTTTCAGCTTTTCTATTTTTCGGCCCATCTTTTACTATTGCATCACTATTGACCAATCTATTTTCTGTAGTCCCCAATGGGCCGGCTGAGTCAGACTCTGAGCCAGCCAATCAGATGTCCTGGAAGGAGGGACGTCAGCTGCTACGCAAGTAAGGCCTCTCCGTCATCAGCTCCTTTTTTATCTCAGTACCATACTAATGTGTTCCATCAGTACTTTATCACATGTTTTAAGGTTGCGATCTAGGACGGATGAATTTTTACGTTGATGTGTGCTTTTTCCTGTCAATGTAGATATCTTGAAGAGGTGGGCTATTCAGACACCATCCTGGACATGCGCTCTAAGCGTGTGCGCTCCCTTCTCGGCCGGAGCAGCCCCGAGGCTAACGGGCCGCCACCCAGTGAAACCTGTACCGAGCCTGAACCTCGGGCAGGTGGAGAGTCGTTGCTGGTCAGACAGATAGAGGAACAAATCAAGAGGTGAGACTATTGAAGTACACATTGTCTCTCTCTCTTTCTCTCTCTCGCAGCTGCCTCTTTACTGGTAAGAATAGTGACGCCCACAGAATCAAAATAATGACGCTTCATATGAGATTAGAAATTGCTATATATATTGCTAACTGCATGAATTTCTTTCCACCTAATTAAATAATATTGGTCATGCAGTTGTCAAAATATTGTGGTAAAATCTTACCACCATAGGCTTCCAAACCTGTGCCACCCTTTATAGTCATAAATTAATAAAACTACATGTCACGCAATATTCACAGATACAAATCAAATTTGGGACAATGCAGTCATTACAGACTAGGTTGTACTTTTTAAGACGCCTTACATAAAGCAGAGTAGTTTGATTTTTTTTTTTTTTTTTAATCAGATTAAGATAATTTGTGGGAAATCAAAATCTTTCAAATAATGTGTTTGTGAGAGGAATATCTTTATACACAGAGCTGTGCTAGAAATTAAACATCGATTTACCAGACAGAGGTAAGGTGACTTAAGTAGGTGTACATACTTACTGCAAGGTTAACATGAGAAAATTCATCACTGCAGGGCCGCATTGCAAGTAGTCCCCATGTGCATTTGTCTGTGCAAGCAAAAATGTGAAGACAGTGAAAATATAGCACATCCTACTGTAATCTCAAAAGCCAACAGAACAAGATGCGCAAAAGATGTCAAAAACGGAGGGCATCCTCTGTCATGCGAACATGGTAAGATTACAAAAGAAAAAGCAGAAATCTAGTTAGGTTGTGTACTCGTCAGTGCAGTATATGTGCCTGTCAGACATGTACATATTTTGAGATGTAAAGATGAAATCTGTTGTAGAAACTAATAAAGTATTATTCAGTGTAATTGAGGTCATCCTACCTCCCTCTGCAATGTATTGTCCTGAATATACTTGGAATAGAGAAAATAATGATGGGTGTATTTGTAGGAATGCGGGCAAGGAAAGCTCTAAGGAACGTCTGGGTGGCTCGGTGCTTGATAAGATCCCCTTCCTGCATGGCTGCGAGGATGATGACGAAGATGACAGCGACGAGGAAGATGATTTCCAAGGCATGGCCACGGACTGCATCGACGGACCGCGCAAGAACAAGAAGTCTCGTGTAAAGGTGCGACTGATGATTTTAGAAATGAAATGTCAAAAATGGAATGACTTTACTCAAAGTACTGTCTGCAAACTTTGTTCATAGCCAATCATGCAACTGACCCTCTTCTCTACTCTGCTCTCGTGTCCAGATGGGTACAGAGCCCATGACCACAGACCTGGACCCCGAGGACGAGGAGGATGAAGACGACTCAGAAGACGCCCTAAGTGAATTTGACTTCCTGGGCTCAGGGGAGGATGGGGAGGGGGCGGGAGAGGCCCGGATCTCGGGGGACGGACGGGAGTTAGGTATGCTGTTGCCATAGCAATACCATCAGCACCAGCACTGCCAGAATCACTGCCACCAGTGTATCTGTCTTTTTTGCCCCCACCACCCCTTTCCACCTGCTCACATTTTTATCTTTTACTTCTCATTGTGTCTTGGCATCTCTTCTTGTCAATAAAACCAACCTCTTTCCCAACCACCTGTCTCTCTGTCCTGTTTCACGAGCTGTCAGTCTGTGACTCTTTAGACCTGTGTAGCTGTCATCTCTGTCTGTAGATGTATTTTCTGTGGTCCGGGGAGTCATTTCAAAGGTTATCACGCATGCTGCCTTCTTTCTTTATATGTCCCCCTTTTCATTCTTTGAGCCATCTTTACACTGTGTGCCTGTGCTTTTATTGATTTCATCCTCTCACATAAAGACCCTTTCAAACTGAGTGACTTCTGTATTTAAAGAATGAAGTCTGTCTTTTTTGCCTCTGTCGTCTGTTCGTCTGTCGGCCTCTCTGTCCCTCCTACGCCTCTCTGCATGACCGGATGTTTTGTGTTTCTCTCCTCTTGCCCGGGTTCAGAGAACCGCAGGAACAAGTTACAAGGCATGATGTCGGACTTCCCCCCTAAACCCACCCCGCCCCCATCTGTACCGGGACAGGCTCGCTCCGGGGAAGGTAAGCTTTCCCCACAAAATGTGAAAAACCATAGACTGTCCCCTGCAAAGTATTCTTCATCAGTCTCCCACACACATGATTATAGCTCAGACGATGAATCTCGCATTTAGATGCTGTCATGTCTCAGTATTATCTAATTTTAAAGCCTGCGTAGGGGTAAACTCACAAAGTTACTCCTACACCGGTAAATATTTCCTCTGGTACACAGTGTGGGAGTGAGGAAGCAGGACAGATGGACTCTTGCCAGGATGATGTAATATTCATTGCTATATTTTACAGTTATCGCAGCCTGTATATTTAAGGCCATATTTTGTAAAGATGCAGTTGTAACTTTTTTCCCCATCTCTGACCTGCAGGTGGCGCCCTGGGTTTTTCCTCTGACGTCTTCATCATGGATGCCGTTGGTGGAGGGGACATGAACCTTGGCGAACTTGCTGATCTCACTGTTGCCAATGACAACGACCTCTCCATGGATGTAATTACACATTTGTTCTGGTCAGGATGTAATCCAGCCTACGTGTGCATGCTTAAAATATGTGAATGGTCTTTTTTGAATGTGTGTGTCCCGTCAGATGCAGGACAACAGAGAGGAGTTTAAGAAGACATGGAACCCCCGTTTCACACTACGCAGCCACTTTGACGCCATCCGCGCTTTGACCTTTCACCCCAGCCAAGCGGTGCTTCTCACAGCGTCTGAGGATGGAACACTAAAACTGTGGAACCTCAACAAGGCAATGCACTCAAAAAAGTAAGAACCCTTAGATCCACAGGGAGCTGTAATAAAGCAAGTGGAAAAAAAGAATTTACTGATGCAGCACTCAATGGCCTTCCAAGCAGCAATAGGCCAGATAACATGCATATATATGTCAAACACATCAAAAAAATAAAACAATGAAGCAACGACTCTAAAAGACTTTCCCTCCACAGAAACGCAGCGCTGGATGTCGAGCCCATCTACACATTTAGAGCACACAGGTGAGTCCAAGGCGTGAACAAATACAAATTCATACCTTGCGCACAGACATACATACACAGATGCAGCCGCTCAATGCCCTTCTCTTTTTGTCCAGTGGAGCCGTCCTGTCTCTCACCATGGGCGAGGACGGAGAATCCTGCTACAGCGGAGGTCTAGATGGAACTGTAAGGTGTTGGAAGATGCCAGACCTCAACGTGGATCCCTATGACAATTATGGTCAGTTATTCTCAACTGCAGAGTATAACAAGCAGTGGTAATATTTCAATTTTTTATGTTTATTTTTTATTTTTTTAATACCTGCGGTTGTCCATCCAGATCCTGGCATAGAGAGCAGTGTACTGGCCGGCCATGAGGACAGTGTGTGGGGTCTGACTTACTCTGCATCACACCATCGTCTTGCCTCGTGCTCAGCCGATGGCACCATTCGCATCTGGGACCCTCAGAACTCGGCTCCCTGCCTCTCTGTCTTCAATAAGGAAAGAGGTAGACCTCCTAACTGAGTGTGTAGATGCGCTTTTTAGCTTTGTACTGTGTCCACGCGCCATCACTTCATCATCTCCCGTCCTCTCCCAGAGCATGGAACACCCACCTCTGTGGCCTTTGTGGCCACCGACCCCAACCAGGTAGTGGTGTCATTTGACGCCGGTGAGACGCTCTTGTATGACCTCAACACAGAGCAGAGCACCACTGCGCTAGAGACACAGATTAAAGATGGTACGTTCTGGACTCAACCCCCAATTTTCCACTACGATTAATATTATCTGTTCAGAAATGAGATACATAAATAATTGAGTGGGTAGATTAAAATAAGTTGTTTGTCTTCCTTTGCAGGCAGTGAGCTGATCAACCGTGTTGTCAGTCACCCATCTGAGCCCGTCTCCATCACTGCACATGAGAACCGCACCATCCGCTTCCTAGACAACAAGACAGGTATTCTTTTATTTGTGATCTGTTACTTTTCTGTATGGAAGTACTTTTTGTTTTGGAATGTGAATGCATCTAAATAAGCTTCCTTTGTGTGTTTGTACAGGTAAAGTTGTCCACTCAATGGTGGCTCACCTGGATGCGGTCACCTGTCTTACTACAGACCCTAAAGGCACTTACCTCATCTCTGGAAGTGAGTACCTCTCAGCTTTACTTTTTCCTTTGTTTAGCTAAGAAATCAGGCGTCCTCTAGGAGTGAGTCAATCCACGTAATTTTCAGAATACTGAAGACTATGATCTTGTTCCCACTTCACTGCACACTGTTTTCATAAAACACCAGCATACCAAGATTTGAATTGTAGTTTGTTTAACAATGCACCCATGCTGTATCATATTTGGTGTTTTTCAGGTGTCACTTTATAGGTATGAGGTTGTTTATATAAAAAAAAAAAGTCAAAGAAAATTGCTCTTGAACGATACACCATCGGCAAAAGATGCTGTACTCTGAAGCGATCTTTGCCTCTCACACTGTAACACTGCTGTCTGTGTTTGCGCTCGCTCTCCGCCCCCTGCAGGCCACGACTGCTCGGTGCGCCTGTGGATGCTGGACAACAGGACGTGCGTGCAGGAGATCACGGCCCACAGGAAGAAGCACGACGAGGCCATTCATGATGTGGCCTTCCACCCTTCCCAGCCCTTCATTGCCAGCGCCGGCGCAGATGCACTTGCCAAGATCTTTGTCTGACAGCACTGTCGTCATTCTGGTAAGACTGAGGGAAGGGGAAGCAAGGCAATGACAAGGGTGGGGCACAGAGGCTGGGAATTGTTGCTTTTTTTTTTTTATGTTAATTTTGAGAAGGCACTCACGGTGAGATGCAGACCGTTGTTAACACTGATCAAAGTCCATCAAGACTGTACTCTTCACAATATAATATGCCTTATGCTTGATTTGTACAACTCTAAAAGCTCAAGGTAAGTTTTTGATTACATGAGACCTAATTTGATCCTGATCTTTTACTTTCATGTTAGACCCGTTTGAAAAGCCCTTGGTCTAACTTTGTACACCTTCTTTGTGTTTTAGAGTCCTACAAAAACAACTGGGCCAATAAAGACTGAAGATTACAGTGGACAAATTTCACCTGCTTACACACACACACACTCACACTTACACACACACACTTGTCCTGCACCCCACTGGCTGGGTCGCCGCCACAGGACGTCACCTCCCCTCGATCTCTCAATGTTCTCCGATGCCTCAGTGACTTCTTGTAATACTAATCACACTGCTTTTTTATAACTTTAAGATCCTGGTTGCTCCGTTTTAAAATAATCATGTTTGGAGAAACACTTTTCTACACTACAATATTCTGTTCTGCTTTTTTCTTCTTTTTCCAACTATTACAAAGCACCGTGTGTGTGTGTGTTTGTGCGCTTGAACTGCTGAGACACTACTCACATTTCACGAAGTACCACCAAGGAAACACTCGCACTGCACAACATGCACGATTTCACCATTGCATTTCATCTGAGATCCTCTTTTTTTTCTTTTTTTCTTTAAGTAGTTAACAAATTGCTTGTGGCTAACATACATAAGTAGGCATGACTAAAAACGGTAACATTTCCCAGTGTCGGCAGAAAACACCTGACCAACCTCTTCATTGAGAATCAATGTATTACATTCCAAAGACTCCAGGATGAGTGTGTGCGCGTATGGTGTCGTATTTGGGGTTGGAGAATGTTTAGCATTACTCTGTGTGTGTGTGTAATGTGTGGAGGCACTAGACAGTCGCTAACCAGTGCTTAACCAATAGCTTTAATTTCAACTTTCAATGGCCAAGACACCATGTCGCATCGTATGTCTGAGTATTAAAATGTCCCCATGATTCTGCCTCTATTTATGTATGTGGTGTGTGTGTGTGTGTGTGTGTGTGTGTGTGTGTGTGTGTGTGTGTGTGTGTGTGTGTGTGTGTTTGTTTCAGCGTATGTGAGATTAAAAGTCACTCTGCTGTACAAGACAAATGAACGTTTTTCTCAACCGTGATCCATTTCTACAGATGTACAAATCGGACCACAGACTGATGCTCTCACATCACACTCACTAAAGACAGATATCATGAGAGCGCAGTTAAAGTCAGTAGACTTCGGGGGTGTGAGGCCAGTCTGTAAACTCTCAACAAATGACGATTGTTGTGTCATTTGGTGCTTTTTACTGTGCAGAAGACTGTGTGTGTGTGTGTACATGCACTTGTAAAATCACGGTGCTTTGATAGACCTTGTTAGTCTTGAGTCAGAATCAGGGACCTGTTCTGTGTGTGTGTGTGTGTGTGTGACAGTGGGACAGAGAGACTGTATTTTTCACTCATTGGGCTACAGATCCTCGTAGAGTGAGTCGACTTTTTAAATGACATTTCTTTGTTGAATCATTTCAATAACTTTGGTCCCATTTCAGAATTAACAGTCACTGTTATTGTTTCTCATTTGAGGGATGTGAATAATGTCAGCCTTGATAGTTTCAGGCTTGAGGAGTGTACAGAGCTGATGGTAATTATATTACAGCGAGGACCACCTTGATTGAAAGTTTCCTCAGACGATGTAGTCTTTATTTCACCTTGAAGTCGGTGCCAGTTTGTAGGGGGTGCGGCTTGTTATTTATTCAGGCTTTAAAAAAATATATAAATAAATAAAGCCTGACAATTACCTTCACTTGTGTGTCTGGGTGAAGTTCCTTTTTCTTGTTTGACGTGCATGAGTTGCACAGTAGCACATTACCCAGAGAACTAATGATGTGAAGCTGGTCTCCTCTTTCTGAAGAGGCATGCTGGGAGAAATAGCTCCAGGGTAGGGGGTAAAAAAATCCCAGAAAGAAGTCCATTTGATATTTAGCCACTTCTGTCATTTCAGAAAGTACCGATTTAAGACGTGTGGTGTTTTTTGATATGCGTAACACGACTGCCGATCTGTTGTGGTTCTGCCCTTTCAAAAAACACACAACACTTGGTTTAGGTGGAGATATTGTTCTTTTGAGACACCTCACATCCATCTTTGTCTGTGTCCTGCATTTCCACTAATAATTGCAAGAAACACATTTGTTTGCCTCAGGTAAAAGTTGCCCTTTAACTTCACTGACCTGACTCTAAATGACTGTTAATTTCATCTTGTTACCTTGAGAAGACTGATAATATCGGGTGTTAAATCAGTTGAAAAGGGCACCCTCCGCCTCTTTAAGATTACAGGGTCACACTAGGGGTCAGAGGTCACATGTAAGGGTTCAAAGTAGCCTAGAGGTAAACACTTCTTTCCTAATCACTGGGGACACTGGCATTCATAGTTTTTTTTTTTTTTTTTTTTTTCCTGCCTCAAACAGGGTGGAAGACAAAGAGAACAACAGGGTGCAACAACATTATTGCACTGCTGCTGGGCATAATGTCCTGTTATCTCATTGAACTACTATTTTTGCTCCACTTTGCACTACATCTAACAGTGGATGCCTTTGGTGAGGAATGGTTACAGACAGGGTGCAGAAATAACATTTGTCTTATACAATCTGGAGTAGATACTAAAAAGGTGGAACCTGCTGTGGTTCGCAGTTATTTGAAAGTGAGAGTTACTGATGGCCCGCTGGTGCTTTCTTTTCACTCTGCCCCCCCCTTCAGAAGACAAATCAGTATGACACATCAAAAAAGAAAAGGAAATAGAAACAAAGGTTGTAAATGATGACTAGAGATGCCATTGTGTGCTGTAAATGTCCATCATTTCCTTGTTTTCTTTCTTGCATTTCTTTTCTTTGATTATGAATATGATTATTAAGATGTAAGAATACTGTAGTATCATAAGTGAATCATTCTTCCTTGCTAGGCATAGAACTTGCTTGTGATTGATAAATGGCAATGTTTAACTTGTAAAAAAGCAAAATGATTAAAAAACATGAAAAATGACAAAAACAAGTAAAAAAAAAAAAAAACAATCTGTTACCAGTCAGAGGCCAAGGTAAAGGACTCTCATTTCTTTGTGTTTTTATTTTTTTATTAGCAATTTATCACTGTGTGATATTTTGTATATCATATTAAGCTGTATTCAAACAATTTCCTCTAACTACAAGGGATAAGAGACCTGCTTTTTATTAATTTTGTTTTATTATATATTTTTGAACTGCATTCTAGCTTGTATCAAATGACTCTCTGTTTTTGTTTACGGGTCCCCTGTTGTATGTCATTAAGGAAGAAAAAAACAAAAAATGAAGATTTTGTACAGTGAATTGAGAGCTGTGTTTGTGTCGTCTTTTTTGCCTTCTGGGAAGGGATAAAGAACCTGCAAAAACATCTGGAACACATGGAAACATGCTGTACATGTACCCTGATGGGACACTACTAATATAGAGATATTTGAGCAATTCAGTATTGCACTTATGCAAAGTGGGGAGACTTTCAAAAGACATGATAAAAATATTAATTATCCAATTTTGTGCAACAGAGACTGGAATTTCTTTGCTCTCAGTTAGTCTACTAACCAGAACCAGCTCTTGGCATAGGCCATATAGGCGGTCGCCTAGGGCGCCACCTGCTGGAGGGGATGCTGCTGCAAGCCCTCAAAAAAAAAAAAAAAATTAAAACAACAAATAAGATAAAATAAATAATAGTGATAATAACAGTGATAATTTGCATCCCTGACTTGCACCCTTTGCTCATGCTCTGTCTTGAAAATAAAAAATCTGTGGGGGGTAACATAATCTTAACATAACATGTGGGGGGTAACAAAACCAAAATTGTTAGAGCTGGCTCTGCTATTAACATTCCAGATCTGGTACCAAAATAAACCAAACTTAATGTTCACTTTCTATTTTTTTTTGTGGCTTTCAACCACATCTCATGTTCTTCCTTAGCTAAAAGAGTTTACTCACTTATTGAAAGTTAAAAACCCCTTAAGAACTGCTTTATGTGTTAATTTTCAGTCATACAGTTTATCTGGTTATTCTGCAAAAAAATTCCATTACCATGTTGGAATTAATTAAAAAAAATTACATCTAATTATAGATCTAGTTTAACCGCTAGACACAAAATGTCCCCTGCTCCTGTGAAAAGTCCAGAGTTCTCACAGGGCTGCACTGAAGGCTTCAGGTTTTCACATCACACTGGTGTAAGTTGCATATTGGACCACCATTAGTCTACAAACTAGTTTTGGATGTCACATAATTTTATGCGTATACATGTACTCATATTTAAGATGAGCACAGAGAAACTTCCCCTCTTTCGTTTTCCTTGGCTCTGGTGCTGTGTCAGCTACTAACCAAGGATTAAATTATCCAACCTAATACGCTGCTCTGTGGCTGACTGCACTCAGAAGAGCACCTTATCTATATTTTAGAGCCATTTCTCCACCACATTATAAAATCCTCACGTTGCAAATGCTGAGTTTTGAAATATTTTTTCTTTTTCTTTTTTCCCCTGACAAATATTGCATTATCTGCCAGCCTACACATAAAAACACATTGTTTTGGCACATTTTTGCTGCAAATATTGATATTTTGTTCCCCACCTAATGGAAAATACTTTGATATCATTACACTACACCTGATTGTTATGCTCATTTTAATGTGTGTCCATTTGTAAGATTATATCAAATCTCTGGGCTAAACAGGAGCAAAGCTGCCCTGTGGCCTCATCTCTAGTCAGGAATTAATTATTTAACATCCAACAACACCAAACATCGCCCTCTTGTGGTGGAGAATTAATAAGACTATTGAAAACTATTATTTGCAGCTGCTGAGTACCTGAGGTGTCTTGTCCCATCACCCTTTTCAGCAGACTCCAGCTCCCTGTGGTTGATTTGTACTCCTGAACTTGAAACTGTGACATGACTTGACGGGGAGAAGCATGATAAGGAGGCCTTGGAAAGAAAGCAAGCAGAGGATGAGGAACTCGATGTGGTTAGTGAGTTTCAGCATTACCATCTAGGGAGGTTTTCATGACCAAAAGTAGAAAGCCACTGCTATCATCCGCACGCTTTCTGTGCAAGAGGAGATTAGTGATGCGGAGTCATGATAATGCAGATGAATGTGGCAAACCAACATAATTTCATATAGTAAACTGGTGTGTGGTGGTGTGTGCAAACTACCACCATCACCCCTCCCACTCTGCCAATGAAGTTCACATTTTACTGAAACCTGCTGTGAACCTTGCATGAGAACAACTCTGCGATAGGCGTGGTCCTATTCTGGAGTCTGGCAGAGGTGTGCCTACTAAAAAAATGCAAAGAGAAAAGGTGTTAAGAAAGGAAAAATGAGGCAGGAAATCTAGTTTTACAGAGGGGAAAGAAAGAGGCTACTGCAGGAAGCGGGAAGATGAGGAAGAGATGGGAGGGTGTTTTTTTTGTTTTTTTTTTGAGCATGGAGCTGCCCCCTCAGGCACTGTAAGGGGATCTTAGCTGGCCTCAACTCTGGGAGGGAACGAGCAAGATGAATAACCCTAAAGTAAGGAGGTGGGTGGGGTAGAGAGGAAAGGAAAGGGAGGAGGGAGCAGGCTGGGAGAAGGGAGCCAACCGGTTGGACTTTCTGAGAGTCTGTTGGCTGCAGGCGGTGTCAGTCATTTCACTTCCTCTTCGGCTGTGGCAAAAGCACAGATGAGAGGGCAGGAGGGAGGGGGAGAGAGGGAGGTACCCTTAGACAGCTCTCTCTCTCTGTGCTTTTTCACAAAAAAGACTGAACTGGGGTTGAAACTGAAACAGGGCAAGACTCGTAAAAGCAGTGCAGTCTCATGCTCTCCTTCATTCTCAGTTTCCTGTTTAAGGAGGCCATTTTGTAAGTCAGCCTGGAGAGGAGCACCACAAAGTTTGTCATTGTTTTTATTGTCTTTTTTCTTTCCCTCCCACGGCTGGGAGTTTTGCAACCAAGTCTGGACTTTCTCCTCTGCAGAGCAACTTCTTTGGGCGAGGGAAGGTAAAGGGGAGGGGGGAAGAGGGTGGAGGAGGAAAAGCAGCAGGAGGTTAGTCCTCTCACTCTGTCTTTTCTTTTTTTTTTTGAGCCTCTCACACACTTTGCTCATGCTTGTCATGCCTTGGCAATAACAGGAGTCTGACGACGAGTGAGCGCGCGGAAGAAGTGGCTGAGAGGAGGAAAAACCACCGCTTCCTGGATAAGGATTTCTTTCCTGATCCACTGGGAGGGGGTGGACACAGGACACAGAGGAACCAGGACTCTCTGCCCAGTGTGTGTGTCCATGTGTCAGTGTGTGTACTCCTCTCTCCTCCACTGAGACAGTTTGGATGACTGTGGGTTTTCTGAGAACTCAAGACTGCGCCTGGGCGTGTGTTTGTGAGTGTGTATGTTGGGAGCTTCAGGCGGCCAGCAGACAGGACTCTTGAATGGCTAACGCTAGCCCTTGCATGTCCTCAGGGGCCATGGCCCAGATCTTCTTTCCTCTCGGGGGCTCCTCGCCACCCGGCTCGGCTGTTATGCAGCAGGGGACCCCCATATCCATGCCCTCTACGCCCGCTCATGGTGGTTTTCCTGTGATGGACCTGATACCAGGGCAGGTTCCTGGCGGGGCTGTGATGCCTTCGCTGCCTCCAACTCCAGCAGGGGTGTCCTTCATCATCCAGATTGGCCTGACCAGAGAGTCTGTCCTGATGCCCCAGACTGCTGACCTGGCCTATGTGAAGCAAATTGCCTGCTCCATTGTGGACACCAAGGTAAGAAGGGGTGTGTGTGTGTGTGTAACCATGTTTGTGTGTAACCTGTGGAGGGTGGCATGTCAGGTAATACTGCATGTATGCTTTCTACAGGTGGAAAGCTGTTTATGTACAAAGCCCTGATAGCACACTTTCATATCTGTTTTTAAGATGTGTGTCAGGTGACCAGTTCAGGTTGTACACTTGCTTTTCCTCTCTTTCACTCTCTGTTTGTGTGTCTCAGTCTCCCACAAAAACCTTTGTTTACACTTGACTATTCACATAAGGGTTTAATGAAAGAGTTTAAGCATGCAAGCGGACAAAGTGTTTGCAAAGACAGCTGTGACACACTCTGAGGAAATGTACAAAATGCCACTGTTTTGCACCGCTCTAATTACAGCAATTAACATTTTTTCCCCCCTTTGCACAGTTGGAGGAGAACACTGTTCACTCAGGCTTTGTTATGCCACATCTAGCACAGCGGACTAGCAGAAGGATGTTTGAAGGGTTAGTGTTTGAGACGGGGACACAGTCAGTTTCATCAAGCTGCTAACGCATAGAGCAACATGTGTGCTGTTCATGAAACATCAATTTTAACATACCACATATAGGTCAATAGTTGCAGCACTTACCTTATTATATTTCACCATGTTAGTTAAAAAACAAGCATGTCTCAACATGCAGGTGAACAAAAGGATGTGAATATACGATTGCATGCTGAGGAGCACCTTGACTTTATTTCACATTGGTTAAAAAGTGTGAGGCCAGTTACACAGTGAGCAAACGCACATCTACTGGGGTCTTTATTTAATGTACTTAATTACAATATGCTTCTGCCTGTCAGTAAACAAAGTCTTCCAGGGCTGTGAACTTTCTCTGTGATGGTCTGAAGTCCTTCTCACTTCTCCTCAGTACAACACCAGAGGTTTTGCATTTCACACCAAAAGTACCGTTTTAGTGCCAATTTTAGTGTCTTTGCTTCATTGCCTTCATCTGTCGCAGATCACTTTCAAGTTACAGCCATAGTTATAGTCGTTAAGTTACATAATTTTTTTTACTGTTGCAGCATTTTAACTTCATGCCATGATAATCCCAATTGATTTTAAACAGTAGTATAATTTCCAAAACGGAAGAAAAGCTATTACTGAAAAGATTTTCAGCCCCTCTACTGTGTTTTACATCAAAGTATAATATGTGAGGAGGCCGCTGATTTTCAAGCACAAACTGCTAAGACTTTATTCTATATTGTCAGCAGGTTTATAGGTGGAATGAGAAGAAGACCTGTGGGAATAATAAACTCAAACAAACATATCTTTCTTATCAAACTGAAAAAGAAAACTTCAAAAGAAACGTGCAGGGTTTGGGTGGGGGGAGAAGTAGTGACATCCTCTTTGCAACAGGAAGCAATGGGTGTTATGGGAAATATGGTGTTTATTTGAGAACCGCCAGCGCTAAGTCAGTCAACTATATGGGGCAGTAAATTCTCATGATGATCATTTTAGACTATGTAGACTACACAGCAGAAACACCTGCAGGAGATAACAAAGTATGACATTGGACTGGTAGCTGGAGCAGGCCATGTGTTTTTATTTGCCAATTCAAGTGGTAGGTGATTAGATTAGCAGATTTCCACAGCCTGCCCAGAGCAGCTTTGTTAAACTCCTCACAATCACAAATATTCCAGGAAATACTACTAGCTGTCTCCAGCCGGCTTACCCACTCTGCTAATCTGTTTTTGTGCACAACGCTCTTTGTTCTCCCCTCTCTTTATGAGTGGTTCTCTGTCATGCACTTGGTTTCATTCAGGGAGATAGACAAATTCAGCTGTACTGTGCATCTGATGCTGGATCTCCACAGTATGTTTAACTCACCGCACTGCGCTTAGACTGGGAATTGGGAGCTGTGGTTGTAGCCCGCCTCTGATTATGTTTCCATATGATGGAAACTGATTGGAAAAAGCTAGAGGTGTCACTTGCCTTCATCAGAATGTAAACAGCAACCTCATGTCTCTGCCTGTCCAGCCAGCTTTTGGCTTAATTTCCTCTTCTTAATCTTTTTGTGTTTTCTCTGACAAATCAAAACTATACGTCTTCTGTGAAATGTAAGAGAAGCTGTTGTTGAGAGTTGCGTTTTTTAAATTCAGCAAGACTCTTACTGCCTTATAACTACCTTTGTCTTGTTTTTCCAGAGCAAATAAAATTCTAACTTCCATCCTTGCATAGTTTTCAACTGATTAGCCATAAAAAAGCACCACCAAATATTCAGATAAAGACTGTGAGTCAACATTTTCAGCTGTTTCCCAGCAAACGCCACCAACTTCAGACATAATCCATAACCTATTCTCATGTTGAAAACCCTCCTTGCTGAATAAATCAAGTGCATATAGATTCACATTTAGTTTTTGTTGTGCATTAGAATCACATGGGACCAAATCACAGCTTGGAAGTTAATAAAAGACATGTGACAGGGAAACACTGCTGCTGGAAGGCTCTTTGTGGGTCGCCATGATTAACATGCGATGGCTATGGTGCACCTACATTTAAATTTCTTCTTTTGATACCTTTTTTATCGGTGGATCAGTTTGAAAATGTAAAACAAAGAAATCAACTTCATTTCACCTCCTGAGAAACAATAGCAAACAGTTTTTATCCGTGACTAATGAGAACGGCAACTCCTGTGTCATAACGCGTGCTTGAACCAATCAGCTGATTGTGATTTGTTATGATGATGTCACCTTCTTTTGTCCCTGCTTGCAAGCGGGGCATAAATAGCACATTACAGCACTGGTCAGCTGCAAAAATCTGAATGTATAATGAAGCTCGGGGTGATGCAGAGTCTGGAATTGGTACTTGTTGGTCAGCATCCCTGAAGGCGGGCTGGTAGTTTGGAGTGCTGGGTTCTGTGTTGTAGAAATAAAAACAATCTCCATATCTTGGGTCACTCCTGTACATTTTTAGCCTTGTGTGTGTGTCTATGCATCGTTTTTGGGTAAATGAAACTAGCAGTGATATCAGATGCAAGGAAGAGAGCGGAAAAGTCAGTCCGATCTGCAGCAAGGTCACAATAAGGATGATTAATAAACAACCTAAACTGTGTTACAACTGAGCATCACGACCACAGTCCCATGGAGCTTCTAACATGGTAACACCCATCTAGACTTCACTTTTTCTGTATTTTTAGACAGAGAAAGGAATGTTGATTCCACAGTAGAATTATAAATATACGCTGGGTACCAGTTTGTGTTTCCTGCTCTGCTGCATCAAATTTAGAAAGTCACCCCTGTCAGCAAAAGAACAGAAAATGGCTTTCTTTTATGGTTAGCTTCTACCTCACTTTTTCCAACATCTTCAGTGCCATTGTCCCAGCAACAGGAGCATTGTGCAATACACTGGCCAAAGTAACGGGACTTTATTTAAATTAAATAAGTTTTCAAAGATCACAAAAATCATAGGCTGAGTTCAGCAGAAATGTGTATAAAATGACATCTAAAATATTTAAATTTTGTTGAAACTTCTGTACTGAATATTTTACTCAGTACAAATATATCATTTTAATGAAGAGCTGGAACATGATGATGAAGAATATATATGTCATGTTATCAGAAGAGTAGAATAAGATGATTTTCTCAACTTGATGAAGCCTGCTCTTAAAGTGCAATGGAAAGGAAACTGAATGTGAAGGTGGTATTTGAATGTACATAAGTTGATTTAGTCAACAACCCACAGGTAATAAAGCATTACCCTTGATAGTTTGAAGTTATTATTTGCATCGCCATCAGGTTTGTCTATTGGGGATAGGTGAGGTCTATTGTAAGATAACTGCAGCACAGATGCACAGATTGAGTTTGCATGTTCTCTCTCTCTCTCTCTCTCTCTCTCTCTCTCTCTCTGGGTGCTGTAGTTTCCTCCCATCCCAAAAGACATGAAATGCTACTTGTCCTCTCCTTTTTACTTTTTATGTTTTAGTTTTACTTTTGCTTATTTTATAAATGAAGCATGAGAAAATAATCTGGAAAAGTACCTTCATTCCCACAAACAACAAGACACTCAAGGCCATATCTTTCTTAAGCCTTGTTACACACACACACACATACTGAGCAATCCCCCAAATCCCCTAAATACAGAACTCCTGCCCTGCTAGGAGCTACAGCGTTAGGTGGGAGATTTGGACAATAGACAGCTTGTCCTGGTCCGGCCAACTGAGTGCGACACATGAGTTGGACCGTGTGTGTACGCATGAATGCCTACATTGGTGTGTTTTTAGAGGGGTAGTGAAGGCAGTTTGGTACCCCACACCCCCGCCCACAGTCATCTCTCCCATCCCAGAAAGGGTGAGTCACCGCTTCTGTTTATTCACAGGCTCCCTTCTTGTGTTCCATTGACACGTTTTTCCATTCACTTCTCTGTGGAGGAGCACACTCTCCCCTGGCTTTGACTTCCAACACCAACCCCCAGAGTTAATGGCCATCCCGACAGCTCTTGTCTGTAGTGTCCTGATGTGAGCATTTACCCCAGCCTCTCAGGCCAGAAATCAAAATCCACCCTCTGTCCACACCTCCCAAACCTTCCTAAAGCCTAGCTTGGCTCTGTACCTGTCAGTAGCAATCGCCAAAATCCCATTCAGCCGGCCTACCTCCATCAGCCCCAACCCCCTCCTCCTCCTGATGGAACAAGAACTAATACTGTGGCCTGGAAACCAGAGGTCTGTCTCCATTCAACCATGATGCAGCTCTGGTGTATTTGCTCTTTTGTTGGACAGGCCTCACTGAATCCCTTCTTTTCACCTCTGTCGCTATTTCCTTTCGCTCATTTTACCTTTGTGTCCCCTCATCTACAACGTTCTTGTTCTCCAGCCTAAAGATAAGACTTTGATTTGATTATTATGAGCAGTAATAATGGAAAAAAAGTAAATTAACAGAAACTCAGAAACCCCAATGCTTTCATTTCTTCTTCTTCCCTTCCCTCTTCTCCTCTCCTTTTCTTTTGTTTCCTTTCCAGTTTCCTCTCGTCTTGTCTCCTCTCCTCTCCTTTTTGTTTCTCTCGATAAAAAGCCACTGGTGTCCGTTTCCTCTCACTGTCTTTGGGAGAGCTACCTCCTACTCTTCCTCCTCTCATGCCTCTCCCTCCTCTCTACCTCCTCGTTGGATCCTGTACTTCCTCTCCTTATCCGCTCATCTCTGGTCCCTTCTGGCCGCCTCCATGTTGACTTCCTCTCACGCTCTGCCTCCTCGCATGCCACCTCCTGTCAGTCCACTTTCCTCTCATTGCACTCATACCCCCCCCCCACCTTTTTCTTAGCTTGTTTGCCCACTTGAACACACTTCATGTGAGTGGAAATTCACACTCTTCTTGCCTGCTCATACAAAACAGGACAATAAAGGTTTGGAGGACGTATACTTTCTGGGAAGCAGTGAGTCAAAAATCGTATACTCGTATATGTCAGGTGCCTCACTCAGCCAGAAGGATTCATGTTTCCAGTTAAAAATTATACTCTGGTGACAGCTGAAGCCAGGTCTTATGATAAAAAAACACAGGGAGCTGCCGATCTGTAAAGTTAAAACACACAGCGAGGTCAGGTTGGGCTTTGTAGTCCCCCTGATTTTCCAAAAGGTGTGTCAGCGTAACTGTTTCTTTTCTTTCAACACCAGCAACTCGCCGCCTTTCGTCATTATTGAGATGCACAGCGATTCGTGCTGACGTCAGTGGGTGTGTCACCGTGTGTTTGTGCGTAAGTGTGTCAGCGAGCGAATACAGGCCTGTTGAGTCCCGTCAGTGTCGGGTTGTTGTCACATTGCTGGACTGTTAAGCGTGTCTGCGGGCTAATCTGTGATGAGTTGCGACACATTTAACAGCCAGGGAGCTGTGTCGAGCCCAGCAGGGGATGCGCAGGAAGCACACTGCTGTTAATTAATTTATATTGTACAAATAGTAGTAACATTGAGTCTCTGACAATAGATGTTAGTTTAGGGTGCGAGGGGAGGCCAGGTGGAATTGTGGCATCAACGTGCAACTAAAATTTGAGTAATTTCTGTGGCATGTAACAAGAAACTGAAATGAGGACAGAACATTATTTTGTTATCTTTAGTTAAATGGTTAAAAACACAAAGAAAGATCAACAAACACACACATACACAGCTGCGACTGAGAGCCCCTGCCCTGGCCATTGTTTCCACCTCCGTTTTGGAAGGGGCCGTTTCTTTATCTCTCTCCCCTGGAGAAGCAATTTGGCCCTGGGAATGGGATCACACACACCACCTCCTGTTTACCTCACTCTCTTGCACATGTATTCTACACACACACAATCACGCACAGAGACACACACATTGTACAGTAACGTAACAGTTGGCCCTGATTTTCCAGATAAAAACATAGTATGACAGACAAGGTTGTATTGTTTGTGTGAAAACAATGCAGTTCCTCGTTCAGCACCGATCTAAGTGAAGGCACTGACTTAATTTGGTCTGAATTACAACCTACAGCTACCCTTTCATCCCACTGTACTGATCTAATGTCATGGGGGTTTTGTCTTGCTGCTTGGATTATTAAAAGCCTCCTGTATGTGTCAGAGCCACTGGGCAAATACACTCTGCTTATCAGCCCAAACCTTTGTTGGTCAATGAATAAATGCCAGTCATTTAGAAAGACACTGGCAGGTGGACATACAAGTGAAAAAACAAACCACGCCTTTATCAGGCTGCATGACTGAGTGAAGATAAACCAGCCACTAACCAAATGCTCCGAACCTTAAAGAGGCTATATTTACTTTATCTGCTAAAATCTTACTGCTGTAAAAGAAATTATGTCTATTTTCAAATTGGGCAGACCCACAGCAACATGTATCAGTTCTGCTTACCCATGCCTCTCTCACTGTTTGTGTGTGTCTCACTCTCTTTGCTACATTTGCATGGTAACGGAACAGTTTTGCATGACTGACTGTGCCTGGTGTCTCCTGGCTGCTGGCGGCGTGCAGCTGGGAAAGCTTAGCTTAGTCCGCACAAGGACATTTGATTATTCAAATCATACATTACTGACCAGAGCCCAGTGGCAGGGATCAGTATCAGAGTGAGACACAGAAAGGTGGGATTATGATGATGATGATGGTAGAAGAGATTGTGAGTCTGATCCTGAGCACTGACTTTGGTTTATTACAACTTGGGTCTTACGTTTTTAGTTTTGGCAATTGGCTATGTAATTTTCAAGTTCATTGCTAAAAAACAACGACATCTCAAAAGAAAGTCCAGTTGGACAAGAGAAGATCAGACATGATTATTGAACAGAGTTTTAAACAAACCACAGTTCTGCAGAACTCATTTGCAGGAGAAAAAAAACCCTAACCATGGTAGCTATTGGTCACACTCACTGTGGTAAACACAGTCAACATCACAGTTTAGTTTAGTGACTTCCTGTTCACCATTTAGCGTTTCTACATTTTTTTTTTGCAGTTTTATTTTATCCAAGCTGAAAGTCTAAGGGCCCTGTTTCAGTGCAGAGCTGCAGGTCTTGGGAGCAAAGAACAAAGAGCAAAAAGGGGATGGGTTAGGGTGAATATAGATCAGTGGTTGGGGTGATTAATAGACACACGCTCAGCCAGTCACATCACCCCGGTTTATTCGCTCTGAAAGAGCTGAACCAATAAAAGCGACACATGACAACAACTCAGCAAATGGAAAGAGGCTTCTTCAGGGAAGTCTTATTGCTGTCTGGGTGCTGCAGAGCGGCGTGACATGAGCGCACAGCAGCACAAATCTGCAGACAACGGCACATAGTTCTTTTGTTTCATGAGTGTGTCATCCTGTCTTAAGTGCTCCTATCACATTATAAAAACACTTTGCGAACAAAACTCTACTTTTAGTAAAAAGAAAGTTGGAAAGGAGGTAATGTGATTTAATGAGGTTGATGTGAACAAGAGTGTATAGGGTTATAACCGTCAGCCTGGTGTGTGTAGAATTATATGCGATTATTCTGTGGCAGGCCGGTGTCATTTGCACATAATTTAACCAAGGTGATGGTTCTATGTATGTAACAGCACTGCGCTCCGGCATGGGACATGTTCAATCATAGGCTGCAGATTTATCAACATACATCTGTTCTGCTGTGTTCAAACGGCTGCAGCGATTTAATAAACCACAGGGAAATTTTCCATAATATATAAAGCAGCTGTGGACTGACAGCTTGTGTTTCTTGCCCTATCAGAGTCCACTGTGGTGATGTCACCATGCTCCCATATCCTGACACTTACAATTTATTATCACCAGTAGAAGTGATGGCCAAAACTAACAAATGAGACCTAAGTTGCAATAAAGCAGAGTTGTCCTTTAATGCCTAGCTGATTTGTGTGGTTCAAGGGCCCCTGCATTCCTTCTCTTGATCTGAGCAAAAGAGACCTTATGATACTAATCCAGCGATTAGCATTGGTAAGAACGGTTTTGTGCCGTAATCCAATTGGGAGCCAAAGAGCAGAGCTGAGCTGCATTTGGTGGCGAGTAAACCATGTGGAGAGTTTGTATGGGGCAGGTCAGAGGGAATTTCTTTGCGTGTCAGAGGAACAGCACAACACAGGGCCCTTTGAGAGGAGAGAGACCAGTGCAGATCAACGATAGATAAACACACACACACTTTCATACCACAGAGGGAGACTGAACTTAGTGAGGTGTGTCCTGTTTGTGACCACCATTAAAGAAGCTGAAAATTGAGTGAGTTATAAGTGACCAGACCTTCTTAGTGCCCCCTTAAAAGTGTCCCGATATTTATTTTCGACAACAGAAGAATCTTGCAAGATCTCATAGAACAAGCAGGGAAAGATACATCATTACAGAGCATGAAACTCTGTGTGTGGTCTACACTTACACTGTGTGTAAAGGTCCACACATAAGGTGTTTGTGTGGGTCTGTATGCAGGGGACGCTCAGTTATGCGGGGAAATGGGCAAAACCACAGTCTTACCTCAGTAGATAAACACATGACCTCAATGTTGAAGACTGGTGAGTGGAGAGCCAATTGGAAAATAAATGTGTGTCCATCAGTTCGGCATTTAGTTCTCAACACGACTTCTAAGGGAAATTGAGGATAATCACCATAATAACTTGAATTTTTAACCCTAACCCACCAGATTAACACTTTCTAAGTGTCTTCCAGAAGATGAATAAGCCTATTTCCCAAATTGTGGAACTATTGCTTCAATGCTCAATCAAAGGTCTTTTGCAATTCATGAAAGCATGTGTCAAATTTATCAGATACCCAGTCCAACATGTAAATCAACCCCTTGCAGACATTTATACCACACAGGTGCAATAATAACTTTGATTCAAAATCAAAATAATCATGGGTAATTGAATTTAATGATCATGTAAATGTGGTTGTAGTTATGCCAACTGCTGAAAAGAGCGTGGCTCCTCTGCATGTGTCCGTACACAGAGCAAAAGACAAGATACAGTATGGATAACTGGATTTACATTCGCAGTTTTCAATAGCAAAAGGGTTTGGTGAGAGTTGGAGCAGCAGCAGCAGCTCAGCTCCACAAACGTAGCCACACATTTGTCATATGACTGGAGTTCAGCGTATAGCCGCCAGCGAGCGTTTGCTCTCTCTCCCTATCTTTCAATTAGGATCTAAAGCCATACCACACATAGGGAGGGGAGAGGAGTGGAGTGAAAAAAGAGGGGAGAGGGGAACAGGCATAAAGGAAGAGTGGATGACTCAGAGTGCAGTAATGTGCCCATTGTAGCTCTCAGCATGCAGCTTTAAGCGTCCGTGTGTCCATGGCACTCTTAGCACATGAAGAATGTGCAAACACTCTCTAGTGAGTGATGGAGGTCAGAGCAAAAAGAGGATCTGTGAGACTGTCGACTGCAGTCAAAAGTGTCTTAAGTCTATTAATATATTAGGTCAAGTTTCTCAGTACACACATGTAGGATATCACCACCGGCCTCTTATGTTTACTGGAGGTATTTCTCAGTTTCTATCATTATCCTTCATTTTATTATTGTTTTTGGTGGCCCATTAGATTTAATGGCGCCATTAACAATGTGGGGGCTTTTTTTCTGTACAGAGGCAGATACTTCAACAGAGACTGGATCGTCACGGTGTACTTCATGAGCAGTCATGCAGAGAATTCATAACGTTCCTCATTTCAACACGATTGCTGCAGTGAATGCAAACAATTTCTGTCAATTACATGGAATCATTATATCAATTAAGGAACGTGTAACAACTAGCGAAGCTAGTCTGTGTCAGATTGAACCAGTTTATGGCCCCGTCACAAGGAAATGTGACTTGATCTGATTATTGTCCAAGACAGGTTCAGTAAGTATGTTTCCATCCACCTGTCTTTAAGTTAATTAAGAAGTTGCACTTTAAAAAGACAAAATCCAAGTTTTTCTGCTAACCACATTTGTAAGGTTAGTAAAGTGGTGAAGAGAAAAAAAAAATGGAAATTTTGGAGTACATTATGACAATGAGGGACCTTTCACTTCTTCTTCTTATAATGTATATCCTCCAAACATTAGCAAAATGAAGTCTACTCAAACTTTCCACTGACTGTCGACTGCAGCACATGTATAAGCAGTATGATAGACAACCCTGCTGTTGAATTTAGTGTTTAAACATAAAGAAGCCTCATAAAGTTTTAGGATCAGTTTTAGCTTTTAGTTTCCATATTTGTTTTCTTCTTTACACGTCACTCAGACTTGCCTTCCCTCTTTGTATGAAGGCCTGTTTTCTGTCTCTCCCTCGTCATGAATCAGTGAGTTGTTCATTGCACAGAATGGACTGCATCCAAGGTTCCTATCGGCTTACCTGCTCAGAACTGAGCCAAGGAAAGACAGAGAGGAGGACAAGGAGGATGGGTGGGGGCTACCAACAAAGGCTGGTTCAGAATAGCAGTGCGTGTCTCCTTTATCCCCCAGACCCCTCTCCCATGCCTGGTCACGGCTCTCATGTTACCTCCTGTCCTCCTTGATGCTTGGAGCAGAATGAGATGCTTTGTCCCTGAGCTCCTGCTCGAGACTAAGCCTCTTCCACTTACTGGCTGCACAAACACACGCACACACACACACACACACACACACTACACACACATGCACACATGCAACCTCTGTACAGGTCTTTGCCAATGAACTTTGTCTATTTCAACTGACAGTCAACTCTTTTCACTGTCATGTACTATAAAATGTGTATGTCTACATCTGTGCATTTGTTTTAGCTTGATCTACATGCTCTTTGCTAGTAAAAAAAATTAGATTTAAAGGGAATAAATCTTTCGTTTTCATTATCCCACAGTTTGAAGCTTTCACTAGTTCTTTTTATGCTTGCTGGATTCAAAGGTTCTTTGTGTTGTGCAGGAAACATGACAAATTTCCCATCTGTTCAGTTTAACACTGTGTGCATGTGTGTGTTTGCGTTAACCTCAGGCCCATGTCATGTACTTGATGTGAAATTATTAGGTATGCTTGTTTGTGTCCTATGTTTTGCATGGGAACACATTTCTGTATGCATACTTAAGTTGTCGCTGTTGCACTTTGTTCTTGTGTGTATTCAGCTCTGGCTGTTTGTATATCTATGGGTCGTGCTCGACGTGTATAAGACCGGGATTTACACTGCCTCCTCCAGTCTCTCAGGTTTACATGGTTATCTCTGGTATGCAGAAACTAGCAGTTCAGGAATGTAAACCTGATTCTGTCTGCGCTCTCCAGGATGACACACACTCAGACACACATAATACATGAGTAAGGAGAAAACAGAAAGAACATTGTGTAGTAAAGTCCAATAGTCTTGCACATTATTTAGAACATAAGGAGCTATAGTTTTAGAGTTCCCAAAAATACATGGACAGTTTGAGTCTCCTTTTTTATATCTTTAATTCTTTGCTGGTAATTAATGTTGATTTAATAGACACCTGGATGTGCACAATTAAATATAGATTAAGGCAGCATTAAGTGACTTTGGCCATTCAGGGACAAAGAAAGAAATTTACAAAATTAAGTAACAAAGTGTAATGCGCTAAAGGTGGATCAGGTTTTACATACTTAAATATCCACTAAAACAGGGAAATATGGGCATCACAGAAGTGTTCTCACAGGCATTGTAGATCTGCTTTGACCCACCAACTTGTGAGGAGCATATTTTAGCAACCATGTATCTTAGAGTTTCCTCAGTCATTTGTTTACTTTATCTCTCCGCCATGCTTGTGTGTGAGGAAAGTGTTCAGGCTTTTACCATGCTGACTGGCAAATAGCAAAAAAAAGTGACTGAAAGCTGCACACACACACTTTTAAAACATCCCTCCCGTGTCTCATGTCCTTCCCCAGTATCATGTTTCAACAGGAAACACATCAAATCCAGGAAGAAAGATGCTTTTGCATCTGGCCTTTAATGTCTCATTGCAAAGATCATGATTGTACAGAATGGATTTTTGTTGTTTCCACTGATAAACTATATCCTGCCGCATATACACCCTTTAAAACTCTCACCACATGAGTATGTAGTCATACAGGTACTTTCTCTCCTGTGCGGTTATTTCTGTGTGTGTTTTTGTCTGTGTGAGGAAAGTTGACGGTAAGAAATGTGGCAAATGCTTGTGAAGGAAACAGGAAGACTCAGAACAGGCACCTCTGATTACAGGTGCGTTTGTGTTGCAGCATGAGGTTGCTGCACCTGGAAAGGCCAAATCACAAAGTAAGATCTTCAAAACTAGCGAGTGAGTGAATAAGTTAAGATTTGTGACATCATGAGAACATGCTAAAATGCATTATACGTCATGTTGCTTTTCAGTTGTCCTTCCTTGTGTACACACTATCTGTATTGATTCATCCTCATGTTGTTTCTTCTTTGTGCATGCCAAGCCCAGCGGTTAGCTGACGTCATGGGTAATACTTTATTCCTTGTCCTCCTGGCACTGAGCTGTCACTCACTCCTGTGATTTAATGCATGATCTGAGCGGTTGACAAGACAAAAGGTCATGTACACTTTTTTATTTTCTTGAAGCCAGGATGGTGTGCGGCACAGACTCTACAGGTGGCTGAGGGCACAGGGGGGGCAGGGAAGGCTGTCATTTTTGTCGTCTGCGCCGTCTCTTTGTCAGCGTGTGACCTCACTGGGGTTACAAATAGAACGCCAGGCCAGTAACACATTTGTTCCATCCCCAACACTGTCAGCACAAAAGGAAAAATTCCTGCGTTGCGCCAAGTTGTTGTCAGGAGCTAATGAGGGCAGATCGTTGACGTCTTTACATGCCCGTTGCCATGGCAACCCCTCATTAAACACTTCATCACATTCAGAGAGGTAGGGTGGTGCTTTCTGGGTCCCGTGCCTGACATGTTAACAAGAATAGAGGGAGTTATGGTCCAGCAATTGGGGTTTCAGAAGGGTAGTTTATGCAAATAGAAATGCATAAACACACACAAGTGCAGGTGCATCACAAGCCCCATTATGATCCTCGAGAATGTCAGTGTGTACATGCATGCACATGTGCATGATTTGTTACACAGTAAGACGTGGATGTTTAAACAATGTCTGTTGTTTGAAGGGATGCAGTGTGTTTCCTCCTGACTATAAAATGGCTGGATCAGGTTCCTGTTGTGATAACCAGCTTCTGTTGCAGAGACACATCAGCGCTGGAGGACCATGTAGGGCTATAAAGGTCAGACTGTTTACAGAGCTCAGTGTAGCACGTGTGACATTTTGTATTTTGTCCACGCTGATTGTGGCTTGTTGATTGTGTGTTGTCATCGTTGTAGTTTGGCCTGATTGATTCTGCAGAACTGCAGTGTTTCTCTAACACACCCCAGTGTGTAAACACCGATCCAGCTCCTGTCATTCTGTAACATCTCAGGCTTCCAGTCGTTCTTCACAGCGCGATTAAAAAAAACACAAAGCATCAACTGCAGAGATCAGTTTCATGTGGCTGGAGCAGAATTTTTATTCCATGTCAGTCTCAAGTACAGCTTTCCCTGGGGACATAAAACTGACTATTTTTCAATTTTTCCAGAATGTGGCAGTTCAGATGTACTTTCAGTGCCTTTTTAAAATTATTCTGCCGTTTTACCAAGACGTGAGAACTTTAGCTCTTTTTATACACTGACCAGTTCCTCTTTTAACTACATCAATTTGATACATAGCTGCTGTTAGTTTTATTTTCTTTGATATTATATTCTTATCACAGTGGGAGTATTTAACTGTGGTTCGCTATATTTAACATGCTGTCACTCCTCCTCAGACCCACATTTTATGCTTACATACGTAACTTCATGCCTTAAAAGAGCTTTGAACCACGTATGCAAGGTTGCAGTTTCTTGTGTTGTGGAAAAGACAGAGACCATTAATAACCTTTGCATTGCTAATAGTAGGTATTAGACTACATACCTAACTGTTAGTAATGCTACTAAACTAAATACGGGCAAAAGTTAAGGGTATATTGTGTATGGGATGGTACTGATACAGAACTCAAACAATATAACAGTGTTGAAGAGGCTTCCTGGCCCTTTTGGCCCAAGGCAGCCAGAAAAGTCCTTTCTTTGTTACTTCATGGAACATGTGGAGTTTCCCTCTATGTGGGGAAAAACATTTCTAAGTGTTAATGTCAAAGAAACCACCAGCAACAACCTCTAATAGCTGACGGAGCAGTTGGTAGAGTTTAAGTTACATCTCAAGTGTCACATGTCAATTCACAACATTACAGGCCGTGGATAAGCTGCTTTAATTTGAGCCATTTTAGGGCATAGATAGCTCCCGCTGAAGCAAAAAACATCCAACAGTACAACATAAGGTTGCATAAATCCCCTTTTTATAAGAATAATTCCACCAGTCAGTCATTAAAGAAAATACAGAGTAGATCTTGACTGCTTTGCTCATGAGTAATCTCCTAAATCTGCTGCATGTCTATAAACTGTGGCCCTTTAGTTAGATGCCATTGAAGCTGTTGCATTATTCTGATTGTGTGCGTGTGTGTGTGTGAGCCTGAGTGTGCGTGCTTGTGCGGCTTGGTGGTCGAAGGCGGCTCATGCTGAGCTGCCGGAGGGGAAGTGATGGGGAGGATGAAAAACCGAGGCAAGTGACTTTCTCAGCAGGACATAAAAGTCTTTGCGTTCTTCACACATGCAGCGTCTTTATATGAAGAGGGTCTATATTTAGGAGCACAGCCGTTTGACAAACCCTTAAGGTTGAGATCAAACCAACTGAACTGGACATCAGCGCAGTGCTTGTGTTTAAACGACGAAAAACTTTTGCAAGCCCCTGCTAACTGTGTCATTTCTCACATGCCCTTTAACTTACATTCCCTCACCTTTTTTGTCCTTGGTTAAGTAAAAAAACATATATCATTCCATGAAATTAAGGTAATACTTATATAATGTGCCTGTAGGACATTGTTTCATATTCTACAGCTTACAGTTTGTGTGAACTTGTTGCACTTCAGACATGCAATCTCATAATTTGCCTCTGCGCTTGTGACCAGGGGTTGTGGTGGCAGACAAGAACCAACAAGATACAAACGCAGAGGAGAGGAAATAGCAGCTGGCAGTGTGTCATAGAGTGTGTGTTTGAATACAATGTTTTTGAGCTCACATTTCGCTCACAAAAGCCTTGTTCCATGATATCACGCTGACATGATGAGAAGGATGCTTTTGTGTGTGTAGTTTACACACCAAGTGATGTCACTTGTTTAGTTTGTTTTTTTGAGTGTTTTGATCCTTTTGTGGGAGTCTGTGTTTTTAATAACTGCTGATTAGGTCATTGAGGAAAAAGTTGTTTGCCCCTATTGACATTATTGACAGTAGCAACGGCACACAGAGGCCCATGTTGGTTAAGGTGATGGTAATGAGGGGTGAAGCTGTGCATTTGGATAGTCGGTTGTTCACTTTTGCATTCCAGTCTGGACCACCACAAGTCCCCATTAACCCCATCAGTGCCAGTATACCTCTTACTGTTTAAATTGGGATTAAACATGAACCTGTTGGTTTATTCTATCATCAGTTAACATGTAGTTTGCTCTGGTTCTTGCTTGGTGGTAGGTCCTTGAATGTTGTCATTGCAATCCAAGAAACATATGCGCATCAAATCTGGTTGTGTGCCATTTTATGGGTTTGATGCTGTGGTAAAACCAAAGTGATTAGTGATTAGTTAGATTAGCTTTCTGTGGTCATATTTGAAACTTTCATAATCCTAATAAGAACATGCATTTCATAGCAGAATTATTCTTGTTGAAACTAAATTCTACTGTATACATATAAATCTTTGATGTATTCTTTCTCTCGTTGTACTGTGTAGATTTCTTAATCCCTACACTTCACGCTCTGTCTGCTTCCATGGAAAGTTATTTCATCATGTCCTGAGCAAAACACAGCACCGAACCTTTGAAGAAAGTAGGTTAGTCAAGTCATTGGCGAGGATGAGTGCTGCTGTCGAACCTTAACATTACACCAGCTTGCAAGGCAGGGAGTGCACCAGATTGAGGACAATGTTAGGGGCTGGTAAAGCTCAGAGGAGATGACAGCATGCTTCTCTTTGTACATCTTTTGCATGTTGATCCTTTTCAGAGAGGCTTCTAAAACACATATTGGTGAAAACAAGAGATGGTATCTAAATGAAAAAGATTATAGAGTGATGGGGAAAAATGGATGGCCCAGACGAAAAGTTAAGAGAGGTACTTTTCACGGGCACTGAGAAGGAAATTAAGGGTGATGGAAGAAAAGGAGGGAGGGGTGAGGCAAAGAAACCCTAGTCCATAATTCATTTCAGTCATAATGGCTTCATTGGCCCGAAGAGCTGCAGGAATAGTGCAGGCAACGTAGGGCAACCTGATCCGTGGTAACCCAAAGAAACGGGCCAGAGACACAGCCCTGTCTCCAGGCAAACCACACTACACTATACTTCAGTATGTATGATAATACGGACTGTGTGTGTGCATGTGTCTGCAGACACATGCACACACACGGTCCCTTGCAACAATGCCTCTAACCTCTGACCTCACAGATATACAGTGTACACACAGACATATAGAAATGATTATGCAATTACAAGAAAAAGAATGTCATTTTGCACCGTGTTGACATAAAGACAGAAGTAATGTGGGGCTTCTGTGCTCTTCCCACCCTGTACTTTCACTGAAAACTGGAGCAGGGAGAGAAGAAAAGCAGAGAAATGGTCATTTTCTTTGAGTTAACTGTGGTTTTGGGGAGTTGGGATATTGTGCTTTTCAGTAGAGCTGTAAAGACTTGTGGTCTGCACAGACGTGGCAACTGCAGTTGTGGTTGGTACATTGTGTGTGTTTTGGACAGCAGACGCAGGATAATATGACTTGCCTTGTGTCTTGAGTTGCTCAGGAAAGAAGTGAGTAGTAACAGTAACAGTGCAGGGTTAATAGCTGAGTGGCTGGCATCAAACAGCGCCATGGGGCTTACAAATGACTTAAGCTGAGGGTTTGTCTGTGGATTTGGGCAGAGCTGGGAGTCTCCTCTGATCTGGGCTTTGTGGGTGTTTTGTAATTACAAGTGGCAGCAGTTGCTCTTATTTGTGGCAATCCCAGGTACTGATGCATGCAGTTATTACATGATTCACTACTGTCAGAGGGGGTTTCTCAGTCTGGACTTGGGAGAGTTTGGAGCCTCTTCTTATTGAATATCTGTATTGTCTAATTGTCCCTAAGTCAGAAACACTTATGTCAACATCTGTGGGGATTAAATGGTCTGTTTGTCTAGATTACAAAAACCCCCCAGAAATTTTTTTTTTTCTCACTTACTTCTAGCGGTATCTTGACAAGCAGATAGTTTTGGTTTTATCCAGCTAGCTTGTGAGATATCCATTCCTTCCTATACCACATTACAATGGAGATGCAGTTTCACTCGTGTTGCTCAGAGCATTAACTTGCAAAATTTCACCAGCCACATCTTTTTCCAGAAACAGTGTTTCTGTTTCTCTGGATAATCCACAGGCCGCACTAAATAGTTTTCACTGAAACTAAGAAGAAGAAAAAAAAAAAAAAAAGGTTCCTGTTGACAGTATGTTTTATGGATTAGTCAGAGTAATGGGTTACTGATTTTGGTAAAGACATGATGCCGCTGAATTTTTTTGATTCTGTGATCACCACAAATAATGTCTTGAGTGAAATTCAGGCACCACTACACTCGCTTGACATTCTCTCACAGCTTTATGACATGGCGGTGTACTTGGATACTTGGATACCACTCTGCCAACCTGAGAGCCACATTGAGACTTGCTGCTACATGCTGTCACCACAGCTGTTTAAATGTCCTACCTCCAACCCAAGCATCCAAAGTGTAGGCTCTAAGTGTACATTACTCAGGGGAGCAAGTTATTATCCTTGCTGTGCTGTGTTAAAGCTAAAGAGTCCAAGATACCACACAGATTTCTTGCAGCTGACTTTCTGTTATTGGGTCAAGTAGTGACTGTATTTGTTTTGAGACATGTTCATAGCCAGCGATCTGAGCTTCTGTTTCATTGGGATTAAACATTAAAAAGTTATGGGACATTTAGTCTTTTATGTCATCTAAGCAGCTATGTGGTCAAGTCAGTTTGCTCATGTCTGGAGGTTTAAATGACAGGTAAAGCTGTAAATTACTCACAGAGCTGTTGAGGAAGATGTTATGGTGACGAATGATATGTCCAAAGGGTAACATAAAGGATAAATGGAAAAAGCCGAGAGATGGATCTTTGCAGTATTCCATGTTTCATCTCAACAGCCTCCTTTACTTAAAGTTACATTGAACTGTTAATTCTTTATTCAGCAAGTAAGAAACCTGCAGTTCACTGGACTTCCACTTGTGTTCAAGTCCTCTACATGCTGTTTTAAGGCACTTCATTCATCCACAGGGCTGTTTTGACAGTGGACATATGTTGGGTTTTCAAAGGGACAACATATCCAGTTTAATTAATTATAATGGATTAAATATAGCAAACTTGTTATTTGTATTTGGAGGAATGATTAAATTATCACTAGCACTATTCAAAAGTGAGAAGAATGAGCTGTGGGTTCACTGAGAGCACAGAGCTGTATCCTTTTCTTGTGGATTAATAGTAACAGGAAAACCATCAGACCATCAACCATCAGAGACTGTTAAAGTGTAAGCACAAAGTCTCATGTGTGCCCAGTGTTTAGGGTTGGACCACACACTTGTTAGATCAAATTGTAGGACTCACTAATGTTTAAAAAATTTAATTGTTGCATAGTGTTATCAACCAACCAACCATCAATGATTGTTGGTGATTTATTAAAAAATGTAAGTATTAATATTTGGGGGGTTAGGAGACAATAATACAGACAACCGAAATTGAAATAGTCGCATAAAAACTTAAATAATGACCTAGCCTAGGTGCCCTAAGTAATTTAAGTAACGATGTTTAAAAAAGGGAATTTAAAATCATTTAAAATAATTTAAAGGTTTTGTTTTTTAAGTTTAATGGATTGTAACTTTAGTTGAGCTTGCTGAGCTCTTGTTGGCCCTTGAAATAAACATACAGTATATTAGGGTCTGATGATTAACAGTACAGCACTTTTGAACTTTTGAATGAAGTTTGGTATCAACCTTATAAGGAGCTAATATGTCAGTTGTGTTTATAGTTACTTTCTGCTGCCCCCACATTGTAATGTCTCCTTTGTGGCTGTAACACTGACTTTGGAATAAGACAAAGCTGTAAGAAGAGCATTGCTGCTATGTTTCTGCTAAATTATATATTAGTTCAATATTACCTCCATACCACAGCTCTAAGCTTTCTCTTTAATTTTCTCCTCTTCTACATTGTGTCATATTTGTGAATGAACTTTCTAAAGAAATAGAGGTATTATTTTTTGAATGGTGCACAACATTGATTTAATAGTTCTTTACCACCGCCTGGGTTTGTATTCCACCTCCCTGTTAATATTTTTCTCGGCATAACCTTGCATCTGTGATTTGCTTTGTGGATGTAATGTTTGTTATATGCAGGTTAGAGATCTTCTACTGATTTTTGGGAAAAACATCTGCTGTGTGCTGTTTGTGTCTTGTTGTTGACTGTGTGGTCAGCTGTAGCCCACTGCTGGGGTGTGGCAGACTTACAGTGTAGCTTGGCAGTGGTACAAGCCAGGCCTGGATTTCAGATGTGGTAATGTGGAGTGCCTGTTGGGAAACTGAGAGGGAAAAGAAGGGAAATGGGGGGAGGTGGTGGCGGCTCTGTTTCTGTTTGTAAGGAGGGTGTGTCTGTTGGTAAGTGAGGAGGAGGTGTAAGTGTGTCATTGTGTCGCTCCAAGGTGGAGACCAGGGTTCCCCTTCCTGTAAGTTGTTAGAGCTCAGCCAGATGGTGAATCTTGAGTCCACAGTGAGAAAAATAACAACAAGAGACACAGAGGATTGTGTGTGTGTTGGGTGGGGGGGGGGGCGTATTTATGCTCAAAATGTAAAACTTAAACCGTTTTCTTTCTCTCTCTGGTCCCTATCCACCCCCCCCTTTGTTTTCCTGTGTATGTGTGTACCTACGGTGTCCTGTGTTGTGTGGCCACTGAAGTGAACCAGACAGTATTACCTATTCATGAGAGCAGGGTTTCCCTATGACAGCCTCCTTTGCTCTGCTGACTTCTGACTGACACAGTCATCTCTCATATCTCTGAAAGAGCTTCATGGAAACACCTGAGTGTGTATGTGTGTGTGCTAGTGAATGATAGGAAGATAGGATAAAGTTTCCTCTTTGTCTTAATTTCCACTTTGTCCAAGTTGCTTGATTTGTGGAATTCAGCCAGCTTGTCTTGTATATCAGTGGTTACACTTGTGCGTGTGTGTATTTGGTTGTTGTTGATGTTCTTCCACATCCTCAGAGGATCTTTGGATATCTTTTGTTATTTTAATGAGACCTTATAAAACATATGTAATGCTGTATGTATGTAATATACAAATATTTTGAAATATATAATATCCCATTTGAATTTTTAATTATAACTACAAAAAAGCTGAATTGAATGTATATCCTTTTTAATATTTTGAATCACCAAAATGAAATGGAAGAAAACATTTTCTGTCATTAACAGATTCTCAGGGGTGAACTGCTCATAAAGTCCTTTATTGAATTATCTGAAATACAACTACATCCTTCAACAAAATCCTGCCTTTTCTACAGTTGATCCTCCTAACTTACGTTTCTATTATGTTTTCCTCGTTTGCTTCTAGTTCCCAGAGTGCGGTTTCTATGGCATTTATGACAAGATTTTGCTCTTCAAGCATGACACGACCACCAACAACATCCTGCAACTGGTTAAAGTCTCCAGTGACATTCAGGAGGGAGACCTGGTGGAGGTGGTGCTCTCGGGTAAGTAAGCAGCTCTCTTCTTCTCTCTTTTTAACATGACTATCTTGTGCCTTTTCGGTACAAGATAGCCATGTTACAAAATCTAAATGACTTCCTTCATTCCTCTACTATCTGGTTTTCTTTGTTGTCATTAATCTGTATCACAACTCTAGTCCATATTTATCTGCTTATTTTACTACAGGTGATATCTTACACTGCTTTAATCTCTTTCTCTTTCAAACTGTGTTGCTCCCCTGTCAGGAAGAAAACCCATCTATTTTTCCATCCTGTTTCCATCTCATCCATTGAATCATCCTTTGTTCTGCCTAGTTGCAGTACTATGATTGTATCTTGACACCCACTGTGACCATGCTCTACCCCTGTCATCCCTTTTAGCTGCAGCCACATTTGAAGATTTCCAGATTCGGCCCCACGCACTCAACGTGCACTCATACCGGGCCCCGGCCTTCTGTGATCACTGTGGGGAGATGCTGTTTGGACTGGTCAGACAAGGGCTTAAGTGTGACGGTGAGGAAAATGGAGAGATGACGTGTGAATAAGAAAAGACACTTTGATGTGGTCCACAAATTAACATTTGCCAAATATGCTCCATCTTCTCCACTCTCCTGCTCTCTGGTTATCTGATACATGCCGCCCCCTGCAGGATGTGGACTAAACTACCACAAGCGCTGTGCGTTCAGCATCCCAAACAACTGCAGCGGAGCTCGGAAACGGCGTCTGTCCACCACCTCCCTGAGCAGCACCCAGTCCCTGCGTCTCTCCACCACCGAGTCAGTGTACAGTGTGGGGACGGTCTCCACCTGCGCAGAGGAGGCCAGCCTCATCCGCTCACACACACAAATGGTATGGGTGGATTCATGCATACAATGCTCTGGTCTAGTTTTGACTATAAAAGTTGAGGAGGTTTTCCAATGGAGAACATTTATTTGGCCACATCCAATAGTTTTGTTTTAAGTTAATGTCTCACATTTGGTAAATCCACTTTAACCAAGGTTAGTCACTGATCTAGAAGGTTTTTGGGATGAGACTGCCAGGAAATGTGACAGACTGTAAAGGCAGTAATTATTAGGACATTTCAATCTTAACTTTCCAAAAACAATGGACAGACCTCTGCTTCTGAAACAATTTACATTTGAACTTCTGTTTACTGAATGCATAATAGGTGTTGAGATGGATATCTCTATGGAAACCTCTGTAAATTAAACCAAAACTACCTGCACGACTGCATTCCACTTTAAGTGGTATGTAGTCGTTGAACCCTTAAAGTAAACCCAAGGCAACAACCATTCCTGCTTATTGATTTTTCCTATTAATGTACTCGAATTAAAAAAGAGAAGATGTGGGAAAGCTGTAAAGAGAAGAAGTATGCTTAAAGCAATGTTTTTTATGAAACAATGTATCAAATGACAATGTGAAAATAATGTTACATTATGAAAGAGAAAGAGGTCGAGTAGTGATGAACTTACTGAAAAAAATGTACTGTATGTTTAAGGTCAGGAAATTTAGATTTTAGAGATGAATCAGTTTAGTTAGTTACCATGTTGCCTATGGTAGACAATAGTGTTACATACTAGTTTATTTATCCACACGCTGTCAGTTCAATTGATAATCTTTTCTTTGTTTTAATTCTGCCAGCCACGGACCCCTAGTGACGCCCGGCGCTTCTACACGGGCCGACCTGTTCATTTGGACAAGATCCTGTTGAGCAAAGTGAAGGTGCCCCATACGTTTGCTGTCCACTCGTACACACGGCCGACAGTGTGCCAGTACTGCAAGAGGCTTCTTAGAGGACTGTTCAGACAAGGCCTTCAGTGCAAAGGTGAGCATAGACAAAGACAGAGGCTCATTTCTAGGATGTCCAGTGTGATGCAGAAAATTGTACCAAAGGTGTCATCTGATCAGAATGAATCGTCTCTTATTCTGTCAGACTGCAAGTTCAACTGCCATAAACGCTGTGCGTACAAGGTTCCTAATGACTGTCTTGGGGAGACGATTGGTGAGTAAAGATATCACCTTTCATTGCCTTCTAATGTGTTTATAACTCTGTTAACCCTGCATGAATTTGATAAAAGGATAAATTTCTCATCTGCCTGTTCCCATTGTCAGAACTAGGCTACTTTAATAACCATACATTATATAACACGTTATCTAACAAAACTGAAACTCATTGGCACTAATGTTTTTATCTTCTCAGACAACAGAAGTAACAGCGGTAAGTAGTCTTGGTACTCGGTATTGATGCATATAAAGCTGTAGAGTTTTAGTAGTAGTCATAGCAGTACCAAGTAGTAATATTTTTTCACAGTATTTTAAACATGCAGTTACTTTAAGTCAGGTTGAACTCAACCCCTTCTTTCATTCTTTTTTGCCCCAGATATATTGAGTCCCAGCGCAGACCCTGAGGTGCCCATGGACTACAGCAGTGAGTACGACGCCTCAGACAAGTCTTCAATAGATGACTCAGACGAGGCCTGCAGCATCCCTGGGTCCTTTTCTCCTGACAACAACCAGGATGGGACCAATGGAGATCAGAGGTATGGGGAGAATGTTAAAGGAAGACCAGATAGTAAACATCTAAAACACAAAATTTACCCACTGACCACCTGAGTTCTACCACTCTTCTTCTAGTGTTTACATCCCGCTAATGAGAGTGGTACAGTCGGTGAGACAGACAACCCGTCGATCTAGTACGGCTATCAAAGAAGGATGGATGGTTCACTACAGCAATAAGGACACACTGGTAAAAAAAAAAATTCCCCTCTTTCTCGGTTTCTAAAGCAGCTCTCCTGAAAAATATCTTAATATTTTTTGTAGAAGTTGAACATATAGATTTAAGTCTATTTATTTGAGATGCTTGAACTCACTTTCTTCACTTTCCTGTCAGTGATTTACTGCAGAAAGTTTGTTTTGTTTACTTTCCGCTCACTCAGAGACCTTGATGATTTGGTCTCTGCCTTCATGCACTTTATTTCTTCCTTTTTCTTTTTGTGTGTGTGTGTGTAAGTGTGCATGTGTGTATGTAATTGGATAAAAAAAATGGTGGAAGACTTGTGATGAGGCTGTCTCTCCCTGAAAACATAACAGTACTCAACAGATTTGTGGTGAATTCATGCTAAAAGCCCATTTTGTGGCTTTTCTGTCTCTTAACATATTCTTTATATTTGACCTCTAAGGATTTTGTCTGCATCTCTAGCCTTGTTCTTGCTTGTCTGGTTTCCTTTCTGGCTTAACTAAAATACTAATTTTCTTTCTTTCACTTTTGTCTCTGTTCTTTTTTACTTTGTTTCCACCTTTTCATTCCTGCAGCTTCTACTCCTGCACGTCCTTCTTCTCATCTGGCCACTCTCCTCTTCATCCGGACGTCAGCTCTGAACTTGAAATGCGTTTGTACTGACCCCTGTCCAATCCCTCACCTTCATCCTGCCTCTGTTGCACCCGTTAATGTCCTGCCTTACTTTGTTGCCCCTCCTCATCTCACCTTACTCCAACCCCCAACAGAGAAAGAGGCACTACTGGCGTCTGGACTGTAAGTGCATCATCCTTTTCCAGAACAACACCTCCAACAAATACTATAAGGTAAATATGGTTTATTCCATGAAAAGCTATGAACTCAAGTAATCTATTTGAAGCGTGCATCACTTCTTCATCCTCTTGCAGGAAATCCCTCTGTCCGAGATCCTGGAGTTGCGTCCTGCAGGCGACTTCACTCTTGTCCCCCCAGGCACAAATCCTCACTGCTTTGAGCTCATTACAGGCACTATGTGCTACTTTGTGGGGGAGGACCCCAACACCCTCCCCTCTCTGCCCCCCAGCAACCCCCAGGCTCTCCCCCCGACCCCTCCCTCCCCCAGCCAAGTAGCTCCCAACAGCGGCATTGGCCGTGAGGTGGCTAAGGCGTGGGAGAGCGCCATTCGCCAGGCCCTCATGCCAGTCATCTTCCAGGATGCGCCCCCAGCTGCTGGGAACACAACTCACAGTAAGTTTAGTGCATGATGGTTTATCATATTTACTAACTGGCACATTGTGGCCTGAGAGCAATGGATGAATTCAGATTAATAAGCCAAAAAATTAGTGCGCTGTTGCTATGGCACCAGCTAAGTAGGTGCTGAAGTAACAATGGACGAAATGTGAAAAAACAACCTTGTCCGGCTAACTAGAAGAGTCTGCTCCTTATCAGAAACACCCGGATGACGGGCCTTTGCCACAGCATGTCGGTCTGATAAAGAGCAGGCTCTTCTAGTAAGGGACTTTTGTGTCTCAAGCAGAAGTTCAGAGAAGTTCTCCCTTTTAGAAATATGATACCATACATGTGTGATACACATTGTCCAGAATTAAGAACTTACAGTACCTTTGTACCTGAACTTTGTTCCTGGTCCTCTATTTTCAGGACAAGCCTCTATCAGCATATCGGTGTCCAACAGTCAAATCCAAGAGAATGTGGTATGACTTTACATGTAAATTTTAAGAAATTTCCTTTAATGTTTAAATGAATTATGCAGTGATGAGGATGATGAATACATGACATATTGCTCTCCTACAGGATATTGGTACAGTGTACCAGATTTTTGCTGATGAAGTACTGGGATCTGGGCAGTTTGGTGTAGTGTATGGAGGTATGTAAATCTTTATCCAGTAATGCTGTTAGCTTTGTTTTGCAAAGGTCACAATAATTAGATTAAAGTGCTTTACAGGAAACAATATTGTCTTAAGTTGACAGCCAAAAAGACACAGGATAGTACATTACAAATCCTGAAAAAACATAAACTATATTGATGGATTTGTAATTTGTGTGTGCCAGACAATAGAATAGTGTCTTTAAAAGGAAACACCACAGGTTTCACAAATCAAAGTCTGCTGCTACTAGCATAACCTGCCCGAATCTCTGAGCACTGTCACCTGTGGAGTTGTATGGTGGGTCATAAAGGAGCCAGGTTTTGACAAAAGAGAAGAATGCATGGAATGGAAAAAAATATATATCTCTGGTTCTGCAACTTTAATTTTGACCTTTAAAATTGCATGCATTGTGAGGTTCAGTTCACAGTTACATCTGTTACTAACAAACCCTTTCGTCATCAGGAAAGCACAGGAAGACAGGGAGAGATGTAGCTGTCAAAGTCATAGACAAGCTTCGCTTTCCCACCAAACAGGAGAGCCAGCTGAGGAATGAGGTGGCCATACTCCAGGTAAACCCACACACACGTTGCAGTGCAACTATGAATGTGCATTGTTTGTAATGCTGACACAGTAGCATGCTCATAGTATTTATGCAGTTTAGTCAGAGGGTCAGAAAGGTCATATTAGTCACAGTTATCTGATAACCGCCCTCAACAGTTACAACAGTTACAGCTTATCATCCCAGTGATAAATCATCATTACGTAAAATTTAAAGATTTTATTGTAGATTGTTCAGTCATTCGTAATACTTGGCTTGCTGTATAAGTTCTACAGAAATGACAGTCATGATTCAGCAGCCTTTTGAGAACATAATTTTTCAATAAGTTGCTGTACTTTATGTTTTTATGGAGGATGTTTTTATGTTCTTCAATCAGGCCTCATTACTTAATTATTACGCTTCACTTATGTTTTTGTGTTTACTTATTGTGCAGAAACATGAGAGAATCCAAATTTAAATCCAAATGCCAAGAGCCAACAAAAAAACTGTTTGTTGAGTCTCTAAAGGCTCCAGCATGTAGAGAATTTTAAATCATACAAATGAGAGGAATATGCATGTCTGGAAATCATTGTATTTCATTAAGGGGAGTGATTTAATATTTGTTATTTGTTGTTGTTGTTTGCTATTTGTTTGAACTTAAACATTTAAGCAGATTGACATAAAAAATACAATCTAATGAACAAACATAAAAATGTATAATCAAAATAGGATCTTATATGATATGACATATGATAAGTCATGTATTGTGAGGATGGAGGGCACCACAAGCTGTAGCTTCAGTGAAAATCTTTGTTTTATGCTTTTCTGTTTGGAATAATTGCAGTGTTGTTTTGTTGTTTGTGTGATCATTTAGGAACACAAACACATTTCAATTCTGCTTTCTTGAACTCTCAGATGGAGGTTTAGGCCACATTACTCACCAGCAGATGGAGACAGAGGTGCATTATCCTGCTCAGTTGCCGTCAATGCATCACACGTGTTTATGACTCTGTCACTGAACGACCTGACTTCCCCCTCAGTTTGACCGTTACTCACTTGGCTTCTCTGACTTAAACGGCTCTACTACAGCCTTCAGGTTTCCACTGACATATGTATAAAAACTGAACCCTCTGAATCATGTAAATACATGGAAAAACGTGGCCTCTGTAAAATATTTTTAGGTACTTTTGGAACATAACTATGAAATAATCAATTTTCTGTTCTCCCTGCTGTGTTTCACATTCCTCTCCTGTGGATCACTGTGTTCACCGACGCTGTTTGTCTTTTTTTTTTCCCTCACCCATTCACCTCACACTCTCTCTGTCATGCTGCTCATGTCGCACTGTTTAATCCACTCTTTCAACCCTGACTATCTCTGTTGATGTTTCTCTTTCACCACTCTCTCCTCCTTTGCTTACTATTCTATCCTCCCCTGCTTTTTCAAACAAATCCCAATTTCACTTTCATCCTATTTTTCCTTGTTCTCCCCTCACCGTCCTCCCTCTCAGAGTTTACGTCACCTGGGCATTGTGAACCTGGAGTGTATGTTTGAGACCCCAGAGAAAGTGTTTGTGGTGATGGAGAAGCTACATGGTGACATGCTGGAGATGATCCTCTCCAGTGAGAAGGGCAGATTGCCTGAGAGGCTCACTAAATTCCTCATCACACAGGTGCGTATGCGCCCTAGCAAAGAAGGGATTTGTTGTTATGTAAGGAAATCTGTTATGACAAGGAAGGCGTTGTTGCTGTTGTTGTTGTGTGTCTGTGTGTGTGTCATTCATTACTGTCAATGACGTCCTGATGCTGCAGTGTCTGGCATCACGCTTCTTGTGGTCTGTCTCTCTGGTCATCATAATGCATATTTAATCTGTCAAAACTGAGATCTGAAAGTATGTTTGCACACAATTTGTTCCTTAAATTGAGTCATATCCTGTTTGTGTGGTTGTGGGTATGCATGTGCTTGCGTGTGTGCATGTATGTGTCTGCGTTTGTGCAGATTCTTGCAGCTCTGAGACATCTGCACTTTAAGAACATCGTTCACTGTGATCTGAAACCTGAGAATGTGCTGCTCGCCTCTGCCGATCCCTTCCCGCAGGTACACACAAACATGCACTCAAACAGATTTTGGTCAGTTATGGTTTCATACCCTGTTTTGATCATTAAGTGCAGTTTTTCAGACTTCAGTTTCGTCTCATCTATTTACGCTCTGTCGTCTCACCACTTCCTTTTCTCATACTAGCCAAATGCAAGCCTGACTCCCTGCCTGCTTTGTTTTTCACTGTTTCCCTCTCTAAGGTGAAGTTGTGTGACTTTGGTTTTGCCCGTATCATTGGCGAGAAGTCTTTCCGCCGCTCTGTAGTAGGCACCCCTGCTTACCTAGCCCCGGAGGTCCTGCTGAATCAGGGTTACAACCGTTCACTAGACATGTGGTCTGTTGGCGTCATCATGTACGTCAGCCTGAGTGGAACGTTCCCGTTTAATGAGGACGAAGATATCAACGACCAGATTCACAATGCAGCCTTCATGTACCCTCCTAACCCCTGGAAACAGATCTCCAGTGATGGTAAACACAGAGGGGAGGGACGAGAGGAGGGTTTTATTGTTAAAAAACACCTAGAAATGGAAGTGGATATACTGTGCAGTGAAAATGCTCAGATGCCTATTTATTGGGTACATTAAGGTAGGGTTTATTGCAGGACTGTATTAGACTGCATACCTAATAAACTGGCAACTGACCATATGAGGAAGAAACAACAGTTTGAAGAAATTCAAATGTTTGTGTTTCATAATACATTTTGTAATAACATGCTACACACTACAGAAACGGTTTCCATCCATACCATGATGAAACAGCCATCTTAAATATGGTTCCTGTTCACTGCATTGCATTTCAACATCAGCGATATGCAGCAACATAACTGGCTTCTTAAGGCATGAAATGTGTAAAGACTTTGTGACCTCATTTTACTGCAACTAGTCAGTTTCTTTATACAGACTGATCTGTGTGCCTTTGTGTTTCCAGCAATCGACTTGATCAACAACCTGCTGCAAGTTAAGATGAGAAAGCGCTACAGTGTGGACAAGAGCCTCAGCCATGTATACCTACAGGTAACTCATACAGAGTTCTTGTGTGCGAACACAAACACACTCACTGTCTAATACTTATGCATGAAAAAACACCCAAAACATTTAAAATCTGTCTGAATCTTCGCTACTTTATCACACTTCAAGTTCAACCATTAATTCCCAAGAACAGAAAGCAGCACTTTTTTTAGATATGGTGAGTGCTAATAACTTTAAGGGTGGAGTGGTACCTTATAAGAGCTTATTTTTTACTTTAGCAAATGCCTCAATAAAATCTATGGCCATTACTGAAAATGGCAAATATAAATCCAAGGAGTCTGCAATTGTGCAAAGCGTTGATGGCAGCTCAAGGCTGATATTTTCAAAACCCTGTTGGGGTGTAAGAGGACAGATGAACTGTAAAAAATATGTTTTCAAATACTGCACAGTGCTGACATTTCTTCCTCAAAAAAATATTAAGGAGTGGAAAAACAGGCCAGCTTTTGCAGTTGGTTTAAACCTGCCCACTGTTGTTGAATGAAGAATGCCCCCTAAATAACCTTCAGTGTTACATCCCTAACTTAGTTCAGTTTCCTCAGAAAGAGGAAACCAGTCTAGGATCATTCAAGTTCTTACTGCAATGTACATACAGATACACACACACACACACACCCTAAAGTGATTACTGGATGATGTGCTACAAACACATAAAAGCCCATTTAACTTTGATCTAATTTCAAGGCTCCTGAAACTATATTATTCCCATTTCATAGGACTATCAGACATGGCTGGACCTGCGGGAACTGGAGACTAAACTTGGTGGGCGTTACATCACCCATGAGAGCGATGACAGCCGCTGGCAAATGTTTGCCCGTGAACACACTCTGCCTTACCCCGCTCACCTCGTGCCTCCTCCTCCTGCGCCGGGTTCTGACGATGAGGAGGGTGGGGAGGATGCAGATGTGCAGGGCCTCACCGAGAGGGTCAGCATCCTCTGACAAGAGAAAACACTCAAGCTCATTTAGGGAGGAAGAAAGAAGTAGGGAGACAGGGAGGGAAGATGGGATGGTTGACCTAGAGCCTGAAAGACATTCTCTTAAGGATGGTGTGCAGCTGTTAAGACTTTCATCACGCAACATCTGTGGTTTCTCTCTCATTCAGCTTGAGGTCATCAAAACTTCTGTCCTTCTTTATCCTCTTTCGTCTCATAAAATGAACCCTTTTCATGATGAAGATGGCTTGACTGTGCGGCTGACCGTGGGAGTCTTCATAGACTAAATTGGAGTTACACTTTAAATTACAATTTGTCACACAAATGAAAATCTGCACCTTCTTACCCCCTCTCTGCAAAATACCACAAAGTGAAGCAGGAAAATTCACCCCAAGTAATCAAGATAAGAATCTGGTGTGTTTGTTGAGGTTATGTGAGCAAAAAGAACTTACTATTTAAAATGAAACTGCCTCTTATTAAAAAAGAAGCAACATTTAACTTTAGCATCATTTAATTGGACTGACTGGAACACAGTCCCTCTTATGCCTTCATACCGGTTCTATCTCTTTTCAGTGATGTAGCGCTTTACAGTGACAAAAGACTTCCTCTGTGCTGGTAATTACTAATGTGCAGGCATTGAGTCGAAACCATCTGTACTCACAAATGCATTCTCATAAATGCATGTCCTGTAGTGAAAACTGGAAGTATTGATCCGGTGACAGCAAATCCTCCAGTAATTACCACTAGCTCTGAGCCACAACAGCCACGACTCTTAAATATGCCATGGCGGGTTTTAAAAGGACTTGCATTGGTGAGACGTCTCTACCTGCAGCTGACAGATTATACATCGGCCACAGTGACTGTTGCTGAATGGTGAAAATTGCCTCTATTGTGCCGAGTCACCCGCTCTCCGTCGTCTCTGCAGTCGAGCAGTTGTGTATTTAAATGGTGAACAATGAGTCCTTGCAGATTCAATCACGGTCAATGGAGGCAGCATTTTTACACCCGAGCAGGTGAATGGACACCTTCTCTAAACAACACAGCTTCTTATGTATTGTTGAGTAAAAGAAGGAGAAGAAGAAGAAGAAAAGAAGACCTCTCCCTATGGGCATAGATGGACAGCTTTGGTTACTAAACTAGATTTTTGAGAGTGTATGTAGTTTATTATTATTATGATTATTGACTACCTGTCATGTCAATATGTTGCATGTTTCCTCAAAGTAGAATATCGAGATAAAATATAAAACATACTGTAGTTTGGATGGTCTATTATACACATGTGTAACCTGAAGTTTATGTAGTTTTTAAATATGCGTAGACTGTGTATGACATGTTTGAAGGATAATTCTAGCCTTGAAAACAGATAATACAAACCTTGAGCAATATTGTTTTTTGTCATGGATGTTTTATTTATTGCATTATTCATCTGCACATCTACAAATTGTAATCTTCAGCTTTTTTTTTTTTTGTTTAGAAAACATGCACAAACCTGTCCTGTCCCAGTCCTGGATGCACAATGAGGATTAAGTGCAAATTATTCAACCCCCTAAGACAAACCCCCTAAGAATGTAATTGAATGAAAGGATGTCAGTAGAGGTCTTGGTAAAGAGTCAAAGAGTTTAATAATACATATTTGAGGGAATTTTGGAATAGTAGTACTAAAGATGAATTAAATATTCTCCAAAAAGGCCCAAAAGCAAAATTATTTAACCTCTCAGTCCAAATCTGGACTTTGTGACAATTTTTTTTGTACATATTGTAGTTGTTATGGTCTTTTTTGGTGAAAAAAAGAGCACAGTGAGTATAGTCTGTACTAACCCTTTAGTTCCTCCCTTAATCAGTTCCTCTTGTAAGTCTGGCAGTAATACAGGATTTTTCTCTCAGCTGTTTCAAACTTCCCCTACGATTCCCCTTAGGTGGGACTTTTCTTTCAGGCCAAGGAAGGTTTAGTTAGTTTGGCTTGGTTATGATGCTGAAAACCGTGTCCCTTGATGAATGAAATGTCTTTGTAATCTTCTTGCACTGTAACTGCCACTCTTTGGTGTAAAGAAGTTTTTTCTTCTCTTAGCTTTTGAGACAGTTCCTTTTTTTAGCCATGTTTACTGCTCAGCTTGAGCATCAGCAAGATTTATATTTGTATCACAATTAAAACTAACTCAGAGTCATTATGGAGTTCCCAAATGCTTAATTGTGTTTTGCAAAAATTTGGTTGCCTTACATACCAATTAGTGATTAAGAACAGCAATATTAAATTGGGATTTAATGATTACGATATGGTTGTCCTGCCTCAATCGTGCCTCAATAAGATTATGTTACATTACACATTTTACATTGGGACTCACAGATAATTTAATGTATAAAAATTCTAGATCTTCATAAAACCTTTAACGTATAAACCATTAAAAACTTAGGGTTAAATAATTTTGTTTGCAACTGTACACTTCAGAAGCAAGTACTAGTACTGTCACTTAAGATCTAAGATCTTGTGTTTTCTATAGCGGAAGACTTGCTTAGAATAACACAAGACAAAATAATAAGAACCTACCTTTTAAAAAAAACTTTGTTCATCCCACTCTGAAGGAGAGCAGATTATTGCAGATATGCCAAGTGTAAATTGTCCTTAAACATATTAACATTAGGGCCATTGCAAATTTTGTTTTGTGTATGATGCTTGCATACAATATGGACTAGTAAGAGGATATCATGGATTTTCACATGCATTTGGGAACACACACACATCCACACACACACAATTTCTCACAGCTGTCAGAGGACAAATACAATTTTTTACACATATTACACCTCACAGACTGAGTAGCACTCAAGAGGACCCTGCGGCTATAGAGGCGAAGAGAGAGGATTGTTTTTCATTCTATGATGAGCACACTTCAGCCAGCTACTCTGGTGAAAGTGTACCCTTGTTCCTTCTACACTACATCCATCATCATTGCCAAACGATTCCAAATGATGCACTCTTTCTCTCTTTCTGCCTCCTTTTATGTCTTTCAAGTACAGGCAGGTTTGTCACTACCCCATCACCTACACTTCTCCAGGCAACCAGTCTTTGCACTGGCAAGTGGCAATGGAGATGCTTCACTTCGTAGGCGAGAGAGACGGAGTCAGACCTCAGAGAGACGTGTATCCGGCATCTGCAATAGCATTTCTATTTAGCTTAATCTAATTCTGCGAAAAGCAGTGTTCATCTAATTTGACTAAAGAGGAAGATAACTTGAGAAATTGTGTTCCACTTGAAAGCTGCAGCGTATCCAGTATGACAGATGACCTTGGAAAATGAAAGGTGTTTCTTAAATGCTCTCAGCTGTCATAGCAATGACAGACCATGGATTTGGTCATGTACACCATGGATAGCAGAATCTTTGCTACACAGAATTTAAGTTAAAGAACATTTACTCAGACAAGAAAGTGTACATTCAACAAATTATCCAATCCATTCCAATCCAACCAAACCAATCAAACCAATCCACTGGTTCCCTGAAAAAAATATATAGCATACAAAATATACAGTTTTATTTATTTATTTAAAGGGTTATGCAATCTTCTAAAACAGCTGAGCAAGGTAGTTTTTAGTAAAATATTACTGAGACAGGAGTAAATCACTGATGTTTGGGACTATTTTCAGCAGCTGATTAATACAGAATTGAAGCTTCAATAATTTACTAACAATGGAAATTTAGGGCACGGAGGAAGGAGCTAAGATATATAAGCACCAAGTTGGAACAATTTATTGTTGGGTTTGGCTGACAGTAAATCTATATCATCAGAATGATCATTAAAGCCAAAAAAAGCACTTAATACTGAAGTACTGGCTTTTAAGTTTTATTGAATGAACATGGCTACCACGCAGAAAGGGCTAGTAAGCTAGTTATATAGATAGATAGTACTTTACTAATCATTACTTATACTGTATATATTAGGGAATCACAGATACTCATGAATTTGCTGTATTATACTACTCAGCACATTTCTCTTATAACTCTCTAGTATAACATTTTGTTTTGATGCAGGGTAATTACAGGAAATCAGGATTACAGTAATGGAGTTTGTTGATAACATCACCAAGAAAAACTTCCTAATCCTCCCAAATCTGGAATGTGGACAGAAGTTAAAAAACAAAAACAAAACAAAATCAGAAGTTTTTCAAAGTTTTCACCCATTGCCATTGACAAGTAACTTCAGCTCAGTAATCCTGTTTCCTGAGATAATCATTAATGATGTCAGTGGTCTGGAAGTGTTTAGTCTGTAACTGTGTAACATGATCGCATATTCTGATTGCACTTTCCTCATCAGCCGTTCTTGCTGCAGAACCAATGACCTGCAGTTTGGCCATCAAGTACATTAAAAGGCTATTCTATGCTGAGTTTGCCCTTGCACTCAGGCATAATGTGTTTTGAAAGCAAAATTACAGCAAATTGCAGAATAATTCTGGTTATAAAACAAATGCAAAACCAAAAGGTAGACCAGAATTTGTTTTACTTCATTTACTTTGCGGAAATGAAACTCTTAACTTCGTGAAAAATCAGTAAGAGGCATGAAATACTCCTCATAAGAAGCTCTATTATATGTCATTTACTCACTCTTTTATAGGATAAAGAGACTATTATGTTCTGTTACACAAATATCTGTGATTTGTCTGTTGCTAATAGCTGGTCATTCAATCAGTGGTTTCTTCCCCACATCTGTCAGCCAGTCACATGACCTAAAGAGGTTTAAAAAAAAAAAAAAAAGAAAAAAGTAAGCAAACAACCAGGTTTGCTTCTCTACACGTCTCACCTTCATGCTCAGGAATGAAAAAGAGAGAGAGAAAAAATGAGAAGAGGTAACTTTCAGAAGCTCTGCCATTTTTAAAATGTCAGCACACTTCACAACTCTTGAACTTCGAGCTATAAAATTATTTCCACCTACATTACAAGTTGTGCTTTTAAAATGTCAACTCCAGTCCTGTAAAAGCTTTCCTTTAAAGAGAAAGATGCTGCACAGTGAGGTGACTGACCTGCCAGAGTGTAAGACCACTGACCACATTTTCCCACAGTCTCAAGTTGATTTGATTTACCTTTAAAAGTAATGTAGACCTTTAGGCAAACAGTGTTTTTTTATTGCAATATACTATATTATTAGCATATATTGTTGTGTATAACATGACAAACGTGGTAAGTTCTACTGGAATCAGGAGCTTTGTAGAATAACAAATATGCAGCACAGACTATAAACAGCCTAGTACGTCTGAACTGCCCGGTATATCCATCATCTTAAAGAGCTCCTGCTTCCTGAAGTTATATTCATGATACCATTTGTTTATCACAGAGCACTGTGCTGTACAGCAGAGCTCCCTTCATGTTTGAGCATCTAAGTTACAAATGACACAATATTTACAATAATGAAGGTCAAACATTGTGACCCATTGTAACCCTAACCCTAACCCTAAGATAACTAAATGAAAGTCTTAACACTACACTCAGATGCCTTTATGGTCATCTTAATGCATATTGGTCACTGTAATTTTTTTCTTCTTAATACAGTCCATTAAGGGATCCCCTCCTATTGTTAATTCCGTGTAAGAGATTGAGGACTGAATACACTGTCCTTGCTCTGAGCCGAAATTAGTTCCAAAATTCAGCTGAAGCTAAAATGCCTCAGCTGTCTGAGACAGACAAAACAAGTGGTTATCTTCAAATGTCTACAGTCTTTTTAGAACAAAAGGTTCCTTCTTTTATAATCCACTGCCATAGTTCCAAGGAAACACTGTCTGGGGAGACAAAAAAATGGCGATTTTGTGCTGAGAACATTTGACCAATACAGACTGCTGAAGCCTCAGTATAACTTCAGCAGAACTTTAAAATGCATTTGATTGCTTTGATTAATACACAGTAACAAAACAAGTGTCTGCTTCACAATGATATACAAGCTGTGATGAAAGCCTTTTACTTTCACCTCCTAATGTTTGCTAAACTAAACTGTCAACTGTACTAATATAGGCACATTTACTGAAATACTAATTCAATCGATACTACAGAGCCACTTTCTTACATGCTCACTTGGCCTCTATGGAAAAAGAAAAAAAAGGTGATATAGTAGGGGCTGCGAGGCAAGAAATCCCCTTTTAGAAATCCCCTTTTGTTTCACTGTGAGATTCATTGGTAAAATGATCAACCAGTTCCTCTTATCTTCCTCTTTTTCCTTTCTCAGCTAATTCTGCAGCTGGCCTCAGGTATGCATTCTTGCTTATAGGAAAATACACAACTTTCACAGGTGGTGTAAATGTTTACTTAACGCATTAATAGATTGGCCACATGCTTCTGTTGTCAAGTCTTTTCTTAAACATAAAAAGAGCCTTTGATATCTCACTGACGCAGGGTTGTAGTGGGTAAAATAAAAAAATCTGATGACTGTGCGGTCCATGCTGCTGCCTCATACAGAGCTCTCAGCGTTGAAACCCTCAGCCTAACTCTGCGTCACAATTATTTGGACTGAGGCAGAAAAATGAAAGCTGTTCAAGAGAAGCGAAAATATGTCCCTTGTGATCCAAATTTACAGTAGTTACATCACGAAATGACTCATATCAATAGGAAACAAAATGGGGGAATGCAGGTTTAGGTACATAATAAATATCTGCCTATCTGTCCACTGAGTTTCAATTCCCCTCAAATACTCATAATAGATTAACATCTGCATCATTTGTGGTTCATCCAGATCTTGTGTTTCTCCCCACCCCACCCCAGAAACTCACTTCCTCTGTGCACGTGTGCATAACCAAACCTCCCTCCTCCAACATGTGTCTTCCCCTTTTCATACTTCGCCTTATCCCTTCCACACACCTCTTGCTAACATTTCCAGCTGTGGCTGTCAACGGCAAGTCGTCCCAACCAGAACAAGAACATCAGACAGTGCACAGGGAGGACAAGCTTTGCGCTCTGTAGTTTCTGTACTGGCTGATACTTTTGTGGTGTTGTAATCATTTGAGAGTACCATGTGGGACCATAGTGGCTTGGCTGAGCGTCAGCAGCTCTGAGGAGTCTCTTCTTCGTCAGACTCTCCTGGACTGAACTCTGCCAAACCTGGAACAGCTCTGGAATGTGTCTGAAACTCTTCATCCACTGGACAGCTTTATCTTACAACCAAGACACACTTCTTATCACCAACAACAGGTACGGTTAAGGATATAAGATGTATGGAGATTATATCAAACTTAAAGAATGACGCCTAAAAAAAGTAGAAGAGAAAGGTTAAAAGTGTTTGTCATTGTTTTTGTTTTTTTTAGCTTTCTTTGGCAAGGGAAAGACAGCATGCTTAAGGCTGTGAGAGTCAGTACTGCAAAAATAATTAGGCTAGAAATGTTGATTCTCTGCAGGGTTGAATGTTCTCCCAGCAGCGGTCGTTAAAACAGGTTGAAGAGTGCAGCTGAGAACTGATTTGACAAGAAGTACAAGTGATAATTTACAGGAATGAACTTCACAAGTGTACTGTGATTCCTCTGAGACACAGCTTTGGTATTAGGGAGGCAAACTATAAGGCACATTTTTCCATTTTGCTACAAAAAGCAGGTTTGTCATGCGAACCCCCTTGAGGTAAAAGGCTGAAGTTTTGTTCCTCTCAAAGCCTCAACGGTGATGAGGCTGTGTAATGACAACCAGGCTGAGTTCATTTTTATAATATTAACGAACGCATAGTTGACTCAGATGGACCAAAGGACAGACTGAAGCTTGGACACGCTGTGTAAAGTAGGAATGTGTTAGAAATGTGATAAAGTAAGACAGTAACAGTGCTTTATTTGTAAAAAAAAAATAATAAAAAAAATAAAAAAACACTAAATGAGAAAATTATGTATGTAAGAGGAAGAAAAATGGTTGTAAAAAGCAGAGATGAAAACATGTGGACTTTTGATGCTTACAAGCTCTTTGTTAGTAAGAGGGGAAGACCAGTTTGTGGTTAGTCAAAGTACCCAGACTGATGACTAAATAGCATCTCTGAACAATTTTTGGAAAAAGATTTATGAGCAAAACTTTCCGATACCAAAACATGTGTAGTTTCCCAACGGACAGTATTTTAAAATTTTGTGATTAATTAATATATCAGAACCATTTCCACACAGGCACATGCAAACAAAAGACACACACACACGCACACAGGGAAAAACATTACCGTTCACTAAAGAGGGTCTGACTCTAAATGGCTTCTCCATTATTGAATTTGGATGGGACGGCCTATCTCTGTCCAGACGTTAATGGCATTAGATGCTTCCTGAGTGTATAAACACACCGCCCAAGCCTAAGCGATAGAACAGAACAGAGCGTAGTGAGGAAACAAGTATCAAAGAAGGCCACTGAGATGCAGAAAGTAGCCATAAAGATACAGAGCACATGTTTTATTTCTCTAGCGCTGACATCTCAGAGAGTGACAGGAAATTGACAGAATTAAATTTACATATGAAATCTTAAAACAAGCTATTTTACATAAAAAATAGCAACCACATGTTGTCCTTCTAGGAAGTGATTAAAGGGATCTACATTGAGAAAGGACTGGGGACTGATGACATTTACCCAAACGATTGTTTTTTTGGCCTTTCACCACCAGAACATTTTGATCAGGAAGCATCCATTTTCTTATCCTGTCTCACAGGGTCGTGGGAAGTGCTGGAGCCTATCCCAGCTATCATTGGACTGGTCGCCCACAGGGAGAAGGGATGAGGGGATGATATGGGGATGATATGCAGCAAAGAACGCTGGGTTGGGATCGAACCCGCTGCATGGGGGTTCGTCCCTACATCCATAGGTGTGCGCTCAGCCTGATCAGGAAGCAATACAGACTAATGTCTCGGATGTATCTGTGTAACAAGCCAGAATTACACCCACAGCTCTATGATGAATCGGGACTGACCATGCATCCACAGCATAAATCAGGGGAGGAATTAATTAATTCATTTATATAGTGCATGGAGTTCACATTAATCAGTCTTCAAACTGCAGTAAACATCGAAATCCTTTGGAGGCCACCGAATTCGTTGTCCGTTACATCAGACATTAAACTGGGCCGTCAGTCAGTCTCTGTAAGGATACATTCAAATGTTTCCCGATAAATTTGGCATAAGTTTTATTAAGCACCAATTACAGTAAAATGCAAATGAACTCTTTGCGAGTTCAGTCTGTGCTGCCCCTGCCTGCCTTTCAGACTAAAATCATGAAGGGCAATAAATGCAACTATATATAGACAGTTTAAGAAAAAGCGGCATTAACATAAAATAATGTGATCGGCTCGGGTTTTGGGAGCAGAGGTTTCCACATCTAATGCTCCCAGTTTCCATAAAAGGGGGACATTTATGAAGGAAATGTATGACATTTTGTCTCCATACTGAGCAGCTGAGGCAATAAGTAGGGGATTTTGGCAGTCTCAGTTTCTATTAGTACTGTGGGTGTAAACTGTTATCATCAGGGAGCATGACGAAGCTTATACCATCTCTAGGGGGGAAACTTCAACTCTCTGCCCAAACACCATATACCATAGAGCCAAACTGCCTCATTCTCAGAAACATCCGAGGACAGCCAAATTATTTTATCTCTTGAGCTCACTGAACCACGAAATAGGATGGGGGATATAAAATGTCCAAGTTGTACTATGAATATGAAATATCATGGAGAAGCTTGTGCTGACGGTGTCACTTCTATGCTTTGGACATAACCACCACCTCCACTAGCTTTTGGGTTATATGTGTATATAAGTAACTGTATATATTGTTTTTTATTTTTAATCTTTTCTTATTTGAAACATTCCCATACATGTTCTGTGACATGTTATGCGTGTAGCTTGAAGGGAGCAACAAATTTCATTTCATTGTGCAACCCTGTGTTTTAAAATGACAATAACAAATGAACCTTGAATCTTCCTAAACTCTCACCATAAAACCTTTTTTTGTTTAATGCTTGCAGGTGAATTTCTAACGAGGAAAGTGACAGGAAACCAAAGGAACAATGAATATTACAGTGACGCCACAAGCAACAACCACAAATTCATCTCTTGTGTGTGTGAAAACTGGAGACAGTGCAATCAGTGACTTCTTGATGTCTGTCTACATCCTTACTTTTATCATTGGTCTGATCTTCAATGTGCTGACTCTGGGCCCCATTTGGCAACAAGTGCAACGACAGAATGTTCTGGGCATCTTCCTCCTCAACCTGTCCATCTCCGACATGCTTTTTCTCTTCACTATGCCCCTTTGGATAAATTACTACCGTCAGAACCACCACTGGAAGCTAGGTGCCGTCTCCTGCGGTGTAGCTGGCTTTTTCTACTACTCCAACATGTACATCAGCATCTACCTGCTCTGCTGTATCTCTGTGGACCGCTGCCTGGTGGTCACCTACCCGCTCCGCTCCAAGACCTACCGTACATCCTGCTATGCCTGGGTGCAGTGTGTCTCTGTATATGTTGTTGTGATAGCAATGCATATCATGGTGCTGGTCAATGACAATCTCACAGACGCCCACGATGAAAACAATGATAATGATCGCTGTTATGAGACTTACCCCATGCAGTCGCCTGTGGCCCTGTTTAACCTGGTCAGAGTGTGCATCGGTTTCTTGCTGCCACTGCTAGTGTTAGCGGTGAGCTACTGGAGGGTGCTGGCCACTGTGGGCCAGAGTCCTGGCCTGAGTGCCCAGGTTAAGAAGAAGGTCCGTCTGCTGTCCTTTGGGGTGATTGGGATCTTCTCATTTTGCTTTGCCCCGTATCACATTCTCTTGCTCACACGCTCGCTTGTCTTCTACCAGAGCAAAAGCACAGAACCACAAGGAAGATACTGCCAGTTTGAACAAAACACGCACTTTTTCTTCTCATGCACGCTGGCACTGTCCAGTCTGAACTGCTTGGTGGACCCTGTGCTGTACGTGCTGGTCAGTAACGGAGTCCAGGAGGAGGTGAAACTATTCTGGAGGAGGCACAGACAGACGCAGACAGAAGACTGTGTTTTATCTACATACAACAGAGGAAAACCTAATACTAATTTAATTTAAAAACTAATCTGTTTGTGGGTTGACAATGGCACTTGTGCATCTGTATGCATGAATGTGTGTGTGTGAATACATATACATGATTATGCACATTATTGTAGATGTTAAAACTTCTGTCTTCATTTTCAGGGTTACTGAGTAAGTACCAGTACCAGTACCATCCCATAATCAACCCTTGGTGTACAGACAATCAGATGTCCTTTGAGAGAACCGCATTGCCGCTTTTGTCTGTTTTTTTTTCTTCCTTCGCTCATATCCTGCACAGTGTAGATGAGGGGGGTTGAATAACATGCATCTCAGGGCTCTGTAATTGGATTGCACTCCCAGGTTCTGCTCTCCCAAGAGTTCTTCAGTGGCAGCCACTTCTGGTTTGTGGATGGACACTGCCGGAGCTGAAGAGCCCTCTGTTTTCCCTCCAATCTATACAAGGATATTGTGATTGTGTGACCCTGATACAGCTAAAAGTGCATTAACTCTAAAGCATGCCATAAAAAGCATTTATTAGCATGACCTTGACTTACTGTGTGGCCATCAGTACACATGGCACATGTTGATGTGAATACAAATAAACCAGTGGTTTAAACAGCTGCTTGGGGTTTAGGTTGTTTATAAATCTGTGATGTTCAATTTTTTGAGTTGGCATTTTGTACATTTCCACAGGGAGGGAAGGCTTTAGAAAATGATAAGCCCACACATCCAAACACTTTGCCATTGCTGTCGCACATAAACGTAACCATGAATCTGGCACAGCTGTGAGAATGACAGCGAGGTAAGAAAGAAAGAAAGAAAGAAAGAAAGAAAGAAAGAAAGAAAGAAAGAAAGAAAGAAAGAAAGAAGAAAGAAATTGACAACATTAGGACTGTTATTCCTTTGTTTTATATTCTGTCCATTATTCATACTCTCTCATGCATCAATAGAGCTCTTTGTAGGGCGATACATCACCAGCTGGGCACTTGGCATATAGCCAGTATGAACCCTGAGGTTGTTTATGGTTTGTACAACCAGCTCTTTTTCTTTAAAAACCTATACTGCTGAGTCTTTATATTGTATACAGAAAACCTGTCTCCTAAAAAATAGCTACTAGCTATATTACTAAAATGTTTTGCCTAAGTGGAAACATAATTGTTGCCTGGGTTTTTTTCCACTGGCAATGTTTGTCTGCAGTCTACGATGAGTGGATAGTGTAGGAAAACAAACTAGGATATGTTGTGAGTGGACATTGGGCAGATATGCTTCTGCGACCTTGCATGATGGTATTTTCAATATAAGGTTCCCTTCTTGATGTTGATAAAAATGTAATCCAGGTTGCATAAATCACTTTCAAAACATATTTTTGGAAATTAGTTGGAAAACAAGCAAGCTCAAAATTAATAGATGCTAGGGTATATTGGTAATATTACATATTCTTCTTGAGTCCATGAAAAGATCAAAACCAATCAACTGATCCTATGAACAAGCATTGTTTGTGTGTAGCTTATTCCTCTGTGTTGTATTGTTGTCCAAAAAAAATCCCAACATTAATGTGTCACAGTTTCATAGAGTAACACGTTCCTTCTTTATAATGAAAATGAGTCCTTAATTTGAGCCAATTTCACATAAATTGTCCTGCTGCCAGAAATTCTCACCAGAGAATCACATGTTGCCCACATGACGGTGGCCAAAAATAGTCCCAATAACAGGTGCAAGATGTAGTCCTGTTTGAGTAAGGTTTACTAAAAACAGCAGTACTGTTAAATTTTTTTACAAAATTTCTTAAAATCTATATTTAAAATTTAATGTTACTTTGAAAAATGAATCTATGTATCAAGATGTACATCTTAAGCAGGAATGACTGGGTACAGAGAGTTAAAAAGTAGTGGCAGATAGCACAATACATTGTTGCTTTCGCTCCCCTCATGGGATTATTTTGACAAAAATATAGAACAATTCCAACCTTTAAAAAGAGCTGCAGGTGAAGATTCATCCGGCCCATCAGATTCTGATCCTAACCCTTCATCACAAAAGAAAAAAGAAAGACCTCATTCATATGAATTCATGAAATGTTCCCAAAAGATGTCCCTCATTCACTCTATTATTTCACCTCAATACTCACACCAGTCAAAGCTTCAGGCAATTTGAAGAGTCACTACTTGAAAAAGTGATTTGACTCCACATTTGCAAATGTTGAAATGCAGTCAAGTTTAAAGAAATTGCCCAAAGCAGCAGTCCATCATCCTGTGGCATTAGGCCCAAGATATTACAGATCCATTTTCTCTGGACTCAGCTTTTAATGAGCTAACTCATGCGGTGCCCGGACTCCTTGGGCGATCAATACGATTTTATTGATTAGCTGTTCTGACTCATAGCCTCATAATGCAGGGTTGGTCTAAATGCATTATGTAGACAAGCTATTCTTAGACTGAAGTTATTTTAGCGTTGAGCTGAGTATCGTGACACATGCAGAACAGCACTCAGGAGAAAATAATTTCTCATTTGCCCCTCTACAATAAGCAATCTCTGCTAATCAGTTCATATTTTTATTGAACTGCTGTTCTCTGGCTGCTTACACCAACCAGCCAACTACCAACAAAACAGCAGAGAGACAAAGAGCTGGTTGTTAGCTGAACATATTCTGTAAATGTAAGCTTGGATGTTTTCTTATACATATATGTATCAGCTCTAACACCGCTTAGGTCAACAAGGTCTGCATCAGGTCTTGGGGAACCTGTTGGAATGCTACTATACAAGAGCAAAAATCAAGGCGACATGGAGAGAAGTTAATCAACTCAGTTCAGCTCAGCCATAAATTAAGATTATAAGTACGATACAGTATGTCTTCTCATAAACATAAATTAAGCTGCAGCTGCTTTGCTTGTGAATGCAATGCTGTTTTGCAACTGACTCTCAAATGCCAAACTGTTCCATCCCCACATGAGACCACACTCTTTTAATCTGACCTTAACACCTTCCTGCCCACATAAAGGCACATCCCTGTTGTGTTTGCATGCTTGCTGTCATGCATGGTTGAGCAGGCTATCACGCTGTGCATTAAGTGTTGAAGTTACAAAAATGAAGACACGAAACATTTTCCCACAGTTTTAATTCACAGAGAGAAACTAGCAAGAGCATTTTTTTTTATATCTGCCTATCATAAGGGTCTGTGGTCTTCACCTGCACTCTGCAGTGCATCACTGTATTTGCACATGTATGGGGTTACTTACAACAGTCATAACCACACAATTATTTTCTTGTTTTCCTCTTCAAATACACCTAAAGTAATCTTTGTACAATATCAGTGTCAGTTATTTATCCAGTTACCATAAACCACTTATATCAGGAAACACTATATTTATTTTTGTTTTGACAAGAAACTCACTATATTTGTGCTCTTCATGATATATTTACTATGGATTTACACTTCTATAGCAACACCTTATTTTCAGTCATGGGGGTAATTGTATCCTTAACTTGACTGAAAATAATTACCTGAAGTGAAATTTGAATATTCTCTTTTTCCTGTTCCTGTTCATTTCATTAACCTCACTATGACACCTTGCACAGCCCATAATCAAAATCTGTCTGGTATCTCATGGGAGAAGCAAACCTGAGCTCTCGCTGTAAGGAGCTTAGTTTGTTTATAAAAACAGGTCTTAGCCAGAATGCGCTCACTCTTGGTGTCGGTCGAAACATCAAAGTTTGTATATCCATGTACTGTGATTTGAAACAAATGAACTGCTGAAGCTCTCAGCCTCATCCAAACAACTGAAGTGGCCGTGAAAATTTTTCACAAAAGAGCAAAAATAACATCTCCCTCTTGGTTGTCAAGTGTTTTTTGTCTAATTTGTATTTATCATTTATTGTGTTCTTTATTTGTATTTATGACAGGCTTGGAAAAAGATTTCTCACAGTTAGTTTAATGTCAGTGAATCATCTACTTGTTGCTGCACTGATGACCCGCAGGAAATAATACTATAACATTAGACTTGTACACCCACAGTGCAATAATTTGGCTTTGATAGTAATGAAAGAGAAGTTTGTTCTTTGTTCATTTTTATCCTTTATCGACAAAAATTATGTAGATTTGGCCACTTCTGTTGTTTTGGAGACAGTTAAAACAAAGCTCCAGAGACTTAATGTACTGATACACAAACATTATGTCATCATTCAGTGTTTTGGCTGGTGATATAATAACATTGTTTTTTTTTTGTGATGACCCATTCATTTATTAACAGTGACTACTGCAATTGCTATTACAATGAAACCACTGACTCCCAACTATTTGGTCCCAGTGGCCACTTTGGGTACTGCAGCAAAATAACTTCCCTCCAGCCGAAAGAGCTCTTTCTCCATAGACCACAATTATAAAAGCTTTTTCTAGGACACATTGAACTGAAAACAAAGTCATTACTCTTTGCATTGTGATCAATGGAGTTTTTGTAATAGTAAAACTTTCCCATAGCCTAGAAAAGCTATTTTATATTTCACATCACCTTCATGTAAAGTCAGTAGGTCAAAGAGGAAAGCACAGGCAGGGCCAGTGGGAGAGACACTAATGTTATGTGCAGTGAGGCTTACGACACAGAGGTAACCTTAAGCTTGACAAGCAATTTTCATTCAAGTCAATGGACACTATCTTTGAGTTCGGTATTCAGTTCTTACAATTCATCCATGTCTTACATTATGTTAGCATTTTACTGCAATTGAGCCTTATATTACCGCACAATTTTCTGCGTGTGAAACACTGGAAACACTTTACACTTTAAACTAAGCTGCAGTGGTTTTAACTGTGGTGTGACATTGCATCAGATAAAGGTTAAATTCACCTTTAAAACAACTGACCACCACTCTCAGAAACAAAACTATAACTCTTGCTGACCCTTTCAGAAAGAGTTTCAGGGCAAAAACTGAATTGAGTAGAGCTGAATTCAGTTTTCAAGGTTCACTTAGTGAGGAAAGTCAGGGCAACCCAGCTGCCGAGCACCAGACAGCAAAATAATCAGATTGTTGAAAGGTAACAGTTGGCATCAGCAGCATTGGCTGGAGAGCTGCAGCTTATTAGCTAGCGATAAATCTACATTTTTCAATATTGTTGGTTGGCTGACTGAACAAATGGTGTTTTTGCATTTTTTTTTATTGGGTTTGTTGATGGACAATCTGCCTGGCACAATGATATGTAATGTATTGTGTGTGGTGCTTTGTTACAACCCTTCCAGTTAACAGAAAAAAAAATCCTTTTTATAGTATATAGTGAAAACTGTGGCACTCCGAATAACTAATTGAACAGAATAAATGCTGCTGAAATGTAATTTGGATCACATTAGCCAGATCTTTGGTAAATCTTTTAACAGGAAGCATGTTCAGAAATTGACTTGATACCAAAGCTTTGACAAACAAAGTAAGCATTAATCACACTTGATGGGAGCTGAACAGCACTGGCAGCAGAATGGTGATGCTTCTGGGTGACTTTATTGTTCATGCTCTGAATGTTAAGTTGATCATTGTGACAGTCTTGTTTTCCAGACAGAGCCAAAGGAGTGAGACTTTGTTCATCAGCTAACACCTTTATGAATTTCACACACTGTACACACTGATCCTTTTCCACCCAGGTCCACACAGACTGTGCACACTACATATGTATGCACAAACACACACGTATTTATCTATGTGCACAGATGTCACACAAAGTTAGACTATGAAGCCAAATCATACAGAATAAATATTACATAATGACATTAAAAATAGCAGGCAGTGTGAACTTCAACATAATAAATCTGATAGGTGATATGTAAAATAAACAAAACATAACTGATTTTAAGAGTAAGATTTTGAATCACAGACATTCAGTACCAGTACCATAAACCAATAACATAGTGTCTTTTGCACATCCTTTTCTTGGTCTGTAAGCCATATTTGGTGAGAGGAGTTCATTGCTCAGTCATCTCCCTGAAGTGAAGCATTCACTGTTTAAATATAATCAGGCCCTGTAGCCAGTGCAGCCACCCCTGGTTTCAGCCTCCAGCAAATCTGCTACAGAGCCTCTTCAGCCTGAGGGTCTGTTTATGCCCCTGCTGGCCTTTTTAAAACTACAGATCTGTTTAGTGTCTCTGCCAGCAGCTTGGCCGCCCAAGAAAAACACAGGGATCCCAATGGATGGCTTAATCTTCTTCATCATCATACTAAATTACAGTCTGGTCTGGATCTGCTTCTTCACCTGTTTGTCATGAATGACCTTATTTAGCCCTGCCTGTGGTGACACTGTACAAGAGAGGACCAAATGTCTTGAAGTCAGAAAATGCTGGAAAACCATAGAGAAATCTTGTTTAAATGAATGTTGAGCAGTCGTCTTATTTTCTCCTGGACACCTTAGACATTAACATCGGTGCTAGGGGTGCAGGTGTTAGCTTGTTGGTACAGCAGTTGTATCACAGTAGTTGGAAATCAGCTCCTGGACGCCACTCTCTCCACAATCCCCCTCTGACAATTGCCACATGGACAGAGGTAGCCTTTCAGGTGCATGCGCACCTTGCTGTGCAGTGAGGCATAGATGAAGGGGTTGTAACATGCAGAGCTCATAGCCACTAAATGACAGCAGACTTGTAAGACGTTTATGTAGCGCTTCCCTATGATGTGGAAGTCTGGGTCCAGGTCCAGCAACAAGTTCAGCACCTACACAGTGAGGTGGAAAAACTGTTACAGTACTGGTTGTATTTAACTGTAATACATTTTTAAAATACACTCAACTTAAAGCAATTTTCTCCACATGCTTGTTTTGATACCTTTTATTATTTACAGAAAATGTCATGTTGCCACCATCTGTGACCTGCTTGCAGGCAATGCTCACAAAAAGCTTTTGTGCAATTGGGCCCCAGGTCTGTACAACCCTACTATAATGTAAAGTCTGCCCTCTCTTTCCATTGATATCATGATAAAATCCTAATCTGTTACATTTTTGCATGGCTCATTGTGGTTGTAATGTTGTTTTCTTGTAGAAAAAAATCACTTAATGATATGCTTCTGTGGTTAATGATGTATACAATTCATCATTTCATGGAAAGTTAAAGCTCTTTTTTTCGTCGAGTTTATGATTTGTTACCTGCCCACATTAAGATTTTCCTCAAATTCCAATACACAGGTCAGATAAAGAGTAATGGAGAGGGTTAGTCCAGCTAAGAATGACTCACAGTTTGGCTTTAGTTTTGGAACAGCTTGGATCTAAGACTCACCTGCAGGGGCAGCCAACATAAGGCGAAGGCCAGCACTGAGGCCACCAGCAGAGAGAAGGTCCTCTTCCTCCTTTGGCTCCAGCGCTGCTGGCTGTTTGATGGCTCTCCAGGTACTGAATAGCGCTTCAGGCTGACAGTGATGGCACAGTAGGATACGCTGACTGACACCAGCGGGATCATATAGGAGGCTATGAGAATGAAGCAGGAGTAAAGCAGCCGCAGATTGCCACTATCTGGCCAGAACTCCTCACACACTACCAGGTCAATGCCACTGGGTCGCAGGTCTAAATAGCGTGTGTAGAGAGACGGAGGTGCAGCCAGGGCCAGAGATAAAAGCCAGACACCCATAGTCACTGCACCACAGCCCCACGCAGAGATCCTCCTCCGTACTGGGTGAGCTGATACAGTAAGGAAAAAAAGCACAGGTAAAAGCTAGCACATTCTTTCAAATTATTCTGATAGCGTACGTTTGTATTTTAAAAAGAATGAAATAATCCTTGAATCCTTAAACACTGATGGATTTCATGTGATGATTTCAGCTCATTCATCTCAGTGACCCCAGGTCAAAACTGAGAGGGACTGGTGGAGGCAATGAACACGTAGTCTACCATTATGCATGTCTACCAGTGTTTCTGTGTGTGTATGTGTGTGTGTGTGCGTGTGTGTGTATATACATGTTCATAGCAACGCTATATGGTTCCAAAGAAATAATTTTTGAGTATCTTATTTTTGATTACTAATCAAAGAAAATGATGTTAAGTCCTTTACCTACAACAATATAGCGGTCCACAGCTATGGCAGTGAGTGAGAGCACCGATGCAAACACTGTGGCGCATTGCAGCAAGGGGACCAAGTGGCACAGAGGCCTCCCAAAAGCCCAGCCGTGGCTGTCAAAGGCATAAGACACAGTCAGTGGAACACAACTCAAACACATCAGCAGGTCTCCGGCTGCTAAGTTACCAATGAAAAAGTTGGTTGCATTGTGGAGTTTCTTGTCGGCCAAGATGCAAGCCAGCAGGAAGGAGTTTCCAACACCAGCCACGACCACTATGAGGCAGTAGAGAGGCAGGAAGAGAGGTTTGAAACGTAGAAGTAGTTCCATGCCTATGAACATGTCCAGGGGGTCACTGTGGTTGAGTCCTTGGCCTTTCCTGCCTTCTAGTCTTTCTAGTCCAGTTTCAAGGCTGGTGTTACCTGTGAAACTGAAATCCTCATCCATGAGGATATCCATGTCTCTGGACGCCAACCTTAAAATAAGGGAGAGCAGGGACAACAATAAATCAGTATGTGAGAAATCAAGTAATCAACCTTACATTTAGAGTGTTTTGGGACAGGAGGGAAGCGACTGAATCAAAGTGTCACTGATATTGCCCTCATGTCAGTGACACATTGATTTTTCACTGTAACCAATTAGCTTTACATTATACAGGTCTTCCTTTATTTTAATGTTTTTTTAATAACGTCCTAAAATAAGGGTATTTGCTTTATTACGTTGAGGACAAAGGGACATGCTCATTAGAACAGCTTATAAATATATCTTTAGTGGAAAGCAGATCTGATGAAAACAACAAATGCAGAGAGCAACACAAATAAAACTTAATTAATCAATTGTAAGGGTGCAGCAACATAAAACTTAGTGACTGATATTTCCAAACCTGATCAAATTCATTGGCAAGAGTAGGGTGTCTATCTTCCACCAAAAGTGGGGTTTTGGGGGAAGTAAACAGGAACTATAATGTTGTCATGGAGTTATTTAGTGATAGCAGATTTTTGGATGCTTGTTTGCAATATGCATTGGAAATAATGGTATCACTGTGGTAGTATAAGCCACCCCAACTCAGAGAAGGAGTATTAATTTGCACACGACTGCTGCTTGACTGCTGGTGCTGCCACTTCAGTGCAGCCTGTAGATACAAGGTAGTCCACAACCATGAAAATATAATGAAGAGGAGAAATCTAAACATTTAAACTGATCTGGTCCATATTTATTAAATTGTCAAGAATATAAAATATATGTATGTATTTTTTTTGTTTTGTTTTTTTTTTATCAGAAATGACTAAATATCTGGCACTGTTAATAAATCAATAAAAAACTCAAGTCCTCACTATCAGTTTACTGCACCGTAATAATGATTAGAGACTTGTTGAGACATCTCAAGATGCCAGAGCTGGTTTCAAGGACCTTTGATTGGATATGTGAGGATAATTTTAAAAACATTATTATGACTCTGGTGGTGCAGAACAAACCTCCAACAAATTTGATTTTTAAATGACACATTTGTAATCTTAGCTCTATTAATATGATACTTAACCCAGCTTAATAGTAGATATTCATACACCTTTGACAATGGACAGAAAACCACTGGAACATGTTTTGCGACATACAGATGACTAAAAACTCTGAGGTACTAGGTTCCCTAGTGTACTGGGGAACCTAGTGTACTGTGGAACCTAGTGGAACCAAACTACTAGCTTAAACTGTGTGTCTGACACGGTTATACCCAACTAAATTTCAAAAGGTAAAAGTGAACATTCCTACACTTCTGCTGACGTCCTGACGTCCTTTCTCATTTTTTTTCTTTTGGCAGCACTATTACAGAATGGGATTGGCCTCTCAAGCCCCACTCACAGAAAAAAAAATAAACAAAACACATTCTCATGCTGCTGGGTTGGAGTGGCTTTTTTTCCAACGCTGTGTGGCCTTTTAGCTTTGGCAGTTAATGCTGAAAACACCAAATTGCCATCGTCCTTAGAGTAAATCGCTGCATGCACTTCAAAGATTTTCTGATGTCTGTGAATGTCTTTCTGCTAATGTCAACTTCGCTTTCCTTTGAAAAAAAAGAAATCCTGACCTTTATCTATAGATCAGTGTATCCCATATATAGAATTTATTCTGGTGGTGAAATAGAAGGGACTTGTTTGTTTTTTTGTCCTTTAACAGTCTGTGTGTGAAAGCAGTAGAAAGCACAAATTGATTGAAAAGTCTATCAATATAGTGCAAGTTCTGTAGATTACAAAGTGGCCTAGTCAGAAGTAAGCTCATGAATGCAGTGGTGTTCTACAGTCATCTCTCATTTCAGCTCTCTAACGCCACGTGGACAGCCTTCAACCCCGAACCCTTCGGGTCACCCAACCCAGAATTCTTAATCTGCTGGAAACAGATTGTTTCCTGATTTGTCTAAAACAGATTTATGATGTGCTGAACTGGTTTACTGCAAGAAGAACATACTGTAATGTACATCATGTACATATTAGATCAGAGGAGATATTTACTGAAGTAAGATAAAAACAACAACAACAACAACAAACAACAACAACAACAACAACAACAATAATAATAATAATAATAATAATAATAATATTTCTTTGCAAATTATGACATTACATGTGGTCATTTTACATGAACTAGTTATTCAGTAAATTTACAGAAAATGTGTGAATTGTTACAGGGGGAATAAAGAACTGGTAAAAGCAACAATTAGTGGAACAGTATTAGTGGACTGAAATATTCACTATAAGAGGGCTTTTACATAAAAAGAGGTTCTGAGATAAGATTTAAAAGAGGACGCTGACATTGCCAGCCTGAGATCTTCAAGAAGGGATTGAATCAAAAATCATGCCACTGAGAAGGCCCTTTCATACTTTCTGGAAATGAACAGGTTAGTGTGTTATGATTTATCCCAACATATTTTTGACTAAACAGAAACAGAAAATGACACATGCTCCACTTGTAATCCAGACCCACAGACAACGCGTCAATCATCTACCTGTTGTTATAGTGAAGCTGACTAAAAGCCACATACCCGGTTCCTGCCTCACAGTTCGCTGAGGACACTGAGTGCAAGTCTTCCAGGGGGGCACACATGCCCAGCAGTGAACGGCTTTTAAACAACAACAAAAAGACTGAGTCAGCCTCCCTCTGTGTTTTGAATGAGGAAACAATCAGAAGGGCACAACATGGTTTGTTTTATTTTGTTTCCTCAGTAACATTCAGAAACAGCACTCCAAATATTTAGCAGTCATACATTTCTTATTAATCAGGAAAGCAACTGGATCAATTTAAATAGCTTTGTTTAGTTTGTTCTAAAAGCATTTTTTTTCTTTTGGTGACCAAACTCTCCTGGAAACTAAGCATCTGATAGCTGATTGCAGTAGTGCTTGATATTGTGCAACCAAAGTCATTATAATTCATTGTCGGGGAATCACTGTGCAAATGCATCATGTAGATGAAAAGATATTATACAGGAAAGCTGAAAACTCAGACCTGCTGGTGTATGCAAATTCACAAAATCACCATTCTGTCATTAGGATCCATCCTTTGGGCACCTCGAATATATGTTGACATGTTTGTACCAAATGTCATGGCAATTCATCCAACACTTGTTAAGATACTTCCATCTAGTGCAGAGTGATGGACTGAATGACAGATGATGACATTGCCACCCCTCGAGCCATTTTAACATTAACAAAAACTGAATAAATGAGTGGAGGAACATAACGGATGCAGATGCTTGTAGGGCAGGATGGGTCACTGAATGGTTAAATGAGTATGGAAATGATGTGAATCATATGCTATGGCCTTCCCTGTCATCCGCTCTCAACCCAATTTAAACCCTGTGGTGAGATTTTAGGCCTACATGTGAGACGATGAAAGGGTCTATATCGGGCTGTGCCAACTTTATCTGTTTCTACTGTGCATATGCCGAAGTAAAAGTCACCAGATTAGCTTAAAGCCTGATGTGTGTTTTTTTATGAATGAAATGGAATCATGTCTGACAATCCACTGAGCTTCATTATCTTTTCAGATCAGGGTTATGATCCCAATTAGATCGTGTCTCAGAAGCTGCTGCAGAATGCTAAGTTTGCCAAAACTGAAACAATCACTGAGGGTGTTTTATGCACAATTATAAATAACAATTACACAATCTTTTATTCTGGGTTGAGTAAGCTGGTGATGTCACAGAGTGTTTCCATCCCATCACTGTTGGAATAAATGATTCAGAGAGTTGATCAAATCTTTAGCAGATGGATCCACTCAGCAATTTGCTATGTGTAGCACATTAGGTGCAATTACTTTGAAGGGCATGTTCAAATATTTTCCATGGTCAGTTCAAAACCGTTAATTGCTCAGCAGCACTCTCCACTTTAGCGATAGTGTCTTTCGGTGTCAGACTACATTGTGTCTTTGATTTCTAATCTGTGATGCACGTGTCCATAATAAACAGCAGGAATATATTTTCTGATCCCATCTGGTCTCATGCCGTCTATATTATCTGACAGCTTGGAAGAAACCCACCCTTGCTTGGTAACGCTGTTGCCATGGCCTTTGTGGAAACCATCCAGACCCTGCAGCTAATTTGTGAGGCGTGATGAGAATTGAGAACCCTCAAAATGCAAAACAGGGAGAAAGACTCCTGATGACGACTCTCTCTCTCTCTCTCTCTCTCTCTCTCTCTCTCTCTCCCCGCCCCCCCATCTCTCCTCATCTTTTTTCCTATCTTTTTTTTTTTACATCCACTTTTTTCTTGTTCTCTCTGACTCCACTGATATTTCCTAACCTGAGAGGCTGGACAAAAAAACAACACAAACGAGGTCAAAGTTGATCATGCAATTCTGATGAGATGACTTAATGGTGTACCTCATTATTTGAAATAGGAATGTAGAAGGCCTGCTCCTATTGACTCTGCATTACTGTCACACAAAATGCATGACAATTTAGAGCAGATACCTGTCTGGCAGAATAAAATGTAGTTTGTGCTCTCTTAAACTCACATGGTGACACTTGTTTTTCTCACACAATACTGTCTCTACCACGGAGATGTTATATGGATTGAAGCAATTTGAAAGTCTGATCGAGGTATAGGGTGTTTTTAGGTTTTTTAAATTCAGCACACCAAAATGCAGTGAGAATGTCTCAACTAGTCCGCAGGGCTAATGACCAACTGCTGGCTAAATGTTATTATCTCCTGTTGACCCTTTCATTAAGAGAGGTCAAAGCCTCTTTAATAGCATCGGCTCTGCCAAGGAACAGTCACAATTTAAGACGTGCAAACGCACACATACACATTCGAGCAAGTGCAAGGAACAGAAGAGCAACACTTAAGGTTTTAAAGGTTAGCAGTGTTAAGTCTCAAAGTGTACTGAGAACAAGAACTTCCTTTCTGTGGTCGCTGATGCTGCAGGGTGGGAGTGAGCTTTCATTTGTTACCTTACAGACAGTAGAATAATACTTCCTTACTTGGCAGACTAGTTTTCATTACCATATTAATGCAAAAATGCCAGTGTTTTTATCTTCTTCCTTTGGTCTTTGTTCTTGTTTGTCTTTGTGATTTTTCTAACAGAGCTTATAAATGCCGTGCTGTTCAGCTTTCAGCTGTAATTCTGGCAGTGCACCCTCCCTTTCTTTATGCCATGCTGACAGGATGCACACAGATGCTTAGTGCCACAGATGACACATAGTACTAGAAATGTTTCCTGTTGAAAAATCATCTTTTGTAGTAAATCAGGCAAAAACATGATTTAAAACTATAGATGACTGTGTAACTTATAGTTGGGCTTCAGGCAGGGTATACTTTTCTTTTGAGAAAATGATGCAACAACAATATTGCTAAACAACATGTCAAACATGTCAAATCTTGCTGCCTGAAAATTAGACTCTGAAATAATGGTGGGTGAATAGCTCAAATATTGCACTGTGTATGTTCATATTCTACTGATGCTAATTAGTTCATTCTGCATTTACTGTTTGTAATTTGTCATTGTTATTTGTCTATATTTTCAAGTGTTCATTTAAGATTTGCAATAAAATACTGGATATGAAATATTAATAGAAAAACCCAATATGTTGTAAAATGTACAATAATGTGCCTCTTATGATCAGATTTCGTCGTAAATAATTAGAGATTAGTGTCAAATTTTATATATGTATAGATTAATTGACTTGTCACACATATGCTGAACTTAAACACCCCACGGCCTACAAAACATACATGACATATGTTGTCTTTCAGGGCTTTCAGAGTACGCTGATGCACTTGCAGTCCTTTGGTCTCTGAAAAGCTCACATATCATACTTGACAGATAGCCAGACGCATAAAAGCCGACACATGATCATAACTGACATTTATCCTCATTTTACCCAGTTTTCTGGCAGCATTTTATAATTATTATTTTTTTAGCTCAGTATTTAAGTCATTTCATCAGGTGTTACATTATTTTGTTCTACCCCCTGCAGGTTGATTATAAAATTAATTTGAATGAGGTGATACTTGTTAATCATCAAACTGTAATAGTAATTGCAAACAAAACGTCTAATGAGACAATTATGGAAATTACACCATATATATGAAATTACACCTTTTAATTCGAAGCAATGAAAACTGGTGTGCAAACATTTGTAGAAAAATGTTGATGCTATCAGTGCTTTCTCATTTACTACTCATATATGTAAATGTCAATGCATGCAGTGAATGAGAGGATAAAGATTGACTATCTTACCTGTGTAGATGTTAAAATTGGGAGACACTAAGAAAATCCCTCTGTGGTTTCTCTTCAGCTCCACAAATGAGCTTTTTTCTTTTCTTTCCTTTGTTGCCTTTTTTTCCTTCACCCTCCCACCTCTAGTTAGAAAAATGCCTTCCTGCAGCTTACATTGAAGCCCACAGTGATACGAGGACTCAGGCAGGGAGACGGTGTTGTCTCACTCAGCACTGAGTTGGAGTGACAGAGGGAGGGAGAGAGAAAAGGGACCCACATAACCTCTCTCCTTCTAATCCTCCTAATGTGCCCCCTCCCTCCTGATCTCCTTTATTTTGTCTGCATCCACACACATTCCCACCTCACATATATGCACACAAAAACACAGCCTTTCGCATGTAGCCCACCTCTCGCAACATGCTGTGAAGAGCTGTGCAGCAACCAGTTGTTTGCACTCACAGGAGAGGGCAAACTATACTTTTTGCTTTACTTGCTTCATGACAGCCTCAACTGCCTGCCGAATCTTCAACACCTGAAGAGGAATGAGGGAGAAAATGAGAGATTCATACACACTGTTTTGTCTTCAGTGTGAGGAGAGATAGAGATAGATACTTTATATGTCCCCATGGGAAAATTGGTTTGCAACACAACTGCAAGGCAACACAACATTCACAAAAGTTACCACTAGACATACCCAGACACACAACTCAGACAGATGAGGCGTTTGACTATTTAGAAACTTAATGGCTTGTGGAACAAATGAAAACTTGCATCTATTTTCAGTGAATAGAGGGGGGCAATATCATCATCTATATGGTGGTTGTGGTGATGTGGTGGTTGCCTCTGGTCACCCACAATGTTGTTTGCATTCTTCATTGTTGTATCTCTGTAGATGCTTTCTATAATTGGAAACAAATTCTCCAGCAGTTTGCTGGCCATTATTGCAGTTTTCTGACACGGTTTTCTATGCATAACGTCAAAACTATGCCATAATAAGATGCAAATTTCTTTACTTGTCAAATCCAAAATCTACAAGCAGAGTTTAAACAACACACACGTGAGGCTGTGCATCTGTCTTCACTAGGCAGCACTTGTAATGTCATGTGCTGTCACTACTAGTTTATCTTTGTACTGCCCTTTGTAATATAATGCCCTCTCAGAGGAATCCCTGCTGACACATCGACAGCAGCTACAATGAAAGCAGCATCAAATAAAGTTCAGATTTTTTTCTCCTCTCAGCTACTCCATCATCTTTTCCTCCCTCTCTCTCTCTCTGGTAAAGGCTGCACCTTATCACTATTGTTGGACGTGTGATGAGGGTCTGACTCTTGAGCTCCAGAAATCTGCTCCACATGTTCTCTAATACCATTTCACATCACAGCAATTGGGAAGGACCAATTCAATACAACACAGACCACTCAGTAGAGCCCACTATCCTGGCAAAGCCATGAGAGCTTTGAGCAAAAGAAGCAAAGTCAAAAGACACAGATAGCAGAGAGCAGTAGATATGGATTGCTGCATTTCAGAGGATTTCTGCACGGCAGGGTCTTTTTGTAGGAGCCTGAAAGAAAGATGAATGTTTGATTGGTTTATCTTGCCACTGTGGGGAGCTTGCAAAGAGAAGGGGACAGAAAAGGCAGAGGTATTCAGGAAAAAAAGGCAGAGGTATTCAGGAAATTGAACAGATATAAAAATGAACAGATAACAACATCAAAAGTACATAACTACAGGTTTGCTTGTGTGACAACTGTAAAATGTCAAACATTTTATTCTACACCCAACCATCATTTTTGTCTTCCCTAAATGCTAGATTCTTGATATATGTGTTTAATGCATTATGTTCTAAACTAATGTCTGGCCCCTTGGACTGAATAATAACTCATATGGCTTCTGTCCTCTGCTGATGTATGAGTAAGCTTTTAGCATTCAGGTACAAATCTGAGGTATAAATCTACAATTATTTAACCTCATTATCGGTGGTTCACAGCTGTCTGCAATCATTTTTAGAATCACTGTGACTTTAGGACTTTGTAGAGAAAATGTGTGTAAAATGTTATAAAAATAAAATAGCAGACCACACACAGCAGCTATCCATCACTGCTGCACCAATAATACATTTTTTTAATTCATTCAGACCTGCAGTGATGGTGGGAGTCTTCAGATATTTCATTAAGTGCCGCTATAATCAAAATTTTCATACTAACAGTGTATCAAATGATAAAGAAAACAATGTGACTGGTCGCTCATAGCACAGAAACTACAGAGAATTGTCATCAAAATCCTCAGCCACCCTCGGCTACAGACACATGCAGTTAGCCACTAGCTGGTAAACAGTAGAGCATTTATCAGATAATCCATTGATATAAAAAAGCTATGCATTAAAACTCTTAACTTACACTCACAGCTATCAGTCACAGCAATCCTAATGGATCCAGTCTGAGGGGTTGTGAGGTGATTAATGGGACAGAAAAGTTCTGCCACACATTTGATTTATTATTTTTTTTCTTTAATTTTTATTTAATCTTTGTGAAACAATGAATACGTGTACTTCCATGGTCTTTGAACAAACACTGTAAATCACATCACCTTAGAAGATTAGAGGATAAATCACTCTTTGGTGTAAATGCTAACACCTCATAGACATCTGAAACGTGATGAGGAAAATCACTGTTTAAATCTTTAACAATCTTTAAATTTTATACTTATTACATGTCTTTTTATGTACCTTTGTGTCAAAAAAACACATCACTAGTATGTATAATGTTTCATCGAATAGAGAGCATACTGTTGTGGCTGACAGAGGCTGCTTTCTACATTTACAGTTACATTACAAAACCAGGTTTTTGCACGGTATGTTGAATTTTTGATTTTGATTACCTCTGAACACTGATGTTTTGAGGGTGTAGCAGCACAGCACGTCTGTCTCGCTAAATGTCACAGTCTGTCTAATTTTGATTCAGTGCCCCTTAAGGACACCTTTAGTAACAAACAGTCATGGCGTATTAGCCTGGCTTCGCATCCCATCTTGGCTCCGACCTCCATATGTCTGAATATACAAGAGCCACCCCCCCAGGCATGAAACAATGTAGAGATGGAAGCGACAAAGGAGATGAGGCAGAGAGAGGACCGGGGTTATCATGTTAAGAGGATTAGTTTTTAAAGTGACAACAGATAGATGGTGCTTTTAGTTTTTGGTAGAAACAGAGGATTACCCTATTGATTCTAGCATTTTAAGTGATAGTAAGACAAGATAACTAAGTAGGAGACTTGACTGAAAATAATAAGAACATAAAAGACTTAGAAAAATGTGTATGTGTGTAGGGACAGAGAGAGGAGAAGACCACAAAAAGAGAAATATTTAAAAGATGTTCAAACTCATAATTACAAATGAGCTTGAAAAGAGAATGAAAGTCTCTGTCAATTTGTCTCGATTTCATGCTTGGATGCAACCTTCATCATTAAAGCAACCCAGTGATGTGAAAATCCATAACTCCCTTGTGATTTCTTGTTGTCTCAAAGACATTTTCACACTCACTTCTCTTTTCTTTCTTTTCAGCGTCTTCTTTCCTCAGAAAGACCACAAGAGCCTGATATGGCTGATTCATTTACGGTGTCGGCTCTTTCCTGCCTGTGGTAAGCACATCAGCAGATATTGCAGCAGAGCAGTTTCTTTGAAATCCTGGTAAGTCTTTCGAAAGCAGCCGACACAGTGGAACCAGCATTTCCATTAATGCCAATTTTACAGTATGGTTGGAAGATTTTCATCTGAAGTTACATAACAATGTCTCCATTGCTCCATCTTGAGTGCTACTATAATAAACACATTTGTGGATAATTGTCAGCTGATTCTCACAGATATCCTCTCACGTGACCCGATGTTGTTTGACTGCATGAAAAGGGATTGTTTGCCCGTCATTATGTCTACTGATAGTTTATGGACTTTAAATTAATGCTACTGCCTGCTGCTCATTTTTGTCCAACAAGTCAGCTTCAGAGCCCACTACAGACAGAATGAACACTGACCTGTCAGACAAAATGAGCGGGACGAAGTCAGGTTGTGTTTGAGTACTATTGCTTTTTCAGATGCATCTGTTAGTTCAGGCGGTATTTGCTGCTGTTTGCTCATGTCTGCTGCAGCTGGCTAGGAAATCTCTGATTTACAGGACACATCCTCAGGTAAAAGTAATGGCTTATGATAACGATCGTATTGAAAGGAGCTGCTTCTGCCTAGGGAAACCCTGGCATGAGAGACAGTTGTACAGTTGTCACATTTCTCATTTAAAATCACTGATTACTGAGATTTTATGCATCTGCCTTACCTTTTAAACGTATGCCGTGTTGCTAGAAATCTTGAAAAGGATCAATTTTTGACACAAAGGTTATATCACAGCTGGCTTGAATAGAGGTCTTTAACCCTTGTATGGTATTCGGATCAAATTGACCCATTTCAAATTTTTACAAGAAGAAAAATGGTAGAATTATAATTTTTTTCTACCTGAAACTCAATGGCCTTAGCTTATTTTCTGTGATAAACATGTACAAACAAAAAAAATAATTTGAGCACACATGCTACTATACCCCAAACATTTACATCCTTCATATGGTCTTCGGGTCAGCTTTGACCCGCACCGCATACACAGAGACACACAGCAACATGCCCACACACACACACATACACAGACACACACATTTGACACAAACACACACAGACATGCTGCAGCACACACACACACACAAATAACTTTACACTATTATAATCTAGGCACACAGAAGCTGTTTGCTCTCACTTTCCTGAAGTCTTTACCCTCTGTCAGGCCAGTCCACTCCTCCAACTTTATGTTCATGACCAATATTGCCCTGGTTATCTTACATACCAAAAAAAAGGGGAAAGTGCTCATGAGCACTCTACACAGCAATTGAGCAATAAGTAGCCAGGGGGACCGTAAGCCAGAGGTCATACTTGACTTCAGCACCACCAAAGGAGGGCTAGACAACTTAGACAAGCTGCTGGCCTGCCACAGCTGTCAAAGAAAAACACTTCAGTCGCCTCTCGTGATCTTTTACAACATGCTGGATGGCTCAGCCTATAATTGCATTTACAATCTGGATGGCAATCAACCCAGACTGGAACCAAAGGAAGCTCCAAAGAAGACTACTTTTTTCCTTGAGGAGCTAGGCAAGGCACTAGTGACACTGCACATCTAAAGGAGACAACATGTGCCCAGGACCCCAGCTTCTCTAGCCACAGTGAGGGAAGACACAAAAATGCATCACTTCCATTGTTAATTGTCCTCTAGTAGAGACTGATTCCAATCATTAAACATATATGTTATCTCTGTTGTTTGAAATTGAGATAAAGACAATATATGTTAATGGTTTATGAAGTAAAATTTTATTTCAGAATAGTTTTTAAAACCCCAAATGTGCCCCTGGGTCAATTTGACCCGAGGGATACCAGAGGGTCCCAAAAGTGAAGACAATACAAGGGTTAAAGATTTATTTTTTCATCTATTTGGGGAAAATGCTGCTCACTCGCCAGTATTCCCCATGATCTGAGAACTCACACTGCCACAAGCTGCCCTGTCTATTGATTATTTTCTTATTAAAACAACTGCACCATGTCATGTTAAAATGTACTGACTGACACCAGTGTTTAATTATATTTAGCCTCTATTACTTTAGAATCTGCATATACTTTAGCATTGCTGCTGACAATTTGCCAGAAAAAAATGTGTTATTGAATGAGTTTTTTTATCCTTCTTTCAGGCAGCTGTTGCTTCCCATTCACTTCGGCTTGAAATGAAAATCAACTGGCAGGTACTCATATCTTGCCATTCTAGGGTTGGTAGACGCTGTTGTGTAATCAGTCAGTCTGTTCACTCCCACTCGCCAGACTAAAAAGGTTAAAGCTGTGTATCACAGACAGCGTGTGGTGACAGTTGTTGGCTGGCTATTTGCGACAGAGTCAGGGGTGAAAAGATGTCAGAGCCACGGACACTTTAAAAGAAATTGGGTCTGTTATTGATGTCACTTCTGAACCAATTTCAGGTGACAGAGTGACAGACTACAGTATTTCTGACTTCTACCTCAAATCTTTTTGCAGTATTAACAAATACAGCAGCACAGATCATTCACAAGCAGACCTCTAAAGGAGAAACTTATAGGCTTAGTCTCTGTAGTTTAAACATGTATGTACTGTGTTTTGCTCACTGGGGGAAAAAGATCTACATCAATATTTACTGATTAATACAAATATAAATGCAAATTCAAGAAAACTTCCTTTTTGCTTTGGTCTTCACTCTTTATCTGATTCAGTCTCTGTACACTTCACTACAGACTGTAAAACTGCAAACAAAGACAGATTAGATAAAGATATGTTTGTGGGCTATAATACACTCTCAGTACCACCTCACTTGTCCGTGAGAGTACATCCTGTGTCTGACTGTTTCAGGGAATGAAGTTGTATAATCCATCTAAGGAGCTGTTAGAAATGGATAAATATTTGTATTTACTGTCTAGATGAAGACTTGGACGTGTAAGTCATGGTGATGTTTGCTCCTTTTCCTGCTTTAGCCTCACCCCACCTGCAAACGTTTATGGCTGAAACATTTTGCTGGCTGCGAGTCAAAGTGATAAGCATCTCCTAATGAAATGTATTTAGAATTTACTTCTGTTTTGCTTTGGTGCTATGCAGCTGGCGCGCCAATCATGGCCTAGACAAAAAACAAATAAACAAACATACAAACAAAAAAACATACAGTTGACTCACCAACTCTAAACTATTTCAACAAAAACTGAACATTATAAGCCACATGAAGCTAGAATTCATTGCAGGATTAGTGTTTAGGTACTGTATGTGCACCTGATAAACATGCAGTTGGGTGTAGTTTACTACAATACATGTCAAGGTAAGACTTCAGTATTTAGCTATTGCAGTTGTTTGGTAGCATTATTATTATCCTGAGAATGTGTCTTTGTTTCGATATGTTACATACACAGCCTTTAGTGCAGGAACTCATACAAACACACACACATGCATATCCTAAAAATCTAATTTCCTGCAGGATTTCTGCAGATTTAGAGACAATTCCCAGAGAATACTGTGACCTCAGTCCCTGTTATTTAAAACTAGTTTGTATGAGTGCAACTTTTTGCCCATGTTGTCCAGATTATTTCCTCTCTGTTTTGCTGTCAGTGTTCTAGCTGTTCCCACTTGCTTGAACCTGTTGCCATCTGTCTGATTATCTGTGGGTATAACCTGTATTGAGCCTTTTTACCCTTCCTACTGCCTCAGCCATCTGGATTTGTCTACATTTTCTGCCAAAAGCTACAACCCTGTTTATTGGCCATTAAAAGTAAAAAGGCAACAGAGTCTGTTGCCTGAACTGTGACACCCTAGCTGAAAAGAAGTAAAAGCACACATTACAGTGTGATTTTGTGAAATTCAAATGGCGGCACCTACATGAATTCTGGGGATGCTCTAAGCTGACTCTTGTGCCAAAATCACATCACCAGCAATGATAAATAACCATATTCCTTTATGTTTCTGGATGATACATATGACATATAGGGAAGAATGAAATCACATTTTTTAGTTTTTTTTATTACTTTTTTTTTCATTTATTTATTTTTTCATTTTTGTCTTCTTACAGGTTTGTCTAAAAAATACAGAACAGTAACTTTAATTGAGATACCAGGTACGGTGAAACAAACTTAGGCTCATGCTGCTCAATGAATCTGCTGCTCATGGCATTCTGCTGCTCATGGCATTCTGCTGCGTGTAAAGCTTTGTTATCTCTACTTGGCTGCAAGGCAGACTGGCCCATGCTGTGATTATTCATCAGGACAGATGCAACTAGAGGAGACCCCTCACTGGAAAATGTTAATTAAAAACATGAAGTTGGATGTTTGAAATTTCTGAAAAAATATTTGCTAGAACAGAATACAGATTATGATGCTTTGGTACATAAAAACAGCAACTATTGAATGTTAACCTTTGACTTAATCGTCCTGCTTTGACTTTTCTCTGCACAGTATTCAGTATTAGAATATACACTTTGCTGATTTAATGTAGTTGAGAATCAGAGGCCAATGCTGGGATAATTAGATTTCATGTTATGACTGTACTTATATGCTGTTAAAGTATGTGCATCACAGACCTCACGTTTTTCAGTATATAAAGTATAAAAAATAGAAATAGGTGGAACTATTAGAGAAATTGCTCTTTGAGGGACAAATAATGTATTTAGAATTAGAAAAATTTAAATTATTGTACTTTTATAGTATAGGGCATCAAAATATAGGGAACTTGTTATTTTTTCACAGCCATGTTTGGAACTCCAAGGTCCTCTGGGACAACTCAAGAACTGCTGTAGGTTTAATTCAGGCTTTATATCAACAAAGTAGGTAACGAATACCACATCAGGCACATCTAAGAAAATCTAACACAGTTTGAAAGCACATCATCACCTGACTCGAACCCAGTCACCTACTTCTGAGCTTTTAAACTGTCACAAGCCTTCACATAAAGCCTGATATACCAGTGGTCACATGGTTGTACAGAATCCGAGCTAAAGACCAGGGGTGACCTTTGTTGTCAGGCTGTGACCTGTCTGAAAGGATCTGTCTAGTCACTGTAAGTCACTTTCACTGTCATTGTCTTTTACTTGGTGTAAATAGGGCTATTCTACCAAGACTATGTGTGAAAATACTGGTTTTTTTCCTGTTACATGTGTGACAGATCAAGTAACTATAGATAAATAGACAGAGCGTGTTGAGCTACCAGGGATTCCTCCATCCCACATTGCCCTCTTGTGGATATCACCATTTGACTTTTCCCTTTACCTCATTGAAACCTCTCCTTTATTTCTTTGGTGCTGAGTGGGGTCAATAAAGTGCATATGTAAAGAGTTTTTCTGTTCTTGGTCACCTCATTTTTAACTTAGACTAAATGTTTTGATTAATTATACTTTACTTGCTGTTCTCTAAATCACAGAACATCCCCATTTCTTTTTAAATGACAAAGCTTTAAAAGGCAAACAATTCTTTATTTCAGTATCACAACTTTTGTTTTGTCATAGGTTTGTATTGAATGCATGGTAATACCTTACTATTTTTTATGTTGTTTTGTTAGAACATGAAGCGATGGATTAAAGTGAGATAATAAGGACATTTACAATATATTTTAAAAGTATATTTTACAGACAGGACACTATCTTATTAAGAACATGATATAAAGAAATGCAACATTTAAAAAAAGTTATCATTAGTACTATTTTGAATTAATTGTCCATGTGATTAACTTTCTGTTCATTATTTTCCATTAGCATTCATATCACTATTATGACCAACATCAGTAATATTCACAAAAAAACAGATAAAATCTGAACTTGATCAATAAAAATGTTACATGTATTGTTAGACAGCATACAGCACAGAGCAGACTTAATATCGCTGTCTAGAGAGGAAGGCCTCCTTCACACTGTACAACGCCTCCTCTTCAGTGATCTTCTTCCATTCTTGAGGAATCTTTGCTGGCTCTTGCTTGTACTCTTCTGCAAATCTCTCATTGAACCTCACCAGCACATACCTGTAAATGAAAGAATATTCTCTTTTAAGGAACATGTGGATGCACACACATATATACTCGTACATGATATACAGAATATATTGGAGAAACATCAAAATTATTATAATTATGATATTTAAGTATACCTCCAGTAAGCAATGGGAATCTGGTTGTTTGGATCCTCAGACAAGACACTCCAGTCTGGATGGAGGGAATGAAGGTCCATGCATACCAAATACATGTTGTACTTGTTTTTGCTCTGGCCTGGGTTGTCCTCAGTCATGCTTTCAGGGCAACCAGTACAGGATGAAATATCTGAGTTATGGGGCATAATGCCTATGGGTCTGTGGAGCAAAGCGCTGTGAGCCTCATGTCCCATCTCCTCCAGCTCACAGGGGGCTCTGCATAGAGGGCATTGCTTGTTACAGCCTCTGACTCGGTTGAAGAGGGAGTCCTTGGGCTGAACTGGTAGGCACTGAAGAAGTTGGGAGATATCCACATTTTGGGAGAACTCCTGGGCTAGGTCCAATCGCATTACAGCCAGTAACTCCATAAGACATGTGACAAAGCGATCCCATTCTGTGGTGATACTGAAGAATGGCCCTTCCAAAGAGGCCCTGTTGACATACACATCCCCATCTTTCTCTAATGTAAGGCATACTCTCTCCATCAGCGGCTTTGTATCACTCAGTACTCCACTGGTACCTTCTGCCGTTTCACTCACTGCTGCTGCAACCTTTCCGATGATGTCTCCAAGTCTTTGTTGCCTCCAATTGTCCAAGTAGGTTGATTCAGAGAGGTGAGCGACCACTGTCTCCTGGATCTTCCTCAGCCTGAACTTGTCATAGGAAAGCAAATATTCCAGGAAGCTTTCAAAGCAGTCTTCCTTTATCAGCGCTTCCAGCAGGCTTTGGTGGAAGGCACGTGCAGATTTAAACTCCTGGGTTTTATCTTGGATCTCTTGTACAATATGCCTCTCCAGTGGTCTAAAGATATAGTCCAGTACTGTAGGTTTGATGACGATGGACATGAATGCTTTAGCCACTCTCTGGCACTGGTCTCTCTTCCTGAACTGGTAGATGAACTCTGCCAAGTAAGTATTCTTGGTAGCAGTGATACATGTCAAAAGCTCTCTATCCTTGGCATAGCGGTCATGTAGTTTTTGGAAGTCTTGGCATGCAGCATTACAGAGATAAACTTTCAGATCTACTTCAAAAGCTGATCTGATTTCCATAGGTTTTTCCTTCAAATCTCTGTCAACAATTTCTAGGAGTTCTGTAATGTAGCAGTCAGAGAAGTCTGCTGGTGAGCTGGATTTATTTGCTGCAAACTGATTATATTCTTCTATGATATTGCATGCTAGCTGTTGAGCCTCTAACCTTTGTAATCTGTTATTGTCCTCAAACATGTGCTTTAATCTGCTGCGGTATCCAAAGTGTTCATCATAAACTTGAAAGCTAGATGTCTGGTTTTGGCCGATGTCTTCAAGTTTTTTAATGTGTTTCTGCAGCCCACGGCTGATTAGATTCTCTTTCAAAATACTTGTCACTCTTGCAGTGATATCATCTGTTTCTGAAGGCCTGAAGTCAAAGTTAGACAACGTCTTACCCCACACACCCTCAAACTCCTCTTCTAGATCTGTATCTTGAAGGAGAACTTTAGCTGACTTGCTTTTCTCTAGCAGTGCAAGTAGCTTGGATTCCTGTTCTTTTGCCAGTGAGGTCTCAAATTTCTCCAACTGTGTGGAAGAACAATGGCTCTCATTGACTGTTTCCAACCTCTGTATTATCTCTTCAGTTGCTAGCTCCTGGAGGTCACCCACATTGCTCATTATGACTGGCTTGAATGTGTCCATTTTGAGGTCATCTTTCATCAGATAGGCCTCTACTTTTGACCTGATTTTGTCTACCTCTGTTTTGACTTCCTCTCTGCCTTCATCCTTCAACTCACTCAGAAGGTCATTTTGGGTCGTAGCATCTAAAGTCTTTGCTTTTGTCGCAAAGATTTTCTTTGTTGCCCTCATTAGCCAGTTTTCCATGTGTTTTTGGAAACTGGTTTCCCACTGGCAAAGCTCTGTGCACAGTAAAGAGAAGGATAAAGCTATGTCTGTATTTTGCAGGCCAACTGAGAATGATTCTGCTCTCACGGCATCCCAGACGACACTCAAACGGCTCATAAATTCAGGCAGACCTGTGGCTTCAAACTTAGAAGCACATTTCTTCAATGCCACAAACAGGTTTTGCTTAAGCTTTAACACAGCCTTACTGTACTGCTTATCAACTGGTTCAGAGAGGGACAAATTGCACCAAGGCCCTTTTACAAAGGTGATACAGCTTGTGGTCTTCTTTGCAGGATGGTCATCAGTGTTGTTATTTCCTCTGTCCCCAGTCTCAGTCTGAAGCATCTCTGATACACGCCTCAGCTGTGAGGCTTGTAATACAGTGCTTATTCCTTCATCCTGGGCCAGAATTTGGCATATGGGGATGGAGCCACATTCTTTGATGCGTAGCAGAGCATTGACTATGACTGTGAAGTTAGTTTCAAACTCAGAATCTGCATGTGAAGAGATGTTGTGCATTAAAACATCGCTCAGTCCTGTTGCAACAGTGGCCATCTCATTGTCAAGGATCAGTGTATTTATATTATTTTCTGGAGACACTGAGCAGAGACCTTCTACATCAATTAACAACAGAAAATCACACTCCATGTCCTTTCTAAGGTTATCGGGAAGGTGCAGGACGACCATGTACACCCCTCTAGTGGATCTTGTCTTTCCCTCAGGAAACTTCACCCCAAATAATGCAGAAAGGACCTGAGCATTCTTAGCATGATGTACTCCAAGGTTTGTCAGCACTCGGGTCCTGCACTGTTCTTGAGGTAGGCGCCGTTTGAGCTCTGCAAAGACACAGCCCAGCCAGTGGATGGGGATGTTTGAGGCATCTCCATCCATTAGTTCAAGTGGAATCCCATAGAGAAGAAGGTCTACAGCTAAGCTAGGGAGACGCAACACATTGTGGCTCCCACTGCCAGGGCTGATGTGTGTTAACTCAAAGATTAGGCCCATCTCACGCAAAAAATGCTCCAGTCCCAGTGAGGTTGGGCTTGGTTCAAAAGGCTGTGAATGGTTCTGGTCCTCAAAGACTGGATCTGAAACTTGCTCTTCAAAACAGACTTTGTTCTGTTGTTCAGTAATTTCTTCACATTTGATCTCTTTTTCATTTGATGTCACATATATCTGCTGCTCTAGGACTGGATTATGTGCAGATTCAAGATGCTCTCTTTGTTGTGACTGTGTTTCTGTGGTCTTTTCTGTTGTCTGCTCCAAGTCCTTTCCTGTCTCAAACTGCTCTTCAGTTTGTTCCTCTTCAAATGTTGAATCTGTGCAGAAACTATCACTGTCCCCAGGATTGTAATTTACTCCATTTTCAAGCTCATCATGTTCAGGTATGCCATCTTTATTTTCTGTCTGCAAGTCTGTGAATAGACCTTGTGGACTGTTTTGTTTTTCATTATGAATCGACTGAAGCCTCAGCTTCATCCAACTAAGGAAGCAAGTCCTCTCTACTTTATCCGTTGTGAAAAGAGCATTGGTGAAAATCTTCATTGCTGGGGTCATTTTGTAGCTACTCAACTCAACCAAGATGTTTTTCTTTTCTTTTTGCAGTTGGGGGTCTATGTCTGTTCCTTCTTTTTTCTGTTTTCTCTCCTCCTTTTCTATTACAGCCAGCTTGCTCCACAAAGGCCCCTGCAAAGGAAGCTGTTTCTCTTTAAATTGAGTGGATCCCTGATCTAAACCATTCAACACTTCATCCACTGTGGCCATTGCCTTTTTACAGATGACCCCCTCATCTACATTAAGGCCGAGCTCCTCTGCGAATTTTGCAGCTGCCTCAATTGTAACAGGTTTCAGTTTGTCTGGTAACAAATCTTTCAGGATTTCACACAGCCTAGTAGCCAGTTCATCCTCACTCAAAGCTCTCCCTTGCAGCACTGATGCATTAGGAAGCCTCATGTCTTCAAGGCTCTGATCAACAAACCCCACAACTCTGTTCTCATTTTTGTCCACGTCTGATAGGTCAATCAATATGAGTTTGCTTGCCATATCATTGCAGGAAGCAAGAAGTTGTTTTTCTTTCTCCCTAATATTCCCACAGAAAACTACTACAGCTGAAGATGCTTGACATAGAAGGCTTAGGTATTTCTCATGTGTACTGGCATCACCACGTAGGTTAGAGATGACAACAGGAACAGGGAAAATATCTCTGTCAGTGTCTCCAGTGGGTAGATACCACCCTATCTCTACCAGGCCATTGGAAAGTCTTCGGGGCAGCTGTCCGCCATCCATCCCCTTGTGGAGAAATGTTTCACTGGGAGATCTGAGTCCGCTAATCAAATTGTTAAGTACCTGTGACTTGGAGACACCACAGTGACCCAGCTTTACACAAGAAACCATTGGCATGTATGTACTGGCCAAATCCCCCTCTTGGACTTTCCTGTTTTTATCCGGAATGTGAGACATCCATTGGCTCACAACACCTCTCAAAGGCCAAAGAAGAAAGCGACTGGGTTCTTCTTGATCTATGTTTGGAAGGACCAGGGGCACAGCAAACTGGCATTGCACCATGTGCACAGCCATCTCCTGCTGCAGAAAAGTGTTTGCAGACATAAAGACAGCTGTAACTAGATCAAGGGGGTTGATGACACACTGGCTTTCTCCCTCAAAACCATTGATCTTCTCCTCAGGTGATTTGTTGTCATTGTTCAGGACATCATGCAGAGGTTTGCAGCAAGGGATCCGGGCATCTGGGCTAAGCAGCCACAGGCGTTGAAGGAAGGCTTTTGGTAAGTCCTTGGGCTCTGAAGGACCGTGGCTCTCTAGAGTCCAAGTACTGATGTCCAACATAGATGCTGGGTCTAGTGGTGTTGCCCAGAAGGCCTCCAGGCCCAGTTTATTTAAAACCTCTGTCTGAGCATTGTCCTTTGGAGGTTCTGGTTTGAAAAAAACAAGGCCATTATTTAGACTATGGATTAGCAACACTTCTCAATCTCATTTTGTAATGTAGTTTTGTCCGGTGAAATGTAAAATCAAATTTAACATGATCAAGAAAAGGAGCCAAGGAAGATATAATACAGTTACAGTTATTATAACTGTAACTAACTGTAACAGATACTAACAGTTACAGTTAGTATAGTTGTACTAAAATTTGACTTGCACAGCATATAAATAATATGTATTATATGTCTTTGAATATAGGCTGTTACGAATTTCTCATCAGGTGTTGCTTGACACAAATTTTAATCAAGCTTATCAATAGAAGAAATATTTTAAAATTCATGACACACTGTCAGTACTTTTCATATGAATTATTGTGACATATAAACTGTTGTTATACTGTTCTGTGTACTATATATAACAGAGAACATTAATAACTGTTACTACCATTTTATTAACAAAAAGTGAACATTATCCCTGTAGCTGACTAGGCATATCATTTTATCTCTGGACGTCCGCTACACCTGCAAACAAAACAGCAGTGTTCCTCTTAAACAGACTATCCCATGGTGCCATTAACATCAGAACACACTTGGTGCCACCAACCTAATTATCATTAATGAGTAAACACATTAAAACATTCAGCAATGCTGTGCTTTTATCCAAGAACATCCCTCCAGGCATAAAGGTTTTATCTCATTTTGTTTCCAAAACCAGAACAGTCACAGGAGGCTGCTGGAGTGGTCAGCCAAAATTAATTCCTGACTTATTTAATGGGATGAACACACCTTGCTAAATCAAACTGGAACGCTAGCCAAATGATTTGGTATCATGGCTGTTTATACAATTAGTATTATTATCCAAAGCATTTCAGCAGAATGTAAACATATTTGGACAGGTGAGGTTTAGAGGAAACACAGGCACACTTTCCATGTTAATAGAGTCTGTGTTGGTTTGGGTTGCTGCAGCGGCATCTCTAAAAGCTTGTCGGGGATATTGACACCTCATAATCAAAACAGGGCAAAAGCAGGTGCATCAGTTGTCACCTAAGGTAGTTATTATTTTGTTCGACCCAACCACTTGGATAAGGTCTGAACTTTTAAAACTGTACTGACACAAACCTAAAGATGAGCGAGTTATATTTTCTATCATTTATTTCTGCTTGTGGGTCTTCAAATTGTAGGGTAGATGTTTTCATGTGCTTTATCATAGCATAAAATATGAGGACAATCTTTTGAGAGTGTAAGACATTAAGACATCTACAATTTCATTAATAACAGTGCTCATTTTCAAAATATCAAAAGCAATATAACAATAATATACGTAGCAAATAAAGTAAAGGAAGTTTAAAGTTTCGTAAACTTGACAAACATTCCATTGATGCCACAGCCTCTGAAAACCAAAACAAAAAGGACACATACTTTTCTTTTTGCTGCTCAGCCTCCTAGGAAGCTTGACAGACATGATAAGTCCTGCTGAGTGTCTCTCCTCTCCGTTTTTAATGAGTTTTTCTTCTCTGGTCAGTCACTAACAATGTGGTGTGTTGACAGGAAGCCTGGGATGAAAAGTGATAACACAAACATTACTGGCAGCACAATGCAGTCAAAAGTACCTGTGAGCATCTGGGGCCTAATATCACATGTATCTGCAAATGTAAATCCCTCTGTTGTCCTACTTACAATAGATTAGAATATGTTGTAGCCTGGTGTCTCATGGGACTGCTCATTTTGGAAAGTACAGAGAAGGCTGGTGTGTCTTGAGGTTTTTCCTGAAATGATTCACTGAATCAAAACTCCCCTCCTATTTCTTTTCACAATAAAACCTTTTCTGTGATGGGCTGAACACGATCTGCTGATAATAGCTATAATGCTATATGCTATAATGCTATAATGGCCTTTCATCGGATCAGGAGACTGTCAGATAGACAAAGCGTACAGCTGATAGCTCCACATTAAAGTGACTAACCCTTATTTTTACCACTTCACAGCTTAAAGGTCGCAGCTCTTGTGAGCAGTGGATATACCTGATTGACTAGGTTTATTGCTATTATGCAGCTGTTAGAAATAATGTTGGTGCAAGTATGGGAAAAGTCATTATGCTGTTTAGTATAGATCACCACAGAATACATCAGTTTACCAGTTTCGATATAGTGTTATTGTATTGTTATTTTAATTTTTGTAGGTATCACTAGGTAAATGCAGCGATGGAAAAGATACACAGAACCTTTACTTTAAATTGTAATCTATAATTCTAATCCAATAATCTCTTTGCCAAATTCAGCAAATATTTCCTTGCGGTCCGCTAGCTGTCTGTTCTGTCAGTACACAAAAAAAAGTCACGCTTTGTCACATTTTTTGTGTGTTGCTCATGCAAATTTGAAGAGGCACTGACAGGAGGAGTGTGTTTGTTTGGTTATTGAGTTCAAATATCAACAAGCTTTCTCCAGGACTGTAGACTCTACTTTCAAATAAAAATAGTAATACCACAATGTAAAAATACTCTGTCAAGTAAAATACCTGCATTTAAAATCCTGCTTAAGTAAAAGTATAGAAGCATTATTGGTAAAGTCCCCTGTGAGTGTTATATTGTTATATATGACTATATTAGATTGTCAACACTGATGCAACAAAGTGTAAGTACCATTTTACTGTTGTAGCTCATAGAAGTGAAGCTGGTTTTAACTAAGTCATGTACACTAAGGTAGTAATGTGAAGGGTCGTGAGATGATAGATGGGAAATGAGAAAAAGACTTCGATTTGTTGACGTGTAATATTGGATGACTTTATCTCTTTGGGCCTCCAAGTAACAATGTGGGAAATTTAGAGAGGAAATATAGAAAATCTGAAACATGACAAAGAGCAGCAACTACATGCTGATTTTTACAAGAGGCCACAAGTCAAAAAAGTTTGGAACTAAAAGTAAATTAACAATAATTTCTTAAGTATCAAGTTTAGAAAATGTTTGGTATTCACATTCATATATCTATGAATGAGTTATTATGCACTTGTTCATTAACACTGTATGTAACAGTCTGTTCTTAAGCAGCTTATCACTATTTTGCTATATTGTTATTTTCAGAGTTATTTAGAAATGTGTTAGCTGGTTGTTAATGTAATTAGTTCCAGATTTACTGTTTTTCTTTTTGTGCACCATATCATGTTAAGTATTACCTTTATAAGCTATTGCACATTAACCACATAATATTAAGTATCAAACATTTCTTACAAAATAGGAGGAAAGAACATTACCTGTTCATTCAATTTCAAGAGCTGTACAGTTTTTGCCTTACTAAATCTGCTATCCTCGACTTGCATAAATACATTGTTGGATGTGCACACACACACATTTCACTTCTGCACAAACAATATTTCTCCTAATACAACAAGTATGCTGTTTAATGTAATTTTTTTTAATAAGGCATATGCATAGGCTAGTAATGCAAATATTTCAACTTCATTGTGAAAGCGCTGGTGTTCCTTGGTAAAATATATACTAGAATCATAATGTTCTTACCTATTTCCCCTCATACACTTGCTCGGTAAAAGACAACGAGTATCCCTCACATTTTATCTGTCACCGGGTGGTTGTGTCTCTCTGTCAGGAGAGCTTTTATACCTTCTGTTCAGCGATAAGACACATTCCTGCACTTCTGTCTAACCGCATGAGAACTCGCAGCAAACATCAGGGAACACGTAGGCAAGAGTAAACAATGACATTAGTGATTAGGTAAAACATCTCTACATGACAGGCTTGATAGTCAGATAACAGCAGGCAGTGGCTGTCTTTCACAGTGCAGAGCCTGGTGAGATGAACTGAAAGACACCTGCCCAGCGGATTATCATTGGTCTGCAAAGGTCAGAGGCGAGGCTCCAGACAATGACGCACACAAACCCTTAGTCATGTGTGATCTCTTAGATACAGGTCTATCTGATTACTACAGAAACATAGCTAGCATACTGAGGTTCCTTTTTATTCATAGACAGCCTATTGTTCACGCTATAACACTTGCCCCCCCCCCCCCCCGAGCTCCATTCCTGTTACATAACTGTTTTTTTGAAAGTTCAGAGAAAGAAAAATTTAAGTGAATGAGCAAACTTTTATCTAAACACAATATCCTTTACTTCAACCTTATTATCCTAAATGAACATTTGGTTTGCAGCCAGCCAAGAGACACACACACACACACACACATAAATGATTGGAATACTCAGATTACAATAAAAAGCAACAATTAAAAACATATCAGCAATTCAAATGGTAAAATGTCTACCATTACCACGAACCTGCAAAGAAAGAAAGAAAACTGTGCCTTAAATGTTTCTATATGTATTTGGGATATGGACAGACTAGATTTAACTCAGATATTAAATTTAACTGGCCTTATGACTTTTACACCTAAAGGCATCATCAGCCAAGTTGACTTTGATCCTTATCAAAATGAAGCAAGCATCATTAATTTATCTACACTACACTTAACCAACTCTATATATTGGTACCACTTTCTAACAAGGCACAATTTATAAAAGGTTCATGATTTGTGACTGATGGGTTTATTGATGGTTATCATACTAAAGCTTAGAACTTATTAAAGAGAGAACTATGTGGGTGATCTGAAATGCATATATTAATAACCTATTAAACATTAAATAATGGATAACCAACATTCATAACAGCAGTATTGCCAAAATGGATACAAGTCAGGAAAAGGGATTTGTCACACCCAGGCCACACAAATGTTTCCCTGAAAATGCTTAATACTGATCAATAAATCATTATTGAGTTATTTATTGACTTTGTAAACGCTTCATAAAGGGTGCTGGGCATGAAAGGGGAACCTTTATGTCAAAACTTGCTTGTAAATCTGACTGTAACACCTGGGCTTGCATAAGCAGCAGGCAAGACATTTTAACAAAAGGAAAAAAATAAGGAAATTATATGCAAAGAAATCATCATCATGATCAATAAGGTTTATTCTTTCAAATCCCACATGTCTGAACAAAACCCGATCTGCCTCGAGTGCTGGAGACGTGGAAGCACACCTGAAGGTGTTGTGTGGAGGAAAAGATTACTGCGTCTCTATTTCTGTCCTGCAAAGCTCTTTAGCAGTCTTACCCTCATGTGTCTGAGACTGTGAAAGTGAAGTGCGTGTGTGTGTTCACATGCACATGTTTGCATGTGAGTGTGTGTTTGGGTGTACCTGAGAAACTTGTGTGAGTGGACTCAACATTGCATGCTCAATTGTCCTTCCCCTGGACAGCCCTTCATTGCATTCCTTATTGCTCAGATCTCCTCCTTTCCTCCAACAGGACTGAGGAAAGTAACCGAAAACAAAGGAGAACATTAAGGATTACCAAGAACACTAAAGGAATAGTATTCAAGATGTTGGTCACCATGCTAACGGCCATGTATATTGTGGTCAGAGTCGTAGAATCGGTAAGATGATAGTCATAATAGATGGATTAGAAATAGAACTTTTATTGATTGTTTTTTTGGGGAAATTAGATTTAACATGTGCCAAGAGTAAGTGTGAAGCCAATATGTTCTTTGCTTAAAGATTTCTTCAATATTAAAATACTCTTTATATGTGAATGTGAACTATAAACTATAGACTAAATGCAGTACTAGGAAGAATATATTGGTGGCAAAGTGCTCTGTGGTTTTGTACAACAACACTGTGTTTTTCTCACCCATCAGTCTGTCAGTGTTAAATACAGCTCCTATAGACAGTAAGTGTGACTGTGTGATTTTAAAAACAGACTGTCAGTGTCAAATTATAACCAGGCTTATAATCGCTTGCATACAAATATAATTACTGTGATGTGAAATTGAACTTTTAATGTGTTGTGTTCCTCTCTCTAACTGCTATCTGCTTATTATGTAATATCCAATGCTCAATAAAAAAAAAAAAGTTTAAACAGTTAAGTAGCGAAAAGTCAAGTAACACTGAAAAATTATTTTATTTTCATTTGATAATTAAACCTGAGACATGTGGGAGAGAGATTCAAAGAAAGAAAAAAAAGGCCTTCACATGTAGAGTGACTGACAAGGTTGCTTATGTTTCACACTTGACCCTTAACCGAAAGTCTTTTTCACTTTCAGATAGGGACGCGGTTTGCACGGCAGCAGGACCCTTTGCCTTACCTGGTGTCCCAGCCTTTGCCTTGGCAGGTTCACTCAGTGTCTCACAGTCGGAGGAGCAGCAAAGCAGAAGAGGTAAGTTGTAACGAGAGCTGTACCTCAGTTTAGTCGCTGTCACACACTCCACCATGCTGACACACCAGGGCAACTGACTCCCTACAGCTCATACAATGCAAATTCATGCATTCACATGTCATCCACTATGACCACATCCTCTAGTCTGGACACTGAGTAGCTCCACTGGGGGTCGTCTTAGAGTTACAGTTTTCACAGGAACACTGATTGTCGTTTTTGAGGAGACAGGTAACTTTTTATGAATTTCAGGCCTTTCCTGTCAATATAGTTGGAACTTGTACTCATAAATAAGCTTTATTTATCTCCTATCACCGTATGGCGAGACACAGCATGTAGAAAGTTCAAAGGTCAACTCTGAGTCAGCATGTAAGCATATAAGCTTCACATATTCTGTGTTTGCTTTTTTCTCTCTTAATGGAGGACTGCAGAGGAAAGTAGAGGGATGTCATTTACAAAACCGAGATTACTTTTGGTAAAGCAATGTCAAAATCCTTTTGGGTTTCGCATCAGGACCTTTTGGCCCTCAGCGAATCAGTATCAGCGGATCAATAAATCCTTGTACAGAGATCAATACTGTCCACACCTTCACAGTTATTCATCAGGCTTTCGCTATGGATTCCTTTCACTTCCTCCTAAGTGAAGAAGCACCTTTCTGCCCAGTCCAGAGTGCACAGCTCTGATGTTTTTATTATAGAGGCTTGTTCACCTGTCCATAGGAACTTTTTCTTAGTTTGAAGTTACTGGTTTTAAGGTTGCATCCAACCATGACCTTTATAAAGATAAAGCTGGCAAATAAAGAGATGAACATAGACAAAGAGCTGAGGATTTTCAAGAAGAAGATACTAATGGTGAACTGAGTGATGAGGTGAAAAGGTGAAAGAACATGTTAGCCCACAAAAGACAAAAAAACATGAAGCATGCAGGGAGATAACAAAGACAGACATTTTTGTGTCTGAGACTGGCTGCAGTTTAAAGCCACCTCAATGTCTCGGGTAGAAGGAGAGAGTAGACCTTGCTGACGTGGTCACGGAGCCGCTGTGTGGGACTGAACGCAGGCACACCGCCAAACTGACGGGTAAGCAGGCTAAACTGGTCCGGTCCTCAGCCTGTGGCTTCACTGCCGCTGCTCTGCTTGAGCCATAATCCCAATCAAGGGGATTTGTGTTTGAGGTCATTATCCTAATGGTAGAGAGAAAGGACATGCACATGCACAGCCACACATGGCCACTGCACATTCATTCCTTAAGCACTGTACATTTTGTACAGTTGAGTCGAAGAATTTAGCCAAAGCGCCTTTGTGTCTATCTGCTTGCATGTGTCAGATTCAGTGGCATGTGAACAATGTTTCAACGATGTTCCAGATAAGATTTTAACATTGATAAGTATCATACCTTTCTGGTATTTCAATCATCTTGTGCAAATCCGTGCAACTAATTCTTCACTTTTTTTTTTCTTTGTGTGTCAGTGAGTGTGTCTTCTAATCAATACATATTCTGTTTCATATACAGTTTGATGGCCTCAGGAGGAACAGCATAGGAGTGTATAGAAAGAGTAAGTAATACTGTTAACCTATTTAAATGCAGGCTATTTTTCTGCCACAATAACAGTCTTCTTTGAGTTACCGCTAGGGTAAGTCAAGTCCAACAGACTCAAATGTAAACCAGAAAAATAGCCCGCTTGAATCAAGGCTAATATGTAAACCATGTGTTTAAACTTAATCATTGCTACAGACTATGTCTCCATGGCTATTGCCTCTGCCTCTCTGGCTATACCCTGTGTCCTGTCGTGCTCAGACTCCAATGCCAGCAATGGATCATGCGCCGTGCCTCCTGTTCCTCCACTGAGCCCCGTTGAAGTGGAGAAGGCCGCCGCCACCATCCAGACCCATTTCAGGAAGTTCCAACAGAAGAAGCAAAAGAACGGCAAGTAGATGCGCAAGGAGCGATGGTGGTCGCTGGTGCAGCAAGCCTGAGAGACAACAGGAGGCAGGATGGATGGATTCACCAAAGAATGGATGAACTCTGTGATGACATACACATGTGCATATGTACACTCATATGCAAATGTACATACATTCAAGCTGTATGATAAACACTTAGTAAAGCCCCTGGATTAGTAAGACAATATTACCAATATACAGTAATAGCCCACATCTCAAAGAGCTACTTGTAATAAACTATTTACAATTGTGTGTGAATAAGATGTGAATATACCGTTCAACTGACTGTGAGAGTGTGTGAGTGACTGTGAGTATGTTATAATTTATATATGGTCAATGTCTCAGTATGTAAATATGGAGAAAAAAAATCAAATAATTTGTCAAAAAGGTGGATTTTGTTAAAATGTTACCAACCTATTTCAATAAACTCTGTAAGTCTGTGCCATGTTTCATGGCAGCATGGTGCCCTCTAGTGTTTTGATCAGGTCCTCGATCATACTATGGATGAACTACATTTTCACGGTGGCTCATCCATAATGCAGCAGTAGCCTTAAAAGCCCCTGTGCAGTTGTTTGTTTTCTAAAGAATACATTAATGTTTTCAAGAGGCTGCATTGAGATCTCAAGAGTTGAGAAGAAAACAATGAAATAAATAAATATGACATGTCATTAAATAATGACACGAATGAACACAGACGCAATTAACATAACCATGAAATTGTGATATAATCAACATAATAATAACGGGCTGCCCACTCATCCACAACAAAGCAACAGAAATGGCATAGCTGGCTCTGCCTTGTTTAACTTGATTGACAACGACTCTACAGTGGAAAAACTGGTCACAGGAAAGAATTGCGTTGTGACCTATAATAAACCTATTGCTTTATTTGTGAAAAGAAGCAGAACGAAGAAAACAAAACATTTCATGATAATGAGCTAAATTTTAAAGATGTATTGGATTATTTAAAAATGTAATGGTTATATGTTTTGTTTGTATCCATTCATGTTGTTATTTATTTCATAATTTATGATTTCTTTGTTTGGGGCTGAAAACAAACAGATTACTGTTTATTCAAAATTTTACACACCTTAAATGCTGATTTACACCCATAAATTGCTACAGATATTGTTGCTTTTTGTTATATTACTAACAATCAGACACTATGGAGAGCTGAATTCCGAGTAAATGGTTTACAGCTGAGCTTTTCTTTTTCTACATGTGGAGCACTGAATAATTTGAAGTGCGATTAAAGTCCATAAACAATAAAGGGTTGTTTCACTTTCATTCAAATTTCAATTTAGAACTGGATGCAGATAGCTTTGGTTTAGTTAGGTTTTGAGATAGCCCTCAGTGATTTATGCCTCCACCTTAGTGCAGTTACAGAAATCTCCTTTGTGGTGCTCACAGCATTAAAAAAACTGCATACTCATATTCAGTTTGTCTCCAGAATCAGTGTCCCCATGTCTATGGAATTCGCAGACCTCACTGTTTTTTTCATTTTTCATTTGAACCACTCTCTGCATGATAAAAAAGGCCCAAAAATCTGTTCACAGTGAGGTCTGTGGATCTTAAAAATTGTTGGAAGTTAAAAGGATGAACAGGCCAAACGCTGTCACAAACAAGTCAGTCTAGTTGTTAGCCATATTCTGATTGTAGTAAAATGGGCTAATAAAGAGAGGCCCTTATTTCAAACGCTCCATGGTTGTGAAATAATGAATAATATCATCACAGTTCATAAAAAGATAGCTTTATTGCACAAGGTGTTGAGTACTCTTTTTCTGTTTTTGTTTGTTTTCATAGAAAAGAAAAATGTAGAGTTAAACACAAGCATTTGCAAATTGAAGCAACATTTCCCCATAAAAGTTTAAGGAACAACCTCTGCATTTTTAAAATGTTTTAATTAACCCCCTTTTAAATTGTTCAATTCACCGTTTCCCTTTTTCTTTTATAACCAGCAAAATTTTCAGAACATGCAATGCTGCTGTCCTCCCCCCAAAAAGTGGGATAGTTAAAAAGAAAAAAAAGGCAAACTCTAAATCAAGCAACCTGTGACAAAGTAAAAAAAGAAAAAAAAGGATAGAAACAAAAAAATGTCCTGTAAAAGAAGAAATCAACATTGTTAACTATGCATGGTCCACTCTGACATGTTTCAACTGGTCCATAAATCAAGATAAAGCAGTGTCTGTATAATTCTATAATTTTTCATTAAGTCCTCTTCTGTTTCATTACAATAACTTCAGTTCAAAGTTTACATTGTGCCCTGGTTTCTAGTGAAGATGTCGAAAATAGTACTCATTTATACAAAACACTTTCCTATGTACACAAGTCTTCTATTATGGAGTAGAAATTATGTTGTATAGGTGGGCAAGGGGTATAGTGAGAGGGGGCGATCTGATTGGTTGAGCAGATGTGGAAAAGGTTGGGGAAGTAGCACGTGTGAAGTTGGCCTTATAAACACAGACTGAGTCAGTTTGAAAAGTATGTTGCTGTATTTTAAGGAAGAATCCCTCATAAATAACTCATTTGTTATTTAAACATTGTTTTTTTTTAAATGACTATACAGATATGGTTTGCAATTTTCCTTAAAAGCAAGTCAATATTATTTTTCAAACCATTTTTCAGACCAGGTTATTATTTCAGCTCCATTTATATTTTGATGTTGGTCAGAAAAGGGTCAACATCTAGAGTTATTTATTTGGGTCCAATATCTGTACCATGTTTAAGTGGACAAAAACGTTGTGAATGTCAGATTGTTCACAGGCCTGAATCACTGAACAAGAAAATCTCTGCAGTACTGTGTGAATACTTCACATAAGTCAGGCTGTGCGGAGCTGAAAGCAGCAAAATATTTAAAACTTCAATTAAAAAGAATCCCTGTAAGACATTAAAGGAATAGCTTGACATTATGGGATCTGAGCGTATATGCTATACTGCTGAGGGTTAGATAAGAGGACTGTTAGACAGTACAAAAATCCACCTACCAGTTCTCACATCTCGTTTGTTTAATCTGCACAAAAAATGAAGTTTAAAAACGGCAAGTCTCTGCTGGTTGCCTGGCAACCACACACTGAGGACAAGACTTCAGAGGTTACAGCTTCCAGTCGAGAAATAGTCCGGCACACAACCTCTGTAAAATCCCAACTTGATGTTTTTACACTTCAATGTTTTTGGACAGAGTGTAATATATACAGATATGAGAATGGTATCCATCTTCTTCTCCAAATCTTGGCAAGAAAGCAGCATATTTCCCAAAATGTCATATTCCTTTAAACGTGACATATTGTTGATATTCTTTGTAGCAGTGTATTAGTAAGTATTAGTGGGGGGAATTTTCCTTAAAAATATACATTACATATACTTGGAGCAAACTGACAGTAGATCGGTGTTTTACAGTAGAAACAACTTCACCGAAGGACTGGGGAAAGCAGGTTGGACAGGAGTTTATTTCATCACTCCATCCAATATCCATACAACTGGAGTAAGGAAGACCCTGTTTTTGGCTGGTAAAACAGGCCTGCCCCATTCCCAAACTCTTGTTTTCTCTGAAAACAAGTACTTGCACGACTACTTGAAACATAAAGGCGAAGATGAAAGGCATCGTAAACATTAACAACGGAAAGTAAAATTTGTTTCTATTCTGTCTAGTTTTAAAATAAAAGGGAGCATGAATTTATTAGCAGTTGTAACTTTTGCTGTGTGGTATGTTTATTGGCCTGCAGTCCTGCAGTTTGGGGAGGACTCGCTATGACACAGATAAGAAACAGAGATACTTTGTTGGTCTGTTTGTCTTCATTAATTATAGTCAGGTAATGGCATTGAAGTTTGTGAAAACACCTTTGGAAGGTACAATACAACATATTACAATAGGCTCACTTACTGTATAGGCTGTCTTTGTTTTACTGTTTTCTTTTTCAACACCACACTTTCTGCACTGAGCCATAGACCACAGTTAACCAGCGACACAATCTCACACTATAATTTGACTTTACTGTGCTTGTCCTTCCAGTTTCTACCTGCTGCACAGGCGGTGCAGCTGGAACATTTACAAAATCACAAGCGGGATCATTGTATCATTCCTCAGTTTCACCACTTAACTTTCTTTCGCACCACTTATTTTCTCTCCAAGATCTCCCGTCCATGGTTGTGCTACCCGTTTAAGCTTCCCTCTTCTTTTTTTTCCATCCTTCCTTCTTGCAGTTTTTCACTCTGAGCGATTGTCTTGTGATCTTTTATATATATTTTCAATTAGAACGGCTTTTATATTTCTCTGCTTTTTTCAATATTCATATATTTGCTATATATTTGAATAGAAATATATATGTACATACTTTTAAAAACAAACATATATCATATCTTTTTTCTATTGCGAGAGCCCTGATGTTACGTTTTACCATTGTAAAACATTTGGAGCAACTCTTTTTTTTTTTTGGAACGATCTTTGTTATGGGATTAAGCTTTGGGAGAAGAAATGGGGGAGAAAAAATAAACTCTAAGTTAACAGATACAGTACCATGCATAAAGCTCAAATAAATGTCAGTGAGGTGGAGGGACTTGAGAACACTTCTTTTTAGTTTTGAAGACCACTTATTTCTGAAGAAAAGTTGTATTTCTCTGCTATATAACCACCCCCCTCCCCGTTTCCCTACAACTGCAAACTCTATCAACACTTGATCTCTCCTTCTATAATCTCAAAGTCATTGTCCGTTCATAGATTCAAGATTCACTTCATACAAATATGATTTTTCTTGTATACATCTCAATAAATTCGCTGTATGTTTGCAACTTGACTCTCCATTCAAGCTGTCATTGAGCGTCAAATAGCATTTCTGCCTCTCTGTGCATATTAGACCTCTTCTCTCAGTCTGTCTGTCATTTTAACTAGCCAGTATGCTAGCAGTAGGTCACAGTGACACTGTATGGATATGATGGGGGGACTGGGTGGGTAGAAGTGAAGGTGGGGAAAGGTAGACGGGAAGTGGGTACAGGTAAAATGAGTTAAACAAAGAATAATTGCATTGTGGTGACATGATGAATAATAAAAGGGTCTCTTCCGTCTTTGTTCTGAGGGAGGAAAAGAGAAAATGAAAGGAATCTCTTTCTTATCACCTGTAATTGCTCTCTTTTGAACCCACTTTAGTATTTCTTGTCTCCTAAGCAAGGCCGTCAATCACGCTTAACAAAACCAAGTTCGAAATGCTGGACCAAATTAGGATCATAGTGTTACATTGTCAGCATCACCATCGTTAGTGCCCCCCAAATTCCCTTTCACAGGTACAAAATGAACAGTGGGGGGGTTCAGTTTTGACACAGACGTCTGCCCGAGAGGTCAGCATACAGATTGATTTTAAAAAGGTCCACTGTTGGTGTGTGCCTGCCACATGTATACATATATATATTTACACATATACACCCACACGCACACACACGCAGGCTTGTGAAGGTTTCTGTTACTTGGATCCATTCTAACTTTGTCTTAGTGCACATGAGATTATATTTCCATCTTCAGAAAATAAGCAGAAAACTCATGGAAAACAAAACAAAAAAAAAGGTTTGGATTCATCTTTCACTTGATGATGCTTGACATTTTTTTATCTCCTCTGCTTTGAGTCTGTTTTATAATAGCATCAATTAAGACCACTATGCTGTGTCATCCATTGCATGTTGCAGAAAATTCTCCGTGCCTCAAAACTGGTATTGAGACAACTGTCTTTCCACAGCCTCTAATGTATGAATCCATGATGGAGTAACCTCTCAGAGCCAGTGTAACACCAAGGTCGGTGGTTTATGCATACAGTACAAGCATCCTGCCATGGCACAATGCTGTGATATGAGCTCTTTTTCCATCAGAGACCAGAAAAGTAACATATTTAAAAACCTAAAAACCTCAAAAACTTGAGCAACCTGGTTCATTCTACGACTGTCTTGATCCAGAAAACAAGACGTGCACGTGGAAAGCATTTTGTGCATAAGTACTGTGTCCTTACCAGAAAAAGAAAATATGAAGTGAACAGATAAATCATTTATGTTTTGGCAAGTGATTTCCAGGGTGATGAAATAAGAGATAGAGAAAGATGACAATAATAATAGAAAGCAGTCAGGCAGAAAGAAAGGCAAACCCCTGTGCTGTGGAGACCCAACTCTGACCCCTTCATACAGTAGTGTCAATGGGAACCCAACAGCCCCCTGCAGCCTGGCACAGTGCAGGCACTGACGGGTCAGCTGTGCATGTGTATGTTCCTCACCCCACTTTTCCATAGAGGCTCCAGGCAAGCACTGGCTTGACCAGCATTCTATTTAGAGTTACAGTGACAGGCCGCAGTGATGGCAGGCTACACCAGTGTGTATGACTTGGAGTAGGCCCCTGCTCCTCCATCCCTCTGCTTCTGTAGTCTGCCTAAGCCCGAGGAGCTGCTCTCCAGGAGAGAGTCTCTGGATCCTCCCATCTTGGAGGAAGATGAGGAGGCACCTCCAGGAGTCCCTCCTGTGGCCCCTGCTACTCCACCCCCACTGGAGGATGATGACACCCCAGCGGCTGCAGCTGTAGCAGCAGCAGCTGCCGCTGCACTCTGGGCCACTGAGGCGGAGGAGCCGGGCATGGTGAGAGTCCTCTGGGGAAGTGTGGAGCTGCTAGAGCTAGCAGACACCCCTCCACTCCCACTACCTCCACCAACGCCTCCTGTTGCTCCTGAGGAAGCCCCAGAGGAAGTGAGGTTGGACAGGCCAGAGTGGCCCATGGTTAGGGCCTGCTGCTTTGAGTCCATAGTCACATGACGGCCCTGGGTGTGGTATGCCCGCTGGGCCAGGCCACGAATAGAGGCTTCACGTGGTGGAACCACTGGACATGGGTCATGATGTTCCGACTGCTTTCGGAAGAAAGGATCTGACTTCATGTAGAGGGGTAGGTTGCAGTAGTCACCTGGAGGGGAAAAGTCAGATTTAACGTGAATGCCCAAAGCCTGTCAATAACTTATCTTATTTATTCACTCTGCTGTTGTGACACCTGAACGGAATCAAATGAAAAGTAAATATATTTTTTACCTGGTGAATAAATACAGTAAGACACAATGTGACCCTTTGTTCTAAGTCCTATATTTAAAGCCACTGTTAATTTAAAACTTTCATACTCTGTAGCAAACACTCACTCTTGGCGCGATGTGGAATGGGCACAGCTACATTCTTGCCACGATCATAGTCCTGGGGTTTGGGTGGCGAGGCAGTGAAACGGCAGATACCGGGCTCTGACGGTGTGCTCATGGACGTCATGCTGTCCGCATTGTCATTGGTACCTGTGGTCATCTGATCAGATGAGCTATCAGAGATAAAGCACTCGGTAATCTCAAATTTGGCATGCTGCAGGTGTTCCTCTAGCTTGGCATGCTCATATGCTCTTGCCAACTCCTCATAGGTGGAGGAAGCGCTCTCTGTTGATACCATGCTGTTGCGACCCTTATCTATGGAAGGAGGAGAGAAAATATAGGTAAGTACATATTCTCCAGTTTTACAAATTCTTTTTGACGTGTAGGCAAACACAAAAACACTCTCTCCTCAACATGGAAAAAATAGCCTTACTTGTACAGTATGTGCATGTTAATGGCTGTAAGTGTCATTTCATCCATGTGCCAACCTGTGTCCTGTGAGAGGCTGGCACTGTAACTGTCACTCTCTGTGACAGTGATGCCATGCTGGGAGCCAACTGTGCGCCAGTCTGAGGTGAGAGTGCGGGCTGGTGTCGAGGCCTGGCACTTGGTCAGAGTCCACTGACTGGAGTAGCGGTTTCTGATGCTATGGGCTGACTTGACACTCTTTCTGGACACTGGGTCTGGTGGTAAATGGATGAAGAGGTAAGAAGGAAGTGCATATGTAAAGAAGCTGCCAGAGACAGGAAAATGCACAAAAATGAACAAGCACTTGAAAAGAAAAAGAAAAAAAAACAGGCTTATATTCAAATTATGGTCTACAAAGAATATTAACAGATCAAGAAAAAAATGCAAAAAGGTCATAGGTAAAGATGAAGATCCAATTCATTCATGATTATTCCTGGCATTTCTTCAAAAGACAAAAGCAACAAACTGAGCAGCACAGCTTTTACCACGTATGTACCATACCTGAACAAGAAAGCAATTTGTGCTACACGCTACAAAGCAGCTCCAGTTAATTGAAGCTTTTACTGATAAAACAAACAGCGAGGAGAGCACTTACTGGTTCCTGGTCTGATGTCTGACATGTCTATCAAAGGACCGGTGTTCTGGATGAGGGCAGGGTGATGGACAGACACACCTGTGCAGAAGCTCTGAGGGTTCCCAGTTTGGTTGAACTCAGTGTCTGTCACAGGGATGGTGGCTTTGTCTTCACCTGCAAGAGGCAGGATAAATATTTGAAGAAGTAGCTATTGTTGGTTTAATATAAAATCTCAACTGGAAGCCTAATGCCTCCCAATTTCACATTTAACATTAAAGAACATTTTATTCAATGCTCATGGACAGACATGTGAACCCACACAACAACTCTCTCTGTCTCTCTCTCTCTCTCTTCCTCTCACCGATTTGCTTGATGCCTTCTTTGTCCTCAATTAGCAGCTGCACTCTGGGGATGTCAATGTGTAACCGTGGGCCCTGAGGAGGTCCCTTCACTGGGGTGTCAAAGCTGCGGTTGTTTTTACTAATCCAGAGACACAAGAGAGCACACATACGTCATGGTTTTGAAAAAAGCCAAATGTGGATTTGTGAAATAAATTTTCAGTTGCGCTAAATAATATTTCAGATGGATTTTGGGAGAAGGATGAAGAAACAGCAGTTGTACCTGATCAGCATCTCTGCCAGGCTTTTGGCATCTAGAGGGAGCAGAGAACATAACAAATTACTTTTTCCTGACACACAAATCAATCTTTTAAAATAAATGCAACTCTAGAGACTTCATTCAAGATTCTCTCTGATGTCTGTCTCTGCTTCAGGAAGGCTGCTTTGTTCCTCTTGCCAGTTCAGTTCTACCACTTGTCTCCTCTCCATTTACTTCTTCCCTCACCTCTTAGTCTCTTCAGCCTCTTTTCTTTACGTTTCTTGCGAATGATGAAGAGCAGTGCAACGCCCAGAGTGACCAAGATCACAGGACATCCAATAGAAAATAGCTTCTTGACATCGTCGTTCTTTTCCAGGGGGGATTTGATTGGTGGAATTGTGCCTGCACACACCCAGGAGCAGGGATTAGTTACTGCCTTTTCACAACAATATTTTTTAAAAGGCAACCAGTTTAATGAATTTTATTAAAAAGTAGCTGACAAAACAAAGAGGCTCTCCTACTCACTGCCATCATAGTCCAGTGTTGCAAACTGGGAGCTCTGGTTTCCACAGCCGGCGCTATTGCAGGCTTTCATCTTCAACTCATACCAGGTGGCCTCACGCAACTCTGCCAGGAACACGTCTGTAGTGGCATTGGTTCGCACATTCTGCCATGCCCAAGTACCTGCAACATGTACACGTACTAATGTTGAGTCTAATCTCCTTTCTTTCCATTTCGATCTCCATTATAAGTTGGAAAGTCACTTCAATGAATGTCTATGTTTAATATTAACTAACTTAATAATAACTCGTTTTAACCAAGGATCATGATCTCACATATTTGATTTGTTGTGTGATATCTCCAATTATTCCCAACACCGTCTGAGTGAAAAAAGGAGTGACTCACCTTTTGGTCTAAACTCCAGTGTGACAGCGCTGATTGGACATCCTCCGCTGGCCCAACCCTGCAGGTTGAGGCGGGCGTGGCTGGAGTTGATGTGGGTGAAGACTGGTTGATCCTTATTGAACTGCGGTTCTGTAAAAGAAGCAAAATGATCATGTATTTACCTATGTTTGCTAAGATTAATACAAAAATTCATATGGGTTGTGCCATATAACAGGTAATTAATGAACATAAGGTGACGTAAACATGCCTCAGTGATTCAGCAATGACAATGTCTTGCTCCATAGTAACTGTTCCAGAAACATCTTATTAAATATTTCAAATACCAGAAGATACATGAGTTCTTAAAAAAAACAATGTAAACAATTGTAATATAATCATATTATATAATTTCATCAAATAGAGCATAGACACAATCACAGAGCAACACACTGACTGTAAAAAGGCCTGAAATCCTTCAACAGCTATTGTGAGTGTAAAGCATGATGTGAAAAGAGGTTGATTCTTTAGCTTTGTAGGTAAAGACAAGGAGCATTTTGTATCTACTAAAGGTCAGGGATGAAGGATTTATTTGCATGTCAGGTTCTAATATTGTTGGATGGTTTTATATTTAAAGCTTCACTGTTGACTGCACCACAGAGACCTCTAACATGTGACGTTTTTTCTTATAAGTTTTGGTCCTTAAAGAATTGACATTTCAACTAAGTTATTGCTCAGCAACTTTTCTGTCATACAAAGCTGCTTCTCTTTTGTAAAAATACAAATTTTAAATAGACTTTTAACCTTTATCAACCCACAGTAATTTCCTTCATCATCCATTCCAGGCCTCTCACCTCGTCCATGGGTCTTTGCCTCGATGATCTCACTGATGCGTCCGGCTCCAACACTGTTCTTTGCGGCCAGCTTAACTTTATACCAGGTGCCACAGCGTAGGTTGTCTAATTTGAAGGAGCGCTCACTAGAGCTGATGAAAACGTCTTTCCATTCTTCTGTGTTGTCTACAGAGTACTGCAGCACAAAACCTGCATACCCAAAAAATGAAGACATGCAGAGAATAATAATCATTTTCTTGCTTTATTACATAAATATCCCTTTTTTACAGTTAAAATAAAGAACTCATCTTGTTCTGACCCTCCTAAACCTTTAATGTAGGTACGTCTACTGTCCACTAGATGGCAGTGTCAGACAATACTACTCCATCCTAGATAAGCTGCGATTGGAGGACAATCTAGCTGTTCACTGTCTACGCCGCCATTAGTTACCTACAAACCCCAAGACTGGGATGGCGCTGACTAAGCATCTATGCAAATGAGGGTATGCAATGTGGTGACTGTTTTTATAATCAGCTGCCTTGGAGAGCCAACTCCCTCCTGCTCTGAGACACTTTACATCTGATCCTCCATCTCTGTCTTTCCTTCTGTCTGTATGGAATTATGTATATGTGAACGTCTCCCTCTCCTTGTTTCTTTGTACCATCTCTGACAGATGGTGCGATAGAGTCCAAAACATTAGAGGGGTTAACATGTGCAGATCCTGTGTTGTTTGTTTATAAGTATTATAATCAACCTCAGTATAGAACACATCAGAACATAACAGAGGACAGAACAGTGTAGTGACACTGGACTGGGACTATTATAGAACAGATTAAAAAAAAATAACATTTGTCCTCTCCACAGGATTTGTTCCATTCATTATCTTTACATTTATAACTAGCTATGACATTTTTATGAAAACCTGCTAACATGTTTTATCTGAAAAGGAATAGTCTGCAGATGCCACTGCAGCAGTAATGCAAAATAGATGCTTGACCGGGAACTTCAGTATTGCCGATTGCTGTGCAAAAAGAATGCACATTCTGCTCTACATACATGATTTACTGATAGGCTTCACGGACATATGGGACACTGGTTGATGTATGCAAATACTGATTGGTATCATTATTTGAATACAAAGCTGCACACCAAACACACTCAGTTTGCAATGGAGTTTATATCACTTCCTACTTGCGTGCTTGTAATGCATGCAAATGCTCTCTGGGTCTTCCTGTCAGTATCCTGACCCACACAGAAGTATCATATTGTTCCAGTTGTTTCTGAATATCATCCCACGAAATTTACGTCACTAAGTCTTTCTGGATGCAGCTATAGTCTCACACTCATGCAACACCCTCATACTGACAAACAGCATGAACAAAGAAAGGGGACTGAAATCACCTTTGCATGCATGCCCATTCAGGCGCACACACTCCACACAGAAATCACCAACAATCAGATAATCAAACAGACACAAACAATGTAGAAAAGAAGAAAGAAAAAGAACAGATAGACCGAAAGTAAACTAAGTACAGAAGTCACAGGGAAATCTCTTCTTTCATTTCACTTGATGACCTCAAGCACAATTCTGTATAGTGCCACATTTTGACACATAGGCAAGAAGAAAAACAATTTTGTTGTGCAGGGCCACGTACCTCTGATAGAGCTGCCTCCATTGTCTCCTGGTATCCAGGCCAGGGTGATGGAGGAGGTGGAGGTGGTGGAGACGGTCAGGCGAGGTTGGTCTGGAGGAACTGATCAAGAGACACACAAAGAGTTTACCGCTCAGTAATACATGTCATAGATTATTTTTGAAGAGGTGAAAAAGGTATTGAAACTCTGCTGTCATTATTCTCTTACCTTGTACCAAAAGGTTGACTATGATGGTGTCGAAGCCCAGCGTATTGGTGGCTGTGCAGGTGTAGTAACCCGAATCTTCGGCTTTGACAGAGCGTAGCACCAGTGTCCCGTTGGCCAGAATGAGACGCTGCCCATCAAGAGACACTGGAATAGCTGTGTCCTCACTAACAGAGAGAAAAACAGGGAGTCACAGGAGGAAATCATACAGTCGCTTTTAAATTTAGTTTCTTTCTAATATTACTTTACAGGAGGCTGCAAAACTGTCCAAAGGGAAAAAACATTCATTTGTGTCATTTCTATTCAAGTCAAAATAATAAACAAGTATCTAGAAACAATAACTGATTTTCTCTTGAACCAGCCGAGACACTTTAATACTAATTTTCACCTCTCACCTGTCTTTGGTCCATTTTATAGTAGGTGTAGGTTCTCCTACTGAGCTACACGGCAGTCGCACCTCCTTCATCCAAGGAGTAGTCACTGTACCCCCAAATGAGAGGATCTTAGCTGGAGCTGGTGGAGGATGAGGAGTGGAAATGAAAGGTGTATGGAGAGAGGGATAAAAAAGAAAGACAATTAGAGCTATAGGCTTGAACACATACACAAGAAAGGTGATAGCCTAATTAATATCTACCAATAAGTTAATCTTGCCATTGTCAAATAAACAATTTTCAGACCCAATAAACACTGTAGAGGGTTCAGAATGTGTTGAATCAATACTGGTTGAGATGTAATGTAGGCTATACATTGATTTGTTTTCCATTTGGGATTCTTTCAATAAACAGGGTTTACAAGTCGAGAGAGTGCAATCTGTTATTCATACCGTGACTCACACTTGGTGGAAGAGGAATCTGTGTTAAATGTGGCATTGCCGGCAAACAATAGCATATGACTAATAATATAAGACAGGACAAAGAACGAGCAGAGAGGATATGAAAAAAAATATCCATCTTTTCAGCCACCTAACCCTCTTATTTTCTGTCACTCCCCCACCCGCTCTCTGACTCTCTTTCTGTCTCAAGCTTGCTGTCTTAATGCTAGTGCTCTAGTGCACTTACGTTAAGGTTGAATGAAGTATTGAGTGGGCAAGCCTGGAGGACACTGCCTTTTACAGCTGCCGATCAGCTTGACGCGCACCCACCCATAATACACAGAACACACACACACACACACACACACACACACACACACACACACACAGTGGCAAACCTTTGTACACAGCAGTCAAAGAAACAAATAGATACAGAAAAGGAGACTGTGGTGGAAAGTGCACTCTATTCATTCTCACTCTCTTATTCTTCCTGTCTTTTAATCCAAAGCCTATTGATTTAACTGCCCTCTTCATTTTCTTAAACACTCTTCCTCTCTATTGTCTTGAGTATTAGTAAGGTCTGCTCCTGTCGTGTCATTTTCTCTCCTCTTCTTTTCCCCTCCACCTGCTGTTCTCCCTTTTTCTCCCCCTCTTATCATTTCCCTGATTCAGGTCAGTTTATCTGGTGCCCTCTGAACTCTAAAATCAATAGCGCACACTGCTCTGCTGCAATGCTGCAAGTCAAAACTGGCAGTCACACACACACACAGGAGGGTTATACAGAGCCAGTGACAGAGTAAGAGGGAGATTATTCACATGATTCACAGTCACAAGGGATGTAGAGCAAAACATCCCTTAAAATATGTATTTTTAGTTCATGGCATTGTCAATAAGAGGCCTGAAGAGGAAAACTACTCTCGCAGCAGCAATGTCGTAACAGCGCGAGAGAAGTGGCAGAACCAGAGAGAGCGAATAAGCAAAAACATGAAAAGTCAGGAAAAAAAAGGACACTGTAGGACACCAAGAACTATGGGTAAGAGCCTTTTAACTGTCTAATGTAAAATCTGGCCATATTTTTTCATACATTCTTCCTCATTGTCAAAAACTATGCCTACATTACCCACAATGCAATCTGACTGCTGACACTTTGGTCAGAGATTTAAGTCTGTAAAGCAGTTAACATTATTCAGAGCTCATGAGCGGGCTACAGAGGGTTTGGTGAGTCTGTTTCTTTCTAACTCCAACAGATTTCGCTTCATTTTCAAACCAGTCTTCAGACCCAATTGACGCTGACTCAAGTGACATCACCTGAGGCAAATACATCCGATTTCACTCAGCTATCTCTCACGACACAAAGGGTTTATATGACTTTTTTTAACATACGAAGTGGTTTCAGAAGTCAGTTTTCAACCAAACCTTTCCCAGTTTAACCTTCATTCTTAACCTTTATGACTAAATTACCAAAACCATGTTTGCTGGGCATCCAACCTCTCTGCTGTTTGTCTCTCATCATGAATCTCTCCTCCATATTCAGGGACTCACCCTTGGCTGCTGGCTCCACAGTGACCTTGTCGCTGAAGTTACCCCGGCCTGCAGTGGTGACAGCTGCAGCCCAGATCAGGTACTGCTGCCGGTGGTTGAGGTGAGTGATTCGATAGAACAGCAACTCTGGATTGGCTTCATATTCGCTGGGCAGCTGGGGAGAGCCGAAAAGCGGAAAGGAAAGTGTCAATTTTGCAGTTATGTTATATATTGCGTCTGCAGTTCCTTGTATTGCATTACGGGTTTTTTTTCTCAAAACAAACTGACCTGCTGAGGAAAACGTAGACTTTTCTAATACAATAAAGAGAATGAATATGTTTTCAATGCTCGAAAAAACACAAACAAAAAACCCCACAAAATCTGCATTGTATCATGTGCGACCAAGTGTTTTTAAATTACTTTTAATTGCTTTATTTGTTCTACCTTTTGGTTGATTGAAATGCACTTATTATACACTATTTTAACTGTGTACTTTTATTTTGTTGTTCTTTATTTCTGGTTGTTTTATATTGTATAAAGAAAGCACTTTGTCCTCCCAGCTTGAAAAATGCTATACAAACAAAATTTATTATTGTTATTATATGTGCTGAGGAGCACAAAGTAAAGTCTGGGGGATGCCAAAGAGAAGATCATTTTGTCACTTTACTGGAAAGGCAGACATAATGTGAAGGACTGATGTGAACCAAACCCTGTCTTCTCTCCTCAAGTGAGTAGCAGAGGAAAAAGAAAGGAGGATGAAGGTGAAGGTACAGAGGTTCTGAGGCATATTATATGATGGTGTGACAAAAATGCTGTGTGGAAGGACTGGAGCTGGAGGGAATGAGGATGGGATGGGAATTCTGGAGAAGAGAGTGAGGGAGATATGAGGGTTGGACTTGGGGGGAGCAAAGCCCACTCCCTCTCCTCCTCTGTTCTCCTCAGGGAGAGCAAACAGAGATATGAGACAGAGGAAGACAATGGGGGACAGACAAATGAGTCAGTCAGAGATATCATGAACAGTCATACACTAATGAGGCCTATCTACTGCAGGCATCAGCAATGACAGAGAGAGAGAGAGAGAGGAGAGGAGAGGAGAGAGAGAGAAAGAGGAATGGGTGCACACAAGCAAGCACATATACACATACTGGAATACACTGACACACACAGACACACACATACAGTGGCATACATGACCTGGAGGTGGATGTGTAATTGCAGTGTGTTTAACCCAGCCATGTGTCTGCTGTCTAGACATATACGCATCACTATCCCTTCAACACACATACACACACAAAATACCTCACTATTCACCAGCTCACCAATTATACCCTTATTCCCTCAACTCCTATTCTTCATGTACTTCTCAGGTACCCCAACATCCAGGTACACACACAAGCATGCACACACACACTTTGTTAGTGTGCTTAGTGCTCCTAAGCAGCTGGATTTTTCACTGTCCTGTTGGTCTCAACAATGAATAGTAGAATATGAAAAAAAAGAAAACACAATCATAAATTTAATACACATGCCACAAGGTAGCACCTAACATTCACTAACACCCTCAAAATCACACGTTTTACAACAGTCTGACACCAACTTACATCTCTGACTGACAGGCGCTCATGCGCAGATGAAATAAGGGCGTCAGTATTAGAGTCAAATAATTTGAAGAGTCAGTTAACGCAGCAGACCTGTAAAAAAACCTGCTAAGACATTGCAGTGTTGCTGAGCTCTGCTGGGTTGTTGTCTGCAGAACGGTTTATTCTGGGCAAATAGATTCCAGTATTCATGTTGTTTTTCACATTTATGAGCAGGCCGTCATGGAGGAATCCACTGGGCTTTTTATTACTTCCCTGTGTTCCCTGTTCATCATCCATTCCTCTTGTCTCTGTCCTTTCTGTATTTTCCTCTATGCCTATCCTTTACCCCACTGCGCCATGCTTCCCCTTCTCCTCTTGCCATCACTCTTCATCCCTCTCTTCATTTCCCCGTCCCTCTCCACATTTTCCTGTCATCTGTGGACCCACTCCTTGCTTTGCTTTCCATCTATCTACCAGTACCCCCGTATGTTTTACATCCTCTCTGCATCTCTCCCCGCTGTATATCAGTGATTTCTTCTTCTCCTCTCTGTGCATTTGTATATATACTCCCCACTGCAGGAAAAGGTATGGATGGAGGGATGGATGGATAGATAGATGAATGGGTGGGATGAATGGATGGGTGGGAGAGAGGGAGGAATGACAGAGTGTGTGTTGCTGTAACGGATATTAAAATATTCCTCCACCGTGGAGATAGCGGTGATCCGGGGAACGATAGAGCGAGATAATGAAAAGAGGAACAAAAGTACTCCCCGCGCTGTGTGTCTGACCCCCCCATCCCTCCTTCCTTCTCTCCAGTCGCACTCATTTACATAGTAATCATCCCGAACTCTGCATGGGGGCTTCAGAGAGAGAGAGAGAGGGACTCATAGATAGATAGATGATAGATAGATAGATAGATAGATAGATAGATAGATAGATAGATAGATAGATAGATAGATAGATAGATAGATAGATAGATAGATAGATAGATAGATAGATAGATAGATAGATAGATAGATTGAATAGATGAATTTTGCTTTTCAATTCACACCGTCATAAGAAACATTAGTTGCATATAGATTCGTACCTCTCTATACGCATGGTGTGGTACATTTATGAGTGTGTGTCTGTACGTAAGTGAGAGTGTGTGTTTGCTGTCGGCTTGTTTTCTGCCCTCGTTGATGAACAGATGAGGTTGTCCTGGCAACGTGATGAGACGCAGATATGCAAATGAGGCTGGAGGGTGAGCTTGCACGCACACACACTGCGGTATGAGGAGAGCTCATTTCACACACACATCTTGCTGAGACTGCAGCACTAGACCACACACACACGCACAAACACACAAATGCAGAACCATGTCATAATTAAATCAATTTTCTTTTATCTTGGCATCATATACGATGTATAACTGGAGCTATATTTTGCATAATAAAAGGAGCACGTCCCCTTCATCATCAGCTATGTGTGGATGATCCTCTACCCCCTTTTTCGCCTTCATTCACTTTCTGATTCTGAAACTCTCTGCACCCCTCTTGCGACTCACCGGTTGGCCTGACCCGGGGCTGGAGCAGTAGATGGTGTATTTGCGGATGATTCCATTTGGCTTGTGAGGGGGTAACCAGGACACCATAACACTGCTGGCGGAGGAGGGCACAGCTTTGATGCCAGCTGGGGGTCCGGGGTCTGAATCATAAAGGGGGAGAAAAGAGAGAAATGGAGGGCAGAGTAAAACGTGAACCAGTTATATTTTTCTGGATGTACAGTAAACAGAATAAATAGCTCAATTGATGCGCAGAGATTTTTGGGGGAGAGATTTGCCCATTTGTTGTTTTTGCCTGTGGAATGATTTAAACACAAGCACAACATACTGCCCCGAGGTGTCTTTATTGTTAGTTGATCAACACAAAATTTATCTTCAAAATTCTCTAATCATTCATATTAATTTTTACGTAAAAATGCCAAAACGTTGACTGGCTCCATCTGATGAAATGCTTTTTATTTCCTTTTTTTTTGACTACCTTTAGGTTGTATTGACAAAACAAGCATTATGAATAGGTCAGTTTTTCTTATATCTTACAGGCTGAATAGTTAACTAACAAAATGATTGGCAGATTAATCAGTGATAATAAAATGTTCTTAAGATAAAAGCCCAAATGCACGCAAACTCCATTGTCCTCCTGTTTTCTGCTTTTGTCCTGCACCTTGGACATGGACACTATCAGTATCATTCACTCATGTACCATGGTGCCATTTGGACAACTTCTCCATGCAATTGTGCATGATTGATTATTTGATCAGTGACTTGTTTGCATACAAAACATCACTTTGTCTTTATATCATGTTAATGAAAATAAGATAGTTAAGGAAAAACCAGGAGGGTTGTACACAAAATTCATGGAGTATCCTTTAAAGTTAGCATGGTGGACTGTAGCCAATGATCTGCTACTCATTTATTATTTTGATGTTTTTTTTTGTTTGTTTTGTTTTTTTTAAATCACGGGCAAGATGACCATGACTTAAAGATCAATAAAACAAGTCCCACATGTAGTGTTTGTTTCTTGGCATAACATTGATCATTTTGAACACCTAGTAGGTTACAGCACCCCAAAAGAATTAGACTGCCTGCAGTAATATTAGGTAAACATATTGTGATGAACATTAAATCTACAGATTAACACATATGCACTCATGTAAACACGCATGCATACATGTATTTAAAGGGACTGAATGCTGTGGCCCCCAGGGTGTGGGGGCTCTTGGAAAGAGCATGAAAAGGAAACTGAATAATGAATCTCTGTCTTCCTCACTCCTGTGCTTGCTGTCTACTGTCTTTGTATGTTAGCGAGACAGAGGCAAAGAGGGGCAGGCTGAGAAATGTCTGTTTGCACAATTCCACAGCAAACACTTTTCCATATGCTGCAGACAGTACCGAGGGCAAAGGGCGAGACTGAGAGCAACGAAGAACGCTGAACGTATGTGAAGAGGTTGCCCCTGGACACAGTGTCAACTCATATCAGGGAAAAAGAGACGCTTAGCTTGCCTGATAAACACACACACTCACACTCTCAAAGACTAACACAACACATATATTTGAAGAGCTATTGCAGCGAGGCCAGCTCATAAAATGGAGATACAGTGAGGAAGAGAGAATAAAGGCCTTTTCTGAAATGACACTTCTTGGAATCTCTGCTCCCCTCCCTCTTGCCTGCGCTCCCACTTTCCCTCATTTTCTCCATCTCCAGACGCCTGCCTCCTCCTCTGCTTGGCCCCAGGGAGGGAGAGGAGAGGCGGATACGGATGTAATCCACAGCCCGCCAGTGTAAGCACAAAATTAATTCTCTTTAAGCCACAAAGAATTAATCCCTCTCCTTGTGCTGGGCGCAGAGCTAGACTTGCACACAAACAATAGCGCATGAACACACACATGCGCCCGTGCATGCACACCAACGCTAAGACGTCGTACACATGCAAACACACACTTAACCCCCACCGACACTTCCGCATGTTCACATGCACAGACACACACCCTCAGGCTCCTTAACCACACACACACACACACACACACACACTTTTTGGCTTCTTAATTCTCATTAGCACTGGTAATGGCACATCAGAGCACAAAGAGGTTTTAATCAGCAACCTCAGCCTTACAAAGACCCCCTCTACCCCCCCTGGCTCCCTACCTCCCACATTGCAGCTTAAACCAAGAAGTAAAACCCTTAGACCTGCCCCAAAGATAAGCAAATGACATATTATCATAGGTCAGATTATCATTTGGTTTGTTGGTGTGGAGATTTACTATAATGCGGACTCACAGTCTTCACGGGTTTGGATATACAGGACGTTGCTACGGACCCCATCTCCAGCCTGGGTGTAGGCCAGGACCTGGATGCTGTAGTTGGTGAACTTCTCTAGGCCTCTGAGCTCCACCTGCTCCTTGGTGGTTGTGATGTTTTGCATTTCACCCCATTCTGAGAAAGAAAAGGGCAGAGATGACATTCAGGCCGAGGACTAAGCTGTCAGTAGTCGTAGTGTCTAAGTAAGATGACGAACGCACTCAACACACCTCCATCCGGAAATACAGCCCAGAAGACGACGCGATATCCCTTCAGTACGCCATGCAGTGTCATCCTGGGAGGTTCGGCCCACGCCCACGTGATGACTGCCTCGTCCGATGTTACTGAAATGGCTCGCACATTCTGAGGAGGCTGGCTGGGCACTGAAAGACAAAAAGAGAGAGAGAGAAGAGAAAGAGAGAAGGTGAGATATCTAAAACATGTCTCTTCAGTTATCTCACCTTATGTATGTCACAGGTTAATTCAACAGAAAAGGTCAGTGCACTGAAGGATGAAAAACACAGCTAACAACTTGTTTGCTGACTGAGCTAAATATGCAGATAAAGTGGATAAAATCAAGGATCTCTTCAATCCCCTAATACCCAGTTTCCTTTAACCCCATAAGGAGCTTTAGAGTTGGAAAACGATCTTTAGAAACGTGTCTTTAGAAACTTTGGGATCTGGTCTTCCAACCGGTCAGAGAGTGGATTTTTATTTTTCCTCTGCATAGATTTAAGGTTGTAAAAATCCTCTTCACAGTCTGGCTATTACATATTCTGTGTGTACCTTGTTCAAACTCGTCACTGAAGCCAACTGAGTAAAAAATTCAAAACCCAAGATGTTTTTCATGGCTGCACCACCCCAACAAATGCATGTCTTGTGTAATTTTATTTCCCCAAAACAACCAGAAATATTTGGTACCTATGAACATTTTTGGATGTCCATGACAATTTAAAGTAAAGTTTTATGAACAAAGTTTAACTGCATGGTATTTTTTAATGATCGGTCCTTCGCTTGGCCTGCTGGATTTAAGAGGTTAATAATTGGTGTAATTAAAAGCAAAGGCTGCCATTGTCTCCTCAAAATTAGGATTACAGTGGCTAGCTGATACATAAATAAATAAATAAATAAATAAATCAACCTTCACTGAAACCCGAAAAAGCATTTCCATATCAAACCTGAAGAGAGTAAACAAGTTAGTGATAGATAAAAAGCTCATGACATTCGTCCAGCCTGATGTATAGGACCATCTCCACAACCACCATCTCTCTTTCTCTGTACAAGCCTCCTTCTGTCTCCGCCAGTCCAGGTGTCTCTTCTATTGGCTACCACTGACCATTAGTCTTTCAGGCTTTGAATAACGCACCCTGTTGATGATGAACAGAAGTCAGCTTGTGAGGGAAGGAGGGGCAGGAAGAGAGGAAGAGAGCCGACTGAAAGACAGAGAGCAATGAAAGAGAGAGATTGGGCCAAGTCCACCAGGGAATTTCTCTGCAGCTGGTGAAGAGAGAAGAGGTGGGGAGGAGGACGGAGGAAGGGAGGGAAAGGAGAAAGGAGGATTAGAAAACTGAAACACGCTTTTTTTTTTTTTTTTTGCATGAATAAACCTTTAGCCTACAAGTATAAATAATTAGACGGCAACAAAAGATTTAGCCCTCTCTTCAGAGTCATACCTTTATGAGAAGAGCAAAAAGGGTTGAAAGAGGATGTGGACAAAAAGGTGTGCTGGGTCAAGTGCCTCCAAATTGCCTCCAAAGTAGGACTTATGTACAGTTTAACAGTTGAAAGAAGGCACATAAATGAGGGGTAAAGAAAAAGTATACTAAATCAGGGCTAAGGTTGTTGATGTTTAAAATAATCTTCCATAAATAAGTGCACAAGTTTGGAGGAAAAAATAGATGGGGAATACAGGAACATAATGAAAGGCAGTTTTGGACTGGGGCTTCAGGGAGGAGGATATTGGGGTGAGGGGCAGAGGAAGAAGAGAGGAAGGGAGGAAGAGAGTTAAAAGCAAGGGGAGCAAGGGAAGGGCAGAAAAAGATGAAAAGAGGGAGCAGAGAGACAATGCCCTCAGCTGTGGATAATTACAGCAGGAAGCTAGCAGAGGGAACGAGAGAGAGAGCGACAGACAGAGAGACAAGCTAATTATAATTATTTTTAGTATGCTTGTTGTTATCACTATTATCATAATGGCCATCAATATCACTGTCGCCACGGTGACAGCCACAGGGAAGAACTGGAGGGCTCTGTCTGCTCTGGACCAATGGGGCTCAGCCAACTGTTCACTGGGTGGACAAGTATGTATGTGAAGTGTGTGTGTGTGTGTGTGTGTGTGTGTGTGTGTGTGTTTCTACAGGCGGAAGAACTCAGACAAATGTGGATGATGTATGATAGAGATTGAGAGAGCTGGCACGTATTGAAAAATACTGTCTCTTTGCGTACAGTGTACAGATTAATTGTTTCTTTACGATGCAGCTCAACTCCAAGGAATAGAGAATGAAAAAAGGAAGAATACAAGAGTACAAAAAGTAGAGTATTTAGAGGTTCTTCTGACAGAAAAATTGTTTAATGAATTAGAATTCAGAATTTCTCATTTTAAACCTGTATTTATCACTGGTATTATGTGAACATCTGTCAGCTTGTTTTGATTTCTTCTGCTCCTTAGCAGCCAAAAGTCAATTAATGCAGCTTGCTGGGAAAATTTTACTATACAAGAAATAAATAAAAGTAAAAGTCGCATTGCATAGTAAATTACACAGCCTTTGGAAGTCCGATCCACAAACTAAATGAAGTTTAGTGGTCCATTGTCCTGGTGCTTTATTGCTATACACCAGCCCCTTCCATCAAAAGACTACCTCTAACCTCACATACATTTTTTTGCAATTCATATTTTTGAGGAACTATTGGATATTTTTTATGTCAGTGGCTCCTTTCAATACTTCCACCAATGAGTGGGTGGGTGTTTGCAGATTTCAATTGAATTCTGCTGACGGTAATTGGAAAGAACAAGAGACCTGTTTTTGGTTCAGATCCGGATAGACATATTTATTGAAGAAAAAAAATATTTCAAAAGATTACTTATGATTGCCAGACTGGGAACTGTCGAGCATTTTTGTTATTTTGCCATTATTGCACTTACCTGAAAGGTATCCCAAGATTGTCTGTCATTATGTGCATTTTCTTGCATACTCGCAGCTGCATGAAGTTTAAACATTTCTCAACATTGTTCATGGTTGTGCAGCCTCCGAAGAGGCTTTTGCTCCCTCACTGCTTTTGCAGTTCATTCATTAATTTATTCTATCCATCATGACGAATGGTTGTATCTCCACATGTCTGACTGTACAGGGATCACCCAATCCTCTCTGCTGGATGTGAACTATGTCTATGAGACCATGCGTGTCCTTGGTATTTGTATAAAGCATTTGGATTCCAGCAGTCAACATTCATTCTTGTTGAAAGAACAGAAAGAATGTAGTAATTTTAGGTTGCAAAGCATGGCATGATTTGACACAGATCAGACAGCGAAAGAGCAGAAAGAACAATGGCAACAGAAAAAGTGCAGTAACTGTGAATGAAAGCCAAAGCAGACAAAGGGTGATATTTCATACGGCAGGTCTGGCAGTTTACTCTTACACTGTATAAAATGCACCAAGCTGTTTAACCTATTTCCTTTATAGCTGCTGGTCACTGATGTAGCCCACATTTATCCTCATAAAAACACCAAGGAGCAATAAATCCCCCTTCATACATGCTGAGATGTGTTGTGCTGAGTGTTTATTTTGATCCTCACCATCTTCAAGTGTCGTAGCATTGATCTCTGAGCTAGAGGGACCTGTGCCAGCTCTGTTGAAGGCCTGTACAACCACACCGTACTGGGCAAACTTCTTCAGGTTGTCCAGGGTATACACCTCGCTGTCTCCAGTGGCCTTCATTTCCACAATGCTGTACTGGCCGTTACTGCCCGGGCCGTTCTCTCTGTAACCGATCTGGTAACCCCGGATCACCCCATTCTGAAGCTCCTTCCTAGGAGCCTGGAGAGCAGAAAATAGGAAGACGGTACTAACATCATAATCATGTATTCGTATTGATATGGTGCATGATTATTTAGCCAAATCCACAAACTAAATACAGTGACAGAGAAAAGAGTCAGGACAGCAAACATTACAGGTTACTTTGCAATGAGCAAACCTTGATGAAGGGAGACAAGGCACTGTTACACAAACAAATGATATCTGAGGAAGTTTATAGCTGTTCAGAAGGCAGACAATTCTGATACTTTACCTTCCAGGTGACCCTGATACTCTGAGAGGTCACAGGCTGCAGGATCACATCCATGGGAGGACCATCAGGCTCTGCAGCAAGTAAAAAGAGACAGAGGAGGTTAAGGCACAGGCATCACTACTGTAAAAAAACATTCTGTGGATTTCATGCTTTCAGTAAGTGTCATGGCCCTGAAATATTCTTCTCTACAACTTTCAAATATGTCTTTCTCAATTTCATTGACATCAACTTTCAATACAAACTGATATTCAAGGACAGATGTAACGGTTAAGAGCTAATGCAACAAGCAACATGTGCTCACATTCACATTAGGAACAAACAGTGCTGCCGAGACACTTACGTGCTTCCTCCGTGCTGATGGTGAGTTCCTTGCTGGCCTCACTCTTGCCTATGGAGTTGTAGGAGTACATGCGGATGCTGTAGACAGAGGCAGGGTGCAGGTCCACTATGTTGGCCTGATTGTTGGTGGGGGAGATGTTTCGAGTGGCATGTTTCAATTCCCAGGAATCTGACAAAAAGGAATGTAATAGAACTGTAATGTTTTTCATTTTGAGTCATACCATTTGACATAATTTTCCCACTTCAAAAGCCAGTTGATTTATGAGTTTCACTGTTGTTTAACATTAAGTGTTATTTTTTTTCCCAATAATCTTCCCATTGGAGTATAAAGTAAAATTCTCAAAAAATGTAGCTTTCTGTATTTTGACAGTGACAGTCGATGTTCTGTAGCATTTCAAAGAAAGAAAATCTGTACCAACAGCTTAGCATTTTCAATTTTCTACCCTCATTTTCTGTCAAGAATGCAGGTTTTCTTTACTGACCTGTCTTGTTCTTATACTCAATGTCATAGGAGGTAATGACACTGTTTCCATCAAATCTCTGTGTCCACCGGAGGTTCATACTGCGATCTTTCACTTCTCGCACTTCCAACTCTGGAGGGTCTGGGGGTTCTGCAGATTTTCAGCAGAAGCAGCAGAATGTAGAACCAAAAGAGAGACAAATTTGGATGTAGAGAGGGAAGAGTGGGTTCGTGTAGCTTTTATCAAATATAAAGAGGACATGGCACAGTACTTGTGTTTATACAGGAATGGTTACCTTGCACAGTGAGCTGGATAAGGCCTCGTCCTTCTCCGTAAGAGTTGATGGCGTGACAGGAGAAGAAGACTGAATCCTCACGCTCTGCTGGCTTTAGCTGTAGGGAGAACAGTTGAAAGAGAAATGTAGGAGAGACAAACAACTATATCTTTGTGCAGAAAAATTGTGTAAAGCACAGCTTTGTGATGGAAAATACCCCAGTGAGAGTTTTTCATCTGTCATGCCTGTTTGGTACTAGACACACCTTCTGTCATTTCACTTCTGCAAAATTGCACAGACCCCATTCAAGCATGTTTTATAAATAAACACATTTATTCATACATTTAACCAGCAGATAAAACCATGACAATCAAAATGATTTTGTTCTTGATTATGGCAATAATACTAGTTGTAATGATTATTGTTTGAGTACTACACTGCTGTCCGATTTTATCAATTACATACTCCACCATATATAAGTGTGTCTTACCTTGAGTGTAGACAACACCTCGTCAGTCTTCTCATTGGGACTTGTGGTAATGGAGTACCGGGGGTTGCGGTCAGGGTCAATAACTGTGTCGCCTCTCTCCCAGCGGATGATGATGGGCCATTCCCCCCTGGCTGTGCAGTTCAGCTCCTTCACGTGACCCTTCTTAGCCATGGTGGTGTTGGGGTGACTGGTGATCATCGCTGGGACTGGAAGAAGAAGGGAAATGGAGTGTGAGATGAAGAGAAGGTGAGGACAAATGGGGTGGGTGGGGGGTGGAGCAGGGAGATATGGTGACAGTAAACAGATTGATGAGAGGGATATTAGACGTCAGGGGCACATAAAAGAGGGAGAGGGGGGAGGGAAAGACAGAGTAAGTGGATAATAAGCAAGGTTTAAGTGGAAAAAGGAGAAAGAAGGGAAAGAGAAGAAAGGAGAAGGGCAGGACAGCTGGCAGTTAAAAAGGTGGAGTTCAGAGTAGCCAAGTTCCATTGCAGTGGAGTAATGAAGAGCTATAGTCAATCAGGTAAAATCAATAAACCTCCTCTCTCGTTCTCCAATAGTTAACATCAGGGTCTAGGTGAATGAAGAGGGGAAAACGATACACTCTACCTTTCGTGTACACTCACACACAAAGCCGCTCACACACTCAATCTCCTCCGGCATACACACATACACACACAAATACACACACACAATACTGATCCGATCTGAGGAGGGTTCTGCTGTTTTGTTTTCATCACTTATTCATCTCACCCTCCCTCTTTCCCTCTTTTCCTCCCTCTCCGCTGAGCAAAACAGACAGAATTGAGGGAGGCAGAGGAGAGGAACGGTTCAATCAATAACACTAACACCAGAAGGAGAGAGAGAGAGAGAGAGAGAGAGAGACAGAGACTAGAAATCCTGTGATAGCAGAACATGGTGAAACTAGTGGTTGTATTTATGTGCACCTGCTTCTATGTGTCTCTGTGTGTCAAAGCATCAAAAGGAAGCCAGAAATTACATGTTAACATCTCTTTAGTCTGTATTGTTGTTTTGTAAGGTTATGGTGCTGCATGTCACAAAGTACACTGCCTTCTCATAATGCCCTTCTTGATGTTGACAGCCTATGTGTGTGCATGTACATTTTCCCTGTGCATTTTCACATTGCATTACACAAGGTGTTACTGACAGCGAGGGCAGGATGGAGAGATTGATTGCAGATAATGATTAAGCTCAAAGTGTTTTTGATTGTGTGTCGACAGATCCCAAGAGTCAAAAGATCAATCACTCAGTTGCACGCTTTCTAACCGCCTATCGTAGACACACAGATACGCAGACAGACACACACAAACACACACACTTGTCCATCCCACTGCTCTTTATTGTTTAGCTCTTAAGTCCTTGGTCACCTTTGCTCCACCAACTCATCAGAGGGCATGTATGTGTGTACGTTCATGCCCACAAAGCACAAGGAGAGTACTGTGAGTCGGCTCATTGGTTTGACACAGTTAGTGAGTGTGTGTGCATTAAGACTGATAAAGCAGGAGCACTGGAGCATCCCAGATGGCCTCACTGCAGTCATCTGTGCCATGAAAAACTCATACTCTGCTACATTAGCCAGTTGTAGTTTGTATACTCACTCTTGACGGTGAGGACCATGCTCTTGCTGATGTCTGAGCCCACGCCATTGGAGGCCTGACAGAGGTAGAAGCCACGATCCTCTTCCAGGACATGCCTGATAAGCAGTGAGCCGTTATTCATGATCTGGATACGGCCCGTCAGAGGCACAGGGTGGTACTGCTGTGGATTCCCAATACCCGCTGGACAGAGAGCAAAAAAGAAAATCATGATGAATGGTAGAGTATCTGATGATCCCTACATGGAGGAGTGTGAACCTATGAACATGACAATGGGCAGAGAAAAGCTGACGGAGACACATCACAGTACATAGATAAATAATGAAAGATGGGTCATGTACCTAGTGTACCTTTGGCATGCTTCCACATGACCTTAGGAGGAGGGTATCCATCTACTGAACAGTTTAGGATCCCTGCCTTCCCATAGATCCCATCCTGGTTGTTGGGTTGCACTACAAACCGAGGAGGCACTGGAGGAAGAAGAGATGTGAACAAAAAGACAAAAACTTAATTTTGGGGTCTTTTTTGCACTGGACTTGGGAAAAAATTCCAGTGTACCAATGTGAAGAAGTAACATTCTGATTTCAAAATTTAAACTAAACTAAAAGTACAAAAATATATCATTATAAGGTACATCGGGTATTTTAATACTGTAGCTGGTTATGATGTAGCTGGATGTAAATATTATATATATATATATATATATATATATATATATATATATATATATATATATATGTGACCTAAATGAGGGGCATTCCTTATTTAGTACACTGTAACTGTGAATAACTCATCTGAAACATAACAAAGGCCCCCAAAATACACTGTATTTTTAAAACAAGCAACATGCCAAAATGGTAGCAAAGCACTGCTTGTCTGTTTTAATGCCTTGTATTCTATGGAATGTAAAGTGGAGTGAAACTGAAATACATAAGTAAAGTACAAGCACTTCAAAACTGTGCTTTAGTCCAGTACTTGAGTAAACGTACCTAAATGTATTTAGTTACTTTCCACTGCTGCTGATTTGACATGTACAAGTCACAGGAAGTACTACACAGCCTGTTAACACAGTTGTAGTCTCTTCTCTGGTTCTGGAGGAAGCTTTGTCAAGTCTGAAAAAATGACTGCATCATTGAGCTTAACAGTAAGCCTGTGGTACAAACAAATAAGTGGGATTTTACTTAGAAAGAACAGTCCAGTGAAAGATACTGTCGAGTTGAATTATGGGATATATCAGCCTCTGCTGCTTCAATTCTGACCATGCTTTTTTTTTTAATCTTTCCAGTCACCTGACTTTATGTAAGTGCAATAGTAAATCACTGCAGTCCTCTTTTAGAATAAGCCCCCTATTCTCTGCCTCAACAATATTCTTTCTCACTCCTCCTTCCTTACCTGTAACTGTGAGCTGTCTTTCTGTGCTGACAGTGGCAGCATCGTTGCTGGCTATGCAGGTGTAGTTGCCATTGTGTTTGAGCGACACTTTGGATATCTGGAGGGAGCTCATGAACTCCTTTGTGTCGATGGTGATGCCCGAGGAAGGCACGATCTCCTGCCCGTCCTTGCGCCACGTGATCCGTATGGGCATGTCTCCAGACGACACCACGCAGGCGATGTACATCAATTTACCGATGGAAGTCGGTGGAAAGTCAAATGGCTGGATCAGTGGAGGAACTGAGGGAGGAAGAGAAGGGGAGGATGAAAGAGTGAGCGAGAGAGAAAGGAGAGTGATCGAGTGTGAGATGTGTAGAGAGGAAGGGAGAGTAAATAGAAATGCAGTAGAAACAAAGTAATTGAGGGGAAAATAGAGAAATGAGATAAAAGAAGAAAGGTAAAAGAGATAGAACAATCAGATCAAGTCGAGGAAACATATGATGAAAAGGAGAGCGGGGGAGAGAAAAAAGCGAGGACAGGCAACAGGGTGAAATAAAGGGTAGATGGAGAAAAGACAGAGTAAGGCAAAGAGGGAATGGAAATAAAGAAAAAAAGATGAATGAAAACAGTTAGGGGGTTGTTTAAATGAGCGGGGTGAATAAGAGGTGAAGACAGAGATTTGAGGCAGATATGAATAAGTGAAGGATAGAGAAAAGTGCGAAAGTCAGATGTGAAGACACAGGGAGAATATGGGTAGACACAAAGATTTGAAGATTTGGGGGCATAGAAAGGACATGGGGTGGGAGAGTGAGTGATGTAGAGGGAGAAGAAGTGGAGTGAGAAAGATACAGCGGAGAGAGACAGAAAGACGAAGTGAGATTTCTTTTAGAGGGCATAGTTCAGAATCTGTCATTTATACCTGACAAGCTGATTGGTAAACTAGCGGTCTGTCTGTCTGCCTGATTTCTGCAGCCTGTCATCCAAGCCTGGACCCCCAAAGCTTCCACACCACTGCAGCCAGGCCACCAGTGCCCCCTTCCAACCCTTCCACTCCACCCCACCCTGCCCTGCTAAAGCCAGCCCATAATAGCTGCTCTAATTAGAGCCCCATCCGCAGGGGGAAGAATGGTGTTGCTATGGAGAGCGGCGGAGGTGATGGCGGTGGTTTGGAGTGGGGGAGGAGGGGAGGGTGGCGGTGAGGAGGGGGTTACAGCTGAGACATCTGGGGGATTTAATCTGGGCCTCGTTAAAATTCATCTAATTAAATCAGAGACATGACGAGCACACATTCATACAAGCACATACCTACACCCACACGCAGAAAATGCACACACACACACACTGCACATGACACAACACAGACAACGCATGTGCGTGCTGAAAACACTACTGAAGACCACCGAGCACCACAAATTTCACACATCTATCTGCTAATGTCAAGTCGAAACACACACAACCCACACTCCTCATACTCGACAACTTCCTAAAACAAACATGTCATGCAATCGCCATGGAGAACAGAGCAAAATAACATAAAAGGTGACAGAATATATAAAGCACGCACACACTTTGTCATTCACACACATATATGCATGCATATAGCATGCACACACACAAATCGTATACACTATTGCTCTATGTAATTGCTGAGTGGTTGAGAGAGCGCACTAAGCCACTCCGCCCCTTAATCAGGGGTTATTAGAGGCAATGCATACAGCTTTCTTATTTTCGTCTCCCTCTCTTTCACTCACACCCTCCTGCTCCAAACCAGTCTTACTCACTTTCCAGCCCTCCCGCAAGCACCCTCTCTTACATTCATATTTATTTTCCGATGCGTTTTCATACATATGACCCGGTAAAACTCATTAATTACAATTCTGTATTGTATTATACCCACACTATATTGACCTCACCGGGCAAATCCCAAGCAATTTACTCCATAAAAAAAAGTAATATGCATGCTATTGTGCTATGTGTGTTTTAAGGAGATATCTGCTATAGGACTGACTATCCCAGCCATAAGTGAAAACTCCTAACCAGTCTTGTCACTTTCAGAATGATCAACCCTGTGACTGACCTTTGACAGTGACATAGACCGTTTGTGTGATGAAGAGCTGTGGCTGGATGAGCACGCTGCAGACGTATGCCCCCTCGTCCATCCCTTTTTGAACATCGCTGAGCTTTAGGGTCCCATTCTCGTACACCACCTGAGCAGAGACCAGCAGTGTCACATTAAGAGATAATACTTGTGCTTGGTCTTCTCATTCAGTCACATACAGTCCATCAGGTTTGCTTTGTGCCTTCATTTGTTTCTGTTCAATCCAGTAGGAATCTTTTTTGCTATTCTTATGAATCAAAGAGAGAGGAGAGTAATGGAGTATACAATAAAATAAAAACTGTCTCACAGGGACTATAGAACTCAGTGGTCGTTATCACCGTGTATCTAACAGTCTTTGTCAAATGCTTGCTTTAGCTGCCATTAGAGCATGAGAATGTGAATTTATCACATAATAAACTTTTCATGAAATGTTAAAATAGATATAGATTTGCATCACTCTGAAAGGGGCAACGTGTGACCGAAAAAAGATGCTCCAAAATGTATTCACAGTCTATTAGGAGACACAGTAGATATACAACAACAAATTCAGTAATTCATGTTTTTCTTATCCATTTATATAATATTACATGATGAATTAAGTTTTTAAAAAAGGCCAGATGATCATGTGATCAAATAAATTGATTATAAAAGATTGTTATTTTCACACAGAATATAAATAGAGCATAAATAAGTACTGAATGAGCCTCTAAGTAATACTTCATATAAAAGATGTACAGTATTTGTCTAGAATAGAAATTGTGCATCTACATAATGTATATTAATGTTATGCAATGCTGTAAGGAAAACTGAGTTCTTAAATATTTTTATTGTCTTTGAGCAGAAATGCAGGAAGTGAATTTCACCTGACGATGATTGTCAGGCAGCAGAAGCCCCTCCTTGTACCAGTTGATTGAATAATAAGGGTATCCAATCACACGGCAGTTTATGAAAGTGTTTCTTCCCGCCACTGCAGTGATGTTCTTCATGGGCCGAATCCTCGGAGGACCTGTGAGAGAGAGAAGAATAGAAGGGGAACAGAGATGGAGAGAGAGTGAGAGAGAGAGGGTTGACCAGAGGAAGAAAAGAGAGGAGAAAAGAAAGAGATCATTAGTTGATGGTGTCAGAAGCAGGTAGTGGAATTTTAGGAATAAAAGGGGAGGGGTGACAAGGAAGGGAGTTGGGGAGAAGGGAAGGGACAGAAGAAGGGGGAAAAGTGTGTAGGGGTATGGGAAGAGAGAGAGAGAGAGAGAGAGAGAGAGAGTTGGAATGTCTTGCCTCAATGCAGCTTTAATTTTGAAGTTTTTCTGAGGGAGAAGTACTGCACTCTTGTACATTTTCTAACCACTATAGCCCAGGTCTGCCATCCCACTCCTTTCCATCCACCCGCAACTGTTTTCTGTTTTACAATCTGTGTAATCTGTCTTCGACACATGTAGGTCTTAAGATTTTTAAGTCTGAGAACTACATTTACTCAGCAGCACATAAATCTACCTTTATAAGATGTGATATACAAATATTCCTTTAAAAGTTAAAAAGTGTCACCTTTAGGCAGGGGGAAGAAAAAATAGGCAAAAGTATTATTGATCATGCCCCAGTTTCTCTCATACTTCACGTTCTTTCTACTGGTAACAAACACAAACCAAATGCTGTAACACAGGAATGCCAGACTCCAGAGCAGCAGTGATAGTGTTATTGTTTACAGGTCAGATTGGATCAGCAATGACTATTTCATTTAATGTTATTGACATTTAAACAAACCAACATTTAATGTAACTGATACAATTACTCTAAAAAGAGAGAATAACAGAGAGAAAGTGAGTGGGTGACAGACGAGAAAAACTAAACACTTAATGAGAGACAGTTCTTCTATTTTGTACTTTATTTAGAGGCTTTCTGTTTACTGTAAGGTGGTGCATAAACATGCATTGGTAAACCCAATAATAACATTTTGTATATTCTGTATTTTCATATCTTAATTTTCAAGCTCCCAAATGTTTTGCCGTAAATGCATCCGACACGTGCCCCCTTTGTGTTGATCCTAGTTCTGTTGCAGCCCTCCAAAGCAGAACTAATCAGATTTAACAACCTAACCACAGATTGTTTGTGGGTCCATATGTGTGCAATGGTGTGGACAAAGTGCTGTGAAATGTTTGAAATACCTTGTTTTCTTTGTGTTATAATTAATGAACACGTCAACATTTGAGCTGAGAAGACTACAAAGGTCATGCCACATGGATGATAGCATCTGGATTGGCAGCGAGACTGAGCAATAGTGACCAAAAACACATAATTTGTAGACTTACTGGAATAAGATTCATGTGAATAATGTCCTAAAAAAATAACAAATATAAAACTTGACTGCATCAATATGTTGGTCATGTATCATCACCAAAAGACAGACTGACTCCTGTGGGCAAGCAGGCAGACAGACAGTCAGAAGGACACAAAATGTGTTCAGCATTACTGGAAGACACTGGGAGCCATCACTCAATCACCTGTCACTTCTCCTCTGACCTTCTCACCATTGTTCGTCTTGTATCTTTGTTTTTCTCTCTCCTTCCAGCCCCCCTACCCCTACTTCTCTCTCTCTTTCACTCTCCTCCCTTTCTCAGCGTGTGCTGAGCTTTGAAGTTCTGACGAGTGAAAGATGTATTATTCAGTAGCACCGTCACACACACACACACACACACACACACAGACATATACAGTATACACGTGCATGTGAGCTCAGCTATGTCTGAGTGGCTCTGTATCTTTGCTGTTGGCCCTTCACTGAATGAGATAAGTTGAGTGTATTACATTTCAGTGAGTGGATAAACATACCTGTGTGTTACTGCTTTCTTGTGTGTTGTCGTGCATGTGTGTGTATTGGCTGTAAATGTGTCACTCTGTGCTGCATGTAAGACTGAAGCTCTCTGGCAATGAGGCTCACTCTCACTGCGATGATCATTCTGGCATTCCTCCTTAAAGTGGACTCACATGTCACAACTACACATCTCACCATAGGGACAGAGAGTGACACACACACACACACACACAAACACACAGAGGGAGAGAGGGAGAAAGAGAGAGAGAGAGGGAGAGAGAGAGCCCTGTCCATCGGTGTCACTCCTCATCCTTGTTGTCTCTGACAGTGACATCACCAGTCCTGTCACCAGAGTTCACCATCACTCTCCCCGACAGACACTAGCACTCCTCGTCATTCTTCTTCTCTCATTTCATCTATTCTCCATCTCCAGCCATCTGTTTCTTTCTCTTCTAAAGTTTCTTCATCCATTTGTCTCAAATTTCCTTAATCTCACTTCCTCTCCTCAAGTCACTCTCCACACATTAAGCGACAATCTCTCTCTATTTTAGCATTTTGTCTGCCTGCAAATTCATCTATGTGTCTATGTATCTGCATGTGTGTGTGTGTGTGTGTGCATAAAGGCAGGTTCAGTAGGTGGATGAGTAGTTGGATTTGGTTTCTGTATCTGTTCATACGTATGTGTGCATTCACACAGTCAGAAAGAAAGACAGAGTGAGACGACATATACCTTTATGGGCTGCTGGAGGAACAAAACAGTGCTGCAGATAATCAAGATATAGGTGTAAAGACTGACAGAATAAAATAAAACAAAAAGTAAAAGAATATTCAGTACATGAGAGAGCTAAACACACGTACAGAGATAGAAGTAGAGATAAAGAAGGGTACAGGATAGGATATGGGTCAGGGTAAGGGTAGGGGTCAGGCTATGAGTAGCCTCTGTATGACTGATATTGAAAAGTAGACAGGCACCTCTTACGTTTATGCGCGCTTGGTACTCGGCACTACCGGCCGAGTTTCGTGCGGCGCACCGATACACTCCTCCGTCGCGAATCTGCGGGCTGCTGACGTTGACGTGGCTCACAGTGCTGCCGTCGGAGAGCGTGTACTGGCTGGCTCTGACACGCGACAGGTCCCGCGCCACGGGCTCGTCGTCCAGGGTCCAGGTGATGGTGGGCGGAGGCGCTCCTTTGGCGGCACACATCAGAGAAAAGGGCTCGCCCGGGACCACCACCCTCTCACTGAAGGAGGCAACGATTCGGGGTGTGCCATCTGAGAGACAGTCGCAAGGCGAGAGGTGTGAGGCGTGGATTTAGAAACAATACAACAGTAAGGGTTTGTTACGCTGAACTCAAATCAGCATTGTGGTGGGAAGATGGATGAAAATGAAAGGCTGATGAAATTACTACACTCTAAAAGCACACAAACACCTTTTTTATTACAGTAAAGCACTGAATGAAAAAGTAACACCTCATTATCATTAACAAGAATGAAGCAACAAGAAGATATAAACTGTATGTGTGCATATATGTTGTCCGTTAGAGTGTATGTATTCAGTGTTTATAATAAAATCAAAATAAACTGTAACTCTTCAGAGAGATAAACTAGATGAAACATATTGTATGTCAGCTTTATGTCACTAAAGCTATTATCACACAGTAAATTACAGGAGATCAATCAGTTCTCCTCTATAGCATTAACAATAATATTCCACAATATTTTGTGGAAAAAAAATACATACAGATATCCCGGTAAAAGACACACAATGCCACATATGAAAAAGAATCATCATTTGCTCTCCAGCAGTTCCGGTGGATATAATGATGCCATTTAATCTTTATGCATTTCTAAACAATGTGTATTTTTGTCTCATTAATCATAAAGCAAACACCCCATCATCCTTACCCTTCTTACATTCATGACTGTGCACCAACATGGTAATCCCTTTTTGTCCTCACCTTCCAGGAGTATGATGGAGAAGTCCTGCGCGGTCTGGCCCTTGCGTGTGGCAAAGCACTGGTAAGCTCCTGAGTGCCTCTTTTGTGCAGCAGAGATGAACAGCGTCTCATTGTGAGGCCCCTGGATGGAAAAGTGCTGATCGGGCAGGACAGGTTCTGTGTTGCGGTACCACGACACAGTAAAATGGGGGGAACCCTGGACGGCACAGGATAGGATGACTGTGCTGCTGATCCCCGTCTTCAGGTTCTTGGGAGACAAGGTGACACGTAGTGGCTCTGGAGAGAGAAGGGGGACCAGGGAGGACAGAGTTTGAAAAAGGAAGAGAGAAAGGTAGAAAGATCTGAATGCTTTTTCAAATATCAGTTATACCTTCTCAAGTTACCACCTAAATATTGAAGGTACGCTTCTTGGTGTGTATGCAGGCATGTCTCAGGCAGTTGATGGGTATTTGAACTGAGCCACGCTGTGCTGGCCAGGCAACATAAATCATATTTTAGTGCAGTGTTATTGTGTATCTGTTGTTTGTGTGTCAAGAGTTCTGTTTATATGTGTGCGTATGTGTGTGTGTGTGTGCTAAGCAGCGAGGGAAACCGAGACAGAAAGACAGAAAGGGGAGAAAATGTCAGTGAGCAATAAAGCAGCTGGTGTTAAGTGCTGGAGGCTGCTGAATGTGTGTAAGCATGTGTGTGAGGGAGCGACAGTGCATGTGTAAGACTTTCTTTCACGGGCAATAAGTACACGTACTGTAAGTGTGTATCCAAACGTGTGTGTCCGTGCATGTGTGTGTGTGTACCACCTTCTATGCCCTGTCATAGGCGGTTTGTGGTTTGTGCGGTGATGTGCCCTGTGGCCAGTCTGCCCAGTGTCCACTAACTTCACCCTTTTCCCAACCACACTCAAACTCTAACCTCCTCCGCTCCCCCCAATTCTCTCCACAAGTGTGCCTTCGCCCTCCATCTGTGGCACCTCTTTGCCTCCCTTTCATTCATACACAGCGTTATGAAATTCTCTCCATCCTTCCCCTCCCTCTCTCACGTCCTCAGTAAACAGAGCGACAGGCCCACACGACCACTGTTCTGCTCTGTCACCGTAGCGTCACCTCTCTGAGGTTTGAGAGAACAGCGGGGGAACAAGCCGTCCTTAGAGATCAAGCTCACGCTCGGGCCCAGACGAGGGTAGGCTGGGGCTGGGAGGTTGAGGGGGGGCGTGTAGGAGGCATGGGGCCAAGGCAAAGCCAACAGAGCTTAAATGATGTCTCCATCTCGCCTGTCCATGACCTGACATCACATTCATTACTTCTGTCCGTCTTACTCTTTTGCTCCATCTGTAGTTGTCAGTGTAGAGCAGTGGAGGTCAGGACGGGTAGATAACGATCAGTGACGCTTTGTTGTGTGCCAAGAGGGGCAATGACAGGACTTGAATACTATGATTATATTTATCTACTACACTCACTTCGCTCCTTTACCCACCTATGACGTTAAGGTGACCCGTCACCTCTTTGGAGCCAAAGCTGTTGGTGACCTCACAGATGTAGTTGCCGCTATCTTCGAGCCTCAAGTCGGAAATGGTGAGGCCGGTGATGCGCCGCGTCCACCGGGAGTCTGCCGGTAACGGCCGACCATCCTTTAGCCATCGGATGGTGGGGTTTGGGTATCCGGATGCGATGCAGGGCAGCTCCACACTGTGCCCCACCTGCATCTCACCGGACTGGAAACTGTCCAGCACTGACGGGGTGGACTCCGTAGGGTCTGTCGGTGAAGCATGTGAAAGAAATCGCACACTTGTTTGGAATAATCAGTTTTTTTTATTTTTATGTCCTTAAAGGAATAGTTTGACATTTGGAGAATGCAGTTATTCACTTACTTTCTGAGAGAAAATCAATACCGCTGTCATATCATGTCATGTACAGTCAATATGAAGCTACTGCTAGCAGCGTGTTAGCTTAGCTCAGCACAAAGACTGGAAACAGGAAACTGCAAGGCTGGGTCTCTCGAAAGGTAACAATGTTTACCTAACAGCACCTCTAAAGCTAACCTTATATTTCCATTGCTTAAAAAACAATGAAATGTGAGGTGTCGTGGTTTTACAGGGCTTTCAGTCCTGCACTACTCCTTGGCCACAAGTAGTAACTTCCTGTCTTTGCTCGTTGACTACGAGACTCCAGGAAATTGGCTGGGCCTGGTCGAGGTTTGGCACATAACCTACCTGTAATATGTTGTTTCTACACTTCGTAATATGAATTTCACAAACACAGTACAACATGCTAATTAAAGAGCTTAAGAGGCGCTGGTAGGTGGATTTAGTGCGCTTTAGATGGAGCCACGATAGCTGTTTCCCCCTGTTTACAGTCTTTATGCTAAGCTAGGCTAACTGCCTCCTGGCTCCAGCTTGAGCGGTACAATACAGAGTGGTATCAATTTCTTCATTTAACATTCGACAAGAAAACAAATGAGCTAATATCTCAAAATTTTAAACTATTCCTTTAAAACCTAAAACCTAAAATACAAACATATAAAACTGTGAAAGACAAACAGATGTCCGTATACTCATGCAGCTACTATGGAGTGAAATAGTAACTTGTTGCCTACCCATAACAGAGAGCCTGGCTCCATTGCTCTGGCGAGTCTCTCCACTGTACTTGTGCTTTGTGATGCAGCGGTAGGTGGACAGAGCATCTTCCTTCTGCACTTCTGAGATATACAGGGCGCCAAATGAGGTCAGGAAGAAACGGTTACCTACGGATGACAGCAGGGAGGGTGCAGGTAGGAGAGCGGAGAGGGAAACATTAGTTAACATATTTGAGTAACAAATCAGCAATCATAACACAGCAATTTCATTTGCATGTAAAGCATTGTGTCTGTGCAGGGCTCCTGTCCGTTTCAGAAGCTCAGTTTTGAGCCCCACCTACACCATAAAGCATTAGGGTTGTCTAATCAAACAAGGTTATCTAATCAAATACATGACCACTGCATTTTGCTTACTGTCTGGCCCTTTTTAATAGCTAAATAACACTGCATCCATTCTAACAGGACGGGCTAATGACTGATGTTTTAAAGTGAGATTTTGTTGATTTTAAAAGAAGAAATGGTTTATTCATCCTTGTACAAATAAAAAGTTGAATTTACAGGTAATAAAATTAACCCTTGCTAAGGTCAGTATGCTCAGAGTTTGTAAATGCTACTGCCTTAACTTGGTCAGGTATGGTGCGTAATGTTAGCAAACCTTAGGTTTCCCTACTTAATTGGTTCAGTGACTTTATTTATCTGTTACTATATTTTAGTGGATTTAGTGGACAAAAGTAACACACAACCTCACTTTAAATTCAAACTTTTTCAGATAGAAATAAACACTTCAACACAAATCCTTGGTGTCTTTTCAAGTTTTATTCACTATTCTCAATTATGTCACATTTAAAACCACACTTGATTCACACGTTCTTCTCACTCTATTCATTCGTTTTTATTTCTATATGTTTGCAATTGCTGAAAAAAAGGCATGCCAAGCAAAGAAAAACTATCGTTAAGCGAGGCGAAGGTTGTGTGAGATGTGCTGCTTTTGAGTATCCTTGATACCAACCACTCATCACCATATCATAGGACCTTCTTTATAAACCTTGAGCACATTTTTCCACAGAAATGACTGATCTCAGAAGAGAAAAGGGGGGACTAGAATATACATGTCTTCAAAAAGCCCCAACCACAGCACTTAGGTGAACACATGGGAGCTTTTAACAAACTCTGTCACATCCATCTTGTGAGATATACACAATAGAGAAAGACATATGAGGAGAAAGAGAAAGGAAGAAGAGAGGGGAGAGTTATTGTACGTGTTAATAATTGATGTGTCTGCGTGTGTTATGGTAACAGCAGATTAGAGTCATTTTCATTTCACATCAGTGACTGCTTGGTCTTCCTCTGATTTATCCACATGTCAATAGAGACAGCATGTGTGTATGTGAGAGAGAAGAAGAGAAGAGAGAGATGGCAGGAGAAGAGACGAGGAGAGTGTATTTCAGTGTTTGATTCTTTCCGCTTCTCTGAATCTTTTTTGATATTCTTTTCTCCCAAAGGGTTATTTTAGACAGTGTGCACTTCAGAGTTTGTTGTAGATTGCAGATTGTTTGGTTATGCGAATGTTATTGCATTGTGTGTGTGTGTGTGTGTGTGTGTGTGTGTGTATATATGTGTGTGCGTGTGTGTGTTTGTGTGAACATGCTGGCTGCTGTTTGCTGTACATGATGTTTCAATGTTTCCTTCCAGTGTTGACAAGAGAGGACTGGAGTAAAACAGAGGTAAACTGAATAGTTGAATACTGGAAATAAGTGCCATACACACACACACACACACACACACACACTCAAAGCATTAGGTCAACACTCAGTTACAGCAAAGCAACTATATTCTCAAAGACTTAAGCTGTTTGTTGTTTGATGTATTTGACTGTTGATTAAAAGAGGCTGCTGAGGTGTGAAAATGACCTGACAGATTTCATTTGGTTCTTAAATCCAATTTTATGTCAATAACACAGGTTCATAATCTGTTCTTTGCTTGTTTTGATTAACAAATGTATGTTCATTGTTTAATATGAGTGTGTGAATCTGCATGTATGCATGCATGAAATGTCAATACATAATTTTCTGTCTGCGTGAGCATCAATAGACACGTGTAGATATGAATGCGTAGGTAAGTATCAATAACCAAGCTAGTGCTGAGTGTGTGTGTGTGTTTGTGTGTGTGCGTGTGTGTGCGTGAGTGCGTGTATGTGTCTCCTGCCACAATGTGAGCAACGGCAATCGATGCATTTTATGGCTGCACAACTCCATCCAAAGGAGATTTACTAAAACAGAGAGGACTTGCCTGGCTCCCTGCCACACATATACACATGTGCGCACGCTCTCACACACACACGTGCACGCTATTACTCTAACAAGACTGAGATGTGAAAAAGAATGAGGGCTTTACTTCTTGTGTCAAAGCTTCTTGTATCAAAGCTGTGTCAAAGTTTTGACTGACTAAACAAAATCAGCATTATTCCACATTGCAGTAGGGCTTTTTATGCCTTGCTCATTTCATTCATTATTGATTAATCTGTTGATTATTTTTGGATTATTCAATTGTCTATAAAAAAATATTATGACAAATGGCTGTTAAAGTTTTCAAGAACTCAAAGACTGTCGTTCAATTTTGTTTTTGTTTGTTTTGTTCAACCAACAATTCCAAACCCAAATATATTCAGTTCATAGTGATATAAGCTAATAATAATAATAATAATAATAATGATAATAATTTCAGCACGTACTGTACAATACTGCAGACCAGTCATTAGAGTCTTAGTGAGACAGATCTGACACTTCTTACACGGCAAAATACTGGGGATTCTGATATTTTCAGACAAAAAAAAAAATCTGCATTTTCTTTGAGTCTATAAAAGATGTTACAATATCTGGGTGTGTAACGGGGCTGTCAGATTTTTCAATATATACACACACATATGAGTGTCAGTTCATGCATTTGCATGCATATGTGAAAGTTCACACACACGTGTTTTCATGTGAGTCACTGTTGTGCTGAGTGCTAAGCGACATAAGCTATAATTTCCAAGCCTGCCCTTTTGTTCCAACCTGGGTATTAAGCCTTACAGGATAATATGCACTTGGCGAGTAGAACCCTGTATAACACACTGCTACACCCTGTCACAACATGCCTGTAGAGAGGAAGACAGACTAGAAGAGGGGGGGTAAGAGGTAAGAAATTCAGAGATGTTTAAGAATGGAGAGAAAAGACAGTGGTGCTGGGGACAATAATGAGAAGGAACGTGTCAACACGGGTTGAAGAAGGAAACTTATTCTATCATTCCTTCCCATTTTAACCTGCAGTTATCGTAGATATTTATCAATCAACTAAGTTTTATCAATCATCTTTCCCAGTCTAAAGTGAGAGCTTCATTTTTTTTTGCACGCTACAACCCATTATGGGACGTGTAGTACTGCAGTTCCAATCATCCTAAGTCTACTAAGGTAAAGATTCATTTTATCTGTAAAAATTTGGAGTACCAAGGGATAACATTTCTATCAACATGGTTTCCATCTGTTTATTAGTGTATAGTGTGTGTGTGTATATATATATATATATATATATATACACACACACACACACACACACATGTATTTGTTCAAAACCTAAAGAGCATCAGCCAAAAGTTGATGAAAGTTGTTTTGTTTTTTTTTTTTTTTTTTTTTTCCATAAAAGAGCTTCTTAGAAGTACCATTTACACGCCAAACTATGCTCATCTGAAAAATGAAAATACCTTGATTATTTTTCTGATCAACTAATTTTTTCAGCACAAGAGGGCTTAGCGAGAGCGGCACACGAAAGTGAAATCTTCGTTAATAAAGTCATTCTATTCTTTGTCTCCACTTAACGGCACTGAGTTCGGCCTACTGCTCTTCACTTCCTCTCTCCTCTTTTTGCTGCTGCTCTTTTCTACCTGATATCTAATTTCTAGTCACTGCCTGCTCTCCTGCTGTCTGTGAAGATGTGACACACCTAAAACAGCGGAGAGGGTGCAGGCAGCGATGCAGAGAGGCAGCGGAGGAGAGGAAGGGGCTGACCCTACAGGGAGGACGACGGCAGATGGAGATTGATGGAGGGAGAGATAGGGAGATAAAGAGAAACATGCCGTTGGGAGTGATAGAGGAGGGAGTAAGAGTGAGAGGGATGAGGGGCCTGCAGGCCGGAGAGCCACACATGGGTAAAAACAATTCCTCTACGTCTCTCTCTCTCTCTCTCTCTCTCTCTCTCCTTTGCAAGCATCTCCTTGTGGGAGAGGAGATCAATTCTCATCTAGTCTGCCTACGCCTCCAGGAGTTTGTTGTTGTTGTTGTTGAGTGTGTGTATGTATGTATGTGCTCTTCTGTGTTTGCTCTTTTTTATTCTTTTTTTCTTTTTTCTTTTTTTTGCTGTGGGAGGCAGGATGAGTTTTTTTTTTAGGTCTATCCCACACCCAAGGGAGATGCAACATCCCCTCACTTCCTCCTTATTTCCCAACCCTTTCCTGCCCTTATTTAACATTTTTTTCCATTTATGTGACATCCATTCTCCATTCATGGCCTCTCTTCCTCCAGTCTCCCCTCTGCCCTCTACCTCTCTCTGTCTCCGTCTTTTTTTCTGCTTCGTCTATGCTCCTCTTCCTTCTCTTTCAGGGGGGTCTGTAAGTAATGGAATCAGTTCAGCTGATCAGCCTGAGGCAGGAAGTCAAGCCAAGTGCAGAGTGAAGCTGCTGCTGGATCTGTGTGTGCACGTATGCCAGGAATTCCACAGACAGACACATACATGCAAATAATGAGACAACGAGACAGGAAGAGGGTGAGAGAGACACAGTGAAAAAAGGATTAGGGAGCCCTGGAGCATCACTCGTCTTCCCCCAAGTTCCCCCAGAGAGAGGACACCCCTCTTCCTCAAGATGGGTGGGGGAGACAGTGGAGGGGAAGGGAAGGGGAGGTGAGATGGAAGAGGAGGAGGTAAAAGATGGAGGCAGAAGATGAAGGGATACAGGGAAGGCGCAGCTAAATATATCCCACTATAGTATATGGCTGCCATTTTCAAATTATCATCAAACAGAAAGAACAGCAACATAAGAGATCATCAAGGGCAAAACAACAGGAAAAGAAAATGATTGCGTTAATGTAGGGATGTTGTAGCCACCGGGGAGGTTGAGAGGAGAGGAGGATCAGATGAGACAGGATGGAAAGACAGAAAAAAGACAGGAACTAAGAAAAGATATACATATTTTGAGGTGCTGACTAGACCATAGAGAAAAGAAAGGGACAGAAATAGATAAAACAGTGAGTGAAAGCAGGAAAGAAAGTGATATCGGAGAGAAACAGAGCAAGAGAGGAAATGGCGTAAGTAAGGGGGTTTGTTCTTGGTGCTGCCATGCAAATGAAGGCGGCGCTGCAGCAATGCTAACTAACAGCAATTCACACTGTTGGACTCATCACTTATTAATGCTCTACGGCTCCCCCCCCATCCTCCCTCCCTCCCATCTCTTTTCTCTCTCCCTCTCTTTACCCATTCCTCTCTCCCCTGCCCCTCTCGCCAGGATCTCTCTTTTTTGTTCGCTCTCTCGCTCGCTGTTGCTAGGGCCCGTGCACTCACGTGACAACAGCTGGGTAGGGGGCGCTGCATGGTGGCACAAGGCGACATGTGCCAGTGTGCGTTTCGCGTGTGCTTGTGCGCGCATGTGTGCGTCGCTTTGTGTGAGTGTGTGTGCGTGTGCGACAGAGTACCCTTCATTAGAGGTAAAAACGGAATCAGCCATTTAAATGATGGTGATGGAGATCAGAGGAGAGGAGAGAAACTGCTGAATGGATCTGTAATTGATTCACAGGCCTGGGCTATAGGCCACAGAAGAGCTCAACACATCTCTCTGCGCATCGTGTCACTTTGTTTTTCACTCTGCGCTTTTTAACAAAGACACACACTGGAGACTGCAATGAACATTATTGTCAAGGTTTGCCTTTCAGATTTTAAGGCTAAATGGACCACGGGCTCGGTACAATGAACGCCAGCAGTTGCACAGATAGACTTCTCACAAATGCAGGCGCACGCAGCTACACAAACACTTGCACAAACAACGCACTCACAATCTGTCTCACAATCTACACAGCTTTACTCCCACTGTCTCACAATCTACGTTTTTAGAGTGCACTCAACAAATTGTGAGTGTTTGTGTGCGTGTTCTCGTGCAGAGCATCCTCACTACAGGATGCCACAGCGATGAGCAGACAGTGGAGTACACCTACACATTTCTTATTTATTCTCCTCCCGATTCAACTTTTCATTTCTGCTTTTCTTCTTTTGCTTTACTTCCACTGCTCCACCTATTCCTTTTATATTGCTAATTTTACTAGCTTTGTCTCTCTCTCTCTCAGTTTTACTGTTATCAATCCAAATCACTTTTGTGATAGATGAATCAGTATCACTGCGCAGAGAAAGAGAGCAAAAAAGGGGCAAGACCTCAGTAGATATCTATTCTATAAACACACCTTGTCCCCTTTGCTTGAATGTGAAAGGCCCATTGACAATGCATTATTTTTTTGCTGCCCTGTTCCCAAAGGCCAATGAAATCTACATTAAAGTAGGCCACACACACCACAAATTCATAATTCTATACTCCTCTCCAAGTAAACACACAGAGAAGTAAATGTCTTCAAATGGCACTATAGGAGTGTAAATGCATGCAAAGGACACGGTGCAAACCTAGGTACAAACGGCCTCTTCATGTCCCTCTGCCTGGTCCCAGCAACATGAACCAGTACAAACAATATTTGTGCTGAAATTAAATAATGGTGAATGCTGTCTAAGGATGTTTAAATGATGGATTGGGGTTGAGGTTGCCATTAGCACTATTGTACATCAAAAACGTTAAACAAGGTGCATCTGGCTTAACTTTATCAATTATTTATGCACCACCCAGAGAGCAAACGGAGCTGTGTGTGCAGCTACGGATTTTGTAACAAGCTAGAAAACATGACGTTGTGAAAATCTACACAAGTACATATACCCATGCTCAAATCGGTGCATGAGAAGTGGTGCAGCTGGAAAAAATTGTTCAAGGGCTGAGGCAGATCAGCACCACGAACAGCTACAATCCCAAATGTCCAGGAATACTGGCAGGGGTAGCACCATGGACAGCTCTGTCGCTGTAGCCCAAAATAGGAAAACCTTCTTGTGTAAAGTCTCATTATACGGGTCTCGGTGGTACGATGGTACGATGGTTGGCACAATTAAAGTGTGTGCGTGTGTGTGTCTGAGGGTAATGTTAGCTACAGTGGATACTGTGGCAGGGTAATAAAATAGTAATGTGGCATATGGCCCAGTGCTACAGCCCAGCCTACCAGCAGTCAGTCAACTCCCTACCAGAGACATTCAGTAACAGAGCATCTAACACTGATAAACAAGGTGGATGCATTTGTGATGGGTAAATGTGAGACGGATAGCAGCCAAACACACAAGAAGATCAGTGAAGTGTGTAAAGCTACAACAAAAGAGCATCGAGCACAAACAGTGACACACTTGGCAACACAGTGGCTTCTTTGTTTTAATCCAAAATGGTCTTCCAATAGTGTAGCACAAATGTGACACCATGTTGGGTTAGGTGGACGTTGTGAAGTTTCTTAAGCAGTCATGATACAACAAGTGAGTAAAAAAAAAAAAAAAAAGCATTGCAGACAGAAGTGAAAGTAAAAGTAAAAACTGTCCTTGGTCAACTGTGATCACAACATTGCTTGTGCAATGGACAGTTATTTCCATATATTTTAAGGAATGTATGTGAGATTCAGTTGTGTGTACGCTACAAATCTTAAATTGAATGTTGAATGTGCTCCTGTTAATATTCTTGTATTTTCATTTCACCTCAGCCCCTTCATGGAAAAATATTGCATGTCATGAATATAGGACTACTTTTTTATCTGCTATCACTTTTTTGATTTTTATTAATTTTGATGTACTCAATGGACTGATCTGTTCAGAGTAGCCAAGACAACTATCTACTGAAATAAAAATTAATCTAATCATGATCTTTGTATTCTCTTCAAAATAATAAGTTGTTTAAGCCTGAGGACATGAGGTTTGTTTTAAATATTGTCTTCATGCAAGCGTGCCAGTCCTAAATTCATCAAGTCTGCCTGAGCTGGTGAGCACATTTTACAGAAAGGTAAATCAATTGTAAAACAGGCAGTACACTATCATAAAACCAATGCTCATTTGCATAACAGCAGCATAAAATGCTAAAAATGTTTATATGCAGGAATAACATACCAAAAAAAATTACATAAAGCATTTGGTCTTTTAAATGGTGAACAGGTAAAGAAGATGCGTTTGAGAGAGAAAAAGAAGGAAAGGAGTCAGCCCTGATTTCTCCTCCTCCACTCCTTCCCCTGGCTAATTTATTTGATAATTACCAAGGGCCCATTATGGCTGATTTCAAGGAGGCACTGGGAAGGCCTACTAAAAGCTATTTCATTTGAGCTGCTCACACTGTATCCAAGCGCCCTCCTTTCGTTATACATATGCATGTGCACACACGCGCACGCACACACACACACATCATATAAAACACAAGATGCCCAATACAACCGTGAGTCCATTCAGGCCCAACATGTAATTAACACCCTCACCCCGCCCTCACTCACAACTACAGGCAAGAGCATGTAGATGTGTGTTTGCTTGTGTCTTAAGCATTCTGTAAGAGCACGCACGCATGTGCACCAGTGCAGACATGCATGTCTTGTGTAGAGGCTGAGAGGTGGGCAGGGGTGAAGGATAATAACAATTGGATTCTAATAAAATGTTCTCATCCTCCTAAATCCCCCTCCTGCCCTCTCCTCCTACCTGCCATATTAACACCCCCATTACAAGGGCAGATGAATGAAAATGAACAGAGCTGTGGTGTGATTCCCCGAGTGTCAAATCAATACCACTCCCCTCCTCCTCTGTTCCTCTCCCGCCTTCCAACCCGCCCTCTCTCCCCTCATCCTCTTCTCTGCTGCTATAATTTTCCTATTCTCCTCTCCTCTGTTGGGTCTGAAGAATTGACATGTGTTTGACAAAGGGAAATCTACACCTAGCGACAAAAGGCTCTCTCTCTTTCCCTCCCTCTCTCTAGTATGAAATGAGTGACGCTTGCTCCCATCTCCTCTCTATTCACATTCAAAGTAGTCTATAATAGTTAAGTGCTACTGAGAACAAGCCAGACATAGAAAGAGCCACAAGGACAGCATATTACTGCCACTTTCTTTGGCTCGACCAGAGACAAAAGCTTGTGTAAGGACTGGGAAGAGGTTATGTCAAAATAACAGGACGAGGTTAATAAAGAAGGGTTGCGTGAATTTTACTGACTGATTCTCTCTCTCTCCCTCTCTCTCTCTCTCTCTCTTTATGAGCGCAGGACATGGACACACGAGGTTACCAGAGGCAGAATAATTGAAGAGGAAACACAAGATACACACTCGGCCTATTCTTATCTCTCTACAAGTGTTTCGGTTTTTCAGCCGCAACCCTTGACCTTCTCATCCTCCCCTCCTCCCTTGTTCCGTCTGTTTACCAGGTTCGGTGTGATGCAGTGATCTGAGGGTAGGTATGCAGACGACTAATGCACTCATTAAAAAGGCATGCTTCACCGTCAAATGCCAGCTGCCGCCCTCCCCGACACCGCTGCCACGTCTCCTGTTTTTCTTTGTCTTTCCCCATCTTGATATCTATCTGTTTCCTTGGTTTCTCTGTTCTCTCCCTCTGTCTCTCCTCTTGCTGCTGTCTGCCTGTTTCTCTTTCTATATCTGTTGTTAGAAGGTGACACCCCTTACACCCACACACCCCTCACCCGCTCTGAACAGCTCAGGCTTGAGACTGGGGAGAGAGAGAGAGAGAGAGAGAGAGAGAGAGAGAGAAAAACAGATAGAGGAAGAAGAAGAAAAACAAATAAAGGAAATGGAAAAATGCACTCATCCAAACCAAGAGAAATAGAAAGGAGAAGAAATCTGATAATCTGTCTATTTTTATCATGAGCCCACTCTCCCATGTCTCTCCCTCTGTAATGGTTAAAGGCCACTAATTGGAATGGCCATAAATATTCAAGCAGCAAAATGGAGGCAGAGGGATGGACGTCTTGATGAAGAAATGAAGAGTAAATGGTAAGGAAATCAGAATAGAGAGGAAAAGATCCTAAAATAAAAACAAAAACTTCAAAAACACACAGTTGTCTTGCTGATTGTTTGCATGGTTTTCTTTCTGGTAGGTATTATGTTCTGTGTGTCAGAGTGTGCACACAAACACGCAACCGAAAACCAAGTACATGTATCTGCGATTCCATTTGGTTACTGACAACAACGCATATACAAACACGTACTCCAGACTTGTCAACATGTGGTGCATTGTGTCACTTCTGCCTTTAATTATTTAGCCTCATAGATAATGGATGGAGACATGCTCGCCAGTCATGAGAAGGCTAACGGGACATATCTAATGCATTATAAACATACACAGCACAATGCACAGACACACACACACACACACACACACACACACAGTGGAGTCTACTAAAGCGTGACCTTATTTCTGCTGTGGAGCTGTGGAAACACAAAAACAACAGTGCGCGGAAAGAAAGGTTGGTTTTGTGTGATTGTCATTCATTATGAAGAGGAAGACATGGCGAACAGGGAAAAGACTGATCGTGGCTCCTCTGAAGCAGTGCCTTGACTTCCTCCTAAGCTGTTGAACTTGGCTCCGCCGTCTACTCGTGGCAAGCTGATGATGCTGAGTTTAAGCGCACGTATCTGCACACACACAATGCTGTTGCCTCCGCGTCCAAGCGTATGTGCGCATGAGGAAGAGAGAGACCACACACACGTGATAAACTCTCACACAAATCAATAAAGCCTTGCCCTTTGTAAAGCTATGTTGTCCTCAGTGGGAGTACTACAGTGCCACAGCGTGTAAGCAGCACCACAGTGACACATACTGAATCTCTGGGAGCAGGGGGGTCACCGGGGAGCAAGGCCTGTGTGCGGCTGAGTGCACCTTGCACGGCAGGCGGATGTGAGGAGCGAGGGAAGGAGGGAGGGGGGATGGGGGGGGCCTGTAAGTCTTCGACGCATTCCTTCCCTGGCTCCCCTCGTTTGCCTGCGCCACCGTGATGATGCACCCTCAACGCTGTTGCTGGGCATCTTGGCGACAGAGACCCAAAAGAGGATGAAGAGGAGGAGAAGGAGGTGGAGTCAAAGAAATGAGGGATGATGGGAAGCCAAAGAGCTGCAGAGACAGATGTTACGGATTGGAGTGGAGTAGTGGTGACATGCTAAAAGCGGGTCCCCCAGACGTCACGGGGAGGCCTGAGGGGCCAGGAGTGCCCGAGGTATGCGCTGGGAGGAGGGGGAGCGCAGAGGCTGGAGAGCAGAGCAGCAGCTCCCCTTGTTTCCCTGCCTGGCTGTCTCTATGTCTCTTCTGCCTCACTGCCCCCCTACACTCTGTCCCACTTTAGCCCAATGTCACTGCCAGACCAAGGGGGAGGGGACATAAAAAAAGAGACAGAGAGGAAAGAGAAAGAGAGAAAAAGGAGGGGAGCAAAGAGGAACAAGGAGGGAGAGAAGGAGGAAAGACAGATTGAGGACTGGAAGAAAAAGATGGAAGCAAGATCCCAGGGAGGAGGATGATAATGATGATGATGAGGACACTGATGCCAAAGGAGAGTATGGGGAGTCCAGCTAAGGTGCCACTTCAGGGTATCTCAGACCTCTCCATTTCCTCTCACACAATCCCTTGTCTGGGAATTCTTTTGTCTCCTTGTCACACAAACACACCGCACTCAGCAAGTCACACAAGCATTCAAGCACAAATTCACCACTGCAAATACATGTATGTGCAGGCACACGCACATCTGCACACGCACAGTGGCTAGTCAGGCGTGCTTTGTGGTCTTGTCAGCTGATCCAGCATGCCCATGGCATGGTGATGTGTGATTCTTGGAGATAAGCATGCTTAGCAGGACAGCAGTGCAACAGTCCAAACGGTTCAATAAACACCATGTTTCTTTCCCTAGGTTGGGCTTTGATACCGTTAAATTTATTAACTACCCTACAATCCATTTACCATTTCAGATACAGGCTGCAACCCAAAGGACACACACGATTTAGAACCGGCCTTTACACTATAGCAAGTGGTCACAATAAAGATAGCAAGTGTGAGGGTGAAAGAAGTGGGAAAAGTAGATTTGAGTACTTCACTTTTTTAGCATTCCTATAACACTGTCGGACTCATGATGGAAAAGGATCCAGATTGATGCAGCAGAACTGAAGATACTATATTTTTTTATTCCAAGCATTCTGTTTGCCTACATTACCCACAATGCAATTCAACAAATGACAGTTCAGCCAGACATTAGTAGTCTGTAGTCTGAAATCTGTTGTGGCGATTCAAGTGATAAAAAAAAAAAAAGAAATCTGTTGCAGCATTGCTTTTGGCCCTTCTCAATTTACAACTGACCCCCCAAGTTGGAGAGAGACAGAATATATCTGGAAGCACCTGATCACACTTTAGGACTCAGACATCAAATTCCTGCTGAAATGATGGCCTGCTGTTGTCTGTGACAGAACCTTGAACTGCTCATGACCGTAGGTTTGGGGGTTACTGAGACTAACAGATTTGTCACAATCACTGTGTACTGTAGCTCTCTCATCTTTTTTTATGACTGACTAAAGTTAAACCTGCTAACTTTGCCTTTATTTCCCTTAGCTTTTCAGTTACTTGAAGGTCATGTGGTAAAATGGATCATTGTATGCTCTAAGCTTAGATAGTGTCTGCTATACTGTTACCAAACTGTAAGCAAGACAAAGTTTGATCAAATAAAGGAGCTGTGGAAAATTCATTTTAGCCTTGAAAATATGTAGGAAACATTGGTTTCAGAACGCAGAGACATTGGTGACCCTGGATGAAGTTCTAAATGTACCCTGCCAAATGCTGTTAATCTATTTAGATCTAAAAATAAAAATCTGGAACTTTTACTCATGCAGCAAATGAACAGAATGAAAGAACATGCAGGGTACATTAAATAAATTAAATTGATAAGAGAATTAAGCAAATGGGACAAACATCCATGTTAATCAGTTTCTAAGTAATTCTCAACATGTCCAGAGTCAGTGGGTGCAGAGTAGAATACAGCCAAGACAGACTACCGTTATTACATTGTATTGTCATTAAAAAAAAAATCCTGCAACGCTCAGGAAGAGTCCTCTTAAACAACTTAACCAGTTTTACAGATTTTTAAATCTGGCCCTAGGGCGGAGTATGTTAGCACAGTCACTATTACTGTACCAAACTGAGAGGTACTTTTTGCAGTGTAGCTTGTTGACAGCAGAGACTCTTTGAAAACAAACTAAAAGCCCAACATGTCACATTGTGATACGGGGTTCTGGATACAAGTCTTTACTTAACTAATGTCCATAAATGTGTGGATCCATTCAGCATTTCAATAATGTTCATCTAACATCCATTTATCCAAACTTCAAAGGCCTCCCTGACAATGGCAAACTCACCATCCTAATAAAACTTTAGGAATAAGGTCAAGCAGGGAGATTATTAATATTGTAATTTCCTCGTTAACTTGCTGTTCCATCAACCAACGACCAATGATCTGGCTGAAGGACATCTAATCTACCTCATCTGCATATCTGTCACTGAAGAGAACACCACTCATGAAGGTTTTCTGGGCAAGAGCTCTGAATCAGCCAAATTAAATCAGCTCAACAACCTTATACACTGATTTAATATGTAGGATTAAAACCAAAAGATCTTTCAAATATGAAAATAACCATCGACATGTCACTGATGCTGTTACTGCATTTGGAAATTGTGGAAAGGAGAAGTGTATCCTTCTCATTATGCTTCATTCTCCATTGTCTTAACTGCATCTGTCTCCTCCTTATTTTTGTCACCTCACATCAACCAACAGACCCAACAACCTCACTCGAGACCTCTTTAGGAGGAGCCTTCAAGTCATGAAATTCACCAACATCAGCAAAACATGCGTCATGTAGTTGAAGTTCTCTGTACTCATGGACATCTTCCCAATGCAAGAAAGAGCACACACAACTTGGTGTTGACAATGGCTCTTTCATTTCTTGCATTATCATCTTGAACACATTTTAATTGTATTTTGTTTGTTGAGTGATTTGGTGTATTAGCGGTCTCCTCATCATACTGGTGGGTTGAGGATGCCTCCAGTTAATGATAGTTCAAACGCACCAGTGGATGAACTCTCTGGGTACAGATACATATGGATCCAGCCATGTAGAACAGGGAAGGATAGCGTAAAAGAGCCTTGGCAATCTCCTGGCTCCTGCCCGTGCCCCTACCTTTTACCCACATCTAGTTTTTACAACAGAGAGCCCTCCTCCTCATTCTCCCCCTTAGTCCACTGTCCAATCCCTGTACAGTCCTCAACATCCCTCCCTAAAGAGTGGGAGGTCTCATCAAGGGCTGGCACTGAGATACGGCAGTTTGGCTAGAGGTGGCATTTGCCAAGGTCATTCGGCATGTCTGCGTGTGTGCCACCATATCTGCTGCATGAGAGAATTCCAACATATTATTTTTGGATGCAAGATCCGCACAGACATGGAACATTTTTGTATTTTGGTTTATAGTGCAGAGTAGAGGCCATCTTATGAGGCTGCCTAGCTGTCTGCCTGCAGTATAAGGAAAGGCAAGGCTTGTTGCTACTGCTGCTGCTGCTGCTTAGTTTTAATAGGCCAGCAACTGAAGCTGAACCTCAAATCATCATAATGAGAGAGAATGAGATCCACATACGCAAGGGGGAGGAAGGGAAGGTAGATAAGGAAATCTGGTAGAGAGAGAGAGAGAGAGATAGACAGGGGAGCCAAAGAAACAGAGGTGGGTGGAGAGAAAGGGAGAGATAAGGAGAAGGGAAAGAGGGGTGAGAAATGAGAGAGATTCCTCTGCATCTCTGATTTGCCTGGGTGATATTCATCAGAGCGACAGAGCGTAGGGGAGGAATAGATGGAGGGAGGCAGCAGCGAGAGAGGAGGGAAGAGAGAGAAAGAAAACATAAGTATTTTTTGTTTCTATAAGCCATTTGTTTTTATTAAGCTTCCCTGCCTGTCCTTGTAGCTGTTTCCCGCGCTCTCCACTGGCTTGTATTTGTTTATGTTCAGTTACAGGGGCATGCCTATGGTGGTATTTACAAGCATAAAGCAAAGTGTGGTATTCAAAATGTCTACTTTTTTTGTTGTTGTTGTTGTGGTTCAACTATAGCAAAGAATAGGGGAGGAGAGGATCAAAATCTACCCTACCTGAATTCTATAAACTTTCTTTTATTTTAATTTATCTTTAATTGGCCCTAATTGAAAACACTGTTGTAATTATATATTCTGATTTTCTCAGCAAATCCCCAAAACAGTCACTTCAACCCTAACAAGTATTGTACTGTCTGTATAGCCAAGCCTGATATAGCTTATTCCTCTGTCCGAGACTTCCATCCAAAAACTATTAAAAACGCATAAATGACTCATACCTTTGCACCGGGCAACATGATGTTCCTTCATTATGATGAATAAGGCCACTGTAGTTTATTTTATGTCAGTTTCAAATTTACCATCCTGTTGCCACAAATATTCATTAATGCACCAAATGTCTATCAGTCGCACCCAGTAAATGCACATTTACCCCTGTTTGAATGAGGTGTACTAAAACTACAGCACCCTGCTTTTATTTTTACAAAATACTGCCATTTTTCAGAAATGAAACTACATATTTGCAACCTGTTAAGAGACTTTAGTAGGGTAGAATGGGCCCGTGGCCAGGTGATATATACAGAGCAGAAATGTCAAAAAGTATTGAGAGGTGGACCAAGATTGCTGGGGTTTTTTTGCCTTTTCATGGGACCTATAGACAATAAGAAAAATACAGAGTAATGCCAGTCATATCCCTGAAAATAAAAATAATCTTATTAAAAAAAAAAAGCACTTCACTTGAAATGGAGTGGTCACTTGGAATAACAAGAGCACATAAGTAATACGGAAGGTGAAGGTGATTGTAATAGCCATGGCCTAAAAAGCTTCAAGCTGTGAGGAAAAACAAAGCTGAAAAATATTAAGAGACTGGGTGCAGTGCAGTGTGGGAGAAGAAGCTGGAAGAGAATGAGGGATGCAGGGAAGGAAGGAGAGTGGGAGAGCGAGGGAAGGAGGGGGAGGGAGGAAGAAGAGAGGGAATGTGACAGAGTGGTGACAGAGGGAGAGAGCGGAGCGCTGTGTGTGTCAGGACTGTGTGTGTCTCTGTGCTTGTGTCCCCAGGCGCAGGCAAACATTAGCTGCATTAAGTGAGCTGACAGGTCCCTCCCCATTACCACTACTGGTGGCCCACGGAGGAAGGGAGAGAGGGAGAGAGGGAGAGAGAAAGAGGAGAAATGGAAGACACTGTGGTTCTTACTAACTGTCTGTACAATTCAAAACACATGATATGCGTTCCTTTCTGTGCACATACGAGCACATATATTATCGTGACATATTTGCATAGAAACAGTGCCTGCACAGAACAATTTTGATACATTTTTGCATGCTGGCCACTAGCATACAAAAACATCCCTGACAATCTAGAGTAACAAAAAATTATTTGCAGTATTTATATACATATATATGTATTAAAAATCCTCTTCCTGTGAGTCTGAGCGTTCGGCCCAGTATCTTCACTGGTCCTACAATTGCACTCTTCTGGACCTAAGTTGTTGTACCTGGAATCTGCTGGAGCTCCCAGTGCTCCCAATCACCACTGGCACCACTGTTGCCTTTAATCCCCACATCTTTTCTAGCTCCTCTTTTGGCCCTTGGTATTTTATGAGCTTTATATATATATATATATATATATATATATATATATATATATATATATATATATATATATATATATATATATCACACAAACATACAAAGTATTTTCCTCAAACCACACTGCACACACAAACCCCTTAGTGTGCAGTGTGCACTCCATATATCACACACACACTGACAGCCATGTACTGTCTCTCATTAGGAAGTGTTTATATACAGTACACGTGTGTGTGTGTGTGTGTGTGTGTGTGTGTGTGTGTGTGTGTGTGTGTGTGTGTGTGTGTGTGCACATGTGTAAGTGTATCATTCCTTCTCTACTTAAATATTGATTGTTGTCTGGGGTTCAGGGTTAAAGACCATGTGCTGCCTCCACCCTTCAATTATTCAGTCACACCACCCCAACACATACACACACACAAATTAGTCCCTGGGGGTGTATTTAGTTTTTCAGAGTGTTGTAATAGCCTCATACCATGCATATTACACTGTACTATGTAAAATGGCTGAGTTATCCACTCCTGTCCTTATGATGGAGTCTCCTTCTTTATATTCCTTCATGACAACTTAGCGCACATACACACAGACTGAGAACAAATACACACTGTCCATTACTTAAATTTCACCGCTCGCAGGGGAGTGGCAGGAGGTCAGCCCCTGCTCCCTGAGAAAGCAGCACTCTGTGGGAGGACTCGGAGTTAACATCACACTGTGTTAAGGCCAACTCCTCTGACCTGCACAAGGGCACTGAGGACAATAATGAGATGAAGAAGAGGAAGAGTGAATGAAGGAGGTGGGGAGGGGGGTGGGGCGATGAGAAGGAAACAAACAGGACAGAGGGAAAGTAGCGCAAAAGAGTTAAGTAGTCACAGAGACCGAGTGTGTGGGAGAGAAGAAGAAGAAGAAAAGCAGTGAAAGACAGCGAAGGCAAGAGAGGTTGTTGACCTCTGGCTACGGAGCTTGTCGTTATAGTGGAGGCAGGGGGGGAGTGGGGTGGGGAGGGAGCCGCTGTTTGTTAGTGAAGATGTTTTTCCGCAAATGCAATGTCTCCATGCTGCAGTCTGTGAGCGTGCATGTATGTGTGTCTGCGTGTGTGTTTGTGTGTAATCTCCCCGGGCAAATCCCTCTTTAGCCAAAGCAGGGAAGAATAGAGAAGAAAAGGAAAAGCCATCTTTATCCAAATCCAATTGCAGCTGGAAGGAGAGCGTAGAGTGAGGGAGGTGGAGGAGGAGAAAGGAGGAGGAGGAGAAGATGTTGTAATTTGTCTGAGGGATTACAAGGAGTGCTGGCAGAACATGACTGCTGACTGTGTGTGTGTTTGTGTGTGTGTGTGTGTGTGTGTGTGTGTGTGTGTGTGCCATGGCCTAACCCCATGAATTCGGAGCATAAACAACATCAGAGACAGTATTTTTGTAACAGAACTAGAGCAGAAAATAAAGAATATTTCTCTACAGCCCTGCTCACTCCAGGTAAACATCAAACCCTCCGTGTGACTCAGTTCATAATAACAGCCAGGAGGTTGACTTGGAGGGCAGAAGACTAGCCCTCTGTTTAGCCCAACGTCATTATTACTTATAATTGTCTCTTTCATTATAGATCAGCGTTCCTTTGGCTCCGCTTTCATGACATTAGTGGTACAATAAAAACACAATTACACAAACCAACAAACCTCTGCTGAGTCCGGTGCTGCTAAAAGGCCAGAAACGTGGCAATAATATGGCAGCCATCAAGTTAACATTGAGCGAGAACTTACCTTTCATTTTTCTCTTATCAAAGAACAATGACCATTTAAATATTCAGCAATCTAAATATAAAATGTGTAATCTTGAGCTTTATGTCTTATGAATCTATGTCTAAAAGGCTATCAATCAACCAACGCTTAAAAATACACAAACACACACACACACACACACAGATAGGAATAAAGTCATTTGTGCCCACTTCTCCTCCTCCAACTTTAAAGAGGTATCCAGACTGCTGAAGGGTTAAGGAAAACGGAGAAGGGAGAGAAACAGGAGGAATGGAGTGAGGGAACTGAAAAATGATTGTGGAAGAGAGAAATGGGCTTTAGGCCACAGTTTGGGTGCCGTGGTTTGATGTGATGTGACTGTGCAATGCAAGAGAAACACATATATCTGCCTGGAGCAGGGTAAGAGTTAAGGACAGTGGAGTCAGATAAGTGTCAGAGTGAAACAACATCAGTGTCTTTCTCTGTCTCTGTGAGTGACAGTGATACACGGCAGCCTGTCCCTTACACATATACACACATATAACAATATGCACACTCACGCACACACACACAGGTGCCCAACGGCTCTGTGCGAGAACAGCTGTTTTGCTGTGACACACAGCATACACTGCACATCACATCAGATACACAGCAGCTCCTTACCAAGAAGCTCGCGGACCACAATGACATGCGCTTGCTTCACCAAATGCTCACACACTCTTCCAGGCATTTTATACTGTCAGGTTACATTTACCAGATACACACTCACACACATATCTATGTACAGTATTGTCCTACAGTATTCAGAGAGAACAGTACAATGGGTGCGCCTACAGTACATACTCAAACATAGACATACAGTCAAAGTAGTTCTGGCCAATATGACAATACATTGAAATACATTGAGTTTATAGTGATTTGTCAACTGGTAGAGACTTTGCCTAAAAGGTATAATATTTATACCAAGATAGCAGTTACTTATATATCAGTGTCTGAAGCCATCATGAGGTAATGTAGTAAACGAGTGAGCAGGTCTGCTTTATGACAATGTAGGCCTTTTTCTCAGTGCACACATTTTGACGTGTCAAAGCAGGAAAAGCACAGGTGTTACTAACAACATTTACAGTGGCTCTAAAGTGCCCCACTAAGATGTGACAGTGTGACAGTGAGCCAGCATCCACAACACCAGAACCCTGAAACTGTGCTTTTCCTTCTTCCCTGAAAAAGGCCCATTTGATTTACATCATTTTGATTCAATGTGCCGACATGCCTTGATTTATCAACAATTTAATTTACTGAATGACGGTGTACACATTCCCATTTGGTTATTATATATTAACCAGTATCCTTTAATATTGATTTCCCATAACAGCTTTAATATCACTATATGATTGTTGTCATATAGTGCTGATTATCATTTCAATTTTGGACTTTTTCTCTCTTCCCTCATTGAATTTCACTGGATTCAAATTTGACACAATGCTGTCAAATCCCAACTGTAATACAAGATAGAGAGAAGTATGTATTTTTTCATACATGTCCGATAACAGGCGTATAATGAGAGCAGTTACATATATTTTGATTTATCATAACAACAAGGACTGCAGGTTGAATTGGGCATTTGAAACTGAGGGTAAAAAGGAAAATACCACCATAAAAAAAGTCACCGCTCTGATCTGCTCAATATTCTATCCATCTATAACTGTTATACTCTTACTCATACAAGTTCGCTCTGGTTTACAAAGAAAGGACACCTCACTAAATCTCTACAGTACAGGGTAGTGCTCCTGTGATAAGCTTTTGTGCAAGTGTGGTAGACTCACACAACGCATTTCCACATGCACACAAGCTGATATACACACACGTGTTCAATGAGGCACATTACACAAATGTATTATTGCAGTATCACTGCAGTATCAAGGTGATTCCTTGTTGCAAAAGCCTTCACTTTCTCTGTTCTCTCTTCTCTTTTGACTCCTGCCTTTAGTCCAACAGACTAATATTATTCTTGTGTGAAAATTTAACAACATGCAATCAGTCCTTACACATGTATGCTTTTACACAGAATGGCTTAAACCGAGTACAGAAGTTGAATACGCTTCAATACCTGACTCAGTATGATGAAAAGCAGCTTCAACAATACACTTGTATTCACAGCAATCAGAGAAAATGCTGTGGAAATATGTAGCATAAATAGAGGGATTCAACGTTAAATAAATGAGCGAAGGGTGAAGGTGATGCGATGTGTGCTTGACAATCTAGCAGTTTGACTGAAATTTGACAGTCATCAATGGGGTGCTGCAACATCAGCAACATAAGTGAAATTTTAGTGTCAAACAGTCAAAGAAACTAGTCCAGACTGGCACAACATCCTTAAGGCTAACAGTTTCATGCTCCATGTATAGACAGGAATAGAAGCTGGTACTTTCTGGTGTCTTAAAACTAATATCTCCTGACATGGAGCTGGAGTTGCAGGCTGCACCTTCAGAAGAGAAAACGAAAACATAATGGGTCACAGGTATTTGCGTAGCTGCTGTGGTACTCTTGTGTTGTTAAAAAAAAGTGGACAACAAACACCGAACCCACAGCCTTACAGCATGGACTGTGGAGGATTACTGGGTCTGTCCTTATTCAGCAAAACTCCACATGAAATTTTGTGTGCTGCTTTGCTGGAAGTATGTAAGTGAAATGGATCAGGAGTTCTAAACAAACAAACAAACAAAAAATGTGTGTAAATACAAATACTAAATATATGGGTTGTTAATATGAGTGCAGTGCAAAGCATTGACATAAACATATTAAATTATTCTTAAACATTTCCATGGTTTTGTTTGCTGTGATGCAACAGTGCACAAGCTGAGATGGCATGGACATTAAATTTCACAAACAAACAAAAACAAAGGCAACGTGAATAATGTGATCAAAAACAAACCGCTTGCTGCTGGTGACAGTCAGGATGGTTAGTTATGGTCATGGCCACAGAAGAACCACTGCTAAGCGATTTGTTGTTTATTCCCAACATGGAGAAGTTTCCAAAAGCAATGAATGAGGCTTATTTTCTTGTATTTTTGAGCAGATTTGACATTGCTTTGCTAACATTTTCCACCCGACAATAACAATCTGTTTTAATCTTTGTTCCTCCTCTGTTCTCTCCTGTTGCTCAGGTAAACCCGTGCTACTCTCTCACAAAGCCACAGGTAGGCTCTGAAAGACTGGTGGAGATTCTGAGTGCTTTTCTGTGTTTCCCCTCTCTGCCTCTCCTCCTCTATGAGATGGATAGAGGTGAGGAAAGAATTGAGAGAGGGAACAACAGAGGGGAAAAGACAAAGAATGTAAGCCTCCACAGCAGCACTTAAAGTAAGTCTGCATTATTGATGAGGAGACAAAGCGAAACATTTATTTATCATCGAGGATGTGTAGTAAGCTAAGCCGATCCCTGCAGAGCTGAGGGAGAGACAGAGGGAGAGAAAGAGAGTAAGTGAGGGTCAAGAGATAGAAAGAGGCCATGTTGAAAGAGAGACGTCTAAGGAAGCATGAGTGTGTGGGTATACAGTAGAAGGTCAGGTCTAAGATATGTCCTGTGTATTTTGTCTGGTCAGCTCTGGGATTTCCTCAGGGCTGGAGGATCAAGACCAGGCCAGAGAATTATTTATGAGACCTAAACAGGCTTACACACTACAGTGTGTGTGCTTAACTCCTCAATACACAAACTTTGACGTTCCAGACTCAAGTGCATCCCTTGACTCTGGTCACACACTGCTCCCATCTGTATCGATGCATTTGTTGTGTTTTGATTTTGGAAATAAACATAAAAATTGATGAAAGGTTTGTTGAGGTGATCTCTCTATTTTTCTATTATTTGATCTATTTAGTCTCAAAAATCATATTACAATGAGTACCATCACAAGCTTACGTGACAGCTTTAAAGTGCTTTTCTTTAATCAATAATCCAAAAGGCAAAAATGTGCGATTTACAATAATATAAAGAAGATAAAGATCCTAGAGGACACAAGTTAGCGTAAACAGACCCTTATTCACTCAAGGCATGCAGTGCAAATTGAAGTAAAAGCATGTCATGTGAATTGAAAATCTTTCTAAAATTGCATTTATCCCCAGGGTTTTTTGACCACATAAATACACAGAGACAAAAGGGGACAAGACTCGTCACTAGGAAAAAAGAAGGAAAGTGGGGAAATCTCAGAGTGAACTGTCATATTAACAAACTTGCAGCCACACTCCACACACACGATCAGTGAGAGTGAGCTAGCTCTGAACAGTCAGTACATTGCCTGTATGGAGTGAATAAACATTAGAGAAGCACTGCGGTCAACTTCAAATAACACAGGGCAGATAACTGTCTGGGTGTTCAATCTGAAAGTAAGTTTACATCTGAGAAGTTAGAATCAGCAAATGGGTTCTGCTTGATGCATGAGGCAAACATTTAATGGGGGAAACCATTCTCACTTATTTTTGTCTTTTGCATAGATGTATATCAATTACCAAGTACCTTACCCTAAACTTAAATATAATCACTTCATGCCTAAATACAATCTCAACCTTAACCAAAACCCACTACTTTGTGGGGACTAGATTTGTCTCCATAACTGGGAGGTCACGTGTGGTCCCCAAAATGTAATCAATACAAGTGAACAAACACAGACATGCACTTTCATACACTTTCTTTCTGCTACACAAACAGTAGGGATTTCAGATTCATTCAGATACAGTGGGCAACAGATGATGAACGACCAATGTTTGCATTGCTTGTAGTTAAGACAACATTAACACTAGTTACTATAGTGATTTGTATTTGTATTAGAGGATCAAATTGTCACTCGTCACTACTGCTAGGAACACTTCACTGCATGTCAGATTAGGCATAATGTTTGGTTTAAATAATGCACATTGTTCAGCTGTGACTGATGGATTTGCTGGGAACTGACGTGTGAAAGTGGCTGAGCATGAATGTATGAACAGCGCAATTTTATGGACATGGCTATACGTTGTGTGTTTGTGTTTGTGTGTGTGTGTGTGTGTGTGTTTGTGTGTGGGGAGGCCGTTAGGGGATAAGCACTCAATAACAGCTGACACTGAGCTGCCCTCTGCTCTCGCTCACACAAAGGACTATGATTATATTACTGTTTGACTGCCTGTCCCCAACCCACCCCCACCCCCCTCCATCCCCTCATCATACCCTATACTGCCAAACCCTCTGTGCACTCAACGGCTAAGATAATTGCCACTATTGTGTCACACACATACACACACTCCAATGCAAAGTGTGCCACGTGCTTGACAGCTCCCCCATCTGTCCCCTACTCTCTCCCCCCTTTTTCATTCTCCATTTTTATCTGATTTTGTTTCTGCACCCTTTGACATTCATTATTTTGCAGGAAAGGGGAAATCCACTACAAAGGGGGAAAGATGGGTGGAATAACTATTACTATTTACATTGACTCTGTGTTGTACAGTGGGCTGTTGTTGATTGTTTTCAATGACAAAACATATTGATACAGTTGTCAGTTGGTCATCCTACTCAGTGGTGTGAAATCTGCAATAGAACAATGCATCAGTGGTTTCCATGTCCCTTGCATCCTTTAGCCTTTCCATTTAGCCAGGAAGGAAAATAAAAAAGCACAAAATTCATATTGAGAGTATTTGTGTGTGGGGGGGGCAGAATAGCATGTGCGACAGTACTCTGATGTCCCCTTTCTTTCATTCCTTCTTCCTTTCTCTCCTCCTCCAGTTAAACTTTAATGTGTTTTTCCGCTGAAGTACTCAGGGAAATTCCTCAGAAATGGCTTTGGTTGCAGAAACACCAGAGTGGCTGTAGTGTGGCTTCTGTGTGTGTGTGGCAGTATTGTAAGAGAAGGAGATTTAAGTGGTTAGTGGCTGTGTATGTGTGTGTGTGCCTGTTTTAGAGGGTGGGGTCACAATATGATGTTAGAGTGGTGTTTACACGAACGTGCAAAGCCGCAGACAAGTGTAGCCATTAATACCGAAACCCCTTTCCACCGTTTGTCCATTTGCCTCTTTCTCATCCTTCCACTCAGTCTCCCCTACCTGCAGGAGCAATCATGTACCTGGAAAACACACATGCAAACACGCTCTCCCTCTCTTTCTCTGTCTCTGTGTTGAAGGTTGAGGTGACCACCTTGAGAGTGTGTAATTGTTTAATAGCCTGAGAGCTCCCATGTCTACCCCAGAGGCCTTTGCCCGCTGAAGATCGATCAAATACTCTGGCTGCCGGTGACAACTTCGAAGACACAGGCGTGCAAAGGGGCTAACATTGAGTGCTGCTGGAGAGATGGACAGAGACAGTTAAAGGAAAAGAGAAAGAGAGAGTGAGAGGAAAGAGGAGTACCTCCCTTAGCGGCTGCCATGTGGCTTTAGCCATCTGTTGGCAGAGTCTAAATTAATTAGCTCCACTCATTACTAGTTTGCAAGAGGCCTGCAGTCTAAACCAGACACCAGCTCTCCAACTCCCCTTCTTTGCAATCCCTTCTTCTTTAAACCTCTCTCACAACTAAAAACCTTCCTATCTTAGATTTGTACACTTAAATTACACAGTATTTACTCTTATAACATACTGTGATGACAAAAGACAAAAGCAAATTCATCATCAATTAGTGCCATTTAGAAAAAAACGTTATGTGGGCCATGTTGTTTTTTCTTAAGGTGTGTTCAGATAGAACAGAAATAACATTTTAGAAGCAGCAACAGCACATATAGTCCAAGGGAAGACCTGTGTGGGCACGCATAAATGCAGATTTGCCCTGCTGGCGTGAACTGCAGCGAAGACGCATCCACTAGATTTGAAAATACTTTCAAGTTGAACAAAAATTCCTGCTTGTCAGAAGGCATCAAGAATCTGTTTCATAAAAGTTCAGAGACTGAAAAGTACTTTTGTTGCAAGCAATCAAATTTGCAGAAATGACACAGCAAGGCCACTTAAACACTCTGCTTTTTTCCCATAAAAATTCAACCGCTCCACAGCTGAGAAACTCTTCTTCTTCTTCTTCATTCTTTTATTGTATTGCACTGCATATTTAGTAAAATTGTATTCCTTGATAATGGCCACTCAGACAGGTTGGAATTGCATTGATCTCGACAGAAAAATAATCAATTTTCTATGTCTCTTAAAACTCTGAGTTTTAAATCATCAGAAAGACATTTTTGCTGCGTAAAAAAATCAATCAGTGTTTATGTTGACAAGTTACACAGTAAGGTGCACCCAGCTGAATGTTACATTTCAAATAAAGATCCAGTTTGTACGTTACAATTTGGCAGTCATGTGAGATAATTTCAATTATTTAGCATAAAACAACATCAAAGCGGGAAAGTGTAAAGAAAATATGTGTGTGTCGTATCTAAAACTGAATTCTAAATATGTTAAAAGGTCTCGTGGACCTGGGCCAGTGGTTTAAGATCCTTAAAGCTGGCAATATTTATTTCAATAATCTGTTGTGAAACTAAATTCAAAAGGTTAAATCTTTCATTCAGACAGAAAAAAACCACAACCAGAAAATCTCTGTGTTGACACTAAACGGAAGACATGCTCATGTCCCTCTAGACACACCTTCCCTCTCCCTCCTCTCCCTCTCTCTCTCCTTTTCTCTCTCTGCCCTCTTATCCCACTTTTCCCTCTCATCCTTGGGGAGTGCTCTGTGCCACCGCAGAGACGACAGATGGGGCTCAACATCATCCAGAGAGGGAGAGAGAGAGAATAGAGGGAGGTTGCATTCATTATTTACATCACTTGGTATTGGAATATTAATGCTAAAAGCAATCGGGCAACCCTTCATTAAATTAACTGGAGATGTAGGGAAAGAGACGAGAGGGTGAGATGGAAGGATGGGGAGCGAGGGAGGCAGAGACAGTGGGAGAGGGGCGAGGAGCACACTCTGTTAAATGGGCCCTAAAATTAGTGAAGCAAAAACACCTCCATTAAGAAAGCCTGCATCTCCCTTTTCCCTCCCTTCCTCCACTCTAACTCTGCTCTCCTCTTTTCCGCTCTCTCCCTTCTTTTAAACACCTCTTTCCCTCTCATACACACAAAAATCACTGCTTTACCCACAAGTGCCTGCTCCGAACCTCTTTCAGAAATATGCATTTCTGTGCTGTCCCTCTTAAGTGCCTGTTCAAAATTTAAACATGCTTATGGTGGCAGAATGTGTCTTTGGTCCCCATGTGCATCTCTCTGGAGAGTACTCCTCTGTCTTTCACTCTCTCTATCACTCCCTCCTTTGCAACTGCTCTTTTTCTTTATGCTGTATCTCTCTCCCTCATCACTTCATCATACCCTTCTTCTCCCTGTTTCTTTTTTCTCCCTCACTCACTCTCTCAATCTATCTCTCTTTCTCATCTTCTACCTGTCAGCAAACCCCAATATTATTGTCACACATACAAATGTGTACACACTGGATGTGCAAGCACGCATGAGCAAACACACATAAAACACATATGTGTGCAGATGCACACCATGCATATGCATACATAAATGAACCATCTCATGCACACAGACAGGATAAGGACATATCCTCTCACACACACACACACACACACACATAGAGCACACTGACAGAGGCAGAATGGTTCTCTCCTGCACAGCAACACATTGCGTATATGCAGAGCCACTCTCCCTATTAGTGGAACGCTTCTACGCGCTGTTGACTTCTGGAGAGGAAAACATACAGTCATGTCCACTGGTTATCAACTGATGCCACAATTACCCACCCCTCCACCTGCCACCCAGCCCTTCACAGAGTGTGTCCACTGTGTGCATAATAGAGACTTGCGTATATGAAACTATAACAATCTTAATGACACCCAATGAATTTGTGATTGAAAAATTAGGTCACTCCCTTTTGGTGGACGAAGATCAAAATGGAAACTGAGGCTTCCAGATGCAAATGAGGTCTCAGTGACTCTTGCTAGGCCTTAAATAGACAAAACTAAGAAGGAAAATGGCTTGTTATTTGGAAAGATTCTCCTGGTTACTGGTAGATACTTTCAACTGCCTGATATCTGGCTACACCTAATTTTCTAATTCATCTGCTAGATGGACTAACAAGACATACCAGAGATTCACCACTATTATTTCCAGTCTTTTTAAAGCACAACTGCTCTTATACAGTAGGAGAGCTCATCTACATCACTCCATCCATCTACCCATTCATCCATCCAAGCGTCAATTCTCTGTATCCACTTATTCCTGTTCAGGACAGAGACAGACTGCAGGATATTGCACCATGCACTGAGAAAAAAAATCAGTACAATGGGCACAAGGCACTGGGTGAAAGATGGTGTAACACATAAACCTTTCATAACCTACAGCTAGCAGAAGATAAAAAACTGAAAACATGGTGTGCAACTGAGCATTCATGAGAAAATGTCAAATAAAAAATGACTAATCATGATTACAGACAGAATTCGTGAAATTATAAAAACCTAGTGCCGACAAAGGTGAAACAGCTGGAACATGATCCTCTGGTTTGAAATAGTTTAGAAACACAATCTGGCCGGACAAACCGGTCTGCAAATGTAAAGGACACCCCCTCACACACTCCAAAAAGAGGTAACTACAATCAAAAACAATTAAAAAGCTGCTTTGTGAGAGCAAAGAGATGCAAAGGTGCATTCATTCCTACATTCAAACATTATTTTTTAAACAAGGTGCAGAAATGTTGCACCTACAAGCCATAGATGCACCTACTGGAAAAGACACCCTGAAGGAAAAGTAAAAGAAGATAATGGAGAACTTGGAGTTAAGATTAACATGTGTGCAAAAAGTCACATCAAGCAGACACGGGATAAAATGAACATCCAATCAGAGTTTCTGACCACCCAATGCAAGTGCAACATTCAGTCTTTCAGTTTTGGTTTTGTCACCTAACTCTAAAAACTTCCTCAATTTTTTTATATGCTCAACTTTTCATATCAGCCACTAGTGTGCTCTGGCTCTCTGCTGTTTTGACAACCAACATACCCTCAGGTAACATACAACAGAGTAAATACTCAGTTTATCTGAGCTCACTGCTTCAAACACTAAACCTCTAAAGACCTTAAATGTCGCCAATACACTTCCTCAGCTTTAATCTTGATGGGCGATCCTTATAAACTTGCTGTTTTTGTGCCACTTCTGACTTACAATCCAGAGTAACTGGCTACTGGTTGGTAAGTTGATTAGCCTATGGGTTAGAAGCCAATCTAAGCACTTTCTCCCGCTTAAATTCATAATTTAAATCTGAGGAAGTGCAGTCACAGTTAACACATGACATGATATGAACTGAAAATAAGCTTAATTAAAAGTCTTTCATAGTATGAAGAAGGAGCTTCAGCTGGAGGCAGTAGAAACTAAAAGTATAATCCATGATAGTTTAAGCTGTTTCCATAGCAACAGATGCTAAACTGATGCTGGAATGTCAAGACTTCAGACCGGCAATGATATTGTGTTTTTGTTGACAGATAACTCACAACACCACCACCATCTAAACTAAAGGGAGAATCTGAGTGGGTACACAGCAAGACAGGCAACTTACACTAAAACAAAATTTTAATAACATCATGTAAATAGCATAACGTGAATGTATTATTTATCTGGAACCACTGGAAGAGTGCTGCCTACTGGACAACAGTCTATTTACATGCATGGTTAAGCTCAATAATAGCAGCCGGTCATATTTTCATACACAATCAAATTCAATACAGCGCTCTTTTCACGATAATTATCCTGAGTAAATGTATTGTGTTCCCCCCTCTACGACACCGCTCTGTCCCAAGGGACTCGGAGCATCCCAATCCCACCTCTTGGATTGAACAAGTCAGAAATCAGGTGACTTGGAGAGACAAAAAGAAGATTAAATCGAAGACACAGGAAGGTTTGGAGTCATTTAACCACACATAAATAAAAATCACAGAGATCACTGAATCTACCTGGACCTAACTGGACTTACATATGCATATTTTTCATATTCTGTACATACATGCTGATATATAAGCTATCACAACATTAAGTTGGCAATCTGGCAGTATAAACCTACAATAAACTCTCTGAAGGTCATTTATCCTCATCTGTCCTCACTCAAACAACCTCACCTGGATGAAATATTAGCTCATTACTGTATGATGCTCTGCTATAGCCCTGTGTTTGTCTGAGGATGTCAGAAAGAAAGGGGGGTGAAGGCGTAGGAGAGAGAATTGGAGGTAGGGGAGCCATGAAATAAATACCCGTCTGTTTTCCCCTCAACAGAAATAAACAAGGCGTTCACTTGTCAGCCTGCAAGAGAAAGGGCACACTGTTTATGCAGAGGAAAAGAGAGCGAGAGATGCACACACACACACAGATGCACACACACAAATGGAGATGGGTGCTCTTGGTGAGAGTGGGTGCTTAAAGAGGGACACGAGTGAAGAAAAAATATGTGTGTGTATATTCTTGACAGTCAGAACACTTGATATGTAGCTCTTTGTGTGGCTGTGGGTCTAAATTACAGTGTGTTGGGTACGGCAACTTGCAAGCATTGTGAATCCTACTTCCACCACTTTGATCTCCAACATTACAAGAAAATACATCATAAAAAGTCAAGGCCACTGTCCAGATATTTCCCTTGTGGCTATGTAAGAAACATGTTGAAAGTGAGAAGAGAGATGTGTGTGATTTTTTTGAGACCAACTAATTAGACTTGGAAAACTAACCGCGGCTGTGTTCCTCTTAGGAGGAGGTGGTGGAGCATTGTGTTTCCCAGGACAAAAGAAAAATAAGTTCGGAGGGAGAAAGAGCGCCAAGACAAATCATTTTAGTGCCTACAGTTTGTGTTTTCTTCCCCTTTCTTTCTATTTCACAGCTTCTAATGTTGTTTTTGGGGCATTTATGTGTGCGAGCGGCCATGGCTATTACAATAGATTTTATTTTGTAGAGAGGCTGTATCTGACATACATTGTATTTACAACTTGGCAGCGGAGATGTAGTCAACAAGGATGAATGAGCTGTAGTGCGAGCACTCAACTGTCAATCTGCGCTCATACACAAGAGCTTTGTCCAAGAGAGCGGGTGTGTGTGTGCAAGTGTGTGTGTGTGTGAGGCCGACTCCAGAGAGAAATGTATCAAGGCTAGAATGACTTTCAACTGAAATGTATATGAGATTCAAATTACATCTCTTTTTTCCTCTATACTCTCCCTTTCCGCACTCCTCTCCCCCCGCCTTTGTCTTCTGGGAGCCTTAGTCAGCTAAGCTCAGATGTAAAAAGATTTTCTTCTCTCGCTGTCTCTCTCTCTCACACACGCAAATGCACACACACACACACACACACACAGTCAAAGGGCAGGGCAGGGTATAAATATTAGTGAAATCCCTTGTAAAAGGAATATCTCAACATTTTGAGAAATATGTTTATTCGCTATCTTGCCGAGTGTGAAGATAGCGAATAAACATACTGTGCACTGCCAACCGCTGGATAGCTTAGCTTAACATAAAGACTGGAAACCCATGGAAACTTGTAGCGGGTCCCATCTAACTGTAACAAAAACCCTCCACCATTTAGTTTGTTTAATCTTCTACCAACAAGTTGAGGGTTTACAATGTACCGGACTGTTTCTTGCCGACGTGTTCTGGGGTTTTGTCCTCACCAGGCAACCAATAGAGGCATGTTTCTGGACATTAATTGTACAAACAACCATGGTCTGCCGAGCCCCAATCCTGATTTAGCTCTTTCCTCTGTGCCATAGACCTCCACAGTTGTCCAGAGCCTTTAAAAACACCTCATTGGTGAGTCACACCATTACACTGGACAGCATGTTCTTTCATTACCAAGAAATCTGTAGTGCATTTTTAGTCACCAAACCTGTGACTATCACAAACAAATGCGCTTGTGAATTATTTTGCTTCAAGAACTACAGTACAGTGTTTTGTGACCAATTTTTAAAGATGTGTGTTTTTAGCACGAAAGTATTAGCTTGGGACTGACAGCCACAGAAATGCTGAGGAAGAGAGACTATCTGTCTTCTTACTGGTTCTGGTCTTCTCATGACATTTGTTGAAAATAAAAAAAACACAGAATATCAAAAAATGTAATACGTGTAGCTCAGCTGTAATTTATACATGCAGCGAGGAGCGCTATTCATGCAAGATGTCACAATTGTAAAGCACAGGATGTGAGTAAGGAGTGAGCCATTAGTTCAGTGAGGGTTGACTAAGACAAGGGGGAGAAAAGGAGGTATAAAAAAAAAAAAAGTGGAGGATTCCTCAGAAGACATGCTCGAAACTCACATTGCTGTTTTCAAACAATGTCTCCAGTGAGACAGAGTGAGAAGAACAGAAAACTTGCGTTGCCCTGGGCATTGTAAAACAATGGCTATGCACATGAACAAAACAGACAAAAAAAAAACAGACTGCACTTTCAAAATACCAAGAGCTAAGGTACAGAAAGTAAGAGCAGAGCAGAGAAAATAAGTAGGTGAGGGAAGAAGAGGAAGAGGGCAGGCACGCTGAAAATAGCAGAAAGAGAAGGAAAATAATGATGCAAAACAAGAGGCGGTCAGGTGGGGCTGATAAGCGCTTGAAAGGAATAAATGTCAAGTCAAGCAGTAAGAGAACCCTAGGAGGTGGAGGTAAAAGAGAAAGTGAGAAAGGGAGAGCGCATTTATGATGCCAGCAGTCCAAATAATGTAACATGGAGGACAAATCTGAAACTGTCTATCGCGGATCAGAGCCCCTCCCATCATTTTGTTGCAGTGGCTTAATAAAAACGTAATGAAAACTTTCAAAACACTATTGGCAAAATAACCTTTACATGTGTTATACTCCGCTGACTTCCACGAACTATTGATGTGTGTGTGGTGTATGTGCTCGCACGCTGGCATATGTCTTGTGGGAGTCCTCAGGGTATCCCATACATCCCAGAGAGCCCATTGATTAGCTATTAATAAAGCATAGAGATGCCATTGCTCACAGGGGAGGTCAGCGAGGGCTCACGCACACACACAACCACAGACACACACACATCCACACACACACACACACAGCTACACAGTTTAAATGAACAGATACAGCGGCAGAGGTTACGTGAGGTTGGCGGGAATAAGCAGGACAGGAGAGAAAAAGGAGAATATAAAAAAAATGGAGAGTGTCAAAAGGGAAAAAGAAAAATTGAGTAGGACTGAAGGGGGAAAAAAAAGGGTGAGCAGGTAAATTGTTCCGATCTATTTCGCCTGTCTTCTGCCCACTCCCCCATCAAGTTATTCTACCTCTATCTCCCTGTCCTTCTTTCACTTTGAGGCCCTCTATCTTTCTCTCGCTGCCTCTGCCTGTGTCCATTGTGGGCTGCATGTCAGAGCTCCGTTGGCTGTCTCCATCCTGTCTTTGATTAGCTGTGATCTATGAGCCCGATGAAAGAAATGAATAGGGAGAAGTGAGTGAAAGCAGCCAAGACGGAAGGGGAGAGGTAAGAGGAGGAGCTCCTCCAGCTGATGGATACGACTGTGGTCAAGTCAGGACACATCTCAGCGAGAAAGAGGGAGACAGAGGGGAGAGAGAGAGAGAGAGAGAGAGACACGGATGCGTCAGACAGGGCACATTTGCATCTCTCATTCTGCTTTATTTGCTGCAGTTTTCATCCATTTTGTTCCTGCTTCTTCAACCGACTGCCCTCCTCCTCCTACTCCTCCCCCTCTGTCCCTCCTCGGCTTACCCTCCCTCCCACCTCTCTCCCTCTCCAGCATGTACATCTTCAGGTCACGGGTCATTAAGTCAGCTCCAGAGGGGATGTGTCTGAACAGGATATCTCTCATATTGCCCTGCCCCCACCACGCTACTAAAACACAGACGCGCGCAAACACATGCACGTCTGTAACCGTGCATGCAAATGCAAGTTCTTTCTTTCTTTCTTTCTTTCTTTCTTTCTTTCTGTTTTGTATTCATCTTTATCTCTTTATTTACAATTTGTCAGTCTCTCAGGTTTTAGGGCAGGACCCCATGCAGCATCAATTGTTATATTTTAAAAAATTCCAGAGACTGATAATTGTCTAGAAAAAGATAAAAAAAAATGAATATGTATGTAATATGTATGGATTTATTTCTGTTACATTGGGAGATCCCTCTCATTGTCCTGAAAACTGAATATAAAACTCACAAAGTCACATTAATATGGCCCTATGAAGTGTTTGAGTACTAATAGTGCTATTTAGTCCCATCTCAAGGAGTGTGTCCCTGTTTTGTTTGTACTGTGAGCAGCATGCTCTGCTTTTGGTTTCACGCTGTTCTGCTGAACAGTTGGTAGTAGCACATGAAAAAAAGTACTGAAGAAGAAGAGTGCAAGCTAGGAAAAATTAATATTGAATTAAAAAAAAAATCTTTACAATTTCCTTTGTATTTTTTTTTCTAATGAGAAAACTCCACAGCACCTTTAAGTCAATACAGCTGGTGTGGTAAAGTTCATTCCCAGCTAGTTCACAATTGTAAGACATATTGATGTATTATATTAATTTATTACTTGCCATTCAAAGTTAATGTATAGTCAAATTCCATTACGTTTTACACAAAGCTACATTACATACCTATTATCAAACAAACACTGTAAGTATGAAGCACTGAATAATATTGGCCATGCATATATTTGTTGTCTGTGTTTAAGTAACCAACAGAAGTGACCAACAGAACAACTTTCCTTTGGGAAAAGGTCGCAAGAAACAAATTCACATTTTAGCTCAACAAGATGTGACAAACACTGTCAGACTCCAGCAAATGCTTGCTTGCAAATTCATACACACACACGAATGTACATACACATATACACACACTTCTCAGCCATGGTTGTTGTGCACTGTCAAACAACATTAGATTGCAAGACAGTGTCGGTGGGATAATTAGAATAACACATCCACTGTATTCTTCATTATGTGTGTCATCTTCACTTATTGGCTGTGTTTCCTCACTGACACCACCCTCCTCCCCCCCATGCTACCCCCAATCCCTGACACACGAACACACTCTTACCCCACCCTACAAGTGACGTGCTTTTTAAGGAAAGTCGCGATCCCCAGTAGTGATGGCCCCAAGTATAGATCTGATTGTCTGAACCCGCATCGTGTATTTATTTCCCCCTAATTAGTTCCTTGTTCCTGGAGGTGGAGGAGGAGGACTGCAGCAATCATCCACAAAGTTGAGGCACAGCATCACTGTTTGAGGAAGAGGGTGTTGGCGAGGAGATCATGGTGGGTGATGAGTAATGCTCTGACGTCGGTTCTGCACTTGGCAAAATATCTAACAGAGATTCTGTCTGCTGGCACGTACTTACACTACTATTGTAAGTATATATGCAGGAGGATACGAGGCGCGCTCAGCCGGAAAGACGCAGACATGCCGCTGTGCAGCAAACACGGCGAGCAATGATCTCGTGCACAAACGACAAGGACTATACAGTATAAAATTAAAAGCATGTCGGCCGGCAGGTCAGAAACAAACAAACAGACAGACAAATTCACATGCATATACCCGTGCACACACCTTGGCTGTGTGTGGTTAATGAATAACTAACTAGCAGAGAGAAAAGGGAGCCATCTTCTCTGAGTAAGGCCAAATGAATTCGCCGAAGCGCTATGCAAATGTTCCCTGGGCTAACGAGACTGCCTGCATGATTGGAGTGCCATTGAAATTCTCCTCGTGCACAGCCCTCTCTCACTTCCTACCTCCCTCCCTCCTTCAATCTCCCTCCATCTCTCCCGCCATTTCAATCTCTACTCAGAACATCCATGTTCCTGTGTATGTACAGTGTATATCCATCTGTCTGTCTATGCGGCTGCCTCTCTGCCGCTGTCATTCCACAAATAGCCTGGACGTTTATGTCTCAGTGGATCTTAAAAGCTACAAATCATCATTTCCTTTCAACACTGAAATCATGTCAACAACTCAGATACACACTGCGGCCCTATCAGTGCCTGGACAGCAGTGAATGCCCCTGTGTCTTTCTCCTCTCTCTCTTTCTCTCTCTCTCTGTCTGTCTGTCTCACTAACACATAGACACACACACAGTAACACACACGCACACACAGTCCGCTCAAACAGAGCGCGCTCAGAGTCGCTCTGCACCTGTTCTCTCTGTAAAACATCCAAACACGAGTGCTGAATAAATAACCCAACCTAACACGAATCACTGCCAGGTTCACACATGCGCACACGCGCACACACGCGCGCACACACACATACACACACACCACAGCCCATAAACACACATCAATAAGTAAACACCACCAACCCCCCCTGCCCCCCCCCACACACACACACACACACACACACACTCAGTACAAACTGCTACCATCCTAAAGACTAACACGCATAGATGTGCACAGTGTGTGTATTGGTAATGGTCAGAACAGGGATGAATTAAAAAAAAAAAGAGAAAGAGGGATGGATGAGAACGGGTAGGTGGGGGGCATTAAGCACTTGTCAGATGCATCTTTAATGGCAGGATACAGCGGCTTTAGAGCCCCTGGCCTCCTCTTCCTCCCTGGGGTGCTGGGGACAGCAAGAAAACCCAACACACGCACCTCTTTTTTGTCCATCCCCTCATATGTCCCCATATACCTACCAGCCTCATTCCATCATCCCTCCATCCTATGCCCACTTTGCCATCTGCATAATTTAGCATGTCATGCTTTTGTGCCACTTTGTCTTTCTTTTTCTGCCTATTCGGCTTTCTTTTTTTTTTTGGTGTTGTTTTCCGTTGTTTACTTCAAGTTTGATGGAGTGGAAGGACAAGATGATGCTTTGTCACTTCAGCGTCTCCTAATAAGTGCCTCTAGAAAAGGAAGGGTGAGCAAAAGATAAAGTTATGGGAAGAGTGGATAGACGGGGTGGGGTGGAGAGAGTGTAGGGCCTCTGCAGAGTGGCCACAAAATGGAGACTGGGACAGAAGCTGCAGCAGCTGTGGTGACGCTACACTTCACAGGGAGCAAGAGAGGCGGTGTGTGTGAAAGGGAAGGGGGGGATTAAACAACCTCAATCAATGAATGCAAAAACACTGACGTCACACTTTTCCACACCCTCTTCACCCTCTATGCTCTCCCTACCCCTGCCTCTCTCCCACAATATTAACCAATCCATGATTCAATGACTCCACAGAAACTTTGTGAACAAGTCATGATTGATATTACTGTAATATTTTAAGTACATTTTTTCATAAAATTACAATATTTTTAGAATGGAGCCCATTGTATCAAATAACAGCTAAATCAGTTTTGTTAAGGGTTTTATTCCTCAGCGTGATTTATTAATGTAATATGACTCACTGTCAGCATTTTCTTCAACATTTAATGAAGTGTGCTACTCTGTTGTCACCAGTTCATAACCACAGTATGTGATGTGATTCACATATGTATGATGTTTGTGTCTGAGGATTAAAAAAAAAAAAACTTTATCACACTGTGTGAAAGATAAGATAAGATAAGATAAGATAAGATAAGATAAGATAAGATAAGATAAGATAAGATAAGATAAGATAAGATAAGATAAGATAAGATCCTTTATTGATCCCACGGTGGGGAAATTTCACTGTTACAGCAGCTCAAACACAAAGTAAAAGAGACATTAAATAATAGACAAAAAAACACACAAAGACACAAAAAAACATGTATGTACAATAAATAGTAAATAATAATAATAATAACAGAAAAAGAAAGAAACAGTATTTATATACACAGCCTCTCTCACCCAGTTAGATGTGCAGTGGTGAGGTGTTATTGCACAGGTGAATATGGATATATAGAAGATATGAATTAACCCTATAAGTAACAACATTAACATTAACATTATTGGTTTAATATTTTTCATTCATTTCATGATAAGACCAAATAAAACATAAAAATCTGTACTTTGTAAATTTTCATCGTGGTCTAATTTGCAAGTCATGTTTTCTTTAACTCCCAAGAGACGGACGTGACTGCATATCGTACAAATTCATGAACTAGCCTGTGAGATGAATTTCTACATTTCTCTTTCAACATTTTGATAGCAGCAGTATTTTATGGGGAATTTGTAGAAAATAAAAACCCTAACCCTAACCCCTAACCTAACCTTCTAACACCAACCCTAAATCTTAAATCTAACATTTGACAGTTTAAAAAATCCAATAATGGTCTATCGGCCAGTTGTACACACAGTAAATATGTAACTTTCCCTAAATTATTTTTAAACTTTGCAATAGTGACACTATGGACAATTCCGTAATGTAGTTTCTTGTTTATCAGCTGACATATAGACAGATATTAATATATCTGCAAGAAGATGATACTTGTCAATACAAGGGCCCAGTCAATTCAATGGTTTTACTTTAATGCGTACCAAACATGCATACAGTGTCTTCCACAAAACAAACAAACAAACACACACACACACACACACACACACACACACATACACACACACAGTGTCATCATCCTATTCAGGACCATGCACTCTGAAATTTACAACTTGTGAGAACAGAAAGAAACAGAGGTTTATCTTCACATTTGTAGATGAAAGATTACTTCTCCTGACGGTGACAACATGTACATTTATGCTACCTGTCACTGAAGTGTACATAAATATACAGTTATGTCCTCTCTGTCTATGTGTGTGTGTGTGTGTGTGTGTGTGTGTGTGCAAGTGAAAGTGTATGGAGCTGAGCCGTTGTGATACACTAATAAAAATCAGGCAGCGCGATGCATCCTCACACCTTCCTCATTCCGCCCGCCGGTTCGCACCCGTTACCATGGTGACCAGATAAAACTCACACTGTTTTAAGCTCCAACTGGAGGAGGAGATGGATACTCGCAAAGTGACACACACACAAACACGCATTCACACACAGATGAAGTTCCTTCATACACATCCGTCAACAGAGCATCCTCTTTCAGTTCCTTAACTGACAAGCAAACAAATGCTAATTTTCTAACCAACGGCAACACCAGCAAACCATCAATTAGGGAGAGAGGCATTGCTAGATAGAGAGATAGCAGGAGAAGGGGAGGTGTGACAGGGGAGTAAAAACCAGGATAGCCAGTCAACACACAAAGCCCTTCTCTGTTTGACTGTCTGCCTGTCTATCTATCTGTTCATTTCCCCCACATTGCTGCTCCATGAACGGGCCTCAACGCAAACAGATTTGGCTGTCAAATAGTGACACGACACCCAGGCAGGGTCGTCTCGCAGTGAGGCCAGCTGTCAGCAAACACTATCCTGCCTCTTCATCAAAGCCCGTTCAAACTCAGCTTTATTGACCAACACGGCCGTCTGTGTGACATGTGTCATCCTGTCAAGCCAATACCTTGGCATACACTGTCCCTAATAAATGGCAAACCACTAGAGCATCTCAAGTGCTATCGAAAGACAGAAAGCTGTACATGCCACCAGGAGCTGATGGACGGAGTGGATGGATGGATGGACGAGGTGTGTGGTGGAGTGTAGTGGGGTGGGAGGGATGCACACGTGCAGTGTGTGTGTGTGTGTGTGTGTGTGTTGCAGGCCATGATGCTGACACAGGCCACCAGTCTGTACCAGGGAGGGAAAGAGATGAGAGAAGGCTTTGAGCCAAAGATGGACAGAAAGAAGAAGAGGAGCGCTGTGTTACTAATAAGACCTATTCATCTGCCCTGGAGAGCTTAGAGAGAGAGAGAGAGAGAGAGAGAGAGAGAGAGAGAGACAGAGAGAGATGACAAACAAAAAAGACCTCAGACCTTTTCAAATGCAAATTTAGACAGTGTACTGCGGGACAGTTATTTTCATTATCCAGTCACAAGAGTCCATGACATAAAAATATTTACAGTTTTGAGTTGACAGTGAAATAAAACTGAGAGAAGCAGCAAATCCTTACCTTGGAGGAACAAGCAAATAGCATTTTTGCATTAAAAATAACAACACCTATTAATTAATTATGAAAGTAGTCAATACTCCAAATAGCCAATTATTTTTGTGTTAAAAATTGATCAATCAATTTAATTAAGCAATATACTGTATTTTACAATATATTACAGTATATCTCATAACAAAAATATATCATCCATAGTAGTTTTATTCAGTTCCTGAACATCTGGACATGATCAAAATGTGTGACTCTTCAGTTTAAAATTATTTTAAAATGAAATTATTGGTATAAAAATATCAATCATTATACTGTATTGTATTATAATCATAAGTCAAATTATGTTACAGCTTTTGTATTAAAGCATATGGATGACTTGTCCTGATTAGCTTAGTCACAGAAAGCTGCTTATGTCAATATGTGTGCGTGTGTGTGTACATGTTAACACACATGCACTTGCTTGTTCATATGTTCATGTTTTACTGTCAAACAGACTGGCCCGGTCTCACCGCTCTCACACTGAGGGATCCATGACAAGAGAGAGGGGAATCCAACAGCAAGCTTTATCGATCCGGACTGGAAACCCCCCTCAGGCTACACACACTCACACACACACTCTACAGCTGTGCTGAATCAATGAGTGCTCCCGTGTGAAGGACAGAGCCATACAAAGAGGCATACACACACACACACACACCTCTATGCACACAGTATTGAGAGAGATGAAAGGCGTGCTCGGTATCAGAGAGCGAGATAAGGGACAGAGGGAGCAATACGTATCATCTGACCTAAACAGTCTCATCTGACACCCTGCAATTTGCCATTGCTCCACATGGAGCAAATGTTAACACAGCACCGCACAAACCTGCACTGCACACACACACACACACAGATACGAAATACAGCAGCATGTAGGAGGCTCAGTTTCAAACGGATATTATTATTCCTCTGTTAAACATCGAGTGATTTGAATGGAGGATCAGATGAAGCTGAGAGAACAGCTCCAGACACAGCAGAGCCCTAGAGGTGTGGCTGCTCTCTTTTGGGTGACTGTGATGAGCAGCTAAACAGATCCATCACTCATCAAATTAGATCCCCACAGCCCACACACACCCCTCTGTCCTTCTCTCTCTGACACACACACACAAACACACACACACACACAAACACACAGAGCACATGTCTACTAATGCCTGATTTATCCCTGTAACGCAGCTATTAACCACAGCAGTGTCAGTTAGTGAGTGAGGAGCCAGGGATGTGCCAGGCAAAGGCCATTTCATCAGACTTCTTTTTAAATGATTGGAGCATTTTTTAAACCTCCCTCCATCTTCTCTCACTGATGAAACAGGGGGCTGTCAGTGACACAATTGAATTGATTAGTATCGATTAAGGGCTGTCAGCAATCACAAATATGGAGAAATGAGGAGAAAATCTCCATTACAATAATTTCTGAAAGAAAATCACATTTTTGAAACATTGGCAGAAGTTGGCCTTTGTGGTTTGGGATTTGCTCAGTCTAAAAATAACAGGAGAGATTTCTCATTTCTCTGAGGGCAAATGTTATTGAGTCCATTGACATATTGGGATGACATTAGATCATTTGCTTTCCATTATTATCCACCACCTGATCAAACACAGCCAGCACGCCCTCAGCCAAATATAACTCACATGGTCACACAAATGGAGTTTGCAGTGACATTTCAGCGAAAAAGGTAGATTTGCAAAAGGACAGTAACACAAGGTATATGCTGGGCTGGTTTTGTCTTATCTTTCATGATTATCATTGGCTGAATTTCCTACCTGGGACGATGGAGACGGTGTCTTTCTCCCAGGACACCACGCTGACATACTCCTGGACGGCTGAGGGGATGAGGCACTTGAACACAGCGACATTACCCCGCATGGAGCGCTGGTCGGCCACACGGACTGTGTAGGGCTCCCTGAACACTGGTGTATTGAGAAAAGAGTTTAAGTTAGTCAACGAGATCAGATTGGGTGGTTGCAGTGGGTGTCTCAGAGAGAGTAAGGCTAGTAACAAACCTTGATCTTTAATTTTGACTGATAAAAGTGGTGAAAGTTCGTAAAAGACAGCTTAGTTTCCTTCGTGATAAAAGCCGGGCTGCAAGTAACGATTATTTGATCAGTTAGTTGCCAGAGAACAGTTAAAAATGTCCATCACAGTTTCTAACAGCTGACCTAAAATTGTTTGGTTTGTCAGACCAACAGTCCAAAACCTCAAGATACTCCATTTACAGTGATTAAATACAGAAAAACATAGAAATGTCACATTTACAGAGCTGGAACCAGCGAATGTTGGGTATTTTTAGACTTTAGGACAGCAAACCACTGGCGGATTGTTCTTGTGTTACTGTGCAACATTTTATTTGAGCAAAATTATCCCAAAGCCCAAAGTGACATTACTATTTTGCCCAAACAACAAGAGGTTTGTCATTATGTTAAAGAGCATCAAATTGTTACATATATGCAGCACTTTTGCTTGATAAATGACTTAAAAAATTAATCACTTATCAAAATTATTCCATCAGCTAACTGTCTAATGGACTAAAAGTTTCAGCACTGCATAAAAGTAAAAATACCTTCTTCTTTATGGCACATGTTGACAGTTGACATCCATCTGCCCTGTTAGTAAAAGCAGGGGCCAGTGTAGTAAAGTAATTTGCCTGGTGTTCTGTTCAACCACATTAAGCCAGTGTTTCTCACACTATGATCACACTATGATTGTAAAGAGGTTTGACATGGAGCTACATTGAAGACGATACACAGTGAGTGGCCCTTGGCCTTTTAAAGAACAACGCCACAGATGCCATGAGACGGCGAGGAGTGGAGGGTTGCTCACGGCCGATGGACCTGTCACATGCAGGCGCCAGTCATCAAAAACATACCCTCTGCACATGGCATGCAGAGCACTAGGCTGTGAATCTGTGCCAGTGTACAGAAAGGATGGTGGTGATTAAGACGGGCTTAATGATGAAAACAGTAGCCTGTAGCTAACCAAATTATCTCTCCAGTTAACTCTGTCACATTTAGATTAGTGAGAAATGTGAAATTCTGAATGGGAGCATAAATTTTCATTAAACAAATTAAGTAAAGTGAAATTAAATTAATGGATTATTTTGGTGAGGAGGAGGGACAGGTAGTTCAAGGGCATGCTAGCTTGACTGAATGAACACTGACCTGTGCTTTCTGAACTCAACTGAGCTGAAATGCATGGGCTTACCCTCCACCTTGATCTCATTTGTGCAGAGGGGCATTGCTAAATTTTCTCCAGTAACTTCAAAATGTACAAAAAAAAAATCTCACATCAGTGTGATGAAAATAAGCACAATTATACTAATCAAATGGGGTCTCGGACAGGCTGATGTTGGAGAGTTTCACAATCTAACACAATTTATCAGTGCTATTCAACCAGGCTTCCCTTAGAAATGAGGACAGTAATGGCTTAACAATGTAAAACACACACATACACACACAAGTGCAACACAGGGAGTGGCCCCGCCCTCCCGTGTGTTCGCTCTCTCCCCCAGCTCTCCAGTGATATAATTAACGCCTAGCCTGAAGGCCAGTTTCCTTGGTCATTAATAATGCTTTATGCCAGCCGCCACTGTCACTGGAACCCAGTGGAACCAAAGCCAATGTCCTTGTCCAAATGGTGGGGAGTCTTTCACCTTTAAGTCCGAGGTTTAATCTCCCAAGTCTTTGTCTGATTCCGTCCATTGCTTTTACACTGTTCTACTTTTTCATAATTGGCTGAGCCTTGGACCCTTTCTTTCTTCCTTCCTGACTTGTAAGTACTAGACTGGACCGGAGTAGAGTAGGAACTATTCTGTCAACACTGTCAATATATAACCTTGTATCATATATGTGACCACACCAAAGACGGATGACTTTTATCACACTGGACGTGAGGTCTCGAGAATACCAACTGTGGAGTTACCAATGCTACTTTGTACCTCAGCTAAATTAATGGTTGCAGCAAGATATCCTCTGGGGAGCATATCACTTCTCACTTTGGTCACCTGACACACCGGCCGCTAATGTGAGCTGAAGCCTCATTTGTAAACAAGTCAAAGCTAAAGGACGAATAATTCCAAACAAGTCTTAATTTCAATTCTTCATTTAAACAGCCCCTGCGTCTCATCGATGCCATCTACCTGCAGATCAATAGCCAGGATCGACTGAGCAGCCTCGTCTGTTGTGGCCGAGCCAATTCTTTCAATCTTTTATTTACTCTCTGATTGACCCTGCTGGCTCTCGTCAATAGCAGGGAAAATCCCCAATGCCCAAAGAGTGTTTAAAACCAGCTTGACAGCTTGTAAATGTGTGGCGCAATGATGACAGTCATCGCGTCGGTTCAGTGGAGGTTCCAATCCAGTCAAAGTCACTTCAGATTGCACTTTCTCTGTTTTGACCCCAGCTTGTCCTACACCTGCAAACCGATGAGAAAGAGGTGTTCAACCCCTTCTCTCCCCATTAAAGCCAGTCAAATAAGCCCCTGTATGGCAACACGCCCTTGTACACAGCCATGTATCCCACTCCAACCATTCTGATAGCATTATCATTTAACGCACGTTTGTCTTCCAAGATATGAAAGACACAGAGGACAAAAACAAAATATTACATATTCATTCTCTTAAGCCTTGTGACAGGATGCAAATGGTAGCCCTACTGATTTGTGTGTAAATTGCACTCCCCCTCATCGCATGCGCAGCAGAATCATTAGGATGTTACTGATGCCTGACTATATGCAGCCTGGTTGCCTAGGAACGAGCTAAAACATGGGTCTGGTGCACTGGGCGCACTGGGAGGCAAGTCTTGTATCACTGTCGCTTCAATAATTAACGACGGGGAAACCAAATACTGCATTTACTTATTCATAAAGCAAGCAGCAAAAACACAGAGAAGGAGAAAGATAGAGACGGAGAAAAATAATGAAATACAGCAGAAATTAATGGATGCCAGATTCATTATTGAATGGGTAGGATAAGAAAAGTGGTCCTCATGTATCAGGTTCAGAGACCCTACTTACTGTATTAGTAAGGAAATGTCAGCCAGAGAAAAGATGAGGGGGGCAGATAGAGGAACAGGATCTAAACACCTGCTGCCTTGGCCCAGGCCGACATAGGTTTGTGTGCTTTAGTCGGGACAAAAGGGAAATGAGGTGAGGCCCATTGAACAGGTGTCCTCATTTCATTTTATTAAGTTTGTGTAAGGAGGTACATGGGGCAAGAAAACGTGAAACCCGTAAAACCTGTTTTTCTGGCAGAAGTGACTGCAGTGAATAAATATATTTTCAAGAGATGCACTTTCATGTTTAGGATAAACACACATATCTGTCATTAACATGTTATCAAGTGGGAAAATGATTTGTGTATCCAAACAAAGAGAGAGTGGAAAGTCAATTCTAAATGCAGTGGGAGTAGATGTTAAGATGTGAAAGGGGAGGAGAGGGCATCCTTAAAATACAGTAAGGCCTTATTCCTCAGGCTGTAAATGCTGCCAAAGTGCTAGGTATGTTATGCACACACACACAAAGGCTTTGCTGTAGGGGTTACGATCCAATTCACAAGAATGGCTTAATACTGAATCTTTTTGTCGATGTGAAATTGATTTTCTCAGCCTTTTTTTCTTTGATAATACTAGGTTTGACAACTGACAGATTTTTTGGGGGAAACTCAACCAATTGTCTTCTTTATTCTTTTGAAAGGAAGAATAAGTGGAGATGATGTGAGAAATTGGCATCATTCAGTTTCAAAACAGAAACAGTTAGAAGTTTACAAGAAAATACATTTTCAGTTCATTTTATTATTTTGTCCTCACCAGTGATTTTGCATGTTTATCCCATTTACCTCAAATCTCAGGGCATGCATAGTACTTTGCTACATATGCTGCATTGTTTCAGATATTGAATGTAATTATCCTTCCTTCCTAGCATCTATTGGATTTAATTAATTTCCATATGGTGTGACGATTAAATGGCAGACTTGAAATGTATTTGAGCTTGCGCAATGCATCACAAAGAACACCAAGTCTGCTTTTATTTTTGTCCTTGGTATTTAATTGTTGTGACAAATCAGTCTAGGGGGGGCATTAATTGCATTACTCAAGAAAGCTTTAAAAGTTTGTTGGTTGATTTTAATACCATACAAAAATGAATGGAAAACAATGGTTGCTTGAAAATTAAGAAGACACATTCAAGAATCTGAAATTCTACAGCATCTATTTGAAAATTATCAGCAGTATTCAGCAGTAAGTTCACATGATTTGTACATAAGAGGCTAAAACCTGCAAAAAAAAAACTATAATATAACATCCTTTTTGTAAAATAGATTTTGTCCTAAAATTGTTTATCCAATAGGTGCCTAGCTGTTTCTCAAACCACATTCTTCAATCCATCAGATTATTTTATTAAAAGATAAATGTGTACAATCGATTGTTATTCAAAAAAGATGCTATCAAAGAAGCTAGGGTAAAAATAAAAACAGAAAACTAGATGAGTCGCAATAAAATAGTTGCCAAATAAAAACATATACGGGAAAAAAAGCAGCCCACATGGTGATTTTCATAAATGTAGAGCTATCCAGACAGGTGCTGGTGCTATTATTGGACCACAATCAGCATGCATGGGAGAGGGTGAGAAAGAGGGAGAGAGATAGAGAGAGATGTGAAGATGTGAAGTGAGGGGAGAGAGAGGGAGGGAGGGATGAGACGGATGGTGAGGGGAGAGTGGGGGTGGGGCTTTTTTTTGGGTGGGGGGATGGGGGGGGGGTGTCACACTGCGAGCTGTCAGCTGTCATCATTCTCCTGTGCCACCTGAGACAGGGCATGCCACACCCTAGCGCTCACGCCTCTGTCGCATAGCCATGGCAACTGCAGGTGTGTGCATGTGACATGTGAGCGTGTGTGAAAGTGGCGTGTGTGTGTGTGTGTGTGTGTGTGTGTGTGTGTGTAGGACTCTGGAGGTAATGAGGTGCACACACATGCACGTGAGCCCTGGTTATGGAGCTGTGGAGTTGTGGTTGCCTCAGCATTTAATTGATTAATTGTTGTAATTATTTGGGCGGGAAGGTCATCCCAACACTGAGGCTGGCTAGAAGGTCACTCTCACGCTGGAGGGACTGTCCTCCTCTAGAGACCACACGGACCATATGTGTGTGTTTATGTGTGTGTGTGTGCGTGTGTGTGTTTGTGTGTGTGATGAGGAATATAATCCAGCAGGAATTTGGACAAAAATTTTGTTCGTATCTATGTGTGGGGTAGGGAACTGCTGACTGTCTCTTCATGCAGCATTGATCAGCACAGTCAAAATGTCTGCCTGGCTATTACCATGACCTGAAAATCTACTTTTTTCATGATTCTGTTCACATCTTTGCATGTCTGTAGCTGACTCTCCAAAATCTTTCCTGCCAAACACCCTGACAAAGAGCTGGCAACTAAACACCAAGAGCCAGCTTGACGAAAATGGCTGTGTGTGTGTGTGTGTGTGTGTGTGTGAGTGTGTGTGTGTGTGTGTGTGTGTGTGTGTGTGTGTATGTGTATGTTAGGGGACTTTCCAGTCCATGGACAGATGGAGAGACTGGGAGACAGGAGGCTTGCTGGCATGAGCTACGCACAGGCTGGTGTGCATGCAAGTGTGTGTGTCTGAGTGGTTGCGTGCATGTGCATGTGAACATACAGGCGTGCATGTCTGGTGTATACACGTGTATCCAGTGTGTATCACATTAGGTCATATGCATGTGTTTATGGTGTGTGTGTGTGTGTGTGTGTGTTGCGAGTGTAGTGTAAGAAAGATCAGTAACACCTTCCCTCAGTGTGTTCAGCGCCTCTCTCCAGCTTTGACCTTGGCAGGGAGCGCGGACAGGTCACCAAACCAACTGTCTATGTGGCTGTGTGTCTGTCTTCTGGTGGATTTTTAATACACAAGGTCAAGACACTGCGCTTTGGGACACTTCGCCCCCACTGAGAGAAGTTGTTGGTTTAGGATGCCAATATGAGTGCCATTTGGGGCAACCATATTTACAGATGCTGGGCTGTGGCTTGGTAATGCTGTTGTGTCCATTTCAATGTGTGCTAAAACTGCTCCCAGCCTGAAGATGTAGCAATGTGAAATATTTGAGAATGACCAGAAAGAGATTAATTTAACTTCAACCTTTAAGCTCTCAAAAGAGTCTTCTAAATCTCTGGAAGAAGTTTTTTAAAGTTTGAAAAAAAACTGATAGAATAGAAACGGATTGAAAGACTTCAAAATTTTAACAGAAAGTCTGTGTTACAAACTGGAGATGAGGCATGTGAAAGATGTAGATGTTTACAAGAGACAAGGGTTTAATGAGAGACAATATTGTGTTGCCTTATGGGATCCAGTATTTTTAAGCAACATACCTGGGAATAAAAGTCAGGGTATCTAAGTATCAGGTGCTTCAGTTTGACCATTCTTAATTCAATCTGTCTCTTGTGAATCCCACATCTTAATGAAGGTCAGATATTAACTTGTTGGAGTACACCTTTAAAGACTGTTATGTACTGTATGTTGTATTTGAATAATTCTATCAAGGGAATACATGCTGTTAGCTATGCAGTTTAAAAACTGCAGATGCCATTTTAGGGCATTCAAAAACTTAAATTAAACTGAAAATTAAACTTCAACACAAAATGTTGACACCCCCAGCTTGTGGGGGCTATTCATGTCACTCTTAATAGCATGACCAAACCAAATAAATAAACATATATAGGAGGTGAAAACGGTCTGAAAGACAGTGTTTCATTATTCTCTTAAGGGACAGTTCACAGTTCATGTCCTTGGGTGATTTTTTAACTCAAACCTGATTCAAAAGACAACAGAAGAAAGAAACAGCACCTAATTGTGGAAATTAAGTAAAATTAAGTTAGGTACCTCAGAAATGAAAATACCCTTTACATTGCTGGTTTAGTTTGAATCTAGTGTATCCAACCCTCACCTGCTTTGATGTGGATGCTGGGGCTACGAATCTTGCCTGCTTGGTTCTCAGCGGTGCAGAAGTACTCGTTGTCGTGGATAATGCTGTTATAGGCAGAGGGGGAGAACGGGTAGAGCTGGAGGGTGCCGTTGGCATGCACGTGGCGAATATGGGGCACGTCGTAAATGTCGTCTCCGGCGGCCAGGTACCAGCGCAGGACGGCATGGGGGGCGCCGCCCGCAGGGCAGGGCAGGGACACCCCCACCGAGCTGGAGAAGGTCACCCGCTGCAGGGAGGCGTTCACAAAGTACAGCCGCGTAGAGACAACATCCTCACTGTTGACTGTAAGGATGAGAGAAAAGGAGACAGAGTTAGTTAGTTGTTTAGTGTCAGATACACGTACAGGCAACCTTCACTTATCACACAGATGTGTGGAGAGGGAGAGTGCTTTGCTGAGCAACACCTGAAATGCTCATCCTTACATTAACATTTAAAACTGAAAATGAATCAATTTTGAATGAAATAACAATGTGTAAAAACACGTTTCCAGAAAATAATATAGGAACTTTAAGACCTGCCAATACAACTCACAAGGCTGCCACAACACAATATAGATAAGCGTTGTGCACAGAGTAAAAGCAATTATTTACTAAAAGGAGTGCTTGGCAAAAATATTGCTCTCAATAACGTTGAGTGTTTCTGTCACTATTCTTTACTAAAATCATGGTGCATGGTGCACTGACTGTTGAGGTTATAAATAAGATATAGGATCATGATATTTGTTAGTATTTGCCAGCTAACTGGTTTCCTAAAAGTTTTAACACTGAAAATATTGACCAAACACCATGAACCTGACTGATTCCCTTTAAAGAAAAACCTCTGAGCAAAATAAAAACTTTGTTCAGACATTTTTAATTAAATGTCTTGACAACTGTGCACTGAGCCATATAAATTAAATAGTAGTTAATTATAGTTAATTGAAAAAAGTCCTATATTGGATTTTCCCTAACACTGTATTGTTCCAGATATGAACTTACAATATTTTCCATGAGTCAATTCACTGGTTCACTGGAAAAAGACTATTTAAAGTGAGCATGACTCACATGACTCACTGATCTGACACACACAGTACACAGTATACAAGCTGGATCTACAGGCATTCAGGTCACCTCATACCAAACAACTTTCTCCCTGTGTGCCAAACTGCAGCCATCCATCTCATCCCATATGCATTATCCTAATATCTCTAATCTAATATATGTGTCCAGAGAGCCCTTTGGAAGTCTGCCTTTAAAAAGGAGGGAGAAATGGGTCACATAAGTCGCCCCTTTCCATCACCCTCATCTATTCTGCCTGTATCTTAAATCATTGTAGAAAACAAAGCATTCACATGGGCTTGATAGCTGATAACTGCTGCACTTCTGCTCAAGCCTGTTATATCTAGTGTAGGTATTTCTCTATCTGTAGCCATACAAGCCTGAGGACCTGGATGCCACAGATGTTTGCTGTAAAACAATGCTACTCTGGCACAGATGAAGAGCTACTGCCAGATAAGTTGTCCTGGGGGAGACAGACCACCATATATCCTCTCTCTCTCAAATGCCTTCTTCCAGTTTAGAGCCAGAGAGCGAGGCGTCTTTTAAGATCTGTGTGTGTGTGTGTGTTTGCTGTGGAGGGGAGGGGGTTGGGGGGGTGAGTGGGTTGGTTGTGTGGTGTAGAGGAGTGTAAAGAAGTGCTGAGCTCAGCTTGGCTGGAGGCCAGGGGAAGACGCTGCTGCCCTTGAGCCGGAGCAGCTTCTTCTCAGACAATGATACTTAATTAATCCCTTTACCCGGATTGTGTCAACAATGCCTGGATTAGCCCTATCTCTTAAATTCTCTCTGTTCGGGGAGAAAATAGGGTGTTGGCTAAGACACATCAATGGAGATATAATGACACTATCAGATGTAATTTAGACTCTAATTTCTACAGATCCTCGACATCAATGGATGTCATTAGTGACTGGCTATACAATGAGAGACAGTCTTTTAAGATCGTAATACATGGCAAGATGGATTAATGGTTGATACAAAAAAGACCATTTTATATCTGTCCTGTCCAGTATAAATAGTAACAGGAAATGACATAATGACATTAATAACATAAATGGGATGATTCACATGAGAAAAGGCTCAAAAGTAAAATGCAGGGATTGGGGATAAAACCCAAACTGACATACGGTGATTTTCACTCTCTCCTCCATTGTGTTGTCTGCCACTTTATGCATCGATCTGGATCCCTCTATCTTATCTGTCTGAGTTACTCGTCTGTTTTCTTTGCATTTCCCATCTGCCATCACTCTTTTGCCCTTAACAGATACCCCTCCAAAACACAAACACACTCCCTCTTGTCTTTTCCTGCCATGCTGGAGACAGACAATGTTGTGTGATTGAAATTTGTATGCCAGACGCAGAGAGTTAAACCCACATAATCTCCTCTCACATTTAACACACACACAGTCGATCCACTCTGTAATCGCACTGCTGTGGGAGGCCGGTGTCCGACTTCCCTGGTTCTCACGTATGTATGGGTTTGGAGTTGAAGGAGAGATCGGGGAGGGAGGCGGGAGTGCAATATTGTAGACAGGACACGGGTGGCTGGTTGGGGGAAAGGTGCTCAGGTGCAAAGGTGTTTAGAGTGAGTGAGTGTGTGTATGTGTGAGCGTCAGTGTGTGGTAAGGTCAAAGGGATAGAGAGGTTAATGTTAAATGACTGCCTCAGTTCTTGGTGTCAAACTCAGCCAACAGCAGAGGCTGAGGTGTGCGGGAAAAGGATGCCATCACTGTTTGGAGCAAGGCAGAGATGCTGAGGAGGTAGAGAGTCATTGTTCTCCTGCCTACCAGCAGAAAAATTGGAGCAGATCCTCTGTGTTCAAAAATCTGAATTCAGGTCAAGTTCAATCCATCCTACCGTTCGAATCCATGTCAATCACTCTCAGAGGCTGCTAGGCTGACTGATCTGCACTTTCAGCACCACGGAGAGCGCCACAATGTGCGGCTGCCGAGGAGCGCGCACGGAAGTGTTTCCATGCCAAGCAAATAAGGACGAAACCATTAGCAGATGATACCAGTGACAGTGACCTGCTTCTTTCTGATGATGCTATTTTTAGAGGCAGAATATTTTCACGACAAAAATAATTTATTCTGGCTGTAAAAGCGCTCACGAAAGGGACACTATCACTGTAAAACAATTAATGTTCAGAATGCTATCATCCTCTGACACAACAGTGGTCATAAACAAATGTTTTCCTTCAGACTAGTTGCTCCTCCCACCTCCTACCAAATTGTCTCATTATACACCTCTGACGGATGAGTTGGCCTTCATGGAAATGTTTCATTTAACCACAGAGGATCTGAATTATCCTGACATTGTTGTTTTATTTTCTTTTTTAGAATATTTGGTCAATGTTTCATTCATTCTACGACAACCACATCTATTTTGACTCTAATGCTCACTTGCTAACAATTTTTTATATTAAAAAAATGTTTGTTGAAGCATGTAATTGTCTTGAAGGTGACTGATTAAAAATCATCATCACACCAATTTGTAATCCTATCTGCGCATTGATATCCCTCCAAAACAAAAAACAAAAATATCTAGATTTATTCTATGTTTTTTTTTTTTTTTTTTTGCTTCCTGGTAACTGCAAAAATGACCTCCTAGAGTAACAGAATCCCTTATAGGTAATCATTGATTTTTAATGGTGGTTCCCAAACAGTTGACCTTTGCCCCCTTAAATGACACAATATCTACTTATTACACCTCTTCAACCTGTTGTGAGCAATTTCTCTCCTTGTTTTATCTTGATAATTGCTAAAGGCCTGAAGAGGTGAGTTTCCAGTAATTCATAAAGAAAAAAAGCAAAAGTGTAGCAGAAATATGCCTTTTCTCCTTTCCCATCCTCTTAATCATCTCCTGAACCTTCAGATTTGCTGTGTGATCCCTTGTAGGGGTCCTGACCCTTATGTTAGAAAACAATAATGCTCAAAACTGAATAATCTCCTCAAAAATAAACAAACCTTAAACCATCATGTGCAATCATTGAAAATGGCCTCAAACAAATTCAAAACAGCTTGGATGCGACAACTCAAACTCAAGGGAAAAAAACCTCTAAAAAGCAGTAGCTTATGATGCGATGGCTAATCGCTTTGTCCTATGGTATGAATTCAGGTCACTGAGTTCACATACACACACAGCCTCATGCACACAAAGACACATGTGTACAACCACACGGAAGCAAGCCCCCCATCTACACTGCACGGATTACGGCCTCCAGCGGAAAAGACCATCATGACCACGTGTCTTATTGCAATAATGGTTCAGAGTTTGCTGTCAAAACATGAAAATGGAATGAGGAAAGACAAGAGTGTGAAAGAACAGTTCAGAAGGTGAGACCTTGAACAAAAGAAAAAAAAAAACACATTTTGTCACTCAGCTCCCCTGGTAGCAGCTTTTGGTCATGTGTGATATGATGGACATAGAGCTGTAATCTGTTGCTGGACAATAGTGAAGTTCTTATTTTCTTATTTTCCCCGGAGCCTTGACTTCTTCCGGTTATCTGACAGTTGAGGTGTACAAATGGGACTGCAATCATAGGCATTATGTCCATCTGATAATGTAGTTAGTGGCACACAGACCCTCCATGAAAATAGAATAAAATATACAGATAACCACAGTGAAACTAAAAAAAAAAAAAAAAAAAAAAACACAGCTATCAGTCAAATTTCATCATCAACAGTAAAACATCTCATGCAAACAACATGAAGCACAATAACCCAGTTTTCCCTCTATATTTGGGCAACATCTAACCTCAGATGGTTATCAGAGTCCTCTCATAGCCCCAGGCTCCCTTTCCCCAGCAGTGAAAGAAGGAGCAAAGGAGCAGCACTCATCCGATCATGAACTGTATTTTGATTTCCTTCTTCAAGCCTGGATGCATTGATTACAATGAAGAAGGTCAAAGTGATTTTGGGTGAAACGCCCAGAAACATCTTTCCTATCGGCTGAACCCTTCACACTCTCTCCATATATATCTGTTCCCTTTTTCTTCTTTTATTTTGACCTTCACTTTTTATTTCTGCCCCTGTTTCCTTTTCTGTTTTTCTTTTCACTAAAATCTTTCTTTGCTGTACACTCAAATACATTTGCACTTTTTTCCTGTTCTTGCAGTGGATATGAAAATGGAGTATGAATATGTATGCTGGAGAAGCAAGGATATTGCCTATGGTGAACCGCTATGCATAATGCAGCTTTTTCTGTCTCATCTACATTCATTCAGACGCGTGCAGCATTTACACACACACACACACAGATTCATACCATCACGTGCATAGAAAAACAGGGCTATAAATCCCTCTCCATCTCCCTCCCGCTCTCACTCTCTCTCTCTCTTGCTCTCCTTCAAACACACACAAAGTCACATAAATACATTTCAGATTGCACATATACGTTCATAATAGCAAGTAGATTTTCTATGTGGTGAGCCATGTAGCACTACAGATAACAGCACACAAAACACATTCAAGCCAAATAACAACCGAAACCATTGAAGTCAATGGCAATATGGTCTTTGCAGTGATGCTACAGAAAAATGGCAGAACAAAAGATATGATGAAGATATGATGATGTTTGATAGAGGGTGCTGCTCATTTACTATCATTTACTATACAATGGCTCCAGATTGAGATATGCATTAGGGTTGCATGCAAATGTGTCTCTCTGCGTCTGAGTGCAGTCAGAGGGGAAATGTAGAAGTGTTGAAGTGAGTGTCAGATTTGTAGAGATTTTTTTTTCTATTCTCCCTCAGAGACGGGGCCATAAATTGTTTGATAGTAAGCAGAACAGGAGGTACAGAGAGAGAGAGAGAGAGAGAGAAGCGGAGTGAAAGACAGAGTTCATTGTGAAACGCCAATGTGTGATTGTTTGAACTCCTTTGTCATTCGAGTCATGACCATCGATTTTTCTCCGTGCGTAATGGAGAGGCCACCGGGCTACCGGACACCACTGTTGTGCGTAAAACCTGTTGAGTGAGCGGCCACAACCAACTTCTCCGTGTGACAGCTTAGCGCAAAGACAATGTTGTTGCTATGGAAAATAAGAGCTACAGCTGTGTAATGATAAGCACTCAAACAGTTTGCATTGTTTTAAGAGCGGTGCGATCTGCATATTCTCAGTGCAAGATCACCCTTCATACCATTCGTGCAGTATTGTTCAGTGATAAAATATTATTTTACCTATAAAAATTAACCTTATCAATAAGTAGAATGTGCTGCTCGGATAAAATTAGAGAGTTCTGCTTTAATGGCCCACAAGACAGCTAAAAATCATCTTCTCACACCAACTGGCCGACGTGTTCGTGCGTCTCCAGACAAACAAAACGTTGAGCCCGACTACATGGGACCGAGTGACTTGTTGGGATGGACGTGTTTGTGCTGCGTGGTTCAAAAGCCAGACGAAGAGCGCCAATGCTTGACAACGAAAACAGGCTTTGCTCGCCGGAGCACAACGAGGGAGGCGAGTTAACCTGAGAGTGACATGTAGCTATTATACCGCGGAGCTCTCTCTCCAAGAAAAGTGACAGGTTGCGCAGGCACAGCGGGACTCGGAGCCAAAGAAAGAAGATATATATGTATACAGTGGTCCTTTTTCGTGTATTGATTTAATGTGACTTTTTGGAAATCGTCATGCGTTATTGGAGACATGCGCAATGGAGATATTGTGGGTGAATTTAGCCCTAATTTCTGACAGATTCCCAGATCGGTACGACTGTGTGAACTGATTACAAACTACATGTAATCTATAGGCTGGAAGTAAGCGTTTCAATGCGTTGGAGGGGGGGCTCTGACCTTTTACTGTCTGCTGGCATGGTATAAAGCAGTTTTATTAGATGTATGGTATTCAAAAACAACAAAAACGTGTGCGCATATGCCCCCTCCAAGTTCTGCACGCCGCTTTTCCTCTCCATAAAACAGACCAAAATAGTGAAGCTTAAACTATATGTCACACAGTGCAAATTCCCCCGGTTTTCACACTGTGATATTTAAAGACGGCGACCCAGAGAGAGAAAACTCCGAAGTTGTTGTCATAATACTTCTATCAGAGGCACTAAAGCCTACGGTTGTCCAATCCAGACGCAGCATCTCTGAGTGCATCGTGCGGGTGTAGCCTGGTAGCCACCAGAGTCTGACTCATACCGCAATTACTGGGCTCCCCCTCCAAGCACTTCTCCTCTAGTCGGTATCTGTTTGGATCCCAAATTTACGCACAGCCCGTGGTCTGCAACGCCGCAGATCTGCAGCTCGGGCCGGCCTCGAGAATGCACAGAGAGATCTTTGTGAAGGAATGAAGAAATGCTTCCAACTTTCAACCTCACAGGCGATCTGAGGTGTCCAAACTGCCGCTCACACCTCCTTTTATGTACTGAAATGGGCGTTAAAGTCGGTGCATCATTTATTGAAATCAAGAAAAAGAAACATGTTGACATTAAATGGCGTCAGTGACGACATTTTATCCGTCATTTGATCAGATGTTTCGCACACACAAAACACACAGAGTCTAAATAAATGGGAAAAAAGAATAAAAATAGTGCGGGCACAGTTTAGGAGGCAGTGTTTTACATCTGTGCAGGATCAACACTGTAACACAGTCAATATTCAGTTTAATGTCGAGTGTGTGTTGCAGGGGGCCTGTCGACCGAAACTGGATAAAACCGGAATCACATTAATTGATGAAATAATTATAGCAAGAGCTCTCACTCCATCTCGATCACTCCGTGGCATTTCTTTTCTTGAAATTTGTACAATTCCTGATTTATTCTGTTTCAGTCCCACAGCAAGACGACTGTCCTTTTTTCCCCTGACTGAATTAAAAACATCATCATCACTATTATTATTTCAGCCTTTTCCAGTTTCTCGGGCCCTGTTCTGGCCTATCAGGCCTAAAAAGCAGATTCCCACACAGCCCCTCAGCTGAGTTTGTCTCAATTTTATTTCCATAAAATGACAAGCAGCCTCCCAAATCATGACAAAGAAGAATGAGTGCACGCCCCCCTCCTCCTCCTCCTCTCCCTCTATCTATCCATCCATCCCTCTCCCCCCTCCTCTTCGCACTCATGGGTGCAGGTGTGCTGATATGCAGCCAAACCAAAGCAACAAACGGTCAGTAATAACCTAATGAATGTCGAATTAATGACAGAAAATAAGATTAAGAAAAAGACTGAATTCTTATAAAAGTAGCGGTGTGATCTGAATCATGTTTTCATACTGGTGTAAAAAGGAGGAAAAAAGCAGAGAATTGTGTGCCATTCTGGGAGGCGCGGCCAAGCCAGGAAAATACGCAGTACTAATGCATATGCATGTATGATAATAGACCTTACCTTTCACCGTTAAAATAAAGTTTATTAAAAATTACACATGTCTAAAATACACAGCAGCAGCGGGAGGCAATAAATCGCAATTGATTCGTGCAAAATGAGAGGAACATGGCGTTGAAAAACAACGGAAAATGGAAGTTTGTTTTCCACTGCGTTATCTACATCTCTCCCATCTCAAGCACTCTTTCCGCTCCAGTGGCTGTTTGCAGCCCCCAACCCTCCTCCCCTCACCACACACACACTCACACAGAGAGACACGCACACACATTTGACACACACACACAGTACATCTCGTTCAGTCACGGGACAGGGGCGATGTACAGTGTGTATAATCGAAATAGACCCTGTAATCCAATTACATACAACAAAAACAGCACAGAAGTCCTCCCCGCAGCTGCAGCCTGGCAGAGGGCACTACCAAGGCCAACGGAGACCAGCACCACAGTTATAACCAAATGCTGAAGATAATGTCAAATGTGTTTGACTAATAAGGCTTATAATCAGTCACCTTCAGCTACAGACCCGTGCGTAAAAGAAAATGCAAGCAAATCAAGTGGAAAATAAAATCTTGGTGCTTTTTTCCTGCATCGTCTGGTAGTTATAAAGTGACAGAAATTCACATACAAGACAAAAGAAGAGCAGATTTTATATTTAAAACGCAAACTGAATCACTCTCTCCCATCTGCAGCGTTTAGAGCGAAGCCAATCAGTAGAATCTGGTGCCACAGAAAATGGTGGATGAATAATTAGACCAGGGATGATAACAACTGAGTCTGCATACACTGGCACTCCTACATTTTAGCAGTGAAAACACACTGTAATATATGGCCTCGTCTTTTAAATATCCAGCTGGGGCACATTATCTACAAATTAAAGGCCAGCGCTCAATACCCCCAGCATCAGTTCACACGTCTCTCATAAAATGTATTGACCCTTGCTGACACACAGCCCCGCACACACTCTTCAACACACGCACACACACACGAACGCAAAATATGATGTTTATGCACTGTTTTGGGGCTCCTTCCAAAACACTGACTGATAAAAAAGGATGCTTTAATCCCTGGAGACCCCCCCCACCTTCCCTCCCCTCACCTCACACACACACACAGACACACACACAAACGTGTAAAGTATTCGAGTTGGGACAGAAGGAGTCAGCATATACATTAAACTCTTCTGCCCTCTTGGACTTTTGCGAGTAAACAGCTTCCAGCTGTGGTCAGCATCAGCGCTCGAGGTCGCCCGTCCCTCCGTGCGCGCGCCTGCAGATCCTTATCAGCCTCCCCTTCTATTCAACAGCCTCCATATTCACGACACCTCCTCATATTCATCATGCAAAATGCAAATGCCGTTGTCTCCTCTTAACGCACACCGGGTGCACTTTTGACATCCATTTGGTTTCCTCACTTTGTGTCCAAATGAAGTGCATATTGATTTTATGCTCACGAAAAGCTTCATTTAATAAGGAAAATCGTTTTTAATCATATTATCAGCTAATCATAAGGAGGCACTGAGAGAGGAAGAGGCACCCGAGCACTCTTTCAGGAGGAAAATGAACGCTGCTCTGGAGAGCATCATTTCAAAACATTAAGAAAGTTATCAGTGCCCCTCCAAGATTTTTTTTTTTTTTAGAGTTTGATTTGACACCTCTGCCGCTCCTTTGAGATTTCCACGAATTCGCCCCAACAACATTCATCAATCTGATAAGCCAATAAACACGCACGGCCAACTTCGGCGTCGCACTGGAGAGCAGTTACAGCATGCAGATCAGCAACACTTGAGGAGACGCGTTTCCAACCTACCTTCTTGCAAAGAATACAGCAGAAGTAAAGTTACAAGCCACATGCCATTAAAAGCAGTTATATTTCACAGGAATGTTGTGCAGTCCCCCCGAGAAGAGTGCACGGCGCAGCGGTCGGCCAGGCGAGGCTCCGTGCTGGACTGGTTTCTGCTGATGCTCCCCGGCGGTCTCTCCAGCCCTGGTCCCACACTCTCCAGCGCCGAGAAACGAGCCGCGGAGAAAGTACCGCCTCTGCTCCCTGTTCTCTCCTCCCCTTACCGGGACAGGCTGCTGTCGCCCCACCCCCGGTATCTTAATGATGCGCCGTGATGGAGAGGTGAGACGTACGCACTAATGGGGAACCAAACGGTAAACCACTGGGACCTCTGTATTTTACGCGCGCCGGATTGATGCTTTTATCCTGCAGCTTCCACTGGCAAAGTTCAAAATACACCCCGTTACAAGTCCTTTAATTTTTCTTTTTAAACAAGGAAGATAAAAAAAAAAAACAGCCGTTGGGGGGAAACGCCTGCGCATATTTCCCATGCAAATCAGCTGGATAATTTCCATAAATCTGTTGCTATTGTCTTAGCAGTGGTGCGCACGGAAAATGAAATGGAAAAAAAACGTGTCTATGCCAACTGAATGTACCAAAGTTGGAAAAGACCACGGGCACTGTGGGGTAGGGGGGGACTTCCAGGTAAGAAGGGGGAGGAAGATGCGCGCAGAGAAGCTGCAGCCTCCGTTTCATTCAAAGTGGCGATGTGCTCCGGGCTGCGCACCTGCGTGACACTGCCGACACTCATACAACTTTCTTTAGAACAGGTTAAATTGTTTTTATATTAAAATTGCGTGTATCAGGCTAATAATGTGATAGAGATGGTCAATAAATTCGATCTTTGAAGCTCTCTCTCTCTCACACACACACACGGTGAGTGGGGAGCAGACGGTGTGCGCTCACGGACGCACTTATCAGGGTCATCTTTGTTGGTTGCTGATTTAAGAAAAGTGCATATCTAAAAAAAAATCATGTTTCTTTTATCTCTTAACCATGAAATAGCATTAGAAATATAAACAAAAGTACTCCCATACATATTCTCTGAAAAATAGTGATACAATCTTACAGAACATGGACTTTAACAGGGTGCCAACTAGTCACAACAAAAGGAGTGAAGAAGGAAAACAGCCTGGTGTAAGCTGCAGGTTCTGCAGTCACCCAACCCTGTTTTACATGTATTTACACTGCAGCTTAGCACCTGACCTGGACACCATCTAAGCGAGAGTGGAGGTCCCACCTGATGTAGTGTTATTGCCACTGTACTGACTGATCCACTGACATGTGGGGGATCATGTTTTGGACTGTGCTTTCATCTTATATATATGCTTTTTTTTTATAAAATAAAATAAATTTTAAACCGGTTTTAGGCCTTCATACTTCACTCTAAATCAATTATTAGAAAAAATTAAACGAACCACATGGCCTCTGAGATTTTAATAGTGCACGGGTCCAAAGTTGTCTCTTTCAGTCCTGTCCTCTTTACAGTAATTGAGTTCAAATCCTGAATGATCGACACACAATAAAACAAACACAGACGCATGGCTGATTGTTGTTCATCCATTTCAGACCAATCGTGGAAAGTCTACTCGTTGTCCACTCAGTCGCACTACTTAGCAGACATCAAACACCTTCTACTTGACATAACCTCCACCACCACTCCTCCTCTGTGTCTGTCCCTTAGTAATGGAACGCTGTGTTTTGAGTGTCGTAACCAAAAGTAGTCCTAGTTGTGGAACGGAGCTGAGGCAAGCTGTGGCCTCTCTCTCTCTCTCACTCCCACTGAAGAGCCGCTTGTAGTGTGGCAGGCAAGGCAACACACTCTGCCTCCACTCTCTATTATGTAACAGGTGGAAATGCATGCACATGCACACTCTCTCTCTCTCTCTCTCTCTCTCTATATATATATATATATATATATATATATATATATATATATATTTCAAACAGACCCACAAACTCCACAAGATGATAGGGACACATTTAATGTTCGTGCAGGAGCACTTCCATAAAATGTTCTGTGCATCTGGATGTATACTGAAATTATTTTTATAGATTAACATATTTTCAGCTTTATGCATTTCCCCCAGCCACAAAATACAGTCCAGGTTTAGAAGTGCAGCCTGTAGTGCATAGTGAGTGATATGGGCACTCTTGTTTAGAGACCTGACAGCCCCCAGGGGATATAATCTGTCTCAGCGGCGTGTATTCTGCACCTCAATACTCTCTCTCTCCTCTCCCAGTGACAAACTGGTCAGATAACAGCAACACCTTAACGCTCGAACTGAGCTCCGCCCAGCCGACCCTGTATGGAAACACACAAAGTCTCTGTCAGGACTTCAAAAGGCAGCGTTGCAAGCTGGTTAAGGGGCTGATGTGAGTCGGCCTGACAGCACCAAGCAGGTTGTGCTGTATGTCAGCCAGTGATCATCATGGAGGCTGACAGACTGAGCTGGGCCAGCCAGGCCAGAGAAAAGGCAAGCGGCTCCCAGACAGCCCGAGCGACTGTCACCGAGGACAGGACCCAGGACAGGCTGCCACCACACCGCTAAAAAACCACAGCGCCATGTGACTCATCTCCATCACTCGCCCCATCACTCCGCTCCGTCGTTGCCTGGAGATAGGGAAGAAGACAGGAAGCGAGGGGAGAGTGAGAGGAAGAGAGTTTGTTGACTGAGAGGACAAAAGCAGTGTGTGTGTGTGTGTGGGGCAGCAGAGAAACAGAAAGCAGAGGGGTGGGGGGGTATGTGGGGCAGACAGAGAGTGATGAGGTGGATAAGTTAATGTGGATGTTAATGTTAATGCTCAGACAATCAAAGCTCCCCTCAGGCTCCAACTACATGCTAGGATCATATTAGCGCTAATGTATCCAGTATTAATGCACAGCCTCCAGCCCACTAAAACCTCAGCAAGGTCAGAATTGGGAGAGGAAGAGGGCACACGGCACTACTGCTTAGCTCTGTGCAAGGTCACAGGGAGCCAAATGAGAACGGGGAGAGAGCTGCAGGAATAGGGGCGATGCTGGTGGTTGAAGGAGGTGAAGAGTTGCGAGAAAGAGGCAAATCGCTTGATGATTGGGTCAAACGGAGGAGGCGTCCTCCTTTAAAACCCCAGCATCGCAGTGAAAACAAAGCGAAAACTGCAGTTTGTGTCACGCGCCAGCGCTGAACACGGTCAAAAATCGAGCAACGTGCCGCAGAACTCCTTTCCCTCAGTGGGGCCGCCTAGCTAGCTCCGCATGCCACCGTGTATGAACAAGCCCCTGCATTAGGCTAATATGAATCACACACACTGCCGTGCTGCAGTACATTAACAGGAAGGCGCCGACCAATGGAGTGTGTTTGCCCGGCATGCGTGATTGTTGTGGCAGATGTGTGAGAGTGTATCAGCACATCAGAGGATGTGTGTGCGCGAGTGTGAGCGTGCGGTCTGCATGGTGGCAAAGCGCAGGACATCCATTTCTGGCTGCTCTCCTACCCTATAGTCGGGCGTGCGTGCGCATGTGTTTGGGAGTGCGTGCCTGCTTGAGTGTGTGTGTGTGCATGTGCTTGCTTGTATGCGCTGGGTGTGTGTTTTTGCATGAGAGTACACGCGCATGCACATGAAACATCAAGGGGTGTTAATTTATTCAAATGAGCTGGGGAGGATAACGAGAGGATGGGGTGAGGGGTGGAGGTGGTGTGTGTGTGGAGGGGGGCACCTTCTTCGGCTGGAGGTTCATCTCTCCGTCCGTCCCCCCCAACACACACATACACACCAACACCAACCCCACCCAACCTCCACTTGTTTTTTCACATTTGCAAATGAGACTATTTGCATGGCTGAGAAGGAGGGAGACAAGGGAGACGGGGGATAGAGAGACAATGAGAGTGAAAAAGGGGGGTAAATAAATTGGAGATGGGGAACAGTGCATTTCTGAGGCAGACAGAACGCCCGCAGACAAAAACACACCGTGCCAGGGCGATACCACCACTTCCAAGATGGCTGCCGCTGGAGGCGTCCTCTGTGGGACCAACCTAGAGACCCGTTGCTCTCGCTCCATGGTGGGTGACATACAAACACACTTTCTGACTTCAGCGGCGTTTCTCAAGCAAAACGAGGAGAGCGGAAATTCAAACGGCTCAGTGAAAGGATTAACGTTCATCACGTGAATTTGAATACAGTAAAGACCGATCCAGATTAATGTGGTTGTGGCTTGCACAGAGATATTGATCAGAGATATCTAGTGACACCCAGTGGTCACAATTAAAGATGTTATCATTAGAAGATCACACATACTGCCCCTGGATGTGCTACTTGGGCCAAAGTCTCCAGTGGACCAAACTAATTGGTGAGTCCAGTTCAGAGTCTTAGTCCACAGATAAAAAAAAAAGTCTGGCCTGCTGATCAATTCTCTCTCTCCTTAAGGAAATACCGTTATCGAATGAGTTTGAAACACTTATGTTATTTGTAAACTGTTTGTTGACATTTTATTCTAATGAAAAAAGCTCACTTTAAACTACCACCTAAGTAAAATACATGAATATTTTACTTGTTGCGTATTTAAATAATTAGTGCCTCAACAGAGTCTGATGCACATTGCATTTCAGCCTATTTAGTTTACATAACCAATTGTGTATTTATATGGGAATCTGTACCACTAAAGTACAAGTACACTAAGGAGGTTCCTGCATTAGGGCTTATTCTTATGGTCCTGAATCAATGGTAGACTGGCCCTGTGTAAAAATCTAGTCCTGTTTATGGTGCTCATATGGCGCAATGAAATCGTGTTTAGTCAAATGACCGCAAACTAACTGACAAACAGAAAACCCCATGGCAGGTGGTGTTATTCCAAATAATGAAGCTGCCAGGTGTCATCTGCTGTGTGCACTGCACTTCATGAAAACTTCGGGGCAACAGGATAAGGAGTGCAGAAAGTAAGGAGTTGGGGGGTCAACAGGGACCCTCTGACTCCATACACCAAAACATGTTACGGCTAGATTAGTGCCATACTGCAGGTTTTTTACATTAGTTGGCTTGTCCCAGTCAACCCGATAAACAGGCTTCTTTATGCAACTATCTTCCACGTTGTCACAGCATTGACAGGTGTTCAGTCAATACACACACCTGTAAGGTAACAAGAGTGTGAACTTGCCACAAAGTGGTGTTATTATACACACACACACACACACAGAGACGAGGCCAAAGGTGGTAAAAAAAAAAAAAAAAAAAACTTGGCTGGTGGCTGGGTGATGATATGATATGATATGATAGCCTTCTTTATATATTTTATGATACAATAAAATACTTATCAGAAACAACTTACACTTACAGTCTATTTATTTTCCTACTTGCACCACGTATCCTTCAAGATACTAATCATACTAAATATTTGGTTATTGCATAAACTTTTTATGTAACTTAGAAATATTGTGCATGAAAACTCTGAGATACACCAAACCGGAGCAATCTCCAGGGCATTGAGAAGATTCGCTTGTATAAATAAGGGATGAACAAACAGAAATAAATTACTGTTTACACTCAAATCTTCACAGTTCGGGTCTGTTATATCACATCAAGTCAACAAGAAACCGATGCAAGAGAGAAAGGAAGACGGACAGAAAGAGAGGAGAGAGAGAGAGAGAGAGTTGGAGAGAGTTGGCAGGTGTGAGGGGACGTTGCAGAGCTTAGCTGAGGGCAGACTTTCCATCTTGACCCTCTGTGCTTTGATCTTATCACTTTCCCACGCTTTAACACTCCTGTGCCTCTGTCTTACTGGTGAACCTGTTCCACAGATAACATGAGCTCACACACAAACACGCACCCCAAACTCGCACACACAACAAATTTTATGGACATGATGACAAACAGAAAAATTCTGCTGCAGCTGCACAACATAGAAAAGCTTATTTAAGCCCGATGCTCTTCAGCTTCCACAACTAGAAGACTGTCAAACTGAACTAAAAAGACACATAATTTAGCTTTGATTCTTTAAAACCATGCAGTGACCACTCAGATGAGAACACAGACGTTCATCTGAAGGACAAGCCTGGTTTTAACATCAACAAATGCAATCCTCTTTCCTCCTGCTTGTTTTGTATTGTGTGCGGTTTATTTAAAGAAAATGAACTCTTCAATCCTGAGTTGTATTTAAAAACTTTATAGCTTCAGTAGGGGCCAAGAGCCACTTAGTTCAGGTAAGCTGAAAAGCATTGAGAGGGACTAAAGCTCAGCTGGCTTGGATAAGGTTTAAAACGTTGTTACAGTGACAAATCTATATAAAGAAATAACATTTTGTCAGCAATGGCTGAAGTCTGATTGTTTGCACTTTGTGTGGAGAATTGAAGAGACCATCAACCCACATAACAGGTGCGTAAGTAAAACTGCAAGACTCTTATTTGTGAAGGGTCAAGCCCATTAGAGCTAAACAGTCACACTGCACAGACAGCAGAGAAACAGCATGTGGCTTTGGTGTATACTTTGTCATTATGTGTTTCTTTTTTTTTTTGTTGTCGTCCACGCCTGGCTCTTAAAAATATCGTCTCAGTCACCCTGATGCCCTTTGTCTCAGCAGCTTCTAGTAGGCATCCTAAATGCTTATGGGAACAGTAACTCATCAGCCATCTCACACCTGTCACAACACAGTGTGCATTTGTTTCTGTGTGTGTGAGAGAGATGTTATCAGCTCTAGTGAACTGTGTGATAAATGGCTTTGCATGCTTACCTCAACTGCAGCCCTTATGGAAAGCAGCTGACCTGAGCCCTGAGGCCACCAACCGGCATAAAATAAAAAAAAAAAACAAAGAAACAAAAAAAACACCCTCTCCCCCTGCTTGGCCGTAGGCTGTGTTAACTTTTACAGCTCAGTCCTTCGTTTTCCCCGCAAATTCAGGAGGCTAAGGAGTGAAAAGAGAAAAGGAGAGAGAGGAAGAGAGAGCGGGAGGTCCTTGGGACTCACCCAGTTGACAGCTCCTGTCTCTCCCTGTAACGACTTATTTATTCAGGGATAATTAATCAGGCGCAGTTTTCTGGCGGTATGATTAATGCGCTTTGTCATCTCTGCTGCAGCGATGAAAATACAGTGGTTCGTGATGCCGCTGCTTGGCTGTGACTGCCTGAGATGTAAGGCAACACGGGGACGTCCTGTTTAAAGTAGTGATGAGCAGTGATGGAGGCATAAGGCCCTGTGTGCAACTGAGAACAGAAAAAACCCTGCAACCTTTACTTACTCCCCCACCCCATGTTGGACCACTGAGGGTGGTCTGCTGCTGCCCATCTGATATATTTCAGAAAGGCCCCATTTTTCATATTCCTGTCTCCCTTTTGGTGCTGTAGGGAATTTATAGTTCCTCTGTTTATATTATTACATATCTGGTGTAATCTCCAGCATTAACATGTCTCAGACTGTGGTCTAATTTACAGCTTGGGATACTATGTGTGACTCTCCATCAAAACTTGATTATCTGAGCTATTTTTGGCCCCAGCTTCTTGCTCTTTCCCACAGTATTTGATTCCCTCTACTCTGTCAGCAGCTTTTACTTCACCTCGGCCTGTCTGGTAGAGCTGAGGCTGGTGAAGCTCGTCTGCATGCGGGTCATTCCGGTCTTATGTCGCCATCTTGTGACCATCTAAGGAAGTACACCGACATCCGTTTTTTTTTGTGGCATGTTTTTTTTTTTGTGTGTGAGTGAAAACATGGTGAAAATCCTAAATGAAGTTGCTACACATCTACCATCTAAAGTGGATCACATCTGAATAGATACTAATACTGGATACTTAGTAAATAGAGGCATTGAAGTGATTAAGTACATAAGTAAATAACAATCTAGCAAATTTATAAAAACAAACAAATATATAACAGCATTTTTTAAAAATTATTTATCTATTCTGTGCGTAAAGGTTAATATTTTTTATGCACAGTGATCCCACACCTTCACATATATTGTTTTTATTATAAGATACCTTTACTGTAAGTGTGTGTGAGAAGTGAACAGAGAGGAGACAGGATTCAAAGTTGCAGGGCACTTTAATTGTCTTTGTTTTGGTATTTGTGTGTGTGTGTGTGTGTGTGTGTGTGTGTGTGTGGTTTAATCTCTGCAAAGAGAGAACAACATTGTTAACATGTCAATCAAACATATCTTACCTGAGACTGTGCGCAGTTATTCAAATGACTCAGATATTACTGGAGGAAGTCCAACTTACTTCTCATCCAGGTAAGGGAAATGAACCTGAGGGGGCGTGTCCTTTCCCGGCAGGTGCGTTCGTTTTGTTCTACTTCTGCCAGCGGTATCAGATGATTCATCATCATGAGTCTTTGACGGGAATTCCTGAGTGGCATTTCTATTGTGATATATATGACTCAGCACACATTGGGCACTTTTATGTTATATAATTTTGGTATATTTATGGTGTTATTCTATAGTAAATATTGTGCTACTTTTATATTGTTATTCTATATTGAATATGTTGGCATTTCTGTTTTGTTTTGTTTGTTTGTTTGTTTTATCTTTTGCTTCTGTTTCACATCTCCATCTGACTTGGAATCTGTCTGGAGGTTTTTTTTCTCAGACAATGACAATTTAAATCTCCCTTGGATGTTAAATGTCATTTTTTTAAAAAAACGCCAGGTTTTATCTTTTAACTCTACAGGCCTTTGGAGCTTATTTATTCAATTATGTGTGTCTATTTGCAAAATTATTTTGAAAAGTCCAGGTGGTCCACAGCAGCAGTGATGTCAAACAAACACAAACCCAGCGAGGTTACATACACTTTATTAATACAAAGGCCTTATATTCTCACAAATAACAGTTGATAGCATTTTGGCACACTGTGGCACTCCTCTTCGTTCCTGGCTGTTTCCGCTCACTTTACTCTTCTTCAACACGTCTCGGCTGCAAAAAAAAAAACAGCAGGTGTCATCTTCACCAAGGGATAATTTCATCTCATGCTGTCACAAATGGTCAGTCACATTTGACATGAAAGTATGCTGAAGTTACAACTTTGACTTTTATGTTTTGTATGAACAGCAGATGTCGCTGTAGAAGCATTGGCACGTTTGCCAATGACTTCCTTACCTTGGATTTGCCACAGCTGGTGATCTTGTTGCCTTTAGAGAAAAAAAATCAGATTGAGTGATCAGCTCAAGCTCAGAACTGTTGTGCTTTTCTCTCAACAAAGATGCTACAATAACAACTGCGACTGAAACAGAGATGTAAAGTGGGAGCAAGAGATACATATCAGACACCTTTTACACAACAGAAATGGTTTCAGGGGCACTTTTGTTTCCATTCAGTCAGCCTCTCTAGCAACACGTTGTATGATAGAATCTCAACCCCATTCACACAGCTCAGCTCTTCTGTGTCATTGTGTTTTGTCTTCTGTCTCTGTTTTCACTCCCTGTATCAGACTTTACTTTTTTTTACTTTTCTCCTCAGCTGAAATACACACACACACACACACACACACAGAGACTGTTGACTTACCTGCCAGCACAATGATGGAAAGGAACACAATGACCCCGGCGAAGACCAAACCTCCAACACGCAGTGTGTAGTAGTCTACAGATTCACACAGGACATGGTCACTGCACTATCACCGTCACCTATTGCAGCTATTAACCATTTAACCCCATCTTAGTCTTTGTCCTTTAGTTTCCCTCACACCTTTTTGACCTCTTCTTTGTGGTTTTCTCTTTCTCCATTCTCCAATATCTCACTTCGTCTTCCCTCCAATTCTTGTCCTTTGTCTGTCTACATGTGTCCACTCTATTTGCCCATCTAACACCTAAAGGTGCTGGCAGAAACTCCCTGAGCATGTTTTCTACAGGCTCTCTTTTTAGAAGGCCTCCTGAAGTTAAATATTTAAACTATTTTATTCATGCAGACATGCTGTCAAAGTTGTAGCGACTTACCGTATACAAAGTCTGCGTCAAAGTCAATTGCTGAATCTGGGGACAGACAGGGAATGGATATAAGTACAAACCTAGTAGGGATATTATTCTACAGACACATAGCTATATGTTTCATTGGTTCCATTCACTTTTAGTAATACTGAAGTAAATTTGCACTGTTCCCCTGTTTCAGACACATACAACCTGTTCACCTGTTTTGTTAATGGTTTCACTGACTGAGTGACTCATGATGTTATTTTTGGGTAGTTTGAGATGGGCTGGAACTCAGATTTAGAAACACAAATTATCCCACAAGTAGTGACAATGCAATCTGTTATCATCTCACAAAATTTTAACTTTTTTGTCTTCTTCTTGCAGGTGCACCCATTGTCATCTGTTTCCTGGGTTGTCTTCTTGCTTACAATTACCAAACACCAACGTGTATTCAGCAGGACTAGCACTAGCAGTGAGGATTTTGTGAAACTGATTTGCTGGTGAATTCTGAAAATGAGAAGGTGAGCCTGAACTGTGAGGCTGCAGGAGTTTTTTTTTTTTTTTTTTTTTTCAGGGGACGCGCTGTATGACCTTAAGCTTTATGTTGCCGATCATTGCCTAGTTAATGTGTCATTATTACATTGCAGGCACATGTTGTTGTTAGTCTTGCAAATTTTGTGTTAATATTTAATGTTGGAAAAATATTATGTCACTCAAATGGTGTCATGTTAAAGTGGCTCTTTCATTCTTTTGTCAGCAGTGCAGCTGCTGTCTAACTCACCTTTAGATGACATGATGCCTGGTCTGTTTGTGTGCTCAGTCGACAAAACTGGAGGGACGTAATACACACAGTTAACAGAGGGCATCTTGTTTTTTCTATCATGACAATAAAAGTATTCACCATCAGGTTCCGTTGTTTGCAGGGAAGATTTGTGTAGATTTGGTTTCAATAGTCTGTCCATTTTAATTAGGTCGGAGACTTGTGGACACTCATTTAAATCGGCTTACTCACTTCAAATGAGAGGTAGTTGAAAGGCTCTGAAACTCTATATGTCCTGACAAATTGCCTCATTGAGTTCCTACTACAGATTTAAGAGCAAAATGATTGCCCGATCTTCACTGAGAACTTTAAGAGGCTAATGGTGATATTGATCTTTTCTCCCCCACCCTTTCACTCTCCATCTTTTACATACTCTCACACACACACACACCACACACTCACACCCACACACGCACAAGCCTCTCATTTTCATTTGATCTACATCTCCTGACCTATAATCATTACCTTACACAGATTAACAGACTAAAAATTTCCCTTGCTTCATTCATTTTGTTTGAGCATGCCACTGTGAATTGTGGACTTCAGTGCTTTCATTCATTATGTGTCCGGGCCTTTTCAACGCACCACTGAGCATAAGGGCATATGGGACAGTTACTCATTAATATATTACAGCTCCAATATTCATTAACCTTGAACCTTGCACAGCGTGATATGGCTTATAGATGGGGCAAGAAAGAGTAGCTGTGGTGATGCCTACCTAATAATGCACAATTGATACACAGTGATTTTGGCAGATAACCGCACAACCGCTAAAGTGCAGCAATGCATCACAGCTATTCGATACTTAAGTGGGGGGCAATTAAAAGGAACACCAACAACAGACTAATGTCTGTCCTATAAACCCACTTTTACAACAACTATTAATTAGAGCATGTGTGCTATTATATTTTGCCTCATTAAATATTGGAGCAACATGGTTTGGATTCACTTCACTCCGAGACTGCCAAACGTGATCATCAGCTATGCTCTCCAAAACATGAATTAACATTGTGCTCGGGAGAAACATGGTCACATCCCACAGCAACTATTTATGCCCATTTTGCCCACAACAGATTGATTTTTATGGCCTGCACATTTGATTAAACATCAGTTTAGAAGAGTTCTTACTCACCTGTGCTGCTGAAGGCTCTGTATTACCTCTGTCTAGGTGTGTGTGTGTTGCTCTGTCTGCGTCGGGGGAAGATGCAGACCAAGCTCCCACCCCACAGACCCACCCTCTAACACTCACACACACACACCAACCACCTCTCCACGCCCAGAATAATAAAGTTACGCTCAGTTACATATTCACAGCCTCATAAAGTGTCTTCTCTGATGCCAATAAAGAGTGTATCTGTCAACCTTTGGACTCATAGCAGAAAGAAGATTACTGGCTCTGCTGGTGAGGAACCCATTTTCTATCATAGTTTCATAGCCCCGAGTAGCAGCTTGTAACCTTGATTGACATTGATGTGAAATGCCTAGATTGATTTCATTAAACACTGTTGAAGGGCTGCTTGTGAAATCTGATATTTTTGGCTAAAGCCCTGAAGAGAGATCTACATTAAATAAAATGTTTAACATTTAAATTAGTTTTTTATCTAAAAGAAAACCAAAAAAAACATATAGTTATGTGTGGTCAGACATACTTTTATTTATTTATGCGAAAAGCACAACAGGTTGCTACACAACAAGGCCTCATGCGTAGAATGAACACAGCGTTAACTTGTACAGCGGCCGCTTTTAAAACAGGTACCCTCAGACTTAAAGAGTGGTGAAAGCCTGACCTGACCGGAGATTCACAACAAGGACTGCTCATTTGTTCTCTCGCTATGATCTGGCTTACATTAGGCTACTACTAATGTAGTCTTGCACATAAATAATATCAATTTTAACTTTTCTCAAACTCAGCACTCAAACTTTGTCTCTCTTTTTTTGGAAATGTACATGTGTGGCCATTCAAACAGGAAAGAGAAAGGAAAGAGAGACTGGATCCACAGATTTTCTGCACTAGTGAGTGTGCTTGGAGACACTAATCATAGTCTGCTGGAGACCAGTTAATCCTGACAGGAGCCAGTGACGGAGCAGTGGAGTGGATGTGTGGAGAAGAAGGCAGTGAGACAGCTGATGCAGGAGCTCCCTCCACTAGAGGTGGTAAAAACGCTGCAGGCAGAGGAGCTCGTGCAGATACCTGCAAACCATTCCTGTGCTCAGTCAGAGAGCTGTGGCAGTTGAGATTGTCTTATATAAGGCTCATCACATTTACATGTAGATACACACATGCACTTGTGATACACACACACAATCATTCAGAATATAGTCGCACACATATGCCGACGTGCACGCAAACACACATCCATTCAAATGTTGACCTAAATAAGGATATTTAACTGTATACCTTATCTGTATTTATATATATGTACTTAAATATATATATATGTGTATATATATATATATATATATATATATATATATATATATATATATATACATATATATACACATTTACATACATATATATGTGTTATAATCCATATGTGAATAACATTCAGGACATCTGACAAAATGAACAACAAATTGACAAATCCTAAAACCTAAAGGCAATAGATAGAAGTACAAAACAAAGAACAGTGGACCACACAACATTAAAAATTCTTCTGGGGCTTTAAAGACAATCTTGTGTCAAAGGTGCTACCAGCTAAGACAAAGAACTGGAGTGAGAGACGGTCACAGCAAGGCACAGGAACGGACAAGAGCACTGAGGGACTGGCACGGTCACAACGGAGCACAACAGGCTAAAGATTTATGTACACATTACATCTCTAAATGCATACCTCCTCTCTTACCCTGTCATATAACCAGTTATTATAATTATCCTTTTCTTCACTGTTAGAGTGGCTTAATATCAAATAAAATTGATCGTCATTTCCGAAGGCAGCCTAGTCCGGTGGAGTTGCCTCAGTTCTCTGCTGGAGTCTCTTTGGCGGCCGCTGCAGCTGAAAGAGGTCAAGTGCAAAACATTAAACCTGCCGGCAGTCATTTCTTGCTAAATAAATAAATAAGTCCATCTTCTCTCCTTTACTCACTCACTTGCCTGCAGTCACTTGAAGGACTACGCTAAGGGTTCAGCTACTCTCTAAGAGTTGCTGAGTACATGTGGTACTTACACAAGGGTATTTTACTTGAGTGATACTACTTTAAACTCATGCGCCACTAAATTTCAGATTCCATATTGCACTTTCACTCCACTAGGTTTTTCAAACAGCTATGTTTTATGGTACTTTGCAGCTTAGGATGTTAAAGTGTATTAAAAACATATAAAATGTAATAAAACATATAAAATGTAATATAAAATGATTATTTTGCTATTTAATAAACTTCCTGACAGCATTTAAGACACTGTTCAAATGAAATGACCATGACCAGCTTAAACATCATGATGGGTTTGAATACATTATTTCTTTCATTAAGTCATTACTTGTCGTGTTTACTATATGTTTGTTTTGTATTTGTTTACTGTGTATTTGCTACTTTTACATGAGCACAGGATCTGAAGACTTCTCCCAGACCTCATTATGAAAACCACATTATGAACACCAACTTGCGCAAAGTTAATTGAGATTGGTAATATAACACTCTCCGCATTTAATCAGCTTCATGTTAATGCAGTTACAAGTGGGAGCTGTTTAAAAGCTGTCTCTTTGATAGTGCGTTCAAGGATGTCAGAGCATCCTTGAGTCGATCTGAAAGCATATTGTGAAAGAGCATTGTCCCTAACTTGTCCCTAACTCCCTAAATGAATTCTACATTAGATTCAATGACTATTATACTATCAAGAAATGTAGTGACATTTTGATCAGATATTAGCTCTCCATTTGCTGGTGATTCAGGATCCTGGTTTGGGCTTACGACCAGCATGAATGAGCTGTACATGTGGGAGTCAGAGAAAGGCATTCAAGTTATAGATCTCCAGGAGGAAGAATGTGAGTTATCTTTTAGGAGCTTTAGGTTCAATATAATACACTCTCTGAATACACTGTGGATTATATGCACAACACATTACAAGATTACAAGACAACTTTCTTTCTTCATCTAATGTCAATCGCAATCGCAATCGCAATCTTTGCAATAAGTGAAGACTAAATACTAAAAACGTAACTAATGCAAATACTGTTGGGTTATGAGCTTTACTTCCCCAACTCTGCTTTACTCTACTAATCTTTTGTAATTCTTTTGTAAACACTTGATATGTACATAATAACTCAGACATCAGGGAATATGCTAAAGGAATGTGATGGATGCCATGAAAAAAGATCATTTATTAGGTTGTTTGTTTTATATAAAAGAATTCTAGTGCATCCTGATAACCATAGGAGGGGGTTTTAAAACAATAACTTGCTTGACATCATGATATCTAATTTTGACAAAAAATAAAGGTTTGTTGAAGGTTTGTGGAGGATGTGAAATAAAACATGCTTTATGCTTTCGACAAAGGTCAGGAGGGATTTCAAAGTACATATAACTTGTATGGACTCTTTTTTTCTGTCTGTCTTAGACATGTGGTACAGTTCAACATGAACATGACCCCCCTCCCCTCTCCTCCACTGTGCTATGGGCACTCCAAAAGGAAAACTCAATTATGGATGTATGTCAGGGGTGAACCAGAGGTGAGAGAAGCTGACACAGAGTTTAAATGGGAATCTTACCCTTGGAGACAATCAGGTTCTCCTCCTGTGTCTCCTCGTCTCCGGGGGCCCTGAGGAGAGAATCCACAGGTTGTCATGGGAACCAAATCATGTAGTATGACCAAAAAAAGCCATTACGCTACCAAATCTTTGTTTTTCATTCAGCCAGAGACACTGACATACCTGGGCTTCTGGTTGATACTGCAGCGGCACCGCCGACCTACAAACAGAAGAAACCATTAGCTGTGTTGGCCAGAGGTCTAATTAGATATATCATCTGTGTCACTGTCACCTGATAATGTGACAATGCCATAACACAGTGTGGAAATGCAGTATGATTAATTAATTAATATTATTTACTTTTAATTTGATTATAACACTTGATTATATTAGGTGCATGTAAACATAATCAAATGGCACACACACACACAGATATTGACTTACTAAGGATGAGAAGAATGCCAAGTGTGAACAGCACCACCGCAAACGCCAACCCCCCAATCCTCAGGCTCTCATAATCTACAGAAGAATGATAGAAGGTCACAGAAGAGACACATGAACAAGACTAACATATTTAGTCAGTGTGCCATGCATTTCATTTATTTATGTTTTTTTAGGCATAGACACTGTCTCTATGTCTTGAAAATGTGATGAAGATGGCCACTGTTTTTCTAAACTTACCGTAAACAAATGGGTTTTCATCTTTCTCCTTGCCATCTGTGAAAATATAACAGAAATCACATATTTAGAGCTAAGTTGCTCATATTTGATCAGTTAAAGGCACAATGAAATGATTATTAAGTTCTACATGTGTGTCCTTCTGTTAATTGTTCACTTATCACCATTTTTTTATTTTAAATTATAATTTTTTAAACTGAGGGACAATGGGTTTTAGAAAATTCTTCTTCTTCTTGGATTAGCTGGAAATGCATTGTCATAAAGCTGTAAACTGGCTGTTTTTCTGAGGTCATGAAAAGTTGACTTGGTTGTCACAGGACAGGAACACTGCACATATGCTGATTTTATAGACCACAATGCATTGCTGTGGATTAAACAAACAGTATACATATACAAACAGTATATAAAGTAGTTAAATTAGCTCAACCAACAGCAGTAAAATGCAACATACACATTCATGCAGCATAAAAAAAAAACTTTAAGTAGTATACTTTTACTTAAGTAAGATTTTGAATGCAATTATTACAAGTATTTTCACAGTGTAGTATTAGTTCTTTTTTTAAGACAATAACTGAATACTTGCACTACACTACACTTTTATTAATTGTGGCCACAATGTTTTCCTTAAATGAACCACAGTTTTTGTTGCCTTATTAGTTTATTTGTCATATTTTCTTAACCATTACTCTTGTCTAATGTAGTTGCCATGCACAGATACTGTAGAAGGCATTAAGGCAATTTTACATCTTTTTTACTCACATTTCATATTTATCAATGCACCACCCTTTATGTATTCATACAGATACATTATCATCTTTCTAACCAACCACACAACCGCTCTCTTCTCCTCAGCACTGATTTCACACTCTAAAAATCTATTTCTAATCAACACACAGTCAGTTCTGTTCTTTTTTTTTTTTTTTTACTTAATTCATGCATCCGCCACTGTTTGCTGTCGTGGGGAAATCCATAAGGGTCTGAGATAAGTGTCTGATCTGATCTGGAAACCAATAAACCCATTTATGTGGCTGTAAGGATGTGACCCCATTAGAGAACACTCACCCTGTGCACTGGGGTCTGCTACAGCTGAGAGGCATCGAAGAGGGGATGTGGTTTGAGTCAGAGGTTGAAAGGAAACAGGAGAGGGTAGAAACACAGGAAATTAGGTAGAAGATCCCTGAATGAAAAATACTTCCACAGTATCTACCCCTCTATCTTTTAATCGATCTATGTTTTACCTGACACGAGTGCCAAGTGCAACAAAAATACAGTTCCCAGCACATCACAACAACATTATTTATTTGAAGTGTGTGACTGTGTGATCATGGGTTTAAGTGTCTCACATTTAATCATACACTATAAGCAGACCTCACACACACAGACAGTAACTAGCCAGTCTATGAAACCTACATGTAAAGCTCTAAAGTAGTAATTGATGTTTTGCTACAAGCCCACACCCAGTGAGTGCCTTTTCATGTAACATCCTATCCTGCCCCGACACTGCCTCCCTATGGACAATTAGTGTGTGTATGCATGTCTGTTTGTATGCATGGATGTGTGTGTGTGTGTGTCAGTGTGTTTTGTGAGTAGGTAGGGACTTACCAGCCACACACACCAGGAGTGAAGAGAGGAAAAGCAAAATAGTTTCCATGGCAACTGTTGACAGAGTAATAAAGATGGAGGGTGAGAGAGAATGAAAAAAAGACAAAAAATAGAGTCAGAGAGGTTCGCTGTAGTAAGCTAGTACTACGAGTACATACGTGCAATGGCAATTTGGGGTGTAAATGACAACAACAAACACATACAGTTTATATATAGAAATAAACACACAAGCACACATATGGTGAGTGGGGTGTGAAAAGGGGATATTATGCAGCACTGGCTCTATCCAAACGCCTGGAGTTTCACTGATGTAAAAGGCCTACAGATATAGTTTTTATCTTGCATAACGATCCATGAGCCTGTATACATGTTCTCCTTTCCTGGCAGAGATTATTCCCTCCTCCCTGTGGACATCACACAACCTTAGCCTATTTTCATGCAGGCCATTTAGTGCACAGACGCCAACTGTGTCTCCGATTAAATGTGTTCATATTAGACTATTTTACATACTTTTACATTTTACATTTTGAAGCTGACGTTTGTGGTTTAAACTGAAATCCAACTATTGGCTGGACTGCCCAGAAATTTGGTACACACGATCATGTCCCCCACAATTATCTTTAGCAGTGAATGTTTCATGGTAAATGTTACAACTACTAAACATAAGCATTTAGAGCAGTTAAAATTGTTAATGTGAATATGTTAGCATTCCAACTTTAGCATTTAGCTCTGTGCCAAAGACTCACAGTGCCACTAACATGGCTGTAGACTCATGTTTTGATCAACATGACGATAAACCTAACAACACAAAATAGTCACATTAGTCAAAATAGTCTAATTGAATGTACCTGCAAAATGTTCAAGTTGTGTCCTATATGCTCCTGAGAACTTAAAGGTCATTACAGTTTTGTCAAAAAAAAGCACCTGACTGAATTGCATTTGAATGACATGCACTTTGTGCCACTTATAAGTAAAAATCTATTTAAAACCACACTCTGTTTGATTGAAGCTTTGCAATTTCTTCCTTTTATTCTATTCAGTGACATCTCAACAGAAGAAACATTGTGTAAGTAGAATGAGTAAATGTTGAGGTCCTCACATTAATAAAACTCTCAGAAAGACAGGTTTGACTGTTCAGGTAATCTACTGCTTTCTTCCTGTGACATTTCAATAAAGTAGTGGCCAGAAGATTTACAGTTATACAAATGCAGACCTTGTGGCAACAAGAAGTCATAAATCAATATCTATGTGTGGTCTAATTTCCCATTAAGTTCCCCAGCGCAACAAAGTGCCTGGTAATGTAACATACCTCAACCTTTAGGAGCCATCAAACAAGCTAAAGGGGCCAGTACGTCCATCAGAAGCACCTCACACCTGATTGGACGGCTGTGTGGAGGTGACCAAAGTAAGCTGGGTCTGATCTTCTCTCGCTGGTTCTCTTTTTTCACTTGTCACAGCTATCTGGGGTACTTTTACTGTGAACAGCCATGGGCAATACTAAGAAATTTTTGCCATTTTCTTCATACTGAAACAATATCGGGCTCCCCCCTCTCTGTGGCGGCTGACTTTTCACTCCTCCCTCCAGTCTTAGACAACACATCATGCATACTAGTTCTGATCAAGTATACGTCGGCCCTAAGAGGAAGAATTACAAGTATTGGTCCGATGTCGGTGAATACTGAGGGTCAAACAAGATTTCACAACAATGCATGAAGCAGAACAAAGTTCAAATTTACAGAAGCTTTTCAGTCTTAGTCTTAAAGAGTACAAATGTTTCCTTTAACTCAGGCTTTCACTCCCCTTCGAGAGTGCTACATTACATGCATCTGACTTACTAGCCCTCTGACTGACTGGGTGCATTTATGTCCATCTACCCATATGGCCGTTTGTCTGTCTTAACTCTATCAGTGGTACAGGGAATAATGCACTTAAATCAATGGAGGCCATTATAGTCTTTAGCAGACGTATCAACTGTAGCATTCCCGCCGAGTTGCCATTTCTACATTTGTGCTTCGTATATTTCATCTGTGAGCAATACACTGGTACAGAGGACATTTCTGAAATAATGTGACACAAAATGACAGCTGAGGGACATAAGGCCTTTGGCATCCATTAGACTAATGGATCTACCTTTAAAATTAAAATCAACCCTATGGGACCTTGGACAGAAAGCAATATTTTATTTAATAGCCTTGATAGTTTTCAGGCAAGAATAGTTTACTAAAATTTATCATTTTGATTCATTGTTTGTTTTGATGTTTTTCAGTGAATGTGGAAGTACATTGATTTTTGGGGAGTTTTTGTATTGACATTTGTTGTTGAAATTCTTCGTATTTAAAAAGGCTCAGTCATTAAGCTTTAATCTGTTAACAAACAATTGTTTAGTAAGCTCTCTTGTTCCTAGGTGTGCAGTACACTCCTGCATATTTATGTGCATATTAAAACACTAAAGTCATTTAACATTTATAAATATGAGAGACAAAAGAGAATTTCTTCTTTCAGTGAGAATTTTCATTTCAATTGAGGCAGCACAGTCAAGACTAAAGCCTTTGAAGTCTATTCCCAAGGCCTTTTTAACTGTCACATGGTCTGAAAAATATGGCGCAATAAGAGTGACACTTTTACCAAACGCAGAAATGAATGATGAGATATGACAATACTGTCTTTGAAAGCATGTCTGTCACATTTGCACAGTCTTGAAGGAGACATCTTTTTTTTTCACACAGAGGTGATGATTGATGGCAGGCCCCAAACTGTACATCACTTACATTCAGTTCAGACACATTAACAAACACTGATCCAGCTCAAGCATACCTGGCGGGAAAATTATTCATGCCAAGACAGGCGTGCCCTTTATACAGTACAGCAGCACATTTTCTCTCTCTCTCTCATTTTTACAAGACCCTTTTTACTTTTCACTTTTTACACTGCTTATAGTGTTTCTTCAACGATTATCTGTTGTGTGCCAAATTTAACACTTATGTTTTGACAAAATAGCTTCAAATGATCTGTGACCATTTCCTACAAGATTAAAGCCCTAACTGAGACACAGAGCCTTAAATATAGATCCTGTGATTAACATATTCAGTAGACTAGCTTTGTATGTCAGTGCTTTTCGTGCATGTCTGACACCTTGTTTCACACACGCTTTTTTTTTATCTTAAAGCGTTCATCTTCAGGGTGACATACGCTTTACTGTGGTTAAAATCTCACAACACTGGGGAGCTGGCTACCAAGGTGAGATACTGTTTGGTACATTTGACCATGGGCCACATTGATATGCCTCATCACCTCATCACATGGTGTGAAAACTTCTGTATATCTGAGATACGGGATAAATGGGAAAGGTGCTTGATAAAACAATCCAACTTGAAAAACCAGAAGTAAAAAGCTTTATACTAATAACAGAAAACTTAATTTGGAAATCTAAAGTGTGCAGGTGGCTTAGTGGTGCTCCTTAAAAACCTTTCTCCAACCCTGCAGTGTGTTTTCAGCTGGACGATCTCCTGCACTGGTGTAAAGATAGGCCTGTCAGTGTGAGGCTAATGGAGAGGCAGGATGTTGGAGAGAAAGATATGGCTTATCTGGTGAATGGAGAGGGGACTGACGCTCTGTTGCTCTATTGTTAATGGCACAGATATGACAGTCAGACAGTGGCCCATTGGACAACTTCCACCATTTCAGGGGCAACCAAAGACAGTCCGGGGTTAAAGGCCGAGCAATCAGTCAGGCTTAAAATACAAGATGTCCATTCACATAACGACAGCCGGACAAAGGAAGCTTTATGCAAAAAGAAACTCAGTTTTAAGTTGCGCTTTGATTATTTATGGTGATTTTGATCAGAGAATGTTTCCCTTCTTCACAACAAAACACGCTGTGATACATTTGTTGTCTACCTATCTTGATTTCATACTGTAGTCACGACAAATACTGGATTTTTCAAGTCAATATAAACACAAACTCATCATGATTTTACATAAACACAAACTTTTTATAAATTCCTTAAATTACTTTTTGTCGTTTTGTCTTTCTCTTTTAAGTTTTTTTTTTTTGTCTGGTGTTCTCCGGTTGACAAACTGTGTAATGGTGACACTTATGCAAAACGCCTTTCAGCAATTCTGTGATGTGATTTTCTTCCTGTCTGTTTTATTTCATATTTGTAAAACACACGTTTCACCCCAATATTTTCGCCCCTCATATAAATAGAGAAAATCACGAGATGGCTTTTGTTAGGGTGCAATATGACTCTCTTTTGAGTGGAAAGTATTTTTAAGCGTTAGTGGGTCAGTGTCACATGTTTGTTCCGTGAGAATCTTTTTAGGTTGTTTGGCAGCGTGGCACTGCCCAAGGTAATGTATCGTGCAGCTTTTCAGCACCAGCCTTTCTCTCCCCAGGTATGATACATGGCACCTGAGCAGTTGCTTCTCCATCTTTCCTTTACCTGCCTTATCTGCACTATTGTTTAGCAATATCAAGTTCCATTGCCAGGCTTCCCTTTGTCTGAGAGGAGAGGACAAGAAAAAGGCAGGCAGGGCGACTGTATCTGTTTGGGGGAGGACAAGGAAATAACTGGCTGGGGGGCTGTTTTCTCTAACGTGGGGACAAGGAAAGGGCAGGCTGAAAGACGGTGAGAATGGGAGGTGAGCAGACAGGGACAGACATTATCTGGCAGGAGAGCGCAAGGCGAAGGGCACGCAGAGGAGACACCGTCTAAGGCGAGAGGACAGTGGAAGGGCAGTCTGTTGTAGGATAGTGGCATTTCCAGCATAAAATACACAGAGCATTAAAAAAGAAAGGTCAGGGAATGTGACGAGGGAGAGGAAGAAACAGGAGGGCGATCAAAGAGACAACATAACCAAATGCGAGACGATTAAGTAGACAAGGGCAGCACAGTGCTCAACAGCTGCCAGGACATGGAAGAAATAATGATCTAACCTTTGACATCAGACTATTTGGTAAATGTGAGTCTCAGACAAGCTTGGGATCAGCGTGACACCAACTTTTTCAATGTGAACACCAAAAATCACAGTTTAATTGATGAGTTACGGAAAATGCAAACAAGGTCATGCGAGGAAAAGTATGTTCAAATGAGAGTATGATTACAGTGAGCATTGCATGGGTGTTTTTACATGAGACCACACCTCGCCAGATCCTTTTATGTCTGTATTTATGTGCATTTATGCATGTGCCCCCCCTTTTGATGCAAGGCTCTTTAGTATAAGGTTGATTAGAATCATTGTGCAAAATCTGCGCTTTTGTGGATGTGCGGGTCACTCAAAGGACATCCGTTTCCTGGCAAATGACCCTGAGGTTTAAGCATTTAAACAAATTTAATGCTAAAAGAATTTCCTATTTTTCAACACTGATGGAAAAAAATGTAGGCCAGCTAAATAGGTCACACCACAGGTCTCCATAACATGTGTGCCAAAAAAAAAAAAAACTTGGCCCCCTGTACCTGCTATCATTATCACGTTACATCACTATGACAACAATGTGCGTCGCTCCATAGTGTCCACTTATCTCCATGGTAACTGTCTCCAACTGAAAATTCTGGCGCCGAACCAGAAATGGGTCAAGATGACATTATCACATGGAAACACAAGGACACCCGCACACCCACACAGGAGGGAGAAGACAGGGGTGTGGCTTTTAAAGTCAGACTCAGTCGGCCAGAATTGAGTCGGTGTGTCAGATCAATCGGCGCACATCCATTCATTAACAAAAAAAAAAACCATCACCTACAGGGAAGACTGGTTGTCAATTCGTTTGATACCTGTGCGCGCTGATGAAAACAACAACAGCCTATCTCCACTGTGATCTTAACGCACAGGCTTAACATGGCACTGCCAGGTAAACCTGCCCTCACTGACAGGCTCATATCAAACAATTGGCACTATTTATCTCAAGATCCATGTGCGCATTCATCCACTTCTTTTCTTTCTTTCCTTTTTTTAACCTGTGGATCATCCGAAATGAAAAATGGGAAAACGAGCCATCACCCTTTCCTTTTGTGATTTTTTTTTTCCTTCCCACTGAAAGCGACTCACCGTTTACACAAACAGCAGTGACATCATCCGCTGCGATATCTGATATTTGGTTTGCAACTTACTGCTGCGAGGCGTCAGCGAGCAGGCTCACGCTCGTTTTAAAGCTTTGATCCACAATTTGCTATTTCTTTCGATCTTTCTTTCTTTGTTTTTTTATTTTATTTGCCCCTTGAGGGTTTTAGTGATTAGTGCCCGCAGACACACCCTCACTCCGTAGCGCTGATGAACAACAAGTAGCGCCGTAAATGGCATCGCTGCAAGTTAAAGAGGCCGCGTCCAGCAGTGCGCAAACTGCACTGCAAACAGCGCACAGGTTCGCGTAAAACAATTTCACCAAACACCGAAGAAGCGCGTGATTCTCTCACAGCCCTGCTAATGACACTATTTATTTACACTGGGCAGAAAATAAGCTGCTGGCACTAAATGCGTCCAGTCCACCTTTCATGCCCGTTATGGTGCCTTCTCACTTTCATCTCCCCATAATAAATCAGTATGGCATCATCTGAGACATTAAAAAAATGTGCGCGATTATCAACTTACCTCTTGTTTTTTTCCGCTGCCCAACAAACTGAAATCCACCTACAGAAAATCACTCAGCTCAGTCTCACAAGGCTTTTGATTCCAAATATTCTCATCTGTCAGTGTGCGCACACTGCTCACATCTACTTGTCCCGGAGAAAACGAGATGTGATGGATAACAATGTGACTCCCGGAGTGACTGCTTATTCGGTGGTGCGATGAACCTCTCTCTATCTCTCTCTCTCCCCCTCTCTCTCTCTCTCTCTCTCTCTCTCTCTCTCTCTCTCTCTCACACACACACGCACCCATCACACAGTTAGACCCCCAGCATTATGGCAGCCTCATGTGTGACTGACTTGTGATGGTCTATGATGAATCAACTCCACAATAAGAATTTCCTTCATCTTTATTTCATGTATGTATATTCATAGGTAATGCTGATCCTACACATTAGACAAACAGAAAACTCAGTTAAACAAAAAAAATGCCCAATTGTACATAAATATGACTGAGAGAACACACACACGCATTGATATTCAATGCAAGAAGAACAATTTCACAGTGTGAGTTTAAAGGGGAGGTTTGGGTGTGCAGACAGAGTGCCAGCTCAGTGAGAGAGTCAAGGGTCACACTGCTTTCCTTCTTCACAAAGTGAATATATAAAGTGTCCTTTCTTTATCTCAATATGGTAAATACTAGCCTAGAATGAAACACCTGAGATGTGTCCCTGAGACAAAACACACCTCTACAATCATAAATCATTTTTCTTAAAGAGCATCATTCTCTAATCAGGAAAGGAGATCACAGTAGAGTGGCCTGTGTTTCAGTGGCACAGAACACGAAATAAGAGAAGGGCCAGCCATCTTTAAAGCTTGCGTCACGTGGAGGTAAATAAGAGACACAGAGAGACAGACAAAGGAATAAAATCAAGAATGCAAGACTGGAGTCAGTGCATCGATTGGTGTGTATCAATAATCAGGTTCAGGTGATATGCATAACAGCCGTATGACAGACAATGAACATAGTTCCCATTCTTGAGACTACACAGTCCCAAGTTACTCCCCCAAACCGTTGTGCAACTTTCATCCATCTGTCTGTCTTTCCTCTGTCAACAGCATTTCTTCATTACTTCATTCTTCTTCATGTAAATCTATCCATCTCTCTGAGACAACTTCATAGTGCAGGGTTCATTGGGTAAAGGCAGGGGTCATCATGGCCTGTTTTGCTGTAGGAGAGTTTGGATGAAAGGTGAAAACCTGCGACCCACGGTAAATCTGAATGCATTCTAGTCATTAGGATGTCAAGCGTGCTCTCCACCAAAACTATTCTTACCTGCATAGTGCTGTAGATCCAGGGCAGAAGACTCCTGACATTGGTGTAAACACCAGGCTTGTTTTTCTCACCGCAGCCAGACCCCCAGCTGGTGATCCCCACCAGGTACCAAATGCTGTCTCCCTCACACACCAGAGGCCCACCACTGTCACCCTGGGAAAAAAATAATGCTTAGTTAAAGCTGAACCTGTGTAAAAATAACTTTTTTGTCACGTTTGCTAAAACTGTCGTCGCTACGTCCTGAGTCGTACATGAGACAGATAAGCTGCGAACAAAATCAGACTCACACAATAGTGCTCAACCCTCCATTGTTAACAATAGTTTTCACAACAAAGGCAAGTGAACAAAAGAAAGCCAATGAAGAAAAGCATGCAGACTCTGTGGGGAGGGGGAGGAACCTGGAAGTTGTACTCATTTAATAGTCAAGTCCACTCTCTTTTCAAACCTACCAACTTCAGCTTTAAAGAATGAGGAACTTCTCATTTTTGTGTTTCACCTTATGTCAGGCCACACCTTCCCTTCTACCTCATTCCTCAATGCAAACAGACGACTTCACAGCTCTGGCAGCTGAAGCCACTAAAATTTAACCAGGTCAAAAACCCCAGAAGGCTAAAGAATAACTATTAGTAATCAGCTGAAATAGCCAATCCTCTCGCAGTTGGTATGCGTATTAAACTTGGTCTTCCTTCCATCCATCCATCCATTTTCATCCGCTTGGTCCGGGACCGGGTCGCGGAGGCAGCAGTCTGAGCAGAGATGCCCAGACTTCCCTCACCCCAGACACTTCCTCCAGCTCTTCCGGGGGATCCCAAGGCGTTCCCAGGCCAGCCGAGAGACATAGTCTCTCCAGCGTGTCCTGGGTCTTCCACGGGGCCTTCTCCCGGTGGGACACGCCTGGAACACCTCCCTAGGGAGGCGTCCCAGGGGGCATCCGAAATAGATGCCCAAGCCACCTCAGCTGACTCCTCTCGATGCGAAGGAGCAGCGGCTCTACTCCGAGCTCCTCCCGAGTGACTGAGCTTCTCACCCTATCTCTAAGGGAGCGTACCAGCCACCCCAAGCGGAGGAAACTCATTTCGGCCGCAACGCTTGTATCCGCTGATCTTGTCCTTTCGGTCCATTACCCAAAGTTCATGACCATAGGTGAGGGTGGGAACGTAGATTGATTGACCGTAAATCGAGAGCTTCGCCTTTCGACTCAGCTCCTTCTTCACCACGACGGTCCGGTACACACCGACCGCATAACTGCGGACGCTGCACCAATCCGCCTGTCAATCTCACGCTCCATCTTTCCCTCACTCGTGAACAAGACCCCGAGATACTTGAACTCCTCCACTTGAGGCAGGACCTCTCCACCCACCCGGAGAGGGCACGCCACCCTTTTCCGGTCGAGAACCATGGCCTCGGATTTGGAGGTGCTGATTCTCATCCCAGCCGCTTCACACTCGGCTGCAAACCGCTCCAGCACATGCTGAAGGTCCTGGCTTGAAGAAGCCAACAGGACAACATCATCTGCAAAAAGCAGAGATGAAATCCTGTGGTTCCCAAACCAGGACTCCCTCCGGCCCCTGGCTACGCCTAGAAATCCTGTCCATAAAGATTATGAACAGGACCGGTGACAAAGGGCAGCCCTGCTGCGGAGTCCAACATGCACTGGAAACAGGTCTGACTTACTGCCGGCAATGCAAACCAAGCTCCTGCTCCAGGTCGTACAGAGACCGAACAGCCCTTAGCAAAGGCCCCCGGACCCCATACTCACTGGAGCACTCCCCACAGAATACCACGAGGGACACGGTCGAATGCCTTCTCCAGATCCACAAAGCACATGTGGACTGGTTGGGCAAACTCCCATAAACCCTCCAGCACCCTGTGGAGGGTATAGAGCTGGTCCACTGTTCCACGACCAGGACGAAAACCGCATTGTTCCTCCTGAATCCAAGGGTCGACTATAGGCCGAATTCTCCTCTCCAGTACCCTGGCGTAGACCTTCCCAGGGAGGCTGAGAAGTGTGATCCCTCTGTAGTTGGAACACACTCTCCGGTCCCCCTTTTTAAAAAGAGGGACCACCACCCCAGTTTGCCACTCCAGAGGTACTGTCCCCAACCTCCATGCAATGTTGCAGAGGCGTGTCAGCCAAGACAGCCCCACAACATCCAGAGACTTGAGGTACTCAGGCGCGGATCTCATCCACCCCCAGGCACCTTGCCACCAAGGAGCTTGCGAACTACCTCAGTGACTTCGGCTCGGGTGATGGACGAGTCCACCTCAGAGTCCCCAGCCCCTGCTTCCTCACTGGAAGGCAAGTCGGTGGGATTGAGGAGATCCTCGAAGTATTTCTTCCACCGTCCGACAATGTCCCAGTTGAGGTCAACAGCTCCCCACCCGCACTGTAAACAGTGTTGGCAGAGTACTGCTTCCCCCTTCTGAGGCGCCGGACGGTTTGCCAGAATCTCTTCGAGGCCGACCCGATAGTCCTCCTCCATGGCCTCACCCGAACTCCTCCCAGACCCGAGTTTTTGCCTCCAGGACCGCCCAGGCTGCGGCTTGCTTGGCCTGCCGGTACCTGTCTCAACTGCGCCAGCCTCCCTCGGAATCTGTGAGAAGCTCTTCCGAGGTGGGAGTTGAAGACCTCCCTGACAGAGGGCTCGGCCAGACGTTCCCAACAGACCCTCACAATACGTTTGGGTCTGCCAGGTCTGTCCAACTTCCTCCTCTGCCAGCGGAGCCAACTCACCACCAGGTGGTGATCGGTTGACAGCTCAGCCCCTCTCTTTACCCGAGTGTCCAAGACGTACGCCGGAACCGGAGATCAGATGAAACGACAACAAAGTCGATCATCGACCTCCGGCCTAGGCGCCCTGGTGCCACGTGCACTGATGGACACCCTTATGCTTGAACATGGTGTTCGTTATGGACAAACTGTGACTAGCACAGAAGTCCAATAACAGAACACCGCTCGGGTTCAGATCGGGGAGGCCGTTCCTCCCGATCACGCCCCTCCAGGTATCACTGTCGCTACCCACATGAGCGTTGAAGTCCCCCAGTAGAACAATGGAGTCCCCAGCTGGAGCACTATCAAGTACCCCTCCCAGGGACTCCAAGAAGGCCGGGTACTCTGTACTGCTGTTCGGCCCGTAGGCACAAACAACAGCAAGAGACCTATCCCCAACCCGAAGGCGCAGGGAAGCGACCCTCTCGTTCACCGGGGTGAACTCCAACACGTGGCGGCTGAGCTGGGGAGCTATAAGCAAGCCCACACCAGCTCCGCCGCCGCTCACCCTGGGCAACTCCAGAGTAGTGGAGGGTCCAGCCCCTCTCTCAAGGAGCTGGGTTCCAGAGCCCAAACTGCTATGCGTGGAGGTGAGCCCGACTATCTCTAGCCGGTACCTCTCAACCTCCCGCACGAGCTCAGGCTCCTTCCCCCCCAGCGAGGTGACATTCCATGTCCCTATTGCCAGAGTTTTGGTCCAGGGATTGGGTCGTCCGAGGCCCCCTGCCACGACTGCTACCCAAACCACATTGCACCGGCCCTCATGGACCTTCCTGCGGGTGGTGAGCCTACTGGAAGGCGGGCCCACGTCGCCATTTCGGGCTGAGCCCGGCCGGGTCCCGTGGGCAAAGACCCGGCCACCAGGCGCTCGCGCCTGCGAGCCCCAACCCCAGGCCTGGCTCCAGGGTGGGGCCCCTGGTAACACGCCAATCCGGGCGACGTAACGGTCCTTGATATTCTTCTTTTCATGATGGGCTTGTGAACCGCTCTTAGTCTGGCCCGTCACCTAGGACCTGTTTGCCATGGGAGACCCTACCAGGGGCGTGTAATGCCCCCGACAACATAGCTCCTAGGATCATTCGGGCACACAAACCCCTCCACCACAGTAAGGTGGCGGTTCAAGGAGGGGTTGGTCTTCCTTATACCAGTTAAAAACTTTATGTCTCTAAAGTTCGCCAGATGTCATGGGCGCTATGTAGATAGATAGATAGATAGATAGATAGATAGATAGATAGATAGATAGATAGATAGATAGATAGATAGATAGATAGATAGATAGATAGATACATAGATAGATAGATAGATAGATAGATAGATAGATAGATAGATAGATAGATAGATACTTTGAATAATGATCCTCTACAGGAAATTATGCTGTTGCAGCAGCTCATTCACAGGCATAACAGAAAGAAAACATCGCATACATACATCTATCAAAAATATATACATAGAAAACTTCCTCCATAGAAAGCAACTGGCAGAGCGGAGGGCATAAACAAGGCCAAGTGCATATGTGTGGACATCAGCAACAATGTGCATTGAACAGATTATCGTAAACCTGTCCCTTGATGTTGACTGCTTACCTGGCAGGAATCTTTGCCTCCATTCAGGTCCCCAGCACAGATCATGTTCTTGGTCACGGCACTTCCATACACACTGGGGCTGCTACATATTTGTGTACTGATGATGTCCACAGTCACCTCCATCAGCTCCTTGGAGACAGTGTCTTTATTGGAGGAAACAATATGCTCACTCATTTTTCCAACAAGGTTGTAAGTTAAGTGAAAATGGTGGCTGAATAAATGGGAAACTTTAAACTGAGCTTGAAAATAGGGTCAGCTGATTGATAAAATTACACACTGCCATGGCAACAACTGTCATTTCCTTGTTCAGGAGCTGTCATTTTACACCTGTCCATCAGCCATTACTATTGACTTTTACTTCCATCTTTCTCAACCTCTATAAGCTTCGGTACAGAGAGGACAGTCACTTGCTGATAGCTCATCCATGTTCCCTTAGGGGGTCCAGACTTAAATCAGACTTAATACTTAATTGTGTTTAGCCTGCCTGTGCTTCCTCTGATGACTATCTGCCTGCTTTTTGACTACTGCCTGACTGCCTGGCTCTCTGGATTCACTCATCTGATCTAACTGCATTCTTTGTTTTTGTTATCCCGCCCTGTGACAAAAGTAAACACCAATTTGGGCACCAGATCTGTGATCCAGTGTTACATGCTGTTGTTGTATCATGTAGTTTAATGGCAATTTATACACTTTGTTTCTTTATCTACACCGTTTTTTTAAATGAACAGAGATAACACAATATGCATGTCTACTCTGATTTTACTTTTCCTCACTCTGTGTGTATGCACCTTCTTATATTTAACTGCTTTATTAGAATACTCTGGCCAAATACATAACAAATACATACAATACATCTCTGGAACCAAGACCAACTTCTTAAAATGCACAGCTATGGAAGCTAACGGGGGATCCAATAAAACCAACCATATACCTAACTATACTTAATTTTTGAGTAGGTGGCTCCATTTAGGTGGCTTACTTAATCCTGCCTTGGTGGTGCCAAAACCCGAGATCCAGCATTTGATTCCAGGGCGAACATCCTGGTTAAAACCTGGCAGGCAGGCAGGCTGGCTGAACTTTATCTGGATAACAGAGAAAGATGTATTTAACTTTGGCAAACACACCAGCAACTCTGTGTGCCCAAAAGGAGAGTAGTGTAAACAGATGCACACTTACGCTCACACACACACACAAACACACACTGGGCTGGGAAAATGAGATTACCACTATGACTGGAAGCTCAGCACAGAGTTTAAAAGCTCAGACTTAGCAGCAAGAGAAAAACACTTGGTTGGGAGTGACTGCCATGCGTACTTTCTTTACCCTTTGACACGATGTTCAGGAATGAAAGTAGGATGAAAATAAACATTATTTTAATGAGTAAAAGCAGCCACTGACCATTGAATTGAACTGGAGATTTAAGTTTGAGCAAAGTGATGTCCTGGTCGTTAGATTTGCTGTTGTAGTTCTCATTCAGTATGATCTTATCAACCAGGTAGGGCTCAGGTAGGTTGTTCAGAGACACCAGTCCAACATACACATTCCAGTTTTTCGCCAAGAGAGCTGAGGAGCTGCAACACAGACAAAGACTGTTCAGTGGAGAGCAATGGACTCATGCTGATTGTGCTCAAAGAAGAAACAAAAGACTTTGAATCTTTACATCAGCTCAGCATTATGAACAACAGCTGAACAATGTACATTTCTACAATTACAGTGCATGAATTCTGTTAAAAAATAAACAAGATTATTGCAGTATAGAAAACAATGGGAGTGCATGTTTTCTGCATCAGTCACCTTTGGAAGCAATGGGCAGCAGTGAGCACAAAATCAGGAGAGATCAGGACTCCTCCACAGACATGTGATCCTCTGAAGTGGAGTGACACCTGCCAGGGCCAATGCCCTGACTTAGCTACGCTGCCCCCAATGATCCGGGTTGTAGACTGCTGCCGTCCACAATCTGGTAACAGGAGACGATGTGAGGTACTGTACAGTATCAAAGTTTACACAGTTTATACGGTTTATATAGAATCATCATATTTTGTCACTGTTTTATAAAACAATTTTTAAATTAAAACTAACAAAATTGCTAAAAATCTTTGCATTTACACATGAGAATTACTTGATGTACAGTGTAACAATGAAATGTAGTTCAGTACACTGAACATCAGTGTTTTTATTGTACATATAAGTTTGGATATTTCTTCTGCCACATGGAATTTTGTTGCGATAATTTATCATGGTTTTTATGTAAATGTAAATGTGTCAATGTTTGCTGTCAAGGCTGCTGACCTCATCCCTCCCCAAAAAGAAACACCAAGCACAACCCAGCAGGGAGCGGGGAGCGACAACGATAACTTCCCCCTCCAACAGCAGCAGCAGTTGTTAGCGTAGTTTTCAGGTAATCAGTATGACAACAGGCATGGCAGACACAGAGCGAGCAAAGCACCGATGGCTTAGATAAGCATGATTTAAACGGTGCATTGGAAAGATGTTGTGGTGCCAGGAATATACCAGACTCGAGGACTCCAGTTCAGGACCTGAACTGGCTCACATATTACCCCTAATTTCCATATTGTGAGAAACAGTATGCCCCTGTTAATTCCCTTCATGAAATTTGGCCTTATCATTTGATGTGGTCTGTTAAAAGGTTTTCTGAATTTGAGTAACAATTATAATTCAAAGAAGGCAAGGTACAGTGATTGTTAGTGTGTGTGTGTGTGTGTGTGTGTGTGAGAGAGAGAGAGAGAGAGAGAGAGAGAGAGCTCATGTGTAACTGTTTGTGACACATGACTTTAGGAACAGATGGAGGCTCCTTACCCATACACTGCAGGAAGACGGTCTCCTGGTCTGGACAGGAAGAACTGTGTAATGCCACAATGAGAAAAACATGTCGTGAGCAAATGCAGTAAATGAATGTACACCCTCAATCTGTTTTTTTTTTCTGGAATTTTGAGCCTATAAAAAAGTTGAGTGTACATCTATTTTTTAACTGACTGATTTAACAATGACCCGTTTAGACAGAGTTCTTAATAAACGGATCATAGATTCAGTGTATTTATAAAACAGGTGGGAAAAAGGATTGTATTGTATACCTGACTTTTACCAGACCCTGGATATACGAAGGTGGTTTTTTGATCAATGTCAAACCAGGGGACTGCTGGGACACTTCTATCTTTTTGGTGGCAAAGGACCTGCAGATAAAGAGAAGGGCAGTTCAGAAAGCTGTAGAGATAAACTCGCACACACAGAGACCATTTTGTCAAAAAACAATGGCTGTATTGGGTCTGAAAACTCATTCTGCTTCTGTCACACTGAGACACCCCAGAGAGACCCTCGGAGAATCAATTCAACCCTAAACACACCGCAGCAGGTGAGGAGAAATTAGATGGATCTCAGTGGGTAAATTACAGGTTGGAGATAGAAGCCCCACATGTTCGCTTTCTGCTGGTGAAATTGAGTCTGGCAAAATCAGTCCTTCATGAAGCCTGAGCCAGGTCTGAATGATGATGGGGAATGGTGATAAATATTTTGACAGTGGAGTGCTTATCCAAAATGTTTTTCAGCATTCAGCACTACAGCTCAGAGGCTATTTTAGTACACCTTTTGGTCTGGTGGGCTTTGCACAGAAATCTGACTGAGTTTAAGTGCTGATTCTTTACTTTCTGTATCCCAGCTGAATGCAGGTGTTGTCGGCGTAGCTCTGGTCCCAGCCTTTGTAGCACACTGGTAGGAAGAGGCCATCTTGAGAGGTCCTGACCTGCAGACCGCCGTCGCCGCTGAACCTGACTGGAGAAGACACATGCATGGAGACAGAAGAAAGAGGGCAACTTAGACAGGATCTCTTTGATGGGTTATGATTAACACAACATGACAGCAATGTGGAGTCTTTGGCCTGTTTGCTGCTGCTGCTGCAACTGCCAACAATTACAGTGAAAGCAAAAAATCAAATGTGAAGTGATTTTGCTTCACTTGGCAAGACTCGACAGGTGTAAGCATGCTGCTGTGTGCAGTTTCTTTCTTAGTGTCACATCACATAATTCCAAATTTACTTGTACTATGAAGATTTACATTTCATTAGTAGTAAACACATGTGCCTGCCATAGAATATTATCCCCATCACCAAAGCCATGTATGACAACTCAACACAACAAGATCCTCTACCTGTTTTTTCATTTTGAGGGTATCCTTTTTGGCTGTCAAGTGTCTGGACAGCCTTCCTCACCATCTGTTCTTGTATTAGTCTGGTGTTGGTAAGGTCTATGTGCGTTCATGTGTGTGTCTGTGTGTGTGTGTGTGTGTGCACCTGCACTTACCACAGTTTGTTTTTCGTCACTGCCCAGTTGGCAGTCTCTTATCCCATCACATTCGATGGTATTGTTGGGACAGGTGTCAAACTTTGGCAAAGGAAGATTGTCCTCTCTGTGATCACGGTCGTCTTCGTTGTCATAGAGGACTGCTACTGTTGCCAGCCGGGTGCCATACCGAACTGTTGTTTGGGGTGGAGAGGATAGTAACGAGTGTGGGTTGATTAAAACTAAATCTAATTCCATCTAATCATGAAAGAACAGGAAAATGCAACTCCCACACTAAATAAATATCAGCAGCTATTTCAAAAATATTTAAACACATTTCACTACTTTTAACACATTCATACATCTTGAGTTAATCTAATTCTCATGCAGTTCATCATTATGTCTATTTTAAAAGAGAACAATCCCAAAATTGACTAAAATTAAATAATTCTATAAAAACCAAAACCAAACCACACCAAACCACACAAAAAAATACTTTGTGAATACCAACAAAAAGTCATTTTGTTATAAGTTGCAATTATTTTTAAAAGCAGTCTTTATGAACAAAAAACAAATAAATGCAAATAAATATACTATCATTTGAACCACAAGGGCACAAGAAACATTGTGACTAATATATGCTTTGCACGCAGTTACCATGGTATGAAATAAATTATAGCATTAAATGAATATTAATGACAATGTCCAGTGATCTGTATGAATTAACTCAGTATACCTCCAAGCCAGATGGCCAGTGCCAGCATAGCGAGCACCAGTAAGGTTCCCCCTGACCCTCCATAACACTGGGCATTACTCGCACAGCATCTCCTCCTCTTACTGCTGGGGGCTGGACACAGACACATACACAAACACACATTAATAATCCTCACAGTGCCTCCATTTGTTCTGCTTGTACACCTGTGTCCGTTTTATTCTCTGGAAAATAAGGCCGCCATGGAGAGCACTCACGTTTGCTTGGCTGTGTTACTTGGGGAACAACCACAGGTGATGGATACCGGGGGATGTAATGCGGATGGGTGGGGGGTGTCAGGCCTGGACCCACGCCATACACCACCTCCTCATAGGGCTTGAGGGGGGGCTGGGTGTGCAGGGCAACAGAGTAGTAAGGAGGAGGGGGATCGTTCTGTGAGGAAAAGACAGAGACAACAGAGGGAATGTAAATAACCACTGAGAGGTCATTATATGAATAGAATCCCTTATTGCAATAAGTCTTTGTTCACTGTTGTGTCATCTATTAGCCATAGAAATAAGACTCCGTGCTATATTTAATAAGCATAATAATATCAGTAGATAGATAGACAAAAGATGGGGAGGGAAATCACTTGCATGCTTTTTGGTTGCCAAGACCAAGCACGTAGCCCATTGTTCTCCACACAGTCCTAACACTATTATCCACCCTGTGTTTAAGTCCACACCTGGGTGATAACCTTAAGCACAACGACACAAGTGAGGTGTCCTGGCAACAGTCTAAAGGAACAATTCATTTCCTCATTTTTCAATTCCATTCACTCTCCTCTGCCATTTTTGACTTACAGCTCCCAATAGCCATGTTGGACACTTCAGGCAATTTAATCAGAATTTGACTTTTTGGGACAGTTGGTTAGTAAGTAATAGTGTGAAGGAAGGCATCTAAAACCGGTTTGAATAGGATGCCCAGTCACTGGTACTTTTACTCACCTGGCTCTGTCATGAGCTCACTGTGAATGACTCATTATAAACAGATATGTAGGTTAGTCAGACCCCCCGCCCCCCCCCCCGGCCATTTAAATAAAAGCATCCAAGTGACTCTGTCTCTCTACCACAATGACTTGCAAAATGTGTGTTTTGTGTTTGACCGAGCAACCTTCATTTCTTGGTACCTGAACATGTTTTGAAATTTAGTCACTTCAAACAAGGATGTTGTGACAGTAAATACGCTGTTAAAAAAGGTCAGGGAGAGCCAGCGATTATGTAAGGGACTGATAATTTAACTCCCAACCAGGTAGGGCCAGACTTACAAATGAGCTCAAGGACTAGTTTGACTTTTTAGGAGATACTCTTGTTTTCTGTCTTGACGAGAGTTAGGTAAGAGGGTTCATACCAGCTATGTAGCTATAGCCTGAAGCAGCTTCAGCAAACAAATTGGAAACGGGCGGAGCTGTGGTTCTATAAAAAGAAAGCTTACTAATTTACATTTACATGCCATACCTTGTTTGTTTCATCACACATGCTTCGTTGTGGTGTTATGGGGCATTACTTTATGCCCTTTTTCTTGACCAAGCACAGAAACTCCCCGAAGTCTCTATCATATAAGAAGCAAAATATCCATATGAGCTTTAGAGGTGTTAGACTTTACTAAGCAAACCTTCTGCTGGCACTAGCCTCATATCTGTCACACAAACATGAGAGGAGTTTTGTTTGTTAGTTTTTCTCTAACCTCATGTCCTTGAGTATCTTTCTATCTCTTGAGTAAACATGAGCTGATGCACGGTTGCAACATGTAACTATTACTGTGCTGTGTTGTGATATGTGGAATACAACGGAAAGAAGAATGTTATGCGACCAAACTTGTTTGATCTGCAATGTGGCCTGATTACCCGTTTGCATTGTTACCTGAGCATTTACGGAAAGTGAAAAGTGAGAGAACAAGGTTATGTCCAGTCATAACTATCTCTTCAGGTATTACAAATCAAAAGTGAAATCGAACAACAAGATTATATGCCATACAGTAGGTTTGGTTTCGATACTTCATTTGCCGTAATCAATTTTCGATATGGGTACGGGTTAAAAATAATAATGAGTTAATTATGACTATAATACATTTTATTAATGCAGTCATGTTCCACACAGGGAAAGCTAAGATCTGGTTCCCAACAACCAATAGCTGCTGTAATCCTTCTTCATTCATCACTGTGGTTACACCTTCGTAAACTGGGGGCGGGGGGGGTCCTTTGTCGAAATAAGAAAGGCATCAATCTATTGAGGTGGCAGTGAGAAGGGCACAGGTGGACAAAGAGTGTTTCATAAGACCATTTCTATTGCATGCTGATCAAGTTTCAAAATAGGCCTATAGGCAGCATACACCCAGCTTAATGGAAGTAAAATGGCCAAGCTGAAATAGATGGAGGAGCAGGTTCACCGTATTTCCCAGCTGAACATGGATCATCTTGCATAGTTTCCCCATCGGCTATTATCACGGAAAAATACTGAAGATATCAAAAGATTAGGGGTTCACATGACATTTAGAAGGTCAATATTTCACTCAGACAATAACTATGACAATGTAAAGTTACAAAGCATCCCAACATGAAATTGTAAACTAAAGCGTCCCTTTATGTTTGGTAGTCAAGTCTATAAGGTCTAAAAGACATCAAGAGAGATAAAAGTGTGACAACTGCTTCTTTTAAGGACATCTGAGCTTGACTGCAACCAAAACTATTCAGAATATTCCTGTTTTAGTAAACACAATACAGAGTCAGTCCGATGAAATTGTTAGTTTCAGCCATATTTACACTTTTAAATTTAGGGAGTATTGTTACAATTTAGAGAGTTTCAGGCAAAGTGGAAAAGCGTTGCCCCTTTTAAATGTAGAGACCATTTCTAGGAAAAGCTTTTTATTTCAGCAAAACCTATATTCAAATTCCTTCCCTACCTGCAGTTTGGCAGGTAAATTGGAACAAATAAAACCGAACTGCACTCTTCAAGTTTATGGAGGTCACACAGCTTTACAGAACAAATAAAAGCACTGAAACTCAAGCAAACCAAGCAAAAAAATGGATAAACAGAACAAGCATCACTGTCCAGAGTGAGTAACAGGGGAGTATTGATTAAGGAGGAAGTTTGACTGCCAATTTAAGAAGGTTTGAAGTCAGTGGATAGGCCCAAGAGATGCCTTCATCCAAGAAGAAATAGTTTTTGTTGTAAGAAAAAAAAAAAGGGAGAACCTACCGGGTCGTACTTTGCCATCGGACTCGGGTCAGCGGAGAGTGGAGGTGAGAGCAGGTGCGTGGAGCGTTTTCACATCCAGGAGTTCACTCAGTCACAGAGCAGCGGCTAGAGCATGGTGGTGCTACAGCAAACACCTCTGCTCTCCTCACTGTTTTCTTCTCCTCTCCCTTCTACTCCACTGTGTGTTTGTCACTGACCTTCATACGAGCAAAACAGGTAGGTCGGCCTTCTCCCTCCCTGTTTTAACACCGCCCACCTCCACCCTTCATCATTCTCTCAAGCCTCCATTCTTCTCCTCACAGAGACGGGCGTGCCCAGCGCACCACTTCACCACCTGCCCGACCGGTTTTGTTGTAGCCAGAGACTGTCAAAGCTTGTGTCACAGTATGGAGCTCCATTATGGCTCAAATGAAACCAGCTGAGCTGTCAAGACCCTAAACCAGCAATGTCCTCCTCTCCACAGACAACAACAGGAACACATTCTTAAATTCTAAGTAATTATTTTTAGTTTAATGCAGGCTGTCTTATCTGTAAATTTTACACCTCAACAGGGTCGTAAGCAGTATGAGGAAATGCTGGCGAAAAAAAAGTCTTCGTCACTGTTTCCAGGAAATAAAGGTAATGATTTATATGTGCGCACATTTGGGATAATATTTCTGAACTCATATGGGTGGTACTATTTCACTGTTTTCATTGATTTGTAGGCTGTGAATTTCAGGCTTCTGACAGCATGACTCAGACAATCTCAAATGGTGTCTCTGGAAACCTTTGAAATGACATTCTTTTCTCACATCTGTTCTCACTCTTAAATGCACTTTCAAAAGCAGTAGTTCCCCCCTGAGTCCCTGATGTTGGTACAGTTTCACTTGTCCCCTTCTTTTTCTCGTGTTTCTGTCCCCTGGAATTGTCCATCATCTATGACCACTTTCCGTTTCTGTTGCCTGACCATTAGCAAATTGATTTGAATTGAACCAGTACTTGGGCTGATCCTTTGCCGTGTCTCCTTTTGTGTAAGTGCCCCACTGCTTATGGTAGTGCTGCATGATAGTGTATGCCTTTCTTGCAGCTTTCACCCTGATATGATATGTTGAACTTATAAGGAACTATTTAGTTTGCACTTGCTCTGTGACAAGGCTGACGTCCACAGCTGTTGTGTGTATATAATAAACAACACAGAATTCTGAATATAGGGCAGTGTGAGAGCCTCAAGGATTAGGAGGCATACCACATAAACGCAATGTCCCAGATTTGAACCTGGCTGAGGACCTTTGTGTCCCTTATGAGTGTTATTTGTCACAATTTTATATAAATAGAAAAAACAGACCACATCAATACATAATGTCAGAGTGATCAAGTCTAACTGCAGGGTGATAAAACAGTATCTTCTCTGAAAATGTATTCACAGAGCCGCTCCTCAAATAGCAAGTGAACTGTGCAAAAACACAACTCTCTAAACCACAGCTTGTGATCTCTGACATTTAATGCCTGCGAAACAGAAACTTAACACATACAAACATACAGACCCATGGGCTGATGTGTTTGCCTTTAACAGGAACTAAAACCTAAAACAGTGACCTGAGAAGAGGAGGTGAAAAACAGAGAGGGGAACTTGAGTTACATATTTGTCTGTGCTTAAGAGAAAAGTGCTTTCTCAGAATTGAAACATACACGCATTATGTACTTTTTTTTTTTTGCAATTCAAGTGTAGACTAACTCTTCAATGCCATTTAAGCAGCACCAATTATAAACATGCACACAGAAGGAGTTCAGTCTTTTCACTGATTGAGATAAATGTCCCGTGAAGGATGTAAACACCGTATTTATTGACCAAACAAAGTCAGGAGAAAAACCTGCGTGAAACCTGGCATTGATGTACTGCAAACAGAAGAGTCAAGTGAGGTAACAGTAAACATCCCTTTACAGTAGTTTCAGGGCAGTTGTTTCATAAAAAACATCTTTTTGTTAGACATTTATCACAGAGCAGTACAAAGAAGACGCAGGAGGAGAATACAGATTTATTTGTGAAAATTTTAGGCCTTGTTTTAAGATTGTACATTGTGTCTGTGCCATGTAATGGAAGTACTGACGGTGAGTGTGAGAGAGGACATTTCTCAGAGAACAGTCCATGGATAAAAAAATTGTTAACTGCTCATTAGATACATTTCTTTTAGTAATCTGCCAACTACTTTTAGATAATGTGAAAAAAGAAAGTCATATTGTACATGTCCACCCACAATAACCTTTATATCACGCATTTCCTCCTGATATCTGTAGAAAAGTAGAAACTCACGCAATGCTGAACTCTGTATTTGTGAGAAAGATGAGGTGTGGAGATATGGCTCCACCGCAAATGTGGTTTGTCAAGCCCACGGACAGAGATAGGCAGATACTTGGCACAGCTGTTGTGTTTTTGTAAAGGTTATGGTTCTCCTTATGTCACTTTAATTAACATTAGTTTATAACTCACTTGTGAGACATTTCAGATACAGCAGCAAAAGAAAAAGCTTAATTGCAGTCATAACCTGCATACTAAACTCATATTGTAAATGAATAGATTGAATTAATTATATGTCTATGAGACATATGAAGTTATGACTTATGGCATAACATATCACACTATGACTCAGCTTTTATGCCTTTTATTCATATTCATTATACATATTTGTTAAAATGATTCCAAGATTAATAGCTAAATAGTAATATCCTTCTTGCAGCCATCTCTGCCATTGCTCCTTTGCAAAACCCAGATCCCATGATGGGTTCCCATGATGACACAGATAATCATGGGTAAGACACTCCACTGTAGTCACACTGTATAACTGTAGGTGGGGAGTTTTTCTTCAACTACCTTGAGGGTCTAAAGACAGAGGGTGATGTATGCGGTACAGATAGTAAGGCTCCTTGAGGAAAATTGTGATTTGTGATATTGGGCAATATACATAAAAACTGACTAAGACATGCACACACACTCAAATGTGTCTGCTACCAGCAGTGGTTTGACTTGTACATCTTTCATTATGAAAAAAAAATCCCTTTAAAACCAGCAGAAGCCCTTTCTTACCTAACTACTGGCCATGATTAAAGAAAGTGAAAGGGGAATCCCATATCCCTTCCCTTTCCATGTCCTGCAACAGCAGTTTACTGTATGTCCATTTTACTTTGCTGAGAGAGTGGAAAGAGGAAAATAAAATGCAAAAGAGGAAGGTAAAGCTTTGGTGAGAGAGGTGAATTGGAGAGAGATGAAACTCAAAGCGTCACAGACGGCAGGAAATGCATCATCTGAGAGGGAGGGGAGTTGAGCAAGAGTTGAATCTATGTAAATGTAATCATTACAGAAAAAGAAGCTGCCTCTTCATGTATCTTCCACAGGCGCACAGTCACCACAGCAGTGAAGAGATCAGCTGCTTCTCTTTTGTTGTTTACCAACGCTTTCATGCTAATTTTAACCTTTATACAGAGTCGCTGAGGAGAGAAGATGCTTCCACAGTGTAATTCGCTTCACTGATGAACGGAATAACTTTTTGGATGACCACTGTGTGGATTATGACTGAATGATGGTACCTCTCCAGACACCAAAAATGGATATGGGCAAAAAGACACCAATTCTTTTCTTCCTAATCATTTATATAAACTGTTTGTCAGGTAATTAACAACTTTTAATACACTATATTTGAAGTACTTTTGTTTTATGTCCTTCATTTAATTTTATTTTGTTTTAAAATTATTCTTCCCACGGTTTACCTGATGGTGATATTTATTCATCATTGCTACAGTTACCAACTTATGTGGACCTTTTGTATATGTCTATTTTCGATGTGATTTCCATCGTGGAGGCGTCAGGCGTCATTTTAGAGGACATTTCTGGCAGATGTTCCTGTTCCACTCTCGCAAATGAATCCCACAGTTAGCGCGGAATCTCTGTGCCCTTCACAAAAAATCCCACAATGTCACTGCAATCAGAGGTCCCACAAATGATTTGCAAGATTGCCATGTCCTTTCGTCAACCAGACATCCTTTTCTCCTCCTTACCACATCCTTCGAAAGGCATCCAAGAGTAAAAATAACAGCTGCAGCATTCTCTTAGCATGTCTAGACCTGGTTTCTAATTTTAGATTAAGTCTGAAATCAAAATAGTACAGATGTCTCCTGTCTCTTTCAGCCACATAACGTAAAACTGTGATTTTATTGGGATAAATGTAAATGATCTTGTAATAATGAGCAGTGAAAGCACATCATAATTTACCCTATTTTTTTCTGTGGCAGGACTGGCCGTCCCTCAAGTTAAGGGTCTGGAGGTGGATATTATGGAAGGAGAGATAACAGTACTTTGGAAACCTGTTAATGCCTCTTCAGATGTCACATACAATGTCGAGATGGCAAAGTATGTTTAACTTAAAGATAGAACATGTGACACTTTCCTCTTTTGACTTATTGTGTCTGTTCACCAACTTCCTTATCTTTCCTATTCAAATTTCCCAGCTTTCTTTATTTTTCCCCTTTACTTCTTGACACCTTACATTTGTTTTCTTCTTTACTATGTTACTTTTGCCCATTGATTCGTATTCGTACCATTTACCTGGGAGAACTGCTAAATGTTGAGTCCGACTTCTGGCTTTTCAGTTGTTAACTAGTGACTTTTCTTTCTTTAGTTACAATGAAGATGAATGGGCCATGGTGACCAGCTGCACTGGGATCAAGATGAACCACTGTGACATTAGCAGCCTTATACATAACTATGTCTCTCGCTACAAAATCAGAGTTCAGGTGGTTGTGGGGGATGACGTGTCTGCATGGATATCAAAGAGATTTTTCGCAAATACAGGTCAGCACAGTACTCAGTTTGGTTTGAAATTAGTGTGGCATGGTTAAAACGCTGTACTTTTTTGCAGTTTTAATATAGGCAGATTATAGGATCTTTCCTTTCTGTGTTGCTTTAGGTAAATTGCAGCCTCCCTCCTTCAGTTTGTCAGCCACTTCCAGCACTATAACAGTTTATGTTCACCAAAAACCCATTCTGGAAAAACTCTTTCCTTATGGGGTAACCTACACCATCTTCCTGGAGGACAGAGAACGGGATTATGAGGTGAGCATCAGAATTCATTGTCAGGACTTTAAAGAGACAGACAAACATTTTGTGTTCTTTTTTTTGTCCTTTTCAATACTACTAGAAAGGTCTGATTATATTCAGTTGAGGAATAGACAAAAAGTTCAACTTCTGAATCTATAATGTACAATGCCTTGACCTGATTTTTGCTCCACAGACCACAGCATACCTGAAAGATGACATGGGGGAGAATCAGAAGACTAAGATTTTCAAAAACCTGCACTGGGGGACAGTGTACTGTGTTAAACTCAAGGTAGAGAGCAATGCAGCTCTCCCCACCAGCAGTGTGTCTCCTCCACAGTGTATCCTGCTGCCAGCGGAAGGTAAGAAAAACATTATAACAAGGATGCACAGGGTGCTGATAAAGAGTAGCACTGTTCAGAGAGGTTTAATTTATGTTAATTTGGTTGATTCATATGCCCAAATAAAAACACACATAATACGTTAAAGTGCTGAAAAAGAGTTTAGCTGGTCAGATTTTAAAAATGGCCCTATATACACATCTTACCACAAAAAAATAAACCAATGTCAACTAAATCTCATCTAATTTCATCAATGACAGATAATGAATGTGTCAACTAGACATCAAGATAGATAGAAGCGGGGAAAAAAGCCAAACCATGTTAAATAAAAAAAGAAGTAGAAAATAGTTTGCTCATTAAATAGTTATTGAAAGAATAGTTTTACATTTGGGACACGCTTTGGGAAATTTTTTCACTTTCCTTCCAACAGTTAGACAAGAGGACATCACTCTCAGTACTCACACTAGGTATTCTACAGTTAGAATGTAATATTTCCCAAAATGTCTAACTAAATTAGCCAAAAGTTTGTTAGAGGAAGGAAGAAAAAGATCTCCAATAACACCTTCACTCCTATTAAACCTTTTCCTGTTTTTGTTCCCTTCAGAGTGGTTCATAACTGCTGTTTCATCTCTAACTATTCTGGGTGTGCTGACCATCATTGGTCTCCTGGCAGTCTTCCTCCAGTGTTACCTGAAACGTCCAGAGAAAACACCTGCTGCATTGGTAGGTACACTCAGTTACAGAATAACAGGATGAATTACAGTAGTTCAATTCAGTTGCTCACAACTAACTTTGTTCCCACAACCTCAGTAAAAAATGAATAATACAACAGCCTTCTTTTTTCTTTCTTCTCATCCCAGAAGTCCCCTGTAAGTGGTTGGCATCCACTCTCTGTTGGGGAAGGGGAAATGGAGGTTGTTACAGACAAAGGATGGTTCCTGTTCAGATCAGAAGAGAAAAACTGTGTCAAAAACCCTCTGACCATTGTTACGGTAATGGAGGACAATGAGGAGGAGGAGGACAGGAGGACAAGCATGGACAGTGGGGTTGGTATGGAGTCCAACTCTGTCACAACCAGCGAAGGAACTCCCTCAATGACACAAGAGGACAGTGGCTGTGGGAGCTTGGGAGGATCAGAGAGCTCCACCAGCAGTCAGACAGATTACCCACTAGAGAAAGAGAGGACTGATGCCGACATAGCCAGGAAGAGGGAGGATAGTGGGGTGGGGCTGGGCTGCCATCTTGATTCTTCCTCTTTGGACGGACAGGACAGTGGGTCTCTAAAAGAGGCCGTTTCTGTGGATAATTATCGCAGCCAGTGTGCGTCCACCGTGCAGATTGACGTCTGTGATGATGAGGAGCTGTTTCAACAGATACTACCTAACTCTGTTCTGGCCGAAGTGGTCACAGGCTACAGGGCTGCGCCTCAGTTATGTATCTGCTCAGGTGAAGGTCAGTGCATGTGGTGCCATAAACAAGGCCATCCTGGAACTGAAGTCATCAAACAATACAAATCTATGTGTATTGACAATGGACTACTGAGTGGCAAATGTGAGTTTGTGGACTCTTACAAAAGAGGGCTTACATTTCCAAGTTATTCTAAAAAAACACAAATGGACAGTGTCATAATGGATAACTTAGAAACAACTTTTATTCAACTGGGGGAGACATTCCCTCTGCTAACAGCTCTAACCCCGCTGGCCCTGTTGGAGGGAGGACAGGACTTTAACATGAACAATGTGCCCCTCTCTCTCTGTGATGTACATCTGACAACTGACTGACACAACAGTGGAATGCAAAGCCATTTCTAAAATCATGATGATGTAAACTGCCTGAGAGCTATACTGGAGCGTGACACTCCCTTCTCCCATATGTCACATTATTTGCATCATGAAATGGAAGCATTAGTTAGTATTTGGGGAGGAGAAATGCTCCATTATTAAAAATCTAAGTGACAGAGGGGAAAACTTTAAGGAGACAACACAGAGCAAGCAGCAGGCTGTTATTGAGCAGAGGAAGGAAACAGGGGTTAGACCACACAGCTGCTCAGTGGCAGCTGTTGGCTTGAGTCTCAAGAGCTGAGAATTTAATGTCAGAGATCTTATTCAACGCCGTCGCATTGGACGCCTTTAAAACTGACAAACACGCAGCATGCCGGAAGTGAAACTGGTGTGTGGAGCAATGCAAAGAAACGGTTTGACAGTTACGTGCTTTTGGACATTTCACGATTTTTCCCTGCCTCTCACCTTTCTAACAATGATACCATATTTCAGTAACCCATACCGAAAAGTTTTCTTGCCGTGTTTCAATATTCAGTGAAGTGAAATGCTTGTGAGCCAATTTAAAGTAGATGATTTTCTCACTTGTCACTAATATATGCCAGATAATGGTTTAATATATCATGGTAATATTTCACTGATGTGCAGCACATTTTTAATATTCTCTGACTCAGCAAGACATTCGCTTGTCTTATGGCCCAAACTTGAGCCCTGTCTTTCATCTACTTCCCGGTTTAAAAAATGTCTTAAATGTTATGGAAAAGTCTATTTATTGTATTGTAGTGTGTTACTGTGAATGTATATACAAGTGCTATTCTATGTTTAATTAAAATAGAATAGTTTTAAGTGGAATTTTGTGTAAATTTCATACATTCACCAAAAAAAAAACCCAACCGGTAAACAAATGACATGATGTAGATTTCAGAAACCATGACTCAAAGAAACAAGCAAACAGGAGAAAACCCAGAAACAACTAAGTAAGTGATACATACTGGAATATAAACATTACATATCACTTTGCTGTATGTGGGATTCCCATATGTAAATTCTGTACAGGAACCAGAGCGGGGGTTTCGAGGCCTCTAAATGGAGACACAAACACTTCCTCTTTTAGGCTTCCACCCAGTTTTAAAAAATCCCTCCCCACAGAGAAAAGATATTGTCAACAGGGCTGAGTTTTCAGATACTGAACATGAATCTCTGACAGCAGCACATATACTACCAGCACTGCGGTTTTACCTGACAGCCCCCACCTGAGTCAACACCTGGAACCCAAAAGGAGGCTGGAAGACACAGCAGGCCTGTCCATAAGCTGTTCTAACCCTAACCCAACACCCCTGACTCTCAAGCAGAAGAAAAACTCTTCTGCAATGTTAGTCAATGAAAATCCAGTTCATAAGGTCATTGAGCTCTCACATCAGCTGTTGGGTAAATACTTCTCTTTAGTGGGATGAAGCAGATCCTTCACAGTGGCAGATGAATCACATGACTTACTTCTCTATGTGCAGCATACAGAGGAAGTGAGATAATTTTTGGCTAATCCTTAAGGGTGAGGAAGAATTAATTCTTCGAATTGTGAAGTGACATGTTACTTGGTTTGTAGTAACGTGGGGCAATTAATCAGTGGGGTATTTAGTCAGCCACCAATTGTGCAAGTTCTCCCACTTAAAAGATGAGGTCTCCAATTTTCATCATAGGTACACTTCAACTATGAGAGACAAAATGAGAAAAAAAAATCCAGAAAATCACATTGTCTGATTTTTAAAGAATTTATTTGCAAATTATGGTGGAAAATAAGTATTTGGTCAATAACAAAAGTTCATCTCAATACTTTGTTATATGCCCTTTGTTGGCAATGACAGAGGTCAAACATTTTCTGTAAGTCTTCACAAGGTTTTCACACACTGTTGCTGGTATTTTGGCCCATTCCTCCATGCAGATCTCCTCTAGAGCAGTGATGTTTTGGGGCTGTCGCTGGACAACACGGACTTTCAACTCCCTCCAAAGATTTTCTATGGGGTTGAGATCTGGAGACTGGCTAGGCCACTCCAGGACCTTCAAACTCCTTCGTTGCCCGGGTGGTGTGTTTGGGATCATTGTCATGCTGAAAGACCCAGCCACGTTTCATCTTCAATGTCCCTTGCTGATGGAAGGAGGTTTTCACTCAAAATCTCACGATACATGGCCCCATTCATTCTTTCCTTTACACGGATCAGTCGTCCTGGTCCCTTTGCAGAAAAACAGCCCCAAAGCATGATGTTTCCACCCCCATGCTTCACAGTAGGTATGGTGTTCTTTGGATGCAACTCAGTATTCTTTCTCCTCCAAACACGATAAGTTGAGTTTTTACCAAAAAGTTCTATTTTGGTTTCAATCTGACCATATGACATTCTCCCAATCCTCTTCTGGATCATCCAAATGCTCTCTAGCAAACTTCAGACGGGCCTGGACATGTACTGGCTTAAGCAGGGGGACACGTCTGGCACTGCAGGATTTGAGTCCCTGGCGGCGTAGTGTGTTACTGATGGTAGCCTTTGTTACTTTGGTCCCAGCTCTCTGCAGGTCATTCACTAGGTTCCCCCCGTGTGGTTCTGGGATTTTTGCTCACCGTTCTCATGATCATTTTGACCCCACGGGGTGAGATCTTGCGTGGAGCCCCAGATCGAGGGAGATTATCAGTGGTCTTGTATGTCTTCCATTTTCTAATAATTGCTCCCACAGTTGATTTCTTCACACCAAGCTGCTTACCTATTGCAGATTCAGTCTTCCCAGCCTGGTGCAGGTCTAGGTCTACAATTTTGTTTCTGGTGTCCTTTGACAGCTCTTTGGTCTTGGCCATAGTGGAGTCTTGACTGAGTCTGACTGTTTGAGGTTGTGGACAGGTGTCTTTTATACTGATAACGAGTTCAAACAGGTGCCATTAATACAGGTAACGAGTGGAGGACAGATGGAGCCTCTTAAAGAAGAAGTTACAGGTCTGTGAGAGCCAGAAATCTTGCTTGTTTGTAGGTGACCAAATACTTATTTTACAGAGGAATTTCATTAAAAATCCTACAATGTGATTTCCTGGATTCTTTCCCCCCATTCTGTCTCTCATAGTTGAAGTGTAAATTACCTATGACTTTAAAATTACAGGCTTGCACAATTGGTGGCTGACTAAATACTTTTTTGCCCCACTGTACATGTCCACTGATAATCACCAAATGCAGATCATGGTTTCAGGTTCTTTTTTTCTTTTTTACCACTCCATTTTGGGCTGGATTGACCTCAAGACAAAGCTCACAAAATTCTGGCACAGGGTTCCTCTCCAAGACACTTTCATCAGTTGTTACTAAAACCAACTGATGAAGCAGTGAATCTGGGGCTTCTGCAACTGCTGTGTACTGTGATCTGAAGCTTGCCATTGCTGACAACGTGGTCACAGCGGCTTCAGAGAGGCAATGTGGGGGGACCACAAAACCTGCGATTGGCTGCTTGTGTTTCCTGGTGCCACAGGAAATTGTTCAGCCTGAATAAACGCATGTTTCAAAAAAAGTTAGTGTTAAGTCACACACATCTGGCAGAGCCATTTTCTCTGCAAACCACCTGCTCACCATGATCACTGCTTAGCAGGAGCAGTCTTACAAATGTCTCAGGACAATGACCGACTAAGAGCTGAAATGATGATGCTGTTTGCAGAGAAGCATTTTGTTTGTGAAAACTGTACTATTTCCACATTGACCAAACTGTGATGGCCTTGCTCTGTCATGTTTTTAATGATTAATTCTTTCTTATCTACCTTTAAAGAACAGGAGCTCTCTGAATCAAATTGTTAAATGGTCTGGTAGGCTGATTGCAGAGTCATGGCTTAACCTAGAGTCCCAGTACTCCAGACAATTACAGCAGATACCCAGGTCAATTTTAAATGATGATTCCCACCCACAGTGAATTTCTGCTTCCTCCTTCTGGGTGGACGTTTATAGTCTCAAACTGTCAAACAAAGCAGTATAAGAATAGTTTTGTACCAGTAGACATCAATCAGATGAATATGTTGTAGCAATATTGCTTGTGGTTATTCACATTAATTCACCCGAACCACCACTTCCAATCACACTGAATGAAACAATGTACATCTGGAAAAGATTCAATTCCCATGAAGTTTGTGTCACAGAAAAAAGCAATACAATCAATGTGGTTACACTAACTGTGGGGAACATAATCACAGCCTGATCACTTATTGTAAAATACACCTTTTTAGTGTTGCAGTGATGCTATAAATGTGGGAAGAAACTGTGAACTCAGGTTCCCACAACCCCTTACATCACATAGATATCACAACGCCTAGAGAGAGGAACAGAGTAATAGTGCTACACATGTCTGGGGCCTTCGGGGGCTCTGACATCTGTGTGTCAGTATGTGCTAATTTGATTTATTTGATTCATTCACATTAAAAGCTGATATGCCATTTTAAGATTAAAAGATCCAGAGAGCAAAAACTTGATCCGTGGTTTGTCGCCTGGCCTCAACAGTCATTTCAGTCTGAGGTGCAGCGCTATAGTTCATGCATATCCAATGATCAGTGTCTGCCAATACTTCAGCACAAGTTAATGCAGATTGTGTGTAGTCACGTGACAGATTTGAGGGAAGTGCAAATCTGCACAGCTGCAGGGAGTTAGCTGAAAAAGTGTAGATATGAAAATCAGGGCAACACTGATATATCACACAGGTGTGATGTAATGCGTGAACAAAAAGTGCAACTGAACCGCAATTTTCCAAAAAACACAATGCGAATTTTGGGAACCAGATTGAAGAAATTTCTGTCTTATTAAAAGAAGCTAGTGGGAGTTTCATGTTTTTTATGAGATTCACAAGTGAGCAACATTTACAAGAAGTGGTATAGGTATAGGAAAGTAGCGTTTCTTACTTTTGAATGGCTGGTTAGAATTTGCCTTCTCATCTCTTCTCAAGGCATTGCAACAACATTTTTGCCACAGAATTTTCTGTTTTCCACTCATGGGGTTTGCATCTGCCATATATGTTTCTGTGCTGCTTTCTAACTTTCTAACACCCATTTTTGTCTTGTACACATCTAGGTTATGACTGTTTTTGACTAATAGAAAAGTTGACCTTTATTCACCTTTTTGTAGGCAGCTCATATCAGAAAAACATCACATACAGAGACACGTATATTGGTTTTGATTAAAGGAAAAAGTATGACACACTGAGGTTTCACCAGCCATAGACAGTATCAAAAAGGCAGCATACATGTGACTTTGGGGGGAAGTCACCTGCAGCTTACAAGAAAAATGATGTGCCTCTTCGCTGTGGTTGTGCTGTTGTTCTGCCTCTGCCTCAAAAGCTCTTCTCATCAGCAGCAGAATGTATGTGTTTGTGCCTCTGTGTGCGTGTGTGTACGTGTGTGTGTGTGTGTGTGTGTGTGTGCGTGTGTGGGTGTGTGTGTGTCTGTGTATGATTGGGGGTGTGAATGAGTGCACAGTCAGACTTGTACCACACAGGAAGCAACTTGTCAATTTGGCATACTTTTCATGACAAATAGCAAAACTGACGAAGTGAAATTGCACAAAAATGTATATATTTAAAATGTATATTCCACATTATTTTTAATTCACTCTTTTACAGTGACAAAGGAAAAGAAAAAAGTACAACTTTACATACACAGCAGCATGTAATGCCCCTTATCCTTTTTCAAAGAAAAAGTGGGCAATTCTGTTTTCAACACACAGAAAGTTGACCGAGAGGCAACAGCATGGTTTGAAAGCATGACATCACCCAAAAAGTTCCTGAGCAATATCATGGTAAACCCCCTCCTCTGTATTCAGGTTAAACCATCAACATGAATTATAGCAGCAAAACAGAAACAGGAACAGATAACATACATTCTGAAAATGAGATGTGATGTGTAGGAAAGTGGCAGACGAAGGATGCGTGTTCCATCATGGTGGTTGCCAGAATCAACTGCCGCCAAGTCAGGTGTCATTTTATGCTGCTGCTGATGGAGAATGGAGGAGGCGACTTATTTAGGCCCACTTTGCTGTGGATAAGAAGATCAAATGCATTTACACAGTTAATTCATACATCCGTGAAGCAATTTTATGGGAGGATTTTATAGTTTGTACTTTGAAGGGCCTGTGAGGAAAATTCAACTTACGTGAGCACTTTGTCTTTCAGTGAAGGCTCTATAGAAGAAAAAAAGGAGGCTAAGTGAATATTCATGCAGGTAGTTTATGTAATCAGATTTTGAGTTAACCGTTTGAAATATTCTTGGATTCATTGTCAACTATGTAGCAGTAGTATTTTTTTTTTAAATTGTGATTTGTGTTAAATGGCTTGTTTAAGCTCCACTCACTCTTTTTCTTGCAGCACTTTTTGCATTTGTGCTTGCAGCAGAATTGTACAATGGCAATGGTAAAGAGGATTGCCAGGATCCCAAAACCCACCACAATGCCAACTGCTGTTGAGTTTACCGTGCTCCCTGCGAATAGAAATACAGTAAAGCCATTAGGTTATAGCCATAGAAACACATTTCCACAAATCACCTTACAAGTATGTGAAGAACAATAAAAAACAACTGAATTACAAAAAGTTGTTAAGTTGTTTTTTTTTTATTTTAAGGGTGATTGTACTAGATTATACTAGATACTAGATACTGTACTGTACTAGATATATAGTTCATTATGAATGCATGTTCACTCAGATGAAATGAGATTGAGATATTTTGGAAAGATACTAGCTCTGCCTTAATTAGAAGTCTTTGGAGAGACACTGAAATGACGCATGTTTTAAAGTGACAAGAGGAAGTTTAAGAGACAAAAATACAGCTGGTACATGACGTAAATAGCTGAGATATTTATTTTCTTTCCGTCCTTTCTCTTAACTGCATAATATTAGCAGCAGCAGCAGATGCAGAAATCTATACCACTTAACTTTCAAAACTGTATTCACTTAAACATAGCGCATTTCAAGAAACACCTGTACTGTGTATGTACATGCAATAATGATAATAGTATTGTGTCAGTCAAAAAGTTAATACTAAAAACTAAAACTAAACTAAACTAACTAAAAGAAACAAGCATAGCTCAGTGAGTGTGTGAAAATGTACAAGGAACAAAAACAATTTTAAAATACATGAAAAAAAACACCAAATCCATAAAAGACAACAGCAGAAATAGCTATGCAGCGCAAGTAAAATACTTGAATAGAAAAAAAACTAAATCATGACACACAAGTGTGCCTCACAGAAAGGAACTTAAACATCTCAGTTGAAAGACTCTTACCACCATTTCCCATGGCTGACTAGCCAGGATGACCAGTGTTATCTCTTGTCTGTCTTCTCTCCTCCCTGACCAGTTGGTGTTGAGTTCTGTCACTCACTTACTGCTCTAGATCACATGTATTAAATGGTTTGTCCCGACAGTGAAGAACCAAAACAGAGTGCTCTGACTTCTACGTTTTGCCTTCGTCTGCCTGTCCATGTCCCCATACCAGTCATTCTTTTAAACCGGTCCATCTTCTTTCTTTTTCTGGCCTGTCTTCCACCCTCTTTTCATTAGCAAATGTTGGACCTGACGACCTGTCATTCTCATACAGACGGCCGCTTTAAGCAGCCGTCGGTTTGAAAAATTTCACACTGGAGTACCTTGATGCACAGTGCATGTCATTTCACAAGCCATTCACCCTTTTGTATTGTTGTGTCCGTGAGATTCAACAGGGAAACCCAAACACAACCAGAATCTCTACGACAAGCCTCAGGACAACTGTCTTGACACTCGGTGAAACTACACTGACAACATGAAGTGTCCTTCTTTTATCCCCACAGGCTCTCATAGCTCCAAAGGCCACGTCCCCAACAAGTCATTAACAGGCAGCCAGGTAATAACACCTGAATCAGGTGGTGCGTGGGGACTCCTGTTGGATGACTGAGTTATTACACCTCTTCGTCTTCTTGAGAAAATAATGGTGAAAATGGAAATAAATTGAACCTGGGCTGGAAACAGTACCAAAACATCATTGTTGAAAATAAAGTTGAAAGCATTATATGGAACCAAATTTAACCCAAACTGGAAATGCTACGATAACACCACTGTTGAAAATAACAACACAAACACTATATGAAACCAAATATAATCTGGGCTGGAAACTGTACCAAAACATCTGACTCACAAAGAAGCACTGGTTCTTTGACTCACAGTTCCACCAACAAAAACAATGAAATGGTGCTGACGGTGATGTTTTTTTAGTTGGATCCAGGTGTCCGTACAATTAAAATGTTGTTGGCTGTGTCATCCATCTTTTTCTTGACTGTCTCCAACTCATAGAAGTCTAAATCAGTGAGAACAAGGAATTACCCCAAATCTTTGACTGCATTTTAGAATACATCAGGAAGGAAAATACTGGAGCCACATACTTATTACTGAACTGAATTAAAGAAAAAATCCCACGTTTGTTTTTTTCAAATGATTTCAAGGACAGAGAATTTTGCAGTCATAAAAGAGTCAGACTGAATTAAAGTAAAAGTTCCACATTCACTTTTATGCTTAGACATGCAAGTGCTTAGACATGCAAGTGTTGTCTGAAACATGAGAGTTTTGGAATGAATTTGAAAGTGCATCTCTTTCTCAGATTGTGTTGATTGTTTCATGGACAAGTAATAAGTGGATTAAACCTGTTAAAACTGTTCTTACACTTTCTGGAAATGTACACTTTAAAAGAGCAGAGTAATACATGAAAAGACGGATGCTGGTCTCTAATCTACAAAACTATCTCAGAAAATAGTGCATCAGCTCCAGAAGCCATTCAGATCACCCACAAGGTGTTATCAGCTCTGAGTGGTGGAAGGTTTCCTGTCATTTGACCTGCGTGGGCGATTCGCTCTTAGGGCCTGAGTCAGACAGCAGAACAAGAACCACAAAATGTGTTCAAGTTTACTCAGAGAAACAGCTGCCTTCCATCTACTAACATGTATTTGAATGGCTGAGTGCAAATATACAAATACAGAAGTTCTTATCTTGTTAAATCCTACTGGTAGACAGAAATGAATGAATGAATGAATGCTTCTACATTCGCCTGTAATCCAAGTTGATGTATAGTGGTGCCTTAGAATGTAATGTAAAAGTTCAATTTTGGGTAATTTGCATGTACATCATCTCTGCTTCCTGAAAAAACAAAACTGTTTTTCCATATAATTCATTTTTTAGTTCTTTTTCTCAGTTCCTATTCTAAGCTTATTTACTTACAGAGGGTGATTATCTTACCTTAAGGACAGGAAACATGGTGAAAAAGCCATCCTGGCTCTGTCCAAAGGTAAAAACCCAGCTCACAAACAGGTTATATCTTTTTTCTTAATCACAACAAAAATTGAAGAATGAAAACAGGTTCCTTAAGTCTTATTGCGAGATTTATTTTAACCTTTTGATAGAGTCATACTGGCTGTTTCCCCCTGGATGTGTTAGAAGACCTCTCTTAATACATTCATATGCTTCCTCCTGCCTTATGCAAAGCTAAGCTAACCATCACCTGATAGTCTGTTTTATTTTGTGTTGTCATTAAACTAAATCAAATCAAAATCCAAGAAAAAATATAGATAAAAACACAAATTCTAAATAGGTATGCATTTTCACTAATTTAGCCTATTCCTGTTTGTCTGTCTGTTTTTGAAGTGAGCAGTAATGGTAAGCAGAGAAAAGCTTGATTTCAGGAAACCTTTTAGGGATTTCTTTTAATTTGGAGGCAAATTTCCAGGAAAAAAATCTTATCATATTATTGTCATTGCCTCATACAAAGAAGTGTCACTAATCCTCCCTCCATGATGAATGACTGATACAGATGCATGTAGTCTACTTAAGTTACATGATTAGTGGTATATTGTGCATTTTCCAGCAAATAGCATAGGCACTTCCTTATACTGTAATCCATTCATTTAAAACTGCTGGTGGGCGGCAGCTGGCACAATAACACAACTGTAAGAAGTGTGTGTGTGTGACAAAACTCTTGATTGTTTCTGAAACAATAAAACCTCATGATACACTTTTAATGCCTAAGATCAAATATTTTATAATTATATGTCAGTAAATGATAAAGTTATGGACAGAAATTGTGTATTATCACAGACATTCTTGGTGAACCCATTCTATTCATGTTTAATTTCCCTTCTCTTCCTTTTGTCTTATATCCAAGTTGTGTCATTCATATTTTCCAATTCCATTATTTTAACCTGACGTATACCACATAACTGACCTGAATAACATTAGCTTCAAAGGGTCTGGCTCTATTGAATTTTGAATTTGAACCATTTCAGGAAAAACATTTGATCCATTTTCATGTTTGTTGATAAAAAAAATAAATGAGGGTTTCCCAGATGAGACTGGGACAACATGCATTGTTTAGAGACTAGGGAACATGAAATGGGAAGATGTTAATTATTAACCACTTATTTTTCAAGCTGCACGTCCGCTAACGTTTCTCAAACTTAAAATCAAGTTCCACAAAATTCATATGTGTGGACACAGGTGGATTTGGACACATTGGCTGGCGAGGAGATGGTGGTGTAATAACTTTGATGATAAATTATGGTACTGTGTGTTGTGTGTGTGTGTGTGTGTGTGTGTGTGTGTGTTGTGTGTGTGTGTGTGAGAGAGAGGTAGAGAGAGACAGGATCAGGCACACTGTTTGTCGTGGAGGTGGACAACAGAGAGGTGGGATGAAGCAACTCTGGAGGGTGTTCCCTGTTGAAATAATAAAGGTCGACTCAGAAACTCTTCAGTGAACGATTCTGAGTTTCAGACGTTAGGAATATTTTTCGGAGCCTTGCTCACAGTCTTGCTCACTGACCTTCAGATGCTTTTCAGACACAGCAGGGAGTGAATGTCAGCTGCCTGACAGGTGAGGAAGACTACGGTGGTGTGAGGCAGGATGTTTGTGTGTGTGTGTAATCATCATCTGTTTTTTCATTACTTTTTTTTTTACACAGGCTAACCATCAAGGCACTTTGATAACTAATCTGTCTGTATCACATTTCACCAGTAACAAAATCATTACAAGGGGGAATGAGGAATGAAAGGCATTCTGTATGCATGGTGTATGATTTTTATATACATGGTGGTGTTTTACAAACTTTGTTCCATCTAAATGTTTGTAAACCATCCTTATTAACATGTCTGACAAGAATACATAATGCTTTGAAGAACAGGTCTAGGTTTTTTTAAATCAATGTAAAATCAATGTAAAATCATTTTTTAGGGTGCCTTATTGGGCTTGAAATATACTAAACATGATCTTAAGTACGAATTCCTTGAGTAAAATTAAAAGAAAAAGGCTGAAGGTCTCAGATTCTCTCTATATGTTTAATCAAAGTAAACTAAGTAAGACTTAATAGCCAGTTTCCAAATATGAGACCATTTTTGTCTTCTAATTGAACTACAGTTGTTTTTCCATTTTCATGTTTTGTAATAAAATCAATTGCATCAATTAAATGTTTCAGCATGATCAAAGATCACACTGTGAGATGCCTATTTGGAAGTTTGTACAGAGTTTGGATTTGCCGTATTTTGTGCAAGTCCACAAGAAATAAAATTGTTTCAACAATTTCCAAAGATGCTGTCAAAGAATAATTAACACACTTGTTTGAAAATACTTTCAGCGGACTGGTCTACTTCTCTTAGTTGGCACATATTCTTAATCATACTCTGAATACAGGTCATAGCAACAGCCTTATATCTGTTAATATGTAACCCACCTGGACTATAATCTGTTCAGGGAGTCAGGAGTCTATTTAGCTGTTCTCGAGCTTTACATACGCCTAGTTTCAAAACAACAGAACAAAACAACAACAACAACAACAAAAAAAAAACTGTGACGTTGACAAAGCAATGAAGAACCATGAACAAATGAATTTAATAGGACAAATATGGACTATGTTTTTGGCTGCCGTGCCGTGAGAGCTGATGGGATTATGAACAAAATGAGGCAGTTCGAGTTAGTGGAACAAAAGCCTGGAGTCAAACAAGGGCGTACAATAGATTTATTAGATCTCTGAATTGCTCTCATCTTCTCTTTTATAGCATGTTTAAACATCTTGTCAGGCATTGTAACCATGTCAGGCTGTCAGATGGGATAAACATTATGACTGCACAATACTTAGATAATTTACAGTATAAACCCTCTAGCAAATGTCATATATTAGAGGGAATGGGTGGATTTTTTTTTTTACCCATCATTTCACCAGTACACACAAACTGGTATCTAAATGGCGCTGCTGACTTTGACAAAGCTTGGCTAGGCAAACACACAAAATGAGGTCATGTACCAGATTTTATACCAGGGTGTGGCCTCTAAATGTCTTGGCAAACTTTATGGCAACCTGAATATCAACTAAGTTAACAGAGGATACTGCCTGAAAGAGACCTTGTGTGGAAAGCTCTGTCTATGTTCTGATATATGTCTCTATCTACCTACCTATGTACCTTACATTCCCAGATACATTTATACATCTATCCATGCATCTATTTCTGTATACTGTATAGTCTGAGACTGTTTCAGAGTCCATAGACCAAGTTTTACTGGTGAGGAGAGGTTGGGAGAGAGTTTTCTGGTTTATTGCCTTTAATAGCCCAGGTCTAGCGACACAGTCAGCTGCTGTATCCAACAATGGCTCCTTCTCATCGCCCAACCATATCAGTCTCTTTTTTTTTTACTTGCACACCCAATGAAGCTTTTTTTTCAGTTGTCTATGCTCAGTGTCCCGTAACATTCACAGTGGCTTCATTTTTTTGGAAGCACTGACCTAGTGACCAGAGGGGTCATTCAGAGCACCTTTTAAGGGTAATTTAACTCTTCAGTCACATGTGGGTTGAAATTTTTTATGTGTTGAAAAATTCAGGCATGTTGCAGTTCTGGCTGCAATCCAAACAGGTGTGAAAAAAAGGTATTTTATATAATTATTTATCTGTCAGAGCTCACAGAATAAGATTCATTTTGTACAGATTAATGGCGTTTTATCACAGTTTTAGCCAGATAACCGAAGTTTGTGCTTCCCACAGTTTGAGCAATTAATTACATTATTGCATAATTATGTATTATCCCACCAGCCTCACCGAGCATAATGTTAGCATTCTTACCGGCTACACTAATCTGGTGAACATGCTGAACATCGGCCTGTTAGCACTGTCATTGTGAGCATGTTTATATGCCTCTGTATTTAACTCAATGCACCACTGAACCTGTTTACAGTCGCCGGCACGTCTGCAGACACTTGTAGGTTACTGAGAGTATTTGTCATGTTTCTGCTATGCTCATGCTATGAGACATGGCATAGTATGAGTCTGATGATCCTGATTAGACTGTCAAAACAGCACAAGTGAGAGAAGCCACACCTCAGCCTCAGGGCTATTACTGCAAGCACACCACACCACTATTAACCTTGTATGTGTGTGTGTGTGTGTGTGTGTGTTACGTGTGGAACTGTGCCACATCTGTGTTTTTGATGGTGTTTTGTACCTGTGCAGACCCATGACTGTGTGGGTGTATGTTTGGGTTAAATTTGAGAGGCAAAGGAGCTCTGGAGGGTGTGCTTTTTGTCCAGGGGGTTTTAAAAGTTTGGTGTGGGAGGATACGTGGGAGGAGGGACCAAATCGGGGAAGGCACACAGGTAGGAAGAGACAGACAACGATCGAGAGAGAGGAGGGTTCGAGTGTCAGGTTACCTTGAATACTCTGGTTTTGTTTTGTTTTGTCAGCAGGGCTTGGTCATTCAAAAACAGCTCTCTCTGAGCATCGAAACAGCACTCGTTATTACGGCCCTGGGGTTTGAAAGGGGGGCAAGTTAGGAACCCTTTAAGCCGGATTCAGTTACAAGAAAAGGGGAGGGAGAGATAGAGAGAGAGAAGAGAGACTTTTGTAGTTTTGTAGTTTAAGCCAGTGGAGCAGGAGGTCGAGAGGAAGACGACGGAGGCCATACAGGGGACAGTGAGGTGTTAGGAAGTCACACCTCCACGAAAGGGAGGGCAGCGTTCAATCTGCGCTCGGCATCGGATGAGGTGTATCTAGGCTTTACCAAGAAAAGACAACTACATCATGTGGGTGAGTCCAGCTGGAAGTAGAATCAACATATTCACTGGGAAGATGGCAAGTCAGGTCCCTGCTTTGCATTGCAGGGCCTTTTGAATACCATCATCACTGTGTATCCTGGGAACAAGTTCCTCATCATTGTCAAACATGTACTCTGTGTTTGCTTGCTTCTGCTCAACCAGTTACCACAATGTACTGGCTCAGCAGCTGCGGTTTGCAAACGGTTTGGAAATGATATTTGAAACTATATGGGAGCACACACAGTAGGCTGTAGTTGATATGCAGTGTATGGCACCTTGTGGTTCACAGCATCTTGTCAAAAGCACAATCAGTGGCAGGTTCTGGTGCAAGTAGGAACAGCCTGCTTAACACTAAGTATGGTGTGCCCTTCTGCCCATATAGATGTACATGTGCTGAGTTACATGTGCAGGCCGCACTGGTCTAGTTCCCTGCCTTTGATTAAAGCTCATGCGATATGTCACGCGCCGCTTCTCAAAAGCCCTTTTGTGAACATTTCAGTTGAGAGGAACATAATCCAACAACGGTGAGAGGCAGCAAGGGGAACACCTGGTTTGAACAAAAGGTTTACAATGTCAGGGCGTTTATCTGTTAAGACTGACCCAATTTTGCTGTTTCTCTGTAGCTGGAACAGCTCTCGTTGACACTGGGGTAACTGGTCCACCGTGTAGGTCAGTTGGATTCAAAGCGAAATCAAGCTCATAAAATGGTTTGCGTTAGTCATGTTACCAGTGATGGCATTTATGTTTCCTTGAAGGCACCTGCATTATATGTCACAATATTATAAAACAAAACCTGTATTCTCGGTTATGTTTTTGTCCACTCTCGGCAACACAGCTGTCTCTAGCTATCTTTCTGGTTTCCCAGGTTGGACGAACCGCCCTCTTGTTTTTTCCCCCGTCTTATTCATGCTGGCTCAGTTATACAACTCATACTGCATCAGATGATGATGACTTGGGTTTTTCCTACACTGTTCTACTGACATTTCTGGTATCAGTGATGAGTGTGACTCTTTTGAGGGTTTGTATTGTCATGTGTCAAATCAATCAATTATGAGTTTACATAAAGGAATTGGTATTATTGTGACTTTCTAGGATCCGTATATTGTACAGGGATTGATATTCAAAATTCAAGATCTTTTATTGTAATATGTACAACAACTACAGTAAGCAAATAAGTAAGTAAATTTCAGGCTCCGACCAAAAATGCTAAAAAAAAAGGAAAATAACGCTAGTAAAGAAGAGCTCAGGAGGGAAGACATAAATATAAATTATTAGAATAGTTTATAAAATAAAATAAAGCACACTAAAATAAAATATCTAAATATGAAATAGAGTAAATAGAAATATAACATTGTTGTGCAAAAGTAATACAATGAAGATAAATAGCACAACCTCTCATGTGTGATTTTACAAGTTATTTTTTCATTTTGACATACTGTATTAACACACTGGACCTAAAACCACACAAAAAACATAAAATCCGAATATAAAAAAGTTAGATTTTGTAATGTGAAAACCACAAACATGTCTAATGAACCATTTTTATAACTTAGAATGCAAATATAAGTTGTAAAGTTTCAAAAAATTATGTACAAATGTAGCAAATAACAGTTATTTACAACTATTTACATTAAAATGCAGGCAATGCCTCAGGCGTTTTTTGTTCAACTATTTACAAAACAATCAGGTGTCACAATAAGATGCCACAAATTATTTGTGCCACTGTAAAAAACAGTTCCTGTCCATTACAAGACAGAGGGGCACATCACAAGCCTTCTTCCAGCACCAAAAACGTGCCAAATGTGACGACAATATTCAGAAAAAAAATATTATACATTATTTATTACAAGTCTGTTTTAATTGGCCAATCAATTTATAGTCCAACGCGTATGTAGTTTGAAGTCCGCATTTTTGACACAAATCGAAACTGAAACTTAGCGAGGCTGCGCTGCGCTTTTCTGCTCCATACCACGCACCGAAAGTGACGACAATATTCAGAAAAAAACGTCCGTTTCGTAAATATTCATTTATCATTAACTCGGTATGTAGTTTGAAGTCTTGGCACTATCAACACAAAAAACTTTAGTTTGAAGTCCGCAACTGTTGAAACGGAGACTGTGATTCTGCGTCTTTTTGCTACGTCATCATAAATCGGACCTGTAATTTGGACGCGCCGGGGCGTCCGTCGACTCCAGAGGGTTAAACTGATATAAACAGAGAATGTCAGCATCAACTTGACTTGACCTCTAAAAAACTAAAACGATAAGTATTCAATCGTTTGAGGGGATTAGGGAAGCTGTAAGCTAATTATATGAAAACAATGTCACATTTTGCATGTAAGTGAGTACAGCTCTCATGTTACAGACCAAAGTGCTGCAGGGCTCAATACACACAAGTGAAACACTCCTTGTTTCAATGTAAAGAGAAATCTGAGAGAGATTTAACGACACAACATGCGGGGTAAAGAATAAGGTGTCTGGGTCTTTGACGTATGCAGCTTTTATGCTTTATATAAAGTGTCTCGGAGAGGTTATCAGCGGAAAAGTCTTACCAACATAGTTAATTCACATCAGGTAAAGAGAGCTCCCTTTGCAAAAAAAAAAAAACCTGCCCAACAACATTCTTTGCTCCCTTTCTCTATAGAGTATACACTTCTTTGCTTTTCTCCTTCCTAGACGTGAAGCAGCAGCATCAGCCACTATTTTTACAGAATTGAGCCTTCAAAACCTCCTCTCCTCTCATTTCCTTTAACTGAAGTTATTGCAATAATGAGCTTGGCTGCAAATAAATACACAAATGAGGGAATTTACCTAGTACTTAAAGCCAGGAGTGAAAATTATAAAACAGCGGAGAACACTGTTCCCTTTTAGCTGTTCTGTATACCAGTGGTTCTGGCAATTCCTCATTTAGTCATCGAAGGTTATGCACCAGATGTTTATTTTTGTATCCACACAAAGTATCAACTAACATATATGCTGTAAATGTGTTGGTAGTGCAAACAGTGAATGAAAAGCTGTGCGGGCAAGACAAAAGAAGAGCAGCAGGTAGACAAAGAGTGCTCCTCGAACCGTCAGTCAGTAACCATACACCATTTGCTGAAATCCTCCAAATAGGCCAGTCAGCACCCATACTGATGTGATACTTGAGCTATGGCCCTACAGGATGAATGGTGTTTGCACACATGCTACGCTATATACCTGCCCACTACAAGAGATAAAAGTGCCAGATGTCCTCTGTGCGTCAGCAAATGGGTTCAGGTTGAGTCATTTCAAATGTTACATAATAGGATATCATGAATCTGTTGTCTTGGTGAATAGTAACATATCAAAAGTTTCCATCATAGGAACTGTGGCATTCCAAAAGGTGTCAAAGGTGCCTTGAAGTAACTCAACAACAACTGAACATTGCACAATCACATAATAACGTCACTTTAAAACCTTCTATTGCACTACCTCAAGAGATACTGACTGTTGTATATTTGTCATATGTTGTATATGACTTTGTACATTGTCATACCTCTTATTTTCATTTGCAGTTCATCCTATTTATTCTGTTTATGTTATATTTATCTACTAGCTTAAATTTGCTTATTCTATCTTGTTTATTTTGTACTATTCTACTTTTTATACCTTATTCTACTTCTTATATCCTTTACTTATTGGGCTTGCACTGGGACCAGGGTACCAGGGTAACTAATCTCATTCCATCCCATGTTAAACATTTGTTGGAATGACAATAAAGAATCCTTGAATCCTTGAATCCTTGAACAACTCGCACACATAGAAAAATTAGAAACAAATTAGGACACTGTGGTTTAACAAACAGGTCACTGATTGGGGGTACCACCACTGCAGCTCCACTGAAGTGAACAAACGGAGCATCACACTCCTGGCAAGAGCGAGAAAATGTACTCCAAAATAGTTGAAGTAAAGGAGCTTTGCTCAGTGTACAAGGTTAAAACACTTAGATTCAGGTTCAATGTTGCTATAATATCTGCAAGAACACCTCTCCTGTATGGATGGATTTACCAGGTGTTTGTGCTCAAGTGGACACCAGTGAGTGGTAAATGCAGTATGCAGTTATACTAGTGATGGAGGCAGTATTCACATCCTTTACTCAAGTGTTAATACCGCACTGTAGAAACTGTCAAGTAAAAGTAAACTACATTGAAAATGTTACATTGCTTTAAGTATGTAAGTATAATCAGGAAAATAAGATTACTAAACAAAACTCATAACTTAAAGCTTCATTGCCCTCTGAAATGTAGTAGAGTAAAAGTATAAAGTTACATGTAAAAAATAACTCAGATAATTACAAGTTCCTTAAATTTGTACTTCAGAACAGTATTTTAGTAAATGTACTTTAAAGTAAGTGTACCAGCACTGCTGCATATCACTTGAACTGAAACTGAAAGACAGCAATAAAGCCACATTTACTGCTGTTTACTTCCAACTTTTTACAGTTTGCCACCTAAAACTTCTCTTTATCACCGGTGTTTATACCTTCTCATTAAAGGCAACATCCTAGTGATAAAAACAAGGGGGGGAATAAACTATGTACATCCTTATTCATTGGAAAAAGTCAAAAACTAAAAAGTCTCTGTATTGTGACATAACTCTGTAATTGTGCCCACACACACATACACACAGTGCTGACTGAAATGTACTGTTTGCGATTATGGATACAGCCAATATCTTGCTCAAGGATACTTGAATAGCATCGATTTTTAATTTCCCCATCTCACTGTCACACCCTGCAACATTACAGCGTGTTCTCTCTCCACATGATATCAGTTTCATCTGGATGGATTTACAGGGTCCCTATAAACCATACCACACTACACTTTCATGTATACCTTCTGTCTGATAATAGTTAATGGGGACTGCCTGCAGCCTGTGGAGTGACTTGACATGGCACATGGGTGTAACGTGACAACTCACAGTGTCTGCCTGTGTTCAACAAGTGCGCAATCGGTTGTGGTTCCTCCCATGGATATGTATTGTATTATACACCTGTTTTACGCGTGGCTCAAGTTTTCTATTTTTTGTAGCATTTCTGGATTCAATTTAGTCTAACATATATCTGAAAACTTCCAGAAATAAGGACAAAAAGTTGTGTGCAAACAGATCATGAAAGCTTAGACAATTGCGTAGAAACTTGCATGCAAAATTACACAATCACAAACCTCCACAAAACACCTGTGTTCACTGTGTTGTCTTGTGTCTTTGTTACTCTTCTCTCAGATGATCACTCAGTTGCCTGAGGAAAGCATTAGACCTTTGAATTCCACAAAGACAGGTAAGCTGTAAGTTAGTGTGAATATGCTTAATGCTTGGAAACTGTAGCACTGGACGTTACTGAGAACTTGCAGCACATTCAGCGCAAACCTCCTTTTTTCCCCTTTACTAATTTTCTCTCCCACTTTTCTCTTTTCATTTGTGGTTTCTATTCCCTTGTTTCTTCTTCCCTCATTTCTTCTTCCCAGTGGTCCCACGACCAGGTCGTCACAGAAGGCCCATGACGGCTCCAAAGCCTCAGACTGACAAGGCCTCTAAGAGGAAGAAAGTGTTGCTGATTGTCCTGGCAGTTGTGGTGTTGCTGGGAATACTAGTCACCACAGCTTACTTCAGTGAGTCACAAGTCTGTGTAGTAGTTCCTTACTTCAACAACAAACATATACACCACAGGATGGCTTCATATTCCCTGCAGCTGTCACTCTGCTCGGATAGTCGAGAAACATGTTTGACAAGGGTGTGAAATTCACAACAGAATCATGTGCCACTCACTGTTAATCCAATCAGAGAAGCAAAATACTTTACCAACGTATGCTCTTCCCATCTCTTCTAATGCGCCACTCCTTTTCCCACCAGTTAAGCAGCTGATTGACAGCAAATACTTCTTCTGCAAACATTCGGTGAAGTTCATACCATTAGACAAGGCCTGCAACGGGATCAATGACTGCACTGGAGGAGAGGATGAAATGACCTGTGTGTCAAGCTTCAAGGTCAACACTACCTTTCCAGGTAAAACAAACTCCTGATTTTCTCACGCTTGCACAAACAAAGACAAAGCTGACAAAACTCTTCTTTTCTTCCCCCCAGTGCGCCTCATGTCAGCTCAGCACATCCTGCAGGTGTACAGTCCCAACTCAGGTTGGCGGAGTGTGTGTGGCGACGACTGGACCCAGCAGCACACACAGACAGCGTGTGTGACCAACTGGGGTACACATAGTAAGTCGACACACACACACACACACACACACACACCAAACATGGGATTGCATCCGTTGCAGAGATCGTGTTGCAAATTTAATGGCTGGGTTAACACCATCCTCCCCTTTCTGTCCTAACAGTAAACCTCATAGCACCGACATCCCTGTGAACACTTTAATATCTTCCCTGAACACTGGACCATTCACAGCTGTCAGGCCCGGGACTACGACCACACCCATTCATCAGGCTACCATTGATCGGTGAGGAGGGCAAAGAATCTGCCATCAAATAGGAAAATCACATGCTTTTCACTTCACAGTTCATGACTGCATCGTATGTCATCAACTCCAAAGTGATTTAGGCGATTGGTTCTGTGTAGAAGGTCCCCCCCCCCCCTCCCTTATAATTTTCACTTCTATCTTCTATCTTCATTATAATTCTCTCCTTACCTCTTGGCTTCAAACAGACAATGTGACAGCAGATAGTCCCTGCTCTCACACTTTCTGTTCCTAAAAAGCAGAAAAGTCCCACAGTTTTTGTTCCCTTTCTGTCCCTTCCTCCATGCAAGTGAACAAACTAGACAAATATTCAACTCAAACAGGGAGAAGAGAAACAGTGATAAAGTTCAGCATGCAGGGTGAAGATAGGTCAACATTTGACTGTGTATTCTGTCTGTTTGAGTAATTGCGTGGCCATCTGCGGTACACGTGTAACTCTAAATATTTAGTGAATGCCTTTTTTTTCTGCCCAACAGCCCTGTATGCAGATCTGGATCTGTGATATCTTTGTCCTGTTCAGGTGAGTTTCATTTTTAGGAAAGCCAACACCGTAACAAACATTGTTTACAGGATTTAACTAGGCAGAGTGGAGCTCATGGGTGTTAGGTGAAGATGACACCAAAATTAATCTAGCAGGCCTGTACGTGTCTGCTGTAAGAGCGAAGCTCTGTCTTAGCAACACATGACAGAGTAGCTGACTTTAGTCTTTTCAGCAAATAAAAAAAGGGGTTGCGGTGGAAAATAAAGCCTGACCTTTACCGTTTGAATAAAGGGAACTAGATTGGTAAATCAACAAATACATAATATAACATCTTTGTAAATAACAAGATGACTTTGTTTTTCCAGACTGTGGAGATGTTGGCAATCAGGGCCGGATTGTCGGGGGTACAGATGCTTTCATTGAGAACTGGCCATGGCAGGTCAGCCTGCAGCAGGGAGGCTATCATACATGCGGAGGCTCACTAGTATCACCGCGTTGGGTTGTCACTGCCGCCCACTGCTTCTCTGGGTCAGTATGGTTGCCCTATGCACTATTTCTAATTAATCTAGACTCACACTTCCTCCTCGCTCTCCTCTTTTGGGGCCTGCAGCAGTAAAAAGGAGCTGAGTCGCTGGACAGTGGTGTCGGGCCGGACGTACATGGGCACACTGGGTGGCTCCAGCGTTGACAGGGTCATTTTGAACGCAGACTACAACCCAGCACGAAACGACTACGACATAGCCCTGATGAGACTCAGCAGCCCCATCTCAGTGGGAGGTCAGAGCTTCATTTTATTGTCAAAAAAATATACAGACAGAAATCACTGTCCCTTATGGATGGATGGATGGATGGATGGATGGATGGATGGATGGATGGATGGATGGATTGATTGATTGATTGATTGATTGATTGATTGATTGATTGATTGATTGATTGTATTAGTGTAATGGTTCACTGAGTCTGTAGCTGAGACTGAAAACAAACAGTCCTGAGAAGACAAAGTAAGGACATACTGTATATTCAGTAGGCTTCACTGTATTGCCCTCTAGTGGTCTTTATGCCAAACAGCAAGCTCTATATGATGGATCAGCCACTTGATAACCTGTCCCTGTGTTTCAGTGAGCCGCAGGCCTGTCTGTCTGCCTCCTAAAGACTTTGGCCTTCCTGCTGAAGCCATCATGGTTGTGACTGGCTGGGGATACCTGGAGGAAGCTGGTGAGAAACCTACACACAACCTCCCATCATCAACTGATTGGAAACGATTATATACTCTGTAACCCTAAAGGTTGTGTCCTTGTTCTGCCTTCAGGTAAGGTTTCTCCTTCACTTCAGAAGGCCTCAATCCCTCTGATAGACCAGGCTAAGTGTTCCAGCCCCTCAGTGTATGGTAGTTCAATAACCCCTAGGATGATCTGTGCTGGTTTCCTGGAGGGGAAAGTGGACGCCTGCCAGGTAAAGGACCGCTGATTTCCATTACAATCAATACTGATTAAGACTGCAAAAGAACAGAAAGAGTATTTCTGATATTCTTAAAGTAACAAACATATTTAGGATGGATTACCTTTTTAAGCTTTACTTTTATGGGCATGCAGTTCAGTATTAGTTTTGGTTTGTAGAAGCATCCAGTATTGACATTCTCCTCTGGCAAATGGTTTTGGACAATAAAAGGTTTTGAATCAAAAATGTTATTGTGCTGTTCTGAATCCCAGGGGGACAGTGGGGGTCCTTTGGTGCACTTCAAGTCCTCACACTGGCATCTGATTGGAGTGGTGAGCTGGGGCGTTGGCTGTGCCCGAGAGAAAAGGCCAGGAGTCTACTGCAATGTTGAAGAGATGCTAAACTGGATTTACACAGTCATTGAGGTACAGCATAGAGAGGGGCCCCCATCCACAGGGGGTCAATGAATGGTTTGATGAGGGTGAATATGATGCAGTCACAGTCACCAGATTTCAACCCAAATGAACACCTGTGGGAGATTTTAGACCAATTTGTTAGATAACGCTCTCCGCCATCATCATTAAAATACCAAATGAGGGAATATCTTTTGGAAGAATTGTGCTCATCCTTCCAGCTGCTCAGGCATCTGTGTATCACACAGAAAAGAAAGAAAGTTATAGTTTGAGCTCTGGGAGAAAATCTGATCACAAAAAAAACTTACTTCTTGAGGGCTGTTGTTAGAAAATATATTATTTAAAAAAAATCTAAAACTGAGAGAAAATTGCATTGTTACTGTGAAACTACAAAAGATATATACTGTACATACACTGAACACTTGCTCTACTGACATTATAATGAATGTTACATACAAAATACAAACTCATCATTTTTACTTCTTCCTTCCAGAAAAACCCCTGAGTTCCTCCATCGTGACAAGCAGCCATCACAAGACTCCAGTCCGGTTTACCTCAGACAGAACGTTTTTGTTTCAATGTGGCTGAGGATTGTGGGAGATAGACGGACTGAAGAAGAGGAAGTTGAGACTTGATCTCAGTAGCAATTGTTAAACACAGCCATATGCAAAAACTCACAGCCATATGCAAAAACATGTACACACACACACACACACACATTACACTCACACGCATTTCATACAAACTTATTTCAGGTGTTGTTTGTGCCATTTCAGGTTCTTATCTCAGGGGACAAGTATATCTATGTTGTTATCTGCCGCCGGCCAGTCTGGGATTTTTAATTTTTTAGCTTTTACAGTGATGTGATTTAACAGTCCAGATTCATTGATTTGTGTGTTTTCAAAGTAGAATCATTTGAAATGAAAAGAGAATATTTGACCACCAGCATTCACTTGAGGACATAGCAATAACAAACTGTGATTTTTGTGAATTTTGGGCCTTACCAGACTGGCAGACCTCAGACACAATATGCTTGATTTCTATGTGCTATGATTTTCGGTGTGCAATGTGATATGAGGGTTCATGTGGTAAACTGCTATGTTGAGTGAGGTGATACTATAGTAATGCCAGCAGAAGTAAGTGTGAAGCCTCAGGTTAATATCAGCAATATTGTCAAAGTGAAGTCAGTTCAAGGAGTTTAATGCAGTCATAGTGCAGATTCAGTTGATCTGATTTGTGCCCCCATGAAAGGGAAAACGTACCTTTTTACAACACAGATGCTTGCTTCTTGCCACAGATTGATTTACGTGAGCACTTTAAGTGGAAAGTGAGAAGTACTTGATTTTACTGTATGTGGAGATGATTTGAGTTACTAGCTTAACGATGCACTGAAAATTGTAACTCAGAGTTTTGTGTTCAGAGTGCAATCAGATGTCCAGTGTGCCTTCAGAAAACACAGCCCGTGGCCTGAATAATCGGAGCGGTGGCTACAGAGTTTTTGCCTTCACAGCTAAAAGGATATAAATACAATTTCCTAAAATGTAAAAGTGGACGCATCTAAATTTGTGCACTCAGGCAAATCCCTACTATTATTTCTTAATTTTAAAGTAATCTTTCCATTTGCAGCAAACTGAAAAAGCATCAACTAACATTTTTATGTGTATTTATCAGTCTCTGGTCTATAGAGAACTACACGTTTACAAGTTTAACTTGGCACTCCCGACTTCAAAAATGAATAAATGCTAATTTATCGTTTATTTCTGTATGACTTAAAATGCATACAGTATGGTGAGTATTGTGGTGGCTAATAACATGTAATTGTAAATATGGTACATTTTGTTGATTTCTGTACAACTGTAAATAGGCTGTAAATATAATAAAGACATTCTCCTTGTTCCATTCAGCATCCTTCCATGCACACGCCCTCTGACCCAAAGTTAACAAAAGGAACAGAATTTATAAATGATTATATGAATTTTGAACAAAAGGCTATTTTAACCTGAAATTTCAGTAGTAGTCAGTAGAACATATATATATATATATATATATATATATATATATATATATATATATATATATATATTGAATGACATGGTATTGTGCAAGGAAGTTAATCAATAATCAGTCCTCTAAGGAATGAAAAATAACATTATAACTTAAACAGAAAGTTATTTCAAATATCTGCCTTGCTGTGCTAAATGCAATACACCTCAAAATTCAAATTTAAATGTATTTATTTAAAGCCCAAAATCACAAACATCATCATTTGCCTCGGAGGGACTTTACAATCTGTACAGTTGTGACACCCTCTGTCCTTAGACCCTCGAACCGGGTCAGGAAAAACTTCAAAAAACCCTTTATGGGAAAAAGAAGAAACCTGAGGAAGAGCCACAGATGAGGGATCCCTCTCCCTGGGACGGACAGACGTGCAATAGATGCCACATGTACAGAGAACATCATCAATCATATAGGGAATTATACATGCTGAGTTCATGGGTTTAATCTAGTCCATGTGTCCATGTGTGAAGGTATCACAGGTAATGGAAATGAGTCCTGTGAGTCCAGGTGCATCTCTAGATGTCCTCATATGGAGCTCTGGCCACTCGACCTTCTCTCCACAACACAGACACAGATCATGTCCCCACCAGGCCAGTGAACCTCAGACAGATGGACCAGAACCAGAATCAGTGAGGAACCTGCAAGACTGGAGAGAACAAAGGAGGACCGGGGCTCCGGCAGTAACATGCACTTTAGGACATAGGACTATTCACATTAACCACATTAACCACTTTAGCCAGTTTATAAAGCTGACTCCACTTTGCACTACTACCATATCAATTCTGTCTGTGATTTTGCCATGTCTTTGTTTTATTGCCATGTCTTAGTTTGGTTGTAATCAATATGCTTATTTTGTTGTATTTTGCTTAATTTTTGTTGTTTGCACCAAAGGTTTGAGAGAAAACATACTTTCAATCCTCAGCATGTCCTGCACATGCCCGAATTAATTGACAATTTGACTTTGGCTTTGAAATAAGAGTAGAGGAAGCAGAGACAGAGGAAGAGAGGTGCCTGGGTGCATCATGGGAGCCCCCTGGCAGTCTAAGCCTATAGCAGCATAACTAAGGGAAAGCCTGTGCCCACCCTAACTATAAGCTTTATCAAAAAGGAAGGTTTTAAGTCTGTTCTTAAACACTGACACTGTGTCTGCCTCTTCGGACCCAGACTGGGAGCTGGTTCCAGAGAACAGGGGCCTGATAGCTGAAGGCTCTGCCCCCTAGACTACTTCTGGAAACCCTGGGAACTACAAGTAAGCCTGCGTTTTGGGAGCGCAGCACTAGTCGTTTTTTTACTCCGATGCCTTCAACTTTACCACCCCCTTGTGGTGGGTAGATGCTATTTTCTGTGTGTGACCAGTTATTCGTCTCTTTACCTGCTGCACAACACATTTAAGCAGCAAAACATCGGACAACAAAGTATAAGTCTCATGCTCCATTGAAACTTTGACCCCTGAAATGTTATGCACAAAGAACCATATGAAGTGAAAATTACTTCTTTTGTTTTTTCTTACCTTCACACCTGCCACCGGCATTTTATCAGTTAGTAAGTTAAATAAGACTTTGCTGCCACAACCTCAGAGGGAGACGAAGAGAAACAGTTGATTGTATAAGAAAAAACATTTATTACATCCTGAATAGCATAGTACTACAAAGGCTGATGACAAAACAGAGATCAGTGCAGTAGCAGACCTGGGTTCAGGTGGTGGTTAACAAATGAGGTTGTATAAACTGCAGACTTCACCAAAACAGACTGATTGGGTTGTTTTACTATAAGCAAGCTGATCAACTTAATTATTTATTGTCAACATTAGAAAGACTATTAGAAAGAGTGCTGAGAAAACTAAACCTTTGCACTTTAAAGTCTTTCAGCAGCTCACTTGATCACCAGTTATGCATTTATAGATCTTTTTGGGAAAATGAACAACATTAACATGTGTTATGTTGTAGATCCACTTATGGTTATCTCCGTGAACGATGGCTGGGGCCTTTGAATGGGTTATCCTGTGTGACAAAAAAAAATGAAGACAAAAAAAGGATTAAAACATTGGCCATGGAAAACTGAAATGTTACAATAATCGAGTATATTTAAGCTAATTTTTGGCAAGCACATATAAATGGATTATGTGGGATTAAGTGTATACATTTTGGTTAGAAATGCGACACACAAAGACGTCAAATCAGTTTGAACTACCAGAAAACTGTATGGTGATGAAGTAATAAGCACTCTCATAATCTGCACCCAAGCACTCCAGATAGATACTATGTCATTTTCTCTGATCTTCTTTTACCTCATCATCATCACTGTCATCAAATGCGACTCCTTTAGATGACTGACTCTGGCTTTGAGAGCTGTACTTATTGAAGGATGACGACGACGATGCTGTTCTGTGGCAAGCAAGAGAAAGATTTCTTTTTTAAAAACATCTTTTTAAAATATAAAGCTCTTAAAGGAAAAGAGAAAGAAAACTTTTGAATATACAGTATCTCACAAAAGTGAGTACACCCCTCATATTTTTGTAAATATTGTATTATATCTTTTCAAGGGACAACACTGAAGATCTGACACTTTCGTACAATGTAAAGCAGTCAGTGTACAGCTTGTATAACGTATGTATAAAGTGTAAATTTGCTGTCCCCTCAAAATAACTCAACACAGCCATTAATGTCTCTAAACCAACCAAATTGTGCCCAATTAGCCATTTTTTCCCTCCCCGGTGTCATGTGAGTCGTTAGTGTTACAAGGTGTGAATGGAGAGCAGGAAAAAGTGCGTTAAATTTGGTGTTATTGCTCTCACACTCTCTCATACTGGTCACTGGAAGTTCAACATGGCACCTCATGGCAAAGAACTCTCTGAAGATCTGAAAAAAAGAATTGTTACTCTACAAAAAGATTGATTGCCAACGCCCTGAAACTGAGCTGCAGCACGGTGGCCAAGACCATACAGCAGTTTAACAGGACAGGTTTCACTCAGAACAGGCCTCACCATGGTCGACCGAAGAAGTTGAGTGCACATGCTCAGCGTCATATCCAGAGGTTGTCTTTTTGAAAATAGACGTATGAGTGCTGCCAGCATTGCTGCAGAGGTTGAAGGGGTGGGGGTCAGCCTGTCAGTGCTCAGACCATACGCCGCACACTGCATCAAATTGGTCTGCATGGCTGTTGTCCCAGGAGGAAGCCTCTTCTAAAGATGATGCACAAGAAAGCCCGCAAACAGTTTGCTGAAGACTGGAACCATGTCCTGTGGTCTGATGAGACCAAGATAAACCTATTTTGGTTCAGATGGTGTCAAGCGTGTGTGGCGGCAACCAGGTGAGGAGTACAAAGACAAGTGTGTCTTGCCTACAGTCAAGCATGGTGGTGGGAGTGTCATGGTTTGGGGCTGCATGAGTGCTGCCGCGCACTGGGAAGCTACAGTTCATTGAAGGAACCATGAATGCCAACATGTACTGCACAGACATACTGAAACAGAGCATGATCCCCTCCCTTCAGAAACTGGGCCGCAGGGCAGTATTTCAACATGATAAAGACCCCAAACACACCTCCAAGACGACCACCTCCTTGCTAAAGAAACTGAGGGTAAAGGTGCTGGACTGACCAAGCATGTCTCCAGACCTAAACCCTATTGAGTATCTGTGAGGCATCCTCAAACAGCGTGGAGCGCAAGGTCTCTAACATCCACCAGCTCCGTGATGTCGTCATGGAGGAGTGGAAGAGGATTCCAGTGGCAACCTGTGAAGCTCTACGTGAACTCCATGCCAAAGAGAGTTAAGGCAGTGCTGGAAAATAATGGTGGCCAAACACAATATTGACACTTTAGGCACAATTTGGACATTTTCACTTTTGAGCGGTTTAGACATTAATGGCTGTGTTTGAGTTATTTTGAGGGGACAGCAAATTTTATACAAGCTGCACTGCACTGACTGCTTTACACTGTATCAAAGTGTCATATCTTCAGTGTTGTCCCATGAAAAGATATACAATATTTACAAAAATGAGAGTTGTACTCACTTTTGTGAGATACTGTGCATATATTATACACGGTATGGGCATCTATTTGTCACTACTTTTTTTTTTCTTTTCTTTTCCTTTCTCTTTTAAAGGACTGGACACAGTGAAGAATGAAGCAAACAAACCTTGGAGGGGGTCGGGTAACTTTCGTTACAGGTATATCTTCATCTGAGTCATCAATGGTCACCTGGAGATTGATAAAGATGAGAAGCAAGGTTGGAGGATGGTGCAATTAAAAATAAATGCCTGTATATGTTTACTGTATGCATGTATCATTTGGATTACTTCATCTGCTTTGGCTGCTCCGATCCAAGGTGATTTCTGGGATGTTGATTGAAAAGCTGAAAAATGAGGTATAAGGGGGAGGGAAGAGAGAGACACTGAATGGCATAAATTAAGTTTTGTGGGTGTTTTTTTTTTTTTTCTTTTGGTGCATTTCTCTGTAAAGTATCGGTCGGACATGTTAGTGTTGCAGAGACTCTCGTACCTTGCATAATGCTTTTGCTTTGGGTTGTCACTGAGGATTTCTGGGAACGGCCTCGACCAGCCGGCTTTGGTTCAGTGGCAGCTGCACCTGATTGGACAGATGAAGGTTTTATGATGCCATGTACAACATCATTATATACAGTCATTTATTTTGCTGCATTTAAGCTAATTGAACAGTGTAATCAGACTGTTCAAAATGCCACACTACCTCATATGCCATTCAAACAGCAATACTTTGTCCAAAGATTAGACAAATTACAACAAGCACTTTCATACCCACCCATGGAAAAACTGAAACGAACCAGAAGCCTGGTCAAGCAGTAACTGTATGTCAGTGTATGTTTGGTGCGATCTGCCCCTCAAGCACTCAGTGGAGTATTTGCTTTGAGTCATTGCTTTATATCAAGTCTGCGTTCTTGAGTAAACCGTCTATTTAACCCTGTGTATCCCTTTCTGCGTCTCTGTTTACACTTTATATTTGCGGCAGATGATATGATAGCTCACCTCTCCCCCGTCCCCGGCCACCCCGCCCCCTGCCTCCTCGCCCTCTGCCTCGCGTGGGGGGAGGGACTGGGCCTGAGTCTTCATCAGAGTCCATCGTAACATCCGCAAGATCATAGGATATATCCGGGTCCCCGCCACGCTCCAAACGGTGAGCTTTGGCTCTGTCGATAGCCTGAGAAAGAGCTCACGCAATTAGACGCATCAGACAACAAAATATTTCAGGCTGATGTGCCTTTGTTACTTACTTCTCTTATTTCATTGTCTTCCTCAGTTGTGTTCTTTTTGGAGTCTCTGAATATCCGAATCTGAAAATTAAAAAAAACATGCACCCTTATAATGTCTTACAACAATGTGATCTGCCCTAGTTTTTGTGCTAGCCCCTCCCCATTACCTCTGCATCGATATCCTGCTCTGTGGTTACTCCTCTGGCCTGGAGGTGGCGCTGTGTCTTCTCTAACTGGTAAGTGATCAGCTCCTCTATGGCGTGCTTCTCGTCTTTGTCTACAAACTCCTGAATGGCCTTCCCCATGCCCTTCTCGGTCAGGAGGGACAGCTGCACTGTCTGTGAAGGCATGTGTGCACACTTTTTTCAAAAGAAGACACTGGCAAAGGCGGCAGATGAAAAGATGTGTTATGACACTCTATAAGTACGAATGTAAATCTCTGTGTGTACCTGCTCAGCTGCCTCAAAGTATTGTTTAACCAGATCCTCCACTCTCAGTCCCTCAACTGCTGTGGTTTTTACAAGTCTGCTGTAGTCAACATTGAACTCATCTAAAAAGCACAAAGATTGAAACATGTTGATCTATGATGTATACTGTAGATCCACATAGTGCAGCATATTTACTCGGTATCAGACCTTTGATGTCCTCCTTTTGCTCACGGCGCCTGAGAAAGTGAATGATGTCTTTCGGGTTGGCTAAGCGGTCCACAAACTTCTGACTGAAGCGAGCAGTGTTGAACGCCTCAAAGCCTCCGCTGTAGTCCACCTGGGGAAGGCAGTGGAGATAGTGAATTTGAGTGTAGCGTGAGTACCGAGGCGCGTGTGCATTTTGCAAGTATATCCATCTCACCCTCAGGCGAATAAGAGGTTTCTCTGGGGTCTGAGGACATCCAAGTCTTTCTCTCTCAGCTTCTTCTAACATCTCTGTGACCTACAGAGTGACAGAAAGATATAAGTGAACAGATGGAGGGCTCGGAAAATAAGACAAACGGGCAATAGATGCATGTTGTCTGTGACTTTGTTACCTTTGCATAGCATAAGTTCTCCACCTTCTTTGTGACCTGGGGTGTCTCAGGTGTGAAGATGTCCTGGTAATCAGCCAGTACCACATCCTGGATGAAGAACTGACGCACCGTTTTTAGGGGGATCTTATGTAGGTTCATCTTACGACCTTTCACCCTCAGCAGCCCTATGTGCCTAACAAAAAAAAAAAAGTGTCTTGGCTGCTTTATTAATGTCAAACACACTCAGAATATAGAGCTAACTATCTATTGTGTGTGTGTGTGTGTGTGTGTGTGTGTGTGTGTGTGTGTGTGTGTGTGTGTGTTTACATACTTCTTGGTTGCCTCTCCAGGGGACAGGGAGGTGGCCACAGAGCTGCCAGGCTGTGTCACGTAGAAGAGCTGCTGTTCATTTCTGGTAGGTGCTATCAAACACTCGTGCTCATGACCCCACACCACCAAGTCAAGAAATTCATCCAGGAACTGCTCGGGAATGTAGTTAGTGGGCCCATGCTTACTCCTAGTAACATAGAAACATGGAAAATACATGAAAACTAAACAAATAAGATGTATAGAGGACTTAACTGTCTTAAAATGAAAAACTAGGTCAACAGCATACACATTCACAAACACACCTGTTCTGGTGGATGGCAAAGAGGTTAAACCATTCATCTTGGTCTTCTTTGGGGCGAAGCATAGTAACCTGGTTGTTGACAAACATCCTGTAAAGGCGCTCATCTGGGATGGAGCCTTCACACGCATACACACAAGTTAGACTCAGACAACTATTCTCATTTTTAACGATCAGTGAAGATTGCAGACAAAGATTACACAAAACAAACACTTACCAAGTCCATATAATGCTAGCTTGGTATTGCCTTTCTGCATGAGGATGGGACTAATCTCTATCCTCTCCACTGACTGGGAGTGACCAAAGTGATTGACAAGACCAGAAGCACTTAGCAGATCCAGCGCACACAAACCTTCAGCCTTGAGGAAAATAAAGTAACCACGACATTAAAATAAACATACAGGAACAACAAACCAGGCACACACTTGTGTATATATAGATCTTACTCTGACACTACTAATTTTCTTTTATGCTCAAAGAAACTCACCCCAGTTGGATCATCGTGGTTGCCATGAATGCTGAATACAGGAATAGAGATGTTCAGGTTTTGATCCTGATAGTTAACCCAGGGAAACCTAAAAGACATATATAATAACATTAATGTAACATTCATTCAACAGGAATTTGATGTTTTGCAAGAATGTCTTCACAAACACTGCATGACTGACTGGGTAGTGTTGAAGTTGACGGTCTGGTCACTGAGGATGTTGAAGTGTATGGGCGAGTCTCCCATGCAGTACTGTCTCAGCATAGTGATGCACTTGTGGAGGCAGCGGCGTGACGGCTTGTTTTCATGGAACAAATCCCCACCCAGCAGGATGAAATCAACCTGCAAGCAAACAAATGAGCGAAAAAGAAAGCAGCAGGAATTTAGAGGAGGAAGACTGCGGGATGTCCATCCAAGCAGATAGAGACAAAGATGAATCTGATTTACTGTCGCATCATCAGGCTGATCCTCATTATACGTACACATCCATACATATTCATCAACTTGCACTTACCTGATTTGTCTGGGCACATTTCAGAATCTCATCCAGTGTGTTGTAGGTGTCATTGCCGCGGATAGCATCCTTCTCCAGGTAACCAAGGTGAATGTCTGTAGCGATCAGGATCTTGAAGGTATCCTCATCATCCCTAGAAAACCCACAGACAATACAATCATTAAAAAGACATACAGCTCATACTTTAGATTATTCTGAACCTGCACACACACTGTACAATAGACTGCACTGTGCATTACCTGGATATAAACACTATGTATTATTAGACAGATGTGCAAATAACCAGCCAGGACAATCACAATATATGTGGTTATGGGTGTGGGGAAAATGTTTTAAAAAGCCATCATTTAAACAGACTCACAAAGTGTTCTCCGAGGACATTATGATGAGATCTGTTCACACCCCAAAGGTGAAAGTCAGCCAAAGGTTCCCCTGCAGAAAAGACGACACAGAGATGCTGCAAAAACATAACAAAAGCTACTGATACCACGGCTGATAATACACATGCTGTTAACACGGGCTGTATACATAAAGTCTGGGGCTGTAAACACATTTCAGGAGCTAGTAAATACCACATACCAATGTTAAGTCAGTAAAGACAGTGAAATGTCATAGAGGCATTATGATAGTTTGTGTCAAGGTTTCAAACTGGACACTAACAACACAGTACACTGTGTCGGCTATATGCTGTGATATAATAATAATAAGTTCGTAAAGTAGTACCTGATAGCAAATTGCAACTAAATGGTGTGTTAAGTCAACGTTAGCTTTCACTTTTGCTAAAAAACCATTGAGTACAAGTTATCAATGCGGCAGATAACACGAACTAATCGGATGTTTACATATCGGTTCGGTCTAAATTACAGTAAATACCTGAATTAAAGCTTGACAGTTTGCATTTGTTGTCTATGCTATAAGCTACAACGTGGAAGAAACATCGCTTGCGACCCACCTCCTTTTCAGTCCCACTTAGTAAACTCGCCACGGAAATCCCGGCAAGTCTTGCAAACCCTCTCCCCGCCCTTCACCAGTGGCTCAGAGTTATTGTAGTTTTATTTTGAAGCACCGCTACTCTAATCTGCTGATGAAAAACTACATTTCCGGTAAGCCATCTGTGTGCGTTTGTTTTAAGCATAAAGACGCGCCTCTCTCGGTGTCTCATCAATTGAACGTTGATGTGTGTGCGCTCAGCGGCTGCCGGAACAGGCTGTAATACATATCATTCACACCCATCAGAAACCCTGGCTTTTGTGGCTCGTCAAGTGATGTTTTCACATTTTGACAGCCCATATTAGCACAGGCAGCTCAGAAACGGCGCTCACCTAGCAAGCCTTCACTCACCATTAAAAACCCCCTCGGTTGTAGCTTCACTTGAAACTAACATTTGCACGTATTTGCTCATTTGACTCGGCACAAGCGAGCCGGACTGGACTGGCTGCATTTCGATGGAGACTCTGTCAAAAACACACGCCGCTGATGCTGCGCGGCACAAGGTAGCTTTTCTACATTTTGCCTGATTTAGCTTAAAACGAAGAATAAATGCTGTTCGTCTCTGTTTAAACTAGCCACAGAGTCAGGTAGACTACACTGAGGAGTACCTAGCAGCTGCTGCTACAACTCAAAGCAGCTGATGTTGCAGACCTATAGACTATACTGAAGTTTCATCTTTGTGCTTTATGTGACTCGAGCAGGACAAATAAACCATGTTGTAACTTTATGTACAGTTAGAGCATGGATTTAAGGCTTCATCTCCTTTTCACTTTAATTTGCACCCTTCATTTGCTGGTTATTGCCCCTTGTGAGATTGTATATTTCACCACAATCACTGATATAATGTTGTCATACTGAAGATGCACTGTGTATTATTCCCTTTTTTTTCTGCAGGATCTCTGTCCACCACCACCCAGTGGAGTAGTATCCGACAGCCTGTCACTCCCATCTTACAGAGAGTATCCCTTTTGCACACCGTCCCTTCATCAACACACTTGCTGTGAATCACACACCCCAAACACGCACACATCAGCCACGTCGCTCATCATCACCCAGCAAGGCATTCCCAGAGACCAGCAGCGCGGGTAACTTTCATTTGTGCATGCATGTGTGTGTTTTGTTTTCCCATTACAAAGTTTCCATTCAGGTACTGTGGTGTTTTCAGAGCTCCATGGTTACAGCAAGCGCAACATGATGCCGCACTACTTGAATGTCTCAGCTGCACTGACATCTATTCATTCTTGCACATTATCCTGTCCTACACCATATCTTATTACACCGTGACTGTAATCAGGCCCTAAATATGTTAGAAATCCATCAGTAGATCCTCACCTGCATCACTTTCTTGTATCTGATCTCAACTGCTGTATGTGTGTGTGTGTGTAGCAATCTTATCTGCCTTGAGAAACCTCCAAGAGAAGATCAGGAGATTGGAGTTGGAGAAAGGCCATGCAGCCCTCAGTCTGCACACTATGGGGAGAGAGTCGTCACACACACGTCTGCAGAGTGAAGTCACACAGAGACACTTTAATGAGCAGACAGGCACAGAGAGAGCGAGAGAAGTGGCCAGTCCAACTGCAATCAAGGTGGGTCTGTGAAAATAGCTGACATTATTCATTGTTCATCTTTATCTTCATCTTCCTTGTATATTAAAGTGTCTCATTGTTCCTCTCCACAGTGTTAATCACCCACCTGGCTGCTGCAGAGTCTCGCTGTGTGAAGCTGGAGCGACAGCTGGATCACATGAGGAGGATGTTGCGCAATGCCAAGGCAGACAGGACCAGCCTGCTCAAACAGCAGGTTAACTAGAGTGTTCCTTAGTGTCATAGGCTGCAATAGAGATGCAAAGGCTATGCAAAGGTCATGCTTAAATGCAATATTTTTGAGTAAAGACCTCTCAGGTGTGTGTGAGTGAGTAGATTTGTAGAACCGTATTAACTGCTCTCTGCACTTTAAGGCGTCCATGGAGACAGCCAGGTCAGCTGATCGACAGTCTGACACAGTGTCTGACCATGCACAATTAGAGAAGCTGGAGCGACTGGAGCAGGAGTATCTTCGGCTGACTCGCACACAAAACAACGCTGAGGTACGCACAGAGACTCTGTGGAAAGTCAGTTTCAGTAGTGTCAGTAGTTTCTGTCCAAAATTGTACATTTCTGGTCAGACCAAAGGACAGTTATTTCTTAAGCTTGCTCACAGCCTCTCTGTCTGCAAACAAGAGAAACTAAATTTGTGATTACTTTAAGCCAAAAGATATACATGATCCAAGATGGGTTGTCTAACATTGGTTCCCAAGTCCCCAACATCTTGGGGGGGTTCAAAGTTGATTAAAGGGGTAAAAAAGAAAAAGAAAAAAGAAGAAAAAAAAGAAATAAAAAGTATTTATTTGATACAATTTTTTTCCTTTATATTTTATTTTTTTAACTCTTCAGGTTTTAGAGTGAAAAGTCACTCTGATTAAACTGCTCACGACTTATTTCCAAATGAAAGCTGTAAGGGGGGGTCACAAATATATATCAGTTAGTTCTAAAGGTTCACAAATGTAATCCTGTAGGTTGAAAACATCAACAGAGTAAATAAAGCATCGTTCTGACATCTCATAAATATTAGTATGGACGTATTTCACAGATTTGTGTCAAAGATAATTTGTTTCAATCTCAAGTGACACGAGGTTAAATGATATTATTATATTATCATATGATGACAATAATGGTGATTGTGTCTCTGAATCTTCATCTGTCAGATGAAGATTCGAGAGCTGGAGATGAAACTACAGGAGGAGGAGCATCAGAGAAAGCTGGTCCAGGATCAGGCCAATCAGGTGACAAGGCTTTAATTTGTATTTCTTTTTAGCTCTCATTTTCTCTTTGCAGTCAGTATTTTTTACAGATTGTGATGTTTCTTATAACTGAAAGGTAGCTTGGTCTATTGTATTGACATGTTGCACGTATGTGTGTATATCTATGATGTGTTTGTCCCTCAGCTACAGACAGGTTTGGAGGCCAATAGGATACTGCTGCAGTCAGTGTCACCTTGCCTATCCACCAGAGAGTCCAAAGAAAAGAAGTCGGATTCAAAGGTAAAGACCTTCGCAGGGCTGGTTCAGGACAAAAGAATGTTTCTTTCCCCTTTTTAAAAGTAAATGTTTCAACAAATGTGACAAGACAACTGCAGTGCTCTACACTGTTAGTACATCTGTGATTGTCACATTGAATCAAGTCTCAAGTAATTCGAGTACATTTGTTAGGATATGCTGATAAATTCTTAAAATAGAATAAAACAGCTCTATTTTCACTACTTTTGTTTTTCTTCTAATAACAATAGCTTTCTTATATCCACTTGTTATGAAATTAATGTTTTTGGCTGTTGGTCAGGAACAAAATCAGTTAAATCAATTAACATATTTTACTCTTTCCAGAAATCATCACCACAGCAGTCGTCCTACACACAGCCACACTACAGACTGAGCCTCAGAGACGTACCCTTTGTTGCTGGAATGGTAATATGGGCACGCATGTTTTTATGGTTTGAGCACTTAAATAAAAAGGTATTTCATTTTTTAATGCTGCACCTTCACACCAGCTCCATCTCTTCGACTCTCTTCCAACCTGTCTTTCAGTCAGTGGGCTGCAGCCACTCAGTCCGAGCCAACGTCCAGTCAGTTTTGTCTCTCCTGAAGCGACACCAGCCACACCACACCTCTGCAACAGCCGTGTCCTCTCTAGCAACGCAAACGGCAGCTACTGAGACAGGTAGTCGCAGACATTCAGACACTTCCTCTTCTTCCTCCTGCTCTAGTGGGGAGGAGCTTTCTGAGCTGCTGCAGGCTCTACAGGAGGAGCTGCGACTCATGAGCTTGTGAGTGTAGTCGCATCTGAGATAAATAATGAGAGAATTGCTCAGACGGGTGTTAGATTTTATTCCCTGTGTGTGCTTGTAGGGAGCAGGACGAGTTGATGCGGCAGGTGGAGACCAGTCTCTCAGAGCAGGAAAGAAAGGAACTTCAGAGGGAGCAGGAGAGGCTGCTCTTGAAAATGGAGAGGAAAGGAGAGCAGATCAGTAAACTCTACAAACACAAAACACAAGTGGGTTCTCACACAATAACAACTCAGCTCGCATATAAACCAAGCTGCAAAAAATAGTCTTGTGACAAAGTTTTCTTGTGTCTCCTATAGATAAAGAAGTTAAGGAAGGAGGCTAATTCCAGGCGGAGCAGTGGGAATGAGGTGAGAGTGACGACCTCAGTGTCCACTAGAGGTCGCTGTGCTGGAGCAGTCAGGCTTAGGCCGGGAGAGAGAAGCAAGAGGAACCTGAGGCTGCTGAGAGACATGAAGGCTCTGCAGACCTCATTACGGACCTGAAACACACATTACTGAGACACACTAGGTTAACTTTGTTGGTGCTATTTGCCCACCTATGGCCATCAACTCCACCACTGAATGACCCAGTGCACAAAATGGCAGACCAGCCTATCTGAAACAAGTGTCATGAACATCTCCTCCTACTGTTTTAGAAACTTTGCAACACATCTAAAAAGACAAAAAAGTTCTAAACCAGAACTCTACCCATCCATCCAAAGTGTTTTATCAAAACAACATCAGTGTGTTTGATTTGTCAGCTTAGTGTCGAATGACCATTTACCAACTGTTTTAAAGAAAGAGAGGGCTTTAATTGATAATTTACTGTACAAAATCTGACAAATCAGACATTCCTGTGCTCATACCATTTTTTTGTTTTACTTGATGTTTAAGTCTTTTACCAGCAGAGGGTGTGAAAGTTCAGAATCACATCTCAGCTGCCTTTTGAATTGACCCAATAAATGGGTAATAAGCTGGAAAATTAAAAAATGTCTCATTTTCACTTGAATTTCTTTATGTAGTTTTCAGGGGATGGAAACATTTTTTACAGTAACGGACGACCTGGACATAAACAAGTCCCAGACGGTAAAAGGTTTTTAAAGGAAGCCAAAATCTCATTGTAAAACAGTCCTGGGGTTGTTGTCAGTTACAGATTCTCCATTCTCGTAAATATTCATAAAGAGGATGCAGAAGCCAGGGTAGTATAAAGAAACTAAGAAAAAAAAAACAACTGTATATGATTTAAACAAGTGGATCTCTTTGATGTGTCATACTGCAGAGTCTGAATATGTGTGTGTGTGTGCGTGCATGTGTTGGGTGTTTATGACCAGAAGAATATTTGTAATTGTTTCTACAAATATGCAGAGATGGATTTTGTTATTTTTTTTCACAATCATGGTAAATCTATTTTTGAGTGAGAAATAAAGCGTTTATGTTTGCACAAGACTGCAGTTTTGTTTCTTTTTGCTCTGTTTAACTGACAAATGGATCAGCTCGTGAATCAGCCTTGTCACAGTATTTAGTTTTATTTTTGAAGACATGTCAGTGATCCTCTGTGCCCCTGTACCTGCGCCCTGCTGTGTGGTGGTTGAGCTCTTTGACAGTCTTATCAGCCTTTGATGGTGGTGCCATGGGCTGCCGTCATGACGTCAGCAGACACCAGACCAGAATAAGATCATCACAAGCTTAAAAACAAATCATCAGCTTCTGTTTTACCACAGTTTTTAAGGCTTTATGCCTCAATTACACGCTTTTAGAGTCACTGAACTATGTGGCTTCAAGGAACCTGTAAGACAAAGGAATAATGCTGTTTTTTTTCTTCAGATAAGTTACCATTTAAACTTAAAAGTGATTCTATGTGAAGTACAGTTTATATATATATATATACAATATTTTGTGACAGATGCTCCAGACTTGCATTGTCTTGTTTTAAGAAAAAAAGAAATTAAAAACTTTTATTTTACCACAATTAAAGTCAACACAAATAAGCAAATTAATAGATAGAATATATATATAGATATAGATAAATAGATTGGAAATACTTTTTTTTTTCTTTAAATTTAGAGCTATGTGCCCACTGTACTGTAGTTACAAAAAATCCGGAAAGTGCAAAACTCATAATTGTCCCCGCGGGCTCCCGTACATTAAAATTACTCCTTTATGTTTAGATTTTCCCAATTTCAAAATATCTAGTATCCTTTACTTAACTTTGTAAAGAGGCTTAACAATTATCACCGAAACTGCAGCTAGTGTTTGTACGAAATAGTGCAATTAAAGTGTCTCTGCAGCTGAATTACAAGTTACAATAGGTTCAAGCATCAAGGTATTTCTTGCTGGTATTTCTGAGGATATTAGGAAATGTTAGTTTCTCTGGAGACTGCGGGGCTGATGGATGCTCCCAGCAGCAGGACGCACCGGGATGAAGACTGGAGCTCCAGTCTGCGTCTGCAGGAGCCCTCACAGTCTCCATTCAAGCGCCAAACAGTGAGGATTTATTATGATGGCTGGACCGGAGACGGCAGGGAGCGACGTGAGGAGGACACTCTGAAGGAAAACAAAAAAAAGTGGCTGGTGGATAAACCTGTGAGGAGATATGGTAGGCTGCTTTTTACTTTTTTTTTTATTATTATTATTCGCATTCTTTTTAAATTTTGTAAATTTCCTGCCTTGTCGCACCACCACACCTGCAAACGCACAGCTCCCCTTCACATGAGTGTTTGTCCTCGACAGTATGGATTCATCAACAGCTGTCTGAAATCGCTGGTGGTTGAAAAGTTTGGCGAGGAGACGTGGGTGAAGCTCAGGTGAAAGAGCCTTTATATTTAGCGTTTTACAGTATTTATACGTTTGTCTCAAGGCTTACTGCTGATTACTTTGTGTAGTAATTATAATAATGCAATAATAATAATGCAAGTATAATGCATTACTTTTTTTTTTAGATCAATCTGTCTTCTCAGTGTTTTATCCTTTTAATAATAGCCACAAAAAAACAATAAATCCTTTCTTTTCTCTACCATCCTTCATCATGCACAGGGATGGAGCAGGAGTCCAGGATACCTTCCTCACATATGAAGTCTATAAAGATGAGATCACCATGCAGTTAGTGGCAGACGCCTGCAAGCTGCTGGGTAAAATAACTGATGATTAAATGTCTGTTCATACTTTAAATCATAAATATTGGTCAGTTTCAAATAATACAAAACGTACCAAACATAACAAAAGGAATGATTTTGCTTGCCGTTACCTTATGCTGCCATCAGGGGAGAAGCCAGAGGTCGTCTTGAGGCAGTTCGGAGAATATTTTTTTGAGTTTTGCAAACGCTCAGGCTACGATCACATGCTGAGGACTCTGGGAGGAAATCTGTTTGAATTCACTGAGAATCTGGATGCACTTCACAGCTACCTCGCCCTCTCCTACAAGGTGCCCTGCTCTCATGCCTATTCATGTGGTCTTCTTTCATCTTGTTTTTTTTCTCATTTCATGGAGAAAACTGCTTCTTGTAATTCATTGTTTGATTCCTTCAGGAGATGAATGCGCCGTCATTTCGGGTGGAGAGGAACCCTGATGGTACCATGTTTCTCCACTATTATTCAGACCGCAGAGGACTCTGCCACATTGTTCCTGGTAATCAAAAAAAACTTCCTGTAGAATAAGCACCTGTTTCATTTATGACCATTTGCACTATTCTCATAATTTTGCAAGCATTTGAGCAATAAAACTGACCTGTCCTGACAAAGTGGCATCACTGTCTTCCACAGGTATTATTGGAGCCGTCGCTAAAGATTTTTTCAACAGTGAGATAACGATGGAGATCGTCAACCAGCTAGAGGAGCTGGAGAGGACTGGGAAGAAGGAGCATGTGGTTTTCCTGGTAAAACAGTGGCCAGCTGTTGTTGCTGGGCCCTGCGTGGTCAGCAGCAAAACTGAGCCTTTTCCAAGGAACCCAGTCCCTCCAGCCTTTGGCGAACCGACGTAATGCCATGATTTGGATTAAAGAGGTCAGAATAATGATTTGTGATCTGTTTGTAAAAAAACATTATGTTGGGGGTCTACATATAAACTGTGAAGAGACTAAGAGCTACTACGGAAAAAATGCTGTAATAGTGTACACTACTCATAAAAAGTTAGGGATATTCGGCTTTCGGGTGAAATTTCAGGATGAACCTAAAATGCACTATAACCTTTACAGGTGAACTTAATGTGACCTTCTCTAAACTTTTGAATGCACATGTCCAACTGTTCAATGTTTCATTACTTTTTACACAACTTGCTGTTCTCTGACAAGGAGCTTAATGGCAAAATTCACAACAGGTGTTTGATCCATGAATCAACCATTAAATTTCCTGGTTCAATCAGAATTTGAAAACTAAACTTTGTGAATGGTACAGTGACAAGCCCATACTACCTGAATAACATCATGGTGGTATACCCACCACTGTTGCTGGCTTTTGTTTCAATAAATTGTTTGAGATGAGGAAATCACCATTGCATGCTTCTACCTAAATGCCCTAGCTTTCATGATATAATATCACTGTCACTGTGTAAACTTTTTACGTTTTCCATAAATTTCACCCGAAAGTCAAGCAAATATCCCTAACTTTTTGTGAGTAGTGTATGTGACATAACTGATTATAGTGAAGTCTGACCTATATGTGCCCTCTCTGTGTCTCTCTTCATCAAAAGACATCCAGTATCAGTTTCTCCATGCGCAGGAGTCACTGGGAGACAATTAGGGGGCTGGTTCGCCTTGGAAAAGGTACAGATCAGACTTAAACTTACATACAAACCTTAGAGCAAAAGGTTGAGCCAGAAGTCACAGACAGGACTCAAAGGTTTAATGAACTGTGGCCAAGGCACCAAACATGAGTCACATACCTGCAGATACTTGTGCATGTATGTCTATATTTGCAAACTCTTACACCCTTGTCTTGTCTTGACTTACAGGCAAACTGTTGAGGGGTTTTGAGCCAGTGTACCCTACAACTCTTAACATCGATCTGAGGACCTTCTGCCATGCTTTCCCTTTCCATATAGTCTTCGATGAGCAGGTGAGGGTGTACACATATGGTACAGTAGAAAGGGTTTTGTGAATTCTCATGTCAGCGGACTATGAAAGCTGTAATCGGTCACTCATGAGTAACTGCATCATATTTAATTAATTGGAGTGATTCTCTGTGTGTGTGAGGCAGCTGCTGGTGCACCAGGCAGGTGTGAACCTCCAGAAGATTGTCCCCGGGCTCCAGACCATGAGCATCCATCTGGACCTTTACTTCAGCATTGTGCACCCCGAAGTCACCTTCACAATTTCCAGCATCAGAAAATTCATCAACAGCCACTTTGTCCTGCAGACACGCCGGGACATGATGCCCGAGGCGTGGAGGAACAGGCCCATGCTGCAGCTCCGAGGTAGAGGATAAGAAAAAAAAAAAGATAAATGTATTTGTCTAACATAAGCAGATAGTTTAGATAGTATAGATAGTAAGTATTTATGATTGCTCCACACAGGTCAGATGATCTGGATGCCTTCTCTGAACTGTATGCTCTATCAAGCCTCTCCCCTGCTGAGGAGCCTCCAGGAGCTGGAGGAGAGGGACATGCACATTTCTGACATTGCACCCCACGATGTCACCCGCGACCTCATCCTGCTCAATCAGCAGCGACTGGCTGAATTGGAGCTGTCCAATCAGCTGGAGAGGAAGAAAGAGGAGCTCCGCCTGCTGTCTCAGCACCTGGAGGAGGAGAGGAGGAAGACGGAGAACCTGCTGTACGCCATGCTGCCCAAGCATGTGGCCAACCAGCTGAAAGAGGGCAAGACAGTAGAAGCAGGTTAGTGGAATGTAAATGTAATGAGTATTGAATAATTAATGTCAATCAGTGCATATAACATGACTGTTGTGCGCATTTATGCATTTGTTTGTATATCCTACAGGAGAATTTAAAGAGTGCACCATACTGTTCAGTGACGTGGTGACCTTCACTAACATCTGCTCCCTGTGTGAGCCCATCCAAATTGTCCTCATGCTAAACTCCATGTACCTCAGATTTGACCGACTCACAACTGTGCACAATGTTTACAAGGTACACACAACAGATTGAACCTTTTGGAGCAGATATTAAAGGATCAGTCAAGTTTGCCTTTACCTCAGCAAAGGGAATATGTTATATCTGATCACCCTCTTTTGAATCATTTTATCTCACTGAGTTTATTCTTCTGCTATTTCCCAGGTCGAGACCATAGGGGACGCCTACATGGTGGTAGGCGGGGTGCCCATTCCTGTCTCCAGTCATGCAGAGAGGGTGGCCAACTTTGCCTTGGGTATGGTCTTGGCTGCCAGGGAGGTTATTAACCCTGTGACAGGAGGACCCATTCAGGTGCAAGAATACTTGTACTGCATTTTATCCAAATACACAATGATGGAAAGTAACATTTACTCCAAGGACTGTACTTAAATACAAATTTAAGGTATTTTTTATTATGCTTCATATTTCTACTTTGATACATTTCAGAAGGAAAAATAGTGCTTTTTACTTCACTACATATGTTTTGACAGCCTACCTATTCTGCAGATTATGATTTTACACACAAAACATCAGATCATTATATATATAATGTATTATTAAGGATTAAACTACACAACATCTTGTGGTATCCTCAAAACTCGACACTAAACTCCAACATTAAAATACAGTTTATGTATGAATAAATCAGTGATAATGGTCCAGTTCTATAAAATCTTTATAAAACTGAGAACTGTGATCATTGTGCATAATAACTAAATTACTTTTTGATACTTCACTTTGTTGCGAATACTGTTCTTCTTTACTCCTACTGAAGTCAAATTTAGCTTTTTGTAATGAAATATCTTTGCATTACTATTTTGACTTAAGCAAATAATTTGACCTCTTGCTCTCCTAACGCACACGTGTCAATGATCAAACCAAAGTTATGTTAAGATATGTTTATGTATGAAACTTGTTTTGTTCTCTTCCGGCCTGACGCAGCACCTGTTACGTGGCTTGTTGTTGTATTTCTGCAGATCCGTGTGGGTCTCCACAGCGGGCCCGTGCTGGCAGGCGTTGTCGGAGAGAAGATGCCTCGCTACTGCCTGTTTGGAGACACAGTCAACACCGCATCTCGCATGGAGAGTCACGGCCTTCCCGACAAGATCCACTTGAGCCCGACCGTCTACCAGTGAGGAGGCACAGTATTCATGAAAACAGATGCACCTCGATGTGTTCTCTGTCATTTTCACATCCTGTGTCCACATTTCCCAGGGCTTTGAAGAATAAAAGCTATGTCATCCAGAAGCGAGGGGAGATCGAGGTAAAGGGGAAGGGCAGAATGACCACTTACTTTCTTGAGAGGAACAAGGGAGCGAGCGAGCAGCAGATTATGGGTCTCTCAGACGTCGAGACTGGGGCTGGAGAGCAGGACAGCCAGAGGAGCTGCCAGCCAGGTCTCCACAGACCAGGTGTGTTTGCTGTCTGACAAATTTTCCTCATTCTATATCTAATGATTTACTCTGTGTCCTTTAAATTAGGAAATGACTATTAACTGGCTTGTTTTTTTTTTATGTTATGCAGTCTTCATTCACCATACATCACCCTTCTCTCACCCAATCTTTCCCCTCTGTCGTAGCTTTACAGAGGCAGTGCAGGGACGACCTTTGCTTGATCCCCATGAAATATGAAGACAGCCAGAGTGAACCCCTGCCGTCCTCAAATACGTCTGAACCTCAGACCAGCCCAGCCATCAAGCCCCGGGACTCAGAGAGCTACGGAAGCCTGCACACCGATGATCAATCAGAGGACGGAGCTCTAAACCTGCTAAAAGTTTCAGATGGATTTGGCCAAACGGAGGTGAAATCCGCGGAACGAATCATGGACCGCTCAGGCGGCGACAACCACGTGGGCACGGAGGAACAACAGCTGATCACTGGTGCTGTGGAAACCAACAATCAAAGCAAACACACCCGGACCAGGTTCTGTGTGGTCCTGTGAGCTGGTAATTACTTGCTGAATGGCTGTAAATGATTTATCAAGCAAGGCGCAGCGTATTTAACACATTCTCACTGTATATTAAATCACTTAGCTAGGTTCCTGCATTGCCAACAAGTAAATGTGCGCTCATTTGGATGAGACAGATAAAATATTATATTGAACTTTAAGTTGACTGTGTATACATTGCTTGTAGCTGACACGTGTCTGGCATACTAAATAATAAATGTTTTAGCTCTGTCAGTGATTAATTCCCAATAAATCTTATCATTACAGAGGGGGAAAATGTTCAGTTTAGTGACTTTTCATTTGTTTTCATGCACTAAATTGAAGAATCAACACACCTCACCCCTTTCTGTTTACTGGTGCATTTGAACCAGCGAAATCTACAGAATATCCTACTAGAGACACTTTAGTAATGCAGAATAGTAACAAGTAACAATGAACATTTTGGCTAAAGCCTTTCTCAGTGTGCCATCTCCTGAGTTTCAGCCATTACGAATACAAAATTACAGAAAATGAGAACTTCATAAGGCTACATTCAACTACTGTGAGCTACTTCACCTCTTGTTTATTGGGACATTTTAAACTGACCCACAAAAAGAATAAGAGTAAAACATGATGGTGAAAATGAAGTTGCACCTTAAAGTGAGTCGACACATTAATAACACTGCATTTATCACAGGTAATAGCTTACAACGACTGTCTGACTTAAATGTTCAGATTAGTTTGCCAAATGCTGGTATATTTACAAGGAGCCTTCCAAAACTGAAAGCATTAAAAAAAAAAAAAAAACACTCTTCAGGAAGACTGTCAAGAAACAAGTCACATGTTTGAACACACACGTAGCCCCATGGTTACCCATTTAAGTTTACACTGTGAAAAGAAACAAAGATGAATAAATAACGAGTCCGGTGCTGCTCACGAGGCCCAAGTCAGTGACCACAACTGTCCGTTAAAGAGCTGTCACCCTCAGGTGTGTGTCTCGCTCCAGAAACAACACCCCGGGTTGGGAGAGGAGTCCGGACATCTGATCCCCGCTGCAGAGGGTCCTGTGTCTCATCAGTTTTGACCGGGCCTGGATTGCCATGGCCGGATGAAAACAACACCTGTAACCAGAGTCTTCTGTTTGTGTGGTCAGGTGTGATAAAATCGGTCTGCTGGCTCACTCGGAGAGAGTCCGATCTACACTGACCTAAATGAGGAGGCTAACCTGTTTTGAGGCCACAGGGGCTCAGTTCATGTGTGCGTTTTGTCCCACAGCCGCGGCCAAAGTCTTAAAAAAAGTTCACGCTTCTTCCCTTAAGAGTCCGTCTCGGTTATGGAAGCCAGATCGGCCATTTTAGGCTCCTCCTGGTGCTTGGTCAGAACTGGCCGGTTGGTGTAAATGTCATCCACGGGAAGAAGGAATGTGACCGTTTTTACCTTGGCCCTAAAAAGTCAAAGAAATCAGAGTTATATGGCTGCAAGGCTGCAAAAACATGTTGCTTCAAATAGAAAACAACTAACAACTATTAATGGGGAAAACCTCTGCTGTGTCAAACGTTATTCAGCAGTGATGCTTTAAAGCCACATTCCTGGCATTCAAAGTGCCCGTCTGTACCTGTTTTTGTGCACATATTCCTGCAGCGAGTGCCTGTTGGTAACTTTGTCCACCTCTCCTCTGGCTGAGTTACCAAAGATGCTGCTCCCATGCTGGATCTCTTCTTGTAGTCTTCCCCATCCGGAGTCGCTCCGCCGTGCAGCATCAGTCCTCCCCTCTCTTATGGTCACCCCGGACAGGTTGGAGCTTATGGAGTATCTTCGGACAGTCATGACGGTGTTCTCTGTGAAAGAATGCAAACATAATGCATTGGGATAGATTCATTTCCAAAGTGCAGAGATAGATGTGGAAAGAGATAACTGAGGACGCCATCTTGCTACGCCAGTTGAAAAAACAAAGTTATAACTTGCATGTTTTCAAATAGCTAAGTTTTCTTGTGTTTTCTCACATTTTGTTTCCATTCCTGTGACTAACAAGTGCATCTGTGTAAGAATGTTTCAGTAACAGACTTGAGTTGCATTGTGGGAATTGTAGGATCCAATTTTTTTGGAGTCTGAGCAATACTAAGGACTAAAATCAGGATATTTCAACTCTTACTCCTTAGATTGCGAATATTCTTTCTTTTATTATTATGTCTCTTGTGAGATTTCCAAGTTAATGAAAGTGTAATGTAAACTGTTGGAGTGCTCCTTTAAAATGCCCCTTCCTCATCTTTTTATTCATTGATTAAAGCGGAGTCATGGGACACGAAAAAATCCCATTTGAGGTGAGAATGACATGAGTTGAGTCAGAGGCAGATATTACATTTTTACAATCATTTTTACTCATTCCTTGTAACACCACACACAGCAACAGATTACTTCTCCTGTGTGACTGACTTTCGATACATCTGGTGCTGTTTTGATAATAAAATGTTGCAGTGACACCTTTCCACCCACCTGCGTACTGTCCCTCCAGGACCGGCGCAGACGCGTTTCGCCTCAGGTTCACGTACGGGTTTTCCTCCATCCCCGGGCCGCCTTCACCCGGCTGCCCGCCCCCCCGCAGCTCTCGGTTCTCCGCCTCCAGCTTCTTGATCTCGTCGCGCATCTCCATGATGACCTGCGCCAGGCTCCGGGTGCTCTCCATGGCGCTGCTGCTGCGCTGCCAGTACCAGGGCTTCCCGAAGACCGGCGGGGGGTCGCGCAGGAGCGGCTCGCCGCGCTACTGCTGCCGCTTTAACATGCTGCTCTCCCGGAGGGGGGTGCTTTATGTGGTTTTGTGGAGCACTTTTTTTTTTTTTTTTTTCTTTTGCTGCTCCGTCGTGCGCGCCTCAATCTCAGTCCAGATCGTGTTCTGGGGAGATTATGTCGCCTTTCACCACTTATACAGCTGACAGGGCTCCGGTGATCGGCCGGCATTGCACAGTGGATGTTTTATTTATCAGCCCCGGCGTCCAGTTTCAGGAAAACTAAGCAGGGGTCGGAAATGAAATGCGCACTGCACAAGAGCTTGGATGGCGAGAGAGCCCTTAAACCTGCGCGATCACCGAAACAGAGTTTGTGACGACTTTTAGCTCCTGTGAGATGTGTGGAAAGTTCACAGCTCAGCAAAGATGCTGAAGATCAGATTTTTGTTTGGCACCTGACTCTTCCGCTTGTAATGCCCATGTCACTGTTGGGATTACCACATCCTCCCCCTGAAATATTCATCACATCTGTCAGCAAAGATAAATCGAGTTTTTCTCTGTCCTGATTGCCACACAGAAGATCATTCAAAAAGAAGATCGCATTGATTCGTTGCACAAATATCTTTTAAATGTACACAGATGCAGCTGGAAGTGCACACACAGTGAGGTGTCATCCATTTGCTTCAGAAGACAGAGAGGGAGAGACATGCGGGTTGGTTGGCCACTAATTTAAGCCAACTTAATGTGGGCTTCTGGTGAATATGCATGTCACTTGATAAAGGCAGAGGTCAAGGGGTTAACCCAATGATGACAGGCAGTCTTGGAAAAAGAAACACATGAAAACAAAACAGGCGTTTGATAAATGATAAGAGAGGGAATCACTGCGACGGACATCAAATGCAGGCAGACTGCGCACAAAGGGGGAAATTACAGATAATTACACTCGATGGGGATTGTATGGTCAGGTGCTGCAATGGAGCTCATGTGGCTGCAGGTTGCGACCCATTATGAATAGACCAGACAGCGGATGAGTGCACCTGTAGCTTAGCTGGCCTGGCTCCAACCTGCAAAAATGTAGAAAAAAAACACTGCCCACACGCTTTAAAATTATCTAACATTTAATAGGAAATGCGGAGCCATTAGTTAGAATCACTTTGTTGTCTGTGACCTGGATTGAATGGTGCTGGCTCAGAGCAACCTGACCCTGCCACAGTCTAGGCCACCGGGAGGGAGACAGACATACACAAGCCGGTCTGTAGAGGAGAGAAACCCAATCAGCCCCCTCTTTCTGGTTCACAAAATAGGCTGCAGAGAGACAGAGCAAAAGAGAGAGAGAGAGGCAAGGCTGGGGAGGAGGAGGAGGGAAATGATTGGCTGGAAAGGAGGGAGTTTGTGAGGAAGAGGTGGGAGGTCGACGAAACTCAATCCGCGGTACCACAGAGGGAGAGTGAAGAGACAGAGATATAAATGTGTCAGCCATCTTGTCAGGCTGACGTAAAGACAGACAAGTGAGAGAGACGGGGGGCCGCACGCTGTTTTTTACCAGCGGCTGTATGTTCAGGGCCACTTAACCTCTTTTTATGTGCAGTGCTGCAACCCCAGGCTTAGCATCAATAAATAAACAACCACTCAGCTGCTCTCTTTCTCTGCATCGTCAGTAATTATATCCAACTATTGGGGAAAAAAACTGACACCAGATCCCACAGAAACTGTTCCACATCAGGGCACGTGCTAAATTTTGATATCATTTTCACTTTCAGGGAAACCCTGTCTAAAACTTCATAAGTTTTATTGTCCTCTGTCTGCCTTTTTGCTTAATAAATATATTTTAGTTTCTGCAAGTTTCTGTCTGTGTTACGTTTTTTGCCACGGGTCATGGATGAGCTTCTTTTTGAATCAAACACTCAGACTGAAAGAAACCCACTGGATGAAAGATGAGATCAATAAATCCATTCTTCTGTGTGACTTCTTCAGGCTAAAAGTCACGGTATGAACTTACTTTACCCTGGACCAACAGATGTTGCCCATCACAGTTACAGAAAGGCAGACAGACCACGAACAGCAACACAGCAGAGTATAACAAGGGTCATTTTAGTATTGGCTAGTAGTTACAAGCAAAATACCGTATGTAGGTTTGCCAAGAACACATCTGAGCTAAAATATGGCATAGTAAAAATTCATTTTATATCTTATTCACTGCAAAGGAGGGAATATGTAACATTCAGCAAATCACTTAATTAAGAGAATGAAAAGAAGCAGACAGGATTTAAAAAACTCCAAATGCCTCTCCTGTTATCAATTAAAACTACATCATTCTCTTTAGTAATTCGCTATTTCTGCATCTTAGCTGCCCACACATTAGTAAAGCTGTTCGGGGCATCGCTTGTGATGTCGAGAGTCGGCCGTGAAGATGCAAAGCACAAAGGAGAAGAGAGAGCTCCAGGGTAAACACGGTGGAGACAGTCTGAAACAGAGAGCGCAAACAGCAGACAGACGCACAGCAGATGATGAGGGTCTCTCGGCTCCGTCAGATCAAAACAAACTGCTCACATTTGGATTCATTTGTCTGCCGACTTTCTTTTGACCCCCCGACAGTGAAAGAGAAATCAATGATCCAAAACAAAGGATTGTTGCTTTTGGAGTCTGTCAGGCTGGAATACTGTACAGTAAATACAGTGAATATGTTGAAACTCTCATCGTACATGTATCTTCATCTAATAGTGCAATATTTTTAAATTTCAGGGTATAAACATGGCAGCACTGGCTCTTATGGCACTGATGGTGAAGGGAGATAACATGGCAGGTTGACCTAAAGCCAAATGCCTCTCCACTGGTCAAAAACAACCTCTGACCGCTTTTATCCCAATGCTTTGATGCAGCAGAGCCTTTTCATCCTCAGCACCGGCATTTCTAAGCCTGCATTTTACACCTTGAGGAAAATGTAATAGCAGAAAATGTGGAGGACATGAAAAGTGAAAATTTGCAAATGACAAATGGTGGATCCACCTCTTATAACCTTCTGTTGTCTCACTATAGACAACTGTATGTGTTAAAACTGGAAACAGTGCAGGAGCTAATGGATTTAAGGATTTATAAAGCCACTGCTCATTATCTTCTGCACCATTTCCCAAGGTAAAAAGTGATCTTCTTCGTTTCAGGCTGTGTTTGCTCATCGTACATTTCCATCTACTGTGCAGGTGAAGGACCTCATCACAATTACACATAATTAGCTGCTGCCTGGTCTAGTCAAAAGACAGGAGATGAGGAGCTGCTGTGCACAGCTGCAGCTAAGGCACAATTTCATTTCAGAAAGCTATTTTAGCCCTTTTCAGTATGATTGGACAGCTGGTATTAACACATGACAAGATCTATAGTGAGAGGAAGTGTGACCTGAAGGTAATGTGCAATGTCCTGTGAAAGAACAGAAAGACGTAGCATAAACCTTAGCAACACCGACAGTGGATGAAGAACTGTTGAGGAAAATTAATTTTGGACATTAACAAAATTTTATTTAAATGTTATACATAAAACTTTAGTTTTTTTTCTCCTTTTTTTAATTCAGCTAAACAAATATTTATATATTGTATATTTTATAAAAAGAAACATTTCAAACATTTTAAATATTAATATTTCTTATTTACAATTCAAAACAGTACAGGAAATAATAACAGTAACAATGCAATCATAAAAATGTTACAAAACATATTTTTTTTTGTTTCCATTTGAAAATTGGCAAGCTGATATTTCCAGAATGTTAGCAAGGGTACAAAGTAGCAATGTGGAGCTGCTCTACATTCAAACAGGAACTGGAGGTGCGTTCAACTCTTAGGATGCTTGCTTATTTAAAGACCAATTTTTTTTTCACATTAGTCATCTTACAAGATCTCTTGGGATAGTTTGAAGTACAATGATATTCCACAGAAAAAGTAAAAACTCATCAAAATGCACCAGAAAACTATATTTTACATGTACAGCTGAACGCACCTCAAGCTCAGTAAGGTCACTGTTCTCTAAAGGGACAGGGTTTGTGGAGAGAAGGCGCCTGTTGTGTGCACGTGTATGTGAACATACGCACTGTATGCATTTGTTTTGTGAGCGTGTCTGTCAGTATGTAAGCTGATTAATCGGGGGAGAGGTGGGGGGAAATTCACGATGTGACACATGGATCGAGTCTCTAAAACCAAAACAAACAGTAGCTAACAGTCCAGCAGCCTGGCCTCTATTGTAGATAGTCAACGTTCAACGACAGGACTACAGACTATCACGAGCACAGTCTACACACGTCTTCCCTTTGTTTTCTCTACACTCGCCACTGGTCACAGTTCCACTACTCCGCTGCTCCCTGCAGCAGGAAACAACTACAGTCAGAAACAAGCAAATGAGCCACTTTGAGGCTCACCCCCGGCACTCCGAAGACAGTTAGGGGGGGAGGAAAAAAATTGTCCTTCCTGGCAAAAAAAAATTCTCGTGAGTCTATTGGCCGTTCAGTAGGCGCTGTGCCGCTCCGTTCCTGGTTGCCTTGTGTGAGGAATCTGTACAAGAGCGAGGATAAAAAGCTTGCATTGGAACAGGAAAATTCATAAAAGGAGGTCAAGACTAGCAGTGAAGCTGTCAAATAGGCTGCTATTTTGGGGGGAAAGATAAAGTGGTGTAAGCAAGTAGCAAGGTGACATGATGTCTATTATGAAGAAATCTGATGACATGACATACCAGTCTTAGAAAGAGTGGACAGAGAGCTGTTAGAGACAGATGAGGTACTGGCAGCAAGAATGCTTTTTTGTAGCTGTAATGAAAGGAAACATTTGGAAGAAGTAGAGAAAAGTATGAAAACAGACGCTGGTACCCATGAAAATGTAAAATAATGCAAATGAAAAAAAGATGGCTCTCATAATGTCATGCAACTAAATAAAAAAACAAACAAACAGTGTGGTCATAACAGGAGTCTGGGCGCTCATTGGTCGTCGCATTGTGAGACCTGTTCGTTCATGATGCCGGACAGCTCGGTCAGCATGTCCCGGTAGTGAGCTTTCATCTCCTCCTGGTACTCCAGCTGGTCCTCCTTGATCAGACGCTCGTTCACATCCAAAGCCTGACCGCAGGCTTCGGCAAACTGCCTGCAGGGGGGCAAACAAAGTTGTGCCTGATTATTAATGCTGTGAGTCATGCTATCAAGCCTGACCTTTAATTCATGATCTATGTGGGGATTTTGTTACACTTTGGAGAAGACTGCATTCATAAATTCAAAGGTGCAATAGGACCAAAAATCAAATAAGAACTGCTACTCTGAAAATATTTTGTTCTCCTTTACGTAGATGTATTTCACTAACTCTGACTTACTTTAATATAGAAAACATTAATTAAGTATGATGCGTGCAGATGATTAAACTCTGGGATAATGCTGCTTTTTACTCCCTGTGTTTACACTTGGATGTGCATGAGCAAGATGCAGGACTGTACTTTTGATGGTATTTCCTGTCCTTTCTTTTCTTACATATGGATTTATCTTGTTGAATTTTTGATTTCCTAATTTTTTTCTTATCTTTAAAGATTGTATTCACATTCTGTGGTAATGTTTAATAAAATATCAGCCCGGTTTCCAACTGAAGTGGATCTTGGTAACTATGGATGTGTTAAACTGCATTTCTCATATGTGCTTACATGACGTATCATAGCTTTATTTATATTAAGGTGTTGATTTCCTTGTGTATAACATTTTCCCTCATAAAGTTCTCATACAAAAAGCTTGATTTTATTATCAAATGATTAAAGTGGACAAAAGCATGCAGGGCTTTTATTCTTCCTCTAGTATGAAATTACAGAATTCAAACCTTCATGAAAAATATATACCTACTGTGTAATACATTGAATTGTGCACTGGATCCTACCTGAAGATTTCCTTGAGCAGTTTGACCTGGTTGTCGGGGTATTTCTTGGCATTCTTCTCCTCTAAAAACGCCCTGGCATAAGCCATCGGCCCTGCATTCACCTAGAAGGGGAGGATCAGGTGAGACCAAACAAAAGCACCCAAATTCACCCAGAAATATATATTTTTGGAAGAATCCCCCACCTTGACACTGACGCTGCCCTGCAGTTTCAGCTGCAGCCGGATCATGTCCACCTCCTCCATGTTGCAGAGCTGGTTGAGCTCAGAGACTTTGCGTGACATCTCGTCGATGGCCACCTCGATCGGGTTCATTTCCGTGCTCTGCTGCTCCACCACCTGGATACGCTTCTTTAGGTAGGGGAAGCTGGAACTCGCTGGAGAGAGAGAAATAATGTTCCACTTGTCAGACCAACTCTAGGCTATAGTTCCCTACCTGTCTGTTGTATGATCAGATACTGAGCTGACGTGTGTGAACAAACTCTTACTGGTCAGTATGGTGCGTCTCTTGCACTGCTCCTCCACATCGCCATGTTTCTTCCCCGACAGAGTGAACGGCGTCTCAAACACAAAGCGATTGATGTTGTGGTGTCTCTCAAAGTCGGTCCTTTTTTCCTGTTGCTCTTTCTCGTCAAAGTAGGGCACCACATACGTCACCTGAATGTAGGCAAACTTGGGGTCCAGGTCTTTAGGATTCACCTGTTTTTAAAGAACGTTGAGCAAGAAATAGTGAATATTTTTGTATGTCCACAAACTGGTTATTCCTTGACTGGTAATAATGACAGCTTGGTAAATAATTAACTTTTATTGTCTTGACAAACAGGTCACATTTTGTCAGTCACCTTATTGGAGTCCTGGATCATCTTGACGTTTTCAGCTCCAAACTTGTCTGAGTAGAGTTTGAGTAACCTCTGGGAGATTTCTGACAGCCCCGTCAGCTTCGGCTCTTTGTAGATGAACTCTTTGCTCTCCTCCTCTTCAAAGAAACCCTACCAGAACACACACACATGCACACACTAATCAACAAAGCCTGTTGTATGTACAGATGTTTGTGTGTGGTGCAGGTTCAATAATTAGATGTTGCTTTTGCTGTCACAACACACTGTATATATATCAGCCTGATTTTATGTTGCCCCCTAGTGGCTTTTGGAATAGCTGACTGGACACACAGGCCATAACGCGTGTTAGAACAACTCAGCAGGATGTCACTGTTAAGTTCTGGATGGGAGAGTTCAGAGGTCACTTTTAAAGCAGCACTGGAGTCGAATGTCAAAGGCGAATGAGGTTTATTAAATAGCATCTTCCTGTCCTGTTTGACACCACCTCTCCTTGATGTTTAGGGAGGAAACAACTTTGTCACTGGAGATTATGGGGAGCAAAATGGACCACAGCAAGCTTGACACAAACCCTCCAGAAGGGTAAGAGCGGCAAATGTTAATAGTGGTAAAAGGAGAAGAGAGGTAAAAGTGGTTAGCGCTGAGGAAAAGGAAAATCAAAGACATACAAAACTTACCGCAATCTTGATATAGAATATAATTTTAAAAAAGGAAGAAAAGAGCAGACAGAGAAATTAAGGACACTGACTCAATAAAAAAAAAAAGGTCTCCTCATCTTTCCATCTCCACGCTTCGCTGACAAGACTTTTTAAGAGTTTTCCTCCTCCGCCCACACTGCCCCCTTTCATACTCTCATTATCGGCTTTTTACACTCTTCTCTTCAGAGTATTGAAATCCAACACAGAAATATCATCCCCTCATTAACAAATGGGAAACTGTGTCAAGGATCCACGTTCATAAAAGACTAAAGCCTGAATGGCACAGAGCTTCGTCACAGATATAGCCGGGGATTCAAAGATAAACCAGGGAACAATTCATCAGTTTTATCAAATATGCTTTTACCATTTCTAAAGAGTTAGTTCACCCAAATAACAAAAAAATTGTATTTCCCCCAAATCCCTCTAGTGGCATCTAGCTATGTTTAGTTTTAATTTGCAAAGGAACTGAGATCTTTGCCACTGAGACTTCTGCCGCCTTGGATTGAAATGCATTGAAGGATTACACTGGAAAAACTAAAAAGCAAAGTTTTTTTGCAGAAACTGTGCCCTAATTTCCAAAGTAACTTAGCTCATTAAATTAAGTGTTTCTGTTGAGTCCTAAAGTGCAAACATTATGTGGTCTATAGGATCTAATCTTTGATCTTCACACTGGACCGACACATTATTTGTACACGTCTTTAAAATCTGTCAGCTGCAGAGTTTTAGTTACTGATGTCCTGCTGTATTAACAAGCTAGTTGTGTTTTTTCCATGTGTACGTACAAGCACAGTGTGTACCACCTGCAGTAACACAGTGTCACTCACCTGTCCATAGAAGGCTACGCGGTAGTAGCGACCAAAGAGACGCTTTTCTGAGTTTACCACCTCAGTCACCTTGAGATAAGAGCGATGGATGTCATAGTACAGCTCTGACAACCTCTGCGGACACACACAAATACATACGTAAGGTTAAACTTAGCTTAGTATTTACATACACACACACAAAGAGTGGAAGGGTTAATTGTTACCTTAAAATCTCGCCTCTTTTCAAAGACAGCAATCACAGGTTTGTTGATGTCAGCGATGAGCTCGTGTCTCTCTGATTTCCACAGGTAGTCCACACACAGCTCCAGCTGCTCCACCAGGGTGTCCTATGCAGTGCAGGAAGATCAGGAAGCATATTACAGAGAGAAAAAGGAAACCCAGTTTCTGACACTACTACATCACATTTCCTCACTCTGGCAACAGTGAGTGTGATCATAAAAAAGCAAATCGAGTAATGGTTTTGTTTAGGATTTAAGGCAAATACTGACCTCAGTATAGGGCGTGTCTTGTGTACCAGTGTCTTCCTTCATGGCACCCTCCTCTTTAACATTAGGGCTGATGCACATAAACGCTGCCCAGCCCATAGAGAACGACGCTGGGGTTTAAAACAAGGAAAAGAGATATCAGGGCAGGTAATTCAATAGATAAACCATTTCCCATTGAGGTAGCATTATGGTCAACTTTCAACTACAAGGAAGCATAAAAAATGCATTCAACACGTACAGTACATTCTTGTATTAAAATACAAGAAGTTTTACATTGTCTTTTACCATCGAGCATTCGCAAACATAATTAAAAACATCAAACGTGAGCGTGCTTCATATCAAAAATCAGTGACATCTAATCTAGTGAGACTCGAGTGAACGGTGAGGGTCAAACAGTGACAGTAAAAAGTGATAACCTGACACAGTCTCATATCATCAAGGCAAAAACAATGGTCCTCAACACATTCAACTGTATAAACCACAGTGTAAAACACCTTATCCAGCACAATGATGTGGTTAAGATTTGAACTGGCACCTGACAACCTGATGTCCCCTCAATCCAAACCACGTCCACCTGTCAATGTTAACACCTTCTGCTGAAAGCAGCTGAAACACATGTCAGTGCCCACCCACTCCCTCCCGCAACCCCTTGTCTCTCCATCCCTCTGTTCTGAACTCCCAACCCCACAACCCAACTGGGCCCCAGGCGCACACACTCACTGTCTTGATCTTGGGAGGTAGTTAGTAAGGAGCTACAGTTAAAGACAGGGCTTTCTTCGGGGGACACACTGGACATCCTGGCCTTGTCAGCTCTCCAATAGCCTGTTTGGTAGGAGCGGAGGAGGAGGAGGAGGAGGAGGTTTACAAAGTTCACGTCCACTTGCTTTTGCCTTTATGCTCAAGGACGAGGCTGACAAGTAGGCCGAGCTGCTGGCATGCTACGCTAGCTATTGGCAAACAGGCTCAAAGTGCATGCGAAAAGTGGCCAGACACGTGGAGCAAAAGACAGACACATGCTGTGGTCTAAATGAGGAAGCATGCACACATACAAGCAAACGGACAGAGGACCATGCAGCACAGCAAAAAGTGTAGAGATCAGTCTGTTTCTACTAGAAGTCGGGAACAGTGATGGTACTTGGATGAGTTGTTTCTATGAGTTCCTAATATGTTCACCATAGAAAGACACACTCAGGTCACCAGTGTGCTCCCTTTCAGGCATATACATAAACCCCCATGATGGTATGAAGGACTGATGCCTGAAAGTTTTAATAATAGTTTGTGAGTTGCGATGATGTTAGCAGAAAGAAATAGAGGATTGCTGATTGGCAGAAAATGGCTGTGATCTGGTTAGAAGTTACCATGTCTGCAAAGATTCACACATTGCAATAGCAATATCACGGCCCTGTGATAATACACAGGCACATTCACACACACCATGCTGCAAAAAGTAAAGTCAAAGCAGCAGCACACGTGCACTAACCTCTCCTCTTCAGTGATTCTGCAATCAGGGCTGAGATGTGGATGTAGCACATGGCAGCCTGAGGGAAAGTCAGACAACATCCAGTTAAATTCATACATCATTCTAAAAGCCACTTGTGGCGTTTCTGAGGTAAGAGCAGCGTAAAAAGTTAAATTAGATAAAAAATGAATAACCTCTGAGAGATCGCCGTTTCGGACGTGAACCTTTGCCATGCTCTCCAGCCAGGTGCGTCGAAGCTCGGGGGTGCTGGCGTAAGAGTTGGCCAGACTATACTGAAGATCCACCAGCATCTCCGGATCCTTCTCATGCTCCTTCATTTGTGCTGTGGCCATCAGAACCGTCCTGATCCGCTTAGTCAGGTCCTTCACCTCAGCGGGGAATGGTGTGTTCTGCAGAAAACATATTATCATTCATTATTTTAACGATAAAGAACAATGAAATACAGCTATACATAATAATAATTGATAATTATGCTGTAATATAACCTTCGAAGCGGCTCTACCTTGAGTGGTGCATCTCCATTGGCAAAGTTATTGATGATAGCCAGGGACTGCTGAAATCTCGAGCCCCCAATACCAGCATCTGCTATCAACTGACTCACTGCCTTGATAACCTGAAGTGGAAAGAGGAGTGTGGGATGAGAGCACTGTCACCCTGAAACCATGATTCACAAAAACACACAGAACAGAAATTGCATATTCGTACAACATTTGGTTACTGACCTGCAGGTGTGAGCGGACTATAGACTTGCCCTTTGTGAACTCAAAGTTTTTTCTCATGAAAAAATACAGCAGGGCCGCTGCCTCTGTCTGGGTGGAGCTGGAACGATGGTTGCAGCACTTGAGGATCTCATAGCACAGACAGCCACACAGGTCTGCCTTACCCTGGAAGAATGCACTGGGGAACTACAGAAAGAGACGAAGATGAAACCACACTTCAGAAAGCTGTTGATTTTTTAGCTGTTTTATGTGGACATGAATGTTTGCTGGACCTTTTGTACAAAGAGCCTGAGTGCAGCGAAGACATGCCGTAGGGTGGCGGTTGATTGGTTGATCTGAAAGAAGAGCAAGTAGGTGTCCAGCACCTTCTTCATCAATGCATTTTGTCCATCATCCAGCGACAGCTGCTTCTGTATGTATATATGAAAGAAGAAAAAAAAAAGAAAATACATTTTACAATCAAGGTTTCAACAGGCAGCTTTTTCCACTAATTGACAGGTTTCACACAAAGGCAGCATTATACCTCAGACAGCATTATCATACCAACAGACATTATAAAAAGGTGGTTAAGGAGGTTCTTATAGCCACCAGGTGGTAGTAGAGTATCACTAGAATGGCTTTACATTGTGCCTGATCTATGTAAGCAATTCAGCCCGGAGAAAAAACAACTACAGCACAGAACTTTCATTTGGACAAATAAGTTTGTAGATTTGTTTTATTTATGGGAATACAACTTTCTGGCTTGTTTTTATTGAGAAGCAGAAACTATTTTTTCATAGTGACAAAGCCAAACTTTGTATCTCTATTATTTGATTTCTTAATGGAAGAGTAATATAAAAAGAGAGTGGAGCCAGAGTAACATGAAAAAATGTTTCAGGTGTGGTATAAAACCATCAAAAAAGATAAATAGATAAATAAGAATGCCATACATTTAAACGGCTCTATTTGCACCTGCATGCAACTGTCACATCCAAAAAGTAAGCTCAGATCTCATATTTAGCATAATATTATTACTGAAATGTACTGTATATTCAGAGGTTTCACATATCAGATGTATACAATATATGCTGTGTATACAGCATGACATAAATCAAAATAGATTCCCTTTAACAAAAGAAAACAGATGACAAACACACAGTGAGTGCGTGGTATGAAATGTAGTTTCAGATTGTAAACTGCGAATGATGCACAGACCTTGTGATGGTGAACAAAGAGTTCTAGTACATCCAACACTGTAAGTGACACCTCTGTGGACAAGTTTGCCTCGATATCTGTAGGACTCAGGGTGTCCCCATCCTGAATATTCCCATCTGGAAACAGAATCACATACACAAGTAACTCAGATCCATCTCAGTAACTTTATATTCATCTCAGTCAAAATGTGTGTGTGTGTGTGTTACCTGTCTCCATCATCTGCAGCAGCTTGGGGTTGGTGAGAGCATTCTTGCCCCTGATGAATGGGCATGGTTTGAGAGCGAGCGTGCCGGTGACCATCCCCTCCAGATGATGCCATCCTGGAGGCAACAGCAGGAATCAGCAACTAGTATCAATCACAGCACTCACACATATTATTTAATACTTCTTCAAGTTACTGTAATGAAAATTCTGTGCTGCAGGAAACTACACACAACTACACTATTATAAGTATGTTGAAATTGGAATTAAGTGCCAACCATCTTTAAGATTTTGCATATTTTAGTAGGCAGGTAAATATAAATGGCATCCATGTCCCAAGGACATGCTCTTATCAGGAGTCCATCAACACATGTACAGATGTACAGAGACAGACCGGCAAATCACACAGAACACTGCATGTATGAGAAGGAACATGCTGAGAACACAGTCACAGTCTATAACATGGAAACACACAGTGGTCATGTCAAAGATGAATATACACAGGACAAGAATGTATTTGTCTAAATCCAAGTGTTCACATTCAAAGATTAGGGTTTTTTGTATTAAAGAAAAAATATATACTTTGAGCCAATAACCAGACATTATTAGCATTAAGAACAACTTCAGAAAGTAAAGACTCTTTAAGGAGTTTAACTTCTGTCATCATGGCTGAGGTGTTCTCCTGCTGGAGGGTGGTTACCATTGTGGGAAGAGGCTTGAGGGTTGAGAGGACTGGGAGGGGTGGTTAGAGCCCTTCAGGGTGCCATTGGCCTGGGTGGACTGGGCCAGCTTTACAGCCGCTGCTAGCTTCCTGTTCATGAGCCAATCACATCAAAGCTGACATTAGTTAGTTTAGTCGAGACCATCACTGGTTAGTATCCATCATTATCATCATTAGTCAGCTATATTAAGTGTGTGTGGCATACTAATGGTTGCTCAAGCATGCCTGCAAATCAATAACAGCACTATTTTTGCACTTTTGTGACCTTGTTACATATTTATAGCAACTAGGTCACATTGTATTCCTGTAAGGCTGAATGCTAAAAGGCATACAGGGTCTCCAATTTGACCTTGTAGTGACGGGAGCGGCGGGAGTCAGAGAGAAAGATCATAAAACTTGTATAGAGAGGGAGGTCAGCCAGATGGAAAGGTTAGTGGCGTAACAGAGTCGATGGTTTTAGTCTGCCATTAGAGTAATATTACATAAATGTTACATTAACTCTTGGTAGAGTGTTAGTGGAGAGTAGAGGCTTGAGGTCAGCATTAATGTGACAGTGGATAGCAAGGAGATTAGGATGTAGAGATGTGATGAAACCAACGGACAGCTAAGCTGCAGCTCAAATCAGCTTAGTAACAGGATTTCAACAAACAGATGTTTAATATATCATATCATTATGCTGCTTAAATGAAGCCAAAACGGCCGCCAGTCTACACAAAGCAAGCAGTGCCCCGGCCGGCCAAAAGAAAGAGGACACGACGACTGTGTGAGCCAGTCGACACAACTGTCTCAGAGCCCATTAAGGGAACTCAGTCAAGGCGAGCAGCAGGTGTGGAGACAGGAGGATGCAAGGTCATCATGCAACATCAATAAGGAAAGTGTGCTGTGAAGAGCAAACAAAACTAACATACAGCGCCAGCATAAATCCTTTGTTTATTCACCATTCATGTCAACACAGAAAGGGTCACTTGATGAAACAGAACATCAATATTGTGCAGTCACACTCACAATCCATTAACAGCGGGAGCGTGCACGGAGGGGGGAGGGCGTGAGGCATGCACTGCGCTGGAGAGCACGACAGCAAGGTCGAAGGCGGAGAAAACGTTGCACTTATTTTTTTTTGTGCCATGTAGTGTATGTTGTACATGTGCATGTCTGTGTATTAGCTTAAGTCTAAAATGTAACCTGTGAAGGTCCCTGCACCAACACGCGAACTGCAGGATCACTCGCTAAGTTGAAAAGGCTCTGATGGCCTAATTTTTCAATCAAGCTTCCCGTGAGCGTTTGAAGAGTATAAGAAGGCACCATTTTCTGCCAAATTTTGAACCATTTGGTTATTTGATATGAAATATTTTTCTCCTGCTGAAGTGGACTGGCGGCTTTTGATTAACTATTAATAAATAATACCTAAGGAAGATTTTTTTTCCATTGTAACTTTTACTGTTGCTTAGTCATGAATGTTTAATATTATAGAGGAATATCTAAAGTGTGTTAAAAGTTTTCTGTGGCTTTAATGACTGATTGTTGTCTGATAAGCCAGCTGTCTGACTGTCTGACTGTCTTCCTGTATCCTGCTGGCTGGCTACACACTGCTAGTATAAATCATTGCCCCTGAACTTCAATGGAAGCCCACACTGACTCAGCCAGGCATCAAAGAGCTAACAGAGAGAGACACTGACACAGACACAGGCGTAAGACTGTGAATCCCCCATGGCCTGGTATTACCAACGAATGTTAAGTAGCTAGCAGCCCCAGACAGGCTCAACTACGTTTGTGAGCCCCCAGACAGGCTGTTTGTGAGTGCTTGCGAGGCTTCCAGCTATCTTTATTCTGTTAATGCCTTCACGCACAGTCAAAGCACAGTGTTCTCTCAAAGCAGTGTGTTCTCTCAGCCTTTTGTTGGCTTACATCTCAGCATCCTATTGCTGAAAGGAAAAAGAGGGCTAATTTAATTAGCTGGGAGGAACCAGAAGATGGAGGAGTCGAGCGGTGCCAATGGCTCAGCTCCAGTAGGAGCACACACACACACGATAACAACCCCCATCCTGTGCTTGCCAACTACTACAGTACGATATCCAGCAGTGTTTTTCTCTCAACAGCATGATCCAGGAGTTTCACCTCCCCCCTCTCTCTTCCTTTTCTTCCCTCCTTTACCTCTTCCCCTCTTGAAGCTCATCCCCGAGTGTGCACATGCATACAGAACACATATTAGTCTTTCTACCTGACTGTGCCTGATTCATTTATTTGTGTATGTTTGCACATGTGTCTGCGCAACCGCATTTGCACACATGTGCATTCATGTGTGCGAATGATTATATGAATTATGTATCAGTGGGTGGGGAGTGTTGCAACCTTTGACTGTGGCATGTATGTTGAGTTAATAAGCTGTTTCCACATACATCAAATGCATCTGAAGACCTGATCTGAGACCTGGGCCGCCTCTTTGTCGGAGGAAGCGAGCAAGGAGCGAGCAAGGAGGACTCACCTGGCTATGTGGCGTTTTCCGAGAAACCTGAAGTGCTGAAGACACAGCCTGAAGAAAAGAAAAATGCAAGACCATCTTGGGTGAAGGTTTTCTTGTTTTTGTGTGTTTTGTAAGTTGCGGGATAAATGAAGTGCATGTGATCAGCCTGAGCTGCAACAGTAAAGTCTAGATGCTGACACAAACAGGAAACACACACAGTTAATTAACCGCACTCTTCGGCGGATAGGGAGCTCTCATTGGAATTACAGTCTGTTTTTCTTCTCTCTCTCTCTCTCTTGCTGTGTCATTACTTTCATCTGTTCCCTCCTGGCTACGTTCTTCCCCTTTCTTCTCCTCTCGTTCTCCTGTCCCCGTCCCTCGTCTGTCTCAACGTTTCTTTCCCTCTCTGTGCACAGTATCACTACTCAGCCTGAAAGGATCCGTGGAAACACTCTGCAATGACGAAAGAGAAGCACTTACTCCAGGATGTTAAAGAAGTCGGAGATCTCCTGGTGAATGGCCCGTTGCCAGTAGGACACCAGCACATCTGGAAACACATCATGTCATATTTCATAGTATCAGTACTTTTATACTGAGATTGTATTAGACTGATTGAAACATCCACGGTTTAAACAGTTATCAATAGTTAGTGTTCAGTCATTCAATAACAGGAAAAAAAGACTATTTTCTAAATCTTTTGGGCCTCTGTAGACTTAGTGTGTGAGAAACCCACACATGTACACTACAGGTCAAAAGTTTGGAAGCAAGACCAAGACAGGCCAAACATTTGGAAGCAACTTAAAGTTTCTGTTCACAGTGCCTTGCTTAAAAACCAGCATGAGTTATATGTATTTTGGAAAATGTATCTCTACTGCATGATCAGACTTTGCTTTCATTGATATGCACTATTTTCCTAAATTTACCTTTAGGTATACATTGATGTTACCAGACCATTGCTGAATAAATGTCAACAAGGGCTTAGTTTTAGGGTTGAGAAGATTTGCAAGAGGCACATCTTCAGTGCAAAAGTTAAAAAAACAAATCATAGTTTGCATTATTCACTTTTCAACTCACTCTTTGGCTTTTCAGAGCATACAAAACTGCTTTCAAATCTCTGACAAACTACAACAGAAATGGCTAGAAAGAAGCAACTGAGTAAAGAAACAAGAGTGCAGATTTGTACATTGAGGAAAGAAAGATACATTGAAAGAGAAATTGCAAAAGCAGTAATGTCTTCTGATAAGTTACTCTTTATATAATAATCATGTTTATGTTGTTGTTGCAAAGTATACCAATAAAACTATGATTTTTTTGTACAAATTTGATCTTGCTTCTTGCTTTTGGCCTGTAGTAAGTGTATGTAAATATAGGGACCCATGAACATCATTCAAACAATTCGACAAGCCTCTAGACTGGACTGTGTGAATCCTCCGCGTGTAAAATGCTATTTCTTACCTTCAGATATGGTTTTCATGATGTGCAAAAAGCACATGAGGAGGCTGCGGGTCTCTGCCTGGTCCAGCTTGTCACAACGAGAACCGTAGCCGATGAGGGACTGCGGGCGTGCAAACTAGAGAGCAACAACCAGACAGAAACACAGAAAGATAATCTGTTAGTGTCAGGGTTGTAGCTACAATTGTGTAGGTCATATCCTCACTATTCTGTTTTGCAAATTCCTGTTTTACTGTAACAATCAGGGGGGAAACTTATTTTTCCGATGAAATTTCACTACTTTGAAGCCAACAAATAATACAAGAATAAAGCTTTCAGCAAATCACTGCCAAAATGTTATCCCAGGCGACGTGGAGAGGATCTGGAAGCATCACAGAGAATAGATATTTACAGAAAGTAGGACCAGACTTTACTTTATAAATGAAATATGAGAGACATAAAAAATGTTTTAAACAATAAGAGACATTCTTTTTTTGGTGCCGAGTTAAAATTATCTAAGGGGGCAGTGTATTTTTGAATATTTTTTATTCTATTACATCGTATAAAGATACGACAAGAAGTGAGGAGACAGAGATGGGGGATGACATGCAACAAAGAGTGGACTTGAACATTGTAATTACATGACATAGAACGTGTCATAGATGTCATAGAACATCATCAGTGGTCTAAAATGGAGGCCAGTACAAGTCTTTTTCATATATAATATAGAACGTATTGTGAATTACTCACGATGAAGAGGATGCACATTATATATCAAGCAAATACAATAAGTATATCTACACAATTAAAGCTGTTTTGACAGATCTGCCTGCTGCTCTGCCAGTGTTGGAAACAAAGACCATATGGGATGTGTCAAAACACAGAAGATGACGACAGCTTCTCCGCTTTCTTAACTCTTCTCTTTTCTCACCTTCTCACATCCGTCCATCTTCTCACTGTTCCTGTCACTGTTGCTGGGGTTGGAGTCCACACTGATCAGAGAGCCCCGAGAGTCGGCCTGGTTACTACCCATGGCAACTGCCAAGGATGAGAAGGCTGGTGGAGGGGGGGGGGTTCAGCATCATTGTCCTCATTTGTACATTTTTATATAGATGCTAGAAATGCACAGTAGCGCGTCACACACTGGTACCTGTGATGGAGTTGAGTACTTCTTTGGAAAAGGAGGCATCTACAGAGTTGCCATGACGAGTAACAGGAATCACCGCTCCAGCCACTCCCCCTCCTACACTGAGGTCATCTCGAGAGCCCTGGTAAGGGTGTAGAGAGGAGAGAGGACTTTTTTTGGAAAAATATTTAGATATTTGTTATACTTTTGCTCCATCTGACTCTTATCATTTTATAATTCATATATTTATGTCTGAGAACATATTATTAACAAGCTGCAAAGATTTCAGACACTATGACAGCAAGCAACAAAAGTCTTATGCAGGTTTCTCATTAAAGGAATAATATAACTGAAAATATCAAATATTATATTAATAATAATTAAATATTACTATTCTGACTTTGATAATAAAAATAAATAAATATTCAGAGTTATATTACAATCAACCATTACAATACTGTATTGCTACCTCAGCTAAATGATTCATGTACGGTGCACAGTCTAATGAGGAATGAGTGTACTTATTTTGTTGTTAAAATCACTTTAAAACTTGCATTGCTTGTGTCAGGCTGTGCTAGGCACTGTCATCATGCCTCATACAATTGCAATACTTTACATAACATGTTGACATAACCATCAAGAATGAGAGCAGCAATATGTGTGACACTGCACAGAGAGCCAATCAATCACTCCATCTTTCACTTACTTGGTCACTCGAAGTGAAGTAGATGGGGAAGATGTCCCTGAGGAAGAATCGCGGCATGTTGTCCAGGATCAGGCCATACAGCGGCAGGTAGAGAGATGCAATTCTTGCCTGCTTCTCCTGGGAAGGCAGCCAAAGAAAGGGGTGTCACATCTTTAAAGGTTTTAGTGTATTCTAAAGCCATCAACATTATTTCATAACAAATCAACGCCCTCTTTGCTTTAGAATGCTAGCGATGATACTTGTAATATGTTTGCAAAGCCACTCCGAGTGTCCTACCCCTGGCAAGACTTCTAATAAAAAGAAAACTGTGCTGACAATTATGCCCCTGGAGAGTTTATTACCACTTAATTAATGTTGTGTATACGATTTGATGGTCTATATCTCAATAGTCTTTGGGTAGTCCAATATCTGATATATCCTGCCAAGGAAATGTCTTTTACATAACTTGATTTTTCCAGTTTTGCCCTTTTATTTGGCCTCTGCACAAATTTGATCCCGACTGCCTTAACTTCAGCCCTGCTGTTGTGTTGTGGTTGGCAGTGTTTAGCACTGTTTAACAGAGGGCAGATTACTGACTGGGTCTGATCTGGATACTTCCCAGCATCCATTAAGACATCTCCACTGCCGCTCACAGCTGCTACGAACAGTCACATGTCAGCATGTGTGTGTTTGTGTGAGTCAGACGGGAAGAATTCCTCCTGTGAGCTCATGACTCATTGTTCATGCCTTTTAGTTTCCTCCCGTGTAAACATGTGTTCTGGCTACCTTGGTGGCATAGCGTGCATCCAAAGAGTGTTTGGCCATCAGAGTCTTCAGCGTGGCCAAGGCTAGGTGTCTCAGGTCCTGCTCGTCCTGGAGTGCCAGCCCCAGCTCCCGAAGCAGCAGGCCAGGTCAGGAAGTGCTTCCTGCAGAACTCTCCGGTCAGGTTGTACTCAGGCACTGACACTGAAGAAGAGACAGCACAAAAGATTCACAGTTTAAATGGAAAATAACTGAGCCGTGCATGATCTAAATAATACTCGCGCCAATATTTGCTTCCCATCAGGGAGTTAATTAATCCATGTCTAAATAAAAGTCTGGTTACAGTGAGCAAATAATGTGACAAGCCAATTTTCCATGAATTTTTATTACCATCACAAAAACACACACGCACACGCAACATAACAAGGAATGAGTGAACATATTTACCATGAGTGCTTTGTGGCTCAGGGGATGCATGGTCTGACATGGACAAACAAGTCAGAGAGAATGACAGAGGGAGAGAGAGAGAGAGAGAGAGGAAAGACGGAGTGTTAATAGACAAATGAGAGTGAGAGCTACTCAGTGTATGATCGTTACCACATTAACACCGGTGCCGCTGAGCTACAGGGTATGATTCGGGGTCTCACCTGTGATGCGAGCAGAGGGCAAGGGCAGGCTGAGAGGGATGTAGTGTTCGTGGTTACACACCTCTCTCAGGAATTCAAATTTCAGCTCACACAAGACCTAGCAGACGCAAGAGTATATATATTACCGCTTATATATTATAAAGTGTGCTGAAATCAATTCCGGTGAAGTTTGTTTTTACCTTGCTGTCAGTAGCAGTGATCATGTTTATGTAGTTGCTAATCAGTTTGAATGTGAAGCCTCTGTCCATGAGAGTAAAGCAACGCTGCAAAGAGATGGACAGAGATGGGAGATCAGACCTGACATCAGTTGATAAGAGTGCAAGAGACACTGTACTGTACTGTACTGTAAACTGTAAATGGACACAATTTTAATTTGCAAACTATTTTCGCTCCCAGAGAAAATGTGTGTCCCAGATGTGCTTAAACTTAACTAAGTACCGTAGCGTCAATATCTAGCCTTTAAGTCCATGAGACACATTTTGCGCACACCTTGACGAAAGCTGCGACAGCTAAATTGGCGCTGCGCGTCTCTTCAGCCAGGTCTTTGTTCTTCCAGAAGATGTGTTCGGACACCGTCTCCACCAGGGTCTCCATGCGGCTCAGGTAGGAGGAGGGGAAACGCTGGGGCCTCTGAAGCTGCAGGAATACAGAGTCAGCTCAACTTAATCACACACTCATGTCCCAGATCAGATTATACAAATGAAAAGGATCTAGACTGAACCAAGAATAATACAGTGGTTGACTGTTTTAAGGAATTAGAGAGGCCCAAAAAAGAGTATGGCACCTTACCTGTACTTTATCGCAGTCAACCAGATGTTGGGCCATGGACTTGACAATCAGCTCAAAGAAGAACCAAGAGAACTAAAAACAGGAGAGGTCAAAGAGAGGTCAATCTTGTTCCAGTATTTATCTGTTAAATCAGTTCCAGCACCAAAACAGAGGAGGCACACAAGCTTTTCTTTGAGGGTTTTGCACTGATTTATTTTTCTGTACCAGCTTAGAGGCATTAACAACAATTTTAATATTCACGCATTTAAAAAAAGTTTTCCATTTTAGAATAAATAACCTGAAGACTAGGTATGAGGAGAAACACAAACCTTCAGGACATTCCTGACTGCTGCCTGCTCATTACTCTTCAGATCAAAGGTCATCCCCTTTGCCAGCTCCTCGTGAACGGTCCTGAAGCCGTGGGCCTCTGACTTGAACACATACTACACGCAGAGAGAAGGGAAGAAGAGTTAGACATACTCAGTTAAAGGTGCATATTAAGCAGGGCTGCTACTAACTGTTCTTTTTGTTATTGATTTTATTATTATTGTTTAATTTATTTTTCAATGATTTTTTATGCTTTTTTGGGGCTTCACTGGACAGCAGCAGTGGAGCAGTAACAGAAAATGAGAGCAGGGAGGGAGAGAGCATTACAAACAAGAAGCATACTGCAACAATCAGGAGATTAATTGATTAATTGATTATTTTGATGATTGATGAATCATCAAAGCTAAATTTTCAAGCAAAGATGGCTGCTGGTTCTCATATAAGATTTTGCAGCTTTTCTTCATCAAAAATAGTAGTATATTAAATAATTTTGGCCTTTGGACAGCTTGGTAGACAAAATAATGACATACTCTAGAATATCTGATGTGCATGTTTCACTGTTTTTGGATGTTTTACAGACAAAATGATTCATTCATATATTATTAATATAATATATGATATATAATATATCATATATTATTAAATATTCAGCAGATTAATTGACAATAAAATAATCTTAAATAGCTGTTCTAGTCCTGACCTCTGGGCCAGCAGGGTGCCCCAGTCTTCTGATTTTTTTAATCAATTGACTCATTTCATTACAAACAAACAAAATTAATAATAATAACTAATAATAATAACAGTGAGAGTGTCCTACACAATGTCCTGCAACCCAAGGATAAGTCTTACATTGTCTCGTTCTATTCAGCAGCACAAAATATACTAAAATATAATTATAATGATGCAAAACAAAGAAAAATTGGGATGCTGGAACTAGGTTACTTGCTGCTTAAATTTCTAATTGATTGATTGTTTCAGCTCTAATAAAAGCCACACTCACAAAAGCTGTTGATGTATGTGGGGGAAAAAAAACACATATAGCAACCTAAAATTAGACAAATAAAATCTCTTGAATAAAAACTACATGTGTAAGGTCTAATTCAAATAATACTACCAGATACGACTCAATTCATGCTACAGTGAACTCAACCCCCCTCTCTTTCCCCACCTTCTCACTGAACACACACACACACACACACACACACACACCAGCAGTTCAAATTGGGCACCACTACTACTGAACGTCATGCCAATCTGTTACTATGGCAACCCCAGATCCATTAGCTGTGCCGGTCCTCTCTTCTCACTGTACCTCCCACCATCCGTCTTTGCCACTACCTCTTCAAGCGCTGCAGTTTTCCTTCACTGTGGCCAACATGAAACAGGTCTTGTGGTTTCTCCTGCTCTCCTCTCTAATTCTTGTTCTGATTTTTTCCCCCTCTAAACAAACATGCCTTGTGTTTCTGATTGAGAGGGCTGAATGTCCTAGTTTGCCTCCTACTCAATCACCCTTTCTTCTTCTTCTCCCCCTTCTTCTTCTTCTTCTTCTTTTCTCCCTACGTCTCTGCCTGTGTGTGTGTGTTCTGGGCACACGGCCCTAGCCACACTCCTGCTGCTGGCCCAAACACACACACACACACAAAGACACACACAAACAAACATAAACACACACAACCATTCAAACACATAAAGGCCCCTTTTCAGAAATGAAATAGTCTGTGCAGAGATTTCTCTCCTTCATGGAAAACGACAGCCTTCAAAATGATCATGTGATCCTCCTGAGCACACACACGAAAAACACACACACTGCAAGCACACACCACACAAAGACAAACACACCACCTTCCATGCTGTTATACCTTGATGTAAGAGTGCAGGTAGTGATCCAGGTTTTCCTCATGGCACTTGGCAACAATGTGGACCAGCACTCTGCAGACACAGGAAAACGAAAGAGCTGTATTTATTACTGCTTCTACCACTAAACACTGACACACATCTTCTTCATTGTTTCCCTCCAATAGCTGGCAGATAATTCTTTTAAGATACTGGTCAATGAAACAATAATATCCAAAAATAAAAATATAAACATATATAAATATAATATAAACATAAATAAACAATAAAAATGGTTTATGGGTCTATTAAACTAGAGTTTTATACACTGTATGCTTCCAAAACTGTGTTCTTCACCACGTTCACTGAGCCCCCACCCTGATGTGAATCCAGTTGTTATGGGCATTGTAGTACCGCTGCCTACCTGGTGGTGGTAGTAGTGACCTCGTCGTTGTCGTTCTGAGTCAGGACCTTGAACAGCTGGTTGAAGAGCACTGGCAGAAATCGGATGATCACTGGGATTCTCTCCATACTGAGAAGACCCTGGAGAAGGGCGGAGAAAAGGCGTAGGAGCAGATGGAGAATGAGAAGGGTGGAAATAAATAAGAAAGAGGAAAAATAATCAAAAAATTATGTTTGGCATACATTAGTGCTGTGCTCATTACACATGTAGCAGTGATCAGTACGTCAATAGTAGGATCGAGTGACTTTTCTCTGACCTTCAGGCAGTTGAGGAAGTTGGAGGTAGGAGGTAGCGAGAGGTCCAGCTCTCTCTTCTGGCACTGCTGGAAGAATCGGTTCAGGTGGGGGTCCTGGCACAGAGAGAGGAGTCCATGAATAACTGCAGTTAGCATCTGCAATAAGACTTAGTGAACTGGTTCCTTTTTAAATCACAATTAATCCTAAAATGTGAACTTAACTACTAAGCAACTACGTCAGCCAGCCTCAGCTTCATCTAAAAAAAGTACACACAAGTATTTTTTATAGTTAAAAAAAACATGGATTAAGCGCTAAATTTATGGCAACACATCCTTTAGGCTGACAATTAAACTGTGGGTGCTTATATTCAATAATAATTTTTGCTGTTCTGTGTAGTGTCAAAAGGTCTGGTTTGTTTTAGCAGCAAGACTTCATCATGGTGCCAAGAAGAGATATCAGAAGTACTCGATTTCAGTCATACTCTCACATTTAATTTGTTTATATACTTTTGCATGCCGCATAATTCCTCTAGGGACATCTAATGGTCATTTCTGTGTCCATTTTACAGTTCCAAATGAGCAGACAAATTACCTGTTCTCCAAGTAAAGTGTTCCTTTGAGAGTAAGACCCTGCCCCTAATTCTGGCTCATTTTTTCAAGGATATAGCAGCTGAAACATTTAGGTAGATTTGTCCATTTTTCTACATCTGTTGTCCTGTTTGGGGTTCACGTGAGGATGTAATCTATCTCTGCATTAACTGGGCAAGATGCAGGGCACACCTTGGACATACCTCCGGTCCATCACAGTATCGGCAAGCCAGCGGGGGGAAACTGCAGAAACCCAGATGACAGTCTTACCTGAGTGTATACTGTGGAGACGACATTGGTGGACACTTTGAATATAGCTTTTCCTCCATCGACCCATTTCACATCTGCTCCATTCTGTTAAAAAAAACAGAAAAGACAGCTTGAGACTGGAAAAAGAGAAAAAAAAACCACCAATGTGATTTATCACATGCAGTAAGACACATAATCCTTCTTTCCTCAGAAATGAATGCTTTTATTATTCAGCAGTATTGTTTAATATTTATACACCCTTCTCCCTGCCTCTCTCACTTTCCTTTCCTTCCTCCCTCTCACCTTGGTGTTGCTGGCCTCCTTGATGGCCAGGTATCCAGGCGGCAGGTTGCAGGAGACAGGGATGCTGAACTCCTGAGATGACAGACGGCCTTCTTTGAGAAGAGGCAGCCACGAGTACCCCACTGAAAAAGGCAGGTGTGAATACAAAACACAGAGTACTGAATGGTGGACAAGACTGACGACAAAATAACCTGCTGCATAATAAACACTTCATTGGGCTGCAGCTGCAGATCTACTGCCAACTCACCTGGAGTCTCCAGGGTTTCTTTCCTCTTAGCATTTGTCTTAGCGTTGATGTCACAGGTGACATGGTAGAAGGAGAAAAGAAGGTGGTGCTTTTCATGAAGTTGAGTAGGAAGCTCAATCTTGGCCTGAGGACACAGCAGCATATGATGAGCAATATTGTCTGTTAACATCTAAATACTGTGTCTGTAAATACTACCGGTATCCATAACACACACGCTATCATTTACCTCATCGTAGAAGTCGGGGTTCTGGGAGTGATGCAGGACCGTGGAACAGGCTGCTGTGGTGAAGACTGGACCTCCCGGCTTGCCGTAGATGCACTAGAAATAGTAAAAGGGGCAAATTAAAGTCCTGCTCAGCCAGTTTCTCATGGTTGAGTTGAAGTGGAGAAATTGCAGTCATATAAAACCCAATGAATGTCTCATCAGCATGTTTTTGGATAGCCTTCTACCTTTAAAGGCTTGGCAAGTTCTTCGTCTGAGCTGCGGAACTCCACATAGACTGCAAGGTTACGAGCCTGTGAACAAGAGGACCATTGTAACATTAATTATAGCCCATATACATGAGCTAAAATAAAAAAAAGAACAGTGAATAATGAAAGTATGTGAAGTATATCAAAAAAAAGAGGCACGCTGGAAGAAATTGTACAGTTAGTGATTTAGTGTCCTTTTTACAACCTTCTCATAAACTGGGCTTTGTTGTTAAAAGTATTGCAATATACCTTGGCGAAGCTCTTCTGGCTGTCATATTTGAGATGTTTGGGGTAGACGTAGAGGTGGTTTCTGTAGACGCGGTGCGGCTGCGTGAACTTGGTGGTGTCCTGGACAAACTCCTCCACCTCCACAGTAGGCTGGTGTTTGCTCAGCTCTTCAAAGGGCTTCACCGGTATATAGGAGGATGTCACACAGTCTAGAAGCACAGATGAAAAAAAAAGAGTTTCAAACACATGAAACACATGAGGTCAGGAGACAGGAGGTCATGGGGCAGAAAGATGGCAGACTGGAAACATGAATGAACACAGACAGAGGGGAAGTGTTGACTCAAAAGCAAACTTACTAGGATGCTCCAATGGAACAGGGTCGACTGCAATGTCCAGTGTCCCGGGAATAGTTTGCAGTTTGCTGGTCTTCTCAGCCCTGCATGTACAGAAATTTGAATGAGATGTGTAACTCTAAGTTTTTTTTTGGCTTTCCTATAGTGAGCCTACTTTACAGGCAGTATACCTTACCTCCTGTACTCAGAAACCAGCTTAATCAGATCATCTGTGGAGATCTTGTTGCTCTCCTGTTTGAACAGAGGTGAGAAACGAGACTCTCTGTCCAGCGCCCCGTGGTTGTCCTTAAACACTGACCTATGATGGAAACAGACAAAAGGATTTTGGTTTAAGATTAGATCTTGAGGAGAGAACATGCACGTAAAGTGTTTGGACAATGGAGCCTCTGAGCAGTGTCACTGACCTGACGGACCAGGCAAATGGCATGCGGTACTTCCCCAGTTTGCTACAGAACTGTTTGTTGGATCTCAAAATCTTCTGAACAGTCTGCACAAGACACAAGCAAGGAAAGATGGACAGAGGGCAATGTTAGCGTGACGCCACAGCTGGTATTTTGAATTACAATGGGATGTGATCAGCCCTAAATTCTAGTTGAGCTGGACAGAATGACAGACTAAATCAGAGGTTGTTTGATACAGTAACTCTGGCAGCAGGTTGAATGTGGTGATTCAGTTAATGAGGACCATGTGGAACACTGCCAGTGGGGAAGCCGGGAAATGTCTTGGATAGGATTTCGTAAAAAAACCTAATTTCTAAACTATCCGACCGGACTGGCATTCAGTGATGAAGATAAACTCTGGCCTTACAGGAAAACCATTTAGCAAATGTCATGCATTAAACGGTTTGAGTGGATTAAGGCATTTCCCTTACAATGAATGCCCTAACAGCATGTTTCATGAGCCATTTTTCCCGGCTTGCTCCGAGAGATAAGACAGCATAAAAGGTTTTGCTCGGTGTTGCTGGTTGATGATAGAAAAATAAGTGTCAAGCAGTCAAGCAACGTAAATACTGACCTTGCTGGAGTCTGTATTCTTGATATAAGGTTCTGTCCCAAAAGCAATATTTCCCATCAGCACCTTTTCCACTTTTGCCACCATCACTATGTCTGTGTGGGGGTTGGTCACAGAGAAGATGGCCTGCAGGGAGAGCATTAGAAAGGCATATTAAAAGAGTCATTCTACTGAATGCAGAGTACAGGATGGAAGGAAAGTATCCTGTGTTTGTCTTTACCTGTTTGGGAAAGCACAGCCAGTGATCCAGGTCCAGGCTGAGGTAACAGTCCCCTGGTTTCTTCTCAGCAGGAGAGGACAGGCCATTTTCCTGACCTCCAACTCCCGTCCCTGGAGCGCCCGTCCCGTTATTGCAGCCTCCGAGCATCTGACGCACGGCCTCATGGTTGAGGTCTATGTGGAAGTCTGCAGACACCTTTCTTCCCTCTCGTACATCCAGCAGAGCCAGCGACACGAAGAAAGGTTCAATCTAGCAGAGCAGATTCAGCTCAGTCATTCTCAGTTCCTTTATATATAAAACCCTAAAACTAACATTTCGACACATTTGCAGAACATAATTCCCTTTTTTTTTTACTGCTTTTGATGTATAACTAGAACAACTATAGCGATCCTACCCTAGATTAAATCACAAATATTGTTTCTGATCCTCACATTAGTGACTGGTCCAGTTTCACTCTCGTTGATGCAGCCCTGCAACATAAGGTTGAGTGATCGACAGGTTACCATAAACCTTCTTCCCAGTTTCTCCTCAAACGGACGCACTGTTGCATTCTCAACTGATGAATGCTCGGTGCGTGGGCTCCTCAGAACCTGTGCATGGAGGAACACAGTTTGTCACTTGGTGGTGTACTTTATTTAATTTTATTTTATTTTACTAACTTGGAATCTTTGAGAAGAATTGAGATAATTTTACCGATGACAAACATAAACATCAGATTTATGTCCTGAGGTACAAAAGTGCATGAAGTCAGATCATGATGTAAACAGCAAAAAGCTAAACTGTGAATAAAATAGAAAAATAGATGCACAGCCACATTCTTCGTACTTACAGGAGTGTCAGGGTCCAGAGAGAACAGATTCAATCGCTCTTCTCTCCTGGCTGAGCGAATTCCTTCATCTGTCTCAGAGATATACTGTTACGGAAGAGATGGCAAGAAAGACAGAAAGAGACTGTCAAAGAAGAACTTAATGGAAATAAAAATTTGATTATATTGAATTATGATATCAGTACAAACAGCAACACTTTCTGTTTTTCCTTTTTCAGGTGGTACTACATTCAAATGGCTTTGACTTAAAGGTAGCCTGTGGAGTTTTCTTCAAATATGGTCAGTTGTTTTTTTTGTTCAGTGTTTCTCACCAAAATGTATTGTGTTTACCTTTGAGGCCTATAAAAATAAAGGCGTAGCTTTCCTGATCAATTATTTACAAAGCCAACTTTTTGACTATCTGGACACCACAGATTTGTTTACATCCATGTTTACACTGACTGGCAGTGTCTTATTCCTTCCTGTCTTTGGCTGAGGCTTCTTGGCATGTTACCATCACCAACTGTCGATCAGTAGAAGTGTGAAAACAGCGGCGGGAATGTGTGTCGCCTCATGAGCATGCTTGTGTGTGTGTGCAAAGCATTGCTCCGTAGTGCAAAAAAAATGTACAAAGTGTACATTTAAACAGATGCAAACAGGTGTGCTGCACACGCATCATCACCAAAATGGTAATAACTGTAAGGGAGGAGAATAAAATAAGAAAATAAAAAGGTTACAGCTTAGCCAACCTTTGCGAGCTCTGGATTGATGCCATTCTCTGTGGTCGTATCTTCATTCTCCTGCAAACAGCAGTCGCTCAACGACAGGTCAAACACATCTGGGGAGAGAACAAACACGATCAGGACTCCTGAGAGAAACCTCTGAGTGGATGGGAAAGTTTATCTAAGCAGTCCATTTTGCCCTGTAGGTTAAAGGCCATTTAACATTTTCAAAAATAATGTCAACAGTACACTAAATACACACTAACCAGAGTCAGCGGATACATATCCATCTCAGAATGAAATATGACTCCATTTGTGGTATTTATGGATAATAAAGCACGCAGGCTTCTGCAGAAATATAACCTCCATGTGCCTGGAGCCATTCTTCCCAAAGGCCACGCTGAACCAAATGGCTCATTAATGGTAGGTCACCGCATGCTCGCAGCCTGATTTAGAGGTATGCTAACGGACCGCAGAGTCATGACGGCTGAGGCCATTACATCATATCAACCACTTCTCACAGGGCCCCCGAGTCTCAGCACTCTGCGTCAGTGTGTGTTATGTTGCAGGCTGTGATCCCATGCCCGAGCTCTCACAGAGCTGGCACAAAAGGTTGAGTTTTACGACTTTTGCTTCCATGGTAGGTTTTTTAATAACAAGGCCTGATATATTAGACAAAGATGGAGTCATGCCTCATTTCCTGATAGTGGAGTTATAGATGGAGACCCAACCCAGAAGGAATCCCCTCGTTAAGGTCGGGGCAAGATGGCAGATATTATTTAGTTAAAGAAAGTCAGACAGAGAGGGAAAGGTTACATTTTTGCTGACACTGAGTATAAAATCATTCCTCTCTTAAGGGCACCATGATTTATACATGTGTTGGAATTATGCTAAAATGTCCTCCTCGTCTCTCTTTAAATACCCCTTTTTCTTCTAAATTACCATTTGTGCTTCCATACCCTTCGCTCTTTCCAACTATTTTTCAGCTCCCTCATGCATCATAGGTGGACTTTGTGTATTCCTAAATACAAAAACAGAACCAGTCTCACCCTGCCGATGGTCGGTGAGGTCCAGGCTCTTGCGGTCAGGAGCAGGACCGTCATGGGGACTGATCTGCAAGATGCGGGTCAAAGTACTAATCCACTCCTCCATGTCCTGCTCGCTCTCCGCGGCCAGCACGAAGTACGTGACCTCGTTCATCTTCAGCTCAAAGGCATGTTTCCTAAGGCGGTTATTCTTTAGGGGGATGAATGGAAGGATGGATAGGATAATGTGGTTACACGACAAAACCAGAGCTTGGTTCTTTTTTTTGGAAAATCTGACTCCTTCTTATGCATGCGGTTTTTGAAGGTACTTTATTCTAAATCACAAACTTAGCCTTGCTTAGCTTAGTTTCTGGATGTTTTATGGATAAATAAACTGCCATCTTTGGAAAAGTATTAACAGTCCACTGTGCCTTTAGGTGAACAGATTTATTTGACAATGATTAAGATTATACACAAAATTATATTGCAGAGGACAAAAACACAATAAATCTAAAAACATGCCATGAAGATGAAGCTGCAACTCCCAAACCCACATCCAGTTTATTCAGCAATTTCTTGAAGTTAAGTTAGACCACTGTGTTTTTACACTCCATGCAGAGATATAACAATTACATCCACAATGTTGTCAGTCACTGGCTAACCTTTATGATACCCTACATTATAATCCTATGAGCCACAGTTTACAGCAGTAACAACTATAACACACAACATCTTCTTATAAAGCTGCTGAGTTTTTAGAAAGATGCTCAGATGAATGTTTTTTGTGAACAAACGCTTATGGTAGATAAAAAATATAATGCAATGGAATTAAGTGTTAAGACGTTTTGATCTTCTTTCTTTGCAGCTTACATTCAGCACTTTCTTGTTTTGTTGTTGTGTTGAGAAGTATCAGCAGGAAGGGAGCCTGAAAAGCCTCTCACTTACAGTAAATGCTTTAAAACTCACCTGAACCACACCAGTGCATGAGTCAAGGAAGATGCACCCTTTGGGTTCCTTGGAGATCTTTTCATCTTTGTAGAAGTTCATGATGTAAGAGTTATCTGTCAGCTGGGTGAGCTGAAAGTATCTCCTCTTGAATGACTGCACAGATAGAAAAACGTGCAACTACATTAACCTTGTTTAAGGACAACGTCATAGGCGATTATTTAGGCTATATGCTAAAAATGACCCAAAAACATAGATAAAGATTTAACCGTAATTTATTACTGTAATGTAAATTTGATAAGATAATTACTTCTTGAAATTCAAACAATAATGTAGATGATGATACTTCTGGAAAAATCACGCTTTCAAGCTCATATTGGAAAGAAAAATATGTCACCAAAAGGAGCCACAATTCAAGTTCAAACTAACTTTACCAGGTCAGAGAGTAAGGTCAGACCTTTTAGCTGAAAACATGGCAACATCTGAGGATTGGGGTGAAAAGTCAGGACATAAAAAGTGTGTGTGTGTTTGTGTGTGTGTGCATGTGTGTGCATGTGCGTGTGTGCGTGTGCGCGTCGTGTGTGTGTGTGTGAAAAGGGAGAGCATCAGACATTTCCTCACCCGAACAGTGATGCTATTGTTGACGGTGCTGTTGAAGTTCCCTTTGTAGAGCCAGCCTGACCGAAACACACCAATTCCTCCCCCTCCTCCTCCACCACCGCCACCTCCCCCCCACCACCTCCTCCTCCTTGGACGAGGACAGGGAGGTGGTATCCTGTAAAACACAAAAACGGTCAGTTATAGATACATCAGCTTTCCATTTATCCCTCTGACATGGAGAATCAATAGCGAAAAGGAAACTTTCCAAGGCTGACTCTATGTTAGGGTGGCCATTTGTCAGTCAAATTATGTTCATAAACAATGTCCCGCTGACCTTTAATTAGCTAACTGCTCTTGCAAAGTATATTTTAACAGCTTTAAGGCCGCGCTAAACTAATCTAAACACGAAGCTCAGGATGTATCCAGTATGTAATGCATTCATTCACTAAAAGCATTTGACAGAAGATGGTCATTACTGACCTCATCCTTGTCCACGTCCTCATAGTCAATCTCAAAAGAATGGGATGGCAGCTTCTCTGCTTTGTACAGTTTCCTATAAATGAATGGGGAAAGACAGGAGGACAAATGTGGGACCCAGATAATGAAATATATTGACGGAAAGAGAAAATGACTTCAGGAATTGAATTAATCCAATCCATCTGAGTGGTGCAAATGGGTACGGGAGGCTGACTCCGCTCCATCGTTCTCTGTCAGGAGTCGACAATAGGTAGTCCTCGCTCGATCCCGCTCCACTGATCTCACAGGCTGACCCGTCTTTGTGTGTGAGCCACGGGATAAAATGCCTTTGTGTATGTGCTGTGAGCTGCAGACAGCGAGGCTGCAGTCTGCGGAGGACAACGCTGGAAACACCCTCTGCTAAAAGTCACACAGTCGTAAAAGCTGTCTGAAAAAAATCTCTTAAGGGGACTATGTTTAGAAGATTTCTGGTGATTGTGGGCAGGCCAGTGTCAGAGGAACGCTAATACTGGCCTCCATAGATGAAGATCGCTTCACTTAATCACAGTGGTGATAACCACACATACACAATAGCTGTAGGTTTCCATTGTGCCATGGTGTCCCTTGTGTATTTCACTACAAACCTATAAACCTAGTTTATGGATGCCCAGCTTGTTAGTCACGTAAACAAACAATATAACAGTAGTGTTTGTGCTTTTATGTTAATTCCAAAGCTGCAGAGAGACAGCTAAAGTTGTTATGATTGTGCTCTAACTTGTGTTTAAGCTGCCTCTTACTTTATGGTTCATCCTGGTTGTTGGTTCAGAGGTTATGTGAACTGACTGAAAGAATACAGTGGCAACCCATGGGACAGAGGAGGGACATTCCTGTGGTTGAGAGCAGTAACTGCAGGGTCAGTCTCACTGGGGCCGACAAAAATCCAGCTGACTGACTGACAGTCTCATTTAAATAAACGACTGACTGGCTGAATGGGTGTCTGACTGAATGACTGACATGTAAAGAAGGGGTCAAAGAAGCTCTGAAAGTTCACATTTGTTCGAGCTGAATGTCTGCGGTCTTCTACTTCTTTCTCACTCGACACCAGCCGCCATCGTGTTCTTGTTAATGACCCTCCACTTCAGTGTAACAAAGTGTGGTTATTCTTAATGTTAGTAGCTACTTCAGGGGAAAAAAATCCAGCATCAAGTCAGGAAGTCAAACAAATAACAAATAACATTTCTATATCATATCTGGCTCTATCCAAAGGTAACAAAGTCCACCGAATCACACCACTGAAGCTCACTAATTGACACACAATATCTTGTTTGTTTAATTTGTACAAAAATCCAAGCTTATTAAATGACATCCTGCCATTTATGTGGGGCTGTGTGTCAAACTATTTCTTGACCAGGCACAGTAACTTCTGGTGTCTCCGCTTGTTGCCTGCCAGCTCCACGATGACAACAGGACTTACTCTAAGCTAAGCTAACCATCTCCTGGTTGGAGCTTCATACAGCGCATAGAGATACGCCTGAGGTATCCATCCTCTCATTTCTCTGCAAGTGAAGTGAAGTGTATTTAATTATGTACTGTTTGTTTAAATCCACACACAGTAGACAGAGTTATATAGAGTAATGTCAAAGTGTATTACCTGGGCAGCAGGCGGTAGTCTCCGGCGTAGTCGTCATACTTGAACTGAACCACATTCAGCTCAGAGTTATAATACTGACAGGCCTGGAGGAGAGGACGGAGATTAAATTGAATATGATTAAATATTAACTTTCCGAAATGACGGCCTCTCTGGGAAAATTGGACCTGGGGCAGCGGGAAAGTCCGCAGACAATGAAGAAAGCTGCACTACACAGAAAGAGTACAGTCAGACGTCGGCTCTCCTGAGGCCTGGGAGCTGATGCGCAGGCTGGGATTCATCATTAGATTATTTAAATTACAAAAGGAACTGAATTAAGACTCTGTCCCCGAGGATTCTGCAAATAAAGATATCCTAATAGATTGCTTGTCTGTCTCAGGGGTCGAAATAGTGCTCTCGCAGGGTGTGTATTTTTACTGCGTGTTGTGCATACACAAGTCAGACAAGACCGGGAGGCAGTTTCACATCCTCTCCTCTGTCCGCTCGTTGAATGCCATGTTGCTATTCTCCGTAATTCATTTGTTTATAAAGATCTTAATCTTTTGTTAACAATGTCACAAATTATAAACAGACCAAACGTATTATCAGCTGCAATATCAACCTCTGACAGGACAGCACACACACACACACACAAAGAGAGTCAGACACATGCTTGTCTCCAGTGAGCTGTGATAGTACTGTCTGGGGAGTTTCCGTCGACTCAGATTATATTTCTCTGAGCCCTTGAGATTACAGCCAGTCGATCTGAAATGGGCCCTGATAGCCTTAGCCCTACACACACACACGTGCACACACACACACACACACTCAGAGGCAAATACACATCAAGATTTCAACATCTGGTTTATTTTAGAGTGGAGGCATGCATGTGTGAAACCTCTCCACCGGTATCAGGATGTCCTATATTAAGCCTAAACCGCCTAAACTGACAAACTTAACCACCTACAACTGAAGCCTTTTTTTTTTTTCCCAAACCACAGTGGCTTCAGTTAAGTCTTCCTTTCGCACACACACACACATAAACACACACACTAACACCTCACCTGTCTGACCAGCAGACATTCAGCCTGTAGCTCTGCCCCCTCTGGGACAGTTGACCGGAGAGTCCGACTCTCCTGAGGCACAGTGGATACCTGGATGGGCAAAAGGATGGAGAAGAGACTGTTAACGTGACAGGAAGTATGTTTCAGAGCGGGATGTGTCACCTCGGCTGAAATAAAAATCGTACGCTCTAATGAGATAGAACAAGCAGATTTCCTACTTCACAGAGCAAATGTCACGTTTAATAATTGTGTGTGCTGTTTAGGCTAAATAAGTAAGACAACCTCAAACATAGACCAACAGTTAAACCTTTGTCCAACATTAACACACATTGTACAAATTTATGACAAATTAAAGAAAGAAACGGATAAATAAAAGGATAAACATAATACGGTAACAGATTTGTAACAAGTTGATTTTAATGCTGCAGGTCACAAGCAAGGGGCGTTAAAATACGTACAGCTTATGACACCTTCTGTCCTTAGACCCTTAATTTAGATAAGGAGAAAACTGTTCAGAAATTCTTTAATGAGGAAAAATGAAGAAAGCTCAGGAGGGACAACAGAGTAGGGAACCCCCTTCTAGGACACACAGACGTGCAACTTGGACATCTTAGACAGATTTTGTACTGACAGTTTCAATATTATATATTTAGGATGAATCAAGTTTATCCCTAGAATCTATCCAAAGGAGAAATCAAGCTTTTCTAAAGGCTTGTTTTGGCTCAACGCGTCATTAATGTACTTTAATCAGTCACACATCTATATATTAAATGTATGCTTCTCGCTACAGTGCAGGTTAACTCTCACTGGTAAAACCAACTAAAAACAAACTGAAGTGAAGTATGAATGATGGACACACAGCTACTAAACTGTTTTTTTTTATCCATTGTATACAGTGATGATAATAATATACTCCAGTGTATCCTTACGTGCTGTAAAGGTCAACATGTGTCCAAAACTTTGGTTTATGACTACATACCTGAAAAATTCAATTCTTAGTTTACGTCTAATTTGCAGTGGTTAGCATGCTTACACACTGAACTATACTGAACATGGTAATATTATACTTGCTTCCCTCAGCATGCTGAGCATGTTAGCATTTCTCTCACAGCTCCACTGTGCTTCAGTGCAGCCTCGTGAAGCCATGCTGGTTATAGACTCAGACTTATTTACCCTTATCAGGACTCCTTGTCAAGATGTATTCCTTAAATATTAACACCACATGAGCGATAATAAAATGTTATGCAGAATATTGATAATATAATATAATATTCATTCATTCCTTCCTTTTGAAAATGTTTCTGGCTAGCTTTATTGCACTCAAGATGAATAATTCAAGTCAAATCTCTTAATAAGTATTCCCTTTCTCAGTAGTGATTGGACCTACAAGGAATAAGAAAAAAAGATGTATGCATCTTTACTTATGTGAAGTATATTTCAAAATCAACATTCAGTCTTGAAGGAGCATATTCATATTCAAAAAAGTAATATTCTTCCAAGTCATTGTGCAGTATGGGAATTAAAACAAGGCAGCACTAAAGATCTTTGTGTGTGAACAGACACACTTTGATTTATATGACCCAATCAGCTGGCTGGAGTGCAGAGCTCACTAACCAACTGACAGTGAAGCAGATCTAGTAAATGCCTTTTGTGCATTAGCAATACTCTGCCAAGCCACTTTCACTTACAATTATGGAAATTGTCTGTGGGCCGCGGAGACAAAGAAAATCAGAGGAGATTGTGTTGTAGCCAGACAGAGCTGGAAACCAGCGGAGTCATGCATTACAGCTACAACTTCGGGGTCCAAAAACAAAACGTTTCCCTTTACCACCAGCAGCCAATTGGGTCATCTTAATGCACGGCGGAAATGCATCTGCAGAAATGCATTATCACAGTAATGAAAGGGCTAATGACCAAAGAGCTAAAGGGAGCTGGAGAGAATACATTGTTGACTGTAATGAAAAGACTTCAATGCTTAAAATGCATGATTAGTGTGAATAAGTGTGTAATGCTAGAGTAGAGAAAATATGTCACGAATTGCATTTTAAACAATCATATATCACTGTCAAATTAAGAACTGACAACCATATTGACTATATAATGCACTATATTTACCATTTTACTTAAATATCTGAGGTTGAAATCTATGCAAAATATAGTGCTGTAAAGTTCCCATAGTGGAACAAAAAAGAAATATCCATGGCATTAACACTTATGCAAATATTAACACAGTGTTACTCCACCAAAGTGATGGAAGAATGAAACGAAATAATGAAAATGATGATGATCCACCAGTGTCCGAAATCAGAATTTACTGCTCGCTGTAGAGTAAACAGTGAAGTGTTGATTAAGTAGGTAATGGTGATGGAGTGATGGAACAGTTTTGGTACAGTGACACAGTTTTAATTTTCTTGAAAATGGTTTATACAAAGCTTTGACTGATGTTGAACTCTTCTTACCTTAGCTCCAGGGCAAGTCATGACAAGAGTAGGGCAGATTAGCCCATACAATATACTTCACCTTGGCCTGATGTTCTAACAGATGTGGGGGGATTTGTGTAGACGTGTGTTTAACCGATTAATTATCAGGGCTGCGGTTGAGCTAAGGTTTAAGTCAAACCCTTCATCTCCATTTAACTATTGCCAAATGAAGAGCATTTATTTCAATCTCTCAGTCACCTAATAAATTTATCAGACCTCATTTCACACCTCATAACAGAAAGTCCTTAAGTCTGAAATCTTGTCCAGCGTAGTTTATCTTAGCAAAGGAATTTAGCTATTCCTGAGTGAAGAATTTCATGTGAAAATAACTGCTGCACCACAGCTGGAGATCTGTATAAGGATGACAATGAAAAGGGGGAACAAAATGAGGACTGGAATATTCTGATTGAAAGGCTGCTAAAACTGTATAATGACTCCTCAAATATCCCAGACCACGGATTAATGGCTATTACAGAATATCAACTGCCAAGATGATTGATTTTGATCTGAAATTTAGATGTTTGATATAAATCTTTAGCCTGGACGAATGATGTAAAAAACACTTTCCAAATAAGCAGCAAAGGTTTCCTTTCCTCCATCAACACAAAAAATGCCTCTGCCTCATCAGAGCTACAATTGAACACCAGTCTTTTCTTGTCCATTACAGAAACCTAATCAGCAGGTGGGAAGTGAAGTGAGACGCCATTGATATTCTTTCTCGTGTACATTAAAAAAACAGGACAAGTGCTGATTGAAGCATCAAGTCTACAGCTCTGAGTAAGATTTCTTAAGATAAGTCTGAGATAGGACAGGACGCAGCCATCAGTTTAAGAATTGCTTTTCTAATAGGAAGATAGGATTTTGTCTGTCTTTAAGTTTTAAGTTAAGACAAGCAGTTAAGATTTTTAAGATTTTTTAAGAACACGCTCACACGGATAGAGGCAGGATTCAGCTTTAAACCAACAGCTTCCTTGTTCCGACTGCATCAACCAGTTAACCATTATGCCACCACACACACAGACACATACTCCCACACGCGTGCATACCCACACTTACCGAGAAGTCATTGTCTGGGAACAGGAGCAGGTCTCTGAGTGGGTCTTCCTTAAACTCGTCCCCCAGTTCAGAGATGACAGTCTCATAATCAAGAGGATCGATCAGCTTAGGTTTCTCCTGCTGCAAATTGAAGCATAGACATTTGATCAGTATTCACTTGTTTGGAGTATCAAACCTCAGTACGATACAAAATGACGAGAGACTAACATTAGACTCTATTCTGTTTAGGGAAATGACTTTATTTTAACACCTACAGTGAGCAGTCTCTGATATTATGTTATCTGTTAAATAAAACAGCTTTACATTTCATGAATGATCAAAAAAGTAATGTTCTGTCATCTGTACTGTAACTTTGGTACCATATTGGCATATTAACAATGGCAAATTATATGCAAAACCCTTCTAAAAGCTATTTTTACTCTATATTACATGTATATTTGCCAGATATTGTGGATATAAAGACTCATTATAAAACTTAACAACAACACAAAATATTCTTTGGAATTTTTATTACAGCATAAAGATTTTATTTAAAGCAGTATCCACAACAGACACATTTCCTTTGTTTTGCCATGACATAATTTGGACCTAAAAGAATCGAAGAGGAAGTGACAACAAAGTGAGGCCATGACACACCACACAGGACAGTATGTAGAGTTGTTTTAAGTTAACCAAGATCACAAATAGAAATACTACTTAGTGTGAGACAGCGTCACACGATACACGTGGACTTTCCTGTACGTAAATGAAAACTTCGACGAGCAACAAGATATGCTGATACTTCCTAACGCATGTCTCGTGCATAAACCGCCAAACTAGAACTTGCTAAATGATGACGCTGACATTCAGACAAAACAATGCATTACACAACAACTTTCTTTTTTTCTTAAAGGGATTGCAAATTATGTTGAAGGATTGTGTAACAGCTCCATGAGTCACATGAAAAAACTGTTTCAGACGTGTTTTTACAGATAGAGGACAATGGTAAATTACTTCTGTCATTCAGAGAACAGCAACAGCAGCAAAGTGAGCGCTGGAGCAGGCTGTGGTGAGCAAGGCGGAGGAAGTAATGATCTCTGGTTTGGTCCACATGCACACAGCGCAGACTACCCACCACAGCTACCTTAACAGTCAGAACAGGCCTCTTGGCACACAACCAAGCGAGAGCACAGAGGGGGAAAGCTAAATGTAACTCAACTGAGGGTGAGCTGTGTTTTAGGGCAGCCCTCTTTTTAAGCAGTGCCCATGCCTCCCATACTGCAGACTGAATCCACCCCACATGCAGTATTAAAAATGAGTATGCTAATTTATACTCGACGTAATTTACACTCTCTCCAGGCCAACAGTACAGTCACCTGCAGTTCATCCAGAGTGTCATTTTTTAGTTCTCTGATCCTTGTGTCTATTTAGTCACAAGGATTTGTAATGCAGTACTACATACCGGCTTTTTCAACAATGTGTTTAGCTGAAAAAATTAATCGATTAACTGATTTGTCAACAATCAAGATAACTGATAAACAAAAATGATAAATGTGCAGCATTTCACTTCTCATATGTGAGGAAATGCTGCTTTTGTGTTATATACATAAAGATATATATATAAAAATGAAATGTTTTAGTTTGGACGGCTGGTCAGGCAAAACAAGCAGCCCTTAAAAATTGTGATGGCCATTTTTTTCAATAAACAATTAATCAGTGAATTAAAAAATATATGTGACCGATGGAAATAATCATTAGTTGTAGTCATTATGGGAAACACAAATTATTCAAAATGTGCTTTTCTGGAACGCAGGCATGAACAGATGAATGATGAATAAGACGAATAAGCAATAGGCTGGCAGCTAGATACAGCTTTTTAGCTCTTTGTCATATGTATATTGTGACTCCACTCTGACTCATGACGTCAGTGAGTAGGTCAGAAGAAAGCCTGGTTTTCCCCTCGTGAGCTGTCTTCTGTCAGAGGCAGGAATGTAGCTTTAGCTACACATCATTAATACACACATCGTTTAATCTGTCAGCTTCAAAGTGTTGTCTTCTATCTGGTTCTTCCTGTCGCAGAGTCTGCCTCAGTGTAATGTAACAAACAAATCCTCAAGAGGAGGAAATGAAGCACATAAATACCATAAAACGCTGATTACAGTAAAGTGGCCATAGACTGTGGTCTTTAATCATCACAACTGTATAAATCACAATTATGGTTATAATTGGCAGAATATAAACATATGTAAGGAACTGATAGTAAACTATAGATACGTGACAGTCAATAAATACTCGTTGGGAATGTAAAGGCAGTGTGAATGTGACTTGACGTTGTAAAACAGAAAGAGAATACATACAATGCTCAGCCGGTTGAAATCCGATCGCACTCGTTTGCTCTTCACTTTCTTCCTGAAGGTGATTTTGCTCCTGAAGCTCATTATGAGCGAAATCAAGCTCAAGTAAGTAAGAGTGTACAGTATCACACCAAAAGACAAAAAAAAGCAGCAGCACGTCCGCTATGTGAAGAGAAAATAGAGTAAAAGCTAAATCAAAAGTGAACTAAACAAAGGCGCACATTGCGGGCAAGTGCTCTGTCAGAAGCAGAACTAACACTGACAGGCTTTATGAGTTTGTGTCAATGCACGTGGATGTAGAGGAAGTTGATGTTTGGTGTCCAATACACCCTTCAGCATGCACCCGACCACGTACACACACACATGCAGCAAAAATCCCCGGCAAATGAGAAAGCAACCAGCCAGCCCCTCCGATTTTTACACATCACACTCTGTCTTTCACTTTCTGATAACTTAGAAAGATGACATAAGACACAGAACAAATTAAGAGCAACAGCTTACAATGATTTAAAAGTTTTAACTATGCAAACAAACACAACAAGGGACCCCTCTCTACAGTTAAACACTATCAGGTAGGCACACACACACCAAGAGCCAAACTCTCAGCATCTTATCTCCTTCTGTGTAACATTATCAGTAGCACACCGTCAGCCCACTTGTGCACACACAATGTACACACACGTATAAACTAGAAAACCATCAACTTCCTGTTCTAAATCAAGTTTATCATCCTCCTCCTGTATGACACAGTGGGCACATAAAATTACATATGAAAAATAAAAACACACAGAGGTATTAACTAATACATGTCCCATTGAAATAAATGAACATAACACAACACAAAATGCACAGTAACATTAACATTTGTGTTTGTCTGTACAAGCACACAAACACTTCCCCAGATGCAACCTCATAGCAGAACAGAGATCAGCACAAGAGGAAACAGCTCCTGATGATACAACAAACTGCTATACCTGCTGTAAACACAGCAGCCATTAGGATGTTTGGAAGCACTGGTGGATTTAAGTACGCAGACGAATCAATGTACTGTATCGTTTCACTTTAAAGGGTCACTTCACCCACATTTCAAAGGAAGACATTCAAATATTCTTATTTGCCCACATTTATGCCTCCTTCCGATACAATGGAGATGAACAAAATTTCACTCATGGTGTACACAGCATTGAAAAATAATAATAAAAAAAAAAGAAAACACCAGCATCTCTTTCTAAAAACTGCCGTTGTTTCTCTCCGGAACGCACACTTATGTTATGAACCATCTGCATATCTACATATAAAACAAGTTTTTTTTTTCAGTAATTTGTCTGTACTGGGGCTTTAAAACATAAAACATTAGATGTGGAAAAGAAGAGTTGTGCAATATGAACAAGGATAGTCTCTAACATTTGGGAGTAATTCCAAACAAATCGGAGGCTGCTCATTGCTCTTCACACTTTCCTGCTATGCACAGTAGGACGTGCAACGGCAGTTCAGGGCAGTTGGCTTTGGTCAAGTGAAGTCAAGTAAGAACCAAGTTTGAGGTTGAAGTGGCAAACCCATTGCTTGTGGAAGGGAAATTGAAATTAGTCAAATACAGGTGTGAATTGCAGAGGCTTGCTATCTGTTTTACTTTGAGCTACCACCTTGCTATTTATGATTTTGTGATTCAGTAGAGGTGACACTACAGCCTGTCTCATGACTCCAACTGTTCATGGGACTGTGACGCAACAACCTGGCCCTGAAAAACTACTAGGACATTTCAAAGTAAAGCATTAATCTTAATCCAATAGCTGTTTTTTGTATTTAATAACTGTTAATAAGCCTCTGATGTTTTGCATCCGGATCATAATTACGCTCCCAGAACTGCTCCCCTTCAAGCCTATTTAACGTCAGCAGCAATACGCAGCGGCTCAACTTCTCTCCTCTTCTTCCACTCTATCCCTCCCTCCATCCTCCCTCTGTTCTGCACCAGCTGCCTCAGCTGGCTCCATCCCTCCAGTCCTCCCCTCTCATCCCCTCCTCTATCGCTCCCTCATTTCATCAAACATCCTCAGCGCACTCCTTTATTTCTTCGTCCTTTGATTCTCTCTCCCTGTCTCTTCCCTGCTCCCTTGTTCTCACCCTATTAAACATCCCTTTTAACGTCTCTCCCTCAGTGCCCCGCTCCTCTGTTTTTTCTCTGTCCCTCCCTCCTAGCAGGGGTGAGACACGGTGGGTGTTAGTGTTGGTAAACTACAGCTGTATGGAGGGTACAAATAGAGCACTAGACTGGTGGCTCACAGCATGGCTTTCCTCCAGCATAACTGTGAACAAGGGAGTGAGACGCAGGCCGAGGGGAGGGGAGTGCTCTGAAACAGTCAGAATAAAAAAAAAAGAAAGAACAGAAGAATAAATCAAAGTTGGGTAAATTATCAAGACAAAGATGGAGAGAAATCACAGGGTTCACCTCTTTGCACATCATGCGCACAAGCCGGTCTGCGTCATTCTCAAGCACATTTTTAAGGGCTTATCGTGCAGTTAACGGAAAGATGTGAGGAGAGTGTGACAAAAACAGAGACAGAGGGGCAGTGTGCAAGAGTGTGAAAGATTGATGGGGAGAAAGAGAGAGAGACAGAAAGGGGGAGAGAGGGGGACAGAGACAGCTGAGACAGCAGAGAGGAGAAGGAACTAGACAGAAGCCATCTGCTTTACATCATTAGAGCAATACAAGGCCTGGGGAGAGACATGGCGGGACTAATGGGGATTCATACTTCTGAGAGAAGTCCCTCCTCAGATGAAAACCAGTTTTCGCCATTTTGTGGGGCCAATTTGATGTGTTGAGTAGGTGATGAAAAGCCAACTTTCTAACATTTGTGTCAAAGTTCACTCTACGTTTTTTTTGTAGTGGCTGTCTATTTAATGCATCTATTTCAGCCTGTCCATTGAGCTGCATGAAGGTCATTCTGCAAACCGTACATGGACCTCGATCCACAGCAGATAACACAAATGCCACTCGGGAGGTCTAAAGCAGAGGTCCCAACCACCAGGCCACGAAGAAAGAATAAAAAAAAAATTGTTATATTTCCGTTTTAGTTACCATTTTATTTTATTTACCGGATATTGGTTTACTAACTTCCGTCTGTTCCTCTCACACTTGAGGAACACTTGACAAGTTACCCCTCGGGTTTCATTGCAGAGAAACAAGCACAGGGTTCCCACTGATTCTCCGTCTTTGGTGAATGGTATTTTTATGTATATTTATTATAAGTTACCATATGTTATTTGTTATAATTATTATGGTCATATAATTTAAACCCCCTAGTGTCCCCAATCCCCCCAGCCAACCACTCCCCCTCCCCCACCGCCGCCGTCGGTCCGCGAAATTCTGTCTTACTTGAGACCGGTCCGTGGTGCAAAAAAAGTTGGGGACCACTGGTCTAAAGAGATCAACACCAAGGAGGATTGACAGTGGCCAAAGAGAGGCTGTACGATTTGCATTCTTACCCTGACCACTGTGTCAGTGCCGGGGTGACCGAGGGACAGATGGTGTCAAGCTTGGAGGAGGTGCTGGAGGGAAGTAGAGTGGGTGTACTGAAAGTTTGACTGCTAGCAACAACTTACAGTATGTAGTATGTGTTCGACCTAACTGCTTGCCTCATAGAAAAAAAAAAACACTTTTTAAATATTTTTACCTTTTAAACTTGAAGATAATTAACTACTTTCAAAGGAAACTTGCTCTGGATTAGTGTTTAAGAACTGAAAACCAATTGCTTACAGGTGTAGACAATTATGTCATCAGTATCATGACCACAAATCAATTTTTCAAGAAAATTCATGAACAACATTGGAAGACAGCACTATTCAAAGCTGCTCACTCCTTTGAGTTTGACACTACCGATCAATGAACTAATTAAACATCTTAAACAATGAGTGAAAGCCTTATGCTCAGTTTTATGTTGCTTTTCTTTATAACTTCAAAACAGAACTTTAACAAGTGTCCCTGCTGCGCCTTGCTCATGTTACACTCCATTTTTATTTTTATGCAGTTGACACACAAGTGTAGTTTTTCCACTAAATTCTCCTAAAATCCATTAACCTGACAACACGTGGGTCTAATGATATTGTGCGTCACAAAACCTTTTGAAATCTTACACTGACTCCGGCTTGACACCTGGATCGCTGTCTTCAAGCATAAAGCTGCACTGCAGGCTGACTGGCTTTTATTGAGAACAGTGCAATCTTTGTTTTTTAAAAAGGTGACTAACTACTTGGAGGAGGTGGAAAACTATTCCCAACTTGACTGCATTTTGGCATAAAGTCTTTTAAGCCTGAACAAAAACAGTAGAAACCTTGGCATTGTTGTAGCGCTGATTAATCATTTGGAAATATCTTGTGCTACAAAAGAGCAGCAGAGTTAGTGCACTAGTTTCTAGTGCAGCCTGGCCTTAATCAGCGCACGCTTTTATACTAAGAATCAGCAGGCACACACACACACAGCTCACAGCATAAACTACCACGACTCTAGAGAGAGTCTGAGAGACCAGAAAAACGGGCACCAGTGGAGGCTGTAGGTTTATGGAGGGAAAGAAAGAAAGGAGAAACAGAAAGGGCGACTGTAAAGACCCACCCTGCCAAACATTTTTTCCACTGAGCTTACAGAAACCAGGGTCTTTCTGGGAATAAAAAAAAATCTGGCCAACACTAATGGACACAGATACCAAACAGATGGCTGACATGCAGCACTGTGCTAAAACGAAAAGTCAGTCAGTGAAAGCGTACATGCACTTTTATGTAATTCATTCACCAGTTCCTTCATCCAGTCATTCATTCTTTCATGCAGTAATTCACAAGGTCAGACAACCCTCATCCACCATCTTCTTCATGGTTCTGTTTGAACAGCTATTTTTATCATCTTCTCTGTACACCATATGCAGAGAAAGCACATTTTTCCCACAGAAACTAGATTCCTCATGTCTGACCCCACCACTCCCCCCACCCTCTATTCTCCTCCCTCCATTTCCGTCTTTCTGCCTCTCAGCTGTGAGGGGAAACAACCAGGCCCCAATCACTGATCATCAACCTCTGCAATGAAGAAAAGCGCCAGAAGAAAGAGAAGAGAAACTTGGACAAGGAAAGGCAGAGCTGTGGAGGGAACAAAACAGGATGCCTAAATTAAGAAAATAAACTTTAAACACATGGTGGAATTTGCTGCTTCAAGCTAGCAAAACCTCTGCCTCAGCATATCCATCCATTATTACAACTTAAAATGCACAAAAATATACATTCATGCACATCCAAATATGATGCCACTGTGCACGCAAACGCTCCACAAGCCCATACTGTGGTCACCTCTACCTGCCCACACATGCATTAGGCAGAAAGCTAATGGAGTGGAGATGCAGTACGTCCTAGTTACCATTACAATGATGGTCAGAGGTGAGGTGGTAGTGGTGTAACCCTCTAAGGTGGGAGTGGCAGCATCCAATGACATCTGGTCCTGCCGTGAACACATGTGACCGCAGTCAGCCCCGCCCACTGAGCGCAGGAGAAGGACCACACTGGCCGAACAACCCATAATCCACTGCTGTCTACTCCTGGTCCAGCCTGATCCTGTCCAGCAGTAAAGGAAATTAAGTGAGGTTCCCTGTTTATTCCAGTCAATCTGAACTCAACTGTCTGCCCTGATGTCACAGTCCAGTTCGGTCCAGTCAGCCCCTGGTCCAGCCAGTGGTGCTGTGCTCTGTTCAAGCTCAGTAGGATACCCGAGACTCCATCCTCCTCTGCCCTCTCCTGCCTTGCTTCACTTCAGCCTGTCCGGCTTTGCAAGCTGTCTTTCCTGCGCTGCTCTACCCCAGTCTCCAGTCTCCTAATGTTGCTGTTGCAGAGCTTACACACTGGCAGTCTTGGCTCTCTCTCTCTTTCTCCCTCTCTCTCCCTCTATTACACACACACGCGCACACACACACACACACACACACACACACACACACTGACTGCAGCTGTGCATGGTTCAGCCCAGCCCAGCTCACCCAACAAATCACAGTCTTTAGAAGCTGTCAGCTGACCAGAACAAGCTGCTACACACACGCGTGCATGCACAGACGCAGACACAGACACACACACACACACACACACACACACACACACACACACAAAGCTACATCATTTTTCTGATTTTCATTCTGCAGCACTCTCCCTCACCATTTTTCTCCCAAGCACACCAGTGCTTTCAAGTCGGAGTTCAGCTGGCTCTGCTTGTGCATTTGTGGTTTCTGCACTGAAAACAGAGTGCAGACATGCCATCCCACACTCTGATTTTGTAAAATAAACTGTTGCTTTTTTAAAGGAAGAGTATAAAAATGCATGTGCAAATGCTTGTGTTTGCCATAGCAAAATCAGCTTAGTGTCCCAGAATGAAGGTTGGCAGAGTGCATTTGAGGCTGTAGGGAGAGTGCTGGGGAGTGGCAGGAGAGGCTATTGAATGGAAAGTGGATGGAAAGTGGGGAGTGGGTGGCTCTGCAGAGGAAACGTGCATGTGGTTTTCTGGGTCTGTAGAGTTAACGTGAAATTCCCCTGATTTTGGTTCTGCACATAGGCCTGTAATAGGATATAGACCGAGCTTTTGGTAAGTTTAAAACAAGTGCTTCAACTACAAAATTCCATGACATCAGTCGTGATGTCCCCGAGTGCCAGCGACAATCACTTTAACCACTCTAATTGCTCTCATGTCACCGTAACATCTGGTCTTGCTTTATTCTTCATGTTCGATTTTCACTGTGTGTGGCTAAATGGAGAGGGGAAAAAAATGTGTATCCTGAGAACAAAATGGTTTTCATATGTTTCGCAGCAAGTTGAAATTCTTCTCATTATAAAATTCCCCTTGTTCCTCCTTGCCAGTCGTACTTGCTGAAGCAGAGGTCGTCCAAAACATAGATTTTAAGAAGATATGGACGCAGCACCAGTTATGGCACCCAGAGGTTTCAGAGGGGCACTTTGAAGCACAGATTTTGGTTTACTGTTATTTTGCAGTATCCGGCAGTCACTGGAGCAAGAAAAAATTGGTTAAGGGTGAAGGAAGTAGAGCGATACGGGCCAAACAACAAACTTAATGTGACAGGCTGAAACATCTGTCAGTCACACACTGCCCAGAGCGCACTTCTCTTTTAAGCCTTAATGGAACAGTGACTATCAAAATCACCACCAAGACACCAATTAGAGGAAGTGAAAATAACTTCAGATGCTAACGCAATAAGGAAAATAATTCAATAAGGCATTGACTGTGATAAAAGAGAGAAGTTAGGAGATTTTTCCATTGAACAACAAAGTGAGTTTTCATTGTGCCAGCATCAAGCAACTACTGCATCCACTTTGCAGCTTTTCTTTATTCAAGCAATATGACATAAGCGTTACTGTCAAATATATGAGATTTATCTCCAAAATACAAGAGTTTAATTGAATTACTCTATCTTTTAAAGCTAAATAAACATTTTAACTGGATTGGCTGAAATAAAGTGTGTTTTTTGGGGTTTTCACATGAGCATTGACTGTGTGTATTTTTTAAGACAAATAAATTAAAACATATGGATGCAGATCTCAAAGCGTCACTAAAACAGATAGCTAGCTGCCCACACTCGGGGTCATTTGAGGGAATATTCTACACACTTGACCTGTAACACGTTGTAATTTAGCTCTATGCAAACCTTGTTTTCAAAGGCTGTCAGTAGATCTGTAATCAGGTGACACATAATGTATAGGTCCAGACATTTGCGCACGCTCAGCTCCCTGCAGAGAGTAGGAGATAACCATGGTGACGTTGTTAGGTCATGATTAAGGTCATTAGTGTCCATGCCAATGTGACAGAAAAATCCCACCTACCGCCCACATGAATGCTCATTATTATAATGCTTTACGTAGCTAAATATAAATAGCGCAACACATGCAAACACACAGAAAGGCGCACATACACTGGGGCGTGCACAGACTGAATTGCTCTTTCTCTCCCACACAGTGTGCAAATATTAATGTGCCTCGCTCAGTAGGAGATGACAGTGCATACGTCCAGCACGATGTACAAAGTGGAGCGTAACATTAACCAAACCCACCGCCAGCCCTCCCCAACGCCTCCAAAATCGCTGCTTCTTACTCAAGGCTCCTCAGCGCAACATGCCTGATAGCAGCCGCTAAAACACACAGAAACCACAGAGATGGGCTTTGTTTGTATGCCAGGCCTCCACAATGGTCCTGTCATGCTAATATGCCCACACACACATGCCCTGTGGATGCCAGTCCACAAGTCCCCATGTTTCGCAGCTCGCTCGGTGTCGCAATCTCACTCGCTTTCGCCTGCCGTCACACTGTTTTCAAACACTGATTCTATCACAACGCCGGATGCTGTACTGTAAGTGTGGCTCGTGCCGGTTGTCTGTTCATACACAATATGAGCTGGCCACCCTTTAAATTCCTTATATTGTGGGGCCGTCTGGTGGAGCAGAGTTATGTGGCAGTGGGTGGCAGTAATATGCAGAAGCTGTGTCTACGCTGCCATAAATAAAACAAGATGAAGAAGAAGCAGGAGTAGTTTCTGTTACTGTAGATTCCAAAAATTAGTTTAGCCTCTACTGTATCTTCTGTATATGAAAATGCCAACATTTACACAAAGGTAAAACTCTTAAGCAAGATTTAGTTGGGTGTTTTTTTTCCCCCCACATGATTTTTATGCACAGGAAGAGGTCCAGTCTGATCACACCAATCTCACAGATTATATTCATTGCAGCCATCAATTAAAATTTTAATTCCTTGCACGTTTGCCAAAAGAAAACACTGCAGTCTTTATGCAGAGGAAAACTACAACAGCTACGGTCCTCTCTGTATTTTGTTTGCTTTGTTGGAGCCCCTTTTGTAATTGTTTCACTTCACCTCCTTTTACAAGAGAAAGAGAGGGAGAGATGAATTTAAAGCAGAGCACCCGAGGCAACTCTCTGCGAATGAGGTGGTGAGTGTTGAATAAGTGATGAGGACCTCGCACTTTCATGGAAGGGAATGAGGAATCTGACACACCCTCTGTGGCTGGAGACGCAGACATGGAGATGATGCGGTGTAATGCAGCTCAGCTCCCAGGACACCTCTCCTGTTAGTTTGACTCGGTTAGGAGAATAAATAAATCACACAATGAAATGGGAGAACAAAACCCTACAAGGATATGTCACATCCCGCTGATACCCATACAACCATGCACACGATGAAACAGAATAATCTCCTTGGTTTTTCATGTTATCTCCTCTTTTCTTTCCTCCATCACTCCCTATTTGTTCTCAATTCATTATCTGTGACTCAAATATCCAATTTCTGAGCCACCTTGGACGCATAATAAATGCCAAAAACCACAACAATATCTTTTGTGATGCCTCATTTTATGGATCATTTATTTTCCAAATAATTTCCTTGAAAGCAGCTGATATGTTACTGTAATTTCTTAGACGTTCCATAAAAATGTCAATTTAAAATAGTGCCCCATGTTGAAGAAAATGGAGGAAGTGCTAAAATGTTACACTTGGTAATTAACTGCTACTTTCAACTGTGACTTAGGGACAGAGAAAAAGTAAATGAAGTCAACAGAAGAGCACTGTTTACTTAAGTAGCTGTTTATTTGCAGAGATATTCCTGAGAAAGAACTTTGTTTTTTAATGAATTGACATCTATAAACTGGCTGCAGAGTAATGATTCAAAGCATATTACTGTCTATATCTATCCAATTCCATGCTGACTCATCATTTCCAGCCACAAAGAAAGACAGAAGTGGTCAAAAAATTGTCAATGTCAAAGTAGCAATACCACAATACAGAAATACTCCATTTCAAGTTCTAGTCATTCAAATTTTACTTAAACTATGGAGTTAATTAACTTAATTAATTAATCTATTGCCAGTGCCTCTATATGCAAGAAGATTGGGTATTATATAAATGTAAACTTAACCAAAAAAAAGAAAATCTCTCATATCTCAGTTAATTTCTAGGATAGTATTAAGGGATAAAATAAAGCATTAGTATTGAGTTTGTGTGTGTGTGTGTGTGTGTGTGTGCTTTGCTACTGGACCTGCAGCATGCCTGAGTACATGTCCTCCTTGTCTGTGTTTCCCTGTGTGACCGAGGTTAAGTTGCGTGCAAGTCCGAACCTCTGTAGAGGATGACATCACCGGGGTATATAGGGCAGTGTGCCTCCATCATGTGTGGAGTTAATGTTTTCCAGCTGTACAGCCTCGGTCGCTGTGAGCCCCCCTGTTCCCGGCAGAACAGTTGAACTGCTGAACAACACTGCATGTGACAAAGTGGCGATTATGTGCTGTAGATCTGCAGGTTTGATGTGCGTGCTGCATGTAGGTTAACTATTTAGACAAAAGACAAACATAAGCTTTTTTACTGATTTAAAATACCCCAGCCAAATAGGCCAAGTAGAAAAACACAGTCCATTAAAACCCCTGCGCGCTGCCCTGTAAGCAGTTAGCTCTGCTATAGTTGGGTTCCCCGTAGAGCTGGAGGCTGACTCATGGCAGCGGCGTTTGATGTGGTGCACAGCTCCACTGAGTTTACTTGGGAAAACACTCTCCTGTTCCCATGGTGACCACAACAGGAAGGATGCTGTCACTCAAGGGTGCCGGGTTCTCAGCAAACTACGGCTTGGCTCCTGGCACTCACAGAGCAACAAGAGGGACGCGGGGTCAACCTCTTTCTGGCTGCCCCACCCCCCCATTCTAGGACAGCACGCACAAATAGAGTCACTCTCTGACGTGCTGCAGAAATGGAGAACGTTTACTGTTACGAAAGGAATCACAGAACTGAGCAGCTGAAGAGCAGTCAGGGAGGATGACTGCAAACCTTCAGAGAAAGTTAATCTTTCACTTTCTGCAGATCTTTTCTGATTCATATCTCACATCGACTAGTGACTGGCGTGTTGCTGCAGCTTATGCCGTCATTATTGTTTCTCACTGTAGGGTTGCTAGAGGTGTTAATATTGTCTCAAACTCAACTCGAGCTGTTCTCAGTAAAACCTCAGCCCGCGGATGCAACACCAGCACACAGTCTCTTGCACAAACAGGAAGACAGGCTAGATCTAAACTGAGCATGTTTCTTACCTGATGCACTGAGGTACTTCACAGATCTATTACTGCATGATTCAAGATAAACTGACAGTAAAAATGATCCTATGAAGAATATGCTAATAAAAATATTTCAGCATCCCGTGGTAATGTACCTGTCAGATGTTTTTTGTGCTCAGATGGCAGACTCAATGACTTTGATTGCTTTATCATATTGTATTTTGCGCTGTTGTTTCAGGTGGTGGTATAAATTTACACATTTATGGCGTTACCCCGCTGTGCTGCAGCTGCTGTAAAATAGTGCTTGGAAAATATGTGCTTTTGACTGTCATTTTGAATCTGTCATTTCCACAGAATGGATGCAAGTCTTTTTCCTGTTCAGGCACAATATTTCAGTTTGAAGTGGGGTGGGAGGGTGTGGGGGGTCTTTTGATTATGACTCATTTCAGTGTTGTCGATCCTCCAGAGTTTTTCCTTTCACTATGTTTCTCTTCCCTATCTCTCTCTCTCTCACGGTAGATTTATTTTTTTTTCTGCCCCGCTTGCTGATGCCTGCCTGTGGCGTGATGCACTTTTTTTTGTTTCATTTGTTGAAGCGACCTATAACAGGGGAATCAGAAGAGTTTGGTTTGATGCAACAGATCGCCCTCCTGATGCAAACGTGGCAGAAATATTTTCAAGCAGCAATGCAGCTGCAAATTTGATTCAAAATCACTAGTTAATACATTTCATTGTGCATCCTTGCTGTAAAAGGCATGCAAACCTGTATACAAGCTGTGTGGAATGTCTGACATCGTTTTATCTGGCTCTGAGTTGAGCTCTTGCCCGGAGGAGCTAACAGGAAGAACCGAATTCAGAGCACACTGCCAATGCCATCTAGTGCTGAGAGCTCGACACAGCAGGCTAGTGTGGACGACGAGAGAGTGCTCTGTGCCAAGCTCCACACCTCTGTGCAGCAGTTGCTCTCACTGCCACGTCTTTAATGAATGCCCTCCAGGAGGCGCTCTGTGCCAGAGATACTATCTGGTCCTCTTGCAGCTGGTTTGTTTAGAAAAGGAAGCTATTAAAATGTCTTTAACTGAGAACTAAAGTCCCGAGGCAGGAGGGATGTTGGGGGAGGGACCAAGAGAGGGGAGATGAGGTGGAGAATATGGGAGAGGGGAAGTTGGTGAGAGGCAACTGCTGGGAAGGGGGGGGGCATTGTTAAAAATTTCCATTCATTCTCCTTTGATTCGCCTCCCTTATCAAATGCACTCACCGACCCCCAGCAACAATCAATCCCACATTTGACGGTCCTCCATCTTACCTACCCAACCCAAAATACTTCTTCTGTTTACAGTATTTCTACTTTTTCATACAATTTAGGGGAGATATGGACAAAATGCAGATGCACACACGCAGCATGCTTCCTGAGAAAATTACATCTTTGAGATTTGAATAAACTGGCTTCATTATAACAGACACTCAGGCAGCATATTACATAAAACAGCCGAACAGAGGAACACATGTAAAAATTGTAAGGCACTTTATCTTTAAAACTTTAATAAGTGGTCAGCTGTAAACTGCATATAAAGAAGGAAAGATTCTTGATTTTTCATATAGTCATATTAGTGGGATATGACAGATAGTCAAATAAAGTAGATTATTAGTCATTATGGCATTTGTTGTGTCTTCTTGTTTCACCTAAAATGTCATGTTTTATCTTAAAAAAGTAAATTTTTCTACACTGTGATGATTTAAATACTTGATTGTTTCTTTATCTACTCTGTAAAATGCTCCTTTTTGCTTGGACTTAATGGCAGTGACAGTAACATTAACATTAACATTATAAAATTCCTGCATACAACCGTCTATCTGGTACTTTCATTTTTCACTCGCTGCCTTGCATATTCACAGAAATGCATCACGAGAGAAAAATCTGGCGACATGTGGGAGACTAGTATCATTTACAAGCCATGCAACAGCAGAAGCAGCAGAAACGCACACACACAGATACTGTAGTGTCACAGAGCTGGTGTCTCATTAATTCACTCTCCCACGTGGCATCTCTCCACATCTCCCCTCTGTCGTCTCAGCTCCCCCACCCCCCACCGCCCATCCTGTCGCGTATTGCGCACCATCAGTCAGGTATAGACGTCTGAGGTCACCGGCTTATTTTGCAATGCAATAAATATTTGCGATAATACCCATCTATCTGCAAATACATGAGGTAGTAAAGCTTCTTTTTTTTGGTTGGTGGTGGAGGGGGGTTGTCTGTGCGGTCACAGGGGCATACTTTTAAAAACCTGACTCGGTGCTGTTATGTTTTTGGTGAGGGTTTAAATGAGAAACGCAGATAAAGTATGTGCTCGTACTACAGGGAAGGTTTAAGGTAAAAGCAGCGAGGAGAGCAAAAGGAGCTGCTGCTTTAGTCCTGATTTTCCTTCTGCGAGAGAGAGAGAGAGAGCGCGCGCGAGAGAGAGAACATTAATTAGAAACAGAAAAAGGACCTTTGCTGCAGAGGGAGGAGGTTTTGCCGGTATCAATCTGTTCAAGAAAACCCGATATTACTGGAAAGAGCGCTGCAGCAACATAATAAATACCAGTTCAGTTCGGTAGTCATGATTGCTCTCAGCCATGTATCCGTTGTTTCCCTGTGATCTTATCTGAGCCATTTACACAGCTGTTAGGCCTCTCCTGGTTCCTGTCCAGGTAAGAGGGTCTCCAACCAATAAGACACTTCGCAGACCCCTTCACGCCAGCCAAATCAAACTCTGAGAAAACCCCAAACTCTCCTCTGCGTCCACTTCACATCTGAGCCTCTGACACTCAGAAACTGTAACCGTTCCTTCAGCAATCATCTCTAATGATTTCTGTTTCCTGTGACTCGTTAGCTTGAGAAATGTGTCCTCAGCCTGAACCTGCCATGTTCATCCTAAGTCGGGCCCGAGTCAATATTTACTTTAATGCGGACATGCCAGAAGCACATACTATGCTTATAAGCTACTGCAGTTATGAGGAGTCACATCAGCTTCATTCCAGCCTGAGTGAAAAATGAATCATAAGACTCCATGCCCACCCCCAGACTACACCCCCCTGACGGCAGAGAAAAGAACCCACTACAATGCCTAGTTTGCAATAAATCATTCAGTCATAACGCCTCTATATGACACCTACACAAAGCCTACATGTAACCTCTGGGTAACCTCCACACCAGCGCTAACTATCTACCAGACGCCCACTCAGCACAGCTCCCTCTCCCTGAGGTCCCAGTTTAGACTGAGGACGCAGCTGGTCTGAAGACTTTTCCTCATGCGCTTTTATATGCATTATCCCTTCCCCTCTCCCCACCTTCCCCACTCTCCCCCTTCCCCTCCCCAATTTCTCAAAAAATCTCAAAGACTCAAAATCCCCCCTCTGTCTCCCTCTCTGCCCCGGTGCTTTTTTCCCTCCCTTATTTCTTTTGCAGATCCCCTTTCAGCTCTTTGGCTGACATTTAAAGGCACACGAGATTGATGCGCGCACACAAAAAAAAGATACAGAGTCAGACATACGCGTACAGTGAGCCGGCGCACAAACCTGTAGAAAGGCAAAAAAGGCAAAAACAAACACAAAAAATCCTACAGACACCCGCCTTCTAACGTCGGCATCCACGGGGCATGATAGACAATCACTGATCGGATGATTGTTTCCTCACCTTTACCACCTTCGCTTATTGAGCGCTTTGGCTCTGGGCTATGTTTCCTGTGGGACACGTGTCAGTGAGCAGGAATAGCAATGAGCAGAGGTGGCATCTTTGAGTCAAATCTATCTCTGCTCCTGCCACCAGGTAGAACAAAAATGGTGATAAAGGTTTAAAAAAGATTAAATGATCAGATTTACTCTGACAATAAATGCAGCAGATATAATTTCTATTTTTTATTCTTATATGAGTGCATGTATTTCCTCTCTCATGTTGACACACACTGTTTGTTTGATTACAGTGTGACAAATAGTTTGACATTTTGGAAAATACGCATATTTACTTTTCTTTCCTGGACAGATTAGAAACATAAAAATAGCATAAAGACTGGAAACAGCGTGCAAAAAGTGAGAATATTAACTAGTGAACTGTGTGAGTGCTGGTGGAGTTTTCCAACGCTGGTAATTTGATAAATTCAGTGTATTGTCCATGCCTTAGATAAGTAGTGTAAAAAAAGTTCATGTGCCAGGAAGTCACCAGTGGAGAATATATATTTTGATCCAGCATTTCACCCACTAAGCATGTCGATAGCAGCCATATCTGGAAACTCCTTGTCCTCTTGTGGGCCGCTATTCAGGACAACACATTATCTGTAAGTGAAAACTATTTGTTCCACTTCTAACAGGGACCCAGGCACGGCAGACATAATAATATATGTGTGTGCATGTGTGTACCTTCAACTTAGTGTGTGTGTGGAGATGGATGTGGGTAACTGGAGTGGGTGCCAGTGGTGAAATATTAATAACGAGTGCTTGTCTCTGTCTGTTTCTGTTTTACTTTCTGATACCAGGGAGAGGACAGACTCGGTCAGATGGGATTATCGGCGGGTCAGGCGGGTTGATCAAAGCCGGCGGTGAGCAGTCAGACAGGAGAGCACAAAGGGACTAAAAGATCTTAGAGGATTCGACCATGTAACAAAAACACGGTGCTGTTTTAAGTCTTTGAGGTCGACCTGTATGAGCTGGCAGACAAATTCTCTTTACATCCTGCCAATTTGTTGCTTAATCGGATCGCTCCTGTCCTCTCTCTATCTCTGCCCGGTCCAGCCAGCGTTAATGAGGGGAAGTCCACATCACGTATAACTGCCACACAGTGTGTACGAGTGTGCGTGTATGCGTGCGCGTGGATACAACAGGGCGAGGGCAGCGAGGCACGGGGGTCGGACGGTAATGGCAGCAGCATATTCAGGCCTCCTACTCTGGAATGCAGAGTGAGGGAGAGACACAACACTGCAATTCACTCGCAGAGAACTATTCTTAGTCCAATATGTGAAGTGGACTTCCCCATTACAAACACACACACACACACACCCCACCACCCCCTTCCTCCCCTCCCTGGGGGCCGTGGTAAGAGTCTGGATAGACGAGTGGACGTGATGTCTATTAAGGTACGGGGCAGGGTGGCGAAGCTGGGTGAAGAGCTTTAGAGAACGAGAGAGAGGGAGAGACAGAGAGACAGAGAGAGAGAGAGAGAGGATAAAAGTTAAGCTCCAGTGAGGCAAAGCCCGGTCAGCTAAGTCTGAATGGAGCAGTTCACTGGCTGTGAAGCCTCTCCAAAGAGCCTATTGTAAACGTACACTGGCACAATGCACGGAGCCCTGGGGACCTCTCTGTCTCTCTCTCTGTCCCTCTCTCTCTCTCTCTCTCTCCTCTCATGTGACCTCTCGCAAAGGCTGACATACAGACGGACACATACTTTCTTTCCAAACTGGCTCTCCTACCTAGACCAAACAGACATTTTTTCACTTCTAATGCAATTCAGCAACTGACAGTGCAACACTGCAAGGCTACATGTATTTCAGGGGAAAGAAAAAAAAGAAAAAAAAAGAGAATTTCCTGTGCTCACACACCAGTGAGATCACTGTGCAGCATCACGCAGAGTTCATACAGTGGGGGGATTCAGCAGGAGACAGTGTCACTAGTGACAGTGACAGGCTCAGATTTATTTTTTTTTCCTGTGTTCCCTTCGCTTTTATTTCTCTGTCCTTTCTGAATGAGTCATTGAGAAGATGGGGACGGACACACACCAAGGCCTGGCAGTGCACGGTCCTACTGTTATCGGGCAAACACGGCCGAGTCGTCTGCAGCTCAGTCATAACAAATGTCAAAGAGCTATTCATCTCCTCTAATCCCATATATATATACACACACACACACCGGTGACACTAGAAGCATTCACTCAAAATAACAAGGGGTGAGAAGTGAAGAGCTGGGCGAATGTAATCCAGTTGATTTTGAGAGAGAGCGAGGGAGCAGAAAGGAAGTGTAGGCAATTAGGGAATTCATGGTGAGATGGAAAAGGCAAAGCGGGAAAAAAAAAGGCATAGAGGGAGCAGGTAAGGAGTGAAAATATCAGAGGGCGAGGCGAAGTGGAAGGAGGGATGGGGGGGGGGGGGCAGGAAGGTTTGACAGGAGGAGGAGAATGAGTGTGTGTCACCCCGCTTATGAAATCTCTCAAGTGATATGAACATACGTGTAGCTTGCGCCGCGCGACAAAAGGCGCCAGGAAGAACTGCGCGGCGAGGCTTCTCAGAAAAGCTGCAAGCCCCAAAAAGGCACGGTGACAAAGAGCGTGAGAGAGAGAGACAGAGAAAGAGAGAGCTTGACATCCCGTACCACACCGTGAGAGCATACACAGACACAATCTAAGGAGGTGACACTTTCACAGTCTGGTGTGACACATCTAGAGCACAAGGTATGACATATATAAAGCAGACTGAGACGCAAAGGGGAAACACTGTGTGGTGGCTCTCTCAGATGGTGGGTGTGTGACTCATGGCGCTGCAAAAATAGTGGGGCCGAGGGGTTACACAGATGAAGAACGAATTACGTTCAAATTTAAGATGCAAACGTCTGAACATAAGCCTCGCCAATAGTATCGTTATTACCCCGGCGTTTTGCTTCTCCTCGTGTCAATGGTTTCACAGTGGCGTGAGAAAGAAGATGGCCAAAACAGTTGCCACAGAGTTTCTTTCGTAAAATAGCATCTCTGCTCTTTTTACCTGAATGTTTGATCTCTTATATGAAATATCTCCAGTTTTATGTTTTAGGACATTAGCGGAGGTGGTCTTTACTTTAAGCCAAGGTGACCCACCTCCACCATAAATCCTGATAATATTTGGTTCCACTGCAATGATAAAAGCTCCTTTCTTGATTGTTCCTGCCAGGAGAGTCTCTTTTCTCTCACAGTCTTATTTATGTGGTTATACAATCAGGACTGTGGTACGATTTCCAAAAACCCCAACTTATGTAAGAGAATAACTGTATTGGCAGGCACAGAAACGTTGCGCCTGTTGATTTGTGACGCAGCTTCATATTCGACTCCATGGGAATAAAGACAACAGAAAAGCATCTGCATTTTTCGGTCCTGGAGTGTTGAGAAACCAACTTTCTTCGAGAAATGGAGCACATGAGCGTCCGCGGGGACCTGAAAAGTGGCTCGCGTGCGTGGAAACTAATGAATATGAGGCAAAACGGTATGAACACTCGAACATGAGCCTGCGAAAAGATTGCATGATCACACGCACACAAAGTCTCACACATGCACAGGACTCAGACAGAGTGTTTATCAGAGGACAAGTTATCCGCAGCAGAGCCTCAGCGTGAACTCCTCTGGGAGCCGAGGCAGATCTGCTGAATCTCCCTCTACCCCTCACCCTTCCTCCCTCATTTTCTTCATGGTTTTTTGCCCTCTTTATGGCCTGGCCCTCTGAAGTGATAAGACCGGCGACGTCTGACCCAATTACAGGCTTCGACTCTGGCTCCGGCTCCACTCCTGTCCCGTGTCCTACCTTGCCCCTGTCCAGATGCATCGCAATGAGACGCATGTGACACAAATGTCAGGCTTGTCATCGTGCAGGCAATAACCTCACAGGAGAGGATCAAGTAGGGATGAACGTAAAAATGGCAAAAGACGGAGTGGGCGTTCAGAAAGCAGCTGAAGGCGGTGAGTTACTGATACAATAAGAATAATTAGTGTAATCTACAGTAAGAGGTTACACAAACCAGCAAATTAATTTATGAAATTTTTAGAAGCGTGGGAACAGAGGAGCGATGGAGGAGATTAAATAAGATATACTGGACGGGAAAAAGTGGAGATATGCGAGGAGAGATAGGAGCGCTTCCTGTTAGGATTCCATCCCTACTGACCTTTCTCCGTTGCCGTGGCAACAGAAGCACGGCTGCGGGAGAGTGGGCTAATTGCTGGTAATCTAACCGGTTCCTCTCCTCTGGGACAACTGATTTTCAACTTTATCAGTTTGACTAACTCACATGAGACTGGCACATTCGTTGGCGTGGCGTGACACGCTGCCAGCGGTTGACCAACGCGACACTGGCGGCTCTTCTTCTTGAAACGGAGCAGAGCGCCGCGGTCGACCGAAGATAAAGTGGTGGTGCTTTTTAGAACAACCACAAGTACCACACACAGACATGTGCTAGGCTGCTACGCATGCACGCATGCTGGAAAAACAGGCAGGTCAGCAGTCGTCCACAATGCATCCCAGGCAGTTTGACGTGATGCGTCATGAGGAGAGAGCAGGCTGACATGGCGCGCGCACCCGCAACGCATCGTTGGGGCACGCCGGGTAGACGAGCCCCCAACCGACAAATGACTGCTCCACGCTGTGTGACACACATTTTAGCTCCAGACAGTCAGACATGCCTGTTAGTGGTATTTTACTGGAAGAATAGTCACATACATACAGAGCATGACTAGTACAAGCCCAGGAGACAGAGAAATAAAGGCTGGTGTACATACAGATTAAGAGAAAGCGGAGGAAATGAAACTAATCTGATGAGACAAGTCAAAAACAGCCCAATTTCCAGAGAGAGGAGAGGAGAGGAAAAGGAGGAAGACAGAAGATCTGAAATATCCCAACGTCCTTTCTTCCTTTAGAATCATGTTCACTGTAGGTTTTAAAATACAAGGACTTTGTCTTGCAAAAATATAAATAGAGTAAGTAGAAAAATATAACAGTGAAAGCAAGTACTACTTCCTTTGTTCTATAAAGTATAAACCAACACAAAATAGATAACAGTTGGGATAAAGCCTGAGAGAGAGTGAAAAGTAAAGATAAATCTAAAGGGAGATCACTTTTTTCAATATTTGAGAACATGTGGCGCAAATTTTGGGTCATAGTTAAAATGTGAAGAGACACAGGAAGGAAAAACACTTGAACCTCAACCAAAGTGTGACCTTCTTTCTATACATGGTGGCGAGACTGAGTGTGTTTTTACACTTTTTACTGGTAAAAGCCAAAGCACACATACCCCTCTCTGTCAATTAGTGCAGGAGTGCAGAAGCATGCATGAGGACATGGAGGTGAACTGCACTGGTAAAGGACCACCCCACCAAAGGGTTTGTGCATGTTTAAGCCCATTAACTATAAGGGACATACATTTTACATCACTGTCAAACAGTTTCTACAGCACTACATGCATTTTTAGAGTGTTTTCATACCATCCAGGCAGTTATTAATGCAGAAGAGACCTTGCTGACAGGAAGATTTAACAATCTAATGACAGAAGGATCAATAAAGAAGTGTTTGATCTCTCTTGCCTTTGGTGCAGAGGTAAGAAAAAAACATAAGAACTTCTCGGATCTCAGTTACATGTTTCTACATGTTTTCTGGGGGCCCTGATGGCAGCCATTGGTGCCAGCGTGGTGCTGAAATAATTATTTGAGCGATCATTAACTTGATTGACAGAAATCCTCAACAATATTCTGTTAATTTATTCATTATCCAAGGGAATCCATCGAGCAAAAGCGATTTACTAGTTTCAGCGCCTCATAAGTGAGGATTTGCATAATTGTGACATTGTATCTTATATTGTTGTGAATTTAATATTTTGGGTCTGACACAACAAGGAATTTGAAGATGTTACCTTGGGCACTGGGAAACTATGTGGAGTTTATTATTGAGTTAATTGACAAAACAACCTACAGATGGTTAATCAATAATGAAAAGAATAGCTAGCTGCAGCCATAGCTAGTATGATAGGTGTGATATGAAAATGAACCGCAGAGGCTTGAAACAGTCCTCTTTCATCATGGCACGCAGCAACAATGTGAAGAAAGATACTGATTTGTTGTTAATAAGCATAATCAGAAAAAAATACTGGTACTATGACATTAGATACATTAGCATCAGAGGATTACAAGGCCATCTCTTTGACTGGACAACAGAAACGGGTTTGTAAAGAGATGGAAAATTCCCTGTAAATGCCTCGAGACCGGGGTTGGACACCAGAAATAGTCAATATGTGATCAGGCATGAGGTTAGTACCATAAGGGCAACAAGGATGCCAGGCGCAAGGAGTGGCATTCTCTGGCGCCAAAGGAAAGATATGACCACACTGATATAACACCAAATGGTATAACAGAATGGGAAATGCACAACCCCGTGTACGGCCTTAAGCAAGGAGTGCTGGTGACTGAATACAAGCAACCCTGTGCTGCTGGGCAAACAAACCGAGCTGCAGAGGGATGCTGGGGGGGCGGGCGAGTTGGCCTCGATCTCTGGCTGTGCGGTCGGTGTGGCTGGCATCCCCCAGGCATGGCATGACATGTGTTTCATCCCAGCAGGCAGCCAGAGTCGCAGCAAGAATGACACTTGTGTCTACACTGCTACGCTGCTCTCTTTAGCTGAGAGTCATAATAAACACACTCAGCCTGGTGCCAATAATCAGCAGTGATGGCTTTAAAATACTGTATGTTTACCATTTAGTGTTAATGGGGTTTAAATGCTGCACTTCAGGCGTGTTAGGCACAAAACCAGCTTGATTATGTTGTATAATAAACATACATCAATCTGTTTTTGCATTTCATTTCATTGTTATTTGGCATGCAGCAGCTCAGAGCCAGACAGGGGCCAGAAATGATGTGATGGAAAAGATCCCATGGTCACTGAAGCAACAAACTGTACTTTTTTCCCCCCCCCAAAACTCAACCACCATTACATCCTTCATTCTTGTATCTATCGACCCTTCTATGCTCCCTGCATATTTGAGGACGGGTGGGCTGACCACTATGAGAAACACTGAAGTAGTCAGGAGAGAAGTGATTGCTTTCACAGAGCTGTTCATCGGAGGAAAATGCGGCGCGCACCGGGGGGATTTACCAGGTATCATGTATGCTATGCACTCGCGAACACGCTTCAGGAACTGATCTAACCTGCTTGGGGACCCACACAGAGCAGCGGGGCAGTCAGAAACACAGGAGGAAAACCGTGTCAGTAGTCAAATAAAGAAGAGTCTGAATCAGTAAAGGCATGGAGAGTAAAGTCAAGGGAGGGAAGGGGGGTGCTGTAAGTGAATGAGGAAAAAAACTGGCTACTATGAAAAGAGAGAGGGGGCCAGTCAGAGAGAGAAAGAGGGGCTCACGCTTCATTGAATGTTGTGCCATAGGGCCTGATTCTGCTGACCTGGTTTCTTTCACCGACAAAGGCCGTGCATTAACACACTCAACCAAAATAAAATGTCCACACACATGCACGCAACGCCTATGGACATTTACACAGCCACTTAACCTAATCCTAAACACCTACACATCTACACACATGCTTACTCTTCTATCCAGCTTCCCCAGTTCGCTTTTTCCTCTTCTTCTTCTTCATGTTTCTGCATCCCTTGACTGCACATAGAGTGACTGCAAAGGGATTATAAATTGTTTTTCCAACTTTATAGATGTTTTCAATGTGTAGGAGAAAAGGACTGAGGCTAGCCAGCTGGTCTTTTGTGCTGGAGTATGACAAAGATGAAAAAAAGCAACTGTCTTTGCACAGGCTGGTGCAGATCAAAGTATCAGTTATGGTTTCCATTTCAGTGTTAAAAAAAAAATCCTCAAACACTTCTATGAAATGGTTTGGTTTTCTGGTAAGTTCTGCATAAGTGTGGGTGATAAGGAGATATATGTGAGAAGAAGATATAAACTTGTCAACCACATGACATTTATATGAACGGTAAACAGTGACACTCCTAACTTATACATATCAAAATGTATTAAGCGACTGTGGGCAATAGAAATTAGCACCTAAGAGTATTTTAAGAATATTTTAAGAATATTAATAACCGTCTGGTTATTTTGATCCAAAAATCCACTAAAAAAAAACTGTCTCAATTAATTTTCCAGAAATTGTCTTGCATCACAATATGTATCTATATTTTTTATTGAAAATGACAAAAGTAATACCAGCATTATTAAGTTATTAAGTCACTACTGAAGAAAAAACTCTTCAACACCTCTGGTATTTTTAACAGTATATCTGGAACATCCAACTTTGTTTTGGAGAAAATATTCTTTATGGAGTAGCAGGCTTTTTCTGGCGCATACACAGCTCGACCAAACATCCACCTGGCCCACATCTGACTCATCCTTTTATTAAAACAACCATTTGGGTGTCACTAATATTCATTTTTTTATTGTGTTTTGTGTATTTTTTTATCTATGTTATTATCACTAATAACATTCTTGATATCAGGACCCAGAAAGGAAAGCAGCTAAATGGAATTCAGCCTTCATCAATTTCATCAGCTTTTTTTTTTACTCTAACATGTCAGAAAGTCTTCTGTGAATTAGGCTTATATAGCTCGTGTGCACTGAACTACATGTGGGCTGTTTTGGCAGCATCAGCTCTGTCACAACCAAACGAATGGGGGCTTTAATGAAAAATACAAACATGTTGGCAGACTTAAACTAATCAATGTCTTAATTAGTGTTTAAAATACAGTAATGGTGGTGGGACACCAGGGCGACTCTTGTTTTAGGCTGAGAAACATGTTTCTCACACTATCTTCTCCATCTCCATGCACCTCCTACTTCCTTTTCTTCACCGAATCACTTGTTTGTAGTGTCTCTGCTTGAAAACCACAGGCTCGATGTATGAATTCAGCTGCAGGGCTTTTTGAGGCAAGGCAGCGGAGCTCAGAGCACCTTTGCTGAATGATACCAACACAAGGTGACCCACCAGTCAATGTCTACATCCAGTGGGGGGAGATCAATAAACTCTTTTCTGCTGCTCTCCATTTGGGGACATGATAGATGCATGCTGTCAGTGAGCATTTGCTCTTAAGGCTCATGCTATCTCATTCTACTCCGCTTCAGCTCCTTCAGCTCTAACATCTGGCTGCTCATAGAAAACGTTTCATTTCCAGGGAGAAGCACAGTGAAAGGCCTATTCAATTCTTTTTCCATTTTAATCCCGTCTTCTGCCACGCGAATCCATTTGAATCGAAATAACTGCGAGTTACATTACATGTTCCCTCTTTAGTCCAATCAATCCTCACTGCGCTCTGTTCTGCCTGTGTCCCACTGACACACTAACGGTGGAGTGAAGAGGATGGAGAGCAGCAGCAAAGAGGCTGGAGTGAGGAGTGACCTTTCTCTATGCTAATCTCCACAGGATGGACACACACTCACGCACACACACACACACACACACACGTGCAAAACCTAAGGTGGAGAATTTGTCCTCTGCCAGATGAATCAAAAGGACACCATCAAAACACAAATCCATCTCCTTGTGTGTGTGTGTGTGTGTGTGTGTTGGCTGCTGGATTACCCCTCCTCCCACTAGCTCATGTGTCAATCACAGCCTCTCATTACGAGGCGCGACACACCCACTGGAGCATTCACCTCACAGTTGGCGATATAAGAAAATAGCCCGATGATATTATTAGTCGTAAATCGGGCCCAGTGGTCGACTTCACCCCCCCTTCCTCCTCCTCCTCCTCCTCCCTGGTCCTCTCCCTCCATCTTCCCTGGTGTCTCCGTGCAGATGCAAACCGCTGCCTGTGCCATGCCGCATCCCGCTCTCCTACAACCACAGCGGCTCTTCACTGCGTCTCATTCACTCCAGCAGACCACACACAGAAATTAAACTCCAACCCAACAGCGCGACCGGCTCCGAGACTTTATGGCCACATTAGCAGCCAATAAGCGGCTTATTTTTCCAATAGTGGGGGGGGGAATGTGGCGATCCCTGCATCTACTGAGCTATTATCCCTTTAAACGTATTGAATCCAACCACACACACACCCCAGCCTTCCTCATGCAGGATCAATAGACAGCGGCGGAGCGGCACTGCTGCACTGTGCTCATCCACCGCAAAAGAAAGATGCAGCATGAATGCCAATGTCGGGGTCCGCCGGCGCAGCGGTGCAGAGGTGCGGCGTGAGGCTGCCTACAGATGTTGGCGGATCTAAATCCAGATGTGACCGAAGCTCGGGGTGCGTTCACGGGCTCCGAGCGGCGCGGCGAAAGGCCCACAGGTGGTGATGCGTTATTGCTTTTTTTTTTTTTATTATTAATTACATTACCCCCCCCCTCTCTCTCCTCTCACTACCACCATGTTTTTACTCTCCATGCGGATCTACTCACCGTCACTGCGGAGTGTCTGACCGCGTTGCACGCCGTCTGCCGGATCTCCGCCGCGGCCCCCGGTTTCAGCAGGTTCTTGGTGAATCTCCGGGTCGATTCGGCTGCCATCTCCTCATCTGAGCGGCCCCCGAGCGCGATTCAGCCTGCTAATCTGTGCTGCAGTCAGACCTGGCCCTCCGCTCCCAACATGAGCCGAGCGAGCTGTGTTTACACACACATACACACACTCTCTTACACACACGCTTACGCACGCTTTTCGCTCGCACACACACACACACGCACGATCACACATATACACTTCACCGGTCCACACACGCAGAGCGCAGAGGATGCCTGTCTGCTGAAGTGGACGTCAAACTGGGTTGAATCAAAAGCAGTACTTCCGGTTATGTCTTTCGAAATAAAACACCTCCCTCATAAGACGAATTCTAGACTGGAATGGTACTTTTATTTTGAAGATTTAGAGTAGTGTAGTTTTCCCCTGTTTGGCTCATTTGACACATGAATAGAAACATGATTTTTACTGCTGCAATTTCTTATTTTCCATTCAGTCTAATTAACATACAGATTTTTATTTATTTATTTCTAAAAGCAGCCCACTAAAATTGGACACAGATGCATCTGCAGCCTTAAAGGTTCATTCATCATTCAGCAGCTGCCCAGCAGACTGAGCTGCCTCCACTGATCTGACCAGGGTGTTCGAGGCTATACTGTACACATCAGGCATCTCGAGGGGAGCTCTGGAAATGTCAAGGACTCATCGGCAGTCCAGTCACGACCGAGGGAGGATGGAGAGGCATGTACAGTGGAGATGAGGAGATATGAGAGACATTACAGGACAACAGCGACACCGTGCGGTGGGAAATGCTCTCAGAAATGTTGAACTTCTCTCCCATCATAAAGTTACTTTTAAAAAGAGGTGAGCCCCTGCAACACAGAGAGGGACGATGGAGGAATAACTGAATATAAGTTGTTTAATCATTCAACATCTTTTCATATGTATTGTACATATTTTAAATATATATTTCATTATAAATGACTTAATGGCTTATTTTTTCTTTTCTTTTTATGTTACCACGTTTGTTGTCATTCATCAAAATGCCATTTTTTTGTGTATGGAAACCTGGAGGTGTTGGTTCATCACTACTGGTTTGCACTTGCGTATCCTGGTCTTTTATTTAGAGCAATTTAGAGGGATTAATGATCAAATTACCTTCATATAAACCAGGCTTAACACACTATTTATCCCCAGTCAGACAGTTTAGTATTAAAAAACACAGCAGTGCTCTGCCTCCCCCTTGTGTGCAGAAGCAGCACTGCAGTATAAAGAGCGAAATCGTCACCAAATTCCGTGAAAGAAAAAAAAACGTTTTTCCTCCCAGTGGTATTAATTATAATGATTTTTATTTTCATTTGCAAAGGGCTTGAGATGCGTGCTGTCGAGATTTCTAATATTCTCAATGTAATGGAGATGAAAAGGACTTTGTGGTTCACAGTGCATTAAAAGTATTGCTTAAAATTAACTAAAAAAATGAAGAAAACTCTGCAGCATCGTATATACGCAGAAAAAAACTACAAATGCCTCTTTAATTAAGAGATTTCCTCATTTTGTTTGTATGTTCAATATTTATTCTCAAATGAGCGAAACAGCGCCTCCCCTGTCCTTGTGGACAACGTTAGAATTGCAGGAGGGAAACCAGGTGAATTTAAAAATGTGGATCAAACTATGAGATGCGGTCACTTTCATGGCGTGAAGAAACAGGGAATGAATAGTCCAGAGAGGAAAAAAAAACAAAACGTAAACTCTAAGTTGAACTGTGAAGCCAGTCATACTTTACTACATATTAAAAGAAAGTTAACATAAGCAAGCCAAATGAAACAAATAGTTAGCTAATGTTAGTTTTCCAGTGTTATGCTAATGTGCTAATAATACCAGCGGCTAGTTAGCAGAAGATGGGAAAAGGAAACATGACAACATTTGGATATAATACAACCTGGATACTTCACCTGTCCGTGAATCCATGAAAGAAGAAATTGACTTCAAATAAGGTGAGTCAGAAACACAGAAACACTTTTCACTCTTGTTTGGTTTTTAAGCTGTGCTATATAACATCATCAATGATGTGGGCCTGGTATGCTGATATACTGTGTAAGTCATGTGTTTGATGCATGCATTGACATTTTTTGGGATGAACATCAACTTTTAGGTTTGTTAAGATATTATTATATTGTTTCTTTTCAGTGTTAAATACTAATTTGTACTTGTGTCAGATGAAACGTTTTAGTAATATGGTCTAGTATATTTTGTGTGCTGATATAATACTAAAGAAATGTGTGTAAGTCATGTATCTATGATATGTGCATTGTATAATGTGATTATAAATCACAGTTGTCTCTGTTATCCTACACCTATCTTATGTTATGTGGCTTGTTTGAGTACACCGTTTTGATATGGCACTCTGAATGTGTTCCCTTTGTGAGTAAAATAACACCAATCTTACTTTATACCTAATTTCTTTAGATGATCTGTTTTAAGTATGGCCATTTAATGCAGCTGTTTACATACAGAGGCACCCACCACCCCTCTAAATCATGACCGCGTGATGATGATGGTGCGTTCGCTGGGAAATCTGATCTCAAAGAGATTTTGACCGAACCCTTTCACTGTGCAACAGCAGATGAAATAGTTTGAATGATTAACAGGCCATTCACACAGATCCCTGTGGCCACATATTTATCTTACTTACAGGAAGATACCCAAAGGTCATGAGTGGATGGTGTGTTGGTCTGAATGTGAGGTCAGAGTTCATGGGCAATATACACTCAGTTTAAGGTACAAGTTTTATGTAAAGCTGCTATGTTGCAGTCTGATACAAAAATCCTGCAATAAATCTGACCTTTATGGAGGTTATGAGGCATATGTATGTTAGAGAGATAAGTTATCTATGGACATTTTGAAGGCTGTGGATGGGTTCTGTTAAATTAGTTCTAATTTTATATTCATATGTGTAGGATCAAAATCTCTTTTAAAACAGGTTCAACAAAAACTTAATATTCTAACCATCATTAAGGTGGGATTTATTGCAGTTCTGTTATGTTAGACTGCCTTTATGCCTAGACAGGCGTAACTACAATAATAAACTAGTGCCTGATTATATATTTGATATACCAAATATGATCTCTGGGTGGCAGTAACACATCATGCATTGCCTTAGATGAGCCTGTGAATCAGAACAAACCATCAATGTGATATTCTTCCAGTTAGTTTACGGTGAAGCCTTTGAGAACATATAACTTTAACTTCTCATACTAATAAAGCTATCTAGAATAGTTAAATGTACATTTCATATCTATATGAGTGGAATACACACACACAGATCCTTTTAGGTAGGGATCATCTCTGTAGTTTGTATAAAACACCGAAAGGGTCGTGAGGTTCAGTGACTGTTTGACTGAAGGTTGAAAGTTACTAATTTGATCAGAAGTGGAGGACACCATTAAGATGCCATCATACTGTCCTTTCAAACAGCACGTCTTTACTACTATTGTGTTTCATTCTGATTCAGTTGATGTTTTATATCACCTGTCTCATATTATTGACCAGTAACAGTCTGTCATTGCTGCTCATCTTGGCCAGGACAGTTTGAGTTTGCAGAGACTTCTGCAGTAAACAAAACAGATGGTGAGAGTAATCACTAAAATATGTGATAGTCCTTCAACACAAGGACATGAATGGCCTCGAATGCCTCGTCAGATCATGAAAATATTTCTGTGGTCCTGGTATCCAAAACAAGTTATGCACAAGTCCTTATGTTGTCCAGCTAAGCACTTCCAAAAACGCTCTCTTGTATCATTATCATTTGGTTATGGTATTTGAACAGCCCGAATCAATTGATCCATCACCAGAATAATGAATGTTGCTTACAGAACCATTATGTTCTTGGCATAATGGCACACCATGTCCACATTTGTAGGCTCCTTGATGGGTACCAGTTGAGCCATGTTTGGATAAAATAATTTCAGTCTACCCATCTACGGAAGAACATATAACCCAGATGGCTTCAGTAACATGATAGTGACTAAGGCTTAATCCAGTGGCCTGCACATTCTCCAAGTCTTGATCCATCATAAATGGACCACAAAAATCTGCAGGAATGGCAACTGCCGTGTAAGCATGAACTATTGGAAATATTTCTTACACTGTGTTGAATTCAAACTCTGAAGAATACAGTCTCCTTCGGTGTTGGATTGTGATGCATTACTTCAATTAGAAGTCTTGTAAGGTATTTTCAAATCCAGTAATTACATTACTTTTACTAATCCCTGTACTCATTTTCAGACACGGATCCAACCTTAGCCCAATTGGTTGTCTTTGTGATGCCTTACCATAACCTAACCTCAGGCCCGACAACAAGAGGATACAGACTTTGACACAAGATACAATGTCAGTACTGAAATTCCCAATCAAGCAACAGAATGTGATGGGTCGGTCGCAAAATACAAAAAACATACAAAAATACAAATAATGATCAGTTTCGTTTTTGTGTATTCACCTTAGATTACCATGGGCGCTTAATATAGTTGCTAAGGACAGACAAAAGATGTCGAATATGTCTTTCAGTGAGTTTTCTTAAGTAATTTGTCTTCTTAGCTGTCTAGCTAATCACTGGTATGTTCAAGTGCCACATGGGTGAATCTATAGAGCTGCAACAATTATTGATTAATCAATTAATTGTCAACTATTAAATTAATAGCCAACTATTTTGATTATTGATCAATCATTTTGAGTCTTTTTTTTTTTTTTTAAGAAAAAAAATATTTCTGCTTCTCATGGTTTCTTTAGTCTTCTGTGACAAGAAACTGAATGTCTTTGGGTTTTGGACAAACCAGCACATTTGATGCCATCGTCTTGGCTTTGGGAAATAGTGATATAGGAAATAGTGATAGTGAACATTTTTCACCAATTTTCTGACATGTTACAGACCAAACAACTCTCAAGAAAATGCTTGACAGATTAATCTTTAGTTGCAGCCCTAATAAGCTACTTGTTCATGCTCATGTTTGGAGTTTTTAGAAGGCCTGTAAAGGAGTTTGGCTGTCTAACAGATGATCAGTAAATGTACATTGGAGTTATTTGCACATTGAACTTTCCCGACATTGCTGCTCTGCGGGCAGATCACTCCTCCATAGTATGAGTACACACAACTAATAAAGTGGCCACAGAATGTAGAAATACTATTTGGACACATGACAAAAACTTGTGCGGTCTGACAGACATTCAGACTCACCTCTGAGCTGCAGACAGAGGCAGCCAGATGGGGAGGGCTGGATTTAAAAGAGGAGATCGAAGCAGGAGAGCAGAAATAAAGAAGACAAGTTAAGTAGCCAAGAAATAAGTGCTGTTGTACTTATAAATGATAAATTAATCTCAAAATGCGTTAGCCAGACAGTTGTGAATGCATTGTGAGTTCTACCCTAATCCCGGTCCTGTACGGCTGACAGTAAAGGTTAGCTGAGAGGTGAAAGTGAAATGCAGAATCGAGAAAAGAGACAATAGTGCAGCCAAGTCAGACAAAAGGGAGTGAAGAGGGCTAGTGAAACGCTGGATCTCCTCTGGCAGGGGTTGGACATAGTGCAGCTTTAGGCAGCCTATTTTTCTTGTCAAGTCCTCAGATTCAATAACAAGATAGCGCTCCCCAGCATCCACAGGTCCCTCAATTCAGGACTATCTTGAGGACGGAGGAAAGAAAAAGACCATTTGAAACCTTTGGGGAGAGCAGCGGGATCGCATTTCTGCAGGCCAGGCTTCGCCCAGGTGTCTAATTCTAATTTCCTCTCTTACAATCTAACACAAAAGGAGTGTACATCCATCTGCAATAGGGTCCCCCAGTGGGAAAGGGAAAAATGGCGTGTGGAGGGGTGAGGGTCTGATGCTCACATGTGCGCTGCCGAGTGCGCGAGGGATTTTTGAAAAAGCTGCGGATACGATGTGTAGGAGAGTGAGTGACTGGACTTGTGTAAGATTGAGAGAGTATGGGAAATGAGAGCTTTTGCCAGCGGAGGACAAGCTGATGGTGGATATACAGCCACAGAGAGAGACTTAGATGGGGAGAGAAATGCGGTGATATTAAAAAGTAGGCGGAGGGGCAAAAATGGAGGAAAATGAAAACAGAACATTTGCGAATAACACATGGACAGTTAAGGGTTTTGAACATATGGGCCTCCAACTGTGGAGGACAAGTGAATGTCAAGGGGAAAATCCACCATATAGCTGAAGTTTTTTCTTTTTTTTTTTTTTATTCTAAACATGTTAGGCAGTTAAATCAATAGATGTGAACCTGAGCAAACTCTTTCCAAAGGCAAAACAAAAAATCTGAGGACAAAATCTGTACCTCTTCCATCCAAATAAACTTTATTTCATTATACTCCTCACATATGCTCCGTGAATTGTTCCTCTGTCGTTCAAGCTTCTCTGAGTATCACATTTGACCTTCAGCTCTGATACATTAGGGGCACCTCCAGCATATGTGTCTTCATCACCGAGACAGTCTTAGCTCTCGAGGTTTGGAAGAGTCTGATTCATGTACACAAACTGAGTAAATATGTTTATCGCTGTTTTTTTTTTCTTCCTTTCATAATCCGAGCTGCACAAACTAGCCATCAAATGCAAATGCATCAAACAGTAAGTTGATATGGTTGACGGGTTTGTCAGAGATGAATCAGTTCATAAAGAGCCACGCAGTAATAAATTTACAGCCCAGAATTCCTTCCAAACCTCGGTTGTTTCATAAATTATATTGGCTAACAGAAGCAATCTGCACATCTACTCAGTGCATTTATACACACTCCTGCGCACACACATATGTGGGGAAGTACACGTCGGTCGAGTCAGTTACAGGCTGCAAATATTTCAAAGATTGCGAGAAAAAAAAAAAACAGAGGCAAAGGAGAACTGGTACTGCATATTTTTCCTAAATGCCAAACACGAACAGACACACTTGTTTGGTGTTTCGTATAATGCTGCACAGTACTGTTTGGTAGTATCCAAAACATGTCCGTAGCAGTATTAAAAACTTGGAAAAAAGTATCAAAAGAGTTCACCAAATGCCTGGTCAGGTTCTCGCTCGTCTTTAATTATTCTTTGATCAGACAGTACATGATTTAAATCAATATTTATTCCAGTTTTAGACTGTATTTAGAGTATGTGAAGATCCTCGAGGCAAGGCATTAAAAAAACAAAAACTGTAAAAAAGGTTTCAAAATTCGAGTGTTGTATTCACCATTATTGTCTGCGCGTTTCTCTTATTGTTATTATTGAGAAAATAGTGAAGAAGAGCCACTTGTGTTTTCCTATATTATCCCAAGGTATTGTCATCAACAACAATTTACTGTCACATAAGACAAAGAAAAGCAACAACTCACTTTTAAGAAGCTGGAACTTGTTAAAAGAATCTTCTTTTAATGAGATAATTGATAAACTGACTAATTATGTCACCTAATTATGTTAATCCTAAAGATGAAATCAGACATAGATGAATCCTGACAATCGACACCTAACGGACGCCGGGTATTTTGCCATGTCTGTTGATCCGACAGTGCAAATGTGTACGCTTGCTGTACATGCATTATATACATCTCAGCGTGCTCACCTCAGTATATGCCACAGGGTAAGACTTAAGCATGCTCTCATCCTCTGTTTTTTTTTTTTCCTTTTTTCTTTCAACACACTGGAGTCTTACAAAGTCAACCAGATATGTGAGGCGTCCAACACAGACTCCCAGATACTAGATGACATCATGCCCTTCTTCATTTTGTTTTGTGTTCTTACTTTCTAGCTTTTCTTTGTGTTCTTTAATAAATGAATAGCGTTCGCCCTCTCTTATCCCTCTCTCATTCACTTATGCTGTGTGTGTGTGTGTGTGTGTGTGTGTAAGAGAAGAGTGTCTGGTGCCTGGGGTGAAATCAGGCAGATAAAAGGCAGTGATGAGGTCTGGATCGTCAGCATCCTGACAGCTGTAGATTAAATTAAAGAACTTCTGACAAATCAAACAGATTTCTCTCTCTATCTCTCCCTCTCTTTCTCTCCACCTCTCTCTCTCTCCCTCTTCACCCCCTGAGCCCTCATCAGGCAAGCTTGGGTGCGGAACTTGAAACAAAATGGATTTCATCTTTAAGGGCTTGGGCAGGCTTTTGAAACAGCACCAGCTGCCGGGCCTGCTTGTCTCTCTTTCTTTCTCTTTTGGACTCATCGGCTTGGCTTTTTTTTTTTTTCTTTTTTCCCAGATACTTCAACAAACTTGAGCCATATTGTGACAGATAAAGGTAAAACATCAGTACTTCAAACCCTGACAGTAATTGAGAGATGAAACGGACACATTTTCCAGGTTCTGAGAGGCCCACTCCGAACGGCACATCAAACGCTCCCACTTGGGATTCCAGGGAATGGCAGAGAGCGGCGCTCCGCTCCCACTGGATCTAAATGCCGCCGTAATAAGATGTTAGTACTTTCTAATGTGGTCTATTGGCAGTTAAACCCACTCTGATATGAAAATTCAAGTCAAATAGGCCCACCGCTGATCCTGGGGAAGCGCAAATACACACCCACTCGCACACACACACACTGAAAAAGTAGCTGCTACCATCATGAAAATGTGTCTGTCATTGAAACGCTGCCCCCCTAATGTGTGGCCCTCATGTGATTGCCAGTCTAACATTACACAGATTCGTAATAGAAGCCTAATTCAGACACATGCTGCCCCACAAAGGGAGTAACTGACAACTGTGTCAGAAAAAAGGCGTTTTTTTTTTTTCCTTCATGCCGTCTGGGTGCCATGTTATCAATCTTGTATCTACCGCAGCCTTCATCTTTGCATCAATATTTTGACTGGTATTAAAATCTTTCCACATGTTTTTTCATGAACATCTGTTAGTGAAATATATTTTAAAATAATGTTGGTTTAAAATTGATAATACAGTGCACATCTGGAATAATAACAATCATTTTTTTAAACTGGCTTTCTCTTTGGTGCTTGTTTCATTATAAGCAGAAAAAAAAACAAGGGCTGTATCTAATGATTTTAATTTAATATCGATCAATCGTTTAGTTTATAAAATGACGAAAAGCAGTAAAATATTCCTTGTTTTATGTGACCATTAGTCGAAAAACAGATTCTTTACTTTTAAATAATAGTTACTTACTCAGATTTAGCAAAGAAAATAAATAAATCCACACAGTTTTTTGCTTGAATAACTATTGAAATTAATCATTGATTGTCAAAATGGTTGCGAATTCTTTTCCTGTCAATCAACTAATTGATTCACCGGCCTACTTTCCATATCTACCCTACAAAACTAATGTGGAAGGAGGTCCAGGGAATCATAATGTGAAAAAAACATTTACAAGTGAACTGTTTCTGATTTGTTTTATTATTATTTTAATACAATTGTTATAAAACAGTCTAAATGATCTTACTTTTCCTCTCGTGGCTCTGTAATTTCCTCGGGCAGGCGATGGAGTCCTCTCATGAGGGATCCACCCTAACAGTGCTTTTAGACAAACTCCAGCATTCACAAAAACCGAGACCACACAACATCTTCAAAAGTCTTTTCAGTCACTAGAGAGCAGTGTTGGGCAGCAGTGAGAGGAGAGATGCCAACCATGAGCGTGTGTGTGTGTGTGTATGTGTGGGAGAGAGAGAGAGAGAGAGAGAGAGAGAGAAGTAAAAGAGTGTGGACTCAAAGACACCAAGCTTCAGCAGCTGGTCAAACAGACTGAGCAGGGGTTCAGGCAAGAGCTGCGTGTGTGTCTATATGTGTGTATGTGTGCATGTGTATGTGTGTGTGTGGAGAGAGAGGGAGGAGTGGTGCAGACTGCTGAAGAGAGGCCTTCTTCTTACCCGACTCCTCGGCCCTGCTGCTCAAACCAACAGAATTAATAGGCTCGTTTGCCAAGAAAAACACTCTAATCAGTGGGTTTCCTCTCATTAAAAGTTAATTAGTTTGACACGAGTTTCCTGCAGAAGAAAGTATTGGCCACTTAGAACTCATTAGAGCCAAAGGAAAACATCACACTGAGGAAAGCTGGAGGAGAGGAGAGAAAGGGGGAATGGGGCACACACACACACACAGTAACATACAGTACAGACTGAAAGACTCACACTTGCCGGCACATCTACAGATATGCGTATTACTTTGTTATCCCAAAATGTTGATGACATGTGTAAACATGCATGCCAGCACACATATACATCTAGACGCCCATAAGCACACACACACACACACATGCACACACACATAGAGATATACAGCACTTTAAACTCATTTAAAAGCCGTGTCAGTGATCCTAACTTTCTTTCTGTGAAGTTAAGGTTTTATACGTTTATACAAAACAGCTTACCACCGTACAGGAAGTTAGTACTACCTCAGCCGCTAATTTAAATTGTGGCAAACTTTTGCAGTTGCCTGAAGGTGACAGCGAAGTGCTGCACTGAAATATTTAAGGAGCTGTTCAGGTGTGAAGATCAAAATAATGCAATTGAAGTTTTAGTTTAATTTCAAACCAATGTGCTGGAAAAAAACTGATGTCTGGTCGTGATAGATCAACTCGGACCATCACTGTTAGGTAGACAGGCAACCTGAGAGCAGGACTGATAACCTTTTTCATCCATCCAGTCAGGAAGTCATCACAACTATGATGACCTCTTGGTGGTCTTTTGTTGTTGGACAGCGTTGATAGCTTTTGCTATGCTCTTGTGGTTACACAGTCTACTTTTTGTTTAGATATCTTCACAAGCCTGCTCTCAGTTTGGCCGGGTTACTTACAGTTACCTGGTAGGCCGACTGATAAAACAGCAAAAGCACCACATTAATTACTGCCGTGATTGTTATTCTAATGTGTTGGAATTTTATGTTAAGTTAAATACTAATTATGGACATTTTACTCATTTAGAGATTTGTTCGTGTGAAAGATTTAGTTTTTAGTTCAAAGACTCACATCAACATACTAGATAGATAATGTACTACTCCTTTGGATTTAAAGTCCTAAAAATGATATATTTTTCAAGATGTATTGATGGAACTTCATACTGACTTTGCCGAAATGATAATATCGAACACATTTAAATTTTTAATAGGTTCAAATCCTAAAAATACAAGCAAAATTTCACAAAAAAGCATTAGTTATGAAACGATGAGAGAGCATTTTCTTTGTCGATACTTTAACAAACAAACTTTCTTTTTTCAGTGTGATAGGGTACGTTTAATACAATTTAGATATAAACTTTAAATATTCGAAAGATCATCTCTCCATAATAAAATCTTGTGCCTCCAATATACCTTGCCCTCCTGTATTGTTCTATACTGAACCATACTAAAGCAGGTTTGGATCACTTTTCAGCACTCGCTTCAATTTTTCATTCAACACATTTGCTGAAGGTAATTACTAGACTCACATTCGATACAAAGAGAGCAGAAGTTGTTACAGACCTAAGAAAGAAAGGAAAAAGTGCAGGTATGTGCCTGCTATCAATAATAATAAAACAAAAAGAGCATTACATGAAAGTACTGCTTAAACAAACCACATCTATCAGTTTACTGCTGGGAGTTATTATCAAAATTACATCAGGTGGATCCCCCGTCTGCTTTTGGGATGAATTTGCCACCCCACACTGTTAAATAACATTGGACACATGCATACAATCACATACGCTCCCTAACCCTCCCCCATTTCCTCCCTCTCTCCATCTCTCTGCTGCTCTCCAGCCTTACTGATCTGTCCAGTCTGCTCAGACTTCCTCTTCTTAATGAATCATGAAGTTTGACTTGTACTCCTTAATAAGCAGTGTTTTGCAGAGAGCGGGTGGAGAGCGCAGAGTTTGTTTTCCTTTAATTAGCCGGGCAGGTTCCCCGGGCACGGGGCTGAGCGAGCGAGAGGGCCCGGGCCCCACGGAGCAGCATCGGACTAGGAAATGCTGAGAAGCGGTCCGCGCTGCCAGGTGGCCATAAGACGAATGGGCGCGGGCACAGACTGAGACGGGGCAGGAAACATAGAGGCATGGTGCTGCGAACTGAAGAACAATGATAGGAAATGTCCTGGAGAAAACACACTAGCCGGCGGCGAAAGAAGGCTGGAAAGAATGAGGGAAAGAACGACGAGGGGTGGAAAGAAGAGAAAGGCTTGACAAAGACGAAAGAAAGCAGCTATAAAAGGGAAAGAAACAAGGAAAGGTACATGAAAAAGAGCTGTACTTAAATGTAATGTGTGCGGTACGAGTACTTTACTTGACTTTGACTTTTTTGAACTTGCACTCCACATACATAGGACATTAAAGGCCTGATCACACCAGCTTTTAAAATAGTGACTTTTTGCAGCAAAATAAATGTACTGCAATAAGTTGGGGTGAAGTACATCTGCCAAAGTTTTCATGTCAAATTTAACTTAGCTGAACTTTGACATGCCAATATGCTTCCCTGACAGTACTGACCTCAGTACTGATATAGGAAACTATCATAGCTTTAGCTGTATGTCACTGTCTAACTTTTAAAGTTTTAACGTCTGACTAGAAACTGCTCCCCAAAAGACCAATTACGAATTTCTTTGATAATTTAAATGGTTCCATTCAGTTTGGTTCTGACTGAATCGAGCTCATATAAAATACGTCACTACCTGGTTCAAGGATTATTAAAGATGGAAACAGAATTATAATGTGATTACTCTCGCAAGTAAGAAAGTTTAAAGTTAAAAACAGTACTTGTATAGGGATAGCTTTGTATTGAACTAAACATAAGAGGCTGAACTTGCAACAAAGTGAATGTACCACCGGACTGAAGATGCAGAAAGTTGTGCCGTTATGAACAGTGGTGCGGTCACTTACTGTTGTATGCACAGAGTTGCTTTCAAACTGTGATGAGGCCATGTAGCTTACGATAAAAGTGAAAGAACAACATGGTCATTGACTATGAATATTTAAACCACTGGTCTATGGCGCTAAAGTTTCATTGTACATGCCTGAAACATCTCTAGTCAATAGTGGAACCTTTCATTTCATAAACTCAACCAACTGAGCTAACAAGTTTGCCACCTGATAGTTGGTAAACTTGCTTCTCCAGCTGTGGCATTGAATTGCTGCTCACATGTGGCATGCATCAGTAAAATGTATGTGTCCATAATCATATAATACACTAGAGGATCTTTTGATCCATCACATTACATCACACTTTGCTGATAATACTTTTGCTTAAGATTGGTATTTTACTAATTCAAGGAAATAATATGAGCACTTGTGAGAGATCAGCAGGACAAAGAATTTGGCAAATAAAGACAGTAGTCGGGCTGCTGTATTTGAATGCATGAAAGGAATATCAAACCAAAGTAAGATGTTAAGAATCATGTGCAGCACACTGGAACCAAAGATCAGCACAGAATGGGTACAGCAGTTTCTGGAGTGCTTCTGATGTTAAAGCATGAAGTGCATAGCGCAATTTGAAGTATTGCAACTGGACACACCAGAGGAAAATAATCTGTAGTTTATTCCAAGCTGTGAGCCATTTGCTATACTGAAGTATTGCTGTAATCAATTCAAAGTAATCCTCAGAGCATCAATATTATTTTGACTGCATGTTTCATTGTGCGTGCGTGTGTGTGTATGTGTGTTTACAGCGTGGAGCTGTGGGATCACAGGTATTAGACTCTCATCAGAGCGAACCTTTGTAGAGTCAATATCAGAGGCTTCACCTCAGAGCCTGACCTTTCCAGTCTGTCCCCTCTCTAAAAGACCCTCCATTCCTTCCCATGCACACGCACGCACTCACTCACACACACACACAGACACACACCACTCCCCCACGATCAATCTTCCCCCGGTCACTACGACAGCAAAGCACAAAGCCAATCACATCAACACGGCTGGGATGCCACACTCACCCTCTGACGAAATGTCACTAGAGAGGCTATGTCAGGAGACCTCGGGCCTGTTAAGTGTCTGTGTGTGTGAGCTTGTGTATGTGTGTGTGTGTTTGTGAGAGAAAGAGAGAGCAGAACATCTAGAAGATTCTGGTTGCACATGAATAGACTCACACATATGGATTGTGTATTTATGTGTGTTGCTGCAGCAAGAAAAGTTAAGTTCTGTGATTCGCTTCCACTTTGACCCTGTAAGTCATTTAGCAGCAGATGATGGACTGACCTTATTACCAGCTGGTATTTCAGCAACTTTTGTGTCACAAAGCAACAGAGCTGAGCTTTGTCTACTGAGATCATCCTGTGAGCCTACGAAGATAATGACATCGTGTCACACTTCGACAAAGGGGCAGTAGTTGATAGGCTGGTTAAGAGACAGTAACACAACACAATAAAGCTGTAATATACTTTCATTAATTCATCAGGAAATCAATTTACATCCCGCAGACTCGGGTCTTACCCTGAATGATTATGCTTCACTTGCACTAATTAAACAATGACTGATCTTTTTTTTCACAGTATATTACACCAAAAAAAAAAGGACTCTGGCCAATGAAATGCACGATGGAGCCTGGCCAATGCTGTGTACCGTATACTATTACCTTACCTGGGTAACACTGTGTTTCTGTGTGAAGTGGGATGCCAAGACGAGGCTTCAGAGCCCATCTGAGTCTCACGTCCTACAGACAGCCGCCTGCGTTCTCCTGCCAAGCTCACCTGGACTGCTTCACCTGCGCTTGTGACCCAGTGGTGCGGTGCAGCTCTGTATGTGTGTAGAGCTGTTGGCTGAATCAAAGCTAAGCGTTGTGTAACACTGGTATGTAAGAAAAAAGGTCCGCGAGGTGCAGGACATACACTCACAGAATGATAGAAGCTCAACATTGCCAAATGGTGGTTCTTTGCTGAGCCTTTGGTGCGACCTTGTTAATGGGAAAAAATAGGGACCTCAACGTATGGAGGATCCTTCACATGCAATCTAGTGTGTCTTGTATATATAAAGTAGACAGAAATAACAGTCATGAAATTACAATATTCATGTGGATACAAGGCTCAGGATAAGCGGGTTTAGAAAATGGATGGATGGATGGATGTGGATACAAGGAGACATTGAGCTGAACTTCTAAATGTTGCCAGGTTAGGCAAAATTAGAAACATTAACATACATTAAAAAAATTTGATTGTTATAATTTTCCACATTTTATTATGTAAAGTAATTCGTAGAAACATAATACACAACCATTGACAGATTGATAAAGTCAGTGCTTAACTCAACTAACAGCAAGTAAGAAGCATTAATTGTAAAGTCGTCTTTTTTTAATGCTGGAAGACATAAAATGGATTTCTGAACTTACAGTAACTTGGGCATGTTTGATAGGAGGAATCAGACTAATGCCAGGTGTAGTTTTTATGTCTGTTTTTTTGTAAACAGAGGCCGACTTGACGTGTAGCAACTGACAATAATATCTTTAAAGAAGTTCCTATCATTTTAATATTTAAATCATGTATTCTCATCAACAATATTCAGAATAAATTACATAATAATATTGCTACATGCATATGAAAATTGTAGCAGTATTATTATATCCCCATCCCTATCAGCTAACGAAATCACAGTGAGGAAAGTGTAATATGTGTAGCGGGGAAGATATTGTTAAAGTAATCTGTATAAAGAGAACTGCACACACAATTGGCTTGTTTGAGAATAGCTCTGAGGATTGTGGGATCAATTCTGGCTGGCAGCACCTACATTTCAGACATCAGAAACATTTGCATTGTTTGATTGTGGATAAACCAAAGTTAGACATAAGAGTATTAGCCCTAAGGTTCGTCCCGTGCTTTGTGTTTTTTAAATATATATTTATTTGTTTAGGGCAAAGTGGGGTTATATTTAGAGAGATTGATATTCTCTATTTACGGAATGAATTATATTAACCAAACAAGAGGTCACCGGCTCTGGCTAGCATGTTGGGGCTAAGGGAGTGTCTGGAGTTGAACAATATCAGCGTAACCTCTGCTTTAACCCCACATATGAGCACTATTGATTCATTCACTTTGAAGAGGTCCTTGAAATTGTTTCGATGAGGAACTATTGTGGCAGTCTATTGGGGCATCCAAGGCACCAGTCCAAATGAGAATGTCTCCAAGCTGGAGACAGATAGACAGACAAAATCACAAAGGCTGTGGAAAAAAAAAGACAGACAGACAGACAAAGACCAGAAAAAAAGAGAAAAGGCAGAAAAAGAGTAAAAGAGCTATAAAAAAAAAAGAGAAGTCCTTGTTTCAGAAACAATGACTTTCCTGCCGATAGAAAGCGATGCCTGAGCTGTTGCAATATCCATGTCTCTGACAGAACTCAGGGCGTATCAGGCTTATTGCATTACCAGAAAAAAAGGGAAAGGGTAGAAATAATCAAAAATGCATCAGAAATAATGCACTTTTCAGACTCTATCCATCATTGTTTCGGCACCCTCGATCCTTTACGAGAAGTGAGTGAGCGGAGGGAGGGGGGCGAGGCGCTTGCTCCCGCTCCCACAGCCAAAGAGGAGGATGGGTAATTAAATTGTGTGTCGCTCTCTAAGAACTAAAATGAATGAAATAGATGAATGCTATTGCATTATGCCACAATCGTGACCTGCAGAAAACTAATGGCAGAATAATAGTTTTAGGTAGTGGCTCTATTTCTTTGATGCAGACAGCCACTTGAGTGAATATGCAACCGTACTCGCAGTCAAAATGGTTTGTCCTCCCACCTTGACTATGTAATGGTCCGTCTGTCTGCAGCATGCGTCTGTCCCTCAGTCTGCTTGCTCACTTCCTTCACAGCTGTCTCTCCATCCATCCGTCCGCCCCGCCTTTCTCTCCCAAGCTGTCACACTCAGATCAACCTCTTTCCCGGGCCAACACGGAGTCCAAAGTGGCTGAACCGATTTAGTTTTTTTTTTTTTTGTTTCTGAAGCAAACCAGCGGTCTTTTTCTCTATTCAACATGCCTCCCAGAGACAGGGGCCTTGCTTTGTAGTTTGTTGACTGTAAAGAGCTGGGAAACTTGTCCTGAAATCCTGAGCAAAAAGGAGTGTAAATAAAAGATCAAACCAGGCCTGTGAGCAGAACCAGCGGCCTGGTACTCAGCGCAATAACTCACCATGCGTCACCGCATATTAGCTTGACGCGTTCAGTCGGGGTGGAGAGAGGTAGCCAGGAGCTCTTTCCAGCTGCTGTGCAGTACTGTACAATCACCTGAGGAGATACAGCATATTTCGCTGCAAAGACATGCAGTTAATCGGAGCTTTGAAGTTTTATAAGTTGCTTATCATGGAAAGATTGAAGAATTGGAGTCTGAGAATTAGAAACATTCTGAAGGTGTTTTCTGTTTGAAGCAAAAAGAAATTTAAGCTGCAACAAATATAAGTTTTGATGGCAGATGTTATATCAGTGTGTTGCAGCATCCAGCTCACTGGTATTTATCCATTATTGCTTCATCTGCAGTTTAATGTATAAAAATACATTCATGATACTTTCCAGAAGATGAATCCTCATGTGGCGCCCGGCCAGAAGATGGCAGCACCCAGCTACGCTTTGGCCTCCTCTGATCCCCGTTGTGTCCGCCGGTCTGCTCACGGATGTGCTGCTGCGTCCAATGATGGATAGAGATGTTCCGTGGCTGCGCTCTCGCTACACAGTGTAGGTCACTGGGCTGATTGGGGGCCCGGTCCTCACCGCTGCTCTCTACATTTAAACACGCTGAACCAGTTAACCGCAGCATTCCCGGATCGGCCCACGGATCAACAGCTGATCAGCACAATCGCTCATGACACATGCTGGCAGTGAATGCTAAACATAACTTAACAAATAGCTGTCTGGGGAAATGAACGAGAAGATGCCAGCCGTCTCCGAATACACAAGCAGACAAATATACACAAACCTTTTAAATGACTGCTCAAACTTCGCAATAGCCTTGAAGTAAAAGTTGTTGTCCTATTGTTAGATATAGACAGCCGAGGTTTATTTCTGTTTGTATATGCTGGAGGGGGTTGTAGCTCTGCTCCTGTTGGCCCTGTTATTTGATTTCCTCTTTTACAAAGGCCACAGTCAGAGCTCATGTCAAAAGAATGCATGCAATAACAAAACAAGCTTGACTGATAAATACCCTCTTTTCAGTGTGTGTCTGTGTGTGTGTGTGTAGTTGTGCGTTTTAAATGTGTGTGTGTGTGTATCTTCGGGGCTGCGCTGTTAGTGATCTTCCTAGAGTGCGTCTGACAGACATGTACACACACACACACACACTTTCAGACAAAAAGAAACCCAAAGCAGCTTGAGACTCTTCCAACCCTCTAATGATGTTTAATGATACCAATCAGTGATGGGATACGCACACACACACACAGACACACACACTCACTCACACCCTTCAAACCCCTGCAGGAGCAGCAGCACCTTGCCGACTGTGGAATTACAGACAGGCGATAATCAGGTCAGCCCGCAGGTCCTCGGGGATTGAGGTGTTCATAAACATTCCTGCTGCTCTTTTGTGTTACTTCCTGCGGTAAAACAGCAAGGCGCTCCAGTCGAGCCGACACAGGCTAGCTGGTGCGTTGGCTCGCCCCTGGGTGCACCGTTCCCCGTCTCTATGTGGAGGTAGAGACACACACACGCAACACACACACCTTCTCTGGGATATTAAAACACACTCAGGCTTCATGTAGACATATCATCAGAATATTAACCACCTTATTAGCATAAAAAACCCTCCCAGTCATCTACATCTGATTTGACATTTGGCATTGAAATCAGTACCTCGACTTAAAATAATATCTAACAGCATTATACATTTCTTTTAAAGACTGAACAAATGTGTGTGCGTGCGTGTGCGATATTACTTGAGGTTGATACTCAGAGCCAACTACCTCCTCCTCCATGTACGAACCTTCTACAAACAAAGACCAAAAGAATACAAAGGCGTGGGTTCAGTGCATGCCTCTGTTTTTTTTTTTTTTTTTCTTTCTTTTTTCTTTTTTTCTTTTTTTTTTTTCTCAAGGATGTCAGCCTCTGCTTTTCAAAGATTTGACTCTTGCTCTGCAGTCAAACAAAAACCTTTTGGTAAATTGATTAGGCTCTCCAAACTTTTCAGGTTTTTGATGCAACTCAATGTGAAAAGTTCAATATTCCACTCGCTTCGCACTGGAAAGTTCACAAACATGTCTTTTTGTCTCCCTTTCCTCCCGTCAGCGACCCGGGGCCTTCTGCTCGAGCAGGTGCAAAGGGAGGGCTGTTGACTTTTTCCTACTGGGGTCTTTTTTCTTTTTTTTTTTTTTTTTAAGGAGATGCTTGTGTGACAGCTCTGGATCTATGTTCTAACTCAGGAATTTCACTTTTTGGAAGTTGTCGTACATTTGGCACCGTTTCATTCTCTGGCAGGTGGAGGACACTTACGCTGAAGTGAAACCTGCAAGTAAGACCGAGGAGAGAAAGGTGTTTATTCCCGGTTTTGTTTTTATAGTTTACTTCAGTCCTGTCAGCCCATTTCAGTGCAACCCTCCTCGCGCCATATTTTTATATCACATCAACTTTTTTGTTGGACTCACTGTCATTCAACCTGCTCTGTCTCCCCGTTTGAGTCAGTGTTGTTTTACGATCTCAAAAATTACTTTTTAACAATCCTGTGATGACTGATGTGGGTAGAAAAGGAGAAAATTATTTCAAATTTTAAACAAGTGTGCTCATTTTCTGCCTCTTTCTGATGATATTCATGCCGACATAACTGCTCTCAACACCAGACTCATTGTAATGTTGATGTTTTAACGTGACTTAAATGTTTCTGCGATCAAATTCCTACTTACCTACCAGCGTATTTGTGGGAAGACCTACGGTGCGATACCAAACCACGAAATGGGCCAAGAAAAACTATGCACTGCTGCTGATAACGGTGTTTCAGTTAGATTAAGGTGGATTTTTTTTTCTCTAACACTGCTTTATATAATATCCCACTTCACTCTCACTCCCTCTGTGCAACTTGTTTTTGCCCCCTCTCTCTGCCCTGGTTGACCTGTCCCACCCCACAACGGGCCAACTCACATTCAAATACTGTCCAGACCTTGAGAGCGGCCCGTGTCTTCATCTCAGCTCTCCTCAGTGTCAACATGTCTCCAGCAGAGCTATGTAAACAGCTCAGCCACAGCAAAGGGCCCACTGTCAGGCCCTGATTACCCCAAAACAGTCCCCAATCAAATGGAAATATGAAATAAATCACAAGTGACTAGCTCCGGCAAGGGGTATGCTGTTGTGGCCGATTCCGAGGGTCAGGTTTAATGCATCAAAATAAACAAAGCCAGACCAGCTTTGTGTTTTTGTGCACACCAGACTACACAAGGAATATTTTGTCCTTTGCTGTTTGGATGGTGGAGCTCAGAGAGAAGACAGTATCTTCTGAACGATGAAAGAAATGATGAATGATGAAGAGGTAGAGTTGAAAGTATTCAGTATTTTACACTTACTTGCATAAATGTGGTGATACAACAGTGTAAAAAAAAGACTCCATTTTAGCGTCCTATTATTAACATTAGCATTATTATCACAAAAATGCGCTAGAAATATCAGATGTACTCATTGTACGACTCATTGTACAAAATGGCTCCTGTAAGTATTATATTATTATACCTTATATTATTGAATTATTATTTCTGACTGATTACTTATGTAAAAGCAGCATTTATCACTGTTGCAGGTCAAGATGTAATACATTTTAAATATTTTATATATTGTTTGGCACTTAAATGTACTGTATAGTAATTCTATTTTAGATGGCCATTATAAAGTTTATTGTAAAGTTTGAAATGCTAATCTGCAAAGTAAGTATTTGTTTTGTTGACAAAAAAAAACAGCTGAGTAAAAGAATAAAAAAAATTTTTGCCTCTGAAATGTAGTGGAGTAGAGGTGTAAAGTAGCACAAATCTGAAATACAGGACTACCGCAGAATTGTACTTAAATACCGTACTCGAGCAAATGTATTTAGTTATTTTCCACAATTGCGAAGAGGAATTTAAAAGGCAGAAAAAAACGACGAGAAAGAGAGTGGAATGGTGGGAAAAAAAAAATGAAATGAAGAAAAGGAAGAAAGAAAGTCCGTGTGAAAGTCCAAAACAATGGGCCAAATGAGTAGGATTAGGGCCTAAATCTGATATAGCCTACTGTCTGTGTGGGACTGAGGCAGCGGTTGTGGTGTTAACATGATGCTGTAAGTGTGATAGCCCTGTAATAGCATGTCATTAAACTGTTATGGTTACACAGCTCAGTGGAACAGAACAGTGGGTGTATAACCTTGAACAAGGCAAGGCTCTTCATGCTGCAGCCCTGCAACAATCTATAGGGCAGAGGGGAGTGTGCATGTGCGTGTGCGTGTGAATGCGCCGCCTCATCACAGCGCCCGGTCTGATTTGTGTATTCAACATTACAGTTTAAATAAGCACAGAGTCCTTGTGCCACTTTCCGAGCATTTGATCAAAATCCAATATATCTAAGTTAAGCAGAGCTATGGCGCGCTACCCAAAGAAAATACACTGACAAACTGTGTTTCAGCTTCAAGCCTTTTACGCAGGAGATGTAGCACGAGAGAGAGAGGGAGAGAGAGAGAGCTGTTGGCGATTGTAAAAAGGGGAATTTCTGGTTTGCCTGTGTACAGTTGTTTTTGTGGGCTATTTTCTTGCTGTAGCTGAATGTTTACCATCATGACTCAAACGGCTTTTATTATTCTAACTCAAATGACCACTGAAAACATGAAGACATGCACAAATTGTTGACTGAACCTAGTATGTATAACAAAAGCCCGGCATCCTGATTTGAAGAGTGTTTATAGAGCGCGACCTTGCAGGCCCCGTTCTCATCTCGGTCCAAGTGCGGTTACACCTCTCTTCCTCTGTGCCAGCATCTGTCTCTTTCTGACTGTTTCTCCCCTCGCCACAGCTGGGTCACAAACCCCTTTAAAAAAAACATCTAAATTAAAAATCTCTGTCCTGACCAATGTTATTACAATCTTTAACATGCCAGTAAACACTGATGAAGGCGAGCAGTAATGTGACCTGCATGTGGATTTATGCGGCCCTGTGAAGGCTGGCGAGCTGCTGGGTGGGTCGGGTTGACGGTGCTGGGAGACTGGGCTGTTGTCAGCCTCAACACTGGCCCTCTGATCTCCCCCTCTCTTTCTCTCCCTCTCTTTCTCTCTCTCCTCCGCTAACAAGCCCTTTCATTTCCTTTCTGGAAAATCTGTTCTTCATAATATCACACACACAGAGCTGGAGTGGGAAAGTGGGAAGACGCCAAGGAGAGGCAGAGGGAGTAAAATTTAGGAAATTTTCCAGACAAAAAGACTTGATTCTTACCATATTTCCATTCCATGTGGATGTGGCTGGCTTCCAGTGATGAGTACTGGCTGTGTGTGTTGGTCAAAGATATAATTGAAGGTTCACTCTCTTGCCGTTGATGGAGCGGTGCTAAACAGCGCAGGCAAAGATGGGATTATGCACACAGAAGCCGCAGGGTATGGATGAGCTTTGCGCTGTGCCACCAGAACCGCAAGAAGTAGACCGAGGAGGAAAGAGTGCCAAAAGACATCATGTTCTTAAGTAAAAAACTCAACAGAATCGTGGCATGAAATGGTGAAACTGAAAATAACATCCATTGTCATCTTTTTTGTGTGGACTTCTGCTGCCTGTTGTGTAAGTGAATATATTTTAAATGCAACAAGTCCCAATAACAACAAGTCCTAAATGACAAAGTAGTCATGTCAGTGCCTTATATGACCACTCCCAAAGTGATTTATTAAAGCGTTTTCTGATCTGTCACCTCTGTGGTTGGGTGTGGATGTGTTGAGGTCACTATGCCTCCATGGCCATGGTTAGAGGAAGATTGTGGTCGTGGTTGGAAGAAAACCAACGCCTACAGCTGGTAGGAGACAGGATGCAAACCGTGGCCTCTGATGTCAGTGTGGCACGCATCACTGACCCAACTATTCACCCAGAAATGTTTTAAGATGTTTTGTGGCGATCTAACCGCATTTTAGGCCAATTTGGGGAAGGTCAACGAACTGGAAACATCTTTTATAAAGTTATTTTGGGAAACATGTTACACATAAGATGACTATTCACCCATCTAGAAGACACTGAGCAACTTTGTTATTCATGTATGTGCAATATTCACTTTACTTTTCTCTCTGTTTTGGTCTCCACCGACTCCTGAGGGAAAGTATCCTGCATCTTCACTCCTCAGTGCTCACTCGCTAGCCATTAACTTTGACTGTCTGCTGTTTGGTGCAGAAAAAAATGCCACGAGAGCAGCGAGAGTGAAACAGAACAATAAAGTTGTTGCCATGAAACAAAACAGTGAGCTGGAAGATGCTAAAACGCTACATAAAGCTGAGGGCAACTGCAGAGGCAGGTGATTCTTTTCAATGGGTTTTTTCAGTGTCATTATGTGTGTCGATTCTCACATTACACAGGCATCTGAGCCATTGTTAATCTAAAAATATTGCTTTGTGCAGCTTTAAATATTTGCCGAGTGGTGAACCGCACGTCTGGTTGGCTCGTTTTGGAACTTTTCGCGGAGGGGAAAAAAAAATCTCACTAACAGAGTGTATCTGCAGAAAGAAAAAGGCAGGATTAACGATGAGATGAATGACAAGCTCGGTGATGGCGGGAGGCAGTGGTAGCTCAGCGTAGAGCCCAGCATTCAGCTTGACCCTCACTGATCTCTGCTGTCTATAGCACTCAGAGCCAGAGAAAGCTGATTCACTTTCAAAAAACACATCACTTGTCAAAAGGCGCTGTCAGACACTAAGGCAGGAAGGCACTTCAATTAGAAGATACAAAAGTAAGGCCCTTATCCTGGATGTGACGTTTCTGTTGATCTGGCATTTTTCTCCAAAAGAGAGCACACAGACAGACAAGAGAGACTAAAAGAGAAAAGAAAAAAAAAAGAAAATGGAGAAAGAGGACATGGAGAAAGGGAAGGGGCAACGCAGGGAGTAAAGAAATTTGGTTAAAAGATCATACCAGATAGTTTTTTGGAATATTTAACCCATTACCCACAACCTGAACATTCAGTAGTTTACCATCCATTAAACCAGCACTAATTTCTATCCAATTTAGCAAAAAACGATTTTACCTTCACTTCCCACCCTTTTACCATGCCTGTAGAGTATAAACATCAACTTAAGACAAAGACTTAATCAGGGTGTACTGCATACCGGCATTTGTCAAATCATCATTTACCATCATCACATGGTAACGCAGGAGTTTACTTTAGAGAGTCGGCTGTTAGCGCTGCCTTTACAAACTACAGTATGTTTTTGAATATCCAAACTTGAAAGACAAACAGTGGTTAAACACGCATGTTGCAAAATGTATGGTTGGTTAAAAATGATTCAAAATGACTCAAACCTCAAACCTAACAGGCAATTATTTATACCACAGATGTAAGTTTGGGTGTTCATTACCTGTTTGAAGCAAGTTGATTTCCAAACCACAAGAGATTGAGAACAATGGCTTTACAGAAGGTAGTGACTCAGTGTGAAAATAAATGGTAAAATTTGAAAAACAGTCGTTACTACTGTAATAGACATGGATGATTTGTCGCCTTGAAAAAAATCCACTTTTAGAATCATTCAAGATTCAAGTAAAATAGCAAACCAAGCTATTTATAGAGAAAAGTCAATGAATTAATTTTATTGTTCAAGCTCACTTTCTTTTCCAACATCTTCCTATGCATTTTACATGCATTTTATTTCCCTTACTCCTTCTACTGTTTTATGTCATTTTCACTGCCTTTCCGCTCAGTCCTTGCTTTTTTTTCTTTGTTTTTTTTCACCTGTTTCATCCTTCCTAACATGTCTCCTCTCCCCCTCTCCTCCTCTCCCCGCCTTGTCTTGATTTTTCCTCTCCTCCTCTCTCCCCTGAGTTCTGTGTTGAGAGCACAACAGTAGAATTTGTTTTGCTGCCTCTCATCAGATTAGTGTTGATTTTTCTGCCGCCAAGCCGCAGTTCAGCAGAGTGGATGAACTTCTTTAACTGTTTATCAGAGGCACATTTACACTGCGCCGCTCGGCGGCCCTGCGGTTTGTTACCTGCCATTTACTATGAAATAAAAATCGATGGAAGCTGAAATGTGATTTTATGCCCCGCCGTTATTGAGACCAATGATGATTTCCTGCTTAAGAGGATATGGAATGTCAGTACCACCGGCGTGCTGTTTTAACAGCGGAAAGCGGTGGCATAAAGCATGGGCGTGGCAACAGCAATTTCAGATTTGTTAGGATAACTCTGTTTGATGTTTGTATCAAAGAAGATCTTCAATACTGCAAAAGTTTTGTGATCTCGTGGTAGCTGTCTCGATCGATAGGCGGCAAGTTAAAGTTTAGTATCAAATCGTAATGTCTGTTGTTGCAGCTTGAATCAAACATCCTATGGTGACTGTGCTGCCCTCCAGACTCCCGTCACACTCTGTCATTTACCAAACTACAAGGGATTCTGGGCTGCCCACAATAAAAACAGTAGTTAACTTGAAGCCTCTCCACTCGAGTGGACTTGTGCGCCAGACAATGATGACACAGTGTGCTGTCAGAGCTGTAATGACTGAGATTTACACTCTATTATTAGAGCTGGGCCCCTCAGAGCTGCCCTCGGAGACCCCTTCCTCTCTCATCCAGGTTCAAGCAGGAGAGCAGAGGAGAGAGACGGAGCACAGATCACAGCTAATGCAGTGAATCACCGACCACAGGATAACACGCTGATAAGAAGTAGAATTATAGTGTTTGCGTAAGTGTGTGTGTGAGTCTTTGTGTCTTTATCCCTCCTGTGCTTTTAAGAAGTCAAATGCCAGATTACAAGATGTAATTTTAAACATTTCTCTATGAAGGCTGCTCATAAGAAACAGCGGTGCGAGAGCACAGAAATAGCAGCAGACAAGGTGACCCAGTCAGCATGTTAACCCCAGAAACTGCTGCGAACCAGTCATAATAACACTCAGTAACAAGACAAGAGGAAGTGAGGAAACGACCCATGTTCCAACACTGTTATTTAGTCCTCCTTACTCATCTGTGTCTGTGCTTAACATTAAGATACTCAACAGGTTAATACTGGTGAGTAATAAGAGGTGAAGGGCTTGAGGTCCTTACTCAATATGTTCTTTGATTTATTGCATTTTTACCTAAAATATATCTATCTTTTCTGTCTCCTTACACCATCTCTGCAAACCGCTGTGGTTGTTTTTGTTATTATTGCGTTTCCCGGTAATTACACATGCTACCACAGACGATGAACTCCAGGAGCGACAGGTGCTGCAGGACAAGGCCATGCACCTGTAAGGCCGCTCTGTGCACAGTCGCTGCATGCCTTCTCACTTGCATTCATCATGTCCTCTTTATTTTGGACTCATTTTTATGTGATTGCAGAATCCCTTTTCCTGCTGAGAGATCAGTCAGATGTCTCACAGTCCCAAGACCCCTGCTAATGAGGTCATATACCACCCTAAACGCCGATACAGAACACAAACGACACAAAGATGTAGATGTCCTCACCGGGTGTCGGTTGAACATTTCTGGAGCCTCTATTCTCTGGTCTTTGGTAACAGTAAGACAACACACTACACACAGGGACTGGCAAATAGACACATAGGCAGGAAGACACACTGAGAAGGAGAATTTCCCATCTGTCGTGCATAAACGCGCGCACTCGCACGTGCACCGTCAAAGAGTTGTAAGCTCCGGGGATGGAGGGGGGTGGTGTGGGGGTGCTGCCAAAGGAGGAGCAAGAGGGAGGCAAAGGGATGGGCAAAGAGGAAGACATAGGGAAGAGCAGGGTGAGAGGAGGCGAGGGAAAGGGTACACTATCTCGGCAGGCGGTTCAGAGCTGCCTGGCAATGTCACCATGTCATCGCCATGGGAACACAGAGCCTGCAGACTCTTTTGGACTAATAGGCAGTTGTCAAGGCAATGATAAGATAAATGCTGCGTTTGATGGAAACATAGAGCGATGGGCCTGATAGGCACTAAGAAGCCCAAACAATCAGCAGAGAGCTGCTGAGAGGGGAGAACGGCAGGGGCGGGGGTGGTACAAGGCAGGGGGTAGAGAGTGAGGGAGATAGAGGTGGTGTGTGGGGGGGGGGACAGAGGATGGACTCCCACCGGACAGGCAACGTCAAACCTCTTTCTCTCCCTCTGGCAGGGTCTCTCTTTGTCTGCTGGGCCTGTTGGCTTTTTTCTCTTGATTTCTGCCTCATTCCCCCTCTTGCTATGTGACCTGCACACTAACACTTGACTGTAGAAACAATCTAAACCCGCTGCCATGTGTGTGATATGTTCATAGACACACGCGCACGCACATGTCGAGGGGAGGGGGTATGTGCTTATCTAATGCTGAGGATTGAATTCAGTTAGCCCCAGTGGGATTGGGTTAGGAGATGTCAGAAAGATAGATGGGCATCATGCTACTACAACCCCCCCCCCTCACACACACACACACACCCTCCCCACCCCACCCCACACACACACCCCTTAAATTGTTTTGCATGTGTGTGTGTGTGTTTATCATACACGTGTGCTCACATAGCACACCACATCTATCCACGTGTGAAGCCGAAACATTTTGTGGGTCAGATTAGTTTTAAATACTGTGCAAAAGAAATGTCCATATAACATTTATTATTATTATCAAAAACTTGAACAAATATATTACATTCTGCTAAGTATCTGAAGCAAGCATCATACACATACTGCATAATGCACTTTTTCTTCAAGGCCAGCCTGGACGATGGATGCATACTGGGACTCTGGTATTTGTGCAGCCTGTCTCACTGATCTTCGTCCTGGAGGAGAGTCTGCCTGTTTGCCTCAGTAATCTCCTCTCCTGATGAAAACTAAAGGCACTTTAAGCTGTAATCTAATGTTTTATCAGAGTTAAGAGAGGAGAAGAAAAGAAGAAACACAACACCACAGCAGTTTACTGTACGTCGTCAGATATAAGCACGTGTGTGTGTGTGTGTGTGTGTGTGTGTGTGTGTGTGTGTGTACTATGAGCGTTAAAGCCACACCTCCAGCCTTTGGCCTCTGATTGGGTTCTCTCGTCACTGTTGTGGTCATGTATTGATTTGCCGACAGTTGTACAACAACACAGTCTGACTTCTCTTTCTCGGTTTTCTCTCTGCCTCTGTTTTCATATGCTTGCATACATACACAGACACACACACACACTATACATATATACACACACACACACACACAGACAAGGCAGGATCATTTGATCCTGATCAAACATGTCACTTTAACTCTGAATAAGATCACAATCCAAGTTCAAATGCTCCAGATCCTATAAAAGCCTTACGACTTAGACGTGGGTTGTGTGTTTTCTTCTGTCTATCTTTGTCACACACACACACACACACACACACACACACACCCAGAGTAGGCACACACTACCTATATGGGTGTGTATGGCCCGTGTGATCTTTTCTCCAGAGAGTCTGATAGAGTCTGATGCCCTGCAGTAATGGCTAGCCATACCTGGCCATAGCTGCCTTTTCATGGCCTCAGGCTACTGCTTAGCAATTCCACTCTGAATACAATGGGCTGCAGGCTGGCTTGCGCACACTACTAGCAGCGCACGCTCACTCACACACACATACACACACACAGAAACCCATATACATCGAGCAGACCTCTTTCAAAGCTCCTGTCCAGTAATGAATTTCCAGACCTTGGAAAGCTCCTTCTGATACACTTCAAACAGGTACTAACAAAAAAAGACAGACTACTCCTTCATCTTGCCCTACTTCCACCGTCTGTGTCTCTATCACCTCGCGAAACCCAGACAAAGTGCATTCATGGATCAAGACCACCAAAACCAGCTGTCTGCACCTAAATGTATCCTTCATATCAATTTTAAAAACATGAAAACCCAAACGTTCCTTTGTAGGCCGCATCATACATTTTTATTAACAAATGAGCACCTGCATATTCTCCCACTCTCTCTTCTTGTACCCAGCTTTGGGATGGATTTTTTTTTTCTTTTCTTTTTACTTATTTGTTGTTTGACACTGGCTAGTTGTACAAAGGAGCGAGTCGCGGAGAGAAACAGGATCCACATATGAAGACATGCCAATCACAGGCCCAGAGAAGGCAGAGGAGAGAGAGAGAGGACAAGAGAGGTGCTACGGCAGCCTCTCCAACCAATGTTTGAAAAGAGAATACATTTCTGTCACACTCACTTCCCGTCTGCTAGATCAGCCCGTTTGAGCCGGGAAAGAGGAGACACACACACACACAGGCAACATACAGGTGGATACTCCAGGCATTTCGTGGAAGTGTTAGCCTCAAAACAAGCCTACTCTCATACTGTCAAATAAGAAGAAACGCACACACTCATCCTGTGAATATGCAGCTGAATATGTCTTTTTTACACTTGAGATCATCTAACTGGCTTTTTACGGTATTTTATATTTACTGTACAGACATGACCATTGTGTCGATCTCCTCATTTCATTCTCCGGACATAAGTGACGGCAAAAATAATTAACAAAATTTCAAACTATTCCTTTAACAAGGCCGTTGTTTCCTTGCGTAGAAATGAGGATTTTAAAAACACTGATTTTAAAAACACTCCCTGGAAATTTTACAGCCGTAATCGGGGAGGTTCGATCTTGATGTCAGTAGAGTCGAATATTGGCAACAAGGGTGTGTGCGCCTGTTTCCGTGTATATGAGGGCAGGGTGATGTAGTAGTGTAAATATAAAACCCTGACTTCTTGCTGTCTCCTCCATTATGGCAGCCGCGGAAACTTAATCTGCCCGAGCACTACAGCTGCCTGCCAGCCTACTTTGCTGCTGTCTCCCTTTGCCTCCCTGCCGCTTCTTTCCTGCCGTCCTCAAACTGTTTCCCCTCTCTCTTTTTTTCTCTCTCTCTCTGCGTCTCCCTTCACTTACGCTCCCTCATTTCTCACCAGTTTCTCAGTCATATCATCAGTCTTTGCACACATGCACACAAAATCGTCTCTCAGCGTAGACCCAATGTAACCCGCTTAGGTTTCCCGTCGGACTCTCTTACAGTCCCTGTTGGGGGGAGGGGAGGGGGGACTGGACGGCAGGAAATGGTGAAATGGTCAGATTGAGGGAGAGAGGAGGAGACGGGTGGGACAGGAGCGAAGGACAGGACATAGAGAGTGAGACATTAGCGGCACAGGGCGCAGTGGGCGGCAGCAGCATATTTATCTTCTTTGGTAGGTGTGGTGGCCCCTATGCGATTATCTAAGTTCTCTTTTTTTTTCTTTCTTTCTTTTTTTTTTTTACCTTGACCTTGCGCATGGAGGGTATTTTCCAGTCAGCAGAACGCTTTATCTCTGAGAGCAACAATCAATAAGGATAATTAATGATGCCCGCCGCAATGATAGCCTCAGCAGTCATTACCAGGCATTAATCCATGCAGTCAGAGGAGGGTCAAGGCCGGCCGCATCGCTCACCTAGGGGCGGGGCGCAAATTAAAATAATCTACACACCGGCCGCTCTGTCAGGCCTTTTCTGATGCATTCACCTCCGTCGGACCGTAATTAAAGATGGCCCATTGCTAGGTGGTGGGGCGCCAGGGTGACAATCCACTGCGATGTCTCTTTAATATACAACACTTAGCCCGGAGGATGACACTAACAGCAATCTGCAGGAACTCATCTCACCTACCTGCAAGCGTGGGGAGGGTGTGCTTGGCGTCTGTGTGTATGTGTGTGTGTGTTTTCTCTAGATATGCCGGGACATAAATCAAACGCACAACATGCAATTTTCTAATAACGCGGCGCCATCAGAAATGTGATTTAGCAGTAAATATAATTTGGTCTGGGTGTGAGACATATCAAGTGGATGTATTATCTTTGCAGTAATGCTGCGCTTAGAGAATGAAATATCACAAAGACATGTTTTAACAGGTGATCTTAGGATAAGTCTGAATGTTGCAGACTGGTAAAATGTCTTAAAATAAGATATAACATTAGATACCGTGATAGATGATGTCGAACAGATGTCTTTGCAAGAAATTCAACAGTTTGCCCTGGAAATATACGTTAAATCATACAGTACAAGTGGGAGATTCTCACTATGGTGGGAAAAGTACAAATCTGATGAAAAACTGTAGCCGATAGTGATCACTGCGTCTCACTTTCACCTGATCTCTTTTCATTTTCCAGCAGAGAAACACAGCACAATGGTTATATCCTCTCCTCTTCTTTATCTGCCTCTGATTGGCTGTAGCACCACATCAGGGGGGGAGGGAGCGGCGGAGCCTCCAAGTGCCCACCTTGTTGTCAAGGACATTTACATTTACAGTTTAAAGTTTGGAGGAGAAATTCAGCTTGATTCCATAATTCATGGGTGACATTTTCATTCTACTTAAACTTTAGGGTAAAAATTGGAAATGTGAGATTTAATTTCCTGTAATGTTTAAATTACTTTTTTTGCTTGGCCGGCGTCCAAGCGCGAGGAAAGCGCCGAGGGGCAGAGAAGAGATGTTTAAGCGGAGGTTGCTCTCACTGCCAGCGGAGAAGTGGAGAGAATCTATAATAATGAAAAATGCATTTATCCTTAGCTGCCATTCCTCCTTTTCTCCCCTCTGAAAACCATCGCCCTGAAAATGCACGCGTGTTAGTGAGACGGAGTAAGGTATGTGTCACATTCAACGTGGAAAAGCAGAGTGATAAATAGCTACATAAAATAAAAAAAAATAAAGAAATTAAAAAAAAAAGCTTAGAGTGCGTGGAGTTGGAACTTCTCCTGAGCTTAGATGAGGAAAGTCAAACTGCGAGCATCAAGAAGGGCGCTTCTCCAGATGATGATTGACGATGAGGAAAGTCAAACTGCGAGCATCAAGAAGGGCGCTTGATGCCTCCATGACGCTCTTGACTCAGCATTGGTTCTATATCTCACTCCCACACACGTCTGTTTGGTTTATTACGCCGTCTTCATCTATCCTCCAGTAGCTCTCTCACCTTCAGCTCTGTTTCTTATCAGGTTTAAGTGAAGAGGCGTGCAGCGCAGCATTTCAAGACGCTCATGTGATTTCTTATCAGGTCGTTCTCACCAAGTTAACTTCACTTTTCCCGATTTCTTTCGCTTTAAATTCTCATCTTATTAAACTTATTACTGGTCAGGAGACAGAAGGGCCTAGGGTGCTAACTCCCATTGCAGCGGAGTCACTCCCATTTGAAGCACTCACACACACACACGCGGCGGGTGATGTCAAACATATATGTGCAAGAAAAATCTCAAAATATTCAGTAAATGATGTGCTTGCAGCGCACAGAGTCTCTCTCCTCTCCTGTAAGTGTTTCTCCTGATTAATTTCGGTGGAGATGAATGTTTTATACGCCTATGTGGGGGGGAAACACTGCCAGCAGACTTCAGAAATATGGCGGTCATGTCGAACATTTCCCAGCAGGCGCTCTCGTCACTGTGACATTTATTTTTTAGCTTACTTTCGCATCGACTGGCAAATGAAGCACGAAGAACGTGCGCAAAACTTGTCCTTTCCAGCCAATAATACACCTTCTCCAACTGTTCTTGTAGCCTTGTTTTTCCAAGTATTGTAACCATATCGTCTGTAGTCACAAATGAATTGACCTGAGTGCTTATGTACTGCAACAGTTCCATTAAACACACTTGAGTTTTTGTTTAAAATTGATGAGTAAATCCTACACATTCTGATTTGTTATTTTTTTCTCTCTCAGTCGATTGTTCTGCTAACAGTGTTTTCCCCGTTTTTTTTTTCTCTATTTCTGTCCAATAGGGTAATGGAGAATTACAGAGATTAGTGATATGCATATAAAAGACTGTCAATCATTTAAAATTAATTCTGTAAAGCGTCTGATGATGTGATCGTTAGATTGCCGATCTTCAGACATGAGCCGTCATTAGGCGACGGAGGAGAGTTGTTTATAGAAAATGGCTTCTTCTGCCGACTGCGAACTGAAATGCTAAGTTTGTGTTTTACGCTTGTTTTTTTTTCCCTCCCCGTTCATTTTTCTGATCTTATTCGTAGAGTGATTATTAGGAAGAATATAGCTAGAGTGTCGTTCATCCTGTAAGAAAACATCTTACTGCGCTGGATAAAAAATAACACCAAAATGCTCAAACAATGCAAGGTCGAGGGTCTGAAATGTAGTTTTCAATGGGTTTGATTAAGCAAAGTATATACAGAGAGAGAGAGTTTGAGACAATCATTAGTGTGTGTGCTTCTGTAAGTATGTCTGTACTGTGTGTGTTTGTGTGTGTGCATTATCCTGCATATTTCCGGACATGTGCCTGTTTGTACCCCCGTGCACACCCTGGTCTTGTCATCAGGTTAGCCGGTAGGATCCCCGATATCGCTGAAACCTGCCAGCCGGTTAATTAGAGCAGGCATCCAGCCGCCCTGGCTTCATTTGACTATCAGCCACCAAGCCACTTACTCCATAATTTCCTGCCTGAATTGGAGGGCTTTACTATCGCTCACCCAGGCAGATCGGAAGTTTCCCTTTATCTCCTACATAAAGCCGGCAAGCTGCACCCAAACTAAGCAGGCTCACCACCAGAATACATATACATTATGATTACAAGCTGAGGGTGTGAAGTTGAGACACAGGCGAGCTTCAAACCCACAGAAAAACCACAGATAGGGTTGTTTTGCTCTGTGTGTGTGTGTGTGTGTCATGGTTTAAAAAAAAAAAAAAAAAAACTGAGAGCTTTCAAGTCTCAAGTTTTTTGTTTTTTTTTTCCAAACTGCATTTCTGCGTGTTTGTGTGTGCATGTGTGTATATTTCATATTGGTGATTACAAATTGTATTTGTGTGTGTCCTTGTCTGAGTGTGTGTACATGCTGTCGTCCACTGTGTCACACTGCCTTTTAACTTTTTTATGGTTTTCTCTTCATTAATTGAAAACATGACGGGGTGCTCTCGGGGCCTGATGGATGGAGCAGGAGAATTGAGAAAGCCATTAGCTTTACTGGAATCACAGCCTGTCAAGCAGTCAATACACACTGCTTTATGTGTCTGCAAGCAAAGATGGAACAATTATCCCTTTTATTAGGCGGCCACGGCACGGTGCAGACGCACACGCGTGCGTGTGCACACACACAAAGTGCATCGCAGGCAAGAGGAGGGCAGCAATAACGATCAGCTAAAATCAGTCATTCATTACTGTCACGTACACCTGACTCTCAGCTTATTAAAAACAGGCATAATAGGAGGAAGGAGATCGAAAAACTTAATTAGTAAACAATTGTGATTAGTAACCTTTGGAATAAATAGACAATTTCTGACTTTGACTTTTAGAGGGGTATTATCATATATCAAATTAAACCACAAGTAACACACACAGTTTGCATTTCATTTGCATATGTTCCTGTTTCTGTTCAGGAACCCACATCTCTACAAACCACTGCACATCTCACTGCACATCTATTCCTCTTTTCTGCAAACTTCCTTGTAACAATCAATCCAGATCTCCATCACAAATCTGTTCTTGGTTTTTATTGTGTTTTTAATGAGTGTTAATGCATGATAAACACATGCAAAAACATGATGGTTGGGGAGCTATGAATAACGCGAACAGCTATCCAGAGCATCCCTGGCCTCCCAGCCCCTTGTGGGGGTCATGCCCCCTCACTGAGCAGCTCTGAGCAGCAGGAGGTCACGAGTTCATGACCCAGGGGCTGGTTTAGTAATAGCAGGACACTGCGGGCTGTCTGCGAGGGGATGGCTGGTGCTGCGATCAATACAACAGGTACGGGAGCAGCAGAGGGAAGATGTCTCTGAGGGGATCAGCATTATCAGAAACTACACACCGCTGAAAATAAATACATTTACTGTGTACAAAGACTTGTACAACAACATCAGTGAAATTTCTCGTACATGAACCAAGTGGTTACAGTGTAACATCATAATCTTTGACCAATACTGCAAATAGTAAGTCAGTTTTTGGAGATACAACTTGGACTTCATGATGTTCAAGAGAGCGACTGAGCTGAAAGACAATGAGAATGGAAAAACAAGAAATGAAAGGAGGGTAAAAAGAAAGAGTGTGTCTTTTTTTTTTTCTACCACATCTCTGCCATTGCTTTATAAGCGGTGGAGCACTTTACATAAGATTTATTACATCCAAGCAGAAATATTATCTTCTGCGGGTGCCATTCATCACCCGGGCTGTGAGACGCTGTGAATGATACCACCAAATTATGTAGATCAGCCATGTCTGAGGGGACGATTCAATTTGGTAACCTTGGTAACCCCAGGTACTCCGAACACCCCGGCTCCCAAACGCCGCCCGTTTTTGGCGCATCACGCAGCAAGTTCAAATACTAAAACACATAATCATAAACAAAAAAAATAACACTTTTAAAGGACGTACTGTGCAGGTGGCACAGAAGTTATTGACACTTTAACCACAGAGCGCCTTCAGATGGTTGTCCTGTCAATGGCATCCACTGGTGTAGTTTGAATACACAAGGCCTTGAAGTGTGACTCGTCAGCCTTGTTGCCAACACAGATTTCTTTCTTCATTGATTGTTAAACCCTTGCCCTTACACCCCGATATTAATGATGCCCGAATGCCATTTTTACTCCTGTTCGCTAAAAACTACAGTTCCCAGCTGTTTTAGGAAGATTTACATCTCTTTAGTAGAAACCAATGGGCTTGGGGCCACACTAAAGTATATACAGTATGTAGACAATATATAGACATTGGATTTGTAACAATAAAAAATGAAGAAATGAAGAAAAATGTACAACAGCAGCAACCTTATCCTTAAAAATTCAGATGACCATGTGGTGAGCATTTAATGCTGTTTCATTCCGTTTCATACAAATTATATAGACACAATTGCTAAAAGAATCACACTTGTTATGTGTTATTTCATCTTTCAGCATTGTGTTTTTCCGCCAACTCCTTGGACCTCCTGATGTCAGCAGTGGTCCTCCATGGGTTTTTAAAAAGGCCTTGATCAAAAACTGCCCACATATTGGGCATACACCTGCAACCTCACAGCCATAACCCCCTCTGGCATTCAAAGCATTTATATACAGTATTTATGATATATTTAATGGTTTTGACCTAGATATTATAGGGCAGCTTCCTCTGCTTCTGTTCAAAGCGCACACAAATGTTTTGTATAAAAATAATACAGCTCGCTCTGTAGGTAGGTAGGTGTATCATAATTACCAATCATCTCCAAGCGTGTTCAGAAACAGGCATCTTTTCCCCCACTCACCGCCGTTTACTCCAGCGCTGAGCTGACTCAATTATGATGCAAAAGGGTGTTTTTGAAAAGCCTGGCTCATTTCTAATTAAGCCACACACTCATACCTATTTGTAGCTCATGTCCTGACATAATGCAAATGCTATGTAAATTAACTGCACTGATCTCCCACTAGCTCCGCACTCGGAGCTCCTCGGAGAGTAGCAGGGCATTTAGTCATACTTTATACTAGTTTGGTTCCTCATTGGCTGAAACACAGGCAGGATATGCTGATGGTTCAGCTGGGAAACAGACAGCACTGCAAATAATTCTTTATAATTGTTTTCCACCTCAAGCTCCCTCCGCCCTTCTTCTCTCTGCTTGTCAACATATCGATCAGTAATGATTATAGCTGCTTGAGTCATCTCTTCTGTCTCTTCCTGTGGTGTCCAGATGCCTTTACATGTCACACCTCCAGTCTGCAGAGCAACCAGAGGGCTGTCTACTCCCCCCCCCCCCCTCCTTTTTTCTTTTACTGTGGCCCCCTGCTGAGGCTGTTTAGACAGGCCATTAACACACTCGCTCTGCCGTCACTAAACAACCATACAACGGCTGGTTAGGCAGCTGACTGACCGTATCTGAATGCCGTGGAGGGGTTATGGCACTCACGGTGGCTCTGCTGTTGGCACTGATGGGAGGCTCGAACACCTGATACACCTCCCGGAAGATTTACAGACTCATTTCTCTGGCTTTGGTGACGCTGCCTGGAAGGCCTACAAAATTGCATTTACTATTGTAACTCTGTGATGAAAGTTCAGGCATTTTTTGCAAAGAATGGTGGTGTTTAAGCTACATGTATATTACTCGTAGTGTTTCTACCTTAAAGGATAGACAGTGTTGCGTTTGTGCAAATACTTAACTAAACTTCACAACTCTATTTAACTTATTTCTTGTTTACCCATAAAAGCATAGCATGTTCACATTTCCATTTTTATGGAAAATAATCAAGGGTTAAGTCCCCATTTAACAATTTCTGTTTTCATTTTTACAATCACAAATTTATAATTCAAGTGTACAAATAAAATTAATGAAATTAAGCAAAAGACAAAGAAATAACTCTTAATCAATATAATAAATGAGTACTTTAATGAGTTAAATTAAAATTCTCAGCTGGGCAAATCTAATTATTTACTACTACTAGATTGAAATGATTGGAACAAAAGCTCCAGAACGGCTACTGAACTGACCTTTAAGGTGAGATTGTTTTTTCAACTAAAGAAAGTTTCACACACAAATATGAATAATTAGAATTTTACAATATTGCAAAATATAGGAAATCATATGTTCGTGCAATTACTGGGAAATTTACATATATCAAGAATAAAATAATTATATGTTCACTAATAAATAGTAATACTTTCTTTTTAGTGGGGGAAAAGAACAAAAAGTTGCATCATTTTCATACAAATACTATGAAATGATAATTTTCATAAGAACATGATGCCGTTATCTCTGCAGATTTTTTATAACATGAATTAGTTAGATTATTCTGATGGCAAGCACCCACAGTATTAATCTGTGCCAGACTTTAGACAAACATCAACATGTATTATTTTAAATATTTGAACAGCCAGTGCATGTATTTTCTATTCAAACCCAGCAAAATAGAAAAAAAAGAAACAGAAATACAATAATAGAAACCATTACAATTAATCTGCCCAGGTCTAGACTTTGCTCTCTCTTGACTCATCTGTGCCACCAGTCATTTCTTTGTATCTTTGTCTCTCATTTTTTTGTTCTCTCTCTCTCCATATCTCTGTGTCTATGCTCAGCCCATTAATTGTGCCCGAACAGTGCCACATGCCTCAATGAAAATAAATTGCTTTTAATTTGGGCTTTCCTTTTTGCCACGGCCGGCATCACTTAATTTCATTAGCTCTGAACCTGTAGAGCACTTTTTCAAAAGCGTCATCTCATGGACGCACTTGAAAATGAAAAGAAGCCCCTCTTTTTTTCTCTCCCTCTCTCTCTCTCCTCGCTCTCTCTCTCGCCCCTCTCTGCGCTCCTCAATTAACAGAATCGTTTCCTTTCAACTAAAATGAATGTTATTGAAACCAATTAGCATGGACTGGAAAATCTCTCGTTAATGAGGGGAGTGTGGGTGAGTAAACAGGAATGAAAAGATGAAATTAGAGAAGAGGCTCTTCTTGTTGGCCTGGAATAATGACATGCTTAGTCGCCTAATTGTCTGGTGAAAAGCACCGCTGCGATAGTAACAGATTGCGGTGTTCATTAGGCAGCAATGGGCCACCTGCTGCTGGGGCGGCAAGCCCGCAGTCCCCGTACACGTGTTTATCCCAGGGGGCACTTTTTTTTGGACACAACTCTCACTATGAAAAGCAAATGAGCTTGCCAATATGCTGCAATGTTGTGTCCTTACTGCCAAGGCACAGAAGCATGATATGTCAAATCAAATGAAATGAATGAAACCCAATAGTGTGAAGCTGGAGGGTTCCCTCTCCTTTTTTTGATGATGTTTAGCGGGAAATGACCTACAAAAATACATGGGTTAGCAAAACTATGTCATTGCATTGTTAATCCTAAAGATAAGTATTCTGTTCATCATTTCTGTGATCATATCTCATCACAGAGCTCTTTATTACCGCTTTTGAGGCCTAGTTTGTACAGAGTGTGAGGGTTGAGAGAGGGATAATGGGCCTCTAATTGCAGTGTGGATCAGGTTTGGGGAGGGTGGGGGGCGGGTGGCATTCTCCCAGTATTTATCCCCCTCCATGAAATATTTAATGGCTCGCCGGGAGAAACAAACTCTACACACATTCTCTAATTCATAACCTGGAGATAGCCTTAGACGTAAGAACACAATGAATCCATATCTCGATCCCTCCTCTTTGTCTTTCTGCGGCTCCAGCCTCCTATTATTCCTGACTACACAGAAAGAGTGGGAGAGGGGGAAAAAAAACGGCAGAGAGATTTAGAAGTAGCCGCTCCTAAGTGTAATGTTAATTAATTCATAATTAATTCTCGCATTAGGACTAAAATGGGGAGCACATATTCTTAAGCTCAGTGGGGTCCACTGTTGCTTTGAGGCAGAGTGGAGAGTGTGGATTTTAAAGAGCTATGACCCCTCGGTGTAGCAAAATAACAAAAGTCATCAGCTGTAGCATCTTTTCAGCCATTTTCCCACCCGTTTAAAGGCAGCGTGAGGCTTCAGCACATCAGTACATGCTCGTGTGTACGTCGTTTGCGTGTGAATATTTCCGCTGTGTATACATGCGCACGTATTTTCGCGTGCATCCACTTCACACCAACATTGTTTAAGTGTCATTCATGCGGTCTGGCTCTCCCTGCCAGACCTCCACTAGAATGCAAATAAGTCCCATTGTTGCATGTTGCACCGTCTACAGCTGTTGGCCATAATTATCTTGCAGATAACTTAAAGGGTGTCAATTAAAACGCTGCTCTTTTTCTCTGCCCTCATCTATCGCCAGTGTCCCCCGCCGGCACCCCCTCTGCCTCTCGGGGAGTTAAGGTGAAAGGTTCAGGGTGAGAATGGAGGTGTGAGAGCAAATGAGGGAGGAGGTGAGGGGTGGTGCGCTCCAGGATGTTTCAGTAAAGCTGAATTGTTTGTCATTTGTGTTAGATATAAAGATCCAATCACAGTCTCTTGCTTGCACCTATTTGTTGCATTTTTGCGGATTTTATTGTGCTCACATAGCTTGAGCTGGATTCATTCATGAATTTCTAATAAAACGGGGTGAAGTCTGTCCCTGTGGACCTCCCTCTTAGGGGCAGGGTTTGGATCTCCCTCTTGAAGAGGCTAAGCGTACCCTAGATGCTCGCCCCAATTACCCCGTGCACACCACATACCTCCCCCCCTCATCACCCGCCACAAGCCCTTCCAGCTCCCTTCAGGGACAGTTCAACCTTTGAGCGCCGGGGTTTGGCCTCACAACCTCAGCGCAGCACTGCAGTGGTTTCGGTGGAAATGATCGCTGAAATGTTTGTCTTTGTTTACTTTGATCGATGCACGCAAATAACCCAAAATGCATCCTGGAAGACTGTGGGGTTTTTTTTTTCATGCCCTTTATCTTCACCATCACTGTACAAACACACGACAAGCCTCAAGACTCAAATAAATGTTTGCTCAAACACCTGAAGTACCAGGAGACTGGATTAGTCGTAATGGTTCATCATCACCTAATTTGATTAAAGATGGAGTTGATTAAGCAGCGCTGGTTTGAAGCTCAAGTCTCAAGATACAGCAGGGGAAATATAATCAGAGCTGATTTCTTGTTGTGGGATGCAGCATTATGGGGTTGGTGCAGCATTATGGGGTTGGTGCAGCATTATGGGGTTTGACAAATGCGACTATGAAGACCAGGCATGCGCATAAAAGCATGCTTATAGGCTCTGTAGTGGAAACACAGATTACATTTTAAATTATATGTGTATTTTAAGTGTCTTTGGGGAGTTGAGGACAGGAGCCTCCCATTCTCTCCCTTGAGATTCCCTCTGCTTTATTGATTTACTTTGTGCACGGTGACACGCCCATTGACACGTGCAAGTGTCGGTGCTCATGCGCTGGGATTCCCCTCGCTCTCTAACACACACACTTTTACAGCACACAAACACACAAAACACAGATGGGTCATCAGCTGTGACGTGACAGGATCACCAAGGGTATAGAAAGTAGTCATATTTTTTATTACAAATTAAGAAACGCTGAAGGCAACAAAATGGTCCACAGCTATGCATAAGGCCAACAAAAGGGCAAATTAAGAAATCACTATTTAAAGAACGGTACCACTTTGTTAACGGTTAATGAATCTTTTGCTAATGCCTACTAGATCATAGATAAGCCAATAGTAGGACACACCTTTGCACAGGTCGTGTCAGGCTGTGGAAAATCCTTTTGTCTGGCAGCTATTCTCCTGCAGCACGTTTTTTGTCTTTTTGGCTCCTTAATTCATCAAAAGGAGCGATCCAGTGGACTGTTTGACCAAATAACCTCACGAAAAGGGAAGAAAAGCAGGCGAAGGACCTCATGAGGCTGCACATTGGTGGTACAGCTGTGTTTTGAGCTGCATGCTAGGCTGCTCAAAATAACAGTGCTTTAGCAGCTGTAATGTTCACCATCTTTCGATAGTAACGTGCCAAAATCTGATAAAAGTTTGACGCACTAGAGGAAAAGTCGATGCATCATCAAAGTCATAACAGTTCAACCTATGGGGACCTTGAATTTCTGTACAAAATCTCCTGACAATCCATCCGGTATTTGTCACTGTCTGGGGCCAGTGGTGGAAAAACCAACCAATATCACCAACATGGCTAAACAGAAATGGAGGCAAAGGGGTGGCGCTTTGGGGAGACAGGATCAAGCTTGTGACAGGTGGGACACACGGGGACCGGGAGTACTCTTTAGGTATTGATGAATGAATGAATAAGGAGTTATTGAGGAGCCCACTGATCGGAAGCCGATTCAGGATTAATGGATGCCAATAGGCTGTCTTGGTTCTTGGATAGTGGATTAGGGTCAGAGGAGGTGGTTGCACTGACACAGCCCTCCGCTTCTTTCACCGCTTCCTGCTCCGCGTTCGTTCTCTTCCTCTTACTAATGCTGTTGTCTATTTATAGGGGCTGCAAACAGTCTAAATGTTGACAAGCTCCTATTGTGCATCGCCGTCGAAAAAGCCCCTTTCTGTTTTGGTGAATGCGAGTTGTTTGTTGGATTGTTCTGCCTGCTGATGTCTGAGTTTAAACCAGACGGTCGGACCGAGAGGGGCTCTTTCAAACATCAGCTGACATTTTATGGTGAATATTAACGGATGGATGAACAGATGGATGGCTGGGATACCTTGTTCGTTAAGAAAACTGGGATCTGAACCCCTGCAGCGGGGCGTGTAGGCCTAAAGTTTCAGAATGTCTCACAGTTTTTAAACTTTCTCTTCCGCTGTGATTTGATAATCTAACTCTTTCTTCCTGGTTTTATAATCTGACATTTCCTGTTTAGCCAAGCATTTCCTCCTCAGGAGTATACAGAGCGGAGTGGAGGAAACTGGAGACTGTTGTACTGGATTTGATTAGGAGGATGTGTGTCTCTATACACTCTCTCTTTGACCTCAGGAAAACAATTATTGTTTCCCTCCAGCCCTCGTCCACATGTCACTTTCCTCAGAGCGGTCAGTGTTGTAATTGTTGTTACACAGTTGTTATTACATTATTGCCTTTTCCAGCCGGCTCTATCGACGGCAACGTGAGTCTGTCAGTCTGTCTGTTACTCCACCAATTCGGTCCAGACTAAGATATCTATTGAAAGATTTTTCGAAATTTTCACCTGTCCTGTGAAATATGTGGACTGGTACAAAATATTTCACAAAACAAAACATTCAGAATTCCCGGACAGTGAATCTTGATGACTTTGGTGATCCTCGTATTCTTCCTCTCGTGTAAGGTTGACATAAAATTTTGTGTTTTGAGTGAAATATCTCAACTTTTTGATGGATTACTGTAAACATCTGTTACAAAAATTCCCTTTTTCCCTTCTGGAAATTTGCATACACGGTCACACAACAATCCTGTTAGTTCGTTGTGGTTTAGCTATAATGAGCTTTGTCTTTCTGGTCTTTGCTTTTATTGTTCCATATTTAAACTCTAACAATATGAATCTGAATGCATATTATTGAATTATGCTGCTCCAAGAATTAGTTTTTCTTCTTACTGGTAGCCCTAATGTATCACGGTCCATTGCAGTTTATCTGAGAAGTTTACATACTAGTTGAGCCCTAATCCACTCCAAATACACTTTGACTCTGCTTTAACCACAAATAGGATTTGGAAAAATAACATTGTGATTAATGCATGCTAACTACATAATAGAACTTAGAAATGTAATTAACAGTAACTTCCTGCGCCTAATTGGAATAGCTCTGTTATTCATTAGATTCCACTGAGGACAAAATATGGGATATTAGATGCATATTAGAGGCATTACTTTTTGATGTTAGGAACACAGCTTAAAGAGCGCCATTTATTATTTATTGTCTCTTTTGTTTTCACTCAGGATCGCTGCAGTGAATACAACCTCGCTTTAAAGGGAGGGTGTTGCTCCTTGTTGGAAAAGACAAACTGGCTGATGCGTGCACATTCGGTTTGTCAGCTGAAGAAGACAAAATGATTGATACACACACACACTTACACAGCACACTTACAGAACAGAGGTAACGGCTTTGGGGAAAGCTGGAGGAATGCATTTTGCTGAAAGTTTGTTCTCAGCAGGCAATGAAGCTCTGCTGCGTGTTTTGCAAACCTGCTAAGATTTTCACCTCCCTCCTCTCCACCTCAAACGAAACAGACGTGCTGCGCCCTCGCTGTTAACCTGAAGTCCTTTTTGACCAGATAGTTCCAAGAACTACAGAACTAGAGGATACAGTAAACTAAGAACCAAAAGGTCTCTTTTGCTCATTCCTGTTTCCAACCCCGAGGATTAGGCAGATTATACCGACAATGTTTTTTAAAAAGTCGTACTGTTTTTCTACCTATTCACTGTTACTGTTGCATGACTTTTGTTTGTTGGAATGAATGAATGAATGAATGAAAAAGAGATATGCAGAGGTTGTAGAGGTTGCGTGGCCTCTAGTTGAGTCTGCCTCGACAGTTCCCCAATGCTTCCCTGGCTCAAAATGCAGATATAGTTCTTATTCTTATTCTAATTTGATGTTTTTCGATGCTAAGTTTTAATTACAGAGAACAATTTGAGTATAGAGCCACAGAGATGCACATGGATTCTTTAAGTATTTAGATGAACAATGAAGGTCAAATTTTTCATTGACCCAGTACATTTCGATATTGTATATTTAAATGTTCTTTTCATTCACTGAAGTATGAGCATAGAGGCAGCATTTATTTAATTTTGTGCAAAATGTTGTTTTTTTTTTCCCCTCAGAAGTTCTCATCTGTGTTCCATTAGTTTGGAATCATGACTGTGTATCTGACATCTGGGTGTCGCAGTTAATGCAGAGGCTCAAGCAGAGGAGGCGGTAGATCCTGCAATATTGTACAGTAAAGCGTGTGTGTGTGTGTGTGTTAGGATCACGAAGACAGATTGACCACACACTGAGGGAAGAAACAAGAAAAACAATGTGGAAAAAAACCTAAACACAGGTGACAGAAGGACTGCAGCTTTCGAGTCACCACGGTCAGCGTGAAACCCAGCTTTCCAAGACCTTCCTCTGGTGTTTAATTCAGTCACCACCTACTAATATTACAGTACAAATGCTCTATAAGGTCGCCCCATATTGTGAGGAAAATATCTGACCACCTGTTCTCTATCATTGTCTGCATTAGAAAGGCTAGCAGGATGCTGTGTAAAATTACAGGAGTATGGATTGTGAAAACTTTTCCCATGAGGACAGTTTCTTCTCTGGAAACTTGGGCATTGAATTACTGTGTTCAACAACAAGTTGGCTTTAAAAAAAAAATCCTGCTTTGAACAGTTTGTTTGTTTTCTGTCTTCACTGTTTGACGAAAAACACAAATAACAAGAATTAAAATTTTAAGCGGGCTACAAAATGCCAAATGGTGTTGCTCATCTGCATCTTTGAAACTTCTCCCCGACGACGCAAGTTCATGACACAAACACACGACGCACACACACACACAAATACACACGACACGCACACACACACACACACGCCGTCTCGCTTTCTGCAATCTTTTGCAATCTTTTGTCACCTAATGCAGCAAATGTCCCATGCAGGGATGAGGGCAGGACAGTGGCCTGATGGGAAAATGGGAAATGGGCTATCATCGGGCTAACAGGGCACCACAGTCCACTAATCAGATCAGGAAGCTGGGTGTGCGTGTCTCAGAGAGGGAAAGCATGTGTGTGTGTGAGGTTAACTCGGCGGAGCGCTAATGGCGGTCGTGTTTTAGGAGGCGGCGGAACTGCAGAGTTTCAGGCATCACTCGGACCCGGCGACGGGGGCCTTTCCGGGTCGGTGCGCGCTGTCGTCTGAGCGTGAGTCAGCTGGCCGTAGGAGAGGGTAAATATTTAGGTCCAGGAAAGGAAACATGTATTTCCCCTCCCGAGCTGCAGAACAATAATTCCCTCCTTCTCCTGCCTTCTGTGTCTGCCTCTCAGAATAGCAGTAATTATCACACTTCCCTGCATTCATTTGAGGACCTCATTGTCCCAGGCAGCGAGCCGGCAAACCCGCTGCAAGAGGACAAAAATAAAAATAAAAAAACGTTGGACATATTCTTGTCAGTTCACTCATTTGATTGTGGATGTGTTGCTTTTATATACATGCATTGTATACGTGGTCAGATAACGCTCTGTAGTTCACATCTTGAAGTGCTTCTGGCAGAGCTTGTCCAAAGACAAATATTCCAATTTAAAACCAAATGTCACTATCAAATCCAAAACTTTGTACACTTGAAGGGTTAAATGTCTGTAGGTTTGTCTTTTTGACATGTTTTATTTAGCCTAAAATCTCAGAGGGTCTTACAAACGGTACAACAGATGTTACCCTTGATCCAGATAAGGGTAAACTAAAATGAAAAAAAAAGTTTTAACACTGGACAGACACACAGTAGATGTCACATCTACTGAGCAGGCAGAAAAGAAAAAAGAAAAGAGAAAAACAGTGAGAGAGGAAAAGAAACCCTCCAATTAGTTCCACAGTCCCACATAATTGTCAAACCCAAGGACCATGTAACCCTTCAAATAGTAAGAAAATCCCACTTTTGTGGTTTTCGAGCAACAAGAACTCATTGTTGATTGTCACATATTGTTAGCTTTGTCCTTCATGAAGAACAGTGGTTGTGGTCGGCTTTCATGTTGGTTTCAATGGATTCCAGCGCTCACACTCCACCCAAAACATGTATTTTTACTATTAGATGCTCACTCATTGACTTGAAAGCTCAAATGCTGGCTTGTCCTTCATACAAACAGCATCTGCCATGAGGTAAAACAAATGTTTGTTACAGTGGATTCAGTGGACAGAAGTGGACAGAAAATTGAATTTCAATTTTTTATTTCTTTGCACTTCTTATTCCCATAAACAAAGAGTTATATTGCTGCAATGAATTTTTAAAGAAAGGAGAACATGAAAGGAGAAAGAGAAACGACTCACTTAGCAAACTCTTAAAAAAGTATTAGTTATAGGACCGTTTAACCCTTCAGTTAGTGGGGAAAAAAAAACAAACAACGTGGCTTGCAAACATAAAAAGTTATAATGAAAAACTAAGTTTGAAATTTTAATTCATCTAATTATCACTAAAAACATTTAAAAAGTTATCAAGAAAAAGAAAAAGAGCTACTCTGTTATACGAGGCTCAAGTCCTGGTCTTTTTCTCAGCCAGCTGTGCAGTCAACTTAAGGCAAATGTGTACACACACACACACACACACAACTAACTAACTAACTATGTAAATTTGCCTTTTTCCATGTTTTTTTCAGGTCTTGGGTCACATAATAATTTTTAAATTGTAGTTACAGAAAACAAAATAGTGGAATGTAACAAGTACTGTAAATTTGTGGTACTTGTACTTTAATATTTCCTGTTAATGCAACTTTATACTTACACTCTACTACATATGAGAGGCAAATATTGCACTTTTCACTGCACTACATTTGCCTGACAGCTGTAGTTATTTTACAAATCACTGTTCAGTTGAAAACCATGTATCTCCAAATTTGGTGATTTTGAATTTGAATCTTCGGAGTAGGTGGAAAAGGCGCTGTCGCAAAAAACAAGGGCCGCAGACACACACAGGAAAGCAACACTACAAACAAACGATGATCTTATAGACCAATAATATAAAGTATTTACAAAAGCACAACCTTGAATATCTACTATTTTTCTGCAGAATGAGTACTTTAACTTTTAGTACGTTTGCTGATCATTCTTACATGCTTTTGCTTCAATAAGGTTTTGAATTCAGGACTTTTACTTTTACTATTTTCACAGTGTGATATTTCTGCAAAATTGAAGGATCTGAAAGCTTCTTCCACCACTGCACAAAAGAATCATAGGATGGAATACAGTCACGGGATAGAGGCCTCACATCTGTTGAAATTAGCATTTTTACTTAAACAGCAGATTGTTTGTGAAAGAAGAAACTTAACAGCTGCTTGTGAGGAATGCAAAATCAATGGCACGCACCGTCAAAGGAGGTTGTGAAGACGGGGGGGGGGGAGCATAACAATAACAATCAGCGCATTGATTTGAAGGCCAATACCACTCAATACCACTCAGCCGGCCAACTAACCGGAGATATGAGGGAGCAGCCAATAAATGATCAGAATCGGGGTTTGACGTGACTGAAACTAACCGTCGGCACAAGCCGATGTGAAGCCAGGACAGACTGTGGGACTGTGACAGGATCAGAACGAGTGCACGAGACGAGCCTATGAGGTGCTGTCACTCAAACGCACACACACACACACGCATTAGTGTCTGAAAGATACTTGATTCTGACAAGCTGATAAATCAACATTATAAAGCTTTACTGTCTCCTTTTGCGAACACACACACACACACACACACAGTCCCCAGGAAAATATCATCTTATTTACAATAACCTGACACTCCACTGTGGTGAAAATGGTATTAGATTCTTGATGACAAATAAAGAGAGTGAGGAAGAGAGGTAGAGAATGACGGGAATGTTGGGATGGGGATGTGGGGGGGGATTTCTTGGGAAGCTGCATTTTTTAGTATGCATGTTGATCCTGTTAGGCTGAAATGCAATAACAGATTCGTAGGTCCGCTCCACAGGAGGAAAGACCCTCGCAACTCTCTCTGACTACCTTCTATTTATCATCTCCACATAGACTGTCGCTGGAAAGAATATATTGCTTTAAAAAGTCGCCGCTGTAATAGCATTGATCTAATTTCCATAAATTTTCATCTGGAATTTGATATTTTCTTCATCGGTGAACAACATAAACTATTTAAGGAGGATGCTGGTGTGGCAAACTTTTCCTCCCCGTCCTTAAATTTGCTTTTCGATATTCCCTCGTGATGGATACCGCAGGAGTCGGCGTAGGCGTAGGGAGGGATTCACATATTGGCCAGCTAGAACAGCATACACTGGGCCTCACACACACACACACACACACACAGACCACAGATGCAGTGAGCTTCATCACACTATCCACGACCCTGGATGTTCCATTCATAAATCATTTACTTTCTCTGTCAGGTCTAACTCTTTTCAAAGACTAACTGATTTATTTATTAAATGGTGATGATAAATCCCCAGTTTGTCTCTCAAGTGCTGAAGTCATCTGTTTGACCCACTTAACTTGTTTTAAATTGTATGTCCACAATTTGAGACACATACTTTCTCATTGCAGTAGATGGCCATAACATAATTATGTAATTGACTAGATTGATGTATGCTGTATGTAGTCATGGCTCCTCCAACCTAAATGACAAAATAGGTTTGAATATAAGTGTTATTTGAGCTACTATCCTATCAGGAACCATTGCAACAATATTGGTTTGTCTGTGATAAAAAAGTTTTATTTTAGCATGTCTTCAGTTTAACTACAAGTACATCTAAGTTAGGAAAAGATGATCGTGGTTAAAGCTGCACCAATCATATTAGACGATCACTTTATATGTAGGCGAAATAAATACGTGTAATGTTAAAGATGTTACCTGTTGTGACAAATCAGCAGAGCGATATTACCGCACTCTGTAGTTGCCCCCTTAGCTCTGCGGATCATCTCAGCGTTGTCCATTGTTTTTGTTTTCGACCTGTATCTAATCCTACAGGGCAGCTGCTTTTAGCAAGACACCTACAGTAAAACCTACTGTGCACTACCTGTGCAGCATCAAATGACAGACAAAATTTGCAACTAGCTGGTGAGCACAGCAGAGCATTGAGCACCTTATAGATATATTTCTCTGTAGCTGGTGGAGACCAAAACAGAGCTGCGAAAGAAGTTAACAGTGGCCAGAAACACGAGTCCAAACAAATGCTTATGTCGCGCCATGTTTATTGGATGTATAGATAACAACTGGCCAGGTTTTGCAACAGCATAACAACTCCACGATCGAGGACAGTTATTATTATTCGCAGGACTAGAAGAGGTCACTTATCAGAAAACAGTAGATAGTGTTATGTGTGGAACAAACAAAAAGTGCCATCATTTCTCTGGCGATGGCCATCTCTTTTATGTTGAATCTGCCTGCAGTGTCTGCTTGCGGTGCACATCATTTCTCTACGTTGTGTCTGATGAATGACGATTGGGCATAATAAGCACATACGCAGTGTGATGAGAATTAGATCTGTGTAGTAGCACGTTACATTGATGTTCTTAAACGGTGGCCACATTAAGCGTGACTGGTTAGATGTTGATAGGAAAAGCCAGCAGGCGAAGAAGGCGGAAAACTGTGCGGCAGGACCGTATTGTATCGCCATCAAAGACATCAGTCCCAGAGAACGTCATTATCTCTCTACAAGCATCTATGTCCAGATGGCCCCCAACCTGCTGCTATACCACCACCACCAACAGGTTTTGTGCGCAGAGATGCTCACACTGCATGGGCTTGCGTATGGTTTGAAGTTATTTAAACGCATCCACCCGATCCCACAGTAAAAATATTGAGAAGATTAGGTTGTCTGTCAGCGAGACAGGGTAGCCAACAAGCCATGGCATGTTTCCAGCCTGCTCGATGAGATGCTGCCGAGGACTTTGGCCAGCACTAAGGGAAGGTGAATGGACTGTGCTGCACCCGGTTGGCATCTTCACACTTGGTTGTCAGGTTTGAGACTGATTTTAGTATCTGAATGCGAACTTTCATGGGTCATCAAGGCCCCGCTCCTGGCTACCTTCGACATTTTAACCCCTTAAGAGCCAGAGTTCAGCTACAGAACCTGAGGCAGGGCTCTTTTGGCTGCACCCAAACCTAGGCTAAGGACAAAAGGTGAGCGAGGTTTCTCTGTCCGACCTCCCAAACTCTAAAAAGCATTTAAAGTTTAGGCTGGTTGAATCAGCATTAGGCATTACATCACTTCTGAAAGTCTTAAAAGTCTTAAAAAATAGGCTCTTTTAAAATGTGTACTGCATGTTTTATTCTCAATTTCTTTTTTATGTGTTTCTTATCTGTTAAAAACATATTCCTTTCCTGTCAATAAATATTTATATTTCCTTATTTTTCTGACTTTCCATTTTAGTTTATGAGCTAGAACAGAGCAGGATGTGGTACACCGGATGAGGGAGAAAGTTGCTGAGTCACATAGCAATGTGGGCCAAAATGTATGTGAGGAGAAATATGGGTGAGAAAGGAGGATATAGGTTTGTTGAAACTTTAAAGGTGACACTTGACTTGACTCAAGTAAAGAGTTAAATGCAGACTTTAGTCTTGATTTTAACTTGATTACTTGATTGAGACTTTACTCCATGTATACTTTCTTCTTTTCAAAAAGTGAAAGTCCTGAATCATTAAAAATGAGCCTTAAGGACCTGTGTTTTGACTTGATTTGCGACTTGCTCCTACAAGACTTGTAACTTCCCCCAAAAGACGTAAAACATCTCTTGACAAGACAGTCAGAAAGAAATAGACATGAGACAGTACACAATTAGAGCAAAAGCAGTAGATGACAAACGGGTGTCACAGTCTGTAACTTGGGTGGACTTTTGTGGGTAAGGTGAAAGTGAGACATTGGGAGACGTAAGGGTGAGGAAGCAGGCATACAGACGGGTCTGACTAAGATGGGGTGGTGGTGGTGGTGGGGGGGGATTCAGGCAGCAGGTGAGCGTGTGCCACCAGGGGGATTCATCTGTCCTGAGTTCAGACAGGGCCTCATTAGTGAGCAGTGAATTACACTCCAGACACGTCTTTATGTAGACTAATCATATTACAGCTAGCGCGCTCAGCTTCACCCCGGGGGGAGGCAGCGGGAGGAGCGTGGTGGTGGTGGGGGGCAGCGAGGGTGGAGGTTTGAGAACTTTACAGTCTGATTTGTCCGGGAGAACTCAATGTAATCTAGCACCTCCGACTGACACCGTTTTATCTATCTGTCCATCTATCTGGCTTCGTGCGTCACATGACCACCGACTCATCCCCCACCCCCCGCCTCTTCACTGCACAGCCACCCTGGAAACTCTCTCTCGTCCCTTCTTCTCGCTTGTTTTCTCTACTCTTGCCCCACCCCAGCCTCCACCTCTATCTTTCTCCCAGCTCTCTCACCCACCCACGCTCTCCCTCCAAGCCAGTGCATCCCTGCCCCCACGTTGTCAGTTCTGACAAGCTGCTTTAATGGGCGATGTGGCGCGTGCCTCTGACCACTGAGCACAGTCATTAACCTTCACTGGCATAATTGAATTCAAGGTTGATTGCTCGTGACCCTCCCCCCTGCCGAGGTCCCTCTCAATGTACATATTCATTACAGGGCCCCGGCTCTAAATGGATTGCACAGGGAAAGCTGTAGCAATCATCCAGGCCGCGCGGCGGGGGCAACGGCACGCTGCTCAGGGGCCGCGAGGGGACCGGGGACGGAGCGACGGGAGGAGGGAAAAAAGGGGAGGGGCACTAATTGCATGCTAGAGGAAGAGGATCAGATTATGAAAAGAGTGAGAGAATGAAGATGGATCCCCGTGACACTGTCAAATTAAGGGCAAGCCTTGTAACGCGCTGAGGCACTAAAATGTACAGTGGCACCCGCTACACCAGAGGAAGAGGGGAGGCTGGGGGAGGAGATGAAGATGGAGGGAGGAGAGAGAGAGAGAGAGAGAATGGAGGGTGGGGGAGATGAGAAGAGAGGCCATTGAGGCTAAGAGAGAATTGAATGTAGAAGAATGAATGTAAGTAATATAGACACACACACACACACACACACACTCTGGTTTCTGTGTGAAGGGGAGCATATATCACATCACCCCAACACCACCATTCCACCCCCCACCCCCCCCACCCCCCCACACCCCCAAACGCCGCCACCACCTCCCGCCACCCCAAGCCAGCAGGTCTCTAACTCTCCCCTCTCTAATAGCTGTCAGATTACTATCATCAGCCAAACAAGACATCCAGCCTCGCCTCCCCCACCCCTCCCACTTCCCTCTCCTCTCGCCCCCACCCACCACCCTGCCATCTTCCACATTACCCTCCGGTCCTCCTCTTTCTCAGCTGTTGCCTTCCCTTCTCTCTCCTCACCTCCACCCCCTGTGTTCCTCCACGCTGTGGTACCCATTGCCTCCTCCTGCCCAGCTACACCTCTACTGGCTTCCCCTGAAGATGATCCGCTGTGAGAGGGCAAAAGAGGCTTTAAAGAACTAAAAAAGGGGAGCGGAGGGTAAGAGAGGAACGCTGTTTGATTTTTTCATTTGCGCTGCACATGATTTCAAACTGATTTTTGGAAAGGAAACACCCATTTAGGATTCTTCATTGTAGCACTTTTTCAACATAGGCAGCCTTTATAAAGGCTTCAGAAATTGCAACTAATGGCTTATTATTGGTTAATAAATCTTTCACTAATGCTTTAAAGATCAGTTATAAGCATTTCATTAGAAAACATTCTAAGTTGTCAAAGAATGATCCTCCTCCAGCAAGACACTCTTTTTTTAGGTAGCTCTAGTTCATCATATCCTAATATTAATAACTTTATGACTTATTAGAAAGTAAGACACCAAGCAGTATTTGCTTAGATTGACTTAAGTCACTGATAAAGGATCATGAGTTTTTAGCAGTGCTAGTGGATGGTAGGTCAGTTTCTCCACAACTACTGGATGGATTATCATTGATCTTGGTACAGACATTCATGGTTTCCAGATTAGATAAAATAAGATGAGATAAAACTTTATTGATCCCACATCAGGGAAATTCACTTATTACAGCAGCTCAAGTAGTAAGATAAATATGAAAAGAAGAACAAAAAGGCCACATTTTTTAATTGTCCAATTCCTCAGTAACCTCTGCTGTTGTTTTTAAAGGTAATTAGCTAATTCGCATGCTAACATACTAAACTAAGATGGTGAACATAGTAGAAATTCCTAATGAATTAAACAACTGGAGGAGAAAAGCCTGCCCGATCCAAGTTTTAGCCTTACTAGTGGCTAATAAATGATCTAGAAAGCATTAGTAAATGATTCATTAACCATTAATGCAGTGTTACTGTTCTTGTAAACAGTGAGTCCTGACTTTGCCCTTCTGTTGCCCTTATGCACCGCTACTGTCGTCTGGCCGGAAACCTCTCCGCCCTTACAGACAGCCAGCCGGTCCACAGAGAGTCATCCAACTGTCAGTGCTCTGCACTGTTCCAGACTTGCGCATGTTGGCTGTGTGTGCGAGCTGTGTGAGTGTGTCTGTGTGTGTACGCACGCACATGTGATCGTCTTTTTATCCACCTCATCATCACTAACAGGGTTTCCCAGGCTCTGGCCAGGAGAGTGTGGGTCACAGGGCAGGAATCAAACAGCAGAACAATGGAGAGCTTCCTCTACTTAACCTCCTAATGGGCTCTCAATGGCTCCCCTGGCTCCCTCAAAACTATCAGCCACTGGATTCACTTACCTCACTACACCAAGCAGGGTGTGTGTGTGGGGGGTCTGAGTGCTGTGGACGTGGCATACTGCAAAGAGGCGTGCGTCTGTGTGTGTGTGTGAATGGGTGTAGGTGTGAGACAGAAAGACAGACCACAGACAGACAGACAGAAACAAAGAGGAGGTCCAACTGTTTCTGACGGGCTATGTGCTCTCTGTGTAATGGCGTGCAGGCGTTGGATGGGAGAGCTGGAAGTCTCACATTTTCACCACCACCTAATCGGTCAACCCACATCAGCCGGTACGACGCGTGTTTTCAGGTGCGCTCTTGCACTCGACGCATCGCCCTCCGCTGACCGATGTAGATGTCAGCATATGTGTGCGCACGAGCCGTTGCGTCGAGGTTCTTGGCTGTGCTAGTTACACTTCAATAATTACTTTCAGCGTGCGCTCCATCCCTGAGCACCTCCCAGCCCCCAAATCTGCACAGACAAGTGGCCTCATTTATTTCCATGGAGGAAAATAATTTAGCAGTGTCGGGCGCTAACGAGCTAGAGCGGAGGGATTCCTAATTAGATTCACTTTGTTTGTGTCATTTTAATTACGTTGTGGTCCCCAGCAGTGGAGCCACCAGTGATCCTTCAGTCTCTTAGCTCCGCTGGCATTGCACGCTACCGCACCGGCTCCCAGAAGAGCTTTACAAAAACCAACTAACTGAACTCTCCTTCCTGTCAGCCAAAGCTATGACAGGCCGGGGTTTACTTTAATTTGTTGATTCTGAGCATGTTTGGCTGCTGTGTCACTTTAATCTCCGAAAAGCACCACAAAGGTCACCGTCTTCTGATGCAAACAAATACACCCTCTCTAAACTTTTTTGGTGATGAATCATTATTTATTGCTGTAAATGAAAGGCATGGGGGACAGCTTTTCCTGCCTGTGTAGTCTTAAGCGGTGTGTTTATGTTCTGCTTTTGAAGGGAAAGCTTCACTAAACCGAACCACTTTGAGGTTCCTTTTGAAGTATTCCCCTAAGACACGGTTGCTAATTATTTGGTGTTTCATGATGAATTCAGCGCAGTTCATTAGACTGTTTTAACTGATGTTGCTGTCTTAGATCCTGTCTGTCTCAACGCACACAGTGAACCATTTAGATAATTGAGTGATTAATTGATACCTAATGATCAGCGCAGACCTTATGTTCTACTTTCATTTCAAACTTGACAATTTATTATCAAGTTATTACCTGCAACTTGTGCGTGTCTGCAGAAGAAAGCGATGTGAAGCATGCGTGTGAGTTTTCTGCAGTCAGTAGATGTGTGATTATATGAGCATGTGAAGGCCTCAGATGTATGATGTGAAGAGGTGTTTTGCCTTCTAATGGCATGTAAAGGCCTGTGAAAATGAAGTAAAAAAGGGGAGAAACAATCAACTGATCGAGATAAACAAAGTAGGAGTTACCCAGAAAGAGGAAGAATATAAGAAAACCAAAGAGAAGGAAAAGCACAGAAAAGAGAGAGCTAAAGAAAGAGGAACCCTTGAGGTGTTGTGGCGTACCATCAGCGGTGTCGTTCGCGAGGTTTCATCCCACCTTCCCCGTGTTGTCTGATAGTGATCAGTCTTCAGGGACCCACTTCCACAGATGAGGTCAGCCTTACCTGTCAATCACGCTGCTCCGGGCCAAGGCCTGGCCTGCTGGGGTCACCTCAAGCAGGGAATCCCAAACCCCCAGACCTCCAAATTGGAAAGACTTTTGGATGAAGAGGACTCTAAATAGGAATTTGGCCAAGCGCCGCTTTGCGTTAACCAACAAAGTTACAAATTATGAAATGAAGCCGTTAGTTTATCTCGGCTCAAGGATATTCCCCGGAGCCCCGTGATGGAATGACATGCTGGTTTGTTGTTGTCAGACGATATCTGAAATCTGATCATCCAATCAAAACAATATTAACACACTGCAGTCTTGCATCTCTGAAATGGAAAAGGTTATCATTTCAAAGTGTTTACTACTGTTTCGTAAAAAGCTTTATTGAAAGCACAGATGATTACATCAAATATGTTTAAAGAAGCGAAGATGTCTTTGATGTTGTGGATATTTTCCAATATTGAATGTCTCATTTTGGAATTAACCTAAGGCCGTTAGTGTACATAACATGATAAATGATATGGTATTAGTTCAGTGATACTGACTACCGCATCAGTATCACTGTAAAAGAAACAGTTTCACATTTTGGGGAAATTTTCTTATATTTAATTCATACAAATAACAACGTCTAAAAGCAATTCACATTTTCATGGGTTGTTATGTACAGGACGATTTCTTGGCCAGGACCATTAACTTCCTCAAGTGTCCACTGGTTTCCAGGCAACAACTCAGAGCCAGCAAATAGTCAATTTTACTATTTGTTGTACTTATTAAATAATTGATATATAACATGTTAATCAGTGAGCATTAGAGATGCTAATAAGTCAACTTTGTTAGCGTTTACCCTCACTTTCCAGTCTTTGTGCTAAGCTAAGCTAACCATCTGCTGTTTTTAGCCTCATATTTAATGGACAGATATAAGCGTGGTATCCATCTTTTTATCTTACTATCTACCTGAAAGAAAATAAGCGTATCTCCCAAAATGTCAAACCGCTTCTTTAAAAACTAAAAAAATCTCATTCTCATTTGGCGGACGGTCTTTTGGACGTGACCCACGACTGCGTGTGCGTGTGTGTGCCTGGATGTCCGTGTGTGTCTACTAAAACTAACACAGCTGATGAGCTGTATAAACATCTGAGCTGATCCCAGATATCTTTTTTTGTTCAGGAACAACATTTGAATCTGCAGGACAATGCCTGCACAGAGGCTACACAGCTGTGTGTACACACACACACCGAGGTCCGTCACTTCGGGGTCATCATACTCAAAACACAGCTCACAGCCACCAGAAACACTTTACAACAGGAAGACAGTAGCCCCACACCAGGGAAATGTTAACGTCCCTACTGTTTTTGGATTGACTTCTTCCCTCATTTCGTTTCATTCCCATGCAAACTCAGCATGTTCAGTCAGTGAGTGGCGTTGTCTCGTTCTTCCCTCAATGAGATTCAAGCTGTATGTTATGTGCATATGTCAGCACTGATTGTCATGCTGCATAATGCAAAATCTTGAATGTAAAGCAGCCCATCTGTGATTGTGAGTTCTGAGACGAGAATAAAGATGCAAACTGTGGGTTGCATGAACAAAGGCTGTGTGTCTCTAATAGGCACAACCAAACACGCATACACACACACTGCTGTGATTTGCCGGCTTGTTCACAACATGGGCCATTTGGATTTACCAGAAGTGCTGTTCTTTCCTCTCACTGAACATACACTTTTATCTATTAGAGCAATCCTAATGGAGATAACTGCAAGCACATCTCTAAACTCCTTTTTTCAATTTGATGATGCATTTTAGACTGTCCAAATGATCAACACCTTTAGATTAGTAAGAAAAATCATTCAGATGTGGTAGAATTTACAAGCATAACAGCTGTGCCGTGAGTTTGAACCATCAAATGTACACTACAGGCCAAAAGTTTGGAAGCAAGATCAAATTTGTACAAAAAAAGATCATAGTTTCATTGGTATACTTTGCAACAAAATAAACATGATTATTATATAAAAAGTAACTTATCAGAAGACATTACTGCTTTTTGCAATTTCTCTTTCAATGTATCCTTCTTTCCTCAATGTACAAATCTGCACTCTTGTTTCTTTACTCAGTTGTTTCTTTCTAGCTATTTCTGTTGTAGTTTGTCAGAGATTTGAACGCAGTTTTGTATGCTCTGAAAAGCCAAAGAGTTAAAGTGAATAATGCAAACTATGATTTGTTTTTTTACTTTTGCACTGAAGATGTGACTCTTGCAAACCTAAAACTAAACCCTTCTTTTCTTTTGTTGACATTTATTCAGCAATGGTCTGGTAACATCAATGTATACCTAAAGGTAAATTTAGGAAAATGGTGCATATCAATGAAAGCAAAGTCTGATCATGCAGTAAATACATCCCAAAATACATATAACTCATGCTGGTTTTTAAGAAAGGCATTGTGAACAGAAACTTGAAGTTGCTTCCAAATGTTTGGCCTGTATTGGCCTTTGCTTCCAAACTTTTGGCCTGTAGTGTAAATAAATATGATGACGACGAGCCAAAATATCCCAGATTCGGTATCACCATCTTGCGCTGGGGACATCATTTGCAGCCAGAGTCTTTGCAGTAGTGCTCGAGGAAGGTCCCGCCCATAAACCTCAATCAGTGACCAATAATTAGGGACTGTTTGCTAACGGTCACCAGCTAAAGTTAAAATTTCCTCTTGATGTTCCTTCTCTACATTCAGTCTCTGAAAAGGCATCTGCAGGTGCCTCTGCGACTTCTTCACTTGAACTTGAACTAATATCAGCCTAATAAGAACTATATAAAATGACAGAAACCATCTTGGTGAAAAATGTATTGGCATGACGTGTACTTTGATTTTTTTACTTTGTCCCATGTCACATCTGGTTACACGGGGGGTCAGAACTTATGACTTGTACTGCAGCCAGCCACCAGGGGGCGATTGAAATGTTTTTGCCTCACTTTTGGGGAGCCGTCATATCATTGATCTTTCTTTGTTTGAACCCAGACATATACTGTCTTTTAAACATCTGTCACAGATGCGTTATCAATGTCAGGAAGAGCTGGTGTCACTACTGCCAGCAATAACTAGTTTATTTGCAGGCCAGGTTGTACAGCTCTGAAAAGTTAGTGACTGTTGCACGAATTTCATTTAAAGCACATGACACACTAAATCAGTTTGTTTCTTAGAGCTTCGAATCATGCAGCCGTTTTGTTTGTATACTTTTTGTGGGGTTTTTTTGTGTTTTATAGTGGGTACATTCTTCTACTAGAAAATTTAAAGATGGAATTGGGCAACACGTCAAGAATATCATGAGAAATTTCATTACCAGAACACAATAACGTCCAGTTAAATTGATGCAGACTAGACTCTAGTTTGAGGACAGTATTGATTATCTTATAAGAGCTGGTATTAAGTGGCGGAAGGCTTAATGATTCTTGTGAAGGAATCACTGTGGAAAAGATGTGTTGGCTAAAATCTGATTAGGACATGTTTTCTCTGTGAATAGGTGTTGGGTCTTTTGGATAAAATACACTGGCAAATACAACAACAACAACAACAAAAACTGCACATATAAATGATTATGTGAACAAACATCATGACTGTGTGAGCAATGGTGCTCTCTTTTAATCAAAACTTCACTGAGGAGAATAGGCGTTGAAGGATCTAAATGCCTAAAAATCTGTCATTTTGACAACTGGGATATTTGTATAATTAAAAAGGAGAGGGTATCGTCTACCCCCATATATGATATGACTCCTGCATTGATGAAATTATCTATCTTGAAATAAATTAATATGTTTATCAGGTACAGAGGACAATTTAATAACTCACCTGTCAAAAGTACCCGATTATGTCAGGGGAAACTGGCAGCTGATAATTACCCACAATTCATGCCCGAGGTTTGAATCTTTGCAAAAGAGAATTGATGAAACACAATCTAAATTAGGTACAGTAATCCATTCCAAGTTGTGATGGGAAAAGGCCTATGTAAGGTGGATAAATGAAAAAGATTCTTGGGTTAGATTTACATAACCATAAGAGCTCTTACGAGCTCAGTTTCGTTCATTTAGCCGTCACTCTTAAGTTACACAGTTACTCTCTTTATGTGATCCATTAGGAACTGTCCCAACCTCACACACACACACACACACACACAGAGGCATGCTACAGTGGGACTGATAGGACTCTGTCTCATGTTCAAACCACCTGGATGTGGAAACAACGTCCGCTGTCCTCTCAGGCCGCACACTAAGTGCAGCCTCAGGTCTGTTGTCTCACTATCAGGTTAATGCTGCCATGTCCTAATAGATCTCACTTAATACACCCTGTGGTCATTCCTGGAGAAAGAAATAGCAGCCCAAAGCCACTCCTGCTGTCTCACATATTCAAACATGAGCATGCATACACCAGGCGTGCGGTGACTCAATGTGACATCACCCTTCCTGCCGCTGAATGCTGTGTGCCGATGGGTGACCTGTTGAGACAAAAAAAACCTAAAGAAGAAAGAAACACACTTAGTTTCTCTGTTGCCAAGAGTTAAATGATAGAAGGTCAATACCACTCTCAAGTTTGAATGCTAACTGTGTAGCTGCAGCTAGCAGCCAGTTAGCTTAGCTTAGCACAAAGAAGACTGAAAACAGCTAGCCTGGCTCTCTCCAAAGGTAGCAAAATCCATCAACCAGCACCTCTGAAGTTCACCAAAAAAAGAGTTACATTTCACTGGTTTAATCCATACAAAGAAAACGAATTGTAAAAGTGATAATTTGCTTTTTTACAGATCGTTCTGTGTTGCACTGTTTCGTGGGTGGTAGCAGCTTCCAGGACACCAAAGGAGAGAAGTACTCCAGATGAAAATAAGGTATAAACTGTGCGTTAGCCATTATCAATTATCTAAAGTGATTTTATTAGTGTAAATAGTCGATTTTATTAAGTTTTAGCTGCCAGCAGCAGTCACTTTGCTATTTGTGGACATCTCTGTAGCTTTTTTTTCATCAAGTGTTAAATATTTGTTGCTCTCAGAAATGCCTGAGGTCCAACTCTCTGAATCACTCTCTATGATAGTACGTGATGGTGGCATAATTTTAGACAGGTATTGTTGTGTAACATTACTGAGTCATTTATCTGGCTTTGTGACTTTGTGTGCTACTGTTAGCTAACATTTAGCAAGTTACCAATAAACATTTGAATGGCGCTATCGATAAAATAAAGCAACTGACTCAGATATCTCTGTCATACAGGTAACTCACGTATAACATAGGTATATTCTGTCCCTCCGACCCTCATTGGCCCTTTCAGATTATACAACAAACAAAATGCCCGCTAGTCTGCAGATAAAAGACAATAAACAAATAAACAATAAATAACTGAATAACTTGCTTATAACTGGACTCTGTGCAATAACACTACACTTCTGTTCACTGTTCATTTCACTGTTTCACTGTTTTGCACTCATTTACATAGATAGATAGATAGATAGATAGATAGATAGATAGATAGATAGATAGATAAGAAACATAAGGGCATGCAAGTTTTTAGATTTTTTTTTTTATACCTGAGATACTATATATTTCTTATATGTATATTCTCAGGCACACTCCCTCTGTACTATGTACAGGTATACCTTACAGTTATAGTTATAATTATTTATCTTTGGATTATTTTATTTTTTATTTTTATTTTATTTTATTCTTTTATATTTTATTATTATTTTTTTATTTTATTCTAAGTCTTGCATTTCTTACTGTCTATGTTGTGTGTTTTTGCTGCTCTTGCGTCGTAAATTTCTCTGCTGTGGGACCAATAAAGGAATCTGAACCTAATCTGAAACACCCAGCACAGGTTGATCTCTGGTTGTCACTGTCAGCGGAGACTCTGGTATGTAGTGTAGCCTAATACACTTCACCGTTTAATTATACAGCCTCATACACGTGAAATAATGACCAGTTAAACTTCTTTTCCTCCTGTTCATACACAAGCTCCATCTCCATTGCTTTCCCACATGTGCACACATTCGCCTTAATTCTTTGGTTTTTCTATCTCTCTCTCTGGGAACTCAGTAAAATGATATTTAAATGTCAGTTCTGCAAAATAACCTCCATCTCTGATACTGCAGAAACATTATTTGCCCTGGTCGGGACACGAGTCATGGAGGAGGGTCGGGTTGGCTGGAAAAGAAGCTCTGTAAGGCAAAGAGAGCATTAACCATTATCTCATCATAAAGCAGGCAAGTTTTCCATTGAGTGCTGGGATAGATATGTTCAGAACTCTGCATATGGTGGACAGCTGGACCTTTGGCTAGAGACAAGCCGGCAGAGGAGAGGCATGGCAGGCAGCAGAGTTTTTAATCTGTCTGTCTGTGTCTCCTCTCTGTTATTAACCTCACGCCCTGACAGCCTGCTCCCCGTGACACTGACCTGCTTCACCTAATGAGCTACCAATTACTACAAATTAGGCAAGAGAGAGGCCACTGCTATCATCCACTCCACACACTCTTCTCAACAGGTCTGTGGGATTTGGATGTAGCGGGATGCTCGGGTAGAATAAATAATGAGGCACCTCCCCCCCAAAAAAAAAAAAAAAAAGAAATCGTGACAGTGACGTGCATTTTGGATTTGTGGTGGTGTGATGTTCGGAGAGGATGCTGTTAACATTGTGTATGTGTTGCTGTGCTGTGCACTTATCGCTGTGCCTTGGTGCCTTAGCCTGGCACCTCTCGCAAGTTTCAAAGATCATTTGTATTTGCACCTGCTCCTGCCGCACTGTGTGTGTATATCTGTGTGTGTGCATGTGTGTTTGTGTACGCCCACATGGTTGGTCTTTAACCTTGCACACCTGGCTACTCTGCGAGACCAGCTTCTCTCTGGCCCATCACGATGTTTATTCATTTATTTATGGGAAGCCTGGAAATCATCGCCCTTGTCTTGGTCTCCTGTGGCAGCGAGGGAAGACAGCCCAAATTTATGCATGGCAGCAGAAATTAATTAGGCATCAATTAACTCATGCTAATGTGTATGCATTGAATTTTTTTTAAGAGCCCGCCTGTCAACTAATTTGTAAAAACTGTTTCACAGAAACGTCAACAGTCGGGAACAGACAGTGTCTTGTAGGCTATTTTCTCATACACAGAGAAAAATATGAAATCAGAGTGGAATAGAGAAAAGCCTTGAGATGTTAATAAACAAAGCTGGAGGAGGAGGAGAATGTGGCCTGCAGAGGTCACAGCGCTGGAGCCTGCTTCTCCTCTTCATTTAAGTGTGTCCCTGGCCTGGAATGGCCTGCAAGCTACATGCGCACAGACACACACACACACACACACACATTCATAGAAAGACAGAGAGAGTGTGAAAGTGAGATGGAGGGAGAGGAAGGGGAAGTGAGGCGTTTATTTGTTGCTTCGCTCTTAACAGGCTGCTGGTTCGGCAGGGAACCCCCAAAGGTAGAGTTCAGAGAAAGCGTGTGTGTGTGTGTTTGTGTTTCGAGTCCACTGTCTCTGCGCTCTCTTTTGCCAGGAGGTTTCCAACAGTTCTCGTGTTAATAGTGGGCTAGCCGCTTCAACAGAAAAGAACACTGTCTGGTTTATAGAGAACAGCCAAGGGATCATGAAACCTGCCAATGTGCATTCATATACAGCACATATACAGTATATAGAGATCAAGAAAGAGCTGAATATATTATAATAGTCACTTTTTGCATACTTTTCACATACTTCATACTTCACAAATATTTAAACTTATGCACTGGTCAGAAGAAACAGTAAAGTACTAAAATTTCATCTCTCTTTGACTCATTTTTCTGTTGAAGGATCCAGGCGCCGACAGAATAGGACTGAAAAATACAGCACGGCTCAGGCCGGAGCAAAAATGTTGAAATAAAATCCAACATCCAGCATCGAGTAACATGCCCCGTGTCATCTGACTGCTGATAGATGCGATGGTTATCAGGCTATCTCGCTGTGTTCTGTTAACCTTAGCCTGCTCACGTTGAGGACTCTTAGCAGCGTACCGACAGCTTGATCAATAGGTCAGCGTGCTGACAGCAGTCCTCGGGGTCCTGGTGGAGGGAGAGGCTGGGTGGGTTGAGGAAGGGGGTAGTTAAGGGTGATCATGTATCCCGCAGACACCAGAAGCACCTAAGCAGGATGAACAAAACCCACAAAACACTCACTTAACAGATGACCCTAACCTCAACCACCTAAGTGCTCCGCTCTCGTACCTTGATGCCAAAACTGGAACCAGCAGGCTCACAAAAGGTCATGAGAAAACAATATGAGATTTTCTTTTACTTCTTTTCTGCTCTGCACTGCTCTTGGCTTGTTAGGCATCTGTTTTAAAATAAGACCACTGTTTAAAGCACAGACCTGTATTGTTTATCCCCAGCTTTCGAGTTTGCATTTCACCCTCTGTGATCCGTCAGACAGGCTTGCTTGAATTATTCCTACTTGTGTGTTATTACATGGCCTGAGCATCCAGCCTGTCCTTGTGTCCGTCTGCATGACAGACAAATAAAGTCTGTGTTAGGCACATGGGAGATGCCGACGCAGATAACCCCACATTTACATTCAAACGGAGCTTTTGACAAAGCCTTAGCAACAGGCTCCTTAATCAGCGGGCTGGCTGCGCAGCCCCGGCCTGCCTTCTCCTCTCCTCTCCTTACAGCCATGATCTTGAGAAGGAGCTTTAAATTGGAAATTATTACACATTAAACCCTCTGCGCACAGGCCAGGATCGAAGTGGATCAATACCTTGCCCAGCACAATAAATCAGACGCTTTCTCTCCCCTTCTCTCTTTTCCCCTTTGCTTTTTCAAGTGGCTATAGGCCACTGCTCAACTGGAACATATTTAAATTTTCTTGTAACAAATTAATTCCAACATTTTCTCTTGATTGAATTAGGGCAAGTGCTGCTGCTGTCACAAGTGTTTGGGCTGCTCCTGGGGAGAGACAAATTGCCAGGCCTGGACACGGGTAACAAGCGGCGGTGTTGAGTCGCTGATAATCTCCCCACTAATTCTCCATTACAGCAAAATGAGGCCATAAATCTTCCTGACAGCTGATCGATGTAAACATTGTTTCCCCCATGATTGCCAGCTCTCCCAGCGGAGCTACTGTCCGCTCACAATCCGCTGAAATTACTCCCGCACCAGCCCTCCCCTCCCTTCTCCTCCTCCCTGGAACTGGTGTGTGTGCGTGTTGGACTGGCCTGGCGGGGAAACCAAAGTCACTGCTGTCCTGTCGAGGTGGTCATCTAATTTTAGCTCAAAGCTTGCTAAACAAATGGAAAATATTAATCAAAATGTCTCCTTTTTAACCACTGGCACGGGCAATTCTTTATAGAAGAATGATTGTCCCGCTACCATGTGGTCACACGGTGTTGCAGGTTGAATAAAATGAAAAAGACTGTTGAAAAATGAAGGAAATAAGAAATCAAGGATACAACATGCAGTCAAACAATGATTTCTTTTCTAAATGCAGCTATCACTCCTCCTCCTTCTTCCGTGTGTGTAATGGCATTAGGCAGAGTAAACGGCAGTGAAAGATTGAGTTGTCAAACAGTCAAAGCACAAGGCTCGTTATCAGCGTGTTCACTGTCTGATAATATTCCACACCATTATTAAAATCCAATATGCATGCAATTACAGAGACAGGGATGCTGTTAAAATGGGACGTCTGGCTGTAATCACAGACAGGGAAGGCCATTTTAAGACATGCCACTTGTGAAATGTGTTAAAATGGCATATATAAAGCATTTTGGATACTTATTTTATTCACATATGGCAATAAACAGTTTAGGAATATAAAACTTAAATTGGTTTCAAGTAAAAACCAGAGGGTATACTCATGTGGGCAGATACCGACTGCTTCATTTTTTATTTTTCTTTATCTTATTATCCTCTTGATCTTTGTCATTTCTCAAAGTTATTCCTGAACGTCGGTATCTCTGCTGCTCTCTGACATCTTGCTTCTGGCATGATTCTCTGTCTGTGCGTCTGCTCTTAATTGGCTGGTTATTTACCACAAGTGCCGATCAAGAGTTACCCTTCTCTTTCAAGGGTGATATACAGAGACTGGCACGTCTCCTTTTCTTATATTTCTTTCTTTTGAGCCTCAGAGTATTAACTTTCCCAATATCACTGCTATGTTATTTACCCAAACTAAAATATGGTTATTTTGACCTAGTGTTAGGCACAACAATCTGTCAAAAACTGTCAAATTTATTGTTAGTTGCCGTACAAAACAGTGTTAAGCATATGACATTCAAAACTGCAAAGGATGCACATGTTGTTGATAATCAGAAACAAATAATGAAATGCGCATTTAAAAAGAGAGAGCTGAGTTAAACAGGTCACCACCATGCAATTTATTTGGGGTAAATAACACAGTAACATAACATAACAGTAATATAAACAATAACATTAACTTGGGTTTTGTCTTGGGTTTGATTTGCTGGGCAAATCCACACCAACACTCAGTGCCAATGGCTTAGCAAGGGGTAAAGGGGTGAGGAGGCTGATGCGATTAAGTGGTAAATTTGCGTGTTGCGCCAGATAGTTGCTTATTTACACATCCAGCAGATATCGAGCAGCATCATCATTTATTTGGAGTCATCCACCTGATGAATGCAAGTCCAAAATTCATTCTCTAGCTCTGGTTGAGGGAGGGAAACTGCTGCTTCTTGAGTTGCTAAATACTCAACTATATGTTCATCAGCTACTCACTAACTGTGTTTATCTGTAGTTTGGTGCCGGGCATGCCGTGTACAGAAGGTGTATAGTTCCTTTGTTGAACAGTGTGTTCAACAACACTTTCAGAAAAGTGAGAGTGAACCAAAACTATAAAGTTGCGGGCCAAACAGCTTAACTATGAGCTGAAACTTACTTTAAAGCTCAGTAAAGCTGAGAGGTGCTGCAGATTCAGGTGATTCGGGTAATTTTCTGTATGTTCAGCACTACAAGCGACCAAGTTTCCAATTGTCACATTGTCATTATGAATATATTGATTATAGTTACTTTAACAGTATCATAGTATACAGTAGCTGTGCGCAGATATTGATTAAATTGAGAATTTAAAAAATGTTGGTAGTTGATATTAAAATGATCTAAAGTGTTAAATTCTGTACTGTACTCATCTAGTTTTACTGTCCAGATCCAGATTCTATTGCCCCTCTTTAATCCAGATGCCCTCTGCTTTGCAGCTAATGTACAGCTTCTCTTCTCTCCATCCATTCACTCCACTCTGTCGGTCTGTATGGGAGCATTTATGAGTCCTGTGACCACGGAGCACCCAGGGGGCATGTGCGACAGATCGGGAGACATCTCGCACTGGCTCTAAAGGTTACTCAGGCCAGCACTCCACTGCAATTGGTCCCTGTCTGGCTCTGTCACTAGCATTATGACTTCATCACCCTCGAGAGGAGAGGAAGAGAGAGAAAGAAAAACAGTTTGCACTCATCCGTCAATGTCCATCTCAAATTACAGCTCAACCAATCACCGGTGAGGATCAATAGGGAGCGGCTGAGCAGGTTTGGGGGTGTGGGGGGTGGAGGAAGGAGAGAGAATGGGAGGGTCTGAAGATGCTCGCTGAAAGACAGAAGAGTAACTGATCAATACGGAAGGATGGATTTTGTCATTTTGAAAAGGGCTGTCAGAGAGTGGTTCACTCCCACCTGCTCAGAGCTATATCCTCCAACTCAGGCTGTGGATGACACGTCAGTCCATCACGTCACTCCGGCTCAATCCTTCGCCGTCTCTGCCCGGGCTCGCCACCGCCGCCACGCTGTTCGCATAAATCATAACTGTAGAGATAGCTACGCTCGCAAGGAGTGAGCAGGTATCATTTTCATTGGCTATCAATTTGCATAGATCAATGGTACACCTTCAAAGGGCAATCTCAAACAATGATCTGTCTCCACGCGGTTGTAATTGCAAAGCGGTTTCATTATATCATTTCATCCTACGCCTCCTCCGCATTCCAAGTCACACTGCGTGTTACACCTGACCCCTGTGCTCCTCCACGCATGAGGAGAGAAATATACACTGCCGGTGCCAGTCTGATGAGAGCGGTGTGTGTACGCTGGGTGATTAACTCAATAAGAAACAAAGATCTCCTTTATTGGGATGCTCTCCGCTGTAATGGTTGTTTGATTGGAAGCCAGTGGCTGTATTGACAGGTGAAGTGGACTGATTAATGGGAGCTTAAGCCAGTAAGGATAACAGTCCTTCACGTGGCTTATTTAACGCTAAAAGAGTGACTGATGGGCCGCCGGAGCCTCTGAGCGCAGTAATGGAGCCATTTATGCTCAGCCCTCCAGGAAGCATTGATTTGGAAGATTTTAATACAACCCCTCTGCTTACTTTTGTTCTCGACATGCAAACGCTACCACCAGCACTTGAAGCTAATTATAACTAGATAATGAGAACCATGAAAATGTTCGATATTCAATCTTAAGGTCAGAACTGTTTTTAATTCTAATAGCTTACACAATAGGGGCAACATTTTCCCAAAGGCACCAGGAAACTCGATACTAAAAGAAATATGCTTTCAACAAGAAGTAATTACTTTCCGGGTGGTAATTAATAACCTTAATGGTAACCTTGGGTCAAGAATGCATTGATACTTTTAATTTAGAAGTTAAAAGTAATTTAAAGTGTTACAAAGTACTTCAAAGCGCTCCCACTATAGAACCACTGTACCTTATAGCCAGCAGCAGGGAAGCTGTCTATTACAGCCCATTGTATACTGCTGCATGCTAATCATTTGACCTAAGGTGCAGAGTTTTAAAGTAAGGCCAGAGCAGTAAAAGGAAAAGTGGGTTTAGTCAAAACAAAGCGTGCTGAGGAGCTGAATGAATATAGAGTATGTGTATTATGTCTGTCATGGGGGTCAAAGGTGACCTGTTTGGGGCTTGGTTGAAGCTCTGGTTTCAATTCAGCGGATCAGAATAGCTCAAATTGACACCAAGACCCATCTGCCCACTGAATTAATCCTCCACTCTCTTCCATTTGGCCGTTTTTTTTTTTTTTTGTTTTCTTTATCAGCTCCATCCATTTCTTTATTCATTCGGTTGACTTTAGAAAGGGGAGAGGTGACATGTCCCGGGGCATGTGTGTGTGTTTTGTTTTGTTTTTTCCTCAAAATCCAGCGATTTCAAGTGTAACATTTGTAGACTGCAGGGTCACTGGCAGTTATATTTTCCCTCTCCCTCCTCTCTCTCCCTCTCTCCCTCTCTCTCTCCCCTGTGAAATCGATCGTTTGTTTGTAAGGAGCTCAAACAGAGCGGGAGAAGGATTCAGAGCTCTGCTGGCAACGCGAGCAGAGCAGAAATGCTGCTGGGGAAAGAGGTAGGCAAAAGTCAGAAAACCTCCCCACTCTCACCGTCAGTGCACATGACCTTGGGGCCAGAGCGAGCTAGCAAGCGAGCGGGCGGAGGAACCGCCCAGCATGCGTTGGTGCATACACGGAGGAATTTGGAAGGCAGAGTGGAGTGCGGGTCTGCGAGCCCTAGCCCTCCGCTTAAGTGAGTGCAAATTAACTGAAATAAAACTTTTAAAGATCAATATAAATTTGATTTGTTGTCTGCATACTAAACCTTAATCGCATTAGAACAAAGTTCCCCTTCTCTTTGAAGAGTCTGCTCCGTTATGTTAATCTATTTGGCTGTTCAACATGAAGGGCAAGCAACAGGTGAGGAGCCTTCATGCGTGTCCGCGGCCCCGCAAATAAAGAGAGACCGTAGTGAAACACAGACAGTGTAGTTGACAGTAGCTGACACTGGCTATCAAACAAACGGCACAGAGAAGATGTCTGCCAAGGAAACAGCCTCTGGTGAGAAACACAGAATGAAGGAAAAGGGGGGAGAATAGAGCGATAGCGAGAGAAGATGACAGAATGACACACGGGGGACAGAAATGTTTGTTTTTGAGCGAGGCCGCCTGTGTGTGTGCGGCGTGCGTGCATGCCCCACTGTGTGTATACTCTCCGTCTCTTCCTCTTGCTCTGTCATAGCCGTCTCTGTGGCGACTGAGGCGGTGGAGCCCCACGGGGGTCAGCCATGTAAGGAACATAAAAGGCCAATTTAATTTAGCACGTCCGCGGCTACAAAGTATTTTAATTCCGACAGCTGTGACTGAGGAGTTAATATTTGACTTGTCAGAAGTGGGGCCGGGGCCAGTGAATCATTGTAATTCTCATTAAGAGGCTCTCCCCCAGCAGCACCCTAATGCAGAATAATGAAAGTCAAGACGGAGTGAGCTTCTAATGCCAGTTGAGGCCTATCTTTTAATATTCCCCTCTTGATGGATTAGGGAAGCGAGAAATTCATCTTGGATCATAGGGCCTAATTTAATAAGGGATCATTCCAGGAGTATTGCATTTTATAATAATGTCATTTAAAGTGTCGTCTTCCATTTTTACTGTCCCATATGTATGCTTATATAATGGTGCCGGAGGGATATGTTTTTACAGTGCTCGGATCTCTTCTGCGTCCACACACCCCCTCCAGACCACACTACACTCTTTCTCTGTGGTCTGCAGGCTCTCGACTCAGGTTTTCATTTCACATTTTGGTCATAGAGGCAATTGAGTGTGCAGTTATGAGAAGTTCAGTTACTCCAGCATGTTGCTGTTTCCTCAAATTATTCCTAATAGTATTTAGGGAGAATCACTGTGATATGAGTGTTGGGATTGTAAATATCACCCAAAGGAAATATTACAAAGATACATTGCATTTGCTCCATCACAAGCCGATGCTGAAACCTCTTTGAGCGAGGCAGCGCTATATTTATCCAACCCACTCACAAAAGAAAAATGGCTTTTAGGGAATAAAGTAAACAAATGTGACTAATATGAAGAAGTGTTGACGTTAGCAGCGGCACGGAGCTCACAATTATACCTTGTAAAGGGTGGTAGGAGTGAAAAATGCTGGATGTTACTGAAAAGGCGTCTATGTACAAATTCATGTTTTTTTTTTTTTATGTACATGCAAGGCTCAACAGAAAAACAATCATGAAACAATATTTGTCATTTGGAATTTTGCAGAAATAACATATTTAACAAATCTCAAATCAAGTTACCACAAAAAAAAAAGATTACAGTAATACTTTTATTAGCAGTGGTGTAGGTCTATATATAGTTTATACCGGAATATTTTATTGCTTATGTTTTTCCATGTAACTTACCACCACATATGGAACAATAACAAATAATTTTGTTTATTAGTACGAGTATTAGTCCTCAGCTTGGAGCTTGGAGACAGCTGTGTATCCATCCAAGTCAACTAACTGAGTCCTTCTCTCATGAGATGATTGCTGGCATATAAAGAAAATGTACATAGACGAAGGCTGTTTATGCAATATTCTATTTTACCGAAGCATCTAACAATTTTTCAATTTAATTCAATTCAGTTGTACTTACAGAGCTCACAGTCTTAACAAAAGTCATGTCATGACACTTACAGAGCACGTCTACACTGTATGTTTTATAATATTATTCACAGAGACCCAAAAACTCCCACCATGAGCAAGCACTTGGCGACAGTGGCAAGGAAAAACTAACAAGCGATCTTAAATCTATTTTCCTTTTGTTTTAACAACTGCAAACAATATATTCTTGTGCATAATACCCAGTGTTTATGTCTGAATTTATGTCTACTTGATGGAACGGCTTTTCCAGATGATGTTCAATTGTTTTGCCATTGTTGCTTTATTTTTTTTTTTTTTTGACATTTTGGAAAATAGAGTTAGAAAAGAAGATCCAAACCACTCTGTTTGTCTGTTAAAAATTAAGCTAGCATCGGGTTAGCTTAGCACAAAGAATGGAAACAGGGGAAACAACTAGCCTGGCTTTGTCCAAAGCTCTATCACTAAAGCTAACTACTTAACACATTATATTTAGTTTGTTTAATCAATCTTATTAAGCTGTCAAAAGTGTAAAATGATAATTAGCCATTTTTTTGGGAGGTTTATTTGACCGGGTGCAGTGACGTCATGTCTCGTCCACTTGTTACTTGGAGTTGGCCAAAAAAAAAGACCAGCACATTTCTGTTTTCACACCTTGATTTTTACTGATTAACTAAAAGTAATACTCAAGGTAATGAGATGGTGGTTTGTGAGTTTTAAAGGTGTAATTTATTATGTTTGGACAGAGCCAGGCTAACTGTTTTTTTCAGGCTAACTGCCATTTTCAGTCTTTGTGCTAAGCTAAGCTAACCAGCTGCTGAAAATATCCTTATATTCACCATACAGACATGATAATGGTATCAGTAATATCATCTAAACACGTGGACAAAATTGTTGGTACCCTTCTGTTAAAGAAAGAAAAACCCACATAAGGTCACTGAAATAACTTGACACTGACAAAAGTAATAATAAATAAAAAATGACTGAAAATTAACTAATTGAATTGTGGTTCCACAAAATCATTTTAAAAAACAAACTGGCCAGGAGAAATAATGATGATGAGTTTTTCTTTCTTTAACAAAGGGGTACCAACTATTTTGTCCACGTGTGTAAATCTCCACCTGAAAGCAGATATTTCGCAAAAGATTTACCCTTTAACCTGTAAGGTTCCTCAACCAGTTCCTCTCAGTACTTGCCATGTCAAATAATGGACAAACTCTTCTAATGATATAATGCATTATAATGAACCACAAACATGATATATTTAGAAGGAGATATATTTATTACAGTGCAGTTACATTATAGATACATATCCTGTGTAGAAAACCTTTTTTTTTTTTTTTTTTTTTTAGTAATGAGTAACAGTAGTAGTTGTCATGTGAGTCGACATTAGTCAGTTGCAGTGTGTTTTTTTTGGGTATGGTTTTGACTTAAACTAACTCCTGTCCCCAGCTTCTCTTAGGCGGCCCTACAAGAGCACTTCCAGCACACAGTGCGTTACATGTGACCCTTTAAAAGGGTCCCTGTCATCATTAAGATAAGAGGCCGTCTCTCAAACATGCTTTAGCTCAACAAAGTGCTTCCTCTTTGGCACACTCATGTCTTCGGCACCTCCGTCTTACCTTCTCCAATGTACTCCTCCCTATCTCTTCTGCTCGTATCACTGCCCCATGTCCCCTCAACTCTGCCTCCTCTTGGTGTGGGACTTTCTGTCTCCCTCCCCCTCCTCCACATTCCACGATATTCAGTCCAACAAAGTCTAAATTCAATGTCAGTCAGTCAGTTGAACGACTTGAGGTTTTAAAAGAGGATTCAGGTTTAAATCTAGTTTATGAATATCGCTGCGGGTTGAGAGATGTAGTTGTTTTCAGTCGACTCGCTTCCTTCCTCTCTATAACACGACCACTTATCTGCCACAGCAAGTGTCAGCTATTTTAGGATGCATGTGATATTCATTCTCTATACGTGTGTCACTTCCTTGAATTTTTTTCCACTGCAAAACAAAAAAAGGGAGGAAAAGTTTTGTCGGCTGCGCACACTGCACTCCGCTGTTTTCTGTCTTAACCTTTTAAAGGTTCTGCTCTGCAAGTTCTAGTCATCAAGGAAACCACTGAATAAACACTATCTTGCATTAAATTGTGTGTAATACCAACAGCTTGGCTTACAATTTCTAGCAATCACTTTCTTTGTTTAGTTTGTATCTAGAGGCATAACATACAGGGTCTGGAAAAAAACAAGAGTGCGAGAAACTCAAAGGGACAGAGAGCGACTGTCACACGCTGAGAAGTAGCGATATCACAGGAGGGGAGGGGAGCGCGAGTAAGGGGCCAAGTCGCGAGATCTATTTTTACATCCCATTTCAGAATGAGATAGTGTCCTTCTCTCACACCTCCCGCTGTGGAGGAAGCTAATGCAGGCCTATTTAATTAGACGCTGGCAGTTTGTTGAGCCAACACGGTAATCCAATAGAACGTCGCACCACTGTGGGGTCCTGCCTGCTCCGATGCCTCCTTGGCCCCATAATGCAGCGCAGTCAGCTCTTCGCATTTTGTCTGCCCTTCTCTCAGCTTGTGACATCAATTTACATTAGCCTGCATTGAAACAAGATGCATTCTTCCCACCAGTGACTCACCCAAACACACACACACACACAAAGCCCGCTCAGCCTCACTCTTCCCAGTTGAACTTGACACAGTCCCCCACCATTAGACATTACCTTTCATGCTCATCTTATTAGCCTGTAATAAGGCGTGTGTACACGTGTGCGTGCTCTCGTGTGCGGCTCTCGTATGTATTTATCTTCCAGCCCGGGGACAGCAACTTACATGCACTTGCCCGAGGAGTAAATTACCATAGCAATACAGCTGTCAATAATACTGCTGTATCAGTGTGGGGACACAAGTGGCAGGATCAATGAAAACATCTGAATAAGACGCCCTGGATGACAGACACTCTTCCTGCTTTAAAATTCTATTACTTCTACGGCACTTGACCTCTTGCTCCCATATTCTACTGCCCCAAAGTCTTATTAATATACAGGACAGTACTGGGTAAACTTTCATTTTAATATATAGTGCTTTAACAATAAATTTAAAGGATATATAGAGTAGGTGATTGCATAATGACAGCATCTAGTGTAATAGTGACAGTCACTGTCTCTCTTGATGCTGTAAAGAAATACGAGAGTTGCTTTTGTGGAAAATAAATTATTTGTATAAACTGAAATGAAGGCATTTGTCCAACAGTTTTTCATTTTTAAAGATTTTATTAAGCATTATTATGCTTCTAGTTTATATAGTTGAGAAGTAGACAGGAAATGTGGCAAGTGAGAGCGAGGAGGATGACAATAAATGTCCCTGGCTGCACTCCCATTACATTTTAATGATATAAACACTCGTGCCCAGTAAAATTCAAGGTCTGAATGTAACTAATTACATTTACATAAATGTGATGTACCTGTACTTGAGTACTACCATTTTCGCTATTTTATACTTCACACCACACACCAGAGACATGTTTAGCATTTTACTTCTCTGCGTGCATTTGCTTTAGTTTTTTTTTTACAAATTAGAATTTAACAAACAAAAGATAAAATGAACTTGCAGAATTCGACAGTATGAAATTTTTAAAAATAGCTCCACCTCGACCCGCCACAACAGTAAAATGCTACTCAACAGTGAAATAATCAAATAATACAATTATAATGGAATAACACTTACAAGGGTTGTTTTCATGAATTATGAGTACTTTTACTTTTAATACATAAAGGACATTTAAATAATACTTGCACACATAAATACACATCGAGAAACATACTTCATTACAGGACTTTTATTTATACTGGAGTATTTTTATCTTGCAGTATTGCTACTTTTTCATTAAGTAATGTACCATTTGCCAAAATCAAAAGGATTTATTCTCTTCAGCCACAAATAGCCTGTTTTATTACTAAAAGACGTACAACAATTTTTAACTGTTTTTCTCTTTCTTTATACAGCAATAACTGTTTTTCGGACACTGTAACAATGTGCTTGAGAAGTTGCCGATGTTTAAGAGGGAGTTTGCCTATATATCTCAAACCGACTTGAACAGATGGCTACAGCAGAATAGTTTGCACATTAAATATCTAAAGGGACCACATTTGAAGTTTTTTTTTGCTTTTTAGCATAAATCATCAGCTTTACATCATTATGATAAATATGGCACTTTCTCAGTTGCACTGGGTGCTCCCCAGAATAAACTTTGCCTGTTGGCACATTTGCCAATAGTTCAGGGCACTTTCATGTAATAAATATAACATTTTGCTCATGTTTAGAGATTCCTAAAGTCACATTCAGACACAATCACAATGCATTCCTCATAAAGATATGACGTGTTTGTATACAACTACTGAGTGAAAAACTGTAAGTAAATTGCGACCAGCATATCCATCATGGAGTTGTATGTTTTCTAACATCAGTAAGACGTATTGATTTTTGTACTGCGCGTACTTAGATTTATGGCTATGTGAAAACAACTAACAGCTTTATGAGTATAACATTTACAGTACACAGGTGATTGATGCTTATACTGAAAACCAGGGGCTATTTTCCATCACATCCAAACTTTGCCTTGACCACACACGTCTGTCACCAGTTCAGAGAGCATTTGAATGCGGTTGACAGATATATAAATGGTCATAAATGGTTCCTTGGATGGATTGTTGAAAAAGCATTTAGCCCCAGAATGAATGATCCTGGACCTCCCCGGATTTGCCCACATTAAAAAGACACTTGAGCATCCTGATACAAATATTGGGTGATTTGTCGGCTTTTTTGTCATTTCATGACATTTTAAAAATGACATTTTGTAAACTTCAGACAGCATGAATACAATCAATATGAGATGAGTTAGGCCTGTGTTTCCAAGAGGCTTTTTGTAATTTAAGAGTCTGTGTACAAACATCTGATGATTGAAAAGCAAGTACTCGATTATACTTGCACACAGATGATTGGATCTTACCAGCTTGTAAATACGGAGCGGCATGGGCCAAATGTTTAACATTTACTGTGTGCTCCTCATCACTCTCCCTCTTTCTTATTCTCTCTCTTTCTCTGTCTTTCGCTCTCTTCTCTTCTTCTCTGAGACCACAATGCACACATAAGCTCATATAAACAAAAATGCATGTAAAAACTCACCCACCCCATTGCATCCACAATACACCAAATCTCACCTTTTCTTTTTGGTGAAAACCATAAAATCCCTTCAGAGCTACCAGTGCCCACCGGTCCCAACACATACACCCTTATTATGTCTTCTTCCCAGGGCAGGGAGTTATACATTATGCTATCTCTCTAATCTGCAAACCAGCTGCAACTGGAAATGAATTAATAAACAAATAAAATGCGCCCAGTACATAAAAATGTGTAGATTACCCCGGGGCACCTAAACAGGAAACAGTGAAACAATTAGACTTCTTGTTTTGTTCTGACCTCTGTTTTGTTTTGTTCCACTTAGCTGCTGAATAGAAGGAGCTGGAGATGGAGACTGTTGTTTTTCTGTGTCTGTAATCACCACGGCTAAGCCTCCCTGGTCATAGCAGGGGTCAAATCTGTGTGAACACCCACTTTTCATCCTACAGTGAAATTAAATACAGTGTTACGGCCGAGCCCTGTGAATGCTGTAATTCTCCGCTGACTGCAACCCACACCGAGGGCCGCGGTTAGACAACCAGGGCCGCAACGGCGCACACACGCGATAGCAGGCAGCGATACGGCGTCCTAATTGCCGGCCTGAGTGCTATTGGAGAGACTTTTCAGCAGGTTTCTTTTTCACTTTCGCTCCATTTGATGTCTTTGAAGTTGCTCTTTTATCTGCTGTGGCTCCTGATGGCTGTTGTCTTTGGTGCAGTGCTGTGTGCGCCCTGCTCTTTGAGCACTCCTAACATGTAACAAAGGCGAGCCCTTGGAGAGAGGGAGAGAGAGGAGAAAGGGAGCTCTCTCGCATGCTTTCTCACATAAATTCATACACACACAAGCATGGATACAAACAGCGTATGCAACCGCGTTCAGCTGCAGCCATTCACGTGCAGGAAAAGGGGGAAAAAAATCCTCTGCTGTCAGTATAAACTGCTCTGTGTGATTGTTTAACGTGCCCTAATTTGATAAAGGGCCAAGTGCGGGAAATGAGAGAGTAGTGTATTTGTCTCAGGGGTTGTAGTGGGGTAAATATAGAAACAAGACAGCACCAGTTGATATGAAAGATTCCATGGTGTGGAGTGCTGTTGTGACTCACCGGGCTATGATGATCTGTGTGTGTGTGTGTGTGTGTGTTGCTTACATGCGTTTGGATTTATACATGCCCAGTGTTGTTTTCATTCATTTGATGAACTTGAATAGAATTGTCCCACTCTTGACTCCTCCAACATCGTGTACAATAATCCATAACAATAAAAAGAGTGTGTGTATACGTTGAGGAGGGAGGGAGAGACCAGGGGAAAGCGTGGAGCAGAGCGAGGAGGGAAAGTCAGCAAGGAGAAGCCAGAGAGAGCCTGCACGGCTGGCTCCCGGCTGGCTGCGTTGAGGGGGGTGAGTGGTGGTGGTGTGTGTGTCTTAAGAGTGTGTTGAGAGGAGAGTGAGACCGCTAGTCGTCTCCCTGTCTAATCAGGAGAACACTTGTGTGTCCCCGTCTCATTGTCTCCTGGGCCCCTCAGGGCGGAGGCCTTCCACTACACCTCAGGACGCGTTGATAGCTGCCGGTCCGGCCCACAGCGGCAGCCTCCACGTTCACACAGGGACCAAGACTTTGGACTGCAGTCGTTGAGAAATGTACTGGGAGAAAGATGTTTAAAAAATGTGGAAACTGAGACGGGAGTGAATGCACAGACTTAAGGTGAAGCTAAATATGACTGGAGATTAATTATCCCTTCATAAAATCATTGTTACAGTTTCGATTAAAGCAAACAGGAATGTCCTTGTGGTGTACTCAGTAATGAGCAGTGACACTTGTAGTTTATGGCATTTTTTTAATCTCATTTTACTATGATATGTATTTCTTAACCTTTAAATCACAGTTTATTTACTCCAAAAGAGTCATTTTTTATGCCCTGAAACGAAATGAAGTGCCTCCAGCCCAACTTTTTCTACAAGATATAACTCTGTATGTAGTAAATAATGTAATTAATGTGACATGACCACTCTGATGAACTTGACCTCAGTCTGTGGTCACCACAAGTGCAAAACCACGTTGAGGACAGGCGCGCCCCCGACACCCCCTTCCCCCTGCCCCCCCCCGTGCCGTGCACGCTCCCGGCTCAGCAGTTTCCCAGTTCCGTCTCCTCCATTACTGGCGAGGCTCACAATCAATAATTCAATAGTTTTGGCGTCTAAATCCTGCCCCAAACGGCGAGATACACAAACACTCCAGACTCTATAGTGCACACTCTGTGAGATCAGTATTAATTAATCGCTAAAGACGTTGTGTTTTGTGTGGAAATATCGGAAGAGTAACGCGAGCCGGATTCCTATAATTATAGGCTCCCGTGTCAGGTGTTTATTAAATGTTCAATAAAAGGCGGTTAAGATGTCAGGAAATGAATCAGCCGCATTCGTAAGTCAAGTGAGGCGGGCGTTAATCTTTTCTTTTTTTTTCTTCCTTTTTTTTTTTTTTTACAAAGACACTGGCTTTGTTTTACTTTGGGTGGTGGTGTAAGTGTGTGTGGGGGGGTGCCTGCATATATTTCCATGCATAATGCCAAACTTCAGGTCACGACACATAAACCGGCAACATTTCCATTCAGAGAAAATGGGCAGCAGGCCAAACGGAACAGGGGGATTCACAACTGGATTTACATCGAATACCATTAACCTATATTGCCTAATGGAAGAATGTTTATTACAGACAATATCTTTAATTATTCTGGTTGAGGGAAAAATAAATAAATAAATAAAGCACAACAACAAAAAACCCACGATCGATTTAGGCCAAATATAATCCAGGCATTTAGGACTGCAAACTGATCCCGCAAAACAAACTGTGGCCATAATTCAATTAAAAATGCATCTTTGTTTTATATATAATCATTAGGACCGCTGGGTTTTAGCTCGCTTAATTATTGCAAGAACAACATGGTGGTTTTTAAATCTAAACGAGAAGCCTGAAAATTGAAATAAATAAATAAAAAAAAACACAATGGTGTGCATTTCAAGTGCTGGAAAAAAAAAACCCAACTTCATCTTTGAGCCTCTGAACGGCCCCTATCTCTTTATCCTTCATCTGCCAGTTTTTTTTTTCGAGCTTGTACTGGAAATCACCAGCCCTCCTCTCCAAACGCTCCATAACCAAATGATGAATAATGCATCGGTTTTGGCATGGGAGCAGCAACAGACACCCATGTTCCTGACTAAACGGGCCTGTCACAACTGTGGCGTTATCAAAAGACCTATAGCTACAGGCATGAATTATTAAAAAAATCTCTCGCCCTCAAAGGTTTACCGGCACCAGCAGTGATGATAATAATAACAACAACAGTCATAATGATCCTCGAGCTGATAAAGGCCAATTAGTGAGTGTAAAAATAATGTCAAGTCATTAAAGAAACTTTAGTTAATTTATTGTAGGAACGAAAAAACATTTTGTTTAGGTGGATTTACGTTTCACATGTGATGGAGGAAAAAAAAAGTAAAACAGTTTCATGAATATTCTTCTCCTTTTTTTCTCTCTCTCTCTCTTTTTTTTTATAAGAAACCCGTGCTTCAGGTAAGTTCACTGTCACTGTTATAAAAACATCAAAATTACATACAGAAAGCACATGGTTGTTTTCTTTTAATACACGGAAATAAAGTAAAATACAAAATGAACAAAAAAATCCCCACAAGGCATCCATAAAGCCACTAAATAATAAAAAATAATGCATGTTTTCTTGTGTATAAACATATTTTACACGTGCCCGTACCGGTTCGCATACAGTCCTCGTGTTACTGTCGTTTGTTCGCTGTGTTAAAGTTGGTGTGTGTGACATAATGCTCTCCTTTAATAAAAAAAAAAAAAAAAGAAAAAGAGGAAGTGGAGGGGACAAAATCACCTCCATCGCATGGACGCTACACATAAATATTATAATCTCACATTTCTGGTGCGTCGCCCAATTTCGCCAGAAGAGGTCCAAACAAGGTGAACCGGGCCAAACATTCAAGTGAGAGTCCATCAGAGGGGGAGGGGAAGGGGGAGGGGGAGAGGGGAGGTGAGGTGGGGAGGGATGGGTGGGGGCTCACATCACGTCATCCGTGTAAACAAACTCATGCAAACACTGCATTGGGCATTTTTGAAAAAAGAAAATTGGACAAGAAACAGAAGAAGGAGAAACACTTGGAACATCGTCTTTGTGTGTGTGTGTGTTTTGTCAAAGAGTTCCCGCTCTGTCCTTTTACAGAGAAAGTGTTTTTGTTTTTGTTTTTTGTTTTTTAATAACGAGGCCAGCCTCTATATAGGTTCAAAATTAACTCATAACAATAATAATATAATATTAAAACAGAGCAAAGCAACTGCAGAATGGTTCGCCTTGTTTGACAAAGTATCGACCGTCCCAGCTGCCTCCTCCTCCTCCTCCTCCTCCTCCTCAGGGGTGTCCCGTCGTCCTCCTCGGCCGTGCGGCTGCAGAGGAGGACCCCGCGTGGCCTCGCTATCCGTCCCATCCGCCACTTTCTTTTTTTAGCGTCCAAAAAAAAAAAAAAAAAGACTCACACCTGTGTAGGCTATCACGTCACAGTCTCTTTTTTCATTGTCTTCATCTCATAAATAGCCTATATTTTTTATAGTTATACTCGTCGTCCTTCATTTGAAAAAGAAAGCATAAATATCGTCCGTGGATAATTTTTTTCTCACTTTGTCCTCCGAGTTGTTCACTTTGTGCGAGCTCAGCGTCCGTCAGTCGCGAGGACGCGGCGGACAGTGCGCGCGCCCCCTCCGGTCGTCCCGGCGTCACAGTCCCAGCGCGGCCGCGTGCTTTTTGGCCTTCAGTCTCAGGTCGGCGATGCTCGAGTTCTTGCTGGTGTTCTTGGCGGCGGCGGCGGCGGCCACGACGGAGGCGGCGGAGGCGGACTCGGCCGCGAGCGTCGCCAGCGGCAGGCCGAAGGGCGGCGCGGGGAACATCATGTAGGGCGCGTGCGCCGCCAGGTGAGAGTGCAGGTGGTGCTGCGCGTGGGCCACGGCGCTGTCCAGCTGCAGTTGCGCCTGCACCTGAAAGGAGAAGGGCGGCACGTTGCAATGACTATCCTACGGGACGGGACGCACGGATGGGGGAGAGAAGGGGGAGAACATGCGTTAACTTTGCAGTGGGTTGTGTGGAGGGTCATTACACTGCTGTGACTGCTGTGTGCTCCTACTGGGTGACCTGAGAGGCCACCATCCCAGGGCTCACCCCCCAAACTTTTCTACTAAAGTGTCACTGAGCAGTATCATGGATGTAATCTAGCTGTACGGACACTGCTGGCTGCTGCAACTCCAGTGATACAAATGTCAGGTTTAGGTTTTAATTTAGACATCAATAGTATGAAATCTGCGGCAGCTTGGGGCCTTAAAGATAATAAACCCAGGCCAGACGAGTGGTGCTTAAAGGAGAACTGAGATTTACCAAAAAAAAACAATATAAATTGAGCACATATTTTTCTAACTAGGCTCTCATTTCTGTCTGAGCATGGTGGTAAGAAAAACATTCAGAAACTCTTGGCTTCTGGCTGTCCACGCTGCACCCTGCAGTAATGTGTTTGCTTGCCCCCACTAAAAGTCCGCACAGAAATGATCCATAAAACAATAGAAGGAATTTTTCAATTAGGCTGCACAGACCAGGCTTTGTTGCCACAGTGTTTTTTGTCAGTGTGGTAATAAGAGTTTAGTTACCCCCTACATTGGAACTGGAGTCTCAGCATAGCACTTGGGCAGAGCCTGTGCCAAGACAGCAGTCCGGGGATTGGTCTGCTTTTTAAGACTGGACGCTTCAAAGTGACTTGCCTGTTGGAATGGCATCCGTAAAGCCCCCACGTTGACATATGGCGCTACACGACAAGCTTCAAACTGATTCGCTGCTCCAATCAGGACTCCTGTAGGAAGAGGGGGAGAAAAAAGAAGAAGCACAGATGATAGCCTAATTGTGAGGAGAATATTTTTAAAAAATGCAGGAGTGAACTGCACGACTGAGCAGTAAGCTGACTGTCGGAGTAAACTTTTCGTGGCGTCCAAGACAAACAGCCCCACCATAAAGAAATCACAGTGCTTTTGATGGCTTAATTAAGTGGAAATTCAACGACCCAAATAGTAACAGTGCATTAAGAAGATGAAGGATGGAGGATGATTTGAGCCTTGTAATAAGATTGAATAAAAATCGAAATTAGCCTGTTTTTTTCTTCTTCTTCTTTTTTTTTTTAGTGGGGAGCATGCGTGGATGAAAGCGTACCTTTATGTAACTGGTTCTCCTGCTTCCTGCATTTGGCTCTTCTGTTCTGGAACCAAACCTGCGGGGACAGAAATTAATTAGAGACCCGCTGATTGGCAGCTGCTTGTGAGGGGCCAATGTGTAATTCCTCTCAAAGTGACAACAACCGCAGAAAAACAATATCCCCGAGGAGCACTGAAATATTAATGGCACTGCTTAACCCCCCAGATTTGAATTATTACATTTAGTCTACAAGAGTGGAGGGATGGAGAAGGGGGGGAGACGAGTGGAGCAACAAAAAAAAGTGGTAAATCTTGGAAAAAGGGGGGGCATTAAAGCCTTATTAGGAGAATAGAAACACCCTTGTTGGAGACGTGCAGGACTATTGGACTATAATAAATAACCTTGTCAGCGTTGGTTTCATCTTTCTATAGATTAGCGTCCCCGATGAGTTGAATGGGACTCTCAGATATCGGATGGCAGCAACGCTTTTACAGACTCTGGACATCAGAGGCGATCTGAGAACATCTACCCTCCCTCCTCTCTCTCTCTCTCTCTTTCTGTCTCCTTCCACGTCTCCCCCTCTCATTAAATGACCGCTGAAATTAATTACCCTTATCTGCAGCAAAATCCATGTCAGAGAAACGCTTAAATGCCTCGCAGTTTTTTTTTTTTTTTTGTGAGTGTGTCTAATCACCGCCATAATACACACACACACACACTCATCCACACACACCCTCTTCAAAGACAGCTCACTTCTCTTTTTCCTTCTGTTGAAATCGACAAGCGTCAATTTCAGAGAAACGCCTTGAAACACAGATTAAACGATTAATGCGCGCTTTGAATCTCCCAGACAAAGCTCGGGCTAAATTAGCCCACAATGCAACGTGTCAATCCGCAGTCTCCTCCTTTACATTAGGGCCCCCGCGCTGCACGATTGAAATATCATATCGATCCGGCTGTCAGCTGGCTTCATTTATTGACACAGCATGGACGTCAATCGGAAGTCCTTTTGTGCGTGCGCGCTGCAGCTTTAATTTATAGCCACGGTTAAAGCAAGTAATAATAATAATAATAAAAAAAAAAAAGATCTGCTGTTATCGATCGAGGCAGGGTTAAAGAAGGAAATAACAAAATAAATGTGTGGTCTCTGCGTGCAACTGGTAACAAAAAAGATATAATGCTCTGAGAGAGAGAGGGAGAGAGAGAGAGAGAGAGAGAGAGAGGGCTGCTCTTGATTTGGGTAGAAAATAATACATAATTTATGCAAATCCCCGAGCTGGGCTCCTTGTTCGGGACACAATGCGCCTTATTGGTGAGATTCCAGTTCAGGCCGGGGGAACCCTGCAAAAAGCTGGCTTTAACTTTTTTTTTTTATTTTGGTGGGGGGAGTGGATGGGTGAAGGGGTGGAGGGGTTAGTTTGGGATATTTGGGGCCCGTTTTATGATTTTTTTTTATTATTATTTCCCAGAAGAACCACCATCTTCAACATGGAGACCAATGCCCAGTCTTTCCCCTGAGCCGGGGCACTCTGGATAAAAAATAAGAGTCTGGAATAAGATATTATAAGGTTTTGATAAATCAGATGAGAGGGACTGTCTATATGTTCATTGTGGCCCCCTCTGTTCCCGTTACACAAGACATGTCTGAGGAGCCCCCCCACCCCCCTCCTCTCCTCCTCCTCTTTCTCCATCCTCCTCCATCCCTCCCTGACTGACTGGATGAGGCCTTACTGGGTTTCTGCGCAGATGGCGTGTCCCCATGAAAAACGACAGTACCTCGGACAAACGGGGCCCCGGTAACACACACCCGCAACACTGCAGGCAAATATTTGCAGGCTTATTTGTTGCAGCGGATTTGGACAATGGCGATGAAAACGACGTCTCGTGACACAAGAAGCAGCCCCCCCTCCTCCCCGTCCCCTCCACTCTACTCCCCAAATCACTGAGATAATTAACACAGATTAAATCATCAAAATGGTGCTGAGAGGGGAAAAAATAATGTCATCAGAAAAATGATGCTGAGGAAAACAAAACAAAACAAACTCATGGTGAAACACCGTTTGCTCCTCCTTTCAAAAATCCTGTTCAACTTCTTAAAAGTTAGAAACACCTCATGAGGATCCTCTGAACAGTTTACTGCACTACTACTGTAGTCCAGCAAGTGTGGCTGTGCACATTTATTACACAGAAAAAAAAACATAAAACAAAATGTTCTCATCCTCAGACTGTATTAATGCGTGACATCAAGCTTATCACGACAGAATAATCTGTAAATATATTATTTAGATCTCTCCAGGAACAACAGAATATGGGAGCAAACATGAGAGTCAGTGCATTTCTTTTATTATTATTATTATTATTATTATTATTATTATTATTATTATTATTATTATTATTGTTGCTGTTGTTGTATTGTTATTATTATTAATTCAATTTAAGTATCCACATTACCATGTTATGATAATGTTGTCAATGATGATAACATATTAATTTTTAATTAACGGTGGTTGTTGATGATACACTTTCAGATTTAAAACCATCTCTCTCCCGCAATATTATTATTGTAGTTATAATTATTATTGCAGCCATAATATTAATATTATTATTTTAATATTTGGAGCCCTTTCCTTCCCCTCTCCAGCAGCTCTTCCTACCTGCACTCGGGCCTCCGACAGTCCCAGCCGCTGGCTCAGCTCCTCCCGCATGAAGGCGTCCGGGTAGTGGGTCTCATCGAAGAGCCGCTCCAGCTCGTTGAGCTGCTCCAGCGTGAAGTTAGTCCGACTTCTCCTCTGTTTGATTTTAGTCTGCGCCTCGTCCTCGATGGGCTTCGAGTCCTCTTTCCTCTCTTTGACGTCCGTGGTGCCTGCAAGACGACAGAAAGAAAGAAAGAAAGAAAGAAAGAAAGAAAGAAGGGAGAGACGGAGAGAGGGATGTCAAGATCACCGAGCTGAACCGTGACCTCCATCCAGCCACCACCGGCCTGCACCACGACTTTTAATGTTTATACTCTTTAAAAAAAAATAGGGCTTTGTTTTCGTGCTAATCGCACAGCTGGCTGACATCGGCTGTGTGTGCAGCCTAATATGAAGGCTCAATCTGTGCACACTCTGCAAACCCCGATTAAAGCACAGAAATGACACCCGCTTCACAGAAGAGCCCGAGATGATCAGCGCCACACCGGGCTGAAACTAAACCTGGATGGCAAGAAAGGGGGAAAAAAAAACCAAAAAACAAAACAAGACATGCCCTCTCAGCCCTCAAAGAGCACAGAGCCATCAGACCTCGGATGTTTTGTAGAGCTACATAAAGCTGTTTAATTATTAACCGCTTATAAATATGCAACGCCGTGCCCACTGTTGGATGTCTGATACACGCTTGTCGCAGTTCCGCTTCTAACCACGCTGCCCGGGACGAGCAGATGTCATTATATTTATCCAACAGGACGCCCTGCTCCTTCTGATGGGACGAGGTGGCACATTTTGCACAGTGAGCAAGCTGGGCATCTGCTTTAGCTTTTTAAAATGATCATAATAATCATAATAACAATAAATACGCGATTTGAACACAGCTGGCCTGTTTAAACGCATTAAAGTATTTCTTTTTTTTTTATTAAACATCAAACAGTATAATTTTATCTTGAATCCCTGATTTCTTTTTCAACATGTTATTATTACGTTCGTTGTGCATTTTATTTAAATCATTGAATTATTTAAGACAGCCTGGAAAAACAATTCTTCCACCTGCTGCCTGTTTCCATATTTGCTGTAAGAGATCATCACTTTTGCACTCAGGCCATCCACTGCTGCACCTGACGTCCTTTACACACCTGAGAACAGACAGACAGGCAGGCAGGCAGACAGACAGACAGACATCTACCTGCGCTGCCCCCGAGTGACTGCAGGAATGACGGGACTTTGACTTCCACCTTTTCATGCGCGCTGATGTGTGTGTCAGCTGTTTGACGCCATCATATATTTATAGTCATATATCAGACACGGATTCCCGGGGTGACTGAAGATCAGTGGCGCTTATGTAGTGAATAAAAGTAAAGCAGAGCCACGTTAAAGCTTTTAATCGATCTGAAACTGGCTCACACTGTTTTTTTTTAATTATTTCTCAAAGGCCAAATCGAGGGTTGTGTTACTTATAAAGTTATGATATAATAAATGCAATATATTTGGCTCGAGTCCTATCATATTACGGGAGAAGTGTTATTATTGTGCCACAGGAGGCCTCGTTGTTTATCATAGCTGCGGGGTATAGGCCTCTTTTGATGCACTAAATGTAGGAATTAAATTTTTTTAACTGCACCACAGTAAAAGGCGAACTTAGCTGCAAGCATTTTATGAAGATGGGGAATATTTGGAGCAGCGATGCCTGTTTCTTTTGGTTATTTTTTTAAAGCCTGTTTTGACAGTGCATAACAAGTTATATCAGTGACGAATAAATAATACTTTCAGAAAGCTGCAGTTAATGATTTCCAGAGCTCGATCAGCACGAGTGGAGACTCTTAAAAAAATGGGACAAAATGAAGATGTTTTAACTCTGATCTCTCTCTTTCTCTAGACTTCCTGACTCCTCTGGTTCAAGTCCCTGCCCGGGGGAGACAGACACGCGGTCCTACCGTCTATGAGTTTGGGGCTCCCGGCGTCCCGGATCCTCTCCGGGCCGAGCATGTCCGTTTCCCTGCCCGGCGAGAGCGCAATGTTCCGGGTGACGGCCGCCGCCTCCTCTCGGCTCCCGGGCTCCGCCGTTAAAGACTCCCTGCTCCCCGCTCGCGTCGAGCCGGTCTCCAGCACCTCCCTGTAGGTTATCACTTCCTTCTTCTCCTTCACTTTCTGGTCGAAAGACTTGGACACGAACGCGGTGAGCTCTTCCATCCTCCGCTTCCCCTTCTCGCCTCTTTTTATTTATTATAAAAAAAAAAAAAAAAAGGAAGGAAAAAAATATCTCTCTCTCTCTCACACACACTCACTCGCATTTTACATCCACTCCTCTCTCCTCTCTCTCTCCTCTCTCTCTCACACACACTCTCTCCCCTGTTTTTTTTTTTTTTGCTCCTCCAACGACACGCTTAAGACATCAATGGTGTGGCTCGTTTTAAAAGTCGACCCCTCTTGAAAATGAGACGAGGAGATGATGATGATGCTGATGCCCGCCGCTGCCTTTGCCTCTGCCGCCGCCAGCTCAGGAAAACAGGTAAAAAATATATAAAGAAATACGTCTTCTCAGCCAATTCCTCCTCCTCCTTTGGTAGCGGAGTTGGGAACCTGCTGGTGATCCTCTATTGAAGTCACAGTATTTATACTTTGCGGCGCCTTGCCCCCTTGATCCGTGCAAATTACCTCCCCTCAGGATGCCGGGATGAGCCCCCCTTCCCCTTCACTGATATGGGAGAGAGAGAGAGAGCGAGAGAGAGAGAGGAGTAAGGAAAGAAGAGAAAAAAACATTAAGCACCACCGTCGCTATTGGCCATTAATCCGAGATTGACAAGAAGGACTAATTAATTTAATTAAGCGCTCATTCGCTGCTATTGTCCTGAGTTAGTTTTTTAAACACCCGGGAGATGGTCATGGATCTCTCTCTCTCTCTCTCTCTCTCCTCTCTCTCTCTCTGCAGGGGTGTGGCTTAACAAAAATCTGAAAATGACAGAGAGAGAGAGAGAGAGGAGAGAGAGAGAGAGAGAGAGAGAGAGCACATGGAGAGAGAGAGAGAGGCACATGGATGAGGAGTCCTTCCTCAGTATATCTCTGTGATCTTGGGGAGGGAGGGGGGGGGAATAAGTCACACAACGATGATGACACGGAGAGAAAAGAGGTTAAAAAAAGAGGAGGAGAAAAAAAAAAGAAAAGAAGAAGCGGACCAGCTGGGAATGCCGAGAGGAGAAGCGACGGCTTGAAAACGAGGAGCTTTAGAGGAAGAGCTCAAGTGAACATATTTGGCTTTATCCCCAGTTGCACACAGTTGGCTTTAGGCCTCTTGCACTTATCCATAAGTTTTCTTTTTTCTTTTTTTTTTTGCAGCATGTACGTTGTCTGTTTAGATTTGAAGCTGAATTCAACCGCAAAAAGAAGACATTAAAATAATAACAATGATGATAATAATAATAATAATAATAATACAGCATCATATGATAAAATTATTCTCCAGGCCTTATTTAATATTCTAACAATTATGATAAACGAAATTATTATTATTATTATTATTATTATTATTATTATTATTATCCTGTTACCTTGTATTCCTGTTGTTGCACGTGCACTGCGCGATGCAATTGTGTATTTGAAAATCGTCGTTATTAGCGACCCTATATCACTTAATATTAATCCTCAGCGGGCTTTTTAAGCCATTAGGATGTTAAATAGCAGCTAAACGTTTAATTATAATGCCTCTTGCGATGCGTTGCCTCTGGGCTCACTAATTAACGTTTGCAACTCTGCTTTTTCTTCTTCTTCTTCTTCTTCTTCTTCTTTCTTTGCCCGCTGCAATGATTCACTATATTTGTAATAAATAAATAAATAAACAAACAAATAAATATATAAATAAATAAATAAAGGTTGCACTTGCGGTGAAGGTGAGTGGCTGCAGAGAGAGAGAGAGAGAGAGCAATTAAAAGAGAGGAAGAGGGACATATAGCCAGACAAGAAACTGGATACAGCGGGATTTTGAAAACGTCGGGATGAATTTGATGCAAAATGAAGCGTGTTTATTGATAATCTATATAAAGCTCCATTTCCACACAGGGGCTCCAACAATTCCCCTAATTAAATATTAACCGCGTTTCGGCTTGAACCTCGGGCATTAATTACTATTATTTTTCTTGTTGCATCAAAGCGAGGATGAATTCCTAATCTCAGCGATAAGCAACCTCTTGCATCTGTTTGCACTGGGAAAAAAAGGGAGAAAAAACACACACACGAACTTGTTTCCTTGTCAGCCAGAGTCTCATGCACGTTATTGATTCATTCACTCATTCATGCTGTCAGTGGAAACACTCGTCCTTTCGCCTTCAGCCCCATTATGTGTGTTTTAATTTTTATTTTATTTTTTAATTTCATGAAGTCATTAATTATTCAGTTTCACTGGAAATTGTTTGTCTGCCCTTGTATGTTGGTGTAAAAAAACCTTATTGTCTGAGAGGACGACCTACAGCTCACACATTTGCATTTGCTTATGTTATAATTTGTGGAGTGCGTGTGGGTATTGTCGGATCAAAACGAAATATCGAGTAGCCCAGAGTGGTGATATCTTATACATGAATAAAACAGGCTATTGTAACCCTGTTCATTTTAGAATATTTTCAATTGACTGGAGACTGAATAAAAAAGGCAGATAAATACAATATAAAAGTAAAACAAACAAATGAGTGAAGATGTGTTGCTGCTCCATTAAGTGACCTCATATTTATACATTTATTAAAGAGTGTCAGTGTCAGAAGTGGCCACAATGGAATAACCAAAATATATATTTTTTTGTCTTCCTCAAAAGGGAACACCAGTCATGCAATAATGGAAATGATTTACCTGAAGGCTAATTGAATCGAAGCGCGCCTTTAATAGTTAATAAATACAATCATGCTGCTTTTTTTACTGTTGGTTCACATTAATATGAACTGTTTTAGGCTACAGGCAAAGTGTAAAAAAAAGAAAGGAAATGCTGCAGTATGTTTGGCTCAGATGAGGCTGAAGATGTAATTTCTGGTAGATCATTAAAAAACAACTAATTGAATCGAGCAGCGCCTCGATCGATCGCTCCGTGCTCGGCTGTGCCACCCGGACTCGATCGATGCTCTCCGGTTTGACTCGTAGAGTCTCCGCGGCGGTGCATGGCTGAGCTCAGAAGCTTCGCAGCGATTTAAAGGCGAGGAGCGGGATTTCCACGTCAAGGTGCACATTTCCTTTCCTTTTCTGACACATTTTCAATCTGTTTTGCAACGCTGGCTGACTGTAGTGTGAGACACGTTGACTGCGAAGCCTCCAGAAGCCTTCAGCTAACACAAAAACTAGCTACTGCTCCGGTTAGCCATGCTAGTTAGCCTCCACAGAAAACTGAGTTGTTTGTTTGTCTCTTTTATATTTGGGACATGTGGGACTACAGTGTGTGTCAGAGCTGTAACGCTGATTTAGGTCACACAATTGTTACTTCCTCTAATGTAGTTGACAAGATACACTAAGTGTTTTAGGTAGACAAACAGCTAGCTTCCCCACCAGACCTCTGTTGTAAAAGTAGCCACTTTAATTCATATTTTATATAAACCATATTTAGACAGCACTGTTTCAGCTTTTCTCGCAGGCTTTTTTACCTGACAACTAGTTTTATGTGTCTTACATAACACTGTTGTTCTGTCACCAGTCTTGAGTTTTATTTGTCCTACCTTTTGGTTGATTGATTTTTAAAAAGATTTGTACACTGTTTTAACTCTTTGCTTGCTCTTTGTTCTTTGCTTTGTCTGATTGTTTCATATTGCTTATGGAAAGCACTTAGTGTTCCTAGCTTGACAAGTACTATACAAATAAAATGTAAAAGTATTGTCATTATTATAGATAGACAGTTAGCTTTGTTAATTTGTCCATGTCAAGACTGAAGACATAGTTTCGTATTAAACTGTTGCTGACAGTTGTCAGGTCCCCCATCAGTCACCCAGCTCTCCTTTGTCGATCATTAACCAGCATGGGTCGGCACTCGTCTGATAGTGAGGACGACAGCCGGAGCAGGAGGAAAAGGAAGCAGCGGCGCCGCTCATCCTCCTCTTCATCATCTTCCTCCTCATCCTCCAGCAGCAGGGTGACCAGCAGCCGGAGCCGGAGGTCCAGCCGCCGGAGCCGCTCTCGCTCCAGAGACAGGGATAGGAGGTAACATTGATAACTTGTGTTTTTTGTGTTGTATTTTTTAATAAATTAAGCAAATTTCCCAGCAGCTGTCTACTGATTTAAATGGCTCATTTTCTCTGTGGCTGCACATTTCTTGTGTCAGCTGGATTTATTACTTTTGACCCACTCTAATTTTATAGCTCATTGGAGACTAAAATGTGTGGTCCCCTTGTTCTGACGTTGCAGCCACAGTTTCTTGAACAGTTGTTTTCAGGCATATTATCGATCACGATATCAACTTTGAAACTCATTATCAGCGTGGATCTAACTGCTAATACTTGTATGATAGGCCTTTTTCACTGCACACAGTTTGACTTGTCGAAATAGAAAAAAGCAGAGGTGTTACTAATAACATTAATCGTGGCTCTGTTCTACTTAAATATCCCAGTAAGCTGTGTTGAGATGAGAGTGAACCAGCATGCACAATATCAGGAACATTACACTGAAGCAGCTAAATAGTATCCCCACATCGTTCATTTTATTTACACTTGTGCTTTTTTCGACTGTGACGAGTCAAAATGTCTTTAGTCAGAAAGGCAGGTTGTAAACTTGGCATGTATGTGACTGTTTTTAGACCGGAGGCAATAACAGTAATGATGATAATTGGTATTGTCTTTGTATCGCTTCAAAAACGTATTTATGCATCCCAGGGGTCATCCCATGAGGGGAAGGCAAGAGGTGCCATAACTGAGAAATAACCAACATGCGATAACTCAATTTAAAAGCCAGAGATGGCTGAAAAAACTTGTAGAATTGCCGAAAAGTTTGGTTGGCATTTACAGTTGACAAATACAGTTGTTTCGATATCAGGCTTCAATGAAGCCCAAGTAAGAATGATGTAGGCTGTTGGTTATTAGTTTTGATCCTTGCACAGGATGGTTGAGGACCCCTCTCATGATGAAATATTTAGTCTGAGTATTGATTCATGTCAAAAGGTGGACAGTGAATACCAACTAGATAAAGAGTATGGTAACAGGACCCAGATTTGAAATTAGTCAGGACTGAGCCCACACTATTTCAGTTGGTCACATAATTTGCACAAAAAGAATGTGTATGATTGCTATTATAAAAAGTGAAGCCAGCACTTACACTGCAGTTTTTAGGCTAGAGGTCACTTTAAAGATGAAACTGCCAGAAATTTAGGATAGGCATGTCTGTTTCTGGCTCATTTGGTGTCTACTCTTTGAAAATGGACTCATGTCGTAGTGGAGACACATGAACATTTTACAAGCTTATACCAGTTTTATAAGGCTTCCCCTCATGTTTACAAAATACCACACTTTTCTATTAACAGTTTCAGAAGAGGGGGGTGGGTTCTGTAGTAATCAGACTTCTTTGCAAGCAGCTAGTGGCGGGAATTGGCCTCCTCCATCCATCCACAGCTGCCACTAGCTGTGTGTGGCTCTTCAGACAAGGCCAGTTGATAGTAATTATTTATGAGACTTGGTCAAGGTCCATTACTGCTGATTGGAAGTCATTGCCTGTCTGCACGGGGTGGGGCTGGGTGGGCAGCGTAAACCCTGGGACCACAGTCCCTCATCTATTAGCCATACATTTTGATCAATTAACCGAGACCTTGTGTGTGCGCGCGCGTCTGTGTGAAACCAGTTCCGTAAATAGGCTTGTATTAAAAAAGAGGACACACTGTTCTGTGGCATTTTCAACCTGCACGCATACAGGCGTTATAAAGAGACCTCACATGTGGTAAAACAGAAGAGCACTTAAGCACTTGGCTGCTGACATCATGACTACATAGTTAACGTGTATGAGGGAGGGAATGAGGCAGGGGAGAAAAAGTGTGTGTGAGTGAACAGTAAGTGCAGAAATCTAACTTGTTTCGTGTTGTATTCCTGTGAAAGGCTCGTATATTAACCAGCACTTCCCACTCGCACGTGTTTGAGCCATTATGTTTTTATTACGCGGAGGAGAAAATGTGTGAGGTAACGTCACCTTCCAAAAAAAAGAAAAAGAAACCTCAGCTCACTACTTAGTGTTTCTTCTGAGTAATGTGTGAAGTGGTTGTACGAAGGGCGGTGGAACTTATTTCATAAGGCCCCGCTCATGGGATCCAGCCTTTGGAATACTAATGGATCTTTCCTGCGCTGCTCTAAGTGGTACAAATCTGGTTTGATAGTTCAGCCTCTGTGTTGTTTGTATTGCTTTCCGTTTTCTTCTCTTCTCCTCTATCTTACAGAGCTCCCATAGGACTGTGTATGTTTTTTTTGTGTGTGTGTATGTGTGCTAAAGATTTGGGTATTTTTGGCTTTGGTGAAACAAAAGAAGAGATTTTAAATAATGAATATTGCTCAAACTGTTTGCGCAGCAGAGGAGGGGGGGGGGGTGTCTGCATTTACATTCACCCCCATAAATGCCTCCTGCTACACAGTATCAATAGGAGCACGGTGTGAGTAGTGTTTGGAAAATAGACGCTGCACAAGCTGCTGTAGCCACATTAAAGAGCAGCGGCGCACCAAAGGGCCCCCGTGGAGGATCTGTAGGGCAGCCTGCGTGTCTCTGCCGCTCCCGACCGCCGACGAGCGTGTTCACTAATGTGCAGTAGCCGATAGTAGGTGAGGTTGTCTGTAACATTCAGACATATTTGCTGTTGAAATGAACAGCAAAACAAATGAGGAATATGGCCTTTACTTATGCAGGAGAGGGAAGAATTTCAGATGATGGCGTCTGAGCTGCTGTGAACTAGTGAATGAGTGCAGAGAAAAGTTGAAAATTGCGATTGTCATGGCAGGGTGGAGAAAAAGGGTAAAGTGATGAAGCATTCTGAACAAATTCGCATGTTTCACCCAATGCTGTTTTGCCAAAAACACAGAATATTTAATTGTAGAAACAATACAATGCTGTCTGATTGATGTTTTGTTTTAAGGGTCCTGCCAATAATAAAATTCAATTTGAGTGTTTCTTTTTGTCGGTCTGTATGTGCTCCAGGAGAAGGAGACGTTCCAGCAGCAGTTCGTCCCGCAGTTCATCTCGCAGGAGGAGGAGTCGCAGTGCGGAGAGAGACAAAGGGAGGAGCCACCGCTCACACAGGTCACGCAGCCGAGACAGGAGGTAACGCCGTCACTTGCACACATGCATACACACAGAGACACACACACATTCACACATTCACAGTTCACTGTTTATTCTGCAGTTTTACTCTTTCTTTCGTCTTGGACTAAGTCACTATCAACACTGTTTTCTTTAAACAGTGAATGTTCAACCAAAAATACAAACTCTTTTGACTTCTGAATTTTTTTGCTGCTCTGGTGGTTTTGATTGTAAATATTTAATGCTCCACTTCATTGCTAACCAGAGAGTTGAAATTATTTTAATTTTACTGACACAATCTTGTTAAGATTAATCTTGTCAAAAAGCAAAGTTTAATTTTTTTTCTTTAAATTTGCACAAGAATGACCAGAATACTTTCTGAATAAACATATTGTTAAAAATATTGTTGAACATATGTTTTATTTATACCAAAGGCAAAGTGAAGGAGTGATGAGCTGTGGCTACATCATTTAGGAGGGACAAAAAACATTGGACTTGAAATGCTTTTTGGGTGTTTGTATTACAAATCAGTATGTGGAATGCCATTGCAGACTTTTCTTATTAAAAAAGCAATAAGACTTTTGGAAGTTTACTTCAGTGTAAACAAACACATCATTTCATATTTACGTCTCGTGTCATCAGATGGAGCCACATGGAAACTTGCGTCTTAGGTCTGGATTAGTATGTTGCGTGTGCATGTACTCGTGTCTCAGTTGCCAGGACTCTCCGTCTTGCTGTGCAAGTATTAATGAAAGGGAGACCTGCAGAGACAGCAGGTCATATGCAGCACCAATCCAATCCTTTGCAAATCTCTTCTGGCAGCAGCTCTCCTTTTCACTCATTAATGCAATTAAAACATCATTACCCATACATACTTTGTTGAATTATGATTATTATTGGTGTAGCTCGTTCTCAGTTTTTTTTTTTTCCAAGGGACTAAGTTATTCATGCAAGACTAATGTGTACACACCTGCACCACACTTCTCTCACACACACACACACACACACTCACACATACACACACACACACAGCACACAGCCACACAGCCACAGCCGTAGTCAGTCGTGTATCCTTTTCAGAAACATAATGGCAGAGTCTCTGTGTGTGGTGGTCCATGTCATTAGCATAGCTAATCTGGTGCTAATGAACCAGTAAACTGTGCTGTTTTTAAATCCCTCTCACACACACACACACACACACACACACACGTAAAAAACATGCACAGACGCACAATTGAAGTTGAAGAAAAGGTTGTCATAATATATGCACGAGCAAGGCCCTTTGTTTACTTGTGTATGGCTGCGGGGGAGAGCAGAGATCATTTTAATCACAAAGGAAAAAGTGTTTTAATATCTTCATTACAGAGGTGTCAGGGTGAATGGATAATGCAACAGAGGCATTTTGACATAAGAGTGGTTGATGGCGCCACAAAAAGACATGCCGCACTCCCAGCTCTCCAACCTAAATGCCCACAGAACATTTCGTGGCTTCAGAGCGAGCAACAAAATATCCGCGCTGCGTTGCGAGCCCAAACCTTTTCATGGGGAGAATTTGGCCCAACAACTTTTCCACATTGTCTCAATACTCTCTGCGGTACAGTGGCAGTCACTCACAACAGCAGCACTGGTGATTAAAACATCAGTCGAAAATGGAATCGCCGGTGTGGTGCGAGATGAAGGGTGGAGGGGATTTGAGAGATTTAGAACTACAGTCGATGACATCGGTGTTTACAAACGCTGCACTGTGATTAGGAGGGTTGTTGCGTTGTGTAATCGGCTTAGCGGTGAGCGAGGAGCAGGTGGGTTGGGCTGGAGTTGGTGGGAGTGCATGGCGGGGTGTTGTAGGTGGGGATGTGCAAAGTGATGGCACTGATGATAAATTTATGCAGTTATGTGGTGGCAGCTGCAATTTGTGTCTGTGAAACTTTGTCCCTGACAACCACATGTGCGCTCGTGTTTTCTCATTCGAACAGTCGAGTAGAAATTTTGATGCTGCATCTAATAAACAGAACTGAAATGATTAGTTGATGCATTTATTTGATGATTGAGAGAAAAATAATCAGCAGTGATTTTTAATGAAAAACTTGGAATGTTTTCATTGTTACAGCTTCTCAAATTGCTGCTTTTCTTTGTTTTCTTTGAAAGTCAACTGAATCTCTTTGGGATTTTGAAGAGGCCATTTTGGGCATTTTATAGATCAAATGATTGTTCTGTTACCCCAAAAAATCAGTGATGACCTTTTTGGAATTTAGTCAAATCCATTTGAATGTCCTGTGTGAGTGTTTTCTGCAGCACTGTCAGCCACTGTAGTTTTATAATCCTGAACTGTGCAGCTACTTCTCTGGGAAACTACACATCCTGCGTCCACTGTGGTTGTTGAATGAAAGCAGGTTGGAGTGTTCACAGGTGCCCTGACTGCCATTAGTCAGTGGTGTGTGTGTGTCTGGATGAGGCTGGCTGATGGATCAGAGGAGGATTGAGTGGACAGGACCTCATGATTGATACGCAGATAGGATATGAGGTGCTGCCTGCCACCACCCACCCCAGCCACACCAACCCAGCACCACCGTCAGAATATGAAATAGAGGAGCAAGAGGAGACCCGAATGCACAGGCTGGGGAGCAGAGAGAGAGAGGGGGACGAGAAGTTCGAAGAGAATGGAAAAGTGCCGAGAGAATAGGTCAAGCAAGTGCAGGAGAGAGAGAGAGAGAGAGAGAAGATCCTAAAGGAGCAAAATGAAGAGGAGAGACAAGAGCGTGCACCGGTAGAGAGAACAGATAGGCTTGAGAGTGAGATATTATTCAGAAGAAATGAGAATAATAACGTCTGCATCAGAATATTGCTGGGGAGAAGATTAGGACCATAGTGGGGCCGTCGTGGGTTGAAGGAAGAGAATATTATTACCTTCTTTTCAATCTCTCATGTATAAATAAAAAATAAAGTGATACATGAAATAAGAATAATGCTCTATCTTGTGTTTACCATCTATTGTTGCTTACTCCCTCTCTCCTCTCTTTCTTTCTTTCTCCTTTTTTTTTCCCCTGCCCTCAATCAGAAAAGGGCCAGGTCCCCCAGAGGCAGTCAATCTTGCCCTGAAATGTAAAACAGACAAGAGGAGCAGATTACCTATTTGCCATTAATGTTTATTCTCTTTGATGTGAGCAGGCATATCAGGCTGTACGTGTGTGAGGATGTGCCTGCCGTGCGTGCACGTCGGCAAACGAACACGTGTAAGGCTGATCAAGCATGTTCACCCGTGTGCAGGTTTTGCGTGAATGCATGTTCATTGAGTGTGTGAGTGTTGGGGGGCGGGGGTGTCACGGCCTAGTCCACTGGGGGAGAGCGCATAGTGGAGCATGGCAGCAGCAGCACAGTGATCTGATGTGTACCCAGTCCAACAAAGACGACACAGCCTCTCATCACAGCCGGATCACAGGCACGTCTTTAGGTGAGCCTGGCTGAGCGGTTGTAGAGCCGGGCTTCTATGGGCATCCACAGCAGGGGTTAAATGTGTGTGGCTCAGTCAGTCATTCTGTCAGTCCTTCATTCACTTAACAGCGAGCTTCAGAGGCACCGTTAGAAGACATTGAGGAACGGCAGGTGCGACAAATCCACCGCTCGAAGAGAAGCCGAGCATTTCACTCATAGGCGGACGTTCACACGTGTACGCGTACACTCACATCGGTGAGCTCACAGCGCAGGGCACACACACTTACTTAAATGCTTACATTTCCTCATTAATATTTCAGGGGTGTGTTGAGTTAGCAGGGCAGAGTGCTAGCGTCAGGGTTTAGCCCTGCTAACACTGGAGCGGCCTCATCACTGGGCTGCTGTCTTGACTCGAAGGAGAGTGAGACCTCTAATTATCTGTCTTTTCCCCCAGAGAAGATAGCAAGCTAAACACACCACCCGCCACGCCAGGATAGCCGATCAGAGACAGGATTATCTCAGCCCACCCCAGAGCCACAGAGGCCAAGATGAGTTCAGAACTGGTGCTGGGGAAGGTTGTGGGTCAGACAATTCAAGGGCTGCATTTTAGAAGTTAAAAACATGGCTGTGTGTGAGAAGTCAGAATTCTGTACTGTAAAAACCCACTTATTATTCATTTTTGATGACTCTGAAAACATACATTTCTAACATGACACAACATGTAATCGCAGTACAATACAGACGCTCAAAGGGTATGTTACGAATAAGCCCTGAGGTTTACCTGCCAGAGCTTGGGGTTCAGTCCCAGAACAGGTCTCCTGCATTAAGGCTGACATGAAACATAGGATGTAATAATAATAATAATGACACACTTGAGTGTTCCCCTTAGGGACCTTCTGCTGTCCGCCTTTAGAGAGGTCAAAGGTCAGGGTTGACTAAAGAGCAGTGCCCAGAGCTAGCTAGTTTCATTGCCGAGGTCTTCTGGTTGTGAGACTGTTGACCACTAAGTCACCCCGCCATGTCTTGCTGCTGCTAGAGTGGGGTAATCTAGATGTTTTAGTTCCATAACATGTGCTCTGCTTTTTGCACTGGAGATCACAGAAGGACTCCAGGCATGTGTGTGTGTGTCCATGCATGCTACGTGCAGTGGGTTGAGCGATGGCCTGGTATTTATTTCACACAGCAATTTTCCCCCGCATGAGATGAGGTGTCGTACATCTGCTAGATAGCTTTTCCTGCCTAGCACCGACACTGAGCACGCGCAAGGTCATCCAGGCGGCTCTGGAGCAGGGATTGCTGAGGTGAGGAACCGAAGGGAGGAGTGAAGAGGTCTTAGCGGGGCGGCTGAGTGCAAGAAGACAGAGGTGGGGTGAGGAAAACTGGTGACTTTATTGTGGGTGAGCAGAGCAGCCTCCCAGCTATTCACTGCACCTGGATTGCAGTTCCCCCGTCAGGTGGCGGGGTGGAACTATTTCTACGCGTTGGTGTCCAACATATATTTATTTACACAGTTTACAAAGTGTGTGTGATGTGGCAGGTGGGTTTGGGTGTCGCTGGCTTCATAAGGGAAACAGCCCTGAGTGTGTTTTGAGGACATGACAAGCAAAACCTGGTTTCCTCAACAAGCCGCTGAGATCTTGCCATTATGAGAGAACCATAAGGCACGAGTGGTGGTGCTGATGGATAGGAAATAAGATGAGGACGAATGCGAACAACTCTGAGATCTTTTTACTTCTCTAACTTGCTGTATCTCACTTAGTGTTCTCACAGTTTTTTATAGTGGTCTATGGGTTAGTCTGGAGCGCACTGTACTGGAATTTAAGAGCAGGCTGGCTGTTTTTCATCCGTCTGTCTGTTATCCCATGGACTCTCAACATCTTTTCTTCTCCCCCTTCCACAGGATGACATTTCGCCCTTTCTTCCTTCTTCCCCTATTACCGGACTTGCAAAGTGTTGATTTAAACTGAAAGATGACCTGGTTTGGTTCGGCTGCGTCTTCTCTACTCCATAAAAATCAACATGCTTCCAGTCGTGAGATCTGAACGCGTTTGTTGTTGTGTTTCTCTCTTTTCCTCTCTCTCTCTCTCTCTCTCTCTCTCTCTTTTCTCTGTCTGTCTTACTCTCTTTCTCTGTGTTGTCTTTTTTATTTATCTGCTGTAAAGGCCAGTCAAGCGCTGCTCGGCTTTGTTGTCAGAAACCTTTATTTACCAAAGGGAGGAATAAGTGACTGACACAGACAGCCTCTTTCATCCCTGCCTCGCCATGCGAGCAGTGTTCCCCTCTACCGCCAGAGGAAAACCCCCCCTGCCCCCACCCCTCCCCTTCACCCTCACTTCTGCCAAGCCGCCAACCCTCCCCCTCCATCCCACTTGCACCCCTCCATCCTGCAGGCTCACAACACACCAGTCCACTCCCCTGGGTAGCAACCTAACTGTAGAGTCTGCACTGTGTGAAACACACGCACACACACACAAAATTCACCTCACAAAAGGCATCACACCAGTCCTCTCGCATAGACGATCAAATGAGAGAGTTAGTCCGATGGTCCCGAACAAAGTCTAGTTTAACATCAAAGACTTGTCCCTTTTCTCTTTTTTATCCATCTGTTAAACAAACTGGGAGTAATGACACATAAAGCCTGTTTCGTTATCGCGTTGGCTGCAAAGGGTAGTTGTTGTGTTTTTAGACCTTGTTGAAACAGGAGAAAGGAGCAACCTGACAGGCAGAAACGATTTAAAAAACCTGAACTCTGAGTTGAGTGATTTCAAAAATAGAAAAGAACATTCACACTCAAAATTTACTGTACATCTAATAACTCTCAATATAGCAAAATTACCTATTATCGGGAAGACGTCATTGCTATAGTTGCATTTTGAATCACACTGAAGAGGCTTTCCTGCGGACCACTGGAGGCGTGTGAAGTCAGAGTCACCGGTGCATGTTCTCCCCAGTTAGCCTACCTGTTCATCTAGATGAAGTAAGGGTTAAATGTGTGGGTTGTTGAACAGACACCCTGTCGGGCTTAATCACCATCAAGATGCAGAGAATCCGAATGGCGTCTATTAATAATGAACAGCTTTTCTTTTTTAGTTATTTGTATCTTTATTTTGGATGATAAAACCTGTTTAGTGTGATCTTATTATTATTTTTTTTTTGTCTCCTCTGGGCCCCTCAATCACATATATTCAAGAGGTAGCATTTACTTACTAACTCATCAAAAGAGATACAGAACTAAGGTCATAAATAAAATGAATGTAACAGTTAATGAGATGTGTCATAGTGAAATAAAGACTGTTTTCTAGTTTTAATTAAACTTTTATTTGTTCCTCTTCCAAATATTGCCATGCACATAATTCTTATCCTGAAACCTTTGACGATGTCTGAAATAACTATAATAAATTCTTATTATAGTATATATTCATGAAATCCTATACAGGATTTGGAATTGAACAAAAGTTGACTTTTTAAAAAAGCATAACATTATTTGAAGTTTACATCTCTAATCATTGAGTGTGCTGTGTAATTTTCCTTTTTGGAAGCCGTATGAATAAACACAAATCTTTGTGATTAATTTAAGTATTATAAAGGCTGGACTAGTTGCTTTATATCTGTATACCAAAGACAAAATCTGGCTGCTTGATGACAGAAACCCAGTAAGTGTGACACGCCTACTGTTATTTTGTTAGTAGAGACACACTGCACTGTTTTGCAAATAAAGGCTCCATAATGCCAAAGACCAATACCGTGCAATCAGCCCTCATTGTGTTCACTTTATGACAGTGAAAAGCCTCATCCGTCTGGCCAGACCAAGAGAAAGACGGAGACAGAATCGCTTTCAGCTCTGGCATAAGAAAATGAACACCAAATGTATCTCTCTCTCTCTTTCCTTCCTGCCTTCTCTCTGTCTCTCTCTCCTATTTAAGCTTCTTGAAGTTCTTCCAAATTGGGTTTTAAATGCCAATTAGGAGGTTGAATGTAGTAAAATAAAAGCAAATGCAGGCAGGATGGCCTCACCTTCTGGCTGGTTAGGCTTCAGAGAGAGCCGAGCCGGACCTTTGGCTCCCAGCAAGGCTTTGAGAGAAATATCCTGCCTAATGAACACATTAATTAGAACCATAACTATTTATAAGATGATAATTAGAAACGAAGGGAGGTAAACTGGGCTTTTCCTGCAATTAATGGAGGATTAATTACGGGAGCTAATGAAGTGGATTTTTGAAACGCGTGGAGGTGAAGTACAGAGATGTGCAGCTCGCTTTGTGATCACTGGCATAATTATTTTCTCCTGCGCCAAAGCGTTTGAGGCCCTGGTCCTCGCCGGCTCAGGCCGACTAATAAGCATCATTGCATCGTTATATATGCACTTAAAAAGACTTGCCACTGAAATGACTGTCTAATTATTTCTAATTGGCAGGCCCTGTGTGTTGTCATTGAGCTGTTTGGAGCCGCAGTGGAGCCCTGGGTCTAATAACGCTCTGGGCGGAGAAGGAGGGGGAGAGAGAGAGAGAGTAAAGAGGAAGGGGCTCTACCAGTTGCCTGCTGCTTATAGCCGGACCTGCACATTGTCCCCCTGTGCCATTCGCCCAGCAGGACAGCGGGTGCTAGAATGACACCCAGTGCACCCAGGGGTCACCTTGCCAAGTAGCCGATTAGCAAAGTTTTATTTTATCCGTGCTTATTTTCACCCCCTTTTAATTAACAGCTTCTGCTCATAATTTATGCACAGATAAACGCCACCGTCTGTCCACAGTTCTTCTTTTCACTCTTAAACATGCTACACACACACATGCGCGGAGGGGGGGGAGGTATGTTTATGTGCTGTGTGTGATTCAGTGGCCAGGTTTTGAGCCAGTCCGTAGAGACCCATGCTAAGAGAGCATGCATGGACAAACCTCAGTCAAGCGTGTTTACCTTGTACTCTAGTTATGCTCTGGCTCAAACCATATGGACACCGTCATTCTCTTGGACTCAGAGGAAGGCTTATATACAGTAGTTTGTCTTTACAATATGCTGGCAGTCATATTCAGAATACTTAATGTGTGGAACATATTTATCTGTGTGTTTTTCAAAGCATAAATGAGTATCTGCGTGTTTACAATAGATTTACTTTTTCATTATTTGAGGCATTGATTCCCCATTTAGGCACATGTAAAACACTGCATGTTTGAGAGCGTAATGTGTGTGAATGATGGCATAGGATTATGTGTGTGAGCACCCCACTTAACTCGTCCTAAGCAGAGCCATGTGCGTTGCCCTGCCAAAAAACACTCCGTCTCCCTCTCCCTCCCGGACAACTCGAGAGCAAATTGCCAGCTAATGGAACCACTGCCTGCACTTGTCAGTTCACTTTGGACAAGCAGAGGAACCACACAAACACATTGACACACACACAGAGGCATGTGGTTTCACTCACACGTTTAGTAATTTATTTGTGGAAAAAGAAGTGAAAAATGAGAGAGAATGGCAGAGAAATGAAACAAGGATCATGTGCGCCTTGACTGAAACCTTGACAATCTTTTTGAAAGTAATGAAACACTTTCTCAGCATGCGCATGAGTTTTTCTATTTGAAATTTGTCTTCCTTTTTTGTTCTGTCTATCCGCTCCAGTTTTGGCAGAGTTGAGGACATGAGGAGGAAGTGGAGCTAGATGGATCGTCCAAAGGATACGTGGCCAACTGTCGTATGATTGGCTGAACAAAGAGCAGAACACTTCTGTGACTGGTTGAACAGAGAGCTCGACGTTGCGATTTTGGCTTGAAATCAAAGCATGAAAAATGTAATTATTTTAAATGCAGTCAACAGTGGGGTTTTTTTTCGGTGTGGAAGTTTGCCAGATTTCTGTGTAAACTCTGTGGGATATTGACACTCAGAAAAAGTGGGATAACAAAGTGCGCGTCCCGTCTCTTATGTGCTACTGCAGATGTGTAATGAATGACATTCATGCCATCGCTCCAACATGTGGCATCATTTTCAAAAGCGCATAGCAAATCAAATCCATCTTTTGACTCCTTCATGTGAATATTAATAACTTCCGCCTGTCCTACTAAAGATTAAAAGGGTTTAGGTTTCATAAATTGGATAGAAATATATAGAGATATATTTAATAATAAAATAGAAATTTTATTGACCTTGGTTGCATCAGCAATAACTTTATGTAGTAATGAGAGGAGAAAAAAATGTTATCAATATATATAGTTTCAGTCGTCCTGTTACATATAACTTATATATACAGAGTTTTTCCTGCCATTTTTCAGAGGATGGTGTTCAGAAAAGGTCGATACGCTTACTGGTCGGTGCTGCTACACTTCTCAAAAATCACCCTATCACCAGCTGTGATTGGTAAAAAGAAGGAAAATCTTCTACCTCTGTGCACGGGACGTGTCGGCTACGAGAAGCGACAGATGTTGTGGAGGGGAGAGGCTTCCCCCCCCTCAGAGGGTGCAGTGTTTTCTCTTTCTATTCATTTCTTGATCTCTCTTTCTGTGTTCGCCTCTCTCTCTCCTTCTCCTTCTCCTTGTCCAATCTTGACAGCAGTTCATAAAAAAAATGATTTTTTAGAAACTTCTTTATGAGACAAGCCTCTGTTCTGTCAGAAGACAACTTTATGTTATTCCACTGAAGAGGGGAAACTAATAGTGCTATGTTTTTTACAGGGCACTATTCCAGTTGTGTCTTGGGTGTTTAATTAAGTGTAGTTTCCCTTTAGTAGTGGAATGTGTGTCTGCTTTTTGTCGGCCCGTTCCTCTGTGCCTTTTACAGTCCACCCACATGGTTTGTCTCAGCGTTTATGATTTTTCTTATACCGGAGTTGTGAGGTTCCTAAATCACTTAAGCACACGGGGCCGAGCAGTCCACATTTAAACAATAAAAGGCTGTTATGCTAAGGGCCCTCAGATCTCCCACCACTTCATAAATACATGCGTATAAAAGGCAGAAAAATACATCTTCCCTGACCAGAGAGAGAGGGAGAGCGAGCGTCTGAGAGCACACCTGCTAATTGGAGCCAGCTTGATGTGAAGCGCGACTGTCTGCTCTGTCTTCTCCATAAGTCCCAATCGTTTTTTCTTTTCTTATTCATTCATTCTCCCCCCTTCGTTGTCCTTGACTCCCCAACTTTTATAACCTTTTTTTTTCCCCCTTATGTTATCGCCGCTTTTCCCTCCAAAGCCTCCTGCCGTCCTTCATCATGTATCGTCTCCCCTTGTCTGTCTCTTTCTCCTCCTCCTCTTCTGTCCTTCAACATTGTCTGCCTCCCGTCTTTCCACCCTCTTGCAGATGGAGGCAATGACAACGAAAACAACTCTCTGCTAACTTGGCATAACTAATTGTTCCGGGCCGTGATGGATGGACGGGCAGAGGGGAAAAAAGTGGGGTTTCAGTTGCGTGAGTGGCTGTGAGCGAGTTGGCAAGTTAGCACCTAGTCCAAGTGCGACCTCCACTTGACCTCGCGTCTGGGCCGAGCGGCTGAGCAGGAGCCCCCCTCGGCTCAAGCTGCTAATGGGTGTCATGTCGAGCTGCGGCTGCACAGAGGTCGGAGGTCGCGGGTGCACACCAGACGGCCAAGTTTAGGATTGCGATGAGGAGGCTGAGTGACACTCGGCATATGCGCCAATGAAGACGCTGGGTAATCAACACGTGCACGTTCAAAGACACACAGACACACACACACAAACGTGCACAAATACACAAATGCATGGGCACACGGGAACCACATCTTGCTGTAGAAAGTCATCTTTTCCCTCATCGTTGGCTGGCTATCGTAGGTTCATATAGATCTGAGGGGTCTTTGAAGGCCTTTGAACTCTGCTAAATGACTTGACCTTGTGGCTTGTGGCTGTAACCGTGTGTGTGTGTGTGTGTGTGTGTGTGTGTGGGTATAGGGGGCGAGTGAGTGGGTGGCCTGCATGAGGTCTCATTTCTGCCTCACAGCATAGCAGGGCATTGCAGACGTTTGTGTTGACGACTGCTAAATTAAAAGCAAACTGAAGATTATGACAAATCTAAACATTGCTTTTATGAAGCAGAGGGGGACGAAGAAAAAACATTTCTGTGAATCTTTCATGCTCTGTCTTTGCTGTGTTAATTGTGCTCACAATCAGCTACTTTGCAGTGATTCCTTGTGTGTTATTTACTGCTCGTGTGTGTGTGAGAGAGTGTGTGTGTATATGTATGTTTCTGTGTGGGTGTGCATGGTGGATGACTGAGTGTGTGTGCGTGCATGTACTGTGAACCGAGGGAACAGATAATGTGGCTGCTTGGAAGGAGGAAGCAGCTTGGGAAATGATTTCAACAGCTCTCATAATTAGAGGAATATCATAAATTAAACTTGTGTCTGCCGTTGCGTTTGAAGAGCACTCAAAAGTAATAAATTCTGGATGGTTAACATATTTGCATTCCATTCAGCAGGCAGCGTCAGGCAGGAACAGCTGTTTTCCACGTCTTTTGGCAGCAGGAAATGCACATTGCTCACTCAAGGTGCTTTTTAGACACATTGAAATGGCAGAAAAAAGAAAAGTGACTTTTAACTTGAACATGAAGCTGCTGCTGTGTGCTCTGTCACTGGAAATAACTCGGCGGGGAACAGCACATTAATGAAGTTCTTCAAATGTGGATCTTCTCCCTTTCAATAGGCCTGTTTCTTTTTCAATCTGTCTATCGCTTGGAAAAGTCGACTGGCAAGCTTTTTTGTAGTCTGTGTGTGTGTGTGTGTGTGTGTGTGTGTGTGTGTGTGCTGTGTGCGCGTTTGCGTTTGTGTGTGTGTTTGTGTGTGTGTGAGTGGCTGAAGAGTGCTCCAATCTAAGGTTTTGCTGTTACTTGATAGGTCCGTAGCACCAGCAGGGTGGGTTGATTTAGGGTGTTTTATTAAAAACAAACATTGTAGATAACAAATTATACATAGTAATGGTTTGAAACTAATTTTATGGTTTAAAAACATTACCATAGCATTTAAAAAAGTAATTTTATTTTGAACAAAAACTGTATTGTACTTTTCAAAGCCAATTTAGACCAGATAGCTCCATTTTTACATTTTAACAGATTGAATAGGGCACCATCCATCATCATCTGCCAGTCTATACAACATTACATAGTAAATATTCTTTGAAGACATATTGTTATTTTAATTATTGTGGTTTTAGTTACAATTTAATAGTTGTCGGTTCAGTCCTGCACCACCTCTGGGCTAGACTCTACTCTATTATACTTTTCCCTCTCCAGTCTTTCCAAAATGCTGAAACGTGGAACCGAGATTTTCTGGCTATATTTTAAGCTTAATGGGCATCTACTGCTGCACTTGCTTGTGGGAGCTGACTACCTCATCATTTTACAAAGATTAGATAATGACCGGGAGAGGACCTATGGCTTAGATCTTATAAAAGTCTGACTTGCAGTACAAATCTTTTTTTACATTTTTTTTTAAATATCTTTGTTAAAATGACAATGAAATGCTCAAAGTTTTACCAGCGAGTACAGTTGTAGATAGCCATTAAGCTTGAAAAAGAATTTTAAAAAATGCACAGATAACAGACACAGAGTCACATTTCAGCTTTTTGGAAAGATTAAGGAAAAAAGACAAATACACTGTGCAGTGGAGGGTAAGGCTACAGAAGCTGGCCTAGAGCTTAGTTTAGAAGTGGATCAGCGCTTCAGCTTGTTTACTACTGTAGTATGATGCAAAACTTTCAGTTAAACAGTTCCAAATCCTAATTTCATTAATATGATCAATCATTTGTATTCTTTATCATTGATAGAACATCTAACCAGGAAACGGAGATGGTCATTTTTAAACATGATATTACAGCTGTGTGTCTTTGTCCCATGATAACTTGCTTTTAATGTACGTTTTGTAAGAGAGACTCTGGTCAGACAGGGGTCACTGTTGCCAGCGCCCACTGAAATGCGATAGGGTTAAAGTTACAAAGCCATTAATCATTGCCGTGCAACACCAGCTTAATGGACAGGGACTGCGCTCGGGGCATCGCTGAGAACATCACTTTCAGTTATGCTGGTGCTCTCCGCCACGGGACAAATACAATGTGGATACAAACTTGTTGTTTTCTTTCCGGCAGAGGATGGTGGTTGGCTGGGGCGGGATACGAAGAAACAATATGAATGTCCCTCACTGCTGCTCAAACTGGGGGGAAGATAAGGTTAAAGAAATACTGTGGATGGTTGGTCTTTTTGTATGTTTGTGTCCACGTGTTCCTCCACTGCGTAGCATGAATAATGATTTAACCGGGGGTCAGATTCCATTGGAGATGCTCACCTGTATCTGACACTAGTGGTATCGCGTAACTGCCATTAATGTCCAATTTTCAATGAAAACAGAAATAGAATACAGACTGATAAGGGTAACACACCATCCAGCTTCACACCCGACCACATAATTACCCCAATGGGCCGTGGTGAGGGATCATATCCTGGCGCGCACCAGGGGGTCAGCGGCGATAAGCTTCAGCCGAGCTCCCAACATGCAGCATAATTACTCTATTGATAATTCACCAGGAAAATGGTCCCAGCCAATTGCAGAGCTCCGATTTAATGGATTGGACAGCGAAACGAGGGAGGAATAGAGGCAGAAGGCAGTGAGTGGGCAGCATACGTGTGTGTGTGTGTGTGGAGTGCATGCAGCGCGCACGCACGCACACACACACACGCTGGGTGGGTGTTGCGCGTGGGGGCGACCAGCAAGGGCCTTTTATTAGAAATGAAAATATGTTTAGGCCATAGGGGGACCCATTTTCCCTGGAGATAATAAGGCCAATAAAATGTAAAGCAGGGGAAGGGCTTGGCATGGGGTCCAACTGTGGCTGTTTATCTGTGTGTGTCCTGCATTAGCCCATTTATCCCCAGCCTCAAATTAGCTAATCATTCTCCAAGGGGAAGGACTTGGTCAGGAAATTGACATTTAGCAGCATAGGCTCACTCTATTAACTACAGTAAATTTAATTTGCTGCACACCCCAGAAGTGGGCTGTTTTCTTTGCCATCAGAGTGAGAACGGGAGAGAAAGAGAGACACACACAGACAGAGAAACAGAAAAAGAGAGAGAGATTGTGTTTATTGCATCTGCTGCTTCTGGCCACAATTTGCTTGGCTGTAAATATAAGACTTAGGCTTGGAACACAGCAACTCTGTTGTATTTCCCCTCATGTACTGTTGATTACAAACATACGCAGGCATTGTCAACACATAGATTCGCTCATTCCAAGGTCTGTTTGGGCCATTGATGGATTATCTCGCCTGGAGACTCCAAACCTCCAAAAATGCCAATGTTTTTCTTTTCTTTTTTTTTCCTCCATTGGCTGTGATTCTCTGACTAGCCTAATCGTAGCTCCGGTAAACGCTGTATCACATATGCTAAATCACGTGTTCTGTGACTGATGACTGCTTTCACCTCTGCCTCTGAATCAGATGTTTCAAAATGATTATTTCTGATAATCACTGCAGGGCGTCTTCTTTAGTGTCTGTTCTGCAGAATGTAACGAGACTAGCTTTACTGTGGGAACGGTTGTTAATGCAGAGAAAAAAAAGGATTGCTGCTCAATTAAATGTAGTATTATTCTAACTAAGGCTGAAACTATTAGTTAATAATTGATTAGCCCATCGACAGAGAAATAATCAACAAATATTTTAACATCTGTTTTCAAGCAAAAAGTCCAAATACTTGCTGGTAAAAGCTTTTCAAAGGTAATGATTTGCTGTCATTCTTTGTCATATTTGATTAGAAACTGAACAATTTGGGGGTTTTGGACTGGTGGTCGAACAAAACATGCAATTTGAAGACATAATTTTTGGCTTCTTTTTGGGCTTTGGGAAACTACAGCAGGTACTTTTTACTGTTTTCTGACATTTTATTGATAAACCAATAATTGAGAAAATAATTGGCAGATTGATGAATGAAGGTAATTACAAGATGCAGGCCTGGTTTTGACTTTCTTACAAGTAATTTGCTGGGGTTTATTTGTCCTCTGTGAGAGTTTCTGTGGGCTTTGAATTGTTGTTTGAATAATAAGAGTTGAAAAATCAGCTGATTCATCACTAATGACTATAATCATCATAATCATAATAAAGTTATATGTTATGTCTTCAGTGATATTGGTTATTTTCTAACCGTCACATATGAAATGGATTTATTCACTGCAGATTGCACCTCTGTGGATTCAATATGTTTTTTTTGTTCTGTTTTGTTTTTTTGTTTTTTTTTCAAAGGGAGTCTCTCTCCTCGAGACCTTGAACTAGTGCAGTGACTCTCCAGTGATCAGGATGGCCCCGGCCTAATTGATTGCAACAGTTGTCAGAGTGTTGTCTGTTAGGATGGTGACAGGCGTCTGAAGAAAATGATTAGTTTTCTGTCGGGAGAGAGACAGCTCTGGATGTCCCAAACTGCAAACTAATAAAGGGGGGAAAGCAATAAAGCTCGTGGACAGCAGGTTTGACTGTTTTTATAGACAAATCAATAAAATGATAGATGATGGAAAATAACGGCATCTCAGCTGCCGATTTCTACTGGGGTTTCGGATCGTGGTCCTTTCCATGCGCGCGCGGACTCACATACACACACACCTACACACACAGGCAGATGTACACTGACACAGGATGTAGGCACATACACGCAGAATATGTTGAACTGTTTTGTCTGCATTGATAGGGACATTTGCAGTGACACATAAATAAGTGTTAATGTTTTGGTCATTTTTGTGTGTGTACACTTTCAGCCCTCTGATGTTAAAATGGTGTGTGTGTTCATGTTTGTGTGTCATAACTAACAAAGTAAATCTCCCGCTGTAAATCTTTTTGAGACCAGAGGGGCAGTGTCAGGATCAATACCTAGGACAGGCCCTCCTCTGAGCCCGCCTCTAATTGGCTCTATTTCTACAGTTTCATTGTGTGTGTGTGTGTGTGTGTCACGGTGTAAGTGATGGTATATAACCGTATTATTCGTCCATCCAATGAAAGATGAATTGTCCACTCTGAGAAGATTTTATTCTAGTGGGTTTTATTTCGAGTTTGGTTATAGATGGAGGGTTTCATTGTTTTGATAGAAAGTCACCATCTCCACAAAGTTGGTCTCACATTAGGTTGGGTGTCATTTACGCCATCGATCTTTTGATTCCAGTTCTCATTGGTTCAGATTTTGAAAATGTCTCTGTACATCTTCATTTAATGCAACATTATGTTGCTTGCATATTAACTGAAATCAAAATATAGTGAAAGCAAAAAAACGTGTATTTTCAAGGGATTTACTTAGCCCTAAATGTCATAAAGGAATAAATGAACACTTGCTTTAGCTGATTCTGAAGTATTGTGACCATTTTGCAGTTAAGTCTTGGAGCGAGAAATCGTTGTACAAAAGCCATTATTTTCTCAAAAAAGCAATTAACTGAATCGTGTGGACTGCAGTGCATCCACCTCATGTGTTTTCCTCTGCGGGAACATGTTCCATAGTTCCTACTACTCTTATGTCTGTGTCTTATCACTGTTGCCACACACAGGCAGAATTGACTGCCACTTCTCAGCTTCTCAGCCACATTTGCTGGGAGTGATCAAGAGGCATTCTGGGAAATACAGGCAGTAAGTAACTGAAGTAGGAGCAGACAAGGCAGAAAGGGAGAAAGGTGATCTAACTAATTATAAGACTTAGAACAGGTTGGTGATATTTAATACTGCAATAAAATGTGAAGGCTCATTTGTGGAAGCATATCATTTTTTCCTTAGTTTGTTCTTTTATCAGTGTCTTTTACAGCTTCAAACTTACATCTTGTCACCTTCCATCTCTTCTCTTCTCCAGGTCTCATTCTCACCACCGGCGGTCTTGCAGCAGGAGCGGCAGCCGGCGAGGAACACACAGCCGCAAAAAGAGCTGCAGTCACAGCAGAGAACGGGACCGGAGCCGACGCAAGGGCCGCGACCGGGACCGGGAGAGGGACAGAGGAAGAGACAGAGACAAAGACAAAGACAAGAGTAAAGACAAGGCAGACAAAAAGGGGTAAGTGATGGATGACTTTGCACATGCAACAATATATGTGGGGGTAAACACAAGCATACCAAACAAGTGTTGGGTAGGTCCAGCTCAATCTAAACTGCAGGTTCCACGGGAGCAGAGAATACCTTGGTCTTTATAATGCAGACTTAAATATGGGGCTCAGTCTCAGCTCCTCCATCAGCACATCCATCACATGATCCTTCCATCCATCAATCCATCACTCCCTTTCTTCCTGCATTTCCCATTGCAATCAAGCACCAGGCGATACTGGCCTTGTAATGTGATATGATTCCCTCTTGTAAGAGAAGATATCATGGAGATTTAAGAATAGACGGTAGGTAGGAGCCCTGCACAGGTCCAGCTTTTAGAGAATGTTTTGGTCACCATATGATGTCTGATGCCTTTAACTCCACTTTTCACCCTCTGGGCCTGGCCGCAATAAGTCTAGAAACTCAACAAGATCATATGCATCTCCAGTGTCTTTTGTGCTTATACCAAGAAAAAAAAACCAATAAATGAGAGCTCCTTATTAAGGTGAGAAATATTTGCAAATCTTCACTTGCAAGCTTATATCTTCCAAAGGCTGTAATACACTCTGGAAACAGGTTTAGAGTAGTGGACCTTTAAACAGCGGTACACTCCACTTCAAGCCTAACTACCTTAGAGGCCTCTCTTTGCCTCTACCAGTATAGCACCCTGAATCCCTTCCCAGCACGCCTTGTTCCAATGTGATTGGAGGCCACGGTAATACGACTGGTACCCAGTTGTTTTGTGTCATATTGAATGGCACAGATGTGCGTATCAGACTCTGGATCCCAGGAGTGGTGCAGACCAGCTGCTGTGCTTCACTTCAGTATATGTGACTCCAGCTCCCCAGGTAAACTGTATCAAAACTTATGGTGTAGTTTATGTTTTCTCCTAGTCAGTTAACAGATAACTTTACAATTAAATGCATAGAAAAGTGTGTATTATATTGATCAACTTTTGCTATTTTTATGATATACACATCCAAGGGTTAATCCAGATATTGTTTTTTCAGATAAAGGAATACTTTGCACATAAACTTGTCAGTAACAAAACATTTTTAGATTTTACTTTCTAGGCCTTTCATTGGCTTTAGTATCAGAAATATGCAGTAATAGCCAAATGGCAATTTATGATTTTATCTCCATTTGATCTGACTGAAATGATCTCCATTTCTCAGATGTATTCTTGATGCAACAGTGCAATCAGATGATGACACTTATCACTGCAGCAATGCGCTTAGAGGCAAAATGCAGTATATCTAAGAACATAAAAAAACTGTCACAGCACTTTAACAACTTTTTGTCTGGGTTTCTGTGTGTGCCGTATCTCATTAAGTGAAGTAAATGCTAATTATTGAGAAAATGTATCTTTGACAGTGAAACTCAACTAAGATTTTTAAAACGCCACTCATTTTATGTATTTAGCAAGCACTTATACATAGATATAACTGAGGAAAACATGCGCATGATTAGAAATAAGGGTCACACATTTACATATTATTCAAGGTATAGTTTCTTGTTTATTTAGAATCACACAAAGTGCAAATGTAAATCGTCTTTCAAATAAAGTAATTATTCATAAGTTTAGTATAGTGGTCAGGAGAAAAGGAACAACAGATTTTCTTGGTAATAATAATAACAATAAAAAAATCTTCTTTCCATGGCGCAGATGGCTCTCTGCTGTGGTGGTAGAGTGTGTGCACACATGTCCCTCGATGTCTCGGTGCAGCGGACCCTGGTTCGACTCCCGGCCGGTCTTCCCCCCCCTCTCTCTGTCCCGTCTTTCCTGTCTCTCTCACTGTTCTGTCCATATAAAAAAACAATGAAGGGTTTAAACCTCAAATAAATACAAAATACTATTTAAAAAAAAAAAAAAAAACTTCTTTCCCTTTTTAAAGTTTACATAGTAACACCAGTTTCTTCATCCTTATGGAGGTGTCATTGGTCATCAGCAAAGACCTGCGTGCATGTGTGGACAAAACATTGAGATTTGCTTTTAAAGGAAAGGTGCTCTGTTTATTTGAAGCTATTACATATTGCCTTTCTTAGATCAGTATCAGGAAAACAAATAAAGCTAACAGTGAAACGTAAGGCCAGCAGACTATATCTATTTTCTTATTAAGGCTTCAATATCCTTCAGCATCGATAGGAATCTCCTCTTTTATCTCTGACCTCGCTTTAGCTTGTTGGCGTGCATGTGTGTGTGCTGATATACGTGTTAAGTTTGATACATTGTGTGTGTGCGTGTACGTGTTTACACCTGTGGCAGTGTTAATATATTTCTTAACTGTCTATCCCCCTATCTGTCCTTACAGTTTACTTAAACCTGTGGAGGTATGATGTTGGAATAATTTTGACTATACCATGTGGCGCTGACCTGCCATCATAGCAGGTGACATATACATACATTGTATATAGATAATACCTTCTTTTGTTTCCTGAAATCTGACTGCTAAAGGTGGTGACTTGACTGTTTCTTGCATGTACCTCCTGTTTGATTAGAAAAACAAATAATAATCTCGCAATAATGAGGAGAGCATGCATCTCTTTTGTCACTTCAAGTCACAATTAAATAACAGTTTTAAGGTTCTCGCTTCTGTAAATCACAATTTATCTGTGAGAGACAGAAACGCAGTGGGTGGAGGGGGTGGATTGTTCAAAAACAACTTGTTTTGGATGTTTTTAACATTTTAACATGAATTTTTACATTTACTGGAACAGTATTAGGTAATCACTAAAGGCACTCTCCAGGAAGTCAAAGTAATGTGATTATCACAAAAAAATACACGTTATTGCAATTGTGGCATATTCAGTTGAAGTATATTTTGTGACATGATGAGATTTGCTAACAAGATAAGTTTTTCACTTTATTTTGACTTTAATTGTTTCCATCACAACACTTGCAGTAAAAGCAGCTAAATTCAAATGAAGTTAGTCGACCTGTGGACCTTGATACGCTGTTATCAGCGTCCAAAAGCTGCCTGACACGGATGTTCCTGTTATTCCTCCAGATGCTCCCACAGGAGTTGAGGTGCCTAACAAGTCCTCTTTTGGCAGTAGAAAGGCAAAAGCAGTGAGATTTTTCAGGGATATGTAAAACAAGGCTCTCTGCACTATATCCTGTCTATGACGAAGCCACTTCTTTTTCCTCTGTCTCTTCCATTCTTCCTCATCTGCTCTTAATGGTGATGGGGGTAGGGTCTTTATATAAGCCCTATCTCAAGCCCCTGATCCTCACCACTTACACACACACACACACTGTTACACTCCAACCTCATTTACATCCAGGTTTCCTTGCTGGATGGTGGGAGAGAAGTGAAGCAGTGTGATGTTGATGGCAGGGCGGGGTGGAGAAGAGGCTCGGGAGCTTTATAGTGTCTGTCAGGATGAAAGAGGGGCCCCTCAGTGCGGCACCCTGACACTGACTCTGTGTAAGCGTGCTTGTGTGGTGTTGTCGTCATTAAACATTTAACACTCCTCTAGTATGACAGCAGGCAACTTGGTGCTCCAGCGGCATGTTTTCATGCAAAATTTATTGAAAAAGACGAGAGCTGTTGTTAAGAGATCTTGTTGCCTTTCACCAGTGGCAAAGGCTAAGTGGGTGATTGCAGGGGTGTGTGTGTGTGTGTGTGTGTGTTTGTGTGTGTGTGTGTGTGTGTGTTTTTACCCAGACTAGTGTACCAGGGTCAGTAGGTCATCTTTGCTCTGTGTAATCCTCTGGACTCATATTTACAGAGACAAAACAAGAGCTTCTTTTAACAATTGAACCAGCCCCAAAACTGTGTGTTTGTTTACGTTTTTCTCTTCACTGGTAGTTTTCTTAACGAGATGGATTACTTGCATATTGTGTATTGTTGTATATTCAACATCAGGTTAAATATACCAGCAGTTCCCAACCTTTTTTTTGTGTGTGTGACATACCCCATCAGCCCTGTCAGATGTGCTCATTTACCCCATTATCTCTATCATCACCATCATTAAATATGCTCATTATAATTGATATGAAACTAGATGTTATTTAACACTATTATTAAGTGTTTCTCATGCAAGACATAATGATCAAAGTATTACTGGTGTAATAGGTTATGTGTAGTTTTTTTTCCCCAGTTGGTTCAGTTAAGTTTGTATTTGTATCATCACCCCTTGGAGTGGAAGAAGCTGGACTCCTTATCCATTTATATGTTAGTTTTAGGGATCTATTTCTATTCTTCTGCCTGCTTGATAGCTAGTCTTTATGCACTCTTAATTGCAGAATGTGGTGTTACTGACTCAGGTTGTTGGGAACCAAGGCAGACTGGAACTTAATTGGTTATTGTGAGAATAAATATGATAAAAATCAGCCTCACACCAATTTGTAATTCTGTTTGTTTATTTTCCGCCTAAACACAAATGTGCTGATTTTTTTCCCCAACAAATTATGATTTATAGATTCAAATTAGCTGAGCTACTCAACAGTCTTTGCATGTCCCTCATGGGACTCACTGAAATATACCATGTACAAATTACAAAGATGAGCTAAATCCCTACTTATCTCTTCCCTGTTGTCAAAAAACATTATTTTAGTATAGTGCATTAATGGACGTGCATGAACACAACTTATCTTTATTCTCAACCTTGACACAACACTCCTTGTGGCTCAAACCAGGTCAGGTTTCATTTTTATTAATGTTATTTGTCAGTGTTTTTACCTGATCGCCTCAGTTGGAGCAGGAGAAACAAGCAGTGTGTTGTGTTAACAAGTTCACATCTGCCCTCAGGCAGATAATTGACAGAAGTATAATTTGAATGTAACAGCATTCTCCACCTGATGCTCTGACTCAATTCCCACCTGTAATTAATGAGCAGAAATGTAGAAACTACAGTTAACAGATGGCTGTTTATCCACAGAAAGTGACAGGTTTTAAAAAAATATTTTTAATTACAAGTCAGTGTATTTAAAAGGTTTTGGCATTATTAAGCGCTGCAGAGGTTCCGGCTTTTATCAGACTTGAAGGGATTTGGTTAGAGTATGGATGTAGTACAGTTGGGTACCATTTTTTTGGGTGGGGGGGTTACTCATAATGTTAATGCACGAATACACACGTGCACATACACTCGCTCTTTTCCCTTTCCCTCCTTCACCTTCACCTTTTTACTCGGGCGGTGTCGACCTCTTTCCTTTTCTCAGTAACCAATCGCCAAGGTAGTGGGCTGGCTGCCTCACTCCACATCCTCAATCAGAGAGGTCTGTCCAATTAGGCTGAACTCCTTGTCTGTGCCGGGTCAGGGGAGGAGCGTTGGTCCATCTGACTCAATTTCATGTCATTTGAGTGAGAAATGGGCAGAGGCTGGGCAGCGGAGGCACAGAGGGCAGCGTGGAGACCTCTCATGGCAGCAGAGAGCCGTCTTTTCCCTGTGCATGTAAAACTGGAGTTGGTATAATGAGCTTAGGGTTAAAGAAATGAAATGACTGCCTACCTTTCATTAAAGCCTTTTTTGATGTCTTTGTCTGTGCAAGAATAATTTAGGGAGTTTTTCTCTGCTAGCAAGGGGCCGCACTTCATCAGCATCCATTGTTCGCACTTGTAAAGTGGCTTATTTTATGAGGGTGGAGTTCCTTTATTTTAAGTCTTTTAAAACAAATCATGCTTTCCTGACATGTTTTATCCACAGAGCCGTCCCCACCAAACCCACCCATTCCCATCCCTCTCTGTGAATGTGATTGTTTAGTAATTCCTCTCATTACCGTGTTCTCCCATGACAAGCTAAACAGAACCCAGCCTCACCACAGGGGTCTCATCAGGGCCTGCAGGCCTCAGTTTGGCTAGCTTTGCTCCATCGCTCAGCCTTAACCTCTGGAAGCCTAGAGGCTTTGAGGCAGAGAGAAAATAAAACAAGACCCCAGACACAAACACACACACATTTGCACTCACTGCTGTTGATTTTCTCTCCCTCCTTGCCTCACTCTGAGGAAATGATTGTCTGCTTCTTTGCCTCTGTTGAACATCTATCAGCTCATTAGTGTTGGTAATACACAGAGAAAGTAAGTGTGTTTGTGTGTGTGTTTGTGCGTATGTAGCCCCTGCCTGCGGCATCCTCTCAGCCTGTTGGGAGTGTGTGTATGGGTGGTGTGGATGGGACCACTGGCTGTTGATGTGTGTGCGTATGCATGTTTGTCTGCACTCTTGCAGGACTCTAGGCTGTGTCTGGCTCTGGGAGCGGGTCTGGGGAGGTAAGAGAGACTTCAAACACCGTCCTCGGAAGGTTAGGATACACTCACATTGACTTAAATCAATGAGCTGTAAGTGTGTGTATTATTTGTGTGTGCGTCAAGGGGGGTAGCCTAGTGGCCAAGAGCAAGAGGAGACATGGGTGAAGCTGGAGAGGAGTAGGTGTGCGTGTGTGTGCAGTTTGGGTGGGGGCTGTGTGGTTGGATGAGGATGGGTGAAGTAGAAGTGATGCCTAAATGCAAAAGGTGGATAGCACACACTCACACACATGCACAAATACACACACACACACACACACAGGTCCCAGTAGATAAGCACGTGCACACAGAGCGATGCAGCTGTAGTGTTACTTGGCCCATGGCTGTATGTAGTCATTAGCTGCTTCTTTCCACACAGATAATGAGCATAGATTGGATAGAAAACAGCCTGGCCGTGTAAACTCAATCCGCGCTAGATGGACATTTATATCTACACACCCACAAGACACACGAATACCCCTGTAGACAGACAGTGATGCAGGACAACCCGGGTTTTTCCATCAGAATGTGGGTCATCTAGGCTCATCTGGCTCCATGACCTTGCTCCAAAGTTGAAGGCAGGAAAGAGTGACTAATATGGCAAGTACAACTACTGATGTTTACAAATGCCTATGCAACTTCAAGCCCCAGAGCTCCATGAATCTTTATTTCAGCACTCAGTCAAACAGCTCCCCATAATGTTAAAGGGTCGTTGGTACTGCCCAGGCTGACAGTCTGTATAGGTAACTTCTAATGACTCCTACCCTTTCTGCCACGCTAAAGCAGAAACTATTATTTGGGCTTTACCAGGAAAAACCAGGCCGGGTTTGTGGGTCTTGGAGATAAGCTAGAGTTTAACTGCAAGTCTCTATTTTTTTTTTTTTTTTTTTTTAGCCCTTTAATTTTTCTACAAATGCAAAAATAATAATGCAGGGTGAAAACGTTCAAGTAAAAACCTGAGGGAGGAAAGACTGACATGAGCTAAGGGAGTCCAGAGTTAGGCTATGTTAGATTAAAGTCACCTGCTGAAGTCCAAGGTTTGTTACGAAGCAAAGATGAATGCTGTACTCAACTAAAAACTAAAGCTTAACAATCAACAATGAGGACAATGGTTATTCCTGTTAGATGTCAGACGTACTGAATGTGCTCAGTTAATATTCTTTGAATATATTATTAATCCATGCTGACATATTTGAGCATTTAATAAGATGGTATCAGAAGAGCTCAAGAGCAGCTGAAAAGAATCAAAGACAGATCTGTTCGTTTGTTGAAATGCTGTCTATGCCTGAGTATGACCTCTCTCCATTCTGTGTGTGTGTAGAGAGAGAGAGAGAGAAAGAGAAAAACCTGGCCACTTTTAATCGCAGGAGAGACACCCTGAGCGAGCGATACAGAGCTGTGACAATCCACTTAGTGCGCTCTGTAATCTGTTTAACCATTTAGTGAGTTGTTAAAGGAGTATGCAAACACTCACGGAAAAAAAAAAAACACACTCACACACTCTAGACGCCCCGCAGGCTTCAGCAGTGCACAGGACAGTCTGCCTCCTGAACTGGGTAGTGCTGTAACACATTCAGAGTTTCAGAGTGTGTGTGTGTGTGTGTTTGTGTGTTGATGTGTTTGAGACCTGCTGTAGGCACTGAGAGAAGCCAGGCCTGGAGCATGATGACAGAGACCAGACCCGGCCAAATAGAAGATCGCACCCCCCCTCCCCAATCCAATTACCCTGTTCCTCTCCTCTCCTCTCCTTCTCCTCTCCCTCTCCTGTCCTGTCTTTACGGCCCTGTCTTAGCAGGAGCTAGTGATGGCAGTCCTGGCTGCTGTTGAAGTGGCTGGCTGCTCTGCTTTATGGATCAGAGGAGGATGCAGGCAGGATTATAAGCAGCAGGTTATGAGCAGCAAACATGACAGGCCAGCTCCGATTTAGGAGGGTTATGTAAATGTGCTTGTCGACAAAATATGTTTTTCTGCCCTCAGTATTTTCTCTCTCTCTCTCTCTCTGGAAAAGCTGGGTAGTTTAGGTTGGAGGAAGCAGAGTGGTGTTGAAGGCAGGGAGGGGAGCTTAAAGAGAAGATTGTTATGGAGAATGATGTGTAAAAGAGACACACCGTTAATGTTTAATTTTCTCCAGACTCCAGTGCTTATTCATCTACACCAAGGGCAAGGAAAGGTGTTGACTGAAGTCTTTATGAGAAAGGCTGAGAGTGAGAATACATTACAGCGAGAGGTGTTCTTTTTTAGTTGGAGAGAGAGCAGACAAAGTAACACGGAGAAGAGAGACAGACGGGAAGGAGAGCGGAGGAGAGTTTTCAGTTAGCAGAGAGTACCTTTCGTCATGCTTTTGACCTCTGCTGCTCCGAGACAGAAATACGGCCCTGCAGGTCTTGCCTAATGGCATTGATCATTACAAGAATACCTCCCTCAGACTGGGTAAACAGTGTTCCAGACATAGAGTTAAGTACCATGACTCAGTTGTGGAAGTAAATATTGCCTGAGAGAAGCATATAATAATCATTCTCAGTGGAGGTTTTCAGATCGGCAGCCATTTTCAAAGTGTTTTCTTTCACGCAGAAATGAGCCGAAACAAAGGAGTTACGAGTGCAGTCACCAATCACACGAGCGCGTGCGTGCTGGATTGCAATGACTGAGGGATGGAAGTGCTTATTTGTGTCGCTGATAGAGTTGGCGGTCTTACATAGCTCATATTGAAGTAGCCACGGGAAAGTTATGAATCTGGGAAGCCTCCCTCCTCTCCTCTCCGCCTCCACCTCCTCTCTCTCTTTCTCTCTCTCTCATTCTCTCACTCCCTCACTCCCTCCCCCCCCTCCTACCCATTTAGCCTCCCACTTTTTCAGCAGAAGTTTAGATCTCCGGGCCGATGTTTAATTCATTTGTACTAATGTCTCGCTCACTCTTGCTCTCCTTCACTCTCATGCGCTCTGTCTTGCTCTCTCACCAGCCCCGGTCCCTGCAGTTCTCTAATAGAGTTGTTTTACCTTGTGTCTCACTCACACACACACTGCTGACTCTTTTCTGCAGTCCACTTTTTACCAGCTAGGGTAAAGTAAGGTGTCATTTCTTATTTTTGTAAGATATGTCAGCTCTACTTGTGGTTGGCCGGTATGGTTAAAATCGTTGCTGTTGTGCATTGTGAGGAAAAAAAATGTCAATAACAGTTTTATTACATTTTGCTTGGAATTATTAATTTAGATTTTTAACATTTGTATTATAATAACAAAAGATCACTTTTCGCTGAAGGTCGATGACTATGTTGAATTAGTGCCAACTCTAGTTCTAATATGTGTACAGTAACACCAGATGCAGTGCCATGACGATGCCAGTCCTCTCTCAGATTACAGTCTTATGTCTCTCACCTCCGTCAGTGAACCCTTGAGACACATTCAGGCTGTGTTGGAGCATCCAGATTGGGAATAGATGAAAAGAATCCCTTAAAACACACTTTTAAGTGCCACCATAGGCTCCTTCATTTTGTCTCTGGTTTTTATGTCGAAGTCAGAAACTTTGCTCCTTCCCTCTGCTCCACCATGCCCTTTTCTTTCTTTGCAGGTTTTCATCGATCTTTTGTTCCTGCCAGTATCTTTCTATCATTCAGCCCTTTTCTACCTTTTTTATTTATTTATTTTTTTTATGTACCCCTGCCTCTCTTGTTTCTGCCTCCCTCTATGCCCAATCTGACGGCATGGAAAGTATATGCAGTTTTGTATAAATATCTTGATCACTGCTGTCTAATCAACAGAGTGAAATAATTCATTTCTTTTTTTTTTCTCTACGTAAACACACTCATTGATGAGGACTGACTGAAATCTGTCATTGCTGAAAATAGTGCTGAAAGAGTGTTTCAGAAAATGAAGCAGAGTAGCAAATCATCTCGTTAAATTTTCAAACACATATGAATCAGACTGAATAATTGGTGTTGGAGCCGACGTTACGGCACACAAATTTTTTTGCAGGTACATTTGCCACAGTTATGTTGAGTGTACGTTTAATTTTTATGTGGTCATACTACATGTTGGCTTCTGATGTAGTGAGTATTGATCAAGACTGGGTATTGTTTGAATTTATTGGATTCCACTGCAGAAAGAAATACACTTTGACACATTTTGAGAAATGTAAACATTTTTTTCTGCAAAACCTGTTTGGTTTTGAAGCCAAATTTGCTTAAATGAAATGGTCTTTCGGTACATGATAACTTTTGATACTCTGCGCTGTGGCCTTCCCCGATTAAACGATCTATTAGTAAATTAATCAGCAACTATTTTGATAACAATAATACTACATATAAGTTTGTTGTGTTTTTTTAAGAGAAATTCCAGAAATGCAATTATTCCAGATTGTCAAATGTGAAAATTTGCCACTTTCTTGTCTTGCATGATGATAAACTGACATTTGATGAGGTCATAACTTGTCTTGATGAGCATTTGTCCCTGTTTTTTATTGTATTATTATTGTGGGCCAACCGATTCAAGAGAAAATATGGGCAGTCAGTCAGCCCTGAACTTGGTGTTGATGTTCGACTCCCAGCCATAGTGTTGAGTCGAATGGAGTTCGAATGGAGATTCAGACCTTCAGAGAAGGATTTTGTTTTAAAGGTGTCAGCAACCACTCTGTCCGAGGCATCTGTGTGTGCATTTAAGTCTGTTCTGTGTTCGTTGGTCTGTTTGCATTAGTGTGAGCTTTGGGTTAACTTTTCTTTGTACCACTTTTCCTTGAAGTCTGCAGACACACACACTCTCACAAACACACACACACTCTCTCTCTCACACTCCTGACATCTCTCCCTGTTGGCCAGACTGCAGAGCGCTTGGGGCCATATTGTTTTGTCTTCTGACAGACAGACAGAAAGAGAGAAAAAAGAGAGACTTACCCTGGCCAGTGATTACGCCAGTTTGACACCACAGACATAAGAAGGAGGAGAAGGAGGGGGAGGTGTTTGGGATCAGTGCGTGAAGAGAAGTGAAAAAGGCACCGTAGAAAACGGTGTATAGATGATATGAATAACAATGTACGCAGTGTGTCTCCTTGGACCCCGATAACCTGCAGACCAGAGCCCGCTCCCTGTGACAGGCTGGCCTTTGTGGCCACTTTATCCCGCCTGTACACTTGTAAGGTAGAGCCGGGATAATCGCACCTAATCTAATTAAGGCTAAAGAGGGCCATGACTGAGGCTGGCCAGAAGCAGACTGGGCACTCTCTCTCTCTCTCTCTCACACACTCACACACACACACACAACACACACACACAACAAATACAGCTCAGCAACAAAATCCTGTTTGCATCAGAAAAAAAAGGTTGTCATATTGATTATGCAGATGAGGGACTAACGGGGGCTAACTGCCTCACGGCCAGCCGGTTACAGCTGACACAGGCTAAAGAGAAGGATACAGGGAGAGGAAGAAAGGATTAGGACAAATTTAGCTTGCTGTTTTCTTTCTACCGTTTTGCATGTACCACTGTTTGGGTTTGGAGGAGCGTTGTCGCCCTCGCTACTTTCTCGTTTGGTGAGCTCGAGACTGACAGTGTGTATTGGGGGGTTTTTGGAGAAGGAAGGCTCCTCCAATTCAGGTAACCAGCTTAAATCGAAGAGGGTTACAGTAAACATGATCAAAAAATGAGACACTCTGTTTCTAGGCTCTCTTTTTAAAATAGCCAGAAACAAGCAGCTCATTTTATAATGTTTGGATGTTTTGTGACATTGTGGTCAGAGGACATTTGAAATGCAGCTGTGTTGCTGACCCATTTACAAACAAGCAAACGGACAGATATAAAGAGACCGATTTATATAGGCAGTAACAAATAAGATGAGGTGAGAGAAAGAGACTGTGGTAAATCAACGTTTCTCAGTGCTTTGGTGCTGCTAGCGATTATTTTCATTACTTATTAATATGTTTTTTTTCTCTGTGAAGTAATCAGTTATTAATATAGAAATATAGTCTTGTTTTGACTGGTTTTGAACCAGGTATTTAAATAAAAAAAATTGGTAAATCTTCACTTTTGAGAACCTGAAACTAACGAACATTTGGCATATTTTTTCTAATTGAACAACTCAAACAACGATCAAAATGTTCTGTCAATCAATCTAGCAATTTATTGTTTCAACTTTATTTCTGGATACAGTTGCTTGTAAGGACATGATGTGGATACATGGCTCTTAATAAACAAATGCGTTGTCGCCTGTATATGTGTACACACTTGTCTTCAGGTGTGTGTGTATATTGTGTGTGCAGCCAGCCGGCAGCCAGATTGCTATTTCCCCCCTCTGCCCCTATAGAAAGGCCTGGGTATTCTCTGGATGAGGGTGTGATGTACAATTGAAGGGCAGGATTGAAACTGATTACCTTGTTAACTCCTGGCACCCACTGGCAGCTTGAAATAGACCTGAGCGCCAGGGCCTGATTTGCAAATGAATTACCTCTCGCCTGGCCCTCCTCTTCCCCTCCCCTCCATTCCCCCGTCTTCCTCCCTCTCTGTCGTTCCTTTTCTTTTTTTTTTTTTCCTCGTCCATTCGGTGCCAAGATCATCTTTTTATTTTGTGCCATGACAGATGCTGTGCCGGGCTGCCATTGTTCCCCATCAGTTTTTCTGGGGCCACGAGGAGAGCCAAAAGATTTCCACATGTGATTTTAACACAGGCGTCCCCCTTGCCGTATAGCCCAGCCCAGTGCTTTATTCTTTGTGTACCAGTGCTGCAATCTACAGAGTTTTGGAGCAGGCAGAAATGTTGGGGAGCGTCATTGTCTCCGTCTCAATAATGGAGAGGTATTTCTCTGATTAGGAAAGGTTCTAATTGGGAGGTATGAAAAGGACCGCCGGCTATTGAAGAAACCGCGGGGAAATTGATTGCTCTCCATGTCTCCTTTTAGCTTTTTCTCCCTCTGTCTTTGTCCCGCTCCCCCTCTATGTAACACACTAAAAAGAAGTCAATTTTCTTTAAAACTTGGTCCCAGCATTCAATTCCCCCCAGCACAGAGACAGTGTGTATGGGCTGAGAAGAAGGAGATATGGGCAGTCCGTAGGGAGTCAAGCTCGGCCTGTGATTTATTATATGTGTGTGTTTTTAATACGCATGTGAATGGATCTGTGTGTCGGTTCAGTTTTTCCTGGTTCAAAGTGAGCTGAAGATGGTTCCTCAACGGTGACCTACTGATGCACGATTTATTTCTTTAATAGTAAAATTCATGTGAACATGTGCTAGCTCCTAAGCACAGGAACAAGACTCCTTATGACCGCATTTGCCTAAAATAAGCACAACAATTTATTCTTTTGCAATTTATATTGCGACTGAAAACGTATTATGGATGGGATTATTTCACATTTGATGAAAAAAAGTAGCCGGACAATACTGGATTCCTGAGCCAATGCTGGTGTTGATGTTTTGGAGTTTAAGTGAGATTTTGCAGTGTAAAACTAAACATGTATTGGTGACACTAGTGTGGGAAGCTATATCTGCAATAAGCTAATATAGGCCAGCAGGTTTACAAAGTCTTCACAAACACAGAAACTTACCATCGCATAGTAACAGTTTGATCTGCATCACCCTTTGCATTGACTCTCATCTCCATATTTGTTACCTTCTGCCCTTCCCTTCTTTTTAATGTTAATTATGCTCTCAATGTCCAACCTTGTTCAACAAGCCAGTGGTCTTAAAATAGTTCTTTATTACTGCTGGCATAGGTACATTTCTGTAAGAAAAGAAGTGGTGTTTGGTTTGGAGCTGCTGCTTACACGGTGGCTGTAAAAGTGCATATTCATGAAAAGTTCTCTCATATTTATACTTTTGGTGTAGATTGACAATACGACCATTTAATGAAATAAATGATGGTGATGTTAAGTAATCGTGAGACATACTTGTCCAATAAAGTTATACAAATTCTTCCAAAAATCTTCAGAGAAATACGGTCCTTACATTTCAGCTCCACAAGTGTTTCTAGCACTCTTTGACTTGAGCGTTGTCCATGACCAGGTGTCAGATACAAAACGCATATGAACAGGTGTGTGTGTGTGTGTTTATCACAGAGAGAAGAAAAGCCAGCCATAAATCAACTATTCCTTTCTTATTCCTCCTTTTCTGACTTTTTTATTGACTGCACTTAACCCTCCCTCAGAGAAACATTAAGTGCTGAATTTGTTAGCCCCATTTTTAATGGACTGCTTTTCTCCACCATTTTGGGATTATGCTAAAGTAGAGCCCCCTTCTTTGGGAAGGTGGGGTGGGTGGGCGGGGGGCTGCAGCCTCTGTACCCACGATGAATGTGTGTGTGTGTGTGTGTGTGTGCATGCCGAATTACATAGAGCATAGAAGCATAAGTCTGTGTTTTGTTCCCTCTTGTGTGTTCTATGTGAAAGAGTGACAGCCCCTGACTTACCCCTGCATTATCCCTTACTACTGATGAGACTGTGTGTGTGTGTGTGTGTGTGTGTGTGTGTGTGTGTGTGTGTGTGTGTGTGTGTCTCCCTCTAGCCCTCCTCCTCTTAGCTGTATAAAACCCTGAGAGGTAGCTTTGATAGTACATACACAAGAATACAATTTCAATTTCAATTGGCAGCCCTGTTAAAAAGGAGCTATGGAGATGGAGATGGCAATCAGGCCTGGGGGAAAGAGGAGCTCACTGTGTTATTGTGCGTGTGTGTGTGTGCCTGTCCCTCGAATACTTAATATCAAGCTTTTGCCTTCTATTAGTTAAACAGGCAGATCAACTGAGTGTGGACTTTTGAGTGCACTGATGTGGACTGTGTGTGTGTGTGTGTGTGTGTGTGTGTGTGTGTGTGTGTGTGTGTGTGTGTGTGTGTGTGTGTGTGTGTGTGTGTGTGTGTGTGTGTGTGTGTGTGTGTGATATTAGTGTGTGTGTGTGTGTGTGTGTGTGTGTGTGTCCACATTGTTGTAGCTTTTGCCTTCTATTAGTGTAAACAGGCAGATGTCACTGATGTGGACTGTGTATTAGTGCACTGTGTGTGTGTGTGTGTGTGTGTGTGTGTGTGTGTGTGTGTGTGTGTGTGTGTGTGAGTGTGTGTGTGTGTCTGTGTGTCTGGTGTGTGAGTGTGGTATGCTTGCTCTGTGTATCCCACATCACATGACTCTTTAATAAATATGCCTGCCATTCTATCAGCAGTCAAACAACATATGAATGCTCAATGACACGCTTGACAAGGCATGCATGCACTGTGGCAAATGGGCAAAAGTGTGCGCGCACACACATTTTACACACACGCCGGGACGCTCACACACACTTATGAATGATGTCTCTTTCATAACGTTACAGTGTCCTGTCTTCCCTTTGCTGCTTCTCTTTTGTGCTACTCTCTTCACTATCTCTGACTGCCATCAAGTTGAGGACTGAGAGGCTGCTGTAGGTCCAGACTTTATTATATACCAAGAAAATATCCCAAGAAAAAGATATCTACACTACCTACCCCAGGTGGACAAAAAAAAGTAGTAGTACTTTCAGCACCCTTGTAAAGAATTACACGTGGTCCAACACAGCTTAAATCATTCTTGTTATTAACTATTAACTATATAACTACTGAGAAGTTTAGTGGGGTTAGTACATACGCTTTCATGTGATGTTGTAGGCATTGTGAGATTCAACCAATTGACGGATAATTAATCTTTAACTGTTTTGACATTTGATTTTACTTACTAGCAAAAATACCAAACCAGCCTCTCAGTTGTGACAATTTGCTGCTTTTCCTTTAGTTATATTACATTAAATTAAATATCTTTTGGTTTGCAAGTGTTTGTCAGACAAAATGAGAAACAAAGAGAGCCGGTGGAGTGTGCTTTATAATGGGTAGTGCCAGTAGTGGACAGTGAAAGGGTTAAAGCTTCAACGCTCAGGACAGCGGGCCTGAAAGGTAATGCATGGCTGATGAGTGCTGGGCTAATGGGCAGCTCTGTTAGCTGGAAATCAAATGACTGCCTCTGCATTTTAAGTCCCTCTGTCGCCTCCATTGACTGACTAAAGATATTTATCTCCGCCGTGTCGGGGGGTGGGAGTGAGGAAGAAAATAAAAGAGAGAGGGGGTGAAGGAAAAAAGGGGAGGGCATCTTTGGAAAACCTGAAGACCTAATGCAATTATTAGAAACTTGACCACAAATGACAACTCATCTGGTGCCGGCTCTGTAATTAATTGTCTGCTAGTGGGAGCGCAGGGGTTTGGGAGGGTGAGAGAGAGGGAGAGAGAGCAGAGAAAGAAAGGCAGGTGGGTGATTGGGAGAGGGCAAAATGACAGGCGAGGAGAGACACAGGGAAGGAGATGAGGTAAGATGAGGCAACCGCTTAAAGATTCTCGTTTGAGACAGAAAAGGGTTTGGACACAGGGGAAACGGAGCGGGCGCTGTGAGTGATAGAGGCTGAGGGAGCGCACAGGTGAGACAACGAGAGGAGAAAAGCACGCGATTGGAGTGGATAAAAGATGGAGAGGCAAGGGAGATGAAAGAGCTGGAATGAGAAAGCAGAAAAGTGCAGACAAGTGTGATAGATCCCGTGACCATGTTAAATTGGTCAGTATTGACCTTGCCAGGACTCAGTTTAACACTCACGCTTGTTTGTCCGGTTTTACTTAATTGACCTCAGATAACTAATTACCATTTCCTGGAACAACAGTACATTACTCTCTCTCTCTCTGTCTCTGCACCCCCCCCCCCACCCCCCGACTCCTCTCCCTCTTTCGCTTACTGTTCTGTCTTTCCGACTGGTAGAAGTTTCGAAAGCGAAAAGAAAGGCAGTCTGTGCAGCAAGTATCGCAGGTTCCCGAGCATTTAATGAAGCAGCGTTACCGTCTTCAAGGCCTTCATCGTGCAAAATGCTGAACGTAATGACTGACGGCTAACACTGAAGAGCGCTGCATTAAAATTCAAATTCAAATTTATTTATTTAGAGCCCAAAATCACAAACATTGTTTGCCTCGGAGGGCTTTACAATCTGTACAGTTGTGACACCCTCTGTCCTTAGACCCTCGAACCGAGTCAGGAAAAACTTCAAAAAACCCTTTATGGGAAAAAGAAGAAACCTGAGGAAGAGCCACAGATGAGGGATCCCTCTCCCTGGGACGGACAGACGTGCAATAGATGCCACATGTACAGAGAACATCATCAATCATATTATGGAATACAGCATTACAGCATTTTTGGGAGCTGACAGTATTTACTGCACAGACCTCCCCATTTCGTTTGCAGTGTTTGTAAGGCATCTGCGTCCAAGTGGGGCTAGATGTGCAAATGTTGCACCTTTTTTGAGTGAGCTTGCCATTTCACAGATCTCAGGTCCAAGATTCACCAAACCAGCTTTTGACTGAGCATTTAGACATTTGTTTGTCACTGCCGACATGCAGCCTTCGGTGAATCATGGGAATACACAGTTTTGACTTATAAAAATGACCACTGTCCTAATACTTTCCTAACTGAATTCACTGTCTGAATGGTTAAAGATTGCATTCTTTTTTTACTCCTACCTAAAACATCTCTCATTCGGAGAACAATTTGGGAGCGTAGTTTCTTGCTCAAAGACAACTGGACAGGAACAATCCTTATTATCTGCACACACTGCCAGACTAATTCTTATAAAAGAAGGAAAAATAGTAGGTTTTTATTATATTTTTATTCATTTATTTATATATATATACACACACACACATATATATGTATATATGTATGTGTGTGTGTGTGTGTATATATATATATATATATATATAGTTTTTTTTATTTATGCTATGATTTTCATGCGTATTTTCCAAAAGACATATATACGTATATCTGTGCATATTTTTATGCTGCATAAATCACCAAGTAAGATTTTTAATGTGCCATTAGCCTCTCAATTGAGGACAAAATACGTAACATAACGCATCACTCTCTGTCGTCATTCCTTTCGTTCCATGTCTTCACTTCATCTTTCCCTCCATCACTCCTCCCTCCTGCTGTGTGCCAGGGCTATAATGTGCTCCTATGGTTGTAGTGAGCAGGCCACAGTGTCTCTGAGGCCTTGTGCTACACCACCATTACTATCTGGCTTGCCTCCACTACAAATTGGATGAACAGGCACTGACACATTTTCAATATTATTACATTAAACCAAGTGGATTTTGATTGATAACCTAATATTGGCCTAATGCAAAACATCAATCATGGCAAGTATATTAATTATTTAATATTTAATATTGTGGCGTAATTCAGAAATCGATGCCGCTTCTGCGTTGAAGGCACAGAGAATGGAGGGAGGGCGGGAGAGAGAGGGAAGAGAGAGATAAGGAGAAAAGGAAAACTATGTCCCCGAAGACCTCAGCAGATTATATGATGTTTTGAAAAGAGAGATGAGGATGTAAAAGGTGTGTGTGTGTGTGTGTGCTGCGCAATTGTGTCAGCTGTGAGCATCTAATGGATAGAGTGATCCCTTCTGCCCTGGTGCGGACAGTACTGGACAGCTTGCCCTTGATAAAGTCAAGACAACAGATGACAGAGCAGAAGATTAAATGCAAGTGAAGAGCTTAATAAAGGTTGGATCGCAAAAATAAAAGCCAGGAAAAAAAAGATGCGGTTATAAAAAAAAAAAAAGAGGAGTGCGAGGGGAGCGAAGAGGGAGAGGAGAAGAAAAAAGCGAAGGGAAATGAGTGGAGGAGGAGGGATCGAGCGCTGCTTCTCCCCTGTGTTAGATTGTTTCTCACTAATTGCGCTTCATTAGCGGATTACACACACTGTCACCACGGTAACAAATGTCTTGCTGTCTGGTTGCCGGGCGCCCGTCATGTATAATGAATGTGGCGGGGTGTTTGTCAGAATGAATGTAATGTAATTATGAAGTTTGCAGTGGTTGACTAGATGAAGTTTGCCTTAAGTGGTTGACTTGTCTGCATGTGGCTCACTGACAGAGCGCAGAATAAACAAGCAAACATCCTTTCTTCGTTTTCTTCTACTTCTCTGCTCGTTTTCCCCCACTTTCGTTAATATTTCTGTCATTCCTCCATGCCGTTATTTAGAAATGTTGATGATGTGGGAATGGCTTAGGTTTGTGGTCACACTGGCACTGTACGGGACCTGGCCTGATGGATGGACGGATGGATGGATGGATGGAGGAAAATGGGAGGGGGGTTGGGGGGGATAGAGGGTGGGATGGATAGACAGTATGTAATTTTAGAGATGGTGTAGATTTACACTGTGACGCTGCTGGCTGCATTAGCAACTGAAGCCTGTCGATAAGCCTTCCTCCCTCTCAGCACACACACACAGAGTGAAACGCCACTGCCACTGCCAGGGTGGAGTTGTCAGTAATGGGGGCCAGAGTTGTATGGGGGGGGGGGGGGGAGTGCAGGGATCGGGGATGGGACTGTTTGTGTTCTCTTGATCTGTTGATTTCCACTGCTGCAAATTTGAAATGTGCCAAAATTGCATCTATTATTTACTGCCAATTTGCTCTTTAAAAAAAAAACTGCCCCCCTCCTCCTCCTCCTCCACTGCTTCGGCTCGCCATCCCGCCTTTGCTACCCGATAATCACACACACATTTTTTATTAATTCACAGATAATAAGCTCTGAGTTCTGTCTCTATGCTTGGAAATTGTGATTATGACTGCCAACGTGGCGACAATATTAGTTGACCTCTGACTGGTGTCGTCGCAGGCACACGCAAAACGCACATAGCACTTCAGCTTGAAAGGTTACAATTACTCAGTTAGTTAGTTAGTTATTTAGATTAACCAAAACCTTTTTTTGGTGTCATCACGATCGCTTTCTTGTGCAACCCTGCTCAGTCAGTTTCCGATGGAGAAATGCAACGATTATGACAACCATTTTTACTATAAACCAATCCATCAAATAGTCGAGCAACAGAAAATAAATCGGCAGCTATTTAATAATCACAACTTTAAGCATTTTTTTAAGCAAAAATTGACTGACTTCTGGTCCTCTTTTGGAGATTAGCTCAATACCTTTGGATTTATGGTCAGACACAAGATATTTTACGTTTATTTTATTATCTTGGGCTCTGGAAACTTGACATTTTATAGATCAAACAATTAATCTATCTATTGATTGGGGGAAAAATGTATTAATAATGAAAATAATTACAGGTATCAGCCATAATTCCAGCTAATCAGAACTAGCCACTGGTAATAATGTTCTGATTTAATGTGTTAAAATATGCAGAAATTGGTTCAGAAATGTTCATAAAGCCCACTTGAATAGAGTTTGTTCTACTGTCTCTCATGTGTGGTTTTTTTTCTCTTTTCGATGTGTGTTTGTACGTGAGCGTCTGCAAAAATGTTCTTTTTATTAAATGACGTTTTGTGTTGGCACTTTATTTACAGTGAGGGAAATGTGTTGTTGTGTTGCAGGGACACCGGGAACATCAAAGGCAGATTAGAACATCTGGTAAGTTCTTTTTGACACCCCCCTCTTTTATCCCCCATCTACAACACACACACACACACACACACACACACTTTGATATCTGCATTCCTAATGAAACCTCCGGAATTGGAGCTGAATACCTGCAGCTAACAGGCAGGGAGAGAGAGAGACAGAGAGAGACGGAGAAAACAGAGATAGAGGGAGGGTAGCGTCTCCCCTAGGGCCTGGTCCAGCTTTTATATTAGCGTTTCATTTATGCCCAATTGCCCAATCTGCCCAAACACACACACACACACACACACACGTTATCCACTCTGTTCATTTTTGCATGTATTTGCAGGGATTTTTTTTTTTGCATGGGTGCATGCACCTGTTTGCACACAAATGTAAGAAAGGAGAATATTTTTTTAACCTGTCAGACACCCCCCCTTCGCCTCCCTTCTCCCTCCCCCACCTCTGCCAGCTTGGGGCCTTTCCTCAGTCTTCTCCCATCTATGAATCGAGGGCCTGCTGGAAACGCTCTCCCGGGACAGCCCTGAAAATTTAATGGCCAACGTTTCCAGGGTTTCTCTCGACGCTTTAACGCTTTAATACGGGGTCAGAGTGCCGTGCAACACAGTGAAAAGGTTCACTCTCCTCTTTTTGGGTGGGAAGGAACCGCGGTTTGATGTGCCCCATATTCCAGGGGATGAATTATAGACAGGGGTCAGTGAGGGTCCCGGCTCTCTGCGGATGTCACATGCCCTCCCTCCCTTGCCTCGCTGCATACTAAAAACCGCAAGCTCCGAGCACCCTACGCAAATGACCCCCCCGCCCCACCACGCACTTTTCACGCAAATGATCCTGAAATTCAAACAGCTCGCACTAAATCTCCACTTGGCAGATCAGATAAAGTTGACCTCAGATTTTGACGTCATACAGCTCAGTGGCAGAAATCGTTCTTTTATGTTATTACTCACTGAAGTGAGAATAGACTCGACAGTGGAGTAACTTTTGCCCGTATTTTGCTCACTGTTCACATCAAAACTGCGTTGAGTTAGACACAAATCACATTCATACCATTACTTCATGTACAAATGCAATACAATTATTAGTTATTTATTTAAAGCATTGGGTCCTGCTTTGACTACTTGTGACGTATGAGACAAAGAGGCTCTACAATTCACGTAATATCGTATTTTACTCAACAGTGTGCCTTCAACGCTGCTTTTTTTTGTCCTAGTGCGGGAGCTTTTGAGCGCGCAGTACAGCACAAAGATTTTTTTCACTCAGACTTAAAACACTTAAATTAAAACGATGGACATTAAATATAGCGCAGGATATAGTGATGATCTAGTTCGGGTTCGGCGAGGTCTGTGGGTGGGTCTTGAGGTGTGATTGATGTGGCGCTCCATAAAAGGTGTTGTGAATTATTCAGGAGGAGGATTACATGCATAAACAGCATTAATCAATATGTGTATTGGCAGTTACGTCTTGGCAAACATTAGGCAGTGTGTCTCCCATGTTGAGATGAGTCTTCCTCTTCAAGGCAAGCAGAGGAATGCGAAATAATTTCCATAAGACATGCTGGATCTGTATATAGCTTCGGCACACATCCCTGCATGTGTTCACTATATGAGAGAAGTCGCAAATGAGTGCACTGATATTTCATTTTGTCACACTTCTTACACACTTACCTGGCCAAAGTCACCTTGCATTGTATATCTGTACATCATATTGTCATTTTAAATATAATTCACTGATTATATAGAACAGCAGTGCTGTAGAGGAATATAAACTGCTGTCTTTTACACAATCATATCCTTGCTGGGTTGAACATGGGAGGATATTTGCGTTAAGGTTCCTTGGAAGGGGTTTGTGCAGCCAGTTTGCATGTGTGTTTTGTGTAATGATTTTTGCATTAAGTGGATGAGATTATAACATATTTGCCTTGTCATTACATGCGTCTTTATCAGGGTATCTCAGGAGTTAAACATTTGCACACACACACAAACGCACACTGGTATGTTTACCAGTGCATTTTTCTTTTTTCTTTTTTTTTCTTTTCTTTTTTTTATGTATATGTCTTTGGGAATTTGAATACCTGAATACTGAGTGTTTGAATTTATGGGTGTGTTTATGCTTATGGGGAGATTGCACCCCAGTAGTCAGCTGCCTGGGGAGCGCAAGACTCTGATTACGATTCGGGACGGAGAACCGTAAATAATGGAGCTCGTCTCCCTCTGAGGTAGAGTCGCGGGGCTGTTCGAAATGTTGTTCCCCCTCTATACTTCACATATATCCCTGTAGATTTCTAAACAGGCATTTATGACTCTCTGCTGATGTACTGCTCTTAAGATTAGCGCATCAACCATATTGACACTTATCACAGTGTCGACGAGCTCAGGTCTTTCGGATCGGTTTCCCTGAGCCGCGTCTCTATCAAGGAATCGCTTTTTATTTTTACATATGATAATCACTTCCTGATATGAATTTTAAATCTCTCCCAGTAGTCTTTGGAATCTTTTCCGTTGTTTACTCATAACAAAAAAATAATATTTGCAAACTTTTCACACTGATGTGACAATCAAGCTTCTGTTCAAATAATTCTCACGCTTGATTTTTTGTGATGAATACTAACGTTGCCTCCTCCTGTTAAGTTAACAGTCTGAGTGAATGGCTGGTGCAGTAATTAGGTGGGCAATTAAGATTTATGTGGTCTGAGGTTTGTTTTATTGTTCGTGTTTGTTTTGTTTTCCTATTTCAGCAGATTGACTGAGCGCGATCAGTAGCGATGCCGAGAAAAAGACTGAAGTTAATTGCTCCCAGTGCTCTGCGTTAGTTTCCGCTTTGCTTTGTAGACACACACACACACACACACACACACACACACACACACACACAAGCACCTAAGTTCTGAGTTGGACGATTCCTTGCTCTGGGAGAAATGGAGCGATAGTGATAGAGGTGGCCTACAGCAGCTAATCAGTCCAGATGCACAGCTTCTTAGAGCGAAGTAGAAGAAAAGCCAGCAGCTCAATCAATATGTGAGGAATCGGGATTACTGGCTCAATCAGCAGCTGTACCCATCGTTCTGCCGCGCACACTGCCACGGGGAAGAAAAGAAGAAAAGAAGAGGCAGAGGAAAGAACAGAGGAGAAAGGGGAGACACGTCATCGATACCGGGATGCAAGTTTGAATAGGATGTGATGGTAGAGAGCAGGAAGGGGCTGGGCTACAGGTCGGTCCAGGGTCGCAGGTTGAGTTGAGGTCGTGATTCACAGAAAAACTGAAAAGACTATGATTATGTCTTGATGGGATATGTACGCAATAAAAAAGTCAATAGACAATAGTCAATAGAAATATCATGATTTTATTTTTTATTATTAACAGCTACTTTGTTTAAGAGGAATTGTTTCCATAGGACTGGCTGTTTAACCATATTTATTCAATAATTTAGGCTCACATCAGCCTCCCTTGTGGTCTCATTAAGGGAAAAAAAATGCAATAGACCTGGGAATTAAATGACATCTTAAAATGTAGTCAGTATATTGCCAGTTCATTAAACATAATCAGTCAGTCTTCTATGGAATAAAGCTATAGTTATTTGGTAACACAGCCAGTAATTGTTTCTGGACCATTAAAAAAAGCTTAAATTGATCCCTTAAGTATTAAAGGTAGCGTAATAACCCCTTTTTCAGCAGGATTTCTTACATACACATTTTCTCATGCCTGACAAAATATCCACTTCATACAATTGGCATAATTACTTCAGCTGTCACTTTGTTAAATTTGCTGTTAAGGAAATGCTTTGTTTTATTCCATGTTAGGGTTTTGTTCTTCTACTTATGTTACAAACTACCTGTAGTGTTGGCTTGAAGTCTGTCTCTTTCAAACTGTTATTAAACAATATTTAAACCGTATTAGAAGAAGAGGAGGTCTGTAATTTAAAACTCTTTAATTTATGTAAAAACTTAATTGCTGAGTAAGGAAGTCTAGGGATACATGATAGACAAATAACAAAACTTTTAATCCCTCAGATCCCTTAACGTTTTTGTTCATATTGGCCCTTCTAAGTTTTGCTTTTGACACCTCTGCTTCTCTGGGAGTTGTCCTCCACTCCTTATTTTATGCAAAGAAGGCAAGTGTTTGTTTTATCTGAAAAAGGTAGTGTAGAAACATGGAGAGGATCTCTTTGGCTGATGCGTCACCAGATTGCTGTGCACTTGGCTCACCTCAGGGGACGGCTGATCATCGTCCCAGTGTCCCTCGGTGAGTTGAAGAGTTTACAGAGGCAAATAGCATTGTTAGCCCACTGACAGATAGGCAACAGCAGCTGAAATCGGGACGGCACACCCACACACCCGCAGATACACAGACAGTGAGCTGCCCTGGAGCCGTCTCGGTGTAAAATACAAAAAGTTGAGGAGAGTTCAGAGGTCAGAATGATATATAATCATTTCTCTTCTTTAGTCTTCTTCTGTCCATGTTGTCAGACTTTAATTGTCTCATTAAACACTCTCTTTATCTCTTTTACTTTCTTTGTATTTCTTTGTCTCTGTCTGTCTTTCTTCCTCCCTAATAAGATTGTATAGGATAAAGAGATAAAAACGTCTCAGAGAGAGAGATTCTGGGCAGATAAAGGATGTGAAGGCGAGTGGAGGGGGAGGTGTGTGTGGTGTTGATAATCTGCAAACAGATTTCCATGCTTATTACACTAATGATTTCATGATATTTGATGTGGTGGCGGGGGTTGGGAGGACGTGGAAGCACGGGTGGAGGGGGTGGGGGTGGTCTCTTTCTCTCTCTCATCTCGACGACGCGGCTAAATGATGGAGTAATTTGAGTGACCTCTGACTTGGGGCAGGCCCAGACATAATTGCATGTCATTCTGGCACGGGAAGAAGAAGAGGAAAGCGGGGGGCTCCACAAAATATAAAGTACCCCCCCACCACACACACACACGCACATTTTTCCCTCCTTTCTCGCATATCACTTGTTTTTCTGTCTCCTTTTCATGTGTCCCCATCACTGTCTTGCTCTCCGTCTTGTTGCCCATCTCCCCGTGGCTCGCTCCTTGAGTGTTTCCAAAACACCCCCCCCAAACAAAAGAAAGATTGCATTAATTTTCAAATGATGATATTACATTAAGCGCGGAGATCTCATATATCAAAATGTGAGAACTACTCCCTTACTGTATGTGCTTCATCTTAATGGTATCGCTGGATGTCAAGGGCATGGAGGAAATTAAATCGGAAAGTGCAGATAGACCAAAGAAGATATTATCTCTGGGTGATTGCAGTTTTGATAGGTATTCCAGTGAATTTCATTTTCTCCGGATGGGGAGAAGATGAGTTAGCCTGCACATTTGCTCATTTTTCTTCTACATGATTTATGTGAGTTGAGTATAAAACTCTCTTCCCCCCCCTTCACCCTCGCCGCCTCCCCCTTTATCAGGAACACATACATGCATGCGCGCCCACACAAACACACACATATACATGGGGTGGTAAATTACTGCCTTTGAGTTGTAGCTTGGCTGGGGCAGTTTACGGCAGAGTGTACGTACGCGTATTTCTCGTACAGTTACAGTTGTATACGGACAAACCGCCGTGCGTTGGGGTTTTGTTTATTTGTATGCACGTGCATGCGTTGGTGTGTGTGTTTGGACTTGTGTGTCTGAGATAGCAGCAGAGCCATCAGCGGGAATGATTCCAGGGAGACGGGGGAGTGTCATTACTCAGACTTGTTTACATTCTAAATACGTAATGAAATCTTGTTGGTAATAATGACGGGAATAAAAGTTTGGGAAATTGTAAAAGTGGTGAAGTTTGAGAAATGAGCCCCGGCCTGTGAAATAGCATTTGGGGGCAGGAAACGACATTATTATGCAGTGCTCCTGCCTGCCTGAGACATGAAGATGAACTGCTGGCGGGCCATAAAATGCTGTTAGCCCTAGCCTGAAGTATGGCACATTGTAAAAGGGCCCTGATCCCATATTGCCATTATATATAAAAGTATAGCCATACACAACATTATTTTTCATATAAGATGAGCTTAGATACAGAGGCCCAGGCCCCCCAAATACATACACTGATAGGCAGATTTTTTTCCCCTCCTTATAAAATATATAAATAAACATATTGCCATGGAACCCATCTCTGCCCTGATCTTATAGACCTCGATATTAAAAACAGAAATATTGCATTTTCTAGGGGCTCTGTTTTCCCCTGTCCTCTTTTGGGTATGGGATATGTCTGTGTGTTTGTTTGGGTGTGGGGTCGGTGGGAGGGAGGGAGGCATAGAGGAAGAAAAGGAGATGAGGACGAAGCCCGAGCGGAATGCAACAAATGAAAGAAAATGGAAACAGATAAAGACTTTAAGAATATAATGAGATGAATATTGAGCATATCAACTCCAGCATAAAGAGAGTTAGTTGAAGTGGGAGCTGTGTGTGTGTCTGTGTGTGTATATTGAAATGGTTTATTGACAGATAATGATGGTTACAGTGGCGCAATTAAGATTAATGCTACAGTAGGTGGACCGGTGATGTCACTGATGTCCCATGTTTCTCCAGATAGTGTTTTTGAAACTGTCAAGTGAGTTTACTCAAACCCAAATTTCAGTAATGCATTAATCGATTCAGATTCTTTATTGTTTCAGATAGATTTCAGGAAGCAGGAAAGACGGGATAACGTGACAAATGTTCCAAACTGAAAAATTTCAGAGTGTGCTGGCTTTTTTTTTTTTTTTTTAAATGTGTGTTTTTTTTGTTTGTTTTTTTGTTTTTTTTTTAAAAATGTGTCTTAAACATTCACCATATTGACAAAACTGCAATTTATCTGTTGACCTTGAGCATTTTGTTCTGTTAAACTTTGTTTTGAACACTAGTTTCATAAAGATTGAAGTCATCACAAACTATTAGAGCAGGAGTGACTTTATTTCTCAAAAAAACTTGTACATTTTTGGAGGCTTGCTCTTTGTTAAATTTACATGACAGGGCCAAAAGTAGAAACACAGACAAAGTTGTCACTCTGCCCAGCTGGATTTTATTGTCGTTCGTGCTATCGCTGGACACACATTAAATAGTTATCCCAGCAGTAACAGAATGATGACTTGCATTATTGTAAAAAATAATCAGTGATATGTGGCTGAATATCAAAAAATATACAAAACAAAAATATTTTTTCCTGGTACAACATTCTATATAATCAGTGGAAGCCATTTATAATCGTGTATTTTATAATAAGACAGTCACTAACTTATACCTTTGATTGCTAGAAATCAATATTTTTATCACTCAGAACGGTTTCATTTAGCTACTTGATGCTATTACAATATATATTTTTAATGTCTCTCCTACATTTCTTTGTACATTGTGGTTCTACATTTTATGTTTTGTGGAGTTGTAACTGAGACGAGATGAGCTGGCTTTGCTCCTCTGAGCTGCCGGGAAGATGATGGTTTACTGTTCATGAGCTGAACTAATCATCAGGCTTCACTCTTCACTCTTTCTCTGACCTGCAGTATCTATCTAACCCTTCATTGCTTCATTGTTCCACCCTCTCTACTTTTGGTCTTTCCCTCACATCCTCATTTTTTGTTCGTGTCTCACTTGTGCCTTGTACTGACTACAACTGAATACGGTTATCATAGATTGAGGTAATGATTAAATAAAAATGAATAGATGGGCAGATTATGTCAGAGGAGGATGACTAAAAGGACGACTACAAGTGTTGCTCATCTGCCTGTGTGTGTGCTGCTATTTAACCTCACTTCTTTTTTAAGTGTTTGTGCCAGAATGGAAGTTTATTCTCGTCTGTTTTTTTTCTTCTCTCTTTCTGCTCGGTCATAAATTAATTATCATTGTTGTGTGGTATGTTAGAGGGAGTAAATCATTTAGTGAGACAGCGGTCTGGCTATCTGACCACAATCTGGCCAAAGAGGGCATATCTGACCCCTGCTCTGGTTCTTTGTGCCTTTCCTAACAAGCATTTATTCATTTGCTGACCCACCATACTTTGCTTTGTCTGGTCAGCCTCAGGCCCAATGATGATAATAATAATAGTCCCTTGGTCCAGAGCACAACTACAAATAGATGAAATTTCCTGCATGCAGTGCCTCATTATACACAGTGTAGCGTTGTTTTTACCAAGCCGAGTGAGGGGTATTTATTTTTCTAATGGGACGTGTTTATTTTTGACTAATGGGACAGACGCTGGGCACTTAGGCTCAGCAAAGCGTGTCTCAGTGCGTCTGTCAGCGCTGCGGTGAGGCAAGTGAAACAAGCTGTAGGCCTCCTGTGAGCACACTGGACTTCCTGTCGCTAGACACGGCGAGAGTTAGCCAGAGTCAAGCGGGTGTAGGTGTCAGTGTTGGCAACAACAGCCCAATAATAGTAGATTCTTGTATGGCAGCTACTTGAAAAGGAGGAAGTTTATAGAAAAGGCGTTCCTCTACACCTCCAGAGAGAGAGAGAGAAAGGATAATAATACCTGCACCCTACATGTATGACTAGATTTCATAAACGCATACACCAACATTCGGTGGGGGGGGGCTCGGCAAGTGTTTCAACCAGAAGCCACCAGAGACAGATATCTCAAAGGCTTGGCTCATAAAACTGAAATACAGCACTTTAAGTGAAGCATTGTGTGTCATGTGTAAAACGGAGTGCAACATTAAGAATGCCTCCCACAAAATACTTCTTGAAAGCGTGCGCCATTACCCACATAAGTATCGCAGCTCACCCACAACACACCATACGAAGTAGTTCTTTTTTTTGTCCCGCCGTGACTCGGTTGGTAAAGCAGAGTCGTCAGTTAATCGCATGTCTTGTGTCGACTCTCTGACACTGAACCATAAACTGCTCCTAATGAGCCGGTCAGCTCTTGGCACATCGGCTCAGACACTGTCCCCTTTTTACATGTTCTTCTTCTTCGTCATCTTTTAATTTCGTCCTCACCTTCCCTCTTCTTTATACCCTCCTTCTTCTTTTGACTGCTCTGTTTCCTGAGCTGTGAAGAAAACAAAAGCAACATCGTCCGTCTGTCTTGTTTTTTTGGTCCCACTCTGCCTGTTTCCCCTTTCCTTACAGTGTGATTATCTAGAGCCCCTGTAAAGGAAAGCGAGACGCTCATTTCCAGCACACACTCCTGCCTCGCTCCCTGTAAACACACACGCAGAGACACACACAAAGTCCCTCTCTTGGTGTCTCATGTTTGTTTGTGTGCGTCAGAAAGGCACAGTTGTAATTGAGGGGCGAAGCCACTTCAGATGCAGCGGGTTCCTCTCTCCCAGTGGGGGGAACACAGATCTGCCTCTAGGGAGCACAATTAACGCCTTTTTATTGTTTACTAATGAATTACACACAGAGGAAGCAGGCATGCATGTGTGAATTAGAGAGAAAAATAGAGTTAGTTGGGGAGCAAAAACATCCAATACTATCTGTGTGTGGGTTTGCGTTCTGTATCATGTTTGCTTAGTTGTGAACTGGCTTCTGAGTACCTTTCACATCATTTGTGATGATAATGCGACATTAATTAGCCTGTTTCAGCCTCCATTTAGTTCTGTAGACAGGAAACACACTGTCCTTTTTTTCTGCGTTTATTTTTTTTAAATTTTTTTTATCTTAAAGTTGACTGCTGTGATGCTCTCTGCTTAAACTTTTAAACATGTTGTGCACCTCTGGCCACAGCCCAGTCATTGAACAGGTGTTTCTCCATGTACAGGTGATAGGAAATAGTTGCTTTGACATCACTGATTAGTGTCTTTAGAAAAGGAAGTTGCTTGAAAGTTTCAACACCAACAGAAAAGACAGCAGCAGTTTTCTGTTGTGTGTGATTCAGGGTTGTATTACCCACAGCTGGCAAGGCTGCGTTCATGAGCGTGTGTGTGAGAGAGTGTGTGTGCATTGAGGATGCATGGTGTTACACATGCCTTAAGGCCAATGTAAACAAATGCTAATGTAATTACTGAGGGGGCGTCGTAATAAACTGTAACTAAGATGATTGCACGGCACACAATGATCAGGTTAGTTATGATGCGTTATTGCTTTAAACGACTGGTTGCACCAAGACTGATTTCTGTGTCGCTCTAATTGTTCGGGCAGAGGAAGCTCCGTGCCATTTAATAGGGTTCGAACGCTGCCCAGGACTTTTATTTTGTGGCATGAAATCCTTCCTTTTTGCTGTAATACCCTTGCTGCGAAGATGCCAAAAAATAAGAAAAAATAGACTGAATTGCGCCCCTATCACTTCTTCGTGAGGGAGAAAGGAAAGTGTGTGTGTGTGTGTACACGCCTGTGTGTGGGTGAAGGCCTCAAGTGTTCTTCATCTTCTCTGGCATAATAGTGATTAGTAATTTCAGCTGTCGAGCAGTGCCAGTCAGTGTGAGCGTGATCCACTATGTCACCTGCTACAGGGGATACACTGCACACGCGCACACACACACACACACGTACACACACATCTATGTTGCATTAAGTGTGCGTCAGTCTGTCTGCAGTGCCTTGATGTGCGTTCCGTCTAGGATACAGCACCCTGACATCGCTACATTAAAGGGGGTCATTATATTTCCCTGGCTGCCACCGAAAAGTGACGCTTTTACAAAGTGACAAGTTTACAGTTTGATAAATCAGATTTTTTGCTGTGGGTGGGGTGAGAGTGTCGGGAGAAGGAATGGTGGGAGGAAGAGCGGGGTTGTCTGTGGAGGAGGTAGCGCTGCCTGTCAGCGACACCCCGGCCCTGTCGTCTAAATGATGCTCCCAGGCAGCGGATTCAGATCCCATCCCCATTAGCATTTAATTTCTTTCTAATCCTACACACAGTCTCCACCGCTGCATGGTAACGAGGGCGGCCGTGCCATGCTGCGCCGAAAAAACCTCAGAGAGCAATCTGTGGTGCGCTCTCCTTTTTACAGCTCCGCGCCCTGTCGTAGCCATCATTCTTCCTTGACAATTAAGACCCTCAAATCTAATAGCAATGATATTGGAATTACAGCAAGGCCCTTTTGAGGGCATGTCACAAGAAAAAGGGCTGCGCCTCCCAATACAGCTGTCAAAGCAGAAGGCCCTCCCCCCGTTCATGCCCACTAAGCGTTTCCAATGTGCGCGCACACACACACACACACACACACACACACACACGATGGAAAGGGGAATATGTTGAGTCTTTGGCTGTGATCTGTGTAAAATGTAGTCTCTGTGCCCTCTTATCCAACTCTCCTAAGACTTGTTACAGCAGCTTTTGTTTTCTCTCTTCTCTCTCTCTCTCTCCCCCTTTGTCTCTAAATTTCTCTTCATCTCCTCCTCATTGATTCTCCCTGGTGTGTCAGAGATGTTGTTGCTTTTTGTTTTTCACTAGCAGGGCTTTTACAGACAACTAGACAAGTAGATTGGCGAAGCTGTCCCTCGGTGCTCCGCGAGGACAGTTTAAGGGAACATTCGCTCAAATGGTCGCAGCTAAAGATTATCACGGGTAAAATATATTTCGGCCTAAGGGACGCAGCAGTTTTAGAGCTAGATTGCACAGATGAAGTTGTATCCGCTGTCTGTCCTGCCATGAGCTGCACTTGGTGATATCTCAGGCAGCAGGGTGGTAAAGTGAACAGGTACATCATCCTTTAAGACGACACTCAGGGAAGCTTGAGCAAGTGTTTGTTCTGCTCAATGTGCCCTACCAGCTCAAGGCTCTATTCTGTAGTTGCTCCTGACCTTTGTTTTAGAAGAATGAGAATCTCTGCGTGGGAGGCAGCTGAAATATCACATTACTGTTGACTAATTTTCTCTTTTGTTTAATCTGTCTGTTGCTCTTCCGCAGACTCCAGCAGAGCAGGCCAAAGTTCGAATGCATATGGTCCTTCAGGCCGCAGGTAAGTGGACATCCCCTCTGGCTATGCTGTAGAGCAAGTATTAATAATGTGTTTGTGGTCATATAGTTGGAGATACAGTGCAACAAATTTAATTTGATTATAATTGCTGATTGTTTAGTCATTTATTAACTTTTAACGATATATATGACAGGAGGTTTTTTTTTCCATTGAGACATGTAGTGCAAATCACTGGCAGAATACCACCATCCCACACCTCAATTTGTCCATAAAACGGGATAGTACCTGCACGACACAATGTACCCGATGTTCCAGCGTTCATTTTTGCACTGATCTGTTCAAATATGTAAAACTGGGTCAATCTAGTTACTGTTTTGATTGAATCTTAAGTCTAATTTCTCAGCTCTATCACACATATTTTGCTGCTCTGAGCTGGGAATGAGGCACAGTCTTGTACACGCACACTCCACTGTGGGCCAGCACAGGTTTTGTACTTGTTTTCCCACACGCAGACTCACAGCACCCACCCCCCACCCCACCACACACACACACACACACACACACACACACACACACACACACACACACACACACACACACACACACACACACTCTGCTGCTCTTCGCTTCTGGGCCCATATTCACTGCAGCTTAATTTTAAACACTCCTCCCAGTACATAAGTCATAGATGTCACCATGCACACGGTGTATATATTCCAGTGTGTATTCGAGGGGTAGAGTTGCGAGCCAGATGTGACAGGCAGAGATTGACTGTGGAGAAAGATGTCTTCATGTTTACAGTCATGCGCGCACACACACACGACCCAGCACTTCAGAACACGGCTCTAATTTCACCACAGGAAAGGAAATATATGAAAGAACCAGGCATCTATACATCATCTATAAAGCACCCAGCAGCCGCACACTTACCTAAGACTCATTCGGTTGTACTGTGGGCCGCAGAACAACACCGCAATCCCCTGATTTTACTGATTCCAACTTTGTGAAGCATATTTTACGTACTTCATCATACTTTTAATTGACTCTACATAGTTCACATGTAGGAATTTGAGATATGGGAGTGGAGCGGGGGACAATTTGACTGTAGAAAAAGTTTTTCCTGTCTATCGTATATCAGACACCCTCACACTCCCTTGCCCTGCCACCTCAAGGCCTAATGTCCCACTAATGGCGGTGAAGCGTCATAAAATCTAACATGTGGCTCTGAGTGCAGCGGGCCAGACTGGTGCAGACACAAGCCCAGAGCCAGACGTGGGACTAGAGGAGAGGGTTTAATGCACTGGACACATCTCTGGTTTTCCTCCCTTTCCTGGGGGCTTCCAAAAGAACAGGTTTATGGCTCAGCAAAGAGTGTCACCAGAGAGCCCAGGCTGGCCTGCATCAGGCCTTCGGGTGCCCGTGATCCTATCGCTCATAACAATCTACAGTAAAATACAAATGAACTTGATAAAGCAGTTTATATTTGGTACATGGAGTGATTTATCAATTTATATCGACTAGTTTTCTGCTGCTTCTGCTTTGTGATTAACCATTGAGCGCCCTTGCTAATTTAAATCATGTTTATATAATTACAAATATTAGGGATATCTCTTTTTCTAAAGCCCTCTGACCCTGCAGCTGCTAAGCCTCTGCCTGCCAAATATTCTAAATTCATTCGTCTCATATTCCCTCACATTTCCATTTGTCCCTCTCCGTCTATCTGTCCTCTCGCTCTCCGTCTTACTGTCTTTGTTCCAGCGTTGTTAGCGGACAGAGGGAGATAGGGATGGAAAGAGGGAGGAATGGAGGGCAAGAAGGAAGCAGCAGATGTTGGGAGGTTGTGTGAATGTTAATGTCCTGACGTAGCCGTGGAGCTTAAGCCTCCTCCTCCCTCCTCCTTCCCTCCGATCCTCTCTGAGCGCCCGCCAGGCTTTCTCTCTCGGGGTCTCCTGACATCCTTAAAGCCCGTGGCTCTCCACTCCTCTCCTCCTCTCTGCTCTCTTCCACCTCTTTCTCTCCCATCCCCTCCCATCCTCTCCCTCCCTCCCCCCTTTTGTCCGTCTATGGACTCTCTCTAGTCAGTAGAGAGCAGATCATCCCATGGCTAAAGCGGCTCAGGCCTTTGTGTTGGGGGGCTCTGTGGACCTGTAATGAGCCCCCTCTGGCTGGCCCTGCTGGCCTGCTTAGCGCTCACTGGGGGCTTTGGAGTGTGAGTGTGGAGGTGTGAGTGTGTGTGTGTGTGTGTGTGTGTGTGTGTGTGTGTGTGTGTGTGTGTGTGTGTGTGTGTGAGGATGAGGCAGGAGGGCACTGGCTGGCCCTCAATGAAAGAGCTGGATGGATATGTTTATGGGTCACTTCCTGCTTGGCCTACATATCAAACACACACACACACACACACACACACACACACACACACACACACTGAACAAACACAGAGAGAGACAGACAAACTCTGTCTTCAGTTTCATCAATAAGCTAATTATCACAATTTCATTGTTCCTGGTTTTAATTTATCTTGTGTACCTGAGTTTTTAATCAATAAAACAGGCTTTTTGTTATCATTATATGCTAGATAGATAGATAGATAGATAGATAGATAGATAGATAGATAGATAGATAGATAGATAGATAGATAGATAGATAGATAGATAGATAGATAGATAGATAGATAGATGATACACACATATGAATCATGATATTTGTCATTAATTCTGAAAAAGTTTACTTTAAAGATGATCTGTGCTGTGAGAAACTCACTGCTAAAAGAGATTTTTTCATTTCTGAAGAGTTGATTTCACCTGCACATCTCACACACATACTGGACATTCACAGACATCACATATAAATGTATTGTAGCAGTCTTCCTACTTTCAAAACCAAAGCACTCACATTTTCATTCATTCATATGTACTTCCATGCGTGCACACACACAGCGCAACCACGACACCCTTACATATCTATTATATTCTGTTCTTTTCAGCCACTTGCAATGTTCTTGGTTCTTTTCATAGCGGTGTCCGTTTCCACTCAAATGAGCATGAGCGCTGTGCGCGGCAGCGGGCCTCTCCTTATCCACACATCAATAGGGAGTGTTTGCAGAACACCCACTAAGGACCCGAGGGCCAGGGGTCATCAAAACCTCTGTCTTCTCCCCATTTGAACCTTTGACAGCAGCAAAACAAACAATCCTTAAGATCTCAACAGAGGCTTGAACTTGGCGAGGGGTTCGCTGGTCTGAATTAACTTTCTTTGTTGGTTTGCCAAGTTTGACACCTGACTGGAGTTGGTAGGTAGAAATGTTCTATTTTCTGATTTAAATTATGCTATATAACACAGTATTTGGTTTTATGACTAAAGCTGCACAATTTTCAGACACAATAGATGCTGCATAAACTTTCAAATAAAGGAATGTATGGAATTTAATTAATCACTTTATTTAAAGTTGATAAATGTGATGCTAGAAATGAAAGTTTCTTTTTCTAACATATATTTTATAAAATCATAACTCATAAATTAAATGTATGCGTGTTTGTGTCAGCTTCTTGTGTGTGTGTATATATATCATTATAAATCTCCCACTTAAACTGTAAAAAAGAAAGTGAAATTATAGTGAAAATTGCAGCATTTAAGTATTCTTTATCAATAATTCTGTAATAGCAAATGTTTCTACCTCCATATGAATTTGTGTTGCATTTGTAATGCAGTAATACAGTATTAAAAGTCCACATGTATTAATGTAAAATAAGATTAAATCTGATTCCAAAGATAAGAAAAACTTAAAAACAGGAATTCAGCATCAATATCAGTAAATGTCTCTTTGAATCCCTTTCTAAGAATGTTTTTTTTCTGGTATTTTTAAGAGAGTTGAGAATAGAGAGTAAAGTACAACGAATATTGAGTGATGGCTATCGAATGGTCTCCCTGCCAGAGCTGATCAGCACTGTTGTGGTTACATGATGTATGCTTTATCATAGACCGCTGGCCCACCAGGACACCCAATTTAAGTACATTTTAAGGTTTGCCAGACATGTTTTTCCTGCCTTTTCTGCTGGCAGTGATGGTGCATGTTTTTTATGAGCCTGTTTGCTGGAGTGTGTTTCTTGTTTGTGTCTGTAAGTTTTTCAGTCTGTTTATATCTGCCCTCTGATCGAGTGACAGACATAAAGAGGCAAAGGAGCTTAGCAGCATCATGCGAAGGGACTAATTCTTGCACAGTAAATACAGGGTATTAAGCTTCTCTGTCGCAGCAGGGGTCCTGAAGAAACACACACACACCCTTTCTCTTGAGCTCTCAGCTTCTTTCCTCCGTCTTCTCCAGTAGCCGCTATCCCTCCCGCCGCCCCAGCCCACCCCCTTAGGCCCTGACAGATGTGTGCTGAACAGACCACATACATGGAGGGTGTCACCTTACCCCCTCTGGAACTAAAGGGCTAATGCGCCACATTTAGGAGGCTGCCGCCCTTTGTTCTGCCAGGATAAGAGGTGACAGGGATGGGGAGACTGACCTAGCTCCTTACATGGTCCCAGTCCTCCTTCTTTATATCCCTGGTCTCTCTGGATAAATTTTTTTCCCCACCATAAACTTGTTTTCTTCCTTTCTCATTCCTCTAATTTTCCCTCTGCCACTTCTGTACTTTCATTGTCACCACTCTAAGATTTAGCAGTCATCTCAGGAATGTCAGGCAGTGAATTACAGTTATCACAAATTATCCGCTTCCGTCACATCGCTGTCACTCTGGATATAGCACCACTGTTTGTGTGACGTGACTGAGGTGATTGTCAACAGTGTCAGTCAGCAGTGACCTTCATCACAAAGGGGATTTCTCTGTAAAAACACAAGGGAATTACCCAGTGAGGACTCCTAACTACACGTTTTCTGCTAAATGTGTTATTGTAACAGCAGCACGCCGCTTGACTGTGAGCAGTTTGAACTGAAATGAGGGCTTGTGCTGTAATGAGAATAGGGGGATTTTTGATCCAAAAGATGGTAAACAACTAGATGACAGCCTTTCTTAAAGGATATGATTATTTTTGTTTTGAGGCTGTTTTTTTTTAATGTACTGCTTTGTCTAACAGTATTACTGTTGTTGAGTGTGGGTTTTCTTATTTTACAGGAAAGGTTCAGTCAGAGATCAGAAAGAGAGAAAAAAAGGGGGCTGAGAATAAAACAGCTAATCATGACTCACACAGTTTAACGATTAAAACAGCCTGGTCCATAGAGAAGATTTGCAAATGTTTACCCTGTTGCACTTTTTAAACAGCAGTTTTAAAAGCCTCACCTTAATAAATCAGCAGAGATGCTCCCAGGTTAGCTGCATTGTAGGGATTTATTTTGATACTCATTTTGGTTTCCTGTTTTTTTGGTTAGTTAAAAGTTTTGTGTGAAATAGTGAAGCATAAATTTAGAAGTGTAACAAGATCACCTCCACCATATTAAAAAAAATGATTACACAACAGCAACAGAAATCCCCTTTGCATCAGTACAGGAATGTGTCTCCTGTTGTCCTTTGGGAGGATAATGGCACAGGGGTGTCCTGTAATTTAGTCTCCGTAACCATTGATCAGCTGGATTTATGTGCCATTACCTCACTGTTCCAGTCAACAGTCGTAATTATGTCTCACAGAGAGAGAGAGAGAGCGAGGGGCCTCCAGTTAGACAGGACCCAAATACCTGAATAAGCTTTTATCAAACAGCCCCTGCCACTCACTTAGTAGCAGATTGACACTGGTGGCGGACTGGCTGACCTCCAGATGAGAGGGGTGGGTGGATAGATGGATGGAAGGGTTTGTCGAGGTCCGTTAGAGAGCTATACCTCATAGTAAGAGCCCCGCACCTCAAGCTGTTGCTCTGACTGACCCTCTCAACTGAAGTGTGTTTACTCCTTAAAGGTGCAGGTGCGTTTAGAGAGAGGATGCGTTTAAAATGGATCTCCATGCTCCCTGTGCATCTACAAGTGGATTTTTATGTATGTTAGTAAGAAATAAGCTCTCCAGTTCAAAGGCATCTAGTCAATGGCGGGGCGGACTGAGTGACCTATGGACTTCATGGATCAGAGTTTTATGTACAATTGATTTTCGGTTTGTTTTATGGATACAATAAACACAGGTCCTGCTGCGCCCTGATTTTCTCTTTCCTATATTGAGCTAGTGATCGCCTTCTGACCCTCCTGTGCTCTAGTTGCACAACATCTGACAGGGACTGTTTTGCATATTTGCCACTAAAATTAGACCTGCAAATATTTTGAAGTGATTAATGTTTGTGTTTTTTTCAACCAAAATTCCCTAAAACCCCCCACACTGGTTGCATGATTAATATTGGCTGTTTTTTTGTTTTTTTTTTATGCCATATGATATTAAAATAAATATCTATGGTTTTTGACTGTTGTTCAGACAAATAAGAAATCTGAATACGTCAACTCAGGCCTTTTGGAACTCTTGATGGACTTTTTTTATTTTTATTATTATTATCATTATTTTGTGACATTTTAACACCATTAGGGCAGATTCATTGATAACAAAGAATATTAGTTATCACCCTAATTAAAACAGAGAAATGAATTAGAGCTGAAATTATCATTTGGTTATTTGATAATCAGGTAAACAGAATACTAATTATCATTATCATCATAGTTTTCAGGGCATTTTGCAAGCAGTAATTCTAACACTCTTTTGGTTCCAGTTTCTCAAATCTGTAAATTATTCTGTTTTATATCTTTTGTAGATTGAATATCTTTTGGGTTTTTGACTACTACATGACATTTACAGGCATCTCCTTGGGATTTTTTTTTTCACCATTTCATACACCTGATAGACCAAACAATGAATTGATTAGTTGAGAAAAAGAATTGTTTGTCTGCAGTCCTAGAAGCAATTACTATATTTGATGCATGAGTAGGAGTTGTTTGTGTTTTTATTTTGTTGCTTGCTTCAACATTTTCACATTTGCTTGTCAGTTATTCTTATTTCAGTAATAGTTGTAGTTTTCCGGGGATTGAAGGTCTCGGGTGTAAAAAAGTACTTGTCAAATTAGCGTACAACTTTCCCTGGCTTACTGTAGTGAACAGTATATACTGTACCAGAGAGAGCCGCATAGAGGAAATGCTCTGATTCTGTGTATGTGTATGTGTGTGAGAAAGAGAGCGAGAGGGAGAGATTGAGAAGGCTTTGTTTTTCTTCTGTGGGCAGATTTCAAACAGCATCTGGTGAGCTCTTGAAAAGGCCGTTATGAGTATGTTCAAATCCAAACTGAATCATTTTTCGCACCGCCCTCCCTTCTTTTTCTCTCCTCCTTGTTGTCAGTGTTTAGAGACACATGGTGATGTCTTTCCCTCCTCCCTCCCTGCCTGCCTCTCTCTCTCTCACTCTCTACATGTAGACATTTCCATAACAGAAAAAGAGTATTTTTAATTTGCTGCTTTCCATAATTTTGCAACATATGGTATAAACGATTTTGATGCAAATGTATGTGCTAATTATTTGCAGACGAGCCTTTAACAGGCCAGCCATTGAAGTGGAATGAAAGCAAATTTGCAATCACCTTAAATTTTGCTAACCATTTACTGTTAAGTAAACTTTGCTAAGTAATTTAATTACCTTGGACCGCTGGCAGGCGCTCAGGGTTTTTCAGGAGGGGTTGCAGAGGGAGGCTGAATGCAAAGAATGCAGAGGGAGAGAGAGATGAGAAGGCGAGAGTAAAGACACTTTATCCTGCTAACAACAGCATTATTGAATTTTTGCCATGTGGAAGGTATTGCAGGGAAGGATTTTTGTGAGGGAAAGGCCGGTAAAAAGAAGGGAACTTTTAACAAGTTGTCCTGTGACATTGTACAAGGGGGATTAATGGATGTGGCTGTCTGATCGGCCCTAGAGGCAACATTAATGGAGTGCAGCAAAGTGTACACCGTGAGTTGTAATTCTTTCTATACCCTCTACTGTTCACTTGTACTTCATTTCAAGACCAGGGCTGCACCATAATGCCAAAAATTTAATTTTCATTTTGCCTAATGATATGGTCATGGCTGTGAATCATGAATGTTGGTGTTTATGTTGAAATTTAGAGTGATGTTCTAGTGCTTTTGTGGCAAAATGGCTCACAGGGAAAACAAATCCTTGGTTCACATGTTTGACCTGTTTTTAGTATGTTGTTTTTAAGTATTCACTCCCTTAGATGTTTTATTGAATTGCAACATTAAATTTGATTTAATGTGGTGTTTTTATATGAATGAACAGGATAACACCTTAATATGACCATTAAAACAGATCTCTACAAAGTAATCTAATTACCAATAATAAATACATTTGTATGCAGAGGTATCCAGACCCTAATATAGGGTGCATCTGAATCATCACTGCTACAGCCATTTGGTTTTAGTAGTCACATAATTAGATGATTCATTAGTTGCTGAATTTTTACTCAGGTTATTTATGTGGTTTAAATCAGCCTAAAAATAGTCGATTGGCAACAGATGTAGCCTATTTTTAATCTTGTCCCCCCCACAGTCCAGAAACATGCAGGTGAGGGGAGTTTGAAGTTAAAGTTGCCCATAGGTGTGAATGTGTTTCTCTACGTGCTGTGATAGACTGGCAGTTCAGGATGTTTCCCCTCCTTTCACCCAGTGCATGCTGGGACAAGCCCCAGCCCCCCTTCGACCCTGAATAAGAATAAGCAGGTACAGAAAATGGATGGATGGATTATCAGCGTCCCTGTCATAGATGGACCAGGATAGGTTGCTGCAGCAACCTTGGCCTTCATACACTAATCACACTGGATTCTTCTGATGGCTCTTTGGGTGATTGAATTGATTGGTTGTATTACCTTAAAGGGCAGCAACTCCGAGGCTTGTTTGATGTCACTTAGTGTACAAATGAAACGTCTCCTAATTATAGACCGAGAAACAAAACGATTCTCTTTATTATTTTATCAATGGATATTTTCCTTCCTGTCCTTTTTGTCAGTTTATCCCGACGTTTCTACCAATCGTCCTGTATACTAATCAGTTTTGAGACTTTTCTGAATGAAGCTCAAGTCCATGGTTACACGCTCTTTATCTCATAATGCCTTAATGTTCAGCTCTGCTGAGTCACAGGGAATGGCAGATGTAAATGCAGACAAATGGAATGAATGATGTGACGACACCTGTGATTGCTTGCAGGGCTTCCTGTGAAAAATGGAGGTATGCTTGATTTAATAGTACAGTGGGTGGAAAGGGAAGAGGATCTCAGACTTGAGTGGAAATTGAGATGTTGGTGGTTTGATTCCCAGCTCCTAACAGCATGTTAAAGTGTCCTTGTGCAAGACACTGAGTTGACTGTATAAAAGAGTAACATTTACAAATGGTTTTTAAGACTTTCTTCAGTCACGTTTAGGCATAAATATATATTAAAAGCCTTAATTTACTCACTCATATTTGTTTAAAGGTCATTTGTTGAGTTCTGTGGAGCAGTGTTTTTATCCCTGTGTATCCTTGTTTCGTTTGTATCGCGTCTGTGAGCACACAAGCGATGCAGTGCAAACTCCTGATGAACATTTGGCAGCAGTAACATGCAAAGAAATATAGCACCGGGAAAGGGAAGGAAGAAGAAGACTGCTAGGTAGTAAACAAGTATGTAAACTATGCAGGATTTAAATTTCCAACACCGGCCAAGCAAATGTTTTCTAAGGAACAAGATTCATTCAGCGCTTTGTTACACCAGCGATGTATTTTGGTGAGCGGTGCTGAATGTGAACATACCCTTTGCTTGTTTACAAGAAACCCAACATGACAACTTTAAAACACTGACTGATTTTGACCTCACATCGACTTTTAAATAGTAAAATTAGATTACAGGTTGATTACTCTTGTTACTTGTTAATACACTGAAATTAGACCATGTTCCCTTACATCATAAAATGACCAACAAACACAAAGAAAACAGCTGTCACAGTGATATTACAATGGGATATCGGTGCAGTGTCTGTCCATCGCATTGCGAACACGATATCTCAGGAACACCTTTTTTTTTCGAATTTGCGCTTGGATGATTTCAAGGATGAACAGGTTAGAATTTGGTGGTCAAAGGTCACAGTGACCTCACATAAGTTAAGTTGGTCATAAATCAAGAATTCATATGTTAATTATGACAAAATTTCACACAAATGTATAAGAGGATAAAATGTGATAAAAGTGATGACATTTTTTGTCTATAAGGTCAACTTCAGTGTGACATTATGATGGAATTAAAAAAATACTTTTTCTGACATTATTTGTTGATTTGGACTCCAAGATACTTGTATGAGTCCGCCCTCTTCACTTCCTCTCTATGGATGGCTGACAGGACAGGCAGGTTCCTGTTCCTCTGGTTGTCCACCACAAGCTCATTTGTTTTGCTGAGTGATACATTTAATTTCTCCAAAAAAAAATCACTTAATACCTTATTATTAAATTCCCTCAAAGTCTTCAGTACATATATTACGTAAATTTGGACAGATATAGAGTCAGTGGTTTGGCAGGTAGTTTAGCTTAACATAAAGACTGGAAACAATGGGAAAGGGCTAACCTGGCTCTGTCCAAAGGCAGTAAAATCACCACCTACCACCACTTCTAAAGCGCACTAATTATTGTATTATTAATAATTACTAATTACTAGCTATTATTATATGTGCCAGACTATTTCTCAGCCGGGAGCAGGCGAGAAATTAAAGAAGTGAATTTCTCAACATGTCCCACTGTTGCGTTAAAGTTCTCTGGACATGTGAAGCTGTCTGAGCACTTAGCCTCTGCGTTTACTTTGTAAAAGGTTCACAAATTGTTAAATGCATATATTTGGGTATTGTGGGAATAAATATCACGTTATGCAATTACACGTAGTTAATTATACGGCTCTGTTTAAGGCTGTGTTGTTATGGCTAACCGAGAAAAAGGTGGATACCCCGCGCAGTTCTGTGGCTTGCCTGCTGGACTGCATCAACAAGCCGCAAACAAACTGGTTAGCTTCTTGAAGCTTTACATGATCAAAACAAATATCTGACTTTGCTGTTACTTTTTTCATCTTTATCAGCTTGTGTGTGTGTGTAAAGGGGGTGGTGGGGGGTTGTGTGTACAGTCTATGTGTATGTAGGTAAATGGTGTATGTGTGTATTTCTGTGCGTCTATAACAAGCTCACCCACTGGTTTCAATTAGAAATGTAACTGTAACAGAAGTTTTCATGTACAAGGCTGTCTTTTTGCTATCATATATAACCAACTGTCATTTCAAAGGAGTCAATACTTCTCTCAAAGTTTTTATATTTTTCTTCATTTCTTATTTTTTCTCTCATCAATCTGGCCTCCTCTAGTAGTAAAACGGCGTCGTCTCTCCTTTCACACCAGTGAGACTTCACAGACACACACACACACACACACACACACACAGGACAGGAAGGCGAGGGCTGGGATGGAATTGAAGTAATAAAAACCTCTTTGTTTTAGTTTGTATTGGACCATTCATCATCACTTTATTTAATACGAGGCTGTAATTGTGCCATCCCCAACCATCACTAATGGCTGTGTTCGTCTGTGTTTGCTTTGTTGATGGAAATGAATGAAATTAGGATAAACAACCGCAGAGTCGCGTGTAATCAAGCCCTGATTAATGTACCCGCATTTCAGCGCCGTTTCTCATTCCACAACACCTGATATCTTTCCCATAAACAAATTCTGTTTGTCTAAATGAAGAAATTAAATGACGCATTTGATGAGTTTATGATTGACCCGGTCCGGCTCGTGGCTCATTATTCTCTGTCTGTTGAGGCCAAGAGGTATGTGACTAATGCTCTGTCACTTCCCACACGAGGATTTATCACCAGCACTGATTAATGGCAGCCAAAGAGCATTTTAATAATTTTATGATTGTGGGTTCTGGCAGTCACAGAGAGAGAGTGAGAGAGAGAGAGAATAGAAGATAGAGGGTAGCGGGAGGGAGGAAGGGCACAGAGGGGGGGTTGGCGTTTAGAGGGAGAGGGTCCAAAGAGAGAGAGAAAGCGAACAGAAAGTGTTCATCCCAGATTAAATGTTTTATGCCATTGCAGGCTGTGCAGACGGAAGGCATGATTATGCGCCGTATGAACATCCCCATGAATCTTCCCCTCGCACTTGAAAAGTATTTCATACACATGTTTAATGAATTTCTCCCGCCTCATTATTACATTTACTTTTTCCACTGGAAAGCAACAAATTGGCAACAAATCTGTGTAAAATACCTCAACAGTGAGCGATTGCTTCTCCCAGGGGGTGAAATGTGGAGGTGGATCTGGGGGTGGGTGGGCTGATTTACAGGTGAGGAAAGGGAAGGGGTTAAAATGTAGGCATGGCAGGTGGAGATTATAACATTGAAAATATAACATGAGATGATACTATGGACTTGAGAAATTAGAAGATTGTCATCAGCTTTAATGTTTAAGTCCTGACTCAGGACCGGTTTAATCATGACAAACATAACACATAAATGTGTCATTCACTCACATTAACCTCTCCTGTTAAACACTTCAAACTACAGTTTTGCATTGTGACCAGTAACTCCTTCATTAATAGGCTAAAACAAAATGTGGTTGAACCCACTAAGTTGTTGTATGTATGAATATAGCATTTTAGCAATAAGGAACAAGGAATAAGGAACAATCAACAAGCGTGTATGTACATACACACACACACACACACACACACACACACACACACATATATATATATATGTATGGGGCTCTCTGTGTTAAATGAGATGAGAAAAGAGAGGCTGCATGTATAGGAAGAAATAACAGCTTTGACAGATGCAAGTATACGTTAGTTATGTGGAAGCGCTTTTTTGTAAGAGGCAATTTACAGCAGCTTGCAAAAGTATTCATACCCCTTGAACTTTTCCACATTTTGTCACATTACGACCACAAACATAAATATATTTATGTTATATATATATATATATATATATATATATATATATATATATATATATATATATATATATATATATATATATATATTTTGGTAATTTTATGTAAAGACCAACACAAAGTGGTATACAATTGTTAAGTAGAAAGAAAATTATACATGATTTTAATTTTTTTTACAGATAAAAAACTGAAAAGTGCAGTGTGCAAAAGTATTCAGCCATTCCACATGGCTTCTGGCAAACTGCAAACTGCAAACGGGACTTCTTATGGTTTTCTTTTAACAATGGCTTTCTTCTTGCCACTCTTCCGTAAAGGCCAGATTTGTGCAGTGCACAACTAATGCCCCTTTTCCACTAATACCTACTCGACTCGATTTACTCGACTTCGGTTTGTAATGCGCGTTTCCATTACGTTTTAGTACCTGGTACCAGGTACTTTTGTAGTACCTACTCGGCCGGGGTTCCAAGCGAGCTGAGTCGAGCCGAAAATGTGACGTCGGCAGACGGCAGGCCACTGATTGGCCAGGGCCTGACGTCACTAGATGCGTCGGGAGAGAGCGACTCGTTCATAAGAGTCAACCGCGCCATTTTTAAAACGCAATAACAACAACGAACACGATCAGAGATGGCTGCACAGAAATCAGACCCCGCGGAGCAACAACGAGGTGCAGACATTTCTTTGTCTGGTGGCCTCCATTGCTCCGTAGTCGTTTCGTGTTTGTGTCGCATAACAAATGACGTCACGCAACGCTGGAGTGGAGTTCGGCCGCGTTGCCACGGTGACCCCACCCACGCTCTGAGGTGGTACTCTATTGTAATGGAAAACCACCTAAACTGAGTCGAGTTGAGTCGAGCCGAGTAGGTACTAGTGGAAAAGGGGCATAATAGTTGTCCTGTGGACAGATTCACCCACCTGAGCTGTGGATCTCTGCAGTTTGTCCAGAGTCATCATGGGCCTCTTGGCTGCATCTCTGATCAGTGCTCTCCTTGTTCGGCCTGTAAGTTTAGGTGGACGGCCGTGTCTTGGTTGGTTTGCAGTTGTGCCATACTCTTTGCATTTCCGGATGATGGATTGAACAGTGCTCCGTGAGATGTTCAAAGCTTGGGAAATCTTTTTATAGCCTAACCCTGCTTTAAACTTCTCCACAACTTTATCCCTGACCTGTCTGGTGTGTTCCCTTGGACTTCATGATGCTGTTTGCTCCCCAATATTCTCTTAACAAACCTCTGAGGCCATCACAGAACAGCTGTATTTGTACTGAGATTAGATTACACACAGGTGGACTCTATTTAGTCATTAGGTCAACATTCGATCATTCAGCAATCATCAGGCAACTTCTGAAGGCAATTGGTTGCACTCAGAAGAAAAGGGGGCTGAATACTTTTGCACACCACACTTTTCAGTTTTTTATTTGTAAAAAAAAAATTTTAAATCAATAAAATAATTTTCTTTCTACTTCACAACTGTATGCTACTTTGTGTTGGTCTTTCACATAAAATTCCAAAAAATTTTATTTATGTTTGTGGTTGTAATGTGACAAAATGTGGAAACGGTTCAAGGGGTATGAATACTTTTGAAAGCCACTGTATGCCGGTGCCTGATTACCACCCCGGGTCCATCACTATCAGCCTACAGTTTGTTATATGTTCTTTCAAGTCAGTGGTTTGGCGTAATACGTTGTAAGTAGGCTATATTAGTTGTAAGGTGCTCCACAGGCGCTCTGAGAGACTCAGCATGTCAGTTAGTGGTCAAACAGGGATAAACAACACAAACTAAGTCAAAGTTAAAGTTCCAGGTACGCTGTTAGTCAGTGAACTAATGACCAATCACACTGTGCAGATTTTCACTTGCATATGTGTTAATTAATTTTGTAACACTGTTTTGCGTGTGTAATCAAAGACTTGCGCTCTGTTTTATTTATTTATTTACTTATTCTTGCATAGTGTTTTATTCCTCGAGCACTATGCCTGTCTTGACTTAACATAATTTTATATAATATTTTATATTTTATATATTTTATATAATATTTTTATATAAATGAAAATAACTGGTCAGAATAGACCAGTTCTGAACCAGAATAACTAATTGTTCTTATTTCTTATTATTAACATATTACTTATTTCATATCTGGAATTAATTAGATGTCAGCGTACTTTTAACACTCCGATTATTCAAGTGTTAATGACACATTATGACCTTCTCCTGTAAGATTGATGCATTAGCATGAGTGCACCCGCTAACATTTGTGTTTATTCTCACAGGGCCAAAGAGTTAAAGTCTACATGCCAAGGCACATATTGCTCTGACTCCAATGGTTTTGAACAGCATGTGTTTTATTCCTGCCACACCAGCAACCTTTCAAAGTGAATGTTAGTTTGAATTAGATTAGTGTGGGTCATTTTTCCTCCTAACTCAGAGACACAGGAATAAACGCAGCTCGGCTGATAAACATTTAGACACCTGTCGTCTCCAATCTCACGTTCCCGGCCTCACGAACAGATGGAAGTCATGAGTTGTTTCAAACTTCTAATGGAGTCCTAATTTTGTACAGATTGCGCTGTTGGCCTGCCTCAACTTCACACACACACACACACACACACACACACACACACACACACACACACACACACACACACACACACACACAATCAGCCTCAGCCTTTACTCTCCCTATTATTTCTCTGTTTTCTCTCCCATTACTCTGTTTCTCTCCCACCCTATCTCCCACTCTCATTCTCCAGCTTCTGTCTACCCTATCTCCCACTCTCATTCTCCAGCTTCCTTCCTAATTTTTTCTTTGTTTTGAGAATCTTTTAGACTTAGTCAAGACAAATCTAGGTTGTTGGCAAAAGCAAACAAGCAGCAGTTACATCTTACCAGTGAACCAGAGCAATAACTCTGTGATGTATATTACAAATTTTTATTTACATTTAAGAAAAAGTCAACAAATGCCATTAGGATAATGGTTGTAATGTAAAAATCTTGAACTTTTAACTAAATTGTAAAGATGCCTAGATGAGTTGCTGCCAGCTAATTGTTGTTTTATCAGCTGCTCCAATAAGAAAGACAAAAGGCAAATGGCTGTTGTGAAATTAATTACTCAAATTGAATTCCACTAAACTCTCAACTTTTGGGTTGTAAGCAGCGATAACAAGGTGCTAAAAAGGCCCTGAACTCTTGCTAGCTTGGCACTCTCTTGCCTGTTTTCTGAGTGAAATTCCACTCCAATTTCATGTGTTTTAGATTTTCATTAAAGTGTGGGTTTTATCTGATTACGATGAAAGAAAGTCTGTTGATTTATAATCATAAGCAAGGAAGGAATGCCAGGCTGTAGTTACACAGCAGCTTCACATTGTGACTCTGAAGGACTGAAAAACACAGACTGTGTGTGTGGTAGGCGGCGATTTCTGACCGTGATTAACCCAAAAATTTGTACTGTCACTGTAAGTTTAAATGTATTTAGTGTCCCTAGAGACCCCAACACAGAAACCAGCTGGTGGATTCATCTCTGTTGACTCAAGTGTTCATACTATATTACTGTTTTTCGAATGTCTCCTCTTTCCTCGCTCTGTCCACTTGTGTCCTTGTCATTCAGGCTTGGCATTACATGTGCTAGCCACGCTCAGACATAACAATCCAAACAGCCCTTGTCTGAGTGGCACAGGGGGGCTGATGACAGAGACATCCACCCTTGCTCATTCAAAAGGGCGGCGCTGCCACATTATTTACAGTAGGCCACACGCACACACACTCACACACACTTACACCCATCTAAATTGTTCATTTGTCCAAGACGCCACACCCAACAATTTCTTCCCCTTTCCCTCTTCATCCCTCAGCCCCAACCCAGTGGTTCCCGTAGAGGAGTGAAGAGAAATAAACAGTTAATTAATCCTCCATTGGCTCAATCTAGCATATTTCTGCTTAATTAGTAAACCAGGCAATAAGGGGCCCCTGGGTACCCGTCTCCTCCCAACCGGGGCTCCGTAGCCCAGACCAGAGCCCCAGCCGTGTGTTTAAGAAGAAATAAATATCAGAAAGTACATTGCTCCTCTTTCATCTCCTCATGCTGAGAGGAGGGAATTGCTGTGGGAGAATTAATGTTCATTTAATTTCCCTTCTTTCTTCTGCTCATATATTTGCATTCTTCAGGTATTTCTTGTCTTTCCATGTTTCCCTCACTCCCTCTCTTTTTCATAAAAACACACACACACACATACACACACACACACACTCACACTCAGAACAGGGCCTTTTTCATAGTTACTACATCTGCAGGACACATGTTCAGTAAATGTACATTTGTGTGAGCATCTGCGCACCATGAATTAGTGCGTGTTAGCTTAAAAGAAAGATGTCCGGGCTTGTATCTGCTGATGGCAAAAGTATGTTTTTCTGATGTCTCGAACATTATTCCTTGTTACCAAAGGCTAATCTCTCTCTCTCAGTTTGATTCATGTCTTTCCCGAGCCAGTGGGCAAAGCCGAAGCCAATCCAGGCCGCAGACTCCAGCGCAGAGATTGATGCGATCAGCCCTGTTCATACTCAGAATAAACCTGCCTTGATCTTTGGCTTTGTGGACACGTTTTAGCTATCTAAAGGCCAGATCCAGGCTCCACAAGTGGCCTAGCTGTAATAGTGACAGCCGCATACCTGAAAGGTCACCACGGTCACCAGTTGTCTGTTGAACTTTGAGCTGAGCCCCTAAAGTCTCTAAAATGCAAGGGATGAATGAATGAGAAGGGATTTTCAGAGAAAGATTGTCCATTGATTTCATAGAGTGCTGTGGTTTCATCCATCATCCAGGATCTATTCAATACAGCGTTTTGTATTAAATGACCATGATCCCATCTTCAACTGTACTGTCCTCCAATAGATCTTTTTAAATTTGTTTAATTATTTTATACAGTTAATATTCAGTGCGGTCATTTATATCATCGTGAAAACCTTTAACGATAGAACTTAATATCACCATCCATTTAAAGAGAAAACTGCCCCTGTGTTAAAAAAATTAAATACAATTCAGGACATCCGGTTTGAGTATAAAGGCTTATCAGACATCCGATTATTGTGCAGTGTTTCAAACAGAAACCCTGCATTCAACAGAGAAGCCTCACAGCAGGCATTTTTGTCATTTGGTTTGGATGCAGCCTAATCCTGAAAAAAACAAAGGGCTTTAAATGAACACTGTCTTCATGACACAGCAGTCTTGTAATTAATAACTGCATTTAAATTTAGTTTTATCAGCATCTTTAAGTTATCAAGGTTAAGTGGCCTTCTACCTGAAGCATTCAAATCTGGGAGCTAGCAGAGGTTTTGTTTGAGACAGAAATATTAGTTTGCCCACAAAATCTACACTTAGTTGCTGTTATAGTGATATAGTTTTTCTATTATTTTGTTCACTCGATTTATATCAATGAGGGTAGGCTGAATAACAGAAACACCTTTCTGTAAAATGCAATACAGCTCAACAGCACCACAAACTGCATCCTCCAGAATGATTATAAAACTTAATCAGCACTTCTCTAAAATAGTTTAAAAAACTGAACATTATAACATTCATGAAGCAAGGATTTGTTGCATTAGACTGCATTGGTTTTAACGAGGTGTACCTAAAACTGCCAACTGAGTGACGTACTATTATGCAGTTAATCTGAGGTATAAATAAGACAGATGCACTGATTACTCCTCAGATTTATTAGTAGCTTTGATGTTTTTCAATATCTGATCAAATGTTTGGCCACACATTGATTCTCTAAGTATAAGTAGAGGTAAAGCTGTGCTGTGAACATTTTTCCCATGTAGACACACAGATACACACCAGTATAGAGTGTCACTTTGGCAGCAGACAGATGTAGGTTAACCTTACTGGCATAGAAATACACTGTAAAATACACGGCTCTGTTTTGCTCCACCATCTTTCGTACTCTCAGCCTCTAGTTTGCTTGGTCACCTTTACCTTATATGTTTGTTTGCACGTTTGAAAGAGAGAGGGAGTAAGCCCATGTATGTGATCTATGTACAATCGCTCTATCAGAGATTAGTTGAGCTGCAGTAGTGAATTAGTTGTGTAATCTTATTTCTAATAGCAGCAAACCTTGAAATCCCTGTTCTGCGTTCAAATCTGCTGGGGTTTTACAGAAGCAGTCACGACCTTTGACCTTGAGTTGATGGAGTTTATGTACTCTCGACGGCTTATGGGAGTCCTGATTAGCCCTGCTGGGTCAGGTTCACTAACAGTGACAAACACAGTCATTAAAGAGAGAGGGATGGACAGACTGTAACAAGGAGATCCTCAGTTTTGACAAAATGTACAGTATGTTTGACAAGTGGTAGAGGTGAGGGGGGAGTGTGTGTGTGTGTGTGTGTGTGTGTGTGTGTGTGTGTTGGGAGGGGTTTCTCCAGATCAGGACTAATCGGTGGGATCAGCCGCAGTGAATAGGCTAGTCGTTATTCTGAATTGGCAAGGATATGTGGTTATATGACAGAGAGCGAGGGTTTAAATCCCTCAGCCAGCATTGTTGGGCCTTCTATACAAACTGGCTTTTCTCCTCACACACACACTAGTATGAGAGCAAGGATGAGCATTCATGATAAATGTATAATCCCCACACACACACACTGCACACACACACACACACGCACACATACGCACACACATACACCATTAAACCCAGTGGATTACAGTTTGGGGAATTACGGCAGGGATTTCTCTTGTCTCTCTTTCTGTCTTGCTCTTTCCTCTCCTCCTCTGCTTTCACTGCCCTCGCTTGTCAACAGCCCCACTTGGCCCGGGCTGCCAATCCACAAGCTTTGATGAGGCAGTGTCAGCTATTTGTTTGGCCAAGCACAAATGGATCTCTGAATAGAAAGAGTGTACGAGAGACAGAGAGAGAGAGAGAGAGAAAGAGAAAGAAAAGCTGAAGTAGAAGGGAGAATGGCCATCCTGGCATGTGATGATATTTGCGAAATAATCCGCCACCTTCTTCCTCCTCTCCTCCTTCTTTCTGTTGTCTCTCTCGCAGGTCTCTCATTTTCTGCCTCTCCCTCTCTCTCTTTCTTTCTCCATTCTTAACTCTTGCCTCTCACCCTTTATCTCTTAAACGCAGACAGTGCCAGTGTCGGCTTGCAGCTGATTACCGGTGTAATCACTCACATTTTAGATGATCTGATAGGAGAAAGGGCCTACAAATCATCTTAACACCCCCCTCCCTGAATCCCCTGAACTCCTTCTCCTGAAGACAGTGGCCAACAACAATTATTTTTGTCCTCAATATTTTCTTTCTTAAACAGTAGGCCAGAAAATTCCCTCAGAAAAGCCCAGTTAAAACAATGCCTGGGTAAGCCCATTCTGCCAATATCCGCCGCTTATTTCAGTGTAATGTAAGCCCTGGATTTGCTACTGTAAGTAGATTGGGGCACAATGTAAGTACAAGTGGAGTTGATGTAGCTAACTTTGTACTATGTGGCAGCTTGCTGTGTCTTAGTGAGGGCTGCTGTCTGCCTTTGTTGAGTTTTTACAGCTTTCAGCAATAAACAACTGGCTGCGAGAGTTATGTACCTGTGGGTTGGTTTGTTTACTGGTGATTGTGTTTGTGCATCGAACATTTGTGTTTTGAAAGCGAAAGCGAACAGTTCTTATAAGAAAAAAAAACATTTCTTTTTCTGAAGTAGCACAGACACTTTTGGAAATTAAATGAACACCATCTCAACTTTTAAACTTTTATACTGTGAAAACGTCCTCACAGTATTTGATCAAAACTTTAATTTTGGGTTCATATGTTCTGTTTAACTCAATTTAGCTCATCACAGTCTGCTGAGGTGTATCTGGTATTTACTTTGCTAGCCGATTTGATCAGTCCTTATCTAGTCCAAAACACAGAGCATAAATTCCCTGTCAAATGTGGTGCTGCTTGTAGTAGTTTGCTCATAGTTTTCTGGTTTGTGCAGCTTCCTGTGTTTCAGGCTGAGTGGATTTGAGCAAACAAGATGTGGGTTAAAATATCTGATGACATATTTTATACTACTGTATAATACTGAAAGATGGTAACAAGTTAAAACAAGGTCTATATTGAATTTGGGGCTATTTGAGTATACATAAATATGTTAGTGTGGCTGCCACAAGTCAAAATACACAGACTGTGACCATCTGCAAGATGTGAAATTAAGTGTTTTAGCCTGTCCTGCCATTTTAATAACTGTTTAAAATAGGTTGCTCATTATGGAGTTGTGACTTTTATGTGTCTTGTTTGCATGCTGTGTCAAACAGGCTTTTTCAATCCCTCAGACTGGTTTGGATGTGACTCATATCCGTCAGCACCCTCCATTCAGTTCAGTGTTCAGTGGTCAGTAATGTCAGAGAGTTGTTGCTTTGGGTTGCTTACAGGTGGGAGGATGCACATGGATAAACTTTAAGTAAAGGTTGAAAAACAGAGAAGTTGCCTGATTTAATGGTTAATGGTTCAAAGTCATCCTGCTGTAGTAGTTAAGGTGTTTACATGAATCAAATATCCTTTAATACTGTGAATGAAATTAAAGCAGTAGTAAAGATCAGAACAGGCTTAGTAGAAAGCAAATTAACTTAATTTTCTTAATCGAGTTAATATTGGAAAATTGTAGCCGTTGTAAACATAATCACAGCTCCACTTTTTTTTCTTTTGAGCATTTGTGTGTGTGTTTGCATTTTGCAGCTTGGGAACTGTTAATTACACATGAAGGGGTCCCCTAGCAGCAGGCCGGGAGCCCTAAGGGGCCAGTGGTGGGGCTGGTGGGATGGGGGAAACAGATTACGGCAGTCTCGGGGCACCAATAGATGGCCAGATGAACCAGCAGGGGCCCCTTTCTTTTATTCATTCCCCTAGTGGACCCCTCCACAGGTCCTGAACATAGGGGCCCGCTCACATTAGGCTGGGGCTGCATTAAGAAACGGTTATTTTTTTGTAGGACATTTAGTTAAAATCATTGTCATAATGGAGCACGTGAAACACACAAAGATGAGGATATGAAGTGTCTGAATGATTTGGCGTCAGCTGATGAGTCACAAGTTAGCCAATGTCGGCAGATATGGTTTTGTTTGTGTGTGAAATAAACAAATCACATGTATGTGCTTCATAAAAGTCCTCTAACATACTACTGTATCGTCCTAATGAGGGGTGTGTGTGTGTGTGTGTCTGTGTGTGTGTGTGTGTGTCCAGGGGTGATAATCCCATCTCCCGTCTGCAGAGCCCCAGTGAAACCACGTTAAGCCACTTCATTCACTTTGATCCATTTTGGGGAGGGGGGACAGTTTAATTTCCCATAATGCCGCTGATCAATGATTTCCTTTCAGCGCTGATGTAATTAGTGGTTTTAAGCCAGTTTTGCACTCCTGTCTGACTGTCTTTTAAGGGGGCTGGATTTTATTATTGAGCAGCTTTAGAGAAGAATCAATATCAGCTCACACAGAGGGTTACATGAACATATGAACACGGGCAGGGAAGTGTGTTTAAGTGTGTGTGTTATTAGTACTAGTTGGACTGGAAAACACAAATCTTATCCATTTACATTACTCTGTCTTTTATCCAAACCTATCTCAGTTAGTGCAGTTTAGATAACTATGAAAATACAGTCCCAACAATTAAAATCTTCACCTTATGCATAATTCATTAAATTAACATATAGATCTGGTATTATCCTATTAAGAAATTGTGGTTTTATTAATTAAGTTGATTAAGTGGTAAGCTTAATGGTCAAATGATTAATACAAGCCACTGTTGGTGTTCTCGCCGATGTTTGAGTGCTGTTAGCTCCTGAGTACCAACAAGTTAAGTCCTTAATTTTATAACCATGTTAGGTACCTCTCAGCCACTGAAGGAGAATTACAGCCAAGCCGTACCGCACAAAGCATCACCGCATCTCATTTTGGCCGTAGAACATACTGTCGTAGCATTGTTAATGGCGGATGTCAGAGGTTGAGTTAATTAACTTAGTTTGCGGACTGTGATGCAACAGGGGAAAACGTGGCTCACAAGTCTGATTCTAAATGTTAATGATAAGTTTAAACTTATCTGATTCCACTCAGCATTACGTGGAGCACATCTGAATTCTTACGTCGCCTTTTTGAGCTGCCGTTTGCCGAAAGAAAGAAAGAAACGAGGTTTTCACCGGGCTCGCTGTCAGACACGCGCACACATGACTAAACAGTTTCCTGGTGCACTTTAAAGCCATTATGCACGCTTTTGTTGTTAAAAGTCTCGTCCACTGTGAATTATAGAGCTGTCTACAACTCGAGACAACTCCCACAGCCTCACACCTGTTATTTGGCGGGCAGGGTTGACCTCCTCTCCACTCTGCAACAAAGATGGAGACCACTGGCTAAATGCAGGCCTGTGTGTGTCTGCTGTGTTTAGGCACACGCAGGCTTAGCTGGTACACTTCATGACATAATTTCATTAAAGCTTTTAAGTTGAAGCCCAATGACCTAGCATTAAGCTGATTGCTTTCATTTGTGCTGGCGTATTGTGCCGAGTAAATGTTAAACATAATCAGATAAACTCTTATTGAGTTCGAGTGAAGGATGGCTGTTTTTTTAAGGCATATTCGAGTTTTTGCGTCATTGTTATAAAAACATCACCAGCTGTCTTCAGTTGGTTAGAAAGAGATTAATTTAATGACCTTCAGTTTTAATGGATATGGTTTGGAAGAGTATTTTAATTTTTTAATCTAACACAATACACTGTTAAGCCCAAGTAAGATATTAAGCCATAAATGATTGTGCCAAAAAAGATTTAGCAAAATAGTTAAGCTTTCAGGCTTCAACTAATGATTCTTTTCATTATTGATAAATCTACTTAAGTACATTCTCTTTTCTCACTTAAGTGTTTGGTCGTCAAAATGTCCATCACAATTTCCTGAAGCCCAATTTGACGTCTTAACATTGTTTGTTTTGTTAAACCAGGCATTAAGTTTAGTATACACACTGGAAAAGCTGAAGGCAGGAAATTTTTGGTGCTTTTGCTTAAAAAAAGTACTGAAATTAATTATTTTCAAAATAGGTGCTGAGTAATTTTTGAATTGCTCAGCATACTAGCAATTCAGTTTTATGTGTGTTTGAGTGAGTGGTCAGTCTAGTTCTGCATGCAGTAGTTGTTGAATGAACCTCATGAGAGATGTCATTATTTTAGACTTGAGGGATAATTCTCTACAATACCTGAGATTAGATGTTTCTATTCCCTCTTGACACCACCCTGACACTGACCTTGTGGTCGTTACTGACCAGTAGCCTTGTCTCTCATTTACCTGACTTTCTTTTGAACTAAGCCCTTTCTGCGGGGCTTACGTGCTCGTGTCGAAGGCCAGAGCCTGAAATTATCACCAAACCTTCTGCCAAAGCCTGACCAGGTAGTCATTACTGAAAAAAGCCTTTGAGTTTTTCAGCCTTTTGAAGTGTGTCAGTACTTAGAGAGATAACAATGCTGGTGCCCTTTCACCTTGTCGGGGCTCTTTGGCTGTGTGTGTGTGTGTGTGTGTGTGTGTGTGTAGACTTCCCTGTTTCCATTTGGCTGACCGATCTTTAAAGTTGCTCACTGGTCTGGTCACAGCCAGGGGATGAGGCATGGCATTGAGTAGTTTCAAATAGAACCAAACTAAGCCTATATGCAAACAAAACCCAGGGAATTAGAGGAACTAAGCTGGCCTGTTCACAGTTACTCCTCGGCCAACGCCGAACCACAGAAGGGGAGAGAGTGAAGGAGAGAAGGGAGGGAGTGAATGAGCACAGGCTCTCTGAATTCTCATGAAGGGCCTGTTCTTTTAATTGTGTTGAACAAAACAACAGGGGCTAAGTAATGGGGTTTTAAAGTGAAGCACATTTGGATAGATTGTGTAACGCCCTGTGTGGGTGTGAGGCGGGAAGCAGCGAGGAGAGAGAGGGAGAGAGACACCGAGGGCGAGTGGGCGGTATTGTGTGGCAAGAACAAAAGGCGAAAGTTGGCAAACGGAGGCACCCACTGAAAAGCCTGGAACCAAACTGGCCGGCTAATTACTGACATGCATTGTCAAGGAGGAGGAAACACAACAAAACCGGGATAAAGATTAATTTTATACCTCATCCTCCTCGCTGTCAGACACACAGAAACAAATCCTGTAAATTGAAATAGAAAAAAAAAACGAGGCGAGCAGATAGAGGTAGAGGGGATCAGAGGGATAAAGCTATGGGAGTGTAACAGTACAAAGCAGTGCTAGTAAGGCTTCCTTTATTCTGTCAATCCCTCCTCTCAAACACATGCTATAGACTCGTCTTTATATTTCTTAGCTGTCTCTTCTCAGACTCTCCCTAAGAAAAGTTTGGACTGTTTATGAAATGAAAAGGGAAGATAAACAGGCCTGGAGTGCATGTAAAGTTGTTGCCATTGTTCATATATTTTTTTTTAGGTCAGTTACAAAAGAAATGAGAGTCTCATATAGTGCCAAAGGTTACAGAAATGGCCAGAATAACATATAGAGGCTGCGGTCAGGAAATGCGGAGGGCAAGGTCTTGAGTGGGTTGAAATGCTGGGATATGTTGTAGAATAATTTACAAAGAGAGATAAAGAGGGGAAAGGTGGGAATGAGTGCCAGAATTATTAATACTGGTGTTTTTTGGAGAGAGCGCTAACATCTCCTGACATGTTTGTTCTGCATCCAGCTCTTTCAGACTGGTCCGCCATTTTTCTCATTCTTTGCTCTTTTTTTTGTCTATTTCTCTGTTCTATTTTGACAAGTGTTTCGAAAAATCGCTTGTCATCCCCAAACTATGCCAGGCTGGATTTCTACGCCCCCACCCCCCCCCCACCCCACCCCTTTTTTTTTTTTTATTACCATGGAGGTTTCATGACCGTGGCACATCGGCGATTTGGAGATGAAAGGGGTGGAATCATCCCGATTCCTGCCCTGCCACTGAGCCGCTCAAACTCCCTGACAAAGCTGTCAGACTCCATTTTGGCTCCAACTGCCAGGGTAAACTTGCTCTGCCATTTACAATCAACAAGAGGCAGCATAAAGTCCCGCTCCGGCCCGTGTCAGAACCCTCTAACTGCTCCTCTTTTCAGAAGCATTAAAGTGTATTTTCTCTCCTTCTTTCTCGCTTTACAGTACATCTGCCTGCTTATATTTTTCTTGGTCTTTTCTCCTTCTCAACCATTGTGTATCCTGCTTTATTTACTCTGGAAACATGTTTATAGCTGACATAAGATATATGCATTAAAAAAGAAACACTATTGTACAGGCGCGATTTTGATCTTGGAATAGTTTGTTTTATCATATTTTCATTTTCTTCCCTTATGTTTGACAAATCACCCTCTATTTATGTTTTTTACATGCTGACAGCCTACAGTCTTGAAATACCTCCTCCTTTGATGTTCTCTTGAGGCTACAGCTATCTGAGAAGAGTATCATTGAGTTATTGCAAGTTAATTCCACTTTTTAAAACAGGGAATTCGTTAGTCTTTCAGTCTTCTGCATCACCTAAAGGATGTGAAAATAGTGTGGTCACGAGGGCATGTAGAAGTTTACCTAAGAGGGCCAGAAAAGTGATCGCAACAGGTGCAAAAGTGCAATGCAGAACTTTTGTTTTCCCCTTTTGGCAGTGAGAGTAATTACACAAACACCGTTGACGCCTGCTTATGATGAATGTACCAGCTGATGAGCTCCTCACTCTGGAAAGGCCCAGGCTTGTGTTCAGAAATAGTTGCAAATATAAAAAGACATTTCCACAATTCCAAGACAATAATTCATTGTTTACATAGAGTAAATGTAATATCTATACACCCTGCCCCAAATATTTTTGCACATACCAACCTCTTTCTGACTGTATCTTCTGAACGCTTTGTTTCTTTTTTATCTGGAGCATCAGAAACCTTCCTTGGTTGCCTCTGAGGTTTTTCCACCATAGACCTAGTTGCTGCCTACTCCGTCACTATGTTTGTTCCCCTCATCATTTCTGGCAAACAAACTACTGTTTGTAAAATGCATCACTACTGCAGAAATGTTGCCACAAACACCAGATATAAAAACTCTAAACTGCGAAACACAGAGAGATTTACCTGGCTGACGGGCTTAATCAGCATTGTGTGTTTATTGGCTTGAATGTAAAAGTCAAACGCAAAAGCTTAAAAATTTATTTTTATACTATTAGAATACCCACATCCAAAATAATATGTATATGTGAATATAGAATTATTTAATATAAAATAATCTGTAAAATAATTTTTTGGAGCATAACTGACTGGAGATGATTCATTTATTGGACTGTCTACATTTGGTTATTCCCTGCCTCTTGTGTTTACAGTATATACTGTTCTCTCATAGGATAGCGTAGCCAGAAAAAAATCCACACATATACTACAGTACTGTAGTACTACTGTTCATCATAAATAGGCTGATTTGAAATTTTTTGTGATAATAGTGAAACAGCCATGTGAAAGTCTGTTTGTTGATTGTATGTGGTGTAAATGCTGAATCAGAATATGTGAATGGTTTTCCTGCGAACTAACTCTTGGAAGGTAAATATATCTAATACCACAGCATTATGCCCTGAGGTCTTAGGGTATTGTTCATCCTATGATATTGTACAGTTGTGTATGAACTGAAGTGTTTGTGGTTTAAATCTTGGACAAATGTTTTACCTCTTTCAGTAGGAGTTAGTTTTAAAAATATAATCAATTGTCTTCACACAAAATAAAGAAAAAGTCATATTATTAATAATTTTAATGTTTGATTTTCATTCAGATAAGAGGAGCCACTTCCGTGAGTCAAAGTAGTCCAGTCTATGCCAGATCACGTAGTTATATATTTTAATTATTTCTCTGCGAGGCACGTCACAATCACAAAACCAGCCTCACCGAGTGTCTCCTGAGGACGCAGGGAGGGCGAGGGACAGCACACTTAAACGTGAGAGAGAGAGAGAGAGAGAGAGGAGAAAGGATGAATGCTTGGCTTCTCTCCAACGGTGGTGCTCCTGGTGTGAGAGAGGAAGAGTCTCCACTCTCTGGCTGAGCTTTTATGTAGAGACACCCAGGAGAGAAAGAAAGAGAGAGATACAAAGGGGTGAGAAGGTGCAATGAGAAGTTCAGGGGGAAACATTTTAGCTTTGCTCCAGGTTTACCACCAGCTTTTGAAAAAGAGCTGCCACGATTATTCAATCGATCGATCAGTCAATCAACAGAAAACTATTTTGATAAAATAATACGGATTTTAGTTATTTTTTAAAGCAAAAATGCAAAAATATACACCGTTTCCAGCCTCCCAAATGTGATCATTTGAAGCTTTTCTGTGTCAAATGATGATAACTAAATATGTTATAAAACATTAGAAGACATCACCTTGGGCTCTAAGAAATTATAACAGGCATATCTCACTATTTTCTGATATTTTACAGACAAAAGGATTAATCAGCTAATCAAGAAAACAGTTGACAGATTAATTGATAATGAAAATAGTTGTTAATTGCAGCCTTGATTTTAAATTTTGAATAGTTTTTATAATCATGAACAGAGGAAAAAAATCTGTTTTAGCTGAGCCACTCTCACATAAATCAGAGCACTTGATTGCAGTGATTATGAGTTAATGATCACCTCTGGAGTTGGAGACTTCAGTGTGAAGTGACCGCAGGGAGTTGTACGTCTACCACTGACACAGCCGTATCACAGCTCCACCAGGAAAGTCTGATTTGAGCGTGTTTGTGTCTGTGACGGTTTGGTTTTTGTGCACCTGCACCACGGTCATTTTCATTACTTTGAAATAAAAATCATATCCTATCCCGTTTATTCTGCCTTGCTCAGCCCAGCCCCGTACCATCATCTCGGCGGGTCTCAGCGTGGCCCAGCTCGGCTTGGAATGAAACGGCGCGTCCATAATCTCTGTGCCGGCATGTTAATTTTCAAGTCAAAGGGGCAGCTCCCTTTTCATCACGGCGGCGGCTGTGGAATATTCAGCGCGCTGCAGATGTTCATGAATAATGTCTGTGGCCAAACCCCTGGCTGAGGCTGGGGGAGGAGGGGATAGAGGGGTGAGGGAGAGGAGAAGGGAAGGGGGGGTGGTTGGAGGGGGGTGGTAGTGAGGCCAGATGAATTACACGTAGGGGGGATCTGACAGGCGGCGTGGAGCTTTGTGATCATTCCAAAGTTCTAATAATCTCTCTCACCTTCTCCATCTCCCCAGTAATGAAAGAGAATAGGTGATTGCACCCCGGGCTATGTTCCCCGCGTAATGACTCCTCCAAAGGCACAGAGCCGCCAAGGAAAAATGAACTTTGAATGAGCGGCGAATTGGCTCTGACAGAGTGATAGACCGTGACACAGATTCTGTAGCAAAACAGACGTAGTGCTAATTGATTATCAATATTTTAAGCAAAGTGATGAAAATAAGCATTAAGAGATGAGAAAGAGGGAAGAGAGAAGGGAGTGCACAACACTACTTTCGGGGGGAGGAGGTGGGGGGTGGAGGGGGTGGAGGGAAGGCCTGTCATTTGTGCAATCTCCATCGCTCTTTCTCTCCCCTGTGCTCCCACTCCTCCTGCGGCCAGGCTGTCTCCCCCCGCCTGTCTCCCCATTTCCCCCCTCTCTCCCCATTTCCCCCTCTCCCTGGTGCCACTATCAGCCTGCCCTCTCCCTTTCTCATGCATGCTGCCTTTCTGTTTCCCTTCATCATGTCTCACAAGCTGACAGCTTAGCCTTAATTGCCAAATATGTCCCTGAACTTGTATTAATTTTGCAACGCTTTGCTTTATTTATTTCTTCACTCTCACCTGCATTTTTCTGTCTGATGTTCTGCTAAACCTTGTTATCAGGCCAGTGTTAGTCACCTTGTCCCTCAGAATGTGTAATTTCAGAGTTCAATCACTTATTCGTCTTTTTTTCTTTCTTTAAGAGAGAAAAGAAATCAAACACTTTATTCAAGCACATTGTTAGCGATGTTGGGGTGCGTTTCTACAGAATTTGTGAAAATGAATACAGTCTTTTGGAGTATTACATACATACGCTCACACACTCAAGCCACCATCCGTGAAGTCCACACCAAAGATCAGGCAGGGGCTGGCCGAGACCACCAAGTTTGTGTGTCTATTCTGCAGTGTGTGTTTGTTCCTGTAATGTGGTCAGTTGTGCTGAGCCCCATTGACGCTGCCAGGGTCCCGGCTCTCCTGCCTTTCTTTTCTAAGTGGCCGCCCTTCTGAACCTCCTTGTGTCAGCGCTGTGATTAGCGGCTCCAGTTTACCTTTCATGTGCGGGGGTCCTGATAGACTTAGTCCCATCTCCCCCGCCACCACCAGCAGCCTCACCGCACACACATGAGACGCACACTCAGCGGTGTGCCATCACAATGGCATCCAACAGGCTTTCAGCAGGGGAACCAGAGCCTATTCTCCGCCATTCAACAGCATGCTCAAGTGCATTCACTCTGGAATAAATGAACAGATACAAACACACACAAACACACACACTAGGCAAGCATATTTTTGCAGCGAAATTGCAGCACATGTACAACTCTAACTAACCAGGATCACACAGTTTCATTGTAGTTGCTGTGGGCTCAAACCTCCTGGAAAATAATAATGAAATGTGCAACCCTTGTGTCATTCTGATTGTTATTATATGTAACAAAAGTAAATTAAGTATAAATCTTCATAGTACAGAAAGTTTTATTTTTCAGTAGCAAATGTGAACAGTTTAGAGCATTTCTACAGTGTTAATTTCAAATAATTAGTCAAAAGAAGAATGTGTTCTTTTTAGATTAGATCATTTTGTTTGGGTAAACAAAGTAGGTACTTGGTGAAATTTATGAGTTTTTCTTTTTTTTTCCAAATTGGAAAAACAATTAAATACATGCAAGCAAATACGGGAGGCTTGACTTAATCCTTGCAGTCATAATATCACAAATTCATGGAGGGACCACAGCATACGCAGTGTGTTTTGTGAAGTTGTATTGCAGAAGCTACATGTAGAGGCTGAAGGATGTGCTGACATGTGCATACCCATAGATCTACGTATCACAGATACAGTGATAGCATATAGAAACCCCAAGAACTGTTAGGTGAAATCCTGTTGCTTAGACCACTGGAGCACCTTGATGGAGAAGCATAAAGCTGACTTAACTGTGCACTGGCAGAGGCAAAACAAGCATTTCTTACTGAGCACTGTGAGACAAGAAGCAACAGAGAGCTGAGCATCAGAGAGAGCGGAGCGACAGCTGGCAGAGAGATCTGCGGATCAATGAATGTTATGAGGCAAAGGCCATCTGAAGGATGTGTGACCTTATGTTCTTCTCTTCTGCTGGCTTTAGTTTCTATCAGTCACTTCTTTGGGTCAAAAAAATGTAAGAAAAACTGCTCCCCCTTTTTTGTCAAAGTATCGCCATCTCTTTATATGGCTGAAGATCCCTGTTGAGGTTTTGAACAAAACAATGCAACACAAATATTATACCCCTCTCACACTTTTTTTTTTATTTTTAAAAACATGCCAATGCTGTCCAGCTGTAGCAAGATGATATCACGATTACCTTTTTTTTGTGACAGGTAGCCTGGCATGAATGGCCAAATGTGGGCTGAGCCTATTTTTAGCATCCTGCAAGGGATTTGTCTGTAAACCAGGTATCTGTAACACTGAGCCCACAAAACCTATTCAGAGGTTTAAAGATAGAAATGGAGTGTTTGAAAAGAGGTTTGGAAAAAGATGATGGAAGAGACGAAAAAGCAGACATAAAGGAGATGAAAGAAAAAAAAATAGACCAGCATAAGAAAGAAGCAGTGGTATGTGGAGACATGACAGGGTTGAAGTTGAGGGTGAGATGTCATTCAGAGGCCCCGGGATGCTTAATATTTTACCTTGTGGTCCCTGCATTATGGATTTGGTCTGATTGCCCTCTCAAGACCACTGTTATGCTCTTACCTACTCGTCTTATTGAAGTTCTCATGACAGAACTTTTGTGTTCATCTGAAAGGCATACCCATCCACCCACCGAACCAATAAAATAATCAATTTAACTGCTAACTTGCAGTAATGTAATGTTTTAATATATACTGTAAGCTCTAAAAGGCAAGAGCATTTGCAATTAACATACAGTATTTCCATAGTGAGGTTTCAAGGTTGAACTCTGTTTGACCTTACATTATATAGTCTTTGTTGTATGCTCCCACCCTCAGGGGGTTTTTTGTGTGAGGTGCTCTTTTGCCATATGTGAATATTTTGACATTCGCGTGTGTTCCTCAGGTGTGTTTACGTGCACGTGTGTGTGTGCACGCAGCCTATGGCAGTGCGTGGTCCTCAGAGTAACCTCCCTCTCTGATCTCCCTGACCGCTCGAGGCCTCTGCTCCTCCCCACCCTTTCTGCATTTCTCCTCTCTGGCCCATGGTCTGGGGGCCTCCATCTCTCTGAGCGCGCTGGTGCAGCTGCAGAGTCGAGGGGTGGGGGTACACACTCGCTCTTGGGTCTAAAAGGCATGTCGGGGTGCTGGGCCTGAACCACCCACATGCATCAGGAAGACCCCACTGCTCAGCTGCTTATTGGCTTGTTTGCCCTGCATGAAACCTGTTCTCAACCCCAGATCTCCTGTACAAGGTTTTGCCCAAAGGAAGCCCAGCGTTGGTGTTGTGCAGAGGGGTTTGAACGTGTGGCTGAGGATTATTGTGCTGATCTTCCTCATTATTCACTGTCCTTTAAACCTGACTGAAATGTGTTATTCAGAATCAACTGTGATTTGCCACACACACCTTGCCACACAGGACAATGTGACACCTTCTCTTGGTCAAGTAGTTGACAAATCAGTCATAAGCGTGTCTTGGTCTACTGAGAGGTTTTAATCAGTTTGTTGTTTTGTGTGGTCTTCATGGGGGTGAGCTTTTGGTAATTATTCATGCAGCTTTGGCAACTGGTTGAATATCAGTCGAGCAAAAGTGTTCACATGAGCAAAAACAAGTTTTTTGCCTTGAGACTTTATATTTATAGAAATGATCTGCATACACAGTATCTGATCTACAGTATGTTGGCCTTTTGGAGTACCAAGGTACACTGTATATAAAATCTGTATTTGAATTGTATGAGTCCGTGTTTGTATTTGCAGAGAAAATGAACTCTGGACGGAGTTACCTCCTGTCTCTCCTTTTAGATTAAATCTCTTCTTAATTCCTCACATCTTTGAGTTTGACAGATGCAATCTCAGCATGATCACTGAAAAGGAAAATAAAAACATGGAGCCCAGGTGTCTGGAGTTAAGAGGCTGTTTTAAAAATTAATAGAACAAATGTTGCATAAGCAAGGCTCCACGGTTTTGGATGTTGGTTCTGACATAGCGAGCGTAAGTAGGGAAAGTCTGACATCTCCACACATTGCGATAAATGAGCCAAACTGTCCTATACTTCATGTATCAGACAGGGTTGTGTGTCAGTTTAGTTTCTATCAAGCTTATCTGCCACAAAATAGCGACAGCATACAGCAGTGGCAGCTTGCATCTGGTTCCTTCATTTAGGCAATCATTCCTCTCTGAAGCATCCATAACACCACAGGAGTACAAGATCTAATTGATGCCCCCCCCCACAGCATCAGAATATAGCAGTGAAACAAAACAGAAGCTTTTCAGACGATTGCCAATGAATAATTGATTGATTTGGTAAGATATCTCTCTCTAATTGTTTGGTTAGTAAATATTTCATGGGTGGCATTAAATCAGCCTGATGACATATGCAGAGGGGGCGATAAAGATCATTCAAGTTCAAGTCTCCTGTCCTCCGCCTGAAGGAATTCAGTCTGTATGATTTTCGCTCACGGTGGGACGATCATCCGGCTGTGGCTGAGCCGCGCTGATTCATGTACAGAAGTAGTTTCGCTTTCATGTGTTTTGTTGTTTCCTTCAGGCTCAACACAACTTGCAAAATGTCATACATTAACTGCTACTGTAATGCAGGCTTGCCCTTAAATGGGTTTTATGCATTCTGCTGATAAATATTTAAATAACTTTATGCTCCATCTCTTCATGTCTGCCCATCCAATCAGGATGCAGGTACATTTGTGATATGTCCTGTGTCAAATTATACTTTACAGCTACAAGGTCTAGATGAGCTGGTTTTGAGTACAAACACACAGGCACTCACATACACATATACACATTAACCCTTTACCATCGAACCTGCCGACAGGATTTCACAGCCTCTCTTCTGATTACCGTAACTCTGGAGCCGTGTGTGCTATCAATAAAAATCAAACTGATTCTGAAAGCAGAGAAACTGGGCTTTTCTGCAATATAATATATATATTATAATTATATTATATTATACTCTAATTATTACGGAAAAGTGCAAACTCCGCGAGATATCGTTCGTCAAATCACAGGCAAGGTTTCACCTCTACACCTGGAAAAAAAAGGAGCGCTTCTCCTTACCGTAACTCCTGAATCGTTTGCGCTATCAAAAAAATTTCAACGAATTCTGAAAGCAGAGAACATGCACTTTTCTGCAATATATGATATGGTATTAACATATTTAATATATGTTGTTGTTATATGTTATTACAATAGAGTTAGATATCGAATCACAGGCGAGGATTTTGCGTGCGCTGACAGACATCGATGGACTTTTTATCACCTGTGGATTTTGTCAGAAATGAAGAAGAGTAAGTACATAAAACATATATGATGATGTTTTAGTGAAAAATGCAGTGTATTTATTAAGTATTATTTCACAGTATCACATGCTGTAGCATTACTTTCTCTTCAGTATTGTATAGGTATTTCTTACTAGCTAATACTACTTGCTACTACTTTTGAAAATCTTTGAAAAAACATTTACTCTTTACTTTCTATCTCTGTTTACTTATTTCTTTACTAAGTTTACTGTACTTCTGTTTTACTATTATATATCATTATATTATTGTACAAAGTCCTTGGTGTTTTATTTATTTCTATGTGGTTTATATTTTGTATTGTATTGTATTTTGTTTATATTTTATATATATTGTTTTAGCAACATCTGGCACAAGTTATTCCTTTACAATGAATAAATGTATCTGGTTATAGCTTATTTTTTGTGCTCCTAGGAGTCCCACTGAAAGACACACCCGAGGAGAGCACCAGCCATGACCACTTCCCTATTCCAACAAGCAGTGGTGGGCAGGAGAAAGGACAGAGGGCCAGCATGGGGTGAAAACAGTGCAAGCTATGCACTCCCTGGAGGTGTGAGAAGTGCAATGTGGGACTGTGTCTGCAACTGGAAAGAAACTATTTTAGAGAGTTTCACAAAGGAACAAAAACGCCTGGACAGTCCGAGGAATAAGATGAGGAAGAAAATGAAAACCACATCCCAGGACTCAAAAACCTTTATGGACAACTGTAAATAAATTAAATTTGAAGTTTACAATGTTCTAATCCTTGTTCGTGTGTGGTAACAATGAATTGTGCAGTAAAAAATTCAATTCTGATTTTTGTTTTTATTTTGCAGTTAAACATATATTTCTTACTCAAAACCTATAGTAATGTTGAAAAACATGCCAGATAATGAAAGTTTAAATAATTCCGAAAAAAGGAGCAAATTTAATAGCACATTTTCTGACACTTGTACAGCCATTACAGTAAAATAAAATGCATCCAGGCGCCCTGTTTTGGGCTTAGGTGTTAAAGGGTTAAAACGAGGCCTGGCTGGAGCCTCCCACTTGTGTTGTCTGTGTGCTGTGCCACCTAGTGGTCTCTTTGGATGTTGCGTCTTCCCATGATCCATTTAACCTCTACACCTGCTGTGCTGTCATGCTGCTTCCTCAGATGCAGCTGGTTTCTGTCTGATTTTTCAACTTTCTTTTCTTTTTTTACCTGAAGAAGCAAAATGAAGATTTTGCCTTATTGAATATTGAATGCATCTTTGACCAAGTACTGTATCAGTCTAAAGTTAAAATGAAAAGGTCAGATGAATAACTTTTCAATTCACATGGAAAATGGAAATAAAGTACAATTAAAAAACATGGAAGGCTGATCATTTGATTAGACTTAATGTTTAGTTCATAAAAAAGTTCTTGCAATTACAATTTACTAACCCTTTTCTGTGCTCTCATCTCATACAGTAGATGTTTGTGATCCCAGCTTTGTTTGTGGGACCCAAGAAGAGTAATAATCCTCTGATTGAAGTCCCTCACTACCTCCCTCGCTGTCAGTATTTTCTGTGTTCACACCTAGTAAAGTTGTAACTGTCTCCTTCATGCATTTTGCATTCAAAGCCGAAGCCTCAGTATTTCTTGGATATAAACAGTTTCTTCTGGAAAAAAAAAAAATTTGTCCCAACAGGTAAAAAAAAAAAAATACAACAAAATATGAAGTCTCTTTTATTGGTGGAGGAGCAGTGCAGTAGAACTTAGACAATTTATCACATCTGTCCTGTCTGTCTTGCTTTTTGGTGTGTTTGTCCACAAGGGACACTTTGGAATATCTTTGGGCCAGTTTTATAGAAACTGTCGCAGTTGTTAACTGGTCAGTGAACTGTGGTTTCAGCTTAGCTTTCACCCATAAATCCATGTTTTCCTTAAACTTAAGAGGAAGTTTAGATTGGTAACCTTGGAAAAAAACTGTGTGATGATTTATATGCATTATGTTGGTGCAGTTTTGGATAATTCTTTTGAACATGTGTTTGGGAACTACCAGGTCTTTCTCAGGGAGCCTATTATTTATTTGCAGTATTTGAAGCCTTCTTCATACCATGAGGGACCAGCCAAAGCGTTGGGAAAATACTTTTATCACATCAACTGTTATTCGGTTTGACTTTTGCTGCCAGTCTAAATGGTAAAAAAAAAAAAACAACTAACAGATGTAGATGTTTTGATTTCTCCACTTAATTTGAAGTTATATGCTAAAAAAAGTAACACATGATATATGGCTTATTTTAATTATATATCAAATTTAACTGTAAATTAGCATCTTCAAGATTAGTCATGAAAATATCTATGTCATTGTTTGCATTGCAAGAGTATATTGTTATACACGACTTGCATATCGTTATTCTCCATTTGTCAGACAGGACTGTTACATTTCGGTTAGTGTGCCTACCTGTCTGTCCTCCAGCACCATTGTTTTCTTATGTTTCTTTGTCTCGTCTTCCTGCGTGTTAGGGCTCTTACCCATCAGCCTGCCTACAGGTCTGTTTGTCCATCTGTCTGCCTGTCTTCCAACCTGTCTGTCTCTTATTTATTTATCTATCGTCTTATCTGTCTCTCCGGTATTCAGCGTTGGTTGGAGGCCCGGCTGCCGAGCTTCACTGTAAAGTGCTCGGCTGATTGGAGTGGACATTTTTCCAATGGCGCTGCGCTGCCTCTAATATTCTGTTTGTCGTTGGGTGTGAGGCTGATTTATCACGCCTCCTCTCCTGCTGACATTCAGATTCACTTTGATTGGCGGCTGGATGGAACGACACCCACCATCGCCAACCCCGCTAACATCAATGTGGCTCTCACACGCATGCACACAAAGACACACGCAGTCAGATGTTCTGCATACTCAAAATCAGGTATACAATGGATATGAATATGCCTATTACTGTATGCCTACCGATACCCATTTACATTTAGACATGAAGACGTGCACTTACAGAAATAAACTCCCTCATAAACTCACACAAGCACACAGAGACTAAGTGGATAACTGTTGTGCTGACCTCTGTCTTCAGCATTGCTAGTTTGTAAGTGTTGTATTGAGTTTATTGAGCAACGTGGGCAGGCTGCTGCTCGTCTGTTGTTCTCTCACCTCACGAACTCTATAATATGATAGCCTCTCTCACTTCTAATACTTACTGTACCCGGCCTAAGGCCCAAGCTACAACACTCCTGTGTTGAATAACATCTCTCTCCTTCTTTTTCTCACCCTCTGTCCCTCCCTTCTCCCCCACCTCCCACCATCCCTCCTTAATAACTCTATAACTCACCTCAACCTTATATTTAATTGCTTATCTGTGTGTAAACGTATTAACCCTCTGCTGTATCTGTTTTGCTGCCGTCCCGGGGGCCCGACAAGCCTCTCTGACTGCCGTGCCTTACATCCAATGAATAGTCCTTCTCTGAGTGGTAATAGGGAATCAGCATCGTAGCAGCAAGCATTGGCGGCGTGTAAGAGATAAATCAGATTGGGGGTCTTGCTTTGCCAGTTTATTGAATCTAAATTGCGTGCGCGCGTGGCCCCCGCCGGCCCTACACGGCCCATCCATCTCCCGGCTGATAATGGAGCGGGCCCGATTCCACCTGGTGGGAGCATTATTACATTTCCCCTCTAACGAGACCCAGCTAATCCTGCCAAGGGAGGAGGACAGGAGAGAAAAGAGAGGAGGAGAGGAGAAGAGCGGAGTGAAGGAGGATCTTGGGGGAGGAGAGGCATAAAGGAGAAAAAAGAAAGGAGGAGAAAAGAGAGAGAAGAGGAGATTCTGTTAAAAAGAAGAAAAAAAAGACAAATTGCAAACATCCTGGCAGCCTGCCTCTCCCTCCCACTCTCCCTCCTTCTCTCTTTCTCTCTTTCTCACTTTCTTCCTCTCTGTTGCTGTGCATAAAACATCTTCTAGCGCCATCAGAGCTACATGGCCCCTGGGCCCCTGAGCTGCAATTACACTCATAATCACAATGCGATTTCACTGACGCTCCCCACCCCTTCCTGCTGCCATCCCTCCTCTTTCCCTCCGCCCCTGCAGCCAAGACTGAACGAAGTCTAAATGAAGTGAAAGGCCTCTCCTCTCCCCAACACTCGGCCGTTTATTACCCCCTCTAATAAAAGTCCATCACAGAATTATCCTACAATGAACTGGAGCCACTAAGTTGCCAAGAAATATACTTCCAATAAGCAGCCTCTGCACACAGACATGCCTATATTTCTAGATGGGTACAGCTGTGAGGCTTAAATCTTCTTACGTGCTTTTTACAACTATAACGATAACGGGCTTTTCATGAGAGTGCAGCAAAGAGTGTTGCTGTGATGTGTGTGTGTCTTTTTTTTTTTTTTGTAGTTTATCTTTTTTTAAAGCAGAGCTCCTTATTGATGTAATTAAATCGTATCCCTGGCTCAGCGCTCAGGCCTACTTTCATTGTTTTGAGGGGGCAGGAGCCCCGTGAGGCAGTGCACTGATGAGAGATGGATAAACAGTTTGATTTGCTGCTATCGCCCCCAGGCACAGTGTACTGGAGAGATGAGCAAGAGAAGGAAGAGAAAGCATAAAAAAAAAAAAAAAAAAAACGGGGAAGGGTGGGAGAGGGCAAAACAGAAGGAGAGAAGAGAGAGCGAGAGGATAAGAGAACCTGTTGGGGGAGGGATGAAGGGATAGAGGTGGAGGATAAACATGCAAACAAAAAGAGGCGACAAATCACTCCTGTTGTTTGTGTACTCATGTTTGTGTGCACGCAGGCAAGGCTTTTTCTCTTATTTCTGCTTGTGTGTCTGTTTCCCCTCACTGTCAGTTCTCCCTTTTTCCTACATGGCCCCCATCTATCTACCTATCTCCCTTTCCCTTTTTTTTCTGCCCCCCCCCTCTCCCTTCTAATCCCAACCCCTCCTGTCTCCCACCCGCTCCATCACACCACCAGCACCGCTCTGTTTCCTACCTGCCTCTCGGTAGCCCCGAGCAAAGAGGGAACTGAACACAGAGAGGAGTTCACTCTCACACACTCACGCACGCAAGAAAAACACACACAAATACACATTCGCGCATCCAAGAAAACTCATGAATGCACTTGCGAGCACATGCAGGATGATGGTGCGGCCTGTGGCTTGGATTTTGGCACTCTCACACACACACAAACCTGCTAAATTATGACTGTGTTAGCTAAGAGAAATAGATTGGTTGCCGTTGATTTGGTTCGGCATGCCCCCACATACACAAACACAGACACACACACACAAACACACACACTAGCTCGGGGAGGTAGAGGAGGGTTCAGTCATCCATGTAGAGTCATTGTTAGTAAAGATGCGGAACCTCCAAACTTAACCAGCCATAACAGCAGTGTGACAGGTTCTTTGTCTACGCCAATTACCGAAACAAAAACAGCAGCACAGTCACAGAGAGACTAGCGCAACCCATGGCCTCCTGCATCCAAACACACACACAGGCACACACACACACAGATGTGTTTGCGTTGTATTTTTATGTAACATACTTGCTCGCAGCGCAAAGTGTAACACACAATCAGACGCAAAACGAGGAACGCACACGAAACACACATGCATTCGCAGGCATCTCAAGTGGTGCAATAAACCACATTCGGACACCCACAGCTGTGCCCTAACACAAACATTCTGTAAGCGCTCACAAACACTTACACCCACTCTTATGTTGTGTAAACTTCCCCAAAACAGTGCAGAGCTCTCATTCTCTTCCTCCCCCTTCTCTCTCATCTGCTCGCTCTCCTCTTCTGTTTCTCTCTCTCTCTTTTTTTCTTTCTCAAAGTTTAAACTCATTAAGTGTAATGATATTGGAGACTCAATTTTACATAGCTCACTCATCAACCAAGTGAGATAGCAATAAAGGCAAATGGCTCCGCCGAGGCCCTAACGCTGCAAAATAAATGATGCGCCGCAACGGAAATGTAATTAATTTAGAGGCAGTATTGATAGTCCTGCCATACATGGCATTATATTTTTTAATGTGGCTTAACATCTTGATTATTCAGGGGGAAAGGCGGAGGAAAAGGGAGCGGAGGCAACACAGCTCATGATGAGAGATGCTTAAAATGCCCTGACGAGTGTTTACTCCCGCTGCCTCACTTTCTCTTAAGCTTTTCATTATGCCGAGACGATAAACACCTCTCAGGAAGACACGCTGACTTTTACAGGGGTATGAAGGAAAGGCAGAGAAGTGTGCTGCCTGGTAGGGAAAGAAGAAGAAGGCATGATTCATATTTTTGTTGATTTGTACGCGTGATGTTGATCCAATGATGTATTCTGTGGTAATTTTCTGCATTCTCTGTGATGAGAATCAATTTCTGCCAAAACACAGAAATAACTTTTTTTTTTGCCTTGTGTATGAATATGTATTTTTTTACATTTAGATTAAAAATGGTACATTTAAGTTTGTATTTTATTTTCAATGCAAATTTGTGATAATCCAAATTATATTTAATTCCTTTATACCTCAATTAATAGTTTGAAATTGTATCTATATTTTCTCCAGTAAAACCGTCATTAGGGGTTTGCTCTTAACTCTGCCGTCTGCTGTCTTTTATTTTCAGCTAAGACAGACGAGGTGCTGAAGGCTAAAGTAGCCAAGAGAGAAGAGGAGGCCCGCAAGAAACTAGAGGAAGGTGAGTTACGTGTGTGTGTGTGTGCTAGTGTGTCTGAAGTAGATCCAACATGTGGCACCGATACCAACACAAAAAGAAATCCCGATTTCTTAAATTGTTGGCAAGATAACACTTGAAACAACAAAATAATTTAAGTTAGGCTTGTATTATATTTTGTTCTCTGTTAATATTACCATCTGAGGAACACAAAACACAAAAATGTTTTTCAGGCTGTAAGACATCTGTTGCACCGCTTCTGTTTTTTTACATAACTGTCTTAAATCTGAATGTTTATCTGATTAAAAACAAAAGGTAAAGTTAAAAGGCCTCCATGTCACGATTATGAACCAACAATTGTAATAGAAAGAAATGCTCTAATTGTGCTGTTTCTCATGTCAGGGAGTGCAGTATTTTGTACTCCCTGCACTGCTACATCAACAATTTTACACACTTAAAAACATCTAATATGTTTGCATTTACATATCTGCACAAGCCCCCTCTTGACAAACAGATTTTTTTCCTTTGCAGTTCACCTGTATGTTGCAAAACACAAACTTAGAGGTGCTGATTACACTCCTTAGTTTTTATTAAGACAGCTGTAATCTACATAAAGATGCACAGTGGATGTGCAACGCAGAAATGTGCTTAGCATTGCAGGCAGTAAATTTATCCTGCCAACATGAAACCCCTCCACTACCACCAACATAAGACACAAACACACACACACACACACACACACACATACATACACAGATTATCTCGATAGATATTTGACACATTCAAATAAAGTCAAGAGTAATTTGCAGTGGATATGCTAGCAGTAATAAAAGTCCTTAGATAGAATAATGACCCTGGTCCCTGTTCTGACCAGAGCACGATATAAATGAGAATATCAAATGTGCTGTTATCAACTACACTGTGTGTGTGTGTGTGTGTGTGTGTGTGTGTGTACATGCACGCAGAGGCATGTGTAGTAGCATAATTTGTTCTAGTGTGGGTGTTTTTATATTGCTGATCTTCTCTCCACTCTTCTTGTGTATTTTTTTTGTGTGTGTGTGTCTGCTTCGAGCAGGCATGGCAGCGTGACCTTTTAAAGTTAGCTGACCTTTTAGCCAAATGAAAGTCCAGCCATCAGAAACTAATTAGCCCTGCACTCTTGCTTTGGTCCCCCAGTTCTGGGAAGAATTTATTCGCTCCTTCTCACTATTGCACCATGTTATGTTTTGTTTTTTTCCACCATTCTCACATTAATATTATTCATTTTTCTCAGTCTTAGCGCTCCGTTTCTTCCTCCCTCCCCTTTCTGTTTTCTCCTCCTACTTTCTGTCTCACTCTTTCTTCCCACCTCCATTTGTCCTCATCAACCGTTTCCACCTCTCTGCCCTCTTCTCTGTGTCTTTTTCACTCTTACCCTTCTCCTGCTTCTTTCTTCTCTGTGTGGAAGCATTGCCAAAGTGGTGACTAAGTGCCTCGCTTGGGGCAACAGAGCAAGGCTCCCAGTCAAATAGCTTTCTTAAGCACACTGCACTGTTGCCTCTTTTTGGATTCAGTTGACTCCTTCTCCCCTTTGCTCAAAGCTCTCTCATCCTTCACTCCAACTGTTCGTTCTATGTGAAATAAGGTGTTGTGCTTGATTGTGTGGCTGAGCGATGCTGTACATGCGCTTACTTTCGAGGATGATCATTTTATTCCCCTCCCCTGCGCGGGGACACATGACTCGAGATCAGAGAGGCTCGACAAACTGGCCTCGACGACTCACCCTTGCCTTGGTAGCAAGAGAAGCCAGCGGCGCCGTTGCAAACGCACTCACACACACGAACACACATCCACGCACAAAAAGAGTCAGCCAGCTCCATCCTCTTCTGCCCTTCCTCCAAGCACAACTAAAATGGAGGAGGTGGACCACTGCTGCTGCTAAACAGCAGATCACCAGGGGTCTCCTTATTCCCCGCAGGGCCTCTAAGAGGTCAACACAACTAGAAAGTTTACACTTGAACCGCTAAGTCAACTGAAATGAGAAAACCTTTAAAGAGGATGGAGGGGAGAAGTGAAGAACACTACCACCTACACTCCTCGTTCATAAATAGATTCACATCCTAGACTGGCAATGCGTTTGAGTTAGTTTAGCCCTAATCGAAACCACCGAGATCTGATTCATGTGAATGCTATGATATGCAAGCTATTATTGTAGCGAACTGTGGCAGCGTACTGCGGCGCCCTGCAAGAAGAGAGGGGTTTTTATCAGCAGGGTTTACTGAGAGAGAGAAGGGAGAGGATCAATAACCGACCCCGTGGTCATCAGTTAACAAAGTAGTGTTCACTTTAAAGGAGTGTTTGCCTCTCTGGTTAAGGGCAGCCAGATGATGCTAGTGGTTGAAAAAGGAAACATGTGATATGAAAGGGTGAAAGAATGAGAAGGGAGGATGATTCCTTTGTTAGCCGCATGCGTTGTTTAGGCTATTAAAGCTGAGAGATTTGTTGTTTGTGTGCCCAGGAGGCTTTTAAGCTAACGTTGTGTGTCCAGCTATAATAAGATGGACTGACTGCCAGTGTTGCACAGACTGTTTGTGTGGACTGTACTGTCAGCTGACAACGTAAAACCACAGTACGTAGGGCTGGACAATAAACCAAACGCATCAAATATATGACATTATGAATCTTATTCTCAAGCTAAATTTGCTCATACATCTAGTTTCTTGTGGACATGTTTATACCAAAATGTGCATCAGGGGGACCTGTCTTGTGTTTCTTTACTCTCAGGGCCTGCTTTCTCCCCCTTTTCTTCCTTAATTTACTCATGTTGTCATGTATATTTATTGTATTGTACTGAAACAAGTGATCATCAAAATTGCTGCTGATTCATTTTCTGCTCATCCACTAATCAATGACTCAGCTAATTCTTCAAAACACAATCACATATGTCATCGCTAAAGCAGCAGTGTTAATGATTTAGGAGGATGTATTGGCAGAAATGGATTATTCATAATAATGTTTTCATTAGTGTATTATCATCTGAAACTGAGAATTTTTAGATTAGAATGAGCCTTTCATGCCTACGTGGGAAGAGCCCGGCATGTTGCACCCTCCTATGTGTGTGTGGTATTCATGCATATGTTCATATATTTAAAATTTGTAGCTCATTTCATGTCATATGAAATCGTACTACAAGGCTTTAATAAGACCTTGTGTTAACTGCTCCTGCTTTTCTCTATATACTTAATGTCCAGCAGAGTTAAATAGAAAGTTAACCCATCAACCAGTTTGCATGAAAATTGGTGTCAGATACTTTTGATAACCCCAATTCATTCCTGCACACTCACATGCTGCTTCAAAGGGGCCTAAACACACATTTTGAACACTGTCATCCACCAAAAATTTGGATCCTGTGTGTCGTTTGTGAGGCACCGACAGAAACATCTTTTCATTTGTGCTGCCACTCTCTGACATACAGAATTATGTAGATATGGATTGGACACTAGCCTACAGCCTGCGGATGGTATTTTAGCCCTTATGCTGCTCTGTCCCCATTACCTCAAAACCACCACCAGATTGGGAGATCATATATTTTAATGAGACGTATAATAGCTCTTTAACCCATATCATTAGGGGAATATATACCTACAGTTTGCTCTTTTGGCAGTTAAACGAAAGGACTGTTTCCCTAATTACGCGGTGTGTAGGACAGGTCACGGGTTGGGTGTGTACCTGTCTGTGTGTGTCTGTGTTCAGGAATTATATGACATTACATATTCACACACACACACACACACACACACTTCCTCGACCTAGCATCCATTAACGCCTCCTCACCGTTTAACTAGCTCTGTTGTCAATCACCACAGGGCCTCGGCTGAAACAGAAAATGTCTGGATTTGGTTTCTTGCCTTACTTGTTAAACATATAGAAAAAGAGGGAGCGTGAGAGATCTTTAACAGCTGTAGGATGCATCCTTCAAGGGCAAATTGATATAAGTGCAATATCATTAAGGCACATGTGCCCGCAGAAGCATTTGTTTGTATTTCTCTTGTTAGGTGTGATTACACGCTCAGCTAAACAATTTGTCAGTCAGCTAAAATTTCCGCTCTGCATGCAATACCGGTGTGGGTGTGTGCGTCCATAATAAATGATGTGATCCCTTTTCTAATTGAAAATAATAACTAATCCACGGATAACAAGCTCTTGTGTAATCCAAAGCCATATCCCTTCAGTTCTGGCCTATCTCGGCTGTAATAAAAGGCAGGAAATGAGAGGCAAGTGAGAGTGGTGGCTTGGACATTGACGCTTAATGTAATCTGCCTTGAAATCAAATTATTTGACCTGGAAAGCCTAACAATACAAAACTCCTGCCGGGCTGCTGTTAAATATTTAGCACGTGCCTGTCATGAATACAAATGGTGCGCAAATTAGAATCTACAGGCGCGTGACCCCCATATCACACCCCGGGAGCACAGGGGGGCTGGCTCTGCTTTAAATGTTTTAATTACCGGGGCCATGGTGTGGCGTGCCACGCTACCTCGCCAAGCGGCGACGGCTCTGCTCACGCTGCCACTTGAAGGACAAGCGGTGAAATTCATCCGCTGGTAAACACGAGTGATCTGGTGTCCATGATCTCATCACATTAACTAAAACATGAGGATTCAATAAGGAGAGTGTTTGAATTATACCCTGCTATAATTATAGTTCCCAGCATCCTCTCTCAGCGTAGAGCATTATACTTTTTTTAAAGCTGTCTTCTCTCTACTGGCTATATGATCTACCGTAGGACTCTAGGGAGGCACTGTATTGCTCTTGTGCACTCTACGCTGAAGGAAGATCTGTCTCAGTGATTTTGATGTAAGAAAATCTGGTTTGTATCGATCGGGTATTGATTAGCGGAGTTAGCCCCATCTCCTGTCGTTACTTCAGATAAATGGCCTTATTTGTTGTGTTATTATGTTCAACACAATCATGCCAGGAACAGTCAGAGGCATATTGAACCGACACTTCATTGGCTTTATGGCTTCCATTTGTTCCAGGAATTAAAGGCTGTTTTCTGCCCATACAGCACTGCAGAGAAAGTGTGAAAGGGAGCGCATTGACAATCAATTACACCTTCACTTTAAAGGTCTGTTTCATACACCGTCTTACAGAAGAACACTCCACACTTATTTCTGATTTTTGTCCTGCCTAAATAATGATTGATTTAGAGATGAATAGTGCCACAGATTCAGTCTAGCCATCTCTCTCTCTCTTTTTTTTTTATTCTCTCCTCTCTCCTCCCTATTCATTCAGGTTTGTGGTTCCCCCCACGTTGAAATGATTAGTTATGCAAGGCTTGTAAGCACTGAATCAGAGTTATGGTCCCTGGGGAAATAAATTTGGCAGAAAATCAGTGTGAGAAGATTTAATTATCACGAGGAGACCTTTTTTCCTTGCCTTGGCCCACTGAAGCCCAAACTCCTCTCTCTCTCTCTCTCTCTCTCTCTCTCTCTCTCTCTCTCCCTTTCTCTCTCTCTCTCTCTGCTCAGCTCCACACGCTGCAGCCAAAAAAACCCTGGCGTGCAGCATGGACGCCAGCCCTCTCCTTGCCTTCCTTCTCCTCCCAATTTGTTTCATTGCACGGTGATAAGCCAAGCAATTACTGCTTTATTGATTTTTCATCACTGCAAATTTAAAGTTGATTCCCCCCCCACACCTTCCTCCTACCTCTCGCTCCCCCCTCTCCTCTTCCCTCGGAGATGGCTCGGCAAGGTGATTAAGTGACCTCCTGTCCTGCTGGTCCTGTGAACGAGTGGAGATGCATGCCGAATTCTGCTAACCCCGCGTGACCCTTTGTTGTCCCGGGGTAATGGGATGCTGATGCCGCCCGGTGCGCTGCCATAGCTTCTGCAGCTATGGCGCCTATAGCATAATCATTTCTATAAGGATATCTATGGAATGACATGTTTGACTCGATAACAGCCGGGCCTATCTCTGCCATAGGCTAGATTACACAGAAATTCACTATACAAGCTTCCAACCTGTGTTCACTCAGGTCAAGTGGACGGATGATTGACAGCACCCTTTTACCCTCTGTGATTGGTAATCGTTTCTTGGGTCACCCTTATCAATTAACCCGTTACCAGCAGGCCAGTGTACGCGCAGCAACCTCGCTTGAGATATATTTCCCAGTTTTCCCCGTTCAGTGTAATTTGTTTAAAATTAGATCTTGAATGTGAAAATCTGCCTTGATTCAATTAATACTTCATCTACTACTATCATAAACTACTACTTATGCTTAGTTACTTATAGAAAAAATGGTTTGTAGGTGCTACACATACTGATATACATCATTTTTATTAACCTTTTAGGATTTTTTTTTTTATGTGATCTTCTATACTTGTACACTCAATAATCAGTGTAACGTAGCTTCATTGTACGGAGTTTGAAGGTAGAGCAGTAGTTTGCCGCTTTAACTGAAAACATTCGCAGTATGTCAAAGAGTCTTTTACGCACACACACATACATGTGTGTCTGGACATGATCATACACAGCGGCAGTGTGCTTGGTGCGATCTAACAGGGTGGTCAGACTGCTGTGATTAGACACACCCGCAGACTGTTGCAGGTCAAAGTGCTGGCATCCTGGGTGGCTGTGGCCATGTGGCGGCCCCTGCAAGCTTTGTCATTAGACATCAGAGGTCACTTAAGAGTGTGTGTGTGTGTGTGTGTTTAGGGTGCATATGTGCTTGGGTGTCTTTTTTTAAAATGTGGTGTGTGTGACGATTGTGCTGTTGGAATGTTGAAATGGAGTTGCATGACAGTCCCCGTGTGTGCGTGTGTGTTTGCTTGCACTGCACTGTCATAAGGGTATTGTACTTTTTGTGCCACTGTGCAACAACACGATATACAACTATTTAAACATTGTCAGCAAACAGGGAGCAACATAGTAAAAAGCAGCAAAAAGCAATAAAATAAAAAACAGTAGATTCTGCCTAATAATAGTAATGATAATAGCTAATTGCAAATAGCACGAAGAAAGCACTGTACCTGCATTGAAACTGTGTGAAAGTTGGGGGAAGTTGGGTGTAATGAGTGTGGGAAAGAGTGACAGTCAGAGAATGTGGAGGGCAAGACTGATTCACCCCCCTCTCACATCCCAGCACTACCGACAGAAATCAAACATATCAAGACTGACTGGAGATTATAGTCACACAATTATTGATGCATTTCTTTCCTGTAATTTAGGCCATGAAGGAAAATAATTTACAGTGAGCAGTTTTAGATTTAAATGCAAATGATGATGTCACTCTTGTTTTGTTATTTTGCATAATTTCCCGCAACAACAAAAAAGTAGGGCAATATATTGCACAGTTCCAAGGTTATTAGTCTACAACTGAGGTCAGAAGAGGAGGAGGCGAGGGGCGTTTGCCTAATTAATTACTACTCAGACACACACACACACACACACACTGCCATGACCTTTACTAATATAGTTTGTAGCAGACCACACAAACAGGAGACTCTCTGCCTCGCCGTCCCTTTTCCTCTCTCACCAGTGCACAGACAGACACATTACACGCCACAAGATTAGACACACACACACACACACACACACACACACCCACCTCCCTGTCAGCAGCCAGCAGACTGAAAGGGAGAATCAATTACAACCCAACTAAGGGGAAAGACTTGGTTGCTTGATGGCTGCACGTCAAGAAGACTGTAGGTCATGAGGTGTGTGTGTGTGTGTGTGTGTGTGTGTGTTTGCGCCCACGTATTAGTGTATGTGAAAATCGAGCCCCGTTTCCTGGATTCAGATTACATCATTTTCATTTTAAAGACCTTGCTCCAATTAAGTAATTAGTTGCGTGGTGTTTTCTCTAATTATAGAGTTGTTCATAAAAGAGCTGCTGACCAGCCCAGGATCGAAAAAATGGAGAACGCTGCACTTTTTCCCGCACGCACACACTCAAACATACGCACATACACACACACATATGTATGCACAGCCTAGTTTAACATCAAGTTAATGCAGTCAAATGCATGTTATTTCTGGTAAAGGGCAGGGCAGGACTCTATATTTTAATCACACTAAAACAGCACTGTGCTTAATAAAGAGCTCCTTGAGTCCCAGAGACAGATGGGCTATTATTGTACTCCAGGTTACTAAACAGTTAAAAGAGAAATGAGTTTAGGGTACATGTTCCTTCATCTATGTGCTGCTGTGTTTTTAAAGACATTTATTCATTTCAAAGCATCTTCTATTTTACTGTAAATACAAGCTGTCGTTCGATATATGTGTGCATAAAAACTCTTGCAGCATGATGACACTGTCTTACACATGATCTTGAAACAACAAGATTAACAAAACTTTTTTTTTTCCTCTGTGAGAATTCAATTTGAGTTTGAGTACAGACAAAATTTAATACAGAACGTTAGAAAAGTCACCAGTTCCCCTTTCTCGAGCACGTCGTCGACAGAGAAAGTGGCTGTGATCTTGAAGATCTCACCACTCAGCCTGTGAAAGCTTCACTATTTAATGAGATTCTGTGATGCTGCCCAGGCACAGGACATCGGCTAACACTCATACCGCTCTCTCTCTCTCCCTCACACACACACAGCGAGAGCAACGCATCCACCTGGTTTTGGTTAACCCTCTGTGTTTGCAGTTAGCGCTATGCAGTCAGGTCAGCAGGAGCGGTCAGGTCTTAGCTAGGATTTCAGATAAATAGCTGACTTATATGCAGTAAATATACAGTAGATGCTTTTAAACTTTGTTTGCACTATTTCCCAAAAAGGTGGACCATAGCTTTTAGCGATGAATGCATTATTTATACACATGATAGTGATAGGTACAATGTCAACAAGGCAACAATAAACATGTCGTCCCTGATGAATGGTAAATTCTCCATCTGAGTCGATTACAAGTAAATACTGTGTGTTTTTTTTTTTTTTTTCATTGAGCAGGAATGTTGCATACGTTGCATCAGATTCCCTCAAAAACATTTCTCATCAAAGTCTCATAAGTTATGTCTGAGGTTTGCATGGCAGCTGCATGAGCAAACAAATAATGTAGCAACCCTTTAGATCAGCCGGCGGAGTTTTGATGGCAGAATCAAACAATTACATGCATCATCGTTTCTTATAAATAGAGTCTGTGGCTTCAGATACTGCACATGATAGATAGATGGAAGGGAAGACTGGGGCCAATCTGTTGTTCCGCCCCATGATTTCATTATGGGTTCAGACAGAAGGAGGCTAAACACATGCATTTAATTGTAGTAGCAAGATTTTTTTTTCTCCAGTAGAGACATGTAAGATATACTGTGGAGTTTCTGGACCGGGGTCAGCTGAGGAGAGAAAGTTTAGAGGATAGACAAGGGGTTGAATGACAGAAGAGAGAAGTGAGTGGTGAGAATAGGGAGGGATGAGCAGAGATATGGAAGGAGATAGCCGAAAGCATGGCGCGTGGCTGCCATGTCATCCTGTCATTAGCAGGTTGTTTGGGTCTTTAATTCATCATTCAGACCTTTATTGACTGGAGAGTGGGAGATCGCTATCACAGAGAGACACTAGAAGAGCGCACATGCGCGCGTGTGTGTGTGTGTGTGTGTGTGTGTGTGTTTTTGTGCCACTCAGTCACCAGCTGCTCTTCATTTCCTGATGCCAAATAGATATTGCATAAGATATCACATAAACATATCGCCTGCCATTATCAGCTAAGGTCAAATCATGCTCAAGGCCCATGTTATATATAGAATGTGATCATATATGGTAATGATCAGAGGAGAGAGGTTTTAAGAGAGACAACAGAGCTTTAGCCATGTGTGACAGGCCTCTGATGATGGTGACAGGAGTCGTCAGGACGGCAAACTCCACAGAGACCAGTTGACACTCTGATAACAAGGTGAGCACCGCAGGGGATCACTCAGCCTATGTATGTATTTGTGCATTGTTTGGAGACGTGGTTTATGGAGACGTGGCTTTTTTGGAGAGGCGGGGAGGAGGGGAGGTGGGGGCGACATGTGAGTGACTGTGCGTATTATGTGTGTGTTTGTGTGTGTGGTCTCGTGGGAACGCACATTAGACTGGCTTAGCCACCTGCTCTGTCATTGGACATCTCCGTGCTCGCACACGCACTTACAAATGCATACGTGCATACGCGCTCACTCCTCTGAGACGCACTCAGGACATCTGGCTCAGCCTGTCAGAGGTTTCCTCCATTTTGTGTGTGTGACCTGACGACCCCAGCAGCCACAGGCGTCACAGCGCTGCATGTTGTCGTCGTTGTCGCTGACGCCCACCATTGGTGGATTGCTGCCTTTCATACGACCCACAGATCTGTGCAGAGGAGGAGAAAAACTGCGGTGTATTAGCTGTTCTTGATATGTGGGATTGTTTTGATAGTATAGTTGTTTCTCCGCACGCCTTGCTGCTGCTCACAACTCTGGGTTGCTGATCCGTATTTGTCTGCTCTCATTATCCTCATCCCCTCTCATTCCCCCTCTCTGAATGTATCTGCCTATCTCTCTGTCTCTCTTTCTGTGTCTTCTGTCTCCCTTACTCATTGAGGTCTCATTTTTCAGTGCCTAAAGCTGCAGGGGTATTAGTTATGCAAATATTGACATGCAGCTTTGGCCTGCTAGCTATCAATTGAAATCAGCAAATCGATGGGCCTAATAGTTGCTCATTAGCCACTTGATGCATTTCCAGGGCTAACATCAGAACCTGTCAGCAGCCCCTAATCAATGCAGTCTAAAAGTATTACCTAACCAAGGGCCACACCAGACACCTTTTTAATAACACGAGTTGGCCATCTGGCTTTCTGTGCTGAAGTAGAGCGATGTCTGACTCCCTGGCTTTGGGCCTAAGCAGGACAAGCTTAAACTTTTCTGCATATCAACAAAATATCTCATTCGCAGCAACATTCCCAAACACCATGCGGACACATTAGGTTTCTTAATTTATTTGCTTTAGTGACAGTGTAATGGAAATCCTCATCCACAAAGCAGAATGTCTCACAGAGAGCCATTCGGTGCAGATAATGAAATCTCATCAGTCGGATTTTAATAAGTAACCTATTGTTTCATTTTTATATATATTTTTTTCTGTTGTTGTTCAGTCCAATTCCCAGGCATGCGTTGGAGCAGCCTGTTGTTTGGGCCTGGAGAATTGTACGGTAAAGACTTTGATGCAGCCAGGATGCTGCTGCTGAGAACAGGGCCAGACCGGAGCCCCTCTATCGCCCCTAGCACACAGCCCTGCTAAGCTTAACTCAGCTGTTTGATGCCAAGCGCCATGCGAGTGAAAAGCCTGTGTACGTGTGCATGCGTGTGTGTGTGTGTGTGTGTGAGTGAGTGAGTGCGTGTGTGTTTACCCAGCTCAGGGGTTACATAAACAAGAGCAGCTAGCCTACAGGTAAGACCCACAGGAGACCAGCCAAGAGAGAGAGAGGCAGAGAGAGAGCAAGATGGAGCGCCAGTCTCTTACCTTGGCATTCCCCTGGTGTTGTCGCCATTGCTGGAGCTGGATGTTCGCTAATGAAGGACGAGCTGGAAAATGACTAAAGGAGATAGTAAACAAAGTTGCTGCACACACACACATACACACATTGAATACACACGTGTTAGTGTGTCAATATAGTTAACTCGGTGGAGGCTAGCATCCGTGCATGTGTTTGTGTGCATCCCTGATGTATCTGGGGCTGCTGTAAAGAGATGGGGAGAATGTGGGCGGATGGGGGATTGGAGGCGGAGGCTGGCAGCGGGGCAGTTGGCCGCTGGTGCAGTGAGAGAAAGAGCGGGGAAGGGGATTGGGGGGGGGTGAAAGGGAGGGAGGGGGGTTACAGCGGAGATAAATCATTAGAGAGCAGGTTATTGGAAATGCAGGGAGATAAAAGAGTGAAGAAGCCAGTAATTGCCTTAAAGATCAGACTACAAAGCATTACTTTGGATTTTACAAGGCCAGCCAGCAACAAAAGAGTAGTAATTTATGAGCTTGGTGTAAAAGAATAGCATAATTACATTAAAAATTAATGCTAATGAGGGCTAAAATGGGGAAGGTGGTTATTATGAAAGTTTGTATTCATCTTCCCTGGGTTGAATGATGGCTAGTGGCTTGATTAATGGCTTAATTTCTATCAATTAGCAGGCAAAAAAATCTCCACTGAGACGGGCCTAAATTGAGCATTGAATTACACATCTTTACCACGGTGCAGGGAGAGAGGTTGGGGGGGATGCTGAGGGGGGGAGGGCACATTATTGAAACCTGGGAAACCAAGAGATGTGTGTGTTTATATTTGTGTGTGTGTGTGTGTGTGTGTGTGTGTGTGTGTGTGTGTAGAAAGCTGGGTATGGATTACAAAACTTAGATAAATCTTTGTGTATTTTAAGAAGTGGGGTTTGTGTCACTATTGAGTTTGCAGTAGTGTGTCAGTAGAAAAACAGGTAGATAGGGCCTTGAAAAAAATATTTAAAGATTTGAAACAAATCTTAATGAATTGAATCTCTTTCTTTGATAAATGAAAAAATATTCTTTGATTTAACTGGCCACATTAAAATGCGAGTCACGTTTTTTCCTGACATGACGAGTCCCAAATATTTCTAGTACCTTCTGTGCTGAAGTCACACTACCCACCATAAACACAGCAGCACAGTTTGCCCTTTCTTTGCTCCAGCCTATTCATTTTTTAATACATTCATTAAATGTCTTTGAGCTCTCTGTTTGCCGTATAATTCCAAAACACTGTTAAAGGTTTGCTGCAATTTGCAAGACCTCAATAAAACAAGCAGTTAGTTTTCCTTTTTATTTATTTTTTCTCTACATAACAACAAGTGCTGCGGTAATTTAGCCGGCACGCTAGTGCACTCAATTACTGGAATTAATCAGCAGCGGCAATATATTCAGCTCGGCTGCTCTTGATTGACAAACTGTAGACCAAAGTCAAGTTTACAAAGACGGCGCTGCCACAGCCCAAGGCCTCTGCTCATTTGTAGACATGTGTTGTTGAACAGCACCCTCTTCTGGCCAGGAAGCACGACTGCTGCTGTTTAACTCTCATTTTCAAGGCTGAGGGAGATGAGCTAAAATCTGTTTTCATTGGCTGGTTTGATTTTCTCTCCCGTCTTCTGGTCTTAATCAATGAAGTGGACAAACAGCTATTTAGAGAGAACAATAGCCTATTGATTCTGAGCCACTCATCAGCACTGCTGTCTGTCCGACTAATTTCAGTAATGAGATGGCAAGTGAGTTTTCTGACTCCCTCTTTTACACACACACATGCACACATATGTGCACACACATTTACACATGCATGGTTGTAAACACACGTTAACATACATTGCTCAGTCACTACCCATTATTCAAATCTGCAGATACAAAACAAAAGTTTATTGATTGAGTTTGATCCTGTTTCCTGGTTCGCAGTAATGGTTGTGATGCGTTTCAGCATGCAGACACAAATGCCATAGAGAGCTATCAGTAACCCAATTTAAAGCAATACATACTGCACATTTAATGTTGTCTACTTTTGTTTCTTTTCCTTTCTGTCTCTTTCTCTCTTGTCTGTTTTCTCTCCCAGCTTTCACTTCATCCTCCTCTCATCACTGGCAGAGAAGCGTTCCTAATGCGGTGACAATTGAGTCGACCCGTTAAATTAATTTGCCAGATAATGTGTCAATATTAAATATCAACTTTGACCTCTCCGGGCTGCGGAGTGCGCTCGCCCAGCAAGAGTATTGATTTTTGTCTGTCTCTAAGCTCGCTAGCCCCGCACTCAAAGTCCATTATTTTTGATTTTCTCATGAAATACATATCTTTTCCCGCTGACATCTGACAAACAGCATATGGAAGTCATTTTATCTACTAATAATGTGTTTGTCAAAAAGTCTGAGGTCTTAATGGATTCCTGCAGCCCAGCAACAGACGGGCCTGCCAAGGAGATGCTAGCAGATATGGTGTGTGTGTGTGTGGATACATGTCAGTGTGACTGTTTGTGTGGTAGCTCTTTATGTAGGGCATTCATGCTCAAAGGACAGCAGAGAAGGCGTAATTGAAAAAATGAATTATTTGTGCTTAAGTAAGTAATAACAAGTAATTGTTGTCCAGTCGCAGGCGTTAGTTTTCATCGTAGTACGTGTGCGCTCATGCAGCTGCGCAGTGAGGGGTGGTGATAGTGGTGTGAAGGACAGGCCAAAGTCTCCAGGAGGATATTGGGCCAGTGTTCAGACTTCATCTCGCAGCCCAGTCAAGGTAATGACTATTTTTGGAGCGGCTGTGCGATGCGTCTCCCCTCACATCTTCCCCACACAGGATGACAAGCTGATAGTCTGTCATATAGGAAGGCTTAATTCCACTTGTCACTCAGTTGTCCAATTCTGCAGTGCATTTAAATCAAAACAGAGTTTGTTTGAGTGCTATTATGAACTATAATAGGGTGTGTGTGCCTTCTAGTGTGTGGGTGTGCGCATGTGTGTGCGTATGTATGCGACGCTTTGCCATGAAAGCCGGAACAAATATTCATTTATTCATTAAACACCAGCGCCATGAAGATCTGTTGTGACACCCTTTCTGTAGCTGTTAATGGATTGAATTAATTCCTGCTATTAGCCCCAATTGCATGCTGTGTGTGTGTGTGTGTGTGTGTGTGGGGGGGGGGCATCATGTACATGACGTATTATTGATGCCAGCCATAAGTGTGAGTGTAAGTATGTAAGTTTGCAAACACACCTGTACATATGGGAGTACTTGTATCCCAGTGTTCTTTGTATGAGTGTGTGTGCGCGCGTTCCCATTTGTGTACTTGTTTCCATGACACAGCTTACATGAGTGGAGCAGAGAAACATGGATGTCTGCTGGATTGACAGATAGAGTGATGGGAGAGTGCAGGAGAGGACGGATGGATGGGGGAGAGAGGGATGAATATTGACTGATCAGTGGAAAGATTGACAGCCAGAGAATAATGGGGGCATTCAGACTCTGTCTTTTTTTCTTTTTTAACTGTTGCTAACTTTCCTGGCACACCTATTTCTGCCCTCCTACGCTACGAAGACTGCTCTTGAATTCTTGAAATGATTTATTATCTGATATGCAGAATCCTGATGTGTTTATATCCAAGAGTAATTTACCGGAAACCCTTTCTGTCTTTTTGTTTGATTGGACAAGCCGGAGCAAAATACTTTCTGATACATGAAAACTGTATGAAACCTAATCACATTTAGTCTCCATAATGAAATTCCATTGCAGCGAGTTTGTGTTCATATTTTGATTATTTTAGAATGCATTATCTGAGTGTAATTCACTGTCTGGGTATTATCTTGTTAGCATTTTTTTTCTCTCTTGCCTTTTGTTGCAACTCTATGCCCTTGGCTAAGAAAGAGTCCTTTTTCACGGAGGCCGAGATTAAAATAGGGGAATATCAGATATTTCATATTGTATGTGTCAAAGAGCATTATACAGAGAGATAACATACGATCAACTAAGCCCGGTCCAAATGAAATCTGGTGCCTTTCAGAGGATGACAAGCGATGGCTGACCCTGTGTGTCTGTGTGCACGTGTGTGTTTCTTGACATGTGTGCACGCTTTTGTTCATAGCCTTCCTTCTGTGTAACGTGTTTCAGAGGGAACTTCTCTAGAGGAGCAAGTGCGAAGGATAAAGGACATCGAAGCCATCGAGAGTGATTCCTTTGTTCCTCAGGCTTTCAAATCATCCAGGGATGACATAAAGGTGCGTTCTGTCTCCCTTTCTCTCCCTACCCCTCACTCTCGCTATCTTTTCACTCCGTCTCTTATTGAATTTACCTCGCTGCAATGCTGTGCCGTCTGTCCAGAGACAGCCCAGACCAAATCAAACATTCATTCAGCACCGTTTGTTCCGACCTGAGACGGTTTCATCAGACGCTCCACTGTTCGCCGCCTCCAAAGCGGCAGCACCCACACAAAAGCCACAGCAGGCAACAGCCATCCTCTGTCTCCCTCTCTCTGTCTTTCCCTTTCTCCCCCCTCTGGTTGTGCAGATGCAGACAAAACACAGAAGTCATTATTGAAATGTCTCTGAAGGAGCAGGAATTAGATTTGGTGGGGCTCATGGCTGTTTTGAAAAGATAGGCGACAACATGTGACAGCGAACCTGCACAGGCTTTTGGGACACATCCCGGTGAGTCTAACAAAGGTCGAGACCCATGTGGCTGCAGCTTGGACTGGACTGAGCCAATCTGCCCTGGCCTGGGCAAACTGCACAGATTGCACAGGCACAGTACAGTCTGCCACCCCAGCCTGAGAGTGTAAGGTCCTTTTTACATACTGAACCTGAAACTTAACCAGGTTCAAATATGCAGCTGGGTAGCGACTTCCACTGTTCACACCTAAATCTCCTGCACCGGGAAAAAGAAGGTCTTTTATCAGATGTGTATAAAGTTAGATTCATACTGTAAAATCATCTCACAAAACATAATATAGAAAAATGCCCTTATAATTATAAAGAAAACATAATTTAAAGTATTTTAATCAGTGGCCTTTTGAGAAGAGAAGTGCTTTAATGAAATACAAATTCAAGTTTACATAATTTTTTTTTTATGTAACAGCTCTTCGTTGGTTTTCAGATTAATCTCTCGGGTATGGTCCTCATCATTAGTCAAATATTACTTAAGATATCCAGACGATTCATCCAGAGTTGGGAAGGATTCAGAGTCTTTCAGTTATACAACATCTCTGCCTGCAATGAAAACGATAATGGCCAAATATACTGTACATTTAAACAGTGTTTGACTGTCCTAGAACACATATCTTTGCTTTATGTCGTCTTTATTGAAACAGATAATTAATTAATCCATCTTAAACTATATAGCCCTAAAGTAACAGATTCTGATTTGCCTGAAATATATTTGTTAGTGTTTGACAGTACATGTCTACAGAGTATCTACTTTAGAAATCTAGTTTATTTGGGTGTAGTATTGATAACCATTTAGCTATGAGCTGTGACCATTGATGATTTTGTTAAACCACTGTTAATGAAGAGAACCCTTTAATATCTGCTATAGTAAATCCTTTTTTTTCTGTTTCAAGTAAGCTGCATTCATTAGAAATGTGCATACAGCACATTTTTACCAAGAATTGTGATGACCAGTTACACTATCTGATATTTGGCACATCACCATACTTATTAGCCAGTTTGTTTTATATCTCGCTCACTTTTTATATCCTGCCAAATGAATTTTAAATAGATCTTTCCAACTGGGTAAACATTTGCTCTGGGGCTGGTTTTAGGAGTGTTTGAAACATGAATTGACTTGGCAAAGTATTAATTTAGATATTTCTACTTTATCACGCACAACAAGGAGAACGGGCCATCCTTCCAAATATGGGGCTTATTATAGTTTTAAGTAATACCTCTAGGGATGGAGCTTGGACTCATGGCAGAGATCCTTCGTCCTTTTGAGTTGTACAGAAAGAGTGGATAAATTTTCTTTGGCTTCGGCTGTAACAAAATGTGTTTCATGTTGCATCACAGTTGACCAAGCTAAGGTGTCACAAAGCTGATTCTTTTAAGCGCGAGCCTGCTCGTGCTGCAGTTGCTGGTTTAGCACAATTGGATTCACTTACAGGAAATATAAGGTGGGAAATATGAGGGCAGAAATGCATACACAGATGGATGAGACAAGTGAGACATAGAAATTAGATTCAGGATACATGCTGATTATTATCAATACACTGTTTCTAGAAGTGCTGCATGAGCCAGACCTTCGCTGCCATCTGCTGGGCAAAAGGAGTATCACATATCACAACTATTTTCTGTGTCCCAAGTCTGCACTATATGATAAATGTAAAAATCCTGCAATATATGCCAGTCTTTAGAGTATGTTTTTAAGGGTTAGCTTACAGAAATCTATGAACTTTAATGGCTTATAGCAGCTGGAAATGATGCTAAACATCTGCTTAAATCCTTTAATCTATTAAATTTTGCTTTCACATTTTATTAGTTGCATCTGCCATTTCTGTGCTAATATTTAATCTTGTTTCTGTATTAAGGTGTATGTTGGCAGTTGAAAGCTTATTTAAACATGCTGATTGTAGTTTTTATGCATTTCTGTGTGTACAGACGGAGCCAGCTGAGTTGCAGCAGGAGTCCGAGAGGGCAGATCCTCAGGATATCACTCTCCCCATCTCCATAGTCTACAATGACACTGACACGCTTGCCCATCCCAGCGTAAGTTCATGCACACCCTGACACTGGTAGCTTTAGATTTTCCTGTTTTCTTTAGTGTCACACCAAGCTGTCACACAGTCCTGTAACTCAGACTTTTTAAACACCCAGCAAAGCAACTTCTAGCCGGGCAGGGCTGAAGTCGATCTTGCTTCTTGTCATTTCATCTTCTTTTTTATGAATCCGGTGCTTACTGATTGGCGAACCAACTTTCCAAACTTTTTCTTTTTAAAAATACTACCGCTGCTACTAACAGCACCACCACTATTTACACCATTCCTGCATATTCTGACACTGTGTAGAATAGGACAGTGCGGTACAGTAGATTATAGCCTCCTAACATCACCTCCTCCCCTGCCAGCAGACCAATGATGAAAAACGAGAAGGAAACTTTAAACTCCAATAACGCTCCCTGGGGCTTCCCAGTCATCTATCTCCACTGGGGAAACTAAGTTATGCCCTGACGTATGCAGATAACCCCCTCAAATACACACACACACACACACACACACACACACAAACCGCCCCGCAGCAGAAATGCGCACACATACACACACGACCCCTCAGACAGGCTGATGTATGGTAGCAATATGCCCCAGGCGGGCCCCGGCTTCAGCTCCAGCTCCAGCTCCACTTCCAATTAGAACAGATGAGTCCCATTAGCCCAGCCCAGATACTGTCATCCCACACACACAGCCTCATTAGCACTGTGACACCAGCGCAGGGCCGACAGACAAGAACTCACTGGTGTTGAATCTAACACACAGATAACATGCAGTGCAGCTGTAAGCAAGCGTAGGTTAGGAATGAGGGATTGACGTGGCCGGGATTTGCTCTACAATCTGCATAATAATAGTCACATATCATTGGATAGATGTACATCATGTACACATAGCCAGCATGTCAACATTAACTCTCACACAAACACACACAGTGAATATAGAAATGATTTCCCAATTTTCCCCCTATGCCTCAGCGCCTTGATTCTCACTCTTATAGTCATTATGTTACTTCCTAATAAACAGATGCCTTCATTCATCAGACTATCGCAGCAGTGGTTTTATGGCCCTCTTACAATCAATATCATTACTGCCGGTGATGTACTGTGACGAATGCGAGTCACATGCGTAGGGCCTTTTCCGTCACTGAGCTAGCAGTCTGCTGAACTAGATATGTTTAAAGTACAGCTTTTTTCCCTCAGGGGAAGACTAATGAGACATGTACGAAATGTACCACAGCCTTCACGCTCGTACTCTCGTCATCACTGCGACTCCTCACTGAGGTCACATGGGTGTCAATGGGCAGTACTGACAGCTCCATGCCAGGCTCACAAACTCACTAGGAGGCAAAGCTCATTCATTTCTGTCACATTCTTCGCGCGAAAGGTTTTGGAAGGTACGGCTACAATCACTGTCGTCAGGAGCTGGTCATCACTCGAGTGCCAGAGTAGATGTGTAGAATACAGCTGCTCTTAGAAAATTCAAAAGGAGCAGTGGCTAGAAGTGCATGGTCAAGTCAGTATTTTTAAAGAGCGTACAACACACAAAACTTTGGATAATATTTATGTAAAAGAACTGGGGGAAACAGACAAGCTCATGCTGTGTGAAAGTGGTTGAATATTGTGTGTATACCTATAATTGTGTTTCTGTGTACTTAAAAAAATACAGACCCATTTGCTGTCAGAGGGCTCCAAAGAACTGCCAGCTTGTTAAAACCTGCAAAGATATGTTGTAAAAATCAATTGGTAACTATGTTGATTATTGATTGAGTGTTTAAGTCATATTCCAGACATTTTTTTTATTTCTGAGTCAGATAATTTGAGAAATAACTTCTTTGCCTTGTCTTACAGGAATTACGGGAAATTGAACGTTCCTTGAGAGTAAAACAAGGCAATTGAATAGGAAATCATCATGGGCATTTTTGACTGTGTTTTGATGTATAAAAAACCAAACCATTAGTTCACTTGTGTCTGAAGTTTTGATCTTATTCCTTGACATCCCAGAAATGCAGTTTTTATATAGTGTTTTTCATTAGACTTAGTTTTCCCCTCATTGTTGTCATGCCCCACATCATTTAGGATTAAATTATGATATTCTTGGTTTATCCCACTGAGGTTTATATCAGTTCATATTTTTGATGTTTTTCTCATTGCACCCTAACAAAATTAACAGCAACAGTTTTACTTTGAATCCAGGCCCTGAAGTCGAACGGCAGTCTGAACTTTAGTCCTGCGGTCCCTGTCCTCAGCTATACCTCTCGTCTGCCTGCTTACTAACATGTCCTCTCTATGCTGTCCCGCAGCTGTTCATGGACAGGGAGAAGGCGGAGGACCTGTGGCTTAACAGACTGATCTCGCTGCGACAGGAGAGGCTCATGGGAAGTCCTGTGACCTAAAGGACTCCAGAAATCCAGAAGATCCCTCCTACTTCTGAGGAAAATTTGTGTTTTATTGTCTGTCTTGTTTTAGGACATCACAGTGTTTCCTTCTTTACCCCGACATTACTTTCTCTGACCTATTGTAAAGACTTGCGCAAATAAATACATTTTCTACCTTATGGGTTTATTATTTGATTAATGTTAAAGTATTTGATTTCAGTGATTTGCTGCTTCTTATTTGGCTTCAGTTCTTTTTAATGAGGAAACATCTTACAGTCCGTTTTATCATGTAGATGTAGCATTTGATACATTTTGTCTTTTGTAATCAATTCGCAAAATAAAGACAGCTGTGATCTTTTTGAGTGAAAACTCTCTTTTGTTTTTATCTGTGTGAAGGATGAACCTTTATATGAGACTGAAATGAGAGAAACACTTGTTGCTTGTTTAAAAAGTAAGATAGTAGCAGTATCTTCAGACAGATGCAGATACGAGTCACCCTGCCATACAGTAACATACTAAAAGCACAGCCTGACTCACCCGGAGGTAACCTTATCTCTTTGGTCTGCATCGGGGTTGACATGAGACTGGACTTACATATGTACAATTTGAGTGATGTTTATTTGATGTGTCCCTGTTTGAGCAGGGATTAAAGGCAGTGTAGAGCCCACACTCAGGCCTATTTGTGGAGCAGCCAGATGGTAAATCTATACTGAATCTGGGACATGGTGTGTCACCCCGGTACCCTCCAAATAGTGTTGTAATGAAATGAGAAATGAGAATGTACAAAATGATTAGGTAACGAATGAAGCTTTGCTGTGTATGTGAAATGTGTGTGTCTGCCTTCCTCACTTGTGTCAAGTTACCGTCCCACATGTCTTCACTCCGGATGATTACCAAAGCAAGAATCACCTTAGAAACCAAACCAGTAATTGAATCCTAGAGAGTTTTCTCATGTGATTTCTTCTCGTCCTTAACCACCGTTTCACATATCTGTTGTTTTTAGTGGGTTAAGCTAGTTAAGCAAGTTAGATTTACACACGGCCGATTTCAAGGAAAAAATACAAATAAACTACGAAAATTGGACTTTTTCAAGAAATTTCTAGAGTGCCGTTGCCATGGCAGACAGCCACAACACGCGGCTGCACGGATGGAGAACGTTCAAAGCTTCGAATAACCAGCCAATCCGAGGGCCGGATCGGAGTCACGTGTCCGGCTGACAGCGTGCGTTCGGTTCTAAACGATATTCCGGGCCAGCGGCTGCTCCATAGAAACGTTACCGAGGCTGAAGCGGCGGAGCCGGGAGGATTATTTATTATTTCTTATCCAGAGAAGTTAACTCAGCTTGTGTTTACGGCCTCACAATCCGTGGAAATGTTCAACAGTCTTCTCAGGGAGTTTGAAGACGATCCGTTCATGGCGTGAGTAAATAAACTACATTTAAATGTGTAATAAATTGTTGTTGTTGTTTTTTTTATTAGAACATGTTGACTTGTAGGTTGTTGCATCATTTAAAATGAAGCTCGAAAGCTGTTTGTCATGGTGATAAATGACATTTGAAGTGGAGACAAACTTTAGGAGTGTGCACACAAAACAAAGACAAACAAACAAACAAACAAACAAAATCTAGAGTGCGCCTACAAGCTAATAATATGACGCTCAGAGCTAAGATTATTATCTTAAGCCGGGCTGACCCCGAATAAACAAGTTAGTGATGAAGTGGGTAAATTTAGTTTTACGTTTTTACTCTTAAAACCACACGTCAACATAAGTTAACTTCTTTAATCTATATACCTTATACGTGTGTAATTTAATGAAACTATAAAATTTGTCTTTTTACACATAACTAAGGTTTTTCTTGGGCTCTATCATGTTACACACATTTTAACGTACTTACATTACATCCACCGCTGCATTGAATTCAGTGGTTACGTTATTATTTATTGTATTTATTACATAATTTAATGACACTGTTACCTAGCAACAACTGTCGTAATAAGAGGCAACTGCTGTGAGTGCAGACACTGATTTTTGTGTAACTTTGGGGTTAATTAAAAGTGGAGACCTGGTCTTATGTCATAATGTAGTGATCCATGTACATCCACAGTTTTAAGCAACAGGATTTCCAGCACAAATTAGAGAGAGTAATCAGTAATTTATATTTTTTTAAGTAACTATCTGCACTGACTCTGTGCTGCAGTCACTTTGACTTATTGACTTAAGAGTGAACACCTGCTGAGTTGGTTTGGCCACACTTGACCCGACTTCTAAAAGGAGTGCAAGTGTGGCTGAAATTATTTAAGGGGTTATTTCAATGGGTAGTGTTCACTGCACAACGTATCTGTGATTGGCTCCAAGCTAGCATAGGCGGCAGATATCATTAAATATAGAAGTATCTACATATTTATTATGGTTTGCAGTCCTCAACATCGTCTTGCAGGTTGCACCTTCAGTGAATGTTTGGATTCACTTTGTCTTTACCTCCTTTTCCTCCGCTGTAGGGATCCATTCCGGGCTCACAGGGATCACATGCGTCAGATGATGCGTAGCTTCTCGGAGCCGTTCGGTGGGCCCTTAATGCCCAGTATAATGGATGGGAGAAGCCGTGGTCGTGATGCAGCAGAACATCCAAGCTCATCCGTGGCACTGAGGGACGAACACAGGGTGAGAACATGCATAACACTAAGCACTCTTTTTTTAAATTAATTAATTTATTTTTCTTATTTTGAGTGGTTTGTCTACTTGGGTACTTAAGGATTAGGCAGTAAAGTTCTACGCATTGTATTACAGTGTCCATTTGTGTCACAGCCTAACCTACAAATATATTACTTGGGTCTATGCGGGATGAAGGATTCTCATACAGGTGGGCTTTATGACCCTTCGTTCACTGCTCACGTGGCTTATAAACACAGAAAATTAATGTTGGGAAGGAGCACTACTTTCATTAAGGGTATGGTGGAAGCTGGCCACTGGCAGCGTAACCGGAGCGCCACTCACAGAGGTATGGGGCCATGTCAGTCTCTGGTTTAGTGGAAGGGCAACCCCTTGGCCTCTCTGTACAGTTATATCTGGCCCTCAGGAGCCCTATTTATAGTGCATTGTTCCACTGACACACTGCTTTTTCGCAAATACACGCACATGCTTCTTTAACACTTGAACCAAATAGGAGCCGAGAGAACTCTTTGCCCTCTGCTTTGCCCCATAGAGGTGAGCTGCTGCTGAAAATAATATTAGTTTATTTTCTGATTTCGTATACCTTTTGTTGCATATATGTCTGTAAAGGTGGCCTTTGAGAGTACTCAGTTGCAATTGTTGCACTGCAAACATTTTGATGATAGTTGTGCAGCTCTGCAATGAAAAAGCAGGTAGGTGGGCAGGAGGATAATTTTGGTCTCTTATGTTTGCACCCGTTAACCTCTCCAAATTAAATCAGCCTCTGTTCTGCTTATATATCCCTGCTAAGTCAAACTTAGTCCCTGACACCTGCTTTAATCCCACCACCTCATGAGATCCTGTATATTTATCCTTGATAATGACTTTGATCAGAAGCCTAGCCCCAGTCACCAGCAACCTGCTTTCTCTGTATTAGCATCAGGCCATTAAGTAGCTAATGCCAGCGGAGGAGGGGCTCTGAGCACTTGACTAACGACATCGGTGACAGTGGGTGAAATGGAGCTACACTGCAAAATATCAATCCAAACAAATCATTTAATTTAATATCAGCAGTAATGTGCTGTTTTGTAAATGTTCCAAATGTTTTTTTGACAAGGTGTTGTTTATTTATGAGTGTGTAAACACAGCAGAGTTGATATGAGATCTTTTCATGGTTTGAAGGAGAAAAAAAAATTGTACAGCCTCCTGATCCCTACACTGCTTTGTTAATTGTCACGAACAATAAACCGTCTGTATGGTAGGATACATGAAATTAAGGTTAGCCGGGATCCACAGTGTTTTTATCACAGAACTCTGCTCTCTAACTCCCACACACACTCAGTTATCTGAAGAGAAGGAGTAATTTTGTGGTGCCCAGTAGTGGTCAGAGGGCTGAAGCTCTGGTGCTGAGTTGCTGGCTTTGTTAAGGCATGTGTGCGGATGTCATGGGCACTCTGTTTTCTCATTGTTGCTCTTTCGGTCCATCTGTTTGGCAGAATGTGCCTTGGCAGTGCTGGTGCATTAGCAGCTAGATGACAGACAGCTCACTCTCCAGTATTACAGGCACAAATGTGCACACACACACAAAACATATATAAACACACAGGCACAGTATTAAAACACACTCACCAGCACGGTTACAAACAGTTGCACACACACTGGCCACATAATGCTGGAAGGCTTGTACTTCTTGTATTAGCATGCTAAGCATTGGATTCCCAGTGGGAAAATAAGCCCTGTCTTAGCTTCCAAAGCTGGTATGAGCTCTCACATTTCCCAGTCTCTTGCCAATATCAACTACCTGGTTCATATCACCTTTCAAAGCACACATTCATCTGGGAACTTGTTTATGAAAGTCCTGTTGAATGACAGTCAAGCATCATTGTAAGTTCGATGTACTTTCTTTGATTCTCTGATTTGTACTAGGCAAGAGTGGTGGTGCTAGGACTAGTAAAAGGCAGGTAACTAGCATAGGCAGAGTTCATTACACATTTGTTGTGGGTTTATACCATAGATTGTATAAAGATAAATGTCTTACTTCCTCCCACTGTACAAAAGTCTGTCCAAAATATCCCAGATATGGGCGCTGCCATCATTTGGAGCCAGAGTCTGCACAGTAGTGATCGAGGAAGGAGCCGTGGTATAAACCACCCACCCGATTCGGTGATCAATTAGTGACTGTTAGGTAATGATCATCTGCTAAAGGTAAAGTTACATCTCTTCTCTACATTCCTATTCATGTATAGTTCCTAAAAATACATCTGTAGCTGTCTCTGCAACTACTTCACTGTGACTGACAGCTGTCCATCAGAAAGTTTCAGTGCTTTTTTATAGCATCAAAAAAGTAATTAAAACCAAACCTATCAGAGAAGTGAACACTTGAACTCATATTAGCATGATAAGAAGGGCCTAAAATGACAGAAACCATTTTTGGGGAAAATTCATTTGATGTGTACTTTGTTTTTTTTTAGTTTGTCCACATCCCATCTACTAACTTAAAGGAGGCAGCACATAATGACCTGTACTGCAGCCAGCCATGAGGGGGCTTCACTTTTGTTTTGGCTTCACTTTTGGGGAGCTGTCATGTCGTCCATCTTTATATATAATCTATGGTTATACCCTTTAAGTTATTTTCTTATTATATATTCTTATTATTGTCGGTTGGTTCTGAGAGCATAAATTTAACAAAGTGCCTCCCTGGTGATGCACCACTTCTTAAGAGACTTTTTCCTTTTTAAGTATGAATCATATCCACAGTGGTGTAACTCATATCTCCCCGAGGAGCAGGAGCAGTCTGCCTCACAGGGCACAGTGGCAGGTTTGGTATCAGATTGAGGGAGAGATAGAAGAGAGAATGTCAATCTGCAGTTGTCCAGACAGCCTAAAATAATGTGTTGAAGACCACCGGGTCTACGTTCCTTATTCTGCACCCTCAATCTCTCCTCTGCTCAACCCCAGTCTAAATATAATGCTGGCAGATATGTAACCGGCATTTATTAGTTCATACATGCCACTCTGGGATAAAATAGGCCGTGAGGCTTCATAGATACTGGTCAGGAGCGTTTTACATCAGTTGACATTTGAAAAGAGCTGAGAGAGCAGCCTTGGACTCTGCGACCCCCCTCAGATCTCTGTCCTGACTGGTCTGTTCAGCCCGTCACAGCCTTCCTAGAATGAGGCTCAGTTTCAGTGTTAAACCCACGCTAATCTCTGGCAATGCGACCCAATTACACATGGAACACAAGTCATTCAACACCCCACTGATTACGCACAATACCCCTGCGCATTGCACCCCTGGAAAATACATACACACACACGTAGCGTGTGATACTTCTCCGGTGCAGAGGGGTCATAAACACCTGCGGTTTTGGCCCGGAGAACACACGGTCTGCCTGAAGGCTGCTCACTCCCATGCATGTCACTGCTTGGTGCTCACTCCCAGAGGGTTCGTGGCCTTGAAGGGTCGTGCTTAGGCCACAGGGAGAGCTCCACGTAGCTGTGTCAAGGGCTTAGTGACCAATGTAAGACAACCTAACAGCTTACTGGCAACAACCTCAACAAACGTGCGGAAAGTCCACGGGGTGTGTAAGCGTGCGTGTGTGTGCTATACAAGTTCAATACCATGCTATGCTGCTAAACTGATTTTGTTTGAATCCTCAGGATATGAGCCGCTCATTGTTACCCTTTGGCAGTACTGACAGCACGGTCAGTAGAGTCCTCTGCTCTTTAACTACACTATCATATGAGTCTCTCACTTAAACCCGTACCCGTGCACGCTCCAACTCTGTAACTGCCTGCCCTTCACTTATTGACAAGGAGCTGTCACTAAAGTGGTCACAGTGTTTCCTCGACATTCATTCCAAATTTGCACCACCACGCCAATGCATGTACACAAGATTAGCATCACGTCTCATCATCACATTGCTAGCAGTCATTTTAACAGTATAGTTGAACCAGAATACCTCATACCTCACCATCAGGACCTGAAGGATGTAAAAGTAAAATAGTGTCATTGTATCTATTGTGTATAGAAAAGTTTTAAAACTCCCTGGAGACACTAAGGGTGAGGTAGTATGTGAAGGTGCTTATATATTATAGGACAATTGATTGATCACTAATTAATTAAGGGTTAGAGTTAGAATCATTAGTTTTGGAGTAGAGAACACCCTGACACAACAACCAACCTAAAGTCAGCTCTTTATATGAAGCAGATCGTTTTCCCTGAGATGTGTACGGTATTTTTCAGTCAAGTGAAACAAACTGCTGGAAGCCTTCATCTTTACAGGTACAAGACATGTTAATATGCCTGCCCTCAGAGCAGGATAACATTATTGCTCAATATATTTTTGTATTATACTTTACTCCAGAAGCACCTAGAAGCAAGTTGCCTGTTCCACACAATGTGTAATGGGGTATCAGGTTTAACTGTGAAACATCCATCCATCCATCCATCCATCCATTTTATACTGCTATACCTGCTTATCCTGATCCTGACACACAGGGTCACAGGGGGTGCTGGAGCCTATCTCAGCTATCATTGGGCGAGAAACTGTGTAACAAATTGATTCAATTAATATAAATTTACAAGATGTTATTTGCAGGATTTATGGAATATTTTGAATGCAGCCCACAGCTGACTACCTTGCCATTACACACCCTGTCAAACAAGCACACACACTACTGCCACACAAGATAAATCTTTGGAAATACTGTGGACTGACAATTTGGTTACTTTCTACGGTTTGCTGAATCTAATATGTCGCCCTTGTTCCTCCCATTATGTTTTACCAACAGTCTGTTGTAAAAGACTGATGATGCATCTGTTTCTGTCAGATTTGGGTTCATTTTAACAGATAATATATCTTGGTGGCTGCACCCTCACAGAATATCTAACGTGAACAAAGTTTTGAATGCATCATGATGGATGGCATCTCTCTGCCTAATGCATGACTGACTCGAGTGGTGGTACAGGCTTTTTCCTGGCTCAAAACGAGACAGGGGTTTCTATAGACCTACAGAAACTTTAGTTCTTTTTCAAATAGGAAAATAAACATGAACATGAGCTGGGTACAAAAAACTAAGAGTAGTCAATACAATCCAGTTCCATGAGGTGTTCTTCATAATGACAGTAATACAGTTTACAGGTGGTCAATGTACACCAAGTTGATGCATTTAACACAGTACTTATCAAATAAGTTTTATTTTCGAGAAACAGCTACACACAGTTGAATTCTCTATATGGGATGAACCATAAATAAACACAAACACCGTGTTTATTTGCATGTTTGACTTGGTCTTTAGTTGTCTTTGTCGGTTACATCTTGTGAGGTGATAAAATGCGAATGTCCTGGTTACAGTGTACCAAATGGCGCACATGCATGACACATTTAGCACGCTGTGTTCTTTGCATGCATGTTTGCACACGTGACTTTCAGAGGTTTACGAGCTGATAATGCTGAGCAGCCGTGTGGCCTACGAGCCCAGCCGACCGCCTCTGCTGGCCTTTAACCGTTCTTTGCTTTCACGGTCGCGCAGGACATGATGAGGAACCCTTTCGGCATGTTTGACAACATGATGGCCAACATGAGGAACAGGATGGAGGATATGCACAGAAACTTTGTGAGTTCTCTCATGTAATGATTTTGTGCTGCCTTCCTTTTTTTTTTTCTCTCTCAGACTCTCTCTCTCAGACTGTTGTGGTCCGTAAACTGTGGTTGCTCAACAGTGTGTTTGTGTTGTGTATCTCAGGAGAACATGTCCACGGATTCAAACACTCACTCGTTCAGCTCCTCGTCGGTCATGACATATTCAAAGGTCGGGAATGAGCCTCCCAAGGTCTTCCAGGCGACCTCGTCGACACGCCGCGCCCCTGGAGGGGTAAGTGCCCCATCACAACATTATCGTGAGCAGACATTTCTCGCATGCGATGGCTCTGTTCCATTAAGGTGTGCCAGAAATAATTTCAGTGATTCTGCATGCCCAACACCGAGGCCCTGGAACTGGCACTCTACTACTATTATTAGCCACACTTGTGTTTGACTAGTCAAACCATCCAACTGTCCATTTTCTGACTGGACTCTTCTGGACCCCACTTGAGCATCTGATGAGTTTGATCATGTTTTATCACCAGATCAAGGAGACCCGGCAAGCGGTTAAAGACTCTGAGAGCGGTGTGGAGAAGATGGCCATCGGTCACCACATCCAGGACAGGGGACATGTTGTTGAGAAGAAATTCAACAAGAAAACAGGAGAGAAGGAGTTCAACCAGGACTTTCAGAATATGGATGAATGTACGTTATAATGATAGGAGGGCTGCTGCTCATTCTCTGATAAAGCACAATATTGACACTATTACAATGATACATACACAGTAAATACTGGTATGTTACCCAGCCATAGTTTCAGGACCAGCTTTGTTCATTTAGGACTCAGATTCAGGTGGAGTAGACCGGCAAGTGGACATAACATGAACCTCTTTAAGTGCCACTGCCCTCCAAATAGTACGTTGCCTAACATGACCCTGATCCTCCACCCCACAGCTGAAGCACAGTCTTTTGACGAAGAGTGGCAGGAGAAGGTGTCCACGTTTCAGTCACGTGGCCCGATGTCTCGCATGGACGAACCCCGACTCCGCGGAGCTCACCGGGCAGCCCTGACCGGCCCTGAGCCGGCCCACAGGTCAGTGTGACGTGCTCGGACCCCACATAGTGCTGAAGACAGGCCAGAATCTGCAGCTCACGATTGAATGACAAACAAGTGGAAGAAACCGTCAGCACACACAAACACTGTGTTAAGTGTACCGTTATCATGTGTGATACTGCAGTTCATTTAGCTGTTGAACTGTTAACATTTACTTTGTTTTTGTGTTTTCTACAGAGACCAATCGAAGGGCAAGACTGAGGGCAAAAGCAACAGGAAAGACCAGGGCTCGACAAAGCAGTGAAGGCAACTGTTTGAGTGCTTATTAAAGTCTTTTAAGCATCCTTTACGCACACTTGGTACACTCTGGAGCTCTGTACCCACAATGTACCCACACACACACACACACACACTGTTTTCATCAACAAGATAGACAGAATCAGAAGGTACTGACCCAGATTTTGAATTTAAATTTGAACATTTATGAGACTATATGTTTCACATTACTGCTGCGCATTTTCAGGAGTATACAGAGAATTAAAACCCACTGATGGTGGCTGCCCCATCACTGAGGATATTTACTGCTTTTTCATGGCAAAACATTTAGAGTTTACCAAGGCATCATAACAAAATCAGGAAAATTGTGTCTGAAAGGTCACTACAAGTTGTTTTTTATGCCGTAGTGGCTAAAGAAAGGAAATATATCTAAGTCTCCTTTGGAGAATGGTTGACAGGAATGTGAAGCATATGTGTTTTGTAGTGTTTGGGCTGTAGAACACGCAAAATCAACAAGATTAAAACTCTTACATGCTTATGGAACATTACACCAAGGGTGCTCAGTTGTTTCTGTGTTTATGTTGTGGTGTTGAAACAGATCACAATTAAACTCCTACAATATAAGAAATACATAGTTCACATCGTTAACAGTCAAAGAGCAATTAGGTATTCATCATGTACGGCATTCTCATCATGCAACAACACACAAAATGTAGTGATTTATTGATTGTTTGAAATCCACCAATGCACTTAGACAATGTCTGAATTGTCTCTTTGTAATTATTTTGTCAAGTACCCAATTCTCTAAATATATGTATTTTATCTGCTGTAATCTTTGTAAAAAGAAAAATACTACTCTTCCCTTTTTATATGTTACTTTATCTTGTTTTTCATCAGATGAACTCCGTGCTGCACAGCACAGTATCTCAACATCGTCTGGATTATTCTCAATAATTCGAGCTTTGTTCTTGTATATTTTTTCAAGATTTTAAGCGTAACATCTGTGTCAACAGATTATTGTCTGAAAATAAATATGTAAAAACATTATTGATTTGGTGTTTTGTTTTTTTCAGTCCAAAACCAGTTTTACTTTAATATTCACTGTCAAGGAAAAATGGAAGAGGTTAGTATTAGTTAATAGTTTCTAAATGCTGGATAACTTTAAATGAAGTCTCTGTTTGTTTCTGTAGTCCAGCAGAGGGTCTATGAGAGCCTGAGCCTGTTTTGTGATGAACCTCCCACTGTGCCTGTTCAGTGACCCAGGGTAGTATTTTTGGATTCAAACGCTTGTCAGTACCTCAGATTGGTCTGAGATGTTACACAGCTGCAAGCGCACCAGGCTCCCCTCCCATGTGTATGTGTATCAGACTTTACTAATCCTTAGTTTCAACGTAGATTCTTGCAATCAGACTGGAAGATCCTCTTACCAATATATAGCTCAACAAAGATCCATGTGTAACAGAGTCCTGTTAATAAAAATGGAAAGTATCCACAGATGAGTAAAAGCAGGGCCAAATGAACTTTAAGTATCACAGTCTTCTGTTTCCTGTCTCCTTAGTATGTTTAAGTAACATGGAAGTTGACTTATTCAAGAAAACTGCTTAGGATGTTAAAAATGAACACAGTGGTCAAAAATGAATGCCTCTCATTTGACCGACATACCCCACCCAAACTCTCAGACTGATCACAGGTACACTATTATACACAAATCAAATCACCCTCATAGGTAGCTCAAACGACTGACAGGCTTCACAGCTTCTATGCTTATGAGACATTCATTGACACCTGGGAAATCTCAGTAACAACCACATTTTATCCTGATGGAGAAAAAAAAACTCAAAAAGCTACTTTTACCATTCCCCACAGCATTAATTATGGAGCTTTAAAGACCAAGCTTTTGAATAAAGATATGGCAAAAGCTCTGCAGTTATCCAGGCTACTATTCTGTGGCCTCATTGTATCTAAACTACTGCTTCAAAAGGAGTTAAATCAGATATTTCCTTTATAGGATCATCAAGCACATAAATCTTTCTTTTTTTTTTTTTTTTAAGACGCTTTATTCTACTGCCTTTGTAATTTTAAGTCAAGAGTGTTAGACGCGTAAGATAAGATGGTCAAATTAAAGTAAATGCTGTAATTCACCTGCACAATTTATTTACAACGTTGCGATTATAAAGAAACAGCAGCAGATTTTAATTTATGATCCTCGTAAATGTTTGTCACAGCAGCGCCTGCATCCTTGACTGGTGGGTTTTATGCTAAGACTTCACCGTCAGCAAAAGATGTTATTGACAGACAGGTTTTCGTTTATACGTCTTGAATAATGAGGAAACATTTTTCAGCAGTAAAAAACTGTTTAATGTTCAATACAAATAAGCTACAAAAGAGTTGTGGATACTGAGCTGGCAGTTACAGCTCTGCCACCACCTGCTGGTCATCTGAGAACATGACTTTCTGCCAGGAATATTTACACAGCGTTTACAAGAAACATAACTTACTTAAACAAACAAAAATCTTAACCAAATATACAGGATCTTGAGAAATGAATCAGCAATTTGGCCGGCTGAGTTCTGAACACGGCGACAGCCCCAAATGTGAAATCCATCATTCTTTCTGAAAAAATGTCACCAGATGCAGAGAGAGTCGGGCCGCCATCTCCAGGTCTACATCATCCCCTGGGGCTGCCCCTTTCCTGCGATCTTCTTGGAACACTCCAGCAAAGCGTTGTGGATGTCTTTGGCACAGGAGATCTGAGACTTGATCATTCCGAGGTACTGGGCGTAAGACATGGACTCTGTCTGCACGGTGTCCGGCTTGGTGGCTGTCGGGACCAGGTTGGGTGAATGTTTGGCGCTGTCGATGCTCTGGGAGAGGCACTCGTAAGCCAGCCGCTGAACAGGAGGAGAAGGACGGTGAGTTTGCACGGTGTGTTTTATAAGGTGTATTTTATTGTTCTCGAGGTTTGACCAGTGACATTTTTCAAAACAACATTTAAACTCAGGGACAAAAAAAAAAAAACTTGATTCAAACCACCACTGATGATCTCACTTATTTCCAATATTATCTCAATGCAGTGTAGACATTATTACATGATTTCACAAACACGCTGAGATAAAGCTAGGTATCAAGAAAATGCTCCTTGTGAGGTGGGTTGCCAGTTGTAATTTATTATTTACAAAATTTTGTATAATAACGTTGCTAATAATTAGAATCTATTGGTTATAAATACCTTTAAGCAGTGTTGTAATGTAACCATGTACATTTACTCAAGTATTATAATTCAATTTCTTATATTTTTTGTCTAATTACTGTATTTATATTTATAATATATATAAATTTATTCTAGGAAAACCTACTTGGCAAGACACCTGATTCTAATTAAGACCTTGAGGTACTTGTACCTTACTTGAGTATTTCCAACTTTCTACCGCTACTCCACTGTTTGTACTTGTAATAAAGAATCTGAATGGTTTTTCCACCTTTGTTGACTGTTGAATTTAATTTATGTTCACACTTACATAAAAAGAGACACTAAATTATTTAAACAGTTGAACTGAGGCAAAAATTAAGGTTTTCATGCACTTGTGAAATTTGGGATTTTGGCCTGTTTTGCTTCCATAACATGTCTTCTTCATGAATACTGAAGAGAAAATGTCCAAAATACACATTAAGGTGTTTGTTTGTTTGTTTTTTTTTTTTTAAAACACTTTGTCCATTTGCATCTGCCGACTTCTTCTAAATTCATGAAAAGTTTCCATTCAAGAGAAACAAGTACTGGATTTGTCTGTTATCGTTGTAAAGCTCTCGTTCTCTCCTGCTCAGTGTTATCAGGTCCAGATATATGTTTGAACGAACTGATTGGTGGGTTGATTTGTCCTAAACAGTGGCTTCAAATAAAAATCTATGGAATTTTATAATACATATCTACATAGCAGTGAAACTTTCCTGTTTTATTCCTGTTTACATTTTGAATATTTTTACAGAGAGGTTTGTTGATATATCATATGTGATGATATATATCCATTTTTTATTTATCTATACTGGCTGGTAACAATATATTCTGAGTAATGAAGAGGGATATCCAAGATATTTATTCTTAATATAAGTAATCAAGTAGGTGAGTTTCATGGGTGATATATGTATTAGTTTTTTTCAACCTATTCACCTGTAGTGTCAGTAACTCCATGGTGACACAAAACTAAAAAAAAACAGTGAGGGGACTTCTTTAATATCATCTGTGGTGACTGAATGAAAGCCTGTATTAAATAAAAAGTGAAGTATCAGCAGGTTCAGTGTGTTTTGAAGTCTCACCAAACACAGCTCCAGCTGATCGCAAAGGGCGTAAAACTCCTCCAGGCTCTTATCAAAGCGCTGCACGGAGCCGTCGTTGCTTTTGCTAAACCAGGAGACGTGAAAAGAGACATTATAAAGTCAGAAAGTCAGAGATCAGACTGACAGACTGGATCGGGACCACGGTCGCAGCCTCGTCTCTTTCTCACTAAAACACTTACATGCCGTTGTCGATTGACGTGTTGTGAGCCAGATTCAGGGACGCGATCTTCATTAAATTCTGAAAAATAAAAAATAAAGTGACACATTTAAACCACACTGCTGAGGCGCTACAGTATTTAATCTGGACTCGTTGAACCAACTTTAGCTTGTGGGATCAGATGTTTTTGTCCGGTTTCGGTGTCGGTCTGCCGCTCTTACCTGCAGGCTCTCCTTCAGCTGAGGAATGAGCATCTTGAATCTGTGAACCGGATCAAAGTCCTGCTGCTGGCTCAGCTGCTGCTGCTGCTGCTGGAGTGAAGCGGGCTGCTGTAGTCCGGGCTGAGACATCGGCCCGCCGGGCTGCTGCTGCTGCTGAGACGCCATCTTCACCGGCGACGGTACACGAGCCGGAAGAAGAAGGACAATTCCGGTTCATAGTTTTTCAAAATAAACTCGTCTTTGCGCTGCAAGACAAATTAAAGGAAAAACCCGAATGCTTGATCCCTACAATGCTATGCTGTCCGGGGGGACATTTTGCTGGCATGGTTTGGGTCCACTTGTCCCCTCAGAGGGAAATCAGTGCAAATTTATTCTGAGTAATCACTTTTATACTTAAATAAAAAGAAATCATAATAGGAAAGGTCTCTTACAGAGGGGCATGCCTGCATCTCCAAGTCATGAAGGCTCACTGAATAGTTTGATGAGCATGAAAATGATGTGAATCATACACTATGGCCTTCACAGTCAACAGATCTCAACTCAGCTGAGCACCTACTGGAGAATTTGGACTGACATATTAGACAGCGCTCTCCACCATCATCATCAAAATAATACCAAATAAAGAAACAGAAACAGAACGTGTTTCATCCCTCCACTAGAGTTCAGAGACTTGGAGAATCAATGCAAAAGAGCAATGAAGTTGTTGGGAGTCTGTGACTTGATCTGTTACAAACATCTCTGCACGACTGTTTTCAAAACCTTTCATTGCCTTTCTTATACCTCCCATCATATCATTAGTTGTAATGCACTGGTGTTCACACACTGTACCTTTTTAAAAACTATAGACACAGCACATGAACATTGGCACATGAACACACACACGGGAGAGAAAAGGGAAAAACACAGGGGAGGAACACAGGGACCCTGACAAATAAAATTTTATTTTTTATTTTTATGTATTTACAATCAACACCATCAAGTTCAGGCTTTAAGACAAAACACACACTTAAGGAAATGCTTTTTCATTTTCATCCTGGTTGCATGTTTATTTCAAATAAAGAAAACATTTTATCAGATTTTTACTGATGGAATAACAATTACACCCTTCACTGACACTCCAAACATGAAGCAACTCTCAGAGATAAAGATCCAATTCATTTTAACATATACACTACATTTGAATACACTCATGTAAACTGCAAAGTTTGTGTGTATTGTAATATTGTTACAAAAGATCTAACGTTATTATATCATATGAGTCACATTTTATGACTCTGAGTGGTCAAAATGCTATTGTGTGTGCACAAGATACAATTCATTTAAACATTTTGATTCAGTTGTTTGCACATTTTGACTCATTGTTTCCATGTTTTGATTGATTTGTGCACATGAGATAAGTGTTCATACAGAGAGCCAGCACAACAGATTAGCTTTCCTTGAGACATGAAGTGCACTGCACCTGCTTGAAGTATAGGTAACTCCCCACAAACTCTCAATGTCCTCCTTAATTGCCTTTTAACTTGCAACTTGCAAACCAAGTGCTATCATCATGTTAACTCATCCCCAAGCTGAAGCAAAGCTTATTTATCACAAAGGACAAATGCCTCAAGTAGTTTCCAATATAGGCAAATTTGTTGTTTGAAGACATTTGAGTTGATTATGTTTACTATCTTACACAAGGTGAAACAGACTTTTTGTGTCAGCGTTCACATGACATGAGCTTTTTGTGGCATTTTGCTGGTTGTGATGCAGGGATCTGTTTCAACAGACGTAAAAGGCAACACTTCATTTAAATGTGTGAAAAAAATATAAAGGTGACCCCATCTCTCTCTATTTCTCTCTCTCTCTCTCTCTGTGTATCCAAAGTTGAGATTGGACAGTGTTTTTCCCCATTATATATACATTTATGTCTGTTCAGTACTCACAATGCACTCCCAACAAAAGGTGGCAAGGCCTTAAAAAAATCCTCTTGGACTCCAAAGGAGAAAAGCAGGAGCTGGCTGCAGAAATAATTCTGCTCTGAGGCAGCACATGACCAGCAATGAGCTCTGCTGGAAAAAGGAAAAAAAAAGCTCATAGGAGCTTGCTGGAGTAAAGTCTCCACTTTCACATGATGGAAAAAGAGAAGACTGAGAATTCCTTGAAAGCAGAGCACAACCAAGCCAAGGACATGAAACTTTTATGTGGAAAAAATTGTGCTATAGTTGGATGCAGAGTGGGAAGGGAATGGACCTTTAGACAGGAGGATGTTGCCGCTGAGCTAAAAGCTCTGCAGCAGGATTGTGATAAGAAGATGCACCAGGTCATCGAGTAAAAGGAGGACATGATCACCAGTGCCAGAAAGGAAATTGTGGCACTGGTGGAGGAAAGTCTGGCCAAACTGAGAGACATACATTCTGAGATCCACAAGAACAAGATAGAGTGGAAAACAAAACTCAAAATTTTTTTCAGATGTGAGCTGATTGTGAAGGAGGAGGGCTTCCACAAAACACAGACGTTCCAGAAGCACAGCACAGAGATGGAAGAGAAGTGTCTCACCAAAGATTATGAATGTCAGTAAGATGAAAGAGGAGATGGATCCCCAAAATATTGAGCTTCAAGTACATCACATCCGCTGATTCTTTGGATTGAAATAATAACTTGTTGGATTTAACAATTTGTTTCATAGTTAGCCTTTGGAAGAGAAAATACTGAATTATATGGCATTTCTGTCTTTTAAGGGAAAATTTAACAGAGAGAAGGCGAAGATGAGAAAGGAGGAAATAAGCTAAAGAAACAAACAAAAAGAGGCTGAGGAAGGAGAGGAAAAGAAAGGAGGAGAGAGTGAAGAAAGAAGGAGTAGAAAATGAGAAGAAGGGGAAGGAGGGAGATAGAAAATAATAGGAGATAGAAAAAGAGGCGAGGGAAAAGAGAGAGAATATATAAAAGGAGAGGGTGAAAATAAAGGAGGAACCCCACTCAACCCTTTTTCTCCTTAACCCCTACCCTTTTACCCTTTGCCACGACCACCCCAACCCCATCTTATACCCCCCACCATACCATGTACCGTCCCCTAACCACTGACCCCCCATGCTCTTACCTTCCCTTCTTCTACCTCAATCATCCACTTTCTTACCACTATACGCTCCAATTCAGACTCTTCTCCCCCATCATCTATCCATCATATTACAATCATATATACTTAACTAACAAAATAAATTAACCATATCTACATATTTGAACATGATCTTAATATAAATATATCTGCTGCCATGACAGCTGGACAGTAAAGGTTTCAGATACTAACCTTGTTTCAGTTTGCAGACAGTTGAAGACTCTTTGTTTTCACTTTACCATGACACAAGTTATTAAAGGTATTTATTGCAGCTTACACCCATCCAACAGCCACAAATACTGCCTTTCAATAATAATAGGTTTAGTACTTCATTAAACAGACCTCAGTGAACGGCAGTGAATGTTTCCCTTTCAAATGTGTAGAAGTATAAAATGGCAAGAAAATATATGTATCATTTCATCTGTAGCATGTAATAGACCCCACCATAAAAAATAATCTGTAGCTGCATAAATTGTTGGGTAATTAATGAGTTTAATTAATAACAAAACACCATATTTTATGAACTCTTCGTGTGTTTTTATTTAAAAACCTTCATTTGTAAAGCTCTCAAATTAGTATAGTGAAGTAAAAAGTACAAGATTTCCCTCTCAGATGAGTAGCAGTATAATATGGCAAGAAAAGGCTCAAGTAAAGTACAAGTAAAATAAAACATACTCAGTTACATTCCACTGTTTTTTTCATAATAAAGGAGATAATTTATTTATTCTTACATAGTTTGGACCTCCTTACCTTGTTGAACGTTTTATTAGTTGTTAGTTGCGGTAACAGCAGCGGCAGCGGCGGTAACAGGAGCGGCAGCAGCGGCAGAAGCGGCAGCGGCGGTAACAGAAGCGGCAGCGGCGGTAGCGGCGGTAGCGGCGGTAACAGGAGCGGCAGCAGCGGCAGAAGCGGCGGAGGGGCGGAGGAGCCCTGCTGCCGCTCTGCTCCAACAGAAACCCCGTAGTGCGGAACAACAGCGCCATTCGGTAACTGCAACACTGTCCAAAATGGCAGGAGCTGATGGAGACGACTCTCTCTACCCTATCGCTGTTCTCATTGACGAACTGCGAAATGAGGACGTTCAGGTAAGCGATTCCACTTTCAGTTTGTTTCGGCTTTTACGTTTACGGCGATTTAAAGCCATTTTTCTTTACCTATTTTCTCAGTCGGGCAGCAGCTAGCTTGTTAGCACACATGCTAACTAACGTTCCCGGTCGAGGCCTGTCAGGATTTTTCCACCGGACCGGTTCAGCTAGCTCATCTGCTGCTGTGTTTGCTCACTGCTGAGTAACGTTTATTTTTTTTTTACCATGGATTGGTATATTTATTTAAATATAAAGGCAATATAGTCAACTGGGCTATTTAAGCTAACCAGGTCACTGACTTAGCTGTGTGCTAGCTCAGTTAAAGTTAGCAATCACAACAGCGGGGCGGCCAAGGCCTCGGTGGGAAAGGCTCACTGTCATAAGCCTAACTAATACTTGAAAATGAATCGTAAGCAGTCATTTTAATTCACCCATCTCAGTTCTCAGTCTTTAATATTACTGGTTGGCGTTAGCTGGCTACTTATTGCGAAGACGTGGACCGTAGTTTAGACCGTGTCAGTAAGATGTTTCTAGTAAATACCATGGGGGTGGTAGTTAAGTATAGTGAGGCTTAATGCCTCCCATTAATACTGTTTTTTAGATTAGGTTGCGTACACTCAATTGTGAATGTCTCTCTAATATAAATCCATTTTGTGAACAGTTACGATTGAACAGCATCAAGAAGCTGTCCACTATTGCTCTGGCCCTTGGTGTTGAGAGGACTCGCACTGAACTCCTTCCTTTCCTCACAGGTAAGAAAGTTCGTCATCTTACCCATAACAATAAAAAAAATCACAAGTAATAAAGTTAGTCTTTTTTTTTTTGTACAATTAAAAATTTAGAGGTAATAAAGTTAGTCAACTCACCTTTAAATAGAAATTACAGGTTATAAAGGTAGTCCTCTTTCCTTTAAATAAAGCAATCACCTAATGTTTGACACGGCAGCTGTGACCTCAGTGTTATTGTCAAATGGTTGTCACATGGAGAGATGCTGAATCTCCTGAGCATAAACCCTTCCCACGCCGCTGCAGGAGGTCGTGGTTTTACATTTTCAGGCCTGAATTTATATGCTCACAAGTCTTATTTCGTACCTCAGACACCATCTATGATGAAGACGAGGTGCTCTTGGCCTTGGCTGAGCAGCTTGGCAATTTTACTATGTTGGTGGGAGGGCCAGAGTACGTCCACTGTCTCCTGGTAAGTTACTGGAGTGCTCAAATATATGCTTAAGAGACAGACCTTTGAGAATTTCATTTTTGCATTACATAATCTAAAGATAGTTTATAGTTATTCAGTTTAATTATTGGCTATTAATGGAATTAGATGGCAAGGATGCATGAGCTGTGATACAGACTATCACCAGACAGAATATACTTGTCTTTATGATGGGTTTGCTTTCTTCAGGGGATTTGTTCTAAAAGAATTATCAAATGGCTGCTTTATTTTTAAGTCATGAGTTACTCTGAAATTACTTGACTCTGCTGAGCCAAACAGTGAAAACATTTCTATTTTATTTGGGGCATTATATAGATACTGTCTCATTTTTCTTCCCTGCATAGACCACAGTGCCTATTCATTCAATGATCTGAACTCAAAATATTGTAAAATTATTTATGAAGAGTTTAAAATGTTGGTGTATTTTATATTGTCCTCTTCCTTTACTTACATTTCTTATGAAAAACCATATGATGTGGTGTGTGCGAACACTGAACATTTCACTGTGTGAGCTGAAGAACATTTCTAACTTCTTTCCTTCTTGACACACAGCCTCCTCTGGAAAGCCTGGCTACAGTGGAGGAGACAGTCGTCAGGGATAAAGCCGTGGAGTCCCTGCGCAAGATCTCTCAGGAGCACTCTCCAGTTGACCTGGAGGTCCACTTTGAGCCTTTGGTCAAGCGGCTGGCCAGTGGTGACTGGTTCACTTCTCGCACATCTGCTTGCGGCCTCTTTAGCGTCTGTTATCCCAGAGTCTCCAGCACTGTCAAGGCTGAGATCCGCCAGTAAGTGGACTTTCAACAAAGTGAAGCACTCGATAGAGTGCTCATAATTCTTATTTGCAGTTATTTAATTTAATTTTGACAGTAGGTGATTGCTTTATGCCTCTAATCAGTTTTGGTTGTGTAGATGGTTTTGTTCCTCTGTTAAAATTCCTGTTTGTGGTTATCTTTAGGCATTTCCGCACCTTGTGCTCAGATGACACTCCAATGGTGCGTCGTGCTGCAGCATCCAAATTGGGAGAGTTTGCTAAAGTCTTGGAGCTGGATTATGTAAAAAGCGACATCATCTCTCTTTTCACTGCTCTAGCCTCTGATGAGCAGGTAGGAGCACTCGTCATCCTCCCTCTCAACCTAAACCGCTGTTGCACTCTGCTCAGCTGTCCCCTCTGCAGTCCATTTGGTTGTTAAACACATGGAAGACCAAAACTGATCGCATTACCTTTCTCCATCAGGACTCAGTGCGGCTGCTTGCAGTGGAGGCTTGTGTCAGCATTGCCACTCTGCTGCCTCAGGAGGACCTGGAGACCCTGGTGATGCCAACTCTGCGCCAGGCCGCAGAGGACAAGTCCTGGAGGGTCCGCTACATGGTGGCTGACAAGTTCTCTGAGGTAAACAGTCAACTTTCCTTTTCTCCCTCTTGCTGTCTTACTGGTTAAATATGCACTTGTCCGAAAAAATGACAACTATCAGTCATGTAAACCTTGCAGTTCAAATAATATTGATGTGTGCTTGTTGCTATGAAGGCATAATGCCATTATTATGTTTCAGGTTACACACACACTTCAAGTCAGAGAAAATGATATTTGAAAGTGTGGGCACATTTTACTGTCCAAGATGAGGGCAAAATGAAATACATATGTTAAAATTTAAGGGCAGTGCATCTTAATTAAATGTATGAATTTGATGTTTTCCTTCACGTTAGTACAAGTGTGTCTGTGAGCTTGTGTCAAAATGAATGCCAAAATAAATTAGAATTAAAGACTAATGCAACTGAAGCATTCTTGAATGGCAGTGCGTCTTTTGAAGATCAGTTAAAATGGATGCTTTGTAGTACCTCTAAGTATTTTCCCCATTTTGACACTTTATATAATGTTCGAGTCAGGCTGCAGCAAGTGCTTCTAGAGTGCTGGTGCTTCAATTTTGGCAAATGTCACTTTTTGTTATTTTAATTTGTGTGTTTTTATTGTTGCACATGTTCATTTCAGTAAGAGCACAACAATGTACTGTCAAATGGGCTTCCTGATAACAATTTCATTGAACAAAGACTGAGAGCATGCACAAGTGGGAGTATGATAAACTAAGCTGATATTTAACCTTATTTTGTACAAATTGTATGTAATTTATTTCATATTGATTTTTTTTTTTTATTTAAATGTGCATCCAATAGTATCCTGTATGCAAAGAGTTTTTCACATCAGAGCTGACTTTACATTCAGCCACTGGGCTTGGACTGCACACATCAAAAATCCTGTCCTGGTCCTTGTTTTAACTCAATGATTGAAAGGATCTTGTGGGCATATATAAGCTTTTTTTTTTTTTTTGTAATAAAATGTCAGCATTTCCATTTGGCAGTGATGGTTTGCAAAAGAGTGCTGCAAGATTTTTATATGACACAGTAACCCACTTAACGCTGGAGTCTCTCGACTAGGCTATTTTTAATACTTTCAGGACGGTGACACACTTGAATCTGACAAATAACATCTGTTTCTAACAAATAGTAATGTCACCTGCTATATATTTTTGACTACCCCCTTTTATTCTTGAAGCACCACCACAATGTCTTTTTGTATGAATATTTTCCCCACATGCCTTTTTGGGTATAGAGACATATTGTTTGTTATTTTTCTCTGCATGTAGCTCCAGAAAGCGGTGGGACCAGAGATCACCAAGAATGATCTGGTCCCGGCCTTCCAGAACCTTCTGAAGGACTGTGAAGCTGAGGTCCGTGCTGCTGCAGCCAACAAAGTCAAAGGTCAGCACACAAGTACATATTTATTAATTAATGACAGCCTTAATGCGTCAGAGAGACTTGCTGAAAAGATGAATTGCATTGGTTGAATTAAATTACTTGTTTCAACCTCTTGTCCAGTCTGTTTCATATTATTGACAGTGTACTCTTCTTCTTTTCACCAGAGTTCTGTGAGAACCTCCCAGAGGACAGCCGTGAGCAAATCATCATGACTCACATTCTGCCCTGCGTCAAGGTAAAAAATAAACCTTCCTGTCTGCCACATTGTGATATTTCTCTGGTGCTTCTCTTCTCAGTTGAACAAAAATGCTTTGATTTGCCATGAGTTGTTAAGCGTGGAAAAGGACTAGAGGCTTATCTTTTTATAGTCTTCCCCTAAGCGTTTAGAGACATGTGGTGTTGTCACAAAACTGGGTTTTTAAAATTTGAGTCTTGTTTTTTTTGTAATGTTGGGCATTTTTCCTTTTGATATTTTATTTACCATCTCCATTGCTGATATCTCAAGGTAGCAGAAGTGGTCAGTTTTTAACAAGCCTCATTTGTTAGAAAGCTTAAGTGTGTACAAAGAAGTGTCAATTATACAATTATCTACTGCACAGAAAACCAGTATTTTCATGACAGGAAGTAAGTTAAAGTTTAGCTCTGGAAAAAATGAATACACAACCGTCTTGATTTATTTTCACATTAACTTTTTTCCCTTCCAACCGTGGTAAAACATTGGGTTTGTTTACAACCTGGGTATTGCTTTCTTCATTAAAGATTTTTCTCCACAGATCTTAGCAGGCGACGAGTAAAACGTTAACATTGACCAAAACTACGAAAATACATCCTTTAACGACATCTTGGAAGAAACTGCAGATTGCCAATTTTGTGGAATAGAAATATTTCATGGACTTTAGATTGATCTTGAGTGAAGCACACAACATTCATATAGAAACATAAAAAACAGTTGATGCTCTGACTAAAACATGTACAGGCAGCAGAGCTGTAGGTATCAAAAGATGAGCACTAACATAACCTTTACTTTAAGTGGCTATTAAGGGGACATGTTTTATGGGGCAGTTGCAAAAGACGAGGTTAAGTTGTTGTGTGTCTGTAGCAGTGTTCAGATTTTGAACAGAAGGTGGCACTGTTGTGTTGTTGGTCAACAAAGTTTAGCGCCACTGATCAAAAATTCTTATATCCTTGCCAGTTGATTTTGAAATGATTATTCGCTAATGGTAGTGAAACTAAAGACATGTAGTAAAATTCCTGCTTTTATGGACTGTTTGTTAAAGGAACAGATCAGTGTCGCAAAGGATTGTTCTGCTTACCCTGTCAACATAACAGTGGAACAAAGCTACGCAGGCAGCAACAAACTCACACACAACCTTAGAAAACTGGAAAATTGATGTTTTCTCCAGAATCACTACAATTCCTTAGTACCTGTACAGTTTCTACCATGTTATTGATTTGATCAGTAATGTTAGATATTATCAGTGACCATGAGAGGGTAATAGGGTGTTTCTGTGGCCCTTGTTTATATTATGCCATTTCTGTTTCTGTATACATCATATTTGAAGTTATTCCTCCGACAGTTGATGACTGTTTGTTGTCTGCACTGGTATTAAGTCCAGTTTGCTGTGTATTTAAACACAAGTCGATTACAGCCTTTCTCTCTGTATGGTCTTGTGAATATCACCCAGCAGTCGTCTTGATTTTTATTTACGTGCTTTCTGTCTCACCTATTTGTTTGTGCTGATCTTTCTGTCTCCTGTGTGTCCCGTCCCTGACCAGGAACTTGTTTCAGACACCAACCAACATGTGAAGTCAGCTTTGGCCTCGGTCATTATGGGCCTGTCAACCATCCTGGGCAAGGACAACACAATAGAGCACTTACTGCCTCTCTTCCTGGCTCAGCTCAAGGACGAGGTAAAGGAAATGCAGACTTGTGATCGTGGGCCCCAGTTTCTCTTTATGTTTTACCCGGCTGCCTTTGGAAATCCTCGAGACAGCCCTCGGCTTGGTTCACATTCACAACAAAAGCTTCCTGTGAAGCGTCTGAGTTTGACCAGCTTCTTTGGCCTTTGGTGCTCAGCACGTCTGAGACAGGGAAAAGCCACTTAGCCGCAGCCACCAGATGTACCTGGCTGGGTAGGAGGATGATTCATGCAGTTGGCAGCCAGACGGAGACCTTACAATTAGATGGCTGAATTGCTGCGTCTAGAGAAATGCATAATGAAAATGTGGACACGGTGCAACTACATTTCTTGCTGCATTTTGATTATATGTGCAGTAGTATGTGGTAAAAGTAGGTATTTACTGGTTAAAGTAGGTTGAGCAAGGCAATAGTCCCAGCTGTAGCACATAGAGTTGGATTGTGTTGCAGTGAGACGCATCCTTTTATCAGCCTGTCCGCTTTGCAGTTCAGTCATTTTTGTGACAAAGTATGAAACATGGAAATATGCTTTTCTCTCTACAGTAAAAGTTGTACAATATTTTATGAGTGTACATAAAGTTACAGTGGGCTGGGTTTTAACCAATGAATGTTGCTGCACATTCTTCCTCTAACAGGTTCATCTAGAACAATGATTCCCATCTTGTCCCATGGATACATTTCCATGACATTAATTTGCATATTGAGATCAGACATTAGTTAGACAGAAAATATATAAATGTTTTGGAAGGTTTGAGGCTGTCAGTTCATCCGCTGCTTCCCTTAGTCCTATTTAAAGATGGCCCAATTTCCTTGCAGCACAAGACCAAGACTGTCTTATTAGATTACAGTCCAAACTGACAGCTTTGACTTGCAAATTTTCAATAATTCAAGGTGCGTGTATCTGGGGACAGTTTTGGAGAGCGAGATACAGACATGTCATTCATTCAAGAGCTGAATTATTTCAAACTGTCACTGAGCCTTATTTGTCTGCTACTCTGTTCCCACTTAGTTAACAAGCCTGACAAATCATTGTGCAGTTTAGGGCTTCTGCTTCTTGGAAGATGTGGGTGAAAGCTGTGTTTAGCCATTCAGTCCAAATTGGAACAAAAGCAGATCTCCATTTAAGGTGTTTGGATATAAACCTGGGTTACATTATTCTAGAAAAACCTTTTGTTTAGAGTGACTTTTAAGTGGCTTGGCCGAACCAAATTTGCACCCCGACCCACAGTGTTGAAGAAACTGCAAAAGTTATATCAACTTTATAAGATAAATATGATTAGTCTAACATCTGATTACCATGTTGTGACAAGAGCATGCTGCCATAAGCTTAACTTGTTTGTCTGAATCATTATTCTGTCACAGTGCCCCGAGGTGCGTCTCAACATCATCTCCAACCTAGACTGTGTGAACGAAGTGATTGGCATCCGTCAGCTGTCCCAGTCACTGCTGCCAGCCATTGTGGAGCTAGCAGAGGATGCGAAGTGGAGGGTCCGCCTCGCCATCATAGAGTACATGCCCCTGTTGGCAGGACAGCTGGTGAGTCATGGAGTCTAGGAACACAGCTGAAACCCTTATAAAATATGTTTAAAGGGCTTTCTAATTAGTACCATGCGTAGAACCAGAAATATTATCAGTGTGCAGACAAACACACTTTGTCAGGCCTGATTTTCACTGTAGACATCCAGGAAAGAGCTCTAATTACTCTGCGTCCATGTTTCCTCAGGGAGTGGAGTTCTTTGATGAGAAGCTCAACACCCTCTGTATGGCCTGGCTTATTGACCACGGTAAGACACACTTGTAGGTTAAAGTTTAAACAAATGTTATCTCTATTGACATTGACCAAGCCACAAACTAGTTTGTAATGATTTTTTAGTTAGGGGTTGTTTAAACAGATATTGTTACATAAGCAGCTTTTTGGCAATATTTTTGTAATCCTTAAATACTGCTTTAGTCCCACATATCGTCCATGTTTTCTAGTTTTATTTATGTTCTTACAAGACCATAACCTCACAAAAACACCCTAATCTTCCTGGGAAAGGACATCCAGGAATCCTCGTTCTCACATTTTCCACTTGTGATCATTTTACTCGCTTTGGCCCCTGGTACTCAGCAGCAGCCTGTGACACCTTTTAATGATGCACTCACCCCTCTTTCTTTTTGAACAATCTGGCACACAACTCCAGCTGCATCCGCTCATTTTCCATTACACCCTTTGGTAAGGTTGCATTAGTTGTCAGTACTGTTGTATTTGACTCATTTCCGGCGACTATATCTCCTGTTTTTGGTTTTTCATACATCAGAGTATCGCTGCGTTCCCTCACCTGAACCTGGCCAGTCTGCAGACAGGTCTCTCACTGCTCTCTGATGCTTTATTATTATAAGAACAGAGAGCCTGTGCTTGAAGGGAACAGATTGGTTAGCATAGAGGGTGGGAGTGAGAAAATTGGAGGCTGTGGTAGGGCTGGGAAATGTGGATATCTGCACCTCTCTGCCATCATGTACACGCTAATAGAAGGCAGTGAATAAGAGGCTCTCTTCTCTCTAACTCCATGTAAAGTATACTACAGCTGTGAGGAGGTAAAGGAAAGAGCAATGTTACAGATACTGCTGCGCACTCATACTTTTTGCATGTATTACTTATCTACATAGTTTAACTCTGTTCCCATTGACCACGAGTCAGGTCACCCTGTGGGTGAGTTAACATCAGAGCAAGTTATCCCAGGGCTCTTCTCTCTATCCAGTTTAAACAGTTCTTTGAGACTCATAGCGCCACACAATGCACCCTGCTCCATTTTATAACCTAGAACATTGTTTTTTTTGCATAAACTTCTCACTCAGAGTATATAGTGTTCTTTTCACATCGAGTTTTCCAATTAGAGAGACACGCTTGCTATTGAGGACAAAGGACCAGCTGGGTTACATCATTGGAATGCAGCTGGTGTGAGTTTCTGTACGTGTGAGTGTGTATGTGTGTGCACGCAGGGCTGGGGTTAGGGCTGTGCCACCCTTACGTAAGCCCTTCAAAGAAATACAGGACTACAGAAATCAGCCCAGAAATCTTTCCCTCACTGATCACAGGAAGATCTTTTGTGTGATTTTAACATTTAATGTGATGCAGGTGCCATTATAAGTATCATGTTTTATCACACTGATACTTACACACTTAGACTCAGTGTGTTTACCCAGCATACTGAGTAAACTTTGTATAGACTTTGTTAGAAGTTTTCATGTCTACACGTGCAAACTTCCCTTGCATTTTGTCTTCAGATTTTCTTCAAGGGGCTTTAAAGTTTTTATAGTGTACTATTTTACAGTATACCATCTGTCCATAAAGATCAGGGAAACATGACCCTATAACTTTTTAATTGAGGAAAACATGGGGGGGGCGAAAGCAACAGAATATGTGATAGATGTTGTTTGTGCAGAATAGACCAAGATGGTAAAATTACAATATGAACATTTAGATGACAAAATTATAGGTTGTAAAGTTGGCAACATCCAGGTGTGAAACAGACCCTGAGCCACGTGATCTCTCCACCGAGACCCATGAGAAAGTCGAGCACACTGTTCATGCAGAACGTTGTCACAAATTTTATTTTAGTGTATGCCATCCGTGAGGCGGCCACTTGTAACCTCATGAAGCTGGTGGAGAAGTTTGGTGCTGAGTGGGCTCAGAACACCATCGTGCCCAAAGTGCTGGGCATGGCCAACGACCCCAATTACCTCCACAGGATGACAACTCTGTTCTGCATCAATGTGAGTCAACGGCACCAGCTCACATAAGCTTGCTGTCATTTTTAGTTCCTTGTAATTACTTTAACATTTTTTACTTTTTAATAGGACAAGTTTTCCTGCACTATTTTTAAACATATTTTTGTATTTTCTGTAAATGTATTTTACTGTTGTCATCCTTCATGACCGCCTGTTTTATGTTTCTCAGGCTTTGTCAGAGGCATGTGGACAGGACATCACCACTAAGCAGATGCTACCAGTGGTGCTGAAGATGTCCAACGACCAGGTGGCCAATGTACGCTTCAATGTGGCCAAGTCCCTTCAGAAGATCGGCCCCGTCATTGACAGCAAGTATGTTGTTCTCATAATTTCAGATGTTGTCTTTCCAGTGATGAAGACATGGCATTTATTTGTTTGTTTAATAATTCGCATCCTCTGTCTTTTTTCCAAAGTGCCCTTCAAGCAGAAGTGAAGCCAGTGCTGGAGAAGCTGGCCACAGACACAGACATGGATGTCAAGTACTTTGCCCAGGAGGCTATCAGTGGTAGGCATTTCTCTCTTCTGTTGTTACATAGAAACTCAGACTCACATGACATTTGTTGTAATGTTGATGTAAAAATCTCTTATTCTTTGTCTCTCTCTCTTTTTTTTTTTTTTTTACACAGTTCTGGCCCTAGCATAACCAACCCAACATGGCTAAACCAGGCAACCACCCGAAACAACAACAACAACAAACACTTTTACAAGATATTTATTGATGTTCAGGAACAACTGGTTAATGTATAGAGAAAGCTGTTAACAATTGTTTTTATCTTTTTCTTTTTTTTCCTTTTGTTTTCTGTCCAATCGTAGTCCAAGTCCAGGCATAGCACAGACTTCTTCGTTAACTCTTTGCTGTAAATGGGTGCTTTAGCAAAGGCAGTGTGATGAAATTTGCATTAAGTGGTGCATGCTGACCAATGTGCTACTGTACTAGTTAGGCATCGCTAACCAGAACCCCTCTCACATTCCTCCCTTTTACATCTTTGGCCGATGTTGTAATTTAGCCGCAGTCATCGCAGCATACCATATGTCTGTGTTCGCTACCTTGCACCTATAGCTCTGTGCTGCTGCACTGTTCTCCCAATGCAAGATGCAAACTATGAGCAGCAGATAGTTCAAACAAGCAGTTTATTTTTGTAGAGCTTCCTCCCAAATCAGCCCTTTGAGACACAGATGTGGTGAGAGAAGTAATTGAAGGGTTCGTAAAGGTGTATTGGGTTGTTCTTTTTTTTTTCCCTCCACCAGACCTGAAATGTCTCCTAAATGCCTCACAGGATTGTTTTGTGCAAAGCTCTGACAAAGAAATAATGGGGGTGCCCATTACTGCATGTAATCTAACCCCTTTCAATGACTGCACGCACTAATCAATCTTATAGTGTCCTTTCCAACCCCCCCCCCACAAACACTGTTTGTTCTCTGCAGCAACACAGGATTAAACTGGTCAAACAATTGAATTACCTCGGCCCACTGTAATAGGGACCAGCTCAGTCGTAAAGTGTTGCTCATAATTATCCTTCCTCCAAATCCTGAGTGATTTTTGTTGATGTGCTAGGGTGGGAAGTAGTAGTCAAGTCGTGATTTTCTGCAATATTTTCTCGGCATTGCTCTTAATCTTTGTGCCAATGACTTTGATAAGCAGTGGTGTTTTTCTTTTAGTACGCCTGGTTAAACAATTTTCACCCGTCCCGATCTGTAAAGAGACGACTTTGTTCTTTTCTGTAAGGGACACTTTATTCCTCGGACGTTAACGGGAAGGTAAAAGTAAATTGACTACAGCTGTCAGGGCCGTGGGATTAACCACACATTTATTTTTCCCTCAAGTCCATGCTAAGTCCTCCACTGTACACAAGATTTAAAAGCATAAGGTCACCCAAGGATTCTTGCTTTTAAATCTCTATGCGATGGAGAACAAGTGCATGCTCTCAAAGCAAGTGGGATGGGGGACATGGAGCATGTGTACGTAAGGCTGCATAATGTTTTATTATGGGGTGGGAGCTGGGGTGGTTATGGGCGGGTTGAATAAATGTATCGTCTGTGTTGATAAAAGAAACTTTTGTCTTTCCCTGAACTACTCCCACTGTTCCCTTCTCCCCCTCCCCTCACCTCTTATTTTTGTTCTCTTGAATAAACCTTTATTGTTGATTGTCCTGTATCACGAAGACTGTGCTTTTATTTTTATTTTGAATTCTCTACACAGTTGGGATGCTGTACTACTGTATCTTGATCCAAATAAAGTAACACAAAGGAAACGGTGTAGCCTGCTTTTATGGCAACCTTCTGCTCTAGTCCATCAAGTAGGCCTCTTGTTGTAATTGCCAATTTTGCCACAGGAATTGATTAAATCACAGCAGCCATTTTATGTGAATCTGTAACAAAATACCAGTGAAATATTCAGTGCTTAGAAACACTCACTTTTATTGAATCCCAGTGGACTTTTGATTATTAACAGAAAGGATGCTTTAACATCAAAGTGAAATCATAATATATGAGAATGTCATGGATAACAAAATCTAATTTGTCACATAGAAGGTGAATAAGCAGCATTATATTACCAATAAACTAATAATACTTTTTTTATAATAAAAGATCACTCAAAGTCAGACGTTAAGGAACATGTCCATGTTCTCCATGAGCCCAGCTTTTGGTCAGTTACTCTGCCACAGAATGAAAATGTACAAATACAACGAGAAAAGGCCAAACTATATGAAGGAGATGAATGTAGTTAGTGCTGAAATTCTTCAGTTGAATCATTTGCAGCAGTTTAAAAAGTGAAAGAAGTTTCCACCTGCACTGAGTAAATGTTGAAGTGTTTCAGAGTGAGCGCTGAGTCAAGTTGAAGTATCACTTACGTGAATGTGCCTAAAGGAGTTGAAATGGTTCAGTTGTGAAAGCAGATGGTGACTGAAAGCAGTTATCGCTGTTGTCACAGACTAAGAACTGGAATGGATTTAAATTGTCATTTGATGAGTAAGAGATGAAAGCAGTTGAAACTTAAGTAAAAATGTCATTCAAGGAGTATAAGACATTCACTGAAGCTGTATTTTATGTTACTTTGCAAAAGAAGGATTAAATACAAATATTACAAACAAAAAAAAATCATCCCCTTGATGTGGTTCAATCTGCCATCTTGTCATCTGGATACATTTTATCTCATTCTTGTTTTTTTGTTTATTTATTTATGTATTTATTTTTTTCAGCTACGTGGTGGCTATCAGTGGACATTTTTTAAGTCCTGGCCAAACATTTTGGATTGTCTTGAGCTCTGGACTCTGACTCGGCCTCTTCAGGACTTTGCCGTTGTTGTTCTGTATTCCCGTGAAGCTTTGGCTTTATGCTTGTGCTTATTTTATTACTGCAACATAAATCTACCCAGTCACAGTTCTCTAACAGACTGCAGCGAGTTTTCCTCGAGGATTTCTCTGTCTTTTACTGCATTCATTTTCTCCTCACTCTTCACAAGCCTTCCAGGGCCTGCTGCAGAGACACATCCCCAGAGCAGGATGATGCCACCCCCAGGCTCCGCGATGGGGGTGATGTGTTTCTGATGATGCGCTTTCAGCAAACACGGTGTTTATCACAACGCAAGAAAAAGCTTGATTCTGGTCTTGCTGGACCAGATAGTGAGAAAAGAAAAAGCCTAATTATATCTTGTGACTTTGTGATGGAAAACCTGCAGTCCAACAACAGTAAATACTCTTTAAAGCGTGGATCCGAGCTTCCCGGCCTGTAAAAGGCTCAACTAAATGTGGGATTAATTTCACATGCTCCTGGTCCTCGTGTTTGGTCAGCTCCAGCCTGGTGGGCAGCTGCTGTGGAGATGAAAGCGGCAGGTCCTCTGGGCTGTTTTGGCCACGGGGATCCACACCAAGCAGGGCAGGATCTGCAGCTGACACCTGCCCCCACCCAAACTACTGCTGGGGAGAGGAATGCTGCAAAATAAGGGCTGGGCTGAGGAGGAGTGTTTGTCTTTCTGGAGCGGCTTGAATGTACGAAAAACATGTTAACACATCTCTGAAAGTTTTCAGTGCCTTTAAGCAAATTGAGTTAGTTTTTTGCCATATGCAGCAGATCTTGAGATGAGCTTTTTTTTTTTTTTTTTTTTCTCATTCCAATTGAGCAATCAGCAGAGAGGATTAGGGCAATAAATCACATGGCAGAGATCTTTATGAGAATCTCAACCTTCCTTTTTTAATCTCTTCAAATCTCCCGTCAGCCCTCCTCGGAGCCATGTGCCCTCCCAATCCTCCGCCCTGCCCTTTGACGGTATACCTCCTCACCAGAGCACATTATGCACATACCCTGTAATGCACAGGCTGGTGTGAGCTGCTGTGTGTCAGCACATTCTGCCACAGCGAGACCACCTTGAGAGTTATTCAGACTATAGCAGCTTCAAGGCAGGGCGAGCTTTTCTTTTCAGGTAGACGGAGGCTTCGTGACAAAACCGAACCACACTTTGGACTTCTCCTCTCATACACTTCTTTTTAAGCTGGTGATCTAGACGCACGACGAACATGCCAAGCTTCGAACTGCAATTTTTTTCCCCCCAACAACCTAAAATCTTCATTAAAACACAATTACTTGAGGGGCGAGGGCTAATCCACCCCCTAAATCCACTGGAGTTCATGAGGCGGTAATGAAACAGCAGCAACCGATTTCTTTCTATTTAGATCCTGTTATTTGGGGGGGGGAATTTCAGCAGCCAGAGCCCTTGACAGCACTGAGAGCCCTGACGTCAATGCAGCTGCCTCCCAGGACTATGTCATTTATAATGAAAGGAGCCAGGCAAAGCCCCCACGCAGCACGGCACACACACACACACACAGTGAGGTCAGATGCTCTCAGGGTGACAAATCACAAACATCAGTCAAGGAAAAGAAGAGCGTTGGCCCACTCACTCTCCTTAAGTCACCTTGTCACTTCAGACGCCCCCCCCCCCACCCCACCACCGCTCTTCTCATCTCCTCTTATACTCTGTCATCTCTCAGCGATGCAGCATGAGGTTTATAAACTCTACAAACTCTCTTCTCTGGAAGAGGACGACGAGGGCTAAACACGATTGCTCAAGCAGGGAGTGTGTGACTCTTGGCCCGGCTGCAGCACCCAGCCCCGAGCCTGCAGGAGCTGAATTTTTCCAGGCACTACTGGGTCATCTGTACTGGGATTTCCGACTCTGTCCATCTGCTGGCCAGCGTGTGTTCAGAGCGTATTCAGAGACAAGGGACCGAAGCTGAATAATGGAGGGGAGGGTGGGGCACATGAGTGCAGTATGACCTTCAGAGCTGATTTCATATAAGAACATCTTTGTTCAGTCCTGAGCTGCAGTTTTCATCATTTTCTTTATTTTTCTGTGTGTATGAATTGCACAGTGAATATTGCAGAAAAGGTGCAGCTTGTTACAAAAGTTCTTTTTCTTTCTTTCTGTGCTGTGCTGTGATCTCCTGCTCTGAAAGACGCAGTAGGATGTTGTCATCCACCCTCCCCCTGTTGTCATGGCAACCATTGATGTCATTACAGTATACTTTGGCCTGATGAGTGAATAGGCCTCTGATTTTGTGATATTTTATTGGAAAAGGGGGGGAGAAAGAAGAAGAAGAAGAAGATTACCTCTGTCTGTCCTTGTATCAGCTTTCTTTTCTCTGTCTCCTTCCTCAGAGTGTCTGTGACAGGCAGCCCGCAGAAGGTCTCAGCAGCAGACAATGACGCTGAATACATACTATAAATAACTACGTTTAACTAGAAAATCCTTTGCGTCTTTTAGGGACAGTTGCCGTGAGGGGGCACTTTTTAAATTGTGTTGAAATAACCCTTCATGTATATTTCTTTCTCTCTCTCTCTCTCTCACACCAGAGCAGGAGGTGTTGAGCAGGAAGGAGGTTTTTTATTTATTTATTTACTTATTCAAGCAGAGCTCATGGGTGGATCCCATTTAAAGCCACTGTTTTCGCAGCTCTTCTTCACGCGGTCAAGAATGTAAAATGCAAAATGTGTGGACTGACATCTGAGTGGTGTGTGTGTGTGTGTGTGTGGGAGGGCAGATTTACCCGGGCATGGTTCAGCATGGCCCATCCCGGACTTATCAGTTTGGATCAGCAGTACCAACAGTGTGTTGTGTACATGGTCTGATCCCGGGAAAAGAAGTGAGACCGTGGTTTCCATGAACAGATTGACCCCCCCCCCCCCCTTTCCACCGTCCCCTTCCACACCACCTACCTCTGGTGGTGTATTAGTGGGATTAGCTGTTCTCTGTCTGAGTGGGCTGATTGGATTGACGTGTTCTCTCTGCATGATCCCTTCCACACAAGAGGCACGCACCTCTGCTCTCAAACAGCACCGAGGAGCCCTTTTTCTTGTGTTTTCTCGTAGCATTTTGTGCCCTGAGCCCTATTTACAGACAGCAGCCTTCCCTCTAGATGAATAGAAGATGTTTCAGCCGGGGGGGTCAGCCAATCAGGGCTCGGCTCGGGACGGGCCCCCTTCAGCTGCACTCCACTAAAAGTGTTTGAGTGTTGTGTTTGAGTTTCGCGTTGTTTGATAAATATTGACAGCCGATTGCCATGGAGGCGGACCAAACGTGATGTCAAAATGAGTGATCTGGTCAGGGCTTATCAGTGGTGATGAATTATTCAGTCCCTCCTCCCGCCCGTTAACGCAGAGAGCAAAAGAGTCCTGCTGCAGAGGCTCACATCAGGCTCTCACAGAGAGGTGCATTTCTGACTTTAAAATGGTCAGTTCACCCAAATTACAGCAAAAGACCCTCTTATGATTCTAATGATAGTTTAGGCTTTATTTGCCCATAATGTGAGTTACCTTTCTATCTAAGATTTCTGCTCCTTTTTCTTCTGGTGGATGGTGGATGGTAAAGTGGCCCTGTGAAATTTCACGTAAGGCAGGACAAAAGAAAAAAAACCCTCCAGAGGCAGCCACTAGGGGCCCTTGTTCGTGACGAGTTGACAGTTCTTGTTGTAAAGTTTAGAGAGACTCAGCCATGAAACTGAATGAACTTCATCTCCCTTTGCTGAATGTAGAAACTGAATTGAAGGCTTTCAGGTTCCTCATATTCATTGATGTCATTAAGTTTGAGCGTTACAAAACAATACTGTCAGTTTTTGACTCTTGACCCAGCAGCTTGATTGGGGTACAGCTGCGGCAGAAACCAAAACCAAAACTGTCTACATGGCTGTGTATCAGACTTTTTTTTGTCTGTCATTGGCCTCGTCAGTGATTCTAAATGTACCGTTAACTCTCCTGTGGTTGGGTTGGCTGCGTCCAAATCATCATTCTGTGTATGCCGTCGCTTCACTTTATGTAAATTCTTCTCCGCAGAATAACACTTAAAAAGGACTCACACATTTTCCTGTTTTGTCTTCTCATCTGTCAGTCACATCAGATGTAGAGTTCACTGCCTCGGGGTAATTCTTTCCAGATACTGTGTCATTTACTCGCAGGTAGATTTATTACCTTTTAAACTCTTCTTGACTGCCTTGACACCCTGTCTTTTATTCTCCTTTTGTCGTCTCCTCTGCTGTGCTGTTGTAACTAGAAATGTGCAGCGCGTTCCTTTTAGCAAACTGGTCATTTAAGTCCCGAGCATATGAATATTTAAATGATGCAACAGAACCAGTCCTGTGGCTCCTGCTGGATTGTCGGCCTCGGGAGCTTTAGTCCTGGTTGAAATGAGCTCAGGTTCAGCTATGACTCAACAGTTTATATGAAGCGCTTGGTGTGATTCATTTTTCCAGGTCATTAACCCACGCCTACGCTACGCAACCCCGGGGTGCCATCAGACGACTGCAGTTTGTAGTTACAGGACGATTGGATTATGTGGAGAAGATAGCAGCGTATGTGGTGGAAAATACTTAAGTGTCAGCTCCGTAACAGTGTCTCAATAACCAGTATAAACACAAGCAGTCGTGTTCAAGTACTGACAAATTATGTGACTCATCACACACAAAAAAAATGCCCACAATGCTTTTTTTTTATGTTCAATAAACCTTTTTTTAATCTCAACAGCAAGTTAGCTTATGTGTGGTCAACATCAATGAAGGTAAATATAAAACTGGATTTCTATTGACAGATTGATGTTTTTGTTTTATCAGCAGGAGGTGAAATTATGATACTCGGAAACACGTCCACTAGAATCTTCATGACTTTGAGTCTTCAACTAGAGAAATATTGCTATAATACTTTTAAATGGCATACACTGATTGACCAACAAGAAAAAGCACGGTAGAGAAGCTGACAAAGAAGCTCCAAAACTCCACACGGTGGGTCGTACAGGGAAACTTCTGAGGGACTTTGGTTTTGTACCTTTGTAAAACCTGGCTCTACTTACTTTTGGAAGAAAAAAAAAAAAACATACAGAAAGAAAAAAGTCAACATAAAATAAATGATAAAAAGGGTCCAACCAGAAATAATGGTGCTATTTAAAATCTTAATTTAGCTAGAAAAAAGTAAAAGGCACACTGAACACTTTTTTTTTTTTAAACACAAAATTCACCTTGGTGCAACTGAAGATGCACTACACCTCTAATTTGTACAAAAAACACTCATCATGAACTGAAAAGTGTTGCTCTTTCTTGGATTAAAATCAGCAATCGGATAAAGTGTTACTGTGTCTGGTCTTTCTTTGAAAGAAGTCTTGTTTTGTGTCCATTATTGGTGGGGGGGAAGAGAGAGGAGAAAGGTGTTTCCTACAGATTAAGGTTTTTGTTTCATCTGCCAGGAAACGGCAGAGCGACGCAAACCTTTTTCTACCTCCACCACAAGCGCCTCCTCCTCTCTCGCTACATTTCGTCTTCCCCTTGTTGTCAAAGTGCTCTAGTATTCAACTTCCACAGGTCATCCTGTAGCTGTTCTTGCCCGACCATTGACAAAATGAAAGAAAACAATCAAAATATCCACTTAAAGGCGAAATCCACCCTTTAATACAGTTTTATACACTGCCTGACAGTTAACTGTTCCACAAACGGCAGAATTATTAGTTCATATCAAACCTGCCTCACACTCTTCTACTTGAGTTCCTTCTCTTTCTAAATGGCATTTTCATCATGACCCACAAACTGGGTGTGAGCTTATTCTTGTCAATAAAATGTGGGCGTATGACCATATAAACATTTTCTAAGAAGCTTGTTTGTAAATTTTAGGGTGGAGTTATTAGTGCAGCCACAAGACCTGTTTTGCAACATGTCTTGTGGCTGCAGTGCACTCTGGTCTACTGAGGCCATTGTTGTTGGAGTTATTAGTATCTCTGCTCTTTTGACTCTTTAATGTCAGAGCAAAATGGTGACTTATTCAGGCGTTTTCTCTTAGATCCTCAGGGACTGACAACGAAATCTGTTTCCTTGATGGATGTGTCAGATGCCAGAAATATCTCAATGTGATGCTATAAAGATCAATTATACTTAAATTATTATAGTTAAAAAAAAAAAGAGTAAATGTGCATTAACAGTGTCAGTCTGTCAAGTAGACATTCATTAATTTAGCAGCAATTCTAATAATAACATGACTTTAATACTCATTTTTCAATGCAAAAGTGCCAGAAACGACAAGTTTGGCGTTTTTCATACTTTGTTTAATCTTCATAAATGGGGGGTTTTGGACTGTAAAAAAAGCCATTTGAAGGTGACAACTTGGGACCAAAGACCTAATTTCTTAAATAAGAAAATAATCATCACATAATCTGGTCATGAGTTCCAGTCCTAACCTGTTGAGAAACAGTGTTAAAAGCATTTTAGGGTGGACTTTTCCTTTAAGTCTTGCACAGGACTGCAACCACAGTTGGTCCTTATGTTCTAGCCATCATTTAAGACTGTGAACTATAAAGACTCCTGGTCAACCCACTTCTGAGTCTGACTGTGAGCTCTAACGTGTCTGCTCAGTCCAGACTACGGGCCAAGAGCAACTGTCTTGTCTGGAGGCTAATCTGAGGACAAACGCTATCACGGTTTAACCCAGTAACACTGGAGCTCACACAGTCTGGCAGATGGTCCAGTAATCTCATCTCAACCCTCTGACGCTTGCCCGTCCTGTTATTCCAATAAAGTTTTTTTTCATCATCTGTCAGAGAAGGTACATCTGTGTGCTTCAAGTAGATTGAACACAGTCTAAGTGCTGTTAAAAAAAAAAAGTATCTCTCATCTTGTTGCTGGCTTGCTGTCAGTCACAGAGCGGTGGTGAGCCTGTGGTCAAAATCCAGTGTCAGGTGACTGACGTCCTGCTGCTCTTCGTCTCACAGCAGCACCCCCAACGTCAGAGAAGAAACATTCTTTCATGAAGTCTAATGCAGGGAATCTTTAAGGGGTCGTTCCACCAAACATGACTCATCATTAAAGCAACACAGAGGCCTGACCGGAGCATGGCGGGTATAAACCAGAGTTAATCTAAAAGCTACAACTGTGCACTGAAGGGAAAAAAAGCACAGTTTGTGTTATTTCGAATGGACGCGTCAATACAGTGTTTGTCCTTTTCAGTAATGACGACAAATGATGTGATGGGTGCAGAAAATTTGAAGGAAGAATTGTGCAAACAAACATCATCACTCAAATGCACTCACAAACAAGCACTCGCACGCACACACGCACACTCACACATACATACAACTGTCTCCAGGCTTGTCCCTGCACTTCCAGGGCGAGTGAGTGAGAGATTATCTCCCGGTTACATCATCAGCTCAAGTGACGTCACTGCCGATGATTCGACGGTCCCCGGGAACCAATGAGAGTTGGCTGTACAGGTGAGGCTTCCATTCGTAATTCCTCAACATTAAGGATTAATATTGCTTCAGTATTGCCACAAAAATAGAATAATATTGACTGTCTAACACCGCTACTTCTCAACCAAACACACGTTAATTACATTACATCAGCCCTCATTTATCAGGCAAAGCACATGACCCACAATTCAACTGTTAAATGGATGCGCGGCCATTTGGCTTGCTAACTGGTAATTATCTGCTGTGTGCACAATCGGATGGAAAGGTGGGATAGCAGTTCAGTAGTGTAAGAAATAAATCAGATCAGTAGTTACAAGTTTCAAAAAACACACAAAAAACCTGTATCGTTATGTCACATAGACTTTACAAAAGCCTGCAGCCACAGAGTTGTTTTCTATTTATTATTTTATCAATTAACTACAGAAATAGCTTGGAGAGAGATAAGTGCTGTTAAAGCATACATGTAGCACAAGCTCAACAAATGGTGCATTACTCACTGACCTGGTACTTCAATCAGCACGCTGAGGGCATTTGTTTGTTTGTTTAGTTGCTTTTTTTTGGGGGGGAGGAACAGTGTATATGTTAGTGTTGAAAGCAATGCACCCTTAACTACCATCATCATGTTGGCCTTTTGCGCTTTCATTAGTGTGTAAAAGATTTTCTATAGTGGACCAAAAAAAAAAAACACTTTTAACACTTGAATTTGTGGTGATATCCATGGTACCGTGATAAATGAGGGCCATTTTCTCTTGTTCAGTTGTTTTTTATCTACTGAAATAAAAAAATGCACAAAAGTGTTTCAAGAACCAGTCTATTGTTGTCGATGATGTCCTATTTTAAATACAAAAAAAAGCACTGCCAGCCATTGTCCTTTTGGTTGCCTGTCAGTCAGTCGTAAATTAGTTAACTTCCAAACCATTTCTAGGTGAAATGCTGCGCTCCGGCAGCCTGCAGGACGTGCAGCGTCTACCCGGGCTGCACGGCGCAGTCCTTACAGGTGGCACAACGTCCGCGACAAGAGCGGCCTCGCCAAGTCACCACGGCGAAGACTCACGCTGCGTCACTAACGGACCTGTTCCTGCCTCACAGAGCTGATGAGAACGAGAACAGAGGAGGAGAGGGAGAAAGGGAGGTAGGCTAAGGGAGGATTTTGGTAGAAAGGTTGTCCGAGGTTCATCACAACTAAGAAATGAAGTTTGTATTAGTCGTACAAAAATTAACACTTCTCCTTCCCTGTTGCTACGCTTGTGGCCTCCACTCACATCTCCATTCTCTCTGCTCTTAGTGCTGTGTAGGTTCTCATTGCTTAATACTGCTTTCTATTAACCCCTTCAACTGGCTTCAGTTGACCAGTACGAAGCCGTGCTGGGAGTCCACCGTCTCCATCATCTCACTGTCCAGGAGGGAGCTCTGCAGCTCAGGCAGGCCCAGGCCGTCTGACTGTCCCGGACCAGCTAAAACCCCGGCCACAGCTCCAGCCTCAGCCTCTCCTGGAGCAGGCGGGGGCAGCAAGGCGGGGTCCAGCGGGAACTCATACTGCTCTGGGTGAAGAGTGTCAGTGGGCTGCCCCAGGAGCTGCTGCTCACAGCCTGCAGGGTAGCTGAAGCCCAGACCGCCGGCAGCAGCTTCATGAGGCTGGGGATTGTGGAGCTGGTGGTGGAGGTGAGGTCCGGGGGGCAGGTGTTGGGTGTAGTGGTGGTGGCTCATGTAGGGATCGTACACCAGGCCCTCGCCCGGTTCCATCAAAGGGCTCAGGCTGTGGGGGTGGCTGAAGGGGGGCGAGGCCTGAGCACTGCCCTGCTGCTGGGGCTGAGGCTGGTGGGCGGCTGACATGGGGGGGCCCTGAGGGGAACTTTGAGGTGCTGCTGCGTCCAGAGCAGGGCTGCCTGTTGAGTAGGACCCCTCAGCTATCTGCATCTGGTTGAAGTAGGTCTGCAGCCCCATGCTCTGTGACTGCTGCTGCAGGTACATCCTCTTCTGGTTCAGTCTGTGGGGAGACCAGCAGAGCCTGTTTAGATCAGAACGGCTCTTGGAATCGACAAGTGATCAAGTCCTCAGGTAAGAACAAAAAGCCTCATAAGATTTATGTGTAAGCACTGATGATAAAAATTTTGAATGAACATAGAACTGGGAAACCAAAACCCTAAATTCAAACAACTACTTTCTGCATGTTTTGCAGACTGACTACTGAATCTCTGCTCATATCACCAGATTATTCAACCATTTAAATAGCCATTGAAATAGCTGAACAATCAAATATTGTGCTCATTGACACTCTCATTGGATAAACAGTTAACCAACCATTTAGAGGATTTGGATTAAGAATGAGGACAATATTTTCCTATACTGCTAACTTGCTAGATTGATGAAAAATAGCGACAGAAAAATGGTGACAAGCGTGGATGATATTGACGCATGTGTCACTTGCTGCAAAGTCAGGGTGAATGGATGATGTGAAAGAAAATGGCACTTCGGTCTGATTGCCAGGCAAGATAATTATGGCTCTGACACTTCCTTTGATTCCTGGGTGTTTGATTCTTGCCAGTGAAGTACAATTTATGACTAAATCTTATTTGGATTCATTTGTGGTTGCAAATGTTTATTTTCTCTAAATAGAATCTTCCAGCAGTGAAAGGTCACCACAGAAAAATCAACACAAGAAAAAACCCAGAAAATTATTCCATAAAATGGGAAAAAAAGTAAAAAGTATAGTGCAGATATGTACAGCAGTGGATTACCTGTGTTCCTGCAGCTGTTGCTCTAAACTTCGAGGAGTCTCCTTACAGAAAAGTTGGCAGCTAGCAGGACTGTTAGCCAAGACGTTGGCCTTTTGGACAGAAGAGAGATCGTCACTGATGACTGTGTTCAGGATAATTGCCATGGTAACTGACTGCAAAATGTTTCATCACTGTTGCATCATGGCAGAGTTGATTACCCTTAAATTTCCAAATTGATACCACTGAATGTTACGCAAAAGGAGCCATTTGGTTTGATAGAGGAAGACAAGTTTTTATCTGTATCAGGCATAAACTTGTAAAAACTAGCTGATGATTGAATATAGCCACAATGAGTGAGTGTAATTGACTATACCTGTAGTCTATGAGTGAGGTATTGTGTCTCCAAACTCTGTCTGCGGGACAGGAGAGGTGGCTGCGGCCCACCTTGGTATAAAGCTAGGCCCTCCTGCTGCTTGGATGCCTCACCCTTCAATCAAAGACATAAAGCATTAGAACCAGAAGCGTGCTTGTGCACGCATTGGATGCACGTGTCCCATATCCCCTCTCCTGCAGGTTAATAAAGCAGTGTCAGGGTCTGGGTGCTACGTCGTGTGGTCTAACTGGATTATCCATGCTGTCTCCTGCCCAAATGCCTGTGTGGTGACTGATCAGCCAGATGCCTTTCTCTAAATGGCATGTACCACAGGGATTACACAGTAGTTAAATGAAATGAAAGCAAATTAAAAGGATGATGGGGCTTGAGCATCATAACCAGCAAAGAGCTACGTTATTGCATTATGAGAGATGGACAAAAGGAAAACAACTAGATCTTGTCTGCTTCTGCCATTGATTTTGTGTGGTGTTTTGTTTTGTTTTTTGTTTTGTTTTTTTTACAGGAAAGCCTTTCCACAAATGGTTTGAGTATGTCTATGTGAGTGTATTATTTTGTGTATATGTGTGCCTGTCTTTGTGCGTGATTGCAGCTTGGGCCTATTGAGTGCCAGTCACTACTATGGTTAAGTCTGACTGACTTCAACAATGGCTGCATTCACTTTGGCCTAGGCTCCAGGCCCCAGGGGGATGGGAGACAGTAAACAAGCCACAGTTGGCTGCCTCTCCTGGGGTTACACAACAGCCCGGGTGCCTGTGTTTTTTTTCTGGCCAAAATGGGGTGAGGATAGTAAAGCGACTGAGGCTGAGAACTGAGGTTTGGGAAGAGAGATCCTGAATGGGTTTGAGTGAGGGATGTGTGTGTGTTTTTTTGTGAGATTATGCAGTGGGACTGACCTCCAGGAGGTTGTGCAAGTGGTGCTGTGGTCCCAGGGGGCCCATGGCGGCCCCTTCCCCAGAGCCCATCTGCTCCACCAGCATCTGGACTTTGTTCAGCTCCAGGATGCCTTTGGTCCTCGCCAAGTTCTGGAGGTGTTGCCGGAACGCAACCAGACCTGAGAGCACAGACAAATCCAGATGATACAAAGTCGGCACTGATTCTCGGCAGCTGATCAACAGAATGCTCGCTCCGCAACAGGACGTCTGCAGCAGAAAGTCAACCTTAATTCTCGCTGACGTTCGTAAACTGGTTGACTGGTTTGCACTTTTCTCGCCCCTTCTGACAATGTGACTGGATGTACGTCATGAGCCGCTGTGTATGTGCAATTGTGCGTGGTCACAGGTTGTGTGTGTGTGTGTGTGTGTGTGTGTGCACGCAGAAAAGGAAGTAGCTCCAATAAGACCCATCCAGTGGTGACGAGCTGTGACTGTGAACGACAGGACTTGACTCACCGTGATGGTGGGAGTTATTTAAAACAAGAGTCAGCAGTCTGACGCAAATGAATCCACTGCATCAACCCTCTCCAAAGAGGATTATGAAAAATAAATATATAAATAACTGCAAATACCAACTGGGAACGCGCAGTGCAGGTTGTCAACGTAGAGCTAGAGAAGTAACACACATTTCTGAGCTATAATTATAGTTTCTACTTGGCTAAAGCACAGGTGATTTACAACCAGCAGGCACAGAATAATGTAGCTGCGAAGGAAAAAACAGAGAGAGAGGTGGATAGAGGTTGTTTAGCATTTCGTCTTATATATCGGTTCTTCTTTTCTCTCTGATGCGGAGCTGAGACAAATCCTGCCTGCCGCAGATTTGAACTTTGAAAAGAGAAAGAAAAAGCAAGAGGGAGAATGAGCAGAACAGAGGGAGAAGGAGAGTGAGTGAAAACGAGATGGATAGAGAGTTAGAGAGAGAGAGAGAGAGAGAGGGGAGACAGATATGAGAGACAGATATGTGGGCTGAAACCTTCAAATATCTGTCTGTGAATCATAACGTGAATCATCACTGTTGTAGTCGTCAGAGGGACTGGAGAGATTGAGAGAAGGGAGGAGAGAGGAGAAAGAGATGAGGAAAAAACAGTGTGAAAAAGAGGAGGGGAGAAAATGACAGAGTGGGAACGAGGCACTTTTATCCAGAAGGCTGCATATACAATATATATGTGTGTAAATATGTGTGCATGTGTGTGTGTGCAGAAGGGTGTGAGGGAGCAGCTGCAGCATTGGTGTTGCATCCGTGTCATAAGAATCAATGCTCTTCCTCAAAACTGACTTTTTTTTATTTATTTTTAATTTCACACATTCTCCTTCCTTGTCAAAACCTGGAGTAGAGGTACTATTGTCTACTCTCTAATTTCCACGTCCCCTTATTATTTTCATTTTCAAACTTGTAGTCCTCCAACCAAACCAACACTGACGTAAGTGACATCGCTTGAGGCAATTTATTGGGCTGGAGAGAGTCAAAAAATGCTTTATATGATTCATATGCTGTACCACTCCCTGAGACCAGTTAACAGACTTTCATGTGTAAAAATGACTCTTTAAGGTGGATCTGTCTGTTGCTGATTGTCCTTTGCAGGCTCATGTCATCTCATCCATTAAACTGCACTGAAAATGCAATGTCACATAACACAAGCAGTTAAGCCTTCTATTGAGGCTGCAGAACGGCCTCATGCATATTGAGGTCGACCCTAAAATGAGCACCTGGGTTTATCGATGAGAACACTTAACCCATTTTGAAGTCAGTGTAGTCTGAGTGCATGTGGAGAAGTGGGTAATTTGAGGGAAGAATTAATGGATACGGAGGAAAGAAAAGACTGATTAACACTGGTGGCTCTGACCTTGGGTGAGGGAGGTGTCTGAGGCACGGCGTCCTTCTCTGAAGCTGATGGGGGAGCGATTGTGCGTCTCCCTGTGCTGGGAAGTCAGCGCGGCCATAGCTGGGTAGGCAGGCCGAGCATTCAAGAAGGGCGGGGGGGTGACGCCGGGAGCAGAGTTGTTGGCTGGTACCACTTCACTGAGGGAGGGGGGATCCTCCAGCAGGCCGAGGTCACTGTGCATGGAGCCCATGTCGTAGCCGATGTCCGAGTCCACGCTACCCATTGAGGGGTTGTGGCCGAGTGCAAACAATTTACCTGGGGGACAAAATGTTTTATTCAAAGATCCAGAAACAGAAAAAGCTTCATTTTAATCTTAAGGTGTGTGTTATCAGGTGACTTTGTACCTTGGTTTGAAGGCCCCGGCTGGTTGGTCACCTCAGAGAGAGTGTGCCGCCGTTGGCCAAATCGAGCCGTCTGATAGGCTGACAGGAGATGGGGCGGATCCTCCTCTGTGTCAGGCTCCTCAGTTTCAATGCCCTCGTCGATCGACGTCTCCATCATGTTGCTAGGCGACGAGGTGGAGGACTTGCGGAGGACAGTGGAGGGAGGCAGGGGGTCCAGCAGGCAGCCGTTCACCTGATAGAGGGAGGTAAAAAGGGACAGAAAGAGGGAACAATAAGTATACATCCAAAACTGACTGTGCCAGGAAAAGAACAGCTGCACAGTGAAGCAACCAGGACACATTGTTAGTCAAATCAGGCATCTCACGAACAAACAAGCAAACACAAATAAAATCATCACTCGGATTCAAGAAGGTGACCACCATACTGAGAATGAGGGCTCCATTAGTTACTCTCTTCTCGGTTTTGCCTCCAATCACCATAGTTGGTCTCATACTGGGAGAGTGTGTGTGTTACAGCGTGTGTGTTGGCCAAGAGGTGGAGGGTGGGGATAAAGGAATGCAGGGCCAGGAAGTGAGCTTTGACTGAAAGTGCTGTGTGACTGACACACACACATAAATTCACACAAACACAGACAAAGATCATCTGCATGAGTGGCCGCAGAAACCGGAAAGCCTGGTGTTGGCCTAGAAAGAGCAACTTTGCCCAATTCCCCATCTGCTTTCTGTAGTGTGCTGGGATAGGAATGCTGTTACTCAACCAATACACACACACACACACACAACAAGAGGAGAAAACAAAATTGAGAAACAGGCGATGGAAAGGGGTGGGGAGGGTGGATTTAAAGGAATGAATAAAAGCAGAGAGAGAGAAGAATCTGAATGGAAAAGGAAAAAAGAGGCAAAACAACAAGAGAGCCAAAACCTAAAAAAGAAAAGATGAGCTGTTGGCTGATGGGTAGGAGGTCACAGCGGCGAGATTGCTGGAGCGGTGCAGCAGCTTCCTGTCCATGTGTGTTCACTCAGCTTCGCATTAGGTCACATCATCATCACAGGACTGCTTACATAACCGGGCTCCATTCACGCAGATAACGCGCACTCTGTCTCGCTCTCCCCCTGCTTGGTTCTGCTTACCACAGGCGCACGGACACACACGCACACACAATAACGTACACATCAGTCTTTATTGGAACCAGGAGAGGGGGTGGGATGGAAAAGAAATCTTGAAGAAACTGGCTTTATGTGCGAGTGTGTGTGTGCAAGCGTGTGTGTGCAAGTGTGTAAGTGTGTTTGTAGCCCTGCAGGTGGGTGAGGCCGTCAACTCGGACCACTGGTATCTGTGTTCTCTAATAGTCGGTCAGCTTGACAACAAGCCTGGAGGGAAAGGTTGCTGGTTGGCGCAGATAAACAGAATTGTGTGTGTATGCCTGTGTGTGTGTTTGTGTGTGTCTAGAGGCCGTGCAGGACAGGCAGCTGTCCTGTCTGATGTGAGTGCTGGCTGAGTTCTTACATAAGAGAACAAGTCAGCTGCACTCTGGCAGGTTGACGGAGCAAGCCAGCGCTCGAAACCTCAAAAACAGGAGTCTGGCACACACACACACACATGCATGCAGACACACAGACACACACATTTCTGATTCACAGCGAGTGGGTATGCTTATCGGGATAATTTTCCAGGACATACTTGCGCAAGCTGATAATGACCATAATAACTACAACTTCCATCACCGAAAAGCCGGAGTCCATATGAGGACAGAGGATGAGCACACAAATGAAAAAACGACAGAGCCACAGCCTCTTTTGACTGGTGCTGGACCTACTTTGGGCGTGTTGACGTCCTCCACCATGAAATTCTGCTCCAGGGGACAGACAGTCTGCGAGAAGGTGAAAGCATCAGAGGAGGCTTGGGGCACAGCAGGGGAGCGCAACAGACGAACGCCCTGTGGGTGCAGACCCACCTGAGCAGAACCACTGGTTGACTGCAGAGAGGGAGAAAACAGACACAGAGAGAGTCTCTGACATTACATAAGAAAACTTCTTCAATTCATAGCCAATACAACATCCTTAATGATGCAATTACCACTAAATTGAGCTGCTGCGAATTTGACTTTATAATCCAAACCAGACACAAAAGCCAGATCCTAGACGGTAAGGGAAAATGAAAGAGAAATTGTGCAGTGTCGCTAAGAAGAGACAGCGGGCAAAGAAAAGAAAATAATGAATAATGTAACTGAGGGAGACGCATTAAGATCAAGGCTGGGCGGAAAAAGCCTGGGAGAGAGCAGGTGAAGACAGAACCTGGCTGGATAAATAAATGAATGTCCGTTTGTTTGTTCCTGGGTGCAGGTGTGAATAATGAAGCTTTGATCAGGGAGGTGTGGAAGGTAATCTCTGTACAACTTATTCAGAACCCCCTCATCGCCCTGGCGGCCTGTGGTTACCTTGACGACAGTCTGTTCGGCGATGGTGCTGGGCCGCCGCTGGCGGGCGTCAAGCCGCTGTTCGACAGGGAAGCTGCAGCGATGGGCCTTGAGCCGCTCCACCAGCAGGTAGTAGATGGCAGCAAAGTGGTTGTAGCTTTTGTTCTGCAGAGACTGGAGAACGGCAGACAACATACCTTCAATTACAGATTCCCATTTATTACTGAGCCATTTTGGATAGCAGCCCTTGAGATATGCTGAGATAATTTTTTATTTCTTTTCTCTGTGTGGAACTGGGGTTATTACAGCAGCTAAAGAGCAGATACCCCTCACTATATTTCTGTATATCACATAACTGAACATACAGTATATTCATATATGGAAACTGAATCAAGCACATGGCCTTACCATACAGTGAAAAAAGGACTATACACAGTATATTAGTTCAGACTACTACTAGGCACTATTGTTGTATATTTAACAGTATGCTCCTAAACTTCATCTGAAGTTCTAGTAGATGTTAGCCAAAATTTGAATTACTTTGTTTTTATCATTCATTTCTTTTCTCATCTACCTCTTTGAGTTTCCTGCAAAGTAATTAGTAACTGTAGCTTTCAAATAAATGCGGTAAGTACAGTATCTGGCCCTAAAATGTAGTAGTGCAGTAATAGTAGTGTAAAAGTGGAATAATATAGACTTATTCAAATAATGTACAAGAACCTCAAAGTTATGCTTGATAACAGTACTTGAGTAAATGTTCTTTATTACGTTCCACCACTATCTGCTCTAGCAGACAATAATACCGTCTAAGTAATAAGGCCTCATGCCTAAATGACTAAACTGACCCCTGAAACTGCATATTTTTATCCTCCTTGTATGTTTGTGTTGTTCAGTTACGTCATTCTGCTTGGATGCAAAAACTCAGTCTTCTGTGTGTGTGTGAGTGTAGTGATGCATGTCCATTGTCTGGTGTCACTGTCATCTCCTTCACAGTCTGAAGCTCTGACCTTTAAACCTGTTGAATACAAAAAGCCGAGCTACGTCCTCACCTCTATCGTCTTATGCTGGTCAATGCCAAGGCTGTGCATCAGGCGAAGGACCTGCTCGCTGTACTCTCCCACGCCCACCTCGCCCTCGGTAGACAGAGGCTGTTGGTACAGAACAGGCCTCTGCACGGGAACATACAGAGCCATCCACTTGTGCTCCTTGATCTGGGCCACAGACAGACGCTTTGATGGGTCCAGGACCAACATCCTGCGGATCAGGTGCTCACAGTCTGTGAGGGAGTGGAAAGAACAAATCAGGTTTTTACAGCCTTTCAAATTTAAGGAAAAGGTTGTTTATGTTTGATAACGCTGGACCCTTATAGTGTAAACAACGATGAAGCAAATTAAGCCACAAAAGCGTCATGTCCTTGTCAAAGCAGCCCAGATGAAGTGGGGCAGAAATAACACTTAAAATCTGCTCAATTCTTTTCTTAGTTTCCTCTGCCGTCACTTCTGAGCAGCGTGTCCACTCCCTTTTCTGCTTTCTTCCCCTCCTAATGAGAGCTCCTCACCTCTAGTTAGAGGCTAGATGAGTTTGACGTCAGACACAGCTGGGTTCTTAACAGGATTACAGTTCGCCTGGCTGTGCCGCTTTGGCCTGCCTGCACCCCTACTGCCCACACTGCATTTGTGCCCACCACACGGCATCTTTACCCATATATCCTGCTGCTATGGTCTTACAGCAAAAACAGGTGTGCTTTCAACAAACGGGCCCTGCAGTTCATCATTACTTCCTTGATCTTTCATGCTTTCTTTATAGGAAAGATAATATTTAATGATCTCTCTTGAGTTTTCCATATGATTGAAAATGCAACTTCAGTGTTTAAAACTCAACACAAGACATGATTTGTGTGATTAAGTGTGTCCTCTCTTTGAAGTATATTTAAAAATTTAATTATCATATTGTCTTTCTCCTTTTTTGGACCCTGCGGAGGCACGGCAAATGCAATTCTCAGATATAAATGACACTTCACAGATCATTTTTAGTAAATACAATTATGTTTTTATTATTATAATTTTTTTTTTTTAGCAATTTTTGAGTTTTCAGCTTTCTGCACACATTAGCAACCAGCAGGTCACCTTATTCCCCTGCTCTCCCAGTGTCCACAGATATGCTATCTTCTGTCACAGACCTTCAGTGGTCCATAAGCCCAAAAACCTGGCTGCCAACATGAACTCCCGGCTTGACATTCTTCCCAGCTGTCCTGCTGATCTACTAACGTCTGCTTACATCACATTTTTTTTCTGCCAGTGGCTGGCGGTTCAGCGACTCAACAGTGTGCATAACCACTGTGCCCTTCACTGAGCTTTTACCTCACGCTGTGGCATCTCGGTGGCTTGTGCAGCTGCTAAGTTACAACCTGCTTCAAATACAATACAGCACAATTTGTTTGACCCAGAAGTTACTCAGGCTCTGCTCGTTGCTACTGCCGTGTTTATAGCAACGGCTGAAGCTGAGCACATTCGTCAAAGCTACTAACCACCGGGGAAGTGTGGACTGTGTAAAAGGGGCAGACACCGCATAACCATCTGGCTGCTGATTGATTGACACGCTGTTCTTAGCCAGTGCGTTGCACCACCATGACTTAACCACAGAACCATCCCAGTTAACACTTGTAATGTCCCAGTGGTGTAGAGTTGCACCAAGTCTCTCCCTGTGAAGGAGAGCAGCACTCTGTTGCAAGACCTTGAAGAGCGGAGAGAAGTTACCAAGTCTGACTTTCTGTTCTATGTTCTATCTATGTCAGCGATCTTATTGAATAAAAGACCTTACAAATAACACAGACTATCACCAGGTTTCACTTGAATTCCAAAAACCCTGTCCTGTGACAGCACAGGCTGTGATTGGCTGACTGTACTGCTGCAGCACAAGACAGAAGACATAAAACGCCACAAGCAGCAACACAAGACAAGACAGATAAAGGGTTACAAACGGGGACCGAGATGTTTGTTTTTCTGGTTAACGTGACTGTGGCTATTACGTCTACTCGTGTTATTAACTCAGTAAGTCTAGTGAGAGTTTCCTGTCTGTGCTAGGCTGCTCTGTGTACCGCCGTGTCGGCCGGTGAGAGGAACAAGAAGAGATGAGATGATCTTTTTCTATGAAGAAATCGGCACACTCTGTTCTCCTTGTTCAGGGAACAGGGGCTGGGACTGGGGGTGGGGGCGGGGAGGCGGGTTTGAGTGTCAGTTTGGCCACGGAGCTGACATTACACTCCTACATTCCCCTTACGTCTTTATTGTTTCAAGGTCCTGAACAGAAGAGGGAAAAAAAAGAAAGAAAAAAAAGAAATCTGGTCGACTCTCTCACCACACCTCCCGTGGAGAAAGTGTTACAGACTTGCAGATGGGATTCAGAGAAACAAGACAGAAGAAACAGACAGGGCCACAGACGGACAGGAAGATGTCTCACAGATAGCGAGCGTGAGTCAGACGGACACAGGAAAAAAACAAAAAAAACAGACAGACAGAAAGACAGGCAGAGTCTCCTCAGAGAGACAGACAGGGGAGCGGCTGGAAGGCTTCACTGGCTCTTCCCCAGGTTACATAAACAGCTCCAGCTCTGGACTTAATCTGCTGCCAGCTAGCTAGCACAGCACACTACAGAGGACAATGACAGAGTGTCTCCTACAGTATCCCCTTCAAATGAGCGTAATGGTCTCTCGTTAATGAAATGACCCCCTGACTGGTTGTGGTCACAAGAGAGGCTGCCAGCGAACATTCAGCAGTATGTTGGCTGAAATAGGAAAGCATGATCTATTCATCTGAGCGGCAGAGTCGCTCACAGGCATTTTCCCCTCACTCTGACTGCATGTTGCAATAAGAAAGACTGGAAAGTGTCTCGCAAATACGCTGCCCCGTAAATATGCTGCCCGTGTGTAAAAGTTTGGGTAATGAGAGGTGCTGAAGGGTGGGGGCTTGTTTTTGTGTTTAATATCACAGAGAGTCTCTTCTTACCTTCAGTCATGAAGTAAGGGATGCGAAACCTTCCTTCCAGGACTCTCTGTCGAAGCACAGGCAGAGTGGGCCCATCGAAGGGCAACGCGCCGCACACCAGCACATAGAGCACCACCCCCATACTCTGTGAACACGAGAAGATGCACAAACAGAGAACAAGGTCAGGGCGGTAGATAAATCAATCAGGTGTAAATAAGATTACCGTTTGCATTCACACACAAATGCATGGTCCTTCACACACACACACACACACACACACACACGCACACACACACACAAAACACATGCAATGCTATGGTAAATGATTGCAATATGCAGAAGGCTGGAAACTGCGGTTGGGAAATCAGCACCATATGACAGGAACAAAAGCTGCTGACTTAATCATCTTGACTTTGTTTCTATTATTAGATATATATGTTAATTCTCAAAAATGAATTGCATCAGCCGATTAAAACTGTACACAAGGAGAAAGACTGACATGTAAAAAATCAACATATGCTTCATTGTGTTTGTAAAACACAGTTGTGGTACAATCGACTTCTTCACACTCATCTTACCCAGATGTCCAGCTGTGGGCCCTCATACTGTTGGCCCTCAAAGACCTCTGGAGCTGCATAAGGGGGGCTGCCGCACCACGTGGCCAGAGGCTCCCCAGGCTGGAAGAAGTTCCCAAATCCAAAATCTATATATGTAAAAACATATAGAAGGAGGTGAGTGGGTTGAGGGGAAAGATAAAGATAACAGTAAAGTTTGTAAGTTCTGCAAAAGCAGCACAGTAAAAAGCAAAGCGGTCAGACATCTTATGAAAAGGTCAAACTGTACAAAGTAAATGTCCAGAATAAAAGGTGGGTTATGCCTCGTGTTTCCACGGGGTCTGCAGGTTCTGCATAATGTAATATGTGATCCACATATTTTAGCGTTGAGAAAATGGACCTTTGCATGAGGTAACCCTCCCTGGAGACTGACATGAGGTCATCAATGCCTCGATCTGACTCGTTGCCTGTGGAGTGACTAAAACTCAAGATTTGGATCTTCAGAGGAACAAGATGGAGCGATCCAACGTGCAGAAATACACACAAAATGCAGAGAAGTTCACGTCTGCCTTTCATTAAAATCCAACTAAAAGCTACAGTCATATCTGCCAAATCACACTGAGCCAACTAGCATGGCTGCAATTACTCAACCAGCCCCTTTTTTTCCTCTACAAGTTGGTATAATTCTCCCTCTTTCTTTCTCAAACATTCTCCAGTAAATGATACTTTGTCTAATATTTGGTACTGGTGCTTACTTCTGGTCCTGAGATAATTCATTCATTCGTGCAATCATAGATAATTCATTAATCACTATTTTGATAACCCCTCCTTGAACCGTCACCTTACTGTGGTGGAGGGGTTTGTTAAGTGAGCTTATCAAAAGCAAAATCCTTCACACTTGCTGGTTGGGGCCCCACCCTAACTGGGGTCCTCCAGTCAGACATGGAGGATTTCAGTGTTTCCTCTACCAAAACTATTATCATTGTAGCTTGTGCGAATGGCACCTAGAGCTCTGGAACCCAGCTCTTCAACTTGTGATGGCTGAGCTGGTGAGCAGTACCCCAGCTTGCCGCCACACCGGTCACCCGCGCTGAACCTATAGTCTCTTGCGGTTGTTTGTGCCTACGGACCGAACAGCAGTCTTTAAAACATTTTATAATCTGACTGATACCTGTTCTATTAACTGATAAATGCGTATCTGAAAAAGTGAATTAATAGTTGTCGTTCATAAGCCATGAGTTGTCAAAATAATTCCATGTTTAGGTAGTTTATTATCCGCTGGCAGTTGGACAGACCTGGCAGACAAGCGTTCAGACCAGGGAGGCTGCCGGGCAGTGAGCCTGGAGCCGGAGATGGTGTCATGGACCATGTTTTCTGACCAGACAACTCAGTCTCTGGTGCCTGTCAACGGGAGGAAGTAAGGGATGCAGACAATCAGGTTCACTTAACCCTCCACCCCCACCATTTCACATCATTGGGGAGCGAAACGGTTATATAAACAGAAAAATGTATTGCAAAACAAATAAATAACACTGATAAAAAAAATTGCCTCTGAGTCTTACATAATGGGGCTGTCGACCCTAGAACAGGAGGAACAATGCCAGGGAGGAACAATGAGGGTACCAGCTGTGGGTTCACACACACTTTGTGGACACAAAGAGGGTTTATGGGAGCACACCTGTTCCCAATGTGCTTACACAGACTTGGCAGTGTGCCAGGGGCCGGAGGGAGTGAGAGAATAAAAGTAACTGGACTGTGTGAAGCGGCTGGGATGAGAATCCGGTTTAGCACTTCATCCGAGTAACCAGTTCCTTTTCCTTGATCCTTTACACTAGGTGGGTGGGGAGGTCCCAGTGAGGGAAGATCTTTATGTCATATTCTGACAGTCGTGGTGACAAGCAATTACAGACTTTTAGATTTCATCGAATCACTCGGATACGGACACACACACACACACAGGAGGAGTCAGAACTTGGGTGCATCGACCCAGGACACGGTGTTCGCCCCAGCCTCCCCAGGGACAAAAGGAAGTGTCTGGGGTGAATAGAACTGCCTCGAGGCCCCGGACCCGGTGGAGGAAGTGTCTGGGGTGATGAAGAAGATGAAGATGAAGAAGACTATTTTGATAAGGCACTCTGCTCAGACAAAAGCAAAATCCTTCACACTTGTTAACTTCTCAGAAGATAAAGTGTTTCCTCTAATTGTAAATGGCACTATTTTGATGCACACCGGTATAAAAGCAATTTAACTTGCTGGTTGTAACTTCTCAGCATGGAGGATTTCAGTGTTTCCTCTACAAATTGTAAATGGCTCTTCACTTGTGAGACAACAACGGGAGCAGACAATCCACTTAACCCTCCACCCCCACCATTTCACATCATTCGAATCAAAACATTTTATAATCTGAAAAATGTATTGCATAAATAAATGTAAAAAAGTGAATTAAAACAAAATAATTCTGAATAAAGTGGGAGCCGGAGATGGTGTCAAAAAACAACGGGAGCAGACAATGAACCCTCCACCCCCACCATTTCAACCGAAACGGTTATATAAACAGAAAAATGTATTGCAAAACAAATAAATAACACTGATAAAAAAAAAGTCTTACATAATGGGGCTGGAGGTGATGTGGGTTCACACACACACACAAAGACACACAAACACAGAGGGTGTGTGAGAGAATAAAAGTAACTGACTGTGTAACATTCCTTTTCCTTGATCCTTTACACTACCCACTTTATGTTTTAGCAAGCAATTACAGGCACACACACACACACAGTAAAAATAATAGAAACCTAATAAAATTTAACAGCACCACAAACTACATCCAGAATCAGCATAAAGTTGAATTAAAACCTGAATAAAAACAAAAACTGAACAATAACCTTCATGAAGAGAGGGCTGACTGCATTAGTTTTAGCTGGGTAAACCTAATAAAAGAAATGCAACAAACCCTCACAGTCACACTGAGAAAAGCAACAATATTTGTCATTTTTCCTCTTATAAATGACTTGAACTACTATGCTTATTTTTTGTCCATTGGCTATTCATTTGATTAAAATTCTGCATGTGTATGATTTTCCTCAACACCTCCTCCCCTCTGATCACTTTCAAATGGAGGCAACTGTGACAGCAATCACAATAATATTTGTCATTTTTCCTTTATAAATGACAGCCTGTGAAAGAACTACAATATTTCAATTCTTGCTTATTTTTTGTCCATTGAATTGCTAAATTGACACGCACGCTTTGATTAAAATTCTGCATGTGTATGATTTTCCTCAACCCTCCTCCCCTTATTGACTGATAAGACACTTTCAAATGGAGGCAACGTAACCCTTCTGATCACTCAACGTGCTTAAAAAAATACTTGGATGTCTTCCTCAACCCTCCTCCCCTCTGATCACTTTCAAATGAAACATTATGAAAAATGACAAAGATGACAATGATGAGGAATCTAGACCGCACATGTACTGTATTTTTGACTGTACAGAAAAGAAAAGACGCAGTAAATTCTACATCGCTATAAAAACACATGTACGTGTAAGAAATTTGCACAGCACAAACTCCCTGTTGAAAAGGAAATAGCAGGTCTGATACCATGTATGTCAGTGCACGTATTCAGTCCATTTTAATTACTGCAGTGCAGGTAGTGGCAGGTGTGGTTAAAATAAAGTGGAGGGTTAAAGCCACAGTGGGGTTATTACAAGTATGTTTACTGTCTGATGCTGCTGTGAAGGTGAGATGTTAGACGCAGGCACAGCAGCGGAGCAGTGCAGTCGGTTTATCGTCAGAAGCTGTGACCCATTTCATGGAGCTGAATACTGAGCAGACTGGTTGACGTCAAACACTCCGGCACGCTGCAGGCTACTAACAGCACTCATAGCTCGACAGGAAGGGCGGGGTGGGGGTGTGTGTGTCGTGCACCACAGTATTAGCATAATATTAGCTTAAACATGTCACACTGGAATACACTCCAGCTAACAGCTTATTAAAACTGTGTATGTGTGTGTGTGAATGAGCGATGTGTGTGACTGATATCATCATGCCGCAGTAAGAGGACAGCATCCAGCAGTCAAAAATGTGTCATTTCTAATAAGGTGTGAGCATTGATTTAGTTATGGCTGCAGCTCAGGATGATGCACTGCCCTGGATTCACTCTTCTTTCACACTTGCTCTAACCCAAAAACCTTTTTTTTCTCTTTGAAAAAAAGTTGGATGATGGAAGTTGAATATATAAGCAATACAATGCACACTCACTAAGTTTAATACACTCAGAGGTTTTGCAGATAAAAACACTTGTTTTAGTGTCTTATAGTGGCTAAAGTTAGCAAACTAAAGACATGTTACTGTGCTGTAGTTATACCTGCTGCGCTTTATTTACCATACCATTATAACAGTTATCACATGTCACACACACCAACAGTGGTATATATGGTATATATTATTGTATATTATGATTTTGTGATACATTCATTAGACAACCTATTTATAGATGATGTGTGGATAACAATTTAGAGATTTAAAAGAGAACAGTTTTTAGTACTTTCACTTTTCACGTTTTTCTCTGTCTGAGGGGGACGGGGCTCAGTTGGAAAAAAGTGATGTCATGAGCGTCTGTGCACACCAATCTGGATTTAGCAACATCTGAATCTGAATCTGATCAAACGTGGTGGGTTGTTTTGTCACCTTCAATCAAATTTGTTCCATCACCTCACAGTCCTGATGAGGTGGAATCATTTTATCCCTCAAAATTACACTTTAAATGTAGCACCAAATAACCATTTAGAGTTTGAAACCAAGTTTTTAGATGCCTTAAAGATCAAGAAATATCATTCAAATCTCCAGAACAGCTCCAAAACAGCCCTGTAGGTGAGATTACTCTGTTAACTGCTGTCTCCAAAGTCAAGAAGGGACTTAAAAGCTCGATGGGAATGTTTGTTCAAGGGTCATTCAATACAGTGAATACCTGATGTATCAAGGTCCTACAACACCTTGTTGCAAAATACTTCAAAATCAAATGCAGCCAGAGAGCAGTTCTGCTCACTGAATTGCAACAGACCACAATAACTCAGTATAATCAGAGGGAACAAAGGAATACCTGCTAGGAAGAAGACAAACAAGCAGACAAGCCTCTGTCTATCATTTCACAGCATATTATACATAACATTTTTCTATGCTGGTGGTTTATATTTGTTTCTGTTACTATAAAATCAATTGTGTATACACAAAGCCATTAAAAAGCGTTTCTCCAACAGGTGTCCTTGATCTGCAGAGTGTTTGTACTTTCTACATCGCTTAATTGAGCATGAAACACCTTTAGGGTTTGGTGCACTTCCAGTGACATCGCTCTGTGGATGGTTTCAACCTTGAAGATTTCAAATAATAGTTAATGAAGCAATTAACCGTGTTTGAGAGACAGCGTATGACACATCTCTGATCTTGTTTTTTGTTATTTCTCCTCCTCTCTTTCCATCCACTTCAGTCTGTAGAGTTGAACGTAAAGGGGCTGTTTGAAGTGAAAACATGAAGGGCACCCCCTGCTGCTGCTGTTCCCCTCTCCTCCGCAGCCACCATGAGCATGACCTTTCTTTGACTGACCGCTGCCTGGTTAAGCTTCATACACACTGACCAGAGGTGGCCTTTAGAAAGCAGAGAGATATCATTGACGGCAGGAAAAAAAGAGGCAAAGGTTCTCTCTCTGGACATGCATATTCAGGCCAGTGCTACGACAGTTAGTTGACAAAAGACAATTTTAATAATCAATTAACGATTCAAATCAATCATCAAAAAAAAAAAAAAAAAAAACATTCATTCACTGGTGCCTGGTTTACAAATGAGGATTTTGGACAGTTTGTGGTCATTTGAAATGTTGACTTTTTTTTTTTTGCCACAACTACACTACGCTACTACACTACTATTGGCTCATTTTGAGGGCCCATCTTTCAGAGGAGTCCTGTATTAATAGTAATTAAATACGATCAAATTAAATAAAAGCAAATGTTCAGTAAGATTAATAAAGGTACGGATACAGATGGCTTAAAAGCAAGAAAAAAAAAGGCAAGGCTTACCTGTCTTAAATTAATTTACAGTTACAAGTTTTGCATTGAGGGTTGCATTGCATTAAATGCACGGAAAATACATACGCAATGCAGCATAGCACATTTCTGCCCAGGGGCTTTGTTGGACAAAACAAACAATCTGAGGAAATCACCTCTGGCTCTAGACAAGCATGATGGCCATTTTATAGACACAGAAATATCATTCAGTTCATTTTTTGTTGTGCTAACACTGAATGTAAACACAAGTTTTGTCTGTTTACAAGAAAAATCAACAGGGGACCAGGGCCAAAACATAATCAATAGATGAATAGGTCATAAAAATAACCATTAGATGCCACAGCTATCAATGCTGATTAGTGATTCGCACCGTATGGACACAAGAAGAAAAGAAAGCATTCACCTTTCTTTCACCACACTTGACTTCATGCTGATGTAAAGTGACATCAATATTACTAATGTAGTGAGGACATTTGAAGCGAGGACTCTTCCTCATGTATAGTACAAATCTGACACGTCTATTCATCTCAACTTCATGTACTATTTAGCAAACTTCTCAGAGCATGTTGTGGATAAGAGGAGCACACTGTGTACCTTGCTGCCGATGTCCTTCCCAGAGACGTTTTCTCTAATCACAAGCCAGGTAATGTTCTGTTCATTGTTTTCCTGCTTCAAATCTAATCTGCCGTGCGGACAATCGGCTGTGAGTCAGACATGTTTGTGAAAATTACTGCTGGGGTAATAACATCTCCAGGTTATCATCTTGGACCCTTCTTAGAAACAGCAGACAGGATGATGTGAGTACTGATGCGGGTGAAGCACTCAGTTGTGCATCAGTTATCATATAGTTCTGTCTTATTTGTCCTCACCTGATTTGATCTTTTAAAGTAAATAGCCGCTGAACATTGAACGACTTACATGAAGATTCACCAGGATTCTCATCTGTCATTTCCCCCCCTATGACATAACATTTGTCAGATCAATAAATAATGATTTTACTGTACTATGTGGAGTTGATGAAGTCCTCTGAGGACAAGAGGCCATTTTCCCTGGAGCACACAATCATACTCTGTGTGTCTGATATACTGTCACACCTATATTTCTAGCTGTCCTCGTGTGATCAGCTCACCTTAGATTAGGGGTGTCAAACTCATACTTCACCACGGGCCACGTCAGCATTATGGTTGCCCTCAAAGGGCCAGTTGTATAAATGGAATAAATGGAACTACTCTGTAACATATTTTTATGTCCAAATATTGTACATGCATTTGCACAAATGTAAAAATATATATTTTAATATATATATATATATATATATATATATATATATATATATATATATATATATATATATATATATATATATATATATATATATATATATACATAAATCCCTTTATCAGGTTAAGAACTCCACACTACTTCATCAGTCAAAGATCAAACTTTTCTAAGTAAATAACAAAGACAAATGTCATCAAACTCAAGTTATTACATCAACTTCATACTGTGCTTGTGTATTTATTTATTGTGGTCTGTTTTGGGCTTATTTCTCAATGTAGAAAGAGGAAAACAGATGCTAGGGACTTGCTGGTCGCACTGAGAGACATGACAGACCGGACCAACCGGACGAAAGCCTGGAGAGGAGTAGCGGACTAAAGCCTGGAGAGGAGCAGACTAAAGCCTGGCCTGCTGGTTTTCTAAATCTATACATTTTGCACGTTTTTATTTTTGATCAACAAACAGTTGTGGGTGGAACCAAATGAGTGTTTGTATCATGTGGCTGTTCTAAATGTTAATCATATTCTAATATTTACAACGCTGTTAGGGGGTTATAGCTGTAAGTTTGACCATTAGACAGCAGTAAGATCTGGCTCTCTCACGGGCCACATAAAATGACTCTATGGCGGGCCAGGATTTGGCCCGCAAGGGCCTTGAGTTTGACACCTGTGCCTTAGATGGATTTTAGTATCAGCTCTGAATAAAGCCTAAGATAAACCTCGGGCCTATTTCGGGGCGCTGTCACAGCTGTAGCCCTGCCACCCTGCTCTATGCCACTCCTTATCATTCTTCCTTCATCTTGCTCTCATCCGCCACCCTCTAAAGCAGCCAATCCATATTATCAACCTCCTCTCCTCCTCCAATTAAACCCAAACTCTTGTCTCCCTTCCTCCCTCCCTCCCAGTCTCCCCCAGTCACCACTCTCTTGGAAAACAGCGGAAAACAGCGGTGGGGTGACATTCTCACTAGCTGGCTCTAAATGCCAGTTGCTTTATAATCACACTTTGAAGCTTGTACTACAGACCTCCAGCTTAGTCTCAAATCTCTGCCTCTGGGCCTGTTCCTCTCTTTGCCCTCTGTGTTTAATGTTTCATCCTCAAAATTAAAGCTAGGGGTCACTTGAGGGAACTTTTTTATCTCCTCTGATCAGTTTTCATAAAGTGGCACAAGCCAGTGTATTCTTCCTGATAGTTTAACATGTCTACCGCAGCATCTTTCAGCCAACAGCTATCTCGCACGCAACCTCCGACCTCTTCTCAACACTGTGCAAATGGTTTGGGCAGGTAGTTAAGACATTTCTGAACTACAGCGGCGTTGAGATCATAGTGGGCAGTGGATCAAAACTAAATGATTCCATGTCGGCTTCCTGTATCTCGCATTCACAAATGAGGTTGTGGCTCGTCCCGCACTACACGTCGTTACGGTACCTGCGATCTTGATGTTCATGTGGCCATCCAGCAGCAGATTCTCCGCCTTCAGGTCCCTGTGGACGATGTTGCGGTTGTGACAGTACTCCACCGCCGACAGGATCTGCCAGAACTTCCTCCTGGCCTCAAGCTCACTGAGACGGCCATGCTTCGCCAGGTAGTCTGCAACCAGAGGGGGAAGAGACAGAGACAGTGGAGAGGGAGGCTGTGTTAGAAGTGTGCTGTGATAATATGTTACATGGACTTACATAACACAACTCTACGGGCCATGTCAAAACACAGTATAAGATATCACTTTGCACAGCTGAAAAGAATGCATTTGTGCCGATTATTCATTTCGCTGAGTGTCAGTGGTTGTGCTGAAAGGATAATTTAATTTTGATGAGGTGTAGGCCTGGTGCCAATAGTAGTTTACAGCTGCTCTATATTACAGCATGCTTTGTAAAGTGATTCAGTGTGAGATTTACGATGTAGTTTTTCTTTGGAAACCCCTGTTCTAACCCCGTGTGTGTGTGAGTAGGCAATAGTTGACAGAGGAGGATGTACTGTTTTATCATAACCGGAGGAAAGGGGAGGACGAGATTTCTGAGAACTGGTCTTCAGCAACTTAAAGTCCACGTTAGTACAAGTAGGAACAGGGAGTGAGCTGGGGGTTTAGTGGGAGGTTTAATAGTGATGCAAAGTTTGTCAGTGTGTGTCACACAGACGTACAAACACACTTGACAATTATTGACAAAAATAAAGATACCGACGTAAATATGAACCCAAGTTGCTACCCAACGAGTAACAAACATCTGATTTATCTGCTCTCTCAGTAAGACAAACTGAGGTTCAGCTGTTTAGAAAGATGCATGAAACTGGAGTCTATGCTGTCTCTGGGGGGGCAGAGTCATAAATTTTACTGTCTTCTTTCCCCAAGCATCCAGATCATTGACCTTTTTCTCACTGTCCACTCTCACGCCGCCCTCACTGTTTTTCTAACCTTTCACACTCTGCATTCACTAATTTTTACAAACTGGGCCCGACAGACCATTTTACAGGACGTCTGATTTTTTTGCAGCCGCGTGAAATTTGGAAAGTGTGGTGTTTGTTGCTGTCGGCAGGGTTCCTCTTCACACCTCTCTGTCCAGATAGCTTGCAAACTCTTCAATTCACACTCGGTGGCAAACAAGATAGGACACTCTGTGTTGGCTTTCCTTCCAGCTGGCATTCATACAGACCACCGACCAAACCTGACGACAATGCACAACAACCACAACAAACCCAGCCAGTAAAACCTCATATATGAGTAAACAGAGTGTGCAAAACATAAAGGAACGCAATTAACCACCCATACAGATCCACAAGGTCCATCTCATAAAAGAAGCATTTTTGTAATAACAACGCACAGATGCTTGCAGCTTAGTCTGCTTGAAATATTAAAAACAACTTTTTGCCAGGTCTTTGCATTTGTTAGAAATACCTTGTGTTTTTTCCTTTATTTTAATCCAAGTAATATTGCTTTGATTTCCCTGGTATGCACACACATTTAGGTAAAGATAAGATCACTGACAGAATTTCAAAAACTAAAGCCTCTGCCAAGATGCGCAGAAAAGTCACACTAAGCTCATTTCACAGCCCACTAACATCAAAAACATTGTGCCATCAACTGAATGTGAGATATTTAAAGTAGAGCAACATATGTCCTGAGGGTGGCCACATGCATCACGTTGTAAAACACCTCATCTTAACAACTCTATATTCCCTCAACTCAGGATTGGCCACAGGGCCAGCTGCGTGTTTATTGGACAAAGACTGTGCAATAAAAATGACTGAAGGACATAAGTTGCACTTAAGCTTTGGGGTGATGATGCTGCTCTGTCATCAGCAGCGTGGTTGATGAATAGCTAACATCTGATGCAGTAAGGAAACCTGATTAGATAGCGGCTGGTAAATTCCACAGAGGAGGCCATTCTTTGACCAGGGCAGCTTTCATGCAACACTGCTAATCAAAAAACACACCGGGGAGGGGAATGTGGCGAGGAGGTCCAAGTATGCACCTGTGTGGAGAACAGGACTCTAAAGTAATAATCCATCTAGTCTTTTTTCAATCTCCCTCCGTCTCTTAAGACCGGACCACATCCGACCAAAAGTGCAGTCACAGGTAAAGGCGAAACGCAACAATCATTCAAAAACAGAGATAATGGAGCACACTCTCACACAACTTTCATTTAAGTCATTCATCCTTCATATCTTTTCTCCCTTTTGGGAAAAAACACCAAAACAAAATGGAATTAAGTAAAACAGGCAGACACGGCCCTCCCAATTCTGTGTTTGAAAGCTTTCCAATTTTCAAGACTTTGGGTTGACAAAGTCATACTGTCTGTTTGGTCCAACAGTCTGTAAAATATTCAGATTACTATCATAGGCGAAAGAAAAACACCTAATTCATGTTTGAGGAGCAAGAACCATTAAATGTATGGCATTTAGGTCATGAATTGATCAATAATCAATTACTACTGGTTTCAGCTTTAAAAAGAATCCCACTTGACAGTTTTGACACTTCAAACACTGAAATCCCTAAGACACCAAATGCTGAATGCCACATCTGATCTTATTTCTGTATGAACAGCAGCACAGTGTTGCTACTGCTTGTTCTACAGTAGCACTTAAAAAAAAAAAAACAAGCCATTAGTGTCTGAGCAATCAACACTGCGCAGACACACAGACTCACACAATGCAGTATGTTGCCCCAGTGGAAGGATGAGTAATCCACTGATACAATGTTGGCGAGGGCAAGGACCTCAGCACATTGAGGCATACAGAGCTGCATTCTGGGAAGGCGAACAGAACAAGTATGAATCATAGGGGTATTAGAGAACAGCTCAACAACCACTGTGTTCCACTTCTGCGGAGAGCCGGGTGAGGAGCTACGGCTCTTAACAGCTGCTCAGGTTTGGAGGGGACAAACATCATGGGTACAAACTGGCTCGTTGGCTAGACCTCTGGCTGGACTTCAGATAACAACGTGGGGCAGGCATGGGGAGCGAGTGTGTGTGTAGAGGACAAGGGGCAAACACACACTCTGTTTCCACATCAGTAACCGATACCCAAAGCACTTAAATGCAGCAGCCACATTAAAGTCACATCTACGTGGGTGTTGATAGATGTTGGTGCTGATTTAATGCTGGCACCCTCAGGGGTTAAACTGGGCTGGAGCCAGCTGGACCTGAGCGATGCCCTTTCATCCAAGTTATAACCTGACAAAGATCCGCTGCAGCTACTGGTTGTGACAGTTAACTCCTCTTCCATGGGATATTTGCAAAGCGCTCATTCAGGAGGTATTTAACTGAACAAATATCCTATTTGTTTTGCCTAAAAAAATCCCCACAGAGCTCGTAACTTACTCCCGTACCCGCTATAATACCCTTTTCATTCAAACTCACAGGCTGTTTTTTACAGTCAGGTCAGGGTTCAGTATATTTGGGTGATAACTTAAAGTGTATGCCCCACCCATAGTCATCCATTTAACCAGCGACTGGCTTTGCATTTATTGCCACATTACTCTAACAGAGTTTTGCATTTAACAGGCTTGTGACAATTATGGCCAAGCACATCCACAACTTTTATCATCTTTAAATGTCCACTGGCTCCTTTTTTTCTAAAAGATGAATTCAGTCAGATTACTGTTACTGTTTCACATGCTAAAATAATTGCTCATAGTCTGGGAAAGAATTAGTTGCTTCTTTCATCTTCATATTGCCACATAAAACTGGTAATTATCTACAAATGTATCAGGATTTTTAAAATACCACTTTATTTTTTGGGAACAGCACTACAAAATGTAATCAAAACATTTTTTCTCATGTTTCATCATGTTGCTCTTCACAGCCACACACCTACCTGTACTCTGAGGTATCTCACACCACTGTATGTGCCTGCCTGTATGTGTTGGGGGTAGGTGGAAGAAATAAGCTTGATTGTGGACACTTGGTGGTGGAGCTTCTGTGATTGGTCACACCAGAAGGCTTTTCCCATAGTGAGGTCCCACTCAGGTCTCAGAGAACGGGGTTACCCTGGTAACCAAACATTAGTTGGGTGCCTAGCCAATTATGGTACATTTGAAATAGAAAGAAACATGACATTTTACTGGGTGCCAAGGATGGATTACACTGGATGACACTCACAGAAATGAATCCCCATAATACTCTTATGATATTCAATAGGAATGTAGAGCATACAATGTCTATGGTGCTTTTTACTAAAGCCCAAATAGGTGTCGTCTCTTGTGTCATCATGTGACCTGCGTGTGATTCAGACTGCGAGATGAGATACACATGTTGCCCCCTATGGTCACATAGACCTGGTCAGTCTGCAGTGAGTTTTCCTTTTTATGTTTTTTTTTATCTCCTAAAAAACAAAATATGCCTTCTTCTTTAGTCTGTAATCAGGCCTGTTTGATTGCCTCAAAATGCAGCTGTTCATTCTGCATCCAGAGAGTCGGACCATTTTCAGACACAAAAACAGGTGTTTTGATGCGACACAAAACACTGCCAGTGTGCGACTCGCAATTACAAACAGTGGGTGAAATTAAGAATGACGCTTGTCAAACTACCTCTGTTGTGTTTTATGCTTTTCATCCTTTCTTAGTCAACAGGGAATAATTGATTTAATTTAGGGGTTAATAATAAGGACAACAATGATTTGTATTCTCATAAGGGCATTTTAGGAGCAGAAATATAAAAAAGAAAAAAAACCCCTGAAATTATAGCAGTATTCAAAGATTAAAACTCTATTAAGATATATTATAATGTCCTCATCGTATCACACTTCCAATGTCCAAGTAGTATTATTTTAGTATTATTGTAAGAAACAAAGCTTAATAAACACACTTAATTATGTTCTCCTACTTGAAGATGAGTGACACATAGGATAATGTGGATGACATTACCCTTCTTAGCTTTCCTATACAGGATGATTAATACCAACATCCACTGATTAATTCTTCTTTTCTTTCTTTCTTGGGATCGGGAGCCAGTCAAGTAACCAGTGAGATGGTTAAGAAACATTTAATAAGGAGTAAAGCATTAAGTGGTATGTTACGATTGGAAATGTGTTTACCCCGTTAAGTTTACCTATTACACCGTAGGACTGATGAAGACGCCTTAAAAAAACACTATCATGTGTCACATGTTCTGATTTATTTATCCACTAGTAAAACACTGCACTGTTTCTAAATGTCTGCAATTACTGAGAGAGATAAGCCCAAATTACCCAACCTCTAATGTAGAAAAACATGTCAGGTCTAATCTGGCACAACATTTTCCTTCTTGCAATTCTTCTTTCAGCAGGTGGATCCTTGAAAGCTGTAAGATGCTGCCTGTCTCTTAACAGAAAAAAAAAAAACAAACAAAAAAAAACAAAAACACATTTTATGTGAATACAAAAAAACAATGCTAAAAAACCTGCTCCCTTCTAGCAGCTAAAGTTCAAATCTACTTTTCTATTAATCTGTTTAAATTCAGGTATAAATGGATAATGGAGTGGACTCACTGGGTAAAATAAATTCTCAACAAATGTAGCATTTACATGTGAAATGAGAGCAACATCGCTGTAATGGACCCATGACCATATATGTAATTAATTGATTTTTATCTGTGTTACTTCTGAGAGCACATAATGTTCCAGTCCTTTATAAATCTGTCTATAGGCCTTTATCCTTGAGATCTATTTAGCAAACTGTGTGGATGTGTAATATTAGTTGTGCAAAGCATGTATAAATATCACTACTGTACAAACTTTGTCGGAGGTTATATTTAGTCATGGTGCACTCAGACAAATGGATAAAAAAAAACAAAAAAAAAACAAAAAAGATTTACAGACCTCAGAAATATTTAAATATTTTGACCACTTAGGAGTAAATGCAATATCTGGGTGAAAGCAAGTGTAGAAATTATTAAAGTCTTGCAAGTCTTGCGGCACTTACACTACTTGGAATGACAATTGGTTGCACTTTGGCCCGCCATTCCTCTATTTATTAAAGTTTTTCTCTTCTGGTCATCAAAGTCAAAGCGACCACACCCTGGCATTTGACAGATCTGGAAACTGCCCCAGTAAATATGAGGGATGCTTTATGACAAAAGAGAAATTGACAGCCTGAGTACATAAGAAAAAAAAAAAAATTAGAGTGTAGTAGTTCTTTGAAGTCAACAGTCTCCACGTCTCATTCCCTTTCCATCAGCCCGACAAGAGATCTGCATGAGTGATTCTTCTCACTGCCAGCTATTATACTCCCCTCTCTCCAGCAGTGCTTTCTTAAATATGCATGCCCTACATTTCCCCACCACCTTCCAAATTCAAATGGATGTCCCCTGCTCTCGCCTCTATTCTCTTCTGCCTCCTCTCCCCTCCTGCCTCTGCTCTCTGCAACTCCGCTTTATTTGTGGCTGACCCAATTTCCAGGTTTGATCCATCCTGCGGTTTTTGAGGATGCAGACTGTGGAGTGGCACACTGACTGACAGACAAGACAGACACAAAAGGCACACCGACAAGCTGGCATGGATGCCTCAGCTGTGCCCATTACCGAGCCCACCCACCCCTCTGTGAGAATGAACCCATCACTCTCCGCCTCCTTGTGCCAAACCCAGCTCCGGTTCTTTGTCTTTATGGCTCCAGACGCACACACACACACACACACACGCACACACGCACACACACACACACACACACACACACACACACATGCGCACTACCCCTCCTGCTCCTCCACAACACCATTTACTGTTTGGTCTGAAGAGAGAATAAGAGGCTCATCCATTGTCTCACTGATTCGCTCTAACAGGGTGAGCTGCTAAGCATCCACAACAACTTCGCATCTTCCGCTCTTTGTAACCTACAGCCCTGAGCAGACCTGAGAAATTCATCATGTCAGAAAAGCGGAGGCAGGTCTCTGGAGGGCGATAGTGGAAGAGGAGGCTGGAGATCTGGCTTGGCAGCTTATCCATTTGTCTGAGTGCATCATGACTGAATGATTTGATCCATCTCCAGAAAGCGTATTCGGAAAATCAGAAATGATTGTACAATTTTCTGAGATTGAGTACTGCAATACTATTCTAGTGCTGCTACATCTACCAGTTGGTGTCTGCGTGGCTGAGTCAATGCTGCGATTGCTGCAGCTGATGATGACATATAAACGTCTTACATAACTATATGACATTGTGTAACCAGGGCAGAGGGGTCTGAGGAATCAGGACACAGTGGTTTTATAATATCCTGAGATGATCCATGTGTCTCTGGATTATGCAAAAATGAGAATGACCAACCATGATTGGTTATTTAAAGGAATCGTTTGACGTCACTTTCTTGCTGAGAGACAAAGATCAATAACATTCTCGGAAATGCCTGTTAAGTATAAAACCACAGCCAGGAGACGCTTAGCATAGCTTAGCACAATGACTGGAAACGGGGGAAACGGCTAGCATAGCTCTGTTCACAAGTTTGTGCGATATCTTGTTTATGAAATCAGTACAAAAACAGGAAAGCTGATTTTCTCAGACGCAAGCTCGTCGTTTCCTCCTGCTTCAATTCTTTATGCTAGGCCAAGCTAACCTACATTTTCCTCAATGTAGCTTCATATCACACATATATATATGATGTAAGAGTGGTATCGCGCTCATTGAATTCTCTGCATGAAAGCAAATAAGCATATTTCCCACACGATCAAACCATGCTATTAAGGGCATACTGTGCAGTGAGGGGATTGTAATATTACTGTCATTGTATACCTTGACTAGAGTAACAGAAGCTTGGCCTTGGTCTGACTACAATGAACTGCAGAGGCTACCTACTAACATATAAGAGTCTTTCCGTTTCATCTCTGTGGTTAAAAATGTGAAGGAAGTACAGAGATGCTCTTTTCTCATTCATTTTTTTTGTTTCGTGTCTGTTCCCAGCTCTCTCTCTTTCTCTGGGTCACAGGAGCAGGAGTCGCTGCTGCTGAGTCAACATCACAAGTGGAACAGTGGCCACACACACACACACAAAGACATAACTATTAAGTTTACCGTAGGCTATCACTGGAGTAATCCTCTCAGCTACAGTGTCTGGAAGTGGGCTAAGTGCAAACATTCTCAGACTGTCTAACAGGCGAGGCCAATAATCTGAGAGGTTATGTTGTCCACGTCAGACAGGCCGATACTTGTGTTATACATTGTCAAAATATTTTAATGTACTTTAGTTCAGGTCTGCATGTTCAAAACTGGAATGATCGCAGGATTTAAAATATTTTTTTCTTTCAGGAAAAAAAATTATATTCAATCAATGAATGAAAAAAAAAAAAACAACAACTAAAAATTGCGATATACGTGATCTTTATTTTGACAAATTTCCAGTGTACTGGATTGAGATCACCATGTGTACACATTGTACAAACTGAGTGTGTGTGTGTGTGTAGTCGTGATAGAGTGTATGTGGAGCTGTGGTGGGCTAAGATAATTTCTTATCTCCACGTACTATTCTTGTTATGTTCTGACTTGTCTGTCCTTTCCAGAGCGAGTGTCTTTATTTGCTCTTTACTCTAAAAGCAGTGTGTAAAAACTCATTATTGTAACTTGTAAGTTCAGACTGTCCAGTTGGAAACTTTTATCATGTTTGTGGCAAATTTGAGCCCACTTCCTTATTAGTTTTGTCCTTGAAAAACTGTAATGAAATGGTAAATGACTAACTGGAAATTATTGTTTATACCAAAGATTTTTTCCCCTGTCTAAGAGGTCCAAAATAACTGAGACAAGATGAGTTTTTTTCTCTGCAAAATGAGTGAAAAATGCAACGTTTGGTCACTCTTCGTAACTTAAAAATCATCATGAAAGACCTTCAGGCTCCTGCAATAAATAGTTGATGCTTTGTCAAAACATCTGCTCCTATTGAGACGACTGTTACATTATGAATTTCTGAATACTGTCTGGCTGAATCTGACTACTGAATTAAAAAACACAAAACAAGAATAGTGTATAAAGTTTGAGTGCCTTAAGCTTGTTTTGTAGTGTTTTTCTCTTCATCCAGCCTCTTGTGAAATAAACATACCTGAAATGATTAGATGATCTACAGAAAAAGAACTGGAAAACATAATCATTAATTCTCTCTAATTCTCATTAATCTTTTCTTTGTTCTCTGTGAGAGTAAATTAACTTTCTTTCTTTGTAATCTTTGGATGTCGCAGTACTGGTTGGGCAAAACAATTGTTTGAAATGAGTATTTCATAACATTTTTAAGACCAAATGATTAATTGATTAAATTGAGAAAATAGGCAAATCAATCATTTAGGTGCCATCCTTAATATTATTAATGACAATTAAATTGTGTTGTATAATTAATCTTGATGTTTAATCTTTTCTTTTTCAATATGATTAAGCTGATTGGCAAAACGTTGCTCTGTTGATATGGTGTAACGTGATTTTTATTTTCTTAATTTGCGTTTTTTCATATATTTTTTAAACTACCGACCTTTCTGTTATGTTAATGCTGTTATTACAGTGCAAATAAAAGTAAACTAAACTAAGCTATACTAAAAGATGTACCTGTGCACGTAAGAAGCAAGTGTGAGTGTGTGTGTGAAGTGGTGGCCTAAAAAAATGCTCCTTTTTAAATTTTTTTTTGTATTGCCACTTCTTCCAGACCTGCTCTTAAAAACAGTTCAAGTTCAAGTTAAAAGTAGAGCAAAAGTTAAACAGACAGTGTTCAGAGCTTTATCTAAGTGCCGGTCAGTGAAAATGGAGGAATGACGTTGTTGGCTAACACGATATCTTGCATTATCAGCACATGTGAGTAGTAAACCAGTGAGCAGCAGGTGACTCTGCACCACACATGGTAATAAATCAGTCTTTTTTTTCCTCTTTGAAGCTGCCTCTCTGCGGCTTTTGAGGGCCGTCTGTGATGTCATTTTATACGACGATGTCAGCACATTCGGCGTGGCAGTTACTAGGAGCACATGATGAGGGCTACATCAGGACATTGTTCTCAGACTTCCATCAATCATGTGACCTTTGAGATCCAGGTTGGGATAAGTATAAGAGCAACGCAAACTCAACAAGACTTTGATACTTCCTTGTTTGTCAAAAACATTAGTGACGCAACTGATTTTTTTCTGTTCAACTCACATGGGGAGGACATGTATGGACTGGGAAGTACAAATTATCTTAAGATACTGGGGTCAGACTGACCCCGTACTTGAAAAGGTCACTCACCGAAGATCTCCCCATTCTTGGCATACTCCGTGACTAAGTAAAGCATGTTCTTCGTCTCCATCACCTGAGAGAGGGAGAGGACGAAGGAGTGGGGCAGGGAGAGGGGAGAAAAGAATGGGAGAGTGAACGTGAATGCACACAGAAGACACACTCTTCAAATGCAATGTCATCCAAATGAATGGTCTCCTGCAACAAGAGGGAGTTAGAATAAAAAGAAAACAGACAGAAAATATTACACAATTTTCCACATGGCTCTCTCTGAGGTTGAACTGCAGTGTCTGGCATCCAGGAAGTCAAGAGCAAAACAAAATGCATGAATGGCACAGGGTCTAAATATGGCACCCATGTAAGAGAACGGAGGTGGACGGCTGGTGCTGCCGAGTATATTTGAATGGTACTTAAAACCTTTCAGTCCTCACACGGTGCTGTGTTGTGTAGGAGGAGGAGAACCGATTTAGAAGCAGAAACACTCAGGAGATGAACAGAATTAAATGCGGAGGGAGAGAATCAGATGGAGAGGCGAGGATGAATCAGACGCAGCAAGCCAGACATTCACACTAGAAATCCCACGCTCATTGTTTATGATCAATTTTCCATCTGCTACACTGACCAATTCATGGATTTAGGAAATGAAAGCCAGTTTGTTGGTTTGTTGTTTTTTTCCTTGAAGGGAAGGAGGGGTTTGGTTGTGTAACAAACATTTAATCCCCTCTGTATAGTGGTACTGGAATACAACTGATTGATGAATTAAGCCCGGGTATAGGTACTAAGTGTCCTTCAATCAAAACAAGTAGCACTGTGAGGCGAGACAGCAGCTGATCTGGGAAATAAACCTCTCTCACAGCGGACATTTTGACTTGTCACAGCAGGAAAAGCACAGGTGTAACTAATAGTATTAACGATGGCTCTGTTTCATTTAGGTGTGCCAGTGAACCAGCATGTACAATAGCAGGGCCCTGGCACTGAAAACACCTGAGTGGAATGCAGCCATTGTTAATGTTAAGAGTTGCGCCTATGTTTGACAAGATAAAATATCCACCACCAGAGAGATCTACTTTAAATTTATGGCCGATATCTTTCCATCGCTTGCCGTTATCGCTGTGATAGAATCCAGTGGCGACACGCCAACTCGCTTGGTATGCTGTCTGTTGTGGATCTGTCAGATGTACATTTATCCATATCATATACCTGTCCAGGGAGGAGTTGGGAAAAAAACACAGCAGATGTTTTGGGAAGTATTCTCTCTTATCTTTTTTTTTCTGATACTTAATCACTTCTGTCCCTTTGCTGGCTCATGTCATACACTACATATAAACATACTTTTTTGATACCGTAATAGAAATAAAAACTTGTTTTGTTACTACAAATATTTCCACATAACAAAAAGGGTAAAGAGTTTCCAAATGTTAAATGTAGTCTAAACGCAAGCTGCTGCACAATAAAATTGGCACTACTGGGAACTGTCCTATCAACAAATGAGTAAACAAGGTGATTTTTACAGATTCGATTCGATATTGTGGTTTGATAAGCAGCCCTATTTCCAAGGCCACATATCAAGCCAATATGATACCGCCTCATGCTTTTGTACAGAATGAATAAAGTTCAACAGAGTCTTATTACCGTGTTACAGACCTCGCTACAGCAGGCCCTGTGGCTACACTTTAACATGTCCATGTATTACATGCCTGCAGCTGCTTCACAGTCAAAGCCTTCATGTGGTGCCAATCATAACTGTACGGCCTCAATAGAGTGAGGATAATACGTTATGTGCACAGTGTACAGTATTATGAGAAAACAGTATTTCCGGCTCAACAAAGCAGGCCCCTTGTTGTGAATAACTGTCATCTAAAACACTGAAATATAAGCAGAGGATTCATCGTCTGAATTAGATACCAAGAAATACTAGCTGTGCATTTCATGGGGTCTGACACTGCCCTCAATGCCCTCAACATAACATGTAAAAATAAAAATTAGTCCGTCAAGCCAAAGAATCTCATGCTACATAAAAGGACTGCCTGTTTGATGTCTGATATAAGGCTATACATAATACTATGATAATATTTTTATAATTTAATATTTTTTATAATATATATATTATTTTATAATTATTTAAATTGAATTAAACAATGTAGGCATTAATTATAATGTGGTGTACATTGACTTTGGGTCATGGTCCATCAAACGTCCTCAGTTTATTCAAGAATTTCATGTAACATAATTGAGCATCTAATGAAGTGCTCATTTTGCACTGACATTATTACAAAAAGGACTGCTAGACCGAGACTGTCCAGCGACAATTATCACTGCTCAACTTCTTTCTACTTGTAGAGACTTTTGGCAGTTGTGAATAAGAGGAAAAGTAGAAAGCTGAACACCCAAGAGAGTCAGAGGATGGTGGAATGTAAAAGGGGCATAAAAGAGGTAAAGACTATGGCAGACTGGGGTTAATAGAGAAGAGGCCACACAACATAAGACAAACTAGAGTGGGGTCCACAGTTGGGTTGTCTGTGTGCGTTCATTAGCTGGGGCTTCTCTTTGGGCCACAGGGCCAAACCCTGTTTATGGGACTGGAAAGGGAAATCACTAATTGACCTGAGATGATTGGATGGATGGACCGTTGGAAATAATGATACACACCAAAATAACACAGCAGAAAACTGGAACATTGCCACATGGTTGTGTAATGATAATGAACACTCATTTACTTTTCCTAAACAAAGTAAGAGGACCCAAAGGCTTATGTAATACAAGTGAATTACAAAAACTGTTGAATTATTGGTGGTTAGGCTGTTTTGTTCCAGACGGCGGACCTCACTGTAACTACGTGAAAGAAGCTTCCCTTTGCAGAGTAAATGTACCAGCAAGGTGATATGGCCAAGATTGATTCCAGAATTTTTAAAAAACTGCATTTGAAAATGAACCATGATAGACAATAGATGATCTTTGCAATTTACAACTGTAATTTTGGAGATACAATGATAGTTTGAATTACGCCTAGTTCACAGCAGACATTTTATATTTCATGATGGGAGAAGAACGGGTGTTACTAATAACTTTAATTATCGGTCTGTTCTATTCAATTGTCCCGGTAAGCTGTCACAGTGAGTCAGCATGCCACAGCACCAGGACCTTGAAACTGTAGCAGCTGAATGGAATTCAGCCATTTTCAATTTCTACACCTGTGTTTTTCTTACTATGACATGTTAAAATGTTTTTCATGATAAAGGTTTATGAGAACAAAAAAAGACCAAAGCTCATTAGTAACTATAATGTTTTTTAAAATGAATTGTGTGTCCACTGTTTCTTATTTTATCCAACATCACTCAGTCGATGCTGTGTCAGATTTCTGTCAACAATGAAGTTTGTTCTCTACTTAGAGAATTTATTTAAAAAAACTATTTCTAAAACAATTTTTAAATTACTGGCACTGAAAACTGACCTCAGACACATAATCTCACCATGTGTGTGCAAAGAGTCACTTTTCATCAAAATATAAAAAACAGCTTTGTGCAACTCCGGTCTCGCTGCAGCTCAGCTTTTCGTGCACACTGTGTGCAAGTTCAAAGTTCAATGCACATTAGAACTTCAAGTACAATCACATCTTTAAACACCTATTGTACAGATGTTCTAAGTGACTGCAGATCACTTTCATTTTCACTTTATTTTTATCTAAATCATTGTGAAAAAAAATACAGTTCCCAGTATTTCAGTAAATATTTTTTCAAGGTTCCATTAAAGTCAGGGGGCAGTGACAGTAATTAATAATGTGTTTTAACAAGCCATGAATCCATTCTGGCCAAGTTTTACAAGTAAGCTGACAATAAAAAGTGCGGACATGACATAGATTCATATCTGATTTTAAAAACAGCCTAAACAGAACCTGGCACTGCAGTACATGTCAGATCGGATGTTCCAGAGCAATAATAAAATATTCAATTTATATAATCTTCAACTACAAACATTATTTAGTTTGAATCACACCAGCAGCACCCTCACACCATGCAGAACACACACACAGATGCACGCAGCGCCGTGTGTCAGTCAGTCATTAACTATGCTCTCATATCTTAAACTATCCAGCAGTGGCAGGTTCTGCTAGGCAGCAGTTGTTTGCTAATGCATTAGAAAATGACCTGGATTGGTCTCGCGCTTCAACACCCTGACTGCTAAAGAACCTGGAGAGAAGGTCAACAAGGAGCAGCGGCAAATTCAGCTCGAAACAGATTGTTGCACAGCTAATACAAGGCCCCCTCAACAGATGTTACATTGGGACCTGTTTCACAGAGACAAAATTTCGACTTCAGATCGAACTAATAACAGTCACTTGTTGCACAAACCTGTCTTGCTCTTGATTACCTGAAGTTGAACAACTTTTTAATGAATCATGGGTAAATCAATACTCTGTTTTTCAAACTTGGCTGACCGAGTAACCTTGTCAAACCCCTGAGCACCCTTCACCTCAGCAGAAAATGTTTTCCAACTGGAGAAATTAAACAGTTACAAGGACGTTTTAATGTCAACAAATTTAATGACGACAGTAAATAGTGTTAATCCGACAGTCGACAGGAGCAGAAGGTAATATCAGGATAGCGCCTTTGGGCAAATGACTTGATGTCCTCACTGCTGCAGCTCTCTCTAACTCTTGCCCTTCACTTTGCTCGCTACGCAACACTGTTAGAAACCACAAATTACAAACAATGTTTTCTTCATTTTTGGCATTTGGTGCCAGTCATCAGCAGGTGTCACTGATTGTTACCATGGAAACAAACATGAGCTTTAGTTCTGAGTTAGCCCGGGGGTAGAGGGGCTCTTGTGTTAAGCTTAAAATAAGTCAGGCTTTTTTTGTGAAATTGTTTAACCTGCACAAAGAGTGAAATTAAGACTCAACACTGAATGCCAGTCTGAAATATCTGTGAAGCCAGTCCGAGGAGGTTACAATGCCCTTTTGAACAGTTTACATTCAATGTCAAACCAACAAGCGAGGCACAAATATGTCTGCGTGAATTCAGGCTTGTGTGAAAGACAATACAGCTTTAACTACATTTTTCAAACTTTTCGTAAGTGTCAGGAAGGTCACATCTGTTCATGCAAAATAATTAACACCCCGACTGTATGTGTGGTATTTTAACCAGAGTTAACATATAGATACTTCCGACATCACTGCTATAATGTCAGACAGAAAGGAGGAGTTGTGATGGGATGGGGTCAGAGAAAAAGTTAGGTCGAAGCACCCAAGAGAGAAATAAATCTCCTTGACTGACACAGCTTGTCGAAAAAGACACACACACAAAAAAAGAAGTGCAAAAATACCGGTTACAAAAGAAGAAAAAAAAAAAACCAGATAAAACCACCTATCTTCACACAGCATTGCAACATTGGGAATAACAGCTTACACATGTCTTTCTATTAGAGATTCACAGAAAATACACAAGAGCCCAAATAAAAAAACACCATGTACTGTAGTCTCAGTAAAGCAGCATCGCTCAAATGATTCACTTGGTCCACGTCCTGCATACTAGGCAGTCAAAAAGGTGTCGAACTAGCGTACACGGCAGGCGCCGAAGTTGGAGACTCACCTGGTAGAGCTTGATGATGTGGGGGTGGTCCAGCATCTTCATGATCTGAACCTCCCTGTAGATTTTCTCCAGATTGACAGCATCCAGTTGGGTCTTGTCGATGATCTTAATGGCCACCTGCAGAATGATAAGAGCATCAACAATACAACTGTAATGAGTCGGTTTCTCAATAACAAACACTGGGCTCATCACACTTGATGGGCAATAACAAACACCCCCCCGCCTGCAACTAACTCACATACACACTAACAGAGGCAGCGATTTAAAATTCTCCACGACGCGAAAGGAGACAGTCTGTTCTTTTCAGCTGTGAGAGCAGGGAACTGTTTCTGAGACACAAGATAAATACTTAAATACAGCTCATGCTGGAAACTTCATAAACAGTTCTAAAATTTGAGCAGTGATGAAATATCGCGTGAAGGCACAGCAGAGGCAACACAGACCTCGCTGGATACACACACACACGCGCGCGCACTCCCACAATGACATGTACATGTGTAAATCGTACACTCGCAATTTCAACACTCTTGGCTTTGATTAATGATGTCCGGTAGGTAACAAGGCAATATTAACATCTCTCCTTCAGACTGTCTCATAAACAACATTTCATCAGTGTGATCTGAAGTGTTCCAAGCATCTGCGAGCCAAGCTGGAGGAGTAAACAACGCGAAAACCCTGCTTTCCCCTCTCGGCAACCGCACCGCTGTTAAGATAAAGTTAGAGAAGTCCTACCGAGCAGTCGGACCTGAAAAACGCACTTCATCAAAAAGTAGTTTCAGGTACCATGGGACTGAAGCGATTAGTTGATCAACAGAAAATTATCGCAGCTTTCTGGTAACTGATCAATAATTTCATTATTTATTAAAGCAAATATGCCAGAAAAGTATTTGGTTCCAAAAAAGATTTTTAAAAAAGGTAAATATTTGCTGGTTTTCTTCGTATTCTATAATAGTAGACTGACAAAAACAAGCATCTGAATAATGTCAACTTGGGCTTTTGTGAAATTGTGATGGCATTTTTCAATGACTCAACTAATTGAGAACCCACAGCAATTAACATTTAGAATAATCATTAGCTGCAGCCCCAGGTGAGTCAATAAAGCAAGATCCAGGAAGGCTGGTTTGAAAAGTAGACCCATGAGTTGGAACTTCATCAGACACCAAAAAGCTGCAGTGTGGTTAAAAATATGGGATTTTCCTCCGGAAACTTCTCACGGTGGCGATCCTTTTACCCTCCATCTTGACAATCGTGAGACGAACGGCAGAATTACCCCGTTCACTTTGCAAAGCATTTTATCAGGAATGTGCGACTGGCAATGACATCACAACATGCTGCTGTTTTTTTCTTACGTTGGCATTCCTGCTGTCAATGCAGCGGTAATAATTGTGATAAATAAGGGGGCTGCGTCTTTTTCACGTGGTGCTCGTGTCAGTCTGAGCTCAGGCTAACGCCCGGTATGAGTCTTAAAGCGCAGCCCGACGCCTCCGCCCCGCTGACGCCCATTTCTGATCCACTTTGGCATATTTGTAGGTGGCATTTACAGATGTGTAGTAATGGGTGTTTTGATACGTTTGACACTCTCCATTATCATCTCCCTCCCCACGGTGGCACAGACAGGTATGCAATTTGGCTTTAAATCACGGTGAAGAAATCCAAATCTTTTAATGGGAACTCCAGCTACAAGTCGGGACCTCTAGGGCATAAAATTTAAAATCACTGGCCTAGTACAGAGGGATTATAGGGTACTTAGCGTGAAGAGATCTGAGCAAACTGATTACATTGTCAACAATACAAAAAGACACACACAAATCATAAGACTTCCTACGAACTCTGCTGGTACAAGTTTGTTTGAGGACAATGAGGTGCGGGGGGAATTTATCTCCAACACAAATGAGGACAGAAAAGGCAGTACGGTGCTCTGATAGGAGATGGATAAAAGGTGCGACCTGCTGAGCCGACACACAGCACCACACGAGAACGGGCCGGCACTCTGCGTGAACCCACAAGCCGCAATATGTACATAATGGGATGAATGGGTCAGTATAACACGCGGGGGCCATGAGTCGAAAAAGTAGGTTATGCACACACGGGTGCACCTATCTAGGAACATGCACACAGACGCATCAAATCTGCTGCTTCATGTGTCATTAAACTCTGGTTTCTTTTACACACACACGTGCCAGGCTAACATCTCTTTCACCCTGGCAAATACTCGAGGCAGATGGCATCACATAAACCTGATAGCCTGCCTCTCCAGCTGACCTTGGCCACTCCGGCAAACAGGACTGGCTCTGGTGACGCGACGGGCCCGGCCAAGCCAAGCAGCTGCGGTGGCTCTCTGATCCGGACTAGCGCTGAGTGACCTCTACCGAACCGGTGGCCTGAAAACACACCAGCAAACAGGCGTGTCTTCATTCAGACAAAGGCAGACGCCGGCTGAGGGAGAGGTGAAATCACCTGATATAGTGTTTTGGCTGGAATTAAAAGCTGCTTTCACACTGCTGTCGGAGGCAGAATACCTGGCGAGACTAACACTGCACCACTTTAATAACCAGATTAACACGATAAGAGTCTTAAGAGCCATTTTCTTGCTGAGTTATTCATTAAATCTACCAGGGGCCTCGTCTGGGTGATGCAAATCTTTGTTTCTCCGTGAGCTGCGATTGCTCACGTTCAAACAGTTGGAGGCTCTGGAAATCAAAGATCAAAGAGTGCAAGTGTGTTTTCACAAGATTCCCGGCCTATTTTTCTGTCTCTCCCTTGGCTCTCACACACACACACACACACATTAACTCTCTCCGTCATTGTCATTACAACAGAAAGTGGTGGCACTCGGTGGTACTGGTGTTGAAGGGCCTCTCTGTGGAGAGCTGACATAAAACTATGAGCAAACTCACACAAACCAAAGCCCTGTGCCTCTTGCGGCTCGTGCTGCATCGCCCCCGAGAGCGTGCGGCGGTATCAAACCCTGCTCCGGGCTGGAAGCGAGGACCCTGGAGCAGTGTCAGTGGATGCGTGCAGAACTCGTTGCTTTCCAATCACAGAGCTCTGGCTGGCAGTAACCCGCTCCCCTCGGCGCCGCTGGCACAAGAAACCACCAAATCACATCATTATTTGGATTACTTAACGGGACCACCGACCCATGCAGCATGCCCCAGATAAATAGATAGACGGATAGAGCCACTGGGATGTTAAGCAGGCAGTCAAACTCTTGAGCTGGCCTCAATGTGAGGGCACTCTGCGGGGTCACTACCTAGAAGGAGCACAGGTGTGTGATGCCGGTCTGGAGAGCAGTGCATGTTTACAGTTTGTGTTTCCCAGCAGCACCGGTGGTCAGACCTCTTACTGGCAGTGATGTGTGTAGCTCTCTCTCTGTGTGTGTGTGTGTGTGTGTGTGCGGTGGATGTGAACGTGCAGTCCGCCGTTGCTCCCTGTCTGTACCTGCAGGACTCAAAACACACCAGCTGTTGCTCCTGCAGCCAAGTAAGTTAGCTGCGCAGTTACCTGATCCAAGTTTCTATTTAGTGCACGATGCGGGCTGCGTTTCGGCATCCGCTGCGAATATCTGAAGTGTCAACTGGTGCAATTTATTTAAAAAAAAAAAAAAAAAAAAGTTATGTAACTCAGCCGAAACAGCAGCTCCAAGTTAGCTCTCGGAGCTAACCAAGTGCACCGACACACTCACCTCGGTCTTGGTAATGCGGTGTCGGGCCAGCTTCACCACCGCGAAGTTGCCCTTCCCCAAAGTGCGCTCGATGTCGTAGAAGCCCACTCGGACGGGACCCCGGATCTGCGGCTTTTGGACGCTGTCAGCCATGACCATGCTGTTCGGACTGGGACTGTTTGGTGGAAGTGCAGGGAGGCAGCCAGACGAGCGAAAAGAGGAGGAGGGGGGAGGGGGGCAGAGGGAGAGAGAGACAGAGAGGTGGTGGTGTGGTGGTGGGACACACACACACACACACACACTAGGGGGGCGAGCTACAGATAAAGACGGGGGGAAAACAAACCACCCGCCGCCGCTCCCGCCGCTCGAAGCGTGTCCATTAAAAATAGACAAAGTTGATTTCGGTGTCGCGCTGCCAGCCTAAGCGCCAAACGTGGCGACACTCACACACTCACTCTCTCTCTCTCTCTCTGTACTCTCGTCGGCGCGATGCGAGGCAGGCCATTTGCTGGTCCCGGGCTGTACACACGCCGCCGCGTCCTCCGCCTCTGCTACAATGGGGCTATAATGTTTCAGCTCGCGGTGCCTCTATCGGCTCGGCAGCACACGAGTTGACTTGCAAAGAGGCATCATGTTCTCCGGTTGACGTGTATTGACGTCAAAGCCATGGGGGTATTTGTACAGGGGGCGGGGCCTCGGAGCCGCTCCACACTTCAGTGCCAATTGGTTGCCAGGACAACCAGACCCACCTCTTACGTCAACCGGTAAAATTGCTATTCTGAAATCTGTTTGCTCGCCTGATCCGTCTTGATTGCACGCATAGGTAACTTTGAAGTTTTGCCCTGCAGGTGTTTTAATAAGAATTTTTTTTTTCAAATCGGCCCCGAGGGCAAAAATTTGCAGGGAGAAAATGGTTTTAAAAAAATCATCCTGAATCAGCTTTGAACTGCCACTTTTTACTTCTTGCTGACAGTGATGTGCTCTGCAGGAGTTAATAAAAAATAAAATGAATAAAAAATAAAATGAATCAAAATGCAATGATTTGGTATACATTTAGGACATAAAGAAAACATATTGAAAAGCATGTCTACTTTTAATACGCATGTAATCCAGGAAAAAAAGGCAACATGCATTGCAAAGCCCACATGTTCTAATATATAGCATTATATAATGTAACATGCAGGACCTCATGTGAAACTAGATATTTGATCAGCCACAAAGACACTTCGGTCAGCTACATAACAGCACCATCTGTTGGCAAAAATATAAAATTGAAACAAGGCAAACCACTTCCTTTTGAAATACTGTTCTCAGTTATTCATACTTCAGTCACAGGCCTTTTATGTTCACACACATCTAATGTCACCCAGACACTCCATTGTACGCTCATACAAATACAAATGCATTAAAAATGTACCCACGTTACTATTAAATAAGGAGTACAACCATAAGCTCTTGTAACCAAACTTTATTTGACACCCAAAAAAAACAAAAAGCAAAACAAAAAAAAACACATCATGTTTCAGATACACACCCTTTTCTCCTCGGCTCATGCAGTGACAGTCTAACACAGAGCGGTGGATTGCTAAGCGGGCAGGCAGAGCCTCGCTCCAAAGGCCTCCACTGTCACGCATAGACTTCCTGAATGTAAGAGTTCCAGATGTGCTTTTGGCATTTCCTGTCGAACATTCTCCAAGAACACACTCAGCCTCTCCTCACTGGGCTTGCAACATCTTTCCAAGACACCGACCCAACCGGCCCACTCAGAAATAACAGAGTAACAGAGTTTGGTAATGTATACTCGGAACTATTTTACAAATGTACAAGGTAGCCATATAACGCTGATGAATGAGTCCATGACATGTTCCACACTGGTCGCTCCTATGAGGACTCCGTGCTGCCAGATCAGTGGGAGAGTTGAGTTGCTCCCACAGTCAGGTGGAGCCGGGAAAAGCCCACAGCTTTGAGGTTTACTGGGGTCAGCCGAGTTTCATCACTGTTTCCGCAAGTGCTGTCCTGTTCCCTCCAAACAGGAAGACTAACACAAGGCTGACACTGCGCCTCCAGGTTAGCAGAGAGGGTCAGAGGAGTCCCTGAACAGGACAACTTCACTGCCGCAGAGAGCCGATGGGATCTTTTCTGTCCGTGTGTCTCATATCGTGACGTGATTGGAAAGCGGCTGAGTGGTTTAATTTTGGATTGTTTACAACATGAGTAACCTTGCGCGAGTCCTCAAAACTTGCACTTATTCCCAGGGTTAAATGAGCAATCCACCACGCTAAATATAACTGCTGCAGCCGCTAAACTGACCTGACTCATTTCTGCTTATTTCACTTGATTAATGCCTCTTTGAAACCAAAGCCTCAGTGCTGCTGTGAAGTTACATAACTTGTCAGAGGATTCGCGCCGCCATAAGGCTGATGTTTTGTGGTTTTCTGTGAAGTGTCTCAAGAACTATTTGATGGACTGCCATGAAATTTGGAGCGCACATTCATGGTCCCAAAAGGCTTACATAAACTTTTACTTTTCATCTGTTTAGTACTTTGTTTTATGGCCAAATACCTGTAAAACGAATGACATTCCCATCAGGCTCAGCTGTATTTTCCCTTAAGCAATTTATTTTAGTGTGCTAACAAACTAAACTAAGATGGCGAACATGGTAAACAACCTGCTAAATATCAGCAGTTTTGCATTGGCCTTTGAGAGCATATCTTGTTTAAAATCTATTAAAATATCTAAAATATATTACCATTTCTACAAAACCTGTCTATTACTCTTGAATCCAAAAGTTACACCATGCTCAGATGCACAATTTGAGAATTGTTTGCGGGGTTCCTGGGAGCTCAGAGACTGAATAGTGAGTCACAAAGTTTAAGCTTTAAGCATTAATCTGCAGATTGGATGCTGGATGCTCAGCATACAGCACTGGAGACAGATCTTCAAATGTTGTTCAAATACCCTAAATCCAGGTTTCACTAATCCTGCACCACACAAGTGACCAATCGGGTTAGCAGGAAGAAAAAGGACGGAGAACACTGTGTTCTTCTGTGTTCGTTAGCTGGTATGAGGCTCTCCGATGTTCTCGGAGACCAGAAGGGCGTCTGCGGTATTATCCATAGATCTCATTCTCCACCCAACCACTCTGACTGCGACACCGCCGGCTTTGAGCTTTGCAGGTCTCGTAGATGTCGTTGGTCACAAAGCCGCTCTCCCTGTCGGCGCATGACACGTTTTCATAATCATCACACTGGGAGTCCTGGGCAGGAGCGCGGAAGTACTTTGTCATGATGTCTGCTGGCATGATGCTGTCCAAGCTAGTGTGAGGCAGTTTGGTAATATCGCTGAAGGCATAAGGTCCTTGTATGGGGCAAGGTGGAGCTGCTGTCCACTGTTTTGATCTGCTGGGGTAGCCCTTTGTTTCTGTCTTCCTCCTGTATATGAAAGAAACAACGTAAAAAGAGTGCCGCGGGGTCATCACAGCACAGTGCAAAGGGAGGCATACTGCTCATCAGTGGTAATTATCATTTTACAGGCCACATAAAGTGAAAAAAACACATTTCCCTACATGTCCCTAGGTACAAACTTTTCTAATATAAAAGAGGTATCTAAATTATATATATATTCTTACAAAATGTGTTTTCACATTGGCTAAAACTGAGTAAATACTTGGAGGGGAGCTGCATTTATGGGCCATATATGTAGATATATATTTCATGAATACATTATACACAGAAATATTGACTTATTCTCCATTACACATTTGCATTATCTCCTCTAAATTTCTTCTTAATATGCCATTCTGTTACTGAAATACAAGGGATAAGTACTTTGGTATGGTTATAAGTTTTTACCTCTTAGCATGCTGTCTGTAGCAGAAGAAGCCAGCGGCTACAAACAGCAGCAGCAGTAGAGCAGGAATAGTTGCATAAAGGATGTAGGAAACATACAGGGTGTTGTCTGACAGAGATACTGCAAAGGAAAGAATACAACTTGGCATCATTTATTTTAAGGTGACTTTTGAACATGAATTGAATAGTTTGGATCATAATTCCATTGCTACTTAAAATATTAACTTTTCCCTGAAAACATAAAGGGCATCAATTCCGAGGAATTAAGAATAAAATATGACATGTTCTTTTTTTCTTAACCTACCTGATGACTCGGGTAGTCCTATTTTTAGCCTCTCATCTGTTTCCGTAGTTGATAATATGTTTGGCCTCAGAGATGGAACTGGAGCTATTAGAAAACAAACAAATATCATCAGTTGAATGTGACATGTGGATATGACACGTGGCATATGCTTATCTAACCATTTTAACTGATTTCAACCATAATAAACAATGAGAAACAAAACGTGTGAGAATATGATTTGAAATATTAAAAATATTCTGCATAATAAATCCCTTGTGTTGTGCCTGATTGATTGAATTATTTGATGTTAGATGATGTGATCACCACCATATCTGCACAAATTTAGCTAATGTGGCTTATTTGAGGTTTTTCAGGATTTAAGTGTGTTGATTCCCTGCTTGTAAAACTGAAGTTTGGGACTATTTCTTCCCATATAACATCTATCCGTGATAGAAACACTACAGATTGACATGCTACGAGGCTAAATACATCACACATGTACTGTCCTGTTCTACGTAAAAGGAAGGTCACAAAGTCAACAATAAAAGTAAGTGATAAAATGCTCATATTACTTGTTATCTGTATCCCACACAGCTGTCATGCATACACAGACAGTACATGTGGCTTTGTCAAGTGCATGTTGTACCTGCATGTGCTGTGTTCCTTTCCCCAGTAAACACTGGTGCTTTTTCTGCAAAAGACGGATAAAAAAGTGAGTGAGTTAACATCATTCAGGCATTCAATCCTCTATAGGCAGATTACAGGGAATTTGTGATTCACTCAGCTATTTAGAAAAAGATTAACTATATAAAAGCAGAAAGAGAAGAAAATATAGACAATGGGTTGAAGGAAGTAAAATATATCAACTAAATAAACCGAGCCCTGAATAATCTTCAGAGGAGTAAACTGTTTAAATAAAAAAAATATGCTCAGCTGTTAAACTATTATATGAATTTGACCAGAAGATGTGCTCTTACATTCAATGAATAATTGTTTCACAGTTTTTAAGTCCCTTAAAGGACAAAAAAAGAGATCCATATACAAACCAGAGAAAAACAAGTGGGTTAATTTTAAAATATTTAAGGTATCAGCACACCTTAAAAACAAGCAGAGTTTTGGTTGCCATGGAGATTTACAGTAATTCATTCAACCAACGTTACATTTGCACATCACTTGTTTGGTGCTTGCTGTTGACAGCTACATTTTAGGGATGGTAAAATAAAAATTCTGATTTTGTGGATTCAAGAACCAAATAAAATGTGGAAGTGCCAAGTGTCAATAATTCCCAGCACAGCGCAGCCCTGCACAACGACACAGTGTCTATGAACTACCGGCACACCTTCTGGGTATTTGCAGACAAAGTTGTTCTTGGAGTTGCAGTTGTCATCATTCCACTGGAACAGGAAATGACCTTCTTCGTCAGGTGGTGCAGAGGGCTGGTGGTACAGAACCGCACACATTTCACCACCACACGATGGCTCGTCCCAGTGCCAGTTCCTACAGCAAACACAATGCACAAGTTCAGAGTCTTATTACATTTAAACTGGACAATTTACAGCATTACATTCACTCTTTTATCTTACATTTCTTTCCCAAATTTATGTGTTTATTAATCCAAACCTTTCTAAATCACAACTTACTATAATGTTTTCCCATTTTCTTTTTCTTTTCCCTCTTTTCCTTTGAGATTCCTAATACGGTTTTCACTAATAAAACATTACCTGAACTTGGCCTTGCTTCCATCCAGCCAATAGTACTGCGAGGGGCAACCTGCGCTTGCTGTGCCCATCCTGTGGCGCTGTGGGCTGCGGCGGAGCCCGATCCAGAAGTCTCCATTGCCGGCCTGCAGCTGTTGTATGAACCTCTCCACCAGTCTCTGCTCGCTCTCCGTCTCAATGGTGAGCAAGTCGCCTCCATCCAGCCTGCAGGCCTGTCTGGCATCCTCAAAGGTCAGCCTCCGCCGGCTGTCCTGGATGTAGGACACCTTGTAGCATGGGCGCTCTGTGCCGCGCCGACAGATCCTTTGGCCTTGACACCACAGTCAGCATCGAGGAGATAACAAGATGATGAGTGCAGTTTTTTTTTTGTTTTTTGTTTGTTCTCTCAAGGTTTTCTGTGGCAGGAAGACTATAAACAACCTACAGTATCATGGACAAATTTGGAGCCAGAATTGTTTTTTGCCAAAGTCTTCCCATGTTGCCCTGCAAAGTGGCTTGACAAAACCATATGAAATTACAGTATAAAACCTATATTTTACAGCACTTCAGAAAAAGATTTGTTTTTTTATAGATTGGTCTTGTGCCAGTCAAAACAGTTTTGTTACTGTGGTGCACTGTGACAGAGAAAAGAAAGCAACATTTTAAATATGTAAGTCTGAACATGTCTGAAATGCAGTGGTTTGCTGAGGCAGCACAATGAGCGATAGACCAAAGTTAATTATGGCTTTTCATAACAAATCTTGATTGAAATAAGGCACAGGTTTCTTTTTAAATATGCCAACTAATAAACAGACAGACAATGGATTAAACCAATGGCTCCCAACCTGTTCTGCTTATTTTCTTTCTTGTGACCTTTTAATGCAAGGTCAACCTTTTCCTGTGACCCCTCACAACAGGAAATGATGACAGAAAAGTTATTTTATTTATCCAGAAAATGATTAGAGAGAGAGAAAAAAACATATATAATCAGTTACACATCTGCAGTCATCCTTTGATTCCCAGGTTGGGAACCACACATCACACTATGAACAAGCATAAAAATGAACAATGAATAAAACAGTCCCCATTATCAGACCTCTTGAATCAATATGAAATATTTCTTATATCACTCCTACTTTTAGCAAATTATTTTGTATTGAATCACAGATCCAGGTCACAGATCTGGGCGCCTGTTGCATAATGGTGCGGCTCGTTTTCATAGTAAGCGGCGGGGGTTGTGCGACCTCCTGACTTCAGATCAGTGATCTGAATCTCAAACACTTTGTTGATGTTCATTTTCCACCACATGATGTCATTACGAGCCGCTCACTGTGCGCGCTTTGGGGCTCTTTACGGCGCCTCTGGTGTCAAAGTCGTTACTTCAAACTTCAAGAAAACACGAAAAGAGGCAACGCACAGCCATGCATGCAAACTGGGTAAAAAACAAACAAAGTCTTACCACTGGAGATAAAATACAGCAGAGTTTAAAAAGGGAGTTTCTCCTCGGGTAAGTCCTTACCATTTATTTTAGAAGCGGATCCAGGGTGGAACAAAACGGCGATAACGGTGCCAAACAGCCTCATAAAATCCATCTCTACATGTTCCCCCAAAGTGTGCTGGACGACCACTCTTGCGATCAAGTGCGAAACTGTTTGTTCGGAGGTAACCTTCCGATTTCCAGACCCTGAAGTAAACACAGGCTGATGAGAGAGGCAGCAGAGTCCGTCCAGTCTAAAGTGGGTCGGCTGGTGGAGGCGTGCATATGGCGTCTGTCTGAAGGAGGGGGGGCAAAAAAAAGAAAAGAAAGAAAGAAAAAGCAAGAGTGAGATAGTCCAAGGTTTTCAGCTTTGAAAAAGAGTAAGTATTGTTGCTTTTCAGAGGCTTATTTCCTCCCCAGATACAAACTCAAACCACAGAGGTATGAACTTGTGCATTGGTGCAGCGTGCATCCTCTTTTCCTAAATGAGTCGAATCCCATTTCACAAATAGTAATGTCATTAAAGTGGCATGAATAGAGCTCTTTGTGCAATGCTATGTATCATGCTCCCTGTGTTAAAATAAAGAATGAATATCTCTCATTCCTCCACACACACACACACACAGATTGCTGTCTGGGGAAAAATAGCTCAGAGGAGAAAATGGAGCAAGAAACAAAACAGAAACAGAGAAAAGGCCGACTTCAAAAAGTCAAATGGTGCGTGTTAAAAGTACAACTCAGTTTTTCCTCTTTCTTTGTCTGGCACACATGCTGGTGGTTCCCCTGTGATGTGAAGTTTTGTCGGCCGCATGTCTGATGTGGCATAACAAAACACATCCAGGTCTCCCTTAAAGCAAGTGTAAGCATTTCAGGAAAGTGACTCAGAGCAGGCGGCCTGCTAAACAGAGAGCACACAGCGAGGACAGAGTGAGGCAGTGACAGGGAAGAGGTGAAGAGGAAGAGGGTGAGATAAAGAGAGAGAGTTTGCCCATGGAACAGGAAAGCGTGCAGAGGAGGAAGAGGAAAGTTTTTTTTTTTTTTCAGAACAGCAACTTCCTGTTCGTTGCTTTGCCTTGGTGTACCAGGCACTGCGGCTTCATTTCCAGAATTTGAGTGATTGTGAAAGTCTGGAGCAGTCGCCTTCTTGTACGTAACAAGAATCAGTCTTTTTTTTTTTGCACCGCTCAATCCAGCAAACTCATCAGGCTGAACCCCTGAAAGACAGAGAGGTCTGCGGGGTAAAATAGCCTGCTTCAGTCATGGTTGAATAAACAAACTGTTGTTGCTGTTTTTATTGTATTTATTGAACTTTAAAGAAGCCTTACATTTACATTCTTAACTACAGTGGACTTCTGGCAAAGAGTATGATTGTTTTGATCTAAGCTATGAGAGGGGAAAATGATCAGTGGCTTCACAAACGGTCACTGGAATGTTTTATAACTATGAAAATGTGTTTCTCAGCCCGTGTTATTGCATCTGTAACACTGTGTGCAGTACATGGTGATGAGATAAGCAGAAAGATTTAAATCTGGATAAATCCTTTCTTACGTGACATAAAGAGGCGCACACAAAGACCTTGCCGCAGCCCGCGGTTTATCCTCCCCTTGTGTTGTATGATTTCTAGCAACATCCATCAACAGGTGACTTTCGAAGGAGAGTAATAAACACCAGCTCCCCTCCGTGGAGAGCTGAGGGAGGACAGACGATCACAGGCTGTTTTTCTGTGTGTAGATCTGTTGTCTCTATCTCTCTCTGCTAGTGACACCAATGCATCTGTCATGCGGGGACAAGCCTCTGGACGGTTGTCATGTGTGACCTGAGCTGATTTTTTCCTGTTTTGGTCTTTCAAAGCTTCTGAAGTTCATGTGATCGTCGATCGGAGCACGCAAACGCCTGTCATGTGAGAGCTGTGGCTGTGTGTTGCAAACACACTCACTGTTCAGTGTTTTTTTGAGGGAAACAAGCTCGAAGATGATTTGTGCTAAAAAGTAATGTACGACTATAATTTCACAGCTGGACTGTAAATACAGGTCTTACTGTGTAATAAAACATCTTGAATATTGCTTATGCTTTTGAAAATTTGTATATTGATTGATTTGTTTATGTATATCAGCCTAAAAGACAACAACCAAGGAGCAAGCAAGAACAACCAGGAGGGCCACATATAAATAAATCATTATTATAATAATTGTATGAATGGATGTACAACGCTTCTGTGTGAAAGTCTTTTTGTAGATTTAGACCTCTTCTCCAGGATTAGGGCAGACACATTGTCCTGCTAGAGGGCCCTGAGGCAAAAACAAAAATGCTGATGAGCCCCCATTAACACCCCTTTCTCCCAATCTCTGTACAGTGTGTGCAGTTTTCCTGTGCCAGAATACTACCTGGGCCTATTTTGCTACGTGGTGATGTTATTAAACACAAAATAATCTGGGTAAATGCAACATGTGAGCACAAAACAGAAAAAATAAAGCTTCTAAAAACTAGATTTTGACAGAGAGACACGCACCCCCACGCATCCCCTTACCCTAACCCCAAAACCTCAAATATCAGGGTCAGTTTTAAGGATGTCATCAGGAGACTCTACTTAAGAGGGGTATACTGTCGGTATATCTCAATTAAAGTAGCAGTAAACAGTTACGACATTGTTCAGTGATTCTGGAGCATTCGGGGGCATTGACTTGTTTCCCACTTTGCCTAGTTGGTAATCCAGCCTCGGTCAAACAGTGGCTAGTGGTGCAGGAAAAAAACAGATTTTCTATTAGGTGACTTTATTTTTGTGTCTGTGTGAGTTCCAGATTATTTGTGCTTCTTTTCTTTACGGGGGTTGGACGTGTCCTGGTGTTTGTCTGAGAACCAAACACCGAATGGCTGTCAGCACGTTGAGAAAGAGGTTGTGTCTCTTGGCTTTCGCTCCTCAATGCTGGTGAATCACGAGATTGTTAGACACAGACAACAACAAGCCGTTTGAGCTCTGTCTAATTTTGGCCACCAGATGACACCAAACTATTCAAGAAACAAGGCAGAGCAATTCTGTTCTCAGTTATTGTCCAGTGTCCAGAGTACATTCACTCAAGTACTGTTCCTACATACCCTTTGAGGTAATGGTACTTTACTTGACTATTTCCACCTCGTTCCACTTTATACTTCTACTCCATCACATTCAGAGGGAAGTATTGTTCTCTAACTGCACTACATCTATCTGACAGCTGGTATTAGTGGTTATGTATGATCTGGTTACATACAATTTTACGTTAAACACAACTTATATGATAAGTTTATTAGATATAATGCATTATTAAAGATAAAACCAGTGGTACACAATCTTTTTTACAGGTATCAGTTCAGTTTCTTGTTGTGATTTCTTCTTTTGTTTCAAGCTGTTTATTTATGTAACAAATGTTCAGATGATCTGATATTTCACAACAAAAGAGAGATTAGAAAAAAGTGAAAAAAAAATCATTAGAAATCTGAGTTGCAGAAGTTTAGTTTGACTCTTTTCGTCCCCAAGATTGATCAGAAGTATCTTGTGACCACTGGGCACTGGGCTTATAACCACCACAAAACTTTATTTAAAGTAGCTTCTAACCACAACCGTAAAATACTTCTTACACATTAATGCATACCAATCTAATATTGTCATAGACACTATACAGTGCAGCTTTATATAATAATAATAACTTAGTTGCTGAGTGCAGGACTTTTACTCGTAGTGAAGGATTTTCACGGCATTCATCACCACCACCTGGGCTGATCAGCACACCTGCAAGTCATCTCCAATCAAGCCACCTCCTCCTCTGCTGTATTTAAACTCATTCAATCACTCCCTTCCAGACTGTCCAGTTACCTAACTTGGTACTTTGTGGCTCTTTGTGACTCTTCCCCTGAGACGTTGCCTGCTTCTAATCTGATCTGTTTTTGCGCTTCAGACTTCTGGTGTTGTCTGCCTGGTTTCCCTCATCTACCTCCTGGCTTCATCTCTCCCTCTGCAGTCTCGTCTGCTCCACTCCAGCCCAGTTTGGCTCTCTGCTTCGTCCACACCACGCCGGCCTCAGGCCACACTCTGCCTGTCATCCTGCTCTGCCCCTGCTCCGCCCCTGCTCCATCAGCCACACGTCAAGCTGCGAATGCCCACAGCTAACCACCAAACTCCCCACGGTGGTAATCGGACTCTTGGCTCTGAAAACAGTACTTCTTGGCTTTCTGGATCTTGCCTTGATAAGTCTCCATTAAAAGACTTTGTGTTCAACCTAATTTTGGTCTGATCTTGTGTCTGCGTTTTGGGGTCCTAGCGTAGCTCTGTTTGAAACCGTAAGTCATAGCAGAAAATATAAACATCAGTACTGCATGAGTAAATGTTTACTTTGTTATAGGCAAAACAGACAAAACCTCCTCTGCTGCTTTGAAGGGTTGCAACTGTTCTTAGACAGATTAACTACTCATGTGATATGTGCACGCCCTGAGGGGGTGCTACACTAATGATATGCTTCACTGTATATGCCCGCAGAGTACAGTGCAGTCTCCTCACAAGCTTCCCAGTGTATCCTCTTTCTTCCTAAACTAAATCTGTGTACTGCTCTGGGACTTGTTTTCCGATGTGATTGTATGTCAGTAACCATTGTCATGAGAGGAACCAGTAAAAATGTACACTAATCTTTGAGCCACACTGTCATGGGCAGTCTGGTCTTTTTAACTTTAGCCTCCCTTCTATAGTTGGTTTCTGTTTTTCTGCGATGTTTTAACAATAGTCATATAGCCATCTTGTGCCATAATATTTCTTTATGATTTTCACACATTTGTTTAGCTTATCTATTGTAGAGATTTTTTTGTCAGCTCAAAAAAGAACAAAAATAACTTCTGTATCAAAAACTGTATGTACAGTGGATATAAAGTCTACACACCCCTGTTCAAATGCCAGGTTTTTGTGATGTAAAAAAATGACACCAAGATAAATAATTTCACAAGCTTTTTCCACCTTTAATGTGACCCATAACCTGTACAATGCAATTGAAAAACAAACTGAAATCTTTTAGGGAGGTAAAGTAAAAATAAACAACTGAGATAATGAGGTTGCACAAGTGTGCACACCCTCTTATAACTGGGGGTATGGCTGTGTTCGGATTTAACCAATTACATTCAAACTCATGTTAAATGGGAGTCAGCACACACCTGTCACCATTTAAAGTGCCTCTAATTAACCCCAAATAAAGTTCAACTGTTCTAGTAGGCTTTTCTTCACATTTTTGTAGCCACATCTTCCAGCACAAACCATTGGTCCGCAGAGAGCTTCCAAAGCATCAGAGGGATCTCATTGTTCAGGGTACAAAGGGGTACACAAGAATTTCCAAGGAATTAAATATACCATAGGAACACAATGAAGACAGTCATCATCAAGTGGAGAAAATATGGCACAACAGTGACATTACCAAGAACAGGACACGTCCGTCCAAAATTGATGATAAAACGAGGAGAAAACTGGTCTGGGAGGCTGCCAAGAAGGCCGACAGCAACGTTGAAGGAATTGCAGAAATTTCTGTCAAGTACTGGCTGTGTAGTACATGTGACAACAATCTCCCGTCTTCTTCATATGGCTGGGCTGGGCTGGGCGGAAGACGGAAGCCTTATCTCTCGAAGAAAAACATCCAAGCCCGGCTTCATTTTGCAAAAAGACATTTGAAATCTCCCAAACGCATGTGGGAAAATGTGTTGTGGTCCGATGAAACCAAGGTTGAACTTTTTGGCCATAATTCCAAAAGGTATATTTGGCGCAAAAACAACACTGCTCATCACCAAAAGAACACCATACCTACAGTGAAGCATGGTGGTGGCAGCATCATGCTTTGGGGCTGTTTTTCTTCAGCTGGAACTGGGGCTTTAGTCAGGGTGGAGGGAATTATGAACAGTTCCAAATACCAGTCAGTGTTGGCACAAAACCTTCCTTCTGACTTCTGTTAGAAAACTGAAGATGAAGAGGAACTTCATCTTTCAGCACGACAATGACCCAAAGCACACATCCAAATCAACTAAAGAATGGCTTCACCAGAATAAGATTGAGGTTTTGGAATGGCCCAGCTAGAGTCCAGGCCTGAATCCGATCGAACATCTGTGGGGTGGGGTGATCTGAAGAGGGCTGTGCATAGGAGATGCCCTCGCAATCGCAGATTTGGAAAAGAAGAGTGGGCAAATATTGCCACATCAAGATGTGCCATGCTGACAGACTCTTACCCAAAAAGACTGAGTGCTGTAATTAAAGCCAAAGGTGCTGCAACAAAGTATTAGTTTAAGGGTGTGCATATTTATGCAACCAGGTTATTTTAAGTTTTTATTTTTTATTTTTCCCCTGTAAAGGTTTCAGTTTGTTTTTCATTTTTCAATTGTGTTGTACAGGTTATAGGTCACATTAAAGGTGGAAAAAGTTGTGAAATTATTTATCTTGGTGTCATTTTTTTACATCACAAAAACCTGGCATTTGAACAGGGGTGTGTAGACTTTTTATATCCACTGTAATCAGCACTTTATATGATTATTTAATTTATAATTGTGGTTTATCCTGACCCATCAACCTGTTGACTGACACACATTATTTTTCAGACATCTCCTTCCAGATATTATCGCTGACCCTGCAGTCAAAAGGATTACAGAAAAAAAAAACACGAAATGGAGAATATGATTCGAGTGCAGAACAATAGTCAATGTATGTAAAGTATATCCAAACAAGTGTCCTGGGAGATAAAACTCCTCAGACACAGGCGTGGACTAAGGAGACTGTAAAAGAGTGACGCATCTGTGGATAGTGTAACAAATCTCTTCTCTCACCATGGGCACTTTGGCCAAAACACTGATGCTCCATTTCATCCTATTTTCCGAGAAACAATGGGGCTTCTCAGTTGAACAGTAACATTGTGGCCTATAGCTACTGTTCGGAGATTCCCTGCAATGCAAGTCTGTGGAGACTTGACATGCAAGGGAAATTAACAAAGGTTACTTCTGGTTGGTTGAGTACATCATACCTTGTGGCAAGCAGGATCACCTTTCAAGCATTCAAGGTGTTTTATTCTCAAGACATGAATCTTTTATCCAACGCAGTGAAAGAGTTGGTTGAGAGTTATATTTGTCATTTATTTGTAATGCTAAATTGTTAATTTAATGTGTTATTAATGGAGTATAATCAGAATTAGCAAATAAATAAATGCATTATGCATGTTTTTGGTAATTTCTCTGTTCAGGTTTTGCTGCTGGAAACTTACATTTCCCTGAGGGAGTCATCCCAAAGGGATCAATGAAGTCTAGCCTAAGTCTCTAAGGTGTAGCATGCTGATCAAGAACCTGTGGGTTTCAGTTTGGTGAAATGTGGATGAAATCTATTCATGGCCAATTGTGATGTTCATAGTATCAAAATGTCCTTTCTCTGATGTTAAGCAAGTTTATTTACAAGTATGGCATCCAAGTTTAAACCTCAGCACAACCAGGCAACAGAAATAACTTCAATAATCATTTTTGGTGCAGGGAAACCTGAAACAGCAGTTGTAGTTCACTCGAGGGGATCTGTGTCAAATCCCAGTGACACATTAATCTGCTGGGTAGAGATCTGACTGTGAGCCCTGCCAGGTGTTCCTGCTGTCTAAACGAGAAGTCACGGTAGAAAGTGTACCCATATGTGTGTATGGGGTCTATAATTACTTAAGGGAGGGCCTGAGAGTCACACCTCAATGGTTGTAGGTGTCTTGAGGCTGTCAAACACTATAAAAGCCACTTTGCACAACAGTGTCTGTGACACCTGCTCAGGTACCGGCTGAGGTAAGACCCTACTTGGGTTGTCCCAGAGGTCTCTATTTGAAATTCATGGGTTTTAAATTGCAGAATCTTGTGCATTATTAATTAGTGAAAATGAAACAGTATTAGCAGTATTAGCTAGGTAGTACGATCTGATACTGAAAGTTATAGTCATATAAAAATTGGACTTGCACTTATTTGTGTTTTTTTTCTAAACAATCTTAAGCAGTTTTGTGTATCTCTATCTGATTAATTTAAAAGTGTTATTTAATTGTTTTTATTATTGATGATGTTGTCATATTTTCTTCCATCTAAATGCAGGATTGATAAATCTGGCTGAGCCTCTTCCAGACAACATGACTCTTTACCTTTGTCTCCCTCTGCTGGTTGTGCTCCTGCAGCCCGCTCTGTGTCTTTACAACTGCTCGTCTGAGTATGAGAGGACCCCAGGTGCGTTTAACTTTGCTTCGACTGCACCAAATTTCTTTTTTCCTCCTGTTTAATCTTATAAACCTTTTCTTGTCTCTTTCTGTGCAGCAGCACCTGGGCTGGTACTTTAATTGTCTCTCAAAGTCTCACATTATTAAACTACAAATCAGTGCTAGACTTTAAATCTCCCTGGTTCCTCTTTTGCCTTCTTTCATAGACAATTCGGATCTGGCGGTTGAGTGTGGTTCGAACATGATCACACTAGAGATCAACCTGTGCACAGCTCAGTGGGCGGGCTTCAACATCACAGAGCTGGCTCTGAACGGGAACCACAACACGTCAGAGTGCCTGGGCTCTGTCGACACCAGCGTGAACCCTCCAGTCATTCGTTACCAGCTCCCTGTGAACCACAGTCAGGATAACCCCTGTCGCCAGTCTCTGCAGGTCAGGAGCGGTCTGGTAGAAGATGCTAAACAATGTTGAATCAATGGAAAGATTAGGGAAATACTGACATATATTCAGTACACGTGTAATGAATATGGTTTTTGTTTTCTTGTCCAGATTGTGGATGAGATCCCGGATCCCACAGGTCCCTTTAGCAGCTTCTTAAGTATCCAGTCAGTTATCATCACAGGGTACATCGACACACCCAGAGCGGACCAGGGGCTCATCAGCTACTCCACAGACCTCTACTATCACTTCTCCTGCCGCTACCCGCTGGAGTATCTGATCAACAACACACAGATTGTGGCGTGAGTAACTGTCTTTCTCTATCTCACTTTGTGGAAAAGAGATGTTTCTGTGAAGGTCAATGGTGATGAGTACATACAGTGATTCTCTTTTCTGTATTATTTTTAGCTCCTCAGTTTCAGTGGCAACCAGGGATAATAATGGAACCTTCATTGATACACTGAAAATGGGTGTTTTCAATGTAAGTACACGCAGACCCCAGTTGCCTTAGCCATACTATAAAGCTGTATCTCTTGACTTGTGTGACTGTGGTGTCTTCTGTCTGTCTTCAGGATACTGACTATGGCCACCTGTTAGTGGTACCTTCAACGGGACTTGAGCTACGAACCAGGATCTATGTGGAGGTCAAGGCTGTTAACCTCACTGGAAAGTAAGCAAAGCCCATTTGGACATACGGATGCTCGTAGTAAATTTGTTTATCTGAAAGCAAACATTGGAATAAAATTGAGGGCAGTGTATTCTTGCACCAAACAGTAACTCATTGGCCCACTGTCCTGTTTTCAGTTTCAATGTACTACTGGACCACTGCTTTGGTACTCCCACACCTTTCAACATGTCGCACAGTGAGCAGCACAACTTCTTCGTTGGGTATGGAAGCATACGTCAGCGGTGTAGCTTCATATAACACAATCAATATATAAAATCCTTTTTGAGACATATCATTTAATTTAAATCTGCTCTCTGCTAGCTGTATAATGAACCAAAGGACATCTGTGACCATCAATGGCCTTTCCAAGGTTGCCAGATTTAACTTTGAGGCCTTCCGCTTTGTTCAGCACCGTGACCGGGCACAGTCCAGCATCTATCTGCACTGCATACTAAGACTTTGTGAGCCCAGCAAATGCCAAGAACTACTGTCTGTAAGTTTGGGAAGACAAGAACAAATGACTCTGCTTTAAAGACTTTGAAAAAAATATTGGCAAAGGTACCCCATGACAGTATTTCTATGGCAAAGATTTGAGTGATGCAATTTATCACCATGGATGTTATATATACCTGGTTTGTGCATCTTATTAGTTGAAAATATAGATAAATGCACAGAAATGTTTCTTTTTATGTCCTCACCATTGAGCCACATGACAGAAGCCATCAACCTAAAACAGTATAACATATATGTTAAAACAGCTGTAGCTGTTAATAACAGTAATAGTAATATGTATTTTTGGGTATGTCATAGCCTTATTGGATTACTGACTCTAGAGAAATGTCAGGAAATGTAGGAAGAGAGTTTGCAAATGACTCCAACAACACTTTGGCCACTAGGGCATACCAACTTGTATTCTTCAGATTTATTTTACAGCTTTTTCATAAAATATAACAAAGAAGTCACACCTTGTTTTATCAAAGCTAGATCAGACTTAACTCAGCTGAATGTTCATTGTTTTTCAGTCCTGTAACAGCAGAAGAAAAAGATCTTTGACTCCTTTTGGAGAAGAAAGCACAGATTCTGCCACTCTCTCACTTGGACCTCTTTACACTGCCAGAGAAGGTTAGACCCTGTAAAAAAAAAGACCTACTACTGTAGTGAATTGTGTTAAAAAGTTGACTTTTTCCCTGACTCTCTTTCTCATCTTTCCCTACTAAAGACACGCCATATGCAGCTGCCTACAGTGAGTATATCTGATCTCTTTTATTATTCAGAAATACGTGTTAATTATGTATTATGACAACCCGCAAAGTAATCTCCATTGATCTCCCCCCTGCATGCATCAGGTAATGAGGTGGCATCAGAGAGGGACGAAGTGAACGTGCCAGGCCTGGTGGTGGGGGTGGTGTTTGGCTCGGCTGCTGCTGTCTTGCTGGTTCTGGGTGGCTGGTTTGTCCTGAAGAAGTTTTATTGGGGGGGAGGGTTAGCTCACGCCTTTGCCTGACAGTTCAAATCGTCTTTGTCACCTCATACTACATACATTGTATTATAAGTGTGTTTATTGTGAGAACATAAAATCTGATAATGATTTTTCAGTAATTATCAAATGTTCATGTCAGGTGAAAATGGAAACCAAGTAAATATGCTATGTAACTTTTACTGTCTTTGCTTACTGCATCTGTATTCAGCAGTCATTTATGGGTAATGAAGGAAAGGTCAAACCTGAGCTATGTGTGAAAAAGAAATATTAACCTTTTAAGAAATTAAAGAGTAATTTTAATATTTTATGTTGCATGAATTTGCTTTTGATAGCTGTTGGTTTGTACATGTTTTTGATTCCATTGCTTAAAACACTTTATAGATTCACATCACATTAGCTATCTGCACTATATAAGGCCATGTTTTGTAAATATTCAAAATAAAGTTTGAAATCAGGTAGTTGTTGCACTTATTGGTTGATATTGTATAATTAAAAAAAGAACAGATAACTTACATCATCAACAACTTTAATCTCCAAAAGCAGCACTTTTTTCCTTGCTACAGAAAATACACAATGACATTTACACACTCATTCACATAGAGAATGAAACAAACACATTGATCAAAAACAAACATTCATAAATATTTACAGGCTACTTACTTTGCTGGTATAGTGGCAAACAACAAACCAAATTCATGAACAAGAGTCAAATGAATCACAATAAGGAGGCCATTACGGCGGTGAATTAGTATTCTGTTGTCTCTGTCACTGCACTGAGTGCATAATGTCTTGGATCAGAGCAGAGAGTTTAACTGTGAAGTCCTCCTGTAAGGAACCACCTGGCTGTATGGAGAAGGAGGAGGAAGAAGAAGAGGAAGACATGCTGGAGGCTCCCTGGACGCCCATCTCCTCCTCCAGCCCCTGAAACAGCCTCTCTTGAAACACTTGGCTCTGCAGGGCTGCGTTTTGGCAGAACCGCTCCATACTGCCTGTCACTTCTGCCTTATGAGGCTGTGCAGTTTCCAGGAGAGCAGCAAGCTCTGCTTTTAGAGCCCCCATCCTGTTCTGTATCTCCACCCTCAGTGAACTCACTACTTGTCCCAGCCTGGAGCTGATTACTGGCCAGAGTTCTGACTTCCCTTCATCTTCCTCACTAGCACTGATCTGTTTGAGATGTTCAATCTCCCCGATGGTTTTAGTGTGAAAATCGCTGATGATATCCGCCACCTTGGAGCTACTGTGCTCCAGGGTTTGGCTCAGCCAGTGGAAGGCCTCCTGGGAGAGAGCCGGACTGGCCTCTGCCTGGGCCTCTGCTGTTTCCAGGCCCTGCAGATAGAGGCGCAGCTGGCCACAAAGATCTTGGGTGTTGCTGCTGAGAGAGTTCTGGAGCTGCTCGGTCAGGGGAGCCAAGCGCTCCCTCATGCTGGCCAGGGTGGAGCTGAGGTGGGCTGGAGATGGGGACAACCTCTCCCGCAGCTCGGCCAGCTCTTGGTGCAGACGGGCACGCAGACGTTCAGACTCTAGGTTGAGTTTGCGTTGCATCTCCTCTGCCACAGGAGTTTTGCTGTGATCATCTTGGCTGTAAAGGTCACTGCTGTCTATGTGGCTCTTGTAGATTTTACTAAGCAAAGGGAGAAAAAAGCATGCTGTTAGAAACTGTTTATATATTTTCTTTTACATTTATTTTCTTTAAATATTCCCCCTTAACTTGAGCGTTAAAGATGCAAATTTATTTGAAGTCTTAGTTTAGTCAACTTACTCCACATCCTTTGTGAATACTGTTGTGTCATGAGCCTGGTTGGCCTTTGAAACGTTCCAAGTTGCCTCCCTGCTGTAATGGTGGAGTGGGTATGCTACAGACAAAGAAAACACACATAAAAAATAAAGAAATCTACTGCAACATAAAGGGGATTAAACTGGCATTTGAGAAGCAGTGTATACCTGAAGTTGTCAAGAATGACAGGGTAAAGATTATGACTTTTAGATGCATGTTTATCTTTCTGTGAAGAGAACAGATGAGAGAAACACATAAAAAACTTTAAAAATTAGAAAAAATAAATGAATATTGAACATTTACATGAATGATCTATCATTTATTTGACTAAATTAATCTCTCTCTCAGTCTAAGACAGAAGAAACTAAGATCAAGATGTGAAGAAGTGGCTGGCCCTTACCTGAGGATCAGGGCTCTGCAGACTGACTCCCCTTCTCATGTGACTTATAAAGTCCTTGTTATCAGAGCCGCTGCCCAAACTCTGCCTGTGTCAACAGTCAACACGTGGAGGGTCACAGTGATGTCAGAACACCACATGCATATACACTTAGACCCACAAACACATACACACACACACACTCACGCCCAGTGTTGAATCTTCATAAAACTACATTCTTGCAGCATTGATTCCAAGGACATTATGTCATGCCATTAGGGATGCAACACTATATGATTCAAAAGGAAGAAAGTACAATGATAAGTAATATAAGATAAGATAAACCATAATTCCTTTGATCTGGCATTACAATGACAGCAATAAGTGCAGATAAGTACAGGTAAAGTTGTAGATAACAGAAGTATAAAACACAAACGCGCAAAAATGCAAATAAAAACTATTCACAAACATTTGGAAACAAATATTACAAGGTAAAGTATCAAAGTGGTGTGAATACTTGTAGCAGAGAGGTGAGGTGAGGTAAGTGGGAAGCAAACACGGTGGAAAAAAATGGGTCTGTGCATGTTGTGTGGTGCTTTAGGCAGCAGGAACAAATGAGCCCCTGAAGCCCTTGCCTTTGCGCCTAGGTGGGATGATCTGACTGAAAGAGGCACCCATCACCATCGCATGGGGGGTGAGAAGGGTCTTCCAGCATTGCACTGATTTTGTCCTTCATCCTCCCTTGCATCCATTGTGACATACTGTGGCCATCCGGTGAGATGGTCCGTTATCCAGGATGATGTGTTGGGGTGAAGTTGCATCGCCCTGTAGGAGGCAGTGATGGATGGTGTCGAAAGCGCTGGCAAAGTCAAATAACATGACTCTCACAGCGCTGTACTGCTTCTCGAGGTGTGAGAGGTCTATCTACCTGCGATACTTTCACACATGGACTAATCCCATGAACTCAGTATATTGATGATGATGTTCTCTGTACATGTGGCATCTATTGCACATCTGTCTGTCCCAGGGAGAGGGATCCCTCATCTGTGGCTCTTCCTCAGGTTTCTTCTTTTTCCCATAAAGGGTTTTTTGAAGTTTTTCCTGACCCGGTTCGAGGGTCTTAAGGACAGAGGATGTCATAACTGTACAGATTGTAAAGCCCTCTGAGGCAAACAATGTTTGTGATTTTGGGCTTTAAATAAATAATTTAATTTTTTTTTTTTCAATGTGGCTCAGGAATATGATTGCATCCTCCAATTCCAATGTTTTATAAGTATGCAGGTAGTGTGATATAGTAAGAATAAATCACTGCAATGGGACATGAATTCTGTTGTGATATTGATACAAAAAGATTGTGGCCAACTCAAAAACACTTTTACACTCTTGACCTGAATAAAAAAAAAATTAGGTTAAAGTTTATTGGAGTGACCTCGAGAGGTTCAGCAAGTTCAAGTTTGTACGTCGATAGCCAGATAAGAAACGTGGCTGGATTTCTGGCCTTTTTTACATCAAAAGATCTTTGCCAGGAACCAGAATTACATGAATATTTACAGTGGGGTCTCTAGTTTGACCCACAGTGTCTGTTGTGGCTCTTTGCTGCATTATGCAAGATTTGAAGTGGGTTTTTATGTTTTGTATGTTTTAAATTGTGTAAGAATTCAGTTTATCCAGCTTTGGACGAGTTCACAGTGTCTTGCTTGACAAACAGTTTACACATTCAGGATGGAACATCTCAAAACAACCCAAATAAACACTGCTGATTATGCTAAATTCTGTGGGTTTTTTTGGGGGGGGGTGCAATGTTGAGGGTTTAAGCACTAGTGACATGGATATGTGGGTGAAAGTTCCTGATCCTTCCTAATCCTGTTCAGTTAGATAAGTTACGAGGTGTCATCGGAGGATCATAGTCCATGGCTACCATGATGAAATATGTAGGTTATACCAATTATCCAAAGTCCAACATGTATTTCAATACAATAACAATGTAGAGTTAGTAAGACTTTGGTTACCGTACAGAAAAACAGCACCGTTTACAGCTCTCTGCAGATATAGAAGTTCCTTGTTGAACAGTAAGCAACAACTAACAACTAATAATACAGTGTATGCACTACATGGCAGACACTTGAGTGCACACATGTACATAAGCAAGAACTTACAGTATATATAGTGTATATTGTAATATTGCCATAACTCTTGATGTTTTGAAATGGCTGGACAGCTTAGTACTCTTTATTTCATAAGAAGCTGGGATTCGGTCTCCTGTTTCATTTGAATATAGAGCAAAGGGTAACGATCTTAGCTTGGTTATGGCACACAAGCATATAGAGATAGCCATCAGATGATCCAAATGCAGGTCAAAGGTTACCATTAAATAACAAAAAACTTCTTCTCAAACCCGTATATTTTTAATTAATATTTAAGTACATGTTTTTACTACATGCATAAATAAAATGCATATGTGAGGCATTTTTCTGAACTACACCACAGTCCAAAAGTTTGGAAGCCAGGGTAAGACAGGCCAAACATTTGGAAGCAACTTAAAGTTTCTGTTCACAATGCCTTTCTTAAAAACCAGCATGAGTTATATGTATTTTGGGATGTATTTACTGCATGATCAGACTTTGCTTTCATTGATATGCACCATTTTCCTCAATTTACCTTTAGGTATACATTGATGTTACCAGACCATTGCTGAATAAATGTCAACAAAAGAAAAGAAAAGGGCTTCGTCTTTAGGGTTGAGAAGATTTGAAAGAGTCACAACTTCAGTGCAAAAGTAAAAAAAACAAATCATAGTTTGCATTATTCACTTTAACTCTTTGGCTTTTCAGAGCATACAAAACTGCGTTCAGATCTCTGACAAACTACAACAGAAATGGCTAGAAAGAAGCAAAGTAAAGAAACAAGAGTGCAGATTTATACATTGAGGAAAGAAGGATAAATTGAAAGAGAAATTGCAAAACGCAGTAATGTCTTCTGATAAGTTACTCTTTATATAAATAATCATGTTTATTTTGTTGCAAAGTATACCAATGAAACTATGATTTTTTTTTGGTACAAATTTGATCTTCCTTCCAAACTTTTGGTCTGTAGTGTATTCTACCTTTATACTCTAACAGATAAAACAGCCGCATATAAGCTCACAGTTGTGGGCCACACAGACCTTGACCAAAGTCTTCTTTTGCTTTCCACAAGACTGCGTGCCAATGTCAGCAAGTAAACACAGACGAACAACAGCAATAACATTCAATAAGTGTTTATCAGATTGCTAGATTTACTAATGAGTTTGAAAGTGAATTCAGCAACTGCTATGACACACTTGGTACTGAGCAAAGCTCTGTTGATGTACATTGGGAGCCAAATCATTAATCAGTTTCATGGCATGATTGAGGAGAACAAATGCAGTTATGTGATCCGGCAGCACCAGGCAGCCATACTCTCTGTTTCCCCCGTTGCTTTCCACCAGCAACACAGTCCCTCCACTGTCGCTGTCACCTTATCTCATGGGCCTTATAAATCATTCAGCAGGCCATTGAAAGTTACCCAGCCTAACTAGCCGACCACTTAGCTTGCAGCCCTATCTACCAACAGATAGATCGGCTCATGTGTACAGGACTTCAGCAGACTGAAGAGGTTTATCGAGGAAGTGTGAAGCTCCAACAGCATCCTCATAATTGCTGTCTTAGCTATGACCAAAACAAGGCAAGAAATTAAGTGACTATTTACAGATCCTGGATGAAGAATAAAAATGTCTCCCTGATGGAAAAGAGCCAGGTTACCTGTTTTTTATGCCAGGAGGTGGACATATGAGCCATGCTAGGGACATGCAGATGCAAGAGTTTCATGTGTGTGTGGTGGCTGAGCGGTGTGCTCCTTATTTTGGTTCACGGAAACAACTACAGCCAACAGTTTCAAGAGAGGCCACCCTGCCAGCCAGGTAGGCTATCCTGACTGCACACAATGATCTTTGACAACATGACAGAACTGCTATTTGATCCATTGCATTAAAGTGTTTTTTTCCGCATGTTTAGCCGCATGATGTTCTTAATTTATATTTTGAATTGAACAAATAGTCCCGCAAACTGTAACCCCATCACCATCCCATTAGGGAAGAGGTTTTTGCCTTCCTAAAGGTGGGGCTAGTGGGTATATGAAGTCATTTATCCCATCAGCTATTTGCAGCTTTGCAGTAAATGCTTCAAGTGAGTGATGGGCTTTTACAGTACAAAAGAAGTGTTGTGCTGCACAGTCTAAAATGAGAAATGGAAACGTGTTTTAGATATAACCCAAGCAACTGTGAAAAACTGAACAAAATATTGTTCAGTCCTTTACCAGCTGCGAAAGGGACAGAGCCGTCAAATGGTTTCTGCTTTTTTCTGATGCTTTCTCTCGACCGTTTTGATGGTTTTAATCTGTGCCCTTTTTGTATTTATTATCTATTTTTTGTAGATTATTCTTTGGCATTGGTAGCAATTATTGATACTGAAAGTAGAGCGAGATATGAAACATGCAACAGAGGCATAACTGGGGACATTATGATCACTCTGTATGATCTGTCTTAACCACTAATGTAAGTAACATCATTAACAATAAGATTTTGTTCCTAATAGGTTTCTACTGCCCTTTGGACAGTGTCACTCCAGTCCCCTGTCCAAAGGGAACCTATGGGCCAACTGCTGGAGCAGTGTCCATAGACAGCTGTCTGAAGTGTCCTCCTCATCACTACTGTCCTCGACCAGGCCTGCCTGCCGCCCTGCCCTGTGGCCCTGTGGCTCAGCAGCCTCTGTCTGGTCAGGACACCTGTGTCTGCCCTGGAGAGGGACAGAACTTCCAGGTGACAAAGTGTTTTTACATGATCAGTTCCTGCAGCATGTGTGCTCCCTCTGGAATGTTTATGTGATTGTATAGTCCTCGCTTTTCATATCGACAACTTGTAACAGTCACCCATTTGTCTCTTTTTCCTGTGAGCTCATCCTTTATTCTATAAAGCCAAAGAAGAACAATTTCTCCAGCCTATGGATTTTTTTTTCCAGAGATGCATTGTGCACACCAAGACAAGAGCAGCTTCCACACTATCTGTCAGAAACTTTAGACCCAACAATCTGTAACTTCAAGCTGAAAGAGCTCTGGATCAAGTTCCCTCACAGAAGGCTCTAGTTTCCCAGTCTGCTGAAGCTTGCACGGGTGTTGAGGCCTCCAGTCATCAGCTCATAATAAAGTGAATGAGATTTTTTCCTCTGAGTGTTAGTGTGAGAACTCCTGTTGAACAAAATATAAATGAGAGGGAGAAAAGAAGGGAAAACAGATGCAGTATTAATGAAAAAAAGGAAAGAAGAAAGAAGTGAAGGAAAAACAGATGAAGAAGGAAGAAACAAACGAGGGAGTCAGTGAAGGAAGGAAGGCAGAAAGGAAGAAAAAAACAGATGAAGGAAAGGAGAAAGGAAAGAAGGAGGGGAAATAGATGACAGAATGAGGTAAGATAGGTAACAACCTATGTTAGGAAACAATCTGACCGCAAAGTGAACTGTGTGCAGACTTATACAACACAATGTTTGAACCCAGCCGTCTTCTCTGCAGACCAGTGACGGACGGTGCTGCTGCACCATCGGCTACCAACCCACCAGCAACGGAGATGCATGTGCACACAAGCTGTATGATGTCTGCAGAGATGGAAAGACACGTGCACAGCATGGAGACTGTCTGGACAGATATCAGTGGTCACTTTACTGCGGGCAGCAGGTTAGGACTTTCATGTTACCCACAGGTACACACGCGCTAAAGGAGGGCAAAGGTAACTGGCATGTCTCCTGCAAAAGTATACTTAATAGGAAACTCACCCTCAGGATCTGTTTGGATGATGCTTGAGGATTTCAATAGTTATGATCTGTTTACAGAACACATTGATCTGTAATCACAGACGAGGCAAATGAGTACAACCCAGATGTCTTTGCCCTTTCCTCCATGAACTGATAGAAGTTTATCTAGCACAGACTTGTATTAGTCCCACTTAATATTTAACCACAGACTGCTTCCTCTGGCCGCCTGGATAGCAAGGCCTTCACTGTTCTTCCCACGTAATGTTTATTTTTGTCATTGTCCTCCACAGCAGTCTTTCTTGTGAGTGACCTCACACCTAGTTTCAAACTCGGACTGTGCATCTGTTGAGAATGCTGACAGTTTTTTGATGAAAAGACAGACGAAAGTTGGTCTGAGCAGAGAAAAAAAAAAAACAAACATCAGAAAGCGTTAGAGTTGATTGATAAAGCCTTCAGCTGATCCTGGCTTTGCTGTCTTTCCCGCAGGTGTGTGAGTCTGCAGAGGACTACCGGGGCTACGATGGAGAGCTGGGTCTGTGTGTTTGCAGAGAGCCTCCTGGAAGAACTGCCTGCGGAGGCCTATGCAGGAGAAGGCCAGCTACAGAGCTGAAGCTCCAGTGCCGGTCCAATGGAGATATGGAACTGGTGTGGAGCCGTGACAGTCAGGTGAGCAAAAGCAGCATATCAAGCCACAAAGAGTGAAAAGAAATACAGCATGTTAAACTGAAAATGAGAAGTATTCTTCCTTCTCATGATATCCATAGCCATATTTACAGTGCTTCCATTGAAATTGTCTTATATTAAACACAATGAACAGTTTGAGCTACACTCCCTGGTCAGACAATGCAAACAAATCCTTCATACAATGTCGTCTTTATTGCACCAGCGGTGAAAGCGCAAGACAAGCGTCTCTTGTGTTGCAGTGACCTATTAACGGCAAACAATGTTATTGTGTGTGCGCAGGTGTCGGCCATCTCGGGCAGCGTGCTGGAGATGGTTTTTAAACAGTGGGACTCCCAGGGGACTCATCAGTGCAACAGCCACCTCAACTCCTCACATCTTGTCTACATTGTTCAGGCTGCAGGTGGAGACACACACTTTTGCACAACACACACAAAAGTGTCTTTCTGTCTGGCTTTCTCTCTCGTTGTCTCTCACATCTTTCTCTCTCTCTTGTCATTTGATTGCAGCGGCAGGCTTCCTCGGCCTCCTCAGCGGCCTCCCAGTGGAGCTTCAGCAACTGTTTCCTGTCAGCACACAGCAGGACACCCTCAGCTCAGCTGCTCTGTCACAGCAAAACAGTATATTCTGATCCTTAAAACACAAATAACAATGAGTACATGAACCACTTTACATGCAGCATAATGAATTACTACTGCCCTGATTAAGGTCCTGTGTTGTTATTTTTCATAGATGATGTTCCATGGGAGGTCAGCAGAATTAAAAATGTCAGTCACAGAAGTAGAGAAATTAATTCCAGCAGCAGGAATGGAAACAAGCATGATATTGAGGAAGATGTGACACAAACAAGTGTAACTGGAGTTCTGAACCCAACAGCCTGTCTCCATTTGGGTGACATCATACTGTTCACTGTTGACACACGTCACTATCCTCAGTATGATCTGTAAGTCAGATGGTTTTCACTGCTATGAATCTGTGTTTTTAACTTGCTTTACACTTGCCCTTAATCCCCACTTTGTGTCTTTCAGTGACAACTTGTACAACACAAACAGAGACTTTGACTGGGGTGCATTCAGACAGCTAAAAGAAGAGCTGACTCTGTCTTGGACTCCTCCAAACTTCTTTTCGGTGGTCTTTAGCAAGCCTGGGGTATATGTTTTTATGCTGAGCAGCCATCAGCACAAACACTTGGTGGGTGAATTTAAAATAATGAAAGCATTACCCTGTAAAGTTTTCATTATAAACAAACTGTTTTTAACATGTGTATTTTTATCACCAAACAAACACAAGTATTTGTTACCTTCTTCAACATTTGCGAGGCAGTTTTTTTGAGTGTTTGCATTCCTTTTCTTCTCAACATTTCTTTTTATTTTTGCCACACTACTTTATCAGATGTTTGGATTTGTTTGTTGGTTCTCTGACTGCTGCCTAACAATGACATAAGAACTGTTTTTACCTTGCCTCACATGTTTGCCTGAGATAAAAGTGCAAACAAAAGAGATGTGTATCAAGTTGCCAAATTAACCATCATGCCAAAGGGCATTTTTTAGAGCACAGCAGAGCACCTGCTAATCAAAATATTACTCCATAGCACATCTAGTGGTCAAACATTTCACAAGGCACCTTTAAGTTTGCATGCCTTGCTTTGTTCTTGGTCCTTAAATTGAGAGACACAAAGGTGGCAATGTTAATGACTTGAACTAACGGTACTCGAACTTGAGAAATCTGTTGATTTGGGTTTAACTGGAGTCAGTCCTTACATTGGTGCAAATTTACAATACCTTAGTAACTGGAACCCTGACAAATAATCCCTCAGATTTTTGCTCTTATACATTAATGTGTCACCCAAACTGATAATTAACAATAATTTTGTTCTTATTCAGTATGTGCGGGTGATGCCTGCAGGTGGCCAGTGTTATGAGCCCGGCCCCTTTTTCCCCACCATCCCTCGTCATGTGACCAGGGTGGGAATCAACAGGAGACGCGACCTGTTACTGAGGCCAGATTGGCTGGTGACTGGGGGGCTGCTGTTTGGAGCAGTGGTCATCCTCTGTTTATGTGTTACACTGCTGGTTAGTGTACATACACAAACACATAACATAACTTTAAAACTAAATCTTCAAACAAACAAATCTACCCCACGTGCAGATTCTGTTCCGCGAGTATGGATGGCCAGAGAAGGAGCCAGTCAGAGCGCGGTATCGCCGGTTGCAGCTGGCCTACCACATGGACGATTACTCATCAAAAGGTTCAAGGGTGATCTCACTTAGGAGGCTTCACCGAAACCAGCAAGCTAGAATGACACAAGACTCCATTCAGCCAGGTGGATTATTGTAGCTGTAACCACACACACATGCACACACACACACACACACACACACATACATGACCACTGAGCTCATTAATTTGAAAGCCTATAGGCTGATATGTTACATAACTTGCATTCAAACATAATCTGCAACAAGACAGTGAATGCACCTGCAGTGCACCTGCACACATACACACAAACACACACACACACACACTCTTACATATACACAGAAAAACACTGACACTTTCTTGGTCTATAAAGACATATTATGTAATGCTTACAGTGACCCCTGGGCGTTGCTCCCACCCAACCAATTACTATTGAAAAGATTCTTGTCATACACCTGATACCACGTATGGTGGCTAACAGTAAATATGACACAGTCCAAATGTCACAGGATTTAGGAGATCGCCTCAAATGAGATTAACTTGAGATTGTCCCTTTATGACTGCAGTTGTTGCAGAAATTTTGCAACATAGAGGTATTAATCATGTTACTATTAAATTGGTCAGAAGATGTTTGACAACTCTTATGACAGCAATTTATTAAACACTTTGGCCAAAAGAAAAGGCCTTTTTAGGAGAGAAACAAGAAGAAGCTGTTCACTTGTACTGTGAAAAGTGAAATTATTTATTAAAGCTTCTGATGTGCATACATTAATAAAAGCAGACGCCAAAAATTAACATAAGAGTGGCTGTACAAAAACATGTGGATAGGTGGGCGATGCATTTCAAGCTCACTGATCTTCCTCCGGCAGCACATTATGCTCGCCCTTAAAAGTTCTCCTTGAGAGAGAGGTCATAGATTTTTAATGTATTTTTCATATTTTACTGATCTCTCTCTTTGTGTCCCGCTCTGTGCAGACACCTCGGATGAGTTCTGGGATTATGAACACCAGGTGGATCTGGAAGCTTTCAGCAGCAGCACATTTTACAGCCTCCTGCTCAAACAGAGTCTGTCTGTCACCACGCGGCTGGGACAGCTCACCATGGAGGTCTGTGGCTCTTCGTTTAAATGCAAAATAAACATATAGTATCTGAAAGGATTGATACATCTTTCTTTTGCATCACACACAGTCTGATGCATATAATCTTTTCTCTGAGAAAATATTTCCCCTTTGAACAGTTTCACACACACAATGACGCACTAATATCCCATCTTCCACATGCCCACATTATCATTAGATGACTAATTTATGAAACAGCTAATGCTGTAGGAGGCAAGAATTTATATAATGTAGCTTTTATTTGCACTGTCCCACATCATATCACTGAAATTCAGTGGTGTGTGTGTAGTTTTTAGGTTCTTTCTTACTGCAATTACAGACAGATGAGGTTTCCCTATTGATCCCTATAATTTCCTGTTATATTATATATCATTAGAAGTGCTGAAGTTTGTTACCTTTGAACAGGGCCACACCAGCTCTTTCCCTCTTTTTCCAGTCTTTGTGCTAAGCTAAGCTGCTGGCCTGAGCTCATTATTTAAAATACAAAAACACTATGATTTTTACACATTATTTATATATACATGTAAAAATACAACAGTAAAAAGGTCATACAGTATTCTATTTGATCTGTGTCCATGTGCTGTATGCATCCCTATGTTGGTTTAATTTGGTTTTGCAATGCTTTGAAAGTTTGTTGTGTAAACCATTGGCTGTTAGTCAGATGGGTGTAATTAGCAGTAAGCTAGGTCGTGGCTACAGGGTTGGAGTTATGGCCACAGAGCAGCAACATCACAGCAAAAAGCAATAAGAAAACAAAAGCAAAGTGAAATTAAAAATGCACAAAAAAGCCCAATTATATGCATGTTTTTTTGTTGCAGATGGCCTGCATTTATTCCCTTATTTAGTGCTTCTTTATGTTTTATTTTAATCTCTACCAACTAGGCTAGGTCCAAGATGTCATGATTTGAATGGCGATGTGTATGTCAAGTGTGTCTGCCTCAGCATGTGGAAATACAAGGGAGGAGGGCAGGACTAGTGTACACTTTGTTTTTCAGGACTGGATATTGTAGCCTCTCCACCCCCATTCTTACAAATGTTGGTTAAATCATGTCTGTCACTTCTCATCTAACTTCTTATTCACCTCATAAAGTTCATAATCTATTGACACAGATCTGGTATCGCATCAGAATGTCTTTGTTTTTTTTTTGTCACATCCATTTCTCTCCTGTGTCCTTCCTGTTTGCACCATCTAATTGCTGGCTGCAGTGTAAGAGGCAGAGGTTGTTGTTACAGCCCTCAGGAAAACTGAGGTGTTAAAGACGTAAGGGGAGATGGTGCATCTCGCACCCCTCTGTCATCCCACAAACGTGCAGGTCTCAGATGTGTGATCTGATCACTACTATCTTAGACAGAGGAGAGGATAGCCTACTGTTGTATGGCAGTCAGTTTATTCTCACATACATGTCTATGTGTATCCAGGTAAAGGAGCTATACCAGGGAGTGCTTGAGAAGCTGCAGCTGCTCCACCCACGCTTAATCACCGGGGAGAGGATGGGGGAGGGTTACGAGAGGATGAGGAGGGAGGTGGAGAGGGAAGTGGTGCGACGAAAGACTCTAGCATCACAGCTGAAGACGCTGCTCGACAGTCAGCTGCAGGTTGACATTTCATTCCCATCTGTGCATGTCTCATTATCCCGTATTAAGATCCCATTAGGAGAAGTCTTTCCTTCTGAAAATGAAAATATCTATTCTAATAACGACAGTGAAAGATGAAGAGAAGGTATATTTATGTTTTCTAGACAGATTTAAAAGAGACAACAATCCTTCTTGAGCTGCAGGTAACAATTATGTCCTTTGTCAGTTCATCTGCTGATTATTGGCATTAAATAGTTAAAAATTTCCATAACAATTTCCTAAGGCTTGAGGCAATGTCATCACATTGTTTGTTCTGTTCAAGCAACAGTTCTTTCCAATTTAAAAACTGTAATTAGAAGACGTTTAGCATTTTTACTCAAAAAGTGACCAAAGCGAATAATTGATTACCAAAATAATTGCTTATGCATTTTCCGTTGACTAACCAGTTTATTAATCGACTATTCATTTCACCTCCAGATCCTTCTGTTCACTGTGTTAATATGTAACATACATTAAGACAGCTCTGCTGGTTCCTTCAGGTTCTGAGGAGAGAGCAGCAGGCCCAACAGAGGGTTCACAGCGTGTTCACAGCCCAGCTCAGAGAAAGCACCAGGCTGTTGTCCAAGGTTTACAACAGCAACCAGCCATCCTGTGAACGACACCAGCAAAAGTAAAGCTTTCATGTATCGTTTGCAAAGTGCCACAAACAACAAGCAGATTGTCTTCAATCTGTTGTTTTCCTCTCTTCAGTTTGATCCAGAGGCTCACCTCCTTGGTAGATGAGATGGGGGAGCTGCTATCAGCAGAGTGCCAGCGTCAGGGGGCCTGGGGCTTGTTGGGTGAGGGTATAGGGGCCATGCTGCTCTGTCCAGACACTGGAACTGTGCTGACCAAGGACCACATCTTTGGTGAGTCCAACACCCCTGAGTAAGGTAACTGAAATGTTCCAGAAATTATGTCCTTGAAGTTTAGATAAACAGCCCCATCTGTTGCTAAGAAACATGCACTGCAACAACAAGATGACAAGATGGTAAAACAAACAGTTTCAGCTGTTTTTAATCTGTTAGATAACATTTAGATGAAGCAAATTCTGGATTAAAAGATAGTGAAATATTCAAAGAAAATTACATTAAGATCTAATTTTAGAGGTCAGGTGAGATGTCCTACATGTAAGTGATACTTAATTTTGTTTTGTTTTTTCTACCCAGTCTCTCTTAAGTACCAATTATCTCAGTTAAAATTTTAAACAAAGCTTTCTCATCAGCAGGAGGATTAGATCATCATGAGGTGATTAGGGGTGATTTTCTCCTTGACTCAAGTTTTTACACCACAGCAATCCATTTAAGAAAGACTCAGCATGAAAAGCTGTCACCCAGCGTGTGACTGTACTCCATTTCAAAACAGCTTAAGCCATCATCATAATCATTTACAGTTTGATGATTGCTCTCAGCCATTTCTCCTTCTGCCTCACTCCAGGTCCTGATGGATCCCTGCGTGTCTGCCGGGCCCTTCATTGTGATTCAGTCACAGGCCTCATAAGGCCAAATGCTCACAGCCATATGCTGCTGAGCAGCGGCCACACTATGGCAGTGCCACCTGATTTCTTCCTCCACCCACAGACTGGCAGAGTCTTGCCCATAGCTGGCAACGTGGCTTATGATCCTGCAAGCTCTACGTTAGTGCTCACAACTGACTCATGTACAGGTAACATGAAGGATGGTTGTGGGGTTTGGGGTGTATGGCTGAGCTGAGTTAAGATTGAGGAGAAAGCATTCAATCGTGGAAGCAAAATACTGGGCATGTACTTGTACTTTACGCTGACGAATACACATGATATGACATGACATTTTACCTGCCTATACCTTCAAACAACATACAGTATTTACAGCTTTGTTGTCAGCCCCATAAAATCACTCCTAAGCGTCACTAACAACTGTTTCTCTTCTTCTCTTCTTTCTCTTTAATTGCAGCCTGAGATGAATATTATGAAGCATGTTTTGTTCTCTTTTGTTCTTTTCTTCTTTCGCCAAAGATGTTTTGTTCTTTCCTTGTTCCTGACATAGCTCACATGCTGTTTGGGAAAAATAAAACATATGTAGGTGATGATCTTACCAAGTTTGGATGTTTATGAACTGCATATATGGGAAATTGAATATTGCCAGGCTGCACTTAACAAAACATATTTATATCATCTGTGTTTTAAATATGTGACAACCTGACCGAGACCTTACTTCTTAAAACATACCGTGTGATCATCTCCTTGGTGGGAATTTGGACATCAGAGATTAATGTCTCTGTGGTTTACTGGAAGGTACTAGTTCAAATGAAAGAACTAAATAACTGAAGTAGATAGTGACTGAAGTAGGCATAACTAAAAAAAACATCAATAATCATATAAAACAACTTCATGGGTGGGTGCCTTTTTAACAGACTAACCTTTTTACTTTCAGGAGATGACAGGAAATGGGACAGTCCCCTCCTTCCTTTCATCCCCTACCCAACCTCCCGCCACTCAGACCAGCCTCTGCCCAGCACTCGGCTCCGAGGTCTCAGACCGGGCCAGAGACTGCAGCTGGGTGTTCCCATGGCAGACCCTGACACGGGGGTCCCAGTGCCCATTCTGGGTGTAACCATCCACCCCCAGACGGGACTAGTCTACCCACTGGGAGGTGTGCATGTCTGTCCCCTCACCCGCCTCCCACAGCCCATACAGATTGGCTATCCCATGCTGGACTCCAGGATGGGGAATGTTGTGCTCACTGTTGGGGTCGGTCTAGATCCAGTAACAGGTTTGTGCCGCTGGTTTTCAGTAGAACAAATTTCCAGGTTACTGTACCTTCAGTGAGTTTACTTTGCTCTGTATTTGTGTGCAGGAGCCGTGCTGCCAGTAGGTGGAGTTCTGCTGGCCGAGTCCTTCATCGAGCCACTAAGTGGACGGATGGTGAGAGTAGGAGGGGCCAGCATACGGGCCGGGCAACTGCTGCCTAATGCAGGAGGATACCAGGCCCTCCTAGACAGCAAGGTGCTTGATTAGATGACTTAGGACTTTATTCAGACAATGAGGCAGACATATTCAAACTTAAAGTACTTGGTGAATTACTTTAGTCTCACCACAATGTCGATTTAGAAGCTCTTATGGAGCTTTTGACTCTATCTTCGTCAGGACATGGAGTTGGCCAGATTATAGATTTTCATTTCTTTAGGAGCACTTGAAGTAAATCTCATCTATGTTGGCTTAAATGTTGGGCTTGAAAGTTCGGGAGCAGCTGGAAGTATGATACACATACGGCATTTCAAATATGACAAAAGAAAATTTTCTCTTATTGAAAGTTTTTGTAGCTCTATGAAAGAGGTGCACTTTATGAGACCAATAATAAATTGATTCAGCAGATGTTCCATCAGGAAATGACTTGAATAAAAGTAAAACTTTTCTCGATTAGGTTCTGGTAGTGATATTCAAAGTACTGGAGCTCCTGAAGCCCCTAACTGAGGAGTGGGGGTCAGACCAGACTTTGGAACACCATCAGGGCAGCGAGAGAGGGAGTGGTCGACGAGATCATCTTCTCTCTGCAGCCAAGGAACTCCAGCAAGCCTGGGGAAGGAGCCTGCACTGCCAGCTGCAGCTCCAGACCAGGTTTGAGATCCTGCTGGAGTGGGCTGTGGGTCTCCAGCAGGATGGAGGCACTGTGGGTGAGGAAATAGGATGCATGGATTTAAGTAGGCTCTTGTGGGCAGTACATCACAAGCTCACTTATTTAAAATTTCCTCTCCCTCTGCACTCTCTGTTGCTATGCTCCTCTCCTGCTCCTCTCTTTGTTGCTGTAAATAAGCTGTTCTCTTCTTCTTCTGCACCTTTGAGCTATCTGCCCTTTACTTTTCCTGAAACCTTTGCTGGTATTTGAGAAAATATTATCCTAAAAAGGACCCCCTCCCCCCTTACCTTTTCATTTTAATCTTTCCTACTGTCACTGCCATAAATCTGTTTAGTGCTGAGTGGAAAAATATGCAGTGTGTGCTAATCTGTGTCTTCTTTAAACCTTTTATTGTGATAAAAGTCTTTGACTAACTTTCTCGCTCTTTCTGGGTGCCTTCTGCTGCTGAGAACAAAAGACATAAAATGACTTAGGCATTTATATGTTTTTTTAAAGTTTTTAAAGTTTAAAATGAGCCTTTGGAAAGGTTTTATGAGCCTGAGGAGGATGACATTTTACTACATTTAAAGACTTTTCACATGACCTTTATTTCCACAGAAACCAAGCATGTGAGCTGCTTGTCCCACATAACCACATTATAACATGCACATGCACCACAGTACGCACCACATATAAAACCCATAATCATATTCTAGGATAGATGCTATGAGCTCGAGAGATTAAAACATCAAAATCTTTAACTTTATCTTCTTTAACGAATCTTTAACAAATGGGTTGTCACCCTGCCATAATATATCATACCTGAAATTACCCACAATGCTGTTTAAGCTTTATGTCACAAAAGTAGCAAGTTTAACATAAGCGACTGTAGGCTGATGTTTATATCTTTTTTAATCGTGTGAGCCCCTGACTCATCAATAATCAAATTATGTGAGGATAGTGAAATATTGTTGCTCTGCTTGAGGCTGTTGCCAGTCTGCCCTTCATGACAGGCTTATCGCGTTCGCTGCGTTTTGCTCACATTGCAACTCTACTGTGGCTAATTTCAGCTGCTGTGGCTGTATGGTCATGTGTGCTTGGCTTGATAACCTGCCTCTAGGTTTTGCTTCTTATAGTTTTAATAAGCTTTGCTAGATGTGCTGTGCAGCCACAATCCTGTTTCACGTACCTTGCTCTGTCTGTATTTATTTTTGCACTGCTTGTTGTTTGACAGTTGTTTGATCTTAGCCTAAGGAAACAACAAGTTTCAAGTATTATTTTAGAACTTAGGTAAAGTGAAGCAAACGTGAAAACTGTCTTTTCCGAACTGGTCAGAAATGTCTTGTTGACGTAATAAAAACAACAACTTAAAAAAAGTTGCAGAAATACTTTGGGAAATAAATATTTGAGTGCCTTATTATATTTAGTTTCCTATACCCTAACCCTATGACTTTGCCTATGGCTCAAACTAGGAGAGATGCCTCTCGCAGGTTCGGATGTGTGTGTGCCAGCTCTGCTTGGGGTGGAGTACCCTGACCCCATGGGGTCTGGTCTTAGTGTACCTGTGCTGGGGTGTCAGCCTGACCTCGTCTCTGGGATTATGATACCCTTGGCAGGGACCATGGAGGACCCAGATGGAAAAGGTAAAAACTAGCTATTGTACAGGTCAGTGTTGACCTGACACTGTTTATATAATCCACCTTTAAATTCTATTAAAGGAAACTAAAACAAACGGTGCCCTTTTCTGTGCCTGTGCTGTTGCACTTCACAGGCCTAGTGGCCATTCGATATGGATCTCAGACCGTTGACCCAGTGACAGGTGTGCTGGCCTCGGTGGTTGGAGCCAAACTGGATGTGTCCAGAAAAACTGTTTTACCAATCACAGCTTCTTACTGGCTAACGATTGCAGATCAAACTGATAGCGTGCAGGTGGGGAAGTAATTTAGAGAAACGTTTCCATGAAATTATGAAATAGAAAAACCCGTTCATTTTATAGTCTAATGAATGAAGCAGCAAACTTGATGAGAGGGTTTCCAGTATTCATATGTTTGACCTCCAGCTTTGCATTTTACAGATCACTGAATTCAATAAATCTTATGTGCTTCCTTTTGTTGCCTCTATTGCATGCCAGGTCGAGGCGCTGCACAGAGAGGTGTGTGTGCGAAACACTCACTGGCAGCAGCAGAGGCAGCGGGAGCAAGATATTCTTTCTGATCTGGACTCGACTTTGTTCCAGTGCCTCTTTAGAGTTGCAGAAGTTAACTCGTATCAGGTCAGCAGGGGGAGTTTTCTGCTTTGGTCTTAAATATCTTATATAGCCTGTCCCCCAAGTAGCCCGGCCTCAGAGTATAGGAGGAGAAATTCAAAGGGGCTGAGCCTTTTGAACGTGTGGAAATTAGTGATGTATGAATGCTGGGGCAAACAGCATTGAAAAGTAATTCACCCGAATCTTTTCATATGCTGGCATGCACTACAAGGAAGCAAGCTGGTCGTTAGCTCTTTCTTTGGACCTCTAAAAGTTAGGGCAAGCTGCAAAGTCACTGTATCTCTGTGTGTGAATGGCTGCATGTGTGTTCCTTACATTGAGCATTTGTGTATGGATGTGCCTTCTTGTGTGCCAGTATGCAAATAATCCACTTTTTGTGTTGCAAGTATAAAGCGTGTACTCTGCTGCAGGTCCAGTGGTCAGGGAGGCAGCTGAGGGAGGCAGCCGCAGAGCTCCAGGATTCAGCACAGACTGAGGCTCAGAGGAGAGCAGCGCAGCGCTCCCACTTGGCTCTGATCTTACCTCCGCATGTGCTACACATCCTCACGCAGGGTAAATTGGCTGGCAAGCTGGCAGAATGAAAAGCATGAAGAAAACTCATGACCTGCACTGTGGTTTTATTCATCGCTCTCCGAACAGAGGCGCTTCATGCCAGCATCTAATTATCGCACCCTTCGCTTGTATCATAATTAACATAATTTAAATGTTCAGTATTTCATCTGGGTTTGGCAGCATGTCCACATCTCTGTTTTGTGTGTATAGGTGATGAGGAGGAGTGGGATCAGCAGTGTGCTTGGCACTCAGAGCTCGTGTCAGGTCTCGATAAGGTGGATGTGTGTGTGGAGCAGCTGCAGCAAGATCAAGAAAAATGGATAAAGCAAGGAGGAGAGTGGGCTACAACTCTCCACGCTATGGTCAGAATAATGACTTTATGGTTTATTTTTGGCCCTGTAGCTTAATTGGCAACTAGGTCAATTCCCTCTCAATGCCAAATGAATATGAGTCATGATGCTATGGGGAGCACTGGAAAGTATGGTAATTGAACTCTTATGCAAGCTCTGTGAGATCATCTCTAGGAGATACACTCTGTAACATTGTCATCTTTGTGTTGCACAAGCCAGTGTTTATTTGTCCTCCAGGACAGAGAGCTGAGATGGAGAGAGTTGTGGGAGCAGTGCTGTTGCAGACAGACGGTGTTGGAGGCTGCCCTTAATGCACTGCACTTTGTCAGACACCTTTCTGAGCTCCGTGCTGACACTGCTCAGGTCAAAACACACTTCACACATAAGACTGAATATAAATAAATGTTAATAGATGACGCAGGGAAGTGAACAGCTCTGTCCTGATTGTTTTTTTAATAATCAACTCCATTACCATCAAGTTTGTTTAAACCTGATATGTACAATCAAAGCAAATAGTTTTTGATTACATAATTACAGAGGCGTCTTAAAGTTGAAAAATATTTGTTTTGATTATCATTATTCCTTCCAGTATTATCCTGAGTGACCTCTCCTTTGTTTGTTCAGGCAGTACTGTGTGGGAACTTTTGGTACAAGGAATATGGCCTGGTGCAGTGCAGTGTGCACAGGCCGACTGTGCAGGTCATGGGTTTGCTCCAACAGAAGGCTTTGCCTCTGCTGGAGAGACTGAACCATCTCCTGGAAGAGAAACAGCTCATCAGCTTCTCCCCTAACACCTGCAATCAGCACATCTCTGGTACTGAATTAATACAAGATAGCGCTCTACATTTACAGCAACTACATGATAGGAGTAGTAATAAAATTATATAGTATACTAGTATACCAATTTTATGCTTCTCCCTCTGTCATTGGATCTGAGGGTGTGAAGTGTTTTTATATACAGTCTTTGAAATTACTGTACTTCAGCCCACATTTCCTGTTTTTGTCATTCCACATGAACCTGAAAATTCCTAGATATGAATCCATTATCTACATTTTCCACACATCCTGTTATTGTGGTTGATGGTGAGGCTGCTATTATTCTAAATGTTTCTTATTCTCAAGAAATCCCATGGAAAGACCAAAACCAGGACCAGTGATCTCTTCAAAAGACCCAAATCTTTAATAATAATAATAAATAGACTAATTTTTTCCAACAAAGGTTGGGCACTATAGATTTTAGCAAAATTTACATCAAATAGCATCAAATAGTGCATTTGTTGGGGACTATTTTCACCCACCATGTAATAATTTACAACAGCAGGGTGCACTATGTGAGATTGACTCTTAACCAACTACAGCACCCAAGTTTATTTTAATGAAGGAATGTGACACAGAATAATTTGCTACAGTGCAACAGCTTTGACTAAACAGACAGTACTTGGTTGTGGTATTTTCATGCCGTTTATTTACAAAAAAAAGTACAGATTGTTGCCAGGCCTTTAATTTTCATGTCTGACATGTCTCAGGTTTGTCAACAAAACAGGCATATGGATTGGAGATAGCCTCTAGAGTCTGGACAGCCTCTGTGCCTGTGGTGAAAGGTATTTGCTCTTTAAGCCACTCAAGCCTTGTGATAAAAAGTTTGGATATATGTGAGCACACAGAATGAGAAGAAATATTGTGAACTATGTCCATTGTTACAGTGCAGCAGAGTAAAGCAGTGTGAACAGAAACAGCCACTCTGCTGGTAAAAAAAAGGATCTTGAAGATGTCCCGCTGTTTCTTTAATGTCTCTGGAGAGCGAAGATGGAGTAGAAGGAAATATTATTTATGTGATATTGAAATGTTCCTCACTCTAAGATATTGCTTATTATGTACAGCATATGCGAGGAACAGAAACCACAAGGGCAAGTTTCACAATGAGAAAACATAAATACTTCATGTTTCTTTCAAAACCTGCCCTCTAAAGAAAAATACATTATCTCAAAATAATGTGTCGTGGATTTGTAGAGAACTTACCTTACAAAACAAAGCCTTACAGCAGCTTGAGGAGGTACTTTTTCTTATGAGTTGGATTGATCTCTGGCTTGTTTAAAAGGTCTCTGACAGTTTTGTGTTTCTGAAGGGATCTCAACACAGTCTTTGAGGGAGCCTGCCAATTTAGCTCAATCCCAGGACACAGGTCTGCAGGCCAGCTCAGCACCTATGCACAACTCACAAAGACACACAGCATCCTCCGGAATTCACTCCCAGGGTAAGGGAAAGCACAAATTATACAGCAGTACCAAATGCAAGACCCCTTTTCATTGTGCTGTGCTCTGCATCAGTGCTGTGTGTGAACGAGCTTTGCTGTATGTACCTCCTGCATGTCCACTAATCGTTGTTCTATCTAAACAGCAAAGCATATCACTAAAGGAACAGTTTGACTTTTTGGAAAATGTGCTTATTTTCTTTCTTGCTGAGAGTCAGATGAAAAGATGGATATTACTCTTAAAGACAGCCAACCATCTCCTGTCAGCTTCTCCCCCAACACCCGGAATCAGCACATCTCTCGCACTGAATCAATGCCAGATAGGGCTCTGCATTTACTACAGCTACATGACTGGGGTACTAATAAAATTATGGGTGTACTAATTTTCTGCTTCTCCCTCTGTCATTGGATCTGTGGGTGTGAAGTGTTTTGATATGCAGTCTTTGAAAGTGCTGTACGGCAGCCCACATTTCCTGGTTCTTTAATTCCACATAAGCCTGGAATTCCTAGATATGAAGCCATTATATACATTTTCCCACACATCCTGTTATTGCGGTTGATCCGTGAGGCAGCTGTTATTCTGTATTTTTCTTATTCTCAAGAAATCCTATGGAAAGACCTAAACCAAGGCCAGTGGTCTTGCCAAAAGACCTAAATCTTTAATAATAATAATAATAAATAGACCAGCATCCGGTTAGATTAGCATAATGACTGAAAATGGGGGGAAACAGCTAGCCCAGCTCACCTCTATAGCTCTCTAATTAGCACATTATATCTTGTTTCCTTAATCTGTACAATGGTGTAGCTTTGTACTGAGCAGAGAGATTTGATTTGAATGTTATCACTTTCCTTATTAAACTCTCAGAAGAATCAGAATATTTCCCAAAATGTCAAATTATTCCCTCAATAATGACGAATCATTTTAATCTCTTTTTCCTAATAGAGAGCCAGCTGATGAAAGAGTCTGTTCAACCTTCACACATCTCTGTCCCAACAATTCCAGGTAAAGCCATTAAAGTTAGGCAATATATAATAATAATGTGCGACATGTTGTGCATCACATTAGCTTCATCCATCCACGTTGCATTTATTCCCCAGAAGAAGAGTGGACCAAGCTGCTGGAGCTCTCTCCTCTGTTCCAGCTGTTGAGGGGAGTGGAGCTCCAGCTGAAGGGCTGGGCCTGTGGGACAGGGCTTCTTAAAAGACAGCACGCTGGTAGGTTGGGTACGAATGGGGTTGTCTATTTTTTGACGAGTAATTGACCTATGAGCACATACAGCACATGTAGACGATGTAATCATTGGGTATTCATAGACAATCAAGCATAAAACACATATCAGGGATAGTTCCTTCCAAAATCAAACACACCTTGAGAAAACTTGAATATAGGCTTGATTTCTCTAAAAGTTTTTTTTTCATATTGATGAGTACTAAATAAGCTTCCCATTATGTTATGGTGTATATTCATGAAAAGGACAGATTACAACCTCATGTAAGGATTGCGCATTCCTTGGAATTCAGCACAGCCTGTGTGTTTATGCAGCGCTCCTTTCGTTCTTCTGAGCCTTGATGAGGTCCAGATGGAAGAACCTCGAGTGTTTAGGCATATTTTAGTTTGTTTGGTTCCAGGAACTTGGGGTATAATTAAATGACTTTCATCAGGTCTGAGGTGCTGTTAAGTTATACAGCAAAAAATAGATCCTGGTATAGTGATCATGAAACTGTTTTTTTTTTATTTGCCACACTGATGTAGCTCTAGTCCAGACTGAAATATCTCAACAAATATTTGGTGGGTTACTATGAAATTCTGTAGAGACATTCACGGTCCTCACAGGTTGAAGCCTACTGACTGTCATCCCCTGAATTTTACCGTAATGCCACTTTAGTTTGACATTTAGGATTTTAAGTGAAATCACAACTTTTGGATGAAGTGGTACAAGCATTCATACCTCTCTCAGGCATACATGGGCAAGCACTGTCCTGCTTCAAGTGAAGCTGTATCTGTGATTCACTGAGGTGGTCATGCACAAATCACTCAGATGCCATATGTTTCAGACAGAGGCAAGAGTTTCATAGACGTTCTCGATGCTCAGTGGGAATGTGAAGGAGAGCTGATCCCTTTGGACCCGTCAGTCCTCAACCCCAGAGAGTTCCTGGTGTACCAGCATGGACTATTCCTGATGCAAACATTGCATAATCTGAAACTGGTTGGTGCCAAAATTTTACACATGCCTTTAAACTTGCTGCATATTTCATTTTTTAATTGGTTTTACTGTTTGATTTTGAAGCTTTGAGTGGGCTGGCCCCAAGCTATGTTTTAAATTTTAATTTCTTATGAGCATCTCTGCAGCCTGAAGTACTCAGGCAGGTGACCTTCTAACTATGCCCATATCCCGCTACACATCAAAGGTGACTTGCGTTTAGTGCATGAGCACTTAGGCTCCAAAAGATTTATCAATTCCTCTGTCTAGTTTTAATTCCTAGATATACTAGCTTCAGTTTATTTGTAATTGTAGGTATTGTAATAAAAACAGCTTGTATTCTTTCTCTCTTTTCCAATAGACTCCGGCCATTTCACTTCAGATAGCAGCCAGTCTCCCAAACAACAACTACTCCAACAACGCCTTCAGAAATTCCTTCTTTTATCAGGTAAACATAGAGCTCTTTGCTGTGAAAGTGTAATTTGAGACTTCCTGTTATGTTTTTCAGCACCAGTACAATTGCTGAATGTTGTGTGTTGCCGTATGTGGAATAAACAAGATAGATAATTGTACAGTTTTGGTACAAATTAATTGACAAATATAGTCACAAGTGATGTATCTAAATGAGACCAACAACATAGACAATGCTTATCAAAAGAATCCCGCAAAATAGAGATGGATGTAAGAAATTCCAATATCAGAGAATTTTTTGAATATCACATAATATTGCATGGCTGTACTTCCAGTTGGTTGTGTGAAAGGATAATAATAATATTCTCTGAGCAGCAGCTGTTTCTGTATATAGTGTCTAGTGTGTTCACTGCAACACTGAGGTCTGAAGATAAGATAATCTAAAATCCAAATAAGCTGAAGAGATTAGTTTTTGGCTATCTGGAAGCTCAAGCATCAAAGCATTTCACACGCTGAAGCTGCAGGTCTGAAGATTAATATCTCACCCATCAGGAATATGTGTATTGTAAGCATGTTTCCCACAGATAACGGTGCTCCTCAAAGAGTCTGTCCAAGTTTGAAACAGCTCGGTAAAAGCGGTGAACTAGTGCTGGCTCACTTGAGACCATCAAATCCAAGGACTTACTTCAGATGTACCACTTCTATTGAATTCCACTTAGGGAAAATCGGGTGCTTTCTCTGTGATATCTTGTTTCCTCGTTTTTCTGGTAAGGACCTCTACTTCCACTATGATTCTCCAGTTCAACCCTTTAACTGCTTTGTGATCATGTGCTTTTAGGACTTCCTTTTCTCTGATGAAGCAGTGTTCCCTACAATATGGTATGCAGGTGCTGGCGTGCTTCCCATAGTGCACTGCGTTGATGCCAGTGGGTAAACAAATATCTCTGGTATAGATAAAGAATAAGTATGGCTGGAAGTTCCATTACAAAACAGATGATGGATATGGATGTAATCTGTTCCACGTGAGAAAAGGACAGAGTTTTCAAAGTTTTTAACTGATGGCTCTTGAACAAGATGAGGTTTTAATTTGTGGTTAACAGACCCCTATACAACTGTGATACTGTCAGTGGAGGAAAGTAACTAATTAAATTCACTTAAAGCACTCTATGGAGTTTTTAACTGGTTATGAAACAGTCTCAATTTAATATCCATGCCTCTCTATGACTTACATAAACAAACGAGAACAACAGCAAGAAGACTGGCTATTTGTATTAGTTTCTAAAACTTGCCTGCTCTCCTCACGATGACGCAGTCTACTTGTGGTGGAGAGTGGAAAGTGGATGGAATATGTAACCTAACGTCAGGAAAAACACTACCACCTTTGTCCACAAAGGGTGCTGAGATTAACAGAAAGTTCCAGAGCTGCTTTTAGAAAATGCTATGTATACTTCTACTTCACCATATTTCAGAGGGAAATAATTGATCCACTGCATCCACTTGACAGCAAAAATCATTTTACAAATTTTGTATGCAGTACAAACTGTCTCATCAGCTTATACTATGAGATAAATAGCTTAATATTTAACTACTTACAATCATTTATAATGATTACAATTAGCTACACCATGACCAGATGCTTACATGTTATTGCATCAATAATGTTAATCCAATATTATGACACATAACAACATATATGTTTTTATATTATATGTTTTTATATTTTACTAACATTCTGCTTTTTAATTAAGATTTTTCTAAACATTTTCAAAATCTAAAATGCTGCACAGAAAAGTTTTAAAGGAAGTCCCACTCTCAGTAGTTTACCATTAAAGCTATGCAGCTTAGACTGCACCCCAACAACAGCTTGCTTGTCCATTTGCTGTTTACATCTTTTAGGAGGCCTCCCTAATGTTGAAGGGGCAATTTGGCGAACAGTTCCAACAGTGAAAGACTTCATAGAACATCCTGTTTAGCCCTGCTGATCTCTGGACACAAAGAAGTCTGTCTCTCTTCAACTCCCTCTTCTCACAGGGGAGAGCGGTCAAACTATAAGACCCCTCATTTCAGTAAACAACCAGCAGTTCCACAACCTTCAGGTTTCCTGCAAGGGCTTGGGGTTATAAAGTTTGGGATTTCCAATTTCTTTCCAAGGTCAGAGAGATTCATACTTCTTAACTGAGGATAGATGCCAGATGCAGACCCTGGGCAAGCAGTTCATCCCATGACCATCTAAACACAGGCTTCAAGTTAAGAGTGCAATATGTGAAGTATATCCCTTCTAGTGGTGGAAGAGGTACTAAGTAACAATACCACAATGCAAAAGATATTTTTTAAAATCTTACTTAAGTAAAGGTTTATGTATCAGCATCACAATATATTTAGAGCACCTTAAGTAATAGTACTCAGTATGCACAGTGGTCCATTTTAGAATAATGTATATTATATGACAGGATTATTATTAGTGATGCATTAATCTGTTATTGTCACTGATGTTGCAGCTGATAAAGGAAATGTCCATTTCAGCTACTGTATACATACAGCTAAATTCATGGCAATACATCATATTCACATTAATTAGCTCATTAGCAATAAATTTTGTATCAAGAGCCTGAATTTGCAAAGTAACTAGTAACTGGAGTTATGAAGTAAATATAGAGGAGTAGACATAGAAAGTAACATAAAATAGAAATATTTAAGTTAAGTAAAATTACCTCAAAATTGTTTTTAAGTATAATACTTGAGTAAATGTGTTTAGCAACTTTCCACCACTGCCATATATGCATATATTTCACATCTTCTATATTCTGTGGTATTCTGATAATATATTGTGTGCAAACAAGCATTCCAACATTAGAGATGTTTGGTTTCCTCTTTGTAACCTCTTAATGGTCATTTATTGCCTTTACAGTTTGTAAGTTTCAGTTGATCATAAAACTAAAACGCAAAAGTAATCAATACATTTCTTTTCACAAAGACACATAACATTTTATTGCAACGTGAGGCCATGCTTGCTTTCAGAATAGAAAATTATGAGTGTTTGCGCAGCTGCAGTGTGTTAGTGAGGATAATTCTGAAATGCGTGTGAATCACTGCTCTGTCGACAGGAGGCAGAGGAGATGCTCTTTGTCCGTCGCCAGAGGCTCCAGTCAGTTGGAGGCTTCTCTCTGCTGCTGCTCCACTGTCTGTCCCATGTCAAAATTAAAGACATGAGCTCTGACTCCAGTCCTGCCTTCCAGAGGCTTTTCTTCAAGGTGCAGACAAACACTCAAAGCGTGCATGCATCATTAACGATTTGGGAAAGTATTGTAGTTGTCAGAACATTTTGAAGTCAACTTTAGCTTTAAATAAAGCTGAACTCTGAAAGCAGTTTAAAAAAAAAAAGATTTTACTGTTGAATGGATGTCTTTCACAAGTATGGCATGAATGTAATATGTTGATTTGTCCCATATTAATCACAGGTACTGCAGGCATGTTTGGGAGAGCTCTTTCAGGCGAGACTGGGTGTTCCCCCCACTGGACTGGAAGCCAATTTGTGTGTGTTGTTTCAGGACCAAGAGACCCCTTCAAGAGATTTAAAAGGGGGTCTGTCTGACTCTCATGCTGCCTCCTTGCTTTACAGGCTTCATAAACCAAGCAGAGGATTGCTGTCTGAAGATGTAAGAACAGAATCGCGTGTTAGCTACTATTTTAACTAGTTTGTTTTTAATTGTTCAGACAGAAATTTATGAGCCTGAGAGTAACCAGAGACACATTGCGTGTTTCTTGTTGTGTGTCTGTTTGCAATTATGGGAGCAGGAAATCGAGCAGCTGTGGAGGAAGCATAGAGAAATCTCTTTGATTTCTCATCTTGAAGGACTTTTGCAAGAGAAGAACTCTGAGCCCCCAGAGAGAGGTGAAGACCACATTGGATAAATGGATGTAGAGACTTTCATCCTTCCATATTTGTGTACAATGTGAAAATGCAGATTTTCCATGCAGAAGTCCACATCCATGTCCAAATAACTAATCAAATACTGGAAAAATGATGTCTGACAAAATCCTGTTTTATCATGAAGTCATATCAGTTCAGAGAAGCTGCCCCAAGTGTCTGACAGAAAGGCAACATTAACTAGACATTGCGCTAACCACAAATTATAATAATAAATAAATCGATTTAATTTGAGAGTTCCACTACATCCTTACAATCTTGGATTCTTTTGTGTCAATGAAAATCAATCCAATTGAATTTACTGCCCTTTTTTTCAGTCAGTGGTATGCTGTAGGCTAGAAAGGACAGAAAACTATACAAAACAGGTAGCTGGTTTTGTGCATGAACTGCTGTCATCATGTTTTTTTTCTTTTGAAATGCCACTTCACTTTGCATCCCAACTTTTTTCTTTACTCAGATCTCTTTTCAGTGGCCATTATTTCCGACATTGCTTCAATTATATTAATTACTGATCACGAAAACAACCATGTTGCAGCATTTATTTTATTTTTTTTAACAAAACACCAAAACAAGTATTCCATTGTTGGACAGAATCACCCTTCATTTGTTTTTCTCCTGATGTTACACACATTTCTTTATGTTTGGCCTTTTCCACCATAAGCAATGCATTATATATATGGCTCTCCTGGCATTCCCGACATCTGTGTCTATTTAGTGGTCTGGTTTGTGGGGGAGGGGAAGTGTGTCCTAACAAAAGGTTTGAGGGTCCCAAAAAATCTGACAGCAAAAACAGGCATCTTCAGTTGTGTTGCTGACTGACTTTGAGAGCGATGAGAAGGATGATCATGATTAACCCACAGACGAGTCCAATGATATTTAGGATCTTGGCTGTCCTTGATGCGTCTGTGGCTGTAGCAGATTCTCCAGCAGCATTAGCGCTTTGTGCCTTTAAAAAGCAAGTATGAAAAATGTGTAATTGAGGTTTTTTTTAATAAAAATATGTATAAAATATACAATGTTTCAAAACACTGAAAATGGTCTGTGTAGTTTTGGATTTTAGGCCATCTCTTGGGAATAGAAAGCAGCAGATGAAGATAAAAAAGTTTTTTGTTCAGGAAAAGTTACCTACCCTACAGGAGCAGATGATGGCAGCAATCCCCAAAGGCAAACAGCAGCATAAAGTGTTAAAGATGGACCATCCTAGGTAGGATGGAGCCATAGCGCGATGTTGGCCTCCTTCCATAGCGGCTCTCTGTCTCACTTGAAGCCGATGGGAGTTATGTGTTGCTGGCCAGCGTCTGGATCCAATGCTGATGGAGCTTAGGACCAACACCCTTTTATCCTTCATGGGTGTGGTTTAGGGGTTGTATGAGATATGTAAGCAACCAACTTTCCTGGCTGCAGTGATTATACACACTTAAACCTCTCAAATTTCTCAATTACAAATTTCACTCTTTTGACTCTCTTTTCACGCACATACAAGTGCCCAGCCCAAGTGAACTTAATAAGACACAAAAGATGCAAAAAACTGAAGAAGAACTGAAAAGAACTTCTGTTCTTCTGAGCTTGCACAAATAAAATCTGCCAATAAAAAGGTTCCCTTCCTGAAACACTATTTAATATATAACACATAATTTAATCATTATTGTCACATTATCATATTGTTTCTACTGTGTATGACAAACAATAAAACATGACATGGACTTCATTTTCAGTCTCACCTTAATCACAGACACAGACACAGTATTTCTTCCATTACACTTGTCTGTCTCTACAGCTGATAGTAATGTATTAATGTAATTTAACAGGGCACATTGAGAGCTTCTTTACTCAGATATCTCTTTTCCAAATCAGTGGCCATTATTTCCGACATTGCTTCAATTATATTAATTACTGATCACGAAAACAACCATGTTGCAGCGTTTATTTTATTTTTTTTTAACAAAACACCAAAACAAGTATTCCATTGTTGGACAGAATCAGCCTTCATTTGTTTTTCTTCTGATGTTACACACATTTCTTTATGTTTGGCCTTTTCCACCATAAGCAATGCATTATAATGGCTCTCCTGGCATTCCCGACATCTGTGTCTATTTAGTGGTCTGGTGTGTGGGGGAAGGGAAGTGTGTCCTAACAAAAGGTTTGAGGGTCCCAAAAAATCTGACAGCAAAAACAGGCATCTTCAGTTGTGTTGCTGACTGACTTTGAGAGCGATGAGAAGGATGATCATGATTAACCCACAGACGAGTCCAATGATATTTAGGATCTTGGCTGTCCTTGATGCGTCTGTGGCTGTAGCAGATTCTCCAGCAGCATTAGCGCTTTGTGCCTTTAAAAAGCAAGTATGAAAAATGTGTAATTGAGTTTTTTTTTATAAAAATATGTATAAAATATACCATGTTTCAAAACACTGAAAATGGTCTGTGTAGTTTTGGATTTTAGGCCATCTCTTGGGAATAGAAAGCAGCAGATGAAGATAAAAAAGTTTTTTGTTCAGGAAAAGTTACCTACCCTACAGGAGCAGATGATGGCAGCAATCCCCAAAGGCAAACAGCAGCATAAAGTGTTAAAGATGGACCATCCTAGGTAGGATGGAGCCATAGCGCGATGTTGGCCTCCTTCCATAGCTGCTCTCTGTCTCACTTGAAGCGGATGGGAGTTATGTGTTGCTGGCCAGCGTCTGGATCCAATGCTGATGGAGCTTAGGACCAACACCCTTTTATCCTTCATGGGTGTGGTTTAGGGGTTGTATGAGATATGTAAGCAACCAACTTTCCTGGCTGCAGTGATTATACACACTTAAACCTCTCAAATTTCTCAATTACAAATTTCACTCTTTTGACTCTCTTTTCACGCACATACAAGTGCCCAGCCCAAGTGAACTTAATAAGACACAAAAGATGCAAAAAACTGAAGAAGAACTGAAAAGAACTTCTGTTCTTCTGAGCTTGCACAAATAAAATCTGCCAATAAAAAGGTTCCCTTCCTGAAACACTATTTAATATATAACACATAATTTAATCATTATTGTCACATTATCATATTGTTTCTACTGTGTATGACAAACAATAAAACATGACATGGACTTCATTTTCAGTCTCATCTTAATCACAGACACAGACACAGTATTTCTTCCATTACACTTGTCTGTCTCTACAGCTGATAGTAATGTATTAATGTAATTTAACAGGGCACATTGAGAGCTTTGACCTTCAAATTCTGCTTTACTAAGGCTCTTCTGTGGTTGTTTTATGTCTGTACCAAACATCAACAGACCATCTTAGCCCTCAGCCCATCTTGAATATTACACTGATTAGAAGTAACTGCACTTCCTAATTCTTATAATTGCAGCCTCAAATGTGCTGTAGTCTCCACTTCAAACTCCACAACAGTTTGAACCATCTGCATGCAGGATTATCATCATCAAGTGGGTAATTCAGCTGAGTTTGTCATCAGTGTTACATCAGCTCTGGAGGGAAATAACAATTGCAGTGAGTTTCATGGACAGTCTAACAATGTATTTCTGATAATATTTGTACAGCAAACATTTCTTTAATTAATAAAGAAAAAGGAGATAGCAAATGGGAACAGTGCCAGTGTTTTCGGGAACCAGACAGAACGAGATTTGAATACCAGCATGATATGAGGAGGAGAGCATATCCTCTAGGTCCTTTATAATCACAGTTACCGGAAAGCCTGCATTCCCCACCTAATGTCCCCCACCCCTTGTCTTACAAGACAAGGAGAAAACCATTGTATTCTTCACATGCAATTAATTTTCCTTGTATCTAGTCAAATTTACACCACAGCCTCAATAATTTTGTTATCTGCATTTTCTTTTGTATTTGGATTTATAATAATTTACTCATCATCATCACCTAATCATTTTCATAGCTAGTAATTATACAACAGCTCAATACCATAATCAGTGGTGATTAAGTTCGTCCTTTTCTCAGTTGATTGATGAGCAGATTTTCCCAAATAGACTCACACGATTCTCAATAAAAAATCAAGAATATTTTAATAAATCAGCTATCTTGTGAAATGAATGCTTGAGTGTGTCACAGTAGGAAACTACAGTGGCTTTCCCCTGAGTGAGCACAGACGACTGACTGTGCAGCAGGTACAATTGGTTAATGGCAGTGGAATGGCCTTCATTCATAATGTCTCAGTTATAGTGCCAGTAAATCAGATATCCAAGGCAATGTCTGAACCACGAAATAGCCGTCGTATGTTTACATTCAGGGAGCTCAAGTTGACAGACACTGACTGTCATACAGTGATTGTTGTTCACCTGCTTCAAGGTCTCGCTGTAATGCATTTGATTCTGACAGGGCTCTTTGCTTTCCCCATTTTACACTTTATTGTCTGTTTAGAAAAAAAAACATTTAAAGCCTCTTTCACATATAATAGGGGTAAAGAACAGGAAACATGTTGTTTAATCATAATATGCTACCCTGTATGTTGAAATACTTTGTGAAATATCCATGTCTCTGAAATTATTTGAGGTTGCAGTAATACCAATACCATTTATTTATTTGTCTTGTTTTTATCAAATGATGAAGATGAGCCATCATATTTTTCTGAATGAGAAAACAGACAGATCAACAGCTTTATTTTTTATATTACCTTGTTCAACAATTTAGGTTGAACTTACTGTCATTCTCATTATAATACCCCGTGATAAAGCTTCTTGACAGAGCTCAGTATGTTTAAGTTAAATAGTAGGTAGGTATGTCATATGGTAGGTAGGTATGGAAAGTTTTACTACAGTTAGCATAGCTTCACTAGAAGCTAAGCCTCAGCTTGAAGTGCAGTTTTGACGTTGGGTTCATCTTTTCGAGATAACCTCAGAAGGAAGACTGGAGCCATGAGCAGATCTAATGTGCAAAGGTGGATAAATGGGAGAAACGTCTAATCAGTGACCGCATTGTGCTGACAGTATCTGTTGTCCTCTGAGACAAGGCACTGATGCATCCAGAGCAGTCAGAGTCTGGCCATAGAAGAGCCTCTGTCTGTGCAGTAAGTAGAAAAAAAGCCTGTACATACTATCCTGCCTCAGTCCAAACACACTGTGGTGCAGCAACTCTTGTTATCAGCTGATTGAGGCTTCCCATGCTCTGGTAATTGTTCTGACACAATACACAAACAACAGATGGACATTCAAGTCTTCACATTAGCTTTATTTTGAAAGCAATTATAGATTCCTCGCATTTCTGCATGTGTTTGATTTGATGTTTGACTGGGCCTTGATACTCCTAATCATTAATAACTACTCACTTTCTTTCTGATCATCTCGACCTTTGACATCCTGATGGTGTAAAGTTTTCCACCCTGCTATTTTGAGACTTGAAAAGCCTGTCACTGTGGAATGTGTGAGATGTAGGCTACGGTACGCACAGTAGTTATTAATCATTCAAACTATCACCTCAGCGTAGCATTTCAACAACAACAACAACAACATCAAAATGAAGGGCAAGTGAGGATGTTGAGCGTTTTGGCTCTTGAATGTTTCTTTCCCCGTTTGCTATGTGCCACTGAAGATAAAGAGTGTCACTGTCCGTGGTGGTTGTTGAATGGGATGAGATCAACGCTCTCATTCCTTTTTGAAACACTTCCTCATGTCCAGCTGTGCTAAATAATGTTGTCCACTGTTCACTGCTGCGTGACTGTGAGAACTTGAATTTTTCACCCACAAAACTTATCTTGGTACAATGTCTGCTGTTATCTGAAAGCTGAAAACAACATTAATTGAGGACAATTTTCCTTGAGTAACTGCAGAAGGAAATATCTAGTCTGAATCATGTTTATTTAAGAAATCATGCAATACACTACAAAGAATCCAGGCAGCGAGTTTGTGATTTGAGAGGCAAAAGTTTAAAAGTCAATCTGTTGTTTTGTAGTATATAACACACAACAATATTCACTGATTATTATTATTATAATGATTATTATTTAATATTAAATGTGTAGTCTGCAATTCTTATCCAATACACTTTTTGTCTAATTCAGTGAATATCTCTTCTGCTGACTATCCATTGTGTGTGTGTCCTGAAAAAAAGTCTGGTGTTCATACACAGTCCTGGCACTGTAAATAGGAAAAAATGAGCCCCACAACTCATGCTCGTCCACAGGAAAACAGTTTGTACAACAGAAAGATGGACGGCAAGACCATTTGTGTTTATTGTGAATTCTCACTTCTCCATCTGTCTCCATTAAATGGCAGTTTCTTGATTGGTGTGTCAAAATCAATAAACGTTCACTGTATCTAACAAGTCACAGCAAGTCTGCTGAATTAATCTGGCTTACCACGGCAGTAAAAAAGCAAACAAAAAAATAAAAAACAAAACTGATCAAAAGGATGCCAAAATAATAACATGATGCTAACTTGTAAAAAGTCTGAATTCATTGAAAAGCCAAACAATTTTTAAAATGCTTGTTTTTCAATTGAAGTTCAGATCGATCAGGACTCTCCAGAATCGTAGACTCCGTCTTAACTTGATTAGTTACCTGATGTTGTCTGTTAACGCTCACACATACTGCAACTACTGTAGCATGTACTTTGGCATTTGGACAATATCCTAATATCTGCAATATCTGCTACAGCTGCACAACACCTGAATGTACAAGTACGTCTCAATCCAGATCTTGAAGGCAACACTATTACTTGTTTTGTTGACAATCAGAAATTTTTGACAAAAAGCTTTGGTTGAAGGATGACATTAAAACTGAATTGCCCCTTTTATACACAATAATGCCTTCAGCCATCCTCCCAGACCTTAATATAACAGGTAAGTGACTTTTTGGTGTTTTCAAATTACGCATTGCTGATTATTATGTAATACCGAGTCAATTTCTTGCCTCACATTGCACAAACTGACTAGTTTGGCTTTTAAATTAGTTGGAACTGATAAAAGCAATTTCATATCTATCAAATGCACCTTTCCTTTATTGCTACTTTTTATTTTGCTGTTAACAATTTTTTCCTTTCATATTTACTTCATTAAAGCGCAGAATGGAGAAATATAGCGTGCGCTACCTGTTTTTGGCAGCTGGAGGAGGGACTCAATGACTCTTCAGCTTTTGAAGCTTGTCAACAATGCCTATTGTTTTTGTCTTCTATTCATTTTGTGGTTATATTTCATTATTTGTTTACTCAGAGTACATATTAAATTTGCATATAGACAGCTCACCCCTTCCTTAAAGTGGATGAAACATTTAATGCAAACATTAAATGTTTCATCTACTATGTAATGAGAATCTGCTGTGTATTTTTAGAAAACAACTTTGCATAGCTGTGTCTCTTCATGTGTCTTTAACCACATGGAGGCAGTGTTGATCTTTTGCTGAAAAGAAGGATTTCAAGGTATAGGACGCTCTCATATCAGTATAGTCACTCTAAAAGCAGATTCATTGAAGTGTTAAGGAGCACAGTAGGGATGCACAGAATATGTGCAAGCAAAAGGAGGCCCCTGAAGCACTTTACAGTCTAATGAAGAACACATCAAACAGCAATGGAAGCCATGAATTATTTACAGTGACTCATATACATTTGGCAATTCTGTTGATTTGGATTTAGAAGGAAAAATGATGACCTAAATTCAAGTCAAGTATGTTCATGAAGATTACAATCACGAGGAGGCATCAACAAGTGTGTATTATTCTGTGATACAATGCACTCATGGCAAAGATGAGAATAAGTGATACGGTTTGTTGATAACAACACATGACATTTAGGAAACAGGTAGCAGTCAACAGCTAAGATAAATGCTGGTGGGAATTGGATAGAGGATAGAGGATAGAGATGATATTTCTTATGACAAACTTTTGTTAAAATAAGAATTTTGTTCTTCATATGCAACACGGGGTAGTTGATAAGCTCCTGATGTTTCAGCAATTTCTTTTATTATTATCTTCTACAGAGCACTGTTGGTGAAGTGACTTTGAAAGCATGGCTTTGCAACCAATTACTTCACACTGGAAGAAACTGAATCATAGCAAAGCTACCCTGGGAGAAATCTAGTTTGGTTCTCTTAAGCTACTTAGAAAAAGTAGTTCAAACTGCTTTGTAAAAAATATATAAAAATGACAATGTACATCCATCCATCAGTTTTCTATTCCTGCTTTATCCTGACACACAGGGTCAAAATAATGCAAAATAGTTATATGCCAGCAAAAAAGTCACTCAGTTGAGTTCATTTAAAAAAGTGCTAATTTGTTCACAGGTCATACATAAACCAAAAAACTAAAATACCCCACCATTTATGTGGAGTGAAATGAATATCAGCTTTGACTTACTGACTCCCTATACATTCAAATTTAGTTTTACAAATCAGATCCCAAACATTAAAAACTAAAGCCGAAACCTGTCCTAAACCAAACAATCCCACGTGGACAGTAAAATAAAAATAATAAATAATAATAAAATCTCCTGTTTTACAAAATTGTTTGTAGTTTTATCAGTTAACTACAAATAAATGGCACAAAAATGTAAACATAAATGTGGTTAAACTACAAGCAAACCACTGTAAAGTGTAGTTAAATGAGTAGTTTAATGATACTTGATACCTGGACTTCAATGAGAATTACGTGAAGTTTGAAGTTTCATTCAGAAGTTTACGAGCGGCCCTGAAGGCATCACGTCGCCATGGTAACCAAACCAAACGAAAAAGTTAAACGTGAAGTGAATTCAGCGTTAGTTTAGCTAAAATAAAACTACTTAGCTTACTAAATAATAACAAGACAAAACATGACGGACACACCTGAAGACTTCGAGAAGTTTTTAACGAAGGTTGACAAAATAAGTGAGTAGCAATACAGCTTATTGCTAGTTGCTAGTTCACTATTAAAAATGACTTTGTCTTTGTGCCAGTTGGAGCAAAATGATCATTAAGGTTAGTTAAACCTGCCACAAATGACTGAACAGTCAGTGACATTATCAACTTTATTTTTTATCGGATAATCGGATATTGTTTCAACATATGGCGTTGGTTACGGGTAGCCGATACGGACATTATTGTTTTTAAAAGGTCAAAAGTCAGACACTGTCACTGACCAGTTAACGATAACTAACATATATCTTTATATCATTAACCCCTTATAAGAAATACCAGTACATAGATATCAAAATGTGCATCTAACCATACTGTTGGGAAAAGGCTGTTTTGTTGTACCTATTGTATGTGATGCAAACTTTCATAAAGTTGTAGGGAAGTTGTGAAGATAATTTCAATGTAAGGTTTGCAAACAGGTTATGTTTGAAACTTTAATCAAGTCAGAATCAATAGTATCGCCACGCAAAGCCTATAGAGTGTACATTTTAACACATTTGATTATTAGCAGTATTATATGAGTGAGTAGAGGTTGTAAATGGTAAAACATATTCATTCTTTTCAGGTGATCTGGTGAAGGATCTAAAGTCCTCTGATGCTGAAGTCCAGCAAAAAGCAATAGAGAAGGCTGATTGCTACATCTCTGCCTTGGATGAACCCTGCAGGACGAAAGTCAACAAGACCACAATCAACACAAACCCACCACCGCAGCCTGCCTTGCTAAAGACATGCACACAAGTACAGTTTCTCTCCCTCTCGGTTTGTCTCTCTCTCTCTTTCTCTCTTACTGTCCCTATCACTCAAACACTACGCGCTCAGACAGAGCACATAAACACAATCAACACTGTTTTGTTGTGTTGTTTACCTTGTCTCATCTTGTCACATAAGCAGGGACAAGTTGTACATCACCTTGTAACCACTTACAAGGCAATGTACAGCTTGTCCGCTCTTATTCTTTTTGGAAGGTTTTTGTTAACATCCTTTTAATCGATCTTTTTCTGCTTTACAGGGTCTGCAGAATGAAAGTCCAGGTGAGCAGGTTATTTGGTTGTTTCAGCTGACTTATATGTCCCTATTGTACATGGCAAGAAAAGTTTCTCTGAGCCAAACAAAAACAAACAATACAGTAGTTTATATACTTTTATGTATGCTTCAGATAAACTAAGAAAAGGTGTCATCACTAAATACGTACCTGTGTGTGGCGAGAGTTTGTTTTTGCTCAAGGATGTGGCTTGCTACACTACTCGCTGTTTTCCAAGACAGTAAGCTGCCTGAACAAACACAACTGTACGAGAGCGGCCTGTTTCACTTGGGGTTCATAGACCTTTAACTATGAAGCACCTCAAGTCTCGGCTTATATCAGTCAGTCTTTTTCATCAGTGCATAAGTATAACTTTTAGCCCATTTCTTTTAAAAGATTTATTTTTATTCTTCCATTCATTCACCACATCACATTGTTGATTCTTTGTATGGCAAGTAGCCTGTTCTTATGTGGCCACATTGAAGTTTACTGCAGATGTGATATTTTCCTGAGGTGCAACGAGATTTGTTAATCAAATGCGCCTGTTTGGCAGGTTTGTGACTCATCATGCACCATAGTAGGAAGAGAGATGCGGTACAAGGTGTGTCTTTAGCATTTCAGTGGCCCTCTGGAATTTTCATCTCTGCCACTTGCCTGTTCAGACCAGTTCAGACACCCCCACGTTTTGTGCTATTTTTGTCAATTTAGTCAGCAGAGGTTTGATAAGGGTGTGAAGTGAACTCTTTGCTCCCTTATCAAACTGTCAGGATGTTGTGGTGAAGAGGGCACTGCTATGGATTGGAGGATATAAATAATTGGACATGACTGATATGTTTTTGTTGGTTTGTTTGTTCAGAGGCCTCTTACAATGCTCATTGGAGAGGAGACTTGTAGTTACTGTAGAAATACAGAAATAGACAAAGAGGGCGCACAACATTTATATACTGAGAAGTAACTGTTGCGATCTTAAAAGCTGATACCTTTTTCATAATGTGTCCCTTGTGTACACATTCTTTTAGTCCCAGCACCTTGAATGTGCTATTCCATATAACACAAGTCAACACCTCTTACAACTCATCAATAACAGTAAAGCTGCAAATGCGCGAACCTTTCACAGCTCTATGTGCCGCTAATGTCGAAGCTGACACATTGTGGATTCAATTCACAAAATGAGGAGGAAAAACTAAGTTTGTGCTTGAGGCTCAGAAGACAGCGGAAAAGTTTTAAAATTACCCCAACATTGAATTTAGAGCAGAATTCTGTAGAGTGCATGTCTTTGGGAAAACATTTTTAGCATTAGCAAACACACACAGAAGGAACCCTGTGGGATTTTTAGAGAAATAAGAAATAAGAAAGTTTATTTAAAAACATTTCTAACACAAACAGTATCGGGTGCAGACACATCGTCCTTAAAGCACAGTTGTTTTTCTATGTCTGTATATTTATGATTAAATTTTGCTCATTTAAAATGTGAGATCTTAAAAAGGGTGACCTTTCTTTACTGCTCCTCCTTCTCTGTTGTAACACTCATGCTCAAGAGTTTTTCTCTTTTTGACCAGAGAATTTTATGAAAATTATGGAGAGAGATGCTGAAGAAAGGAGACTGAGGAGGATTGAAAAAGCGAATAGGGCAACAGGTGTGTAATTCTCTTTTCCTTAAAGATGTTTTCAGAGAGAACAGCTGCTATAGTTGCTGCTCTGTTGGGATAGAAATACATCCTTTTAAATGTTGTACCATTTGTGTCACTGCAGCACTCAAAGACAAGGGGAATGAAGCTTATGCTCAAGGACACTATGAAACTGCTGTGAAGTATTACAGCGATGGCTTGGCTGAACTACGAGACATGCAGCCATTGTACACCAACCGTGCACAAGTGAGTATTCTTAAATTATGTTATCTTTTAAATGTTTTACAGTGAAAACACACTTTGTTGTTTGTTGGAAATGTTTTGTAATTTGATCGCAAAAGTTGTAATCTCAAAGATTTTCATTTTGTTGGCAAAAGGCAAAAGTGACAAACAATTCTTTGTCTCTGTGTCTTTGTTCATATTCAAAGACGCAGTATCTTCAAAGTCAACTATTTGGTAAACTACTAACCAAACAGGCTACACCACTAATCACATTCTTTGCTTTGTGAGGCAAGATTTATTTTTTGTCTTTTTTTACACCCAGTTAACACCTGTCCAATATTTTAATCTGCTTAGGCCTATATCAAACTGGGAAAGTACAAGGAGGCCATCAGTGACTGTGAGTGGGCTCTGAAGGTAAGGCCTGGCTGGGAACTGGCCTGGCAGCTCAGAGGAGACACGTTTGGTAGAAAAGTGGGTTGGATGGGTAAATAGTGGACAATGCTCAGTCCTGCACTGCTCTCAAACAAAAACAGTATGCCTGATACACATCATCACATTGATACTTTTGTTTGAAAAAGTGGATAAAAATGAAAAGTGTTCATGAGTCCCCCTCGTTTGGTAGTTTATTTGGAGTTCTTTAGGTTACTCAAGCCAAATGCAAGTTTAGAATGAAAAATGTTTTCTCTAATTTTAGATGATAATATGCTCTATAAACCAAGTGTTAAAGTGATGTTCTGTTTCCAACCTTTCTGGAGTGGACTGTGTCTGTGATGTAAAAACTGAACATTTCCCTTGTAGTCTGCTAGTGTTGTGAATTCAGAAATATTAAATCACCATTATGTAGATGCTTTGCTGATAAAATGCTTCAACTAATACACGCCTTCCTTCATTTTCTCTCTATCAGTGTAATGAGAAGTGCGTAAAAGCTTACCTGCACATGGGGAAAGCATATCTGGCACTGAAGGAATATAATGAGGTGAGTGTAATTACCTCTCATTACATCTAATGTGTTTTTTGTTTTTTTTACACATTGCTGTTCTATACAGATAACTACACGTGTCATCCCAACTAATTATAGTAGAAACATGGCTATATTATGAGGGTTGTATGTCTACAATAGAGAAAAACTTAATATGATTATAATGAGATAAGAAATGTAAGCATGTTTCATATAAGCCCTCGCGTCAATCTTCTGTAGAATCTGTTTCTGTCCATTCATTGAAAAATAGGCTTATTTTGAATAGCTATTATCTGTTAAAAAAACTCATTAAATACAATTATAGCAAGGTGCGTCATAGTTTTTTAAATTTATCACACTCCTCGTGTAGCTTTTAGAGTGGCCAGAAATTGATTTTCATGGATCTAGAAGAGACCATTGAGCCACATCATAAAAACTGTGATGAACCCAACGTCTTCTCTTTTTCAGTCCAGAAACTGCTTTGAAAAGATAGTGGAGATTGAACCTGCGAGGGAGAAGATGGTGAAAGGTAGAGACATGTTTTGTTTATTCAAAATTCTCTTTTGCTGTCGTTGAGATGGTTGTCTCATTGCAGCCCATTTAATTACAAGGCTTCCATGACAACCTATAGCTTGATGTCACTCGGCTATTACCTTGATAAAGAACTTTCTGATCTTTTTGTTTTCTTCCTAATGTACTTGTGTTCAGTGATGTAGGTTTTTAAACAAATGCCCTTGAAAATTATTCATCCAGCTAAAAACAGAAAAAATACTCACTATATATTAAGCTAAATGCTTTAATCAGAACCTAACCTTCCTTCACTTTGTTTACTGCTGTTATGTGGTGTAGCATTACATTTCTAATACATGAGGGCACCACTTCTATCTGAGTGCATATTTAAATCAATAGGTGAATGGAGTGGTCATCTCAGAGTGGCTTTTGCATTATAGAAGGTTTTTGTTTCCTTCTTTTCTGTGACAGTGCGACTACAGTCACTGCTATGGAATAATATCTCTTGGATCACAGTCGACTTTCTCTTCCTCCCTCTTTTATCTTTCTTTTTCTCAATGCAGAGTACTTGACCCAGGTAGATTTGGAGGAGGAGAGAGAGAGTCAGGAAACAAATGCGATGCAAGAGTTTGACAAAGGAGATACGAAGGCCACAGCAGTGCCCCTGCTGCTGGAGGAGCTGTCAAGGCCCGACCAGATGCCCTTCTACTACTGTGGAGGATTGGAGATTCTGTCACAAGCAGTTACCAACTGTGAGTGCTCTTTTGGGAGAAGCTTCGGACAATTATCTTTCTCCTCTAATCTCTTTGTGCCCACTCTTTCGTCAATAACCTGCTTCACTGGTCCAGTTATTTCCCAGTTCTATGGCTAAAATGGCCTTCAGGACAGGAAGGTTAAAGAGACTTGAAGGAGTTAAGGAGAGTTAATACAGTACTTGAGTACTCACAGTGAATGTCTTTGGGGTTGGCACCAGGTGAAGCAGGGTTTCAAAAACGAATTGTTTCTTGTCATGCTCTGTGACAATAAAACAGAGGCGAGACCTTATGCTGTCCATCAAGGATTTCTCTTCATGCTCGATTTGCTTGTCACAGTGAGCAAATTTCCAATATAGCCGATAAACCCACAGTGAAAAAGTAAAAAGTCAGTGCTGCCTGGTGATCCACTGTGCAGATGAAACTGCAGGTATATATACCATACAGTGTGTATCACTACAATACTTAAACAGTTTTTAGGAACAGTTTTCTTGTATTATTCCATTATCAGATCTAAAACAGCAAACGTATGATTTTGCAAAACCTGGTAATGAGTGAAACCTCCAGTACTGCTATGATTTGATTAGAGATATGTTTCTGATTGTCTCAATTAGCAGAATTAGACTTTCCCTTGGTGTATAAATGACGATTTAATTGGGTTACTGTACTGCTGACTGGACTTTTCCAAGTCAACAGTGTCAGCTGTTCCTTCAGTTAAGTGATGTTGTAACAAATAATCAAATAAAACGAAATAAAATGACTAACATTGAGATGCTGTAAAAGCCTTTAGTATTGGGGTTGTGTGGGCAATGTAGTCGTGTATTTGATGTTGAAAGCAGAGATAGTGGGGGCGGGGTGTTATGGGAAGACAGCAAACACTATTAAGCCTTCTTCAGCTTCTTCAGGGCAAGAGTGAGGTGTTGTCAGGTAACCCAGAATTTCTAGCAATGTCCCTGATCAAGACAAAAAACCACATAAAACTTGGAAAAGAAGCATTGGTCCCACAACTTGTTGCTCAGGGTTTCAGATTAGTCAAACCAAACAAGCTAGACAGAAACACTCCCTTACGGCACAAATGTCTTCTCAGCACAGAAACCAGACTTTGACTATGCTTCACAGTGGGATATTTCTCAGCCACAGTGCATTTTACAGCATACATTGATAATGATGGCATCAGGTTTAAAAGTAACAGACCAATTTTGTTAACAGTCCTCTATTCTATGAAAAGGGGGCAGTCGACAGGCAGCACTCACTCTTCTTCACCAGGTTGTTCACCTCTCCTCTATTGGTTGGTGATATTTTTGTAAATGTTTTTGACCCAAGAAATGACTTTGAAACTCCACAGTGCTAATTTAACTGTTTTTAGCTATTGCCAAAAGGGTGAAATCGCTGCTTATAGCCTAGCAGTACAATCACTAAGGTCAATGGCCATCTCATGAGTATTTATTTAGTTATGTTTCAGCTAAGAAAAACCTGTAATTAATTAGTACTGACCTGCTCTGCCCGATTTCTGTTCTCATACAGGCCTTAGATAGCCTCAGATACTTCAACCACTCAGCCAAGGCTAGTGGAATTGATGGGGTGAAGCTTGAAGCTTGTCATTCAGCAAACCATACATTTATGGAAACAACAGCTCTATTTTTGGTTGGGCTTGTATAGCATTTTGTAATATGCCATATTCTTTTGCGCTGGCTGTCTACTGCAGAATGGAAACCATTTCTTATCCAGTCTCTCTTTTTTCTTCATTTAGATGAATAAAAGTGTACTGTCAAATGATATAATGCCTGTCTCATAGTGCCATTCAACGGAAAAGGGCAAAACTTACATAACCCACAACTGAAAGGATCTCAGCAGGGCTGACATTACAAGCTATCTTCTTTAAAAGTGCTCCCTCACTGCCCGGCTCTACTTTCTGTATATTTCCAACTCATTATTGTTGGAAAATCAAAGACTCCTCACCTTGTCTTACTCTCTTAGCATATTTTATTTGTTCTTTTCTCTCGTGCCCTTGACTGTGAACCAGTGTACAGGACAAGCTAAATCAAAAGAGAGACAAAAAACATTGAGGCTACTTGGTGATGATATGTAGGTCTTACACTATCTCTCGTTCTCTAACAGGTACGGGCCAGACCCTTTTCAGACTGAACAATGGCTTCAGTATCATCAGCAGCAATGACACCGTGAGGAGGTAAGGAGACCAGAGGGAGAGATTGCTGTCAGCCCTCAGTGGTGCTTTGACAGATGGACCCAGAGACAGGGGCATACAGAGACAATGATGGCCTAAACTAGAGATATCATTCTCCCCGCTCACCTCACTCTGGTTGTTTGTGTGATAGCCCAAAGAGAAAAAGATGATCACACTGAAGATGGAGATGAGCACTGGAGTGAGCAAAGGCCCTCTGTTTTGTCCCAGAAAGAGGGGGTGTTTTGTGCAAGATACAAATTATGACTCCTGCATGTCAGATCAGTAAGGTTATTATTAAGTTGTCACATACTTCCTGTGTTGTCCATTGTTAGCACTGTCATTATTCAAGTTAGAACAGTGTCTGTGAAGTAGAGAGTGCGAAGAAATTGCAGTCTGAGCTTGATGAAAATAGCCCAATAAGAATACTGGTAGGAGCCAGACACACTAACTGAATCCATGCGAGCCACGTAGCAGAGAGGGCCAGTGCATTCTATCCTGTCCTCATCATAATCTGAAGGGGAACTCTGAGCTCCTGTGCTCTTAGCACTGCTATTGAAAGCCTTAATTAGTTTTTAAGAATTAAAAGAGGAAGAGTTATGTGAGTTATGTGAGTTATGTGAATACCATTGCATCCTGTATGCTTACAAAAGCATTTCTTTCATGCTTATTGCACATTATAATCTGTATATAGCTGTACTAAATGTAGGAGGGTGAATTTCTGGTACCTGAAAAACAGGGGCTTGCTGCTGCAGCATGGTTACTTATTCATATGAACTCAAATGACATCTCTGCTTTTGTAAGTTGTGCTGAATTGCTACTAATATTTGACCATATTCTGTCTCATATTCTGTTCCTGTAGTTTTCATTTTGTTTCCATCCTTTGTGCAGTTTTGAGATACATTTTTATTGGCATATTTATGTGCAAATAGCATTGTCATTTTTTGACAGTAATATTTCTATTTGATTTGTATTATGGCAATTAAAGGAGAAACCAGCTAAGATAACTGAGCTTATTTTCTCCACAGCTGCCTGTTGCAGAAATCAACGTATCCAGACAACCAGGAGTTGTGTGTGTCTGTTCTGAAACTATGGAGGGTTATTTGTTGCGGAAATGGTATGTAGATAATTGAATTACGCTTCATTTTCTGTCTTTGCCCATGTAGCAATTTGCTGTCACTGAGTTAGCAGGACATAGGGGGAAACATTGAAATACTAATGTAAACCTCTGAATGGCCTTGTGCCATTACTGCACAGCTTGTTGTTGTGATACCTAAGCCTTCTCTTTTGTCAAGTCTTTATTTGCCTTTGAAGTACATAAGCTATATGGGCACATCAACTGTTTACATGGCTATTCACAATGTGTATGTTAATTTCATATGAACAACACAGTATATTTTTATCAACATGTGTGTAACTAATTAATGTGCATGATAGACTGGGTTCTTGTATCTTGGGAACATAACAGGGTACCTTGTCCAGTGAACTCACTCGTTACACACACCCTGTTTTTCTTTTGCTTTCAGATGAAAATCAGAAGATGTTGATGACATGCCCAGTCACCAGGCAGGCCGTTGTTCACTTGTTACCATCAGAGTGTGTTGCAGTACGGAAAGAAGACCTGGCGTTACTATGTTTGTACTCACAGAGCCCACATGGCAGACGTTTGGTCACTGACAACCTGAATGTGCACATGTAAGACATTTCTAGAAGGCGATCTGCTGTTATCAGATTCAGATGTTGAGAGCAATGACAAAGCCGGAGTAAAAATATCCTAGTATATAGAGATAGTAGGCTCTCTGTAATTTTCTTAAACCAACTGACTTAAAATACTTTCTCCTCTCCCTCCATCCCGAGTAGATATTGAAATGGCTTTGCATTTAGCAGACTGACTTCAGGTCAGCCGTGGGCCATATGTTTGTGAATGTCAATCTAATTGCCACGACTGCTAAATGAGCTTTCAAGAAATGTTGTATATCGTTGCTGTGGGACATTGTTTTTAAAGTTTCACTTAGTAGCTGAAGTGATTTCTTATTAGCTGTATGTCTGATCATATCTGAGCTGCAGCTGATTGGATTTTCAGAAAATTGGGAAAGAACAAGTAATAATTTTGGCATCTATCAAACTTATTGGCCCAAAGGTGGACACCATCATTTTCTGGGTATCTGATATCTTGATGATATTAAGAAAAATAATCTCTTTGACTTTTTATTCCTCTCTCTCTTTCTCTTCTGTTTTCCTCTCCCTTTCTTTCTCTCTTTCTCTGGATCTAAAGGTTAGTGAGGAACCTCATGGCGTGCATCACAGAGCCAAAGCAGCAGCAGGAGAACACAGCGGTCAACATTCTGGAGAACTTTGCAGCAGATAACAAGTATTACTGATACACAGCCAAACAAAAACACCAGCTACTCTCCTTACATCTTAGAAAATGTTTAATTTAATTTCTGGACAAGTAAATACATATTGTCAGATACACTGCTGAGTTTACAGTCTGACCCACAAAAGTATATTATCCTCCCATACATTTTATCCATATATTTTAAAAGCACTTTAAAATCTGTTATCACATCACGTCAGGAGGGGTCCCCTGAGAAATTGGTGCTGGAATCTTTAATAATTCACAATGTGCTACCCAAGTGTTAATGTCACTTGAAGGCAGAAGGCCGTTCTCAATCTGTTTCTCTCTCTGGTGCATCATGAAAATAGACATGAAAGGACAACTCAGGCTCTCAAACACAGCAGGAAATACGTTGAGGTGTCAAGCAGTGAAATGGGGAGATCAATTTTTGTCCATAGCTCAAAGAGAGTTATCCAACAGAAATGTGTTATATTCTACAGAGGTTTACTCTTCATTGTAGAAGTCCAGCTGGGTCAATGTTGGGCTCTCATGGATACTTTTTTGGAGCATTTTTGATTATTGTTTCTTCTCATAAGTCGAAGTAAATGGACTGTGCTGTGTAGATATCTCAGCAAATCCATTTGCCTTTTACTGCTTCAATGTGTATGACTGAGAATGACAATCAGTGGTATTTGAATGCTAACTTGAATTGCAATCTTTTAAGAGTCTGACAATCAGAGTATTTTGGGAAGTATAAGACCATATGGGTCTATGGTGGTGTTTAATGCACTGTGAATTTATTTGTTCAGTTGATGGAGTTGTTGTTATGCTTACTTGTGTCATGCAGGGCTGTGAAGAACTTAAAACTGAGGCCTAAAATTATACAAAAACACCCATATGTAGAAAGTACTGTCTTACATGTGCAGTAGAGATGTTGTCACATTCTCTTACAGATTTTGCATTCAGTTAAGGAATGTGTTGACGGACTCTGTCATTATGCCGTTTACAACAATGCTGGTAAGATTTATAGACACGATAACTTTTCATATTGATATATACTTGAGTATGCACTGAATATGTACAGCTGTGTTTATATACGTGTGCGTCTGAATGTCCACATCTATTTGCTCCATTTTTCAGAGAAATATTGGCAAGTCCTGTCGGCATGTCCTTCCATCACTTATATCGGCTGTAGGCTGTCTGGCTCGAGACGACGTCATCCGTCACAGTTTTGCTCATGATTCAGAGTGTTGGGAAGCTTTTCTGGTTGCCATCGTTAGTATCATCACAAACCTGTCTGTTTACCTAGAAATGGACAGTTCACCTGTGCATTTAATTGAAATCAGATGTCTGTATATTTTGTATGTTCATTTAGTCTAGAATTTGTCACCTGTCATTGCAGAAGCAGTGCAGCGCAAGCGAATACAAAGAGGTTCTTTACCCCCTGCTGGGTTTGATCACAAACCTTTCAACCATCACTTCCCCAGTCATTCAGGTAGGTGATATGTGATATTTGATGTGTGATATTTACTTTACCTGACGTGAGTGCAAAAATGAACTTCTATCTTATCTCTGGCTATCTTAATAGTGGCCACTGTACTAGTTGATGTTATGAGGATACTCTCTCTAAGATAAGGCTGAAATGTCATTCAAAGTGGGGGCCACCATGAAAGAAATATACATAAAAATTCACTCCAATCGTTCAGTGGATTAGAATGTATTTCAATGTATATCTGTCTTTTAAAAAAAAGTCAATGGACAAGGGAATCAGAGGTAGCAGTAAGCCGTGAAACCTAATCAGTCGCCTAATCAGAGGTGAAATGTATGTGAAAATAGGCTTAACCACTTTTCCATCTCTTTTCTGTAGGAGCATGCCATTTCACTCTGTAGCTGCTGTCTGGACCTGCTGAGAGACAGTGATGGGGGAGTCATAACTGTGAGTGAACCTTTCTTTAGCACTACACTACAGTACCCTGGAGGGTTTAAAAAAGATTCTTATAGTAGGACAAGGAAACTCTGTATCATAACTCCCTTAAGGTTTTTATGTTTGCCTGTATTACTTTGTTGGACCAAGAGAGGTTTGACAGATATTAGTGCTTGTAGATTTTTACAGCTGTTGAAGATGTTTGCTGAAAACTTTTTTGTGTTTGTTTTCCAAACTTGAACACATCCTATAAAGCATAAAACCATCCTTTCAGGTAACTAGACGGAAATAAAAGACATTTGTCTTGAGTAATGGGCCTTTTCTAGGGCTTGTGTGCTCACTGGCAATGTGCCCCAAAAGGTGGGAACAGCAATCCACAATGTGACGATCCTGTATACGTGTCATTACAGTTGATTAAAACTCTGGCTCCAGGTGCTGTCGTCTGTGCTAATGGCTGTTAAAGCAGTTTCACACTGCCTATGTGATGCCCTCAGAGTCCCACACTTTTTCCCATCTGTCCCTCTTCTCTGTTTTGGAGTTCACTCACAGCCTGGCATTTTTTCTTCCTTGTCACCTGGCGTCAGCATCCTTTTTTAAAATTCCCTCAATACTTTTCTCTGCCCTTGTCTTTTCTTGTCTCGTTTTGACTTCATCTAACTTCTTTTCCTCTTAATTATTCATAATGGTTGCACCAAAGCCCTAAAGCCCCAATCCATAGTGTCCCCATTGCCCCAATTATTGCTGCTGAACTGTTAGTTACTTATATGTAGGTTTAGCTTTCTTGTGAGGAGGTGTAAGAGGTGTGTATTCCTGAGCCAAGAAGTGTTAGAAATCCAGTTTGTCCATTTACTTCCATTGTGGTCACTTTGCTTTGAAAGAAATGTCTCTAAAACATTTAGTAAACGTTTTAATATTCTTTAAAGATGTTTAAAGCTTTATTAATCTATTCTTGGCTACTAGGGTACACGAAAAAAAAGCCAAAACAAGCTGACAGACACACAGTCTGTCATGCCTTAAAAAGTTGTGATGGCTAGCATGTTAGTAAACGCTTTCATTTTACCAAATATATCAGACATGAAGCAACATTAATGTAATTAATGACAAATGTTAGTCCAGTATTTAGTGGCCTCTTAGCAGTGATATATTCCCCACCAACTCCTAAGAAAAATATACATGTCATTACACAGTACCATTTGATGGTGTCAGCTGTAAACGTGATGAGAGCAGTGGTGCTCAGTCGAAAGCTGTGCTGATTAAAATGGAAGTTTATCTTTTATCAAAAACTCATCAGATGGATGAGTTTTTTTATATGTAAGTTATCCACTCTAAAAAGTAATTTGTATGCTTGACTGACAAATAATCTCAAAGGACTAATTAGTACACTAAATGTACTTATTTTGTCACTTTTATTGAGTGGTTCATGCTCAAATAATATCCTCAAATGACTTGTGCCTTCAAATTACTCTGTGTAATATGTGTCGTTCAACAGATCCTGCCTGCAAGGCAAAGCAAGCACACAAGTGTGACCTTTTGCTAATTCTAATATTTTTTCTACTCTTATGCTTGTTCTTCTTGTCCTTTCTTTATATTATGCTGTTTTTGAAAAGGTCCCTATAATTTTATATTCACTCAAACATGTTTTCAGGCAACCTTCTCACCACCTTTATAATGGGCTTTCTGTACACTATTGCTGTAAACACAATACGTTTTCACATACCGAGAAAGCAGTTTTCTCTTTTACAACTCTGCTTTTTTCCAAACACACTCTCTTGTTCTCTTTGTTGGCTGTACGAGTTGTTTTTCTTTGTTTTTTTCTCCTCTAGCTTTTTTCTTCTATTGCAGGTCTCTCTTGATCCTCTGCTATCCTGCGTATTTCGCTGCTGTGTTTCATCTTTCTTTCTTCTTCTATTATCTCCTTTGCTAACGCTAACATTCTTCTTTGTCCTTCAGAGAGCCACGGGCGTACTGAGTACTGTCCTCCCTCAGTCCTCTGAGGCCGTTCAGCATGTTATTCTGGGTGATGTGGTCCAGAACATGCGGCGCCTGCTGAAGGTGCATAACTGTGCATGCTGCCTAGTTGTACTCACACTTATCTGAATGTTGTGAAACTTGTGAAATGATATGATATTTCACCAACCATCTTTAAATGGCTTCATTATTAATTAATAACAAGTATGTTGACTATATTGTGTCAGTGAGACATACGAGTGGGGGACAAATTAAAGGAAAAACCAACACAAGATATCTTAATAAGGGGTTTGATCACCACATGCCACCAGAAAAGCTTCAGTGCTCCATGGCATTGATTCTCCAAGTTTCTGAGTTCTACTGGAGGAATGAGCACCGTTCTCCCAAAAGATATTCCCTTATTTGGTTTTTTGATGATTCTGGTGGATAGCGCTGTGTAACACGTCCAAAATCTCCTGTATGTGCTCAATTAAGTTGAAATCTGGTAACTGTGAAGGCCATAGCACATTATTCATATCATTTTCAATACTCTTCAAACCATTCATTGACCCCTTGTGCCCTATGGATGCAGGCAGGCCCCCCTGGAAGAGACCTTACCAGGAAAATGTTTTTCACCTATATGGGAGCTGCATCTGCATTTGTTATGTTTCTCCACTTCTTCATTCAGGTTTAGCCTTTAATTTGTTCCCCCGTCTTTATATGTGTGTGTGGTGCAGTGTGGTGCTGCAGATGTCCACCGTTGCACTCACACACAGCTTAAGTGGTCACTGATCAGTAATATATTCTCAAGATTAGTTGTAACAAAATCAAAATAAAAAAACAAAACAAAGCTAGACAACCAGATACTGACAGTTTTCTAACTGCTGATGAAAACTGTGTACGTATTGCTGCTAATTCTGCCACAGGTGAGTTTTTCTTTATTCCATGTGTGACATCTGAGCATCAACATAAAGTTAAGAGTCTATAAACGTGCGTTCTATTTGTTTAATCTCATTGTTATTTCTGCCTACCCAGGGATCGGGGCAGACTGCCACTAAGTATGCCATTAAGACTCTGACAGTGTGCACTGCTGCCAGTCACTTGGCACGAAGGGAGCTGGTGAAATATGATAAAAGTGAGAAATGATTGACATGTTAGCCTTTCTTTTACAAGGTCTTTCATTAGTCCATGAATAATATTTGAGGGTTGACATAATATGCAAATGAAATGTGTACGTGTGTGCCCACATGTGTACATTTGCATGCATACTTGTATTTGTTTGAGTGCAGTATAGCTGTCGATATTCATGTCATAACGTGTGCTTTGTTATTACATTTTAAACTGCCACTCTCTTTCTGTTTGCTATTCATTTATCGTTCTGCACAGAGCTGTCTATTTTACGTCATTTGCTGGGATCCAGCTGTGACGAGATGGTGTCAGGAAATGCAGCCCTGTGCTTGGCCCACTGCCTTGAGTTGGAGGGAATTGGCAGCAACCTGCTGGGCACTGATATTGTGCTGCTGCTGCTGCGCCACGCTGCAGGGGACGCTAAGAGGACAGCTGTGCAGCAAAATGCAGCGATTGCTCTGGGGAAGCTGTGTCGATCTGAGCCCAGGTGCCCTCTCACCTCACCCTAAAAACCACATGCTGCTGATTGTATTTTGAAAAGTAGCCTGAGGGAGCACTGATAGACTAGATGAAATGCCACATTGACAATGAGCTAATGGGATGTTGTGGCTCTGGTTGAGGCATATGCAAATATTTGTTTTGTCTATTAGTATTTACATCTCAAAGTCAGTATTCAAATGTTGTTTATCAGATATGTATGATATATTTTTGGTCTGACTCATTTCACCACTCTGACTACAGCAGAGTCATTGTCTGCGTGTGGTGATAGCTGCAAAACTACCACTGTTTCTTAGTTCTTGGTTTACTGCTTAATCGGGATGGATAGCTTGATAGCCAGCAGCAGACTGAGCCATGTCTTTATTGCCCAGAATACATTTTCAGATTGTGTCCCCCTCAGTCTAGACAGAGGGAGAGAAAGAAAAAGAGAAAGAGCTGACAGAGAGACAGTTTTTACATCATCACATTGGTCTCAGGTTTTCTATTTTTTCTTTAATCGGGTTCAATCCTGGCTGTAAATGTGTTTTATTGTTTGATCCAATTTTAGTTCATTTAGTCCATCAGTACTGTTGCCTGTTGAATATATTTCAGGGCTACAACTGAGGATTTTTTTCAACCTCCATTAATCTGCCAATAATTTTCTTGAATAATCTTTTCACCAATAAAATGTCACACACAAGTGAAAAATGGCCAGTGTATTTCATGGACCCCAGGCCGCAGTCTTTATAGTGCTTCTTTTATCAAACCAACAGTCAAAACCCAAAGAAATTAATTTTTATTGATAAAAACAGATAAAAACAACAGATCTGGTAATCTTTTATGAAAGTAGTTGTCAATGAGTTTCCTGTCCATCGACTTATCTTATAAGTGACCAATCATTTTAACTTGGTTATGTCAGAATGAATATTGTAATATTAATTTGGAAACATCAGGTGTCTGTATGTGTGTGTGTGTGTGTGTGTGTGTGTGTGTGTGTGTGTGTGTATGTGTAAGCAATGTTTACACAGCTTCCATTACTGTAAGTGCAGTATTTTCCTTTATTGTTTTTTTGGAAATGATTTCATTTGTACTTAAGGGTAAGATTTCTTTAACACCTTTTCTTTTTTTATTTCTACACTACAAGTTGGGTTAAATAAAACCTGATCACTAAACAATGATGTTGTCAAGTTGAAGGTGGTGTACTATAGCACCTCTCTGATTATGTGCACATAATTGTTGTGTTGTAAGCACGTAAGCAGTGGAAGATGGCAGCCACAAATGTGCCTTTCTTTGTTCCTTGGAGCATTCTCACTGTATCTGTAGGCTGACCATGGAGAGGATGTGTTGGTCTTTAGTTGTACTTTCAATTGAATGCCAAATCACTGAATGGACTGTCACTGTGCTTTCTTTTAAACAAGCATTTTCCTTCACTTTCCAGACATGTGAACAAACTTCGAGAACTACACGGCCTTGAGATCCTGCACTTCTGTGTGAAGCACATCGCATGAACCCATGACAGCAACATGTTTTTTATGGATAAAGAGGCACCGAGTTTAAATAGTTCACTTTTAGTGGTGCAAGCTGTAATCCCTTGTTGAAGGATATAAATGTGGCACTTATTCAAGCGTCTTGAAGGTCTTTCTCTTATTTATCATGGAGAAGTGTGTTAATTGGAAATTATGCAGTATGCAGCGTATTTAACAGCAAGTATTAATCCTGTCAATCCTGTCAGACATATGTGACCATAATCACAACTTCACATGAAGTGCATGTCCTTTAAGGGCCTTTTTTTGTGCCAGTATTTTGTATTTCTTTTCTGGCTTTTTAGATGTGTAGTTTAGGTGCAGTCTTGAGTCTTGAGTCTTGTGTATATACTGAAAAACCTACTTTTTCATCTGTGTTTGAATTCTTTGGATGGCAGCACTGGAGGGACAAATCATCTCAGAATAAACATGTTTGTGTTTTAAGGAGTGTTTACTATGAGACTAAGTTTGGGATCTGCTGGATGTGCATGTGATGGAAATATGTGGATTAGTTGTAAACTTACAGTAAGGGCTGAGCCCAGGAATTTAATGTGGGACTTTTCTTTCTGCTTTAACCACGGCACCACAGCTACTTTACTGTTGAGCTCAGCCACTGTAAGAAGGTCAGAGCTATAACTAAGCATAATGTTTGCACACCACTGTGATGGCTTGCACAGTTGCACTGGGAGGAACAAGAGGTGTATAGCTACACTATATTATAAAATAGTGCAGAGGTTGTTGTTTTAGGTGAGTTAGAGAGTGTTTTTAAATATGCACAAACGGTGCGGTTGGATAGCCCCTTGGAAAAGGCTGGTATGGAAGATCTTGGTAACATCTCAGAGGGGAAGAAAAATGGGAAGAAAAATGGAGTATTTCAGTTATGTCTTCTAGGGAAGGCAATGTAGTTAAGTTGGTCAGTCAATCCACCACTTCCAGACTTCCAGACTGAAATATCACAACTATAGCAACTATTGGATGATTTGACATTATGTTTTGGACATCCATCCAACAGTTACCTTTACTTCTTATCCTCACATAGCCTGTGTAAACCCATTCATCCAAAGGGAGAACATGCAAACTTAAACGCAGTACGAACCCAGAACCCTGCTGCCGTGAGGCGACAATGCTAACCACTGCACCACTGTGCTGCACTGTTTTAGACAATTAGGGACGATTTGAGATACAATGAAATGAAAAAGCAAACGGACTTTTATGATCCTGTGACATTTCTTCCGGTGTCACATCATGGTGGAAATTTTTGTTTTTCAGTAAAATAGTAATAGATGTAAATGGTATGCAATGGTGATCCTGTGACTTTAATGACAATATTGACCTGTCGGCACCACCAGCAGGTGGTCATTTATCCAGTGAAAGATCTCAACATGTGCCGGATGGATTGGTACATTTATTGTTCCCAGAAGTTGTATCCTAATGACTGGATCTTCTGATTTTTCCTTCTGTGCCACTATGAGGTTCACATCTGTAGTTTTGAATAAAATATCTAAAATAAATATGTATTGGATGGATGCCATTACATCTGATCATTTAAGTCATCCCATAACTCCTCATCTCACATCATCTTCAGATCACAGCAGTAAATATTAACATTTTTAAGAGATGGTAGTAAATAATAAATAAATATCTAATAACTGTCTAAACTTTCAGTTGAAGTGTTGTATTGACCATAAATATAATTGAGATGCAACTCCCAATGTATAGTTATTATCCTTGTGCCTGTTTGCCACATTGTACCTGCAGTGACTGTAAAAGGAACGCTTGCTGAGAAATCTAATCCATGTATAAATGAACTGCAGAGGACAAAAGCTCACTGTAAGGGATGACACCATCTGTGTATGTCTGCAAACAACGATACCGTCTGTTGGATTAAACAGTAATAAGAACAGTTACTCACTGGAGCTTGAGTAATTGACAAGACCAAACAAAAATGAGGAAGCTTTACTGTCTGACAATAGGATTTTTCCTGCTTACAGGTATGTATTCATTTTTTTGTGTGTGTTTACAGTATAATGTTACCTCCACTATGTTTCAGCTCATTTGAGCCACTGCTGATAAATATGTAATTTAAATGAAAAGATAGATACATTATCTTTTCACTGAATCATGTCAGCTTTCAGTTATTAGATTTACAGACCTGATGGTAAATGTTTACCTACTAACAGTTACTGTGGTACTGGGGAAAACTTGCTGGATTGTAACATGTAACATAAAATAATGTATTTATTCACTGTCCTTACAATTCTGATTATATAATATTAAAGTACCCCCACCTCCCGCCCCCAAAGTATTTAAACATTTTATCTGCAGTTTCAGCTAAACAACATTATTTTCATATCTTTTAAAGTAAGGCATTCCTTTGTAAAAAAATAAAATGTAAAAATATTAAAAAAACAACAACTACACTAAGTGAAGTATTTAATAAGTAAATCAATAGGTCTCCCTCCCATTGTTGCTGACATACTATTTTGTTTTATCAGCGTATACTGTGAAGACAAACACTCACACTGTTAATATAATTAGATTCCTTTGTCTCCTACACTTTTTTTTTGATATGTTCTTCTATATTTTAACATGTCTTATACAATACAGGTGTTGTCACTGCCGCCTCCCCCTTGTTCATCATCTAAACTGACATGGTGAGACCTGAAATTAGAAAGACAAATACATTTATTGTTATTATTATTATAATTAGAAAACTGCTTACCTTTAGTGTTACAATAAACAGTAAACACTAACTCATATGTTAGCCATCAGTCACACACCAAGGGGTGTCAACATCATTAACTTTTTCCCCCCACTTTTTATCTGCAACACAGGGTTTAGATTATTAAAGGCATCCTGTGAATGTTAATGTAAACTTGCATTCAGCAAACTGTCAAATATATTTCCAAAGAAAAACTGCCAACAATTTCAGGTGCATTCATTTATGTTCTATGTTTTTTTTTTTTTTTATTTGGCCATTTCTAAATTACTAAATTACAATTGTGATTGGTCAGCTTGGGCTAATTGTGTTTTATTAGGTTCCAGTGTTTTTATTACAAATACAAATTTTTGTTTTGTGGTGTTCTGCTAACTGTGCCATTTGACTGGCCAAAACCTAAACCTATACTGACCTATAAATAAATTCCAGGCTGCTACTATGGTTGCTACTGTGAGCACATCAAAGAGGCATAAATCCACTTTAAATCTTCCCTGTCCATTGTCTGACCATTACAGCCCTCTGCAGACAGCAGAAATATGTTACATGTCACCCCCTGCTCGCATTGCAAAGATGTGTCCTTGTGATCCTAATAACATGAGGCCCAACTCATCAAAACATTTCTGTGCTGCACCTCTAGTGGTCAAAACCCCCCAAAGGGTATCTTAGTCACAAATCACAAGTCATATTCAGGCCAACACTGGGGAAGCTTCAGAAATCAGAAATGGATGGGGACTCAATTAGACAGCAAAGAAGCAAAACGTTGCACAGAGCTGCAGATGTAGATCCTGGGGATACATGATGTCAAAAGCGTTACAGACTCCCAATAACAAGCGGTGGTAACACTATTTTTCTGTCTTTTGTAACCCCTTCATCAATCAACTGTAGCACTGTGCTTTTTGTGCTGTAGCTGTAATGCTTAATGCCAATGTGGACATCTAAAAATACTGCCTAATTAGTAACCATCCTAATTTATCACCTCACACTCTTTCCAAGTGTCCACAATCACTGAGGGAGATGAGCCCAAATTAAGTGGTGGCAAGTCTGCTCCCTTCAGCCATCAAAACAGTGTTGAAAATATACTCAGTCTTTTGCAAATTAGCTGGTAGTTTTTGCAGGAATTTGTCTCTTATATGTGTTGAATTTCAAGGGTTCCCCTGATATACTGTTTATTTTACCCATCCCATACTGTCTGACATGGTAATATATGTCATATGAATGTGTGATGCAACCCTGATTCTCTGTGGGATCTTGCAACCCTTTAAAATCTAATCTAACTAATTTGACTAAATATTAATGTTGAATGTAAATGTCTAAAGTAATAACTATCTGTTGCTTTTAATGAACTACTCAAATGTAGTATTATATTATAATTATATACATATTATCATATGTAGTATTTTTTTCTACATGATTTAAAAAGGACAGCTCTCATTAAAGAAATATAGGTGACATGTTTTTTTTTTTTCTGTGTAGTCAGCGCAGAAAATGAAGATCTCCAAGGTTACCACACAGAGCAAACAAAAGGCACGACTGTCACGAAAGATTTGCTTTTGAACAAGGGAAACAGAATCCGTCATGGCACAGAAGCAATACCTACAGAGAAAACGCAACCAGTCTCTGCAGTGACTGGCAAGTTTCCAGCAGCTGTCTTGTATGACACCAGACCAACAGCACCTCATAAAGGAACACAAATCACTAAAGGATCTACTGCCAATGCCTCACCGAACAGTGAGCGTTTCAGAAATGGGCAAAACTCTCTCAAACCAACAAGAGGCAATCCATTAGCTATTGGGATTCACACTGAATCAGAAATGCCATTGATCTTCAATTATGACAAGATCGTTTTCTCTTCTACACAAGCTGCATTTGAATCAATGATGAATGGCACCTCTGAGCCAGAGGTCCATTTGACCACAGAAGCGATGAAAGCCTCTTTTTGGCTTCACACCCTGCTTGATAACAGGAATCGGAGAAAGACTGACTCTATTACTATCACATCTGCTGACGGAGGGCCGGGAGTTCCAATCCTATCTGCATCTCATCCTCGTGTAATTGATAACCTGGCCGCGCGGCATAATGACAATGATGACAAACGATCTCAAGGCAGGGATGAAAAGGGGATTTCAGACATGCGAAGAAAAGAGAATCCTTTCGGTACAGTGCGCTCTGTCTTCCAAAGCAATCCAGCAAAATTTCCAGTGAAAGGAAACACTGTGACAAACTTTTGTTTGACCTGTCTGAAAGATAGAAGAGCAGTGACCCCCACGAAATCTGTGGCCCTGCCTGCACTGTCACCTGACCTGTCAGACTCTCTTAGTACAGAGGAGCTCACCTTAAGTTTCAATCAGCTTGTAACCCCCTTAGTCAGTTTACATCAACAGTCAGCCAGAGAACAAGAAGAAATACAGAACAAAGGGATCAATCACCAAAACATTACCAAGAATTCTAGTTTCGGTCTGACGGAACAAGTGGTTTTCAATCTGACATTTCCTCATTTACCCTTCAATAAAAATGTGAATCATAGTCAAAGCATTTTGAATAATTCCCATGTCAAATCTTTTCTCTCAGATACAGGAGCAGTTGCATTTGACACACAGCCTCTTGCTGAGATGTCATCAGTAACACAAAAAGATACCAAGAAACCAGGGAGGCACACCTATCTTAGTGAAACTTCACCCACAGAGAGACTGATTTCAACAACTACAGTGCTTCATCGCTCATCAAAGTCACTTTATACTGTAAGGAAACCAGAAAAAAATGGAAAACAAGAGATGTTTGGAGAAAAGGTGAGCATCTGGGACCCACAGTCAAAACTAATATATTTCAGTGAAAATAACAAAAAATCTTCCCACAGTTTCTTCCAAAATGTATTTATCCACCACCAACCTTTGGACTTCAACAGTGTGTCATCAAGTGATACGCCCATTATCGCTGAGGCTGCACACAGGAGTCAGAAAAGTGCTCTTCCAAAAGGTACTGATCACAGCGCTGCATTACATCCAACTGTAAAAATGGAGTTGATAGAGCCTCATAGCGCAGTATCATCCCTGAGCATCAGCAGGCCAAACACTGTTGCAGTCAGAAATCCAGAGTCTCACTCTCTGGCAGGAGCTGGTTCTTTGATCCTTCTATTGAGGAGCCAAACCCCACTCCGACCGAGCTCTCAGACCAAAGAACCCATATTGACTTTGTTCATAAAGGATTCTGCCGTCAAGTTTGCATCTGTAACCCCGAAGGGACAACTGACAGATGAGAAAAGTCAGACATTTAGCACTGTAAACGGCATTGCTAAACAGTCTTTTGTTGATCCTCCGGGGCCAGTGAGTAAACCAGCCATGGAAGAGTCACAAACTCCGACTATTGCAACGCGAAATGTTGCCCCTGCAAAGTTATTTCTTTCAGAATCAAGACGGGACTTTGTCGAAGATGTGTTCACGTTTACTCCAACAACACTATCAAGTAAGCCATCCTCTGAGAGACCGACACTGAGTCAATCAGAAATGACTCAGGAGAGGACGTTTGATGTTAGCAATGATAACCATGTGGCACCAACACCGCCGTCTTTTGTAAAGTATAACAGGGATTTAATCACAGAATCACTAATAGTCCACAATCTGAAGCCAGGAGATAAAAATAAGCAGGTGTTGACTGTAGCTGCAGCAGATGAAAACAAAGAGGTTATCAAGACAGAGGGCAAGCGGGGCGAAGAAATTAGAGTGATAAAAGAGATACTGGAGTTGCGAGAAGAAGAGGAGAGCAGGGAAGATGAGTTGGGGAACAAAAGAGAAGAATTATTTAGATCAGTGAAGAATGAAAGCAGGAAACAAGAATTTATAATTAAAAGTGGGGTAGATATGAATCAAAATACAGGCCCAGAAGAGGATGAAATGAATGAGCATAAGGCTAAGACAAGTAGAAAGGAAGGTGGAGAGACTGTGGGGGAGGAGAGTGTAACATTAAGACAAAACAAAGAAGAAGTAACGCATGAAGAGGGTGCTGAAAGGAAAGGTGTGACTAAAATAAATACAAAATATTCCACCCAAGATGTAGCTGAAAAGCAGACTGCAGAGTCTTTGAGGAAGGAGGGAGCAGAGGCCAGAGGAGAGGAAACAGTGTGCAAGGAAGACATTAAACATAACACGGGAATTGGAAGTGAGGACTTGACAAATGTTCCCTTTGGACCTACTGCTAATTCTAAAGAACTTAACAGAGACAAAGGGCACACTGTTACAAACCCGTCCCTCTGCCGCACTTTGATTAAACAGTTGGGAGTCACTCAGCACAAGGGCATTCATCTGGGCGAAAACACCGCACGAATTGCAGAAATGAAAAATAAGCTATTTTCCTACAGAGTGACAAGCAATTGCAGATCACTACACTTAACTCTGAGACCTCAGAGCCCGAAACCATCAAGAATGACACCTTTTCCCAAAGAGCCGTACCCACAGATTAAACCTCATCCGTCTGCCCACAGTGCCATGCTCACAAAGCGTGGAGCTACACCTTCACCTACTGAAGAAAGTACTCGGAACAAAGTTGTCGGAGCTACGTTTTCTGTGACTGACGTACCCAAAATAGCCACAAAACTCTCTCAAACATTGGGAGTTAGCACTTCAAAGTTTAGTCGTGCATCCATGCCAACAATTTCCCCGCACAGCAGTGCAACTAAATCAGCACACCCTGTACTAAACAGTATCAGTAATATGTTGTCACTCACCACCCCGCGAATGCCAATCACAGCTGGGTTCCAGCGAGCTCAGCCCCACTTTACAGTAAATAGTTCTAGTCTCAGAGTATCAATTATTTACAGCGCCTCAGATCACTGGCATAAATTTACTACTTCAGTTTCGACGGCAAATTCACTTCTGCAGACTGCGGATGAGCGAGAGCAAACAGAACACATTATACCAGCTCATATATTTGAATCCAGTGTCAAGAAGCCTTTAACCTCTAACATGATTGAAGAAGTAAATATATCTACTTCACTGAATCCAGCTCTGTCCCAGCAGATGTATAATGACTCATCTACCAGGCCACCCACAGCCGCAGTCTTGTCATCTGAGGCCCACATCTCCATAGGCCAGTTGCAGCCTCACCAAGGGCAATCTGCCCCTCAGATAAGTCAGTCCTCCTCCTCTTCTTTTGACATGACTTCAGGCCAGCAACACTCATTTAAATTGTCAGAACAGACAGCCCATTTAGATGCTTTGCATGCTCCTGTTGATGATAACGAGCAGAGATCTGTACAGGCCCTAATGGCATCGATGAGCCCTGAAGCAAAGAGCGATCAATCCCCTCTCAGCAGCATGTCACCACTGCTAAATCTCATGCTGCTTGGAGGTGACAGTTTACCTGGCACCTATAGCATGACAGGACTAACAAGATCAGCGTCAGAAAAAGACATTTTGAGGGCCAAGTCTGACACTGAATATGCAAACAGTGGAAGTGGCCATGCTGTGTCCTTGTTAGGGACTGCTGATGGGATGAATCAAACTGAGGAGGGTGACAGTGAACAGAAGATGATGACCATGGCAGTAAAACGCTCAGATGTAGTCACAAAGCAAATGGCAGAGAACAGTGAAGAAAAGAACAACCCTCCTTTTACTGTGCAAGCAACTGGCAGGAGTAAACCGACTGAGAAACCTGCAGTAAAAACCATAAGTGGGAACAATCACAATGATCTGTTCAGTGTAGATGGTGATGATGAGGCAAACAACACTGCGAAAACTACCCTTGAGAACAATCATCTCTACCAGTTAGAAAGTTATAATGAAGCAAGCTCCAAGCCCATCATGTCTGCAATTCAGCCCACCCACCATATTGAGCAGGCAATAAATGAGGACTCTGTGTCTGTTACAAATGATTTTATTATACCTGTGCTTGACACAGATTATCAAACTGACTCCACAGCATTTGTTGAGTCAGGTAGTCTGCCTGAAAAACCCAAGATGCAGGCTAATGATGTGACTCGCAAAGCTATTTCTGATAAGCAAAGTCTTGTGGCACAAACAGCTGAAAAGCAACATGATCCCTCCACACCACAAGGCAGTGTTGGTGACAGCGCTCTACCGGCTCCACGCATTCATTTCCGAAGTGAAGTTAAGGTCCCCACGCAGCACACTGCTGACTGGACAATGAATGTTATTTCTGCATTTCAGATAACCACTCCTAAAACCAATGATTCTGTGTCTCTGGGATCAGCTTTTCGCATAGGTAGTCGCAGTGTCTCCACAAAAGCTCATGAATCAGTGTGGACCACTAACAAGAGTGCGCAATCTGCTATTGAAAAGTCATCTCGGGCTGAACATGCTGAGCGTGCGGCACAGCCCAATAGTCATATTGAGCCTTTGTCGCAGAGAGAGCCTCCCGCAACTCCCACTACTGACAAACTCCCCCCTGCTGTGAAAGGAAAGAACACAACAGAAACACAGAGTGTAGAGCAGCCCGAGCATGTAATTTCTGGACAGGATATCGAACAAAGCCAGCATGCCCCGCCTGGTATGATTGCAATAACACATCCTATCAATGACCCTAGGCAAGGCATCCACACAGGTTTATTAAAGGTTGTCAACAATGCTAAAGGAGCACATGACACTACACCTACCATGGTAGTGGAATATTCATTACTTAAAGACATCAAAACAGCTGTGACAACAAAAAGTGCTTTTGAAGCCAAACACCCTCTGCATGAGAGGACTCCTGCAGAGCATATAATGAGCACAGCAGACCAACATGAGAAGCATGCATTACTTGAAAGGACTTCAATAAGTCAAGTGATACTTGGAGTTGTGACTGATTTGTTTCCACGTACGGCGATCTTGCCCACAGAGATTATTAACAAAAGCAGATGTGGGACAATTGGCTGCGCTAAGTCAGGCAAGACAATTGAAACAACAATTGGAGCAGGTGAGATTGATCATACCGCTCGAGAGAAAATGTATGAAGCACAGGGAATCATGGGAAGAGTGCATTTCGATGCAGGGCACACTCATGACAACTGTAGCACTGACTGTTCTGCATCTGGAAAAGCTACAACACAGGCCACCAACACCGACTATGCAGCGCTTTCACCAGCCAACAATATATCTGATCATGATCATGCCACTGAGACAGCAACAAAAAATGCCAAGAGGATGACCTATGAAATCTCAGCACAAACGCAGAGAGTACTTGTTGACACCGTTCATTTGGAGGGAGGCGGGAAACTCGAGCAGACTCAGTTTGCAGAGAAAACAACACAAAGACAGTCTCACAGGGAGAGCTCTGCAGCTATTGCAGCAGAGGTCACTTTATCTGAACCTGAAGAAACCACTGCACAGACCATTGTAAAGACTACTAAGCAGACGCTGCTCGCTGGCAAAAAAACAAAAACACAATTAAATAGAGAAGCAGCCAAAGCTGAGATATCTGAGGCACAAAATGCCACCAGGTCAGCACGTGCTGTGTCTAAAGGGGAGACTACATTACAGTCTGGGCACAGGCTGTTACTGCCGGACCTGCCGAGGCTGAAACACATGAGAAGGACCTCACCTCATCTGTATCTCTCTGGGTAATCTTACTGTATATCCTCATTCTAGCATTATCTATCAATCATGTGTTAACAAATTAAAGAACCATGTTGGTAATTTTATGAGAGTTATGATATTAAGCAGATCATCCATCACAGGCAGCTGCTTTAAATCTTCCCTAAATCAATGTTGTCACTCGCTATTAAAGTCATTAGCAGGTACAGTTATAAAAACAATTCAAGATGATGCATTTAGGGGACTTTACTGCCTAAAACCTAAAAGACTAAACAATAATCAATCGTAAGTGGTGAAAAACATATAAATTTAGTCATATTTTAGCCACTCTTGCAATGACTTTTTTATTTATCCAACATCTGCCGGTGTAGCTGGCTTTTTTGCATAAAACAGGAAGCTGTTTGGCAGCTTGTCTGATTCATCAGATGTCAGAGCATCCTCAAATGCACCAACGGAGAGTTGGAGGAGAGCTTTCAAAGCAGTGGTACGTGCTCAGGTGACAAAAGATACAAGCTTAGAAATCATTCACAGTGATGGATCACATATCAAGCAAGTTTCAGCTCTCTAGAGTTGATTAGCACAGCAAAAAGGGTGGAAACAAATTGCAGCCCGAAAGGTAAGAAATCAATCTCAGAACTTTTAAAACCTGCTAACATAGATTCGTAGATCTGATAAGTCAGCATTAATATGTGAAGTACTTAAAGACCTAAAACAAGGGAAGTTACTGGTGTGGTCCTTATGTTAAGATCTTCACATAAATGGATATAGGCTTTTTTCTTTTTACAATTTGCAATGATATTGATCTATTGTCAGTGTGACAGAAGTTTCAGATGACCTGTGTGGCAGTGGGAACTACACAGCAGAGATGAGTCTGAACGTGGGGAGAGATGTGGAGCCGGGTGATGCGGTGCCTGCCATGGGAAACCTCAGAGTGATTATCAACCTGAAGACAAACAACAGTCGGTTAAACCTTCAGGTCACCTCCTGTTGCCTGTCCCCGACCATCCAGCCTGAACTTGCCAACTCCACTTGCTGCCTTTTCTCAAGGTACACAGGAAAAGCTCAAATAAGGCAATTGTGTGAGGAGAGGAAGGGTTTGTTTTGTTTTCATTTCAAGGTAAAAAAAAGGGCTTAATCCAGGCAAAATAATACAAGGACAAGTGGCCCAGAAAATCTACTTTCCTGCAGTGTAAAAACGCAATATAGATGAGCAGAGTCAGCAAATACAGCAGTCGCACAGTGGGAAATTTACAGTACATTTACTGATTCATGAACAGCCATCTGGACTGCATTTCATGAAAAGCACAGTCCCTCAGTCTTTCACTGTCTGTTTTCATTTCATATGCTGCCTAATATGATATAATTTGAACTGAGGTTTTCAAAATAAAATGAATATACAGAGGTTTTCAAAATAAATGGTAAAAACCTGACTTTTGTTTCTTATAAACATATTATATAAACACATCCATGAATAATGCAACTTTCCAACCTCAGTAGCAGCCCGAACACAACCAGACCCGACTGTCAGTGCTTTCAAACGCGTTTACTAAAGGTACAGTGATGCCATAATTTATATCAATCCTGGGAGTTGCAGGTTCATTTTTAAGAGCTGAATATCCTCTGCATGGTAAACAGAGGACTGCTGTAGGTTGATGGTGTTATCTCCCTGCGCCAGCATCACTCAGACAGATTGAAATTCAGTGTACTCCTGCACACTTAGAGAGGCAGACGTATGAATGCACAACCTCTGAAATATATAAAATATGTGAAGGCTGGCTGTTGGCTTTTACTGTGTATCTGATAGCAACAGTTAGTAAGTGTGCACACCTGGGACAAATCTTTTTTAGTGTGTGCCTCTTCTAGTTGAAATGAAGGAAAATAAACAAAAATATAGACACACTGAAATCAAAACACATCCTTCCTCAAATGCTGAGTCAGCTCTCAGCACACCCTGAGATGATAATGCTGAATTTAAATACATAACTTTCTAACATTATACACCATGAGAAATGACACTAATCTGACAGCAACACGAAGTGAAGGCTGACCTTTACCAAAAATGATTCCTTTTCTTTTAAGCTCTCAGCCCAATTCAATATAAAATATTGATAGCTAGCTACTCTGTGCTTTTTTCTGCTTCCATGCTTATTGATCAGCGCAGCTTTAATGGCTTTTAGCAGCCGTATGGAAAATTTACCTGCAGTATATTCACAGCCCTACTGTTTTTGCTTAAGCATTTCACTATTTCTTTCAAAAATGACTCCTATGGTTGTACTCTGTGTTTGTGTCTGTGCCTCAGGTTAGCAGCAGAGCCAGCGGGGATCACGCTGCTGCCCAGTGCCCTGTCAACCAGTGCCAGCTTCACCATCAGTCTCTTCCAAATGATTAATTACTCAGTAGTGTACCTACACTGTGATCTCAGTGTCTGCCTGAGGAACCGCTCTGACTGTGAAAGGGTAAGACTGCAGTGGGCGTGCAGGTGTAATGAACGCGAGACCATGAGAGAATGAGCGCCTGAGAGTGATTTAAATTTAGTGACATGGGTTGTGACACTGTGAAAACAGGGAGACGGACGAGGAGCGAGCAGGCTGATGTAAATGGGAAGAGGAGGCGAGCAAGAGGGGGAACAGCATAATAAATACACAGCTGAATGTGTGTGTGAAAGAAATAGGAGGAGAGGAGGGATTATTTGCAAGCAAGACGATAGATACATTTCCTGCATTAGACGTGAAAAAGGATGGTGTAGTGTGATTAAGTTATTCTGCCTTGTGTACAGGAAAGGCTCATAAAATGTGGAAAAAATGAAAATGTACCATTGACGACTGAGGCTGACAGCCAAAGACGCGGCCTAAAACATCTGCCATGTCATCAGGCACTCCGAAGGTCAGATAAGGCCTTTGCACACAATAACACTTGCAGGGTAGCAAAGGACGCTGATACCAACTGCTGTCTCCTGCTGTTTTGGGAATGAGGCCTCTGGTTTAATGGGAAAAACTGAATCATCTGACAAGGAGTTAGAGGGCAGGGGTGAAATGTAGAATCAACTCTGGAGACTCATTTTGATGTCTGCCTTTGTGGAGCACTTCTGCAGCCCACTGGTGATGTTTTGGGTGTGTCCTCCTGTTTATTATTTATTATTATTATTATAAGACCAAAATATTGTTTTTTGGTGCAAGTGATGGTCATTTCACATTAATAATAATAGGTGTTTTGCGATTGTTTACTGATGTTTAAAATGCATTGCTCTGACGAGACTAGAATAACTTGCACTTTTTACACTTAATCCAACCTTTTTTGTGTGCATCTATTGATCTATTGATGATTTTTTCTCCCCCCTTGCTCCTTGAAATGGCTTTTTTTCTCAGCACTTGATGCCAGTCTACATATTTTCCTGAAACATTTCATTTACATAAGAGCTATACATTATACTGTATCTCAGCTACCTTGTTTGAACCTCTCCAACACAGAGTGGGCTGCATAGATTAAAAGAAAGAGTGTTGCTTTCATGGTAAAATCCTATTTCCAGCTCACTGTTTGAAATAGATGTTTCTGCTCCTGCACTTTTATCCAAATAAAAAAATAACCATGACGGAAAACAGGTTTTAGACATATTTATCACACAAGTGCAGCTCTATTATTTCAACTACTATTTCTGTGCATTGTTCCCGCTATTTTAGGTGATAAACACAAACACTATCCTTCTTCCAAAACGTTAATTACCTGTTAGCTACCCTATCATTTTTCATAGTCACATCCTACATATCCCCCTTGTCTTTTTATAGCAGTGCTTTCAGCAAAGGAGCACATTTTCTTCAGAGGGTCCAGAGACTGTTGTCACCAATCTCAAGAATCGCATATCCTTTGGTCCCATGTTGAAAGAAGTGAGGAATTCTACCTTCCTGGAGGAGATGGGTAATTATTAACCATGCCTTAAAACAAAAGTGATCAATCTGAGATAACAGAGCACGTACAGGGAGACGCTGCAGGACAGGAAATGAGAGATGACCATGCCATTGATCTACAGCATTGTGAGGAGAGGAGCTATGTTGTTACGTGCAAATGTATATGGTCTAGCTCTCCATGCGTTTATCATGGAAAGTGGAAAGCGGTAGAGTAGCTTTTCATGATGAACTCCTCTCAGCATGCAATATATATGCACATCTCTTTTTTTCAGGTGTTGGCTGTCCAAATGTTGTACTCTTTATAAATGTATAGATCTCTTGAATACATTTTTGCACTATCGCCATATATATTTGCACTGACTGTGATTTGCCTTGTCTTATTTTTTGTCATGTCTTATTTATTTTTCTAGGTTGGTTGTATTCATTTTGCTTATTTAATTGTGTTTTGCTATTTTGTTATACTATGCTTATTTTTGTTGTTTTTTTACACCAAGCGTCTGAGAGAACCGTAATTTCAATTCAAAATGTCCTGTACATGCTGCAGAATTGACAATAAAGAAGACTTTGACTTTGAATTTATGTTTCTTTTAAATAAACATCTTTCTAAATCTAAAGAAAAATGCTTTTATGGTGAGCATTCTGCTGTGCTGTAAATCCTTGTGAAACAGAACAAGGCTATCAAGGACATTTTCTAGTCAGTGACAGTAGCGTGACGTCAGATGGATAACAGTTATTTATTTCTCCATTAAGATAAAAATCGTGACTGTGGCCTCTTGTCAGATTGCTTCTCCGTCTCATTTTCAGACCCATCAGAGCTGGACCTGGTTCTGGTCATCGTCGGCCTGGTGGTTGGTTCCTCCCTCGTCACGGTGACCCTACTGTTGGTGTGGCTGGCCTACCGTCGCCGGGCAATCTGGCTGCTCCACGCGGCAGCCCCGCCTCGAGCCTGTTGTGGCTGTCTGCACCCAGGAGGTGACTTGATCCTACCGTGACCAAGGAGGGACCACTGCCAATTACACTGATCACGTCCTCACCAAAATAGCTGCCGACAATTACATTAGTCAACAGACAGAGGAGCAGTCGATCATATTAACCACAGAAGCAGAGGCGACCAGTCGTATCAGCCGGTATAGGCCAGACTAGACGAGGAGGAGCAATCCAATTCACACCTCCTCTCATAGGTGACACAGCTGTTGCAGTTGAATTTCACACTTAACCATGAGCAGTCTATTATCATTCACTGAAAATAAACACCATCCCCAAATAGAAAAGCTGCTCTGATCCCTTTATATTCCCTCAGTGGCAACAAATCAATACTCTTTGTATCCCACTGTGAGATTGATTGCTCGTTAATTCTGGTTTAATATAATGTATGCATTACTGGCTTGACAGTTATATTGAGCCCCTGTGATAGACGTTTTGCGGAAAACGTCTCTTCACTGGGTCAGGAAAATTCAAGCTAATATATTATTGCAAGAAAACGTAGAGCCCTCTGTGATGTGTTTTCTTTTTAAATGTCCAATCAAACTGACCCATCATATTCCATCAATATAGTGTCATATGATATGACAAACAGTGTAAAATGTTTAATCATTATAGAGCATTTAATATTTTAATAAATATATTTACTCTACAGAGAAAATTTTTTTTTCACCAGTTTTGCTTTGTCTCTCTTGATCATTATTAACTTTGACTTTAATTCCTGCTGTCTGTCTCTGATGTGAATCCTTAATGATTATACTGAAATAATGTATAATGGAAAAGCTCACATCAAATCATATGTCGTCATCCATTTTGAAGTTATCAGTGAGGAACATTATTTTCTTATAACACTGTCAATGCTGTGATACTTCTTCACGCAGCCATGCAGAGCTAAATATTAAAAGTAAAGGTTGAAGGACAGCAAATTCAGAGAATCAGAAAAGGATGAGATACCAAAAAGAAGAGTTAGACTGAAGGTGTAAAAATCAATTTGTACAGTAACAATGAAACTTCACTCACAAACTTATAGAATACAGGCACCATCATATGTCAACAGACCTGCTTGTCAGATGATTGAATGGCTAAATGTAGGTTTTAAATTTTGTTTAAAACCGTCAAACTGATCTAATGGGAGGGGAGTCACTGTTCCAGAGTCTGGGTGACAGGGCGGAAAAAGCCTTTAGTTTTTAGTTTGGCAAGCTGCATGAGTAACAGGTTTTGGTTGGATGACCTAAGTCGATTATTGCTCCGCATTTGAATGTGGCCGTTCAGCACAGTTATCACAGCTTCCTGGTTCTTGGAAACGAGTGCTTTTCTAATATAACCAGATGTTAAATGTCAAATTTATGCCATTAACACAAGATATCACCAGTGAAAGATCACCATTATGCAGCCATGGGATTAATCAATATCAATCATTCTAGTAAGCTAAGCATACACAAGAGTAAAAGGAAAGGAAAAATGAAAAAGTTAGCCCAACAATAAATGAACATTTACCCAGAATGTTGTATTAGCGACACATTGGCATTAGGCAGCTAGTATAATAGCTAGCTTGGTTACCAGTAAATTATTCACAGGAAAATGTGAACATTTACAGCAAAGAGGGTCTACAGATAATACATAATCTGGGAGCTGATAAAAGAATTTTTGTTTGGTCACAGATCTGATGAAAGGCTTGATGTCCACACATTTGGCAAAGTTTATTCAAAAACATCTCTCTATCCAGGGAAAAAGATATTAGCGTGTGGTAAATGGTATTTACATTTCATAGGTCTCTTAATTATGTGATAAGTTGAACCAGTGAACAAAACAGTTTATTGCAGCTATTTCACCTCACAAGCAAATCCGAGACATCCTGTGCCTCCGATGACAACATCATGATTCTCTGTGTTACTGCTCCCTCTCACATACTTTGCATGTTTATGATTCTGCTGCAACACAAGTGGTAGGATATCTGCACAAGATAAGGATTTGATTAAAAACTGTTCAGTGTGCTTAAGAGATACACAGGAACCAATTAACATTCTAGTCTGAAACACACAATTTACATACTCCAGCTTTTACCACAGTACACAGCAGATTAGAAAACCCATTCACCTCATTTCCTCACACTCTGTCATCTTGTTTGGTTATGTTTAGCACTTTTTGTGCCCACAGAATATGGATCAGAGACACTGGAGTTAAGCTTATTAGTTATTAAAGGACATGAGGGGCAATGGAGAAGCCTCTGGCTCCAGCTAGTCAACTAACCCGGCATGGAGGAGCCTGCTAATGTGATTGGCTGAGCTGCGAGATGTGGGTTCCATCAATGAAGACAGACTTCTCCCCTCAGGTAGCCTATCAGGAATCTGATCACGAGCGCCTGGTTTTCATTGGAACATCAATCCATGAGTCTGTCCTAAATAATAGTGTGAGTTAGTGAAGCATGAAACTATAGCTGTCAGTGAATGTTAAATTCATTTATTACTACACCCGCATACGAAGGAGAGGGAAAATGGAAGGGTTGAACACTGTGTTGCAGGGAGTTCTGCAGAGTATTTCCCAATAAAAACAAAAGAGTGCAGATTGAGTGCATACCTGTGATGGTACCTGTGACAGCTCACCATAATGATCCACAGTTTATTACTGTGCTGCAAAGTTATTTATCTGTAATCATATAAAGTCTCACAATAATGTGTTTACAGCAATTTCCATTTAGAGTGTCTGCAGCATGACGACAAAACAAATGTATCAGCCACTCGACATGTCTAAATGTCTAAATCATCCTGTAGATGTGCATTCTCTCCTTACCAGAGCTCTGCAGGGAGAGCCAGCAGATTTAAAAGAAGCAAGGAGGGGAAAAATCCTATTAAAGTGGAATCATTAAAAAAATTAAACATCCCTTCAAAATTAATGCCTTGAACAAAGAGTGGCCTCAGAGCATAGCAGACAAGAAGATATGACCGAAGAATCCTGACCTGGGATGTACATTATGGTCTGAAATCCTAATGAATCACATTTACATCTACAGTTCATGAAAGCTGGAGAAAGGCAGAGGCAATGAGAGATGGGCGACAGTTGCATACAGTTGTGAGTTTATGGTGGAGATTTGCATCATGCTCTCAGCAAGAACCATATTGAATCTAAATGTGCTATCTGTGAGGAATGAAGACACCCAAGGGAGATGGCCCAAATATTTATATGACTATACTAGTGACCCACAGGAACAATTTATATAAATATGTTTGAGCATGTCTATAAATGTATTTATCTCAGTTCATCTCTATCCTTAATATCACAACAAAATGAGGGATGAGTGGTGGCAAAATATAACTGATGAGCCTGTAAAGCAGAACAGCAGGTGGGAGTCAAAGGGAAGGTGGTAGAGGACATCTTTGTTTCCTCATTTTCTTGAATGAGCTGCCTATTACTGCAATCCCCCCACATAAGCCAGGCAGTTTAAATCTTTTCCCTCAAATAACAGCCTGCTTTAATGATGCAGAAAGATGAAATCCACGATTTCAAGGTCTAACTGGAAGTCAAGGTAGAAGGCGATAAATGCCTTGCCATGCTGGGAATGGAAACAGGTGCGGTTCACACATCACAGCATCACACCATCAGGAAACACACTCAAAGTCAGCTTGCGGCAATGCTACATTTACAATTCATGCTAAATAATTATTCATCAATTTACAGTTTGCTAAATGTGCAGCATGTATTATCTAATTTTAACCGAAAACAGTCTTTCTGAACACAGAGACAGCGAGTAGGATGCAAATGAAATAATTCCCTTCTTGTTGCCTGTTGAAAACAATAAGCCTCCACACACAAATCACTTCAAAAGCTTTTAATCTCGTTTTGTTTTCTCTGTGTCTCTATGTCTTAAACAGCACAGGGAAAACCAGCCTGACTGACTGTAAGTGATTAGTATGAGAGAAATGGTGCTCAGTTATGCTTAGTTTTGCCAGTAGGGACTTGATGTACACACAGTGAAGGCTTGAGCTGCGCCAACAAAGTAAGTCAATTCAACAAAAATGAAAGCAATTTACTATTTAGATGATAAAGAAGTAAAAAATGTTCTTATGAATAGGATTATTTTGAGTTGGTTTGAATTTCTTGAATTGTTTTAACGTTTTTTGGTATCGCTGACACAAAAAGCTTTGTGCTCTTTCATCAACAGTGCTTGATAAGAGTAAAGTAATCCTAAAGTGTTTGGACATTGGTTTCGAAACTCTATATAGACAACTACCTTAAACATCACTTTGATATCACCTCCAATCACAGAAAAAGCGAGGGGCATTTAAATCGGAGCCCAAACCATCCGGAGGGAACATTTATCTGAGCAAGGAACCTGCTGAAAAGAACAACCTTTTTTGTTTATTGTTTCACAGTAAACTTTAAAAGAATATATTGCTTCTTGGCTTTGTTGTTACAGCAGGGGCATTAAATGAGAAGATCCATAGCGCTCTCATGACTGTGCAGTACAAATTAACATACAGACAGTCGCTTAGTTTAATGCATATGAGGGTCAAACTGCTTGCCTGGTCCTGAAGTGAAAGTTCAATGTCAAACAAGATCCTAGGGCCTATTAAAAAGTACATCCAGCAGAGCACTCACTCAATTATTAACACGTTATATATAAGTTATACATCTCAGTCTGTGACAGCTACCCCAGGAAATGACTGCACTTGGCTAAGACACAGATTTGTACATAAACCATATGTTATACTTTAACAATATGTTGCAATTTAGAGGCGCTAGCTGGCAGGTTTTATTGCCTTTGGATAGAAACTGACAGAATTGTAGGCTAAGCTAAGCTAACTGTTTGGAGGTCACAGCTGCTTTAAAAATGCAGTAGTGCATGACAAACCTTTCCCATAATTTAGTGTCATTTCAGCATGTGTTTTCGCATCCATTCATCAGGTTATGTCATGTAGAGACACTGATATGTATAGAGGTACATGGGCTGCACACACACACACACACACTCACACACTTCGTCCAGGCCCTGCTGCTGTGGTGAATTGTTTCTCAAGCTCAAACTGAGCTGTTCTAGTGGAGCTACTGGGGGTTAAGTGCCTTGTTAAACTGCAGTTTGATAGAAGTGAATGGTTCATTAGGCAGTTCATTTACTCGGTGCCATATTACAATTTTCATATCCATCATACCAACTGATACTGTGTTGGTGCTGAATCTACACATTTCCGAGGGATAGTTTGGTTTCCGATCCCTATGGATGTGAGTAAGTCTTGGTATTGGGAGATGAAAGGCAGGAAGTCATACAGTATGTCTGGGAGATTAAAAGCTAGGTCAGGAGTCTTGGCACCTAAAAACCGGCTTTTCAACATTGCAGTGCAAACAAGTTCTGCACCTCAGCTCCTCCCACAGATCAACAGTGCAGTCTAGTATGTGTGTGTCTTTCACACAGTTGGCTACCACTCATCTGAATGTGTGTCCATGTTTTGTAACTTTCTCTCTCCCTGCGTGAGACACAAGCTCCTGCGGTGCCACTGATCAATGCTGATTTGAAGGATAAACCCAGTTTATGCACAGGATTAGAGTGGGAGTGTGCTGCAGGCCTTTGTGCGGATTGCTGTACTCATGGATTGCCTTGACGGATCCCCTGGGCAGTTCAGGAACTTCAAGAAGGATGATTTTGAGGCTGACTGGATTAAGATAGCAGAATGCAGATTTGGGCAGGTGTACCAGGTCAAGCTCAAGCTCTGGCGGGTAAAATGTGCCCTGAAAAGCTTTGACACGACTTTGTGCGCAAACAACTTTTACAGGTGGGACTTGGATTATGGAAACTACCACACATTGCTTACCACCCAACTGTCAGATACAGGCAGTTTTCTGAATTCAGAGTAATTTCTTAGCATATTAGCACAGTTGTGTACTTTAAATGAATACTGAACTTTACTTTAACATCTTGTGGTTTCATTAGCTTTTGCACCTCCATAATGTTTAACACAGGAAAGTATGTTTCAAAATGTGGTCAAAATTCAAAATACCCATCTAATGTCCAAAGCTCCTTCTCTGACTGATACTTTTTTCATCACAGGAGAATAATAGACGAGGCGCCCAACATAGCCAAAGTGAAATTCAAGTACATTGTGTCCATGTATGGACTGTGCAGCGAAGCGACTGCCGTGGCGATGGAGTATATGAGTAATGGATCACTGAATAATCTACTCGCCAGTCACACTTTGATGTGGCCAAAGAAGTTCCAAATGATTCATGAGGCCTCCATGGGCATGAATTTCCTCCACAGTATGAAACCTCCGCTGCTCCATCTTAACCTCAAGACATCCAACATCCTATTAGACGATCATCTCCATGCCAAGGTCAGTGAAACTCAGTGAAACCAGCACAGTGAGGCTGCAAGTGCTTACGGTGATCTCTTGACAATTCTGAGCTCTGCGGAGCAATGTATGCTAATCCCATACTACTCTGGAATTCTTGTTTTTCCTCTAAGATCTCAGATTTTGGTTTAATCCACTGGGAAGAGGGCATGAGCAAGAAGTCGTTCATGGAGCATCTGACAGCAAGAGGGAACATAAGTTATATTCCTCCAGAGACCTTCACTCAGTGTCCTGATCCTCCAGGAACTAGCTTTGATGTTTACAGGTGACTTGCCAAGGGCATTTTGGAAATTGCACCATCAGAGTCAGTGCTTTTTTTTCTCATTCAGTGCACAGTCTCCAATTCACAGTGTAACCTTGCTGTCTACTATATATGTGTTTTTTTTTTTTCTCTATCACGGGTCACTGGGACAAATTCTTCTTTTTTACGCAAGTTTGATTCACATGTCCTTTTCCTTTCATAATTGCTGGCTTTATTTTGTCTTTATGTAGCTTTACGTTTTTTTGTACTACAAAAACTAAAACTAAAAACTAATCTTCCCATGTCTTTTATTATAAATGAAGGACTGCAACAAAGTTCCCCGAAAGCAGGAGAAAATGAGGACTGATGTGTTTCTTTCTGCTTTGATCTTCAGCTTTGGAATTGTGATTTGGGAGATTCTGACACAGCAGAAACCGTATGCAGGTAGGGTTTAATTCATTTGAAATTCATCTCGTCTTTATATCAAATAGATTTGCAGATGTTGCAGGTGTTACTGCATGATCAATTAAACAGCATAGGATGAAAGGCATTTTTCATCTCAGCGTCATCATCACCACAATCATGCAGTTGTCTTAATCCTTTTTGGTTGAGGCTTAGCTCTTCTATAAGCCTACAAGCAACACCTCTTCATATAACAATGACTGAAACTTTCATCTTAAACAAACTCTTGGTGAACTTTTTAACCCCAGCCCTTGTGAAGTACTAATTTTCTATTAGTATCTTAGTAGTAGTATCATAAATACCAAATTAGTATCTTACATATTTAAACACAAGCTACCCTTTTATGGAAATAATTAGAGAATTACACAAAACTGATATCAGTCTCGTATCTGCCCGTTCAACATGAAGCTACAGCCAGGAGATGGTTATCTTAGCCTAAACGTGTTAAACAAGGAAACAGCTTGCCTGGCTCTGTCCAAATGAAACAAAATCAACCTACCAGCACCTCTCTCATTTAATATCTTGTTGATTTAATCTGCACAAAAATGTGGAAAAACTACACAACTTGTGGAACTATTCCTTTAATATAATAAACAAGTAAATGTGGTGTGTTTGCTGCTTTGCTGCCATGGTCATTCTCTGCCTGTGTTGTTTTACCTCGGACCTTGTGTCTAACATCTGTTTCGTGGACCCAGGGTGCAGTGTGACCACAGTGCTCCTACAGGTGTCACATGGTAAGAGGCCCTGTGTGGAGATGATACCAGAACAGAGGCCCCACGAGTGTGACCAGATGATCAGCATCATGAGGCAGTGCTGGGACCAGGACCACACGAAGAGGCCACAGTTCACAGGTGCGTAAGTCAAAAAGCAAAGAGCTCACAATGTTTTGAGCCAAATTCTAATTTGGGTTCAAATCTCCCAGTGAGACAGCAGCGCTTCATGCCTCCACTGGGTTCCCAAAGGTAGTGAGTTGGTGCTTTAGCTGATTGCTAAACAACTATGTTTAGTGTCTTATAGGTGAGTCCATGTGAGTCCTGGTTACATCAAATCATGCATACATGTACACAATGCACACCTTCACAAAACCTTTTAATGTTGTCTAAACTTGAATAATTCTATTTCTTCCAGTATCCTGATTTGATGACACATCAGAAGTTTTCAGCTTATTTGGTTTAATTATTACACCATGAGTCTTCCCTTAAGACTCATGATATAACTAAATACATTTGGAAAAGGATCAAAGCATGCTTGGCTGGTATCCACAGAAAGATGATGTGTAATTTGTCAAATTTGTCTGATATAGTGTTTGATGTCTCATTAAAAGTAGTATTTGAGAGTAAAATGATGGCAAGATAATTAGTCATAATATGAATTGTTCTGCCTTGATGATAATGTCAGCACTTGGTAAATGTTTTTCCTGTTTTTTCTTTTATTAAAAAAAAAAACAACAACAGAAAAATGCTTTCAAACACTGCCATTTCAAATTCCAAACTGAAAACACAGCAACACACAGACACAATTCAAAACAGACATTTTTTACTTCATGTTGAACCGTCAGCGTTTTAACCTGCTGCTATGAAAGGCTTTTGGAATGTGTCCTCCTTTTTGATCCCTGTCCCCTAGAACAAAAATGCTCCAAACGAAACAACCAGGTTGTCCCCTTGTTGCTGCATTCGACTACATTTCATTCTTGAGTGAAATCACAGGTTGTTCTTCACTAGTTTAAAAAAACAGTACCGTCTTGGATGACTCTATTGCAGATATGATGCCATACGATGCCATATATGGTGCCGCATCCAGCTGGTGCCCTTTTCACTTTTTTTTGCTCCTGCCCTTCAAACAGCCTGCCACCACTGAGTGAAATGCATCTGTTCAATTAAGACTGAGATATTCACACAAGACAAAGCAGGTCACCTTTGTTTAGACAAGCAGTTATGGCTTGCAATGTCATGTTAGTGAATACAAATTAGTGTCATGTATATTCATAAACAGCAGCTAGCCCACTTTGTGATGTTCACGAACCACTCACTGGTTTTTATCACATCTGTGAGAGAATTTACCTGTAAGTCATGCGTGACTGTTCATTAACTGTAATGATGCCATTATGAGAGGATCCCACCGGGTTTTGGAGATGCGAGTCTTGGAATACATTTGCCTGATTAGGCAAATTCAGTCCTTTCTTTGAATGCTGGATTGTTTGCAGATACTGTAAAGAAAACGGAGGCTCTGAGTGAAGTCCTGAAGATCCCAGGACCAATCCAATGTTACAAGAATGGTAATGAGGGACAGAAATCTAATTATCCTTGGCTGGTTTCCCCGATAACCAAGGTTAGTTCTGCTTGAATGTAGCATCTACTGTATCTCCTCACCATTAGCATAATGAACACCTCAGGTTAATGGTCTTATAAAGAAGTGTGGGAAAGATAATGCAGTTTATGCCATTAAAAAAGAGTCTGCATACACAAGACTGTACCAGAGGCTCTGTGAGGAATAAGGCACAGTGTTGCTTTAAATCTTCAATAACTGTTTTTATAACTGTGAACTTGTTCATAATCATGTCTTTGGACTGATGAATATAAGTCCAAATTCCATCTTCTTCAGCTCTGTTTTTGGTTTTGAGAGAAATAACTTGGTCTTTAACTATTCGATTAATTTAGATCTCTTCACTGAAAATATCTGTATGCTAGTTTTAGAGAGCCTTATAAGGCTTGAGAGAGAAAAGTAAACAAACACTTCACAATACTTTTTGCAGCTGGGACACACAATGTTTTCAATTAACTGTTAAATAATTCATACCCTTATACACCCATGGTCACATATTGATGGATACGTGTACTTATTAACCATTTGCAATGATTGATGTAAACTTTTGTAGTATTTCCTTTCTTTTCCATTTTAGATTGCTTTGCCTGAGATGCCTGACCTTCCCTTAGGTAAGCACTTGGGCAGACTGGGATGAAAAATAATGTTCAATGCAGCACAAAGCCTGGAGGGCTGACATTTAAAAAGTGCTATTTACAGTGCTGTCACATTTTTAATATTACCTTTAGTACTGAAAAGCAGAGTCAACTATCAGTGTAAGAGAGAATAAAGGAAACATTCAAACAGTCTCTTGGATACTTTTCTCAGAAATGTTGACCAGATTCTTGAATCGATGATTCACAATGCTATTTATCTTTTCATTGGTACTACGTATTGAAATATAAATGCATAGGTAAAATTGTTTAAACACTCATGCACAAAGTAAACACTTCACACCAACAGCTGATTCTTACTGAACTTCTTAGCTTCCAGACACTTAATCCTCTCACATTATACACACAAGTGCAGTGCTGTACACAATAAAATGAGGAAAAGCTCATTGAATACAGCTAAATTAATTCAAAATAAAAGTTCCATGTTCCAAAGTTTCTCATATAATGTTCTTTGTTTCATTTTTACAGATGGCAAACATGAAGAGTACATTCTCTCTCTGCTGTCTAAAAAAGACTTTGGCAGTTTCAGACAGTCAGTGAAAAAAGAGCATGTATACACACAGTTTTCAGGTAAAAAGAGTCTCCTACACTACACGGTAGCCAGCAGGGATGCAGAGAGTGTCAAGCACATACTGAGTCTGGGTGCTGAAGTCAACTGTACGACTGCCAGAGGTTACACTCCTCTTATTGTTGCTGTTCTGCACAGGTCTGTATAAAAAATATATTACCATGGTTTTGTTTTACAAGTGACACAAGGAAAAGTAATTTGTTCTTGCAGCTGGTTGTTTTGATAATGCCTGCAGTCACAAGGTTAACCAAAGACTTTCTGCTCTTCTATTCAAAGTGCAAGGAATAGTTCCTCATCTTTGGAAACTTTTATTTGCTTTCTTGCCAAGGGTTTGATACCTTTCTCGTATCTGTATGCTAAATATGAGGCTAGGGTTTCTGCTGGTTGCCTGGACATCTCATGGTGATGACAGGAGTTGGTAGTATTGCACCCTATGACTGACACTTCTTTTCTGCAGCCTTCATGACATCATCTCTTTGCTGCTGGAACATGGAGCAGCTGCCACCCAAGGAGATGAGGACCAGTGGATGCCGCTCCATTTTGCTGCTCAGAACGGTGATGACAGGACCGTCCGTCTCCTGTTGGACAAAGGAGCGGTTGTGGATGCCCAGGAAAAGGCCGGTTGGATGCCCCTCCACCTGGCCTGCCAGAATGGCCATGAAACAGTGGTGCGCCTGCTGCTTTCACGGCTGTCAGAGGAAGCAGTCGGAGGACGGGAGGCACAAGGGAGGACGCCGCTCCACCTCGCCTCCGCCTACGGGCACATGAATATTGCCAAGCTCCTCCTCTCTCAGGGAGCAGATCCCAACGCTACGGACTGCTCACTCTCCACTGCTCTCCACTTATCAGCGGAGGAAGGCCATAACAGAGTAGTCAGACAGCTGCTGAAGAGTGGAGTGAATATTGACAGTGCAGACAGCAGAGGATACACTCCACTTCACCTGGCTGCTCTGAGAGGTCATACAGGCATATGCAGGCAGCTGTTGTCGAACGGGGCCAGCCCAGACCCCAGGACCCTCCAAGGCTGGACTCCCATGCACTTGGCTGCCCTACGGGGACATGAAGCCACAGTGGTCCAGCTTGGGAGTCAGGATGGTTGTGTGAATGCTAGAGGTGAGAATGGATGGACCCCGCTCCACCTCGCCTGCCACCAGAGTGAGCCGGAGGTGGTGGCGAAGCTCCTGGCAGCCAAAGCTGACCCAAACGTGTCGGAGGACATTGAAGGATGGATGCCGCTACACATAGCCTGTAACAGCGTCAGTTTCCCAAGTGTCCTCCACTTGATATCACATCATGCTGATGTCAATGCAGTGAACTCAGGGAAGGTGACACCTTTACACCTGGCAGCCCAGCATGGCTGCATGCCTATTGCAAAGGCTCTGCTGCTGAATGGTGCTGACAAAACTCTGCTGGACTCTTCTGGATCCACAGCTCTGAATGTGGCCCAGAGGTGTGAAAAATGGGAAATAGTGCAACTCCTGGAAAAATAGTTGCAATATGAGTGGAGGGATTATAGTACTATGAAAAGATCAGTGACACAGCTGGAACATTGTTCTGCTTTTGAGTGAGTTTTTTTTTTCAGCTTAAAGCATTTTTTTTAATGTTTCATCATTGTGAAAAGATGGTTCATTATATTTTCATGATTAAATTATGAGCACAATTGTAAGTAAAATGCACAAAGGTTACTACTACTTCTGTGTATCTTTTAAGAATACTTATGGCAATTGTGGATTTTATTCTCTCCCATTTATTCATGCATTCATGCATAATTTCACAAAACCTCTCACAATTTGGATGTTTTCAAATCATTATAAAATTATGAAATAGTCTGTTTCTGGGTTGCAACACATGGACTTCTTGTCTAATTCTTCCAGTAACTGTTTGCTTTAAATTACAACAGACATACTGCATAAGGTCTAGTCATTTTCCGATGCCAAATCAGGCATTTATTTCAAATTAATCACATGAAAGCCCATAAAATCCTCCATGGACATTACTGTGTAAAATGGTAGGGAGCCAACACATGGGGTCAGAATCAGGTGAAGTACCCTATAAGTACAAAACATGTATTGATCCTTCTCTGAATCACTTTGCTTGCTTCTTATATGTGCTGTCCTGGTGAATGGATTTAGTGCTGCTGCCACATATGGGTGAAAATGAAAACATAAAAGAGCTGTCATTATAATGAATTATAGAGACATTCATTTGTTTACTGGTAGGAAGTAGGAAGGAATTATATGTCCATTAATCTGGTAAAAAAGGGATGACAACATAACTAGTGGATCACCATTTCTGATATCTTCAGTAGTATTTAGATGTGTTTAACTCTTCCAGCTATAATTATATACTTGCAAGGTGTGACAAGGCAAGGTAATTCTGATTATTAGTCTTTCCCTGCAGACTGAAGGAGGCAGTGCCCAGCTTATCCCACACTCATTTACCACAGTGACACCTTATTAAATTGAAATTTAATGCATGGATTCAGGAGCTGTATTGACCTGTGTGTTCACAGGGTTTTCCCTGGAACCACCAGAGAGAGAATGATGGAAGGGTGGGAGTTCGGCTGAATCAAATGACTGTAAATGAACACAGCAGAGTTAAATTCTCTGAGCTTACATATATATTTACCTGGTTGCTAAATGAATGTCAGCTATGTCATCCTTAAATGGCTATTTCAAACCAAAGCTTCTATGTATTTCTCTATGACATTTGACCCTGAGTACATTTTGTGCTGTCTGGGTTGTCTCCCTGTGTTAGCCAATTTTCAATGTTTGTATGACAAGACTGAACCATCCACCCCCTTCTAATCCTTGGGGGATTAGACAAATTCGAAAAGGCATACTGTGTGTGTTGGAGGTTTAAGGTTCACAGTAATTACACATGCCTGTGGCTGATCACCTGACTGTGTAAAATCAATCTACACACACACACACACGTGTACACATACAGTCACACCGATTTCTAAGGTTGACTTAAACCCAACTGACCTACGCTTGGTGTGGCTACTTCATAATAAAAGCCATACACTGAAAGATGATCACTTTGAAACTGAGCCTTAGGAAGTGTTTATTTACATTAACAGGATGATAGCATTGTTTATTCTCTCTAATTTAATGCTCTGGCCACTTTTTCCCCCTGCAAAACTAGTTACTTTTGAATAATTTCTAGACATTTATCGGAAAGCTGCACTAGCTTGGGCTGCCTCAGATTTAGATAAGGGCTATTCTGATTTATAATGTCATATGGCTTATATCAGAAGCCTGACAAAGTAAAGTATCTGCTGACCCTGCTCTTACTGTAATTTATCCACTCGAGTTTAAATGCAAGTGGGCACATTATGAAAAGAGGCTCTCTGGAGAAGACTGCGTATTTCAGATTGGGTGGAGTGATTTGTAGTTGAAAATGTCCTTTTTACTGCAGCAACTCCCATTTGAAATGTATGAGGCCTTCAGTGTCCCAAAAAATGGAAGCAAACCACATTTGTGTTATTGTTATCTACAGTAAACAGTCTGATGACAATTTAACAGATGGGAATGACACACATCTGTGGCATCCACAGAGCTTTGCCATTGTCTAACCTGTCTAACAGCATTTTTGTCCTTCGTTCAAATTCGTTCAACGTTCAAATGAAACAATGTGTTTAACTATACCATTATTCTAATGCCAGCTCCTGAAAAATTCAACTCACTTTCCCAACAACATCTAATCAGGCCTCCCTAAATCAATGGTGCTGCCCCAACCTTTTTACACATACGGTGACACATCGGATACCTTCTGTTAGCCAGTAATTGGATTTGCAGGCACCTAAACTAATTTCATTTTCTAATAGGGAGACAAGCAGGAAGAAGATAATGTCATGTAAGTTGCTTGCGCCACAAACACCAGGAGCTACAGGAAGAAAGAAGAGATGCTGCACTGTTATTCTTTTTTTCTTTCATTTGAGGAGCCACAATGTCCTAATATATTTTTTAATAACTTTCTTTAATAACTGCACTTACATAACATGTATGTCATTCATTTCGAAGAAAACAATAGTTTAATGAAACACAGTGATGCTGGTCCGTCTTGCGGTCTTGTTTATGTTTTATGCAATTCAATAGCACCAACTTGTAGAATTGTTTAAAATTAAACAGAAAGTTCACTTCCTAATTGCCTGAACTAAAGTTGCTTCAGAAGGACTACAGGATGCAGTTCACTATCATGTATTTCCACCCACTCAAACTGAAGATGTGTTGCTGCATTCAAAGGCTCTGAAGGCTTTGTTATAAAACTCATGTACGTTTATGAATATATAATCATATTTTCAACCACCACCACAATTACATCATTTGGATATGGGCCTGCCATGGATGAGCAGTTTCATCTCTCGCCTTATGTTACCTAAACCCCTGTTACAGTACGCTGTCTGTTTACCAGACTTTAAGAGTTTGCAAAAAAGATTTTAAAAATATTATTTTGTTGCACCAAGGCCTGTTTGACACTGTTATAAAAGGGTCTCTCTAACATCCACAGCTCTCATCTTAATGACGAGGATGTAATCTGGCTGCTTATCAGTATATTTAGCTTCTCAGAGGAGAGCCATTACGAGCTCTCTATAGACTGCTCTTAACTGGAGGGGGTAAACTCACCATTGGGCCGTGCCCCCTGGTGTTAAGCAGCTTCAATCATGACAGATGCAGCTGTGTCTTTTGATCCAGGTGTGCCGCCTCAGCAGGGCTAAGTAGGCATCTAGGCAGGCATCTCTGGTTCTTTCCACGGTAATTGATTGAGTGATATATCTCCTGAGGGACAGTTTTTTTTTCCAGAGTGATGATATGGAAAACATTTTTCGCCCCTGCCGTCTCTTAGCGACCTCTCACTCTGCAGTATGACAGCGGAAAAACACTCCAGGTTGGTCTCTCTAAATCCCCAAGGTTGTTGCTTGCTGCTGTGCGAGTGACTGCTCTTTTTCACCTCAGTGAACCCCCATTCAGGTTCCTGAGTGAAAGCCTTTTGGACAGCTCTGTAAATTACTTTCTCAACATGCCCATCACATAAACACTCTGAATAAGTACATAAAGACACAGCACAGATTGACTTTAGAAAGATTAGCTGGGGGGATTTTAAAAATGATAATCTATTCCTGTATTGCAAAGCTATTGAACTACTTCAATTGAATGGCCTTGTTCTCTACAGTCTATCGTTATTATCCCTCCAGCTCCTTCTCCTTGGTGTTGTCATGTTCCTGTAAAATGATTAATGGTGTATCTCACTCCTATCTCCCTTGTGCAGAGCAGAAACCCCCAAACATTCAGTAACTTTACACTATTTGAATACCCTATAGAGTGCACTTTACACAGTTTAGCAGCATCTCACACTTGGGAGGATTGTGTGTCCCATGTCTTCTAAGATGATTTGTAAGCAAAATCAATTCATGTGTATTAATTTCATGAATCACACACTACTTTCTCTATCAGAAAACAATCTCATTTAGGTCTTTCATAATAATTGGAAGTCCATAATGACTCTAAAGGAATGGATCTGGCTTCTGTTTCCTTTGTTTCTTGCTCAAAATCATTTGTGGTTCAAAGAATAGCAAATCCTTGAATTAATTAAAGTGAAAAGCAATTTGCATGTCTATGTCTATACAATATATTATAGCTGTGTATTGCAGAAAAGAAGCAATTGTTGGGCTGTAATGCTTTTAGTGCAGCACCGCCCCTGCGCATTTTCATATAATGTGTGAGTTGTTTGTGTTCTGTCTCAAAGGCTCTAATCAAATTTAATGGATAGGTTATAAAAAGGGTCACAGAAATAAAAAGTAGAGAGCAGAAGTGATAAGGTTTACTATAAAACATGTATCCTCTCTGTGGTTTATTTGTTTGTTATTTGGCCTTCAGCCCTTGGGTATTGCAAGTGAAATAATAGCCTTTCTAACACGCTAACACTTGAGCCTTGTGGACCGTACTCTCCAGTTATTGAAGAAGCAATTATAAAAAACAGCCTGGTTTGCTAAGGTTTCAATGGCTATGAAATGACAGCTAATAATAATCACAGCAGTCAGACATCTAAATAAACAAATGACAATGAACAAACAGCAACAAAAACTTTAACATTGTGTGTCATCAGGATTTTAACATCCTTTGAGGGTCATCTGCAGATTTTCTTCCCCAAGATGCTAATGGAGTGATACGATAGGTACTGGAGCTGTTTAATTATCATTCCAAGTACATGTGACTCAAGAGTAGCATGTTTAGATTAGTTAAATTAGACTCTGACTGATTTGTAAGATGGATTTACTGCCTAAATAAAAAGATCTTCTTAAAAAAAGGTGAAATGTTCTGAAATGAATGTTGTATCATTAACAAATAAGATCTCTACTTTGCATTTTAACTAATCCCAACCTGATGAGTGTGCTCTGTGGGTCATATGTCCAACTCTGTGGGACTCAAATTCTGCTGATCAGTCCTTGCGGGGTGTTTTTGGAGGTTGCTGTGGGGGGCTTTTGCTGTCATAATTTAACATAGTGGCATTTTATATTTCCAAATTTGTTTGTGCACCAACTTTAGCAGAAACAAATAAAAAGAGAGAGAAAAATCACGAAGGACATTTCAGCAACCTTGACCAAACTCTTTAAAAGTTTTACTCTGCAGAGTGTTGACAAAAAGATATATGGCTACTGTAGAGCAAGTGCTTTTGAGATCACAATATCATAACGTCCAAACACTTTTCGTTTTGGTCGAGCGGCCAGGAGGGCTGAACCGACACCGAATTAAACACCACTCAGATATGTATCTGTTTCATTTCCTCCTGCCACCCCTCACCCTCACCCCTCGTCCTTCAGGCTTCAGCATAGATTACATCCAACCTCTGCAGATAAACGCGGATTGTTTTCATCATCTAGCGTCCTCCTCCCTTAAAACAAAACACCTTAAACCATCAGTTAATGTGACTGTTTGCTTCCTGTCACTCTCACCAGGCTCCTCAGTTGCAGTACCCTATGCATTATTGAGAGCGAGCATTGGCATGCAAAAATGTCACACAGCTTGCATGCAAATTTACTGCCCTGCACAAGATGGGACAGCATTTCAAAGATGACACAAGATGACTCAGGCAAGCTAAAGATTTTGATAAGAAATGTTTTCTTGAAACAAAATGATGCAGTCACAGGCTGAACATAAAACCACACACCACATCTTAAGCATCCCACTGCAGGAGGCATAGCTGATCTCCAATTTTTCCCCATTATTATTCAGCCAATGACCGCTTAGTTATTAGCATTCTAAAAATATAGTTAACCATGCAGGCTGTAGTTTGTCTGTGCATTGCTGTCACAAATATATAGATTATGTTAATAATAAAGTTCTGCAGGTTTTAATGTAGAATACAAATTTGTTTAGAGTTCAGTTGGTTGCAAATGCTAGTTAACTCTTAACAGTAAAATACAATCAATTTGTAGATTATTTATTCAACAAAATCAAGTGTTTACTACTTTACTACTGGAGTTTTTTCCGAGAGAAACACTGGACAATGCTGCATCTGCTTGATAGCATTAGCATTTGTTAGACATTTTTAGCCATCTTACTGTGGTGCTATGCCATTGCTCAGATATCCCATTAGTCCACTAATAAGAAAAATGTCCCATTCGTCCAGCAGCTCATTATGACAAAAACAAATTCCCATTGCTCCGACGACCCAATCATCTGAAGATACACACTTGCTTGTTCTGCAGTGGGGATTAAGCCCTCACTTCCATGGTAATATAACTGATGCAGGACTCTACATAATGCTGTTAGGCATAGTAATTAGCATGTGCTTTTGTTTGCAAAACCTAACCCTAACTCCCTCAGAAGAACAAGCTATTCCTGTTTTTATCATGGGGTGATTTGAGCACTGAGTGGTGTAGTTGGTAAGGTCACTGTGTATTTTCAGAGAAATGAGCCATTGGAGCAATGGCAGTTTGTTTTCAGCATAATGGGCTGTCGGGCCAAAGGGCCATTTTTCGGACTATTGGGCTGTTGGACTAATGTGATGTTGGAACAATGGACAGTCCCTCTTACAGTAAATACAGATTTTCAGGTTATGCTGTTAGCACGACTACTGAGCCGGCAGTCCCTTGTCTGGTGTGAGGATGGGAAAAGAAGAGTGAAATTTGCTGCTCCATTGCACCATGCTTTCACTGATTTGGTCTTCTGAGGAAGCAGAAGTTTTTTTTTCACTGCAAATAAATGAAACCGTTACTTCACCTCCTAATCAAACTAAACCCGCAATGGCACATGATAGCTTGATTTAGCTCTGTTGATTATGCTGTGGCCTCCTATTTTACATTCACCTATAATTCTCAAAAGGTCATGTAATACTTATGAAATTTCCAATAAAACTGGGCCAAATCTCCTTGAAAGAAACCACAAAAATCCCTTGATATTCTTTGCAGTGAGGCAGACAATGTGAATTGAGACCAGGTTATCTGTTATAACCCCAGACTCCTTAAAACCAGCCCTAAAGCAGAAAATGAATCAATATATTCAATAGGAGTGTAGATTATGGTGAGATTGTGTCTTAGACCATTGGAAAGAGCAAAAACCTTTAATTAGTCACTGCACATGCTGCCTGTGTAGATGTAATAAATTTTTAAGCACTTTTTCAACATTTCCAATATTTAACATCATAGGAATAAATATGAAGAATTTCCAGGACATTTTCTTATAGGAAAAAGATTATAAAGCCTCACACAGAAGAATTCAAATATTTTGGTGATAAATCTCTCTTTTCTTCTCTCTTTTCCTTTGTATCAGGATGTCACTTACACGTATAACTAAGTGACAGTTATGTCACGGCAAATCAGTCACATCTAATGACTGTCAAGCAGTGTCTATGGTGCCCCGGTGCAATGTTGATGTGCTCTAATAGGTCCATAGCTGACAAGCAAAGGCTCTCAAACTTCATGCTAAGGACCCTCAAAGACCCACAGTCTGCATACGATGCTGCGGAAAGAAAGAGTCAAAAGGATGTTCATAGCCCCAAAGTTGATAATAGTTTTTTCTTATTTAGTTACTATATTGAAATTCTGCTGACTGCATAAAATATTAGGGACCTTTTCTGATATCATATTTCAGCCTCATCAGGGCATCAAAGCTTTAAACTCTGTCTCTAATTCATCCATTCTTATTTTACTTATCCTACTTTGTGAATCAACAAAGAATAATTGCCTTTACCTTGATTCACTTCTTGTTGAGATAAGCAAGATCAGTGAACTCCTCCTTGACTCACACTCAAGAGAACAGAGAAGAGTCAGTTGGGGAAAGAGTCTAAAATACCATTAAATTATGTAATTGCTTTTGACGTGTGCAAATAGGTAAAGTTTCTCCATGTTGACCAAACTCAGAGGTGGAAAAAGTACTCAGACCATTTACTTTAGTAAAAGTAATCATACTAGACTGTAGAAAAACTCTAAATAAAAGTACATAGGTATCCAAGTACACTTAAAGTAAAACCAAAAGTCACCTACTCATAATGCAGAATCAATCATTGCAGAATGATGAATATTGTATTACAGAATGATTATTATTATTTTTCACTAGTATGTACATCACTTTAATGTTATAGCTGATGAAGCTAAAGTTTAAATTTAATGGAGTAAGAAGTACAACCTTTACCCCAGCAATGTAATTGAGTTGAAGTATAAAGTAGCAGAAAAAGGAAATACTCAAGTAAAGTACTTCAAATTTGTCCTTAAGTATAGTATATGAGTATATGTGCTTAGTTACTTTCCACCACTTGCCACACTGAATACTGTGCACATGAGCTTGGAGCCAGGGCTGTAGTCCAGCCAACACATCCCAACCACCCACAGAAAAGTTTGATCAGACACCAAGAAGATTTTCTTGGATTTTTTTATTAACTACTTCAATAATCTTCTGTAGATTCCATATTACAACACACAAAAGTCAGATCCCAAGTTAGCATCATGATGTTTTGGCATCCTTATTTCAATGAACAAACACAAATGATCCTGCAGTCAAACTTGCTGTTGTTCAAACTATTGTCCTGTGCAGAAACACAAAGTGTTGTAGCTTGGTCTGAGATATTCTATTTGTTTCCCATTTACAGAGCCCGGGTTGTGTATGAACACCAGATTTTTTTATTTCAGCGCCCACACAGAGTGGACAGCTAGCGGACCATAAAGAGGTATTTGCTAAATTTAACAAAAAAGTGTACTGGATTAAGATTACAGACTATACCTTTAAGTTTCCTGTGAGCTGAACATGTGACAGGACTTTGAGATTGACGATTGGATATTTCTTGTCAAAATGCACCTTGGGAGTTGTTAATTCTTACTTATTTGATAGCGCGGAGTAAAGAAATCCCCATGAAAATTACCAAGGACATGATCTCAGCGTGAAGCACTCCAGTGCTTCCCCTGTTTCTGATTGTGGAGGAGAGTGAAAACGGAAAAAAGACTGGGGGGCAGCGGTGTGCAAAAGCAGAAACTGGAAGACATTAAACAGGGTTAAAGTGGAGACAGAGATAGAGAAAAGGAAGGAATCATCTCACCAAGAATGTGATTATGATTTTCCGCAGCAAGAGAGCTCTCCAATCTCTCACTTTCACCCCCGGCACCGTTAACAACACATCCCACAGCTCCTATACCAATCCAAGGCTTCCGATTTGATAGACTGTGTTAAGATTTAGATTGATACTCTGCTTAAGGGGATAAATGATTACAAATGACTCGGACCCATCTTCACAGACTTCCACTGAAGCAGAGAGGAGTCAGGTGGATTCAGTTGAAAGGACGGGAAGGGGAAGGGGTGAGGGCTCACTGAACTTCACTTCAGTCATTTGCTTTCAACATAATTCTATCATGCATATCAAGGCAAGTTTGCAGAATCAGAGAAGAAACAAGAAGCATATCCAATCGATCCAGTCATATCCATTGTAATATTTCCCTTGTTTTACAACCCCACCCCTAAGGCACACTTTGAAATTAAACAGCCACCACGTTTTGAAGCTTTTACTGTGTTCTTGTTTGACACTTTTAACTTGCCTTCGCCGTGCAATTGATTTGCTATTGTGTCTGTGGAAGAGGAACTGCTTTCTCCCTAATGGCATTGTGATTGGCACTGCATCATCTCTTCTCAAGACTCAGTGTGAAGGCAGATGACCTGGTAAATCATAATTACCGTTCATCCTGATGAACACCTTGCAACATTATGTGAATAATTTGGGAAGTGTGCATTACATGAAGCAAATGATCAAGATGATTTCAATTTCCTTGTGCATTTTCCTCTACATTTATTATTTCTCATATTTATTTATATCTTGACTTCGCCATGGTTATTAAAAACAAACAAAAATAAACATTCACCATGGCACATAAAAGTTAGAGGATTACTCACGACTGACTGACATTTAAAAACCTGTTAGTTTCATTTTTGTTATCTTTTCTCTGTTTACCCATCATCGCTTTAGTGGAGAAAGTAATAATGTGTGAGAATCGTGAGGTTAATGCCACATTCAAAGCAATGATTGCCACAATTGGGGCTTGTGAGAAGAGGAAGAATATTTAAACTTTTAACTGGCATTTCATTCAACACTCAAATGAATGCTGTAATTTAATAATTGCAGATATCCTGGAGGGCTGCTCAAGCTGTTGGACAGCGACTTCAACAAACACATTTTTCAAAAGGGCCACGATAAGAGCTGTTCAGAGTGGTGTGAGTGTCTCACTGGAGCCTGAATGATTATAAGAGCACAGGGGCAGCTGTGCTTCAAAAGGGCCTTCTTCAAATGCCATATTAGCTCCTTGACGAGTGTGGGCAGGCCAACTGAGAGCTTCACTAACAGCAACACGGTGTAGGTAAATCATTCATACTGTAACAATGTAATGCTGAGTTAATAAACCTTAATCAAGGTAATAGATGCTCTAGATATTATGTTATCCTTTAAAATGGGGAGCACACAGAAAGTCCACACAGACAGTAATGACCACTCCTGACCTCTTGTAGTGGTGCTCTTAGATGTAGCAGTCACATCATTCAGACAGACGCATTGTCAGTAGCTCATAGATGGTGCATTTGTTTCATATAAAATGGATTATCGGGTGATGATTTTTTAGATTCTGTCTAAAAAAATTACCCAAATCTACACAATACAAGAAAAGAAGAATAATAAGTACCATTACAATGCTTAGCCTGTCTTCAAGTCAAGGTGTTTCCATTGAATCCAGTAATGCATATATGTTTCTAGCAGGCCATCTATCATCACAGGTGAACCCAGACAGGGTAGGTAAGTATCTGTCATCATCATAAATCACTCAAGTCTGACAATTTACCTTTTATTACCTAACTTACCTTTTTTTTTTTTGGTTCATGCGCTCCCATGATGGCATGGCTCCTTGGCTTTCATGACTTACTGCACACTTGCACAGTGAAGACAAATTCACATGACAGAAAAAGGAATGAGATTGGATTTCAAAATTAAAACTGGCAAACTCACACTCGTTTCTTTTACAATACTCACAAAAAAAAACCCAAAAGAAAATCTTGTTGTCGTTTTCACAGTTTCAGATAGACTCAAATAATTGACAGCGTGTAACAAACAAAATGTTGCACAAAAAAACATGAAGAAACACTACAAATGAACAAAACTACATCTTGTTGTTATATATTTCTTATAGTTTAAATAACAAGGTATTTTTAAGTCAGCAAATGCAGTACTCCAAATCAGACCAAAATAATGTCTCAACATTATGGGCTTAGAAATACTTCAGAAGCACAACCCTGAGCCCAACTTCCTGTGAAATGTTCAGAAATATACTTGTCATTTCACAGATTCCAAACCATATGTGCCAAATGGCATAAGTAAAGAAACAAAAATCATTACAACTCTTTGAGAAAACCTGCCTGGAAATGGTAGGTGAAATTGACAAAATCTGCATATGAAGAAAGGATCATAATTCACACAACCTCCCAGAAAGCAGACAATGAAGTAGTCTCTTTTATATTTCCTCTTTGTGTCTCTTGAGCTGGCAGAACACTGGTGTTTGCAGCTTTTTGACTTCTGAGGATAACTAGTAATTCCTCCAAAAGGTATTACCATATTGTACCACTTTGTCTCACAAAGCACATAACCTTCAGGGAATGGGAAGAGCATAAACGCTGCTGGTTGATGGTCCAGCAACAATCACACTTAAGGACTCAGTTCCTTAGTACAAGACCATTTTAATAATTCAGGAAAGCTATCATGATTCAGTTAATTAAAAGTCTCCTTATTACTTGAACATGCAGTAAACACTACCCCACCTCCGCTTGAACTCTCCTTCTCCAACCTCTAGGACTATTTTTGGACATGCCTGTCACTGGCTCTCCATCACCAGAGACTGTACAGAGGAGACAAGGGAAAACACCCAGTAGAGATTGAAGGTGGAAGAGCAGCGGTAGACAGACATAAGGAAGTCTCTCCTCAGAGATCCCGCATTTCATGCTGCAGCATCTCCTGTCATGACCAACTGACTGCAAAGGTTACCCTTTTTTTTTATTATTGACACTGTCTCTGATATTCCTTGGAGCAGAATCAATGATATGGTGTGTAACATTATAAATCACACACAGGTAACCACTGCTTGTTCGTGTGTCATTTCAGATGCGGCATTAGGAGACAGGCCAGAGATTGAGGGCGACTAGAGAGGGGTGCGTGGATGTGCTGGTCTCAGAGTGTGTGCCTGTCTTGCGGGTAACGCCAAAGTAGAATGAAGCCTTGGTATATTACTGATGCTTGGATTGGAGCCGCGAGGGGCTGCAGAAGGAGTGACACTGGGGACAGGCTGGCCAGCATTCAGAAATTTTCCCAGATGTAATCAGAAATTTAATCAGAAACATGGTGCTGCCCAGCGGCAATGATGAAAAAAGAGGGATCAAAACCACAGCTGTTTATAGATTGACAGAAAAAAGACTGAGTACAAAAAGACTGGGTTACTTTTATGAGGAATAACCACTTAAAATGCCTTTGTATGTGTGGCAATGTGTCTTTGTGCGCATGCCTCGGTTTGTCGATGTGAAATACACTGTGATTCTTGCATTCACCGTGTTTGCACTAACAAACTCTTAATTATTGATAAAGTCAGATGTAATTCTGGTGTTAAATCTCAAGTTTTTGACTGATACTAAATCGAGAAAGATGTCAATGACAGTTACATGTTAATAATTAAACACCCAAGAAAAACACCACACATTTAAAACAGGGTGTTCAGAGATCTAAGTAGCAAGAACCTCCAAAAGCTTTAAGAAATAAAAATTGAAACTGAAAATAGCTTAACACATGTGTTGTATGATTGATTTAGGCTAACTGACAAGCCAAGAAATTCATAAATGATAGTACTTACAAATTGTTAACAACGGTACAGCTGCTAATTAAAATGATTCAGTAGCTATTATGAAGACAGGAATGCGTCGGTGTGGGAAATTCTCCCTGGGGACTTTATCATGGGAATACCATGCATACATGTGTCACACAAGAGTATGGGAGCTCCATATATAGCAGAGGGAGCACACTTGGATCATGTTTGGGATCTGTGCCAGTAAAACAGACACATAAAACAGGCTGTGCAAAGATTGCATGTGACTGAATACCTCAGTACGACATGCTTTTTACACATGAATAAGTAAGTTTCATACCTCCGGGTGTCTCAGTGGGAGCACCTATAGTGACATATGAGGCACAAAATCAGATTTCATTGGTTGGGTTAAGATAAATGATTGTTTTGCTTTTGTCATAAAAAAAGAAACCTCTGTGTCCTGGCTCTTCCATAACAACTTCATTCTGATAGTGTTTGCCAGAGGGCAAATAGAATCTAAATGTCCTAGGAGATGGTTTGAGTCCATTAAGCCGTGTCACCAAGTACATCACATCAGTCAGCCGCTGCCCGAAGGGTCGCAGTGAAACTGACAAAACACCCTTGCTACTCATTCTGTTGTTGTTCGATGAAGGAAAGGGGGAATTAAAAGAGATTAGAGACTTTTGAGCTGCAACCAGGGATTTCATTTTCTGCCATTGTTACAGGTTGGTATTGTACACCTGTAAAGAAAATGCAACTGCCACTGAGTCCCTGTCCCTGGGTTACAAAATACAATTATCTCCATGCATTATAACTACACTCCAGAAAAAAAGGAAAGATATCTGTTTCATTAAAAGAATAGTTTGACATTTTGGTAAATAAACTATTCATTTGCCTTTAATATTATTTTTTTAATTAACCCACTGTATCTCATTCTTTTCCATGAAATAGTCCAGCACTTAACCCTCCATAAATATTTCACTTAATTTTTGTTTTTTACATTTGGTTTTTGTTCAGATTAAACAAACAAATCATAATGTGCTAAACTGTGAGCTTTAGAGGTGCTAGAAGATTCTCAGGCGAGTTGACTCTCCCTGTTTTCTCTGTCTACCATCTACTGTCTCTCGCTTTAGATTTATTTTCTTATCTAAGTCTCAGTGAAAAAGTGGATAAAAAAGCTGTTTCAAAAAAGCCAAACATCCCCCTTAAAGGCAGTACAATCTGTAATGACTTTTCACCTCCAAAGAAAGTTCAATAAGCAGGACAAATGCAAGAAATCATTGTTTTAATAATGGATTTTCACTTTTACTGATGCGGCTTTCCACACTCTGGCCAGTCATTTACAGTTGTTACATTGGAGAAAACTGTTAGGTCTTCTGACATCCATTCGTCAGTGTATAACGGTTTGGTTTATTTTGATTCAAACACGACACCACAACAAAAACTGGTGAACTCTCCGTTTCCTGAATTTCTTCTGTCAGCAGCAGCAGTAGCTCTCACCACGAGTGATAAATTGCCTTGAAAAGCAAAAACTTTTCATTCTGTTTCCTTTGTCACTGGGCTTGGATTCAATGATTGCTAACAGCATTACAGGATCTTCAATATCATGTTATTGTTGTTGTTGTTGCTGCTGGCTCTTGCCCTGCATGTTAGCTCGCTGTAATAAAGATTCCTTTACCTGAAAATGATGCAATGCCAGACAGTATTTGGTCATCACAAAGACTGATGTTAGCCTCAAATGATGAAGTAGCACTGATGTCAGCTACTCATGACAGAGTGCAGTTCACAGCCACAACAAAGACATGTTAATACTCTTCCACTGAATGTATTCTGACTACTATATTCTATTTAATATGTCTATGACACCACATAGACTCAAAGTTTTATTTTTTAAATGTTCCCAGTCATGTCCATTTTAATTATGTAACCCAGTATCACAAATAACAATTTGCCTCAAAGGCATTCACAAGCTATACAACACACAACACCCTTTATTATTGAGCCCTTGATTCAGCAAAGGAAAGAGTATGTATGCCAAAATTATATAGACTGTAAACATGTGTATAACGATTGAATCCACAAGGATGTTGAGCAACTTCAGGCATTGCTAAACAGAAAGGACCTGAGCCCTGTTTATTTCTGTTTGTCAGTTTGGATTTTTTTTTCTCCATCACAAACAACAAAATGACCTTTCCTAATAACAATGTCTCAGCTTCTCAGTACACACACACACACACACACACACACACACACACACACGGTTGGTAGTAAACCATAGTTCCCTCAAATATACTGTTTTTTATGGACTCACGACACTGTAGACTGCTCTATTTCAATTTTATTTTACTTCACTGCATTTAGAAAACTAAAGTTTCAAGTCCACATTGTCCTTTCATCATTTACAGAAGTATCAAAGTGACCCAGGTGTGTCATTGATTGAGAGTCTCAGTCCTTTCCATGGGAGTGGCTCTAGCCACAGGATGAGTACACATCTCAAAGGCAGACTCAATAAAATAAGTAGTCTACTACGCAAACTAACATAGTGTACATGGGAATTTATGGAAATAGCTCTATATTCAGACTTGATTGTTTTCTGTTTCTTTTATGTCATGCACCACACGTACGATGGGAGGGACTGAGACTATTTTTTCAATCACACACACCTGAGTCACTTTGGTACCTCCATACCAGATGAAGGGCCAACTAGGACCTGAAACATACTTTTCCAAATATAATTATGTTACGTTTTCTTAAGAGTTAGCACTCTACAGAGTTGGGAGTCTCTGGGATGCAGAAATACAATCACCATACACCACACAGTCCCAAATTCATTCCTAAAGAGTTCCACGTTTTCTTGTCTCGATTACAACATAGGGCCTGGTAATTACAGAGTTTAGTGATTTCATGTAAGCTACATTACTCTGTAGTTGATATTCATCAAAACATGAACATATCTTTGTTTAGAATAATGTCTTTATTGTTGAAAAGAACGAAGGATTTGTCCCCGCAAAACAACACACAAAGATGTACGGATGAAACTATTATTTCAGTTCTCCTCATTCTTACTGAGCAGACTCCCCTGGGGAGCTGCTTTAGGGGTTGCACACATCCAGATGACTATACCTGGAAGTCCACATACAGGTCATTAGTTTGCCACGGAACAACTCCACTGAAACAGTGCTTAGAGTTACTTCCAGTAAACAACATTACTGTATGACTGAAAACTGTCTTTAGAAAAAAAGAAAAAAAAGAGGATCCTGGATAAAGCAATTTATGGGTGAATCAGTAGACAACCAGCAAACACTGATATTCATGTGGCACTTTACATTGTCTCATAACTTCATTTATTGGACAGCTTTTTTGTTATTTTTTGTTAAACATACATTTCATGAGAAGTCAAGTAGAGGAGCAGTGTAGCATGCATCACATTTCCATTGCAGGCATATAATCACACTTAATGTGTTAAGAAAACTATGTACAGCAAACAATAATAATAATAATAATAATAATAATAATAATATGATGTGTCAATTTATAAAATTGCAAATATGTGGATTTTTGGCATAGCCACATTATACAGCAAGTAAATTGTCTTTTTTTTTCTTTAACACACATTCCAATCAGTGATTTTAAGATTAAGAGCTCACGTATCAGTTTTAACACTGCAATGAACACTGACTTGATATCTATAAGATTTGCAGAAAATTTTCATCATCAAAACATAAAGTACACACACAATAAATAGCAATTTGCGACTTGTATGTGTGTGGTATACACAGATGGTTCCTTACGTGACAAGCACAATGATTTTAGAGAACAATGTTATGTTTTTTTTTTTTCTTTTCTCCATGAAACAGGTCATTGTTACAGACATTTCTTGTTTTACATTCAGTGATTTGGAGAACAGGACTCCACAGACAATTCACATATAGAGCCAACATGCCTTTAAATAAGACACTGTCAGTTTTTCAGTTTCTGAGCTCCATAACTTTAAAAAGCCAATCGCAGTTTCCCCTTGTGGTTTGTTTCCCATAGCAGGATGAGGTATATGCCAGAAGAGATGCTTTTATTCATCACTCCTCCCTCAGTCTGATCAGACAAGTGATGTTGCAGTTTAGCAGTGCAAGATCTTAATGAATGCCTTTCTGAACTCGACATTAAAGGTGGTGTATATGATGGGATTTACGGCGCTATTCACGTAGCCCAGCCAAGTGAAAGCATTATACATCTCAGCAGGGACCTTGCATTTTGTGCAGTGGGTGTTCAAGATATGCGTGATGAAAAACGGCAGCCAGCATATGATGAATACACCTAAGATATGAGATATGAGAAAAAAATGGAAATATTAGGAAGAGAGTAAGAGGGAGAGAGAGAGACAGAAAAGGAAGGAAGGAGGAGGATTAGACAGCCAAATATGGGCCATGTACTGTATGGAAGAGTTGGACTCTTCCAAAACACTCTTCCAAAAGTATGAGAAGTATTTCCTTTTGTTGCATCACTGTCTGTCACTGTTTCAAGTTCTGTTTTAAGTCTTACCAAAAAATATGAGATGGAAATACAAACACTTGCTGAGGCAGCCGACGTCCTAAGATTGCAATGACAATCTACTAAACTGTCCATTACAGTGTTTGCTTGTGGTAAATTACAATAGAAACAAATATTTAGCCTTGATGAATCAAAACAAAGTCCTGATCAATTTTATGCTGTGATTGCTGTTGTTTTGCATGTGCAAAGTTGATGATAAAAAAAATGTCTTATCTGTTTGTGAAAACGCTTCATTTCACACAGTGTCAATTCCACTTTGGTGTGTACACTCACATAAAACAGCATTTGATTTAAATGTAACTGATTGTAAATTATTTATACCAAATGGTATAGATTATAAGGTATTAGATTAAAAAAATCAGTGACAAGTGAACCAACTTACCAAGGACAATGGCTAACATCTGAGTGGCTTTCTTCTCCTTCTGCTGGGAGATCTTTCTCTTGCTCATGGTCTTCACAGAGGTCTGAGTTTTGCCATTAGGTAAGGCCTGCGTCTGAAAGGCTTTGGCTACAATGGGTGCTGGATCCCCCAGGACCTCCTTGGCAGGATCTCCATTCTTTTCTGCTTTCTGGCCCTCCTCAGGGGGTGTGGGAGGTGTAGAGGTGGGGCTTGCGTTGGCCTTGTTGGGCATCAGCAGCTGGTGGCTGGTGGCTGGAGTATCGCCAAGAGCACACTGTGGCTGCTGCTTCTGCTTCTGGCTGCTGCCACTGTTGTTCAGCTCATCCAGCTCCAGATCTTCCCCCTCATTGACCACATCTTTGATGAATATCTGAGCAAGGTCCGGATGAACAAAAAAACATTCAGATGGTCGTTTTTCATTTGGGTTATAGTGCAATGGATGACATTTAAAATAATAGGTAATAAATAGAAAACAAATTATCACACTTTAAGTCTTTAATTTAGGTTTGCTGTGCTCACAGAAGCAGAAAGGTGACTTTTCATGCTATATTTTCCGTGAGAAATGGAAGAAAACTTCAAGGTGACACCTTGCTAAATCTTTTATGGGCAAAACAAATGTGTTTCCAACAATTAAACTTTCCAGAAAAAGAAAAGCTGCAAACAAAATAACAAAAAAGAGCACACACCACTTTCTTTTTGTTGACAGGAAAACTCCCATTAGACTTAACAATCATGGTGCACAACCTCACATCCTCTGGATGGGTGCACTTATCCTGAAATGAAAACAGCTGTGTCAGGCAAGGAGAAGGTACAATGTCAAAGCACAACTGACAAAAGGCCTGTCTAGGCAGAGGTCAAGTGAGGCTACATTGAGCTCTGGCACAGAAAGCTGTTTAGTAAGAAACTGATCTTAAAAAGCATCTGTTAGTCAGTTAACCTGAATGTGTACGTGAACTGCCAGCTGAGATTATTTCACTGACTTAAAACAAGCGTATCCAGCACTTCACAGTGTAAGTGAAACTTTATTTATAATATATACTTTTACGTCATAAAGATTCTACACACAATCTGTCAATATGCCACCATATAACAACTTCACAGATCATTACATTATATAGTAATGTGTAGTCTATATTCCCTATAAACCCCCACGTCTGTAAATGTTTTCCCTGACCTCATTCTATAGCACGCACACACACTCCTACACACAAAAACCACATCGTAAAGCCATGCATGAACATGAGTAATGTAGTGCAGTGGTTTAGAAGCATTACTTGGCTTCCTGTGAGGCCATTGAGTTTCACCGTGTCAGAAAAGTCAATAACCAGAAATGCAAAAGGTCATTTGAGGGCCATCATAGTGAAAGCTGTGTGACGGCTTTCGACACCAGAACATGCAGGTAGATCTAATATTTAGATTAAAACTGGTCTCCTGGATGGAACCAGTGTTTCATTTACATCGGGAGAGGAAGAACTCTCAACATGCTTTAGGTGAAACTGAGCTGGGCCCTTTGAATCTCTTTACTTAAATGTTATCCATTGTTTTTTTTCCCAAAGAAAATCAATTTCCTTCTCGTCTGGGTTTTTCCCTTTATGGTATGCTGTTACGTAATACAATGCCTGTCCATAAAACCATCAAGTATAATTGGGTTGAAAAAAAATAATGATTGCATTTTCATACAGAAACAAATTAAGTAAAAGCGTAAGAGATTTTTTTCACGTTTGCTCTTTTTTTGCACTGGTTGAAAAAGATGTAACATTGCAATGATCTCTCTTAGATCACTTAGATCTCTTAGATCAGCCCTGATGTTGAGCTTTGTCTCCCTTGTCTCCACTTATATAGCTCTTTTTTTTTATAGGTACCCTGTGGAGTTAGTTACAAGTAGAGGTGTATGGAGCAATGGTTTTCTTAATTGATCTCCTATATTGTTTGTGTCATCCATGTGGATAAAAAAACATATCACCCTAAAACGTTCAGAAAGATAAACAGCTCTCATATAATAACTGTGTAAATCAAAGTCAGTTTCACATTGAAGCCATAAAAGTATAAATGGCAGGAGTATTGCCACAGCAGCTCACCTTCAGTGAGGTGGCCAAATCAGGGTCAGCAGCCTGACAAACACGCTGCTTTGGTTTTGTGTTTACACGTTTCCTGCGCTTCCTCAGGACCACATAAATTTGCACATAAACCAGCAGAGTGATGATGAAGGGAACATAGAAGGACACGATGGAAGAGTACACCACAAAGGCCGGATTGGCGATCACACAGAGAGACTCATCACGTGTCGCTGTGGAGATAAGAACAGGATGATGAATAAAGGCTACAGAGTTCTTGTTGTGTTCCATCTAATATTTTTTTTTCATGTGTGTACGTGTGAATTGTCTTTGTGTTTTTGTCACTGTGACTCCCAGAAACTGTCTACAATACAATAGGGGACAGTACAGCTATAGTACCAACTAAGGGCTGCTCTTTGATTTCAACCTCCTGGAAACTCATCCAAAAATGTAACCACTCTTCCACCCCCCTTACTTGGAGGTCTTTCACACAATTTCTTTTTCCCCTTGCCATTTGCCTGGACCATTGCAATCCTTTTTTATTTCAGCCGACCTCACTCAGAACTACCTTATAGCTGATCCAGGATGCTGCCACAGGGCTGCTGCCTGGTGCCAAATGTAGAGATTATATCACCCCAATTTTCCAGTCCCTGAACTGGTTCCTTGTTAATTTTAGATTTCACTGATTTACTTTTAAAGCTGGCCAAATTTTCCCTGAGCTACATCACTGACTTTTAGCTCCCTTCACACCAGAACACACACTCTGTACCGAGTTCATTTCAGACCCTAAAGGCAGCCTCAGATTAAGTAACAACTGTTGCCACAAAGGCACAGATACAGTAACAACTGTGTCATTGTAGATACAGTACAGTAGATGTCACAGTAATTGTGCAGTTTATGTTAACAACTTGTATTTTCACACTTCAGTGTGGCTGTGTTGGCTCAGGAGGGTAGACTGTGTTGCCATTAAAGCCCCCCCCACCCGATTTTACATATAAAATTCCATTTACTTGTCAGGACGAGTACTACTCAGCCTGTGAAAACAGTTGTATAATATCTTGCGCAGCTTGGGAAGTAGTTTTCCAAAGTCTGAAAAAAACAACCCTTTTAAATAATGCTCTAAAAATGTTTAAACCTTTAAAGCCTGAACCATGAAATAAATTCCAGAAAATTCTATAGTCTAAAAAAATATATATGTATATATTTAACTGGGTATGGGTTTAGTGTTTATTGAACCTTCTGACAAAAAAAGAGAAATTAAATATCATATATATATTTGCATATATGATTTAAATTTTTTTATCATTTGCTATATCCACCATTTTTTTTTATTATTTAGTATTTTCTGGCATTTTCACTGTATACATTAGGTTTTTAGTAAAAAAATATCACACTGATGATGTAGAGGTCTCAAAAACTGTATGTATCAAATATGATACACTTGGCATTAAAGGGTTAAAAGAAAGCCTACATTACAAAACCGGAGTTTGAAAAAAGTGTTCATTATGGGAAATATAGTATCAATTGTTTTTGGAGTTTGACCAATATGAAAGAGTAATTGTCAGGATATCTCTGCGTATGTTGCTTTAATTTGACCATTATTTCTTTAATTATCTGAAATATCATTGCTATAGCTTAAAAAGAGATCTTGATTGCTCTAGTTTGACTGGTTCCTGCTGGTGGTCGCTGCTTTCATGTTTCCTGCAGATTACTCTGGCTAGATCTGGAGCCACTGCTCACTTGAAAGCAGTTGCAGGGCTCACAAATCTAAACGTCTGAGTCCCAGGCAGAATCGACATTACATCAAGGCACTCAAAGGGATGAGTGGAGCTTCAAAGTGACAGGATGCGAGCCACAGGAACTGGTCAGCAACATGCCTAAAAAGCCTTTAATTGGTACTCGCTTCAACTGTAATCCTCTGTTAAAGCCCCTGTTCTGTGGAGTAAGCAACCAAAAGAACTAAGACTTGCTCAAAGTAGTTACATGTCAGTATGAGACTTAAAAAAGCATTACTTCATACCTTCCCACTTCAGATATTCCCAGTGGATATGTGTCTACAGTGTACATACTGTACTGTGCTGTGCAGTGGACATATCTATGAATAATACAGTGCAGCTCCATTATTCCTCTACACATTTCGTCACACACCTTTAAAAATATTTCTGTTTCAAAGACAGTGGGGCAGATGTGTATTGTACTCTTTCTTACCTGTGTTATTTAGGCCAAACAATAGGGGACATGATATGGCGAAAGACAGAACCCACACCACAGAGATCATTACTGTGACCCGTCTCCTGGAGCTGTAGCGAGTATTATACAGCATTGGCATCGCGACCGCTGTGTAACTGTGAGGGATGAAGAAAAAAACACCTGAATGAATGTATGAAAACCTGAATAAATGTATGAAAACCTGAATAAATGTATGAAAACCTGGCAACATTTCTACAATACTACAATAGGGAAGGTCTGACAAGTTCAGCGGAAATGTATAAATTCATTCACATTTGATTTTCCCGGTGTGTGGCTAAATTTATCCCCTTCATGTTATTAGTGTCGCACGGGAAATACCTTATCGTTTAACCTTGCTACACTGGTTGACCTTATTTGTGAGCTTGCTGTAATCAACAGGAAATGCAGGTGTTTTTTTTTTCTTTACAGTGTCTCATGCATTGATTTCTGTGTAATTTGGTTTGAGAGGCTTAAGACATAAAGCCAAGTGGGCAAAGCTTTTAAGAGGCATTTCATTTTATTTGTGTTTCTTTAGGGAAACACACAACGGATAGTCAGGATAAAGGTAATTGTATTAAGCCACGTATGTTGTCATTGATTGTGCAACACACTGTGGCAAGGTCTATAGTAAAAGAAGCCTTGGGCATGGAAAAATCTTTCCAATTGGCCCAGGAGTGATAATGCATAGAGTTGATGCAAGGCCAAAAGATATGAAGATAGATATCACTAGAAATGACTGCTTTAATTGGGAGGAGGATAAGTGCTTTTGTCCTGCTGCTCCTGTACCACAATCTTAAGGCTGTGTTTACACTTGGCAGCAATGAGATGTTGCAGCTGATGTTCAGAAAGGATGAGGCACCAAAAAAAAAGTTATCCATTTTAAAGAGAAACTGAGGCTGCACTTAAGATAAAGGTTGTCTATGTTACTTTCATGGCTGGCTAGGATGCACACAGCTAAGATATAATATCACACTTTTATACGTGTTTTATAAAAGGTTCTGTGTGAAGTTAGTTAGTTTCAAGTAAGGCTGTGAAGAAATGTTTTCACCACTGGGTGCTCATTTCGTATGGGTACACCTTGTGTACCCATTTCATGCGGTACACAAGGACGCACGCTTGTGAACATATGGGCAAAGCCACACACATTCCTACTGCTGACTGACTGTAACTCCCAACAAAATGTAGCAATGTAGCAATAAAAAAGGGTGTAAACAAGAACATGTCTATGAAGTCAGCGTTATGAATGTTTTATGAGGCAGGAAATGCATTCAACCCATTTGTTAGGCTTCAAGGGTACACACACAACATGTTTTGCTGAGTCAAACAGACTGTAAATGTAACTTTATTTATAATCAAACCTCACAGGGCACATTGACCTGCACATCTAAATATAATCTCCATTCAATTAAGGAAATAACCCGTGCTGTGTTAAATCAATGCTTGACTGTTACCTATAGTGTAAAAGCATGTATAGCTTTACAGCATGTATAAGACCCTAGCTGATAAAATTGCAATACCCATAAGTGACAGCAGGAATGATATGAGCATTGCAGCTGCAGTTTTTAATCAAAGGGGTGCGCGATTTTGCATGCCAGCAAAATCCATTCTCTGAATTCACTGGAGGTTAGGCCCTCAGGTACATAAATATACCTGTGAATTGTATCATCATAAAAAAAAAAAAAAAAAAGTAAAAGGTTTCTTATTAAATTTTGCATTGTGCTATCCAGCTCTAGCAAAGTAAGTACACAGATATCTATACTTTTCAGCATACTAAATCTGAAGGTTGTCCTGCAGGTTTTACAGCTCGGATCACTGGATATGTAGGAGGGACTTTGAAGAAATATTTTCTTCAAGCAAAACTGCAAAACCATTTTTTCAGGATCAGCATAATAATTTATGTCCCATTAATGGGATTATAATGAAGAGCTGTGAATTTATGTAATTATGTAAACCATTTAAATAGACCTCTGTTTTTTTACTTACTGTGTTTAGAATAGTGCACAAATGTATAATATCAAATATGTAAGTCAGACACTCTCTGGTCGGCTGGTCGATTGGTTGAATGGTACGCTCTTGTCCCACCAAATTCTTACTGGTTGGACAATCACTGGTTTTACTTTCAGGAGAAGAAAAGCGCTTCTTAATCCATTATTTTCAGGGGTAGTATGCAGACATGATGCATTTTATTTTTGAGGCTGTATAAGAAATAGCATTGAGTATGAATGAATATAATGTTAAAATCTATTTTACAAATGTGTTTCTGTTTAATATTATGGTTTGATAGACTATAAGACTTCCCTATTTAAATGACTTTAAACCCTTGCAACAGCTTTGAGAAAGGTCACACCCATAGGTGTTACACTGACTGACGTAGCTGTATGTTTGGTTTTAAATCACATAGTGTACAATAGTGGAGAGTCTTGTGATTATTGTTGTTATTGAATAAAAAAAGCAATTATTAATGATTAATCAATCATCAGTAACTTGTGCTGAGATCATCAGTTGATATAGTTTTATTTTAAAAAATCATATGAATATGGGCAGGACACCTGCAGGTGCACACTGATTGGCTCTGAGTCTGTTGTTACCGTTTCAGTACAAAATAATCAGGCTTAAAACAATTTAATATGCTGAAAAATGCTTTTTATGTTTATTCATAATGCATTTATGCTAGTGATTTGGTTAATCTATTGATAACATGCAGATTTGGTTCTTGATTGGTTGAAGAGTAGGTAGAATTTTAGCCAGCCAAGATTTTCTTCAGCCCCACAAATATGAATAACTGAATGAATAAAAATTACAGACAACTCATGTGTCACTAAAGTTAAAGGCCAGCATGCTGACATAAGTGTCTTGTCAAATATTTTAGTGCACATTATGAGTCATTGAGAGCATTATGAGAGGAAATTGTTGGACTCAAAAAAGTCTGCCATTTGGCAGCATAGTTGGATCTCTGTTAAATCATATTTGGCATGTGTATATTGATATCACCTCCCACACAAAAGCAGTTTTGTCTTAGGCCTATTAGTCTTCTGCTTTTAAAGAGGATGTGAGTAGCTGATTTGATTAGCCATAGTTGGAGGGCAAACTAACTCCTAACCGCTTTAATTTATTCATCCTTTTAACAATAGAATAACTAACCTTGTTTCTGTCCTGTGGTCAGAATAATTGCAAAAGTAACTCGTGTATGTGAACCCCCTGAGTGCATACACACAGATTCACAAAAACAGGGCCCATAATGTGATCACCTCCCAATTTACTTCACATTGCTAAATAAGAAGAGCCAGAAGAGACAGAAACAATCCTTTGATGAATAAATTACGATGCTGCCTGGAGCTGCTGAATTGATAAAAGTAAACAAATTTGTCCCTGACTCTTATCTGAACTTCTATAAACCAGCATCACACAGTTGGACCCTGAAATGCACTCAAGCCAGGGAAAGTGATTCTTCTTGTCACACTCATCTCCTCAGTGATTAGTATTCGTGAGTATGCAGTGAGCAGGCCCGAGTCAGATAAATAATATCTAAATGTTAATTTTGTTACTGTTCCTCTCATCTTGTGACATCCATTTCAAATACACACAGACAACATTCCACTGTGGGATTATTCAAACTAATAAGCTTTTCTCCACATACAAGAGACATTTGCATTCTAATTCAATCATGTCAATAACATTTGAAACTGTGCCTGTGTGTGACCATGGTGAATATTTATTTTGCAGATGGATTTAAGATGAGAATGCAGCCAAGCAGAAAATCGTGTATAAAATGGAAATATAGCACATGTTATGTCCTTTCTATTCGTCAGACTTATCCATGAGCGCTTCATTTAGAATAACCCCAGCTCTCACACATATAATATAGATTCTGGTTGTCAACATTACATGATTACTTCCTGCAGTTCTTTATTGAAAGTGCGAGCTGTACATGCTCCGCCATGTAGCCTTGCTTCCTTCAGCAGTTTATGATCTACTTCAACAGAGGCGCGGACATTAATCACTGAGTCATCATGCTAGTTGAACAACTTAATAAGTGAATAACTGAATTTATTTTTGGACATAATCAAATCCAGGAGGAGGAGGAGGTCTTTTGACAAAACAGGTGCTGTCATGAGCTCATGTTTTAATTAGTACTTTATTTACTTGCTGATTTATTTATAGTTGCTATACTTTCTAGATTAAACATAATCACTTGACTATGTTCAAGTACAAGGGGTCACTCAGAGTGACAAATTCACAGCTCCCTACAGCGTCAACAGTGTAAAACACATGCTAATGTTAGCTCTGCAATACTACTTCATGTCATACTACTATTTATATTTCATATTTCATGTTTCCCTAGAGAACCACAATGGAAATAAGTTTTCTTTGAACTTTACTGTGTTATCCTCAACATTTTTCGATGAATATGTAGATGTCATAGAATATGTACATATACGCACACACGTATACATATGTACACATATATATGTTCACGCACACAAACTTTTTATATGTAATAAGTGAACACAAGTTACACAAAGCTTTATCTTGAGAAGTCCATGTGGCCAAATGGGAATATGATCAACATCGGGGGGAAAACTCGGGTTGACATATTATTCTGAAACATTAGTGCATGTGATGAAAACACATCAATAATTAAGTATAGTAGATAATAAGTATATTATAAGTATATAATCTTATCTATTTATTTATTAATTATTTATTAATTATTCTGTGTAGCTCACTAGCCACGTTATCATCCAGCAAATTTAACTATCCTGATGTTGCTGTGCCTTGAGGTGTAAGCTGGAAAAACAACAATTGATAAAACTGTCAATCACGTTTGGTCTTGTGTATGTCACGGCACATTTTTCGCTGATGCCCAGAGTGCCTGCACATGCCGATGCACTTGTGCAAGCAACAGGATGCTTAATGCGCTTGACTTAAAGGCGACGGGTGTCCATGTTAACGAGCATTTTCTGAATGTTAGACTTTTGACACCAGGCTGAAAGGTAGTGTTTCATTACTGTCAAGTCTGGCAATGCCTTGCATAACAAATGGACGTTGGTGCAGTCAGGCGTGCACTGTCATAAGTGTGCACTTGTAACACCTCCCAACAGTGATGTCACAGTGCACTGAAATTTATTTGTTATTACAGTTGGATAGACCATAAGTTGTATGAAAATGCCTTTTTAAACAATCATCACCTCTTTAAGTGATTTATGTTGCACTACTACTAGCTATTATTATTGCAAATGTTGTACCCCATAGTGTGTAAACACAGAGTCCATCTTTTTGACATCTGGTTCTTTTATTCACCTAGTGTAATATTTAATATTGGACTATTTATTTTTCTTCATTTTTTCCCTGGTGGTACTTAACATCTTTACATCTTTCTAGTTTTACACCTCTTGACACCTCTTGACTTTTGACATTTTAGTGTTGTTTAAGTCCTCAGATTAAGCCCAACATCTATAAACTATAGACTATATTCTTTCTTGGGTATTAACCTAATATGAAACCTTTTACTTTGAATTTTCTGTCTCTCTTTTGTGTGTTCTCCCACTTTCCATATTTCAGATGTTAATTGGTCTTTTTAAGTATGTATTTCTGATTAATCTATGCATTTGGATCAATTACTAAATGTGTAATCATTTTTGTGATATGTTGTTGAGGTCTGTAGTTAAAGATACTGCTTTATTGTATTATCTGCGTTATGCCTGACAATGGTCTATAACTGGAACAGAGCTGCTTCTTTAATGAAGTTGTACTGAGAATGTGCACGAGTCTACAGCTATGCCATTAGACTGCATTCTCCCATTATTCATTAAATTATACACTAGTTCAGGAATTGCCGCAATTTGTCATATTGAAATCTTCCCATTTATAACCCCACAACATCTGGTGCCCAGTAATTGCATTAAATAAAGATGTTGGTATGTATGGTGTTAAAACCAAGGCCTGGAAAAGGCATTTAGCTGGCTTTGATTGTCATGCAGGTAAAGGTAGTAGTTCTCCTCTGTTACTTATAAGGTACAGATTTACATTGAAAATCCATGCAGGAAGCATGACAGGCAGGACTAAACAATCAGTGTAGCAGCAGACTCACCGATCAATGCTGATGGCACAGAGATTGAGGATGCTAGCTGTACACATCATCACATCCAGAGTGACAAAGATGTCACAGTGGATCTTGCTAAAGCGCCACTCTCCCACTACCTAGAAGAGAAAAAAACATCAACAAATGGCAGTTTACAGCAGGAAACGGAATAAAGCTGCTGCACTTGTCCAACAAAGGCAGCACCTTGGCAGACTTGATGTGTTTTCCTTCCGCAACAAAAAACAATCTTGACAGTCAGTCAGATCTCCTTGTATATTTTTTCACATTATTTCCACACTGGTAACAGAAGGAGAGTGGGAATAAAGAGCAGAACTGAACCAGAGGAGGAAAGAATGAATGAAGTGAAAATGAATTAGAATAAAAATCTGAGTACAACTGAGTGCTCTATCTGAGCATATACATTTTACGGTACACACAAACTGCAAATTGTAATCAATTGCTATCAAAGGAATGTTACACCTGACATGGTGGGAATTGACAGATTACCTTCCCCTGCAGCAGGAATTAAACACTATAGATTATTGTAAAACTATAGGTATCCTCACTGTTAATTATCCTTTACCGTGCATCCTGGTCTGTAGCCACGGTTGGCCTTCAATCAAAGGCAGTTCGAAACCTATTGATATTCAAACCTTTGTTGCTCTCTGTTACGTGGTCAAATCCCGTGACGAAACATCACAACAATGCTCTGACATGTCTGAGCGGTCCCATGCCACCCACCTTGCCTGACACTACATCCTACCTGCTTCCTCCCACGGCTCTGAAAAGGGTAAGAGAGACGTGTGTGACATCGGGCAACTCCTACCTCCCAGTGGATGATTAATCTTTGTCCCTTGGCTGTGTTTTTATAAAATTTAGCACCAGCTTAAAGAGCCATATGTTGTTGATGGTGTCGACAACACTTGCAGTGATTACTGAATGATCTGACAACCTAATGAGTGCCCTTCTCCCTGTAACAACCTCTCTTTTTTCTGTTCTTTTTTTTTTGCGTTTTTCCAACCTTTTGCTCCTGACATTTGTCTTCTCTGTATTCCTACACTATCCTCTTGTTCTCTGCATTCACTCCATCTGTTCTTCTCCTTGGCTACCATCACTCGGGTTGTTCTTGATCTTTATGTGACAACCAACATGTTGCTCCTCACATCATCAGCTCCACCCACACGACCATGCTTTTTGTTTTTTTTTTTTGTTTTTTTTTGTTTTTACTTTCTCATCAGCACGGCAGCCCATAATAAATCTAAGGGGCTCATAGGAGCTGAAAACCATTACAGGCCCTCAGTGATATCAATACAAGTATATGAGGATACATATTATGAAATGGTGGCTGTGGTATATACACATTTTCACAATTTAGTCCTTGCTCAACCACATCCATATCTCCAGTGTCATTTATGCTTGACCCTGTGCATATATGCATAGCAAATCATATTTCAGAATGTATCAGCAATCTGATTTCATTTGCAAGGTAAGGTGTTTGGAAATTGAAAATGCAGTAATGGGGGCTGGGGAATGGCAAATGTGTTTACGAAAGTGCAATTTGAGATCAGGGTGGAGTGGATCTCACACAGCTTTCTCTTTCATCTAAAACCTGGCTGTCTTTATAGCATTCATAGTGATAATAATAAACAACAATCTTTATTAATGCAAGGCCATTCATAGGAGAAATGCTTGAGTGTATGAACAAAGACGGCTTGAGAAGTACCACAAAGACAAAGTAGACAACTTAATCAGCTGTTAAAAAGCACATAGCATACATTATTTGCACATGTTACATGTCAGTGGCATAATAAATAATGACATATACAATTAGTCTCCGCATCGCAACGATGGATGGACTTCTTTACTGATAAAAGGAATAATTATTTCATGATATTCATTAAACCTCACATTGTACACACGAGTATGCACTCATCTTGGCAGAACTTGTCTTACTAGCCTTTTTAATAGAGTGAACCGTTTTACTATTGATGTATTAATGATTCCTGTAATTGCTTTTATTAATTCTGTTATGTAGCCTGATTGTTGGTTGTCTGGCTTTACATGTGTTGCTTCTGAATGCAGGTTGTGTGGCTGTTTGACTGTCCACGTTCATGCACACTCCATATATTTTGAATATAATAATTATTAACAACATTTTTAGTGTAATTTAAAATAGATCACAAGCGACTCCTGAACATCTGGGCAAGAAGGTGAATGACTCAAGTCTGGCATGAATTTCCACTACTGAAAAAAAGAAGCAGAAAAAGAAAACGAAAACCGTCTGCAACTTTCACCTTCATTTTGCACTGTGGACCTCAACTGATGCATAATATTCCCTCCATATGTTCTCTGAATCAGTCACACTTGGCAAAAGGTGTAAAACTGGCTTAATTTAATGCTAATTCAGCATTTAAATTTAAAGGGCAAGTTGAATGCCCTGCGCACACTCCGTGACTGAGCCCACTCTAGTTCATGCTGATACACTATCAACAAGAGAAACTCGGTCACGGCCACGGTATGCCACTGGAATTAAAAAAAAAAGAAAAAAAAAAGAAAAAGTCTCTGCATAGATAAAGAAAAGTTTCAAGAAAAAAACAGTGTGTGTGTTGTGGGATTCAAGATTTTTTTATGTGTAATGAAGAAGAGACAAACAAAAACACATCGTTACCCACCACTGAGAAAAGGATAAAAAACCCCACACAGATTGCATCTCTGATGGAAGAAGCATGTTCTGAAGAAATGAATAAATAAAAACCACAATGCTATTGTGAGATGAGATTCCTATAAGATATTTAAGGTTGTCTTCACTTTCAAAGGACAAACGCAATTCTATAGCTTATTATATACCTAAGAACACACACTACTACACACACACTACTGTAGATATTCTGTCCTATCAAAATATTTCCTATTTACAAGGATTTATAGCAGTTCAGCTGATCGTATCTCAGTGTATCCCGCTTTGCGTTAGCAGCAGGCCTGACAGAAGAAGAGGGACATGCCAAAATCAGATAAGCATCCCACTCCAAACACATGCTGGGTAATCCATTTTGATTCTGACAAACAGCCAGTACTTAGTACTCAGCATATTAATCTGAGGAGGACTTCACCCATATTGTTATTTGTGTGTTGGGATAAAGTGTCAAATAAGAAAAAAAGGAAGTTAGAGCCTTGTCTCTGTAAGAAACTGCTTAAATGGATGAGTGGGCCTGTTCTCCGTGTTTCTTGTCACAGAGTCAGAATGCCGCACATTGTCCCCAATCTCCCTTAAACATGTTCATGAAAACACTGTGAAACACTAATCAATTCTAAATCTAAATGAAATAATAATCATGGCAGTGTCTGATCTAGATATGAATCCCTGTGGCTCACATAAATAAGTTTGTGACAGAATTTGTAATTTAGATTTTTCTAAATTTACTCATCAAACAAATAAGTTAACCAAAATAGCAACAACCTATGTGACCCTCACAAATATCTGGTCTCAAACGATCACAGGGATAATCAAAGAGAACACAATAGATACACCATTTGCTCAAAGTTAATGATAAATTGTGTCATTGAACATATTACTGATTTACTGGATGTCATTTTTTTTCTTAAAGGGATTTTTACCCATGAAGGACAGTTTACTTGTCATGACGAGTGCCACTCAGCCTGTGAAATCAGCTGAATAATGTCCTCTGTTGCTCTCTAAGGCCTGAGAAAATAACACTATGATAATGTCATAGTGATGTCATTGAGGTTATCTTGGCTCGGGCTTGGAAAATTTACAGCGTAAAGCCTGCTAACAGACGTGGGGCATGGAGTTTGATACACGAGAGCATTTCCCAGGCAAAGAAGGTCAAATGAAATGATGTTATTGATTTGCATTATGGGAAATGTAGGATTCCCCTATGAGGGACTAAAAGTCAGCATATTCCAGCTTTAGTTTTAACCATTTGTTCCCCTTTCATTCACAACCCTGAAGTAGCCTTAAACAACAGACAGAAACAAGACAGACTACTAAATGAATACCCGGCGCTGTATTTCTGTGTTTCCACCAATTTAAAGTTAAAAGAACACCAAAGGGTTCAAAAACTGCTGCAATTTATATTTGATGAAACCTCCGGAGTGGTTCATGCCATAACAAAAAGTTAGCAATGCACAGCTGAGCAATTAAAACCCTTTGCGCCATCAGGGACTGACTTTTCTGCTACGATATCAAAACAAATATTGAGACTATTATTGAGAAAGTTTGATGCTACAATTTGGAGCTTCGATGCGTGGCTGACTACAATTCAACTCCCACTTTTCCAAAATGCTTTGAAGTGGACTCCCTCTGTGTGCAACCAGCTCCCCACATCAACAGAGAAAGCAAGTAAATAATTCTTATAAAAGCAAACACAGTATGCAGGTTGCATACTTCACGGGTAAACAAACATTAGTCTGCTAATTGGTGCCAATGATTACAAAAAAAAGTTTTGTTTTTGTTTACTGGTAACAGCAACAGCGTTGGAATAGTAATTTATTTCACTCGCCACAGGAATTCCTGTAGGATTACTGTTGGAGTGACACATTTCCAGTGGCCGCTGTGCTGTATGTACAAACAAACACGCATGGAGTCAGGCAAAGACCATGACAGCCTATGGATTTATACACTGTAATCTGATCAGAGTGATAATCATCATGACTCACTGAAAGACACAGGAGGATTAGAGCCCCAGTAGTCTTAGATTTCTCTTTCTTGACATCAGACAGCGTGACCTAAAGCCTGATGGTCAGAAATAATCCCACGGCCGATCTTGAAGATAGACAGACATAATGAGCAAGGGACAGAGAAATATTTTTCTGAAAGATTTGGTAGACCCGAGTCTGTGTTCTATTTTGGGTCGCACTGGTTAGCAGACATCGATGTGTCATAACTGCTTTAGAAAAAAAAAAAAAAAAAAAACGGTCTCAGTTATCCCACACAGCAGTGAATGCAAAATGATGTATACCACAATTGGGAAGAATTATTCATAGACATCTGACCTCTGACTGAATAGACTGGTCTGACATTTTGATGTTGTCACACAGTGTTGCTACATTGCAGGCCTTTAACCACTGCACGACTGATATTTACAATACTGATGTGAACATATTAGATTTCACCCTTGTGTCACCTTGAGCCTTCAACCTCTTGCTAACTGTGGGCAGCTTGCTCAGTTCAAACCCTTTTCATCAGTATTTTACTGGCACCAGATATCATAAAATGCCTGTCGTACACATAATATGCTATCTTTTAAATTGCTCATTTTGTTTGGAAGGGTGAAGTGCTCATCGCTTTCAAAGCCAACCCTCTGTTATTTTGTTGAAAAAATACACATCGATGATAATAGATCTTCTCATAGTTGTTATAGAGCAATTCTACAACTCGCCATTTCTTTTGTTTTCTAACAGTGTTCCAATGACTCGAGATAAACACAGAGGGGAAAGGAGGTATGTGCACAGGGATTAGAGTCAGCCACATAGGGAATATCTGGTTATTTATTTCTAAATAAATTATCTAAATTATAATTATTAGAAAGTATCAAATATGTGTCAACAGTGTGGGTTATCCTACCTCCAAGTACACGACCCAGGGCATCACCAGCGTGGCCACCAGGAGGTCAGCGACGGCCAGGCTGACTATCAGGTAGTTGGTGGTGGTCTGCAGAGCCTTCTCTCTGGACACGGCCATGCACACCAGCACGTTGCCGAAGACGATGACGAAGATGAGCAGGGTAAGCAGCATGGCATAGTAGTTGTAAGGGTGCTTCTGCTCTCGGTCTGTTTCGTTGAAGCCCCATGTTGCGTTCTCATAGAAACTGTCATTGTAGGCATACTGGGTAAAGACATCCATTAGCTGTGAGTGACGAAGGCCAAGAACAGGCCCTGTGAAGCATGCAGACACACAGAAAGGAAACAGCATTTGAATGTATTTGTATTAATGTGAATGTGTGCAAACAGTTAATATGTGTACCTGCAGTTATTGCTTTGCAGAGGAAAGTTGTTAATTAAATGCTTAAAACAAGTAATGGGTCCATCTTTATTTTAGTTTACAGTGGAGATTCCAAATGTGTCTAAAATTACGTAGAAAGCATGTACCAGATTTCAATCTGTTTAAACTAAAGCCATAAAAACACTGGCATCTTTGGCGTATTTAAGTAAACTGAAAGGGAAAAATCAAGACTTTAAAAAGTTCATTTAGCGAACTGGCAGAAATTCAGATGCATCACGTAGCTGCTGGCAAGTGCCCCTGTGTTTAAAGCATGAACAGATTGTAATGCATCAAAGTTACGTATTCGCCCAGTGGGGCAATCACTGAAGGGGTTGTAACACAACACAAGAAAACAACCTTTCAGAATATTTATGTACAGGTAAATGTGCTTTTCATTTTATTCTTCCTGTAAGAGAAGAAGGGATGAGAAAGTGATTATACTAAAAGGGGATTTTAGAAACATTTAAATTCTTGTCATAAGGTTATAGAGTTTTCTTGCAAACAAACGGATTTTGAGGGTTTCACATCAAAACATATTGTGTGTGTCCTTGAGACCTAGCGAAAATGCTTTTCTTCTGAAAATAAACATTAACATCGCATAAACATCATTTAAAACATTTTGAAACCTGCTTTGTTTTCATACAAGTTTAAATTCTGCAGCAGTCATTTTACTCTCCACCTTTTGCTGGTGCTTTGTTACACTTCTTGGCACATAACTACCACCAGCTGATGATCAGTGGAAGTAGTGAGGCTTGTATGCACTACACATTTGCTTTGCTGCCTTCTGCAGGTGGCAGGTTTTTGAGTCACATCAGCTCATGTGCTTGTGAGTGTTTACATGCATCCTCATATGTATGCTAGTAGAGCATGAGATGCAAACACAATCTTCATAATATCGCTCCTTTGTACTAGTTGTGGGCAAAAATATATATTACATATACGTACTGTGTGTGTGTGTGTGTGTGTGTGTGTGTGGGTGTGTGTGTGGTAGAGGTATTGTGCTGGAAAAAAAACATGAAAAACACCATCAGAGCAAGCTCAATGCATCTTTTGTTTTATCAATATGGTGAGCATAACCACACATTTATCATTTTATTTTATTTTATTTTATTTTATGTCTTACATTTCTTACTATCTATTTTCCACAGGTGTGTTTTTCACTGCTGTTGCAGCCCTAACTTTCCCAGCTGTGGGACTAATAAAGGAATCTGAATCTGAATCTGAATTTACATTTGAACTGACTAAAGACCCATGAGTTTGAAATCAATCATTTTCAATTCTCAGTGTTGGGGAGTAGTGAACTACATGTAATAATCATAGTACTTAACCTATTGTGCAGTATCTTGCTGGTAGTTCATCCACATTTGCATCTACACAGTGAATTAAGTGATTAAATGACTTTTTCTCCCACATTTTTTTGCACTAAGTAGCTTTAGTCAACTAAACTAGATTTCTCCTGCGAGTGTTGAAGTAATTAGTGCCTTGCAAAGCTATGGTTTCAAAGTAGCCTACCCAACACTGGTTATCAGACAGAAAAATACATTAAAAGAATGTATGTGTGATTTGCCTGTGTATCACAAACCAGCCACAACACGTCATTATGCATCCTTGCCGTAAATAACTGTAATAACCCTGTGACAGTCAGTCCAACACCCGGTATGTGTTGCAGTGATCGTGACATGAGGTTCTGATATCATCATGATATTTAACAGCTTAAAATATTATATTTACTGTACAGGATGTGATTAAAGCCTTGATATTTCTGGGTTATGAATATTTGAAGTTTGTTTCCTTGATGCCTCCGCACTCTGCACTCCTTTTTTGATAAAATGATGCCAAGACATTGCTCTCATGTTTATCTAGATCGTTCAGTAGGTTTTACTCTACGTATCACCCTGCTCTCTGGCCTGTCATTATAACAACATGAAAACCACTGTTGCAAATTTTATGAAGCTGTACATCTCATCTCATGGGAACAATGTCAAAAATACACAGACACATCCTATTTTCATTTACAAAACCCTTAGCTGTGCAGTTCCTTCATACCTGTCTAGATTAATGTTTATGTCGCTCTCCACTTTCCCAGCTCCATTTTTACTCCCTCTTTCCCCCCCTTACTCACGCTGTAATTGGTTCTACAGCCTTTCAGCTGACTGCTCCTGCTGACTAGAATCTATTTTAAATCCCCATCTAGATCTAACTTGTTTTATCTCTGCATCCACTTTCATCTCCACAAGCCAACAAATATTTTCTTACTCTTATTAATCGTTTCTTTAGTTTCGTTTTTGTAATTTTACCTCGTTGTAGTTGTGAAATCATGACTGTTACCTTCTCCCTCTCGTCGAGGGCTTTTACTGCAAAAATCAGTTTGAATAAAATAAAGAGACATAAATGATTAACTTATGAGAACACTGTCAGCTTAGAAGTACATTTTGGGTTTGGTATCTCTCCCATGGCTACCTTCAGGTGATACAATCAGGACTTTTAATTCCAAATAGCAAATTTTCTTAAGTTAAGACCCCTCTGTTACATACCTACTTATGTGTTTGAGTCATTGTCATGACCTTTGACCTAATGCTTCCCTGAAATTTTAATATTAAAATTTTATGATAATAAATGAATAGTTATTTTTAATCAATTCTTAATTACTAACCTTCATGAATGGATTAAATCTAGAATTAAGTGATTGCAAGAACACAGCAAAACACCGCTCAAATGTCCACACAGACACTAAAACAGGTTTGAGCTACTATAATTGTTCCTCTTCAACCAAGAATAGTATAAGAGATGGGGGACAGAATGTACTACTCATTTAGGTAATTTAGTATATTTTTTATTTGGCTATCTGAGACTGATAAATCCGCATATTAACTGAACTGCTTTTTGCATTTTACATTTTACTTACTGCATTGTACTTTAGAACAAGGGCAGTGTTTTTGTCCTCCATCTCTTAGCCAGTATGGAGGAACAATATAGAGGAACAATTATAGCAACAGAAAAAAGGTTTTAGTGTAAAAATGTGCATGTGTGTATTAAGTTTGACTTGAGGAAATGTGAACCTATTGTTTAAGTCCTGGTTGCTATCAGTGGCATCTTTCTATTAACACTATGTCCTTCGTCTTTGCTTGCAAGACATTACAGCACCAATGGCAATATAGGACATACATGCAGGTTATCTTAAGCAAACCTGACATGTGAGGCCACGTTTTGTCTTTTTTCAAGCACTGATTTTCTTCATTGTATCCTTAACGAATGTATTTTTTTCAGGGTTTTTCTTTCAAATTGTAGATGTCTGAAAACACTATGCTTTCTGTATTTTCATTTTCTTACATTTATCCGCTAAACTGTTGACTTGTGAAGGCCAGATCCTTTAGAGACGCTTTTGCGCCATTTCCATTCTTTAATGAGCACAGAGTGTTCTTAGTTCCCAGTGTCCTTGAAGATCTCTGTTGATTTTCAAGGGCCTCAAGGATTTTCAGGACATTTCACTTACAAAGGACAGACATAGCAATTTGTGAGTTTTTTAATAGGGTCAGGCACGTCTAACCTGGAGTATATCTGAATGTCACTGCACTGATTAGATTACCTTACACTTTGACAAAGGTCTGCACACTTGCTCTGGCCTTGACCGTGATTGTTAAAGCCTGAAACATGCTTTTAGTTCAGATTGTCATTACAGAGAAGATCAGACTACCATTTAGTCCTACGTGAACTCTATGTCATATGTCCTTTACATAAATTGGTACATGTAAAGTATGGAGATATAAGCCATTATATTACTAATATAATCACTAATTTATCAAGGACCAGGTATCAAGGGCCAGTATGTTTCTGTGACCAACTTTTGTGACTACACTACAACACCAAGGACAGAGAAGAATAAAACTATAAACTCATTTTTAAGCCCAGTAGACAGCTAAATTAATAAGCAAAGTAACCAGAGGAGGGCAGAGGAAAGCCTCATTGTGGGGAGGAAAAGGATTTAAAGAGAAGCAGTGAGAAAAGAAAAAAAAGGGAGTAAGGGAGTGAGTGAGGGAAGAGTGCTCCTGTTAGGATGTGTAAGCATTGCTCTGGGGCACCAGTCTGTGTATGTACCCTGCAGATGCCCTGTGCTGTCTAATCTTATTTATTTACCCGCTCTGCTTCCTTACTTACAGTACTTGAGACTGTTCTCACTGCTGGCCTGATAGCTGGTGCTTGCTTATAAACAAAAACCTCTGCGCTCTCTCTGCTGCCTTCGGTATCTTCTGTTCTTTAAATGATGTCCTTGTTGGTCTGTGCCTGATGAGAGTAATAATATGTTATTATTGTCCATATATGAATATGTCCACCTCCAAAGGTAAGTCAAAGGTCAGGGTCAGTGATCCAAACAAAATAAGTGTCTTGCACGGGGAATCTTCGACACAGTGGATCCCTGCTGAATGCCAAAACACGAGCCAATGTCTGCTATTTAAATGCAATTACACCGTGGCAATTTTATAGACCCTGTAATGTTTATACTGTTAATATACTATACTATCTACTACCATAATGGTGCTCTCCTACTATTGTGTTAGGCATTACTAGACACTTGATCTTATTTCATTCTTGATTCTTAGTTTGAGCAAATGGATGTGCATCATTTTTGTGTGTATCTAGGGACCAATTTCATTGTAACACTTCCAAAGGAAACTTCTAATATTAATCCTCCACCAGCTTCACACCCACAAGCACTTTTTAGTTGTTTTTAAGTTCTTTGTGTTCAGTCCTTCTGAGCTGAGCCCTATCTTGGCCAGGGACCCCACTCCAAAGGATTGAACACAGATCTCTGTGGGGAAGCGATTGTTCCCCAGTGATTTGGGCACCCAATGAATGACTTGTATTTATTTCAATATTTTGATATTTGAAGCAAGCAGACCACCTGCTGCCCTGGGGGCTGCACTGTATTATTTACAGTGCTTATGCAAATTTACTTCAGTGATTTGGTTTGACCCAATTCCAACTGATTGCCAAACCAGCCTGTGTTTGTGACAAAACCCACAGTACTGTTGATTTTATTCTTGTGACCAATAACACAAATGCATCATGTGGTGAAGTGAGTAAACACTGAGTCAGCAGTCACACTCTCTCCCATTGTAGCAGGAAGGTGAACAAGCCAGTTCTTTCAGGGCACACAATACAATTAGGTGTTCTGTCTTTTTCATTAGAGCCTTTCTTTATAAATGATCACATCTCATGGATCTTCATGGAGGAAAAGGTGCTCTCACATAAAAACCTGAGAGCACTTGTGCAGACAAAATGAGAATGATTTTGAGTCTGTCTTTGGAATCTCTTGTTCAATTTGTCTTTTGAATCTCTTTACAAAGGTAGCTGGTGTAGTTCAGTTATACTAAACTTGAAAATATCCTTCAACTTAATCAGCGTTGTATGATAAAATCACGATCTGTGGATGACAACAATATGCCAGAAAGGAACACTGGATTGAGGTTGGTGGGCTATGCTTAAGAGCTATTCTTGTCAGCCGTGGGGTTCCCCGTGGTAGAGTGCAGGGCTGCTTTTGCTTCATACAAATGAAATTCATTTGCACTTAATCTTTTTATTTTTTATTTTTTCTCACTTGATCGAAATTTTAGTGTCACACGAATGCAAAGACATGATATAGGAATCACTGGCTGATGGACAAGTCTTGATTATCAGACACAAGGTTCTGCTAGAGTGATTACAGACCTCGGAGTAACTGCCATATCTAAAATTTAGATTCAGGTCTAATTTTGCCCTCACAAATGGCTGTTGGAGAAACAGCCGAGCCAATCAGCCTTTTTCCTTAATTGGGAAAAAGGTTGAGAATCTACCAAACTGACCCCAGAGCCACAATCTACGCAAATACAGTGACAATCACAAACGGCTGCTGTATTGAGGCCATTGTAAAGTGACTGACTAACAGCTCCTGAACTACAACACTGAAAGAAGAGTCAGCGTGCACTTGAAGGCATTTCTTTAGAAGAAAAATGTTTTTGCTGTTGTCTCTGCGGGTTGCGGACAAAGTTTAATTCATCAAGCAGCCCCTGTGGTACTTAGTTCTCGAGGACTCAGTGCTTATGGTTGTTTCTCTTTTGATCGCCATGATGGAGGATTTAGGATGCGAAGCAGAAAGGCTTAGCTTAACAGCCACACAGTTTGGAGTGCACAGGGAGAATGAAGTAATTATGGGTTGAATGGATATATAACTATTTACTCATTATAAACATACTACAAACAAGATAATACCTAAGTCCATGCAACACTAATCAACTGCTTCTACTACCATGACCTCTGTGAAAATAAAATTGAGCTGATTCGAGTCGATACACGTCAGATTTCTTCATACAGCCCAGTATTACAAATCACACATTTCTCTTCTTAGACCCTTGTTTCAGAAGGGCAATAGAAAAGGGATCCCACCTGCAGGGCAGACAGACATGAAGTGGAGATCTAACGAGCAGACGAACATAAAGAAAAACAATATGGACAGTCAGGATGACAAAATTATTGATATATTAAAAATATAAAAGAATATATGTAACGAAGATGTTGAGCAACTTCAGGTGTCACGAGACAGACCTGAACCACACAACCTTCTCTCCTCCATGGTCACATGAAGAGAGGACAGACTACACAAACCACAAACAGACAAGAGGCAAAGCTCGAGCACACCATTCACACAGAGAGAGGGAGAGAGAGAGCTAGAGAGGAGGAGAAGCTGAATCTCCTGATGGATCCAAAACATCTGGAATGAGGCACTGACAGCCAAGGGGACAGAGACAAGTCCCTCGATGGCCGGCAGTGTAGCACAGAGAAGCCAGAGTAAAAAGAGGAGAGGACAAGGAGGAGGAAATAAGAAGAAAAAGAGAGGGAGAAGAGAGACAAAATGAGCGAGAGAGATAGGCAAACAGCTCGGGTGCTTAATGCAAAAACAGAGAAGAAGAGAGAGTTTGCGCTGCGATTTCCTGCAGCCCAAGTGAAGAGCATGTGTTTCCTCAGTAAAACAGGATGTAGACCTCTTTCACCATCTTGGTTTGGCATAAAGGGATGCAAGTGAATCCAGGAGAATCCAAGTTTAATCCACTGCTACATTTTTCAGCAGGGCCCGTTGCTGCAGAGGAAGGAGCTAAGACCACAGGCAATTGCTCACCAAGTGAAGTTAAAGCTGACGGACCAATGTGGCGAGGGGTAAATACATCAGCACCAATGTTACAACGACAGGCTAGTGTCACTTCAAATTTAGAAAGAAAGTGGTCCGACTACACGACTTTGATATAAATTCTTCTGAAACCGGGAAGCAAGGGCCACGTGGTCTACAGTGGGTCACAGAGGTGGATTGATGCACCTGTCTTGATCTAAGACCAGGATAGGTAAGGACTTTGGTCTGAACATCAGTCAGGAAATCAGTTAAATCCGCTTATTATAATTTTTTCAAAGAGGAGTGCTTAGTTTTGAAGATTTTGAGCAGGGAAATTGCTAGAAATACATACCTGGCCTGGAAAGCCACTTTCCTAATCAGGAGCTACTGGCCCCCTGCCCAGTCCGGTGCCATTTTATCTGTGTGATTAGTTCATGGCTCTGGGCCAGCAATTAAAAAAAGACACTTCAAGTAGCACAAGGTAAACTTATTAGAGGTGAACTACAACTCAAAGCTTCAATGAGACCCCTTTGAGAGGGTATCTATTATGTTCTAGCTACTTTGCCAACTACTTTAAGAAGGCAGATAAAGTTTACAGATACAATGCCAGAGCTAGTGAAACAAACCAGGACCTTTATATGAGCAGCATGAGTGATTTTCTTTCTGTGTGCCACAACAAAACAGTGAAATAGACTGCCTCGGGTAATAACAGAGGTGCCAAATCTGGTAATTAAGGCAGAGGCTTCTCAATAATGTCTCCAAATAAAGCAATAGATATTTTACTTCACAGTGTGTGGTATAATTTATCTGATTTATCTTAATGATAGTATACAATATTGATTTTTTTGCACTTTTGGGGGAAAAGAAAAATTGTTTCTCTACACAAATTAGAAAATTAAATGATAATCGCGATGAAGGTAGTTATTTCACTTATGTAATCTTATAAAAACTGCAGCAAGTAAAAGTGTTTCTCCTTCAGAGTACAAATTGGCCTTTCCACATCTGCAAAGGTTTAACTGTATTGCTGATCAATACCAGTTTCTCTCTAATTATTTTTCTAGGTGCTGCGATTTCCTGCTTTGAAAACACACCTTTCACCCTATTCTTGCTGTTTTCTAACAAACGTACACTTTGTAAGTCAAACAAAGAAGACAGGGCTAAAAACAAACAAACTGCGTCACTACATGCTTTATTTTTGTCTTCCATTGTGGTGTTATATTATTTGAAGCTCTCAAGTAATTAGCTATCATTCTTGCCGCTTTTGTGAGAATATGACTCTTAAATTTGTTGCCATTGTTTTTAGTCACAACAATTTGGGACCACAGTGAGTGGCGCCAGACACCTGCCAGTGGCGTTGCAGCCCTCCATTATCCTCTCAGCTCAGAAGCTGCTGTGTGTCGTGTGGAGAGTAAATAAGAACAGCAGTCAATAAGATGCTGGTTCAGAAAACTCTCACACACAAACTCAGATCCACATGATGACCAGGATGCAACTGGGAGCTTTGACTTCAAAGCGGAGTTTACAATCACAGAAAGAAACTAAAGTAGCCCCGTGGGTGTTCTTCATGTCTTATTTAGCTGGCAGCCGGGGAAAGTAAACAAAGTGTGAAAGCAATTCTAAAAACGTATCATATGGACGATTATAGCTGAAATTATGTGGAAATTGTTGCACCAGTTGCATCAGGTATTTGAAGTGTAATACAAGTGTGAGTGTGCACTTTAATTATTTTGGCTTCAAGTGTTTTTTAGGCATTGTATGTTTGTATGTTGGAGACCAGTGCTGCCAGTAAAATTGAGAACATAAAAATCGAAACACATCTGACACAGAGTGCAATGCACTCTGTTTAGTTTAAATAACTAAACAGCATTTAAATAAAAGTTTAACTTTATGTCTACCTGCATACATTTACAAATGCATCTAAAAGTAAAAATGGCACAACTAATGTTTGTGCAATATGCTACATAATGTGTTTAAACTTTCAATGTTCACTTCAAATCTAATTCAAACGCTACAAATTTATTTACTGGTTTCAGTTCGCAGTCTAGTTGACAGATTAGGATGGCAAAGATGTGACTGGCTCACTCCCTCGGGAAAGTAAGACTGCAAGCCAGGCAGTTTCTTTGATATAACATAGCAAAAATTTATGTCACAAAATGTCCTGCTGTAATAAAATGCCATAAGAGTATTTGGAGTGATGGACTTAAAAATTTGCTGTCATAAGAGAAGGGCAGTCTGGGCTACAAACATTCTTAACAGTTGTGCAGATAAACGGTCTGAAGATGCTACAGGAAATAACTATAATACTTTTTTTACAGACTCTATTCTTCAAACTGTCAACACTCATGAACTATGCATTGGAGTCTGGATGGTACACAGTGGATGGACAATAAAAATAATGAGTTTGTAAGACAAACTGCATAAAATACAGAATTTTCCAAAGGTTTTGTGGCTGTAAGAAGAACACTTGGATGTTTTTAGAGATACGTTGGTTTACTGTCTTATTCATATGAAAAGATAGATCAATTTTATTGCATTGTGTGCACTACCAAGATGCATAAATCCAAGGCACGTTTAGCTTAACTTAGAGACTCAGAGACTAGAAGCAGGATATGTGGTGTATGGATATATGTTAGTGTCGTGACAACTGAGCAAAAACCACATGTTGATGAAGAACGTGTGATATGATCAAAAAGCTCTAGGACCTCCAAGTAGGTGGAAATTGTTTTGGAGATAGGGGAACAGACTATTTCAAAAGTGAAAAAATAAGACCTCTGACAGTGTCATCACTATCCTACACATTGTAATAAACTACAAAACTAACTAACAATTGACTGTTTCCTTAAAACACAAGAAAAAGTACAAAGAATGGATTAAACAGTTTGTCTGCCCTAATGTAAGCAATGTACAGCTAACAAGCTTCCTTCTTTCAGCACAGCTGGCTAACACTCCTGCATATTGTAAGTCGTTATGTAGGATTAATGGTTATGTTAAATTAGGTTAAATTTGGGCTTTGGAACATCAACTGTGTGAAACAAAACAGGGCCTAACATTAGCACTAGGGCATCACAGGATTGCTCCATTACCTAAACAGACAGCACTACACCTCTAAATACAATGTAAAGTGAAGCTTGTGAGACTTTTATGCTTGAATTTATTTGACAAAATTAATTTGTTCTCTACTCCTTTAAATTAACTTAAATAGATAACTTTAAATGTTTTTCTCTTGCTAATCTTTTCACTTTAGTTTTTATCTTTTCAGTTAATCTGCTTCAAACCTGTACCACTTTTATGTAATAAGAAGCTACTATTTGTATGTCTTGGTCTTAATCAGCATGTTTTCATACAAAAGGAGCTTTACCCACAACCTTATCAGAGCTGAAAATCTGATGATTTAATTTGATGTAATGTTGGTATACATTTTATGCAGTCTTGATTTAGGTGTTTACAGTAGTTACGTTTTTGAAGGATTGGAGATAGACTGGAGATAAATCAAGTAACACAGTTTTGGCAAGTAAGATGCCAAACTAGCCATGGTGACTGGTAAACAAAAAAGTTCATCTCAAGCCCTGAAATCTAAATGCAATTTATATAATTTCCATTGTAATTCACTATTGTTGTGTAAATTCCAAAAGTTGAGCTCATCAAGATTAATAGGCGATAGCGCTGTTTCTCCAGTCTGCTGCCTTTAATTCATCGCAGAAAAATAAGGTACCATCACATGCGCAGAAAAACAGGTAGGTGAAAATGCACCTATAGAAAACTACATGTTTTGCGTTTGAATGTAAGCTTGCCAGGTGTAGAAACAGTGTCTAAGGAGGACAGAGCTCAGCAATTACACCACCAAAATAATTTGACCTGAAACGTGGCTTGACCTGAAACGTGGCTAAAAACGCTACTTTGAGGACATGATCAGATGCACGCAGTCACTTAAACTGATGAATCACATTGTATTAATGAATTTGGAGTGAGTTTTATCCATTGGTGTGCACTGGAAACACTGTGATTTTCAAAATGCCCTTTTGTTATTCTTACATGCACAGAATAACCGGTATGAAAAATGACACACCAAGATGTTACACGGACACTGTTATAGGGAGAGCTGTTCATACAACATGTATACGGCATTCTTTCCTATATGTTTATAAATGGAAGTTTTCTATTATTAACAGATGCACCACAGAGCAACAGCCACAGTATATCCAGCTCCCATCATTAAACAAGTTAAATAGTGCTGTAGCCAACCAGATGACCTCTGAATTGTGGGCAGGTGACCTGTCCTGGATATAATCCTTAAATAGCCTGACCTCACTTTTTACCCACAATCCCTCGGTCTTACATCTAACCGCATCATCTTATTCCCAGGTGACCTCGGCACTGATCTATGAAGGCAGGAGGCATTATCTGGCTATTCTGAATTTCCACAGTAGTGACAAGGCTTTTCTCTGCAGACTCGCTAGCTCCCTGGCCCCAACTGGCCAACAAAAACAGATAAGAAACACAAGTGAGGGTGTTTGTCTTGGACCCAGTAACTACATGTCTTTCATGTAGGGTCTGGCTGCTTTCTGTCTATCATCAGATAAAGTGAAGAAATTCATTCCAGGAGGGGAACAGCAGATTTGCAATATCTGACACAACATTTACAAAAGTACTGACATGTTATAATACTAACAGGGATTGCATTTTCTGGATAGTTAACGATGGTATTGCAACATTAGTAATATATGGGTGTAGTTTGTTATAGTTTATTAGCTTCCATGTTACTGTTTCAGATTACAGCCAGCAAATTATTGTGTAATGATCCTGTAATAATGTGGCACTTATGAAATAATTATGGGGTATGGGGTAATCATAAGTACTTTATATTTTCCTCATAAATCCAGATATTGATGTAACTGTATTTTTATTTTTTTCCCAAATTTAGTTTTGTCAATATTTTTTGGAAATAAAAATAAAAAAAATCATCGAAAAAAAAAATACATTTTTATTTTTGGTGGTATTCAAACATATGCTGCTTTTATACTACTTCCTCCACAGCAACTGTTTTGTAATTGTAGTCGAATCTTTAATACCATTTTAAATTGTTTGCAAATTGGCATCAGGCAGAGACAAACTAATAACCAGGCCTTTTCCTTGTTGCAGTCAAGGACTAATCTCATCTAATCATGCACCAGCGATGTAGTCATCAGTTTATTAAACCTTACAATAAACTGCACTGTTAATCTTACAATAAGCCTCATTTTATCAACAATTTGATTGTACTGAAACACTGCTATTCTTTTTGATTGCTAAACTCCCTAAGAACTCATTAAAATACACAGACACACAAACAGAAACACACCATTTACTACAGAATCGTCATTACCCCTCTGTAAGAACCGATACATCCCATTAGTATTGTTTTGCACTGTTTTCTCCATGTTCCTATTATGTTCTTGTGCATTGTCTGAAATGATAATAGCAATATGAGATGTGTTTTAAGTGTGAAAATTTCACATTTGAAACATGTTTCAACCATCTGAAAGAGTCTTGTAATAATGGATTCTTAAATCAATTTTTTGTGGATATTATGTAATTATCTTTTCTAAATTGATTATGCATCATTTTCTCATAGAATCATTTGTGTGTTAGGGTGTTAGGAATATGTAGTTGTAATGGTACAAATATGCTATACAGATTCAGGTACTGAGTTGTTATATGTCTCTGGCTCTTGCAATATTAAATCTTTTCCTAATTCCCAGTATCAGTTTATGCAAAGGGGAAGTAAAAAGCTGATACCACTCGGTCAATACTGTCAAAGTGTTTGATTCTTCCCTGCGATAGCCTTCACCCTAATTAGTTTTCTATCTGCCACATCCCTCTTAGATGCCAAGTCAAAATCATTGATGCTGGCAAAGTCAATGACTATCTTGTGAATTCCCTTTCTTGGAAAATAGCCTCCTTTTGTTGCTATATGAGCGGACATGCAAGCCAAGTCAAGTTTCTACAGGCTGGCTGTGTAGGTGGAAGCTGCTATGACTTTTACTGTGCTGAAAATAAACCTGCTCATTCAGAGTAGCAATTACTCTGTCATTATCTTAGCATCGCAATTAAGCCCCCTTTCTCTCTGCACTTATCATTGCGAAATATTTTTTCCGAGCGTCCCTCATATGTAAAGGCTCATTTGGTTTGGTGTGGCACCCTTTTGAGATCAGGCAATAAATACTTAACATTAAAAAATGGAAAGATGGTAAATGATTAATAAGAGATATACTGGTGGCTGATTTTTCCTTCTTACGTGAAACATAAAAAGCCACTCTTGCAGCCACAGTCTGTTGTGCGCTTAGTGGTAAGCTAAACATCTTCATAAAGCAGCTACAGTAATGAAAGAGTTATGCACTTAGAGCTATCATTATTAATCTAATTTATCTTTTCACTCAGCTGGCACTTCATGCCTCCCTCTATATTTAAATAAAAAAAGGGGAAGATGAGGAAAAAGAAGAGATGTAACTGCTTGTTGTTAGAGGATGCTGAACTACCTGACTTGACTCATAAAAAGCTTCAACAGGGACCACTCAGTCATTTATTTGATTGACATATGCAATAACCTGTATCACTCAGGCATTCAGAGTATGAATTTTAACACTGACAAGGGACTTTTCAGTGTGGAGATGCTGTCACAACGAGGTGAAAACAAAAGAAATATTGGAGACCAGAAGCCTTGGGACGAGTCACATTTGAGGGAAAGGAAGAAAGAGGCATGCAGGGCTAAATAAAAAGCACTGATGCATCATTTACAAAGACAAAATCCCGCGGGGTACAAATTCCACACACCTGTATCAATGTTATTGATACAGTAATACATAAAGGTTATTCTAGCGGTGATTTCAGCCATTACCTATTCAAATCAAGCCACAAGGGTAAAAATGGTGGAGCATCCACCCACTGGAAAGAGGGAAGAGGGGAGGTTGGTAACAAGCCTCCATCGACCTCATTAGATCGTAGGGAAGCTCCGACCTAACAACCGGTCTTGTCTCTTGTGATATGCTGCACACATACCCCAGGCCGCCTTTCCATTACAAACCAGGAAACACACATATGCAGGAACGTACGCAGGTGTGTGTGTGAATACAGACTTGCACTGTGCACGCGCTACATTTCTGCTTCTGCTTTTTCCAGACACACCTTGCCTGCCCGGCTTGTAAGCCCCAGGTCAATCAAGTACTCCACTGTACCTGTCTGCATTGTTTGTAAAAAAAAAAAAAAAAAAATAGAAAGAAAGAGGTGAGGTGAATAAAAGGGGTTTTTCCTGCTTGATCCATGTCTGAGCTTACTACAGAGTCATCTCAGGCAGTTTATAAAGCTGCATATCCTCACACTGACCTGGATGGTGCTCTTGGTGCTGTTGGCCTTGGTGGGAGCAGAGATGGAGTGAAGCAGGCACATCCATGCAAATTAGTGCACCAGTGATTAGCAGATTCATAGCAGCAGAATCGTGATTAGCTAAATATGGTGCAGTACAGGCATTCTTCCTCCTCCTTGGCACAGAAAACTCATTTGCTGCTAAATTGTGATCATACCACAGCATTATCATCACCCGCTGTCAAAAAACCCCTCCATCATCCGTCACATGACCAAACTTTCCAACGCTCACTGCCCACAGTCATTAGGTGAAACTGTTGCATAATTTGGTTGCTTTTCTTGTCCTTTAATGAGACTGGTCAGCTGAAATGTTTGCAGCAAAGCTGTCTGCTTTAATTAATTGTGGACATACAGGGCTGCTTTCAAATGGAGAGGAAGAGGAGTATAACAACAGTTTTAATTAGTTGCAGCCTATAGTCAGCCATTGCCTAAATTGTAAATGATATGTTTCCGTATCTGTGTTGTATCACTACTGAGTGTTTTTCAGTGACAGTGGAATTTTGAAGGATAATGTGTAAGATATCAGGCCTTCGGTGCAAGCCAACCTGTTCAAATCTGATTTTGAGCAGGTGCTTCAGCCAAAATCCACAAAGTCAACAGACCACAGTGCGACTTGAGATGCAACAAGTGAGTCTGCAAAAAGGTCACACGGGCAGATGGATTTGTAGTGACAACAGACACTGCTGTGTTGTTTCGTGGTTGTCAGTTTTGCCAGGTATGTGAAAGAGATTAGTTTTTTTTTCTCATTTGCTTTCTCTGTGGTCACTGTGAGGTGCACAAGATGGGAGAACCTATCCAGAATTATTACAGGAAAGAAAGACTGAACTGCTGAGCCACACACACACACACACACACATATATACATGCACATATATATATATATGTATATGCAAATTCTACATGCAAAATGCAACATGCAAATGATAACATTTGCATGTTGCATGAGCATCACAATGGGGTTATGTTCATGGTTAAATCCAGTTTTCACAGCTTTTTATTTTTATCATTGTTTGACACTTTTAAGGAACATCTCAAGATGCTTGATCCTTGAAGACCTCCTTCACCAGCCACCACTATAGTTCCCCTTATTACTCCACTATTTCATGCTGGGCAGGTAGTACACTTGGCTGACCTGGGTTTGTCTGCAGGAAATGGCTGCCTATGGGCTTTGAGTGTGTGTGCGGGTGTGAGTTGGGGGTTGGGGGCGGTATCTCATTGGATTCTACACTATGAACAACCATTCAGTGTGACTCAGTGTTAATAAAAATATGAGCTAAAAATATTACTTTAAAGTTATTAGAATTTTGAAGTCAGTATTTTTCTCTTACTTCTGAACTGTGTATTTACAGTTTTACTGACCTAGTAATTCACTTGCATCATCTACTGATGCTTCCAAATATTTCAGTGTTTTATTTTTTGTAGGCTTTGCTATTGTCTGAGATTAGTATTTGCTAAGAAAGTATGTGATAGGACAATAATTTATCAAAGCTAAGACCAAAAGGTCATACAGACAGCAGGATCTATGCTTGCTTTGTTCACCAAACAAAAGACTCTTGAGGAAAATGTCAAGGAAGCTGCTACTGAAAGGCTGTTTAGTACAACCCCAGCTTTTATTTGGCACTTGATGCAAGAGGCTGAAAAAAAAAATGTTAAAAGTGACACATGAGTCATCATCCTGCTTCATCTCACTTTCACCTCTTGATTTTTTTGGCCCTATAGGCTGAGATTCAGGGCCAAAAGACAAGCTTTAGAGTGAATGCTGTAAGGAATTAGTCTTTGAGGGTCTGTGTGTGTCAGGCACCATCTGCTGGAGTTAGAATAATCTGGAGCTATTGCTACTCATTTACGTCTACAGGGAGTAGCTCTTGAATGGACCTCACAATCCATATTTCAGGACATTCAGACAAAACACACTAGATAGCAAGATAATTGGGAAGAAATTTAAACCCTCTTGGGAAATCCTGTTCTTTCTTTCTACTTTTTCTGATTAATCATCATTCCTTACCTCTCTTCAAGCAGTCTTCCTGTCAATTGCTGCACATTTTGTGTCATCCCATTGGTCTAGATTATTCTCTGGAACATTGAGAGAATTCCCCCTTGGACCTAGAAGTAGTATTAAGCCATTTACTTCTGATATTTTACCAGGCGCTGCAGGAGCCACTGCCAATTAGGGCAGTCGTTGTCCAATGACATTCATTGTGCATACATGTCTGAATGCAGCACACATGTGCATTCATGCACACACATGTGGTGGTACAAGAAGGCTCCTGATATCTTCTGACAGTGTAGCCTAACTGCAACTAAAACACTTTCACACCTCTGAGGGGAGTATTGTGTGTGAGTATCTTGCACCACAGCTGATTAGTGAGATGGAGAAGTTCACTGTTCTCTCCACGCACGCCGAATTTTGACTGCCTGTTGCTTAGCCTTCAAAAGATCAAGACTGTTGGGCTGTTCTCTCAAATTAAAAATGTGTGATGATGCATTTCTATCTAACAGAGCTTTGGGTGTGTTATTTTGGTCTGCTTTTAACGGCATGGCAGTCACTTTAGCAACTTGTGTGTTTGTATCGTGCGTGTCTTCTAAATATAAAGATGAATTTGTGAAGGTGTTATGTGATATTCAAATGTTATCAACTGCAGTGCTAAGTGTGTATGCCTCACCATGAAAGTACTGAAACTACTCAAAAAGTAAAATATGTGTGATAGCAAATATAATTAGTGTTTAAAAAATACAGTAACCACAATAACAATAGAGCCTTATTATTGGCCCACATAGGCTACACAGTTACACTTATTACACAATACATAATTGACCATACTGTTATTATATACCTCACAGGGATCAATAATAAACATGGACTCACCATTAATGTACAGGTAGACCAACCAGCTAATATAATTTTCTCAGCATATGACTGTAACCTGGAGCATAACCAGGGCTGCATGAGGCTGCTGAGCCACATGACCACTGTCCACATATGGGGAGACATACGGGAGGAAATGGACTGGTGATTAGCTGGTAGACTGTCTTTTGTGTCCTTACGCAGTAATGCTGAAGCAGAGGAGGCTATGTTTACACCGTCTGTGATTTGGAGGCCATTTTGAGCTTCTAGTGAGTGTGCTTTTGGGTTTGCTGAAAAGGTAAACTATTTATAATTCATCTAAGCTCACTTATGTTTCAGACAGAATCACATGCAAAGGTCACTGGAGCTCTCTTTGTTTTTGTTTACTCGACACAACCATGGGAAAATCCACCACCTTTTAACATTCTGGGTCTGCTGTATGAGATGCTTTATCCGTGTATTTTCATTAGTGGACCTTGGCATTTATTTGGTTGAACTCCTCTGAAAGCATCACAAATAATCCAAGTATAAAAAGTATGTAACTAATTTATTCATTATTATATTGCATTGAGGCATGTGGGACTTCATTATTAAAGATTTACTTTACTTTACTTTTATTTTGTTCTCTGCCTACACAGAGAACAAAATTGAAAATAGCAGTTGTGACAGTGCCAAGAGTTTCCTTTTTGTTGCATTTTGTAAAACTGGAAGTAAAGCTTCACTTTTACAATCCGGGACATGTTTAATCTTTATGCTTTCTAGGTTTTGCAAAACCTGAGTCTACTTGCACCACCTTGGTGCAGCACACGTGGGATTTTCTCTGGCAAATGCCTCTCAGATGTGTCCGTTAAATAAGTGAGGCTGAATCAGATTTGGGCGCCACAGCAACAAAAATTTTTTGGGTTTGTAAGTGGGTTTAATAAGCACTGGCTGCAACACAGTGTTGTTTCTGTTGAATCCATATTGTCTCTCTTGGGAGCAGTGCATTGAATTTAAATGTCACCATTGACTGACCAGCTGCATCAAGTGATCTGGCTTTAAACCCCTTTATTACCAAGCTAAAAATGTACCTTATCTACTTAAAAACTTAATGTAAAGCCCCTCATACAAGCTAATCTCTCACAATCTAAAGCAATAGCAGCTGAAGCATGAGGCAGGCTCTGGAATCCGAGTGCTTGTTAGAGTTTTCATTTCCTGATATTAATCCAAGTAATTTATGCTGAGATAAGTAGGAGATTAGATTCAATGAAGCCGTCTGTGTCAAACAGCTGGACTTGACAAGCACTGCATTGGGCAGCTCTGGCGATGCTGTTTTCCTTGCTACAAGGTGTGACAGATCAGAGACAGGAAGGTGTAGGATCCATATGGATCACTGGACAGACTCGGCAGATGTCTTGGTATTTGACTAAAGATGGTGTCACATGGGATTATCTGTACACCTCCCTATGTTTAGAAAGCATTCAAGTTATGGAGTTCATATTGTCCTTGTCCGATGAAACCTAACAGTGTCTTTTTATATGACAGCACCAATTTAGCGATCAGGTGTTAGGATGGGGGTTGAGCTGTCCAGAGATCCCTACCTGCTGACTGACACAACAGCTGCTGACCAAATGTCAAAGCAGTTTTTATATACGGCTTCTTTTTTTAACCTGAGAGTTATGATGGAGGGGTTGGTAATATATTAAAGTAGCCTATCACTTTTTTCCCCTATTCCCTTTCAATCTTCAATTATTACTGACTCATTAAACGGTATCAGCATCATCATCATCATCATTCTCTGCCATATGTTATCTGGAAAATGGCAAACTTAACATAGCGGTGCATAATGACCAACGCCACGACGAGCCACTCAAACACTATAAATGTGCTGTAAAGTTTGGATGGGGCCAAACACATTTATTCCGGCAGAAGCAAAGCGGCGCATAAACGTCCGCCTATGTCTACTGCATATAAATGGACATAAACCCTAAAAAGGTCAGTATAAAGTCTCCATCACAGACGCGCTGTTAGTCCACACACGCAGGACGGGCTGCAGATAAACCACCCTGTTTCTTCTTTTCACCTCATTGATGTGTGCCTGCCGCTGTTTTCTGGTGAAAGCGCCTCAGTGGGTGTTGACAGCGCGGACAGGACGGCGTGTGCAGCCGGAGCAGCGGTCACCTGCGCCTCCGGAGAGCCCCGCACTAATTACAAACTGGAGGGCACAGCCAGATCTGGAATCAGAGCTCCGCGGGCTGGGAAGGACGGCAGGCGAGCCTCCACACCTCCAGAATTAACCTACGGCTCACTTAGAGCACTTTCTCCGGGCTGGATTAGGGCGGAGAGCAAATGTTTGCCTTCAGCTGTTTTACACCAAAGGGATCAATACTGTAAACAGCCGACCTCTTAGACAAGTGAAATCCTCCCTGTGATGCACGGCTGTGTGTGTCACCCACGCACACTCACAAATTCACAGAAGCGGACTCAAGGTGCGCGTTTCGAAATGGACAAATAAAGCGCGTTAGTGTGAAAAATAGTCTGCCAAAAGCAACGGGAATTTCACCTTGAAAGTTAATATCTCAGGTATCACGGCCGATAAATCACTTTATATTACCCAGAATCTCCCATTAGGCAGGCTGGACTGGTCACTGCAGGGTTGAAATGCCTTTCTATATGTAGTTTGGGGCAATATTTATGGCTGTAGACTCATTACAGCTAGACATGATCTTGTTTTTGACAACTTTGGCGCATCAAACAGAGGAAAAAAAATAATGGTCTTACCTTCACGCCATAAGTTGACTGAATCTTCGTCTTTACAGGCACCGACCGTTAAATCCAACAGCACCCACAGCTCCCACTGTATCCTTCATTTGCTTTGCACATTGTTGTTTTTTTTCTTTTTTTTTCACTCTTGCGAAATGAACCGAGTCGGCGCAGCGGCTCGGGTGCGAGGCATCAGTACAGGAGCATTCAGGAGCAAAACTGCAATGGAGAGAGTACAAAAAAAAAACAAAAACATATAAATAAAGACAACTAAGATGCTTAAACAAGTGACTGCTTTCCGGTTGTTCAGGGGAAAAAAACGAAAAGCTGGAGGAATAATTTTCTTCACTTTCGGTCTGCGGAGAACTGAAGGAAAGGCTCAAAGTGCGCCGTGTCCGCCTGGTGTCCAGGAGCTTTACGCACGGAGTTACCTTCGCTACTGACGGAGGCAGGAGACGCGGCGACTGTAAAGAACCGTGCAAAATCAAGGCGGGGTTACATCTGTCTAAACCCCCAACAGGGACGTATGTTTCCTGTACTGTCACCGGCATGGGTGAAACCTTACACTGCCTTGTGTCTGCCTCACATTGCCCCTGTCTACTTTGTGCCACGGCTGCGCTTTGTTTTTTTTTTTTATTAATTCGTAAGTACCAATAAGAGAGAAGGTACAAATGGTTTTGTCTGCACGAGATGTGAAAGAGAAGTAGTTTTGTTATAGCTGAGTGCAAGGCGTGGAAAAACAGTGATGTAGTGGGGAATTAAAGAAATGAAAGGTGGGCTTTGATGAACACTGAAATAGGTGGGTGGGCTGTGGTGGACCGCACACCTATAAATCTCTTTCTCTCTCTTTCTCCCGCCGTCTTTCGCGAAAAAAAAAGCAACGATTATAAGTTTTTTCCCTCCACCAATAAAGCCTGTCATTATTTAACATCTGACATCTCCGCTGGCTCTCATTCTCGCCATGTAACCAGGATCCAGTTTACACATGGGATGCTTTGTAAATGCAATTAACTAGCTGGAAGGATTGATAACTAGTCGTGCCCGGAGGAAGGTATAAAGAATCATGAATTTAACATAACATTATTGAGATTTTTGTCAACTCTTAGACTTGGGATGAATCCAGCACACATTACACTTAAACCACCTGCCTCAGTCTGGGCATTTAAAGACAGGTTCAAATCACTTTAATCATTTATCATCTTGTATCAGGACCCACTTTTGACCTTGTTGTCATAAAACAAGCAGTCTGAGTGTAAATACAATTGCTCCTGACTACATCTCAGGTGTCTGTGAAAGGATACAAAGACTTATGACACAGATTTCTTTTATTTTTATGAGGCATGTCAGAAATAGCACAAGAGTGCTTCCAAGTGCAGCACACATTTTGTCACATGGTTGGGTTTCTCTCTGTAAACAGTGTTGTTTGTTGTGTCTGCACCCTCCTGGAAAGCAGCGCGGTTACAGTTACCTTATTCCAAATCTCATTATTTTAGAGGCCACAGTTGTGCGTGTTCACCGTAATCTCGTAGACTTTCTGTAATCATTTTAAGGCTACACACGTATGGTTTTGTGATCAGAATGTAAGATGTGGAAATGTGATCAGTTCCTGCCAAACAAGTTCCTCTGAGTGATATCAATGTGTGTTAAAATGTCAAATCATTTTCATTTTTATTTGCACAGCTCAACATCACAGATCACAGTTTGCCTCAAAGGGCTTTAATTTATCTGTACAATATATATATATATATAATATAAGGATTTTTCTTAAAGCACAACCTGTCTAATATACGGTAACACAACAAAGTATAATCAATAGAGGACCTTGTTATCATTAGTGGTAGATATAAAGAAGGTAATGACTGAACAGCCCTGTTCTTTCAGAGACCCTTAGTATGATTACCCATTCAGGTTTTAACCTAGCAAAGAAATGTGGAATAATGGACATAATTGGATACTGTGAAAAATGTGAAGTAAGTATTGTAACTCAAGCTCTTTGCTTCAGAAGGTACTGTTTTCATTATTTTACATTGGGTATTTCTCTGTTTCTCTCGTGCACTGAGAATAGAATTTTAATAGGAGATCAATCATAGAAAAAGACTTTTAATGAGAAATTTTAAGATCAGCTCCACCGAATTAAAATGAGGGATATTTATCAATTTTTTGCATCCACATTCAGTTATCATTAAGGGAGAATCCGCTGGAGCAGAGGAACAGCCTGCACATCTCTGCACCCTAAATCGCCCATAATGCCACACAATCATCAGATTCATTGTGCTGTGTTGGTTTTTCCCCTTTGCAAACACTCCAAAGCTGCTAATATCACCTTATGTTTATGCTATATTTGCTTCAATGCAAAATCCAGCTGGATGCACGTCTGGAGATGTCAAAAGGCATTCTGGGATATGCAGGAAACTTGAAATGAATAGAAAGAAAGAAACACAGGCTAAGGGAACACAGATAAACAAAAAAAAGCTAAATTATGCCACCCAAAACCATCACAATGGCTGCGATATCACAGATGAGTGATACAACTTGAGTGTGGAATTTTCCTCCGTGGAAAGCAGCCCTCACAAGGAATGGCTTCTCCCACTTTCGCGCTCTTGTGGGGACATCTGTAACCTATCAGAGAGCCAAATCACAGTTGAGACTTTCTTACTCATTCACACTTCAGCATACACACACACTCAGATGGATGCACCCATACAGTGTGCACACAAACATGCATAGTCCCCAGGCTTGTTGTGGGAGGCACAAACACATCTAACTGCTGACTGCCATAAGGCAGCATTGGAGCCTGGTGCTGCCTGATACAGCCTCTATTAACTTGAGTTGATGAGTGGATGTTGGCAGAATGCTAAATAAATCACAGCAACTTAGAAGCCAGTGCTCAGTTCACGGTAGTTTACACTCTGGCGTCACTCTTGTGTCATGCTAATGAAATGTTCCATAATCCACCAAGGATTTCAGTCAGCCAAGAGATCCACAATATTGCATATAATCTTAATGTCAGGGGGTAGGGGGTAATTGGCAGTCATTTTTAGCCTCATGTTGAACAGGACTTGGAGAGACAGATTGAAGATTCCAGACACACAGAGCCACCGCCAGTGAGCGGATGCCGACTTGAGGTGAGCCAGGGAAAGGCACGGACCTGGCAGGAAGGAGAACACAGCTGCGACACAAAAGGCTCTCCCTCTTTCACTCACATGAACACATACAGTGAACATAGTTTTGAGTTAAGAGCTTATAAATTATGATGCCTTTCTTATAAACTGAACTATCAGTACACCTGAAATGATTTGTCAGTGAATTAATTAGTTAATTGGCAGAAGATTAATTGCCAACTATTAACAACATTTTTTAATGCAAGGGTGCCATTTTTGTTGCTTTTCATTGTAATAATTATAATTTATTTGTAGTAATGTTGAGGTTTGGACTATTGGTTAGTTTAAAAAAAACATTATGAAAGTGTCACATTGGGCTCTGGTAAACTGTGACAGCATGAATCACTATGTCAGAATTTGTATTTGTACAAAGCAAACAATCAATTGATGAATGGAAAATGTGACCAGCAGATTAATCTATAATGAAAATATTACCTAGTTGAAATTTTTTTCTACCTAAACCAAATACAACAATAAAATCATGTTTTTATACTGATGAATAAATAATCATACTATGTATAACATATATTAGTGTAAAGGTCAAAGAGGCCTTTTTCTGCTTTTTAATACTTTAAGTACATTTCCTGATTATACTGAAGGCCTTTTACATAAGAAACATTTTCAATGTAGGACTTTTACTTGTACCACTTTTACGCAAGTAAAGGATCTGAATACTGCCACTGAGTGAGGTCCTGAAAGTGAATCATATCTTATGCACAAGCAGTCAGCGTTTTAAGGTTCACTTCATGCTTTAAAGAATTTATGATATTACCACTGTTTAGCACCAAATAAGCATGTGTAACATCCTGTGCTTGATATTGACGCTCGTTCCCTGGCTGGCGCCGGCACTATAACCTCACATACAGTGTTGAAAGAGACAGAGGAAGAGTGTTTTGGCATGACTGCCAGTTTGGAAGATGGTGGTGACAGCAGAGGCACCGTAGAAAGCCGTTAAGATGAGATGAGGAAGAGAGAGAGCAATGATGACTAGGAGGAGATATCTGGATATGAGAGATGTACTAGCAGCTGCCTGTCCTCCAGGGGGAGAGGAGTATTTGAAGGATAAGGCTGGCAATATTCTCTACTTTTTTATTGTGGGCACATCCACATAAAAAAGCCAAAACCAAACAGTGAAGTGATCCTACTAACAAGTATTGTCTGTGCAGCTAAGGCCTGGTATAGCATCTTCCTCTGTGTCATAGAGCTGCATTGTTTTCCAAAAACTCTCTAAAACACATCAGTGACTCACATTGCTGCACTGGGTGACATATTTCTTCATTACCATGAACATGGGCACTGTAGTTTATTTTAAGTCAGTCCCACTGACACCAAATTTGTCTAAATGTGCGGCTCAAAATGATTCCCAATAAAAGAAACAGCAAAAACATTTACTGAAAAGTAAATTAGTAAATTAGTGTCCACATGTTTAAAAAAATTATTTTTCAGCTACAGTGGCCACAACTTTGGTCCTCATTGGCATCAGTAAAATGTGAATGAATACGTGTTTCCATCTACTACCATTCTGCAAATATCAGGAGTTGCTTAGTTACAATGTACAGGTGGTTGTGCTAATTTTTCAGTCAGGTGCCATTACACCATTGCAGAAAAAGAGGAAAAAACTTAGGGCAACATTACAGTCTCTTCATCGATCCACACGGATCTGATGTTTTCATCTGCTATTTTTCATCTATCTAGTAGTGCGGAAGCATGAGTTGACATTCATCATAAACATCATGATTTAGTCTGTTTCCATTGCATTTTTTGCGGAGTTTTCACTCAGTTTTTGTTATGCATAAAAACAGTGAATAGAAACTCACCTAACAACTTCTCCTCCAAGGTCAACTGAGGTTGACAAAGTAGATTGTATAGATGAGTTACGATGAGTTGAGATGACGCTCTCAAATGTACTTTATTTCTTTTGCTAATTAGCAAAAATCAGCATGTTAACACACTTCACTAATAGTAAAGGCCTTTTAGTCATCATCCCTTTCTCACCTTCATTATGAACTCATTCCACCTAATAAGTAGATGAACCATGGTTGATAGGGGATCCTTTCATATGCTAATTTAATAAACAAACAAACAAATTATATGAATATCCAGGCCTGCTTTAAACATTAGAAATGAAAAATTACAATAGAAGGGCACATGTCCTGTGTGTGCACAGGGAAGGGAACTGAGAGGCAACAAATAGTTTAGTCTCTCTTTGTGGTACTTGAGTGATAATAAAAAATAGAATAACACCAATGTTATCCTTTTATAAGATCTAAACCAAGGAATTTGCTGCCTTTACTTACTCATTCCTTTTAGTGTAGTGCAGTGCTACAAATTTGATCATCCACCTTTGCCTTTCCCTGGTAGCAGCAGCTACTTGGCCTGGAAACATAAAACACAATGATATATTGTGTGTAGTTTTAAGAGAGAACTGCAAAGAGGGAGCGAAGAGAGAGTGACAGGAAACACAATTAAACTAAACTATGAAATGGTAATAGTTACTTAAAGGGAAATATAAAATATAAATGCAAGTGAGAAAAGAAATGCAAACCACAGAAAATTGAGTGCAAGGCAGTTTAACAACATAAAACCCAAATATAGCACAGTGTAGGAGCAAACAGAAAGAAGGGAGAGAAAGCAGGAAAAGAGAAAGAAGGAAATTAAACTAAAATGTAAAATGGTAAAGTAAATTTGGATTTAAAAATCTAAATTGATTAGAAGGAAACCCACTGCACGCCCCAGGGATTGACTGCAGAGCTCCTTAACTTTTCCTTCCTTTAACAGATACCGATTTAGCTTGTAGGCTCAAACAGAGCAATTATGCATTTTAGAGGATATTATAGAGGAATGATGTAGCCCATGTCACCATGAGGAAGGAGCTGCTTTCTGCAGGCGGAATTTATGTTTGTTTCATACACCTGTTTAATTGTACTATTTCCTGTGAAATGTGTGATTGAACTTTATTACAGGAGAGTGAAGCTTTCCAGCGTTCATGGCAACTTTCCATCTCATTTCATTGTTACATTTTATCAGATGCTACAGACAGGCAGGTAGCGGGGGGAAGCGAGAGGAAGTGAGAGACAGAGATGTCCTGAATGAAATATAAGTGTAGGAGGAGGGAGAGCTGCAAAATAAATAATTGATGCTGGAAATGTTAAAATCTTATCGGCCACAGTTTCACTTTATGATGGCCAGGCACTGAATCTTTGTTTATTGAAGAGAATCGAATGCAAATTGTGGCTTTGTCGGAAAAGGGAAAGAGAGTAGAGTTAAGGCAGAGGGAACAGAAAACAGCCTGGTAATTGTGAGGCTCAAGGTCAGTCGGTGCTAAAGCTGCCAAGATGAGCAGCATGTGGACTGTATGATGGGGCACTGTGGAGTTGCCTTTGCATCCACAAACAAGCTTGTTAGCCTTATCACCACCCATGACTGAGTACAAAGACTGTTTGCCTGCAATGAATTTGTTAAGATGCTTTCATGTATCCTGTCCCCTCTGCTTGGAACTGATTGCAGGCTGATTTAAGTCTGAAAAAGCTTCTCCCAAGGAGAGTTTGGAATGATAGTGCACAATCCAGATTGAAATCCAAATTGAAAAGTAGCTGTTCACGGTTTGATTGCATCTGAAATCAATTTCTCTTCCACTGCTTTTGTTTGCACTTGCACTTGCCTGTTGCTGTCTTGCTTGTTGTGTTGCTTATTTCTTTAACTTTTTGCTTCCATTCCATTTTTTTTAAATGATGGGACACAGATGGATCAACCAGACTGATATATAGAGATCTCTTGTATATTTGTTACATTAATTAGACAAATAGTAAAAAAAAAAAAAAAACATAACTATAACTATGTGTGGCAGCCTCCTGTAATGCAAGTTAATCATAGCCGATTCTACAGAAAAACAACCGACTAAAACAAACACATAAAAAGAGTGCAGTACATAAACCACACAACCTTGTGCACCATATTGCTGTTAATGGCAGCAGCACACAGTGGCAGATGACTGACTTTATTGGCTATATTGTGCTGCAGATTGGAGCATTGCCTCCCTTCAGAAGCTTCACTGGTGGCTTAATCAGCTCCATGTGGGCACGATACCGCAGAGGGACACATGTCATGTTATATTACAGGGCTTTTAGTTATCGTCCCTTTCTCACCTCTGTCATTATTAGCTCATTCCACATAACTGGAGGCGAGGAGATGAACCTCGGTTGATTATTGAGGATCTTTTCACATGCTAAATAACTATGCGAACTATAGCCCACTACAAATATTCGAAGAGAAAAAGTACCATACGTCATGTGAAATTTAAAAGCTAAAAATAACTGAGACAGTTTTATAAAATAAAGGAGTAGTTTGACATTTCAGGAAATATGCTTATGTGTCCTCTTGCTCAGAGTTAGAGGATTGTACCACACCCGTGCCTCCCTGTTCTGTTTGAGAGCTTGTAAGCCTTTAGTATAAAGACTGGGAAGAGTTAGCTCGTCAAAGGTAATGAAATCCAAGACAAGACGACACAAGTAATTGTAAACAATCAAGATAAAATGTCTTAAATTAGAGGCACTGGTGGACTGTTTTTATTATCTTAGCCCTGATTCAAGATTAAGGATCCCTGGAGTGGCCATTGAGAGAAAAACAGTATTCTGAGGCCATGCTTTACTATATAGAGCACTTGAAAGATGCAAATCATTGACACATTTTGATTCAGCATAACGAACCAGCCTTTCTCCCCAAAGCATGAAGTGCACTGCAACCCACATCAAGTATGAGTCTTACTAACAATAATCCCTTGTAAACCAAGTGTTGTCAACTTGTTTTGATAACTAATCCCCAAGCTAAATTAAAGGTTAATGCACCTGGAATTAATGACTTGGTGTTTTGTGTATTATTTAATTGTTATTTGTGAAAGCAAATTACATCTCATGTGCATGCAATATTATTTCGAGCGATTTATTTGGGTGCTGTTCACAGGATAGTTGTTTGCATCTGTTTCCAGTCTTTTGGCTAAACTAAGCTAACATTCTCCTGCACCCAGCTCAAAAAGACCACATATGAGATTTTGTCTTCTAACTCTGTGTAAGAAAGCAAAAAAGGTGCATTTCTCAAAATTATGAAGTATTCTTTTGAAGTGTAAATATGTTGTAAATATGTAAAACCATAATTCCAACATACACATGCCAAAACCAACATATCGTAATTAACATGCAGCATAAGCAAGTTTTAACACTTACACACTGCACAAGTCTGTCCACTTTGACCATATGAATAGTCAGTGTAGGCTAATGTTTGAGATTTTTCATCCTTCATGTTACCATTGTGGCTGCTTCTGATGCAACCCACACATATAGAGACTCACATTCACACAGCGCCTATGGTCTCACCTTCCCACTGAGATTCCCACTGAACACCGACACTCATCTGTTCAGATGAGATGTTCAGATGAGTGAACAGCCAACCGTTTTGATTTCCTAGAGTCACAGAGTCGGTCCCCTGGCCTTTAAACACACACAAACACAAACACACTCACTTCTGTGACCTACTCTGTGATCCCAAGGAGAGTGTGTGTCACAAAGGAAATAACAGCTGAATGGATGTAAAGAGACACAGTGTGAAAGGAAAAGACAGAAACAGTTAGGAATGGGGAACTTTTTGAAATTCTGTGTTTGTCTTTGTCTCTAAGGTTTATTGCATCACCGTGGCTGCAAAAAAACATGCCTTCTGTATTCAGCTTTCACAAATGTCAAGTGAAAGCCAGCTGAGCATTCAAGGAAGACGTGCATCACTTTAAAAACCTAAAATGTGCCACGCCTTTTGCTGAGGTCTCTTGGAGGATAATGCACAATGGAAGAGTGGCTGTGTTTTAGTGAGTATCACTGACAATGAAGTCATCTGTGTGCCTTCATTTTTCTGTTTCAGTAAGTTCTGTCATTTTGTAGAAAAAAATGCACACATACAGAATTTCTCTTGAATATTTAATTTGTACATTTTAAACCCCAGTAGTGTGCTGCTTGCAACAGTTGTCTTTCTCCATGCTAATGCCCAGATTGATAATTATTTCCAACCTCTACTAGAAAGAGCATAATTTTCTTTTAAAGCTGCAGTAGCAGAAGGAAATGTGCTTTTTGCAGCAGTCTTTGCTATACGGTGTGCTTCAACATACAGTGCCAACAACAATTATTAAGCTGCAAAGCTTCAAACTAAAAAGCTTAATTCTTCAGGATTTCTCTGCACCCAGCTGTGAACATGCCTTTTGGCATTCGGAGGTGCACATTTGTGCAGCACATCATGTCAGTAAATCCTGTTCCATTTGATGAACCATCACTCTTACTTGTAAAAAACACAGCTTAATTCAAAAGAAGTAATTTTTCTTCTGTTAAGCATGAGGAATTACTTCCACGAAGCTGACTACTTCGCGAAGTTGATAGAGAGTTGTGTTCCTACACTTGGCATCACTTGATGAAGAAGGAAAAGTTTGGATCAAGACTTTCCAAGTTTTCTAGTTCAAGGAAAGTTGGTTCCATTAAAGGAAGGGAAAAAAACAAACAAACAGCAAAGGAGTGAAAGAACAAAACATGAAAGACAAGACTGGCAGATGGACAGACAAACAGAGAACTTCGGGTAATGAAGGCGGCAGAAGCCGAAGTGCCCTCAGTAGCAGGAGGATAAGGATCTTTATTTTAAAGAAGCCAACTCTTGACTATAATTGGGAGCTAGCGAGTGCTGAGAAGTGAGTCTATGATGTGATCATTAGCCCAAGTATGGAGGGTTCCTCCTGAGTGAGAGAGGGGAGAGAGAAGGAGAAAGGACAATGAGCAGAGATGGTGAGGCAAGCAACCCCAAGAGGGAAAGATTTTTTTAGACCAGCTTAAAGGTACCAAAGTGCAAAATCACAAGTGTCCGGGTGGAGGGATGGAGGAAGAAGGAAGGTAACGGTCAGACTTGACAGAGGTGGGAAATGCCTGAGAATAATAAGATTCCTCCAGGACTCACACTGACACAAAAGACACACTGACTCCTCTAAGCTGTGAGGAGAATAGGTCGAGTGCAACGATTCATCTACGCCAGAAAGAGCAGTGGGGAGTATCTGGTGCCCCTTGCGCTGGATTGTGTGGCAACATGAGAAATAGCGCTCTAGGTGTGCCATTGCTTTACCCGGCCCCAGTTTGGTGAAGGCAGCGGCTGCATACTGTTTGATAGATGGATGCCTGAGTGCAGATGAAAGGGATGTGCTTTCGCAGTGTGCCAACTTCATTTGTTGGATGAGTGGTATCGGCTTTAACACCACAACAAAAGCCTGAAACCACTGCCAATCACATTAAATGTCTCATTATTGCTTTTTGCATTAAGTGCCTTTTTCTCCTCGGGAATCGACATGCAGCATGACACGTTCAGGCAAACATTTGAAACAGAGTGATTACTGGCTGAAAATGTGCGAATTATAGGTTTGCCTCAGGTCCTTAAAGCACAATGGGTGGGCCTGACAGTGGATGGTGTAGCTGCTACTGGATATTACACTGTGAGACTGCTTGAGCTGCTGGGAGCTTCTACTGTCTAACTACTGATATTTCCAGTGTTGGCCATCTCGGCAGGGTTGCTGTAGAACTTGTTACCTTAGCACAGGTTGTGTGCAAACGTCTTATCTTCCACTAAGTTCAACTGTGTATAGTAAACAGAGCTAAAGTAACCCCAAGCTGTGAAAGCTCAATGCATCACTTTCGATTTCTATACATTAAATGGGGACCCTAATGTGGTTTAAAGGCAACTTTGACAGAGCCAGTAAGTAATTGGTTTTGCGGTTGAGTTATTAGAGCACTGAATATGTGACACTGAAATGACAGCCCACAAACTTGTGAGTGAAAAGTTTTTGTAATTCTTACTTGATTCATCGCCATCCATTTGTCACATGAAGGGCCTTTGCCTCTCACTGCTGGGAAGAGCCACAATCTGTCAGATCCTGCCACCTGACCACAGTGACCTTCTCTAATTAGTTACAAGTGAATCCACTGCTCCAGTTAAATATTTTATTTGGTAGAGAAGGTCACGGCTGAGCTCCGTATTGGATGATATTTAATGAAAATATTTTAATTTATGCCTGCAATTATCAAAGCCAGGCACTGTGACCAAAACAGGCCTCATTCTGCATCAGTTGTGGAAAAATGATGAAGAGAAAGGCCTGGGAGCACAGACCTCTGTGAATGTGTCAGCAAACAACAAACCAATGAATGGCGGAGAAATGAACCATGTCTAAAAACACAGTCGCTCATAGACAGTTAACCCCAGGAGTGTAACTGTAGCGCGCAGTCCGGAGTCAAAGGCCACACATTGATTTTCATGACAGTGTAATGGCTGCACACTGCGGTTTGGACTTACCTGCTCACATTACAATGCAGCTCTCTTTCAGGCCCCACTCCTCTCATGCCCAGTCCTTGACTGTGCTCATTTGCCGCCTCACAGCCGGAAGAATTTACTGCGCAAACACTCTCCTCATCTGCATTTTTAGGATTATTCATCACCCCAAAACGCTGAGAAGCTGTGATCTGTATTTACATAAGGAGTCTGGACCAGGCAAGAGGTCTCCTTGCCCAGGGTGTGTTGGTGTTCCCGAGCGCTGTCTCCTCTGACTCCCGACATGCATCCTCAGGCTACCTATGTACTGCTTGTATTTGTCCACGGAGCCTGTCAGCTTTGAAACTGTCATGCCGTTCTCTCTCTTTCTCATTCTGCATCTCTTTTTCTTTCTTTTGATCTCTCTTTCCCCTCTTCATCATTCGGTACCTCCACTGTCACTGTCATCATTGAGCAGAAAGTTACTGTGCCATCTCTACAGCACTGCTTTATCTCTGTATATAAAGTGCATATATAGTGTATTATGTCACATATCAGCATTTTTTTTGTCAGATGTTTAATGTTGCACTCAAGTCAAGATGCCCATCGGGAGAGCCCAGAGTGGGAGGCAATCAAGGGCTTCACTCTAAACCTGCATGTGAGTCTGCGGCTTGTGTGTTAATGAGTCTTTAGTGTCCTCTCAGCAGCCACAGCTCTGTCGCTGCCATATGAATGCATGAGGCAAAAGAGGATGGAAGAAAAGATGCAGAAAGTGAATTCAAAAGATAGGAGGAGAAGCGAAGGGGAAAGATAAGAAGATGGGAGGGCAGGGGGCCAAAGGAGGACTGAAAAGGAGACACATGGAGGCTGGGGGGAGGCCATGAATAATATGAAATGACACCACAAAGGAAAGATCTGAAGTATCCTGCTGTCTCTAAGCTATGGGGGATACAGTTAAAAAAAAATTTTTGCTTTGGATTTAAACATGCATTTTAATTCAGGAATTTATTCAGTTGTAATCAAATACCATGACACTCCACAGGGATTTCATACCATAGGCACTGCTGCTCCAAACACCATTGCTTATGTGTGTAAACAACTTTGTGTTTTGTATTTTTGCAGCAGGTTTAATGAGTGGATCTGGGCAACCAGTGCCTTTGAAATATTTAGTGATGCAGTCTTTAAAGGGAGATGTACAGTACAGAGCAGTGCAGCCTCGCAGGTCTGCAAGGCACAACGGGATTCGGAGCGTTTGTGGCATCGCCTGTTCTCTCAGTCCCTATGCTATAGTGCCACTTGATTGGCATGTGTGTGTGTGTTTTTGTGGCCGTGTGAACAGTTGTTTGTGTGTTTGAGTGTGTGGTGTACGTGCACTGGTCCATATCTGCTGGACTGACTGGTGACAGAAGTCCTCACTGCTTAATGTGTTATTGACTGTCACTCAGTGGGACCTTCACAACTATCACTATCAATTAATGTCTTATCATATGGCCAAGGTTTGTGGAAGGAGTGAGTGGGTTGATTTCAAGGGCAATGCACAGAGTAAACCAGAAGCTCTGTTTATTATGGAGATGGATCAGCATACAATTAAAATAAGAGAAACCTTGAGGTGGAACAAAATAAATTCTACCGAAAAAAAAAATACAACAACCGTTGCACAGGAATCATTTCAAACGCAGCTGCCAACTGGAGTGGCAAACAGAATGAGTTTGGACATCCGGTATTTTCGATACAGAACATGTGTTATCAGATGGGACAGACTCAGAGAAAAGTTACAGTGGCCTATTTCAACAAGCTGAAGAAAAAAGTTGATGATCATTCAAGCACATTGAATCAGTGGTATGTGCCTTAGGTATCTACCCTTCATAATTCCAACTCATTAGGGCTCTATCTTTCTCCTCTCATGCCAAAACACCAAGTACGACATGCCAGAGGTTCTCCAACTAAATAGTTCAGATGTTGTGGAGGTGCCAGCTAAGTTTAAAGTTACATTCAATTAGATTGATTATTTTCGTGGTTGTGATATAGTTCTCTCTTCCCTCTGTAAAATTATGTCTGTGCTAGGGGGAATGATTATAAAGGATTCTGAGGCAGTCTCCATAAAAAGCTGCTCTGCACAGTGTACTTTCTGACATGGGCAGCTTTCATGTAAGTGAGGCCCAAATAATGTCTGAGTAAATTGCACATTTTAAGTGGTCAGTTATTTAATTACTCTATTTTCTCTTACCGCCACTGGGAACAAAAACAAGCACCGTGTGTGATAATTGCTCTTGTTTTTCAGGCATAGTTTTTCACAGTGGAAGCAAACCAACACAGCACCTGGACACTTCACACAGCCTCAACCCAAACTGAAGTATCCACACTTCTCATCATATTTTCATCTTTCCAAGTTTGACAGCTTATGTAATGTGTTTTTTGTGAAGTTCCATGCATGACTTTTAATATGGCAATGCATAAAGCCCCCCTTGCATTGTGCAATTTTGGTCTATCCCAGGGAAAATTTGGTCAGAGAGTAAAGTGGCAAAATCATTCTCATGGTTATTTTTGTCTGTTTTTAAATCACATAGTAGAGGTATGATTCACCAGACATTGATCACATGATCTAATGTGCTTCAAAGTAATACTGTGCTATCTGACACAGATTGTGATCGAGACCTCTCTCTCACATGCAATAGAACCTGTGCGATTGATGTTATTGTTGCACAGTCTATTGGCAGCTTAAGAGGAGTAGTATAGCGAGATGACCAACCTCTTGCCTCTGCGACATGTTTAAAGTAGAACAGACAGGAATGCAACTGAAGGTGACATGCAGTTAGTATTTTGTTTTGTTTTGGGTTTTTTTTCAGCAAAACTAACCAACAAGTTGCTGGCTGTTGATTGTCTCTACTTAAGCATCTGGAGTTAAATCGTTGATGCTTTGATCAAGGACACATGGACATTTGTATGTTGGCGACAGGGGAATGATAAGCATTGCCTCAACCCCCTCCCCACTTATTCCTCTCCAGCATCAGTGATTTTGAACCCTTGCACGACTCCTCTGCTGCTCGGTCTTGTTCTCCATCATTAAGGCTTCTACAAACCCCCACTGTTGTTTCTGCTGTTAGCTGTTAGCAATCAGTCAGGTCTGTTAAGAACAGGGAGGATCAGCCTTGTGCTTTCTCACCAAGCTTCACCTGCTTTATTTCCAGCCATTCCTGTTTGCATATCTGAAAACCTCAGGCTTGTAGATCTGAACCCTATTTATATTCATCTTAATACTGTTTCTGGCATTTGTTTATTTCAAGCTTCTCATAATTTCCACAGTGAACCTCAGTTTTCAATTTGGCATCAGTCTGTATTTGTATTTGAAGATAAATATCCCTGGGAGCACTTCACTTTCCATGCTGAAGATATTTAAACTCTGTATTTAAAAAAATAGATGGTTCAGGGAGTGTGAAAATGTGAAAAGTGTCACAGTGAGAGGTTCTGTAAGGGTCAGAGCTTAAATGAGCAAAATGCTAAAAGACCAATCGGTAAGTCACTCTATTGTCATCAGGGATCGTATGAGCACACACAAACAAAAAGCTTTGCATTTGCAAAGGGCCTATATACACTATTAAAAATAAATGTTACCACTTGATGTATTATACTAGAGTTAACTTAAAGATTTATTTGCAGCCCCTTGGCAAGTTGCATTATTGTTTATCACTGTACTCCAAGATATCGCTGGCGTACCATTGTATCCCATATGTTCCCACAGAGTTTGTATTCTGAAAGGTATTCTGTTCAGCATCGCAAATATCTGCTGCTTCATTTTTGCTTTGAAATTTTTAGCTTATCCTCTGGCTCTCCCAGCGAAGAGAGAAAAGCACACAGTGTAATTCATTATGTGACTAGGGAGACTAATATAGTCAGTCTGCCTGTTGTGACAAGATTGAAACAAGAAAAGCTCCTGCATAACTCAGTTTTTCTCCCAGGAAATTAATTTACTGCAAGACAAATACATGTCATGCAGTGTGTGTCTCTGTATGTGTGTGTCCGTGTGCGTGCATGTGTTTCCATCATCCTCAATTAAGGCAACCTTTTACATGTAAACCACTTTTGTTTGAAGAAAAATGTGCCCCAAGCCAGAAATACCACTACAATACCTAGAAAACTCAATAGTCTTAAGTCCTTGTTTATCCTGTATGCTCCCATTCTCTCTCTCTCTATATATAGATCAGTCACAGTCACTGAGCAGAGACAGACTTATCTGCCACATTAGGAGACCTTTAGGAAATGAATTGCTCTTTTAGAATAAAAACAAAACCTAAGACACACAGGGTTTTTGTGGTGATTTTGCCCCTGAGTCAAGCTTGACTGGATAATCAGCTCAAATTCTTTCACATCTATCACCTAGCTGCATATTATGATAGTCAATATGGAGCATATTCTCCATTTTTTATCAATCAAAATAGACCTAGAAGTCAGGAGGTCTGCAAGTTTGCAGTGGAGACCTGAAACTGAATCTGCCATGGTTCCAGTGCTCTAAATATGAACTCTCTGATCCAAGAATTCACAGCTGGCTCTGTAATAAGTTATGATTATTATTCACTTTTCTATGAAGATGTAATTCTGTCATTGTTTTTGTTCTCATTAACCTTTACACGCAAGGAGTTAGACACACAGGCTTTGTCCTCAGTGTGTACACACAGGGCAATTTGTTCAAGACAGCTGCTGAGAAGCAATTTGTCTACTACAATCGGAAAAGCCTGGCCTCAGTCAAGTTCTATTCTGGTGTTCAATCTCACCTTTTCTTTGCTGGTTTCCACAGTTGCACAACATGTAACCCGATCCAATTCAACCTAGATGAAATTCACTTGGTTAAGTGATTTTTATAGTGCAGTGTAGGTCAAATTCACTAGGGGAAGTAAATTTGATCTACACTGCTGAGAGGTGCAACAGAAACGTGCTGCTAGGGAAAATACAGTGTGCTGGGTGGAGAGGCTGTGGTAATGATACTGTCTGTTGTCTTTTTCTCTCAACTTCTCTCTGTGTTTTATATTGATTCTGGCTTGTTTGCCTCATTCATGTATGCACATTCTGCTTTATTGTAGCTTCCCAGTTAGTGTCAGTATTACTGTTAGGATCTTTTATGTCCAGTTATTAGCTGCGCGGAGTTGGTCTGTAAGTCAGTCAGTTAGTCAGTCCATCACTTTGGGCCCCTTGAGATGGATGATGAAATGCTGTCAAGAGATTCATGGTCCCCTGAGGATTAATCCTACTGATCAGGTCTGAGTTTTACTGTATCTGGTCAAATATCCCAACATCTACTAGGAGGATTAGCACTTTTTTTCTACAGACATTCATGGTTCCCAGATCATGAATGCTGATGATGTTATTGATCCTCTGGTGCCACCATGAAGCTGACTAGTATGATTTTGACTGAGGGGTCTTGTCAGCCAGCAGATTTCCACAAAATCTATTATAAATATTCTGATGAATTGTATTACTTATTACTTTGTTACTTTGGTCATCTTTGGTGCATCATCACAGCACATTGCAGCTAAACACAGCTGTATTTTGTTTTAAGCACTAATTGTAAGATGCTTGTTGTGATGACTATCATGGTAAACACTGAACCTGATAAAGTTGAAGCCTTGTCACTGTGATGATGGCAGCATGCTGATGTTATCAGGTAGCTCAAAGCATCCTGTGCCAGTGGCAACTCTGTAGACTCAGATTCAACTGTGGTCTTTTCAGTACCAGAATATAGTTCACTCTTTATGTGCACTCCACCAAACCCAATGCTAACCCCATAATTTCCTTAGATTATTGCTGTTATTGGCTCTTATTAAGTTAGGTTCATATTTCTAGAAGAAAGCCACCACACAGGGTAATAAACACTGACCTTGTCTCCTGAATTTAAAAATTAAAAACGGAGGTTTTGTAAACAACTCCGTTCCCTAGCCATCCAATACTGAAGTATCATATGCTGTACTATAAAACCCCATTTGATTCCAGGTTTATTTAGTTTAGGACGTTGTCTGAGGACAACAAGATGCCAGTGGACCATTGATTTAACATTCCCTTCTTCCCACAGATGTAACTTCCTGCATCTTACTAATGATTCTTCCTGATTCTTGTTTTGAGGTCAGATAAAGTCAGGTGTTTCCACTGTTGGTCAGCTGCTTTTGGGATGTTTGGACTTATTACTCCAGTAACTGGTTATGCTGTGTGGTTTTTCCATTGATCCTATGTGTTCATTAGTGGCTGCACCAAATTATAAGTCAAGTCACAGAGGGTGCTCACATTCATCTCTGCCAGATAAGCTTGAGGGCTTAATCAAAGTACAGAGGCCGAGCTACAAATTATTTAAATAATAACTACTCATACAAGAAATAATCCAGCATTTTAAATAGATTAAAGCTGTGGCTTTAAAATGACAAAAAAAAGTCCTGTGAACCCTGTGTTAATTGATCCCAGGGGATTTTTGGAGAGGACTTTTGACTTGAGTACTGTTACAGACTTGGGATTTATTGTTTGAATGAGGGTCTCACCTTGCATGAGATAGCAGCAGAGAGGAGCAGCTGTTATTTCTCACTGCTCATCTATAACTTTATCCACCATGGGCCGTACCTGCTGGTGTTCAGCGGAATTGAAGAGTTAAATTAATTGGGTTTTGATCCACAGCAGTCGCGATATAAGTCACTGGTTATGAGACACGTGTTATCATTTCTAGATTGCCCTTGATTGAGACGAGAATGTGAGCATACTAGGCTGAGGAGTGTGTGTAACCGTGGAGATGCGGTAGCATTTATCAGACATGGCGAGTCTCTTTCTAACTACTAGTGTCAAGAGGCTTGACCAAGCTTGACAGAGGTCTGGCAATGTTTTAAAACCCTTTTCCCCTTATCAACTTTTGACTACACAGCATAATTAGAAATCTTCAGGGCTAATTTCCTTCCCGAACTCTTTTTTTTAATCAGGTTTGGCAATGTTTCACTGTCAGTGCCTCTTCTCCCTGGCAACCATGTTGCAGCCAATATAGCAACACGTAATGAATTCTCATCCAATCGACTGACCAGTTGTTGATTGATTAGATGAAAACCCTGCATCTCAGGCACACTTACCCCTGAATTTAGCCAGACGGCCTGCAATGTAATGTTCTGCTTTGTGTCACTTTGTGTGGAGGGCCTCAGGTGTGGCTAAGCACACAGCAGTGATTTAGCACTTCTCTGGCAGCCAGGTGTTCATTTTACTAACAATAGAGCTGCGACGTCATTGTGCTACAGGCCAGCTCCATCCTCTCATCACAAATTAGAAAGCGGGGCCCAGTCACTGCCTCGCTTCCCAGTCTGACTTGTAAATGGTCTTTTTATTTAAGGCATCCTCTTTGTCTCGCTAATCAAAGATGCCTCTTGTTTGAAATGCGGGTGAATGAAATAGAGGATTGGATGATGGATAGGAGAGATGGATGGGGAAGAGGAAAGGTTAAGGTATACGGTAAAAGGGTTCCTGATTATTCATAGATTCAGTTTTGATTGGGAGTTTTACACAGCTGCGGTTTTTCGGTATCAGCCATCAACGACCAACCTTATCGTGTGACGACTAACAAAGACAGTGGAAAAGGATTGAGTTCAGTGATTTATTTGGAAAACACACACTATAGATAAAAGAAACATCCCATATTGCATAGCTACAACACGGGACTAAAGCTATTAAGAAAATAAACATGTACCTGCGTTCTCTAATGTGCACAGTAGGTGAGCAGAGGTATGGCAGTGCTTGTGCCACATTCACGAAGCGATGATGATGATGATGATGACAGTGTGTCTGACGGCAACAGTCCTCCATATGGTTCACTGTTGATTCCACATATACTTACAGCTCTCCTGCATCTGTTGCGGCATCTGAGTTTGTACAGGATTTAAAGAATCCAATAAACCAAAATGCTTTTGTGGCTTTGTGAAAAAAAAACAAGAAACACCACATTAGACAAGGCAAGACATGGCAGGTTTAAGGGATATTGCTCAACAACTATTGCACATCTGTGTGCAATGACAAAAAAGGTTTAAGTGAGACATGCACAGTAAAAATCTACTGCTAGAGACATGAGGTGAGGAAATTGACATACCTGACAGACCACGTCTGCTACAAAGAGCTTTGATGGATTACATGACAGTAAATGAATATTCCTGAGAAGCCAGGCCTCTCATTCAGTACACAGTAGCAGCTCTCCATTTGTCAGACACCTCCACAGGAGGATGATAACAACTCTGTAAAGGCAAAGGTTGATGTAATTATATAGACACTATAGAAATAATTCACAGGGACAGTGTACATTGTCCAAAGCCAGATTATGCTAAACTTAAGTGGAAAGGTTCCCAGAGGTGCTTCAAAGTTGCACAGGTGCAATTTAATATCTGACAAAGACATCATAAGTAAGTGTTGCGCCAGGTTTTCTGTCTCTATAATAGCCATTGACTTTGACGAAAGAGTGACACGTAGGGGAAAGGTAAATCTCTAAATAAATACTGACCAACTAATAGTGTGCTGTGTAGCCAACTAGAATCACTAGAATCATCTGTGGGCAGCCAGGCACTTAGTATGAATGTGGTGACCTCACTTTTTTTTAATTCTTAGAGATCTGTCAGCTGGCTTGTGAAGACATGTGAAATGTGTCAACCATAAAAACTGGGGGGGGGTCACCTAAGTGTTGTCTCAGCATGACCTTACAGCAGTAGTTTGACATATTTTTTTAACTGAAACACACATTTTGAGTGGCATTCCTTTTGTCAGTTTTCTCTCTTTGAGATGGTTTATATGGTTATATTTTCCAGACAGGTAGCCTATAAGAGCAGCATCTGTTCTCATCTTACTCCAGGCAAGAAAGTGATAGTGAATGGTAGTGAAGTAAATGTGATCTTGAACAGTACATATCTATGTTGGTTTTGTCAGTGAGAAACGAAATCCTACTGAGTCTTTAAATGTTTAATGTGATGTATCTGCAGAGATATTGTTCCTTAATCAGCACATGATCGCACTGTGCCATGAGCTATTATCTCTAAATGGGCTTAAATTGCTCTTTCACATTGTTTGTTTTCAAAAGGTGATGCTAATTGTGGCTGATTCATTATCAGACCAGCCTCTTCAGAGGAAAGCAGTTGGGCTTTAACTCCATTTTGGTCCGAGATTCTTAATTTCAGTTTTATTTGTCTGATTTGTCCGTTTGCAATCAAAGAATGTTTCTCATTTCTCTCCTTGTCTATAAATCCATGATCAGACTGGAACATGTACATCCCAACATGAATTAATAAGGTGTGGGGCAAAGTCAAAGAGCCCTGCCCTGTGGAGAAGTATACGGCATGAAAGGTGTGAGGATTTATAATTATGAGTAGGCTGCCCATGGTTCCCATCTTGGGAAAAAAGCTTCCTCAGAAGGAATGATTCAACTTCTATGCCTCCATTTGAAATGTGTGCATTCGTTTTCAGCCGCTTAAAGAAATGTAAATCGGCAGGCAGGAGAATTACTGCGCAAATACCCTCTTAGCTCCAACCTAAACAGGTACAATGCTTTGAAAATCCCTTTAGAGGCTGTACCACACAGAGAGGGTGGACCCCTCACGATGAGAGGAGGAGAGATGAGAAGACAGAAACGGGTTGTGTGGTTAACAGGCTGCATCTTTTCCAAATTTGAAATTGGGGAAGCAAAGCACAATAATTACTCACTTTGTATTTTATCAATATGTTACCATCCCTCATAACTCTTTAATGTTAAACCAGATAGGACCCAGCTCTGACAAAGTGACTATTGATCAACAACAATCAATAACTTGTGTTTCTGGGTGACTGCAATGTCTGGCAGCATAAGGCAAACTGCATCATCATCAACACCGCAGCCACAGGCGAGCATTTCTGATCAACCCACTTTCCAACATCTAACATCCAACATGGAATCGACATGATCAATAAATCAATACCATAAATGTCAGAATTAATTGTAAAATGCTGCTATAATCAGCAACCTGCACCTCTTCATCAAGCAAATTGTGCAACACTGTGCTTTATTTTGTTTTTCAGGTGTGAGAGCTTTGCTTGGCAGAGAGAGGACTTGGCTTTCATAAGCTGTCTTTGATTTCTTGTCCAACATTTGATGACATAATATGCTTTACACTAGGGGGAGACAAAGACCCTCCATAGATGGACAAGCATTGCGTACTGTGGATTACATGATTAATGATTTAAGGTCATATGTTATGATGTCAGAATGGGAAATAGCTGCGAGTCTTTTGGCCATTCCAAGGCAAGCAGTGAGGAAGTGGTGACAACACTTTAAGTACAGGCCCAAAGTAAGCAGAGTTGCTGCGCTCTGTCAGTGGGATGTTGTGGAATAAATCCCCTCCTGTCGCTGGTTTCACTGCATGTGATTAGCTATTTCCAATTACAAGCAAAGAGAATTAACTCCACATTAAGAGTGTTTACAGTCACGTGCTCTTGGTGTGATGCGTCTTAAAGCACTTACCAGAGCACAGAGGCAGTTGGGTCTTGGTGGTTTAATTGAAACGTATATTTGTAGAATGTGGGCCATATTACTGGGTTGTATCCTCAGGGAGGCACATTGTAACAATAGAGAGGGAAGGAGGAGAGGCAGGGAGAGGCATGGAGGGAGAGGAAGAGGGTGAGAGAGAGAGAGAAAGAGAGACAGAGAGAGAGAGAAAGCCATAATGCCATATTGCTGAGAGAGTTTATAGGATGTGTCGCCCAATCAATAACCAATTTATGTGATCTTGATGGATGGATAAAGGGTACACTTGTTACATCACCTCTTCGCCATTCAGACAATATAACCTGACCTTGGTACGTTTGTGGTGGTGTTGCCCCTGTTCTGGGATTGTCTGTCAAGTCTCTCGCATTCCTCTTGTGGCAAAGCATGGTGGGTGACCGCCGGTTTGCCTCCTATTTTGTGCAAAGCGAGTAATAACTCTGCATTTTTTATGGCCGTGCATAAATGAATGTGTATCAACTATCGCTCAGTAATATCTTTGCCAGGCAATCTGCCTTGCTACAGACAGGCCCGGGTTGCTATAACAACAGCTGCTATATCTGTCTGCTGTGGGTCACGGCTAGCTAAAAGAGCAATGTACATCACGTCTGTCCCTAACCGCCAGTCCTTTTTCTCCCCTTTCTCTCCTCCAGTATCTTCACCTTTTGATTTCTTTGTGCATCTTCCGCAACCTCACTGGTCTTTTCTGGATCAGCTCTTCGCCCGCTGAATAAAATTCCCTCTTATAGGCCACTCTGACTCTGTTTCTCAGCTCTGTGAGAGTGACAATTAAAACACACAGAGTTCACTTCAAGTAGAAACAAATCGAAAGTTTTTTTTGTTCACAGATTTTTTGTTCACAGATTTTCTGCCGTTTTAATGAGAGCTGAAAACAAAAGAGGTGCTTATTGTGGTTGATTTAGAACCCACGTTTTTTTTTTGTTTTGTTTTTTGTTTTCCTTTCAACACCGCCACGGTCCCAGATAATAAGGAGGACACAAGACAGAAGCTGCTGCAAATCAATATCGCCTTTTCCTCTCAACACCCCTGTAAAAGCCTAAAAGCGGACTCATCTTATTGTGCAATTTCGATGGAACTTTTCAGTAAATACAGGAGCTTGAACACAGACTGTGGAATGCATCATGTTTAAATGGGTCTAAAGCAGCTCACTCACACAGGATATTGGTAATAGACAAAGAACAGCGTGGTATGATTTAATCACAAAATATACACATGTCCACAGTGCTGTACGATAGAAATAGGCACACATTTAGTCTCAATAGCATTGCTACTGTAGAACAACGGCAACAGTCAAAGCTTAAGAATACATTTTAGATTAACTGTATGCAGTAAGACTTAACCTACTGAATGTACTTTGACGTCACTGCGGAACATGGATTAAAGATTTATACAGAGGAGGGTATTGGAGAGACCTCGAGATGAATTCAGCTCAACTGACAAATAGAGTGACGTGATACAATATCGTGTGTCTTTTGTATATTTCCATTATATTGCGTATATTGTGGTTTCACTGATGCATACAGCAAAACAGGGAGAAATGCACATCCATACAGTATAAAAGCTGTGCAATCCATTTTCTTTAAAAAGACATCAAAAAGATATTGGCCAATACAAATAAAACCGTGACTCAAAATCTCAGCGTGGTCTATAAAATTGTAATAAAACTAAATGAACTAAACAAATAGGACAGAGTTGATATATAAGTTGTATATAACAGCCTCGACAGCAGCAGGACAGCGTCTTTCCTCGAATCTTTTCTGGTTATCTAGGTTATAAATCACAGAGGCAGCACTAACTACTGAGAAAATGTTAAGTAGCTACACACTAGCAAGCCTCATAATAAGTGCAGGACACTGACATTTTAGTTCTTTAACCTGCCGCATTTGCGAAAGCACTCGATTTCAAATGCCTGGCAAGAAGGTTTGAAAAAAATGAGAGGAAAAGGAGGAGAGAAATTGAGTGCTTGAGACATTTTTGACTGGCTCCTCACAAGACACAGTCGATACGCAGGGGAGGTCGGTTGGCAGGGTTCCCATGGCTGTCGGGGAGTAATGATACCTTCCACTGTGGCATAGATGAGGTTGTGGAATCTATGCCCTCTTTATTTTTGTCACGTGACACAATGAAGTCCGATCTCGATTGGTTAATACCTAAAAAGAGCAGAGAACATGTTCCCTCTTATTCAACATGCATTGATTTATATGCTAAATAACCACTGTCATATGAGCAATATTAAATCATAAAGAGACTCGACATCATTTAATACACATGAACAGCTGTGTCCTTTAGTATTATTCTAACTCAGGACTGCTACCTCATAAATGTGCAAATGTCTTACATCTAAGACTGATATAATATACTATCATCACTCTGCTCAAATTAGACTGCTGGATGAAGAATGATAGCAGTTTTCACAGAGGAAACATCAAACCTTTCTTACAGTACAGAACGATACAGTATGATGTATAATTTGAAACTTAATTTAACACTAATTACCCAACATCAAATATAACATTTCTCATGGAAAATCTTTAATAGGGAGAGAAATTGTATGCTGAATGAAAAGTGAGTACACATGGAGGATTTGTGATTAGGAGAGAATCCCCAAAAATGGCAGGAATGAAAGCCCTTTTGAAGGGAATGAGCAAAAAGAGACATAGAAGGAACAGGATTCCACTACAGAACTACACGTTTATGAGTAATAATGGTACAAACAATGAACTGAAAGAGAGGGGGATGATTCTACTGATCTGGACCAGTTTGAGAGAGTCACATGGAAAATACCGTGTCAGTGACAACCACTTTTATTCGGTAACAGGAGCATCTGGATTGGCTTTCTGCTCAGAAGGAATGGCTAGGTAGTTTGTCCTGCAGGCAAATTGGTAGAAAAAAAAACAGAGGAATGTTTAAAGCCTAATGGTAGGGTTCTCTCCAACACCATATACCACAGACTAGTGCTCATTCAAGTTTGAACGGCACTTACCAGAGTGGAACAAAGCTGAATTTCCTTCATTTTGGGGCCGTGAGGCTTTTGTGCATCAACATTTGTTCCTAATTCATGAACCTATAACAGGCACACCCTCAGAGGGAATGAATTTTAAAGGATAAAAACCAACACTGCAAGAGGGGAGCTACTGTACCCGCTTCACATCGGGAAGACACAACACCCACCCTCACACAGCAAACTTTCATATTGTTAAAAATCACAATGCCTTCACAAAATATGCACTCAATTGCTGCACAGAAACTATAAAGATGAGTTTTGTGACTCAGTCAGCAAATTTCAAACAGCCTCATTTTGTATCTGTTTGAAAACATTATCACTTCTGCTGCTGTTTTCCATCTTTTCTCTCAGTAACATGACTAATATGATCAGAGCCACTAATGCATCATAAAATGTCACCTCAAAATGTTCTGCCTGTGGTACATATCCATTAAGCCTGGGTAGCTAAGAAGCCGACCACAAAACAGCCTCTTTGAGTGGGTGCAGCTTCTCGCTGTGGGATGGGTTGTCATATATGTCAATAATGGCTGTGGCCACAACCCATTAACTCTTTCAGCTGCAGAAGGCACTGATGAAGTTTACAGAGTTATACACATTTGATCTAAATGCTTGACTTGTGTGCAGTGCTGATCTGTCCATGGATCAATACATTTTATCTAAATGCTGAAGGCTGAGTGGGATATAAAAAAACATTATCCAACAGCCACCTCTTAGCTTAAATGTGCCCCTGACTGTATATTACTCTCCATGGCCATTATTGCTGAAAACATAATTGATTTTCTCAAGCTTTACTTTTCAAAATTCCAAACAACTGAATACATATAAATATGAATATTCATAAATATGTATTTCATATTACATTGCTTGCTGATTTCTGATAATGTTTTGTCCACAGCACTGCAGTACACTAACATATTATTATCATTATTGAGCCCAAGATGAATACTGAAATTGCTTATTTTGGTGCGTCAACAATCAACATTTTAAAATATTCAATTAACCATCATATCTAACAAATAAAAGCAGCAAGTCTGAGCATTTGAGCAGCTGGACACAGCAAATGTTTGCCTTTTTTTCAGCACCATTTAACATTCAAGAACAGTGACATATGCAGATTTTACATATGGAGATGTCTCAAGTTACCATTATATGCAAAGAGTAAAGGCTACTGGAACCTGACAACAACTGAGGAATAGAGATCATATTAAGGAAGAAAAAAGACAAAAATACAAAAAAAAAAAAAAAATCATACAAATCATACAATCATACAAAAAAAACAAAGCAGAGCTAGTGCATCATAGTACATTTAAGCCTAGATTGGGCAGTCCAGAGTTCATTGTCCTAAGCCAGGCAAGCTATTCACATAGTCCAACAATGGGTCCCAGGTTTTGTAGAACCTTGTAGTTGAGCCATTAAGGGTACACCTCATTTTTTCCAGCTTGGTGTACTGCATCACATCTTTGATCCACTGGTTGTGTGATGGTGGGGTAGCATCCTTCCATTTAAACAGGATTAAACATCTAGCTAATAAATAAGAAAAGGCAATAACCCTCAGTACATGTGCAGGGAGACTAAAATCACATGGAGCTGAGAGTACCCCAGAAATACCAATAATAGGGGAAGGCATAATATTGCAGCCGTATGCCTTCGAAATAGTATCAAAAAAGGATGACCAGAAGGAGGCAAGTTTTGGGCAAGACCAAAGCATGTGGTAGACTGTTGCTGGGGTCTGTTTGCACCTGTCACACAAATTAGTTATATTTGAAAATATTCTTGCAAGTTTAGCTTTTCGAAAAGAACAGCAATTGTATTAAGGCATGTCTTGAACATAATGAGGAGGAATGAACCCTAGAGAGTGCCATATCCCATTCCTCGTCTGACAGTTGGACCCCTAAGTCATTTTCCCATTGTTCTTGAATGTGGAATATCGAGAGATTATATCTGTCCATAATCTGGGCATATATCAATGAGACCCTACCCTTGGTTGTCTCATTGACCCGTAACAGTGAATCCAAGCAGGATAATGGAGGGATATTTGGAAAGTTACTAAACTTTTTCCCCACAAAGTCCCTGACTTGTAAATACCGAAAAAAAACTCGTCATTTCAAATTTCCTGGCTAGTTGTTCAAAGTTGGCAAAAGTATTATCAATATACATGTCCCCGATACTACATATACCCTTATCGTGTCAGGTTTGAAAGCCTTTATCCAATAAAGATGGTTGAAAAAGGTGATTGTTTACTAGAGGTGAGTGAATAGAGATATTCTGAATACCAAGGTTTTTTTAAACTGTTTAACAATACGTAGTGAATGGGTTACTACTATGTTTCCATGGATATTGTTAACTAGTGATGGTAAGAATGCACAGAACAAAGCAGATAGTGAGTGTGGACTACTTGTGGACATTTCAATCTGCAACCATGCGGGGGCTGTACCGTTCCAATCCTTTAGCCACAGATGGCAAATTTGCAGCACAGTGATATGAACGCAGATTTGGAAGGAAGAGCCCACCTGGGTCTTTTGGTCTTTCCATGAATTCTTTCCTTATACGAGCTGGCTTATTACTCCAAATAAAAGAAGAGATCATCTGGTTGAATGCCTTGAAAAATGACTGTGGTATAAAAATAGGTATCGCTTGGAACAGATATAAAAATCTGGGCACAATGCTCATCTTTACAGAGTTTGTTCTCTCGATGAGAGATAATGGTAAAATAGACCATCGTTTAATATCCTTTTTGCACTGTTCTAGAAGAGGGGTGAAATTGCTTTTAAATAAACTGTAGTATGATTTAGTTACTTTTACTCCTAAGTACGTAAAGGAGTCACTTGAAAGTTTAAATGGCAGATTGGGATAGTTTTCAGCATTCCTGTTAATGGGAAAGTATTCGCTTTTATAAGATTGAATTTATACCCTGATATTTTTCCAAATTGTTCCAAAACTTTAAGAATTTCAGGTATGGTTAGAATGGGGTTTGTGACATATAATAATAAATCATCAGCATAAAGCGAGAGGGTGTGAGTTAGGCCACCTCGTGCAATACCTTGTATACATTTGTTACATCTAAGAGCTATGGAGAGTGGCTCTATAGTGAGGACAAAAAGTAATGGGCTTAATGGATCTCCCTGTTTAGTTCCTCTGCGTAGGGTAAAGTAATCAGAGGAGACAGAATTGGTATTCACTGAGGCAGTTGGATCAGTGTAAATGAGCCTAATTAATAATATTGGGGCCAAAACCAAACCTATTGAGCGTATAGAAAAGGTAGTCCCACTCGATCCTGAGGAATGCCTTTTCAGCATCAAGCACAACAACTGCTTCTGGTGACAGGGTATAATTTTGTTAAACAGATTTAGTGTAAATGATGTTAAACAGCCATCTCAGGTTAAAATAGGACTGTCTGCCATGAACAAACCCAGACTGATCATCTAAAATAATATATGGAAGAACCATATCAAGGCGGAGTGCAATAGCTTTAGAAAACACTTTACCATCACAGTTTATCAAACTAATTGGTCTATAGGACCGAGCAATCCAAAGGGTCCTTGTTCTTCTTTAATAACAATATGACAGATGCCTGAAGGAGTGTAGGTGGGAGAATGTTATTTTCTAGTGCTTCTGTGTAGACTGAGAGAAGCAAAGGGGCTAGTTTAACTTAAAACTAAATTTAACTTAAAACATAGGAAACCCGTCACGGCCTGGGGCTTTTCCACTTTGAACGGACATTATTGCAGTGACAATTTCACCCAGATTGAGATTTTGTTCTAGTTTTATCTTGAAGTCAGAGTTAATTATAGGAATATTCAGATTAGAGAAAAAAATGTCAAATTGATCATGGCCGGGTAATAAATCTGGGGAATACAGTCTGGAAAATAATTCTTTAAATTGATTATTAATAGCATGATGATCATCTGTTGAGGAGCCATCAGCCAATCTTATCTGTGAAATTACATTAGATGCCGCTTTTTGATGTTGTTGGTTAGCTAACAATTTGGAAGGTTTATCTCGCTCTTCATAAAATCTGCTGCGGGATTTAAAAATTAGCCTCTCTGCTTGGGTGGTGGTTAAGAGATTGACTTCGGTTTGTAAGCCTACTCTCTTCTTGATCAAATCGGGGGTTGGGGAGGCAGATATGAGTCTATCCAATGCCTTAATTTTTGAAGACAGATCATCAATACTTCTTAGATTCATTTTCCTAGTATATGCGTTGAGAGCTATAATCTGTCCTCTAAGAAACACTTTAAGTGTTTCCCAAAGAATTGAGGCTGAGATCCCATCTGTTGCATTTGCATCTAGAAAAAAGTCAATTTGTTCTGAAACAATTGAACAATTTGTTCAGAGTCAGCAAGCAGGAGCGGATCAAGCTGCAGGCGCAGCATATTTTGTCCACTGGCTTGGAACTGTTATATTTATACCTACCGGGACATGGTCAGAGATCATAATTGAATTATAATTACAGTCTGTGATTGCACTCAACAAACAGGGGTCAACCAGAAAAAAATCTATCCTCGAAATGACCTATGCACGTTAGAGAAAAAGGAATATTCCCTTTTAGTGGAATTTTTAAACCTCCAAGGGTCTATAAGCCTGTGTGCATCCACAAATGCCTGGATTATTTGTACTGATTTAGATGACTTTGACATGGAATGAGAGGAACGATCCATATCAGGGTCCATCACTAGGTTAAAATCCCCAGATAGAATCAAATGATGACAATCCAGATTAGGAATGGATCTTAACATATTTTTAAAGAACAGTTCGTCATCAAAATTAGGCGCGTAAATATTAACTAATACCAAATGGAGTTGAAAAAGCTTAGCCCACAACCATTATATACCTGCCATTTGGATCTGAAATGATATTTGATGCAATAAAAGGGACATTTTTATTAATTAGTATAGCTGCTCCTCTGCTTTTGGAATTGAATTTTGAATGGAACACCTGCCCTACCCAGTCTGTTCGAATCCTAAAATGGTCATTATTTCGAGGGTGAGTTTCCTGTAAAAATGCAATGCCCACCCCAAGATGTTGTAAGTAGTAGAGAACCCTCTTTCTTTTAACAGCATAATTGAGACCTTTCACATTCCAGCTTATTATATTCACATCACAATTACCTGAGACTGAGCTTTACGTGTCACGAGTATTACGTGTCATTTAAACTACTCAGCACAAATGTGTAAGTGTCTGTCCAATCTGAATGATAAAGCATACAGATGAATGCACAAAACAAAAAGAAAACAAACACAATACAAGCACAACTACATTTAACATGTAATAAACAATAACCCAGTGCCTTACAAAGGCAACTCCACCGAACACTTAGAACTCTCACTTGCGACCTTCCTGCAGTAACAGTTACTTTCCAAACAGTAATGAACCTCAATCACAATATGTACCTGCGCTCTTATTTACTCTACTGAAACTGATCTATATTGAGATAGAAAATAATACTGCTGTTATAAACAGTGCCACACAAGACCCCAGGTGACACACAGAGAGAAATTACAGAACAATTGGCATAACAACCATGTCCATGATAAGACCATCGTCTCTTGGAGGTAATTAACGATAGATCGCAGAACTATTAAACGCCTCCTTGAGTTTAGACCGTTAGCTCACATTTCTTCTTCTGTGGTGGGAGGTGGAGATGAGGGTTGGTCATCAGCGATGTTGTTGCTGATGTACGCAAGCGCCTCCTCAGTCTCTGTAAACTTCATGCGCTTCTTGTTGTGGTTGAACTGTAATGTAGCCAGATAATACAAACCGAACTTGATCTTCGCTGCGTGAAGCTTTTTTTATTTCGGAGAAGGCGGCACGACGTTTGCTGATGTCCGGGCTGAAGTCAGGAAAAATGTGTATTTTCGATTCATCGTAGGTAAGAGGGCCTCTCTCTCTCGCAAGGTGCAGGACCAGCTCTTTGTTTCGATAGTGGTGTAACTTTACTATGAATGGCCATGACCTGTCGTCGCCCTCACCTGGCTTTGGAGCTGTACTCCTGTGGGCTCTGTCCACAGACAGCGGTGTCTCAAAACTTTCTTCCGCAAACATGTCAAGAAGTAGACTGGTGATAAACGCCGTGGCCCGAGATCCCACTGTTTTCTTTAATCCCCACAATGCGAATATTTTGCCTTCTGGTGTAGTTCTCCAAATATATCACCTTCTCTCTCAGCAACTTATTTTCTTTGGCTAGTGATGTTTGTGGTAACTCCACGTTACTCAGCCTTTTGTCAAACTCGTTCAGTCCATCCTCTAAATCTGTGATTCTTTGGCCATACATACTCAGCGTTGAGTGGATAGAAGCAATAGACACCCGATTTTCCTCCCGGGACGAGTCAGTCGATGCTTGAATGGCACTAACTGCCTTTGCTAATGCTTCCATGTTTTAGCATTAGCATCTGCTTCTAAGTTAGCCACGGAGTTAGAGGTGTTGTTTCTCGACGACGTGCTCTCTCTCTGTGACATTGTAGAGGCAGTCACAGATCACTTAATGTACTTTTTTCCAAGTCAAAGTCCAAGTGATTCCGAGGTTCAAAATATATTAATTTGTTAGAAATCTGCAGGAATTGTCGTAGACGCGTCTACTCCATGAGCCTGCTCAACAGCGGCCTCCAAATGTTTCAATGGGAAATAGGGGATATAATATAAATAAGGGATCTTGTCAAAATTCTGTTGATCAAGAATCGCCCAATCATTCCAGTATTAGTCTTACTTTAATTCAGTGGTTTTTGAGGCCATAGTTTCTTGATAATTTCCTAAGAGTTTCCTGGTAATATCTCTGGTGCTAATAATAGATGAAAGAGTTAAATTGGTATACTTCCAGTGAATTAATTCCAAAGAGTTGCCAGTGTGACCTCAAGTAAGGCAAGAATGCAATTCACCACATATGGGCAATTCCTATTTTTTTCAGAATTAACACAAAATGACACAAATCTTCCGCTTGTCAGAAATTACTGTGATATTCCAGATATCACAGATGTTTCCTTTTGTTCCCCTGGTAGACACAAACATCTTAGTACTGTAATACATTGCATTGCAGTTTATTTCAAGGCTGCTCTATGTGTTGTATTGTGTCCACCCCCAGGATATTTATGAAAACATACATAGTGTTAGTGTTACATTGTGCAGTACTTGTGTCACTGCCAAAAGTTGTCAACTTGAATCGACTGGCCTCATCAACACCACGACAATCTGGTGGGAGCTGACCATATAGGTGCACTGGGATCTTTGTCAGTGTTGACAAGGTGACACAGAAAGTCGGTTTCTGATGGAGCGGCAAATCCACCATGGATGTAAAAAAAAGGTTGTTTAGGGAAAAAAGAGCAGTCAGCAGTGCTTAGAATTATTCAGGCCTGTCAGGCAGCCTAAGTGAAAAAACAGATTACTATTGCAGGAGAGTTACAAACTGATGCAGTTTAGACTCTTTCTCTTACTTTCCTGTCTGACTCTTTCCTTTCCTCTCTGTCCTGTTCTCTCTGTCTCTTGATTACCTGTTAAATTTAACTTTCCGATATGTTTCTGAGATTTTAGATTACTGTTATGTAAAGCAGAAACTCAGGCACACACTGTCTTGGTGACTCATAATATATGAACACACTGCTGTGGTGTGTTGTGAGTCATAGAAAAGTTCAGATCCGTATCTGGACGTATTGACAATAGGTTTGTCTGCAGGGCGAGAGTGTTTAAATGAGCTGTTTTAGTGTCGTGCCCCTGCTCGCACTGATCCATGTTTGCGTCTGTACATTTGTGTGAGACTCACGCCGTGTCCTGCGCCTGCTCATCAGACTTGGAGATCTTCCTGTAGCAGTAGACCATCTCTACCAGCAGCCAGAAGGTCAAGAACACCAGCAGCACATACATCATGATCTCCGAATACAGCGCTGTGGTGTCTTGACTAACTGTGGAGCACAAACAACAGCAGGGAACATGCATTATTCAGTGTACATCCCACCTCTGAATGTAATATTGTGTTGAATAGAGCAGGGCAGACCTATTTATTCATTGTTTGGAGAAAGTATGCTAAGCTTGTTCATGTATGTGCAACACTGACCCACAGTCAAGTGTCAGTCATAATGGATGAGGCAATATTTCTATGGTGTGCTTTAACTGTCCACTTTCATTTCACTGAATGGCCAACTCACTATGAACAGCAGTTATTACTATGCAACTTTTTGGCAAAGCAATGTTATGTTTTCTGTTCGAGGATACCATTAAAAATGATACACAAACTATGCTGCATACAGATATGGCCATACCTGCTTTTTAATGGTAATAGAGCCTAAGGGATGAAATGTGCCCTGTGGAGTTTTCTCGCTCCCAAAGTTATGTTCACATTCAGTGTTTCTAACATGGCTTAATCTCTGACAAACATGGTCAGTTCCTTTTTCATAAAACATTTGCAGGGGCCAAATATCTCAAAACGTGCATTGTTTACATCTATGTTTGCTTGCCAGCAGTCTCCTTTTTCACTGTTGCTCGTGATGCATTGCCACATTTATTCATCGGGCAGTGGCAAAATGTGAATCACAATGCCCATGTGTTCATGTGAATGCATGCGTGTCCTCATGCGCGTGCATGAAAAAAAAATGGATTCCTAGTCATAAAAACATTGCTCCATAGCGCTACTAGTGGTCAAGAACGCCACAGGGTACCTTTAAATATGAAATAAGATGGATATGCAAAGTCACAGTGGTTCTCAGGGCATGACACATATTTTAAGCTCAGGTCATATTTTAGTTTCATGTATACCAATGCAAAACAATCAATTTATTAAGTTGTATCATTGCATTCTATTTATGGGATTAGGTTCACTTTTTTTTTCAAGCCTGCCTTAACACAAAAATACTCATACGTCCTTTCGAACTCCCTTTGAACTTTTGAATAGTGCTTCCAGTGTAAGAGAAGAAATTCACAGTCCTCACTCTGTACAAATACCACAGTTTATCTGAAGTTCATGTTCCAAAGTTCCTGTTATGTGTGCATGTTACCTGGTGTGTATTTCCTGTTTTATTTTGTAGTCTTGCCTCTCCTCACTTGTGAGCACGTTACTTCCTGTCCTTTTGTGTTTCCCTCCCATTTTGATTGCCTGCTCCGCCCCAATTGGTTTCACCTGTCCCCATTAGTCTCCGTCACCTGTTTCCACTTCCCTTTCCTCCAGGGTATTTATACCGGCCCTTCTCTGTTCTGTGTCGTGTTGTCTGTGCTTATCTGTGCTTTCCTGTGCTTCCTGTGCTTACCTGTGCTTACCTGTGCTTTCCCGTGCTTTCCGCTTTCCCGTGCTTACCTGTGCTTACCTGTGCTGTTTTATGTCGTCCATCCCTTGTGTGTTCCTGCCTTCCTGTTCGGTTCCTGCCTCGTCCCTGTTCCTGTGTTCCCATGTGTTTGCCCTCAATAAAGAGTCTAACGTCTACTCTGCCTCCTGCCTCGTCTGCATCCTGGGTCCAACTCCACTTCACCTTGTACCAACCCTAACATTTCTACTCGTTTTAGTGCAGAATTCACTCTGTGTTTCCTCCTTGGGCTGAGGTAGAAGAATAGCAACAAAAAGAGGGAACTGTCATGCTAATTCAGGGTGCTGAAGCTCCATATTAACTTTAGATAAACTTTGGAATGTATTTTTGCACTGTCAGAGGATTTTGCAGATTTTCTCTCTTACTTACACTAGAAAGAGATCGGCTAAGATGAACAGGAGGAATCATTATAGTAAGCAAAAATGGTGTCAATATACATATGTGCACCTGACAACTATTTTAAGATGAAAAAGAAAAAAGTGCAAACCTATCCATTAATATCTTTTATTTCGGGACTACTGCAAGCCACTGTGAACCACTGAGCCAGTGAGTGTGTACCAAATTCCAGAAAGCCTGCTGACCAGACAGTTGACAGCTTTCACTGATTTCATTCTGCAGTCTCTGCAAATAGAGGCTATTGATGTAATATAATCCCTTAGATAGGAAAGCACAGATATGTTTGCTGTGAGGTAATCCATTCTACTGCTACGAACATCATTACCTTAACATGATTCCCAAGCTATACTGTACAGTACATGCGTGGCGGCTTTGTGAAATTTGATACCACAGTTGTATGACATGTGAAGGAGAGGCTTTTGAATATGTTAATAAGATCAAACTGTAGTATATGTCCGAAGAGTTGCACTTGACATCTTTTTCCAGGTACAAAGCAAATGCTGAGATACAGCTAGCCTTTCTTCATCTGATAGTGAACTATATACCACGTGCAAACAGATATTTTAATGTAAGGTTAAAAAAATGGAGAGAATTAAGTTGCTCCAAATATACATGTGGTACTGTATATTCGATCAAGGTGGAAAATGACACGTTCAGCAAGCCAAGCATTCAGGAATCAGAATACATTACCCCTTATAATAGATAGCAAAGTAGTTGGGTTGCATTAACCCCTTCACTGACAACAGAAGAAAGCTTCGATGAACAATAAAGGCAGACAAAACACACAATTATTCCTCTTCAGCACAATCACAACAAAGAGGAGAGAAGGAAAGTGGTGTTGTTAGTGGCAGGCTGCCCTTGTACTGATGCAACACTCAGTAAAAACAACAAGTAGGAAATATATAATAAAATGCAAAGCCCACTTAAGGCAGCCTAATAAACAGTTTATACAATATTGAAGGAGGGCGGTGCGGCACAAAGAGAACACTCAGAAGACAGAAGTCAACGCTGCACAGACGAGTGTTTCTACCAGGAGGGATTGTAAATGAACACGTCTGAGCTGAACCTCTCCAGCATATACTGTGTGCAGCTGTGTCACTGACATCGCATTTAACCCAATGGCCGGGTCACTCACTGTTCAAATGCGCAATGAAATGATCAGTTATGCTGTCTTGTATCTGCAGAGCAAACTCTGCAATACCCTCAGTTCTGAGGGTATTGGCGAACATCAGGTCTGCTGATGTTATATAAAGCATGCAGGAAAAAGACATTTTACACAGACTAACGCTGGGAAGATATTTGAGATATTTTTCAGTACAACCACTCCTGTTGAGACACTGTTGGACCACTGCTGGCTTTATAAGAGCTTATATTAAGGACAAACATGAATTATACATTTGTTTTGGGTCTGTAAAAGCATTTCATGTCTTTTTAATTTTCAAAATGTTGAAATAAAACAAATTTGCAGCGCAATACACTTGATAAAGCTTTCAAAAAGACAGATTAAGTGTCAGATTTGAGTTGTAAATCTCCAGGGGACTGCTCTATTTTTGATAACCTCACAGAGGCATGAAAAGCACTTAACTGCAAACACAAGCCTACGGTCTGAATAACCCCATGTGTGTCTGTGGAATAACCCTGCTAAAGTGATATATCTCAACACAGAATCACAGCTGGACTCAACACTGAGCTGCACTGATATGGCACCCAAGCATGTGGCCAAACCTGAGCAAAAACAGGACATAATAACATGGAATAAAGTGGAAAACTCTTAGCCGCACCTTTCTCTTTCACCTTCAGCGTGATGTTAATGGTGACAAGGGACGAGGGAGTGAAGAAGTAAAAGTCAAACGTGCGATGTACATCGCACTGATAGAAGCCGCTGTCGTTATAGGTGAGGTTGGTGATTTGAATGGAGACATCTTGTAAATCCTGGCTCCCATTCCATACCAGACGGCCCTTAAATGTTTCGTCCAATTCATGTTGAGCGTTGTCCTCATACTTAAATATCTAAGAGACGGGAAAAGCAAACAGACATGCAAAAAACGTACATACACTCTACACAAGTATGAACACACATACCATGTGACATAATATATACAATAATGTAGCTGAGACCTACATGAGTTCTCTCTTTTTCATTTGTGTAGTACCAGTTCACAACTGTCCTTGCTTTGATCTCCTCCCTCTTCAGACAGGAGATGCAGGTCAATTTAATGGATTTCCCCAATTCTGCTTCTGTCGCCGATGGGACTTCGACACATACTGGCTGGCTCAGGTGGACTGAAAGAGCGTGGACATATGACACATTTAGTGGGAAACCTTATCAAAGTTAAGCCAAAATGTTCAAATTTAAATATTCATGAATGTGTTTTTCTCATTACTCGTTACTGATTTCACATCATTTATCTGTGCTCACCTTAAATCTGAGTTTAAAAAGAAAAAATACAAGATTATCTTGTGACCTTACAACTAGTTTAGGAGCCAATCCAGAAGTGTACTGTGGAAACACTGAGAACTTTCCTCAAAGTAGGAATGTATATCTCCTATTTCATAAACTTTTTAAATAAAGTCATATTTGCATATTCTTAGTTTTTGTATTTTTAAATGAGGTAAAAGTGGCACACGTCTTTAAAGTTTTAACAGGTTAATTAAACTGTTTTTTGGATAAGCCATTTGGGATTTGGGTTTTTGGGTTTGATTTATCAGTAATTGTATCAGTAAATGTATCAGTAAATGAAAATGAAAATGGGTAAAATGTTTTAGACAGGGCTCTTCAATACTTCATTGAACCGGTTGCTTCAGAGCAGATGCAAAAGCATTTCAAAGTAAAAGTGCTTAAAGGCAGCTATAATTCAGCATATACAAACTCTACAGGAGGATTACATGTTTGTTTTGGCCTATAACAAACTGTCACAGTCTGCCTTTGTTCAGTAACTGTGAATACCAGTAAGCACACCGCTGTGACAAGCACAGATTTTATCTGTAGTAATAAACTCATGGCCCGACCTTCCTTATTGAGGCCATCAGCTCTCACACTCCGCGCTTACACTGAATCCAACACTGAGCCAGATGCAAAACTCAGCAAGTGTTAAAAATACATAAATTCAATCATACAGCTCCGCAAGCACTGGAGAGTCACAATACTACTGATAGGCAAATCCAAGATCATTCCAGGCCAGTAAGCACTAATGATGGCCTCTGCCCATTAGTATTAGCTGGCAGAGGGTGGACGAGATGGAGGGAGGGAGCGTTTGGACCAGGAACTGTGGATAGTGTGGGAGGAGGTCAACAGTGTATTGTGGGCAAGCAGGAAGAAGATAGGGAGAGAGAGAGGTGAGTGATGAATAAATACATTGCCAGAGATGGGATAACTGGAGGAAGTGGGTGATAAGATGGAGGGGAAAACACGGGAGGGATTATAAACATAAAGATACGATTTCTCGCAGAGTGGAGCGAGGCAATAATCTCAGTGAGCTGGCCACATGGATGTCTTTGTGTGACTGCTGCTGCTGTGCTGGGTCCAGTAGCTCTTACATAACCAGAAGCCCCCGCTGGGCAGACAGTGACAACATCCATTCCATCTCATCTTTTCTGTTCTCTTTCTTTTTTTTTTTTTTGTAACTGAGGGCTCATGCAAACACGTGGGAAGATGGCAGAGGAACAGGGAGAGAGGGAGAGAGAGGAAACTGGAAAAAGGGAAAACGGATGGGGGGGGGGGGCTTAACCCCAGTGTCCTCTGTTCGATGAGGTCGATTTATTTCTCTTATAATGGTGCCAACACTGAGCACAGCAGACGTCAGTGGGACTGCTCTCAAACTGGGGGTTTTGAGTTCACAGCCAGCTGGAAGGTTCACAAGCCATTAACAAGGCCCGAGATCGCTCATCTGAGCATGGGCTGCTGTTTGTGCGCCAGAATCAGACAGAATAAGAATGAATAAGAAGAACAGATCTGTGAACACCTCCCATCAGTTATACTCACCGACAAAAGTCAAAAGTACCAAAGTTTGCAGCTGAACTCTGGTTTGAGTTACCATATTAAGCTCTTTGTGGAGCTGCTGATGTCCCTCTAAGCTTTTTATTGATTATTTTTATTGTTGTTTTTGAGAGCCTGGAGTTGTCTCGGATGACTTCAGCACCGCGGACAGCGCCTCTCTCCGGCGGCCGACCGCGCAGGTAACTTCCACCCGCTGAAAATCCACCCAACACGTTTAGGCAAAGAAAAAAACAAAAAACAACTTCAAACTTCAAAAAGGCAGAGGAATAAGAAGCCCTGTCGATGAAATCTGTGCGCGCTCCCGTCTCTGGGTTTCAGTCTGCCCCCGACGCGCCATCCGTCGTCTGTCTGGACTGAACTAACTTCATCGCTCCCGTCGCTCGGTGGAATAAACAAGTCAGACCGGATCCTCCTCACACCTGCTGTCAGCCGGTCCCGATCCGGTCCAGAGGAGGAAACAGAAGACAAGAGGAGAGAGAGAAAGTCGGGTTGAGGAGGTGTGGGAACCTGTGGATTCTCCAGAAGCCCGATTCAGTCACTTACTGCTGCGAGAAAAGAAAAGAGAAACAGCTCTCCTATTTCAGCCCTCAAAGAATAACACTATTGATTATCTGAAGTGTATTTCCTCCATTAAGGATGACTGATGACATTTCCCAGCCGCGGCTCACTGCCTTTGTTTTCCGGCAGTCACTTAGTCTCTGGCAGAGCGAAGGCTCTGATACGCATGCGTGAGTCACTCCCTCCTACACTACAATGTGCATGACCATATTATTGTCACTTGGGAAGGCCTAACCAACTCATCATGCCAGCCAGTTTGCGTTTGCTCTTTCTTTTGACCTGCAGGAGCTAAACAAACACAACACACCGTGGCATTATTGCACGTTAGATACCCCGTGCATAGCAGTTTAAAATGAAGCTCATGGGGAATAATGGGAGAAGACTGACTTTGCCATGTGTTACGTAATCTTGTTTAGCAGCTGCATTTCATTTGTCACACATCAGTACTTGCATTATTACTGCTTCTCAAGTCTTGGGAGCAGTGCTCAGGGGGACAAAGAGGCCCAATTGAAGTCTTTCAGTGACATAAAATACTGTAGCCACGGGTCTACAGTGGTGTGGCTGCAGGAGGAGGTGTAATTCGCACGCATAGCTACATACATTCGCACATGTAAACATAAAACAGTGTCACACATGCGGGAATTCATAGCCTTGGATCTGTACTTTGAACTCATGTGAATGCTAAGCACACATACAAACACAGAGACTGATCCATACCTTTGGCTCACCGCAGCAGTGAAGCTGATAAAATACTGTGCAGGACATGACCTACTAATCTAATGATCTTCCATCCTCTGGAGTTTAAGGCCCTGACCTTTTCTGTGATATTCTGCCTGCATTTGGGTACAAACTCCTCCTCGCTGCGTGACTGCACTCCAGCAATGATGGCCTCTCATTTCTCTGTTTTTTTACTCCCTAATCAATTAAAGGATGAACAATACTAAAGATAAAGGGCAAAGAAGAAGTCGTTTAGTTAATTTAGCTCCTATGCTGCTCTGTTTCACCTATTCAGGTCGAAAAAAGACTGGAAGCTAATTTCTGTCCATCACACCAACACAGCCTGCAGCACAGAGGACTGAAGTGACTGCTGAACAGTGTAATTATATCACACTTATTTCTCTCACTCAAAGCTGCAGTGATTTGACTCTCTTGTAGAAGCTGAACGATGCAGTGACGATGCAATAAAATTGCCAACTGACTAAATCCACATTTTGCCATTTTTCTGTTTCTTTGTTCTATAGAGCTGCAGTACATTGAGTATGGACATCAATATAGATCTTCTACATTTTTTGGGGCTATTACAAATCTAGTACCTGCTTTAATTTGTAGGTATTTGCTTTTATATGAAAGGGTACTTTTCACATATTACTGACAATATGCTAAACTGTTTCAGTTCAATCTATTTGATTTGTCCACAGGAACAAAATAAAATTTTCTGATTATTCACCTTCTAAATCTAAGTTTTAAATGTACATACATCTAACCCTGACATATGCTGTTCCTGTTTTTTGGTCTTCATGTCACAAGCTAAATTCCTTGCTCTCATCTCAAATGTTTGGTTCTTTTTCAGTGTTTCTGAGACACCCAACAAGACATCAAGATCACTGTGTCATTTGATGTTTTTATCTGCAAACTCTGTGAAAGAACAAAGAAAAAAAAAACAGGTTGAGATCAGCCCCTGATATGGTATACTCAAGCCTGAGAGAGCCACGCTAATCTCGCCGTAACATCAGGTATTTAATCTTCCAGCCATTGTATCTGGAGTAATGAGAGGATTACACCCGAGGAGACTAGGACTCAAGTGAAATTCAGTATCATTATTTCTCTTGTAGCACCACATGCAGCAAAAAAAAAGAAAAACCTTTAAATTTCATTCTATCAATGCTTCGAGGACACATTCTTTTACAGCTGTGAAATGCTGAAAACTGTTGAAAGAGTGAGTCAACAGGTTTTTGTAATAATGGTTGCTGGTGCAGATTTTAATGGAAAAAGAACAGCAAAGAGGCAGCTGAGTGCACTCTTGTGTTGCTGTCAGCATCAGCAGTAGGCCGGCACTCTGAGGAGCAGACTAAATATGGCAGGCCTGGTTGAACCACATCCTGGAGATAAGGAAACCATAGCAACAGTTATGCAGTGCCATGGTGACTACTGGAGGTCTGCTTAGCGACAACCCACAGACTCAGGAAGACAGCAGGAAGCCTCAAACCTAGCTCTCTTTTTATAAAGGCATCCAATGTGTTTGGCTTACTCACTACAAAAAAGGTGAATTAATAATGTGTTTTCACTCTTCAAGTGTTGCAGCATAGACTTCTCTTCTGCAGCAGATCCAACAGGATTTCAAGTTCAGTAGCTTCTTTTGTTTTCACTTTGTTAAGCAGTTGGTTCTGAAGAAGGCTCGCTACAATGAAAGGGGCTTGCAAAGGGGCATGCAACATTAAGGGGGCATGCAACATTAAATATTCATGAAAACATGCGGGTCACTACAAAAAAAGGTGAATAAATAATGTGTTTTCACTCTGTTGCTCTTTGCTCGTGTCTGAGGGTTGCCACATACGTGGCTGAATACAGCACGTTTTGAGTATTGAAGGGTAAATGAATTTCAAAGATAGTGCAAATGCCAAAAAAGGGGAGCAAGAGAACAGTTTTGTGCAGTGAAATTGAGCATTAATCAGAGGTTTATATATGGGTGAGTAAATTAAGTGACTGTGTGTATAAATAAGAGGGTTAGTGAGAGTAGGTTTTTGCTGTATGAACTGTGTACATGTACAGTGGGGCAAAAAAGTATTTAGTCAGCCACCAATTGTGCAAGTTCTCCCACTTAAAAAGATGAGAGAGGCCTGTAATTTTCATCATAGGTACACTTCAACTATGAGAGACAGAATGAGGAAAAAAAAATCCAGAAAATCACATTGTCTGATTTTTAAAGAATTTAATTGCAAATTATGGTGGAAAATATTTTCCAAGTATTTGGTCAATAACAAAACTTCATCTCAATACTTTGTTATATACCCTTTGTTGGCAATGACAGAGGTCAAACGTTTTCTGTAAGTCTTCACAAGGTTTTCACACACTGTTGCTGGTATTTTGGCCCATTCCTCCATGCAGATCTCCTCTAGAGCAGTGATGTTTTGGGGCTGTCGCTGGGCAACACGGACTTTCAACTCCCTCCAAAGATTTTCTATGGGGTTGAGATCTGGAGACTGGCTAGGCCACTCCAGGACCTTGAAATGCTTCTTACGAAGCCACTCCTTCGTTGCCCAGGGCGGTGTGTTTGGGATCATTGTCATGCTGAAAGACCCAGCCACGTTTCATCTTCAATGCCCTTGCTGATGGAAGGAGGTTTTCACTCAAAATCTCACGATACATGGCCCCATTCATTCTTTCCTTTACACGGATCAGTCGTCCTGGTCCCTTTGCAGAAAAACAGCCCCAAAGCATGATGTTTCCACCCCCATGCTTCACAGTAGGTATGGTGTTCTTTGGATGCAACTCAGCATTCTTTCTCCTCCAAACACGACAAGTTGAGTTTTTACCAAAAAGTTCTATTTTGGTTTCATCTGACCATATGACATTCTCCCAATCCTCTTCTGGATCATCCAAATGCTCTCTAGCAAACTTCAGACGGGCCTGGACATGTACTGGCTTAAGCAGGGGGACACGTCTGGCACTGCAGGATTTGAGTCTCCTCTGGCGGCGTAGTGTGTTACTGATGGTAGCCTTTGTTACTTTGGTCCCAGCTCTCTGCAGGTCATTCACTAGGTCCCCCCGTGTGGTTCTGGGATTTTTGCTCACCGTTCTCGTGATCATTTTGACCCCACGGGGTGAGATCTTGCGTGGAGCCCCAGATCGAGGGAGATTATCAGTGGTCTTGTATGTCTTCCATTTTCTAATAATTGCTCCCACAGTTGATTTCTTCACACCAAGCTGCTTACCTATTGCAGATTCAATCTTCCCAGCCTGGTGCAGGTCTACAGTTTTGTTTCTGGTGTCCTTTGACAGCTCTGGTGTCCTTTGACAGTTCTCTGGCCATAGTGGAGTTTGGAGTCTGACTGTTTGAGGTTGTGGACAGGTGTCTTTTATACTGATAATGAGTTCAAATAGGTGTCATTAAAACAGGTAACGAGTGGAGGACAGAGGAGCCTCTTAAAGAAGAAGTTACAGGTCTGTGAGAGCCAGAAATCTTGCTTGTTTGTAGGTGACCAAATACTTATTTTACTGAGGAATTTACCAATTAATTCATTAAAAATCCTACAATGTGATTTCCTGGATTCTTTCCCCCCATTCTGTCTCTCATAGTTGAAAGTGTACCTATGATGAAAATTACAGGCCTCTCTCATCTTTTTAAGTGGGAGAACTTGCACAATTGGTGGCTGACTAAATACTTTTTTTGCCCCACTGTATGTGTGTGTGTGTGCACAGGGTCCCTCAAGGAGGTACGGCGGAGAACAGATTTCTAGGGATTTGGAAGGATTTCCAGATTATAACATGATTACAGCAGACAGCCATGGATGAAACATGCTGGAGATTGAGATGTAAAGCTCATGTGCAGCTTGCTAGAAAAAAAACCCTCTCAATGCTGGAATGTGTACAGTCTAAGAAGGATTGTATTCATCACTCTAAACATATAACATCTATAGTCACTCCTCTAATATCCTGGGAAATACGTATTTTACAATGATAAAATATGTTCAGTATACTTGCAAAAAAAATCTATCTATCTATCTATCTATCTATCTATCTATCTATCTATCTATCTATCTATCTATCTATCTATCTATCTATCTATCTATCTATCTATCTATCTATCTATCTATCTATCTATCTATCTATCTATCTATCTATCTATCTATCTATCTATCTATCTATCTATCATCTATCTATCTATCCTCATCCTCTAGCTACAAATCAAATATCACAAGGAGACAGTCTTCCTAAAAATAACCCCTGTGTTGATCTAAACAACTAGAGCAAGCATAATATTGTACCACTGCAAATCACCACACACACACGGCTCCTGAGCAGCTAAGCATGGAGTTTTCATCATAGGTACACTTCAACTATGAGAGACAAAATGAGGAAAAAAAAATCCAGAAAATCACATTGTCTGATTTTTAAAGAATTTATTTGCAAATTATGGTGGAAAATATTTTCCAAGTATTTGGTCAATAACAAAACTTCATCTCAATACTTTGTTATATACCCTTTGTTGGCAATGACAGAGGTCAAACATTTTCACAAGTCAAGTCTTCACAAGGTTTTCACACACTGTTGCTGGTATTTTGGCCCATTCCTCCATGCAGATCTCCTCTAGAGCAGTGATGTTTTGGGGCTGTCGCTGGGCAACACGGACTTTCAACTCCCTCCAAAGATTTTCTATGGGGTTGAGATCTGGAGACTGGCTAGGCCACTCCAGGACCTTGAAATGCTTCTTACGAAGCCACTCCTTCGTTGCCCGGGCGGTGTGTTTGGGATCATTGTCATGCTGAAAGACCCAGCCACGTTTCATCTTCAATGCCCTTGCTGATGGAAGGAGGTTTTCACTCAAAATCTCACGATACATGGCCCCATTCATTCTTTCCTTTACACGGATCAGTCGTCCTGGTCCCTTTGCAGAAAAACAGCCCCAAAGCATGATGTTTCCACCCCCATGCTTCACAGTAGGTATGGTGTTCTTTGGATGCAACTCAGCATTCTTTCTCCTCCAAACACGACAAGTTGAGTTTTTACCAAAAAGTTCTATTTTGGTTTCATCTGACCATATGACATTCTCCCAATCCTCTTCTGGATCATCCAAATGCTCTCTAGCAAACTTCAGACGGGCCTGGACATGTACTGGCTTAAGCAGGGGGACACGTCTGGCACTGCAGGATTTGAGTCCCTGGCGGCGTAGTGTGTTACTGATGGTAGCCTTTGTTACTTTGGTCCCAGCTCTCTGCAGGTCATTCACTAGGTCCCCCCGTGTGGTTCTGGGATTTTTGCTCACCGTTCTCGTGATCATTTTGACCCCACGGGGTGAGATCTTGCGTGGAGCCCCAGATCGAGGGAGATTATCAGTGGTCTTGTATGTCTTCCATTTTCTAATAATTGCTCCCACAGTTGATTTCTTCACACCAAGCTGCTTACCTATTGCAGATTCAATCTTCCCAGCCTGGTGCAGGTCTACAATTTTGTTTCTGGTGTCCTTTGACAGCTCTGGTGTCCTTTGACAGTTCTCTGGCCATAGTGGAGTTTGGAGTCTGACTGTTTGAGGTTGTGGACAGGTGTCTTTTATACTGATAATGAGTTCAAACAGGTGCTCATTAATAACAGGTAACGAGTGGAGGACAGAGGAGCCTCTTAAAGAAGAAGTTACAGGTCTGTGAGAGCCAGAAATCTTGCTTGTTTGTAGGTGACCAAATACTTATTTTACTGAGGAATTTACCAATTAATTCATTAAAAATCCTACAATGTGATTTCCTGGATTCTTTCCCCCCATTCTGTCTCTCATAGTTGAAGTGTACCTATGATGAAAATTACAGGCCTCTCTCATCTTTTTAAGTGGGAGAACTTGCACAATTGGTAGGCTGACTAAATACTTTTTTGCCCCACTGTATGTGTGTGTGTGTGCACAGGGTCCCTCAAGGAGGTACGGCGGAGAACAGATTTCTAGGGATTTGGAAGGATTTCCAGATTATAACATGATTACAGCAGACAGCCATGGATGAAACATGCTGGAGATTGAGATGTAAAGCTCATGTGCAGCTTGCTAGAAAAAAAACCCTCTCAATGCTGGAATGTGTACAGTCTAAGAAGGATTGTATTCATCACTCTAAACATATAACATCTATAGTCACTCCTCTAATATCCTGGGAAATACGTATTTTACAATGATAAAATATGTTCAGTATACATGCAAGAAATCTATCTATCTATCTATCTATCTATCTATCTATCTATCTATCTATCTATCTATCTATCTATCTATCTATTCATTCATCTATCTATCTATCTATCTATCTATCTATCTATCTATCTATCTATCTATCTATCTATCTATCTATCTACTTCTGACGCAAATATCACAAGGAGACAGTCTTCCTAAAAATAACCCCTGTGTTGATCTAAACAACTAGAGCAAGCATAATATTGTACCACTGCAAATCACCACACACACACGGCTCCTGAGCAGCTAAGCATGGAGTTATATGATGGGCTGGCCCACTGTTAGGCAGACACACGGGCCATATCAGTGGCACATAGCAGCTAATCTAACTGATAAGGCATATAAACTCAGGGAGCCACTGAACCACACCCCTTATATGCACAAAGACACACACACAGCTACAGGGCACTGCCAGATTCAACCCGGGGGACTTGGCACAGAGCTCTAAGCTAACACTGATAGTAAGTGAAGACTTGTTCCATCTGACCTTCTGATTTGGCTCACAGCCCCCTTTAGGAATACTCACTTTCTATTATAAGACCCAGAACCCTGTGCGTCAGATAAACCATCGAACCAGAAGAAGGCAGCAGTCATGCAGCATAGACTTCCCTTCTGCAGTAGATCCAACAGGATTTTAAGTTCAGTAGCTTCTTTTGTTTTCACTTTATTAAGCAGTTTCTTCTGAAGAAGGCTCAGTACAATGAAAAGGGCTTGGAAAAGAAGGGTTAGAGGACCTGCATGTGTGTGTGAGAGAGAGAAGGGGACACAATTATTGTAGTTTAACATTAAATATTCATGAAAACATGGGGGTCATCACCTCTACACAAGGGAGATGTTGTTGTGAGCAGGAACCAACACAGGATACAACATAGGTGTCACCTTGTGTTCATTCAGCTTAAATTTATTGTCTCAATTAGAATATGGTAATGAACACGGTCTGTCTTAGAGGCCGATATTAACTCCTCACTGAGAAACTATTTGGACAAGGTGACAGACTGTGTCACGTTGCCACTCGTTGCCAGATATTATTTCTGTCTGGTATCACAGATAATTTAAAGATACAGAGCTGAGATGTTTAAAAGCTGGTGCAAATTCAGACAGAGGTCACCTGGATCAGTTCTCGACAAACAAGAAAGGATATTACACAGTACACCGATAACGGAACTATTTTAGGCTGAACAAGAGAACAAACGAGAAGAAAGGAGACTGAGAAACAGTGGCGACAAAACAACACATTTCTCAGCATTTATCTAAATTCTGATCCAGTTTCTGACCCGCAGGCCCCCACATGTCATCGATATCTGTGTGTCCAGTTGTATTTTCTATGGTGATGTGACTTTTAAGCTCCTGCTTTCCTGGGACATTCAGATGCTGCCGATCTTGGCTCTCTGGCATCTGGCAGTCCAGTGACGTGTCAGGGTTGTTGCTCTGGACAGTGTCACTCCTCTGCTGGTCAGAAATATGACTCTCCAGTTCATTGTTACCAAGACTTCTGCTCAGTACGGTTTGTTGGCTCTGACTCTGGCTGGCTGAAATACTGTCCTGCTGGTGGCCGACAACGGGACCGCAGCCATCTACACTGGGATAATGCCCTTCCTGCCCCTGTTGAGCGGCACTGCTGTCTGTTTGTGTGTGGCCTCTTGTCCCATCTTCTGACTTGCTGTCATGCTGCTGGCAGCATCTGATCTGGCCTAATGTGATTTGGAGCTCATTGAGGCGCTGTGATACATAGCGTCTCCTCAGATCCAGCAGGCTTGTTCCATTATGACTCAGGCTTGGCACGCTCGTTGGTGTTGCCCCCTACAAAAGGATAGATCACAGAGAATGTATTGTAGATGGTGTGTGGCAAAGGATATCAATAAATGCATGCACAGAGTCTCAAGGAACAATACAAATATGCAAATCATACTAATGCATACTGATTTACACATTTCTCTCTTAGGTCAAGGCTGAAAAGGGAGCAAATAAATATCTGCATGATGGACAGATTTATTACCAATAAACTAAATATATCAATGTAATATTATTTATATGTAAAATTGCTATGATAATGATTAGTGTGAAAGTCAAACAAAATAAAATAGGGTACCAACAGATCATTTCGCAGCCCTTCACAACACAAATAAATTACCATGCAGATTAAGTCTTTGGACAATGTAATTATATATGTAATGTGTAATATTCCAGCTAATTACTGCAGAATGGCTCCCAGCACTGTTCTCCCGCTCCTTTAGCCGTATGCTCACTTGCGCTTGCTGCTGTAGCTGCACGCTCAGCTGCAAGAAAGCCTCATTCATGCGGTCAATTTCTTCCTCCACACAGGACATCTGTAATAGAGGAAATGGGGAAGTAACATGAGTAGTGGTTGTAGGACAGCAATTATTGTCTTAAATTGGGATTTTATCACTGAGTGATACCTGCATTGGTGTCCCTTTGGGTGGTAAACCTGCAAAGATTAAACAAGACTTTTCATTGTTCAGAAATATAAAATGATTTTTTTTGTCTGATTGTCTTGATTACATTTGTATTGATAGGAAAGACACAGCAATTGAAACACCTAATAACATATGATTATTGTGTATCTAGCAGAAGCACAAACACCTATTGCCTTCAGAATAGCTTGAGTGCTCATCAACACATTCACTGTGTGTTCTCAGATATTGGAAAATTCTTGTGGAACAAAAGCTTTTTAGGTGATAAAGGAGGTGAAAATCAACTTCACTCTTTTTCTCTGCTGGATTTCCTATAATGTTTAAATCTTGTGACTTGGGAGAAATGGAAAAGCGCCTGACTTCAATCTGAAAGCACAATTGAATGTGTTCATTAGTCTATGTGGGTGCCTTATTGTTATGAAATTCATAAACATCATGGGTTTCACGAAATAGCTTACCAATGCCATTATGGATCGATGGCTCCAGAGTTGAAAATTATGGTTTGAAAGCCATTACACCCATCCCCACAGAAGAACATGTATAAGACTGCTGGTCAGACTTAAATGGTTTTCCACTGAACAAGGGTTAAGAGTTTGTGATGATTACATCTGGATTTTAATCTTGGTATAGAATGCCATAAAAATCAAGATTATGTTAATTAACTAATTTGTATTTATTTTCCAGCTTCTAAGTGCTAATGAATTTATTTTTTCAATCACTTGTTTTCTTGTCGATGCGTATCTTTTACCATTGCCATACTGACATTGTTACTTTGCACTGTGAATGATGAATAAAAATAATAATATCCTCTCTTGCTGACACTGAAATATATATACATATAACAAAGGACTTACCTGTGTCCTCCACTGAACTCTGTTTGAGGTTCGTAATGAGTTGCTCTAACTTGAAGTATTTATATTTCTCAAGTCTAAATGGGAAGATTGTCAGAAAAGTTATTTTACTGACATGATTTTGTTTAAAGGGCACAATACTCTCTGCTGTAGGCTTTATCTTTCTCACTAACCTGCTAGCTAATAGGTACTCAGTGAACTGTGTTTCAGTGGGCAATCTTATGTTGAGATATTCATCAACCAATGCGCCATGCCACCCCTCTGAAGCATCGAATTGTGACTGTGAAAAGAGAGCAAAAAGAAAATGATTAGCCTCAACTCCTGCAGTATGAGGATGTTGTGTGAGGCTTAAATAGCTCTTACACACCTCTGCTGTGTTCCCTGTGAAAGAGAGGTTGAACAGCTGAAGGCTTAAAGCTGAAATGGCCTCATGGAGAGCTTGCATAAAGCCCTGGGGTTTAGATCCTGGATAAAAAACAAAAAAAGGAAGAAAAACAAATATCATATTGTTCCCAAAGAAGATTATTTTGTGCTTTCAAAGATTGGCAGAGCTATTATGCTGCACTACATGCTGGTTTGGAAACCATGACATAAGACTAGGTCTCAGGACTCTCCTCTATCACTATCTGTCTGATTACCTGATGCGATGTGGGCCATGGACTGCAGGATAGTAGCAATGAAATGTCCCACGTGCTGAAGCTTTGCCTCTGACAGATAAAGGACTTGATTGGTTGCATCAAAATAAAAGTCCCTTGAGCAATGTGCCAGCAGAGCCTCATTAGAGGAAGAAACAGGAATTGACTTAGCCAACAGCAGAAGCACAGAGGGGAACAGGGGGCACTTTGCAAGCAGATCCATCACCTGGCAACCAAACAGGAAAACGACAGAGTGCTGCGGTGAGAGATTGTTCAGTGCAGTCAGGGTAAGTTTCCCATCGTGGTTTTCCTGGACAGAAAGCTCCGTAGTTGCTAAAACAGAAACAAAATGCTGTATTTTAGGCTTCATATTAACCTGGATTTGTTGTTAGATTCCTTATTAGTTAAATCTATCTTTCCGAGGTCTTGATTTGAGGCTTTTTTAAAATCATCTTTCCGTACCATTGTGGAGATCCTGATTAGACTCAGTCGTGGTAAAGTCCTGCAAAGACTGCTGGATCTCCTGCAGGGTCTTGTATAGAGGAGATATGCAGACCAGCTTGGACAGGTCGTGGTCACTTAGACAAGGGGCTGTACTCTGTAGATGGACTGAGGAAGGCAGAATCATTTCACTGGGGTAACAAAACACCTTGATACTCTTGGAAATGCAAACCTTTATGTACATTTGTTCCTTACCTGGCTCATGGGGTAAAGCTTCTGGTTTGTTCATATTCATTGATGAAAACTGTGGAGATAATGTGAACAAAAAACAAAAAAAACATCCTTGACATACTCAATCCTCAATATGCTACAAGCAGAACAGATGGCACTGCAGTACCTGTCTATAACATATGTTGGTGTTGTACACAGCTTGCAGCTCACACTCCCTGGCATCATGAGGACCGGTCTGACAGTATGGGGGACCGGGCAAATCCTGGTTCTGCCAAGGTTCTCCTGTCAGCCTGCACAAGAGAGCTTCCACTGACCTGAAAAACAGCTCCCAGTGAAGCTACAGAGGCCTCGACTGGGGTGATATATTGAGTCCAATGCAAGCAATTTATAAAAGGATGTGTCTCTCAAAGCACAACAACCAGTAATTTAAGAGCAAAACTGTCGGGCAGATATGTATGTGAGAACAATGCAACATATCAGGAAATACTTCACTTATTCACTTACTTGCCTAGAGTCAGATGGGAGGATCTCATCTAACTCTCAACAACAAAGCGATAAGCGTACATACAAAAATGACAAACTATTCCTTTAATCATCTTGGTTTTATGATTTGACATGATTGTCTTTCTCCCTCAATTGAAGAAATCTTCTCTGGACATTGTTTTGGAAAAATCTGTTTCTCAAATTAAACCACATATTATCATCATTTGGCTTTACCTCGGGTGTCTCCCTCTCCTGCACTGCTGTTAGATGGTTTATCCCTCATTGCACTATGGACAAGCAGCTCCTTAAGAAGACTCAGTTTTTTATTATCCATATTCTCAAAGACATTCTGAAAGAAAATACACAAATTTACAGTGTGTTCTTGTGGCACTTGAACAGTTTTAATTACATGTCTAATGGCCAACTTTTTCTTCACAATAATAAAAACTCGCCTTGAGTGTTTCAGTCTGTTGACAAATGTTTCTATAAAACTCTTGTGTGTCTTTGCGATGTCGGGCCAGTTGCGAGGCTATGTGGAGGTTCTGATCCTCTAGTTTGTCGTAGAGCGTCTTCACATTGAACTCCTCCAAATCACAGCGCCCTGACACAATGCCTAAATGGGAGCAGTAAATGGAAATAATATATACATTTGAAGCTAAAATAAAGAGGGGAAAGTCTCAGCATGCCATTCTCGAGAACTGAGGAGATACTCAATGATATTATGAATATCTGCACTTTAAAATCAAAAGCTTCTCTAACCGGGCCCCATAATAATTCAGAAGAGTCTCTCAAGCTTTCTAGACAGTCTGGGAAGGAGCATGCAATGGATGATAAGTACTTGTATTAAAATTGCAGAGGCTAACTAGAGAGCTAGAGATAACAGCGCAAATCATTAGAGTGTGATATTAGCCATTATTTTCTTTATCATCAATCAAATGGGGAATAGGCTGTTAACTGCTACCTGGTCATGCGTGATGATTTCATAATGACTAGGCGAATGGACATTTAAATGTCCTATCAAGCTGCATGAATAATGCAATATGCATTAAGTGAGAAACATTAAAGCCAACTCCACCTTGTAGTCATTTCAAACATTATCAGTGACTAGAAAGAAACAATGCCAAATACAGTATGTTGAAAACCAATCAGATTAAACTAAATTAAACAATTAAACTTTTCAGGAAACACTTCCAATGATTGATTTATGATCAGGTTGTTGAAGTGGAGCAGAAAATATAAAAACAGAATGGTATATTTATTTAATTACCCAAAACATGGCTTTACTAAGTTATGAAGGATATGCAAGGCTGCCTTTAATTGGTCTTAATTATGATATCACATATACAGTAGCCTATGTAAAGTGTAATCATGCAACCAACAGTGTGGCCCTGTGAAGTTCAGTGAGGGGCTGTGCGCTGTCCAGTTGGTTCACGGCTTTGGTCAAGGATATAAAATCTCAACATATATTGAATGAATTACCATAAAATTGGTACAGATGTCCATCTGTTTTGATATGTGATAACTTATTGTAGACAGACAGACCCAACGTTGGCAATTTCAGCATATAATAGAGTATACTCACAAAATAATCTGTAGTATTAATCTGTAGTATAACTGGAAAACTAACTAACTAACATCTATTGGTAAAAACATGATTTCCTGATTACTACTGTTCCTAAATTTTTAGCTGTGTTTGCTCGTGTTTCTGGAGAAAGGTTACATTAGGGGGGAAATTAAAGGGGAGCTTACCCCCTTTTGAAACAGCAGGCTCCTCAGCTTCTGCTCCCTCTCCTACACCCCTACTGCCTATGAAGCCCCCTAGACTGGTGACAGCTATGCTGAAACACAAATACAAAGCTATGTGTTTAGTTGTCATTTTACATAGTTTATATAAAGAGCTTGACAAAACACATGGATATAACAGTTGTGGTGTTAAACCAACAGACCTGTCTCCACTGCAAACACAATCCACTGGACAGAAAGGCTCCCCAAGGCTGCGCCACTTTGGCTTCGTCTTCCACTGGGAGACAAGTTTTGCTTTGCCGGGTCGCAGGATCAGCATTGTGGTGGTCAAAACCACAACTACAACAAGCAGCAGACTCAGGATCCCTAAGTACAGTTAGCATTGTGTCGTGATAAAATTGCAAACTCATCACAGCCAGGCACCTGCATGATAAAACGCTGAGTAGACATTAATATTGCACAGTAAGGATACACACCTGCTATCACTCCCCAGTCAGGTAGAAGATTGAGTCTGTGCTGCTTGACAATGCCATACTTGACCAGCTGTGCCGGGGTCATGGGCTGGAAGACGGAGGCCCGAGGGTCACACTCTGTCCCCTCCTCACTGACCACCACCACCATACTCCACTCCGGCACAGCATTGTCAACAAACACGTACTTCCCTGTTTCTGAAAACACATGAGCGAACCTGAGACAAGGAGAGGAACAAAGAGAAATCTTTAGTAAAGGGGGAGTGGGGTCACAAAATGATTAATACTTGAAGATTGACTTTCAGTACGGACTCTACACTACCTTGTAGAGTTGAAGTTTGTCTGTTTCATGAGTATCTGCAGATGTCTGAAGGCTCCAAAATCCCAGCCAGGGTTGCTGTTAAATAGATGGTCTTTTTGGTACACTGGAAAGTGGCTGAGATGGCGGTCTTGGGATAATAAACAAAGTTAAAACAAGATTACAGTGTTTAAAACAAAAATAAATCACACCGTCATGATAAAAACACTGAAGTAAACAAAATCAGTGGTACCAGTGTGGTTGATGGTGAGATGGAAAATGAGCATGTCACCAGAGGACAGACAGGCGACAGGGTTGGGGATACGAGGAAGTCCAGCTAAGTCGGCGGCATTATCGTCATCACCTCCTGTGTCTCTCCTCTTTCTGGGTCTTGTATTTAGGAGTTCTATTGGTTCTGTGTAGAAGTAAACTGGTGCTAAATTAACATGCTTGGGGTTTAGACAATCAAGTTCAATTCTCAACTGTTTTCCTGTGAAAATGATACTGGATACTGTGGTATATTTAAATGAAGAACATGAACAGATAACTGTAAGGAACCACCCTCTGTATTAAACTCAGCCACCTTTTGTTCACCTCGTGCTCCAGCCATTCTCAGAATTGGCTGCGTTGATATCATATATGGTATAAACCAGAGGCTTTTAGGGTTCAGCTGAGGGCCTGGACTCCTAAGGCTAGAGGAAGCAGTGATGATAGTATATGTAAACAAGTAATGGCAGGGTGATACGAAAGTATAGGTTATGCATGTTTGTCCTTATAAAGGAGAGACACAGCAGCAGAACTCAGCTATATCCATATATGAAACTACGGTCAGCCTTCAAGTGCAGAAGAGGTATAAATGTAGGGTGAACATAGAAGACTTTGAATTCCTGGGTCACCTCATCACAAAGTCGGTTCCTTTTATTTTTTCATGTTCTTACTTGAGGTGTTGGACTTTTAGGGAATTCCCGAAACCCTAGAGGGCCGGGTCTCGTTTTGTTAATGTATTGCTATGCTTTGTTAATCTACAGTTTATGTTTAATAAATTTGTAAGTGTGCAATATATTAATTGAGAGTCCTGCGCATTCATCTCCACTCCAGCACAATACTCTACAATACACATGGACAAATGGATTGATCGGATATGTTAGAATAATATAATTTGAATATAAATAAAATAATCTATATGAAAGTTAAAGATAATGTTAAGTCTATTCACCTGACAGAAATTGATTGATGAGCTCTCTCTGTGTGGGAATCCAACCGAACACTCCCTCAGAGTCAAACTGGACCAAATGGATTTTACCAATACTAGTTGCGTGGATATCTGGTCCTAAAACATTCATTACAGTCTGAAAGTAAACAGAAACAGCTGTTGTACAATTTGTGAAGAAAAAAAGATCTTCTCAAGCACTCACACACAAACTATGCACATTCATGATGAAACTAGTGGAAGCAGCTATTTTGTTGAACTGTAATATTATACTATACTAATGCATTTTCTTGCAGGGAGAGAGGAGTTCATTATTTATCACTTGCCCTTCGCTTAATGCAATGATATCGCAAAATCTGCAGCTGCAACATTTTTCCAGGTGTTCTGCTGAAACTCAGACTGGTCAAGACCCTGATAAATTCTACGCTTAGCCGTTCCAACGGATAATCGATCTAGCTAGACCCTACAGTCTGAAAAGTTCCTTGGCTGCATCAGTGCAATACTAATGTCAAATCTGTGCTTATTTTTTTATCAGGTGGTAGCAGCTTTGGAAAATCCTTCCTCTCACTCATACACACATTTGGTGTAATTGATTAGTAAGTACAAGGAAAATAAGAAATCCATTATTTTGCGAGGTATAGCCAATCATCAGTTTGTTAATGGTTTTCCCTGCCTTACCCTGGCCCAGATCAAACTGTCTCTTTCTTTGAGGCTTAGCAGCAGTTGCCCATCTGGCAGGAACTGGGCAGAGAGCTGGGGCAGTTTGGGAAGGCAGGAGGAGTTGCAAAGCTCCTCAGCAGACACATATCGCTCACACTGGCAGCTGGGTCATCAGGATCAGGCAGATAATACAAGAGACAGTGAGGCAGACAGCTTTTCAGGCTTCCAGATAATCAGTTACTTCACTGTACCTAGTTGTTTTCACAGGGGGATTTTTAATTGGATTGGATTGAAAAATATAAGTGAGACTCACATGCCCATCTCCACATCCAGAGTTCCTCCATGTGGTCCGCACGTAATATTACAGGAGTGGAGGGAAGGTGACACACACTCTCTGGATGCTGCCAGACGTACCTGTCCTGTGGCACACCGTCTGTTTGCCTGGAACACACACACACACACACATACACAAACACACACACACACACACACATACACACAAAGACATCTAGAAAGACTTCAAACACACAGACCTTGCTGGTCATTACATCATGCATGATTGAAACCCAGTACAAGGGTAATTTCCCCATCTCTCTGTGTTGTATTGATTTCCAGCTCTTTTAAATTATAAATTACAGATGAAATTGGTGCAAAAAGGTTATGGTTTGATCATTTATTTAAGGTGGTCAACACTGAGAGATGTAGGGATTGTTGATGTTCTTGAGGGAAAATTCAGACACTTGAGAGTTGACCGCTAAACACCTCTCCATTCACAGTTTGACTTTGAAGGTAAGGCTTTTTTCATACTTTTAGTCAGTCCACACCTTTCATTGCATTTCCATGACAACTTTTGAAAGGAAGAAATTAAATTCAAAAGAAATTCAATTTTGTTTGGAAGTGAAAATATTTGGGTGAACTGCCCAAAGACAGGAAATGCTGTGGAAACTTGATACATGAATTCACAGCCAAAAAAAGAAAAAAAAAAACCTGATTTTAGATCTGCTACTGACCTCGGGCTGGCAGTCCAATTCACTGTCAGAGTTTGAGCTTTTGAAATCCAGTTCATTGTAGAAGATAAAACCAGTTCTGCACAAACATGAACCATCTGAATGCTGGAAAGCACGGTTCTTACCAATACAGGTACAAGAAGAAGAACCTGAGGAAACAGATTTGATAGGCGATTTGGTATGACAATATTTATAACAACAGTTATTACAACATCAACATCATTGTCACGTATACAGTCTTTTGAAACTCTAACTTAAAAAATATATAAAAACATATAATTTCTTCAGATAAAAGCACCTATTGTGATCTGAGTAGGATAGGATCTGATAGGAACGAACCTGCTGGTGAGATGGAGGAGCTGCCACAGGGGAAGCAGGCCTTCTGAGCTGGAAGATGGTTGAAGGTGCCAGCTGGACATGGGTGACAGTTACCCATTGTCTCAGCAAGAGTGAGGTTACCAAAGGAGCCGGGGGGGCAAGGTATTGGCTGGGTGGATCCAACGGGACAGACATACCCGAGAGGGCAAGAGTTATTCTTGTAGTGGCCTGTACCTGTTGGATTTGAAGTGAGGAGTGAAATAACAAATATTGTACACATAAATTAAGATCTGGAATGATTTATGGTGGTGAGCAAAGCACCTTGGGGGCAAAAGTATCCTGGTGGACATGGAAGGCAATCTGGGATGGGGGAGAGGTACGGGCGGTAGGTGCCCCCTTCACACACACTACAGCAGCTGCTTTTGGATCCTCTGGGCCTGCTGGTGTTGACAGGCATGAAGCCCCCATCACAGGACTTCATAGCAGAGCTGTTGGCTGGGCAGTAGTAGGGAAATTGACAGCTGTGGGGCATGGTACCAGGGTTATTTATAAAGCTTTAACCCACACCATGCAGACTCAGCCTGAACCCAATAAGCTTCATAATTTCAGCAGTTAAGGCCTCTCATTTCCATATCAGTCTCACAAACATGTGTTTTCATGCCAGGTTTCAGGATATTGGACCTCTCATGCACTCACAGTTGTTTGGGGGTGTGGTAGGAATGGGACCCCTCAGGACAAAAATAACCTTCAGGACACACTTGAGGCTCAGCCGTCTGAGGTCCACAGTATGAGCCAGCTCTGCACAGCTTCTCTGAGACTGCACCTGGATTATGAGCAAAAACTCATTACAGCAGAACCTTGTTCTCTTTAGGGAGAAAGGCACTTATTAAAATGCAAGATTCAAAATCAGAGCAAGCACAATCTAATCTATGATGCCAACATCATAAACTGTGCTGATAAACTCACCCATGGGACACTGATAAGAGGCCCTGCAGGGGATCCCCTCTACGTTCGGCTTTCCTGTAGCCCGGGGATCTGGGCAAAAGGTTCCCCCTGTGCAAAGTTCACACTGGCTGGGTGCAGCAGCTCCGGGAAGGGGCCTCTTAGTGCCTGCAGGGCAGAAGATGGGGGGTCCAGACCCGCTGCACCAGAACCCAGGTGGGCAGGGACTGTTGGAGTAGTTTGTGAGCCCTAGAAAATAACAGCTTTCTGAAAAACCCATTCATCACTTCACGCATTATAACCAATGTGGAAATAAATTTGCTGCATCATGGTTCACACACACTGAGCGGGACCTTAAATGAAAAACACCCGAACCATTAAGCTTATCGAAATGACTCCAACATAAGTGAAGTTCTCTGCTACTATTATTTAGGAAGCCTTCATTTATGCATACAAAGAACCAGAGGGAGAAGAGGAAGGGAGACCATCTGCTAGACATCAGGCACTAGATAAGGTAACAATATGGCTTGCTTTTTAAATAAGTTTAAGCACTTTTGAGAGAGATTAGAAAAAAAAAAAATTTTCCTTTTAAATCCACCACTCAATCATTACTGTAGCCTCAGGTGTCACAAGTCATAAATGGAGTGTCTTCAATCACATTATACCTCCTTCAGTCTTATCTCATGCACAGGCATTGGTATAATCCTGTGCGTGCATGCTGAAATTAATACAACCTAGAAAGCTTTCTTTGAACTGTCCTTGCAAATTCAAATTCAAACTCCACCAGAAAGAGAGGCATTAAGGTGTCTTTTATGGTTCATTATACAATAGGCATAGAAACACACAGCACAATGAAAAGGGCCAAAAAAAAAATAGTCTTTAATGGAAAATTAAATAATTAATTAGAGTATGTTATTTCAGTTCCATCTTTTTAAATGGTGGGTTGGTCACCAATGGTGTGCTGTGTGAGGCGCAGTGTGTCAGACCTGTGCTGTTACAGTGTGAACCAGGAGGGCAGGGCAGGCAGTCACCCTTGTTTCCAGCACCGGGGGAAGCTCGATAGGTGTACAGAGGACAAGGCCTGGGTCCCGTCCCTCCACTGAAGTCACTACCAGTCAGACCATCACAGTAATGACCAGCAGGACACAGATGAAAGACGGGGTCCCCTGCAAGCAAGCACATGCTAAATGTGAGGAGAAAATAAAGTTTTCAGATATTTTTACAACGAGATTCACTTCTGTTACACTCTGATCAGTTAAGGAATTTATTTCAACACTTTGATCACTTCGTCAGGCTCTTATCTTCGGCTACATTTCTAACCAGTTAACGTTTCATGAGCCCAGGCTTAGTCATTATTCTCAATGCTCTTTCTAATTCTCAGCCTGTGGTTTTAACTATAATCCCCGTCCTTGGATCCTGCTGGTATCTGCTTATACTCAGTTTACACGAGACACACAATGACTGCAATTAACTGCCTGGTAGGATAGCGAGCAAGTCACATGCTGCTTCCCAAGCATCATGACTGAAAACTGCTCATCTAGGCCAAAGAAAATGTTCTTGCAGCCGAATTAATGTCTCAAACTCAGCCATTCCTTTTCATTGCTTTTCAAAGCCGGTTCGTCTAAAAGAAAGGCTTCTTCCAATGCTAAACTTTATCCCCGATTTCTATAATGAAAACAGTACAGCAGCCCCAAAAACACTTTGAACCAATCAAACATAAAGACCATTATCAGCTCGTACCAGATTTACACCAATACTGAGGTGGGCAGGGTAAGCAGTCCTGTAGGTTGGCACCTGCTGGGAAGCTTCTGATCGTGTTTGCAGGACACAACTTGGCCTCCTCTGTGCCTTCAGGACAGTAGAAACCTAGAATGAAGAATACTTACAGGCTTTAAGGATAAAATTATTAACTCTCCAAGTTAGAGAGTTTTAGAGTACTAATCTCACAACACAAAGAATCTAAGAATAAAGTCAAATAACAATATTTTGTGTATATAAACTGAATATCAATTATTACTGTCATAGCATCTATAGTTATTTCTAAAGAACTGATTTAACATACCTGGTGGACATGGTCCAGCACACTGCATGCCCCACTGGCACTGGGTAAAGTTAGACAGTGGTCCCTGAGGGCTGAAATCTGCACTCCCAGAAACACATAGATACCCCGCAGCACACAAACCCTGGATCCTACCAGCCCTGGAAAAAAACATACACATGGTTAATTTATCCAAAAAACCACAAGATACACTGCATCCTCACAGAAACACGCATACAAACAATCATTTAGAAGACACTTAAATGTTTGCTTCATTAGATAAATAGAATGGCAATTACATAATTTTCAAGATTTTGTTCTCCTATTCTCCACATCATCTGCATCATATCTACATTCATTATATTCATGCATATTAAAGTGTTCATTTGGCTGCTCAGTGAACCGTGACTCCTGAACATGTTCTACTCCTGCATTCTGCTAATTGTGAGTATAATTAAAGCAGAGACGAGTGTTTGCCTTTCAGCACGTATCTTATGTGTATGCATGAGTAGACAGTGCACATGTGCCTCGTTGTGCATCTGCATGTATTCCCAGATGTATGGCAGTTTGAGATAAGTGCACATTTGAGAGCTTGCGCATGCAGACACTGGGGCTGTGTCATGCATCCAGTATACCTGCAGAACTTCCCTGGAGGGCAGGGTAAGCACTCTCTCTCTTCTTGAAGCCCTCTCTGGTTTGAATGAGTGTACGTCCCATTAGGACAGGGCTGAGGCACCATGGTGCCTGGAAAAAAGGTGCATATATTAAGATTTCTTTTGCACTAAAACACAAAACTGAGAGGCATTATAAGTCTTTTTTTGTTCTTTGTGAAGGTTTATAAGGTTATATGTAAGTCAAATTATAGTTGCAGTAGTCTTATTTTTGCTGTAGTAAAAGTCATCATTTTTGAGTACCTGCAGGGCAGAATGAGTGTGGTGGGCAGGGCCATGGATCTCCCACTATGGCCTCCTCACAGTAAAACCCAGGTCGGCAAGGGATGCAGCTGTCTGAGCCTGGGTTCGGCTGGTACTCTCCTGTGGGACATGGCAGAGCCAGGGCAGAGCCTTCTGGACAGTAGTGGCCCTGCAAAAGAATGGAAATGACAAAGGTGTATCATGGAGGTGGAATTCAATGCAATGGGACATTAATAATAAACAACATGGCACAAGCTTCTCTGGGAGAGATACATTTAGAAAAACAATTGGAACAATGGAAAAGAGAAGGAAAGGGAATTCAGTGGAGGAGGGAATACAGAGAGAAAAATAACGATAGAATATATGAATAACTCTTACCTTGGGACAGACAAAGGCATACGGAGTGGTTGAAGAGAAGTCAAAAGGACAGTAGAAACCAGCAGCGCAGGGGCCACTTGGGTTGGCCAGACCCTCAGTGGAGCAGTAGTGACCTGCAAGACAGGCAAAGCAGCTCTCCATGGACACTCCTCCTATGAGCAATGGACAAGTACAACAGATGAGGGTATGCAGCAGATAACGAACAGAGGACTTCTTTCAAATGCAAATGGAGACATTATATGGATATCAAATCATTTAATTAACCACACAATGGTGCTGATCTAACAGAAACAAATGAGATCTGATTATTAGAGTCAACACTGGGTGAACCTGTGGTGTTGCGTATACTGCCAAGAGGGCATGGAACTGGGGAGAGACACCCTGCTGGACAGTAGTGGCCTGCGGGGCAAGGGCCATTTCTGGGGAAGTTATCAGACCTCTTTGGTGTTGGCTGCGTGGCTCCACCTTGGCAGAAATAGCCCTGCAAACAAGGACCTTGACAAACACACACATCAATCTGGTTATCTTTTACCAAATGGTTTAACTAGTAAAACAGTGTGTGCGCTTCTTCTAAAAGTATAAAACATTGTCAACAAATGTCTTTGTGTCTTGTTACCTTGTGTTGTTGAGGCTCCATATGAGTTACAGTACACTCCAGAGGGACAGGGTGTGCAGACAGAGAGAGAGTGGGCTCCAGTCTGGGTGCTGATAGTCCCTAAAGGGCAGGGCTGAGGCAGGGCTGTCCCAGCAGGACAAAAATGCCCTAGGAAAGGAGCACTTACTAAATATTGGTTTATCATTACTGCAGAATTAGAAATGTGATCACTAGAGTCTATGGCTTACACACTTAAAAATGGTAAGTCATCTGATTTATACTGTAGATTCAAAGTTTATTTTCCATCCATCCTCACCAGCTGGGCAGAGTGAGGGCTCTTGAGTGGCTGAGGAGGAACATACAGTCCCTTTGGGACATATTATGCAGAGGGCTGCTCCAGGGGCAGGACTGTAAGTGCCGTGCTCACAGGGCACCTCACTTGCTGAGCCAGCAGGGCAGCTATGGCCAGCGGGGCACAGGTAGCCATGGGAACCATCAGACGGGGTAGGACTGGAGCTGCCACCCAAGCAAACATACCTGTAGGCATAAACAATAATATATTGCAAATTTTGCCATAAGCTGCCATTAGCCAATCTGTCAGTGAGAAAATACCATTTCCAATTCTTTTTTATTTCAGAAAAACATTGCAGTATAAGAAGTCTTGAAAATAGGTGTCAGTTAAGGCCACTTTAAATTTCAAGGAAAGTTATTATAATTATTATACAAATCAAAACGGTTTAAGTGAAGGTGTAATAAGTTAGTAATCACTTAGTAATAAATAGTTCCAAGACTGCAGATACTGACAATTAAAACTATTTAAATTATACCATACAACATGTTAATGCAGTTACTGTTTCACTTTGAGCTATATTTTATGATCATAGCTAAAATTATTCAGAGAAAAGAACCAACAGGTACTAAGTATTGGATGTTTCCAGAAAAAAATAATTATAATTGCCCTGGCTTTTAATTCTACCTCCCCCACATCAAATCTTATTTACAGTTTATAACATAAGATAGATATAAATTTAGATTTTGAATTCTGGGCAGACACACTGAAGTGTAACAGGTGCTTTAAAGTAGTTTTATCTCTCAGTATTTATTGCAGAGCACATTTGTGACTAAATGCAACAATTAACAAAGTGTTTTAAGTGTTACTCTTATCCTGCTGAAGGCACCTGCTCCCTCTTGTGCTAAGACTCAACAGACTCTCATGTAAACGACATCTGCTGTCCTCAATTATCTGTCTGATTTTGTAGTTTATGTGTTTACTGGCTTAAAATGTTTTTTTAAGCACCAGATAGCTTGCATACTGTTCTGGTCCCTTTTATCCATGCATAAATGCTACGCATAAATCCAAAAACACTTTCATGGAACAAGGTGAGACATAAAAGAGAGCCTGAAAAGGGAGAAAAAGACTAGGAAAGACACTTGTCTTTTTTTTTCATTTTCAAAGCAAAACGATTTTCTTTGAATTTTCTTTGACGACTTTCCCCTCAGAGCAGGCAAAAACAGTCAAGTGATATGAATAACAACCACTGTGGACAAAAAAATACCCCAGAAAACTGTGTGTCCACACTGGGGAGATCTGAAAGGGAAAAAGCACAAAAGCAGAAGTGTTTACCCAGCATGACATGGCAAAGCATCTGAGAGCTCTGATATTGCAGGCCTGTCACAAAACAGTCCAGGAGGGCAGGGTGGACATTCGTCATCGCTCTTCAGCCCTCGGGAGATGGAGAGAGAACCTGCGGGGCAGGGAAGTGGAAAGCCAGTGCCAGTGGGGCAGTAGTGGCCAGACAGACAAAGATGGCTTCTTGTAGAGTTACCCTAAAAAAAGGAGAATATATTACTTTGCTCTCGTCTAGCAGCAAGTAATAAAATATAATAATGCCCTGAGGTCTCCAGAGGTTGAAATTTTTATTACACCTCACAATACAAAAGTGCTTAAATGACAGAGCTTTACTTGTAGTGGGACTGGAAATGTTAAGTGGAGCGGTCATATGGTCATTACATCAAAACAATTTATTCCCATTAGAGTAAGAGTGTGCTCAGCAATATGGCAATATTTGATTATATGTTTTTGCCTCAAAGGGGATATTAAAGAACATTTCTGGAGAGACAAAAATGGAGAGCACAGTTAATATTTCAATATTTCTTTTGGAGTGGTTGAAATATTGGCTTAATGGTAGCGTTAGACAAAAAGCGATTCATTGTCAAGGCAACATCAATAATCATAGCACATTACCCTTAAATGCGGCCGTTTTTGTTGTGTGACATTTCAGCTAATGGTGCTATTAGAAGAAAGACACTGGGCTGTACAACAAGGAAAGTAGCAAGCATGAATGCGCTCAGGAAATCTACTCATCAGATTTTCATTATATTTCTTGTGGACAAACAGAAATGTTGGCATAAAGTTTCATTAAATGAAAGGTCATGGGTTCATCAGTATCATTATGCATTTTTCAGATTCAGTGACTGACCAGTACCACCAGGTTACAGACCAATCAAGGCAACGGAGAACAGGAACAACACCTGATACTCGGTGGAGTTAGGACTGGTTGATCCAGAGGGGCAGTAGTATCCCGCCTCACAGAGTCCTGTTGGCTGGGACAGACCAGCCTGAGAGCAAAACATTCCTGCAGGAAACAGCGACAGAATTAAGTCCGCATCACATAAGTATAGATTTAATTAGCTGTTAAGTTATAATGATGTACAACAAAATACTAATCTTTTCAATACCAGCAGGGCAAGGCAGGCAGGCCTCAGCACTGGAGGCTCCGAGCTGGCTCTGCACAGTGCCAAGTGGGCAAGGGAACTCCAGTCCTAGAGTCAGGCCTGAAGGACAGTAGTATCCAGCGGGACAGAGTGCAGGTTGTATAGTGCCTTCATCTGAGACACACCAAGAGGCATTAATGAGAACAGGTGATGAGACCAATAAAACAAGTAATATTTATACAACTTTGTAATTATTTTTGACTTTGAAAAGACAAAGCTACATAAAGAAATAGACACCCTGACACTGTAAAATCAGTTGTCAGTTAGATTACCTGGGATAAAGTGAGGTGTAATTTCTTTCATCTGTCTGCATTTCACCTCAAGATGCAGCAGCTCTGCTTCAATTAGTAAAACCGAGCGCTTCCCAGAATGACTTTCGACAAGTCAGTGTGAATTTGTTGCTTTCATTAAAAAGTGAACATATGGGCTCCTGCGGCGAGCTAGCCAATGATTTGTGTTCTTTCGACACGTCTGTGATCATAGCTGTGTCCCTTATTAAAAGAACTTATTAACAACATGTCCTGTGGCTGTACTGCATGCTAATTTATTGTGACTGTTGCAAAATAAATAACAAACTACCCCCCAGCTTATGGATTCCTCTCTGTTTCATAGTTGAATGTCAAAAAAGCACCTTGCAGAGGATAACTCAATCCATGGTTCCCACCTTGACAGTAGTATCCAGGGGTACAGGTGGTGCAGTTGTCACGATGTGTGTTGCCTGTTTCAGAGCTAAATTTCCCTGCAGGACAAGAAACCGGGACTGGTGTTCCACTGGGGCAGAAGAAGCCAGCTGGGCATGGAGCCTCATCTGCTCTGCTAGATCCCCAGTCACAATAAAACCCCGGCCAACAATCACCTAGAGCACAAACAGGGAAAAAAACACTGACCTTGCAGAGCTTGCATTTAAGAATGAAAACTTACTGAGAAACGTAGAGATTTAAATCCAGGCAATTTAGGTGTCTTTTATTCCATTACCTGCTCTTAGTCCCTGCTGGCAAAAAATCCCAGGTGGACAAAGGGATCCAGTTCTGTTGTCAGTTGGGTTCGGCACAGTGGCACCCGTCAAACAAAGAAACCCAGGAGCACATGATCCCGAAGGCTCAACCAAACCTTCGGACCCACAAAACTGACCCGCTGGACACGTTAGGCACTCATCTGCAAACACAGATTGACAGCTTTGACCTCAGTCCAAACAGCAAAACAAGCTACCTGCCAGGTGAGATCAATCACCAAGCCTCCGAGATGGTCGCACTCTGTGAGAATGTCTTAAAGCAAACTGAATTAAGGAAGATCATTTCAAGTTTTCAAACTCTTGAAACTGTTCAATTTATTGCAGATTGATTTGATTTTCTCTTTATTAAAGGAAAATCCGATTTCATAACATCACATAACATCTGTCTTAACAAGTCATTTATTCTTCTAATCAATCTTCAGATTATTTTCAAACAAAAAATGCCAGACAATAGTGCAAAATAATTCCACTCCTGGTTATGGGTTTTCACTACAGACTGTCTGGCTTTTACCTTTCGTGGTGAGACCCTGACTGGGGCTGTAGGTGCCTTTGGGGCAGGGGAGAGGCTCTCTGTATGGACTTCTCCCGGGGACAGATGTAGCCAGCTGGGCAGGGCAAAGGGCTGGTGGGACCCGACGACTGGCAGTGGAACCCAGGGGGACAAGGATTACACTCTCTCTGGCCCGACAAATCCTGGAACCAGCCTGGCAAAGACACTCAAACAGTGAAAACATCTCTAGAGAGGGTGAGGGGATTTATACAATACAAATAAAAGTCAGTTAAGTTCAGACAGTGTAACTTCTTTCTTACCGAGAGGGCATGGTTTGCAGTCATCTTTGCCTTTTCCACCAGTTTCATTTTGGTGAGAGCCAGCCGGGCAGGGTGAGGGAACACTGCTGCCCTCTGAACAGTAGTGGCCTGCTGGACAGACACCTCCAGATACGCTTGACATTGGAGTGGCAGTTTTGGATCTCTCTAGACAGTAGAAACCTGGGGAGATATTCTTCAGTAAAATGGCTGAATGACTGCTCTCTCATATCACACTTCTAAAACAAAAAAAACAAAAAAAAAAACCAACAACAACGACTAAATTCTCTGTCTGACCTGGCAGACATGGTCCAGAGACTGCAGAGAGGCCGGTCTCTGAACAGTAGAAGCCAGGACTGCAGCTACGACACTGAGACTCATCCACAAGCCCGCTCTGCTCGCTGTCAAAATGTGTGAACCACAGTGGTAGGCAAGTGATTTCATGTAATTTTGACAATAATTGCTCAGTATTACATCACAGAGAGCACTCCATGTCTCCATCTTAAATTATTTCAAAGAACAACATCTCAGATTACAGCTCCTGTTTCATCACACTGTTATATTCTTTACTGAAAGCATTACGTTGTACATGGATCATTACCTGGTTGAATCACATCTAAAAAAAACTTGAAGTATTACCACTGGCTAAATAGAGAACAATGTTTAATCACCATGTTCTGTATTTTTGGAGTTTTAGAGCCCAAATCCTATTATGTCTTATAAATATTATGGTTCATAGTAATTAGAGATATGAGGAAGATATAAGCGATCCTGCAGGATACGCACCTGAATGTTCCTTTGGGGCATGGTTTTGGTACAGAAGTCCCCACAGAGCAGAAGAAACCAGGAGGACACATGAATCCAGTCAGACCGTCTATCGGTGACATTTCAGAGGCTCCCCCAACACAAACAAACCCTGCAGCACACAGCCCACTGGGGAAAGTCCTCCCTTTAAAAGCATTCAAGCAAGGTTTTTAATCACCCTAACTGAGCAGCCATTTAGTTGTAATTGTTTCTAGAATACACAACTACAGTTATACTGCTGCTGTCTGCTCATATCTGTGAGAAATACATAACAAGTAACTCCTAAGGTCGTATCAGCAGGTGCATTGTACCTGTTCCTTTACAGTACATCCCAGGGTCACACAGTGAGCACTGCCATTCCTCAGCCAGTCCTGATGTGTTTCCATAGGTCCCTGCTGGACAGGGATGTTGATTTGCTGATCCACTGGGACAATAAAATCCTCTCTCACATGGAAGTGGAAGGGTCATTCCTGATGTGTGATACAGCACAAAATACATTTACTTTTCATTTGCTAAATGCCTTGTCACCAAACAGTTTGTCAAGCCATCAGCTTTACCTTGATCTTGACAAGAGAAACCAGCAGGGCATGTGTCGCAGCTACCCTGGCCTTGTTTGAGCTGGTAGCTGCCTGGAAGGCAGACTGTCTGTCTCTCACTGCCCTGGAGCAACCATTGAAAAAATAAATTATATTAGACTTCATATCTGAGGAATAACATGCATCACCCAGGCATAATCATAGTGCAACAACAACAGTGCAAACTGAGACAGACACAACACAGGAAGACGACTGCGACAGTCAGGGAAAACATGCTGACTTGTAGCATGCAGTAATGTGCTTGTCAGGATAGACTGAAAACCACAGCTGAAGACTCATGCAGAGACATCACATACAATATTCAGCAATGATGACTGACAATAGCTTGAAGACCAATACTGGGTGGCTGACCTTCTCACAACAGTGTGTCCCATTGAGCAGACATGTTGTTGTGGCCTCTCAGAGGTCTGTCCCTCAGGACAGTAGTAGCCTTCTGCACACTGGCCACTTGGCTCAACCATTCCTTCCTGGTGGCAGTAGTGACCTGGAGGACACAGCTGGCAAGCCTCGACTGCTGATCCACCGAGGGAACCTGAAGGAAAACACACAATATACATATTGATAGGAAATTAGGTGACAAGTTGATATACATTGAATGGTTTTACATTGTTTGGAGTTTAATTGATATACAGTGTTTTAAAAAAGTCACTAAATCACTTTGTACGTTGATACAATGAAAGCATTCAAACATGCATTCATAACAATGTTAATTTGATGCAAAGTATATACCTATTCCCTCATCAGATTCTAATTCATAATCATACAAAAGAGCTACAGCACATTTTAATGGGATTCAAGTTGTCCGCCGCGAGACAAGAATACAATTACACGATTAAACCACTTTGTGACTGAAATTATTCATAGGTGCCCAAGGGAGAGAAAAAAGCCTTCAACGCAAGTTTTCATATTTCTTCGCATCACTGAACTGCAAAGATAGACACCAGTTCATGTAAGGACATTGCCGGGAAACCTGAAAATGTATACAACAAAGTGTATTAGGTGTTGTATTTCTCATTCATCATTAATGCATGACAGAAAAGGGAGGGGGGATTACTCACTTCAAAGGAGGAGAAAACATGTAGCACAGTTTTCTTTTGATTATTAAATTGTTCCGAAAAATCAAATAAGATTATGAGATGAATCACAATTACACAATTACTGCTGCAATATAAATGAGCAATATCTCACTTTTAATGGTTCCAGGAGGGCAGGGCAGAGGAAGATGAGTTCCAAGGGGGCAGTAGTGTCCGGTGGGGCAAAGGGTGGCATAGGGATCTAAAGAGCCTTTGGGGCAGTAATATCCTGCAGCACAGAGCCCTGCCGGGGCATCTAGACCAGTCTGGTTACAGTAAGAGCCAGCCTCACAAGGCTCGGGGTGGGCAGAGCCCAAGGGACAGTAGAAGCCTGAAAAACAGCCACAAAAAAGTATCACTGAAATAAATCAACTTCAGCAAGAGAAAAAGTCCAATCAGGAGGATTACTGTTCGTACACGCACACTTCCTCAAGAGATACAGGATTTTCTCAAACTCTGAATTTTTCATCCCCGCACTCTTCTTTTCTACGTCTTATATTTATAGTTAACCCACCAGACTTTTTTTTCTGTTCCAGCAAGCAGTAATTACTTTGCTGCCAGAATTTAAATCTGTTCCTTGCTGGTCTGACATCAGCTGTTTTAAGCGCATCACCACCCAACCGTCTCCAGTTCCTCAAGAGAGAAGTCCAACTGCAGCATTTTAGACTTTCAGGTTTTCAAATGGGGGAATTTTAACCTACAAGAAAGAGGTTCTGTGTGGGAGGTATTCAATTAGTAGACCCATCAAATAATTGGGTGTAACTGACAAAGCCTTTTCTGAAATACTTGACTTTTTTTGTAAACAAAAGTAACCATGAGAGGTAAAACTGGGAATTTGTTCTACAAACCACTTTTTCTTGTTCTAGCCATAATTTTTTAAGAGAGTCTAAAAAAAACCCAAGATGATATGTTATTAAAGCCACAATATGCCATACACATTGGACAGATCAGATGAAATAAGTCATGTGTCAAGGCAATTACAGTAAGTGGGACTACCATGTCATGAGCAAGGAAGATAACGTGTGTGCCTGAGGGAATGAGCAAAGTATCACATGGAGTGCACAAGTTCACTGTCAAGATTTACCCACCCTTAGGGCATATATCTCCTCTGTAGGTGGAGCATGTATAATGTGGACTCTTCAGACATGGCGGTGAGTGAGTCACAATATGGTCTGAATCTGCCCGTGGCGCATGTATAATGTGGACGTCACCAATATGGTCTTCGCCCGTGGCGCCGTCACCACTCGATCAGCTAGCATCTCTCCCTATAATAGAGCATGCCAGATAAAGCATGAAAGATGTCTACATTAATATCTTTGTCAAAGAGGAGCCCCTCCTTGCTTTCTACATGCTGATTTAACAGCTTCAACTGCTAAGGGAACAACATCTTTTTACAATGCAACAATGTAGGTCAGTGATTAATTGTAGAATACTTTGGGGGAAGGTCAAGCTGAAAAGCCACTGCATTGTAGGACATTTATCTCAACACGTAAGGGGCTTTGCACTCTGGTTGAATAGTTTGAGGAAATTGATGTACTGCCCTTTCAAAGGAAGCATTTATTGTGTTATTACAAACTGAAGAAACCCATATTTTACCAGAATTACTGGAGTTATTGAAGCAGGACAGATGGTGCATCCAGAAGGCGGCGCCTGTCTCTGTGGCATAAACCTCCAGTATTTCACAAAGACAGCTGAACAAAGAGGAGCTGACTTGGGGTGTGGGGCTATCTGCCACCTCCAGGACAGAAGAAACCTGCAGAACACAAACCTAACAAGGGCAGGTATTAGAGAAGAGTTGCAAGAATGGGATGGTTATCTTTCTTAGTTATATGCGATCTTGGCCTGGAAATGAGACTTGAATTGTCATTTAGTTTCATTTAATTGCTTATTATTTGAATCCCCAGAAAACAAAGTTGATGTGGTTAGCAATTAAGAGATCTGGAACCAGGTTAATGTGATGTGCATATCTTTGGAAAATGTACATTAGTTGCAGTGTACAGCTGAAACATGAAATGCTGTGGATTTTATACAATTGGCCCTCTAAGATCATTGAACAATGATAAGCCTGATTGTCCCCGACTAATAAGAAACCAGGTGAAATCCCCTACCTGTGGGATGTGTGCCTCCAGGACTGAGGCAGTATTTCCCTGGGGGACAAGGATGGCAATGAGAATAGGAGGAAGCTCCAGTCTCTGGGAGGAAACTGCCAACAGGACAGGGTTTGGGTGACCCACTTCCCTGGGGACAGAAGTATCCCATGGGACAAACATCCCCATAAGGCTGGGAGACAGGAGAAGACTCAATGGACCCCAGGGAGCAAAAATGTCCTGTGGTACACAATGAGGTAAGACATCTCATTGCAACATTTACACTGTAGGACAAGTGAATCGTGCTATTTGGGGGAAACTGTGGCTTAATATAGTGCAGAAATACAGGAGGCATTATGGTTCATTTCTCTGACATAATTTTCCATTTTGATCTCCAGACCTGTACTGCAGGGTCCAGATGGCTCTGTCAGGGCACTGCTGTTACAGAAGAAACCAGCGGGGCAGGGGATGCAATCAGTCAGGTATTTCCTGCCAGCTGATGGACTGATACTGCCCACCGGACATGGAGATGGCGCAGATGAGCCCTTCATACAGTAGAAACCTGGGAAAGGTGGTGTGCTTCATTTTATAATAGGCTTCAGTTCGCCTTTGTTTCTTTGTGTGCAGTTTGTGATGTAAAAGTGAGTGCACTTGTGTTTTTTCAATTACCTGGTGGGCAAGTGTTACAAATGGCCTGCCCAGAAGAAGATTGAAAAGTGCCAGGGCTACAGATGGCCGGCTCATTACTACCATTTGGGCACGCATGTCCAGGCGGGCACTGACATCCTGTGACGCAGGAGGATAAACTTCAAACCTCCTGAGTAATGTGCATATAAAATATAGTTCTACAGTAATGTGATATACCCTCCTTAAAACACGTATTATGCAATAATGCATGAAAGACAGCGTGTCTGTTGTATTTCACCGTGCTCAACTTGGTACCATGGAAACAAAGCAATGAGGAAAATTATGACTCCGAGCAGCATTTGTCTTGTACAAAAATCCCGGGGGAGGCAAGGAGGAGAGAAAACAGGCTCAGCAGCAGGTGCCCTGACTCTGACATCAGTGAGCTGGAGTTTCCTTATAGGTTCTGGGCCATTTCATGCTCAAATTAGCAAAACGGCTTCTCGATAAAAGGTGACAAAAGGGGACAAGGATGCAATTCAAAGGATCTCTAGGTGTGCATGTAATATAAGAGGAGGAAAGCTAAAGCGTAAAATCACCTCAGTGGCACATGGAGTGTGGCATGTAAGGCAATTGCTGAGTTCTGCTAGACATCCACAGAACCAGTTATTACACCAGTTACGAAGCATCTACATTTACGGAGCAAAAATAATGCAAACACCACTTTGACTTTAAAGTAATGTACTACAGTTACAATCACTGCTACAAAGGTGGACCGTGCCAGTACTTAAACTGCAAAGGAGATCAATTAACACTTTCCAGGACGTTATGATGACATATTTCAAACTAACTGCATCAACAAAAGTAAATGCAGTGATAAGTTCAAACTTGACTTTTTTTCAGATACACCTAGTATTCCTTTATGAGTTGAGAAGAATCTTCCACTTTGTTATATGATGTTTGTTATATGCTTCAATTTATTAATAGAGCAATTTTTGTTTCTGGTACTTTGTCTCTCACTTTTAAGTGAAAAGGTGCAGTATGATTCAAATGTAAAATTACACTGCAGTATACCTTTTATAGTTACTTTTGACAGTGATTAAATAGGAAAGTTTGGTATTCTGAACCAACCTCATCACGTCAGCATAACTATTTGCAAATCAGTCTTACTGTAGGTGATCAAACACTGTGTAAGAAAAAAAAAGAATGAGGATGAAGTGCAAAGCCTGTCGCAGTTAAACTTGAGCTGACCCATGATGATGTGTACTGTACCTGGCTGATGTCCAGACACTGATCCCGGTGGACAGAACCACCCTGGGGGACAGAGGAGGTCGACAGAGGTCTGAGCCCACGAGGGGCAGTAAGAACCCGGGTAACAAGCTTTACAGTCAGCCTCGGACTCGGCCGCAGACCTCCCCAAGAAAGTACCTATATGGAGGAGACAAATGATCATGTGAGTAAAAATAACTTCCACTCCACTTCTCTCTCTTTCTCTCTCACTCATGCATACGCACAGAAATAGAGGAAATAGGAAATAGAGGAAATAGCATAGCATAACAGTGTCATGAATGTGCACCATAGATGGGTCCATTTATTCACTTCGTTAAGTAGCTAGTTGACCATTATGACAGTTTTATTGGACTCCCATTAGATTTTACAGCATCCTATAAAGTTCTGGATACATTAAGCCAAGCCAGGGCTTTATGGCACTGTACACTACCTTTGGGGACAGTGTAATAAAAAGAAAGAGGCCAGACACATAACTCACTCAGAGAAATGAAAGTTATACTTATATACTTCCGTTTAGCAATATATTCATGGCACATCATGACAGAAATAATTTCTACTTCTTTTAGAGCTCTGGGTATGTTGGTTTTCTACCTGGAGGACATTGGTTTGGTTTTGCACTCCCTTTAGGACAAAAGTGGCCTGCAGGACACACATCACCGTGGAACTGACCCTGGGTTGAATCGCCAGGAAGTGGGGATGGAGATGTGGTATCTCCTGTAACTGAGACAATAGACCTTTATTGGATGTCATTACTCATTAGGTTAGTGAGTGAACTAAAAGGCCAGAGCCATTTTCTGCAATGCCAGGGAGAAAAATACTACTAAGGGAAAGCAGTGGGGACTGGTAAATGTTCTGTGGAGACCTCTCGAGCGCTGTGGACTCAAAGGGCATGACAATGTTACATAAAAACAGAGCTGCATTGAGAGAAAAATGGTGCACAGCAGAGTATGTTTCAGGCTCATGTCAGATTACCCTGGTTCTTTTTAAATTACAAACACCATTTGTTAAATTAAAAAAAAAAAGCCACTTGTACACATTACCACGCATTTATTAATGTTGCGTAAAGGACAAGAAGAATCAGCCATTACCTGTAGTATTACCCCAAGGTGTGGCCATTTTGGATCCCTCTGTGCAGAAGAAGCCCGGGCTGCAGGGCCCAGATGGGGAGGAGAGTCCAACCTCAGCGCAGTAATGGCCAGGCAAACAGGACTGACATACCTCTATAGAGACTGCCCCTGGAGCACCAAAAATAGAACTTGCATTTATGTTATAAATGACAAAATACGGCATGAATTTAAGTCAAGTGAAATTATTCACACTTCACTTGTTTTTAGTAAGTGTTTCTGAAGAGGGCAAATTCACACTTAAAACCATCAGTAACTCCAGCGAAGTCAGCCCATTATGTTCAAATGTCACCAACAGTGTATCTGTGTAATCAGTCAGTGTTATGCTGTATATCACCGTCTATGGAGCTGAAGGTGCCTGCAGGGCAAGGAACCATGTAGTTGGTACCCTGCGGGCAATAGGACCCAGCAGAGCACCGGCCTCCTGTCGGGCCCTCCTCTGGCTGGGCAGAGACAGCACCGTGGATACAGAGGTAACTAGGGGCAGAGAGATGATGAGGACAGAGATGATGGGGAGGGGGATACGGGATGTTGGAAAGTGAAAGATAAGAAAGACAAGGAGAGAGACAGAGCATAAGGGAGGTTTAATTATAGACAAGGGAGACAGAATTAAACAAAAACAGGATGTCATATTTTTCACAGTCTTTTGGTGAGCATGAAGTATGTCTTCAGTCTGCCTGTGCTTACCCAGGAGAGCAGACCCCAGTTGGAGCAGCCAGTCCAGGGGAACTGCAATATCTCCCTGGAGGGCAGAGCTCACAGCCCGACTTATTGGACAACCCCATCTGCCTGCTGAAGGCACCAGCTGGGCATGGGAATGCTATACCAGACTGCGTTCCTGTAGATAAATAGCACATAATATCTACAGATGGTCCAGGACTAAACATCACAGAACAGTTTGTGAAGACCATGTTTATCTTGATTATGCTCTGTAATGGCCATTTGCATAATTAGAAAGCCATTTACTGTTACAGCCACTTGTTCAGGAGTACACACAACACAAGAGCAATATTCAGTGACGTTTTGCATGCAATACAACACATGATTAGTTAATTAATCAATCTCACTAAGCCTGCAGCATCACTTGACCCCCATACATATTTTCATCCGATGTGAACATGATCTGATGACATTGTACACTTGTCATGAATGTGTAAGAATAGCTGCACTATTTTATCCTACCTGGTGGGCAGTAGTGTCCTTTGGGACACAGCATGGGAGTGTGAGTCCCTGACACATGCCCAGTGTCAGCATCCAGTGAGCCAGCACAGTAAAATCCTGCTGGACATTTAACACACTGTGTCTGTGGAGGGGAAAATTATGCACATCATTTTACAAAGACAAAATTATGACTACAGATGTTCACTAATATTAAATATGAATAGAACACATGAGCACTGTGGATGCTTGCATTGGTAAAATTTAAACTAGAAATTGTGTACAGTACACAGATGTTGAAAAAGATGAGCCTGCTGCAATATTATGTCTTTGCTTTCATGAGAGCCATAATTTCCCCCTGAATATGCAAATAACACAGGCTCACAGTACATTAAAGCCCCATCTTTTATAGGTTATATACAGTGACTTAACAGCACTATTTTAGGTCTAGTTTTAAAGTAAAACCAACTTTACAGTCCAGTGTATCACACAATACACTATGTAAGACAGCAGGACAGTTACTGTGGGTTATTTTAATTGCTTGATATAGTAGGTGCACCTTGCCTTTGAGATTGTAGGATATTAGCAGACTATTCATCCTCATCTTCCTTACCTGTCCGGGTAAATCCTGGTATGTTCCCGGCAAGCAGGGTAACTGTCTATCAGACCCAGGTGGGCACATGTTTCCAGGTGAGCAGGGTAGGGAGGCCTGCTGGCTGCTGTTTTCTCTGCCTGGACAGTAAGAGCCAGCCGGACAGACATGAGAAGGGAAAGAGAGCCCTCTGCTGACGCACAGGAAACCTACAAAACAAAAGGAATGCTAATAAACAATTACAGATGTTGTGTGAAGGGACTATCCCTGATAAATCAAGTTATGTAATGGAAGTCTTATGTCTTATCTTCTGGCATTAAAGCCTAATGTAGGCAACATGTGCTAAATTAGTTCCAACCTGGAGGACAAGGCAGGCAGTCAGAGAGATGACTGTTTCTGGTATTGTTGTTATAATGTCCTATGGGACAGGGCAGTGGCACTGAGGAGCCCTGGGGACAGTAATGACCTTCAGGACATCTGTCACCTGTCATTCCTCCATCTTCTGGTGTGGGTGACCAGGCCCCAGAGATGCAGTAGTACCCTGCACCGCACTGGCCTGATGCAACACCCTTCCCAGGTGACGCACAGAAGGAGCCTTGTTTAATAAGGAAAAAGAGCGAAAATGAGTGGAAAATTGTTCTGAACTTCCCTGCAAAACAGAAAATGTAGAACAAACAATGCATACTGTATTAATCCCTGCTAAGATATAGAGTTTATTTGATTATTCCCTTGATCTACTGTCAAGGTCGTCCTAAACCCCACCAACCAATCAACTACTTAACCTTAAGAAAACTCATATCATTAGCAGTAAATGTTGTGTGACCTGGAGGGCAGGGCAAGCAGTCCTGGGGTCTCGCCATCTGAGTGTGGGGGTTGATGGATCCAGCTGGACACGGGTACTGATGTTTGGACCAGGTCCCGGACGGGCAGTAATGACCCGCTGGACACTCATAACTTCTCGACAGAGAGCCATTACTTCTGCCAGGACAATAAAAGCTATCCAGACAAAACAAGGGTGGAATAATTTCATTCTTGGCTGCTGGTGTTGGCAATGAGGCACGAATGTACTTGAGTCTGTACGTGCACATATAATTATGCAAAGCAAGATGAAGAAATCACAAACAAGTACTGTCTCTACAGTTATTTCATAATCCATCCTGTTTACTGTATATGTGAAAATTGTGTATATGTTTTGCGGTCCCGAGTGACTGTGTGTCACTGATATGAGAGATTACCCCTGGGGACAGGCGCTGCAGCTGGCTCGGCCATCTTCTGCGCTGATGGTTCCCAGGGGGCACTGCTGAGGAGCCTCAGAGCCCTCAGAACAGTAATAACCTGGTTGTGTGAAGACAAGAGTCATGAAAGAGATGCACACTGAAGCACACACAGGTATGCACAATCCACAGGGGGCAGGGTTCGATTTCCAGTGTCAACAGAAGAGCTGCTTATGTTTAACCCTATTAACTTGAAAGAGTGTTTTGTTTACCTGTTCACAAAACTGGCTCTGGGCTTTTGTAAATTTTAAACTGTAATTGTGTGCTTCACAATTCCCATTTTCTTTTATATTTCTTACAAAGCCATGCAAACTATAGCTTTTTGATGCCATTTGCCAACAACACCTACCTGATGACATTTCCCTGTGCTTTTTCTATCATTTTTTAAAAGAAATGAGATACAGATGTTTACATTCTGATCACCTTTTGGGCACGGTCCTCCCCGGCTGTCCCTTAAAGGAGGGTCAGGGCGATCTGCACCCTCCAGACAGAAGAAACCTTCCCAGCATTTTCCTGAAGGAGCTGAGAGACCAACAGCATCACAATAGTAACCAGGGAGACATGGCTGGCAATCCTCCTGGGAGTGGAAATGAGAGAGACAAAGAGAGAGGAAGGGAAGGGGGGGAGAAAAAAAGAGAGAGAGAGGCTGTAAGAAAATGTAAAAAAGACAGAGTCCCTCTTTGCAATATTAATTTGGGATCAAATATTGATTGGCTGTCAAAACAAAAGGCAGAGGAAACACTGTAATTTGCTGTATGTAGTGTGATTTCAGTGTAGAGCCTGATCCTACGTGATTCTGCCACAGTATCCTATTTTAAATAATAAATAATAATAATAATATATATAATAAAAAATAAACAAATAAGGAAGAAGACTTGACATTAAATAAATTACAGATAAATAACAGAAATAAATACAGACAAAATAAAAGGAATCATACAAAGAAATTTCAAAACTGACAGGATTTTGTATCTCAAGACGTTTTTTTCCAAGGTCAGCTTTTATTTCATGATGCTGATAATCAAGTCTTGTTCTGCCCATCAAGACAAACAGGACAGATACAGCAAATGGAATGAATACTATATTTTGTCTGTATTTATATTAATATAACTATTTATCTAAATGTCTTAAGAATGATGTAGTATAAAAAAATGTAGTTTTTGACTATTTATTGTATCAATACATAGGTTTATCTGCAAAACAAACACAATTAAATTACTGAAGGAAACTTGACAATTCTCTTAAGACTCTCAATCGTTGTCAAGGGGACAATAGTGAGTGCGATATTGAGTCAAAGCAACCTGGGAGACTAATTTGGTGAGGTTAGAGAATGTTCCGCGTGGACAGGGCAGAGGATGGACGGTGGCCTCAGGGCAGTAATGACCGGCAGGACATGGCCCTCCCTCTCCTGGTGAGAGACACAGAGAACAAGACCATTTGTCAACCATCTCAGAATAGGAATACTGATGGGGAGCCGTTTCCACAGATAAGCATGAGGCTGACACCGAAATTTTCTCACACATTAGTGAGAAAAAATGCGGTATTATCAGATTACACTGGGGAGCATTTCCTAAATGTGTGAACAAGCAGTGCATGTCTGGTAAAGATGTTTTTTTTTTTTACCTGCAGCCTGTGAGAGGGGTTGTGGAGAGGTGTTACCATGTGAGCAGTAATATCCTTCCTGACACGGTCCAGTGACAGCTGTGCCATTTCTGGAAGAGCAGTAATGGCCACCGTCACACTGCCTGCACTGAGAGACGGACCAGTAGCCGGGGTCAGGGCCATAAGTTCCCTCTGGACAGCCTCTCAAGTCAAATCCAGTGCTTTCAGGGCAGTAAAAGCCTGCAGGCCACAGAGAAAAAAACAAGGATATGCATACATATGAAGGAGACAAAAATCTGGGCAGAATTGTTGGGTAATTGCATCAGCTTTTTCACTATTTACTGTTGTTTATTTATTTTTTTTGGCAGTTCTTTTGCTTGATAAATAATAGCTTTAAATTACTTTAAATTTAGCACAAAACAGAAAATGTCTCTTTCAAGTGGTTTTAAGGCCACACAGAACAGCAAACCACAAACCTGCAGGACACAAGTGCAGTGAGCCAGACACACAGTACCAGCCTGGCAAACAGGGCTCACACTGAGTAGCGTGTGTAACAGCAACATATGTCCCTGGTTCACAGGGCACAGGTTGAACAGTTCCCGCTGGGCAATGGTATCCCTCAGGACAAGGTCCCCCTGTAATTCCGTCGGTAGGGGTGGGTGTGATGGCTCCCTCTAAACAGTAATATCTGCACAAGAAAAATGAGAGCGAAAAAAAATGAAAAACAAAAATTATGTGCATATTATGTTCACAAGGGTCAGTGAAATGTGATGACAAGATGACTGGAAAGCACTTTTCTATGTGCTAGTATAAAAAATAAAAAAAAGGCATGGTAATATTTAAGTAAAGTTCATCAGAGTCTGGTGTACCCCCCTCTGCAGGGTCCACTGGGTTTAGTGAGACCAGCAGAGTTGCAGTAAAATCCCCCCAGACAGGGTTGGCAGTCCTCCTGGGTACGCAGGCCTGAGCTGTTTGACCAGGTTCCTTCACGGCAGGCCACCGGAGCTGTGGTGCCTGTAAAGACGACACAAACACTAACTTACATTTCAACTCCAGTAAACAGAGGAGTATGCAGAAAAGTGTTTTAAAAAACTATTAAACAATGACAAGAACAAGCAGTTACTGGGTTTGGCAATACAATATATGGTGACACACTGTTTTACACACTGTAAGCAGAATTTAAATGCAGCTAAATAAAACAGACACTTCTATAAAGCACCCATTGCTGCGTGCAGCATTGAGCAGCTCAGGACAAGGCAGAGTTTACCCTACAGCAGCATTTTTAAAGCATGGGTCAGTGCCCCAAGTCAGAGGGAACAACTGCACAAATTAATTTGAAGAAAACAGGATCAAAGGTGACAAGATAAATGTTGTCAGAACTTCCTGTAGGCCACCAAATGGTAATTATCATGAATAAAACATTGTAGCCCTTGCATGTAATAGGGTAGAATGTTAATAGCCACGTGCAGCATAAATTTGCTTACATTATAATATATAAATAGCCTTGGATTATGAAAAACAATATTTTAAAAGGGTGGACCCCCTACGGCTTGATAAATTCCACCAGTAAATCAACAGTACAGCAACACTGAAGCGGCTGATGGTGATGGTTTATTAAGGGAGGACAAGCTAAGTAACCTGATGGGCAGTATTGACCAGGCGGACACAGGGAACCTGAGAGTCCATCCAGTGGGCTGGGAGACGATGCTCCTTCTCTGCACCAATAACCAGCATGGCATGGTCCTATGGATAGAAGCATATCACAAAACATTAGCATCATACAGTAATGTAGATACATCTACTGCCCAGCAGTACAAGCTAGAGACTATAGTAAAGTAAAGTTTAGACATATTGGGAGTATGGGAATGTGTGATTCCTATTGTATTATTTTGAATATGAAGAGAAGAGAAGAGAAGAGAAGAGAAGAGAAGAGAAGAGAAGAGAAGAGAAGAGAAGAGAAGAGAAGAGAAGAGAAGAGAAGAGAAGAGAAGAGAAGAGAAGAGAAGAGAAGAGAAGTTCTCACCTGCAGGCTCTGATAGACCCACAGAAGGACAGTACTGTCCAGCAGCACATGGCATGCAGCCTCCGATGCTGTGTGTGCGCTGTCTTGGGTTGAAGGAGCCTATGGGGCAGGGGTGTTGGTTGGGGAGGGCTGTACCCGCAGGGCAGTAGTGTCCTTTAGGGCAGGGCCTCAGCAAAGAGGCATTGGATAGTCTCAAATCGCAGTAGTAACCTTGAAAGAAGAAAATTAAATTAGGATGGCTGGTGTAGCAAAGTACTGAGGACATGATGACAGAAAAATTAAACACTGAAACCTATATTTGCAGAATACATATTTCAACAAAGATGCAAAGTGCAGTATAATAAATTGAACAAATGTATACGAGCCATCAATGTAATAAAAAACACTTGCTGGGTTGCTTGAGAGCTGTTTTCATTACAGCTTATTCAGCAAAACAAAAATGCTGCAAGGTGTTCAAAAAAGAAGAAATATTCTGCTTAGAAGGTAAAAAGAGTAAAGGAGGGTCCTACCTGCCTCACAGACAGTACAAACTGCCTGTTTCTCTCTGTCCTGGTAGGTTCCTGACGGGCAGGGATCTGGAGATGCATTACCCAGTGAGCAGAAGTGGCCTGCAGGACATGGCAGCGCTGTCGCCACAGTTTGACCAGGAGGGCACCAATAGCCTATCGAGGGGACAAGAGACACACTACAGTAGAATGTGAAAGGACAGAAATAACAGAAAGTTTGAGAATACCTAAATCATGACAGTGTATGGACTGACCTGGGCTGCAGGGTCCCGTCGGAGCACTGAGACCTGCTCCTTCGCAGTAGAAACCTGCAGTACAGGGCTGACAGCCAGCCTCATTGGTCAGACCTGGCACTGGGGAGAAAGTACCAGCTGGACACAACTCTGGCTGCCCTGAGCCCTCAACTGTAGAGAGAAACAGTTGAAGCAGTCTTTCATTCATTCGAGCCTTTCAATGCATTTATGTGCACACGCCTATTGTGGGTTGGAGGGAACGAAGGCTCATACCAGGATACACTGGGCAGAAAGTGTGGAGACTCCCTACGCAGGTCAACAGGGTAACACAAATAGACACACGATGACTCATGCCCATGGGTAATTTAAGGTGATCAGTCCACCTAGCTACTGTCATAGCTACAGCTACTTTAGTTTCTAGTCCGACTAATTTGCATGTCTCTGGGCTGTGGGAAGAAATGGGAGACTCATAAGAAAACCCTGATGTTAAGGGCTGGGCTCTTCTTGTTATAAAAACTATTCCAATCAATTCCAAAGAGCTGCCCTTTGGATATTAACTAAGTATGAAAATAAAACTTGCCAGATGCATATATTATATTGCAGTGGGCTATGATGCACAGTTTATACAAATAACATATTTGATAGTCTCAGTTTCCATCAGCACCCTAGTCTGTTTTAGGTAAAGCTGACTTTCAATCCCTATATAGGAATATACTAGATATATAGATACTTAGAAACAGGGACACAGATTAACTCTCTTTTTCCACTTCACTTTTGAGTGGCAGGCACCAAAAAGGAGTGTATAGTGGTGATATTACAGATAGGCAAATATTTTTTCTTTATTACATTTAATTAAAAATACTGAAATCAAGCATCATGCCAAGCATCTGTGGGGACAATGTACTGTTCATTTCACAAACCACTTTACTATACAACTATTTATAGGTTTAAATACGTTGTTGGCAAGTTAGTGATACAACTGTTCCAATTCAGTAAAACGGGGTTTACCACAGTATGTCCCAGGTGGACAGATGCTGCCTGTTTCTCCATCTGTTGGTTTGGCCTCAATGGCTCCTCCTACACAGTAATGCCCAGGGGAGCAGGGACCCATTGGAAGAGCCAAACCTTTTAGCAATATAAGAACATTTATTTTATATACTCAAAAACATTATGTACAAGTTGACATAAATCTGCAGAATAATGTGTGCCTCCCCAAAAGGCTTAGAATTAAATAGTAAATATGTATATTTTTAATATATTGCTATAGCTATTTCTCTATAAGTCTTTATAAGTCTATGAGCTGGTATTTGATAATCAATGTCCAAATACCTGAGATGTTACAGAAGGATCCAGGTGGACAGGGCAGGGGCTCCGAGCTACCTAAGGGGCAGTAAAAGCCCACCTGGCAGCGCCCCCCTGTGGAGGTAGCTGGACAAAGACAGTTGGCATTTGTGTAATTGTCTAGGTCAAAAGGCTGGGAGTTCCATGCTGCTGACACACAGAACCAACCTGAGTGGAACAAACACAGCAAGAGACAGAGTGGGAAACAACTAAGGTGATGTACTGATGTTGTGACTGCTGTCTATTTCTGTGATATACAGACACTCTTGCTGCTGACACACAGCAGCATCGCTGTAGAGACATCACATGATGACGTTCTTAGAGTGAAAACACAGGAAGACAGAAATACAGAGGAAGGTGAGAGAAATGAATCATTGATGAGAAAAAGGACTTAATACAGCAGCGAGCTACTGTTCTGACAAGCTTATGTGCATTAAGTGGTTGGCATTTGAAGCTAGGCTGTGTTGCACCTTTTCACATAAATGAATAAGACAAAGGGGAATATCTAAAAGCTGTTGCTGTTGCTGAAATGCTGGAGTAAAGTGTAAAGGGAGGAGTGGTAAAATAATGACTGATGTGGCTGGTGCAGGGCTGTGATGTTTCGTGCTTAATGTGCACTCTTTGTTCCCTACCCCCAAGTCTAACAGACTGCTTCGGACTGGCTTGCCGGCCCCTAGAGACAAATAGGCTTGCACAGAGGACAAAGTCCTGACACTGAGAAACTAGGCAGTATTGCTGTGATTGTATCTTTGGTAGAAATAAAGAACAACACTATTACTGACCAGCCTTGCATTTTCCAGACACTTTGGTCAGCCTTTCCTTCTCACAGTAGTGTCCTGGAGGACAAGGCAGGCAGCTGTCCAAACTCTGAGTCATGGGCTCTGGGTTATAGTATCCACGAGGACAGGGAAACTGGGTGGCATGCCTTGTACCTATGCATGTAATGCAATTCGATTACAAAGAAGGTTCTACATGCCATCACAATGCTTTAAACAGTACACATTTTAACATGTATCGTAAAACCTGAGATGAATAGCTTTTTAAAGCAGAGACAATCTTTCAGTTTCACAAGATGCTCCTCGATATCTGCTTCTTTAGAGGTAATGCTGGATTTACTCTATGTCAGTATTTTTCAATAAATCCATTAACAAGCACAATCATGACTGGTGGAGTTTTGGGTGAGTCTACCATCTGGGCAGTAGAATCCAGGGGGGCAGGGGAACTTGGTGAAGTTGCCAGTCCTTTCTGGACAGTAGTAGCCAGCAGGGCAGCGGGAGCACACTGGCTGGCCTGTAAGGTTGGTGTAGGCCCCAGCTGGGCAGGGCACTGGGCTCGTGCTACCCTCCGGGCAATAATGAGCTGGTGGGCAAAGACCTCCTTCTGAGCCTGGAGAGGAAAAACCAATTAGATGTGGTAAATTACTCAGATTATGACTGCTAAGTCCTTAATGTGATGAATCCTAAGATAAACCCTGATTAATTCAGTAATCATTCATTCAACAAAACACCCTCACACATTTAGATTTCCTGCATTTATCAGCATGTGTTTGTCTTCCATCTGATGCTTATTCATAAGATTTATCTCCACACATTATATATTAGCTCTGCTCTCCACTATTTCATTCCATGTAGAAACTGCATTCATTATTATTCATTGATTAATTGAGAGTTGATCATTGTTGATATTTGAGTATGGTTGAACTTGGGTTATTCTGCAGAAAATATGGAGCAAATCACTTTATCTCGCAAGAACAACTGAAATAAACTTTTTAAGAAAAACAAAAATAAAAAGATCAATATTTTTCTATTCTACCTGTGGCTTTTGTGTCCCCCCCTGGGCAGTAAAATCCTGCTTGACATAAACCAGATGGACGAGTGAGACCTGCAGTGCCACAGAAGTGACCCGCTGGACATGGACTACAGCCAAAGGTCTCTGTCAGATAAAGACTACAAGACACATATATGCACACACACACACACACATATAGTTACATACAGTAGGAAAGAACCACTAACTGTTTAGAAGTGTGTATGTGTAATATCTGGCTCCACCAACCTGTTGGAGTAGGTTCCTGTTGGACAGGGCAGTGGGAGACTGGTGCCCTCAGGACAGAACCTCCCCTTTGGACATGCTCCTCCCACTCCTGTGCTGAAGTTACCATCTGGGTTCTGAAAGTTTACACCTTGGGAAGTGGCACATTTAATATAAGTTAAGTAACACTGGCATTATTGTAAAGTAGCAGGTCTTTAGGTCAGGCTACAGAGATAAATATTAATATTGCTTAGTGATAAGTGCTAGTATCATATATGTTGTGTACCTGCTATGCAGTAGTAACCAGCTTGACAGGGTCCAGTAGGTTCAAACAGACCCCAGTCATCACAGAAGAATCCTGTTAGCACCGCACAAAGAATTGAAAACATCATTGCAGTGACAAAATGTCATCAAAATGTGAATTGCAAATACTATCACATCTTCCAATAATATCTTTCCTTTAGTTAATTAAATGCGATAAAACATTCTATTAGCACCGTTTATCTAAATCAATTAGTTCCAACACATTTACCAAATAAATGACTACATTAAAACCTAATTCAGCTCTTTAAACATTTTCTAAAAGAACATCCCCAGTCTTGCAGAGCAGTGAAGACAACCATGTGACAATACTCTCACCTGCTGGACAAATGAGGCACTGCTCCACTTGGCTGAGGCCAAACTGAGGACTGTATGTGCCAGGAGGGCAGGGCAGGATACCCTCAACCCCGCCACCAAGACAGTAGTGTCCTGCTGGACAGGGCTGGACACCTTCTCCTGACAGACAGTAGGTTCCTGAGGGGCAGTCATCACATGCTTCTGCTCCTTCATTCAGAAAGAATCAAATTGTGAAGTGACGCCTGCATTTTAGATTTGAATCCTAATACCTGAAATGTCATGCAGTTCCGTGAAATTAATGTTCTATACCTGTAGTGTTTGAATACGTCCCATCAGGGCAGAGCAAAGGAGAAACTGAGCCCATGGGACAGTAGTGTCCAACTGGACAAATGTCCCCTGTCACTCCATCTGAAGGCATTGAAGACATGGCTCCTCCAGAACAGTAATACCCTATAAATCCGTCAATACTAAATTTACTCACTCACTTACTTGCTGACTTTAATGACATGGATGTGATTATGATTCCCACTTAATCAAACGACGAATCTTCATGTACCCATAAAAGAATAGTTTGGAATGATCAGTGGACAATAAAACATTTCATCTCAACTATAAGAATAAAAGGGTTATTTTGCCTACTTAAATTTAATTTTATTCTAACCATGACTTCCATAGTATCTGTATATGTGACAGTTCTTAAAATGAAACAATGTTTTAAAGGATCAAACTGATTTTTATCATTGTACCGGATAATAATAAAGTCCTGTACCTGTGTCACAGATTCCAGAAGGCTGGCTGAGTCCAGTATTGTTGCAGTAGAGTCCTGGAGGGCAGGGCCAACATGACGACAGGTTCTGGGCTCCCACAGTGCTGCTCCAGGTTCCTATAGGGCAAGGATGCTGCTCGGGGTACGCGGTTCCTCGTGGACAGATGTAGCCTGCAGGACATACACCACCAGAGGCCACAGCCACCTGCGGGAGTAATAATCCGAATATGAAAAAGTTTGATCACACTGGCTTCCATTTATAGTTAGAACTTTGAAAGTTAAAGCTGTGGGCAGTCTGAGTTGGTAGCTGTCATTCATTTCCCACGCACTATAAGCAGCATTTCCAAAAACGCTTCATGAAAAAAATATTATTTACTTACCCGATGCAAACTTGAACTAACCGTGTCTCTAAATTCATATTCATATCAAATGACAGAAAAAGCTTTAGCAGTCAAAGTGTGTGGGAAATTAATAGCTGCCATCAAATCAACTGCACAGCTTTAACTTGGAAGGCAGAAATATTCAACTTAAAAACCAGGACATTTCCACCTCTGTAATTGGCTCATGTTTTTCCTTGTCTGTGCTCCTTCCTTCTGGCTCATATAGTGTAACATGCTAACAGAATACAGGACTGACTCAGTAGAACAAATTGTAATTATATGCATAAATCATCAACAAGCACATAGCAAACCCAGCATCAAATGCTTGAATATCATCATATATCATTCAGAAATCAACATGGTAAATATGAATCACATTTGAGGTTTCTTGCTTTATCACTACATATACAACACATCTTACTGGAGAGGCGGTGAAGGCTCCAGAGGTACAGTAGTGTCCCAGGTTACAGAGACCCTGAGGGTTAGAAAGACCGGCTCTGCCGCAGAACCAAGCAGCCTCACATGGACGACAGTGCTGCACAGAATCACCACCAGGTTGGTCAGAGTATGAGCCCTGAGTGTGCAAAGAGTATAATTTTCACATCAAATATGTGAATTTGAATGAAGATAAATGCAATCCATGAAGTTGAAGTGAAATAGTGAGATGCAATACATGGACAAACAGCTGGTTAGACACATCCACATCCACACAAACCACAATACACACATACTCGGACATGAATACTGACTAGAGGACAGGGTCGAGCGACAGAGGACCCTGGAGGGCAGTAATGTCCTGGGGGACACTTAGGGGGCAGTGACAGGCCCGTCTGGTTACACAGTCTGCCTCCCTGACACTCCACGCATGACAGTGCACCTCGACGCTGTGGAGGATTAATAGATGAGGGAATAACCTTGGATGTGGTGTTATCTCGTTATCTAATTTTAATAGCACCCTATGAGTGGAACAGCACTTGGTATTCTGTGTGGATTATTCCCTACCGGCTGAAAAGTACCAAGAGGACATGGTTGTGCCCTGGCAGCACCTTCCAAGGCATAATAACCCTCCTCTGCTTCATACTGAAAAGGGGAAGATGAGCCACCGGTGCAGTAGAAACCAGGAATACAAAGGCCCGAAGGTGAAGTGTTGTTAGAACCTAAACAAAAGAAACTGACAGAGAAAGAAAAATAATGACACAAAGAATATAGGTTTTCTATTTTATATGTAGGTTGATATCTGAATAATCATACTCATAAGGATTACCCTGGTGGACAGCTGACACACTCCTCAAGTCTGCTCAGGCCAGTGCTGTTGCTGAATGTGCCTGGGGGGCAGGGGAAGGGAGAGGACGAAGCTCGAGGACAGTAACTCCCCGCTGGACACAAACCTCCTGTCGGCCCATCTGCAGGAGTCTGGATAGAGTCATAGTATGTAGATGTGAGGAGAAGCCAAAATTTACTATAGTGAAGTAATAAAGTAACAGGATGTATTATGATAAATAATACTGAAATGTTTCATCACCACACTGCATATCAGACTGTCTAAACCAGCCTAACATGAGGGGTTCTGCACATGTGACGTGAGTCACTGATGTGATCCTTATGCAGAACCTCTTCTTGAGAAAACAAAGCATTTAAAAGAGATGTCATAATTAATTTCACTGAATTTACCTACAGGTCCCAGGTTGCAAGGACAAGCCTCACAACCACTTAATGGTGATAGAAACATATAAAAAATAATTATAAAGAATTAATGACTAACAACCTCTAGTTAAGTAAATATTAAAAGCATTTTCATACTGCAGACTTGGCTCCCTCTCTACAGTAGAAGCGCTCTTTGCAGCTTCCAGAGGGCTCTGTGAGTCCCACACCAGTGCAATACTGGCCTCCCCCACAAGGAGAGCACTCAGAGCCATCGCTGAGAGCTGAATGTGAGCTGTAGGTTCCTTCAGGACAAGGTCTGGGAGTAGAGGTGCCTTCTGGACAGTAAAAGCCCTATTAATGAGTGACAGACAGAAAGAAAGATATTTCACATACACAGTGGCAAGCACCATCTCATCCATGCAACAACATAGTTTTTCAAAATGATGGATATTCCTACCCGAGGGCAGACTAAGGGCATATGAGCTCCCGGTCTGTCGCAGTAATGTCTGGATGGACATAAAATACACGCCTCTCCACTGTGGCCAAGTGTGTTGTTCCTAAAGTGGCCAGCCTGACAGGGGTAGGTGTATGGGTAGCCAGTCCCAATGGGGCAATAGTGCCCATGAGGACACACCCCTGTCTGAAATATTACAGCACACACAATAATTGTTTCATTTGCTTTAGAAGTGCAACATCTGCAGTCAAAAAACCATTTTTGCTCAGTATCTGATTCTATAATCAAAATTAAACAGGTAGAAAATAACATACTTTACTATATTTGTTCATCTTAAGTATTGTTTATCTCATTCGTTTGTGATCTTACAGGCCTAGTGTTTGGCTGCTCCTGAGGCTGCTGGGAGTAGCAGTACTTCCCTTCAGGACACTGGATGCACTCGCTGGCGTCACGCAGACCAGGGGACTCACTGTAGGTACCATTGGGGCAAGGAATGGGGTTAGGATCCTAATGGGGGAAATCAAATTTAGAAGTGCTTTAATGGACCAAATGTGCTTAAGACATTTGCAAAGCACACCTTATCAATAAAAAAAAAACTTCCTTTGCTGCATGTATTGATCTCTAACTCACAATTCCTCCTCCAGGGCAGTAGAAGCCTCTGGGACAGAGGGTGGCTGAGCGCTGGGGGTCTCTGGCTAAACCCTGAGAGCAGAGAAAGCCTGGTGGGCACACCATGACGCTTAACATGGCTTCCTCACTCGTGGTCTCATTGCTGCAGTAGTGGCCCTGCAGGCACGGAGAACACTCCACAGAGCCCTCATCCTACACATGGGAGAATGTGAAGAAAGATTCAGAGAATTGAAGTTAAAGATATCAACCAGTATGGGGGAGGGACGGAGCAAAAGACAGACTGAAAACTCAAGGGAGAGGAGAATCAAACTCGGAAGATGCTGGAATAAAACTGACACTGCTTTAACATTGGGAGGGAGAGATGAACTATAATAAAATTTGACTTTAACAACTCATCTTACTGACATTTACAGATGTACATACATGGTGAGTAATGTAAGACGATATCACTGTGGGCGGAAAATGCTAATCTAAAAATAGGACAATCAGAAAGGCTTCTGGAAGGACGAGACTAATACACCAGCTCTGGTTTCCACTGGCACTGTCAGTTGACCAGTCACAGTGGACTGCGTTATAGATGGGGCCTTACAGAGTAGCTGCCAGCTCCACACACTCTGGGGTTGACAGTGGCTGAGTGGGGACAAAAATAGCCAGCAGGACAAGCAGAGCAGTCCTCAAGCCTTCGACCTCCTTTCAGACGGCGAAATGTGGAGCTGGAGAAAGACAGGACAGTGTGGATATACTAAATCAGACTTATTACACCAGCTTAATCCTTCATTTCCCATATAGCTTTCTCTTTCCATATTATCATTGCCGTTGCCATCATCCTCATGTCTTCCCTCTGATTACTGCTTACCGTGGGCAGGGGGCAGGTTTGGAGGTGCCTCTTTGACAGAATGAGCCTTCAGGACAAATCAGGCAGTCTTCTCTGTGTCTGTTGCCCATTTGGATGCTGTAGGTGCCTGCAGGGCAAGGAAACTGGGTGCCATATGCAGTCCCTGGTGATGCAACAGCAAAATAGTTATATCCACACAAGTGACTCATGATTACAGTTCTGGAGGACAAATCTTATTTTATTAAATACATTTCATAGGGAAAGGTGTATTTGTCTGCAAAGCAAATTATCTTATATTTTTTAAATACAGCAGTAAATAAATGTCCCAATTTGGTTTAGATATTTATTGTACTACCACTTATGTCACACTCGTGTGTGTATGTATGTACCTTCAGGACAGTAGTGTCCAGAGCTGCATCGACCTGACGGAGCTCCAGACCCAGCCAAACAGTACCAACCCTGTGGGCATGGTTGGCACTCGCTTTCAGCTTCCAATCCACTCTGACCACTCCATGTCCCCACAGGACACTTGTACTGGGTGGGGAACATAGTTCCAGGGGGACAATAATGCCCCGCAAAGCAGGAGAGTGGTGGTCTCTGGATGCCTCCGGTTCCTGATAAAGACAACATACAGACAGAAAGACAGATAGAAAACCGACTGATAACTATATATTTTATCAATGTAAAGCACGTCTATGCAATACTGGCACAATGAAATACCACTATGTCTTTAACCGAATACCTCAATGGTGATATAATTTATAATATTTTAGGAAATACTATAGTAACTTTTAGAACATGTTTACTTACAAGAAAATTTTTAAGAGAATAAATCTTTGTTAGTGTGGATATAATGATCAAATTGGTAGAGGCATTCATTGTTAATTCTATTTCTCTAGCGCAGTCAAGTTATATCTGTCTTTGTGCTGTTGTAGCACCTGAAATTCTCCTCTGTCTTGTCTTGTCTTATCTTATCTTATCTTAAGTAAGAATTTATATAATGTAATGATCATCCACTCTTGAGGTGTAGGAAAAACACACTGTATATCAATATGTTTACTCATATCACAAATATACATTATATCAACATATATCACTAAGTCCTATTTAGAATAAGCAACTAAATTTGTTTCTCCTGATGAGTCAGGCAGCTCTGAGGCCAACTGAACATGTTTATGTGTGAAAGATGAATGGCACCTCGAAGACAGGCATATCGTGCTGGGCACTGCTGACACTGTGAGCGGTCAGTGAGGTCAGTGCGATTGCTTAGTGTCCCTGGTGGGCAGGCATTGGTCGGCGCGTTGGGTTTAGAGGAACCAGGGGGGCACACAAACCTATCAATATTGAGGCAAATTGATTAAATAAAAGAGCAACATTTTCTAAGAGTTAGGTTACAGGAAAAATGACAAAAATCTATTTTTACAGAACGTTAAAGTCTCAGTGTTCCTTCAAATCACACATGCAGTTTCGTTGAGGATATCACTGAAGCATGCTTGACAGAAAATGTTTTCTTGAATCTAAGGAGGTTACTTACCCTTGCATGCAGTCCACATCAGGGGCTCTCAGAGCTACCTGTGTGCAGGCCTTCCCTGCATTGCACTCCCTACAATCAGCCAACTCATCCTGACCCTCTAAGGGATTTAAGGAGCCTGGTGGACAAGGAACAGGGTCACTTGTACCCTCAGGGCAGTAAAAACCAGCTGGGCATTTGAGACAGTCTTTCACACCTGGAGGGAAGAAATTACATGTTGCTGTCATGCCAAGATGAAAGTAAATTTAGAATACACTGTAGGTCTGCTTTATTAGGATATATATATATGTTAGATTCATTCAAAGTTATCAATTGGAGTTTATGAAATCTATCCTGAGTCTCTGCTCATGTAGCAGTAGTTAGATCTCCCTTTACAGCCATCCATTATTTTTCTATACTGGACTGAAAACTCCAGCTTGCCATCAACAGCTGTGTGTATATATATATATATATATATATTACTGCTATATTAGACGCTTTCTCTCTTTGCACTCTTGGCATCCATCTGTTGCAATTTCTCATCAATATTCCTATTAATCATGGGAGTAAACCAAGACTTACATCTTCATATAATTCCTGAGTTTTACTATGATAGACTGCTATGGCACCATATTAATTTAAACTGAGCTGCTGAGGGACTGTGGGGATGTTCCCAAAAAGTAATTTAACTTGTAAATGAATGACAAGCCACAGTCTCATACCCAGCAAGCAGGAAACAATATCACTGACTGTGAATGTGAAATATAACCTGGATAAGTGGTGAGTATAAAACTAATAATAATATAGCACATAAACTCACTTATTGCTCCTTGATGAGGGGTGAAGGTACCTCGAGGACATATGACTTCTTCCAAGGTGCCAGCAGGACAGTATCTCCCTCGAGCACAGGGCAAGCCAGGTCCCACTGAGCCTGTACACACACACACACACAGATATGCATGACATACAAAATGAAAATGCATCCTGCAGCAACTAACTCTAAAATCGATCTTCATTTCATGTTCTTTCTTCAAGTACAGCTGTTCTTACTTACTGTGACACATTTTTTTTTTTGTATTTCAGTATAGTCATGCATTAGTGCTAAGACTTACCTGCAGGACAGAAGCGTCCTTCTCTACATCTCTTGCAGGCTGCCCTACTTGTCTGACCCAGTTGTTGTTGTTCCCCCGCTGTACCAGCAGGGCAAGGTGACCCATGAGGGGTGGCGGTGCCCTCTTCACAGTAAAAGCCCTGTGGGCACAGGAACTGGGAGGTGGGTCTCCGCGAGCTGCCCTCCAGACAGTAAAACCCTAGAGAAAAGTATTTATAGATAAGCTCATAATAACTGTTTTTCCTTAATGGGTTATCATATATAGTAAATATGTGCAAAATAATTCAGCTTAGTAAAATTGACCTATTTGGCTTGAGACACTGTAATTGGGTAGGTAAGTTATTAGGTATACATTCTGATATGACACATATTATAGTCTGTGGGGGTTAAACTGTAAGTATAACAATACTGAAGGTTTGGTTTCTATCGATACTCTACCAGCAGGACAGATTGTGCAGTCTCTTAGCCTCTGCAGACCTTCTTTAGGGCCGTAAGTCCCTGCTGGACAGGGTACAGCGACACCTCCCACACAGTAATGACCTGGGGTGAAGAAAAACATGTACAGATACATATTAGGCCTTTTTAAAGGAGGTAAGGAAGCTGTAGTACAAATAGCAGTGTGTGGTAATAAACACTAACCTACTGGACAGACCACACATGCCAACTCTTCCCTCGTGTCTTTGTATGTTCCCGGTCGACAGGTGATTGTTTGACCGAACCTGTGGACAGGCTGGCTCCAGCGGGGGGCCACAGCTCCCCCACACAACAAATGTGTATCATTACAGCTATGACAGTGAGTCTGTCCAGGTGTGGAAGACCAACCAGGAGGACATGGTAGTGGCTGTGACATCCCATGATCTGGACAGTAACTTCCTATGTTAGGCAGAGGACACATTTTGAATTATTGTTAGACCATTTTAATTACAAATTTAACAGATTTAAGTCAAATGTACTCAACAGTATTGAGAGCAGATTAAATACGTTAAAGGTCTTTTACTTCTATACTACCTGCTGGACACTGCAGACACTGAATAGTACACAGAGTGGAATAGAAACCTAGGCGACAGTCAGTACACACAGTATGATTTACGTTGGGCTCCTTGCCAGGCCCACACTGTAAAAAATAAGAAGAAAATAGCAGCCAAGAGAAAAAGCATATAACTTTGACTAAATCCAAGTTTTAGGCAAAGTTTAGCAGTATCTATAATAACAAACTAAAGGTTTTTGTCTCTCAGATACAACACATTCTTGGAACAGGGGTTTTGGAAATACACTAGTCTGCTGTGATCGTTACCTTAGTGGGAAATCCAGAGGTGCAGATAGAATCTACAGGGCAGGTCAGACACTGTAGGACCCCCTCAGGAGAATATTGTCCTGAGGGGCATAAAGAGAGCGTCCCATTGTGTGGATCACATGAAAAACCTGCAGGACACAGCCTACAGTCCACTTTGTCCTCTGAACTGATCAGACCTGGAAAACACGGCTGGATCATACAGAAATGAGCAAAGTCATTACAGTGATACTACCTATCACACATCAATGAGTGCAGTATTTGATGTATTTCAGATATAGACACACAAGATCCGGGAGAAAAGTTTGAAGTTAATATTTCTAAATATTTCTCCGTGCAAACATGTTGAATGCACAAACATAGGTGTAATTAATTATTAATTGCTGCATTGCATTGCAGTAATTGCTGGAGTCCTAGTTAATGTTATCAGTTCCACCTGTGCTTTTCCTGGTATAACAATTATGTGTGTAAAAAGTCTATGGATCTGATTATTTGAATGCAAACACTATCCAGTGAGACATGCAAGGGCATGAAAAAATGGGAGCCACTGTGTTGCATAATATTTTCACCCACAGATGTCTCTTACCTTGCAGTCACCAATGCTGCTTTTCCCTGTGTAGAGGTTAAATGTTCCTGCTGGACATCTGTGAGGTGCAGATACATTGCCAGGACAACTATATAACAGGAATATATTAATTTATCATCTAAGTTACAGTCAATGAATGTTTTATCTCATTTAATGATAAAAGATTACATATTATTCATCAAAGGAGTAAGAAATAATGTGTTTTGAAAATACAAAGATGAGGTCTCATCAGTGTACATAATAAAAGAAGACCAGCAATTTCAAAGATGGTTAATGACTTACAAATGACCAGCGGGACATTCCAAACAAAGTTGATGAGAGACATATTTTCCTTCTGGACACTGATAAGTGACTGTCTCATCACTGAGGGGGATGTCTGCACTCCCTTCAGATGATTCTTACATGTCAACAGTGATGTCAGGGAGGACATAGAAGGCTGTCATTAGTCAATATGGTGGTTTTGCTCATTATTTTGATTATTATTGATATACTGTGAAAAACATGTGTCAGTCATTGCTCTTACCTGAGGCAAGTCCAGATTGTGTCTGCAGCAGAAAAATCCATGAAGCTGAAAAACAGAACAGGTGCATTACTTTCCATGAGCCCATCATTACCGGATCTCTAATCGACTCCACACTGTTTCTCTTTTTTTGTGTGTATTTTCATTCAAGACTGTTTGGTCTGAGCCTACATGACTGATTGTTTAAAGGCATGAAAGTGAGAGGCCCTCAGTCACTGAAAGTGAAACAAGAGTATGAAATGTGATTCCCATGTGATTGCTCTAGCTGATAATGGTGTGCAATGACGTTCTGTAACTGTAACCTTCCACTTTCATTATGCATGAGTATGTGCTAACGCTAACCTAGATATTGTCTCTGTTAGTGGATTACTTCAATTATTTATGTTGCTGGTGTAATTCATTTAGGGGTTAAGAAGAGAATAAAATATGCATAAGATGAAAAAAAAATAAAAATCGTTTTCCTGGAATCAACTAAATGAATCCAGACATCAACTTTGAATGTTTTATCACAAAAGACCTAGTTTGTTTTCAGTGGATGAGGATTAAAAGATAAATTATTCAAATTTAGTGGAAAATGAATGGCAGACACACCTTCTCTTTGAGCAGAGAAAACCGCAACACTGCATCTGCAGATAAATGTGCAAACCACATCATGATGTGCTGCAACTTTGTATTTAAAGCCAGGTGCAAGGTTTATGCTTTGAACTATTAATGCACAAGTCAAATTATGTTAAAAAAAATATGTATTTGTTAGTGTGTTATTTGTGTGTCATCATGTTTGAGAACATGCTTTTTCCCTTTACAATTTCAACAGACATTTTTCTTTGCAGGAAGTCAGGTGCAATCAATGGAAAGTTAAGAATTATTTTTACACAGCTCTGAATCCTGAAGCTATACCACCACTTCCTGTAACCCAAGGGTGGGAGCACACGTGTGGGTATTTCAGCAGGTTTTTTTTTTTTTTGCAGGTGCAGGCATCATCAGACTATGAGAGCACAAGATATTTGATTGCATGTATTGAGGCAGCAGGAATCAGAGAACCAGGAAACAATAATGATGATCTCAGTCCATTTCACTTTTCTCTTTATTTGGGTGACACAAGGTAAAGTATATATACTCTTTGTCATTGGACTGGACTTAAACAGTTAAGTGTGCACTGGTCTATATGTGATTTTCTCTGTCTTTGATTCAAAATAATATTCTTTTCTGTAATGTAGATAAAATGCTCTTTCTTTGCAGACTTCATGACCTGTGTTAATGCGAAGATGCCCGTTGATGTTGTGACTGTAGCCTTAGGAGACTCTCTTACATTAAACTGCACCTACAATTGCTCCATTGGATTTGTTCGTGGCTGTTGGAGTTTAGCTTCAGACGACTCTGGCTGTCACGGTAATAAAAACATTTGCGCAGTGTCTCTTCATCTGGCAAATGTATCCACAGAAGATCTCAAGAGAAACTACACTTGCTACACACAGCACATGGATGACACTCAGCTACCACAAAAAACGGAGCGCGTTGTTTTCCTGCAACTTCGGGGTAGACAAACATTATTATATGACAATCAATTGTTTTTGGTAATTCTTTAAGAGAGCAACAAGTAAACTAATGTGACGATTTGTTGTTTAGGTCAAGCAAGTGTCCCAAACTGGACAGTTAATCCAAAGACTGAAACTAAAAACGGTGAGGAAAAATTCAGTGAAATGTCTGATGAAAAATATTCAATAATTGTAACTATGCATTACCTCCATTTACATGTGTTACCTTCTGCGTTTTACAGCAACTCTTCCTCCTAAGCCAAAAGATTCAAGTGGAGGTGAGAGAGCACTTTGAAACAATACACAATAAAAAGTCTATTAACCTAGATAATGCACCACTATATTTTATAGAAGTATGTGCATCTATATATAGAACTGAACAGTTTAAGTTGACTACTTACATACTACATAGTCTAAGTTAATACTCTTGTTTCCATGTTAACAGGAGAATTTACTGGCATAAAGGTTTTAGCAACAGTTACCGTTGCTGTGGCCATGGTGCTTGCAGCTTTGGCAATTTACCTGTGTCTGATCCGGAGCAGACATAACTGGAATTGTAAAGGTAAATACTACAATATGGATAAACTCTTGCAAAAAGAAACAGTTTCTGGAAAAAAAAAAAGAAAATTCTCACATTTTTGTCTCTGTATCATTGTCCAATATTTCAGGGGAGCATGATGTGTCCAGGTCAGGGTAAGCACTATTTTAAAATGATTGTTTGGGTTCATCTGTGTTCAATTACCTTGAAAAATCTATGATTTTGAAACATTTTTAAATAAATAAATTTCTTTATCCATTACTGTTTCAGCTCACCACTAACCCCTCACGCGGTCCTTTCACCAGTAAAGGGTAAGCAGTATAAAATGGCGAAAAAGAAAAATAAAGCGCAAGAATTTAAGCTGCCCTGTGATTCATACCTGTCATATTCTGCAGGGCCACTGTCAGCACAGAGCGAAAGAGTGACTTTGAGGATTCCTACACCAGGTAAGATTATCTCTGGATCAGCAGTCTCACCACACTTATTTTCTAAGCGACAGAGCATCGCTGACAATACAAAGACTGACAGTTCACTATATATCCAATCATTTCTTTGACCCAGATAATGAGAGTGATACTGAGGTGCCATATGCTGACATAATGATCACTGTCCGGGGCGTCAGCACACCGGAGCTCACTCAGGTCAGCTACCTGAGTCCTGGAGATCAAAAAGAGGTGAGGGACAAAACTTCAGAGTCAAAATCATTTTTATTTTACTGAATCCTAAAATCACAGGACAGCTTATTCTCCTCTTTTCTATGACAAATTATTTGAGGCTGTAGATCACGTTCATGAATACAAAGCTGGTGAATGCCCATATTATGGTTACCGCTTATAGTTTACTTACTCCAAGGAGGCACAATGACTACCAATAATATATCAGCTTGGATGAATGACGAGTTACTTGGCTATGATTTATCTAGCGGAAGTAAGCAGGCACTGTGTATTGTGAATATCAGCCACAGCAGGGTTGCCAAACACTTCTTAACACCTTTGAAGTTTATCTTTCTTGTTTATACACACATATATTTTGGTGAATTGTACAGATAAACACAGAGTCAGCTCCAGATTTCACTTTTGGTTTACACACCTGCAGAATGCATGGCTAATATGTAAAGTTAACTACAAACTGTGTTGTATTCTAAACCTAGACGGGTGCCCTGAAGAAATGTGTCACTTTTAAATACTCCACACAGGACGACCAGTTTGAGTCTTACTAGTGTCACAGATATTATTAATACTGATAAGCACAGATAGGGGGGGGGGCTGATGCCAATTCCCAGCAACATGCTCACAGGAGTTGTTCCCTGTGCTTCTCCTGCAGTGGTGGGGAGAGGACTCGAGGTCTCACCTGCAGGCCTCACGATCAGCTGACAGGCTGCACGTCCCCCCGCCCAGAGAGGTGAGCCGCAAGATGAGCACCAACTCCGAGTATGCGGTCATCACGTACGCCTGAGGGAAGATGAAAACCTACTGTCTGTTTTGTCATGTACATGCAAATACACCTTATCTGTCTTTTTTATGTATATTTCTCCTTTCTATATTTTCTGTGTACTTATATTGTTTTGTTGCGTGCTCTATGTATGTAACTAACCTGCATTTAAATCCAATAAAGCCATTCTCTTTTGTGAGTTTTGTGACGTTTGAGCCTTGTCGGCGTCCGTAGCTGCACCCCGTTGCCTAGAAACAGTCATCAAAACAGTGGCTACCTGTTGTTAGCTACAGCGTCCAAAAGTAAAGGTGGACTGCGAGTTTCAGGTAGCTAATAATTCGTGTTTTGACATTTTATGAATATTACTGAATATATTTTATTTAAACAAGGGGTGTGTGACGACTGTAATTAGCAACAAGCCAGTCCAGTGTCAGTTATATGTGACACATAAGGAGGAAAAGTAAAACCACTGAGGAGAAACTTTGCCTGGTCAGATATTTCTCCCCAGCTGTCATAGAAGTTACCTCCCCAGCGTGTCCTCAGACATGTCAGTGCCTTTCTCCAACACTCACCTGCGGGTACCTCGGGGTTTTGGTACCATCCTGGAGGGCCTGGCCCGAGAAGTCCTGAGAGACCAGCCTGAAGACATCCCCAAATACGCCGCAGAGTACTTCGATGCCCTTCTCAAGCAGAGAGAAGGTGACTTCAACTTTAAATGAGGGAGCTGCCCTTAAAATGCAGCAGAATAATAGTTTTCTTTTCTGTTTTTTTCGCCTGTAGATAGTGGCATGGACCCTGCCGAGTGGGCTGCCAGAGTGGAGGACAGATTTTACAACAACCATGCATTCAAGGCCACAGAGGTGTGACATCAAACTGCAGTATATAAACCACAGCTCTCACCACACCTATAAATCTTTCCTCTGTTTATCAGTGTCTTTGTTTACTGTATTCACCGTGACACATTTTGTGGTTGTTTTTTTTCCTCCAGCAGAGCGCTCCTGAAAAAGAGCATGCCACAGAGGTGACAGTTTCCAAGTGAGTCTCAACTTATGTACAACTTATCAGCAGGAGGCCAGGAAGAAGTTCAACAGGACATGAGGGAAAGAAAAGTAACAAGGGACAAGCGAAGAGGAGATGAGAATAAAATATGATATGTTTTCTGTTTATTGTTTGAAGGTTTACATTTGGGGTCATTGTGTGAGGTGCTCTTTAGGGGTGGATGTTGCTTCTTGTTTCTTTAATAAGAAAAAAGTGCACGACTGTGAGCACATAACTGCAATTATCACAGCACAATCACTCAACAGCTACACCTGCAATGGAAACTCATGGAAGGTGTCATTTTAAATGCTAGAAAATAACCATTATGTAAGATTAGACAAAATAAACTTTAATAGTCCCACATCAGGAAAATTCACTTCATGCACAGCAGCTCAAAATATAAGTACAAAAAATAGATATAAAAATATAGAAGACGTAAATGCCCTATAAACATATACACACACACACACACACACATACATACACACATACACACATGTTTTTGGACCTCGCTTCTGTTTCAGTTTCAAGTTTCATTATCTGTAGTCATTGATCTTTTCTGTGTTTGTTTGGTCATAGTAACTGTTTACTCACAATGTTAGCAGAGATCAGAAAATAAAAAAAATGACTTGAGAATATGAATAGAATAGTCCCACAATTGAATTTTTCTGACATGTCAATGTAAAGGAAGCCTAAAGCTGTAATACACTGTGGAATAGAGGCAGAACGTCAGCTTAGTGTTGAAAGGGCTTTCAGGTTTGCAGCGTCAAGGGTGAGAAGAAAGGCCAGGACTGACAGATGAGAGCTGCAGGAAGACAGGGACCAGATCCAGATGAGTGTCACAGAGGCATTTTGACATTGTATATTTCTGAAGAAGCTACATATAAGTTTTCTGAACATTGCTCACCTTTAGCCTTTCATTTTGATGTACTTTTTAGGGAAAAATCACATGAGTCCCAGGCTGAGGATGAATCCAGTCTTTCCGCAGAAGCCTCCGATCTTTCTGCCGCACAACCTAATGTCTCTCAAGAGGCTGATTTATCTGAAAGTGCAGAAGAAGGGGAAGAAAAACGCGACATCACAGAGAAACACATCATTTCAACAGAAAAGGGATTTTCTGAAGAGGAATCAGACAACAGGCATCAAGCTGCAGATGTACAGCCAGATGTACCGAGTGGGACAGAGGAGGAAAAAGACCCAACAATAACTACATTTGAAGTTGACAGGAAAGATAATGAAAAAGATAGCAGCCCTGTTCCAGATCGAGATATCCCTCAGTCTGATTTAGAGCCCAGTGACTTGTTATCATTTACAGGGATTTCAAATGTAGATGTGTGTGCTCAGGAGATAGCAATAGCAGAAGATGAGGCAGGTGATGTACAAGAGACTGCAGCTGCAGATAAGGAGGCTGTAGACTCAGAAGGAGAAGAAAATAATGAAGCTGAAGAGGTCTTTCCGTATTCTGGCTTTGCTGATGTGGATGTGTGTGCAACAGAGCTTGGAGGCATGGAGCGGACAACAAAGGGAACCTCTGCTGATGATGATATGCTTGTCATTGAGGAGAAACGCTCACAGTCCCAACTTGAGCAAACAGTTGCGCAGTCACCATTGTCTCAGTTTGAAACCACTATGGTCAACCTACAAGAAGCAGAAGATCTGGTAGAGGATACAAAAGAGGAGGGCAGAACAGGGACAGGGGCTTCCTCTGGAGAAATACAGGAAAGTTTAGCTCATGCAAAGGGTGGTTTAGACAGTAATGCTGTACCAAATGAGGATTCCTTAGTTGAGATTAGCTTTGAAGATGTTCCAGAGGCTCAGCAGATTAATAAAGAGGTTGGAGAGAAACAGCCAGAGGAGGAGGATTCAGGAAAGATTGTAGAAATGCAACACATGGAAGAATCCAAGGAGGGCACTGTATTAGCACAAGACCAAAATATATCTGGTACACAAGGCCACAATGAACCTGAAATGGTGGAAACAGGACAGGAAGTTAACTCTGAAGGAGAGGAAATGGAGAGCCAGCATGAGGCATCTGATATAATGCAAGAGAAGGTGGACACAAACGATTCTAATTTAAATGATGGTGATGATGATGGTGAGAAGGGAGAAGGTGTTAAAACCAACGTCTCATCACATCAGCCCACCACCGAGGCAGACGAAGAGAACCTGGAGGATGAGACCGGTCATAAGAATGAAGATAGTGAGAAGATAAGTGAAGGCGACTTGCACCCAAGCGAGTTAAATAACCCTGACCTTAAAGAAGATGAGACAGCAGACCCGGCTGGAGGAGACAAAGAGGACGCGTACATGGAAGGTCATAGTGAGGCGGAGGATCGAGAAACTAATGATGGCGGTGTGGAAAATCTCTCACCACAAGTAACACAGTCAAATATATCAACTTCTGCACTGGAGGAAGAAAGTGAGACTTTAGAGGCACAGCAACTACCAGAGGAGACCGAGGAGAGTCAGAGAGCACTTACAGAGTCACAGCTACAGGATACAGTGGGAGAAAAAGAGGCCACATCATCAGAGGCAGAGGAACTTGTGGAGGCAGAAAAGATTGACTCTGGAATACAAGAGAAGAGTGATGCAGTGTGTGAAGAGGGCAGCATCAGCCCCATTCCAAGCACAGATCGGCCACCTGCTGACCACCAAGGAGAAGAAAGGCCACTCGGGTCTGAAAATGACACCACAGAGCCTGAAGGCAGTGGTGACAAGGTAAAGTTTGTGCTTCTTCTCAATAAAGAATATATGTGTATATATATATATATATATATATATATATATATATATATATATATATGTGACCCATTATATTTCACACATTTTTATATGTTTTAACTTTATAGATGATAATATTTATAATGATAAAATATCCCTGATAGTATAACATTTAGGGCCATAACTGACTAGATTTCAGACAGTTGCAACTTACCATGTCTTCTTTTATCAGCAGGATGAGGATAAATTTTTAGTTTCAGACAGAGGTTGTCTTTAGCTAGTCTACACTCTTTGCTCCCATTCCTGTCTCAGGTAGCCTATATAAATAAACCCTTCAAGGACAACTCTGATCAACAGCGGCCCTCGTTTTTCTTTCCCCCCGGACTCTCTTGGGGTAGGTGATTGAAAATATCTCCAAAATAGTTCATTTTGTGGATGACGTGTGGTGGCTGCACTGATAAAGTCTGAATGTCACAGGGAGGGTCATAATCAAAATCGCAAATGAAGTGTGCAGAAATTGTAGTTTCAGCCTCGGAGTTCAACCTAATCGCCGTCTTTGTTCATACATCGCTGCGCTCAAGATGCCGTTTGAGGACTTTGCTCTGCCGCATGCTCATAAAACTGTAATACTGTGGCTTTGTTAGTGCCAGATCCACTCCCCTCAGCCGCCGCAGCCTCCACAGATTGAAACTTGACTCTGTAATCTATCAACATAAAAGACAGACTGAGCAATTTGTCTTGTGAATTAGGCCTTTAACATTTTTACTGCTGTCACAGTAAGCCCCGTCTGATTTGTCTGGACCAACAGGGCTCCAAACACACGGGGTGGGAGTGTAGGAAGGGGTACTAAGAATGTTACCATGGTAACCCCTCACCATCCTGCTCTCTCTCTCACAGTGTCGTCATGGAATTAATAGGAGATGGTGATGCTGATAGTTGCTATGCACCATCTGTATGGGTAATCTACCTTTTAAAAAGCAGTTTCTGACTGAACAGTAAAACAGCACTTTCTGTATTTCCACATGCGGTGCTATTTTGTACACTCTTGCTTAGTGGCAGAATTTATTTCAGCTGGAACAAAGCTACCACAAAACTATACAATATATAGGCCATCTATTCTAACAGTGACCTAGCTGCAGATGCATTGTCTAGTATTTTTTTATTTAAAATTTTTATGGCTTTAACTTACTGTTACAGAGCCCAGGATTATGCTTCTATACTCAAATTATCTTGTGAAATTAAGTACTCTGATACACGATACACGAAAGATTCAACTAATATGAGTAGACTGACTATATCAGGATTGATTACAGTAAATCTAATTACACAGTGTTTGTCATATTCTGCCAACTGAAGTGAACTGATTGATAAAACAAATCGACATAGTGAAATTAGGCATGAGGTTTGCTTAACATATTGTTTGAATGGTTAGTAAAGCAGCAGGGAGAGCATTAATGTCAGGGATATAACTCAGATAAATGGACGCTCTCTGTTTCTCTCCCTTTCCGTCTTGTCTCTGAGGCTGGCAGAGGCGTGTGGGCGGCCATACCAGCTGGGATCAGAGGGATGGAGAGGGCTGTTAGCTCACTCTGCCTCTAATAAATTTATAACACCTCCTAGTGTAAAACAGTCCAAGATGCTTGCACTGTTTTATTTTCACGCTATTAGTGGAATTTGAAAGTCAGCAATTATTGTTTTATGACCATCTGGGTTTTACATAGTATTTCTATGTTGGTCATCTGTTTTTATTTGTGGAGTTTGATATTGTAACACTGCAACTTGTGAATTTTTATAAAGCCCGCTGCGTGTGGTAGTCGCTCTGTGTTTTCTAATTTATGTCAAGGCTGTATAGTTCATCTCACTGGTCATTTTGAAACTGTGAAACTTTGAATCACTGAATCAGTCCAGATATTCTGCCTATTCCAGTTGCTTTTCTTAAGTCTGTAGGTTGTGCTTGGCGAGGTCTGTTAAAGGTCTGTGACAGTAATGTGAACACAGTAGGTCAGCAGACTTAATGAGACTGAAAAGATGGAACACATGCTGTCATGTTTGTAGGAGGTCTCTCTTCCTCTCCTCCCTCCCTTCCTCCCTCCCAGCCTCCCTATCTCTCTCTCTCTCTTCCTCCCTCTCTGACTGTATGTCTCTCTCTCACTCTGTGCGTGAGCGGGTGTTACTGAACATACAGTGATTGTTAGTAAGAGCCAGTGAGGCATCTGTATTATACCGGAGACTCATTTAAAGAAGAGCTTTGCTTGGTTCACGTAGAAATCGAGGCAAACAAGTCATACTAGGTCAGCCCAACTGAAGACTGAAGTCATCTCAGTAAGACATGGACTGTCACAATGTAAGTAGAAGCTTCAGATTAACTTTTTTTAAATATATTTTTTTCCATTTTTAATCACTAATCAGTTTGATAGGTAGATACACATATAGTTAATTGTGTAAGAGTTTGTTAGTGATTAATGGTATTTATTAGTACCAGGTTGGTACCAGGTTGCCCTCAAACTGCATACTGCCATGTGCGTGTTGTTGTTTTTGTCTGTTTACTTGAGTAAAATATATTATGTAAAAAATTTGCATAATTATGACTCACAATTGATACATTTTTCACATGAAATTGGCCACACAAAGTAATTTAGCCCCAAGGTGTATACAGCCTAACTAATTTTACATAGTATCAGAATATTTCGTATCAAATTGAGTCAGTCTGAGGACCCTGAGGCGATAAAAACAAAAAGACCCCTGAGAAGGTGTGTTGCCAGCAAAATACAGTGCATCACTCAGGCATCTCTGCTGCTGCTAAAGAGCTGGATTCTGGCTGCTCAGTGAGCAGTCAGACAGAGAGGCTAATGAATGCTGGCTGAACAGGTGGGTGGTCACACTCCTACACTGGAGGGGTTTCACTGGAGACATGATGCACTGCTTCACCGAGGTAGTGGGACGACAGTGGGCCCGTTCTGTGGGCTGCCTTTGTATGAAATGTCAATCTGTTTCCATAAGCAAAGCATGGGGTGTAGCTGACGATATGTGTTTGCCACAGAATTTGAATTGGTGTTTACATAACTCGACGACAGCCTTGGCGCCATTCCACTGACACTTTATGACAAGCCAGAATCTCTCTTCCACCCACCCCAGCGTTTCCTTTGGGACAGTGGATGCTGTTCTTTCTGTCACTGAATGAGCCACTGGTGTTGACTACAGCTGCGTTTCCGCTGGGTCATCCTTTTCGGCCCAGGTTGCAGAGCTTATTATTTCCATGAAATACTTTTTTAAACCGTACCTCCTGTTTATTTGTAATAGGCAGGTAATAGGTAATTAGTCATAAATTGATGATCAAACATCTTTTACACCAACCTTGTTTCTTACTAGAAAAAGCAGATTTCCTAAGTTTGTTTATTGAACAATCGATGATTTAGTTGTTGAGCTTTTTAAAAAATGTTTTTCATGGTAAAAAATAAGAACCACTGCAGACAATGATTATTCATTATAAAACAGGCTGACTCAGACATGTTTTTGCCAGCAGTGTATTATACAGTATATGACAAGAGCAGAAGGGGAGAGAAAAAAGGAGACGATGTGGGTTATTGACCTCCTGAGAGCCCCATTGAAGTCATGTAATGAGGGCGGACCACTCAGCAACAAGCACACATCCCTCGCTGTCTGAAAGATGGTGTTGCAGAGAATATACAGAGAACAAAATATGGTGTCACATTTGTTGAAGGTTAGATTCTCCTACCAGCATTGCGGAAAACATATGATCATGTAACGGCGCTACCCTCCTGTGATAAACTACCACTTTTCGGTCCTCTCAGCAGGAGGATTGCAGCCGGCCCCAGGAGGAGGAGGACATCATGGACATCCCCCTGGATGACCCTGAGGCAAACAGGGCCGCCGCCAAGATCCAGGCTGGCTTCCGTGGCCACATGACCCGCAAGAAGATGAAGCCGGAGGACAAAGCAGAAGGGGAGGAGGTGAGCAGCACTGGGGATGTGCTCAACGGCAGCCAGGGGGACACAGGTCAGTTGTGTAGAACCATGGGGTAAGAGTAGGTCACATAGTGCCGTTAAAGAGGGCATTATGGCTAGTGACTGTAAGGATGGTAAGACTGGCTCCCATCAGAAGCTGTAAATACAGTAGGTAACAAAAGGTAAGTGATGGAGAGCTTTAGTTGCTTGAATCTTGTGAGACATAATGCTATTCAAGATACTCTAAACTATAAGAAAGATGTGAGGCATAATTTAAGTAAATAAGTTACCTTAATTTGATGTCTTGTCATTGTTGGTTGAGTGTTACAGGTGTCCCATTCAATATGTTAGAGGTAAAATTCTGTAACTATAGCCTTTTCTCAGAGCCGAACGCCTGAGCGGACTGACTTACCATTTTGCGCACTAGCAAAAGAAACCATTTTAAAGCTATTCATAATTAAATAAACCTATTAGAGCTCCTTATGGGTTATCCCAAGTGTGATTAATGCAATACATAACTGAGTGACTCATTTAATTACCCCATAGGGTCTCCAGCAACAGATGATTGAATCTTTCAATTATGTCTTCTGTTAACAGGGTTATAAATCTGCTTGTGGTTGTGCTGTTAAATCACAGGAGAGAAAAGTCATTTGTCAGAGTTCACTTTACCTGGAAAATGTTAAGTTACATATTCACAGTGTTAAAAGAAGAAAAAAATGTTTTTTCCCTATTTTAATTTTATACAACTGTAGGGGGAGGAAATGGTCTCAGAATTCAGTTATTAGTCTAAAAATGTTTTGCTGCCATCTCCTGAGGGTGTCTACTGTTTTGACATAGGCAAAGGTTGCATTTAGAATTGATTTTATGCTTATATGAGCCAAAATCACATCACCTCTGAAAAAAGCCTTAAAGAAAACAAAGTCATAATTGAGTAAATTCATATAACATTTAACTTAGAACTCCACATATTTACCTCAGATGTCCCCTCAAATCTAATTTCTTTCCTGAAACATGTCAACCAGATAGGTTTGAGAAGTAAGACCGGGCTTTAGATCTCACAGCCCCTCAAAATTTCACCGTTTCACAAAATGATAAAGCAGCATTTTCTTTGGGGAGGCAGCTGAAACAAGGGATCCTTGTCAATGATTCTCCCTAACCCAGTTGCTGGGTGCCTCGCATCCCTATGTAGGAGATGTATTTATAGCTCCAGGTGCGTTCGGTACAGTATATGCTTCAGAGGACCAAGCAGAATTAATGGACCTGTCGGACTGGAACAGAGCATCACAAGCACCTCCCACTGGGGGAGACCCCCTTTTCACAACATAACTGGGTTTTTGAGCTCATCAGCGATGTCAGCCAAATTCTCAGCATCGCAACAGACTTTAAAACTTAGGAAGATGTTTGCATAATGGAAAGTTTCTTCTCCTTTGAAAATGAATTCTCCTTAAGTAGCGAGTGTTTATATTAAATCCACCCACAAGTATCCTTGCAGTTTGTGCACTGGAGTCTTTAACCTTGACGGCAGGAGCGCATATAGAACTTGTTATTTCTGGGCTCTGCGGTTACGCCTTGCCTGTTTCTGTTTTTAGAGACAGGAGGATCGGGGCCAGTAGAGAGAGACGACACATCTGTGCCAGAGCAGTGACGCCCCTGTCCTGACCTGGATGAAGAGGAAGAGGGGAAGCAAGGTAGCGAGAGATGGCTGGCACAATTGCTGGCCGGGCTGGCTTTCAGGCACACCTTTTTACCCCAGGAGTCATTTTCTTTTTCAACACAAATTAGCAGTAGAAAATGAACCGACAGTTTTGAGGGTGTGTTATGTGAATTTTGTGAACTTTAACACTCCTTCTCTGCTTCTCCAGCAGTACGGATGTCTTTGACCCAGAATTTGCAACTCACTGCATGTACTTGTGAAACTTCTGGTGGTGTGCTAGTTTTTAGATGATGATCTGTGAATGTGAAAATGAATGTCTCTCTAAATGCTAAACAGGGCTTATTTTGGATGGATCACTTCATACCATCTGTGTATAAACCTTGTATGCATCAACACTAGATTTGCGCAATTGGTGGCTTTAATTATTTGTTATTTTGCATTGTTTTCTGATGTGCTTGTATCTTGACTATTATTTATCTGACTTGCTTACAAAATTGATTAAAACATCAAAAACAAGAGGAGTAGCTATGTATGTTCTATTTATTATTAAGTTATTTAACTCAGACTGCAATTGTGTTGATTGTCTTTTTGATCACACGATAAGTTGTCTTTTCACCTTTTCAAGCATTTTCTATAAATCTGATCTTCCAGGACAGTGAGCATGCAGTAATTACACTTTTTTTTCCCAGATGCATTTGGTACAGCTTTACCTTACAAGACATTGGTTCAATATGCTCTGTTGTTGTGTTGGTGGGTTTGACTTGTTAAATCAGGTTTGTGAAATTCCATTGTCAGAGTTTGCAGAGTCATTATGCTTTAAGACTAATTGAATAGTACATTGCTGAACTTTCCTGTAGAGTCATGGCATTATACTAATAAATCCACCTTAAATATATGGTGAGATGTCTGTTTTAAACTGCGTTAATTCAAGTTAAATATCTGTTTGTTTCAAACTGCACCTTTTATGTCACATGTCCCGTCCTCTATTCTTTGACTGACTGGTAAGGTTGAGATTTTTGTTACATTACAGCAGCCAAAGCTGCTCATTTTTCTTTTGTCACTGCAACACAGGCAGGGCTGCTAATTGGAGAGAGCTGTTTCCATGAAGCTGGAACAATGTTTTGTCTCCCGTGTGGCTCTCTTGCGCAAGGAATCTCATGAATAATTCATCGCATAAAACTGCATTTCATATATTTACTACCAGTAAATACTAGTTACATGAGACAAATTAATTCAGTTTATACTAATGATAATAGCCATGTGATAGGGCATTTTAATTCACTGCATTGTACGCAGTTGCAGAGCCTGGATACACGAAGTCATAAAATATTTTCATCCACAGGTGCATTGTCAAAAACACCCACACCACTGACTGTTGAGTGTACCTTTTGGATATTATGCCTACCTTTATTGCAATAAGGCTGTTTAAATCACAAAAGAATAACACATTTTTTGCTTCATTTGCCCAGGCAGTCTTGTTCCCTTTATGAGAAACAGGCTAGAGCATCTTCAGTCTCCCAGTGCTCCCACTCAGCCCACCTACACACATCTGAGCCATACAGCACTCTGCACAAACTCAGACTGCACATGCATTCTCACACAGGAAAAACACAACCCATACTTTAGTATGTAGATCCCACTCAAGTCACTCATTCTCACTGTCATGCTCACACGTGCACGAGCACACACACACGCGCGGGTTGTGTCACCAGCTGTAGAGATAGGACAGCCAACATGAGTCTTGCTCTCAGTGGTTTTGCAGAGCCAGAGTGCAAAGCACTTCCTTCTCAGGCTGACGTTCCTCCTCCGCCACACTCACATAAATATCCTCTATGGGTTTTATATGGACCTATTCTCTCTTTTCTCCTACTCAGTCCCAGAGGTGCCATGGCCACGTTCTCCTGTCTCTTTAATGACTGTGGGTGAACAATCAATATTCTGCACACCTCCAAACATAGCACAACACCCACTTGGTGCTGTAGATTGAATTCTGAGAGTGAAGGAGAGGACAGGTTTTCAAAAAGTCTGAAAATCACGTTGGTTAGGGGTCTTAATCGAGCTTCATGTGAGTCATGTGAGTGCGTTTGTAGCCTCGAACTTATCGCGATGAATAAGAACAATGTTCCTGTACGTTCCTTTTACAACTGTTAAGCTGAATGTGGGCTATTTCAGGAGTAAATCATGTGAAAGATCTGCTTGGTTGGTTTGTTCTCTTTCTCAGACAGCTTGTCAGTGAGAAAAAAAAAATCTTTCTGGTCTCCTGGGTGATCATTAGAGATGAAAAAGCCAGGACGGACAGCAGGGGGCGCAATTATCTGGTTTCCAGTGGTTATGCCACTGGCTTCGCCATCTTAGGACACACAGCTTCTTTAATACTAAGTAGGTTACCCAAGTGAGCACTAATGAGAGGATGAAATGAGTGAACTTTATTGCCACAGCTGTGTCAACCTGATAGATCACCTTCAGTTACTCTCTAAACTAAAGAAATCCCATCAAAAGACGTGATCGTAAAGATACATTTTCTCACATCTGTGTGCCTGAGTCACACAGGGTGACATCATTCTTGCCTTGGACTTGATATGGCAATAGTTTCAGTCACCCAAAACTGTGCACAGGCCCCATCTGTGCTCTCTCTTTCTTCTTCTATTGACTGAAGAGAGTTTCCCCTTGATTTAGAGTACATTAGAAGATGAGAGGAAGAGGGTGGTGCTGCTTTTATTGAGGGCAGAGGTGGAGGGGAGAGTTCAGCTTTGATGGCCCACTACACAGGAGTCTGAGCCCTGGGAGAGGAGCGGCATACAGCAGCTGCTCCTACATTCCTGGAGCTTTCTATCAACTGTGCTTCCTCCTCTGCATAAAACCTCCCTTTGTTGTCGACCGAAATGTTCTAAAAGAAAAGAAATGTCCCAACAAAAGACAGCTCTCTCAAAGTGGGAGACTTATAATGCGATTGACTCATCAGTGCAAGCAAATGCTTTAATCTAGAAAAGACAATGGAGAGCGACTGATGTAACGTGTGGCCTCATGTCTGATATAACAAAAAGTGACAGTCCAGCTTACAAGAAGTGAGAGTTCTGTGGTAGACTGTCAGTCAGGAAAAAATCTTTAATTATATTTCCATTATTTTTGTACTCAAACGCCTCTTTCATTGTCTTGAAGAGCATCAGATGTTTTCTTTTTGTTTTACTTACACTTTTTGACCCATGTGCAGCACTTCTTTCACATCCATGTTGGATTTATAAATGACAGGAAACAAAAAGAGCAGTTAAAAGACAGAACTTTAGCATCATTACATTGCCAACACTGTTGCTAGCAGCTCCTCTTGCAGCGTTTCCTCCGTCTCCTCGTTTCTCAGTCAATCAGCTCAGCGCCTCAATGCAGTTTCAACACCACCTAGAGGACAAAGTAGGTACAAAAGCTGTCTTTTTAATATGCTTCCTGTATTTGCTGCTCATATTAGTATCTCAGGCAGGTAAAGCTCTGTGCATCGTGCAGGTGCTGTAGCATCCAGTGTCTAGAAGCTTTGAGGCTGTGTGTGTGCTTGTGTGTGGGTCAACAGTAGAGTTTGGTTGCCAAGTGACAAATTGTGAGTTTATTGTGAGGCTCCAGTCCAGAGAGGAGTTTGCACAATGTGACAAAAGTGGGCCAAGGAGGGGGGAAGTGGGCTGTTTTTCAAATTCAGACATTTTGGAGCTTTAAGTGGGCTCTTCTTAGTGCCGCTGCTTTGGCTGAAGTACAGTAGCTCTTCCCAGCAGGAATTTTTGCAAAGTAGCTCAACTCAATATTGAATCCAACTCCTTAATGCTTTGCTTAGACAAACAGCATTTTTTTCTTCTCTTTTTCTATTTCTTTGTCTTTTTTTTCTTCATTTTTTACAGGAAGTTTTGAAAAATAACAGACCCTTTAAGATAAATAACTGAGCAACAAAAAGCAAACACTATTTTCTTTGAGCTCCTTTCTGAAAGGGCAATGTGGAGTGGAAGAGAGGCGCTCATCTACACTATATGTCTCTGTCTCACACAAACACACACACACACACACAGTTGGCTCTTGGCTTGTTGGCTGTGACTGGGGTGCTGTGAGGAGAGTGGGGCTCAGTGTGACCAGGCAGAGGCCAGTGTTGCAGTCAGGCAGGCAGTGGAGAGACTGTTGAGCCGCGGAGACGTGCCCAGGGTGGATAAACCATGTTCACTGAGTGGGAGAAAGACTCTGCCCAGGACACAAGATGAAGGTAGAGAGGAAGACCTCCTCTACAGGCGACAGTTTTACTGACATTCCTCCACTACTGACGCTCTCCGGCCTCCTGCTCCTCCTTCTCCTCGCAGGTAAGTCCAAACATTTGTTGGGGCCATCCTGAGACAAAGAATCTCCCCGAGACTGTGCTTTTCTTTCAGGTAGCGACAAAACAAGTGGACTTTTCTTCAGTTGTGAAATTCTGAAAGGAGGAACCTGACTGCACCCATTATCAACCCCCTGTCAGCCAATTAACATTTATTTTAACATGTATTAGTCTTCACTTTCCTTCGTTTTTATTAGTTTTGTGTCACTTGATCTCCAAATGAAAACTAAAAAATTCTCACTCTGTTTGAAGTGAAGTTAATCCAGGTTAAGTTAGTCGCGGATGTTTTTTCATGTCCTTGTGTTCCACGGGCTGGCAGCACAATGGACTCGTTCATGGGTGGTGAGCTCTATATTGGGCCCCCATCACCGGCTAAAAGGATCCTGGAGTGGCCATTGTAGGTGCGTGAGGAAAGGATGTGTAGGTTAAGTGTGACAATATCAAGTTTTGTGGAGAGCCGGTGAATAGGGCAGGGCTTTCTTTTTTGTGTGTGAGTGCGATAATCTCGAGATGAGTTCATTTGAGGGCCAAAGCGATGTCAGAAGTTTAGTACGTGGTGATTTTGGGGGGGTTTAAAAGTGTATAATTTAATTTCCCCACTGTACCATGGGCCCAGTTTGCCCCACCACAGGCCAGTTTTGGTGGAATCACTGGATCCTGTGTCAATCTCCAACTTCACCAGTGACAAAGACTTTCTCTCTCTTTCGCTCCCTCTCTAACCCTCTCTCACTCTTTTCGAGGGAGGAAACTCGTTCCAACAATCGTGCCCTTTGTCTTATTGCCTTGGCAACCCCTGTCAGGCGGACCAAATGGTTACCACGGCAATGAGGCGATGCCCTGCTAACTGCCTCGCTGCAAAGAATAGTGAACAGTGCGGACTCTCTCTCCTCCCTCTCCTCTAGGTTGATCTTTCCATCACTGAGGCCTAACAGTAGGATGCCCCTCATAGGCATGCGGCCAATGTTTAGACCTCCATGTGTCCGGCTACAGCTGAGTTATAGGAACCTCCACTGTGAACATAATAGCTTTGCTGTGTTTGGTTTCCAAGACAGGGCTCCTCTATAAAGGATGAAATGTGGCTCGCACTGTAATACCTTATTCCTGTATCCCTGTGGGAGGTGAAAGATAATTGGGGAACACAAATCAAAATTAGTGCATTGCTTGTTCACTACGAGGGGTCATGAGGCATTCCTTGGGGGAGTTTCTGAGAAACAGATTAGTGATCAAGACGTGAATAGACATCATGGGCCTCATCAGAAAAAGCATCACGCATAGTATGTAGGAAGCAGACTAATGGTGGTTTTAAAAGTGGTGCAATTCAACAAGAGTGAAAAGACAAATGCCCTGAAGGCCCTTCAGTATTAAGGTATGAAAAACCTGACCTTGTACTGCTCTTCTTTGAAAAGACAGTCGTAATTTTATTAAATGTTTTAGTGCTTGCAGCCAAAATGTTTTTTGTTGGGGTTTTTTGCAGGTAGGGATTTGTCATTCCTTAAATGCACCTCATTTAAACTATCCAAAGTCAAAGTTCATAAGGTGGAATGAAAATGCACTGGTTAAGAAGTACTTAATAAATAGGATTGCTTTTCACAGTAGCACAGAGTTTTCAGCAGTGGTGGAAAAAGTAGTGGAAAAGCAGTGCTGCTATAACAGAAAATACTGAATCGTCATTCAATACTTTTTTCTGAGCACTCTGCCTCTGAACATCTGGGTCAAATACAAATATCTTTTCAAAATTAGACCTTGGTGTGCAGTGTGTTGTGAGTGTGGTGGCAAAAAGTGGCCTGTAAAGTGAATTACCAATCAACAAAAAAACTAAGATGTGTAGATAGTAGATGCATCAGCATGTAAAATGTATTTTAATGCTTTAAGTGGTTCAATTCAAAATCAACATATTGATGGGGAGGTCAAACTTTAACAACTTAACAGGTTTTTGGGTTACATGAGAAACCTGTAAATGAACAAATGTGTATCAAGATCAAACTGTAAAGTCTCACAAAAAACAATATTCAAGTGAAATGTGAAAGTACCTCAAATATTGTATTTAGACAGTACATGCTTAAATTCACTGTGTTGTTGTACAGGGATGTTGTATCCATGCCCTTTTTCTGCTCTCATTTTTAATTCATGTTTGTTCTTGTAGTAATAGTAGTAATTAGTGCAGCAGTAATTACTGTGTCTTCGCATAAGTCCTCTTTTGTTTCACTGTGTGTGAATACTTGATTCCTCTGATCTCTGCTTACTGGCGGAGCATCAAAGTCCGCAGAGCGACCGTCCTTTGTTTGCTCTGTATCCACAAAAAGCCTCTTACTATATCCTTGTATTCTACTCCACCTGCCCCTCAGCTCAAAACCTCACCACTGTCTCTTCGCCTTTTGTCCAGGTAAAGTGTCAGGGGTGAATGTGACCAGCCAGGCCCAGGTGGTGAGGGGCACGGTGGGCAAAGAGGCCCTCTTGTCAGTCAGCTACTCCAGCAGCAGCTCCGACAAGCCCGTGATCAAGTGGCAGCTGAAGAGGGACAAAGAGAAACCCATCACCGTTGTGCAGTCCATAGGAACAGACATCATAGGGAACCTGAGGCCGGAGTACCGCAACCGCATCCTGGTGTTCGAGAATGGGTCACTGCTGCTTCACAACCTGCACCTGTCAGACGAAGGGGCGTACGAGGTGGAAATCTCCATCACGGATGACACCTTCACCGGAGAGCACTACATCGAGCTCACCGTGGATGGTATGCAGAATCACCTTTCTTTTAAAGAGCCGGGCCCTCTCATAGTACAAAATATCTGAGCAATCAGAGCAGGACACTGAAGAGGAGTTGTGAACTAAAAGAAAATCAATACAGGTTGAAAATACATCATCTCACCCCAGAGATTGTAGTTGTAACACTGGACTTTAGTTTTGCCGAACACGATACAGAGTGATTCACAGTGTTGGTGGTGTTCTTTTTAAGACACTAACTGGGATTCCACTTATCATTTGTTCTTACATAACTAGAGGCCCACCACCCTCTCATGTCTTTGAATGCCAATCTCAAGCCCCACCCCACCCTCCTCCTGTGTTTCTGTCCTGTCATCCCCCTCAGTTCCCGTGTCCAAACCGTACATCCAGATGATGGCCTCGTCCGTCCTGGAGTACTCCGAGTACTTTAACCTCCACTGCTCCCACGATAACGGCACAAAGCCAATCTACAGCTGGCAGAAGGGAGGCAAGGTGCTGACCAACGAGTCGCGGCTGCTCCTTTCACACGACCAAAAGGTGCTGACCATCTCACGGGTCCTGATGTCAGATGATGACATTTACGCCTGCACAGTGGAGAACCCCATCAGCAGCTTAAGGAGCATGCCTGTCAAGCTCACTGTCTACAGTAGGTGGCATGTTACACCGGTAGGATCTCAAGTTATACAAGTTTACACTATGATGAAGATGAAGAGATGAAGAGATGATGGTGCTGTTACATCAGATGGGTTTCTAGCAGAGGTGGAAGAAGTAGTCAGATCTTAACTGAAGTAAAAGTAGCAATACCTCAGTGTAAAAATACTTCACAAGTAAAAGCTCTGCCTTCAAAAGTAAAGAAAAAGTGTAGAAGTATTATAATTGTTTTTAAAGTACAAATCGTTAAAGTATTCATTACGCTCATTGTTGTTTTACCCTATATTATAATACTGGATTATTAATACTCAATTAATGTTGCGGCTGGTTAAGGTGGATTTAATGTAAATTATTTTACATATGGTTGCAAAGTTTAATCCATTTTAATGAGATGGTGCTGTGTTTTATATGAAAAATCTCACTTGAACTAACTCATAACTGTAGCTGTAGTGAAGTGGAAACTGCAATATTTCCCTCTGGGATCTGGTGCTGCAGAAGTGATGTGAAAAATTAGGAAGAATCTAATTATGAAAACTGCATGTTACAGCTTATTGTTCGACAGCGGTCCATTTTCAGTAGCTAGCAGAAGCAATTATCATCTCATGCTGACCCATACACAAGCATGCCTGCCTCTTTAACAATGTTGTTTATTTACAACAAGAGCAAATCCAAGCTGAGTGCAGCAGAGTTGAGTTGGCCCAGAGTGGCTGTTACTGGGCGCCAGTATAGAGCCACATATCAGGCTGAGAGAGAGAGAGAGAGAGAGAGAGAGAGAGAGAGGCAGTCTAATCCAATGAATGGACAGTTATTTATGAGGAGGGAGCTGAAAAAGAAGGCAGGTGGGGAGGACGCTTTGCCTCGGTGGACCTCAGTAATCCTTACTTCATTATTGCTTTACTGTGATGTGCTGCATGAAGAGGCAGCTACAGGCCCTCAAACTGCTCTCTGTCTCCTCCTCATGCACAGCAGCAGGGCACAAAGTCTCAAAGTGACTACCCTAATGTGCTATTTCACTGCATCTAATTCATGCCAGCGCACTCAAACAGCTTGGCAAGCAAAGTGAAAAAGAAAATGTTCTGCACGCTTCATATCCTGGCCGTGTTTCATTATAAGCTTGTAGTCTGAATGAAAAAAAAGGATGTTCCGAATGATCACATTTGTGTCCTTGAAGACACAACTCATCCAATTCTGCAAACTTTTCCACCACATACAACATATTTGTAAAGAAGGTCAGGCTTTAGAGTTACATGTGAAGTAGAGGTGCAAGTCGATCAGTGAGAGGGAAATTGCGTTGCTCTGTTGTTATTGACGCAAACCTCTCCATCTTTATTTCTTTTTTTTCCTCTCTTCCTTTCTCACTTTCTTTCTTTGTCTTTTCATCTACCTCTCTGTGTCACTCTGGTTTAGGACGGAGCTCGCTATACATCATCCTGTCCACCGGAGGCATATTCCTCTTAATCACCCTGGTGACAGTGTGTGCCTGTTGGAAACCATCCAAGTGAGAGCTACTCTTTCTTCTTGCTTCTCTTTCTCCCTATTTTCCCCCCCTCCCCCCTCTCTCTCTCTCTCTCTCTCCCTCTGTTGGCTTTGATATTGCACTTGAGGTTGTGACCAGAATCTCAAGTAGCTCGGCAGAGTCACCGCACTGTGAACATTTGGCGAAAAAGCAATAAACACAGAGACCTGTAGCGTGTATGAGCTACCATTTAGCAGCAAGGATGTGTGTGTGTATTCCTTTATTTCCTGTTGTAGAAAGAAGCATCGACCTGTCCCCCAAAGAGCTCCAGTTTATGTAGAGCAGAGCGAAAATGGCCATGATGGTGAGCAACAGTTACACATTTGATCATCTTTAAACATGTTCAACACCTTTATATTTTTTTATTTCATCGTAATTAAGACTTACAACATGCCACACAACACTCAAGAATGATTTGAGCCATTTCACGAGTGAACTCGACCGCAGGTTGTCGACCAATATTAAAATGAACATATGTCTTTTTGCAGTTGATGTTGTTCCAAAACCAATTGTGACGACACTCGGACGAAGGAGTCCCATGCCTCTTTATGTTCTCAACGAAGATGTAAGTTACTCTGTTATTTCCCAAATGGCCCGTTTAGCATCGATATGAACCACTTTACAATGAAACAATACTAAGAGTCTACAGCTAAAACCTCTCTGTAGCATATCTGCAATGCTAACTTGCTGATGTCTAGCACTAAGTATAGAGAATGTGATTTTTCCAAACAATCAGTCAGAGACCTTTGGAAAAAGTCTGGTAAACATTTTAACTCTGACCAGCTGATGTCTCTGGATAAAAAATTAAGCGATCATCAAAGTTGTCCATTTCCTCTTGAGGTTGTCGAGACATTTCACAGCAGTAACAGAAATGTGGACCTCGTGCTGGCACTGGAGGAAAAATCAGAGGATCATCAAAGTCATTGGGATTTCTGCACGCGCTTTTGTCGCCATCTATTGAATAGCTGGCAAAACATTTACCTAAAGAAAGATGTCAAATTTGTGGTGGCACCAGAGGTAAAGACAGGTAATCACTAAGTCATTAAGATTCAGTCAGATTGAGTGGAAATCCACCAATTAGTTGTTGACATATTTCAGTCTGGACCAAAGTGGTGGACCAACCAACAGGCCAACATTGTCATCCATGGAGCCATGTTGTTAGCGTGTAAAAGAACATGTCTCACAGATAAAACACCACCACTGACGATGACGATGAATGACTGTAACCTGTCCATCTCCATCTGGTTTCAGGAGACTCTGGAGCGTTTGGAAGAATGTTCTGGCAATGCTGTCAGCCAATCAGAATTGAGTATCCCTGCCACCTATGCCCCGGTCCTCCCCCCATCCTCCAACAGAACTGATCGGCCCATCTGGTCTGCCCCACGCAGATACCCCCGCAGCCCCTCCCCGCTGGCGCAGCCTCTCCCACAGCCCCACCCTGGTCCCCCACTATGCCCCATCCGCTCACCCGCTCACTCCCCTGGCTCATCTCCACGCAGTTTCAGCCCGATAAGAAAAGTCCGCCCCCCAGTGGGCATCCCGACCAGCCACCTGCCTGTTGAAGCAGAGTGTGTAGACCCAAGCGATCAGACTTGTAGTCCATCACCACAGTGACGACTGCTCTGGATGTATGTTTTCATTCTGTGAAATGTAAAGTACGTGTATAGTTTGTTGCATCCTGCCGAGGATGATGGATTCGATGATACACTAGGATGAGAGACGAGTTCACTTTCAGCTAACTCTTTTTATTCCATTATTTATCATCTTTGTGTCTATGCAGCCACGTGTAGTCTTTTGATGAAACCCTGTCATATGAAAAGTTATATTCTGTCCACCAGTATGTAACATATCATGTATATGATGCTGAGACAGTAAAGAATTTCCACCTCTGGTATATATTTTGCTTATCGATAAATTTTACTGGGAACTTTTGATAAGTACCTGTACATATGTAAGTTAATAGATTTGGGTTGGGTGTTTTCTTTTTTGTTTGTTTGTTTTCCTTTTAAACAATTAAACCACAAGGTGTATTTTTTTTTCAACAGTAGGATGTCATATAACCTAATGCAATAAAAACTGTTGAAATAGTTTGTAGTTTGTCATCAATTTCGTAACTTTCTCCATCACAACCCTGCAAAAAGAAAAAAAAAACAGATCTAGAAATGCTTTATATGTTGAGTAGGACGGTAATGCCTCTCTACTCCATTAGGTGTCACCAACACGTTTCTTTAAATAGACACTTGTCAGGAAAAAGCTCCAAAGAGATAAATATAGAGAGGAAATATTGCTCAGTGTTATATTTTTTGCTCAGGATGTGTTGCTGCTGTTTTGTCCTTTTGCTTCAAGACGGCAGTCGTCAGCAACCGGTTGACGCTTAAGTGCCTCTTAATTTAAAATGATTTGACCTTTGGAGGTCAGTGAGGATCAAGCCGTGCTCGAAGCCCACAAGTTCATCAAAACAGAAAGATAAATAGGGTGTGAGCTCATTCAAGAGGATGCCTTAAGCGAATCAGTGACGTGTGGTCAAGCGGTTCATATTTACAATCATGTAGCCTCCAAATGATTTTCGATTCTTATTGACAGACTGTTCATGGAAATGAACAAATGTCATTTGTATCAATGCGTAAGAGTAATAATTACCTAACAAGGGGTTTATTTAATCCTCAGTATACATGTTTTATTTTTATTATTCCATGCCATGTTTACTGGCATGGAATAATAAAAGATAATAAAATAAGACTGAAGATTAAAAGATGTCCTGAACTGTATTCAATTGTGAGGTACCAGCGTGTGAAAGCGTGCACCAATGTACACAACCACACACACACAAAATGGCCTGCTTCGCCACTATTATCAGGATAATGTGTTCCCTTCAGAGGTCCAGCTGGCCATCTTTTGTCATGAAAATCTGCATGATTTTATTTACTGCTTTTATCCTGAAATGTATCTTCCGTTCCTGAAGGTGTGAGTCTTGCGGTTACATAAACAAATCAGATCCGCCCGTTTTGATCTGGGCTTTGGCGGTCTTTGTTCTATTTGAGACTATTTATTCCTTGCCACCACAGACTCATGAATACACATACACCGTCATGGGTGCATACGTAGCAAGCATACAACCATGTGCATAATCACTAGTGGTACAGAGTGAGTGGAAAATTAGATCACAGAAGTGGACTATTCTTGTTGTGCTTGAAAATTGATTGTAATCTATTTAGATCTCACATTTATATTACCCACACCGTCCTGTTCAACTTCCTGTCAGGAGCTTGGGAGCCAAGGCACTAATTAGACTCTGGAGAGCAGGAACTGTTTGCATACAGTACATGTACATATGTCTGTGTGTAGGGAGTAGGTGTCCTATGGGTTGAATAGGGATAATGTACGATGCTCTCCATCTCTAATTAATTGCCTCCTTCCCCTCCTGCCTTGTTGAGCCTTCTCACTAATGCCCTTGTTCACACCAGCCCGCTGATGTGAAATTCCCAGCAGAGGAGGGTGATTTTATTGTTGAAAAGCTCTTACCTAGCCTTTTGTGTCTAGGCCAGGACCTACACTAGCCCACAACAGGTAGTGGAGCCCTCGCTTTGGTGTGTATTTAGGTCAACACACAAAAGAAACAGAGAAGAGTGCCCTGCAGGGTTGTTTGACATCTCTGATTCACAGTCTTTACTTACTGTTAGATTTTGCCTAAAATTCTTGTGACTTATATCACTTAATGTCTACATTTGATATTTACTTGAAATCACATGTCATGTACTTAATTCACTTTTTGTCATTTTGTTTTTCCATATGACTTCTTCTCTCTACTTTGAAAATACTATTGCATGTGAGCGCATCATGCAGGGGTGATAGGTAACTACATACATCTACTGCAGTGCTGTACTTTAATTGAGTATTTGCATTTTATGCTACTTTTATACTTAAACTTAACTACAGTTTAGAGGTAAATATTGTACTGTTTTGCTCACCACATTTACTTGTTTCTTTTCAGATTTAATCTTAATATGAAAACATAAAATTAGTATATAAAGTGCATTACTAAATATTAAGCCTCTGGTTCCAATCTTTTAGCTTACAATCTTTTTAGCTTGTAAGCTAAAAAACAGCTGTTGGTTCCCCTCTTCACATTTCAGATGTCTCTGAGACATTAGCAGCTCCAACAAACAGACAGACATTTCCCCTTTAAATGTCTGAAAGACTTTTATTTAAGAAACAGTTTTTGGGCCCAAAGAAGTAAAATTGTCCATCATTTTAACAAAAAAAAAATTTAAATCACATTAATATCCAAAAATAATACAAATTTGTACAAGTATTTTCCTACCTCCTTTTTTTCTTTACTTTTCTACCTCATTAATCACCTTGCAATGCCTGAGATTTATCTTGTGACTCACTATATTAAAGTACTATGTGTAAAGTTATTAAAACTAGCTTCATCTCGACTAGCTACAACAGTAAAATGCTTCTTGTGCTTCATACACACTAACACATCAGCATTAACGATTTATTACTGTGATACATTTATTTTATTAAGTTACAGGGGCTACATGAGACGTACTTTTTCTACTGATACTTTAAGTATATTTAGCAGCTGATGTTTCTTTACTTTTATTTAAGTAAGATTTTGAATGAAGGATTTTTACTTTCAATTGACTATTTTTACATTTCGTGTTCTGGTACTTCAACTTAAATAAAAGATTTAGTGTCCAAAAAGAGGCAGTGTTGTATGTTCAACAGGTTGTAAAGCCCTCCAGAAATTTGAGCTTTTGGGCCATAAGATTAAAATGACCATGAAATTAAATTAAATGCATCAAGACACATCAGACCTTTAGTAAATGTTTTCCACGGTCTAAATGTAATCAGGGCATGTGCCTTGATATTTACTTATTTGATCCTTCACTTGATCAACTGTAAATTGTGACTAAAAATAGAATGTACTTCGAAATGTCCTCAAGTGCTCGGCTGAACTCATCTGACTAAACCATCTGCTTGACCTGCTCTCAACAGTGGAGTGCATGAGTGGACTGGGGTGGCTAAGACTCATACACAAACAAATACATATGAAATGAACATTACAATCACTCGCACATATGTACATATAAATACAGCACTCATGCAACTCTGACTAACAGAACAAAGGCCCAACTTGGTTAGAAGTGGAGTCCCCCTGATAAGATATAATTTTCCATGTATTGCTGAGTGCTCTAAACAGTGTTTTGTTTTCCTTGTAGGCCAATAATAATTGCTTTCAATTGCTTTCATTCTGTTTTCAACAGAGCACAGGTATAATACAATTCTCAAGCCAGCTTTCAATCAGATAGCTGTGTAGTAAACAAGTTATCTTCAGTATTTGATAAAAACATTGTGCTTGCATGTTTTTCTCCAATGAGATACAGTGAATCAGTGTATGTTGATAAGCAGTTTGTGAGCAAAGCCTGCACCACTTAAGACATTAGGGATGTCTTTTTGTTTCTCCATAGTAACGGTCCCCAGGCAACCAGTAAGAGTGCCAGTTATATTCATAGTACTCCATACCCCTCTGGCTCCCTCACAGATACCCTTCTTCACCTTCACCGTCGCTCGCATCCTATCTCTCCTCCCCTGTAGCTCTCCCTTCGCGTAGGTGCACTTGTGTCCGAGTGTGTCTGCATGTGAGTCAGCTGCATCCTCAGCACCTGGGACATCACCGCCAGTCTCCACAGCGGAAGCCGCATCGCTGACACTGTGAGTTTAACAGACGTGTTGTTGCCTTTTTGTGAATTAATATGACTGTGATTTTTTGTTTAATCTGATCTTTGTGTGTAATTGTGTTTTCTGTTTTATTAAAAGTGACTTGATCAAGAAAACTGGCTGTGCATTATTAAAAATAATGTATGTATATTGACTATTTGTTTTATGTGTTTTAGAACTAGTTTAAATTTTCCATACTGATGTTTTAGCATTTGTATTTCTTGATGTATTTATTTTATTTATTTAATTTGTTCTTTTTTTCACATATGAGATCAGCAACAGCAAAAACATCTAAATTCATGCTGATGTTTTATTCTCTCATTATGGTATGACTTGCCTGTTTTTATCAGACAGGTGTTCAGCCTAGCTTTATCTGCATGCACTCTTTTATTTGTTTCTGTAGTGGCCCTGCGTGAAAAGATCCTGGTTGTTGGCTCTTCAGGTTTGTCGATCAGGGCTCAAAGCCAGAACCTCTGCGGGTGTGTAAGAGAGGAGAGGGAGGTCAAAATGGGCTCCAGCTCCTCCTCCTATGCCCCAAAAACCATTTACCTGGATGTGGATGGGAAGGTGCAGAAGGTGGGTCCAACTTCATCAGAAATGTCTTTTTTTTTGCTGTTTATACTGTAGAATTCAGTTGTCTTCTCCCTAATTTATTAGAGATGTAATGCAGCAAAAACACATTTTCATAATGCTGTGTGAGGCTGATGTGGCTAAAAAGTTGAGCTTTTACTTCAGAATATTTTTATTTTTTATCAGTATATGCTGTAAATGTCATGTGTCACTGTAAATATGACTGAGAACACATGCAAACACACATATTTAATATTTCAATAACTCATTTTGCTTACTGTAGACTGTAAAAACGTTTTTGCAAAATTATACCACAATTATTAAAATATACAATAAAAGTAATTAAAATATACAGTATAAACTCAGAAACTTACACAATCTTTTAAATCTATTCAATTATTGTGGAAATCCTATCTAAAATATGTTTAGAATTGTCACTGTTCATCCAGTAAATTTAAATTTCTATTCATTTATTGACTGACTGAGTTTGTAGAGACATTTAATAACAAGTTCAATTCTAAAACCAACCTTAATACGTTTTAACTAAGGCAATCAAAAAATGCCTTTTTTAATTCACCTTCTTGATTATCACAGCAGGTATTCCCAGCGGACTAGCCTCACCTGAGGAGGAGCTAAAATTAAACCGTGGTGCAGAGCAGTTTGCCTTACAGGTGTTAGTGACAGAACCAAACACCTGTTGTCAACAGCTTACACACCAGCATTCATTTCTGCTGCCTCACAGCTCTGGGGTATACAAGTGAAAATATCAATTCAGATGTGTTTCTTCCCTCCAGTTTAAGTTTCCACCAACACCACCAATCAGCAGCGATACAGAGAAGACTAAAGGTGGAATGCAAAATAAAGTATAACACGGACTTGTTTCAGCTTTTTAATCACGACGACAGCAGAGCTCAGAGATCGTTTGAACAGCCGCGACAAATGGTTTAAGGGTCAGTTTCATGTTTCGGCGTTCCAAACATACTGAGATAGAGATAAATGCAACACTTGCTGATCTGGTCATGTAGAGTGCTTCAAGTAGAGAGCTGGCGATGACACATGTCTGTTCAAGAGCCCCGAGCCCACGTCCTGAGGCTGAACGTTTGTCTGCTACACCTGCTCGCCTCAAGATGTAAGATCACAGTTCTTCCCAGGAAGTAGTACTCTCCATGCGTGTACTGTACTAAGGCTTGTCAAAGGGGCTGATTGCGTGACAGGCGTGGATAATGTTGCCTCTCTTCAAGAGCCCCATGAGCGCCTCCAGTCCAGCTGTCCTTTTCTTTCTCTCTCGGTCTCTCCGCTGACTTGACCTTGTTCAACCATAAAATGAACCGACCCTCACTTTACATTCCCATGTGGCTCCGTTGTCTACAAAACACTTGAAATGTGATAACCTTCCTACCCCGTCAGAACACTGAGGCCTTATATCAAAACCACAGCAGCTGTTTGCTTGCAGGTGTGCCTCTGGAAAAATCACACAGACACAGATAGCACTGTGTTGGGTTTGTGTGGCATAATCGTGATCAGTACCAGCTCTGTGTGAACTTATTACCAATTACCAATTCATTCGATGTAAATCTGCAGCAATATTTTCATCATATGTGTATAAATTACTACAAAACGAGAACCAAGCTCGTGTTTGACTTCAGAAACAAAGAAACAAACCTTGTTTACCTCACAGGTGGTGTTCAGCCGGCACTGCAGCCCATGTGACATCAAGGAGCTTCTGTGTTCCTCATCCAACATTCCCAGGTTTGTTGTTTTTTGGTTCCTCACTTGTTTATTTGTGTGCTCATTCATTTATTCACATGGAGATAATACAACTTCGTATGTGTGTCACTGGGAACAGCTGAAAATTGCCCTTTAAAATTAAGAACAATCACATTAGGTTGCATAAAAATCACATAACACAGCAAGATTATGTACCGCATGTACCACTAACAGAAAAACTGTTGCGTGTAATAACCAGACAGGCATACTACATTAGCCATGCACATGAAAATAGAGGACGTACTTCTCATCTGCTTTAGTTTTGGTTCGCTTTTATTGAGGAAAATAAGCTTAGTATTCACTGTTCTTTCAACTGGCACTCTTTCCCTGTCTTGCAAAAGGCTTTACTGAGTATTTTATAGGATTCCTGAAAGACAAAACACTTTAAAAAGATAGATTCATAGTTTGAGAAAGTGTGTAAAATATTAAGGCATTTCTACTTTTCTCACCTTTGACATCCTCTCACTGCAGGAACACTGCCATCATGATGGTGGACCCAGAAGGTGCCTTGGTCTCCATAGATCCCACCATGCCCACCAACTCTCCAAAGTAACATACCAGCATCATGACATCAGATTCGTATAGAAATCACAATATATTTGCAATTATATTTCACCTATGTCATCTCTCAACCCCATTTCAATTTTTTTTTACAAACATAATTCATTAATTGACTTTTTTTTACACTTTGGAATCAGTATCTGAAAAAGCAGTCTTACCACAAGATTCATTTAGTACTTGTTTTTGAGCTATCTGCATGACAGCTAGCAATTTAACCTTGTCATCTGTAAATCTTTGCAAAAGAAAAATCATATCCAAAGCAACTGTGTGGCTGATGTCAAGCATTAGGAATAATAACAGCTTGTCTGATTTCTTCACAGCTCTCTGTACAAAGTTGTCCCTCTGTCTACCGGCCAGCTTGGAGGTAAACTCTCCGCAAACAGCTTTCCTTCACTCTAACTAGCTCAGTAACACACACACAGATTCATGCATCAACTCAGTACTGTTCACAAGGATTTACCAGGAGTCTATTTATGCCTGCAGAGAAGGAGGACATGTTTCAGAACGTGTTGTCCCAGGTGGCCGAGCAGTTCAGCAGGTAACGCCTCAGTTGTTTATGTTATGTTATGGCTGAAGCCTGCCACTCCCCCCTCCGCACGCATACCTCACACACATACCTGACACCAGTGACTTTCAGTGATAACACATGCTGCAACCCACAGAGGCAAGTTAAATCAAGTTATCTCATCTTTGTCATTTATTTTGCAGGGCCCATTCCAGTTTTATTTTGTCATTTTGACCAATGAACCGAGTGAAATACATGTCACCCTTCAATAATTTTCTGTCCTTATCGCTTGCCGTCCTCTCGCAGAGCCTTTCGCATCAACGAGTTGAAAACTGAGGTCACCAACAGGCTAGCGATGCTGGAGAAGAGAGTGGAATGTGAGTGGGACATTTTACTATTAATAGTTCAGACAAAAGTACCGTACCCCCAAAAGTATTCTGATGTAATTCAACCTGAGATGTAAATAAAACATGAAATACAGTGAGAGGAAATACATGCCAAAAGGGAAGCCAATCTGAGATATTTCTTGCCGTCCTGTTTCAGTGGAGGGTTTGAAGGTGGTGGAGATTGAGAAGTGTAAAAATGATCTGAAGAAGCTACGGGATGAGATGACTTCAAGAGGTGGTGGCAGGTGAAGTGAATTTAACTACAGATATCAGCAGAAAAACGCATAATGTAAAATTGATGTCAAATAAACTTTTTTTTCCTTTTAAATGTAGAGTAAACTGTCCATGCAAATACAACTTTGATGATGGGAAGAAGGTCACTCCCAGACGAGATGTCCCGAATTACCCAAAGGTACGTCCACTAACATTTTAATTACTGTGAGACAATGCTAACTTCATGAATCTGTATGGAGGCTTTTTAAGTTCTGATGGTCTTGTTTGTTTGGGCTATACAGTACACACTGTCTCAGGAGACTGTTGAGGCACTCAAGAAGCCAACATTCGATGTGTGGCACTGGGAACATAACGAGGTTTGTTGACATTTCCTCCCCATAACTCAATCAGCTGTTACCATTCCACATTATCCAGGTGAATAATGCCTGACTTTCTTTTCTCTTCCTTTTGCGGCTGAAGATGCTGAGTTGTTTGGAGTATATGTACCATGACCTGGGACTAGTGAAGGAATTCAACATGAACCCCATCACTCTCAAACGCTGGCTGGTAAAGTCTGAGCAGTAAAGGATAGCTGGGCACAGTCCAAGTTTCCAACAAGCTTTTAACTAAAAAGTAGAGGTGTTCTTTAGAGATCTGACACAGATTATGAAATAATTGTCAAAGGGGACGAGGCTGGAAATACTTTTTATTTACAATTCTGCAGTCAGTCACCGAATGAATAATTCTCTGTCTTCCAGTTGGCGATTCAGGAGAACTACCGCAACAACCCTTTCCACAACTTTCGTCACTGCTTCTGTGTTAGTCAGATGATGTATGGCATGATTCACCTCTGCAACCTACAGGTTTGTGCTCATGCCAAGGATATCATTAAAGTGAAAAGTCATATTTTTACAGATAGAATCATCGGTCTTTGAGATACCAACTAAGGAATTCACAGCAATTAAGCAATTTGTAATAACACCTTTAATTTACACTGTTGTGCAGGAGAAGCTGACTCTCACGGATATGGGAATTCTAATGACAGCTGCAGTGTGTCATGACCTGGACCACCCTGGCTACAACAACACGTAAGACTCACCATTCTGTCTGTGGGGGTGTTGACACATAGAGCACTGCAGAAGTCCACTGACCCCAGTATGTTTTGACATCATTCTGCACAACACATGTTGTCATGAACTGTGAAACTAGTTCAGCATGGAGAGAGCTCAGGTATGAAAACACACCGATTCAGATTATCACACTGTGTTTCTGGTCAGAGGAGGCGAGGATCCCTCTTATCTGGGGGAGGCTTCTTGGAAATATCGTGTCGATCCGTTCATCCATCCATGTCATCCGTCTATCAGGTACCAAATCAACGCGCGCACGGAGCTGGCGGTGCGCTACAACGACATATCTCCGCTGGAGAACCATCACTGTGCCGTGGCCTTCCAGATCCTCTCTCTTCCGGAGTGCAATATCTTTGCAAACGTGGATCCTGAGGCGTTCAAACAGATCCGACAGGTGAGATGTGCCTTTAAACTCTCACTACTCTATTCATGACAAGAATCTTATCTTAAACCCTCACAGACTTGTCGCATAGTCACATATAAACCTGAAAACTATTTTGATTATATGTTTTAGATTTTGAATTTTTACGTTTCAAACGTGAACAAATGTCATGCAAACGTCTCAAATGTTCTGCTCTCTTATTTCCAGGCGATCATCACCCTCATCCTGGCCACAGACATGGCCAGACACGGGGAGATACTGGACTCCTTCAAGCAAAAAGTGGACAACTTTGACTTCACCAACGAAGAGCATGTGACATGTGTATGTATACATCATGCCTTCAAACATCACGTTGCATCTCCGCCTGACATCAGCTGTTTCCTATACTGTACATACAAAGACGTGACCTCGCCACAAGCAGGCCATTTATGTGTGGCAAGTGTTTCAGAGCAGAGGCAAAATGGAGTGTATTAGTGTAATTGGGAAAGCAGTGACACGAGTACATAAGGCATGTTTGTGTGTGTTGAAGGAATAGGTTTCTTTATCCTGTGTTGGGCTCGTCTTTATCATGTACGGTTGGTTACATGTATGTGTATGTTTGTGTTTCCAGCTGAAGATGGTTTTGATCAAGTGCTGTGATATCTCCAACGAAGTGAGGCCAACTGAGGTAGCTGAGCCATGGGTGGACTGCCTATTGGAGGAGTACTTCATGCAGGTGACCTCAACCAAAGTGTTCACATGACTCCACAAATCCATTATCTAAATCCAACATGTCAACTCGGATTAAAGGGAAAAGTACATTGAGAGCAAAAGCTACCCGTGATAGATCAAGTTTTTCCGTATCACATGGCAATATTTCCACTTGTGTGCTTCCCAGAGTGATAGGGAGAAGTCTGAGGGTCTCCCCGTGGCTCCCTTCATGGACAGAGATAAAGTCACCAAGCCCACTGCTCAGATTGGATTCATCAAGTTTGTCCTCATTCCAATGTTTGAGACTGTCATGAAGGTAGGACAGTGTGTGTGTGTTGATGTGTTCCTCTCTAAAAATGCACGCCAATTAACAAATAATGCTCTCACTGTGGTGTCCAAAAGCTTTTCCCGCAGATTGAGGAGATAATGGTTCAGCCTTTGAGAGACTCTCGTGACCACTACGAGGAGCTGAAACAGATTGATGACGCCATGACAGAGGTAGAACCTATTCTATCTATCTGTTCAACTGTTACAACCAGCTTATGTTGACAACATAACATCAAAATGCCGGCTTGTTTGTCAGTAGCAAATCTAGAGTCATTGTGATATGAGCCAGCTTGCTAAAACATACACATACAAACACTTATGTACATACACTTGACACTCTGACCCCCCTTCACTTACCAGCCCACAGCTGTGGCTTTTACATGTAACTATCTGGATAGAAAGCTGGTAAAGCTGTCAATAGTTTGCAGCACTAATGACAGTTGAAATTTCACTGTTTTTGTTAGTAAGAGATATTTCACAGTGTTAATAAAGAGATGCTTTAATGGAATAATTCAGTGGAATAAAACAGTTTGGATAATATGCTTATTCACTTTCATGCCAGTGCCTCCAAAGCCCACTAATTACCACGTCATATCTCTTTTTTTTTATTTGTACAAAACACCAGTGTGTAAAAATGGCAATTTGTTGCTTTTATGGAGGGCTATGGGTCAGACTATTTCTTGGCTCTGACCAGTTGCAGGCAAGTATAGTATAAAGTTTTATTTATATAGCCCCAAATTACAAAGAAGAAAATTTTCTTAAAGGCTGTATAATCATTACAGCATATGACACCCGCTGTCCTTTGACCCACCAGCAGAGCCTCCATGAAATCACTGTCTCAGCCAAGAAATGGTCCTGCACACAATCCCTGTAAAACTGTGAATTGACCTATTTCAAATTCATTTGTATTAATTTCTGCCAGAGAGTGAATGTTGCATATTTTTCAAAATAACATACTTCTGCTTTAAAGTTGTGCTTTTGAATTTGGCAATGTAAAACTATAAAGTACAGAAGCCCAAAAAAAACAAACAATCATTTTCAGGCTCAGTTGTTTAGGTGTATGTTGTTGTAATATTAATTTCGGCTGCAAGAGGCTGAATTCCTATTTTTTTGTATGTGAAAGCCCTGAGAGACAGTTGAAAATATACCATGAAGCACAAGTCTTGACATGCAGAAGTCACTGTTGTATATAAAATATATATATATATATATATATATATATATATATATATATATATATATATATATATATATATATATATATATATATATATATATATATATATATATATATATATATATATATATATATATATATATATATATATATATATATATATATATATAATATATAGTGTCCAAATATAATAAAATATATGGTATTATAAGTGATAGAAGACAAAGCACTGTCAACAGTACACACACAGTACAGTGTGTTTGGAGTGCATTTCAGTCCTGTTTAGAACAGTATTGCACGTCAGCCTCTTGTGGCTGAAATTAGTATTACAACAACAAACACAACATTTGTCTCTCAGGACTTCTGTAGTAAACACCATAAACAATGTAAGAAATACAATAATGTAAGAAATGTTCACAATATCAGAATATTATTAACACTATTATATTTTTGGCATAAAACATACAGTAAAAATATTGTATTGTGACCTCTGTAAATGTGGTAAAAAAAGCTGGGAATAAGACTGATTTGATCCTGCATCGGCATGCAGTGATATCAAAGCAAAAGTGGCACTTCTAGATGTGCCAAAATAAAATTCAGTTTGTAGTGACGCTGCAAGTCTAGTTACTTTCAGTAATCAGTGGTTAAGGGGTTGAAACAATGGCAGCATTACAAGTTTCCTGCTGCTAGAACAAATCCAAGTCAGCCTACATTGTGTCATCTAAGCTTTTCACCTAGAGCTACCAAACACTGCGAATCATCTGTTGTGCAATTTGTTTCACCTGGGTGGGGTCACACACACACACACACACACACATGCACATGCATGCATGCACACAACCACCCATCAAACCACTTGCTAACATAAAGGTGTGTCTTTTGTTCAATGAGGCACAGAAGAAAAAAACTGAAAATATGTCATTAGGCGGGAAGAAGAAGTAAGCTCTGCAGTGAGTGAGTGCAGTGTTATCTGTGTAAGTAAAAGCAACTGACTCCTTGGTTGTGCCTTAGTGTTTAGTGTTAGTGTCATGAGTGCGCTCTGTCTCTGCCTCTCTCTGGCCCCTCCACGGCAACTCCTCCTCCACTCTGAACTCTATCTACAAAAGCCAGACCTTTATGAATGCGCAGCACTTTCATCACTTTGGATTCGCCTTTTAAGTGAACAGCAAGCAGTTCATATCAATTTACTCACAAAAAGGAAAACCAACGGAGGTAATCCCGTTTAGTCGGCTCATGCTGAATTAGTTCAGTGTGAGAAATTCTTGGCAAGAGTGAGGGTCTCAGTTGTGTGTGTGTGTGTAATGGGGGGGGGAGCCTCCAACAAAGAAAAAAGAAAGAGAGAAAAGTTCAACAGAGTACAAGAAAGAAAGAGATTTAACAGGAATAAACCTCACAATGATTCTTAAAGTTAATATAAAGACAAAATATATCAAATATATAAGCACAATTCTCAAGTAATAGTATTTCTTTTTTTTTATTTCTGAGACATCAAAGCAGACCAATCAATATGGCTGAAAACAAAGTGGTGAAATTGTCGCTCATCTGTTTCCCTTTTAAACACTATACTGCCTTTTTTTTTTTACAGTGACAAGATACAACTTCACATGAACTGAATCTAAAACCTCTTTTCCGTCATTTTACATTCAACATTTCCACAGACAAAGACAAATAAAGTTGCAGCTGAACTCTGAGTGCGTTTAGACTTTCCTCGATGGGAAGCCATTTGTCACTCAAGGCTCTGAGGCAACTTCAGTCCAATAGCCTCCATCTTACACTTTTTTTGTGGTCGGGCATGGTTTGGGCTGGTCTAGGCACAACTCTAAGTCAATGAGTTGGTTCTTTTTTACACCTAGTTTTAGTTTCAGCTTCACTCCTCAACATGTTGCTGTTTCCGTCTGCCTAATCAGAGCTCTTATTTAATTGCAGGGGTCTTCCTTTGTGATCAAATTAAGGAAAGACTTTAAAAAGCGTGACTGAGGCCTCAGTGAAGACGTTCTGCGCTGCGTTCTGAGGGAGACAGATGGATCAGGAGGACAGAAGGAAAAGAGACTGCTTGGCTACATACTGAACTAAATTTAGGTGTCAAGGTGGCATATCTTGAACTTTGACTTAGACTTTTGCCCGGGATGTAACGGAGAGGGACCTGGTGACCTCTCCATTTATTTATGGTGTTTATGTTGTTCTCTCTACTTTTTTAGGATGAGTTTCTCCAAAAACAAACTTCAAACCTATTCTAGGACTGATCACCATGCATTTTTAAAGAAATATACAAGAAGAATAGGCATCATGGACTAATGGTTCAGGAAAATATTTCCCACAGACAGTTAATGATCTTTTAAGTGTTCCAAAGTTTTTCAGTAGAAAAATAAAATGCACCACATTGGGATGTTTTCACCTCACTGTAGCAATAAATCTTTGATTGAAGATTCGTGGTGCACTGGGTGTTTTCCAAAGAATAATGCAGCTTCACTCCTTTATTCATTTTTATTCACACACAATGAGCTCTTCATTAATCCCATCACACGTCCAAGTGTTTTCTCTTACCTTGAAGGCTTTCTAATAAAAGAAATCCACATAGGGGCATGTAGTGCCCAAGGTGTTACACACTTTGTCCTGTAAAAAAGCTGTCTCACATTGTTGTATGTACTGTGTTGTATGTCTGTGAGTCTTTATATATAAAGTTTAGACAACACGCATTTCAGAGTGTCTTCTATCTTAAAAAGGAAACTGTGTTTCCACAGTAAGTCAACTCTAGACACTTTATTTAAGAGATCAGATATAAAACAAAAACAGCTGAACAAGGTTAATTATAGAAGAGTTAGAAATACACTTGGATGAAAATAACTGTAGAATGATCACACAGACTGAAGCAGATTCTCTTCAAGTTGGAGTAAGTGAAAACTCACCTGCTAACTGTGAACTTGAAGATTTATATTAAAATGAACAATTTGAACAACAATGAACACAAGTAATGGACACAGATGAAACTTTCATTTGTGTTTTTATACCTCCACATGACTTATTTCATAATACTGTAGATAAACATGAAAATTCCTTCCCGAACTTGGAAAAAGTATGTTACCAAAACAATTATTAGCTTTTTTTTAACAGCAGATGGAGGTTGATCAGTTGTCATGGAGATGGATCTATTGCCAAACGAGCTCAGTGGTCATTATGATTTCATCCGTTTTCACATTCAGGACTTTATCCCTCTCTAGTCACCAATGAAGACCATGTAATACAAAGATCTGAAAAATGCTTTTTTAAATTAACCTGGAGTTACATAGCACCCCACAGCAAGAGCCCATTTATATCCCTGTGGAAACATTTCACTCACAACCACTGGATTCAGTCGGTATGTAACAATTATGACATCGTTTCACAGCTATTATGAATTCAAGAACGTGAACATCAGCATCAACATCACCACATTAAAGGGACAGTTTTGTATTATTGTGTTCTGAGAGAGTTGAGTCTGGTTCACAAGCATAAGCAGGGAAAATATTCTAAATATAGTTTACACTTGACTTCAGATAAGTACCTAATTTAAACCCACTTTAACAAATCTAAAATCTGGAAAAAAAAAGTACAATTAAAAAAAATAATAATAATAATAATTGTTTTCTTCTCTCCTTGCTCAGTGCAGAACAGTCTGCTTACCCACTGCTGACCACAATTAATGTTCCACCAATGCTCTTCGGCCCATCATCTCGATTGAGTTACAATTTATTGCCGCATTTTAGACTCCAGGGCCAGAGTACAGCCAGGATGTGTTGAGATATGACTAGTTGTGTATCACCCAAAGGTGCCACTTATCTCATCCAGCACCACGCCCTCTCTCTCTTCTCTCTCTCTCTCACAGCTTATAGCTTTGAGCCATATCAGATCTGGGTGGTTTTCCTCCAGCTACTCTATGGTGTTTTTATTGCTTTCATTTCTTGGCAATGTGCTGTCAGTTACTCCAGAGCGATCGCTGCCTCACCTACCTGTTGGCCTCATCTCACACACACTAAATACCACCTACATAGATCTGAGGAAATCGCATTAATAATACAGAGTGATATCAATGTACGAATCACCAAAGGTTCTTTGACACTGCATCTTTTTTTTAAGTTTGTGCATCCCAACATCAAGAAGAAGAATGAACAAACTTAAATTATCATCTGTAGCTTTAACTTGATGATTTTCACAATCTATTTACATGTTAATACTCTGCTGAATTTCAAAGAAATTTAAAAAAGGGCCACATGTTATTGTTGCAGCGATGAGAGAAAGTGGGTAAACACGCGAGCGTGAGCGTTGTTTGAATGAGTGTAATTACCCATTGCCTCCTCCACATGGCGTGACAGAGTGTATTGACATTAACCTGCAGGAATGCTCTGATGAATCAAGACGCTGTCTTATCACACGGGGACACTGCACAGCGCTTGGCTGCATGGCCCGATAATTGAAGCAAATCATAAATGAAAGGAGTTTTTCAGTGACAAGTTGAGATGATATTTCACATTTCAGTCCCTCTTACTGTCTTGCTTATTTGTGAGAACTTAATGCTTCATTTTCTCTCTATGTGAGTGACTTTGACTATGATGGTGCAGCTGGCAGATTTTCTTTTGAGATCCTACGAGGCTCATGATCTCTTCACCTTTTCACTTGCGACATTATTAAGGTTGAGCATGCACCCACCCTTGCGACTCAGGAGACAGGTTAGATGTTTTCATGAGTGCAACGCTAATTAAAGTAACTGATATCTAAAAGCCTTTAGTCCCTCTCTTTGCCTTGAGGCTGGGTGTCACGCCATGTTAAACTGCCACAATACACAATAGCTGTGATACTGAATCTATTACAAAAGCACCTTGATGGTGGTTAAATGAGAGAGTGTTTAATTTTTTTTTCCTACTGGGCTTGCGCAATATTGGACCATAGCATGAAAAGGAGGGTGTGGCATTTTTACAGTGACATTTGATCAGGGGTTTTGATACATGATCCATGCAGGACAGCAGTTGTTTCATTTATTTATTACAATGACATATGTGCAAAGGCAGATTTAAAAACAGGATAGATTTCTTTTCACAGCCAGCAAACTCAAAACACAAATGAAGGTACCTCTGAAGGTATTATATTTAACTAAAACCTTGTCACTAATATAATGTAGTGTAGGTTCTCTCTAATCAGGGATTTTCTAGCAATTCTTTTGGGCCTTGTAACAAATAAATACAATTTTTTAATGCACAAAATATGTAATCATGCTTGCATTTTGTTGTAATTTGAGAGGCCAGTTGCTAGCAAAAAACATTATTCAGCTGTATTTACAGGATGAATGATACTGCTCATGATAAGAAGGCTTCGTTTGGGATTTTTAATTTGATTATCATTCAAATTATTCTTGAGGTGTTCACTTTTGTTTGTTGAAAATATATCCAATCCAACTTTGGGGCACATTGCAAAAGTTGTATACGGGGATAAGTTGCTACGTGATACTTTGTCCTCATTCATCTCAGTGTCTCAGTGTTTTTTTTTTTTTGTTAATCCTAGTACTTGGGGGTGACAGCGTTTGTAACGTTCAAATCGTGCACATAGGGGCTTTAATTTTCATAATTTGTTCTTTTGTCTTTCATTTCTTATGGTGTCCCTGAGGACTTTAGACTTTCTGTTTTTAATTTGCCTCAAACTTAATTCACAGTATGTTTGTTTGATTTAATGAATTATTGACAAACCCAAACCCAAAGTCCCTCAGAAGAGACTGTCAAAAGTAGAGAGCATTGTCATTTTCTCGGATATACAATGTATCAATTGTGCAGGTACCGCTCAAACCTGTGTCAGAGCCCAGTGAGTTCATGTGTCTCAGATCTGTACTGGTGGTCTAACAAATCCAGATTGCAAGCAAGCAGAAAATAGAAACTGAACGGTAGTTTTATCCAACTTAAGACTTTCTATCAAGTTTTATCACAGCTTATCAGATAAAAACATGTGAGAAATACGTAAACAGGAATGCTGATCAAAATTGATAAAATATTCTGTTTGGAAAGCAGCACAGAGAGGAGAGGAAAAAAAACATCCACTGTTGTGTCTGCAGAGTTTTTCCCCTGTAAATGTTTGTGCTGCGCAATGAGCCTCTTTAGTCACATTTCAATGGGAACAGAAAAGGGCAGCGCTTCGTGGAAACCCTCTCTTGTGCTTGTTCTGTTGTTCACAAGGCATCTCAGAACCGTCTCCGAGGAGCTCTTTGAGCTTCATGTGAGTTCTGCAGTATTCTCATTAAAAGAGATTTTACAGGTGTAGTTAAAACTTTTGGCCATGACTAAAGAAAATGTCTTCTCTATTTCCTTTTGGCCTCCCATGTTTTCTTGCTCTCTACTTTTCCAGGTCAAACACACTGTGGAGAATTCCTCCCAGCATGCACTCCTCCAGGGGTGAAGGTAAAAGGGCAGTGTGTGTGTGTGTGTGTGTGTATGTGTGCTGTCAACAGACTCTCCAAAATTGAAGTCTTGCAGCAGGAAGCCAAAGATGATCCATGGCCTAGTTTCATGGGAAATTGGGTAAAATACAAAACACATGGCTTGGAATAAATCATCTACCTTGCTGTTTTATTGCCTTACTGTCCATTCGTTTTTCATTTTATGCTTACTTGTACAACAGTTTTTACAGTAATCTCAATGAACTGAGCATGTAAGCTGTAGGATTCTCAATGCAGTCGATGTAAAGACACGCAACTCTCCATTTATCTTTTGTCGGACCGCAGATTAGACTGTGGTGCTGGTAAGGAGAATGAGTCAGCCACGGGGCGGGCTTTACTCTGCTGACCAGACAACAGCGAAGCCCAGACCCGTTTTCATGTGAGCAAACATGCACACGTAAACAAAGCAATACTTGTGGGAGAGGCAGTTAAATCATGAGGGATGTCCCATTCCCCTGACTCCCACATTCAAGAATGCCCACTCTGTTGTTGGGCCGCAAGACCGTAGAGACACAAGCTAGATTTACCAGAGACAGTTATATCCCCGACACGAATGGCGGGTGGTCAAAGGGCAGAAGCGAGAGTTAACCCTAAATTCTGCTCCTGTATTTTTGTGGCAGTGGCAACAAAGAGCAGTGTCAGACGGTGTAAATCAGGGCACCAAGACAACTGTTTTTCTTTGCTTTCTCTCTTAGAAAACACACCCACCACTCTGCAAATAAGCATCTTAAATTCAACTTTGCTTTCTTGCCTTCCCTAAAATGATATGACTATATGATGACTATAACTCAATCCAAAAAGTTTGTTTAACAGCTACACTTTTTTTTACAACGTAGGAAGACCTCACACACTCACCCACAGGGCTATGAGACACCTGCGCTACATCCTGATAAAACAGGTCATAAACTTAATGTTTCCATGAAGTACTATCAGCAGAAAATGACTCATTTAAGCAAGAAACAGAGGACACCCTGCACTTAAGAAAAATATAAATTCATTGCAATGCCATAATATTTTATAACTATTCTGGTGTTTTACTTTGCATGGTGGGTTTGGTCTCAGATTTTAAAGGTACTTTCATTGTAAATAAACAATGTTTACAACCAGCACTTCTCACCTGAACACACTGTGTGCATCCTTCAGACGGTGAATGCATTTCCTACCTCATAAAAACTTGCAGTGGCTTTCTTTTTTTTATTTAACAATGGCTTACAGACTTCTTCCTCTACTCATTCACAGACACATTGCTTTCATTATGGAAAAGGAGGGCAACCACCAACAGCTGATGTGCAATGCTGCCCTTCTCATACATTAGACGGCATAATACATTTTAAGTTACGGTGTCTTTTGTATTGCAGGATGTGTCTGGGCTAGTCTATTCAGCGATTACTCCATCCATCATGATATGAAATACCAGCACCACTACATACAGTTTGTTCTCCTTTAGGTCTCTGCCTTCGCTATCAAAGGCAGCATTGGCTTATGTAAATATTGAAAGATCTGATTTCCAAAGAGCTGTGCACATAGAGGCTATCTCAGCTCAAGTATCCATTTCCTGAATACCAGCATCGTTTAGTTAGTATCCTCGGCTGCCTAATGCAGGCCGGACCCCTACGTTAGTCACTTCTGCTCTGGTGATACATGCTGTCAGAGAATGGCCTCACTGAGGCCTGCGTGCTCTGTTTGTCTTAGTTTTTTTTTTTTCCGGAGACGTGTTGTTTTTTTTGGTCAGAATTATGCAAGATGCTGAACTTTATACAGATTTTGTACTTGGTGTGGTTTCAAAGGTCATTCATGCTCTGTCAACATGCAGACATGAAATATCAGGCTAATTTATTTTCCCTTAATCAAACTCTAATTTGTTATAACTTTCTGTCACAGGCATATATTTGCAAGCCTATTTATTTGGAGAGAAATAAGAATGGATTGGAGCCAAATACTAGAAGATGCAAACATCAAAAAATGGGACGTGAAAAAAAAATTTGTTATCCACAAGCTGTCATGGTTATTGTGTAACTTTGGGGCTCATTTTCCTCCACTTAACTTTGTACAACAGAATGCAGTAAAATATTGCAGTCCCAGTCCCTGTAGTTATTTCTTCTTACTTAAACATTTTGTATGTGTTGAAACAGGAGCAACTATCTCATATCAACTATTTGCAGTTGTGTGTCTCTTTAGTTTAATTAACCTCTGCACACATAAAAATATATACATCACTGTCGTAAAAGACAGCCTTAATATTTCCCCTCATTTACATTTTACAGCCTTCCAAAAACAGACATTTTACTGGCTTGCTGTTTTTCTGAGGAGAGGCAGTTAAATTAAATGTTCCGCCAGTCAGCACCAGCGAAGCTGAAACGAATGATGTGGATTCAACAAACCAGATCAGATCAAGGAGGTATTAATACTATAAATAATGACAAAATGCTGAACAATCAATACTCTCACGGAGCACTGATTGGCCTGGATTTATATTTTTGTTTATCTGATTCCAAACATTTGTTCCAGACACATTTATTCAGTCTGTCAGGAGAGAAGCAGTGAGCCCAGTCTGGCAGCTGATGGTTGGAAATGCTAATCTGGCTGCATGAAAGAGGCCTGACAGTTCACTGAGGGAGAGGCCCGCACCAGTTTGTTTACAGCATGATAATCTGGAGCAGGCATCTTGATTGTGTGCTGGCAGAACATCAGCGGCCGTGCCGTGACTGCCGGCCCATGCAGCAATTACACTGGCCTCTTATCTGTATGAATAGGAGCCCTAATGACAGATGGACATATGGAGTATGGTTAGAGAAAAAGGTCACCAGCAGCAAGTACAATAAAATCTTCCCTCAGTAATCTTGTAATAGCACTGCTCTGGAGTGGAACTGGATTAGGGTTTGCTTTAAGTGACGCTAATGACTATTATAAAGATGATTTTCTGAGCTTTCCATTTTTATAATAGTAGTAAAAACTGCTCTTTGATGGTGTTCCTGAACATACTCTGGTTACTGAAAGGTTTGTAACGCAGGGTGAATTCTTCACTTTGGTAATACTTACATCGGTGATCACTCCCTTTTGAATTGGCGCAAAAACACAGACGTGGAAGATGAGCTTTACTTAAACCTGCAATTTTTTGGGGGCACTTGGGGGCAGCAAAAATTAGCAATAAACACGACACTGACATTTTATCACCAGATATGTTGATCTGACTTCTTAGCAAACCATTGCTTTTTTTATATATACATTCAGCAGATGGGGAGCCACATTAACATTCACGTGGTGTGTTTCAGGCCACTTGACAAATATAAGTCCAATAACAACTTTCCATTTAGCTCTGTTTTGGTCTCCACCCACTACTGCAGGGATTATCTGGCTCTTAAGCTGCTAAATGCTTCACTATGCTCACCAGCTGGCTGCTAACTTTGTGTTTGTTATTCGGTGCAGCACAGGTGGTGTTTAGTTGCTTTTTGGAGCTTTTGTGCTGGAAACAACTGCCTGCTATGGTCGAAAGCAACTCTATGAGAGCAGTATGAGCTGAGGGGCATTGCCTCAATATACAGGCATACTTGCTCCGCTGTCAAATGTTGTTTCTGTTGCCATTAGTTTTCTCTCCGTTGATGTTGAACAGTTTAAAGCCCATGTTGTGTCATGTTGACAGTCAGAGTTCCCTTTGCACTGTTGTTCACAGCAGACTGAGAGTCACTCACAGCCCAAGATGTAACTCAGTTCAATTCGGCTGGTTAGCAGTGTTAGCTCAAACTGACTGCCTCCTTCTGTCATTTTGCGTTTCCCCAGTATGGTCCTTTTTTCACCACTAACCACTCCACTGATGCCCTGTGGAGGTTGTAGACAGCCGTGAATCTCCTTCAATATGCATGAAGATCAAGTAGCTTTACCGGGTGGCCATGATGAATAGATCAACTAATTTTGAAAACATTAACCTATTGCATGCTGGGAAATTCCCTGTCAGTGATGCTATGAGTCTGTGTAGAAGACCTTAATTACTTGTGTGATGTTGCCGTAATAATTGTGTTGGATGCCACCCTTCACTTCTGGACAATAGTGGAATCATTTGAGGCTGAAGAGTCGCTCTCTTATCAGCAGGCAAGATTTATTCACTACTTGGTGATGTTGAAGATTACAGCCCGCAAAGTCCAGCTTAACTCATCCAAAATTACAGTGTTGCTTTTTGTTCTGGTTGTCTACCAGTACAGTACATGCTGATACACACATGTAGGTGCAAGGAAATACAATGTGAAGTTTAGGAATAAAGGGATAATGATTTAGGAAGTACATATTTCAATATTTGGGACCTACTCAGCAACAATGGTGTAAGTTTAGGGGATGATGGGGTAATGAGTTCTGTAGTGTTTCACAAATCTGCCACAATCTATTTCACAATTACAATAAACTACCACCAATACTAGTGGGTGACAGACGATAACAAAAAGAGGATAGGTACGGGATGAGGTACTAACTAAATACGAAGTAAGCATATAATACACTAATGTAAATTTGTATTTTAATGTCTCAAACAAACAGAATAACATCAAAAAAGCATTGTCACAAACTTACTGTATGCCTTTAGCCAAAATGATGTTGTTGTTAAGTAGTCTTACTTATAAGGTACAAGATTGTACTTACAGGTGACTTCTGAAACCTCAGCAAATGATCACATTGGGCTCATACTCATATCAAAACTCATATTGGACAATGATGAGACCCACCACAGAGATGAGATCCAGGACCTTACTCAATGGTGCTTAAACAACAACCTTGTTCTGAACACCAGCAAGACCAAGGACGGTCGTAATGGACTACAGGAGGTCCAGGAGGACAGAGCACGCTCCCTCCCCCACGGGGAAGCAGTTGAGCGTGTCAACAACATCAAGTTCCTGGGCATCCACATCACATCTGACCTGACCTGGTCCATGAACACAGCTCACCTGGTAAAGAAGGCTCAACAAAGACTCTTCTTCCTCAGGAAGCTGAAATGTGCTGGACTCTCCCCTCAGCTCCTGACAAACTTCTACAGGGCCACAATAGAGAAGCATCCTCTGCCTCAGTGCAACAGTGTGGTATGGCAGCTGCACTGCACAAGACCGAAAAAGACTTAGCCCGGGTGGTGAAAACAGCACAGGGGATTGTGGGAAGTCCTCTTCCAGATCCTGGACTCAATATACGCTGGCCGGATGCAGAAGAAGGCCTGACATATTGCCGCCGTAAACCCTACCCACCCGGGCAATGGACTCTTCGTACCGCTTCCATCTGGAAAGCGGTACAGAAACATAAAGACAACAACTACCAGACTGAAAAACAGCTTTTTCCCCAGAGCTGTACAATGCATTTCCCCCTATTGAGAACTGGAGACATGCACTTGACTGCACTTGAACAACTGACCCACCCCCCTACTGTGCATTGCTGCTGCAACTTTGGACATTGGATATTTGTGTACATATGATACATATTTTTACTATTACTTACTATTACTATTTTTACTATATTTATGTTTAAAGCTGGAAGTCACCAATATTAATTTCGTCATGTGAAAACATGATGACAATAAATGATTCTTGATTCTTGATCTTGTTCCCATGAGTTACTCACCATTTTTAATTGGATGAGGGATCTATTCAGTACAATGGTTGACACCCTTTCTGTAAAGCTGTATCTTACCGGACAGAACATATATACCAGGGCTCAAACATTGTTTATAATATTGAGCCCTGTTTCAGGACACATATACATTCAGGGGCATACACAGTTGTGAGAAATAAGAGCAAGTGTGATGCATATAAAAGGAGTTTAATTACTTAGGAAAATGGGTTTAGTCATTCACCTCTGAACGACTCCCAGCAACCTTATTAAATAAAGCCCCCCCCCCCCCCCATGGAGAATTAGCAGTGATTTCGACTTTAACCCCAGCAGGCCTGGAGTTTGATTAATTAAATACCAAGGAGATCTTTCCTCTATCCTGAACAGATGTTCTGAGTCATGTGCTCCCTCAGAACCAAGACTTTAATCAGCGCCATCTGATGAGACATGGTGGAGATTCTTGGCCAAGTATCATCTACCTTGACGGTCCACATTTCCCCCACCGACAGTATTCACAGGCTATGGCTTTAATTTCAAATATGGGCTCTTAAAGATGGATGTATTTATGTTTTTAAAAAGCTCATTAGGGTTTGCCAGATGTGCACACACAGGCAACGTGAAACAGGCATTGTGTGCTCCATACTGTAATTACACACTGTAATTACTACGAGTGCGTACAGTAGATAAAGTATTTGTATATGACTTTTCTATAAAGAGAGAGACAGGTAGCTCCACCTCAGCCATTAGATCATAACAGCTTTAACCTCCTATAATGGGGAAAGATAAATGATACGTTCCTACGCATGTGTTTATAGTGGGATTGTCTTTCATCTCCTGCTGGGACTCTGCCAGGAAAGATTCGCACTGTGGGGTTTAATGCTCCGAGCTATAAGCCCAAACATGTTTATTTATTTTTACAATTCAAAAGAACCTTTTTTCCCCCTTCTGTATCTCCTACTCTCTCCCTCTCTCTCTCCCTCTCTGTCATTAACTTTATGGGAATTTCCATGGAATTCTTTAGTAATAGAAGCGATTGTGTGCGACAGGGAGCCATTTGTGGGGGTGTGATGCTTTTCCTGGAGAAGCAGGGGTTAAATGATCTCTCCTCTGTTATTTCACCACGTTCTTCCTTTGAACCCTGCCCGTGCTAGTGATGACATGGGAACATCTGGATGCCACTCCGGCAGTGAGTAATACTAAATGAATGCAGAATCATTAAACAGCAAACCGAACATTTATGTACGTGAGATTATGTGAGATGATGATCAAACAACAAAACACATAACTTGCTGGCAAACTCTTTTCTCTTTTCTTCTCCTCTCTTCTACTCTTGCTGTAACAAGGGTCAACTCAAAATCCTTCAGATTTTATTTCCTATATGCTGGTGTAGGACCTGATATGTGCCCAGTCTCCAGTGCATGGTGGAGGAAGTAATCCTTGATATGTAACTTGAAGATATAAACTCCAAGACTTTAATTTAGATATAGGTCTTTTTAGTAATTATCCAGCGCTAAATGATGCAACACAATGGTGGCTTAGCCTACAGCCCTCTGACGAAAGTCCTTGCATTTCAGACGAAACTGAAACTGAATTGAGGTCCAAAAATACTCAAAATTACTCCAGCAAGTTATTTCCATAGGTGCTGTGAAAGAGAAGGAAATGAAACTCTTCGTAACTTTAAGTGAAAGTGGCAATGTAAATGTACCAGTAAAAACAAATGTCCCGCGCTGAAAATATCACTTAATGCAAATGAAAGTCTGTTAGTATTACGAGGAAGTTGCACTTAAAGTATTGAAATCAAAAGTACTCATACTCATTACCTCTTCCTTCTTACACTTAATGTAAAAGACAATATGTTAAGTATTGCAAATGCGCTGTATGTATATAAATCTCGCCTTCCCACCATCATCCAACTTTTCTCCTCCCTTCTCTCTTTCCCTCCATGTGAGCCTGTGCTCCAAAAGGGTTACTTTGGCCCCAGAGCCCCACATGTGTAAGGGGATATCTCCTCAGTCAGCCTACAGCAGGAAGCTCACAGAGCGGCGGTGCTGCCCCAACGCACTGCAGGCAAAGCGGTTAGAGGGAAGAAAAGAAGCAGAGCAAAGATATGAAAATATCATCAGAGGACTGGAGAACAGCTTGACTTCAGCTTCTGAAATTCTTATATAAATACCGTGCACATTCTCCAAGAGGGCGCTCACATATATACACACAAACACTTCTGGCATCTGTCTGGAGGAGGGATCAACTAGATCAACCGCAGAGTTTGGCTCTCCCCCACCGGCTGTCCTCATTCTGCAGCACGGCAGAGGTGAAACATCATCTGCTTGTTGGTTTTGGAGGCTTTCTGATTACCTCTGAATACTTTGTTCAAGCAAATCATTATGGAGGAAAATATTACGCCTTTTCAGGGAGCATTAGTGGTATTACTGCTTGGCTGCATGCGATGGCGATCAACCCACAATGCAAATATTGTCTTTCTGTATTTGGAGTTTTCAAGCCTTGCTATCAAAGCAACGCACTCCAGTAGGGGGGAATATGCTCCTAATCCACACCACTGCATTTATTTCAAATATGACAAACTTGATGAGATGCAGAAGAGTGCAGGCTTCAGTTCACTGCACTTGCAAAAAAAATAGCTGTTTTGGTGAAAAGCTCTATCTGGGTGGCGCAAATCCCCCCCATCAAATGCAACTGTTTTAAGCTAACCCTGTGCAAGTCCTCGCACATGCACACACACACACATAAACACACACACACAACTGGAATGCAGTATTAGCACCCTGGCTGTCGTCAAAGCCGAATACCTCACAAATAATCATCAAAGGGTGGAAATTCCTCACATTTCCAACAGTAAAAGTGGAAGTGTGTGTGTGTGTTTGCAGCACCTCAGGATTATTCTATAACCATGTCGCCCCTTGGTGCGAACTAAAAATTAGAACCAACATTTTTGTTTTTAATGAATATTCTTATTTTATACTGGTTTCTAATTCTACAATGGTTTGGCTCCTTGAACATTACAGGGCACTTTTGATGCATTTATTGTTAGCCTGATGTCTTACAGCAACAGAGCCTGTGTCCTATTTAACACAATGGATTTTCTTCAAATATTAAACAGACATAAAAGACACTTACTCATAAAGACACTCTTATCTACACCTCCATATCATTGCCCTTTTAAGGGCTGACACATTACTTTGGTATAGATAAATTGATTTCATTGGTCCACAACTGTAGGAGGATGTCAAGATTGCGCGCGCTCAGATAAGAAAACGTCTGCAGCTGTGCTGCTAGACTGAGAAAGCAAACACATAGAGAGTTTGACCAGACAAGACCACGGTGTCTGTTTCACAGGTTTTGCCTTTAGGAATGCAAACAGCTTCTCCACATTTCAGCTGGGACATTCAAGATAATATTCCAGTAAACCTGAGCATTGAAAAGTTGGGATAGGGACAGAGCAAGGAAATTGAGTTAACAGTGGAAGAAATATGATGATATTTAAATTATATTCTATTATTATTCGAAGAAGTGTAAAGCACACGTCATTAAAATCTCACCCTGTGTGTCTGTATGATGTCAACTTCTCCTCTTCTGTAGCACTCTACTCTGTAAAATAGCAGTGAGGTAAGGCCCTGACGTTGTTAACCATACACTGCTCATTGTGTCCATAATTACACCAGGATGCACAATTGCTGGTTAATCATAAACACCCTCTGCACACTGTAGCTTGTGTATCTCTTTGCTCTCTGCCTGCGTCACTGCAGGCACGTAGCCTCACAGAGGTGCTGCCCTTTGGACTGCCGTGTGGTGAGGATATGGCGCAAAAGAGGCAGGTGCAAAAAGCAAGCACGTTATTTGGAAGGAAGCGCCAAAGCTGCCGTTGCTCCAGACTGTTAGAATGAGGCGTGGAGCGGGATTTACATGTTTGTCGACAGCGTAGATGCGACTAAACTGTTGACTTTGGAGCATCACATCCTATCCGCCTCTTCTTGGCCCAAACTTTAGCCTGCAGTGACTTTTAAGTGCTCCAGCTAAGATGTAGCCTGAGAGAGCTTGAGGACTAAACTCGCATCACAGAAAGGGGGTATGTTTGCCTGACCTCCAGAGTCCATCAGGGTCCGGGGCCCAGCGTGGTTTGCCAGGCCCAGCTAACAGTGTTTGCTCTGCTTTATAGCCTCTTTGTTTGTTTTCCCCCCTTCACTGGAGCGGCCACTTCTCGGCCTCTGCATCACTCAAGTCCTGCCACATTCGGGGGTCACCGGCCCTGGGGTGGGAGGGGGTGTGAGGCCCACCCAGAATGCAGTGTGTCAAAGATAACACAACAGCTCAGGTGGGATGTCACCCTCCCTTTTTGCAACACACACACAGACGTAATCTAACATTTAATGTGGCTCTGAGATCTTCCTCCTGATAGGCAGCTTTCTTCCGTTTGGCAGCCCCTCACCTCAGGTTTGGCTTTCCCCTCAGGACATCGTAAAATCAAATCACCTGCGTCAGGAGAATAAAGGGGTTACTGTGTTTTTCCCCTCAGCTGGAACCTGTGAATCGACCGCACGTTGTCATCAAAGCTAATAATTACCTGATAAATTTATCTCAGAGGGCGTCATAACTGTGTGCATAAATAAAAAGGTGTTAGACGGATTAGATGGAAATATTAGATAAGCAACTTTTGTTCTCAAAACTGGCTATCAAAGTTTAAAAAATTGAAAAGATTAACATTTTATATAGCTTTTATTTTCCTCTTTAGGCTGTAGTGTTGAATTTCACAGTAAAAGCCTTATACTTTCACTTATCAGTGATGCAAATGAGCCACAAAAATGTGCCAAGAGGAAGTATAAGAGGAATTTAAGGACTAATTTAGTTAACAAATTGATTGTATTTATCAAGTTTATCTTCGTGTCAAAAAACCTAAAAGATATCTTCTGAGATTTTTTGATACTCCAAGTGATTTGCTTTTTGATCAGCTGCAGGTTGGAGTTTGCCCAGCCTTTTATTCATCCCTACATACAGGCAACATGCGCAAAGCTATGATTTTACAAATCTCAACAACACCTTTGTTATAATTGTTGTGTGTGTGTGTGTATGGGGGGGTTGTTATTAGTTCAGCCTGCTCGCTGGAGTGCAGGAGGATCACATGAGGCCTTTAGGGGGATGGGCATGAGTTTTCAGAGGGGTGGTACGGCTTTAAGAGTTTACTACCATGACTGACTGGCTGCGCTCACTCACACACTCACACACTCTCTACAGAAAGTTTGGAGGCCAGGCGAGCTGCGGGATACCGACGGGTAGGAAGTGACGGGACTGTATGAGCTGCAGAGAGAGGAAGAAAAAAAAGAGAGGAGGTGAATATCAACAAAAAGCAGAATGAGGAGTAGCGTGCGATCATCGGACTGCTGGCTGTAGAGAGAGAGAGAGAGAGAAAGAGAAAGAGAGAGGGGGGGCTGAATGATCTTATCAACAACGCCGGAGCGGAGAGACTTTCAATGGAAGTGAAGTCTGCTGCCAGGAGAGAGAGGCACGGATTTTAAAGAGCGGACGGGACTGTGGTCTGATTTGGTGCGCTCGTAACTCCGAGGACGCACAGGAGGTGAGGTGACCGTGGAGGAGGAGGAGGAGGAGGAGGGGGGGACATATGGGAGGGCGACCTGTGGATACCTCGCTTTTAACATGAAGGAGAAGACTTTACGAAGAAACCCCAGGTGGCTATGAACGCTGATCTCCGGAGTGCGCCTCGTTGTTTTCCTCTGTCCGGTTCGGCTTCGCGTCTTCGGGGATGTGTGCGGCTCCGCTCCGGACGCTGACCCGCCTCTGCGCGCTGGTGCTGGTCCTCGCTGCGGGGCTCGGCTCCGAGCTGCGGGTCCGGGTCCGGCTCTCCGACGGGCTGGTGACCGAGGAGGTGCTGGAGGCGGACAGCGAGAGGGACTCGATCTCGCTGGAGTTCAAGCAGGGGGACGGGACGCTCATCACCTTCGTGGCCGACTTCAAGCAGGTGAGGAGGGCTGGTCCTGTTTACCGCCCGGGCTGCCCCACCACCACTGCCACTCATCCTGATGATGTGTGAAAGTCTTAACTGTACATTTACCAGAAATTATAAAAGGCTGGGGCCCATCAGTGCTCCCTGAGTGGAGGTAAAACTATAAAATGCCTTTTAAATGGTGTGTGAACTCATTTTAAAGGTGGATTTATACTTCAGGTGGAGATGTAAAGATGTAAATGTAAATTCAATGTTAAAAGTTATACTTAAGTCATTCTTGACATTAGACAAACTCCAAGATGACCCTGTTCCGTGTTTCACTTTTGGACCTTCTGGGGAGCTCTCAAATATCTCAGGTCCATCTTTCACTCTGGGAACATCTTATTTCATTTAAATCCTTTAACAATTTCACATGATTAGATTTCTCAGGACAGAATCTGACCTAGGACATTTACGTGTGTGTGTGTGTTTCACATGACCAGAGACCCCTGCTGACAAATCCTCTGGGGTGGGTTCCCAAAAGGATTTGTCAGGATTTGTTTGGGTTGGGCTTCCAAAAAACAAGGTGGGATAGTTGGAGGAAATGTCCACCTGTTAACCTTTTCCTCGATATATTTGTTTTTCCAGATTTAATTTGTTTCAGTTATCTAATGAAATCAGCTCTAAATCTATAGCCCATCAAGCCTGACACCAACTAACCACAGTGGCCTCCCAGATCAAGATAAATGGTCCCCTCTGGGCCAAGGACGCAGGCTCACAAATCTGAAGCTTAAAGGAAAACATCCCAAAAGCCTGAACTCCCCCGTGGGGCAGCAGAACTTAAGTAGAATTCATTTCATTCATCTTTTTCCATCTCAGCATGAGCTTCGCGGAGGTCAGGACAGCTGCAGCTCCTCAGATGTGGAGGTCCACAGACCCCAGTGGCCTTGAAGCCCCTGCTGCTCGGGGGGCTCTGGCCCAGAGCTGCTCATCAGCCCGCCATATTTAGCATTCTTCTAAAAGTAGACGAGCAGATCAAGTGTCCCTCCCTGGCCGGTGCTCCATCCATGATTTTTTGGCAAGATGACGCACCGTTTCACTTTTGACAACGACTGAGACACATAAATGTCAGCCCTGACAGTAAAACTACAACCGCCGTGCGTAAGGCGGAGCGGGTGGGGGTGGCAAGGAGAGGGGGGGTCACGCAGCTCATAGAGGCGCATAGAGCAAAGGCATGTGTCTGTGATGGTTGCTGTCACACAGAAGCTGACAGGCTGGCGAGATGTGAAGGGGGAGATTTACCAGGATTAAGTGGGCATGTCTGACCTTTTTGATCTGTGCGCCTGCTTCACTAACCAAAACAGCTAATTTCGAGTTGAAAGAGAGGAGGCCGTCACCCCCAATCACTGGTGACAAACCAACATAAAGAGACGTACGCTGATCTGTGGGCTGCCTTCGCTTGTGCAAGCGCCCGGCGTTGCTGCATCCCTTCGTGCACCCACGCACACACATGCACACGTATGGTTTTGTTTATTTGAATAAAGCCAACAGGACCTCTTAGATCACTTTACTTTTCCGCTGTCTGATTTATCTGTCCAGTTGTAGGTTGACCTCCTCGCCCTCCCCCTTCCCACCCCTCTCTTTCTCTCGCCCTCTCTCTCTCCGTCCCCCCTCTCTGTCTCTTGCTCACTTCTTCCTGCTCTCGTCTCTCCTGCATGTGGTTTTCATTCAGCCGTTGTGCAGTATCTCCAAGATTTATGGAAAGTTGGACGAGCTGTCACTTCCAGCTGCCACGAATATACAGTCCAGATGAACGCATGTGGAAAGAGGAGTGTTTTAACAGGGATGTTAAACATAGGAGATTTATAATGAGCAGCGCAGCCAACGTGTCCTGCGAATTCCCTTTTTAATCTGTGATATTTGCTGCTGTCCGATTACACATTTTGATTCATGCAGGATTGAGGTCTGTGGGTCTGAAGAAAGCCTCAGAACAGAAATAATCAGCAGACTCCGGCCGTCATTTCTTTCTCACATCTCTGTGAGTACGTGGCAAGGATGACATGGTAAATGTTATAGCCATTAGACACTGGCGGAGTGGTCTGCTGGATGGGAGAGGGAAGCTGAGTCGACCTTATCCAAACCTATGAATCACTGAGAATCGGCAGTGCTGTGACTTCAGGAGTTTGCTCTGACATATGGAAAAGATGATGCAGCCCGGCTTGCTCATAACAACTCAGAGTCACAATGAGTAAACCTCAACGTGGAGATAACCTCGTCTGTTAAGTTCACACCACCGAAGAACCAGGATGTTAACATTTTTATGAAAGGCAGGCATCATGGGAGGGAGGCAATCAACCGTTCTGTTATTACATTTGTAGCTTGTTTATGTTTTCTCAGTGTTTTAATTGCATTTTGTATTTGTAATCCCACTGTTTGACTCCTATCGAAGTGAAGTATTTATGGCCAGTTGCCTTTAAATGATGTTAAATTGCAGCAAGCTGTCTACAGCTCAGTAATATCCTGATGACATCCTTGATGACAGCGCACAATTTTGCAACACAGTTCCTCTAAAGTCATGTGCTGGTTGCCGGTTCAGTTCACATGTGCTTTTTCTTTTTTCTTCCTTCAGCAACCACTGCAACAATTTATGGTCTAACACAGTCTAAGACCTTGAGCTGAACATAAACCATGTCCTGGAGTTTAATCCAAGGGAAATGTCTCACATATTTGAGAGGCTGTTTTGGGTCTTTCCAGATGTAGGAACTTTGTCAGAGGAGTTAATCAGCTTGTGCTCCGGGTGTCCTGCGCTCATGTCCAACCAGTGGATTTGATCAGTGCGGGAATGTGAGGGTCTTTGAAAGGCCTGAGGAGGGCTCAGATTCTGAGATACAGTGGTGCACATCCTGGTACATCTACAGTAATGTGCACCTTGACTCTATTCTGAAACATCTGAGAGGACATTTAGAACATTTTTTTTTAAATCTGTTTTGATTTACCTAAAGAAAAATACAGCAATAAACATTTGGGACCACTGAGGAAGAATGATGTGAAAAGGCTGTTTTAAATTTAGAAAGCTTTCCACCCACTTTACTGCTTTCAGATTATGTTCTAAGAGTCTGCTGTGCTCACAGAAATGCCAGAATAGTGGAGAAGTGCTTAGGCATTGTCTTTTGGGAATAATACATAAGCCACCTAAGATAGGAATTTTATAGCTAAAGTTACGAGTCAAGTTTTCAATTAAAGTCGTCCACAACATAACATGAAAACCAAAGTTTTGAGTTTATTTTTCCATGCTGGAAAGTTTGAAATGTAGCCACCCATCAGTGTAGACATGCCACAAGTGACCCCTTCGCGATGCTGATGGGTCAAAGGGTCAGCAGATGTTGGAGGCCACTTGACACTCACTATCTCACACTATTGCGTTAAATGGGTTTGGATTTTGTAAACAATGGCACCGTGGTGAGAACGAGTCGTCTTAGCCGCTTTATAGATTCTCGTTTCATTCCAGCCGTATAAAACCGGATCATGTTTCAGCCGGGGGCAGGTCGCTCGCTCTAGTGTATGTTCAGATTGTCTTCAAAGCGCAGAGGCTTTACGGATACGCCCAGCAGTGAGCTTACTGTACAAATGAATTGGGAGATTCCTCACACGCCCTCATGTGCTATGTCAAAAACAGAATGAGAGTTTTGCGGGGATGGAGGGAGGTGGGGGGTGGGGAGGCAGGTTGGTTGGCCTTTCTGTGCGCCCTCCCTTTGGGATATACAGCACAGGATCTGTGATCCACTTTGGCAGATGATCATTTCCACTTCTATCACAGCCTTCACGTACTGTGGATTTGGACTGCACCCATTATTAGCTATTAGGCAAACTCTCTCCTGTGTGGGAGGCTTGCTGGCAATCCATTTTGTTCTTTTTTTTTTTTTTTGTGGGAAATGCCAGTGTTTGCCAAATGAAGCAACTGCCATTTGTTTTGTGCTGTACATCAGTTGCAAGTCAGTGCAGTGCAGTGACCACATTTTATATCTTGCTTTTCTTCCTTTTGGCTGCCACACCTTGCCTCTCACTCAACCCTGAAACACCATTCCACTTTGTCACTTGCACAAACTTGTCCTTTTTTGTTTCTTTACAATTAAGTGTCACCTGTTCCAGGAAAGGCTGTTGTTTCAGACACTGAGCATGAGTTTCCCACTCTACTGTTGAGAAAGGTCACGGTGAGTCATCTGCAAGTCACTAACACTCCTGAAATCCTCCATGTGGTAGATTGGCCCCAGACTGAATGAAAGCAAAACACAGCCAGAAATAGACGTCAGTTTTTCCTCTGCAACACCAACAAATTTTATGCTATGGCTCCTTTCTCTGTGAGGGAGATAAAGTCCGCAGACAAGTTACTGCACAGCAAAATAAGATGTGTGATTCAGTGGAACTGCACCACTCTGACTTGTCTAGAAAGCAATCTCAGTTTGACTTTGATTATTTTCTTGACATGTGCCTTGGAATTCAAGTACATTATGGTAATCTGCAGGGAGAAACGAGTGCACTGATTACATGTTCTACCTGAGGTTATTTTAGATTGCTTTTTGTTATTTTGTTTCTATTTCATAGCAATGTGCACAGGCAGTGAACCTTTTCAAAGATGATTCCATACACTTAAGTCTTTCTCCAAGCCATCCTTTGTTCCCCGCTGACTCTGAATCCCAGGAAAATAGCTTCCTCTGTGGCCTTGTTGTGGCCCTTCAAGGCCCCACATGGGCCCCCTTTGGCCCCAGCCTCTCGTGGCCCCTCGGCCCCTGTTGATGTCTTTATCCTTTATCCTCCTCCCACCAGCAGGCCAGATGTTCGTCTGTAACGCCTCTGATAAAGAAAAAGCTTCCCATTCCCACAGTCCTGCAGGGAGAGAGGACGTAGCAGAAAGGGACAGCTATCATCCACCTTCTCTTTTAGATTTTTTTTTTTTTTACGCAGTGACAGTGGACTGCATGGTGCAGTGGAAACAGCCTTGGATGGACATGGACACAGTAGCTGTGGCTTCCACCGTGCATAGTTGTGATCATTTCTAACTACCTCAGAGGTTTAAAGATTGCAGTTGGCAGCAAAGCAAGCTAACAAAGGGTTTTCTCTGCCAAAGCTTCTATTCTGTTCTGGTCTCCACACAGTGTCCTGAAATGTCCTTTTGTCAAATCTGTGGCTGTATCCTTGGCTGTAGCTCGGCTTGCTCAGTCCCAAACTAATTTATTCACTGCACTAGGCCACCATTGTGACAGCTCACTTAGTTTTAGCAGTAGAGTCATAGGGGTCCACACCTGGGACGGTGTTACATCACATCTTGTCAAATAAGCTGCTCTTGAGTCATTTGGGTCACAGTTTCTATTGTCAATGTTCTGAAAAGAGAAAAATCTAGAAAATAATGGGATGAAAATATCAAAATGATAAACAATACTGGACAATGCTTGGTTTTAAGCCTTTATAAATAACAGTTACATTCGAAGTTTTTTTTTTTAATGACAATGTAAATGTAAGCATTGAATTTTGGTGTTTAATTGTATTTACATATAAGGCTTTGAAAAACACATGATTCAAATGTCTCCCTGTAAGAAAATCCCTAACGAGGTATAGTTTAAATGGTACCACTATTGTTAAATGCCCTGCCATTTAATTAATAAATGTTCTGTATGTCCCCTGCCCCTGCCACAGGAAATGAAAGCTGTGGGACAGCGGTTAGTCATCTATATTGTTTATGTCTTTGTGCCTCATTTCCTACTCATGTCCTCATGTCTCCTACTCATATCCTGAATGCAAAGTCTCCATAAACAGTTTGGGTGTCTGGATAATTGTATCCAGATTCTGTGTGAATGAATAGTCTCCCTCATTGTGGCCTTTGCATATTTTTGCCCCAGTTTAAAGACATTTTGAAGGTTAGATGAGAGGCTGTTGGTGGAGTTTTGGCTTCTGAGTGCATGTGTGACGCTGAAATGTTAACACCCCAGGAGATGGAAAAGTAACTTACCTTCCATTGTTCTCGGGAGAACGGCCAAGGGGAACACCTTTTCTTTCCATGGCCTCCAGTATTTTTATTGTCCATTCACTGCCACTGTTTACTAATTGCTTCGCTCTTCGGGCAGCCAGGTGTGACCAGCCCCAAATGTGACTCCACATTCCTGGCTTTGGAGCCCATGTAATTAGCCTCAACTCAAGCATTTCTGAGCGCAGCAGCTTTTCTCCCGCTCCTTTTGTCTGCGTGAGCCCGTCTCACTCTCTCTCCCTGTCTCCCGACATGATCTTTAATCCCTGCCCACACCTGTGCTTTTTGACTGAGCTCCCCTCATGCACCAAGGCAAATATCCTCCCCATCGCCAAACAGGGTAAATCCGTATGTTGTTTTTTAAACAGGAGTCAGAGCCATTTGGCTCTGCTGGGGCTCCTAAAAAGTAAATACAACATTTCATCACTGATGTCTCTACAAATAGAGCATAGAGAGGCATGTAAGATGCTGAAATTACAAAATGTTATATTATATGTTGTGTATATATAGAAAATGGGCCTTTTTTTGGGGCCTTTATATTTTATTTATATATATATTAGAAACTCTATGGTTGCTGCTCTAACTGCATGATTGAAAAAAAAAATACCCACACAGACCCACAGTGATCCCAAATGAACTCATCAGAGCGTGGCTGACCAACAGTCCTTCCCAGCTAGCCATCAGCCTTATCAACAGACAGGGTCTTAGAGGGGATTGGAAAACAGGAAGAACATCCAGCACAGGGGACTAGCTGCTGGCGCACTGTTTATGTTTGTGTGTGGGTCCGTGTGCGTGCGCCTGCATTCGTGTGTGTTCAAGCGTCCACCCATGCATGCAAGTGTGAGTTGGCACTGTTAGTACAGTCTCTCAGTGGTCGTTTCACCAGGACATTTAAACTGCTCTTAACTATAGAACCCCCCTCTCTTAGAAAACAACTTTTTTTTTTCTCTTCCAGTATCAGGCTTCACACAGCTCTCATTTTCACAGCCAGCAAAGCAGGTATACACTATGTGAGGCTAGCTGGACTACAGTAACGAAGATTGTTCACTGTAAATGGCACCCTTTGAGTATCTCAATAGGCTTTTGTGCACCTCTTAAATGACCTGGCCCACCAAAGGTAACCACCAATGAAACAGCCCCCCACCTCTCTCTCTGTTTAACAGGTCTTAGTATGACCCACTAGTCAGGTTGCATGAATACAGACTTGTGTTTGGCTGTTGGCCAGTGGTAGTCTGTCTGCGAATGGACTAAGTCCTGGGTGTCAGGGAGCAATGCTGAGGAATCTGTACTTGTGTGGATTATTTATAGCCATGCTGACATTTACGCCGCTCTGGTTGGGGTGGAAAAACTCAAGGCTACACTGTCCTTTGATTATGGTGTTACCCATCTTTTTCGAGGTGGGGAAATGTCACCCGGTTTAATTCTTAATGTCCATACCTGGTGATTTTCTCTAAATGTTGGTCTGCAAGCCTTTCATTTTATGTAGTTCTGTGGAAATGCACTTTTAGGGGGTGACTCATTTCCCTGATACAGGCCTCACTTCTTTTACGGAGTAGCTGGGAATTCAAGTGGACTTGCTCTTTATTTTCAAGCCCTAACAGGCCCACCTGAGTGCAGTGTCCTAAAGTTGAGTCACATGCATCACCTGCATCAACTTAGTCTCCTGTTGATCAATCTGGGATGTTGCGCAGCGATTGACTGAATCTTTATCTCTATCCACAGCACGGATGGACGGCTCTGCCTGAGACAGTATGTTATCCCTCTCTGCTATCTTACAGGAGTTTGATACCTGTCTTTATCACACTTGTCTTATTGTTTGTCAAAGTTGTACTGTACCATTATCTCCCCCCTCACATCAGCAGTTTGCATAATCCCATGACTCACGAAAAAACACCACCAACCCACTTTCCAGAGATTTTATAAGAGGTAGTTGTTCGTTGGCGAGTCCGTTCAGTGCTCTCTCTCTCTCCTGGTGTTTGGACAATGGCTGTCATCATAACAGCAGTGCCAGTGCTGGTTTCAGGCAGGCAGAAGTTAGTCTAGTCTTGTCAAAACAAACAGCTGAATCCAGCAGCTTCTGTCTGGATGGAGCTGTGGAAATGATGTCATTGTTATTACTCTTTTTGTTTTTTGGGGGATATCAACGCTGGTTTGTTATTACCGTTTAAAGGCTACGATTAAATGTAATTTCTCTTAACAGTTGGCCGGAGCCCCTCTGGCTGCAGGCTGAGATGTGTCCTGCTACCTGTCTGATTAAATGAATAGGTGGAGAGGTAGATGTGGAAATCAATACACTTCTCGTGTCTGTAAATATGACGCTACCAACCAGCAGACGGTTATCTTAGCTTTGCATGAAGGCTAGAAACAGGGGGAAACGGCCAGCCTGCCTCAGTCTTGAGCTAAAAAAAATCCACCTGACGCATTGAACAAACAAGATATAACGTCTTAGTGTCCACTGGAGGTGGATTATGTTACCTCAGACAGAGACAGGCCTGCTGGTTTCTGCAAATTAAGTGCATTACCCAAAATGTCTATGTGGTCACTTTAAATGTTCTGTACAGACGAGGTGAGACAAAGTTGCATCAGGAAAAGTTGTCGCCGCAGTGAGCACTGCTTACCCCCTCCCTTCTCATCCTGTGCCCTCTTTGGCCTAAATCCAAATGCGGGGCAGTAGAAGTAGACAATCGTTAATCTGGACACATAATGACACAAGGGGAGGAGGAGGAGGAGATCTCAGCGTCACTGCACTTAACCATTGAGCAAGCTCCAAAGACGCAGAGTTGGTGGAGCTACCCTGCTTCTCTGTAATTACCCAGAGAGCCCTGGGGCAGATCTATGTGGCTGACACGAATGCCTTCCCCCTTCTTTCTCTCTCTCTCTCTTTCTCTGCCTACACACACACGTACGCACACAGCGTCCCAGCGTAGCGCCATGTGTCTGCAATATGGGAGGTCAGGGAGGTCTGGAAGTCGTGGCCCCTGCGTCTCCCTACACTTGAGAGGAAATGGCACTCTTGGCCGTCTCCCTGTCGGCATTGTGCTCCCTCTTCCTTACATCTCACTCCGTTCACTCTGATGTATATGTCTGCCTCCCCTCGTTTTGACGTTCTCTTTAATCATTCAGACTTTGTTCTTTTTGTAAAAGAAAAAAAAAGTCCAGGGTTGTTATCACTGTATGAAAACATCTGAAGTATGTCATTTCAGTTTTCTGTGTTTCTACAGTGCTTTGACTCCTTGTTTTACAACACTGAGCAGCTCACAGAGACGTGTGAGAGATAAACCTGGGGTTAATATTGCATAAAGCCTGTGTATCAATATTTGCTCAGTAATTTGCTTTCCAAAGGTCAAATAGCATCGCATGATTGTCTTGTGTAATACCCGTGCTTGTATTGTGCGCCTGCCAGAAACGCTTCTCGCAGACAAAAGTGGTTCTTAAAACCGTCCGGGAACCGGCGATCATGCAAAGTAGTCTATAAAGAACTACAGAGCGTAAACGCTTCTGAGGCAGGTTGTATTGCTTTCTTGCCAGTGTGTACACTTTAGCACACAGGAAGTGGGGCCAAAGGGCTTAAGGGGAGAACTCAATGGGGTTATCTCTAGGCTCTTTATCTGTCCCGGAGTTCCTCCTGCTCGGGGAGTGAAAGCCTTGAAACAGCTACTCCTCTGCAGCCTGTTTGCTTCAGACGGGTGTGTGAAAAGCGGAGGAGGGGTGTTTGGGACTGTGTGTGTCTGTCTTGAAGCTGAAGCCAAGGGGTGGGGGTGTGTGTGTGTGTGTGTGTGTGTGGGGGGGGTTCTGATGAATAGGAGGACAGGTCTTCTGCACTGCTCTCCCCACTGCTGGAGCTTCCCATCATGCTTTGCATGCCCTCTCACAGAACTCTTTATGGCCTTGGGTTTGGCGCCAGATCTCTCACGCACTTGCCAACAGCAACAAACAATTTTATTTATTTTTTTTTTTTTTTGCAAATTCTCCACTATCAACATTCTCCTTCTTCCACAGCTCCACATAGAAGAGCGTGGTAAAATGTCTCTGACTTTAATGGCATGTCAGGAACTCTGATAAGTTTGTCAAGAAACTGGCCTAGAGCTCTAATTTGACAGTACAAATACCAGAACAATAACTGGAGCAACATTGTGCAGGCATATAGACAATAGGAAGTATCAACAAAGAGTCAGATGAGGCTTGATGGGTGTAGCGAACATAAACCCCTCTTTACTTTTAGGAGACAGTTGTTTGAACATCTTTGAACTTCACATATTGAATTACTTTGAGTGTCTGGAAAAGTGTTACGTTAAGCACTGAAGTGGAAAGAATATTTGTTCTGATCTGTATGAGCCTACGCATATAAACAGTAAGTTGTTACGACCTCGGCTCGTGCACCACTTCAATGTCTTCTGGGAATCGTCTGTTTATCCGTTCAGTTCAGTCATCGCTCTTCCCTTGTGTCTCGCAGGATGTGAAGATATTCCGGGCGCTGATCCTGGGTGAGCTGGAAAGAGGGCAGAACCAGTACCAGGCCCTGTGCTTCCTCTCTCGCCTCGGCCGCAATGAGATCATCCCCAGCGAGTCCATGGCCCGCCTCAGACAGGTATCACGCTCCGGATTAAGGATGCCGAGCAGCTTTTGAGTGTTGTATTGTGGAAAGGTGAAATGTTTATATTGCTCAGAGCATGTGAGGTTGTGAACACTGATCTTTTGTGTCATCTGCTCAGAAAAATCCTCAGGCCATTCGCTTGGCGGAGGAGCGGAGAGGGCTGGAGCAGCTGACGATGAGCGCAGCGGTCAACCTAAGCCGGGCCTGGCAACTCAGCTCCCACATCCACAACATGTGCAGCGAGGCCCGGGAGGCCATCTACACTAGGGAGGCCGATGTCAAACACTGGCTGGACAAAGGTCAACCTTATCTTTGTTTATCACTGAAACAAGCAAACAGTCCATTGTTGGTTTGAGTAAAACATCTGTTCTCCCATTCCCCTGATTGTCTCTATGCACTATATATCTATTCTGACACTCTTTATCTCCCCAACACTCTCTAGCTTCCTTTTTTTCTATCTCCTAAATACCTCTCTCCACTTCATTTTTGTGATGTTATTCCAAGTATTATCTTGTTTTGTTGATAAGGCTCTATTAGTGCCCATGCTATCTATGTTCCCACTGCTCTTTGTCGCTTTACATTCCTCAACTCTTTGATAATGCAACATAGTATTGGACAAGAGGACGAATATATTGTTAATCTGGTCTCTGAGATCCTCGCTTGTCTAGAGCATATTTCCCCTAGAGCCGGTATAAAAGATGAAAATTTGTATAAGCCATTTCTCTTTCTGTGGTCTTGTGAGTGGTGGTGATTTGACACACATGCTGTACTGGAGTAGTTTGGTCCAATATGGTAAAATTTTACCATATCACCAAACCCTATAGTGCCCACTGATGAGAAGGTAATTTTTTTTATTTTTCCAGATGGTCAGATAAATATCACTTTAACGCTCACACTTGATCCCTGATTGAGAACGTGCCACCATTTCCATTAACTATTTGTTTATAAAGGCCTATTTTTCCAGTGCGATCCGGTATCCTAATAGCAATGACGTCCAAATTGTCCAGCCTGAGGAGAATCCATATGACAGCCTTATTGTCCACTGACAGCACTGTTAATAGAGGAAACAATGTTGATGGTCATGGTTCACCAACCACTCCGCACCATTATCAGCGGAGGGAATCACAGTAGCATCTCCTTTGCATAACAAAGCTCCCCTTTTCACTGCACCATCTCCCCTCTTTTTTAGCCACTTTGTTCACCCTCCCCAGTCCAGTACAGTATTTAATTGAACCAAATCAGACAGAGAATGATTCACACAACTCTGCGATGGCTTGCTTTTGTTTTTAGTAGAGCGCGCTCTGGTAATAATGCCCCTCTCTTGTCTGTGTTATAGGAGTGGATGGCTCTATGTTCGAGGTCCTGCCCCAAACGACCGAGGCGCCCAGCTTTCAGGCCTGTCACTCTACTAAAGACTTGTGGCAGCCCTGTCTCTGCACATACAGCCTGCGTCTGGAGTGGTACCCCTGTCTGCTGAAGTACTGCCGCAGCCGGGACACCACAGGCAAAGGCTCTAACTACAAGTGTGGCATAAAGAGCTGCAGCAAGGGCTACCATTTCACCTACTACGTTCCCCAAAAACAGCTCTGTCTATGGGACGAGGAGACCTAGCATTTTGCTCTGCGCGGTTTAGACAAGAGAAATAACTTTTCCCCCAGCCAAGCCAACGCTTCTCCACCCATGCTATTCAAAGTAAACACAGTAACACTGGACCTCCAGTTTATGTGACGTTAAGTGAAGCTGACTCTCAGGTGGGGAATGGCAAGATCCAGATGTTCATGCTGAAACAGACATTCAGGTTCTAAAAATGAGACCAAAACCTTCCTTAAGGAAGGAGAGCTGGCTGCAGCACGTCGTTCTAAGAGGACGTGCTAACTTTTAAGCCTTTTTCTGGGAAAATGACATATCGTCGTCAGCTGTAATATGACTTTGCCAAGAAGCTGTCACTTTTGTGCCTTTTTTTTTTTTTTTTTTTTTTTGAAATTAATGGAGCAGATGACAGATGCCAACAACAATAACCTCTCAAACAAGCTACAGTATGCACAAAGCTGGACAGTGCATTTCTGGTCAATTAAACAACACGAGTTCCCACTGTGATTAAAGGAGACACACAGACGTGATCTTCCATTCTGGTGAAGGAAAATTTGGAGGGCGGATTTATCTTTCTTTATAAAGCTCTGTGAAAAACCGTTTATAGCCAGCTAAATGCCTTTGTAAACTGGCTGACAAATAAAATGCTTCTTCAGTGCTGGCTTTATTTATTTTGGTTGCAAAGCGAAATTATGGAGGACTATTTTTGTATCTTTCTTGCTAAAAAAAAAAATAACCTCATCAGTTTTCCTCTTTTTTTCCCCATTAAACAAGTTCTTACGGTCACATGTCAAAACCACAGGTCCTCAGTAAGAAGAAGTATTCAGACACATGTCAGAACGTTTTAACCTCTTGGATTTCGGATGTTGTTTCAAGGCTCATCAGTACACAGTGCTTATCTATTGCCAAGTTTTACTTGTAGCACAGAGAGTGTGGAAAAACAGGTGTATTATCTTATTTAATAGGACAGTCTTCATTCTACTTTTCCCCATCAGTGCCATAGGGAGACTCTCCATGCCATCACATTCTCAGTCTGTGTAAAAGTGTCCAAACCAAAGTTAAAGAAAATGCCGTCAAAAGAAGAGTTTCAGTGCCTAGAAACGGACTCTTCAGTATGGTGTTTTTCCATGTTAGGGTTCACTAAAACTCCAGTGTAGCCTTTTAAACAATCTCTACTGCCACCTTCTGGTTAAACAGTTTCTTGTGTTGTCTGATGAATCCTAAAAGCCAGAGTTCTGTTTTTGTTTGTTTGTTTTGTTTTTGTGTCTGGTTTTGTGTGATCATGTCAACAGTTACATGTTTATAATTTATGCAGCAAATATATCCCTCACCATTTACATGTGTAATTCAAGGAGCACTTCTCGAACTTGTGGGACCAAATTTTCTTTTTTTTTCGTCTGTCCGATCTATAAAGCAGTAGGTTGAAGTATAACTTTGGTTTGTCTTACCTCCATCATTTCAGTCTTTGCTGCCATATCAAATGTCCATCTCGTGTCTTGCGCGTTGGTGTGTCCGGTTAACTAAAGAACCAAATGAGTGAAACATTTTCTATTCGTGGCCTTCTCTGGTGATCAAGTGCCTTAATATTTCCACTGATATCTTTGCTATGTAATTGTAGATCAAGTTTGTAAACATATTTTTTCTATGAAAGAGATTTGAACATGTTGTAAAAAGTTGCCATGAGAAGAAAATGAAGCAGTTAGCTAATGTACGTTTAAGAATTGTTTTACATGAATTGTTTCAATAAAGTCTTTCTTTGCACTGCACAAACAGCTGTATGGTAATCATCTGTTAAGGATTATGGGGACATTTAATGCCTTTTATCAGACAGGAAAAAGGAGAGGGAAGAGAAGATAAACTTTATTAATCCCCACATCGGGAAGAGAAAGAGAAGAGGCCAGGCTGGAATCAATTTGGAAATATTACACCTGCTATAATCAGCGTCTTAAACTCCTTTGCCACCTGAATACTCCCTAAAATGAAACTCTTGGTCAACCATAGGTACCACCAGAGCAAGGGGCAGGACTGAAAGCCTTGCTCATGGACGCTTTGACAGGGCTTTCCATCTGGGTTGCAGCTCAAGTCATGCGGGTTATATACTCTCTGCAGCCCTCTTATTACAATTGTCTTAACATTAGCAATATTCTCACTGTGTGTAGTTAGTTCTTCCATTTTGTCCCCCTAATAGTGGAAAAGCTGCGTGTAGTTGCTGCTGTCGACCACAAGGTGTCGCCCCTGTTAAAAAAAAAAAAAAAAAGATGAGGCAGCATCCCGGCCGTCTCGGGAAAACATCAGCCAGGATAGAAACATGCCCCCTTTTTTTTTAGTTAATTCTTCCTATTTGATATTTCACAAGCCTGCCCCAATCTCTAAACTACGGCGTAGCGTGTGATCATACCAACCAGTTTCTCTGTTGAATGAGGTGGGAGGTGAACTGACGAATGCTGAAGGAGGCTGCTGCTGCTGTTGTTGTTGTTGTTGGAGCAGCAGCATAGCAAAGAAGAAAAAGGAGTCGGCCAACAAAAAAAAAAAAAAAAAAAAAACCTTTAAAATCCTCTCCACAGGACGCTGGATGTAAAGGGAAGAGGCTGACACGCTGCACCGCGAAGGTAAATGTCGTGTTTCACCGTCGAGACCCGGCGAGGAAGCGCTTTGTTAGCCAGCTTGCTACCGGTTAGTCTGACCCGGCTAAGTGGGCAGATACCCGGCTGCAGCATCCTCCTAAACGAAGGGCCGAGCTCTGGTCCTCTTGCTTTTTCACTTTAGGAAGTATTTGGCTCTGTTTAGCAGGGGGGGAAATAAACATTAACATCACTAACATTAATCGAGCTAGCTGCCCGCTGCTCTCCTGTTGTTTCCTCTTTCAGGTTTCCATGGGAACGTGTTATAGATGTAAACACCAAAAACTACATCAACTGATCTCATCCAAAAGGCTCTAAACAACTCCTGTGTCTGTATTTAAATCTTTTATTCAACCAGGAAAGGTTTTAAAAAAGTGTCTTGGCTGAGGTAGGAGCTCCACATTAAACTCAAATATATTAAACACATTAATAATTCATTTAAATCTGTTTAATCTGTGTTGCTTGCTGATATGTTAAGAAAACAGCTGTGGAAATGTGCCCAAGTTTGTCCAGCTTCTTTGTTTTTTCTATGCATTAAACCTATTGGTGTTTTATGCCATTTATAGTTGGTGTATGGTGGCTGTTTTACATCACAGGTGAAATGATAAATCCATCAGCTGATCAACAGATCAACTGTTTTGGTAGTTGATCAATCATTTTTAAGCAAATAAATCTGTTTATAACTTCTCAAATGTGAGGATTGGACGCTTTTCTATATACGATAGTAAAATGAAAATCTAGGGGTTTGGACTGTTGGTTGGACAAAACAAGACAAACAATACACACATTGGTGATTTGTTTGACTTTTAATGCTTAATTGAGAAAATAATGTGTCGCTCTATAGTTATATGTACTTACTGCTGCCATTGTGCTCTGGATTTCCCTGCTGGGGAGCAATAAAGGTTTATCTTATCTTCTCTATTTTGCATACCTCTAGTTAAAGAAAAAAAAATGTTTCAGAAAGATACCCAAACTGAGATGTCCTCACACCACATAATATAACAGCTTCACTTCCCCACGCCGCCCTGACATCCATGTAAACACACAGCTGTTTTAATATCGCTGCGTAACAACCAAGACAACAACAGTGCACTCTGGGTTGATTTAGTGTTTTCAAAGGTCACATGTCATCTAATAACCTTTCCCTCCCATGAAGAACTGTCTGAGGCCCCGGCACCCAGTAACCTCTCATTTAGTTTCGAAACTTGCTTGAAGTCTTTGAGACTCGAGTGTACATCTTGTTCCAGCCCAGTGAGTGTGGGCCTGTCCATCTGCATGGTCTCACCTCCTAGTACAAACGTCACAGCAGAAGAAGAGCCGTCCCCCTCACCCCACCAGACCCTCGGCCAGCCAACTATAGTGCTATTATAGTTCAAGCAAAGGCTAATTGTTGGTCACTTACAAAGGATTGCACAGTCCAAAGTCTTTGGGACGGTAATGCTGTCTCCTTCTACTGTAAGCGATATTACAGAGCGACTTGTGCATTTTTCTCTCCTCTGTGTAATGTGATTCAAAGTTGGCTTGATGACCGCTGCAGACGGGCAAGTTTTTGAAAGAAACTGTGAGTTGGTTTCAGCTGTTAGTTTTTTTGTCTTGCTTGTTTTGCCCGCAGAAGAGAAGATGGTGCTGCTTGTGGTCTGTGCGCTCCTGTGCCTGAGCTGCTGGGTCTCTTTCTACTTCATCTTGTGTACTGTTAACGGGTCCAGGAGCTACGAGTGGAACTGTCGCCTCGTCACGCTGGTGCACGGCATCCTGGCGGTCTGCATCACGGCGTACATAGGCTACGTGGACGGACCCTGGCCCTTTACTCATCCAGGTAGGAGCCTTGGATTTAAATGATCAACATGTAACTTAAGGTCTAATCGCAAAAAGGGCCGTCAAAGTGATAAAGATAGATAAAGCAGAAGTTAAAAGAAGCTGAAGACATTCTTTCAGTTCAGCATTTTTGGCATTTAGAAAAAAATGCTGAACTGAAAGAATGTCTTCAGCTTCTTTTACAGCTAACAATTATTTTAATTTTCACTTCGTCTGGCATTTATTTTCTTGATTATTTGGTTAGTTGACAAAGACAAAGAGAAACACTATTCCAATAGTGGAACATGGTGACCTTTTCTGTTTTGTCCTACGTGCTGATATTAACAAGAACTTGCTTCTGTCCCAGCCATAACTCATTTGCATTGGATATTTGAAAAATATGCAAACTATGAGCTCTCTGTTTCTCCTCACGGATGCCAGGTACGAAGAACACTCCTCTGCAGATTAGTGCCATGGTGGTGAGCCTGGGCTACTTTATATTTGATATGGCCTGGTGTGTGTACTTCCGCACAGAGGGGCCCGTTATGCTGGCCCACCACACCATGAGCATCCTGGGAATCCTGTTGACCCTGTGGCTGGGGGAGTCTGGCATCGAGGGCTGCGCAGTGCTCTTTGGCAGCGAAATCACCAACCCCCTCCTGCAGGCACGCTGGTTCCTCAAACAGACGGGACGTTACGGGTCGCTGCTGGGGAACGTTGTGGACATCTCGTTTGTGCTGCTGTTCGCTGTGATGCGAATCTTTGTGGGAGGCACAATGCTGTACTGTGAGCTGATCTCTCCGAGACCCAGATTCTTCATCAAGTGCGGGGGAGTGGCCATGTACGCTCTATCCTGGGTGTTCATGGTGGACATTGTTCGGTTTGCCATTCGGAAGAGCAAGAGCTGGCACAAACCGCAGAGAAACCAACAAGAGATGGTGGCAGCTAATGGTCACGAAGGGAAGAAGGACTGATCAGCTCGTGCTTCTCTAGAGAAAATCATTTTACATCACGTCTGTGTTTTCTTACTTTACACGCACAGGAGAAAGTACACAGAAAATAAACTTTTTGTATGTTCAAAGTCATAGTTCTCTATGGGGAGAAATATCCTGTGACATCAGTTTGTAAGGTCTAACACCTGTGCAAAAAAAATCCCTTTTTTAATGCAGTTATTGCAGATGAACACATGTTAGATTATCGCAGCTAACAAACAACACAGATGTAGTCCATGTCACTGAAAACCAAAGCACTTTCTATAAACACGCAAACAGATATTGCTCTCAGTGAACCGTGGTCTAGTCATATGTGTTGGTGCTGCTCCAAAGGAAAGCTCACTGTTAGGAAAGAGGCTGTTTACATGTAATGCCCCTTTGCAAAATGTTTTTAGTCATATCGAAAAGTTAGGATTGGGTTTCTTGTCATCCTGTTTTTTTTTTTTTTTTTTCTTTTTTTGGCGTCTGTGAAAGTTTGAGCAGATGTGAAAGGTATACTCAGGGAGATGAAGTCATACCAGAAGGTTGCGGTGAATTCCAGAGAAATGTGTTTGATTACTTTGTTTTATATAGTTTATAGTAATTCCTGTACGCTTTTGTCTGCTGTCTGAAATCCTATTCCAGAGCGTGCCCCAAAAAACAGTTCATTTATTTTACTTTTGTCATGTAAAGGGATACATGGAGAGGAACCTGTCAGTTTAGAAATTCTACACTGGTAATGCTATGTGGATATTTATGTAAGGTATAAATATCTTCAAATGTCTGGTGAAATGTTTCAAGTTATTTTAATTGCCTGATTTCACAGTACAAACTGTGCGAACCAGCATGACTTTAATCGTGCAGACCAAAGTCAGACAAAAAGATCTGTACTCTGTGCTGATAACTCCTATTTAATTAAATTTGATAGAGTCATGTTTCAGTCTCAGAGAGATCTTGTTGGGCGAGATTGGACGATTAAGTTCAATTTATTGCAAGCTATCTGTACAGTGGGCTGAGCTTTTGTCTGCCTTCTGTTTCAGTTACATTTTATTGATCCAGCACCGCACTATAAATGGTTTTTAGAGATGCAAAGGCTCCACACTCTGTTTGTCTTCATTTTTGAGACAACCAAATGCTGCTGTCGGGACATAACCAGGTAGACTTTGACCTGGGACAGGATGAGAAGGAGCACCTTTTGTTTTTAGCCCCGAAAATATTAGATTTCTAAATTTAGTCTATACACAAGTCAGCACACACACACAACTGGGGCTGGGCAATAGTTATCATTCATTGACTTTTAGTAAAATCATATCAATCATATCAGGTTATCATTTTCCAGAATTCTGTTATCCATTTAATCATTCCAAACGCATTAACATAATGAAAAAAAATTATTTTGATTGACATGTGTGAAGAATTTTGTATGGCTTTTAGTATTTTATGTGTGATTTCTGCCTACTTTTGCCATAATGTGATATTAATTATCAAAATGTTAATATTTATATTGTGATATTGATTTCAACTACATTGTCCAGGCACAACAGACAAGTGCATCATGGGATAAAGACAGGTGGGTTGTCATGTGTGGAGAATATTAGGGTTTAGTCCGCTCAATGACTGGATTTTTTTTCATTTTGAGAAAGTTACCAAACTACCAGCTTTCATTTCCGTGCTCAGACTTTATATCGGTGTTCTTATTATTATGATCATATCTTGTTTGTTCTTTTAGTGCACACGGATTTCTGCAGTAATGTCCTAAAACACGTTATCCTTTTGTTTTCTTATTTATAATTGACTGGAATCTGATGTGTTGCTCGCATACAAGGTCTGTTTACCTGGCTGCTACTGTAAGAAACCATGTGAGCATCAAAAATATATCTGAGAAAGTTTAAAAAAAATCTAACTGGTGTGTGCCTTAGTTATCTGAATGTACTTTCCTAATTTTGGGTTGTTTTTTGTCTTGTGCTGTACTGTAAACCCTCCAACACACGTGTAGGAGTAATAAAGAACCATCTTCAGTGTGGGGGTTTTATAATTTGCCTTTGTAATCCCTGCATGAAGTGAAATAAAGATCTGATAGTTGTATGCTTTTGAATACATTTCAAACAGCAAAATGTCATCTGAAATAAAAGAATTAGCTGCATTTACACCATTAAATGCCAGATACTCTGATGTAGTATTGGACTGAGACTGAAGTTACCTAAACTGTCCACATGATGGTGTCATATCAATTATATATGAACAGTCAGTGAGGAAACATGAGGACAGTCATTTGGCAGTGCTAAAATAAAGACATCAGAAGGGGGAAAAAACATTTTACAGCATTGTCAACAAAAAGTAGTGCCACATTTTACTTTTAGTTAAGCTAAAGTTGCCATTTCTACTTTTTGTTGTCCTTTTTAACATACATTCGACCCCTTTAAATAGGTTTTCATGTGTTGGAGAGCACTAAATGTAACATTGTGTATGCTATTATGTGTATTAATGTATTGCATATATTGTCAGCTGCCAGAAACATGAATAATGAAATACTACTCCACAACACAATAAGGATAATCATTCAATCAATCAATTGAACTTCTTCATTTGTGTATAATGCTAAATATGTGACAAGATCCAAACAAACAAACTAAATAGATTGGGAGAAGGTAAGAAGGAAGAACAGCATATATTTCTCTCACTGCCACATGCACTGGTTGTTAAAAAGTAAACAGGATTTGTGGCAGTGCAAAAAAATTTAAACATCCAACCACTAAAATCCTGCTCTATAACATTGGTGATGTTGTGATCTTAAGTGCATTTTCTTTTCTCAAAAATGCACATGTACAGTAATAAAAAAAAAAACATATCAATGAACTGCTAATGGAATCGTTAACTATTGATTATATTGACTGCACTGAAGATGGATCTTGGTTTCGAAATACTGACTATGCAGACTGCAGCAGATAAACTCAAAGACACAAAGCCTACAGATAGACTTAACTATCTTCTACATTTTCATGATCTGTCTCTTACAGCCACTTGAGTGTTTTTCTCTCTGTTTTGTCTCTCTATGGATGAGTTAAGGAGGTTTCAACAGGATAGGAGTGTCTTCTTGTGGATGATGGACAACTGACTCGACTTCAAGCTGTGAAAAATGAACATAATGACTGTTCTCCCAGTTCCAGACCAACCACAGACAGCCAGAGAGCCATGAAAACCGCGAAATCATCATACAAAAGCACACACAATTATCAAGTTAATCAACCACCTAAAGGAAAGTGTGTCCTCACTGGAAAATTCACTCAAGGCTGGTTTCCGTGCCCTGGAAAAGCAAATAGTCATGCAGCATCTATCTAAACAACTAGAGCTGTAACCAATGATTATCGTCATTATCGATTACTCTATTGACGATACATTTGATACTATTATTTATTCTATAAAACACCAGAAAACTGTGAAAAACACTGGGAACAAATTGCTTGTTTGGTCTGACCAACAGTCTAAAACATATCAGCTATTTACTACAATGATATAACAAAGAGAAAACAAAAAATATTCACATCGGAGAAAGTGGAACCGAAGAATGTTTGGCCTTGATCGACTTAAACAATGAATGTCTAAATTGTAGCAGATTATTTTGTTTAAAATAAATTTAAGATGAGTGACTAATAAACATAATATCTCCTCTCTCAATCTCCCTCTCTCAGGAAGATGCTCTGTGTGTTTAATAGTTCAGTGATCAATTAGTTGATCCACGAATTTACCAATTGTTAGACATATACCTATGTATATTAGGGTTACAACTAACAGTTAGTTTCATTGTTGATTAATCTACCTACTAATTTCTTGATTAATTGTTTGTAAAATATGAAATGTCCATCAGGGTGTAAAGTGTTCAAAAGTCTTGTTTTATTTGATCAACAGTCCAGGAAATAATCACATTTGAGATGATTCCATTCTTTTTTTTACTTTTAAAACATACATAAGACTGTTGCATTATAAAAAGTATCATTTTTAGTCGATGAATTGGTTGATTAATCGACTAATCGCTGCAAGTCTTATATAAAAAAAAAAACATTTAGATGTCAGACTTTTGTAATAATAAACTACTATTCATATTTATAAGAATAAACGAAACATACTGAAAATGAAAAATATTCCTACGTGTCGGCAGCAGTAGTGTTTGATTGTGGTTGTTGTTGTTTTGCTGTTTTTTTCGCGGACAGGTCACATTACGCTGAAACAAAAAAATGAGTTTTCCCGGCGGAAGTGGTTAGTGGAAGTGCTGGTGGACTCCAACGGCTAGCTGGCTAGGGCGTTGCTAGCGGCAGAAAGTGGGATTTTCGGTACCTTTCCTCAAGTTATAATCCCGCACAAACGGCGTCTCCCGTCGGGAAAAATCGTCTTTGTCGTCCGCCACAAGTTGGGAGCTCCTCGGTGGATGTTTTTTTTTTATTTGTCGTCGGTGTCGGTGTTTCCAGGGAAGCGGTGTCGGGACTTTTTCTGTCCCGTTAGCTGGCCGCTCAGCTAGCCTGCTCCCATCCACGGGAATTCAGCCGAGAAACGACTTGATTTCTGGAAACATGGAGTCAAGGGACGCTGCGCTGTGCTGACCGACTCCTCTGGATCCTCTCTGCTCCTCAAAGAAGGAGGACACGAAACACGGAGACACGCCGCCGAGCCAGTCGACATTAAAGCCCTGTCCTCCGTATGTATATATATATATATATCTTTCTTTTATATATATATATAGTTTCCAGTCGTCGACCGGCTTCATTGTTGTGAACGGGAGTTTGCTTAGTTTGCACTCGAAACAAGAGCATACAAGTTTATCTGTTTTGTTTGCTGGTGAAATTAAACAGCCAGCTGAAGGATTTCCAGACAACAACAACAAAAACACCCAAATGTGCTTTTTTTCCTTCTTTTTTTAAATCGACCATTTAGTGATTTTTTTTAGCCTCCCATTAGCCGCAGTTGTCGGGCTGTGCTGTGTTTAACGCCGGTCGCGTTTTTAAACTCGGTGTCGATCGACTCTCATGGTCGCGGGAGGAGAGTCGTCCCCGCAGACACAGACGGGCTTTTCCGGGAGCAGGGAACACCAAACGGGACTGGAGGGATTTCCAGCATCTTCACAGAGCATTTAGGGAATACCGAGGCCATTCAGCCCGACTGCTGCTGCTGCTGCTGGTGTTGGTGGACAGACTAGACATCCCCGGGCCAAGGTGTCTGTTTCATTTGGAGTACAGCTTGTTTACACGTCGCGTAGAAAACTGGGATGTGAATGCAGAGGGATCCACGCAAGGAGTTCATACATGCACGACAACTTGTGCCAGCTGGTATTTATTATTGCTGTTGTTCCCAAAATATTGTGCATCGCTGGGGTTGGATATCATCTGACTGTGCAGCTAATACAGACAGAGGCCCTGATTCATTTTTTAAAGGCTGCACTGTAGAGTCCTCGCTGCTGCTGCATTTCAACCAGGAGTATTGGTTTACAGAGAGCACATAGGTAGTATTTTATGAATATATATATTTTTGGCTTCATCCAGTTTTTGGACGTGCCTTTAGCAGCAACCCCAAGCAGTGTTCTACCTTTCATTTATTCCCAACACCAACAGTCTCCAAATCCCACCTCAGACGAATGCCAGAGAAGGTCGCACCAGGAAATCGCCTCATCACACTCTGGAAAATGTTAATCGGATATAATTTGCTGCAAATCTAGAACCGGAAGCCCAATGAGTGACACACAGTCCAGCTTCACTGACAGGTACAGTATATGCAAGCACCTTCATGCTCCATGAATGCAAAATTTTCAGAGGCATAAAACACAACATTTTGCCAAAGTTTTTCATCCTGGTTGTGTCTGAGACACAGCCCCTTGCTGAAAAAATATGTCATACATGGTCCGAGTAAAGTACTTCTTTGTGGCGATGTTGCTCAGTAATAACCATGTTATACTATCTAATTACTAAGGGAGGACAGGGCAGATCTCAATGGAAACTCTGCTGATCTCAGCACGGGTAATGGAGTTCTGTGCAGACAGTAAAGTACTACTTGTCCGAGGAGCGAGGAGGCCCGCCGCTGTTTATGCCAGGGAACAGTCGTCCATGATCGCCGTACACCTTTCAAGATCACTATTACCTCTAATCCTTTAAAGCTAACCTTCTCCTACACCTATTAAAACGATCTGTGGATTTAGACAAAAGCGCAGCTCCGTCAAGTAATCACCTTATCTGAGGGCTCTGTCAACTTAAACCTCTGAGATTGGACACAGCTAAGACCAGCGGGCTAAATAGTTTGTCATAGCCTGAAAGACACTCTAAGTGGTAAGAGAGGTGCATTGGTGTGCACCATCCTAATCCATTGTGATATAAGTTGTCAGTATTCTGTTATTGCAACACCGCAAGAATGAACCCCCACCCCATGTTTTTTTTTAATCTGGAGAATAACGAGGTTTCTATTCACAATATGATGTGGCCTGGCAGTGAAACAGATTACGCATTACATCACCCACTTCCCACCTGAATCCCACATACCTGCGAGGCAAAGTAGGGCCAATGCAGAGGAATGTGGTCGGCAGATTCAGAGCAGGAGGAAGCTTTTATTGCACAGGTTGGGAGCTTGAAATATCTTCATGGCTGGGGCATGAGCTAGAGGCTAAAGCCCAACCCCATTTTACGTGACCCCCTCCCCCACTGCAATGATGGCAACAGTGGCAGGCACCAACTGCTTTTGTGGTGCTGTTTATTGTGTTTGTTTTTTTTTTAAAAAAACAGTACTACCACAACACTGTGCTTCGCATTATTGACCAAACCAGTGTGGATGGATCTTATCACTGATTGCTTTTATCTGTGAATTGGAGAAATCAGTACTTTTCAATCACTTGAGCAAGCCTTTTAGTGACATTTAAACTGCAGTTTAAATCATAGAGATGACGCTTGAGGCCATGAGGCACCTAATGTCAGGTTGCCCTCACTATAAGACACTTCAATGCGTCTTAGAATAACATTAAGTGTATTTGGGCATCTCAGATTCATTGCTACATGTGAAGCGCTACACAAATTTGTTTTTTTATTCAGCTTCCGTTTAGCCAAAATCTGTCAGGCTGATATCTTGCAAGCGAGTTTGCCTTTCTTTTGTTTTAGTTTCACCAGCTCTCATTTCCTAAAAGTCACAACTGTTACTCTACCAGTCAAGTGTAATGCAAAACAAAAACATGCAAAACAGCATGACAGCAGTCTGTAGGCCGTGCAAGCAGCCAGCTCCACACCTCTGTTACACAAAAACAGTAAGATCTGTGATCTGATTTACTGTTTAGGCCACAGCTCTTTTCGAAGTTGTTTCCCACAGTGGTTGATTATAATGACTTAATTGATTAATGCTGTTGTCTGTCCCTCCCTCCCTCTCTCCTTAAGTCCATCTGAATCCCTGTCCTCGCTTTCTCTCCATCTGTAAGCGGTGTTGTGCGTTTTGTTTTCGCTCTGTTGGCCACAGTGGGAATGTGCGTCCAGCATCCATAGGGGTTGGGCCGCCAGTCGATGGGTCAGTTTAGTGTGCTGTTAGCTCTTTGTCATAGAGTTCTGCTGATCTCCACGTTTTTTTTCCCACCCACCCCCCTGTCCCCTGAGGCCCTCCCGGGAAGTGGTGCTGGTGACATCACTAATAGTAAACAATAGCTCTCGGTGGGAGCGGATTGGCTGTCCACTGCATACTCCTCTTCAGGTCCGCCAGCGTAGGTCAGGTACATTCAGGGAGGCTGGTTGGAGTACGTCTGCAGTCCAACCAGAGGGAAAAGTGTCAAGTTGTGTCTGTGGCTAGTTATTGATAATAGGGATATAGTAAACAAGTTTGTCAATAATTATCAATCCATTGTCATTAATTCTTAGATAATGGCTGATTATGTGGGTCACTGGGCGATCATTCTGCCACTTATGATCCCCATCACAGTGTAACAGAGCCCACTTTGATTTCTAGAAATAACATTCAATTTACAATCAAATTAAACAGAGAAAAAAGCAGAGAAAAGACTTTGCAATCAGCAAAGCCTTGGAACTGGGAACATAACCATAAAAGATTAGTGGATGATTTAAAATTATTATTTTACTATAAAAGCAAGTAATCTAAACATCTCCAGAGCCGTTCATCTGATCAACTTCACACGTGGTGGTTAGATTGCTGAGGGCCCAAGGAAGTGCATTGTGGAGCGTTAAGTTGCATGGTTGGACGATTCTCGAGAAGGCGACAAGTGTCACGCTGCAGAACCGGAGGGCCCCCAGGGTGCCAGCCACACCTTAATTTTTAGATGTACGCATGCGTGTGTTTGAACAACAAGTTGAAAAATTATATTTGCACCAGACTCCAGCCAATCAGCCCATTCCAAGCAGGCACTGCACTAGTTAACGTAATGTCAGCTGATTGATAAGGTAATTATGTCAACACCAAGTGATAATAACAAAGAGCTGGAGTTGATGTTTGCCTTACTGCAGTGGAATTTGTCTCCTTGTGATAAATGTCTTCTCGAGTAATTCTGACAGCTTGCGCTGCTTGTATGCGTCTCCCGTATTTGGCATCCCTCCCTGATAATGCAGCATACCTCCACTCCATCTCGTCAGCGCTGATACTGTGGAAGCTGTGTCAGCTGCTGTGAGCTGTGTACTAAAATGAGTATCCAGAAGTCATTTAGAGCTCTGATCAGACGTTCAAAGGTCTCCAGCTCAGCATGCAGTGGAGAACGGTGGTATTTATCTGCTTAACCTGTTTCCTGCAACTGAAGTGATAAGATAAAACTTTCTCAGGTTGGGAAGGGAGTAACTCTAGATCGAGTCTAAACTGATGCTGTCTGACAATATCGGCCTACAGGATGGGCAGCTATAACAAACCGTGTCGCATTCAAGTAGGGCAGTCAAATAGACAGCTGCACTATTGTTTGTATCTTACAGGAAATGGGAAAAGCCTGTTGCTGAGTAATAGATAACTCCAGGATTGTGTCATGATGTCATTTTGATGATTTGTTGAGGTGCCACAATTAGTGGTTAATCAATTAGATCGCCAGAAGATGAACAGAACTATTTTGTTATTCAGTTATTGGTTTCAGTCATTTTTTTAAGCAAAAATAATAATAATAATAATGAACTGTCCTTCAATGGTTTCTTGAATAAGTCTCTCCAATATGAAGATTTGTCACTTTTCACAGTCTTATATTAGAGTAAACAAAATACCTTTGAGTTTTTGACTGAAGAAGATATTACTCCGGCTTAGGAAGGTTATGATGCTCCTTCTTGACAACTTGATATTTTTCATATTAATGAATTAATTGAGAAATACTGGGGAGATAATCGATCATAATCAACATTAGCTTTTCAATGTTCACTGTCGAAAGAGTGTGATTTTTCCCAAAGGCAGTGATGGAATTTGCTGTCTGCCTGCAGTGAAAGTCAAGAGACAAAATCCTCCGAATAATTTCTAACCATACCATGATTATTGTTATGAAGGCCTGTAGGCTTTTCTTTCCCGTTGAAATCTCTTTGTACATCACAGCAGGCTCTTGTCAGGCTAAATATCACCAGGTTGTTGCCAGCTGATGCAGTTTGATTATTTCAGGGCTATTCTTTTCAACATGTGACAAAGATGTTATCTCAGCCGTAACCAACATGATTATTTTCTCTAAATACAAATTTGTCTTTAAGCAGGTGTGCAAGGCCACATCACCCCACCCTGCCACAGAGCAGCATCAGTTATGAATTAAAGAGTAAAAAAGAATTAATTTGCTGTTAAATATGTTATGAACCTAAATAATCGAGGGCCTCTGTTTGCAAGTCAGTTAAACAAAACATTTTATCCAGAAGAAGACCTTTACAGAACACCTCATCTGTAAAACAAATGCCTCCCAAAGCAAATGTTTTTTACAGTATGGTGTCTTGGTTGTAGTGTGGTAGTGTAGATGAAAATATGAAAGAAGCAGGAACACCTGTATGCTCTTATGCAATCAAAACAACAAATCTGCCATAAATTCTCTCTTTGTAGTAATTTATAAGTATCAATAGTATAATATAAAGAATTGGTTCAGATTGTGTCAGAGAGGTCTGAATTCAATTGTAAGGTAACATTAGAGGATGTGGTTTGTGGTGCTGCTGCATTATACTGAAAAGTGTTTCTAATACTTCATCCTCCACAAGCAAAGTATAACTAAATGAGCTTAAAAGCTCTTGGAAGCCCAGATTGATCTGTTGCATGTGTATGGTTGTCAGGCAAGCTGAATTACTACATTGATTTGTAATTAATTTGCACAGGGGTCTTGTCACAAATCTTATATAGAGCCTGGCTTATTTATCACATTTAAAATGAATGTGAATAGCTGTTGTTCGTGACATTTTGCGTCTAACACTTAGATGACTGTATTTTCAAAAATATCCAAGAAAGAAGGCATTAATAAGGCATTCAGAGTTGCAGCGGCTCTAGATGTTTTCTTCAGGTTTTCAACATCTGCCATCACTTCAGCTGCCTGCAGATACATTCATGCATAAGACACCTATTTAAAGAGTAACTAGTTGATCCATAACATTTTTACTCTGATTCCTTTCCATAATCAGTCCCTTCGTCCATCAACAGTTGCCCCATATTCCCGTAATAATGTTCATAATGTGAAATATGGTTTCAAATGCCAGTACTAATTAAATAGTGCATCATCCTACTGCCTTGTGATTTCACCTTGCGCCACCCAGGAGTTATTTACAGCTGTCAGTGATTAATTTAACGCTCCTGAAGTAGGTCTTGTTATTAATGACTAGGTCACATTTGGGTCAAAGTTTGCAGCTTTACTTATCATTTGAGTTTTCCATTTGGTTCAGACCTATAAAATACTGAAGGTTGGCACCAAGTGACTTGCCAGACTCTTAGTTTTGTTTATTTATTGGATGTAAATGAGAACCTTAGGAAGACTCTGCTCACACCTGGACATCACTTTGGCAGACACACACCATCTCTCACCATACTTATACACCCAGTTTCACTCTTTTTCACACACCCTCTCTATCGCATGGATCTTTTATTCAATTATTTGCTTCAAGCAGTGTCTTCCCATCGTTTTTTTTTTAATGCCTGAAGGTAAGGATTATTTACTGTTGCATCATATTTGTCTTTATCAATTAGCCAAGTGCAAATGGAAATGGTACAGGTGGAAATGGGCAGCCCAACCTGTGTTTTTGCGTGGTTCTCTTTAGTGTTATTTATTTTGTTTTTTAATTAATTTATTTATTTTGATGGTATTAATGTTTTGTCTTCTCACTCAAGTCAATCCTGGCTAAAAGGAAAGAAATTGACACTGGGATTGAAAAAGAAAGGGAAGTGGCAGGGAGGAATAGAAACAGGCGATGCCCCAGGGGTAGTGATGTTGGGTGAAGTCTAGCCGGGGCTCTGAGTGCTGGGGGAGCCAGGGTCCGTCACCCGGCCATGTGGCACTGATGCTTGCGGACAACCTCTACAATCCTGCCGTGTTAGCCGAGAGAGCTTCAGGGCCCAAACATTACTTTCAGTTCACAAAAGTCAGGATCACCACAATGGAGAAAAGGGGACAAGCGTAGAGAGCTGTCTTGCCCAAGTGTCACGTCCTCACATGTCCATTTAAGGGTTTTGTAGTGATGAACTAGGCTAGTGCCTTCAAGCTAACCATGGCACTTGTGAGGCCACAATACTCTGCAGACTGCGCAGTGACCCAAGACATGTAATGATGACAATTTGCTGTTAAATTCCTTATTTCACACACTCCATTGAGTCTGTAAATATACATAGAAACCATATCCTTTTTTGTAAGAGCACACAAGTCTGCTCAATATCTGTCTGACGCACTAGCAAACAGATGGCTGACTTGAAAAAGCAGCATCTCTGGCATAGCTGATTGGATGCGATTTATGTGGCATGTTGAGACTCCCCTTCCCCGGGTCTCAGAGTAAGGACACTCTAATTGAACGTTGTCTCCGAGCTCTAGGAGAGGCTGTGTTGCAGAGAGAGACAAGCAACCCACTGCTGCACTGTGATTAATCTTACACTGCCTGTTTCTGCTGATCCAGAGGTGACTAGACAGCCTAATACACCCCTGCTCTTTCCCTACAAGAACCAGCGTCAGAACAAAGACGCTGTCACCGACCTGCAGCCGTGCTTCATATTTAAGAGAAAGTGCAGGGATGTACTGCAAATCATTACACTTGTGCTGAACAGACCTTCTCTGTAGATATCCTTGCAGCCCCATGAATGTCCTAAAGTTTTCCTCTAGTGATGAATCACCCCGTATATTAAGTATCATCCTGCGTTCACCAAGCTAGATTTATTTTAATGAGTGTAGTGTAATACATGGAACATTTCATCGCTTTGAGGGACTTTGGTATCATTAACATGCGTTTACTACAGGTTGCATCATCTTGAATGTCATCTTAGTTCTGCGTCTAACATCCATTAATAAATCTTTGAGAGCACTGCAGGATACCATATCATGCACACTGTCTGGGTCCTTGACACTTCAGAATATGCTGCTACTGTAGGTCTGAAGTTAACACTTAAAATTGATCAACAGGTCAAGATTTCACTAGTTTATTCAGTTCAAAGAAGTTACTGATGGATTAGAAAAAGAGCCCTCAAAGATTTTGTCGCAGGGCTCATGACCAGCAGCAGTGTGGACAGTGTGTAGCATGCTGAACCACCTCTTTTCCTTTCCCAGTGCTGGAGGATAGCAGACAGCATAGCGTGAAGAAATGTCTATCCCCCGGCCCTCATGTCAGGAATCCTGATGAGGTTTATTGGGGCAGAAAGGGCACTGTTTTCCCCCTGAGGCTGTAGCTTGAGCTCCAGAGCTATTGCTTCTGTCTCTCTTAACACACACCACACCTCTCACCCCTGCCACTCTCTCTCTCTGTCTGTCTGTCTTTCTGTCTGTCTCATACACTCACTTAAGGCTCTCTTTCTTTAAATCAATATCTCAACACACACACAGTGGTACACTGCCGAGGTCATGCGCTGAGAGTGACATTAGTGCGTTTGATATTAGACCAGACTGTAAAAGAGAAGTGGTTTTTCAAAAAGGAGTATCACTGTGTGGGTGTATACTACTTCTTTCTCAGTGGCAGGGAGTGGAAAGCGGTGACGTCATGCTGGCTGTGTGTTTGTGTGTGCACCCTCATTGTGTGACTCAGGTATATAGATTAGATAACAAGCAGTGTGTCTCCGTGTGTGTGTACTTTTTTCTCCCATTGGCAGGCTGCAGGCATGAATCAGGCTGTTCAAGAGACTGTATCATTACACCATTGAGATCACAGAGTAGTTTTGAAGAGGTGGCATGAATGGCTGGTTGGCAGGCTGAAAAGGAGACTGCCACTTCCATAGGGTGCTTGGCAGGCCAGTGGTGGGCATGACTCAGTGCAAAAACCCAGGCGGAGGACATGTGCCGTCACCACAGAGTTACGCTCCAGTCCCGCCACGTTTTTCCAGCGTAATTTTTAACATCTGAGGTTGCACTGCAAGCGTGCAAATTTATGTTGCATTTCACCTCCTAGAATGAAACACACCTCAGTCTGATCTCCGCAGCCTGCAGGCAACTCCCAAAACTGTCCAATCCTTGCCCAGTTTCAGATAGACCCCACCTCTCCCAGCCCCAACAACACCTGTGCTGTGAGCCGCGTCTCCCTGCTTCTGCTCTCCAGATTACTGCAGCGACTCCAGCACAGCGCAAGTTACAACAGCAGCATTGTCTGACTGAGGAAAAAAGGCCTTTAAGTGTCCACCAACCTTGTTTTATAACTGCAAACTCTCATGATCTGTTGGGAGCTTCTGCTTTTGTGTTGTTAAGATATTGGATGAGTTGTTTCTAATTCACTGTAAACTTGTCTATATATTCTCGGGCTGAGAGGAAGTGAGAATAACTTTAAGTGCTTCCTCTGAATCTTGCATGAGTTAGTCTGGTTCCTTATTGTTCACTGTTTTCCTTCCTCTTCAGTTTGGGAGATCCTTTCACAGAAGTGGCTGTGTGTCAGAGTCCCGCTCCCTCGGGGAGGTTCGTCCCTCCCTCCTCCACTACTTTTTCTCTCTCTTTCTCTCCGTGGGCTACTCTGGTCTGCTCTCTCGCTGCCACTGTTGCTGCACAGTTGGCCTAGCTCTCCCACAGTTTTCCATCAAAACACCAAACCTCAATGGAGCATTCAAGCCCAGGCCCGCTCCAGTGCTGCCCCTCCCTCCCATCCCACCCTTTTCTGACTCGGCCGTCTCTCTCCCTCTCTCTCACTCCCTGCAAAATGTAATGGGCCCCGTCCAGGAAGAGGTCCCAGCTCAGGCTCGAAGACTTTTATAGCTGGATCTGAAGAATTGAATGAGCTGAGAAAAATTGATTCTTAAAAGTCGTGTGTAGGTATGCAGTGTCCAGTGTCTGCTAGATCTACATATCATCTCTAGTCTAATAAATTCTAAACTTAAATCCACACAAGTACAACAGCTGCAGTTGTCAGCATAACAGAGCACTATGTATGGGCAAAGTGCTGCACCACAGCAAAACTTCAATAGGCTGTTTACTAATCTAGCTTGACTCAGTTGTTTAGGCCTATATAGACTATTTTACAGAGTTATATTAATGATTAAATCATGTGTTTGCAGAGGTTAGATAGTTTTAAGTTTTTGTTATTTTTTTAAGGGACTTGCAACTAATTACTGTTTAGTAATGTCAATCAATCTGATGATTATTCTGTCAGTTAATCATTTGCTCTGTTAAATGTCAGAATATAGTGAAATAGCTCATCTCAAAATCCAAGATGGCCTATTCAGACTGCTTGTGTTTTTTTCAGACTGTCCAAACCCCCCAAAATATTAAGCTTACTGTCGTGGAAGCACACATTCACAATTGAGAAGCTGAATAAATATGTAGTATTTTCTCAGTTGTCATGAAAGTTGTTGATTGTTTTGACAACAGGGTGTATAGTAGAGTGTATGTGAGTGAGTAGAGTGTAAGTATCATTAGGACATCGAACAATAAACTACTGTTGTCTACTGGACAGAGAATTCACTACTAACGTTGAGCCTTTGTGATGGTTCACTAGAGATTTACTGTGAGGTTGTGTGAACTGTTGTGTCAGTGATACTTCTCAGTGAAAACTTGAGAGCTTGAACATTGGCCTGATAGTGAAACCCTTCAAAATGACCAGCCAGCTCTGCAGTGACTGGAGTCGGTATCCATCAAGATACAGGGCTGCAAACATCTCTCAGGATATGCTGTCATGACTACACCTTTTCACTTCAAAGTAGCAACTTCAGCCTTATGCAACTGAAGCCGTATGCATACAGTATTCTGCGGCACAAACCTCAACGACAGACCTGAGCTGCTGTAAAGTCCTCACAGTGTAGCCTGCCTGCATGACTATGATAGTTACTCATTTTGGACAGTAAATCTGGGGTTAGGGTTAAGCTTGCATGCTGTTGTTAACATGCATTGCTCAAGTAACTGTAAGTTAAATACATAATAAACACTGACACGACAGGATGAGGCCAACAGGTCTTTTACTTGCTCCTATTATATGTTTACTTGTCATGCCTGTCATACGATTGTTTTTCCAGAGCATTTTTTTTTGTTTTAAGAGGAAAAAAAAAGAATAATTACCCTTAGAATGATTTTCAAAGTACTGCATATGTTAATAATTGTGTTTAATCTAGAGTGACACATTGAAAAGTTCAGAGTCAATTAATTTGTCTTAACTTTTCAGTATATTTTTGATGGTTGCCATGAAATTTGAAAGGGCAAGACAGTGCATATAAAATGTAAACTGGAAAATGTAATTGATGTGATAATTGTGCTCTTTTCTTTTTCAATTATCAGCATGAGTTAACTTGTCAACTCTGACAAGCCTTGTGTGTGTGTGTATTCATGAGACCATTTATCACACATAATTGAGGAGAAAGCAAAACAAAACGGGAATTTATGAGGCTCACTTGCCTTTCTGTTTCTGTTTTGCTTCTACGTGAATCAGACATAGCGATTTTACTTGTCATTCAACAGCTTTGCTAACATGCTACAAGGCTAGCTCTACATGCTGCAGAGTCTTTTAGTAGGCACTGAGATTGTGGTCTTTGTCTGTGCCTTTACAATCAAAAATATGAATATATATTTGCCTTATGTGTAAATTTCCCATTGCCAACCGAAGGCCCAGTATGGGATATTAAAGATAAATGTTGAAATTCACTTGCCACTCAATAGCAAATCAATATTTTGTGACTAAAATCACCTCCAGATTTTACCTGCATTTGGTTAGTGCCACTCTCCCACCAAGCAAAGGACAGTTCCACTTCCTCATTGAAAGTGAGTTTTTTTGTTTTTATTTCACTTAGTAATTTCAAAATAGCTGTTTATGCTTTATATACTATAAACTCTATAGTATATAGGCGCACATAGGGATACACGATGAATGAGATTAACTAAACAAAATAACTGTTGCTAGAATCCCATTTGTCTGTGGTTACTTTGCAGATTTTAACACAAGAATTAAGACATTATTTTAGCTATTTGACATGCAGTTTGTGTACAAATAAGTGGGCCTTTGGGGGTATTTTTAGTTTCATATGTTGCTTTTAAAACCATGCTTATCACACAGCTGATTGCCAGACAACTTTTGAATTTAGCGATTATAGTATATCTTAAGTTGAAGGCCTGCCTCTGAAGTTTCTGTAGCTTCTTTAGACAGCTTTGCCTGTCCCACTATCAGTGCTGTTGATGCTGGTATTTTATTTTACTTGAGTCCACCTACACCTATTTTTATCATTACTTAGGAAACATAGTTGTCAACAAGGGCATCCAGAACTTTAAAAACAGTTTACAGTGATCCAGATCTGGTTGCCAGGGGCAACTAGGGAGCTTTTACTGTCAAGGCCTGGAGTGGTATGTTTGTGTGTTTTCACGAACTTCTACAAGCCTGGTAGTATCAGGACTCTGTGCAGCAGGGTATTTTTGGTTTGCCTTTTAGAAATGTTAGATATATCAGTATATTTATCATGATGGGGAAATTTATGTTATGTTTGATAGCCTAAGCTCACACTGAAATACTTGTAATAGCAAAGTAATGTCATTCGTACCCTTCTGTTGCCCGATTACTTCTTTTTGGCTAAACTGACATAAATGCTCAGGCTTTTTACTTTTTTTATGCTCCCTCAGTATGAGCAATGTTGTTCCTAGACGTGCTTTTTCTCTTTAACTCTGTCGCCTTGTTTCTGTCCAGTGCTGTGATCTTTCTTCATAACCTCTTCTTCGCCATTAGCCGTGTGTCAGGCAGCTCATTTCATGGTCCAATGGTTATTTGGGATGTAGAACCTGCATGAATACAGTTTAAAACAAAATTCCTTTTCAGTGCTGTTTGAACTGCTTAGACATGTACAGAGCACTATTAAAACATCAAGTAGAGGTGCAGCATTATTTCTGAAAGTATGATTCATAAGTCTAGCTCAGCATAGACATTATAGTCAGCCTTATGCATCATCCAGCTGCTAAGAACTCGGTTTGCCTGTCACGTTTTCATTTGTTCCTGTACGAACAACCAAGAACAACATCTGCCTACTCAGTTTTGCCATCCCTTAGCTTGTGCGTACGTATGTCCCAGCTTTGTGTGTGTGTGTGTGTGTGTGTGTGTGTGTTTATGTGCTGACTTTTCCATCTCTCCAATTCAGAGGTTTCTTAGGGAGTGGGCTACTTAAAGCAAGTCTTTTTTTTTCTGCTGGAGGCTCTGGAACTTATTACAGTCTGAGGCATTTTCATAAACGGGCCATTCAGCTGCCCCTGCATGGCTCTGAATGGGGCACACTGTCGCCAGGAGAAAGAGAGTTAATGTGGGCTAGTTAGTCGTGAGACCTCCCCATTAGCGAAGAAATGTGTAGTTACTCAGACTGCTGTTTTGTAGTACAATACTGTCTGCATTTGGATTTTAAAGAATGTCAGTGCAATTCAGAGTTACATCATGTTTCTTATTGTCTTTTCTTATTTTACCTTCTTTAAGCATTTTTGTTTTTACAAATGACACTGCATGTAGGCTGATTTTGAAGTTTCTAACCTTACTTGAAATGAACTTTGGCCCCGCCTAGCAAAGATGCCCAGAATAAAGAGACGTAGGCTTGCCATTAAAGTGAAAAAAGTTGCTTGATTTTGTGATATTTCCTGGTTGAGACATCTTTTCCATAATTCCCACTTCATCACAATAAAAAGAATAAATAGATAAAACTGAATTCAAATTTAGGCTTTATGGTAACTATGCAACAATATAACTTAACCCAAGTGGTTTTTCATACGACATGAAGGAGCACGGCAAAACATGTTTCCCTCTGCCTGAGCTTTGCCACGCAGATAATTGGCTCAAACTTCACGAGTGCTCAGGAGATTTTCCTTGCAGTGGAAAGTGCATTAGAGATAAAATATATGATTAATATTATCCTCTAAATATCTCTGGAATAGATCATCATGCAGTTCTGTACCCAGTACTGTAAGTTCTACAGTGACTTAAAGTACTGGGAACCAAGAACATAAAGGAGATATTTGCATATTTTAAATCATGGCTTATGTCTTTGTTAATCCTTCATGGAGTCCTGGATTTAAAATAGTTTTATGTATAATTATCTCGGTCCAATTCAGTGTCAGCGTGGATTAACTTTCTGTGAATATGTGAATTTTCAGTCTGAGGCTAATCTTTATGGATCCTAAAGATGAGATCAAACACCTACCTTGCAATATCTCTTCAGATCTAAAGTTCCGTTCCAACAAGTCGTTACACAAATCTCTAACTTCCTGGAAATCATCACCTCTTCCAGCGTGGTGCTGACAGTGTCCCTAAATTATTTCATCACTGCATCACTCCGTGGCACCAATCATTGCCGGGGCAGGCTGCATCGAAGGAAACAGGCCATGGATGTGATTTGGATATGATTATTACAGTCAAGTCATGATGTCTGTGAGGAACTAAATCACAGGACACACACACACACATGCATGCATGCAGCAGAGATCTGAGAGCCGGAGGACATTTGACCTGGAAAAGGCTTTAATCTGCAGCTGAAGAACTCCGATGTTTGATCAGGATTATCATGTTTACCACTATATGGGTCTCAGGAGAGGCCATCAGCTTGGCATCTTGTTTTCCAGCCTCCATACAGGCAGAAACAGCTCAGATTTTATTTACTTTTGTCACATGAATTCATCTGTCGGGTCATTTCCTTGAGATACTGATGGTCACTCCGTTTCTCTTGCAGGTTTCCCAAGAAAGCAAACAGGTAAGAATCTTTTTTTTCTCACTGCAAAGATATATGAATACTCATGGGTAGGTAGTCCTGTGGCCACCCACACACACGCACAGACACACACACCAGTGGTTTACAGACACAGCTCCAGATGAGGGGAAGGAGGCAGGTTTTACTAGGCCTGGTGTGCTGCAACACAGAAGTCTTCAGAGTTTGGACCAGGCATACCCTCTCTCTCCCCCCCTCTCACTCATGTACACACACACACACACACACACACACACACACACAGCGAGGAGGACAAAGGGGTCCCTCTTCTGAGGGCGGCCCATCACTGCCTTCCACTGTGAACAGAACAGTGGCCTTTCACAGTTGGGGCCGGGGCAGGTATAGGCAGGGGCAGCCATACATAGCCTCCCGAGGTTCAAGCCGGAGTCTGGCCTTGTAGCACCTCCTCTGAGGAGCGTCCTTTCTCTGGCCTTGCTCCCTAGGCGCTCAGTGGAGCGGCTCCACATCCTCTCTGGTTGTCACATTATACAGTAGACATACTCAGCATGATTCATACACTAGGAGGTCCTCTTGCCACATTATTCTCAATGCTGAAGTGAACAATTGCCTGTTCTGTGTGTTGGTATAAATCCTCCTTGGCCTTTACTTTCTGGTGTCCTGTGTGCATACTGTACAGGGTAGTAGTACAGAAAGACGCAGTGACACTGCCTGTAGAAAATGCCACTTATAAAAAGCTACAGTGTTGTACATGACAAGGCATACTGGAAAAATGCCAGCGTTTTGCACGATTTAACTACTTATTTGTGGTTTCTCATGGGTGTTTCTCTTTCTCTAGAACCAGCAGCATTCTCAGTAAAGACCACCCCCCGGACAAGAAACCCAAAAGTGACAAAACCTTACTTCCCTCCAATGAGTTTGACCCTACAGGTAAACTCCCACTATCACTCTCAGGCTCATACTTGCTTTTTTTCTGTTTTTCATATTGACCCTTTTTTTCCACCCTGTCCCCTTTATCTCTGTATGCATCACTTTATCTGACTATCTCATTCATTTCTGTCTGTCCCCCTCACACACTTCTCTCTCTTTCTCTCTGTCTCCACCTCTCAGAGGTCAGAGAGACACAAAAACACAGTCTCATAAAACAATTGTGCCGATGATGGTTTGCTAAATGCACAAGGCATGCTGGGATGCTGAAAGGCAGTGTGTGTGTGTGTGTGTATGTGACAGTGTGTGTTATGCTTTACGCTGTTCTTTGAAAACTTTACATTGATTTTACTTTTGTGGTTTGATCCAAGATAATTATCACTGGAGCTTAACTTATTTTGAACAGGGGTCGGAATTGTCTTTCTTTTTTCAGTCAGTGCAGCTAATGGACAGTATAATATGTCTTTATCTGCTAAGTCTGCATTACACTGCATTAGAAAAGCTGTTTGGCTGAAGCTTACGCTGTGTTACACGATTGCACATTTTAAGCCTATAAGCACAGAAAGGTTTGATTATAGGACCTTAAAATCTGCAGCAGCATGTTAAATGTCCACACCGTTCTTGTAGTTTTACATAAATCAGTGCGCTGCGGGTTTTTGTGCGCTCAAAGTGGTTGGGTGGTCTCGATGCATACTTGATGGGCACAAAAGCCACTAAGCCTGTTATGCGCTGCAGTTTCCACTTTATTCCAGGGTGAGATTGTTGAGGTTCAGAAACAGACGAGCTTGATATGGTGACACTCCCTGTGGTATTTGTCAGCAATCAGGGCAGTATGATTTGAGAGATATGACTGAAGCGTCTGTATTCAAAACAAAACAGAAAATCCTCTGCACCACATGGCGGCTTATCTCCGCATAATGCAACAAAACATAGACACGATGTGTTCTCTTAGTGATTACACAAGACACTCACTTTGTTGCCTTTCTGAGTGTAGCACAGCACTAAAACCCTTTTTCCATGAATTTCTCTGACGGTTGTGTCCGTGTTCAGAATGATGCGGTGATTGAAGTAGCCACAGAGAAGCAAATGACTCTTTATTTAATTGAAACCCTCTCTGGATTATGATTTCTCGACATGATTCATGTTTAGATTTTTGTAATGACCTTTTGCCTGCATGGTGTTAATCTGTATTTCTGCTTATCCCCTTTTTAGTTATCTGCAAGTTGCATGAACTCTAACAATCTTTCACAGATTTTCTTCTGTAGTAGTTACACCTTTTTCTGTTTTCAATTTCAAAGTGGTTTGGGTTTATTAGGGATGGGCAGGAGTGGTCAGATACTCTGGAAATAGATGTTAACACTGGCCAACAATAAATTGTTTAGTAATAAAGTGAAATTTTCTTTAAAGGCTTAAAATATACTGAACCAAAATTTTGGGATTTCTTTTAATCTTCAGATCACTTGTAAACTTGTAAAAACTACCTTGTGGTGTTCTGGTGTGTATTAATTATAACTGCAGTTTCACCAGCTGTGCCTTCATCATGCTATAATTGACTGTGATTTGACTACACTGAAGTCCTATGTCCTATATGAAGACTCAGCTCCAGTTAAGTAAGGCCACTTGAAGTATTACTACAATATTTTAGGATCAGAGACCCATGAAGTCTGTTTATTTTATTAAGTTCTGGTGCATAAAATCTAATCTGCACCTAAATCACTTAAGCTTGTGAATTTAATTCTGGATACAAAGTTTGTAGAAAATAGGGCCCCCTGTTTTTGAGGTCACAATGAATAGAGTGACACCTATAGGAGTGGAGGTATACTAAAAGTTAGTGTCTGCTCTCCTGTCTATCCAAACCATTATGTTTTATTAAACTACTTATTTGTTCATTTAATTTTTCTTCTCCCATGATTGTTTTCCCTCATGATTTTCTCTTTCCTGTTTTGTGTTTCCTTTCCTTGTGTTGTTTCTTGTTTTGTTTGTGTGTGCGTGCGTGCGTGTGTGTGCTGTGTTTGCTGCTGTGCTGTCTGCGCTGTGGTCTGCGTGGTGGGTGCTGTGAGCAGAAGCTCTGCTGGTGCAGAAGAGTGGCAGCAGCAGTGTGCTAGCAGAGGGGAAGCCTGAGTCCTGTGGTAAGATGCTCCTGCTGGAATGGCTGGTGTGACAGCTGCATCTTTACATGCTGCAGATCCCTGGTGTGAAATTGCCACTAAATGTTTGTTTTAAGCAGAGTGCTGAGTTTTATTTATCTTTGATCTATCTATGTAATATCTGACTGCAGGTCAGAGGCCTGTTGAGTGTTGAGTTGGTTGCATCATATAAGACAAGGAAAAGCCGCAAATTCTAACAATTGAGAAACTGCAATGAATATTTAGCATCTTTGATGGATAAATAATTTCAGCTCTACTTTAAAATAGGATTATCGTTCAAATAATGATTTTATTTACCACTGCGGCAATATCTAAGCTCTGAGCAGTGCGTGGTGCTGTGTACTGTGTCACAGACATTGTCATGGGCCAACACAAAGCAGAGATTCCCATGATTATGTCTAGTCAGCCTTTTTGTTTCCAACCAACAAAGTTTTGGTCTGTGCACTGACTCAGTGATTGCTTTTCCACGTTGTGAGAAAACTGGCTTTTAATATTTTGACAAAACTTTCGAACCGCATCTTTTTTGCTCTCCATCTGTACGCACAGAAGACTCTAGTCATTGCCAAAATACAGGTAAATACAGGAATTCCATCTCAGTCATTGGATATTTTAGTAACTCTTTCCACCTTGAACAATGGTCACTATTGAAACCCATCGTAGAGGACCTTAACAGCTTTGCTTAGTACCATGTAAAAGAGATTTCACATTGCCTAGATGCAGTTGCACAGTTTAAACCGTAATCCCACACTTTAGTCAGGTCCGAAAATCTAAATGTGATTTAAAAATTAAGCTCACACAAAATAATATTAAAATATTTCCAAGCAGGGTCATTAAGGATTCTCTATGTCGCGGGGGAGTGTCACCTTAACCCTGTTCAGCTGCTCTGGGACACTTTTTCGCAATTGCTGTCTTTATTAACAACTAATTTCAGATTTCCAACAAACTAAGTTCTAGTGGATGTCTGCTCTCACATGCGGGGAATTGACAGAACAAAGGTAGAAATTATTTCCTGCTGATGTCTTGATGTAGGACACAGTTTATCAAGATAATCTTGTCCCGTCTTGCTCCAATTGAAAACTGAAGAAATTTTTTCTTTTTGTGATCGTGGGGCTAAAGGTACTCAGTCTGTATTAAAGGTCAGTTTATTCTCTGGGGCACATCAGCCAAAGGTTGCTGATAGCGGATCAGTTAAACCTCTGAATAATACATTATCTTAGATGGATTAACCTGATCAGAGATTATGTCAGCACTCCCACTCCGCACGTTTGTTAAATACCAACCAAAGATCTCAAAAATACTGTAAAGCATCAAAACGCCAGCAAAAGATCAACATCTAGAGGCAAATTCACACCAGCTCTTTAACCCATATGGCCTCATCTGTTTCTTTGACACCCCTTCCTTCTCTCTATTTCCCTTCCCCCGGCTCCCTCAGCTCTACCTAACCCTCTCTCTACACCCCTCCCTCCCTGCCTGGGGCTTTTGCCTCCCCTAACCTCTCTCCATGTATTCGCTCCTGTCCGCTCTCCAATCCCTCACCCCACCACTGCCCTTATCGATCGACTCACCTTTCTGGTAGATGCTGCACTGATCAGGAAACCTCAGACACAACAAGAAACCAGTTCAAGGGTGACCTCACTCCGTTTGGGTTATTTATAAAAACAGCTTTATAGAGATGTTTGAAAATAGCTGACTATCAATGGAAAAATCTCCTCATTCCTTGTTCATTGTAACATGAAATGACATTTTTCTATTTGACCATTTTACAGTCTTTGTATTGTGTTTTCTTTTGTGTACACTGTCCTGTCAGTCTAGTCAGTATCGACCAGACATTAGATAAGCTCTAATCTTTCCCTGTTCATGAAACACTGCATAAAAAAACCTGAAAAGTGGCATTCCTCCTTCTGGCCTGTGAGACTAAAACAAAAATGTCTGGGGTGTCTCATCTGTTTCAGACATCACCTCATACAGAAGGACCATCAGAAATATTTACATTTCTAAGAGGATTTATTACTCTTTGTTCTTGTCTAGTCACCAAATGACCTTTTTACAATGTAAAACCTTTAAAATATTATGTTCAAAATCCATAAAGTCTCCCTTTTAAAATTTAAGGTTATATAAAGGTTTATTGGCCAACCAACCTTAGAATAAGCTGTCTTTACTGTACACACTGAGGTTATGAGATGTTATCATGTTATGCTGACAACAGAGTAAGTAAGAGTCCTAGACTACTGGAGACAGGTTACATGTTGATTTCTTAAAGGGTATTTCCACTTTTTTTTCAAGTGTGTGTTAAAACCATACTCTCAAACCCTCATGCACTTTATGCACTGTACATTGAAAGCATTATTGGCTGTATCGTTGCTCTTGTCCACACTGGCTGCAAAGAGATCCTTTTCTGAAGCAATTTCAGTATAAGTGATGGATGAGAAGATGTCTTCATGGTCAGTATGGATATGGGGAACACATGCAGAGATCATGTTTTAGTGCACATACACGCATGTGAGTACTGTTTTAATATAGACTTTAAAAATGCATCTATTAATTTTTTTGCATAGCATATACCAGGACTCACTTTCACAAGTGTAAAAAGCAATGTTCAAGGACTGCATCATCTGCCAAATATGATTATTGTCAGTCAAATCCCTTCAGATTACATGTTCCAACTTATTTAAAATATCTGCTTAGCATTTAATACAAATGTGAGGTTTAGTTTTATTTTTCAGAAAGTTTTGAGTTGCTTCAGTGAGTTCAGTTAATTTTCTTCAGTGACTTCCTGGTCCTTTTTGAAGACACTGTTATGTCTTTGTGTCCTGTCTGTCTCACTTGCAGGTCTGGTCCAGCGATGTGTAATCATCCAGAAAGATGAAAATGGCTTTGGGCTCACTGTCAGCGGTGACAACCCAGTGTTTGTGCAGCTTGTCAAAGAAGGTAAGGTGGAATCTCAAACTTAAAAGGAAGAAGAAAAAGATGTCGTTACAATGACTACCTCTGGTCTAAGCAATTGTAATAGAGATGTGGGCTCCTTTTTTTCATGCGCTGACATCAAACTGTCATGGTAGTTTCCTCTGCACTCACAGATATGAGGGGTAATTGGGACTCAGCAACCACTACCACCACTCTGGCAATTGCTTAGAAAAGTGAAGCTGTATTTCCCCCTCAATAGTTTCACAGTAGCTGCAGCTTCTGCTTTATCATGTTGTCTTTTAAAGAGGGGACTTTGACAGGATACTTATGTGATCCCCTGCAATCCTTCACTGTCTGTGGAGAATGATGTGGGCTGTTATCAGGTCACAGAAAACATTACATGGTCCGCACATTACTGGAGAGAGACACAAGAGGAAGGAACTGATGGAGGACTTTTGTTGCATTGTCATAATGGCTTGGCAGCGTTTAACTATCCCTGTATGGCTTCCCATTTGTGCTTTTGTTACTGACTCAACACCGAGAGCAGCCTACTTAGTTTCATGTGAATAATTTACGCAACTTATTTTTAATGTCATTGAGAAGCAAACAAAAATACATCTGTTGTGTTTTTGCTGCAGATTTTCTTGTTTGTATTTGTGTTTATTTTTTAAAAAGAGCAAGATGAAGTCTAACTGAGCTTTTGCCCATCAGCCCTCTGTGTTAAAGCTTCATGTTGTTGTTGCTCTTTTGAATAGATCAAATCCAAATATAGACTAATCAGTTAGTCATGTTTGTCCTTCTGCTTTTAGACTTCTAAACTGACCAGACCAGATTATGGCCTTAGTTCAGCGACACAAGTTAAAATTTCAACACAGAACTGAAGAGCCAACATGCACATCATAAGTGGTGTATTAGTAAAACTGTATTTAGTTTACTAAATACTTCACCTGTATGCTGCTGACTATAGAGTCAGACGTGGATCTCATAATAACCTGTCTCATGTCTAAATCCCTTTGTTTGGGGTGGAGCTGTGAAACAGGTCCTTCTTGTAATATAACCACTGTTATGGTCTTTCAAAATAGCACTCAAATAGTCAGTTTGCAGCATCTGGTCTGTCAAGGCTATATGGTGTATTCATTGTGCAGAAATATCAACAATTGCACCACAAAGCCGTATGTCTTCCTTTTGTTTTCCCTCTCATTCCCCCTCCCATCCATTTCATGCTTCCATTTCTATTTCTTTCCTCACCTCTTCTGTTGCCTTAACGCTCTTTTTCGTTTGTGTTTGCCAGATGGGGCTGCTATGCGGGCAGGTGTTCAGACAGGAGACAGGATCATCAAGGTATTGTTTTCATCTGCCTTCATATCTGTAAACTGCTAACGTCACTGTTTTCTCATCCAAGGCCAGTACAAAGGCTGCAGGCTGCCACCTTCTGGTCAGTCAGTGTCACAGCTCTCTGTATACTGTACCTGGAATTAAGATGTCAGATTGTAACGCTGGTCCTACAATGGGAGGTTTTGAACTGCTTCTATTTGTTCTTTTATTCTCATCACAGTACCACTGCTGTCTTTCAGGTTAACGGGACCCTTGTTACACATTCTAATCACATTGAGGTGGTGAAGCTCATCAAATGTAAGTCCCTCTCTCTTGACTTCTAGCAAAAGCCACATTTCAAAGAAAAACCATATAGTAAAACTGACACTTTACTTGGATTTTGTTCCTCTCTAGCGGGCTCCTATGTGGCCCTCACAGTGTTGGGGCGTCCCCCAGGGCTCGCCCAGATCCCTTTGTCTGAAGCAGAGTCTGAAATGTTGGGCGTTAGTATTTCTTCCCCAAACTCCCCAGCAGCAGAACGCCCCTACAGTCCTCTGGACCGCTTCTCTTCCATGCAACCACCATGGGTATGAAAGACATCAGTTACTTCTGTTGCCTTTCTTTTACTTGAATTATCTGTGTCTTCCTCTTCTGTCTAAATTACTACTTAGTTTTGTGTTGTCTCTATCTTTCAACCTTTCTTGGTAAATGCCTTTTATTTGTAGTGTAATGTTCAGTTCCTTAATATGCTTTACAACCTCTTTTTTGTACTACAGGATGAGAATAGCAGTGTCTGCAACCAGAAGGTTGACATCTTGCAAAGGATGCTCTCAAAAGAGCAGCAGGAGCTGCAGGTCAGTGAATCACTGTCACTTTCTGTTTCTTTCTGTTGTAAGACTTTTTCCCTCAGCAGTAGCAGTATGTCCAAACACTTGATGAGTGCTGTGTTATTTGTGTTAAAAATGAAAGGATTGCCTCTCATCCATCTTTAAATAACAACAAATAACAACATCCTTTTGAGTAGGAAGCAGGTAATATGCGCACATTTTTACACTAAAAAAATGTGTCTCACTGTCTCAAAATTTGCAATTTTGAGACAGTATTTCCCAACCACCCCACGCTTCGTACTAGATCAACATTTGGCATATTTTACTTGCCTGATTGTATACAAATATCAGGATACAACTGTTCCTGATTTCTTGTTTTGATTTCACCCCTGTTGCTGTTTAGGCAATGAAGGAGGAGTACAGCAGGAACCCCTCCCCCAAACTACTGAAAGACATCCAGGAAGCTAAGAAACACATTCCTCAGCTGCAGGGTCAGCTCTTCAGGGCCACTGGGGCAACACAGGTAAAGCAAATAACCCCCCTTTACCTAACTCATTCCCTCATTGTACTTGCACACAGAAAATGGTGTCTAGGGACACTGATACACCATAAACATTCAGTCTTTGTATAATTTTGTGTAGTACATTTAGGGATCGCTCCAGACAAATGGTAATCCTAATCTTATCAGGGGATTAGGCTTTGTCTGTTGGAAGCCACTCTTTTGTGTCTGTGTAACAGCTTATTTTATGTACATCACTCACTGAACCCTGTGTTGTGTATAACAACACATTAGTCAGACTTCTCAGATTTTATTTTATTTTATGAGATTATAGTCTCATTTTGGACTTTGTCTTTCTCGTTATGTAAAAGGTTTGTCTTATAATTGGTAACAAATCTTGTGGTTACGTGAATACGTAGGAGGCTGTTCCAGGTGGTGATGCAGATGATGGTAGCATGTTTGAGACAGAGCACACTCCCACCTCGAAGGGAGACAACAGTACAGACTTGTCCTGGAGCAGCACTCCTGTAAGTTGTCACCTGTCATTATTATTTCAACTTCCTTCTGAACTTTATCTTAAACTTTGATTCAAAGGTTAAGAAAGCTTTAGAACAATAAATTCATGGCACCATGCTAAATTAAATGAGTCATTCCCAATTAGCCCCACTTACATTTGTCTGTTTTATATCTGGACAACATTAGAGCAAGCAAGTGTATGTGTTCATTGTTATGTATGATAACTGAATTGGAAACAATTTTTTGGGAGAATTCTTGAGTAAAATTGAGTTTGATTTAAACCACTTCCAGATTTCTCGCGGATTTGGGCCTGGATATCCAGAGAGTCTAAGCCCAAGAGAGTCATCCTGTCCCAGCCCAAAGAGCACATCCAGGAACAGCTTCAACTCCTGCCACTCTCCAGAGACAGAGGACGCCACTGACCTGGTAGCTAACCTTTAATGGCGTGTACAAATTCTGCTTGAGAAATGTGTCTTTCAGTACCTCTCCTGGTGCAATCTTGGAAAGAGTGTATTTTTGAAGTGTGTTTCTTAGATAAATAATACATGTTTTTAGCTAATTGTTAGGTTTGAAATTTCCAAATGGAGAATTTCACAATATACCGCTGTCTTTTCCCCAGGACTCCCTGTCCCCTACCAGAGTCAGCAGTCCTTCTTCTTCCCGCCTCGTCTCTCAAATCATTGGAGCTGAGGATGACTATTTTGATTCAGACCAGGAGCAGGTATTTTACCACAGTATTACCACAGTATTACCACAGTATTTTACCACAATCTTAACATCAGTATCAAATATAATATCACAAAACAAAACTGTGGCATTCAAAATATTTTTAAAAAACATTGTAATTATAAGTCTTTCTTTGTAAGCAAGGTCTAAATGATGTTACTTAACTCATGTCACTTGAGGTCCGGAAAGACAATAAACTGATGTTGTACTGATTTTGTTTCAGACAAATGGCCAGTGTAACAATTTTAACAGTATTGAGCAGCTCAAGTCTCGGCCAGCCCACCTCGCAGCCTTCCTTCATCACGTCATCTCTCAGTTCGACCCTGCTCCCGTGGTAACATCCTCTGCCTTGTTAAAATCATTTATGTTTGTTTCATGTTTTCATGCAGCCTGGCAGACACAACAGTTCACAGCTTTTTTAAGGTTGATTTCAATCTTCTGTCCTCAGCTGTGCTACCTCTATGCTGACCTCTACAAGCAGACCAACTCCAAAGAGACCAGACGGGTGTTCATGGACCTCCACACCTTTTTCATTGACCGAGGAGCAGTAAGTACATTTATTCCCCACAGTGAAATATGGTCAACACACAATATGCACACGATAGTTAAAATTGGCTATTACACCATTCATAGATGATGATGTGATAATATATTCCCTGATTTATGATCTACAAGTGTTTTGTTGCTCCAGTTTTTTAAGTCAGAGTATAAAATTGTTTCTGTGTGTTTTTTTCCTTTTTTTTGTACAGAATTTGAAAGTTGCTGTTCCTGAATCCATCTCTGCTGATCTTGGTAAATATTTCAGTTGTTCTGCCGCTTGTCTGCCCAGTGTCATTTAGATTAGGTGATTTTTTTTTTTTTGTCACGGTCACATTTTGAACTTCTTTTGGCTCACTTCAGCCATTTGGCCTCCCATCCTCATTATACTGTCACTGTAACTTGATCACTTACTCAGCCACACACACTCCCAACTAAGGTGTAAGAAATCAAATTCTCTGATTGTTTGGAAAGTATTGCTTAACTTTAACAGGGCATAATAAACCTTTGAGTCTCTTAGCGTACAGTATGTATGAGTGTGTGTGCGTGTGTTTGCAGACCGGCGGAGGACAGAACTAATCCCAGAGGAGATAAACAGACAACATGTTCAAACACTGCAGGACTCTCTGCTGCCTGACATTCAGAAGAACCTGGATGATTTCAGGTAAACCTATCAGCTTCAAATTTAAAAAAAAATGGTGTGGTAGGTTTTGATTAACTGCAGAACTTTAGTTCTCAACTACGTGGGGAAAAAAAGTATCTCGCTACATACGCTGCCTTCTGTGTAGCCACAGCACATGACTTGACATGTTGGTACATGTAGGCAGAAGCGCAGCATGGGCCTGACAGTGGCTGAAGCGGAGCTGGCCAGACTGGACCAAGAGAGAGTTAGAGACCGTGGCACTCTGGAGCGAGAGCGCTCATATGCAGAAAACATCATCACCAAGATAGAGGACATCCTGTAAGTATACACACACACACACACACACACACACACACACACAGCATACAGACATGTTCTGCTGGGATGCACAAATACTCTCAATCTTGTGTTCCTAACCATCATTAGCCACTCAGACAGTTGTTCTTTGTGTTGTTTATAGGATAACTACTCAGACCACAGAGGAAGAGAAATGGTAAGTAAACTTATATGGGGGAGGTTTTGGTTGATTGATATGAAGAGTGCTTCTCAGAGCATATGAAAGGCTTCAAGGGTTCTCATGGCTCCTCAGACATCTGTGATTTTATTGCGTTTACAGTCTGTAATGTGCTTCATAACTGAAGAGTTACCATGTCATGGCCTATTTTAGTAGACTTTCCATCCTCCTTTAAATTAAGCATTATTTTGCTCAATTAAGCATATCTCTCAGTGGTTGTCATTTTGGATTTTTAAAGCATAATGTATGATAAGAACACATAACATATTGGTGTCATCCAAGCCTTGTTCTATACCCCACCACACTTAATGAAGTACTTGTGCAGTCTCATAAAGACAACATGTCATTTATGCAGTATGTTTATATTAAATAATTCACTAGTGTGACTGATTGAAACAGTCATGTTTGAAATGCCATATGGTTGCAGCGCACCGCAGATGGTTTGTGTAGAAATTGTGCGAGAAGGACTGGTTTGACATATGGTACAAGTCACAATATGGACACTTGTTCTCTTTAAATGTAAGCATTCTGTTTTGTTGTTAAAATTCAGTAATGAGAGACCAAACTCAAGCGTCGTCACCGCTGTTTTCTTTTAGCACTACAATGCAGTATGTCATCTTTACATACATGAAGCACCTTGGTGTGAGGGTAAAGGAACCTCGCAGTCTGGAGTCCAAACGGGTCAGGATCAACTTTCTCCCCAAGATCAAGGTATTTAACATCACTCTTTGCACATTAGCCCTTCTCCCTCTGCATTTATCATCTACCTGACACTTTTTTAACAAACTACAGAAAAGCATCAAGACAGAAAAGGAAGGAGAAGAGAAGGTGAAGAAACCCAGATTTCCCAGTATCCTTGGGCCACAACGTCGGCCCAGCCGCATTGAAGCAGCATCAGGTGGGTCAGGATATTGAAGAAGCCAAAATGTTCTCATTTTGAGACTTTTTCGAAATTGACACTGCTTTTCTCCATGTTCAGTGGGTAAAGCCTTGGACGGTCGCCCCCGGCCTCAGAAACAGTTGTCTCAGCCTACGCTGGGGGCAAGTGACCACATGGAGGGTGGTCGTCTAAGAGGCAGCCAATCGAGCGAGGGCTCCGAACTCACACACTCCACGTCTATCAACACCTCGTCCCCAAACAGCACCACCTATAGCTCCGACACTAGCCGAGACACTGATATGGGTGAGCTGCTGAACGACCAAATTTAAACGTGTCAGTAGAAGAAAAAGATGGAGGAGGCGATGGTTTCTAACTTGCCACTTCTCTCTCAGGTGGGACGCCGACCTCAGGCCCCTCCAGGCTGAATGACGGCCTTCAGTCTGACCCTCTAGACGGACTGCCGTATCCTGCTTCGCACTTTGACCTTTACAGCCTGGACCAACTGCAAGAGGATGACCGAGAAAGCGACAGGTGCATTTCCAGTTACATTTCTGCAACACCTTTGCTTCCTTACATAGAGAATATTTATTTTTAACTCTGATTTTTCTGTTACTATTTTTGCATCATTTTGACTCGCCAAGCTTAAATCCAACAAATCAGAAGTGGTTATGCGCAGTGATGAATTTTTAGTAGCCACATGAAAAGCCAACTTTCTGTCTTGCCCTAGGCTTGAGGTACTGGGTGCTGCTGATGCCCAGAGTGAGGACGACCAGGGAACAGACTCGGAGCATGACCCCCCGAACTGGCAGCAGCTGGTGAGCCGGGAGGTCCTTGCGGGTCTCAGGCCTCAGGAAATCAAGAGACAGGAAGTCATCAATGGTAAGGACATAACCTCACATAATATGACAGTTTATTAAATTCAAATCTGTTTTCAAAGAATGTAAAAGGTTCACCCTCCATGTGCTTAAAAAAGTGGTGTCATAGAATATAAGAGCAGGAGGCAGAAGAGAGACGTATGCAGCACCAGAGCATTTGCTGGGATCCAACCCAAGTTGCTGTCAAATTAACGTCACGTCAAGCCGCGCAAATTATCTGTCATCTTGAATTAACATCTCGCATTGTGTCTGCAGAGCTGTTCTACACGGAGCGAGCACACGTGCGGATGCTGAAAGTTTTGGACCACGTTTTCTACCAGAAGCTCTCCAAAGAGGCCATCCTGCCTCCTGCTGACATCAAGAATATCTTTACCAACCTAGAGGAGATTCTACAGCTGCACGGTACACACACAGAAACGCACTCATCCTGAAATCCATCAGAAGTTCCAGTGTATGCATGGCTGCACTCGAACCACTAATATGTAGTAAAATTAAGAATTAAGTAGAACTAAACTACAGCAGAAGGATAAAGTATAAAACTTAAAACATACAGACACCACCCTCACATTTTCATGTTGTATTCTTCATCTTCTTTATCTTGCCTACACACACACACACACACACACACAGAATCTGACTGTCCATTTGTGCCTCTCCTTTTTTTCAGTTTCAATACTGGAGCAAATGGCAGCCGTTCGGAAGAGAAATGAGTCTTCAGTAATTGATCAGATAGGAGACGACTTGCTCTCCTGGGTGAGTACAATTGTCAAGCTGAAATTGTGTTTTCCCTTTCAAACATTTTCTTGTATTGAATAAATTTCAAGATGACTGATGTGGTGGGGGCAAAAAAAAAGAACGTATTGTGTGCAAAGAAATTAAACTGTTGCCCGAAATTGCTTCATAGGGAGGAAAAAAATGTTGATGTTGGCATGAGATTGCTTTCCTTGGCCTCGATTCTGTTAATTTTTGACATATCATGAGTATGTGAAATTGGTTACGTCCATTTAATATATGATAGAGAAGGGGTTATTGACCTTTTTTCTTTTTCTTCTTTAACAGTAAATCTTTGTTCTTTTCCAAAATTCTGAAAGACAAAAACTTAAACATGCCACAAAAGAATAGCTCTGTCCTCCTCCTGTTACAAGAAATCTAATCACAGTGGAAGCGAGGGAGTGAAATAGAAGCCTGTTTCTGAGTAAATGGTTATGTCAGATGGTGCCCTAGATTTGGCTGACATCTCCGCATCTCGATATCATGTGTGATGCATTAGATGTGAGGTAGCCACATATCAGCTGGCACTCTTGTCGAACGCCGCTGTGGGGATAAGCAGGGTAAACGGTCCCCCAAGGGTCCGAGCATTGATCTAGTCTACATTTAAACTTAAGCTGTCTCTGCTACGAGGACTTAAGCCTTGCCCCCTTCTGGGAGTTGCTGCTCACTGTAGTGGTTAAATACGAGACATTTCAATGGCAACTACCCCTGACCCAGATCGTCTCGAGTCAACTGATCAGCGTCTCTGTCCGTCTCTGCTCCATCCCCCTCTTCCCTTTTGGTGGTCACAGTTCAGCGGCGGAGAGGAGGAGAAGATCAAGCAGGCGGTAGGGACGTTCTGCAGTAACCAGCCTTTTGCTCTGGAGATCATCAAGACCAAGCAGAAGAAAGACTCGCGGTTTACTTCTTTCATCCAGGTACTAACATTACGCTCACACACTGCAGAAATATTTCACCCAACAGAGATGGCATTTTGGTGAAATTTACCGAATGAAGGCTCAGATTATGTCATACTGACGGATTGATTTAATTCGGAAAATTTAGCTGAAAAGTCAGTACTCTAAATTAAAACCTAAGCTACATTTAGTGTTTCTCAGTCACCATTTACACTTGTTTAAAAGGTGTATTTTGTACGTTTGGTTTACCCAAGCTGTATTATTTTTTTTTATTCCTTTGCAGGAGGCAGAGAGTAACAGACTGTGTCGCCGACTGCAGCTAAAGGACATCATTCCTGTGGAGATGCTGCGGCTCACCAAATACCCCCTGCTACTAGAGAACATCGCAAAGTACACAGGTGCTGTCACATCGCCTTACCAATCAGAGCTCCTTCACAACAGTTGGCAGCGATTTGTTTGTGATGTAATCTGCTTATGTGCATAAATGACTCCTTATACCATCTGTGGGCATGCTCTTGGATGCAAAACAAGATGTTTGAAGTGTTAGTCACACTGGATGATAACAGAATAGCTGCAACCACTAATTTTTTTTGTTTCTTTTTGGTCTGTACTTTTTTATAAAATGTCTCACATGTCTCAAATGTCTCAATTGTCACACAGAGGAGTAAGAAAACCAACAAATATTTCAAATCTTTAGGAGTTTAAAGCAGTGGATCTTTGCTGTTTATGCTTAACAAATTAAATGATAACAGGCATTGGTGATAATTGCAGCAACCTTTATAACAGCACCTGATTTGGACACACATGAGGCTTTAACAATGTCGACATGCCTGCAGGAAGAGTCACAGAACAGATTTGTGCATTTGAAAAACCACTTGCAGTTTGTGCAGGTAGAAAATTTGATCCCTCTTTTACAGTTTTTTTTTTTTTTCAGACACTTCAAAGTCGGTTCCACTCAGTCACAAATACTTACTCAATCAATGATTCTGTCACAGGGAGAGAAATTGCAGTCTTACTTTTTAAAATATGACAGATTCAAACCACTATTATGCTTATCCTCTTCACCATACAGTGAAGATACACTCCAGTAAGGGTGTGTGACACATCTGGTGCGATGCTTGTCGTCGTCATTTAGACGAGAAATTAATTCTTGCTCTAAGTCTGTCTGTGCTGCTGCAACAACCCCGCATGTGACCTTATTTGAGTGGAGTTCAGTTATTGTATCCAGCTTGTGATCCTCAGATCAATTAGATCCTATAAGGCAATTAATTCAGTATGGAAATGAATTTACTCACTCCTGAGAGTAACCATGGAAACACATAGGACAGGAATAATACCTAGTTTGCATTTTATAATCTGAGTTTAATATAATACAATAGATGAAAATGAAAAACAACAGTTGGGATAGAAGAAAGTGGCCAAAAATGAACCAAATGAAGTCTTAAGCAAGGTTCTGTGGCAACATGCCAGCTATTAGTGAACTACAAAGACAAATGGAGAGATTATCATTTTAATGGTCCTGGAGCGGTGGTGGATCACATTTTGGGAAATGTCTCACCCATTATTTGGTCCATCATTTTACTCTTGGCCGGAGGTTTGGGCCTCACACAGAGATGACGCGCTAACGATAAAGTATAACCAGCTATTATGGGATCATAATGCCCCCCTGCTTTATCATAATTTTTGAGAATGATGGCGTGTTAATAGACAGAGGAAATATCAATTTGCCGGACAGCCTACTGCAGAACTTGCTTCTTATTTGATGTCATAATGTCTTTCAGACAACGCAGCAGAGAAGGACAAAGTGAAGCAGGCGGCAGACTGCTGTAGGAAGATCCTCAATCACGTCAACCAGGCTGTGAAGGAATCTGAGGACAAGCAGGTTTGATGTTTTTTAAAACCCCCCTTTCCATTTTATGCCGTCCTCGAGACTTTTCTCTTTCTCTTCCTCCGTTATCACTCTCATTCTAAGTCCGTCCTCTTTTCTTGCTCTGCATCAATTTATTTTTTCACTACCTCTTGTCCTCCGCAGGCAGTGGCTTCCTTTTAAACAGCACTTACTTATCCCTTTTTTTCCTATGTCTCTATTTCTCTCTGTCCTTCCTCTAGAGGTTGGAGGACTATCAAAGAAGATTGGACCTCTCCTCTCTAAAGCAGACAGACAACCCCATGATCCTGGAGCTAAAGGTGAGTTATCTACGCGACCCTTTTAGCTCCAGTCAAAGCACACTCACTTGTACACCCACATACAATGTTTGAAATAACTGCTAGGTAGAAGAGTGAAAATGGCTACCTATATACTTTAAATGTATTTTTCTGTTCTATCTCCTTCAGAACTTGGATCTAACCAAGAAAACAATGGTGCATGAGGGGCCACTGTCCTGGAAAGTGAACAAGGACAAGACCATTGGTTCGTATTCAGCACATAATAAGAGACTGATTGTTATTAAGTAATGTTGCTTCCAAAAGACTCCACTCTCCTTATGTTTGACAAGTGTACAAAGAGTATCCTCTCCGGGTTACTTTCAGAGTTGTACACACTCCTCCTGGAAGACATCCTGGTCCTGCTCCAGAAACAAGATGAGCGTCTGATTCTGAAGTGCCACAGTAAAAACCTGGCAGGCACCGCAGATACCAAACATATCTTCAGTCCCATCATCAAACTCAGCACTGTGCTGGTGCGCTCTGTGGCCACAGGTCAGTTAACGTCTCTTGTCTTGTTTTTCCTGTTCCGCCATTTCACAAAAGCGAGACAACAATAACTTGATAAACCAGGATCAGAGCAGATCATCAAAACAAACAAAAGAACCCTTCAGGCACACAAGCTCAGAATACGGTATCGTGAAGTTTATGGCTCCATGCACGTAGAGCGAAATTGTGATTAATCTCACCCATCTGTCCACGCTCTCTCCTGCCAGACAACAAGTCCTTCTTCGTCCTGTCCATGTCTGAAAACGGAGCCCAGATATACGAGCTGATGGCGCCCACTGTCTCAGATCAGAGAACGTGAGTCTGTGTACCTTTTTGATTGATTGATCCCATTTTTATTGCTCCACTTGTTAAACACTCTTTTTTTCCCCTCTCCTTGCACAAGGTGGCAGCGTCTAATCACCCAGAGAGCTGACACCATGAAAGTCAAGCCTCACAGCGTCATACCATTGCCTCAAACTGAGTATGTTGCTTCATCATCTTTGTAATTTGATCAGATGGCTCCTGGAGGGAGAGACTTGTTACTAACATCAGATGTTGCTTTTGTGTCACAGTGGGGAGAGAGATGGCGTGGAGATCATCACAGCAGGTGTATCCAGGCTGAGTAGAGACCCAGACCGCACGTCCACCAGCAGCACGCAGTCCACAGGTAACCGGAGCAGCTAGTTTCCTCAGTTATTCTTAGAAACTGTTTTTCTTCCCATTTCTATAATCCTCTAATTATGCCTCCTCAGATAAAGAGAGCGGTCCAGCCTCTGGAAGCGCGATGCAGAGCTCTTTACCAGGTAATAATCCGTTTGAGGGAGTGAAGGCTGAGGAAGAGGAAGAGGAGGAAGGTTTTGTGGACCCAGAGCTTCCTTACCAAGTGGCTGAAGATTGCAAAGAGGGGGACTCGTTTAACATGTTTCCCTCCAGAGCAGACGAAGCACTAAAAACATGTAAGCGCACAACACAGGACTCGTATGCAGTGAATTTATCCACTGTGCGACAGTGCTGTTAATCACTAACCCCTCGTCCCTTCCCTCAGTGGCAGCATTAAAGCAGGTGTTGGTGACCCAGCTGATGTCCCAGGAGGCCGCAGAGCAAACCAAACGCTCCACAGGGGCCCGACTCCTCAGGACCACCTCTCTGCGGACCCCCGTGGACAGCCGTGCGCGGGTGATGGTTCACAACGGCTCAGAGAAGAACAGCTCGCAGACAGAGGACCCAACTCAGGACCTGGGCTCTGGGGACACGGGCTTCTTTGATTCTCCAGAAGACTATGGTGAGCCCGAACCGTCATCCTGTCATTATCAAACTATAGGTTTAAGTAGACTGTGCTTGCAGATAAATGTTTCTTTAAGTAGTCGCTGTGAGGTGCAGTTCGATTGGTGCTCACAGCAGCGCTAAATGACTCCTTCTGATTCTCTCAGCAGGATACTTAGTCCTGGAGGGTTATGGCGGCCCAGGGGAGAGCAGCACAGATGATGACATCTTGGCGTCAAGCACAGGGAAGCAGCTGCGCACCGCACAAGGCTGCGCCGCTGACTCCGGCATCAACTTGAGGTTTTCCTCAGCGTCACAGGCCGGCAGCCTCTCCTCTTTTAGCAGACAGGTCTTGTCTCACCTCAGAAACCTTCAGGCCAACCTCAACTACCTGAAGGTATTGAACAGTCACCACGCTCGCCAGCACACATGCCTGTAAAAAAAAATACTTTTTACACCACTGTGGTCATTTTAGTTGGCTGATCTTACAGTGAATTGTGTGTTTCCCCTGCAGGAGGTTGAGGCCAAGTATAATAATCTAATACGCCAAAGGCCTGATAGGTCAGCATCAGACGCAGATGGAAACAAAGGTATCTTGATCCCTGTTCAGTTTCAACAAATGTATTAACAGAATATACGCATCACTTCCTGTAGCTGCCTTTTTTTCTGATCCTACGCTTCTTTTTTTTTTTTTTCCCAGAGAAGAGATAGTGGAAGTCCGTGCCTCAGCTTTCGGCTCTGGTCCCAAAGAGGAAGTACCGACTTGTAGTCTGTTCCAGCTTCTTGTGTCCTGGACTTTCTGGACATCCTATAAGCTTGTCCTCTCACTGCTGAGCCCCCCTTTGTCTTCTTCCATCGCCGTTGCCACAGAGAATGAGACTGAGCGTGAGCAGTAACGTTTGAAGGGAGGACTCGTCTTGCCGCAACCCCCCACCCCCGCCCCAACCCCCAATCCCCTTCTCCTTCTTCCCCTCCCCAAACCTCCATCAGCACAAGGCAATCAGGGAAGTGGGATTGCCCCCAAAACCTCACCCCGCCACCATCTAACACCCATTTTCCCCCTGGAGCTCCCTGCAAGAAAGAGAACTTATACCAAAATGTACAAAGATGTGTGTTTAGAATATATATATATGAACACAAAACAAGAAAAGGAAAATTTTAAGATAATGTATTAAGATTTTTTTTTAATCCCAAGATGTATTTATTTTCTTTCTTTTTGTTTTTGTTTTTTTTTTTTTTAGTGTTTTTCCCACATTGCTTGCATGCTTTTGGCCATGGTGTTACCTTTTTGGCTGCTTTTCCTGCATCCATTCACACAAGGGGTTAGTGTGAGTGTTGAGTGCATGCCAGCATATAAGCAGTAGCTGTAGCGTACCCCCGGTGAAATGGCAGGAATATTTTCAGACTAATAGAGGCCAGAGTTGCACTGGTGATGGATAGATCCCAATCTGTTTAAAAACTCCTGAACTGTGTTAAAGTCTAGAATTTCAGATGAATTCTAGGTGTGGTGTTAACTAGAATGAAGAGTCCGAAGGCTCTGATCTGGTCCTGTTGCAATTATGTGCTGCCTCCTTCCTCCTCCTGCTCCTCACTGTGAGAGGTATTTTCTTCTACCTCTTGTCTGCTCCTCTTCTCCTTTGCGTGTGATTCTGCTGCCCCCCACCCTTCTTCTTCTTCTTCTTTTTTTTTTTTTCTGTGAACATGTATGGGTGTCATCCTTCTCCTTTCCCCTCACAGCCCAGTGGCTTTCATGCTTATTTATCCCCTCCCACACTCTATATGTCATGCTTCCTCATCTGCCTTTGGGTATCTTGCCCCGCTCCCCCTCCTCTCCAAGGAGCGGTCATGCTCTTTCCGTATCGGCTCCTGACAGAAACGCTGCTTCTTTCTGCTACTGTCGACGATGCTGATCTTACTGCCTGATATTCTAATAATGTCATGAAGTTCAACATATACTGTACAATGATCAAGTTGGAAGGTTATGCATAACTTTAATAAATAAATGGTGCCATGACACATTCGAAAAGGAAAACCTCGACTGTTTTTTTTTTTTTTTTAATTCTCTTCTTTTTTATATATATATATATTTTTGAGGGGGGTTTTACCCTTTATTATAGATAGGACAGCTGAAGACAGACAGGAAAGGTGGGAGAGAGAGGGAGGAAGACATGCAGCAAAGGAACCCCAGCTAGGAATCAAACCAGGGTCTGCTGCAGCCCAAGGCCTCATCCATGGGCGCACACACTCTTTTTTTTTTTTTTGGGGGGGGGTTTACCCCTTTATTATTATGGGCAGGACAGCTGAAGAAGGACAGGAAAGGTGGGAGAGAGAGAGGGGACGACACGCAGCGAGACTCAGGGCCTCATACGTGGGTGCGCGCTCTACCGACTGAGCCACCTGCGCATCCATGTTTCACATTTTACACAGCGAACATTTAGAATCTCATGAAAACATTTAAAATGGCCGCACTCTCAGCACGTGTCAGTGTTTCACTCATTGAATGAAAGTTGCAGCAATTGAAAAATGACTGAAGACCTTTTTTTTTTTTTTTCCACTTAATGCATTATGAGAGAAATCAAGGACACCTGAGTTATTAGTCATGATGGAGCAGCCGAGTGTCTTATCCAAAAGTGGCTTATCCTTGAACTTTCACACACCTTGTTAAAAAGGACTCTGCTTTATCAAAGTGACAAAGAAACGTTCAGTCCTGCTATTAATCTATAACCTTTAAATAACCAAGACATTGGATCATAACTGCAGGCTACTCACCCCAGCTCTTCCCCTGATTGAATTATAGCTCCTGTTGAAGAGAATCATTGATATTCGTCAGTATCTTTAAACCTCTGGTCATAATAAATCTGTTCTACATGCGCTGGCCTCTTATCCTTACGTGTGTCACATGCACAGTATACGTTTTTTCAGATGTCAGTATCTCCTCGTGTTTGTCGTTTTCCCAGCTGATGAGATATAGCCTTCATTCATATTCATGTAAGATTTTATGTTGTGTGACGTGGTTCTCCTTGTTCCTGGGAATTTAATCTCTCCTAATATAATCACTTTTTGCTGGGTGTCAGTTCCTAGTTCATTACTTTAGCTAGAAATAAATAAAACCTACTTAATTAAATGCTTTATATTTTTACTAAAATATAAATATAAAATATAAAATGCTTTATATTTTTACTTTATTAACTTGCAAAAAAGTGATTTCTTTCTTAGCCACTTGGCAGCAGTGGGAAACAAGCCAAGAACAAAACTATCACCATTTTATGCTGAAGACGGCAACCATGTTTGCAAATGCTTACATTTCAATGTGATGATCTTCAAGGTTAAAAAGTGCTTGCAACTGCTTGAAATTCTGACAGCGTCAATATAATAAATGTTTGACTAAATAGTTTGCTTTTTAGATAAAGAACTAATGTAAGTGAAATAATAATAAGTTACAAAGAGCCTAATTGATGTTGTAGATACTTAAAAATGCTTGAAAAGGTGTAAGAACCCTGTATTTGTGTGCACTACAAATACCATTTAAATTGAACACATCATCATTCGAGGTCATGTTTGCTCTGTTTTGGTCTCCACCAGCATAAGCTTTGTCTCTTTGACTGCTTAAGTGCTCCACATTGTTCACCATCTAGCTGCAGTGTACAGTGGGTTTACAGCTTTTTTCACTGAAAATAGCTACTTAAAGCAGCCATAAAGACTTGATGACTGAAACTATAGATTGCATGATCGTAATCAGCATTCAAATTCTCATACTGCAGTGAGAGTCGAAATTCATTCATTTATCTGTAATCAACTCATTTGCTTAACATTTACCTGATGCAACTTGAAGTGACTTGCATTTAGGTGTCTCATATTGTTTCAGAACTAGTCGTACACTTGGTACAATACAACAGCTAAGGTTTCTTCAACCCTTGTTTTTAGTTCCTTAACTAAATTTAAATGAAATCATAAAACTGGATTTGGCTGAAATTTGAGCACACAGCAAGTGGGAGGGGGGTAAATTTTTGTTCAGTCAGTGGAACCACGACTCCTGTTCTATAAAGGCAGACTGTGTAAGTGAATGAGCTGCAGTGGTGATTTAATAATGCGCAGGATCAATTTGACAGAAAACAACATGCGACTGCCTCCTCCGTGGCTGCTGGCAGAGATTCAGTGCTTCGCTGGCGGACTCGGGGCTCGAACTTTGTGCATTTGAAAGATGACCTCTCGTCTGCGAGCACGCTGAAGTGAGTGATGCATGAGATGCTCGGTTCATGTTTGCACCCTAGGGCCATTTCAAAATCCGAAGCCCAACGTTAAGACATTTTGGTTTTGCTTTTAATTTGACCCCTCTTAGTCAAAACGTCAAGAATTTCCCTTCAACCTTAACAGAGCGAAATTCTCTCTGCGGACGCTCGGCAGCACTAAATGTCAGGAGGGTGAGTTTATTTCAAAGGAAAGCATCAAGGGAGAGGTCTGATCAAGGACACACAGGGGGTGGGGGGGGGGTGGGGGGGGGGGTGATGATCATTACCAGCAGGTGGCAAACTTTCACCATTAAACACCAAGTCGAGGAGACCAACCCTGAAACCTGCAGTGACATCAGTGTTTTAAATAACCCAGAGTGCCTACTGATTTGACTCTAGTGTCTGACAAACACATGACTAAGGCCACGAATGACTAAGAAACGTTTAGTGTGCCTCCTTAATGAGACAAAGCTGCGGTCAAGAGGACTGTGGAGCACTTCGCCTGGCCTTCCTGCTGCCTACAGTGGTGGAGTCACATCACAGTTGTGCCTGGCAGGGATTTTTTTTTTGCTCGGTGGCGTCTACGTGGAAAGCAAGGGTGAAGGGGTGGGTGCACCTCACAGTCTGAATGACATGTTCCCTCTTTTCCTCCCTCCGTCACCCTGACTGTAGGCATGTTGCAGTGAAACGGAGAGAAGAGGAGAGGGATCGGGAGAGGATGTGTTATGTGGAGACAACGGGAAGCCGGGGCTGTGGGTATGAATGGAGGAAAAAGAGACAAAATAGGAGGATGGACTCGGAGTGAGGTGGCGAGGGACAGAGTGTGATGAAGACACAAGGGGGAGAGAGTGAAGGGGAGGACAGGGGGAGTCGGGGAGAGGAGGAAAGAGAGAGAGAGGGGATGGTAATTGATTGTCTCGTTTCTCCACGCTCACCTGTCACCGAGCTAATTGGAGTGGGGAAGACAAAAGAGGCGAGAGGTGTCAGTCACACAGGAGCCTTTCAGGAGGGCAGCTTGTGTCGGTCCTTCCTTTCAGGCGGGGAAATGTTGAGCTCCTTCCCTGCAATTGGTAGTTAAAAAAAAAAAAAGAAGAAGAAAAAAAAGAAGAAGCAAAGAAGATGTGCATTGTTGTTGTTTTGCATTTTCACCCACCAGGCCTTTTGAGACGTGTCATCCTTTAAATACAGTACATGAGAAAAAAAATAATAAATCACCCACATGTTTTTAGATTCCCGATTTGCATAAATTGCAGATGCACATTCGGGGCTGAAAAATCAAGTCGAGGATTTGATGTGTTTACCTGCCACAAAGGGTGCTGCGGGGGACTGTGGCTCGTTGCCATGGGGGCTTAATTCCGAGATAAGGGTGCTTGACTAAATAACTCACCTGTGACAGGGAACAAAACGAGGAGAGTTGTTCCCCCAAATTGCTCTGCAATCACCAAACTCAGAGGAGTGAACTTCCTCATCACGCACACACACACACACACACACATGAGCATGCACGTGACTGCGTGCGTGTCCCAGAAGAGTCTCTCATCAATATGCTAATGCATCTATTACCATTCTGATGTCCCAGGTCTTATATATATTTACGGCTTGTCTGCCTGCAGCCACTGTTTCATCCCGCATCTCTGCACGGGGATGAATCAAAGCATCGCTGCTGCGTGACTGCGCCGTGCAGCCGGTCGTTGTCGCACACGGAGCACAGGAGCGCTCGGTGCCGCTGCCCGTGTCAGAGACTTGACGTTTCCACACGTTTTTTTTTTTTGTTTTTTTTTACGCAGCGCCCTTCATCCATATTCATCCGTGTGTGCGGCGCGGACGCTCCCGAGCTGCGGCTTCCTCACACCGGAGGAGCAACCGGTCGACTGTGCGTGAGGTCAGACTGAGGATCAGTCCGGGAAATAATCGTGTGTTATCTTCCTGCAGCTCTTCTGGCCGAGTCACTGTGGGACTGTTTTTTTCCCCCCACGCGTAATAAATCACCGTCTCGTTGCGCGGTGCTCATCAAAGACTATTATGTTTCAAACTGTGGCGGGGAATAAATAAAGAGGCAAATAAAAGTGGAGAGTATCCTGAAAAGAAAAGTTGGATTTGAATAAGTCAGCCACTCAGATGGTGATTTATGGCTGTGCTTGTTTTTTCTTTTTTTTTTGGGGGTGTAACAGCATGTCAAACTAGAAAATTAAGTTTTTTACCTTTTCTGTGGGATTTCAAATATATCTTTTCATTGTAAAGATTCACTTTTTATTTCAGCACACACGTTTTTGTTTTGTAAAAGCGGCTCTACGTTCAGGCTCTTCTCTCCGATGCATGTCAGACTCAGTCGAGGACATTTGATGATTCTGTGTAACACGGTCACCTCAGTTATAACCTGTTTCCCAAAACGGGAACCCCCTGACCTTATGGGATCGATTGTCATGCTGCTCCTCTCCCCTTCGCTATCAAGCGGGAGCCAATATCAGATGGATTGGACTGAAGATCAATGTGCTCTCCGCAGTCTGATTAATCCATATCCTCTCTGGGGTAATCAGTCCCGAGCGCAACAACGAGCCAGGCGAGACGTGGAGAGGACGCGTTAAGCCGACGCCGGGAGACGAAATTAACTGATTCCTTCAAATGGGGGGAATATGCTAAAAATGCCCGACGCCCAAAGAGCAACGAGAGCCACGCTTGCCAATCCGCAAAGGAAAGGCTACCCGAACCTTTTCAGGGGCTTCTGCTGTGGGCCGCTTGATAATCAACCTGTCCAATAATGAATAGGCACCTGTGATGTGGCTTGGCGTTAACCCTGTCCAATTACCAGGCCGCTCTTTGATGAAGTATCTGGGTAAAAAAGCTCCAGGCAGGCCAGCTGGCATGGGGCTCCTCATCGCTTCAGTCTGCTGTGAAAGAGAAACCAGAGAGAGCGCCGACTGCTGAGCTGTGACCTGGGAGCCTGGCTTAACGTCGGACAGGGCCGCGGCAGAAATCGATGGCACCTTTTGGCGGGCCCGCCTCTGCTGATTTTTTGGTGGCCACGGCCGGCAAAGGCACACAGCCGCCGCCTCTGACCTGCCAGGAGGTCGGCTGGGCGGAAAGCGGGTGTCTGGGTTGCGCGCCCGAGCAAAAAGAGAGGAAGGAAGAGGGGAAGGGTGGGATGAGAAATGGAAAAAAACAAAGCAAGGTATTTGAGGCTTAAGTGGGTTGATCGAACTGCGGATGGGGTCGGCTGCTCCGCGTTGTCCTCTGGCTCCTCGGTTACACTACGTGACAGCGACGAATGGAGACCGGCTCGCTCCTCCCGATGCTGGATTTGGTCGAGAGGAGAGATTGATTCGTTATTTATCATCCTTTAATACGCGGCCAGCACGGTGAAGACACATGGGCAGAAGAGTGATTCAAAACAGGACACAACACGGTAGAATGCGTCTCTCTTTTAACCATTAAGGAACAGTTTGACATTTATTTGCTTTTTCTCGCTGAGACTGAGGAGATCGATGCCGCTCTGATGTATGTACGATAAACATGAACCTGGAGAGAGCAGCCAGTTGTCTTAGCTTAGCATAAAAACTGGGAGCAGGAGGGACACAGTTAGTCTGGCTCTGCCCACAGGTGAATAAAAATCTGCCTACCTTTAATCCGAAAAAAGAAAGAAGTGTAAAAATGATGTACTGAGGTTTTCAGCGAATTATGTGGCGGACTATTTCTTGGCCACGAGCAGTTGCCAGGCTCAGTGGAGTATTCAAAAAGTCACTACTCCCAACCAAAAAAATTAATAAAATAAAATGATGACTTGGTGTTTGAGGTATTTTAAGGGTCTTTTTTTGTAATTGACAGTCAGTGTGAGAGAGACAGGAAACATGGGAGAGAGAGCGCCATGACACGACACGAAGGTCAAGGATGTTGCATGCTTGTTATGTATGCATGTAGTCAACTATCATTAGGTTAGTTGGGCGGGTGCTATTGAATTTTTAAGTTTTTACACTTTGGTTTTTGCAAGCAAGATAATAATGTGTTAATTAGTGACCTTTGGAGATGCTACCAAGCAGATTTAGTTACCTTCAGACAGCACCAGGCTAGCTGTTTCCCCCTGTTTCCAGTTTCCAGTCTTCATGCATCTGTCTTAGCTAATGAAGAGATCCCATACTGTACACTATGAAGAGCTGTTTGGGACTGGAGTGAGCCTGATCTCACGATGGCACCTCATACAAGCACCAAGGATGGAGGCATACACTTGTCCCAATATAGTTTGAAACAGCTGCTGGTGTATAACAGCTCATACTGGGAAAAAAAAAACACACCTGATGAAGACCTACAGATGAACGATTATATAATTGTTGCATATTCTGGCAGCACTGAAGGCAGTGTGTGGCAGGCTTGCTTTTTTAATTCCTCCCAGTACAACTATAGTCCTGAGTCACTACGCGTGACTCATATGGGAATGATGAGTCTTCCTTTTCTGCATGGAGCACACATAGCACACATCATTCTTGGTGGGCATGTACTGTATAAACAGGCTTTTTGCGGTGTTCTTTAAAGCCCACATCTATAATTACAACATGCTGTCCTCTTAGGAGTCGCTGATGCCCCACTGCTGGCTCGGTTTATGTTTAAAGCATGAGCATGAATTTTACATGAGCTTTGAAGCTGAATAGGTTTGTTTTACATTGACAGAATTTGTAAACAATGATTTTTTTTTTAATAAAAATTCTTCAATCTAGAGATGTAGGGAGCAAAATGCATGTTTCCCAGGTACACGTACCATCAATGAACCCAAATCTAATTTCTAAGGCAAAATTTATTCAGTTAGCGGGTCGTAAAAATGTCCTGCATTCAAATGACTTCATCTGACCGCAATCTAATTCCACTTTTTTCTCATTGTCTCTGAGCCTGACTGCCTTTCGTCTTTCAAAATAAATTTAAATAATTATCGTGAACACTGCTAACTCTAAGTTTTTCAAAATAAAACAAGTGATGGAAAGATGGTAAAAAAAAATGATGGAAGAAGCATTCAGAAATGACTTGAGATTCATTAATCTTAGTGCATTTCAAGGCGAGATTTGAGTGGTGCACCGGTGTCCTACGAGGTGTCAGTAGCCCTCCCTGCTGACACCTCGCTCAGCTTTCACGGCTCTGGCTGCATCTCAATATTAAATAAGGAGCGGTAATGCACGCCTGTCTGAAAGTCCTGAATGGATGCTGAGAGACCAAGCTGGGGTCGGGATTTAATCTACCTGACATGCTCCTGTGGAGTGCTGATCAATAATGCCCCGATGCTGATGTCAACATCAGGAAGGAATGAATCCACTTGAAGAAAAAAAAGAAGAAGAAGAAGCCAAGAGTGAGCAAAGATGGAAAGAGAGTAACAAGAAAACCTGACTGGAATTGAAAATGACTCTTTTGTTTGGTTGTCTGTTGCTATTCTCTCCACAGGCTGGAGGCCCTAAACTAGTCATTTGGAACAGGAGTGTCTCCTGCCGTCCGCTTTAACTCATCTGACAGCCTCCTGCTGGCTTTTGAAAAGGGCACGAATTCGGTGGACACTAATAATCCCCGGTAAGGCCTGAAGGTGAGCTGTCTCTCAGGACCTACTGGAGCAGAAGTTCACCCAGGGGTTCGGCGGAGAATGACTCCAGTCAAGGGCCCCGCTAATCCTGCTAAACTGGTTCACAAGGGCACTATCCGGCAGAGTTGGGAGGTAAGGGAAGGACGCCAATTAAGTGGTGGCCCACAGAGAGGCTTCTACTCCCCTGTATTAACATCTTCACCTTGAAAATTGGATAAAAGGTGCTTCCAGCTCTCAAAACTGCTTTTACCACATATGGGCTTTTGTCAAGTGTTATGGTAGTTTGACCTACTGAAATAATACCCTTCACTTCATTCTTTTCTTTCTGAGCAGGAGCACCTGCTCTTGAGAGACAGCTTATTTAGGTAATAGCTGATCTGGAATGGTCTTTTCATTTCCCCCTGTTTAGAGGTCACACACTGACAGTCCCAGTGTGCCAGTGGCTATGATGTAGTCGACTGATTACATAAATGCACTCTGCCAACGTATAGACAATTCTAGAGGGAGGAGAAATTGAGAGCGATGCTATTTAACCTCTAATAAAGTCAGGACTGGTGATTGACACTCGGACCAGATTACTCCTGAGCTGAGGGAAATGAAGATAAGAGAGTACGCTGTGCGTGTGTGCATTACCCCGCAGGTGAATCCTCCCAAATTCAAACTGACTTTCTTCATTTGGGGTCAAAGACGCATTTGGTTGAGTCATACTCTGATGGTTAATTTGATCTTGAAAGGGTGGATAAGGCAAAGGCAGGCTAAGTCCTGGCGATAGGAGGTGAATGGGAAGGGGCAGGCTTCAGTGGGCACATTACCTCTCAGAGATCAGCATTTGATCTCGCTTATTCACTGAAACAGTCACGAGAGTTTTTGTGTTTGTGCACCCACTCAAGCTCAGCCACCTACTTGCCAGCCAGATGCCGCGCAAGCAGTGATTCCTCAAACTATTACTGTCGCTTAAACGCTCCCACCTGTCCTCATTGTTCATTTCTCCTGCCTCAGAATGAGTAAGAGAAACACTTAACTGCCCATTCTCCTTAGCTGAGCGCAATATAGCTCTTCTGTGTGCCAGGCTAATGGTTTGCTGCGAGTGACGAAATTGTCCAAACAAAGCACGTAACGCTAGGTTTCCCCCATCAGGCACTCATCATGCTCAACAGCAGCATTTCCTACAAACAGGCATGACGCATCCACTGTAGCACACGTAATTCAGATCCAGGCGACATCTAATTGTATGATTGTTTTCGAGACTGTCACATACAGTTAGTGTTGGAGTTGGCCTCTCTCTGACATCGACATTGAAAAGGAGTTCTTGGCTTGCTGCTTCAAATCCATGCCACTCTGCTTTTCTTCACTGCTTTATTCCTCATTACTCTTTCTCTTTTTCCTCTTGCATCCCTCATGTTATGTCTTCCCATCTCTCTCTCTGACCACTGGAAGAAAGCCAGAGTCATTAGTCTGTTGTCGGTCTGAGGGAGGACAGGGATCTATCCTGTTAGCTGATGCAAAATGAACAGCATCACTTGGTCACACAATGCACAATACTGGAGGACCTTTTGGGATGGAAGGGAACGCAGCAGAAGCAGACAAGTAGAGCGCGTTTTCCACGGCGAGCACACAGACACCTTGCCGCACAACCTGACACATCGACACAGCAGTGCAGCACCGGCGCAGCAGTGGCCTGATTCACAGGTAATGAATATTTACCATCCGGTCATACCGTGTCTGAAACTGCACCGGCTCACTGGGGAAACTGTGGTGTAGGACCACCAGTGACTGAAAGTTGTGAATCAGTCTCTAACACAAGCAGCTGTCAAGGTGAAGGGTTTGCTCATCATGTATCTATGTTAGTGGGGATGGGGGTCTTACATATATGTACATGTATATTTATGTGTGTGTGTCCATAGGTGTGTAGCATCAGATATATCTTTCATCCCCAATGGGCTTTGAAAAGGTGCAGTATGAAGCTGATCTTCCATCTGTGCTGTACATTGCTGTTTGGTGTCAATCCACATTGTCACTGGTAAGATTATAATACAGTAAATATTAGTTAAAGGTGGTGGGAATCAAAAGCTCACGACTGATTGACTATGTACCTGGCACCACAATTGAACAACACAACAAGTGTCATAACAGTTCAATTAAAATATTTCTAAATCCTGATTGGCACATAAAAATGTGTTCATTTTTTTCCAGGCCCACTTCAGCAAAGTGGTAGGAGCACAGATCAGCAGAAAAATACAGAAAGTAGTAAGTAAAAGAAATGGTGTGAACTTTTGCAGAAAATTGTGCATTCATGTATGACCCTGCCACTCATGGTAAAAAAAAGCATATTTGAGGGCCTGTGACTCCCACAATTACATTAATAGAATAATCAGAAACAAGTTGGGGGTGATGAGTAATCTCTATTTCTGGTTTGTTCAGCGGAGAGTGCACACTAGTCCTCTCACTGAAAAGGAACCCTTCAGGTTGACAAGTGAATAAGGAAGTCAATGCCAGAACAGCTGTCAATAGAATAATGGTTTGAATGCTAATGAGGGAAATTGCTGACAATCCATGTTCTGATTTGTCAGTGAATTTTATTCCCTGTTAGTGCACCTTGCCAGCTTCCTTCAATCAATAAGCCAGTGGGCATGCGCCCACTCTCTTGACTTCAGCATAAATGTGTCATCCATTGTGAATTGCACCACGCACCCTTGTTCGCATCATAGTGAGGTGACTGTACCCTTGTCCTGCCATTTCAGCATCAGCAGCCTTATTCACATCCCTCCCGCCCACACATCACTGTAGCTCATTGGGGATTTAAGATTTTGTCAATAACGCCTATTGCAGTTTCAGTATCTTGCCTAATTACAAATTGGCTCTCGCTCAAATATGGTTTGGTTCAAGTCAAATGTGGTCAGGCAGACATAAATCATGGCGTCCTGCGTTGACTCCTTCATATGGCAGACAGAAAATGGCTCTTGGATGACATGGCTTGAATGCAACATATTTATGAATACATATATTTTTATGTGGCTGATTTGCCATTCTGTTTCCTCAACTTGTTCCACAGTTCTACTGTAACTGAGTACTATATGGCACATAGCATATTACTGTCCCGTACTGTGCCTCAGCAAATGCTATGCAGCTGTTAATGTGCCATTTCCACAAGTCAGATTTTTAGCCACAGTTAAGATCCCCCCTCCAATTCCACATTAACAACCTATCTCACATCAGGAGATGTGCCCTTCTATGACTGTGTCTGAAATGGAACATCAGATATGCCCGTTCATATTCTAGGCACTCTTAAGCTGCAACACTGCACAGCAAATCAGTCCTGTTCAGTGGTTATTTGGACAGCCCATCTACCACAACACTGCGCTTTCAAAAACCGACAGTGCGTTTACCTCTTCAGTGTTTGACTGTGTCAATAATGGAGGAGTTCATCTCGTATCTTTTAAAAGGGAGTGTGTGTGTGTGATGGTGTGAGTATGTTCACGGGGTGTAAAAAAAACAGAGCCGCTGAAGCATCCTTTTCACCAAATGTAAAGTCGCGCAATAATTCAGTATGTCACATGACCAAGATTGAGAGATATCCTCTTATCAGACAAATAACCAGACAGAGAGATATTGCAAAACATTTTAACAAAATATCATTCCTTCAGCTGTTGAATGTGGTGTTAAGGAAAATGCTGGACCTCTGAGAGTGAATGTTTCATTGCAAAGACATGGAGCTGTACCAGAACAATAAGCAAACATACCATAACACAGCAAACCTCTGGTAGAAATCAAACTTTGGTAATGATGCATATGAAACAACTGAATCACTTTTTCTTGGCGTACTTTTGCATGGTGTTTGGATTGTTTATTAAATCAACAATTAAACTTTTATTATCTACTACTATTATCTAACTATATTCTGACTTCAGCGTTGTACTATGTTGAAATTTCAATCTAATTCTGTAAAAGCTCTAAGTAATGAAAAGAAAGTGAGAAAGATCAGGCAAAAACAAAAACATTATGTAGTGAAAGGAAATAACAGAAGGTTAGATACACTCCTGTTCGCCTTTTTGTTTTCAGTGTAGCCCGAGGAAATTCAGTCCAAAGATAACAGGCAGCCTCATATTCAAGGTTCATAGGTCTGAAATGTAGCAGGACCAGACATAGCCATACATGATAAGCAATCAATAAACTCATAAAAATCCGCCCTGACAGCACGGAGATGTTCTGATTGAAATTTGCTCCTAAATATGATGGTTCAAAAGCACCTATTTTCAGCTTCTTTTTTTTCAAAAGCTTTTGATTAGATGGGCAGTTTTGGGATGAGCCTCTGGTTATTAAAGATCATAAGATCTGAGTGGAGGTTTCTCAGGAGGAGGTTGCTAGTGGTGAGCCAGCCTGGGGTCAGTAACTTATTATTAACACAGAGAACATGAAATCCAATGTCTCTTAATTTTATTGCATTTTTATGGCACATATTTTTACATTTTATGTTTCCTTAACACACAAATCATGGATTACTTAAATGCTCTGGGGTTTTTTTGCACTTTTGTTACTAATTTGGTGTATATCTTTTAATTACTTTGTCTTTACACAGGAAACATCATGCAAGCCAGCATGATGCATGCAAGTGTGTAAGCATTTGTTCTGAAAAATATACTATAACTGTAAGCTATAACAATATTCACACACACAGATATATATAAGTGTATGAAAATTATTATTTGATTAACATATTAATATACTTGGGTTTTTTTCCCTCTGAATCAAGGAAAGGTCCAAAGATTTTTTTTTTAAATGTTGGGATGACAATAATTTTTTATTAAGTGAAATATTGGGTTTAGAAATTTTCACAATGTCCCTTAAGAAACATTTATAGTAACTTAAAAAGGGAACTCTGCCGATTTAACACATCAAGATCTCTTTGTGGGTCTCGGGGGAAGTTTTACCACATATGTGAAAAAGTTGCATTTTGTGGCTCCAGAAGGAGATGTGTGATGTCTGATAAATCGCCTCAAGTGACAAAACAGGAGTCAGCATCCGCCGGGGACAAAGAAGTCTGAAAACAAAAAAAAACCTTCTGGCGGTGTGGAGTTAGAGTGAAGTGAGCTCACCAGACCTCAGTAGCCTGCTAATCCTCTCTGCTTGAGGCTAACGTCTCAAGGCCACATTAGCTGCTAGTGGCAAAACACAGCTGAAGCTCCAACTGAGCTGTCTGTGTCATTGTGGACAATGTGGGCATCAGGTTTTGACAAGGAAGGAGAATGCGTGGAATAATAACGATAAACTTGGTGACTCTTCCTCCTTGTTGCTGAGTGACAGCGCTTCTTTGACAAATCAGCTTGTTGTAATTTCATTCTGTGTCAACAGGGACAAACTCCTGATGGGCAAGATAATAACAGTGATTTAGCTAGTAAGTTTGGAAAATAGCAAATAACCAAACGCATACCCGGCCTAGCTTTGTGTTTGTCCCAGGGGGCTTATGAAAAATTAATATCAGCTCTCGGCCTGCATTACTAGACACAAATATCCCAATACTGTTCCAGTCTGGCCATATATAATGAAATGTTGATGATGGGTACTGCTTCATTGAGTCCCACTTGACGCTTGCTGATTTAATTTTTTTATCAATAATGGATCATAAATTACTGAACACATAGCCCGCTGTATGGTATGCAAATTGCATTAGTCATAATGTACTTCAGGATATGGCAAATCTGCCACCGAGTTTGTGCACATTACAGTATAATTCATTCATCCGCTGTTATTCCTGAGGCTACACCCAGACACGCCGCTCCAGTAGGTGACTTCTTAGGAGCAAAGCCCCCGTGTTCATCCAGGAGCAATGCAACAAGAAAACATCCCCACTCTGCTATCGTGGGAAAACCATCCCTCAACTTGTCTTCCTCCCATCTGCTGGTACGTGACACGATTCTTGGATTCTCCGAACTGTTCTCTATACTGAGCGATGTGTGGATGGTGCTGCTCTCCAGCACGTCTCTGCAGCCCCTCCACTGTAATCACACGTATGGTATGACTGGTGGGCGTAATGAGGATGGGTTGGTGCACGGGCTGGGGTGGAAATGTCATTATTATTCTCAGGTGTCTCCTCGTGGCTTACATCAACCGTCACCTCTCACTGCAGTGTTTGGTGCTCAAACAGACATTTAGGTCCACTGCTACTGTGATTCATGTGTGTTTTACAGAGTGGACATCCCTCCTTTGTGGCTGTCCATTTCTCCCACTGAACGCTGAATTGGTGACCACTCTGGAGCTCATGAGTGCAGGGAGGGAAAGTGTGTGTGTGTGTGTGTTGGGAAAGGGAGGGTGAAAAATAAAGGCTCAACTGTCAAAGGGTGAGATGAGGAGCAGCTGTATGACCTTACTGTTCGCTCATTAAATCCCCACAGATCCTGACAGATGTAAAAGTGCAAGGCTGTAGGCTGTTTGCTGATTGGCAATAAGGTCAGTAGGAACTCTGCTGTAGGGGTTGTGTTGTACTTTTCTCCTGTTCAGCAGGGAGAACACCTTGTTGCTGATCTGTCTGTGCCCTCCACATGCTGCTGCTGCTGCAACCCCACAGGGCAGGGTTTTAACCTGCAGTAAGGTGGGAGAACATTTTATTTTGATTTATAGCAAGTTGCATCAAAGACATCCTTTGTGCATGCGTTGCTTTTATTTAGGTGATTTTTATTACCTCATAATAAAGCTCATCATCTCATTTTTTTTAAGAACCACTGCTAAACCTTCCAGCCACATCGAAAGAAAATAGACTTATTCTGTTTAAGGTGTCCGTTTTTTTTTCCCCTGTCAGACTGAGCCTCTCTGTCGCTGGCTGCTGGCTTGCACATGTTGTAGAGACGCAGCTCTGACTTCTCAACGCGCCTGGAAATGCATCAAGAGTCCGGAGCGTCTTTCCCTCACCACGTCTGGTCAGCCGAGGTGTGAGGAAGACACCACCACCACCAAAAAAGGAAATATATATAAATATTTTCCAAAAAAAAAAAAAAAAAAATCCCATCTGACTGCCAGTGTGTGCGCGCAGAGCGTAAAGGGACGGGAGAGACTTGGCGCCGCAGCTCCATCTGCTCTGCATCTTTGCGCCGGACCGCAGTGGATGCAGCCGCACGGAGCGCGCACAGGGAGGACCACGTCCGCGGCACAAGATGTGAAGGAGGTGCACCCCCTCTCCGTTTTCTTTTTTTTTTAAAAACATTTCTCCGCGGGGTCTGGAGGAGCACGGCGCAGATCCGCGACATCACAGCCCGGGCTCACCTCTTCCTCTCCGCGCTCTCTTCTTCTCCTCCCCGCTCGCCCGCCGCCTCAGTGGGATGCGGCGCGGGGGAGACGCAGCATCACCGGCATCGTTAGAATAAACCCCGTATAGACAGACCTCGTAGTTCAGCAGGCCTATCAGATTTCAAGGCAAGTGGCGAGGACTAAAACACGGGAGAGAGAGGAGAGAGGAGAGGAGAGGAGAGAAGGAAGAGAAGGAGGGGATCAAACTCTCCTCCGGTGTGAAAAAGGACTGCTTCTTTTCTTCGGGGGATAAAGTGAGGAAGGGATGGTTTTTTTTTCCTCCAACTATTTAGGATGTGGATTTTTTTTTTTTTTTTTTTTGGTCTTCTTTTCTTTTTCCCATCTGCCGGGCGCGCTATTGCCCCGTGAAAGAGGAGACGGTGTGGTCATCTAAAGATCACATTTAACTGTGCTGCTGATCTGATCGGTATCGTTTTTTTTTTTTTTGTTATCAGCCCCATCCATCCATCTGCCCGGCGGAGGGAGCCCCGGAGAAGTACACAGAGAGGGGTGAGGGGTGGGTGTGTGTGTGGGGGGGTTGAGTTACACTGCAAATTACGATTTTCCTTGCACAAAAAAAAAAAAAAAAGAAAAAACAACAACCACGACGTATAGGCGACGCAAACACAACCTGAGCCAAACTACTACATTTATTTTCAACCTGGAGGACAAGAGGGATCGCAAAGATAACCAGGTAAGGAACTTTTCTTTTATTATTATTTAAAGTCAAAACAAGCACTGGAGCATTCATTTAAAGGGGGAACAAAAGGGGGAGTTACATTTTTCCAAAGATAAAAGCTGCGTCAATGACTGAGTAAAGCTCCTTTGTAACATCAGGATGTTGTTAGTCTGCTCCGATGCGCAGCACAAGTTGAGACACTGATTCTCCATCATGTGCTCCTCTGATGAAATCATGTGTTAACCCTGTCTGACTCCAGATGCTCCATCACTCATCTTTTTTTTCTTTTTGTCGTGCGTGGTTTGGTGTGTTCATTTCGTAAACTCCAGCCTAATTGTTGCATGTTTTTTTGAGATTATGGGGGGGGGGGGCTGCTGGATGGAAGCAGCGATTTGGAGATGAGAGTTAATTGGAGGGTGTTAGAGGCCGAGGACAGCACGGTCGTGACGGATGACAGCGATAAAGTATTCACTTTAAGTGGAGTGATACGAAATTCATTTCATAGCTCTCCGCGTTTGAGCGTTGATTTTACAGACTTTGGAGTGCGCACTTTTGCTCATATTTTCTTTTTAACGAAAGGGAGGAAAGAGGGAAGGGAGGACTGAACGTGATGCTGTGATGAGATTTGGTGAGAGAGGGTGGTCGAGGATGGGGGGGGACGCATTTTTGGCGCCACCTTGTGGTTCAGTTTGATACCTGTTTTGGCTCCACTCGTGGCATCCACAGGTTTTTTTTTATTATTATTATTTAGTAATATGGGTTTTTTTGTTTATCGTCTCATAGAGTTAATGTGCTGTGAAGTGCTGCAAATGAAGTAAATTAAAAAGTGTGGAGCTTATCGACCCCCAGGCAGTAAATGGTTATTACTCCAAATAAAAGCTGCAGCTATATTTTAAACAAATGCTTCTGTCCATTAAAGAGTAAATCTGCATGCAACTAAACAGTTTGATTGTGCTTTTTAATATGAAATACCACCCACAGTAGATGAACAACACACAAGGATCAGACACATTTTCTGGTCCAAATATAAATGTGGGATGTCTTTATGTGGGTTTGGCGTCCTCTCCTACACTCCTGGCTAAAGGCTGCTCCCACTGACAAACAGCTTATAATAATTTTTTTGCCTTCATGTAAAAAAAGGAAAAAAAAAAAGTTATTTGTACTTTGCTTATTCCCCATTTTTCAGCAAAATAGTTACTCTGAACTTTATTGGCACCTGAATGGTGACCACCTGTTAGCGTCGGGACACTGGTGCCAGCTGATGCTAGCATTTCTGCACGCTCCAGTACTTTGTGTTGATCCCAAAATGAATAAATGCTGCATCCATAAACACAAACTGCTTTGCTGGCTGTCTTGTTATAAGTCAGATAGTTGCTCTACAGAATCAATTTCATGTTCATAAGTTTGTCTGCAGCCTGGCAGTTCAAGTTCACACAGTGTTTTACAGTCAATGCCTCAGAGGGCACACTCGGAGTTTGAAGGCTCAGTATAATTGGGATCGGTGATAATTTTGGATTGGCTATGTGGCACTGGGTACATACCAACCATTTATTGTCCTGCGTATCTGTTTCTAGCAAAAGGTTTGGTTCCAAAACAGAGGGTGAGCTTTGAAAGCCAGAAGCAGCAGCATGTGTGGATTAGTCATTAGGATGATCAAATTAAGAATAATAAACTGTTGTTGGACAATCATTTACACAAATTGCAGGTTTGTGCTGCCAAATCATTGAAATTAAAAAGCTATTAAAGCTCTGTTTGTGAGATATCAACTGGGATGGACGACGACTCCATTAGAGCTGCAACGATTAGTCGATTAATCATTTAGATGTCAACTCTTAAATTAATCTCCAACGAGTTAATCGTTTTGAGTAATTTTTTAAAAGAAAATGTGTCCAAATTTCATCTTCTCCAATGTGAACATTATCTGGTCTGTTAATCCTCCATAACAGTAAACTGACTCTCTTTGGATTGTGGACAAAACAAGATATTTAAGGACGTCACCTTGGTGCTTTGGGAAAGAGTAGACAATATATTTTTTAACCATTTTCTGACATTTTATGGACCAAATAACTAACTGCTGAAAATAATGAACAGATTAAGTATAAAAATAATTAGTAGCAGCCCTAAACTCCACAACAAGTGGCCAAACTCCCTCCACTAATGAGATATCATTAAACTCATTTTATATTAGGCCTGATCAAGAATGAACCTCTCGTCTACATGTTGTCTATTTATGTAACATGGTGCAAATAAAGGCTGCTCAGACCACTCTAAAATTAATCGAGCCCACTTCAGCCAATCATGCTCTCGAGCTGCAGAGGCTGGTAATGAATACAAACCGTACAATCACTGTGGTGTGTTTGGTGAGTTGTACGAGAGCCAACACAGAGTGAAGTGTGTGTGTGTGTGTGTGTGTGTGTTTAGGGGGGGTCAGGTTCAGGACCCTCCATGATGAGGAGGACTCGGTTAACGAAGAGACCAGGGGTACTTTTTTTTATTTCAGATGTTATGAAGGTGTGTGTTGTCACCGCACTGTTTATGGTCACCGCTGCCAGTTTAGGATAAAAAACACTGCAACTACTGAAAAGCTAAGAGGTGGTGAAAGTTAATTAAGGTATGTAAGATTTAATTTAGTTTCCTGCTTAGAGCTGAAGAAGAAAAGACTAATTTCCTCTTCATTAGAGAAATTTCCTGTCTGTGTTGCCAACAATTAGCTATAGTTAACTATCTAGCTAATGCAACTGTTAAAAAAAACAGGTAGTTTGACAATATTAACCTCAGTTTTGAAGGTCCATCTATAACAAAATATATGCAGGTTTTTATAATTTGAAAGTTATAAGAGCTAGCTGAAAACTGTTCATTGTTCAATAAAAATGCTAACATGAGCTATTTAGCCTGTTTGGTCAACCGCTATCATGCTAATGTTAGCCGGCTAAGTAAGCTATCCAGCTAACTAGTTAACTAAACACACAGGTCGTTTAGAAATATTTAAAGCGTTATCTATGTTAACTATCTATGTTTAAGACAATGTAAAATCTTTATGTCCAGTTGTAATAAGATTTATTTCTTCCGCTGAATTTAAAAGCTAATGCCAGCTGTATTAATTACGGAAGCCCATTTTTGCTAATGTGAGAGAAAAAAAGTCCTTTAAGTCATTATAATGACTAACTTTCTTTTCCTAGTTTATCAAAAAATTAATTAGTTATTCTGAAAATAATTACTTATCTTGAAATAATAACTTATATCAAAACAATAAGTTAGTATGTTAGTAGTTAGTACCTTAAAAATAATGAGAAGCAGAGATAAAACATTATTCTGAGAAACTCACTTGTTATTTTGAGAAAGTCTCTCATTATAATAACTTACTGAATCTTTTTTTGTCATCACATAGGTAAAAGTGGGCTTCAATAGTTATTTAACTTTCAGGGAGGAGTAAAAAAAATGATGCTTTGAACCACCACCAAACTAATTCTGACTTTACAATTATACATAAAAAGATGCATTTATTTGGTGATATAAGATAATAGTTCATTCCTCTCTAGGGAAATTGCTGAATTGATCCGAATATTGAATTGAGCGAATAAATGAATGACTTACAGTGAATAAATTAGTACATTGTTGTTATTATTCATTATAAATCACCTGGCTGCCTTTTCTGAAGTCAGAGCTGATGAGAGAGAGAGAGAGAGAGAGAGAGAGAGGCTTTTAATGACCTTTCTGAAAGATATTAATTATAGTATTGATCAAACTGATTGTGTGGTGGAATGAACTATGTTTCACTGATATGCATTACATCATAAAATACTTACTTACATATGTAAAACAACCTCTTCAATAAATCTTGTTAGCTTTTTCAACTACAGAAATTTGCACATCTATCGCATTATTTTACTGTAACATTATCATACAATTCAACTGAAGGGCAGTAAACAGTAATATTGAGTCATTGCTCAGCCCTAAATAGATCTAAAGAAATAACACAACGTATTCATATTGAGTTGACTTGCTGCAGACAGGTAATGCCTACACTTATCTGCAAATTCATTTTGTTGATGCTGCTTTCAACAAATCATCCGCCTACTACAGATGTTAGAAAATGTTTAATTTGCTTTTAATAGACCACTGTAGAAGAGTGGTGGGAGCAGCAGCTCAGCGCAGCTAGACACAACCCACTTCAGCGTAAGGGTGGTGCAGACAGGCAGAGTCCGAGTCCCAGACCAGCAGCAGACCTGTCCCCAAGGAAGAAAGGGGGTTCAGTGAACAGAGGTGAAGTCTACAGGTGAGGTCTCAGTCACAGATGTTCAGGCCGCAGAGGTTCCACGTCAGTCTTGCAAAAAATAGCAGATTTCTATTTTTAGTGGCTCTAGTAAAGCTTTATGGCCCTGTTTTTGTGTTGCACTCGGTGGAGGTGCAAATGCTGGGAGATTACTCAATGCCATTTGGTGCAAATGAAATTTTTGTGTCCTCCTGTGCCTGTTTGTGAATTTCATGGATCTGTTTCATGGCTCCATTTCTGAGATGGGTGGAGTGGCGTTGCTCACTTCACTCGCTGGCTGCTGTTTATTTGTTTGTGCGCTCCAGAGTTCACTCGTTGTGTTGCAGTGCTGTGTGTTATGAAACAGTTTTAGCAAAGCACAATGGGGCATTGTTGACAGCTGGCGTACCTGGAGCAGTAGTTGGCAATTGGGTTCAACCAAAGGCCACTTTTTCAGCACACAGGGGGGCAATGCTGGTTTATTGTTTTAGCAGAGACACAGATCTTTATGTTTTTAATTCTTTTGTTAGTTTGAACCTTATTATTTTTAATTCAGTTGGAAAAAGCCTGTACATTATCTAGCTTAGATGTGTAATATATAGATTTACAGCTGGGTCAGAGGCCAGATCTGACCCATAGGCAGCTATTTGCAGTTCCATAAATGACTGAAAATGTACCAGGCCCTAAATATTCTATACCTTATTATTTTATATAAAACCAAATACCAGTCCTTCAAAAGAATTCCTCAGTACTGATATTGCATATCTGCTCTGGAAATCCCTAATTTCAGACAGTACACTGAATTTTATAATCATGAATATTTATGATTATGGTAATTCAAATGCTTTCTACCTCTCCTATTTGTAAAAGGTTCCATGATTACTAACTAAACAAATAATGATAATTGAGGTAGTCGCACTTAAAGGGGAAGGGTGAACGCCTCATTTGCCGAAACGGGAGCCTGCTATTTATTCAAGTGTTCATTGTTATCTAGCAGATAAACACATCCACACACGTGAACTGCAGTTCTGCGAGGAATTATTGTGATTGGGCGGATGAAAGGTCAGAAAGACGAAGCAAGTATGACATCTGATGGGAGAGTTGTAATTCTCACAGCAATTTGATTGGCGGCGTGCGTTGTGTTTGAATCCACCAGGTTGTACCTTAAAATTGTCCACTCCAGTAAGAAATGCAGCGTGCGTTTCTTCGTACCGTCAGTGAAACATCCATTATAAGCCTCACTAAACTAAATAAATCTCAGTTGTACAAAATAATTAAGTAATTTCAATCAGGTGTGCCGAACTAATTATGGCAGCTTGGCAAAGTCAGCGCGACAGTTGCTGAACAAGATATGACGTGCTGAAGCTTTATTAAGCATAAGCACATGTTAAATAAATTTAGGCAGTGGTGTGCATCTTGTGCATGGAGACAACTCAAAATAAGAGGACAAGCTCAGGACTATCTTGTGCCTTTTATGTACAGAGTCAGAATACAGATTTATTTCTCCTGTGGTCACTCTTGGATTCTGCACGGACCGTATCAGTTCAGTGTATGCTCAAGTATTTTTTTCTTTACTGTAACAGCATCAGCTTCATTTTACATCTGTGCTGGTTCTTTGGCACAGATACTACAGAAATTATAGTATTTCATTTCCGTTAATTTACAGGTGTGTAACATAAGTGAATACCTGACCCGGCTCTCAGGGTTTGTGTGACATTGCTTTCCGAGGTCTCAGCTGATTGTGTTGAAGGTTAATTATCATCGGCTGCCCTCTGCCTCACAGTGAGGGACGGAGTGACAATCACTAGTCCTTAACGAAGTCTCTTTTCCTGTGAGTGGGAAGGAGCAGCGCTGTCGTGCTCTGCATCTGTCTTACTTCATTTAGGCAGCCGTCGCTGCACTGCGCTCATGAATGAATGCTCACACACATACTTGGCGCACATTAGATATTGAATTTTTTGGCGTGTCTGCTGAACAGGCTTCCTGCGTTCATGCCTGCTTCCATAGGTCACGTTTAACATATTCATTGTGCTAATAAAAAAAACAAAAGCTGGTGGAGTTGTTCACTCAAGGTTACACTAACAATGTCCTTCACATGATAAACACAGCATCCTAATGGCACTCGGGTATGCTTCTCCACCTTCCTGTTTCTCACTCGTACTATACATTACCGGACAGTCTTCAAGGTTGAGTGTTTAAGGCACATCCTTGGACGGCTGTAGTGAAGTGCTGGCTGGCGTACGTGCATAGATGTTTACTAAAGTGGGGACCTCTACTGTACCTGTACCTCTACTTGTATATGTACACTATGATCCTTACTAATGATATTCAAATTGTGATGCCATTTCATTTCACTCGATCCTTGCTTGACAGCATATGCATGTTAGCCCAGTTGACACAGAAACCGCTGCAGTAGTGGTTTCTTGGAGCAATTAACTTAGCGTCTTTAACAACCATCGACGACGCATGCCAGTTTAAGGGTTGTGATATAAGTAAGATGACTTAAAACATCCTGTGTAACTATGTAAGTCTGATTCATTGCCGTTTTTGTTGTATCTTTGCTGTCGCCATTTTTTGAAAGCTTAGCACAAGAAGAGGACATTGTTCATACCACCTACAAAGCCTTGAGTGATGTCTATTTCCTTAATTTAAAAACAACCAAGCCAATGCACATCACACCAGACCTGTCTAAACTTCTGAAAGAAAATCTGATATGTGGGCAACGATTCACAAGTCTATCTGCTGCAATAAGAAATATTTGAAAGTATAGAATTTTTTTCCCTCCAATTATCTTTTAAATCACACTGTAAGTTATAGATACTTATTTTGCTCTGCCTGTGGGTGTGCTAACTAGAGGGGAAAAGGTCATGTTAAAGGCAGCTAATTGACAGTGTCATTGATCTCTGTCTGTTGAACAAAGACAGCTCGCCAATCTAAATTGTGCAACGAAAGTTGACCTGAATGTACAATTAGTCAGTGGATCGAGAGGTCTGGTTATTCCTAAATCAGACCACCTGAAGCCTACTAACTATTGAGCCTACCATTTCTTTGTGTGTCTGCACACAATGTTTCCAACTGTGTTACTATGTTTTTGGAAACTAGATTTTAGACCTTCAGATTCACTTTTCACCATGGAGCATGATGTTAGATTTTTTTTTTTCACATTTTGGGTACACAGCATTTTGACAGAGTTGAATGATGAGATGTTTGTTTGCCATCCAAGCTCCCGTAGGTCAGCGTGGATTTAGTTAAGGTAAAACAAAATCGCAAAATTGAGAAAGTAGTCAATCACATCCATGTTCAGTCAAACCAAATCCATTTCTCTGTGGCAATAACAATGCTAGCTGCATTTTGCAAAAATAAAGCACAGTTAGAGAAAGATCTTGCTGCTAAAACTCTGCAGGAAAGACCAGTTTGTAGGTACAATCGCAGGGATCAAAGTCAGTTCATACTGGGTAAAATTCTGCAGGCATGTACTGTAGTATTCCTCCATATTTGATTTAAAACTGAAGAAGCTGGAAAGAGAAATGAAACTTTTAATCATGTGAATGGCTGTGTGCTGTGTTATCGTAGAATGTGAGATTTCTCAGCAAGCTCTGTTTAAATGCCATTCTTCTTCTTCTTCTTCTTCTTCTTCTTCTTCTTCTTATTATTATTATTATTATTATTATTATTAGTGTGTTAACAGTGTTGCTGTTTTATCCACAGGCAGTAAGGATCCCAATACAACAGCTCCATGATACATTCTACCATTACAAAGATGATAAAGTACAACTTTGATTGTCATGGTCAGAGAGGTATTTAATTTATTGAGGTTGTAGTTTGCAGTGGAGTGAACCTGGACTTTATTATGCTGAGAGGTGTTTCTAAGGTTTTCATTTTTAACATGCAACTAATCAAATATCTTATTGACTGGATTAATGCAGTCCAGTGCCACATTAACACTAACTACAATCTCATAATAAGAAAGATAGTTGAATTAACACCCATAATATGTTACATAAAAGGTGGAATCGGTCACAGAGCATCTCTTTGTTGGTCCGTCTGCATCCATCCAATGGAAAGATTGCTCAAATGACAGACATCAGAATAAATAAATTAAAAAAAAAACATTCAAAAGAGAAAGAAGTTATACAAGTGGAAAGCCAAAGACAGTTCTCTGCCTGTATTTTGAATATGTGCCAGGCTGAGCAAACATGATATTACGTCTGCAAGGGCCATTTGCAATGTGCTGACAAGAAAAGTGAAGTAAGATTCATGGTCTCATTGCGTTCTTGATCAATTGATGGATTGGACATGGGAGTCCAACTCCCCAAAGTTGTGAAGGTTAACCAGCTACCGCACACCAATCCTTTAGCCTTTGAAGCATGCACGCAGCGAGCAGCAACAGCACGAGGCAAAGACGTGTCATTAACCTGGACGATGGTTTACTTCAGGGGGCATTTGCACAAGACATTTCACAACCTAAGAGTACACACAAGACAAATCCTGGTTAGATACACCTTAGCAGTTTTCAAAATGTAAGAGAACGGAAGCAAGCGACTACAGATGCCCCGTTCTAACGAAATAGATCCTTGGAGATACCAGGTGAGCAGCCTGCACAGAGTTGTAGTTTTTGCAAGAGTTGTCTTGTGCTTTTGTCACATAACGTCTTTGCAGCCCAGTTGCAAGCGCAGCACAGACCAGTGCCAGGTCGTGGCCTGGTTGTTGAGCATCACTGACCTGCAGTATGCATGTGATTCCTCTTGGGCTTGTGTCTTTCCTCATTTTTCTTATGACAGTATTCCTGTGTATGTGTGCACAGTGTGCCTTTGGGAGTGGTTCATCTGACTGTCCAAGATGATCCATATCCACTGCACTACTTGTCAACTGTTTAGACACTGATAAACGAGAAGGAGAATATGCGCAAGGCACACTGCCATAGATAAAGCACCTGCAGGGATTCTGACCTACCTGTGGTCAAGAGAAAAGGAGAAAACTGAGATGGACACACCAAAGATAGAGCATGTGTTCCTTCCCTGCACTGCCAGTGAGAATTGCTACAGAGTCTCTGTGGGTATAAAGACATTTACAGATAATTCATTGAAGGGGTGATATTAGTGCTTTAAAATAATTTAAAAGAGATTTAAAAGAGTGCAATATTATTATCAGCTGTAATTCTCAAAGTCAAGTTCACTGAGGTGAAACAGTTATTTGGCATGAGCTATAGTAAATGACTAACTATTGGTGATAAAGTCAATTGTAACTATCTAGAAAATGTTAATTCTGTAAGTTGGCTCAACTGTAGATTTAAAATGGCTGCCTGGTTAATATGCTGTCAGCTTTCTGGTGTCAGCACTTGTTACACTCAGCAAAGCATCATTTTGAGAGAAACTCTCTTTCAAGATAAACTATGTTGTTGATTGTATCCCATTATTTTTGACTAGCTTGGTAGTTGTTGAGTGTAAATAACCACTTTTCAGTACATCCTGTCATTATTTTAAGTTTGTCACCTTTAAAGCTCTCAATACAGATCTCAGATTTCTGATTAATGAAATTTGCTATGCAATATAAAGTAAATTGGTATGTTTTTTTGTGATAGAAAACCTTTTTGCTTTACTAGAATGTAATTCCATGGATTCAGACTGGGGCTAATATAGAAAATTATTTCTCTTCAATACTACATTGTTTTGTACACAGTATGTGTTTTAAAGTGATTTAAGTGGTATTAAAGCATTGTTGATCATATTAAGACAATCTTTGTAATTGTGTTTATACAGTTACTTATCCTATATATTTTAATTACATTAAGCAGTGAAATAAAGTTCAGTATTAAACATGCCATTAATATGCATGAAACACATACAGTAAATACTGTGCTTTGAATTTTTGAGTGGACACGAACTTAAGTTTAGGTTGAAAGATAAGTTTGTTTTATGCAGTCTCCCCTCGGTCTCCTCCTGTGCCTTTTTAATGGCGTGCAGTACACAGATGAGAGAACATATTGATCGTTTTCTTCGAAGGTAAACTAAAGCTGGTTTCTTGAGTCAGGCAGTTGGCAGCCATTCATTCACGCAGACTCACAAAGCCCTTTAGGTCAGTGTACATCAGAGTGGATTTCAAAGGCGACCTGTATAATGGACTCTAAAATGGCCTAAGTCTCAGGCTAAAGCATAAGGAAGGGAGAGATGTGCAATTTCCCTTTGGGCTATGTTGACACAGATAAATGGTCTCCTTGCTGTAGCCTCGCCCTCATTATTATGCTACAAGGGAGGTTAGATTTTCACAACTGCAAACCAATAACACATTAAAGTTGTAAACTAATAAAGGATATGTAAGTGGACTAGACAGATCTTGCACACTTTTTTGAGGTAATCATCCATGATTAACCTCTAATTTCACAGATGGCTTGAACTGCCAGGGATTTTTTATTTAGATCAATACAGCTCGGTATAATTTGCATGATGGAGCTCAGCTTTTTTGAAATCGCGCTGTCTCCCAAGGCGCTGCGTTTGGACCACACTTTGTAACGTCTAAGGGGAGTGTAATTTGGTGTGCACAGGGAAGAACTTTTATCGGGCACTATCCTGGCTGCACGATATCTGTTGCCATAGCAGCTAGATCCTACCTACCATTTTGTGTCATTCTGGTGATGAGCCATCAAATGTAAGTAAATGTATGAGTCCATCAATACAGGAATACAGTCCAATTAGGCCCTGTCATGTTGTCAGACTTTGGCTAATGTTTAGTTAGTTCAGAAAATGGTGCAAAAAACTAGAAATATACTGACATGACGTTCCAAAAACAAATTACAACTTCTACTACATGATTATTTTTTTCTCCTCTGGAAAGACTTACTTATATATAAATGCGTTCATAGTCCTTTGTACAAAATATTACTTTCTGGCAGCATTATGCCAGGGCAGGATTTTCTTTAACATGTAGAGCCATGAGTTTAGTCTACTGCCGATAGACAGCAGAACTTTTTATAATGAGACTCCTGTGGCTTCAAGATAATATAAACTAACGCAGGAGCAGCAGCAGTAGCACAGGCTGTCTATGGTCAGCCACTGTGAAAACAGACAATTTTTAAAGAACCTGCAGCAAGTCACGGCGTACAGTTGTGTCCGTTCTTGATTTAACAGCCACAAACGAAAAGGCCGCCAGATAAAGCGGCTAAAAACACATTTTCAACATGCCAGAGTTTTGGGACATGTTTGGGACCAGACCAGAAAGCAATTAAGTCACTGATCTTTCAGGCCCAGTTAGCAAAAAGGATTCAAACACTTGAATAAATGAGTAAATCATAAGAAATGCAGGGCACCAGGTGTCACTTAATAGTTTGGTAAGGAAGATGAGACTGATCGTTGCTATGGCCTTGGCAGTCACCAGATATCAACCCAGTGAAACACCTAAGGGAGCTTTTAGACTGATGTGTCAGACAGCGCTTTCCACCACCCTCATTAAAACACCAAATGAGGGAGCATCTTTTGGGCCAATAGATTTCATCCCTCCAGTAGAGCTTCTAAGACTTGAAAAATCTAGTCTCAGGAGATTTGAAACTGCTCTGAAGCATCATTTGAATTTGTCACCCATATGTACACTACAGGCCAAAAGTCTGGAAGCAAGGCCAATACAAGTTTCTGTTCACAATGCCTTTCTTAAAAACCAGCATGAGTTATATGTATTTTGGGATGTATTTACTGCATGATCAGACTTTGCTTTCATTGATATGCACCATTTTCCTCAATTTACCTTTAGGTATATATCTATATGTCATTGCCAGAACATTGCTGAATAAATGTCAACAAAAGAAAAGAAGGGCTTAGTTTTAGGGTCGAGAAGATTTGCAAGAGTCACAACTTCAGTGCAAAAGTAAAAAAACAAATCACAGTTTGCATTATTCACTTTAACTCTTTGGCTTTTGAGAGTCTGCATACAAAAATCTCCAATAAATCTCAACTGCGTTCAGAATCTCTGACAAACTACTGCAGAAGAAATGGCTAGAAAGAAGCAACTGAGTAAATAAATGAGTACAGATTTGTACATTGAGAAAAGAAGGATACACTGAAAGAGAAATTGCAAAACGCCTGATGGTGTCCAACAAAGTTACTCTTTATATAATAATCATGTTTATTTTGTTGCAAAGTATACCAATGAAATTATGATCTTTTTTTATACAAATTTGATCTTGCTTCCAAACTTTTGGCCTGTAGTGTACATCAGAATATGTGTATCTGTAGCTGGTTAAGAAAACACATACATTTTTTTTCTGTTATGGTTAGTAACTGGTGAAATTCTGTATAACGTTAATTATTATTTAGCTAAAATTTAAGCATCGAACTCCAGGACTCCAGGACTATCATATTAATATCTCTCTGTTTGGCTCAGCTTTTTTGAATGTTCATTGGTGCGTACAGAAAATGAACATTGTTAGAATTGATCCTGGTACATCACTCCTAAAGCTCCCCATCTTGTGAACCAGCCCTCCGTGCCTTCCCAATTCCCCCTCGCCAGCCTGTGTGCCAGCCAGCTCGGCTGGTAGCCTAGCACTACACTTTGATTTGTGAATGTGAATTTTATCTAACATCAATATTCTCTTTTGAATCATATCCAAATGGGCATTTTATAGAGCTGCAGGCAAGAAACGGGCTCTCTGCTCAATATTGTACCTTTTCTAGCATTGCCCGACCACTTCTTATTCTCTGTCCACTTGTCTAAGATGAAAATTAGAAGTCTGCTAACCTTCACTTGGCCATGGCAAGAGTAGTTCGAAAGTAGCAGACTTTATAATTTCTTTAAATTGTGGTTCTCAAGTGGAATCTTGATGCAGATGAACCTTCTCCCATTCTAGTCTTGAAAGCAGATCACAGCAGAGTTGGATGCATGATTCTGACTCTGTTGTATAAAAGAATCTTCAGTCCTTAGAGTGTAATCCATAGCAGAAGAATTGCACTCATTTCTCATGTAGGTTTTCAACAACTGCTGTGATTTGTCTTAAGGTGACCAAAGACACCAGTCGGTCAGGTGCTGAAGCTAAACATGGTAGTCTCAAGAGCATCATCTTCCTTCACCTCCGCTTTTTTTTTTGGCAATGTCTTTTTCTCAAGCCATTTTAACTCATTCTATTTCAGTCATTTTCTTTAAGCTCACAATCCCTTTATTTCCTTCCCTTCTCCTTTGCATGCTCATTGGTTGCCATGCTCCTCTTTCTGTCTCATTTCACTTCCTTTTTCTGATTAGCCATGGGAACCAACCTGTACCCATCCAGTTTTACTCCAGGACAGTTTCAGTCTCTGTAGTCCTACCTGTCCCTAAGGAAAAAAAACTCAGAGACCGCTCTTATACACTTTGCCTGACTTTTTCTTTCTGTTGCCTGATTCTGGGTCCTTCCAGCCTGCCTCTTCCACTTATTGCTATTCTTTCTCCTACTTTCTTTTTTCCACTCTCCTCTGCCTAATCATTCTGTCTTTATGGGAAAACAGGAAATACATATACTTGTAGCTCTATGAGACCCTACTGTTTCCACTGAGACCCCTTAATATACGGCATATGTTATGTGGGTTTCCAGTCATTCTAATTGGCTAGTGTGGGTCGTGAGTCATTGCACATCTGCACCTCTCAGCTTGATTGACATGCGGCAGAGGGGACTAGTCATATCCCAGGTGCAGAGGCAGTATGTCCTGGCCACTTTTTAATCATGTTCTCCAGGCTGGGGCTGATAAGAGATGTAAGGGTGATTATGGTTCAAGGAGGATGTCCTTGCGCAGGGGCCTTGGGATTATGGCTCTTCACTGTGTTCTGACTGGGAGAATGAATACATCAGTATTCAGATGGCGGCCTCCTCAGGGGTTATAGAGTTACTGGAGAGATTTGGAACGAAGAGGAGAGACTCAAACTCGAATCGAATGAACTAGGATTGTGTGTAATCTGTGAACTCATTCCATTCTGATGAGCACAGCAGATGACAGCATGGGTGTTAATAGCGTTTTAGATATGATGAGCTTGGTTGACCTCAAAACTCTGTTCTCACTTCATTTTCAATATGCGAATAGAACAGATATGAACTGAGGCGATGCTCCTGTGTAAAAGGTGTGGAGAGGAGTCACTGTATGCCCTTCTCTGATAGTTGCTAGGCTATCAGATCTCCAGAAAAATAGTATTAAATAGAGTGAGATCAAAAAGGCCCAAAAATAGCACAGCAATTTTTACATGTGAAGCCATGCAAAAATGTACCGGCTGGAAAGGCAGAGCTAGGGGTCCGTTGACTTAATGTCTAATAAAGGCAAAATTCCTTGGGGTCATAAAACTTCCAAGAACTAACACATTTTAAAACATACATTTTGAAATGTGTGGTTCTGGCACAGCTTGAAAACATTTCACTAAAGTAGATAACTGAATTGGTCATATGTGGAAAAGTGTTTATTTCTTAGAGCTCTGATGCACCAAGCTGGACTGAGGCATCGGCTGAGGTTATCTAAGGTCTTCTTTTAACAACACGTTGTACATTAACACACTGCAAGCTTCTCTCTGCAGCTGACAGTCAGCTAACCACAGACAAATGTTCTGTGCAGTTTGTGATGGCAAATAAATAGATAGTATTCATTTGCACTAAACGTGAAGAGATGAGCAAAACAAAATAGCCAGCCATCCTTGCACCACTGTGAATCTGATTAAACAGTCTGATGCAATGCCCGGAACACAAATAAAAAAAAAACAACAAAAAACTGGCACTACAAAGATTTGCTTCGCCATGCTTTGCTATGGTGTTGTCAGACTATGTGTGTTTTGCTTTTGGAAGAAGAGTGGAAAAGGCACGGGTGAAAATTAAGGAGAAAGAGCACTAAATGGTTGAAGTCACTGATTCACTGGCCAGTAAATCAAGTGATGGTCAGCCACACTTTGCTTAATGGTGCCCAATGGCCGACTGACCCATTTATTTATGAGCTTCTTTGCATCTGTTTTTCTATAAATATGCTACAAGGAAGGTTATATTGCTACTGTAGATTGCACTAGATTTGATTACTTTGCATATATTTTCCAGTTGATGTATATTTTATGTAGTGTATAGTGACATAAATCTATGCATAAAGTGTAAATGTATTTCAGTTTTATGTTGTAGAAGCTAGGTCTGCCGTTGTATATCTGACTGATGTTTTCACTCTGGAATTGGATGTTGCATGCTTCTTGCTTGTGTTTCATAAACACAATGACAGTTTCTCCACCTGCTGTGGCTGCCATTTATACTCTGTGGTCAGTCAGTTCATAACAAGAGACACTTGATCCCTTCTTACTGCACAAGGACAAGTTGGATATGCTCTCCTTAAGCTCTGTTAAACATACAAATCTATGTCTTAATGTATTAACACAGAGAGACATTCACTTTCCACATAACCATACAGATGAAAGAACTCACACCTACGTATGAATCTATGAATGCACCCATTTAAAAGATGTCTTTATTTGAACTGCCTTTTATGCACCACCTGTCTGGGTTGGTACAACTCTGTATTTCATGCATGTCAAAGATGCAGGGAGAGATAAAGAGGTGCAAAACAGATTGCTTATAATTACCTGTATGCTCCTGCTGGTCATACTGTGTGACCTGCAAGGGGAAGAGACTGGAAAATTGGAGTCTTGCTGCCAAAGCCTCCCATTTAGCCCACAGTATGCACTCCCAATCCACACGTCCAACCCACACCTCTTCACTCACATACACACATATGCACATTCACTTCCCCCCTCTGCTGTGAGAGATCCTTCATCATTACAGATCATGCTGACCTTTTCAAGCATGATATTCATGAATGCATGGATAGTTTTTCTCTATAGCCTACATTAAGTCATTAAGAATAGTGTAGGGTTGCAGAAAATTCTGTACTGTGTACTTGTCAGTTCAACAGCTAATTGGGCTTTCATTCATTTCAAAGTCATTTTCAAAATTACATGAAAACCATATTACAGTGTAAAATGTGGCTAACATGGTGTATATTATTAGATTTACGCAGTTAATCACTTTATTATTGAGGTTCATGAATTATTTTTTCAGATTTATGTCAGCAGACTGCATTAACTCAAGAAAGGAGTGCATACTTTAGACATGACGTAAGCTGTATGTTCTCTGGTTATAATTGTGTTATCTGGAAGCAACTGGTGGAGAAGTTCATTTCATGACAATGTGTGTTGGAGGCGTGAGGCTTGAACAAACGAACCTGTGGGTGCTTCATTAACTTTGATTTTTTAAAACTGATCCAAAATCTGGTGTAGATTTTATGGCTATTGTATTTGGTGGAGGATTGACTCAAGTGAAAGAGAGCAGTGAGCAGGTGGAGGTGATTGCTCACATGAAAGAAGCAGCTGCAGAGGACTGAACTTCCAACTCTCCCTGTGGGTTACTTTGGGTTTTGCGCACGTCTTCTGAGGCTGCACGATTCATTGAAATACGTTCAAAATCTCAGTTCTAGCTTCTGTGCAGTCTCATTTTTATGTGATGATTCTGCTGTGTTTGTGTATTAATCAGCAATTGGTTTATGTCAAAACAAACGCACCTAATCTCTACAGTGAGAGCTTTTTAGAAACAGCACAAAATGTGTCAGAGTCATGGAAACCCAGCAATGGTAAAGAAAATTAAACAAAGTAGATCCACCCCCAGAAATGCTCTACTTAGACAACGAGAAAGTTGGGCAGTCTGTTGTGAGGGAACAGATAAAAGCACAATGACGAGCATTAAAATAACCTACATTACTTTGTAAACAAAAAATCACAAAAAGGCCAGGAAAATCTTTAGTGCAAAAGAAACTCCTCTTTTTCTTCTGCTACCTACTCAAATGTTACTACTGTTGAGTATCGAGCAGCAGTCGAGGCACAAGTGCAAACAATACATTATTTTGAACCTGAGCTACTGAAACATACATTCACATGACTCTATCATGAACACTTTGTTTACAGACTGAGGAGCCTTGAGAAACACACAGAACAGTTAATAATATGTAAGTTGTAAATGACTTGCTTAATATCATCTCATCATGTTTCTCCATCAGGAGTTATGTTGTGATAAATTAGTAAAAAAAAAACATCAACAGTTTGACAAAAGCTTCGCATATTTTTCTGTGCCAAACGCCTTTGGAAATAAAATCACTGACTGATGGCTGATTTTTAGGTTAGTCTAAGCCATGTGCACAGACTTGAAAGGATGTGTAGAGGAGAGAAAGAGAATATTATAAAAAATTCAAGCAAATTATCATACCAAAACACAACATCCTTATCTGAGTACACAGTTGGCAGGAGTTGTAGGAGCAGTGACTGAGTAAAAGGTGTTTCATTTAAATTCCTAAGTTGAATGAAATAGACGAGTGGATGTGAAGAGCTGACAGATACACTTCCAGGCACAATCTTTTGCCAAACCACTAATTTGATCATGAACATTTACAAGTCTACTGACCCAGTGACAGGATGTCTAGTCTTATCTGTATGTGGAGTGCTTTAATGTCTGGACAATTAAATGTGTGAAGCACTTAATGGAGATGTATCAAAAAGTTCCCTGTTCGCTGTTCTTCATTTAAAGTAGTACGGCTAAAAGAATTGCAAGTATGAGTCTTTTATGTGGTACTGTGTGATCATCACTATTCATAAAGGTTCATGAGTTAAATTATTCTTCACTTGACACATTTTATTTCTTTAGTTTATCTTGCCAACTGTGTAGAAATGCCAGTGATTATGTTACCACACCAAGAGCCTAATCGAGAAATCAGCTGACCAGCATTAAGGGGAGGCTCTTAATCTACTGATACCTAGTGTAAATCTAGTTGGATAACGCAGCTGACCATCACACACTATTTTTAAATATCTCCAAATTTGTTCTAAACTGCCAGTCTTAAAGGACTTTCAGTTTTAGTTGTTCTAGTTTGTTTTCTTTTAGAATTTGATTGAAAATTTCATTATCTCTTCCCCCACTCCCTACCGTCCCCCTGTCTGTTCATTTTCTCTCTTGAATGAGTCATTTGAACAAGTAGGCAGATGCAGGATTACATCTTGTTTTAGCTTGAATACATGGGTGTTCAGAGAGATGCATCTCTTAACTCTTTCTGATAAACCACTTATACCACTTTTTCCTATCACACTATCACAGCTTGGCCTTGGCTCCATTCACATTTGCTCTGAATAATTCTGTGGTTTCATACCTGCCTCGTCTAAATGTCACAAGGCTACATCTGTTGTATTGTGCTATCTTTGTCACCCACTGACAACACCCACTTCTTCTCCAAAAACGCAAGTTGCTGCTACATTTTGTAATCCTGTGTGTTCAGGAGAGAATGCCGAACTCCTCCACTGGGCTCTAGCATTAGGTTTACTATCTGAAACGCCTGTGGTGATTAAGCAGGGCCTGGAGGAGGCCTGGGTAACAGAGGAGAAACCCAGGTAACTGAGACGAGAAGACGCATGCAGGCAAGAGTGGCGGATTGGGGGCTGAAGGATGTCTTGTGTGACAGAGAAAGAAGCATAGAAACAAATGGTTATGGTCTTTCGTGGCTGCTAGGTTTAGTTTCACTGGACTTAGTAGGTTTCCTAAGATCCTCCCTATTACCATCTTAATTAGCCTAATGAGTTGAGCTGGGAGAGGAAAGCGTGGAGAGCTGACGAGTTTGTTGCAGGCAATTATTGTACTGTCCTTCCTGTACTGGCCTTATCTGCTGAAGGGCGGAGATTGGGATCAGTGAACGAGAGGCCTCTTCGAACCGGGTGTGTGCTGTGGAGTCTGGTATCGATTAGAGGAGCAGAGGAAGAAGAGGAGGAGGGGGCTGGAGACGGAGATTAGTGGACCCTGATGTTCTTCGCTTGAAGGCTGTTTGCAGCCACTGCTGTTGTGGTTGCTATACCAGGTGACTGCCTCTATACAGACGGTGGAGTGGACATATTAAAGGCCACATCACTGTTAGCCTGCCTCACAGTGGAACAAGCCATTCATCCTTCTTTGCTGGCACCTGGAGCCTCTGCTGGTTTTGACAAATATGTGTCTTTTCTTTGTTAGTGCATGCATTATGTGGCCTTAGTCTTTTGTAGCATTCATGCTGTTTTATTCCTGCAAATTACCATGGGTGCATCAAAGAGAAAAAAGCTGTATCACTTTAATGTCAATGTATGTACATCACCAAAGCTTGTTGTTCTGGTATTTTTGTATTTTAATTGATGTGTGGCAGTTTAATGCCAATCCTTGGCACACGCATCACACTTGCATTTACTCTGTTTCTTTCTCACACCCACCACCTACCCCCAGGCTCCAACCCCACACCCACACCGCTTTGGCAATTTTTCTAATAGAAATACAGTTTATAAATAGACATAACCATTCACAGCAACAGCTCTGTTTCGATGTCAGAGATGAAAGTAAACAAATAATAGAGGCATTCAAGATCTGCTTGTTTGATGCAAATTTATCTCTGGTGTCTGTACCTCTTGATGATTACTGAATGTACATAGCATAGATGGGTAAATACTAGCCAGAAAGTAAAAGCTATAGTGACATTACCTACACAAATGTCATCCCACTGTGGGTGCCTGCATATATTTTCCAGAGTGCAGCAAATGAGACAGACGACATGTGCCAACAATTTCACACTGATGGGTGGCAAGTGAGTCTTTATATCCTACCTGCCTGATGTTGGAAGATGAAAGTTAAAGAAGACTTGGGTTTTGATGCTTGTTTACCACTAAATTGAGATGTCACCTAGTGCTCTTCCCACAAACTATTCATGAAAGAAACATATTTAATGGTAGACTCAATCCAGGGGAGCTTGTGTGCTGATGTAAACTTCCAGTATCTGAGGCTTGAGAACTGAATTACTAACCAGCTTGCTGAAAGAAAATTAAACATAGACAGCAAATAATAAAACAATAACGATAAATATGGATGCCATGAAAAGGAGAAAGTGAATTAGTCTCTTGCTCTTGCTCTAATGACTTTTTCCATCAATTTCCTCTGGATGTTTTCTTGTAACTTGTTCATTCCAGGCTCTGTTGTGAAATATAGACAACACGTAATTTATTATTCATGTCAGGGATGCACTGATACAATACCTTGGATAGCTATTGTTGCCTTTACAAACCTTATTAAGCAGATTGGTTATCGGCCATATAACCAATCCACAATAAACACATTTTCAGTTTCATCATAAACTGTTGTGTTTGCACTGACGGTTACATTCTTTCCATCATTGCAAGCCATCCCCAGCCTTGTGTTACCTTAAATAAGACAGACTCCAATGAGTTATATACAGAGAGGTGTATGATTTTCAATCTGGGAAAAAATACACCACTTCACATTGGTGATGGGTGTTGGCAGATCCTCTGAGTTATTGGAATCAGCAGTGGGTGTCAGAAGAGGAAGAATCAGGAATGATGCATCTCTAATTGACCTTTTTCATGGCAGACACTTTGATCAGTCATAGCAGGAACGGGTGATACAAATTTAGTTAACAATGGCTCTAACATTATCAATTACACCTGAGCTTTCCCTGCTCAGAGTCAAAATATCTGCTGTGAAAAACGCATTTTCATGTACATTCAGTGGTTGAAGCAATCCTACTTTGACTGATTTATTATTTAGTCAAGGTTGAAGGTGCAAATGATATCAAGCCTTGTTTTTCATCACTATTGGCCATTGTATTTGTCAAACAAGTGTTAATGTGCTTCATCAGACAATGTTGTCTAATTATTGACAAGTCAATAGACTTATCAGCCATATAGACAGCGAAGAGAGGAAGGAAGACGAGAGCGAAGCAGTTGGTCAGAGACAGTTATGTTTTATGAGGCTACAGTTAATGGATAGAATTACACATTGGCAAATATTCAGGAAGCATATGAGGGAATGTAAAACATCCAAACAAAGGACTTAGCATCTTGTTTGGTAGGAAAAGAAATAAGTGTCTCACTGGCTGATTTAATAAATACAAAGGCAACACAATCAAAATAACATTAGAATAATATAAAGCAATTAATACAATGCATAAGAAAATTAACACTTCATAATCACAGGTCACATTTTCAAATTAGAAAATCATTAGTTGTTATGTGGCAAGTAAATTTAACCTAGAACATTTCAGACATGAAGATTTATTGTTTAGTCTTAAGTTGTTCCCAGCATTGAGTTGAAGCAACGTATATTTAAGTTAGTAGCATATTTAACTAGGATACTGGACTGTTTCATTTTGTTAACAATAATATGTTTTAGATGTTTCAATACTTGTCATCAGTCAGTCTGTTGCTTTAGACTCACAAACATAATAGAAAAAGTAGTTGTAGTTGTAGCTATTTTGACTACAAGAAAATCTTGCAGTTATCTTTATGTTTTTGTACTTTTATGAACAGGTTGCTAAATGCCCAGTGTGTCTCCTTGCAACAGTAAAACATTCAAATTAATTTGTAGTATCGTAGTGTATCCATAGCAACAGTGGTCATTGGTTTCACTAGCAAAACTGATTGATGTGAATTATAAGAAGCAGCAGCATCTATACTGCTTTGTATCCTTTTATCCTATGAAGTTTGCCCTTCTTTTATGTTTAAAATCTTAATCTTGAGATTGATGTTTACACAGCTGTCCCTGAACAGGTGATCCAATTAAATTGGCATTTGAACATAATCTGTCAAATGTTTTGTATCTGGAGATATCAGATATATTGTCATCTGTTGCTGGAAGTCACTTTTATTTGTATAGTATAACAAAACACAGGCTGCCTCAAGGGGTTTTACAATCTGTACAGCATTCAATACCCTCTGTCCTTACATCCTCGAATCAGATGAGGAGATACTCCCGCAGAAAACCCTTTTACAGGGAGAAAAATGGAAGAAACCATCAGGAAGAGCAACTGAAGAGGGATCCCTCTCCCAAGATAGACAGACATACAATAGATGTAGAGTGTACAGAACAAAGACGGAAGACTCTGAACGCTCTGTTAATAATGCTTTTGAAGGGGTAAGGCCTCTATTTTTCATCCCTGGCTTTTCATCACAGCACAGAGTTTTATTAGTAACGCCATAATGAATCACTTTTGAGTGTGATTGCCTGTGGGCCCTCTGGGAAAGGTAGTGTGTTGTTAAGAGGGCATCTAGCTAAATTGAGCTAGAATAGAAAGCACACTTAATGAAGTCAGAGTGCATTATGGGTCAGGTACACTGGACAATTGCTCTTCAGAGACAAGGACCCTCTAACCCATGGACATTTAGGATTTAGGCCCCTTAACAATAACATCTGCAGGTGCAAACACACAAACACGCACGTTTGCACATTTACACAAACACACAGTTTAACAATTAAATTGACATTTAACCTTTTCTGCCTACATGCACAGCTTTAAAGGTTCCACATGTATAATAAATACATTTAATGTCTTGACAAAATAATTAAAAGGGTTGATGATGATTGTCATGATAACACTTCATTTGGTACAGGTATTGAGGCAAGTGTACACCCAGCATCTTCCTCTCTCTCTTTGCTGAAATCTCATTGGAGGCATGTAAAGTCCCCCCCGCACAATGTTGCAATGATTATACTGCAGGGATGGTATGGTTTGCTGTGATGGAAGGAAAAGGGATAGAAGCTCCGAGATGCCTTCTGCTCCCATCATGAGCTGTGATATGACTACAGAGGTTAATTGTGATGCCACAGCAAGAAGGATCAAAAGGCTTATAAAGCTCAGAAAATAGTGGTTGTCAAATGTAGTTTTCTATCAGTTCAGACTTTTCAGCTGTAACAAAGGGTCCAATTTTGGTACAGAGAGAGATGAATACCTGTGCGATGAGAGGACAGATTAAAACACTTTACAAGTTTAAAATTAAAAATCTGTGATGGGTCCTTTACAATCATATGCTTCCTTGAATGCCAGATGCTTCTTTTCAAGGAGTATTTCCCCGTTTTTGTCAAAATGCTGAATGTTGACACACCTCCATGAGATCAGTTCTACTTTCAAAGACCCCCCAGTGGTTCTAGCCAATAACATACCAGTGAACAGAGCCCCCTTTTCACAGCCAGACCTTCTATTCCAGATATCCTGGATATACCCTGCAGCAAGATAAAAATTCCTTTGCATCTCCCGGCCAGGGGACGACATTGAGCCAGCTTTGATCTGCCAACCCCAGCGCAGTTAGCTGCCAGCACCTAAAACAATTAAATTCACCCATTTTATTCGGAGCAGTTTAGCCGATCATCAGTCCACCATTTGGTGCCACAGTCCTTCTAATGACGAGTCAAGCGCTCTGGTCAGCTGGCAGCAGTATTGCAGTATGTGATCCCTCACTATCCTCCACTACATGAGAAAGGCATATGTGAATTATTTCCCAAAAGAGTTGATTTCAGGGAGATTTCTGGGAGGTGGATTGGTGTGCATAAACAGACAACCTACCTCTTTAATTAATAATTTTATTATTATTTAAATAATTATAATTAATTGTCAATCCTTACACAACTGCAACTTGTAACCATCCTGCTTTTTCTCTTTACTTTAACTAATTTAAAACAATGTTCGATAAATGTTTTGATAAATGTTTGTATTTACTAATTGGTTAATGGCAACCAAGTGGCTTTATAGCCTCTGTGCTAAATTTACCTTTTAATTACAGTATCTTATTAATCAATACCAACATTCATATATTTAACAGGCTTGCAATGCAACACCTTGGATATGGATGAGGATATTGGATATTACTTTATATATATTCTTTTCTAAAGTACAGTATCATGTGTAATATTATATTCCATAGCCCATCTGATAATGTATTTTTGAGGTTTATGATATGATGCTGGTATTTGAGAATTTAAAAAACATATAGTGATATATCTGCAGGTGTTATTGCTCTTAAGTGAACCCCTCCCACCACTAATTTAACAGTTGTAACTCCCACTATCTTGGAGGCTGTGCTGGCCTGATGCCTGCATTAATCTCTTTTGGTTTGCACCTCACATCTCACATCAACCAAACATCCATGCGCTAATTTCATCTGTGATATTGGTGATCACCCCAATGGGGTTTATTCATGTTGGCTATTGTATTGAAAATCACTTGGATGGACTCCCTCCTCGTCACATTCCCTGATCCAGTTTGTGACACAGTTCAAAAATAAACAGTGCTCTCTACACATACCAGTGCAATACAGCTACTATGAGCTAACATTGGCCAATATCTGTGCCAGGCTGATTTATCACTCAGGCTCTACTGTACACTGTATACTTACACTGCATGTAGTTAAGTTTTGACAAGGGTGTTATGATGCTACCTCTTTCATGCTGCTGCACTGCAATACCCCAGACAGCACTTCAGATGTAGCTGGCTTAGCTACATTTATCTGCTGATGAATGTGTTGGTTGGAAAAGCTCAGGTTTTAAGTCTTAGGGTTTATGTTTCATAGTTTTCTTCCCACTGGTGTTTCTTAAAGCTGCTCTTTACTCTTACATTTCTGGAGGCTCCCAGCCAAACACAACAGAATGCCTTTAATTAGCTAGAGTCTCTGCATACAAAGATAATTGTGAATAATGCAGCTGCGGTACCCAGGGGTGAACGAACACAGCATTTGGCACATGCCTTGGCTTCCTCATGGGGCATTTCAGACCATTTTTTTCTGAATTGAAGGTTAAGTGTTATAAGGACACTGCACAGAGGTGAGGGAAGGCCGCCCGATCATATTGACCCAATGATTCATCTTCCCTTCCCCTGATGTTTTGTGAATTGGGTTTGGGTGTGCTGTAGCTCTGTTGTAAGTGGGTGGACAAGGTGACCCGTGCTGTAGATCAAACTGCTGAACAACTGCTCGGGGACAGGGTCTTGCCCGCCTGACTGGATATCATTTTTCTCTATTTAGCCCCATCTCACACCTGTAATAGGGTGGTCGTCCACATGAATGCTCACGGCTCCGCTGGGATAGAGCCATGTTTTCGCTCACATTGCTCTGTCATTAACAACAGGAGTCAACACATTTACACCACTTCTCTGCTGGTTTCAAAGGACATTAACTCTCAGTTCTGTGTTTGGATTTTCTTTTTTTTTGAGTGAATTGTTGTTTTTTTTGTTGGATTTCTTTTAGCTGCGACGTTTAAAGGCTTCTGGTTAAAAGAAGAGCTGTCATTGCCAGTGTTGAATAAATGTTTAGTATCAATTGCTGCGCTTTAGCTGCCATTTTAGAGAGATAGTCCTGCTGTATTTCTGTCTCTCAGACACATTGATATTTCCTTTTCTGTATCGCTGCCTGACCCTTTTCTTCTGAAGATACCCACACAGACACACAGAGAAGATAATAGACTTGCGTTTGCTACAGGAAGGATGTTAGTCGATGGTTGAGCTGTGTTGATAGGGTTGAGTTACATCCGCAGTGGTCTGAAACACTCATGAGTCTATCCTCTTTTTTATACTGTACAAAAAAGTAACTAAATAAAACAAACAAAGCAAAGTGTTGGATATGAGTGTTAATTTACAAAAATGTTCAGTTAAATAGTCAGGCATGTGTGCAGTTATTGATATTAGATCAAATGATCTGACAATGATACACTGAAATTGTGACATCCAATTTTAAAAATGTAGGAAGCACTGTGGAGTTTTTAATGCCGTTTTTAATAACCGTTCTCTTTCTTCTGACTCCAAAAACTAGAGACTAATTGCTGTGTTCAAATTTGAAACTTTCGTGAAACTATACAACAAAACATTTGTCAGCCCAAACTGTAGTTTCTGCCATTGCAGCCTGCCTTGGTTATCAAGCACTACAGGAATCGCTGCATGGTTCAAAGGTCAGTTTATGTGAGTGCCACCAAAATACAGTTTTTCTCCGACTTGCAGCTCTTATCTGTTTTATTGAAAAATAGCACTGTATGTCCTTGTAAAGGTTAAGTTGGTAATGTAAGTTTGCTTTATGCTGTATAACCTTTTCAGAAAAATATTGATGAATTTAATATTTTACCAGTATTTTGCTTACACTATAAATAAATCCAGGGCCCACATATTATGTACGGCATCGCTTTTGTGTTAGAATGTGATTTGTCCAAACTGGTTTCAGTTTCAGTGAATTAGCTGAGCATGACAGCATCTCTTTTGCTTCAACCCACAGTAATGTGTCCAGCAAATCAGAAATCCACACACACACACACACACAGTTAATGACTACTATGGGGAGTGAATCATACCAGTAAATGTGTGGGTGACCAACAGTAGGTTGTCTAAGTTCAAGAGCTGCAGGGCCCTTTAACATGCCATGGAAGAGCATTGTCACAATTGTCTAAGGAATAACTAATTAAAAAGATAAATGTGAGGTCCTGACCATGAACGCCTTAATGACATGTCACTGTGGACCATGTAACCTGTGTTGACTCACATCTGACTTGTATTTTTGTGTTGTTTTTTTTTTCTTGCTAATTGTTGCTGTGATCACCATCATTAAGTAAAGAAAGCACTTTTGATCCAATCTCCTGTTCTCTGATGTAGAAAAAACAGGAGCTTACAAATATTACAGCTGGTAGGCTTATGTGATTTAAAAAAAGAAATTTAATCATTTTCCTCATCCAGGGGGGCAAATTTTACTTAAAGCGGCAGCCCAACTGCATTTTGTTCCAATAGTCTCTTTGACTGTGGTTCATGTATTATTATTTTTCTGAAAGTAACAATAAAAATGACCTTGCTCTGCACTCAGTTACTTAAGCATACAAAAAAATAAGTATACTTAAGTAACTAATTATTTGTGCATGAATTATGCTGCTATTACAGATAAACAGTGGGGCAAAAAAGTATTTAGTCAGCCACCAATTGTGCAAGTTCTCCCACTTAAAAAGATGAGAGAGGCCTGTAATTTTCATCATAGGTACACTTCAACTACTGAGAGACAGAATGGGGGAAAAGAATCCAGGAAATCACATTGTAGGATTTTTCTAATGAATTAATTGGTAAATTCCTCTGTAAAATAAGTATTTGGTCACCTACAAACAAGCAAGATTTCTGGCTCTCACAGACCTGTAACTTCTTCTTTAAGAGGCTCCTCTGTCCTCCACTCGTTACATTACCTGTATTAATGACACCTGTTTGAACTCATTATCAGTATAAAAGACACCTGTCCACAACCTCAAACAGTCAGACTCCAAACTCCATGGCTATGGCCAAGACCAAAGAGCTGTCAAAGGACACCAGAAACAAAATTGTAGACCTGCACCAGGCTGGGAAGACTGAATCTGCAATAGGTAAGCAGCTTGGTGTGAAGAAATCAACTGTGGGAGCAATTATTAGAAAATGGAAGACATACAAGACCACTGATAATCTCCCTCGATCTGGGGCTCCACGCAAGATCTCACCCCGTGGGGTCAAAATGATCATGAGAACGGTGAGCAAAAATCCCAGAACCACACGGGGGGACCTAGTGAATGACCTGCAGAGAGCTGGGACCAAAGTAACAAAGGCTACCATCAGTAACACACTACGCCGCCAGGGACTCAAATCCTGCAGTGCCAGACGTGTCCCCCTGCTTAAGCCAGTACATGTCCAGGCCCGTCTGAAGTTTGCTAGAGAGCATTTGGATGATCCAGAAGAGGATTGGGAGAATGTCATATGGTCAGATGAAACCAAAATAGAACTTTTTGGTAAAAAACTCAACTTGTCGTGTTTGGAGGAGAAAGAATGCTGAGTTGCATCCAAAGAACACCATACCTACTGTGAAGCATGGGGTGGAAACATCATGCTTTGGGGCTGTTTTTCTGCAAAGGGACCAGGACGACTGATCCGTGTAAAGGAAAGAATGAATGGGGCCATGTATCGTGAGATTTTGAGTGAAAACCTCCTTCCATCAGCAAGGGCATTGAAGATGAAACATGGCTGGGTCTTTCAGCATGACAGTGATCCCAAACACACCGCCCGGGCAACGAAGGAGTGGCTTTGTAAGAAGCATTTCAAGGTCCTGGAGTGGCCTAGCCAGTCTCCAGATCTCAACCCCATAGAAAATCTTTGGAGGGAGTTGAAAGTCCGTGTTGCCCAGCGACAGCCCCAAAACATCACTGCTCTAGAGGAGATCTGCATGGAGGAATGGGCCAAAATACCAGCAACAGTGTGTGAAAACCTTGTGAAGACTTACAGAAAACGTTTGACCTCTGTCATTGCCAACAAAGGGTATATAACAAAGTATTGAGATGAACTTTTGTTATTGACCAAATACTTATTTTCCACCATAATTTGCAAATAAATTCTTTAAAAATCAGACAATGTGATTTTTTTTTTCTCATTTTGTCTCTCATAGTTGTTGAAGTATACCTATGATGAAAATTGGAGACCTCTCATCTTTTAAGTGGGAGAACTTGCACAATTGGTGGCTGACTAAATACTTTTTTGCCCCACTGTAGCTTCCTACCAGAATTGGTGAATGGTTGCAGTGTTAATACCCTCAGCTGTCTCTGTTACGACACAAGAAATCTTTTTTGAGAGAGCTCATTAAATAGAAACTTTTGACTGACTATCAGAGACAGTGGACCAGATCTGTGGTCAAAAGTCATTGAAAAGCGCAGAGATAAACAGTCAAACATACAGTACGCTATGTCTGATCGATGCTGATCTTTCCTGCAGTTGAAGTCTTTCATCCAAGTTGATGAGGAGATAAGATGCTATTTTTTCACCTTATAACACTCTCTAAAAATAAACTCTGAGGACACCTTACCTGACTGCCACATATTCTCAGTCTTTCTCCCCGTGTGTCTGTGAATGTGTGTGCATGTGTGTCAGACACAGAGAGCTCTTGTTAGGTTTTTGGTGCTCTGCAGGGCGTGCGCCTCGCCGTGTGGGAGTATCGATTGAATTGACAATGTAGCCAGAGTAGCACTGAGACACATTGTGCACGCTAGAGAAATGGCTTATGTGTGCAGTGTCAGTGGGGTCGGGGGGGCTGTGAGGTGGAACACACTCATTTGTACACTATCTGTGACTTAAAAGATGACAACAGAGACAGCATAAGTGCGGTGAAAAAAAAACGCCATAGTGCCACTGTCCTCCACTTGAGTGACGACTCTGAGTGATTGCAATACGTGCTCCATCAAGGGATCAAAGAGAGCTGGAGTTGCTCTGCCGTTCAAGTCAAACAGAGTGACTTTGGTACATACTTGGTGTGATGTGTGAGCTGATGATAATTGAAATTGCTCTTCTCCTCACCCCAAGCTAGTGCTTGCATTGTTTTTTTTACTCCTTCTGCGCTCCCTGCAGTTAATCCCCTCCCTCCGTCACTCCCTCCACCCCAACCTCCTCCCTCTCCCTGCCCTTCTCCTCGCCCGCTTGCCCTTTCTCCCTGACTGACTTGCTCTTCATTCACCACTTCCATCTTTTCCTCCTATCTTTCCCCCTCCGTTCTTTGGCTTCTGCCTCGGAGCAGAATGTCAATGGCGCTTGGAGACCGTGTTTAGGATTCACAGTTCCTGGTATAAGCTCATAAGAGTAATTAAATGTTCTCTCACTGTTGTTCTTCCCTTAAAATGGAGGCTATCGTTTTTGTCTCTTCTCCTCCCCTATCATTTGACATTCTGACGTCTGCATGAGCACAAGGAAAAAGGCAGAGAGAGAGAGGACTACAGATATAGAGGGAAACATAGAGAGAGGGCAGACCATTGAAGGTAGCAGAATCTGGGGAGTCAAAGAAAACAGTGGCCTGATAGAGAGTGTAAAGATTCATAATAAAAAATCCTACTGTTGTATACAAGGACGACTGAAGAAAGATACGTAGGAGAATACCATGTCATTGTCGTATGTGTGCAAAAAGTGTGTTCACATGCAAACTGTCCCTTCTTCTTGTTGACCAATATCTGAGCCTTTCTCACACAAACACACGCACAGGGACCATACATATGCATGTACATACAAAAATGACAAATCCTTTATTCAGTGATCAAATATAGCCTGATGTGTGTGTCATGTCCTTGTCAGTGTCTCTTCTCGTCAACAAGACTGTACGCCAACTTCAAGCTTTTCTACACTAGAAGAATTCTAATCCTTAAGTGTTGCTGGATCACGTTTGGCAAACAGACAACCAAAGCACAGCTTATAGCTCAAGGGGCTCAGAGTAAATTTGAAATCTGTCTGCCTTTCTCAGCTTTGATAATATAAGCTTTGACAGAACAACTGCATTTAACTAAGCAGGCATAAGTAAGCAAAATAGCATGTTTCCACTGCACCAAAAAGGCTCAATTACCAGTTATTCATAATATTTAATGTTTAAAGTTAATATCATGTCACACAAAAAGATAGTAATTGCTGTGCAGAAGTTTTATTTTCAGACCTGTCACATTTGAATACATTTCATTGCAAAATGTCTAAATGAAGATCCACATGAACTTTTAACCTCACTCAGCACTTCCTGTGGCAAAATCACAACAACCATAATTAAATGTCTTTCCCGTGAGGTTTTATTTGTGAAACAGCGACAAGGAAGTGTTGAGTCTGCAGTAATGACATACTAACATTGAAAAATGTTCCTTTCTTTTTGTCTTTGTGTCACATTTTTCATTAACCCATTTTAAGTCATCACATCGTGCGCAAAAGAATATAGAAAATTCATTATTATCAAATATCAGTTTTTACTCTCTTTGAGTTCAAAGATGGCAATGTGTGCGTCCTTTGTGTTTGCACCTACAGCTCGAACAGAACTCACTGTCCAGTTTAAAAGCCACACCAAGCTGCATTTTATGAATTTGGCGCTGTGCTGTTGGCAGTGTGGCCTCTGAAGTGACTCACCTGAGCACCTGCCAGTCATTTATTCCTCGTTTGAAGTGTGCTGGCCTGGAACTGTCAGACTGTATATATGTTTTATGTGCCTGTCACCCTGGCCTGCTCCATACCATAGACAGGCTTGTTTGTTGAATTTGGGCTCCCTTGAATTGTTGGGAATGAGTTTAAATTATGGGTAGAATTTGTTTGTTGTAGCGATAGCAATGAGAGAGAGGTGCCAGGTGGAATTAAAGTGAAGTTCTTATATTTTACCGCCTATAGGTCTGACAGTTCTAATTGGATAATACAGTATATCTTTGCATAACTTTGCAGTCACCACCAGCAATGTAAGT